>CM039677.1:412954942-415454942 GCA_022496015.1 Hordeum marinum | reverse complement strand
TGGCCGTGTGACACATTCTTGAGGGCGACCGACATTTATGAAGATTTCTATTACTTGGATGAGAATGCTGGCCTCACCGACTTCCTCAATGATAAGTGTGACCAGTACCTCTTGCTCACGAACACCTTTGTGAAAAAATTTCATTTTCATGTTAGGGAAGACCCTCCTAAAGTATAAGTTTACATATATGATGTGCCTAAGAAAATGAACCTTTATGATTTTTGCAAAGTGTGCAAAATACCCTATGAGGGAAGCATCAGGGAACCACGTCCTAGGGACATGGAAGATTTTATTGCCGCAGTCACTGTAGGGGAACAGAGAGGTGTGTCGAAGGCAAGATTAGCTAGTTTACATTTTCCTGTGCTACGCTATTAGTCATTGTTTGCTAGGAGATGCTTAGGTGGTCGCTGGGAGAGTGGAGGTCTTAGTTCCTGTGACGTTGCCATTGTGCGCCATGCTTTTTTTGCTAATAGAACCTTTAGTCTAGGCGCTATGGTGGCCCAACGGTTGAACACCAACCGTTCGAAGGGGCCCATATTCGGAGTTATCTATGCATCTTGTTTGGCCAAACACTTTGAGATACCCATTAGGCTTAACGAGGAAGATGAGAGGGTGCTACCCTCAAAGTCCTTACATTATGACCGTATGGTAGCACATGATGTTATTAAGAAAAATGATGATAGGAGGCTGCTTTATAACTTAGTTTTTAGCCAGAGTACTTGTGAAATTATTACTTTGCCTGCTTCTTCTTTGTTCGATATTCACTCGCGCAGGTACACCATTATGCCCGAAGACATTCACAGATATTTGGGTCTGACGCAACCCCCAGCTCCTGAACTGGCACCAACCCTTGATTCGTACCCTGAGCCAGTTTTCAGTGGGAGCCGCAGGAGCTCGCCAACCAATGGAACTCTGAGGACGCTCCTGAGTATCCGGGAGAGAGCTCTTTCCAGCCATGGCCATAGACCAACTTAGGCCAAAAGCCTAAGCTTGGGGGGAGTATGTATTTCTCACCGACTTTACATTCATGTTCACACATCCATCTTAAGTAGTCGGTGTTCATACTCTTTCATTGTACTATCCATGGTAGTTTATTTCGTTGTTTCGCTTTCTTCTTGTGTGTTGAATTAACTTTGAGAAAAACAACAAAAATAGTTCTAGGTCTACCTTCTAGTTGCTTAGTTGTAGCATTAAAAGAAAACCCAAAACGATTTTTCGTTCTTCTTTTGCTTGTTGGGAGCTTTCCCGTGTAAATAGTTTTTCTCGTTCTTCTTTTGATTTTTCTTTCTTTGGGTCATAAGGAAAATACCACAATTAAAATGTCGAGTGACTCATATATGCATTATTGTTTACCTACTAGAGAGCCCATGTTACCTTGTCTTCTCCTTTGAGTTATTGTTTACAGATTCTAGCTTAGTCCAATGCACGTGCACCCTTATTATTAACCACATCGTTCGGTCATGCAAGTGAAAGGCAATAATGACGATATTTGATGAAAATATTGAGATGGAGAAAAGCTGGTATGAACTCGACCTATCTTGCTTTTGTAAATACGATTAGCTCATCATTCCGTCATTATGGGTGAAACATATTTGCAATGACAATTTGAGATTATAGTTACTCATGCCATGCTTAATTAGCTAAGAGTGGATAATGGTTTGTCTTGGGTGCCAACATGCATATTAAAATGGTTGTGATGTAGTATGATGGGATGGTATCCTTCTCTGAACGATTCAAGTGGCTCGACTTGGCACATGTTCATGCATGTAGTTGAAACAAAATCAACATAGCCTCTACGATATTTATGTTCATAGTGATTTATATCCTACTCATGCTTGCATTCAATGTTGGTTAATCTTAAAGCATGTTGATGACTGTGTCGCTCTCTAGTTGGTCGCTCCCCACTCTTTTGCTAGCCTTCACTTGTACTAAGCGGGAATACTACTTGTACATCCAATCCCTCAAACCTAAAGTTGTTTCATACGAGTCCACCATACCTGCCTATATGTAGTATTTACCTGCCATTCCAAGTAAATTTGCATGTGCCAAACTCTAAACCTTCAAATAAACATTCTGTTTTGTATGCCCAAATCGCTCATGTGACGACTGGGGGCTGTCAGTACCTTCCATGCTAGGTGGGTTATTCTCATGATATGTGTTGATTCACTATCAGTCACGAGAAAGTGGCTGGTAATCGGGATGCCCAGTTCCATGTTCGAAATAAAAGCAAAATATAATTAAGCAAAAATCCCCAGGACTGTGTTTGTATGGACAGTACCCGTGGATTCGGCTCACCGTGGAGTGTGACTGATTAGTGGAGGGGGAGTAAAAACTTTATCATTCTATTTGGGAACAGCCTATAATGTATCTAGCATGGAATATGTTGAAAACCTCTTGGTCGTTATGTGAGAAATGAAAGCATATGGCTCAAAAATCATTACTTATCTCTGTTTTAAAAAATCGAGCTCTGGCAACTCTACAAATCAATGCTTCCCTCTGCAAAGGGCCTTTCCATTTACTTTATTGTTGAGTCATCCTCTTCTCATAAAAGGCACCAGTTAGAGAGCACCACCGTCATTTGTATGCTTTGTTGTTAATTGATATTGAGTATGAGCATGACAGGATCTCTTTCACCGTGAATTACAATGTCTAGTCAGTCCTTGTTCTTTAGAGGTGCTCTGCATTTATGTTTTGCAGTCTCAGAAAGGGCTAGCAAGATATCATTTCATCATATTGTATCATGATTGTTTTGAAAAAGTGTTGTTGTCTGAGAGTTATTATTATTGCTTGCTAGTTGATTATGTCATTGATATTAGTAAATATGAGACCTAAATGTTATTGTGAACGTGGTTAGTCCATGATCTTTGCTGAAAATCTGCACATCAGTTAGACGTATTTACAACCACAAGATCAAACAGAGTTTGTAAAAGTTTTTCTTTATCACTTTCAATTTATCAACTGAATTGCTTGAGGACAAGCAATGGGTTAAGCTTGGCGGAGTTGATACGTCTCCATCGTATCCACTTTTACAAACTCTTTTGCCCTTGTTTTCGACTCTAATTTGCATGATGTGAATGGAACTAACCTGGTCTGATGTTGTTTTCAGCAGAATTGCCTTGGTGCTATTTTTGTGTAGAAATAAAAGTTCTCGGATTGACCTGAAAATTTAAGGAGAATATTTTTGGATTTAATAAAAAATACTAGCGCAAGAATCAACCAGAGGGGGCCACCCACAGGCCACAAGCCTGCCAGGCATGGCCATCCCCCTGGTCGCGCCTAGCTGGCTTGTGGGGACCCTGCTGCTCCACCGACCTCAATTTACACCTATTTATTCCTATTCATGGAGAAAAAAATCATGGAGAAGAGTTCATCGCGTTTCACGATACCGAGCCGCCGCCACCTCCTGTTCTCCCTCGAGAGACCAGATCTGGAGTCCGTTTTGGGCTCTGAAGAGGGGAAATCTACGCCATCATCATCACCCACCGTCCTTCATCACCAATTCCATGATGCTCTCCATCGTTCGTGAGTAATCCCATCGTAGGCTTGCTGGACGCTGATGGGTTGGATGAGATTTATTATGTAATCTAGTTAGTTTTGTTAGGGTTTGATCCCTAGTATCCACTATGTTCTGAGATTGATGTTGCTATGACTTTGCTATGCTTAATGCTTGTCACTAGGGCCTGAGTGCCATTATTTCAGATCTGAACCTATTATGTTTTCATGAATATATATGTGTTCTTGATCCTATCTTGCAAGTTTTAGACACCTATTACGAGTTATGATCCACATCCCCCAAGGTGACAATAACTGGGATTCTTTCCGGTGATTACCGTAGTTTGAGGAGTTCATGTATTCACTAAGTGCTAATGCTTTGGTCCGATTCTCTATTAAAAGGAGGCCTTAATATCCCTTAGTTTCCACTAGGACCCTGCTGCTGCGGGAGGGTAGGACAAAAGATGTCATGCAAGTTCTTTTCCATAAGCATGTATGACTATATATGGAATACATGCCTACATTATATTGATGAATTGGAGCTAGTTCTGTGTCAGCCTATGTTATAACTTTTGCATGATGAATGCCATCCGACATAATTATCCATTACCAATCCATTGCCTACGAGCTTTCCACATACTGATCTTTGAAAGGTTACTTCTCCGTTGCTACTGTTAAAATCACTACAAAACTGCTAGTGTTACTTTTGCTATCGTTACCGTTGCTTCCATACTACTTTGCTACTAAATACTTTGCTGCAGATATTAAGTCTTTCAGGTGTGGTTGAATTGAAAATTCAGCTGCAAATACTCGAGAATATTCTTTGGCTCCCCTTGTGTTTAATCAATAAATTTGGATTGAATACTCTATGTCGGTGTCAAAACTGGCGTATCTCGTAGTAGGGGTCGTAAGCTAGGCGTCTTGGAGCAATGGTAACATGGACACATGGTTTTATCCAGGTTCAGGCTCTCTCAAGGAGATAATACCCTACATCCTGCTTTTGATTGTATTGATATGGAGATAGTACATAGTACATGTATCTACCACGAGATTGTAGTAATGAATATAAGATGTAATGTAATGATCTATCGACTAGCCTGGCCTCGGTTTATATATGCATCGTAGGCCTAGGGTTTAGAGGAATCCTTGTCTTGGGCGCCAAGTCTTGTGGAATCCTCCTTGTATTCGGCATGGGCTACCCGAAGTGGCCCATTAGTGAGTCGCCCTGGGGGTCCTCGGCCCGACCCACTGGCCGGGAGACGACGTGGTGAGTACCCCCTAGTCCAGGACACCGTCACTAGCCCCTGAACAGGTCTTCAAGCTGGGGACTCTCCTCGGTTATTCTGAACGGTTCTTCGTCTTTGGTCGTCGGTCTTGAACACTGGTTCAACAAATCTTCCCATCTCCGATCTCGAGAATCGTCGATGTGTATCCGAAGAGTTCATATGTCGGGCATCCAAGGAGCCCCTTTAAATTATCGGCTTTTATCAATGCCATGTAATTTTTACGCCACACCTTGGGTAATTTTTTTTGGCATACGAGGTGTCATAGACTACCTTGGTCATGAAAAGTTTGGATGAGTTCAACCGATCATAATGCTGGAAAAGCCCTCTACAGAGACAACCACTCGCGTCTGATCTTGATGCCGAACTGCGTTCGAGGTGTCTTTTTGTAGCCAAAGTCTAATGTTGACCGGCATCTGAGTGCCAATGACATACTTCATCTTAGCTCCAACGCCAGATTGTATCCAAGCTCCAACGCCGGTCAACATCCGTGGTGTCATAAATTACCTCGGTGTGTGGAAATTAGAAGGACTTTATCCGAGCTTAAATGTTGGAATTATCTTTTATGGACCCAGTCATTCACATCCGAGCTTTTATGCCGGACAGCTTCTGAGGCGTCTCCGACCTTGAGCTTTATGCCGGACTGCTTCCGAGCTCCAAAGCCAGACAGCATCCGAGCTCCAATGATGATCAGCGTCCGAGGTATCATAAACTACCTTGGACCTTAAAAATTAAAGGAATTCATCCGAGCTTAATGTCATAAATGCTCTCTATGGAGCCAACCACTTGCGCCCGAGCTTTATGACGGACTGCTTCCGAGGTGGTGCATCACCCCTTACCGCGGGCTGAATTTTTTGTGGATATTTTCGATTGGTGCAATTTATTCTTTGCCAAGATATACAACTAGTGGCCCTCAAGGTGTGTGTGTTGGTCTAAAACCAGAGATGCACCTGAAGGATGACATAAAACCGCTGATCCCAGTAGCCCCTGAGAATCAGGTCGATTCGCAAAATCGACCTGAGGATCAACTCCTAGCTCGGCAGTATACTTCGGAACACAAAAGCGGTATGCACAGACCTTGAGACTGTAGCAACCCGACCTAGAAAGGTCAAGCCTCTGTGTGTTCTGTGCCATCCCTGGATCAGTATGCTGGCACACACAGTACATCAATGTATATATCAAAGTGCAATCACATGTAATTAACGTAAAACTGATATATACCTTAAAACCTCAACGGAAACAGTCAACAGGAGTGGAGTCCCAATAACACCAACGGCAGTTTGAGTGTAGACCGTAACCTTGAATCGTACTCTTACCCGTCGTAGAGCTTATCTGCAACATAAGACGTTGTAGTCGTGTAGGTCAATACATTGAATGTACCGACAAGATCACCATAGCAGAACAGAAGATAAAAACTATTCTATATGCAGTAAGGCTTTGTGGCTTTGTGTCCGAGTTTTTGCATAAAAGCTGATTTATTTTCTTTTCCTACAACAAAGGAATATCAGGAGTTTTCACTACAGAGTTACCTAACATGACATGGTTCCGCCAACCGATGTCTTAATGCCCACAAGTATCATAAGTTGCCCACAATTAATTATCAGTCCAGTGTTGAGAGTTTAGAGATAGATCCAAGTCCAGAGGCTCAAGTTGTCCGTAACCGGGGACACGGCTAATCGATTAGATTTAACTCTGCAGAGTGTTGTGTACTTGACCGACAAGATTCGTTCCCTCCTTGTAAGTCCTCGCACTGCATGGTGTTTGAGAACAGGACGAACAAAACATGGTCTTTCAGAGTGTTTCCTTGACTACTGTCAGTGCCCATCCAATCCTAACGTCGACTATATCTCGTAGCACTGCCCAGCCAGAGTCACAACAAAGATCAACCAAGCCAGATCCCATAAAGAATTGTGGCTACACAAGTAAGCTTCCGGGCATGAAGTATTCATCCATCTCTTTGAGTCTGGGTGAAGCTTTCCGCAAGATGTCATGGCGCTTCTCCATGCATCCCGGCCATCCACTGGTTACTCCAGGGATGCCCATCAATTCCATCCTTCACCCAGTAGTGTGTATTGAAAACTTGTTTCTCGAGTCTCGAAGTCTGGAGGTCTTGAAGATGCAGGACTTGAAGATGCCTTCATGAAGTTGTGGTCTTGACGTAGAGTCCTCCTTCTCACACCACTCACGAACACTTATACCAGACCCCGTCTACTTTAGCATAGCATTAAAATAACTAACGTTCCCGGGGCTTTAGTAACAAGTGGTGGGTTCCTACCTCATGCATTCTACTTGACTACAAGAATTTTCAATAACACTACTGGAGGGATTTGTTGAATGATATCACTACATGCAATAAAACATACGTATGAAATAGATGGTCAAAGTGAACTTGCCTGTACTGTTGATGAAGCATAATATCGCTCTCAGAAATAACTTGATAGACTATTCGTCACTCTCCGATGAAAATCTATATAATCAAACATTTCATTCATATAAGCAATTATACTAGCAATCAATTCTACAATCAAAAGTAACACAAAACTAAAAACAACAAGGTTGTGATGAAGGAAATACTTAAGACAAAACTCAAAACAACAAAGTTTCATCAACACAACTAAGGTTGGTTTTCTCTACAAATAAATCCTATTTTCAAAAGTAAAAACAAAAAAACAAAGTAAAATATAACAAAAATATTTCAGTAAATATTTTGCTAGCAAAAAGAATTACTTTTGAAGAACAAGTAAAAACTATGAAAACAACACACTAAACACCATAAGTTTTCTAGCTAATAAACTTAACAAAAATTAAAATAATAAAATATTAAAATAACATAAAACAAAATATATGACAACTAATTTAACAGAAAGTGAAACTTGTAAAACATATTTTAAAATATTTTCAAATAAGAAATCAAACTAGCAAGGAAATCAATTTGCAAGTTATTATGAACTAGAATTGATTTCATGCTATAAAAATAATAAATGACATAAAAATAAACTTGGTTGAAATACTACTGCTAACTAACATAAAACAAAGTAAAATTTATCAACTAATATAAAATAAAATAAATAAAAACAATTTAAAAGAAAGAAATAGAAATAAACCTAAAAAGAACTAAAACAGAATCTGTTTTGTTAAAAATACTAATTTAAATTATTCTAAAAATTCTCAAACTTAACAGGGTGATAAATATAACCAATACAAATCAGTAGCAAAAAGAATCACTCAAAAACAAGTTTTTAAACTCAAGTTATCCAATTTTTAGTGATTTGAGCATATTCAACAGAATTCAAGTTTACAAAATTCCAATATGGTCAAACTTGATATCTACATAAACTAGATGAAAATTGTGTCACAATGCAAAAATAATAAAATTAAAACAAGTAAATACATAAAGGATATAAAGAAAACAAAAACAGAACTAATTATGTAAAACAAAACTAAAACAGAAAAGGAAAAAAAATCTAAACTACGAACTGGGCTACGTGGCAATTACTGGTTGGTTGTGGCTGTGCACGTGGTGTGCTAACTAGTGAATGATCACTACTTATAAGAAAACGGTTCGGGTGTTTTAGTGATCTAATCTGGATCGTTAGATCTAGATCTGAAGGCTGAGGAGGGGGGGTGCTCACAGCGGTGGTTGGTGGCGTTCCGGCGATGTTGATGGCGACGGCGGCTCGGTGGTGCTCGGGGGCGGCGCTCCGGTGGTCGGGGACGGTGTCTGAGGGGTCCAGTCGATGGCGGCGGACCTCCGGTGTACCTTGGTGGTGACGACGAGGCGAGGGAGCGTCGGGGGCGAGCTCCAGGAGCTCGGGGAGGTTCGGGTGGAGGCCGAACTCCAGCGAGGTGCGGGACGGTGTTCTCGCGAGGGAGGATCGGGGTGTCGGGGTGGAACGGGGTGCGGGGACGTCGGGGGCTTTATATAGGGCCTCTAGGGGCTTGGGGAAAGGAAAGGGAGGGAGATCCGGGGTGGATCTGATCGGCTCCGGTGAGGTTGGAAAGGAGGGAGCAAAGGAGGAAGGTGACCACGGCGTGGGCTCGATCGGTCGGGTGGGTCCACGTGACAGAGAGAGAGGAGGAGGAGCGAGAGGATCGGGCGGCCGATCCGAATCTTTTCGGATCTGGCGAGAGGGAGACACGGGCCGGGTCTTTCCTAATGGGCTTCGGGGTTTCCTAATAAAAGAAGATTTGTTTCCTTTTATAAAATAACAGAGAAGGAAACTCACTTTTGGGCAATCAAAACATTTCCAAAAAATAATTTTTTATATACCAAAATGATCAGGAAAATAAATTCAATAAGATGAACATTTTTCCACGGCCAAAATAAATAATCTAAAAAAATTTATTTTCAGAAAATGCCTAAAATGGCTTTTAACTCCTTTTGCAAATAATTTTTTCAAATACCCCCTAGGTTTTATGGTTCAAATACTTCACAAAAATAACCCTAGTGTGGAGTGTCCTGTTACTCCTCTCAAAATCTTGTCAAGGGTATTTGAATTCTTTCGAAATTTAGAATGGAACCAAATATGAAATGAATTCCAAAAAGAATAATTCAGAGATTTTCAAATCCACTTTTCAAATTCCTTGTTTATGAAGAAGTCGTGTTATCTTCTCTCATTGATTTGAAATGGAATTGAATTTGAAATCAAACACAAAGGGGAAAGTCATTTTATTCCCTCTCATTCAAAAGTTTTCAAAAAGTTTCAAATTTCATTCAATTCAATCACTCAAGCAAACAAACACTCATTCTAATATTTATTATAACATTGCAAAATTTGGGATGTTACAGAGACTCAAGTTGAGTGCGGCCGACCAGCCTGAGGACCATAATCTCCTCGGAAACTATATTGCACTTAAATTTTCTGCATTGAATTGTCAATGCAGTAGCCCCCGAGACTTGGGTTGGGCTGCATGACCGACCCTAGGATCGTACCTCCTTGGGAACTAGTTCAACTATCATGTATGTTTTGACAATACAAAGATGAAGTTTAGCAGGAAAGATGTTGAACTGTAGTTTAGAAAAGTGATTCACGTCGAACACCTCAACCAAGAGAATGTCCTGGTTCCTGAAAGGAAAACATAAAATAGGTGCAAGGTGTTATAAACTATAAAGACCAAAAAACGTGCGTAAAAACTTTATGTCTAGATTGAATCAAGTTTCTTGGTGCCAATATGAAATTGGTCTTAAATTGTACTTTCGTCATGCTTTGACATGACACAGCCAATCTCTAAACTTCAAGTCGGTCAGCCTTCGGCTTCAACCTCCCTATCCCGAAGGCGGAGTGTTTGTCAGGCCAGTTTAGCAAACTAAACGCGAGCAACTTTAGAGAGAAACCAGGCTACCCGGCTATTGATCATGCACTTGAGTCGAGAAAGGAGTGGTAGAAAAAAACTTTGCAACGACTAAGAAGAAAGCATCTAGTATAAAACATCTCATATTAATTTAAGATCCCCCAAGTGACTTGGGTAAAAGAATTTTATGTATAATGATTGTATGTATCGAAGTACTTATATAATATTTGTGTTCACCTGAACTTTGAACGCGTCTTAAACGACCGTCGGCTTCTTCCTCTTTGGCCAAGGGCCAAAAAGTGTTATCTACTCCGCCTACCGAGAATATCGACGGCGTTTAGGATCACCACGCAATCTGGCCATGAGGCTGTAACAGACAAAGCGCACCTAGGGAACTTATGCTATATTACTTATGTAACGTAAGAAGAATCTTCAAAGAAAATAGTGCCCCCAACGGCACCTTTCTTTGGTCGCTCATGATTACTATGAGACTTGTGCAATAGATTTGTGTACGCGTGAGTTCTGTCATGTGCCGACCATAGTTGAAAACAATAAGAGCACTAGCTTTCGGCTTCACTCGTCTGAGATACGAGTTCGGATGGCCCGATCATAACAATCGCAGAGGTGCTCCATTTACTCCCTAGCCGAACAATCGGGAACGTAGGGGTAAGCACAGGAGCCAGGCAACCCAGCTTTGCAAAACACTTAAGTTAGCATGATGCATATTTTGGCATAATACACGAGCAAGGAAAGAAGCTATACAATAATAATCACATGCAAAGAGAAAATGTTTCATAAAGGAAGCCCCCAAGTAAACGGGGTATTTGAATTTGTTTGTAACAAACAAAGTTTTGACAAATAAAGTTTTTCACAAACAACTTTTGTCAAAAAAGTATAACGCTTGGTCAAACCGAACAAAATTAGAAAGCTGAAACTATTTTAACACGAAAGCGACTTAGCTGGTTAATGTGCTCGGTGTCGATGACGCGATCCGGGCTTGTGGCGGGACGAGGACGCACTTCGAACTTTTGACAGATCCGATATGGTGCATAGTCTTTGGCATGACCGAGGTCCTAGCCCCCAAGCTCGAGATGACCGAGCCAGGAGCTTGGCATTTCGAAGTAGTGACCCAGCTCGGCCTATGTGGTGAGGTGAAGCCCCCGGTCCAACCGAGCTGGCAGAGTATGTCGACAAGGTGACGCCGAACGCGATGCAGCCAAAGCCGGTTACCTGCACACATAAAATAGTGCGAGCAAGAGATAATAATAACAACTAAAGGTAAGAATATATTAAAAAAAAAATCTTCTACTTAGTTAATTTAAGTGAAGCAAATAAGTAAAGGAATATGGCCTGGGCCCCAAGGTGCCTGAACGAAGAGTTCGACATGACGAAGTGGCGACGCTGCACGGTCGATGTGGCGAGATGAAGTCCTCTGTCCAGTTAGCATGGCGGAGCTATGATCGGCGGACACCGAAGTCTCGTTCAGGTTGGCTGGTGACGCCGAAGTCTCATGTCAGCCGAGGTGTTAAAGCATGTTGGCTAATGACGCCGAAGTCCCCGGAGCAGGTTGATGAAGGGATGCCAAAGCCCCGGTCTAGCCGACGTGACGGAGCAGGTTGGCTGGTGACGTCGAAGTCTCAGGCCAGCGGAAGTGTCGAAGCTGGTCGGCTGGTGACGCCGAAGTCTTACGCCAGCCGAGGTGTCAAAGCAGGTTGGCGTGCTAGACGTCAGCTTGAAAAGGTAACGACGCGGCGATGCTGACGCAGGTCGGAATTTGTGACGAGGTCAATGCTGGCTTGCTGAAACAACGGAGCGCCCGACCCATACAACCCGTGGATGACGAGGTTCGCTTGATGATTATTCGGCCATTGCGATGCCGAACTCTTGGTCGGATGACCGAGATGATGAGAAAATTTCCTTCAAAAAGGACATCTGACAACCCGTTCATGAAAAAGATGAACTCGGGTCGGATTCGTTTTCGCGCAGAAAATAGATCCAAAATTTGTTGTACTCCTCGAACGTTTTCCGGAGTTTGAACGGTCGGATTGAGTTGAAATTTTGAGGAGTGATCTGTATAGGAATTCCGCACAAAATGAACGGTGAGATTTTCCAACGGACGTCCGAGCTAGACGCTGGACTCCATGCCCTAAACTCGTTCAGATTCTCG
This sequence comes from Hordeum marinum, assembly GCA_022496015.1. Lineage (NCBI taxonomy): Eukaryota > Viridiplantae > Streptophyta > Magnoliopsida > Poales > Poaceae > Hordeum > Hordeum marinum. Next base: position 415,442,708 of record CM039677.1, on the reverse strand, counting down.
TCCAGATTCGTGAGGGCTTTGGTAGATCATAGATCGCTAGAGATTCCAGCATCGGAACACGACGAAATTTTACAGGGTTGTTCTAGACTCAGTTCCGCACAATTCCACTGAAGCAATCGTCAAAACGAGACTCGAGGAGGTGGGGACGACGAACACGAATCCACTGTCCAGAAAAACAACATGATCGCGCGAGGGCAATGTTGACATTGAGCCCCCGAGCACTATGGAGGATTCCTCCATGATCTTGGTTCAGATTGGAGTTGATGTTGATGAAGACACCTGTCCGATCTATATGATCCGACGTGGAGCGCGGTCCTTGGCTTAGCCAAGATGACCAGTCAAGCCGGCGACGAAGATCCGATGTTGATGATGTAGCTTGGTTCCGACGCGTAGATCGCGATGGAGCCGATCTGAATTCCCATCGCACTATGGCAACTACTCAGCAGGCTCTCAATGAAGCACCAATGTCGGTGTCAAAACCGGTGTATCTCATAGTAGGGGTCCTAAGCTAGGCGTCTTGGAGCGATGGTAACATGGACACATGATTTTACCCTGGTCCGGGCTCTCTCAAGGAGATAATACCTACGTCCTGCTTTTGATTGTATTGATATGGAGATAGCACATAGTACAGGTATCTACCACGAGATTGTAGTAATGAATATAAGATGTAATGTAATGATCTGTCGACTAGCCTGGCCTCGGTTTATATATGCACCGTAGGCCTAGGGTTTAGAGGAGTCCTTGTCTTTGGCGCCAGGTCTTGTAGAATCCTCCTTGTATTCGGCATGAGCTGACCGAAGTGGCCCATTAGTGAGTCGCCCTGGGGGTTCTCGGCCCGACCCACTGGTCAGGAGACGACGAGGTGAGTACCCCCTAGTTCAGGACACCGTCACTCTACCCTCGAAAACTGTTGCGATCCCCTATACTTGTGCGTTATCAGTGCCCTGGCGTGCACTCCAATCCTGGTTCATTTGTCTCCTTCCAGAAAAATTCCTTCTGAAGATTTTATTCCGTTTGGACTCCGTTTAATATTCCATATCCGCAAAACTCAAAAAGAAAGAAAAAACAGAAACTGGCACTAGGCTTTAGATTAATAGGTTAGTCTCGGAAATAATATAAAATAGCATATTAATGCATATAAAACATCCAAAATAGACAATATAATAGCATGCCATCATAAAAAATTATAGATACGTTGGAGACGTATCAGCATCCTCAAGCTTAATTCCTGGTCGTCCTCGAGTAGATAAATGATGAAAACAGAATTTTTGATGTGGAGTGCTACCTAACATATTTATCCATGTAATATTCTTTATTGTGGCATGAATATTCAGATCCGTAAGACTCAAAACAAAAGCTTAATATTGATATAAAAACAATAATGTTTCAAGCATACTAGTAAAGCAACTATATCTCTGCAAAATATAATGGCAAAAGAAAGTTATCCCTACAATATCATATTAGTGTGGCTATGCTCCATGTTCCCCACACAAAGTATTTATATGATGCACAACCCCGATGAAAAGTCAAGCAATTGTTTTCACACCTTTATTTTCTCAAACTTTTTCAACTCTCACGCAATACATGAGCGTGAGCCATGGATATAGCACTATGGGTGGAATAGAACATGGTGGAGGTTGTCAAGGAAAGGGAGAAGATGGTCTCACATCAGCTAGGCTCATCAACGGGCTATGGAGATGCCCATTAATAGATATCAATGTGAGTGAGTAGGGATTGCCATGCAAAAGATGCACTAGAGCTATAAGTGTATGAAAGCTCAAAAAGGAACTAAGTGGATGTGCATCATGAAGAAAAATGCCACTAGTTATATGAAAGTGACAAAATAGGAGACTCTCTATCATGACGATCATGGTACTATTTTGAAGCACAAGTGTGAAAAAAGATAGTAGCAATGTCCCTTCTCTCTTTTCTCTTATTTTTTTATTGGTGGACATCTAAGGCCTCTCTTTTTTTTGGGGGGGGGGGGCTTCATTGGCCTCTTTTTTTCATAAAGTCTGGAATCTCATCCCCACTTGTAAGGGAATCATAGTTTCCATCATCCTTTCCTCACATGGGACATGCTCTAATAATGATAATCATCACACTTTTATTTACTTACAACTCAAAATAAAATTACAACTCGATACCTATGACAAAATATGACTCTATATGCAATATGGAAGTGATGGTGCATGTCATAAAAGGAAACGGTGGAAGCTGCATGGCAATATATCTCGGAATGGCTATGGAAATGCCATAATAGGTAGTTATTGTGGCTGTTTTCAGGAAAGATATATGGCGGCTGTTTTGAGGAAGGTATATGGTGACTGTTTTGAGGAAGGTGTTTGTTGTACCGACGAAAGTTGTGCGGTACTAGAGGGGCTAGCAACGGTGGAAGGGTGAGAGTGCGTATAATCCATGGACTCAACATTAGTCATAAAGAACTCACATACTTATTGCAAAAGCCTATTAGTCAGTGAAGCAAAGTATTAAACGCATGCTCCTAGGGGAGAGGTTTGTAGGAGTTAACTATCACGCGCTCCCGACCCTCACACAAAGGTCGACAATCTATAAACAAATCATGCTCCGACTTCCTTACATAACGGTTCACCATACGTGCATGCTACGGGAATCACAAACCTCTACACAAGTATTATTACCAAATCACAATTACTTCCTAACATGACTCTTAACATTACCATCTTTATATCTCAAAACTTTATGCAAGGAATCAACCTTCTCATAAATACTCAATGCACTTAATATGGAAGTTTTTATTATATCACTCTTGGATGCCTATCATATTAGGACTAAATTCACAACCTAGACCAATTACCATGTTGTTTAGAGACTCCCAAAATAATATAAGTGAGGTACGAGGGTTCAAGTATTTCTATAAAATGCAAACACCACTGTGGTCTAAAAAAATATAAGTGAAGCACGTAGAGAAAAATTGCCTAACTCAAATGATATAAGTGAAGAACATAGAGCATTCTAACATATTCATGATTCAACGTGTCTCTCTCAAAAGATGTGTGCAGCAAGGATGATTGTGACAAACTAACAAGCAAAGACTCATATCATACAAGACGCTCCAAGCAAAACACATACCATGTGGTGAATAAAAATATAGCCTCAAGTAAATTTGTCGATGGATTGAAGATGAAAGAGGGGATGCCTTCCGGGGCACCCCCAAGCTTAGGCTCTTTGGCATCCTTGAATATGACTTGGGGTGCCTTGGGCATCCCCAAGATTAGGCTCTTGCCACTCCTTATTCCATAGTCCATCAAATCTTTACCCAAAACTTGAAAACTTCACAACACAAAACTTAACAGAAACTCGTGAGATCCGTTAGTATAAGAAAATAAATCACCACTTTAGGTACTATTGTGAACTCATTCTTTATTTATATTGGTGTTATCCCTACTGTATTATAACTTCTCCATGGTTCATACCCCATGATACAACCCATAGATTCATTAATAGGCAGACAACTCAAAGAAAACAGAATCTGTCAAAAACAGAACAATCTGTTGCAATCTGAAAACTTTGTATACTTCTGTAACTCAAAAAATTCGGAAAATTTATGAAAACCTGTGAAATTTATATATCAATCTTTTGTAAAAAGTTTATACTCATTTGACGCTCTGATACTTTTTGAAAATTCCTGGACTGAGCGCAAAAGTTTCTGTTTTTCAGCAAGATCAAATCAACAACTACCATAGATCACCCCAAAGGTTTTACTTGGATCAAACACTAATTAAAACACCAAAACACAATTAATACAGAATTAATAATGTGGTAAACACTCAAAAACAGAGGCAAAAACATAACACAAAAATCAAATTGGGTTGCCTCCCAACAAGCACTATTGTTTAACGCCCCTAGCTAGGCAAAACACAATAGATCTAGGTATTGTCATCTTTGGTATGCAATCCGTTCTCATCACCTGGATCATCTCCATAGATATCATCATATAAAATGTGTATCTTATTTTTAATGGCTTCACCTATTTTTTCTTCTAACAAATCATCATCGAATCCTACATAAATACCCCTAGTGATCCAACCAAATTCATCATAGGTTTCGAGGTAAATAGGTTGGGTAATTTTGGAATAGGGAACTCTTCTTCTAAGATTATCCTGGCAAGATTGATAATCCCGAGACTCAAAGCTACGCAAGGTTTCTTATCATGTAGGATTTCTTTAATCGGAGGGTGCTCAATATCCTTTTTATAGAAAGCAAAAATTTCCCTAGCTTCTTGTATGATAAAATCAAATTCATGCATAAGGATAATTGTGGCAATCTTGTTGGCCTTAGGATGATTAATTTTAGTAAGTTCATAAAACACTTCTTGCAAAGCGGGATGAAGGTGCAAAAATTTCCTTTCCAATTTTTCAACAAGCATGGCAATGGCACCAACATAACAATTTGTTCTAAGAAGAATAGATTTCTTGTTCATAAGCATCACTCCAGTACAATCAAAGAACTCTTGAATAACACTCTTCCCAATAATATCACCGTCTCCTACTTGAAAATTTTCAATTTTATAATTAGGAGGAGCTTTATATTCATGATCTACAGAGCAAGATCCAATTTTTTTCTCAAGATTAGCAGTAGTAATACCCTCAAAATTTTCAATGGTAACCTTCCCAGATTCAGACATGGTGGCAACGTATCGATAAAACATGCTGCTACCTCTTGAGATTGCGTTTGTTTTACCTTGAATAGGAAAGGGTGATGCAACAATGTAGATAAGTATTTCCCTCAGTTGTTGAGAACCAAGGTATCAATCCAGTAGGAGGAACAAGCAAGTCACCAATGGCTGCAACTACACAAACAATCAAACTCTTGCACCCAACGCTATAAAGGGGTTGTCAATCCCTTCACGATTATTTGCAAGGATTAGATCTCAAAGAGATATATGTAAACGAGTGCGGAAAGTAAAAGATAAATAAATTGCAGCAAGGTATAGATCTGAAAATATCTGATGAAAATAGACCCAGGGGCTATAGGTTTCACTAAAGGCTTCTCTCTTGAAGGCAAATATCGTGGTGGGCAAACAAATTACTGTCAAGCAATTGATAGAAAAGCGAATAATCATGTAGTTATCCAAGGCAATGATCATGCATATAGGCATAAAGTCCGCGACAAGTAGACCGAAATGATTCTGCATCTACTACTATTACTCCACACATCGACCGACTCCTGCCTGCATCTAGAGTATTAAGTTCATGAAGAACAGAGTAACGCATTAAGAAAGATGGCATGATGTAGAGGGATAAACTCAAGCAATATGATGAAAACCCCATCTTGTTACCCTTGATGGCAATAATACAATATTTGCCTCGCTACCCCTACTATGTCATTGGGTGAGGACACTTCAAGATTGAACCCAAAACCAAGCACTTTTCCCATTGCAAGAATTACCAATCTAGTTGGCCAAACCAAACCAATAACTCGAAGAGACTTGCAAGGATATGAAATCATGCATATAAGAAATCAGAGGAGATTCAAATAAGGTTCATGGATAATCTAAACATAAACTCACAATTCATCGGATCTTGACAAACACACCACAAAAGAGGATTACATCTGATAGATCTCCATGAAGATCATGAAGAACATGGTATTGAAGATCAAAGAGAGAGAAGAAGCCATCTAGCTACTAGCTATGGACCCGTAGGTCTGTGTTGGACTACTCACGCATCATTGGAGGGGCAATGGAGTTGATGTAGATGCCCTCCGTGATCAAAAACCCCTCCGGCACATTACCGAAAAAGTCTCCAAGATTAGATCTCTCGGGAACGGAGGCTTCTGGTGGCGGAAAAGTATTTGCGTGACCCCTTCTGATTTTGGGTGAATATTTGGGTATTTATAGGCCAAGAATTAGGGTTAGGAGACCTACCAGGAGGCAACAAGCCTGCTAGGCGCGACCAAGGGGCCCGCGCCTAGCAGGCTTGTGGCGCCCAGGCTCCTCCCCGGACGTGCACTCCAAGCTTGGATGACTTGTTTCCTTCCAGAAAAATTCATTCCGCATGTTTTATTCCGTTTGGACTCCGTTTAATATTCCATATCTGCAAAACTCAAAAACAAGGAAACAACAGAAACTGACACTTGGCTCTAGATTAATAGGTTAGTCTCACAAATAATATAAAATAGCATATTAATGCATATAAAACATCCAAAATAGATAATATAATAGCATGGCATCATAAAAAAATTATAGATATGTTGGAGACGTATCACATGCAAGCAAGTAAAAGGCAAACGAAAGAAGGGCAAATAAAAAGGAAAATCTTTTTGGTATTTTCTGAAAATCATTTTAGAAGTGGGGGAGAGGAAAATGAGAGGCAAATGGCAAATAATGTAAATGCAAGAGATGAGTTTGTGATCCGTACTTGGTAGGCTTGATGTGTATCCTCCCCGGCAACGGCACCAAAAATCCTTCTTGCTACCTCTTGAGTTTGTGTTGGTTTTCCCTTGAAGAGGAAAGGGTGATGCAGTGAAGTAGATAAGTATTTCCCTCAGTTATTGAGAAACAAGGTATCAATCCAGTAGGAGGAACAAGCAAGTCACCAATGGATGCACCTACACAAACAATCAAACTCTTGCACCCAACGCTATAAAGGGGTTGCCAATCCCTTCACGATTATTTGCAAGAATTAGATCTGATAGAGATAGATGTAAAAGAGAACGAGAAGTAAAAGGTAAATAAATTGCAGCAATGTACTTTTGGTTTATAGATCTGGAAGTATATTATGGAAAGTAGACCCGGGGGCCATAGGTTTCACTAGAGGCTTCTCTCTCGAAGGAAAATATCGTGGTGGGTAAACAAATTACTGTCAAGCAATTGATAGAAAAGCGAATAATCATGTAGTTATCCAAGGCAATGATCATGCATATAGGCATCATGTACGTATCAAGTAGACCAAAACGATTATGCATTTACTACTATTACTCCACACATCGACTGACTCTTGCCTGCATCTAGAGTATTAAGTGCATAAAGAACAGAGTAACGCATTAAGAAAGATGACATGATGTAGAGGGATAAACTCAAGCAATATGATGAAAACCCCATCTTGTTACCCTTGATGGCAACAATACAATACGTGCCTCGCTACCCCTACTATGTCACTGGGTGAGGACACCGCAAGATTGAACCCAAAACCAAGTACTTCTCCCATTGCAAGAATTACCAATCTAGTTGGCTAAACCAAACCAATAACTCGAAGAGACTTACAAGGATATGAAATCATGCATATAAGAAATCAGAGGAGATTCAAATAAGATTCATGGATAATTTGAACATAAACTCACAATTCATCGGATCTTGACAAACACACCACAAAAGATGATTAGATCGGATAGATCCCCATGAAGATCATGAAGAACATGGTATTGAAGATCAAAGAGAGAGAAGAAGCCATCTAGCTACTAGCCATGGACTCGTAGGTCTATGGTGGACTACTCACGCATCATCAGAGGGGCAATGGAGTTGATGTAGATGTCGTCCGTGATCGAAACCCCCTCCAGCAGATTACTAGAAAAGGTTCCAAGATTAGATCTCTCAGGAACGGAGAATTCTGGCGGCGAAAAAGTATTTGCATGGCTCGTTTTGGTGTTGGGGGAATATTTGGGAATTTATAGGACGAAGAATAGGATTAGGAGACCTGCCGGGAGACGGCAAGCCTGCTAGGCACGACCAGGGGGGCGTGCCTACCAGGATTGTGACTCCCTGGCAGGTGCCCTGGCGTGCACTCCAAGCCTGGTTGATTTGTTTCCCTTCCAGAAAAAGTCCTTTCGAAGGTTTTATTCCGTTTGGACTCCGCTTAATATTCCATATATGCAAATGCCAAAAACAAGGAAAAAAGAAACTAACACTAGGCTCTAGATTAATAGGTCAGTCCTAAAAATAATATAAAATAGCATATTAATGCATATAAAACATCCAAAACAGATAATATAATAGAATGCCATCATAAAAAATTATAGATACATTGGAGACGTATCAAACACCTATCGGTATGTTTCGGTTTTTGTTTTGTTCACATGATATGCGTAAATTCTTGGAGCATCGTGTGCCTTTTATTTTCATTTTAGCAAGGCACCATGCTGGTTTGGGAAAGTCCATGGTTGATTTATAGAATGCTCTTTGCACTTCACTTATATCTTTTGAGTATGGCTTTATAGAATGCTTCATGTGCTTCACTTATATCATTTGAAGTTGGATGCCTATTTCTCTACATATAGAAAACCGTTATTTGTAGAATGCTCTTTTGCTTCACTTATATTTATTAGAGCATGATCAGGTCTTTTGTATAAAGAGTTAAACTCTCATGCTTCACTTATACCTATTTAGAGAGTAAACATGAATTGGTCATTTACATGGTTAGTCATAAAATCCTACATAAAACTTGTAGATCACTCAATATGCTGTGTTTGACTCCCTGCAATAGTTTTGCGACATTAAGATAGTAATATGTGGGTGCACTAGTGGATGATTGTGGATTAGTAAGAATATTGATGTTAAGGTTTGTGATTCATGAATCATGCACGTATAGTCTATGCGATGAAGATTGGAGCATAATTTATCCTTGATTGAAATCCTTTATGTTGTTATAATCGAGGGCGCACGATGGTTAACTCCTAACAACCTCCTCTGTAGGAGCATGTGAGTAGTTCTTTGCTTCGAGAGAGCTAATAAAACTTTGCAATAAGTATGTGAGTTCTCTATGACTAATGTGAATCCATGGATATACGCACTATCACCTCCACATATTTGCTAGCCTCTTCGGTACCGTGCATTGCCCATTTTCACCTCGAGGATCGGTGCAACCTTCGCCGGTGCATCCAAACCCCGTGATATGATATGCTCTATCAAACATAAGCCACCTTATATCTTCCTAAAAATAGCCACCATACCTACCTATCATGGCTAAAGATGTGATCACCACTTTTCACTAGTGGCGACCTTACCACACACGCGCGCACACGCGCGCGCGCGCGCACACACACACACTACATTGTCTTCTCCTAGCTAGGAAACAAATGGTAGTTTATCCTAGCTACTAGCAAATGAAAATACCATTACTAAGAGCCAATATGGCTGAATAGTCGAAATTTCAACGATGCTAACTAGGTGGAAGTTCATCCTCTTCCTATTCATCTTCCTCTTCTTCTCTTCCTTTTCTTCTGCTGCCGCTGTTTCCTCTTCTTCTTCTTCAAATCCTGGTATGACCTCTATTATCCCACATTGCTCGAGCCCACTACAACCTTTTGTTCTTCCACACTTCGTTGTCAAATGACTCCATACAATGGTCGGAGCTAGTCACCTCATCAGGAGTCACATCATCTTCTTCCAACACAAGTTCACTAGTTCCCCATTGTAGGATCCAGTTGTGCATGATGTAACATGCAAGAACAAGCTTGACCTGGGTAGGGTAAGGGTGGAATGCCTTTTAGGCCAGGATCTTAAACCTGTTCTTTAGAACTCCAAATGCCTTTTCAACAATTACGCTAAGGCTGGAGTGTTTGAGATTGAACAGCTCATGTGGATTCCTAGGATAGTTCCTACAAGAGAACTCGTTCAGATGGTACCTGGTTTTCCTGAAGGGTGGAAGAACACTTGGACGACAAGCATAGCCAACATATTCTAGGTAGAACTTGTTATGTGAGATGTTGATCCATCAGGTTTACACATGTTGTCACTGAGAATGTTAGCATCATGTGTTGATCATTCCAAGCCAGCCAAGACATATGTAAACTTCAGATCAAAGTCAAAAGCAACAAGCACATTCAGGCTTGTGTAGTGCTTTCTCCATCTATATGCTACAACTTGTGACCTCGGCACTCTGGCAATGACATGAGTACCATCTATTGCGCCAATGCAATCATGGAATGGCATTACAAGATGGTGTTATGGCTACAACAGAAAAAGAACATCATACGAAATCATTAACAACATATTGTCAGTGCTCACCTTGAAGTATGGATATCATGTTGGGCTAGTGCGAATCTTGGTAGGAGTCCGGCCGTTTGGTGACACGATCATCTCTCATATGAGTTCCCCAATAGCATACAACACTTGCTTGAAGTAGCTGGAGATGATCTCCATTGATCTCCTGAACGTGTTGTGGATAACCCTGAACCTTTGGTATGACCAACAACATGGAGGAACATGGCTACTTTCTCTTCCACATCGGTGTGGATGCTATCTTCTAGCAGCCCCCTCTTCCTGAACGTTTGCACAAGCCTAGCAAAAGGAGCTCTTTTCATGCGCAGCATCCACAGAGCCTCTGTGTCGTTGCAATTGTGGATGTAGTTCAGATTCACTATCCTCTCCTTATCCTGGAGTAACATCGGACCATACCATATGAGTGGTCTCTCATTCCGACGAATAGCTCTCTTATGGACCAACAGGATCCAGGCCTGAACCACAGCTATCAGCGATGCTGCCTGAACTAGAAGCTTCGTCCATTCATCGACAACCTAAGCGACATCCACGATGCGGTCATCCTAGGCGCTACCGACCCTAAATGGTCTTAGCAGAGGAGGAGGAGGGGTAGCTTACAAACTTCGGGGTCGGGGGAGACATGGTGGAGACGAGTATGGCCGACAGAGTCAAAGAAGAAGGGGAGAAGTAGTTGCCGATGCCGGGGGAGTGCTGCTGCCACCACCAATGTCGCTGTCGTCGCCGTCACAGCCGCAGATCTGAGTCGTCGTCGCCATTGGTGCCACTAACAGAGGATGGATTGTCCTAGAGCTAGGGGTGAGCGAGTAAATGGGGTCGTGAGGGTATATTTCGCGCCACCCTGCCTTCGCAGATTCCCCCCTCCCACCATCTCCGACCGAACCCCCGCGCACCGCGCCCTACGTCGTGTTTTCCTTTTGCGCCCCACTCATCCTGGCTCGCCGGAAACAGCCGATTCCTAGCAAGCCATGCTCTGGGGTGCTTTAAGTTTCGTGCCGATGCGGGCTAGGCCTCCTTGCACGCAACCAAACGGCCCATTTTCATCCCGCCAGGGCTTGGTTGGGCTCTATGCAGCCTACCAAACGCACCCGTAGTGAAGCACGCAGGAGATGTCTTGATCAATTATAATCCAGAATTTCTCAGCCATTCTATTACCCGCGAATGTTTTATGATAGAGTAATCAATAAAGCTCCAAGTTACAAGGAAAACCTTTAACTTTTCGAACTTCAAACGTGATTGCTCATAAACTGAGTATTCATAAAAGATATAGTAAAGAGCCCCGCTTCGGTACAACCCCCTAAAAACCCGTATAAAGGACAATATCGACTTTTCCACTTATGTATGTATAAGTAGGTACGTATAAACGATCAAGGACTCAGTATTTGGGATTCGATCACGTAACCAAGTGCTTTAATTCTGACCATCGTTACTAGCTCCAACTGACAACTTCTTGTGTTTAGTTCTGCTTTCCCCCCTTCTTGTTGTGTATGTTTACGGTTCAGGTTCTATGAGGTTTTCCATAATGAGCTCTCTCATTCATTTTTGACCGAGTCAACAATTCCATAATGAGCTCTCTCATTCATTTTTTTAATACACTATGCTTCCTAATTTTAAAGCTTCTCCTGTCAATCCTTTGTTTTGGCAATGAAATCTCTAACTTTGTTAAGCTATCTCGTTTTAAAGCCCCTCATTCAACTCTTCTATATTGATTGGATACATAACTAATTGGGTTGTTCATCCTAGCTTCATGGTGGGATTTCTCGATGAATGGGTGACAAAACGTAAGTGTCGCCCATGACACGATTAGCAACTATCATAACACATGCATCCAACAACGTAAGTAACTTTCTCATGTTTTTGTACTAATTAAAAGACGTCCTTCAATCACACGGTAAAAAAAATCCATCCAAACATCACAATAAAAAAAGAAATATGATACACCCCTAAACCCTAAACCCTAAACCCTAAACGATTCACTACTGGTCATACCAAACATTGTCCCACTAATCACTTCCCTGATTTGCACCGTTGGCTTACTTTTTCCCTAATCTCTAACCGTAAATTGACACATCCATCTATAAGCATGATTCCACAAAGTATGGCCGTAAGAGTAGCATATCTGATAAAGAAAATGCACTTAAATGTATCCCATACACCAAACCAACTAATACGTAAATAGTTTTAACAACTTTAGAAAAAAATACGTGAAATATGTACAACACCAGTAATATAAGCAACGCGGCAAAACGCGCACTAGCTAGCTAGCTAACTGGGCTAGCTCATGGGCTACCATATTGCAATCCCTGTTCACCAGATTCCCACACGTGGATGAAATTCGGCTGCTGTTCATTCATCCAATCTCTTTCACTTTTTACATAATTCATTCACAAGTCACGGGTACAGTTAGAGAGGATAGCAGTCGAACGCCCCGCCGCTTCCCCCGCTACCCAAAACAACCCTACCGTCCCCGTCCCCCGGCTTGCCCTAAACGCAGTGAGCTCCAAAACCAACCGGAGCCCCACGGTGGACGGCACACGGGGCTAGGACGAGCCCCACGGCCTGTACCGGCCGGCCGACCGGCGCGGTCAGAAATGGGTGGACGCGTCGCGTCGGGCGGGATAGTGAGATAGCCAGAGAGAGCTGGTGGCCGCGCTGCAGATAGGACACGGAGGCGTGGAGGCTCGGAGATTGGGTGAGATGGGGATTGGCTCCGGGGTGACGAGATGAGGGGGCGGCCTCTGGCCATTGGTTCTGGTTCCCCCGCCGGGATGCCGCCAAATCCCCCCAGCCCCCCCGTCGCTCTCCCCCGTGCCCAGCGCGCCCGCCCGCGCGCACACTGCACTGCACTGCATCTGGGGACGCTCTGCTCCATTGATTTCGTACCGTCCAAACCTTCTCCACTGACTGATAATCACAGAGTTTACCAGCAGCAGTTCAGCTGTTCGAGCTTTGGAAACCTCTGACGAAGCACCGTGCATTCTCGCCGTGTATATATTTATCCCGATGAAACTGTTGGCAACACTACTAGGTTTTTCCATCGAAAGAAGAAGGAGAATGAGACAGCACCGGTTCTCAAATTCGCCAGTTCTTGAAGCCAGCATTTTCGTGGCGCGCATTGTTCGCACACATATACTACTGGTAAGAGAATTCTCACCCGCGTTCTAGAGGCTCGCCAGGCGCCGTGAATGGAAAACCTGCAAGTGGATAATTATGCTCCATGTGTTTTCCCTCGGATTAACAAAAAGAAAATGCTCCAGAAGAACCATAAAACTGCACTTTCACACACATAAAAACTTCACCGTTTGGCCGACAGAAGACTCGTGTCCAGCTCTGTGTAACCACAACATTTTTGCATCCACTATTTCAAGTAACACCACAACATTCTATCCACTATTCATATTCACTCGCTGCCTTCGCTGCGCTCTTGTCCTCTTCCCACTCTGCCTGCGCCTTCAATCTTCAGGTTCAGAGAGCCAGTGGAAGCTGCTCATCTAGGCAGCTCAGTGGTAGTAGCTCGTAGCAGCATCTAGGCAGTGCTATATATGACCTTATCCTCTCTCTAGCCCACCTCTCTCGCTCGCTCCCTCGCTATCTCCTCTCCTCTCCTCTCCTCCTCTTCGCCATCCAGCAACAGCAATGCCAAGAGCACAACGGTAGCTCCAGCCGTGCCTTCGGATTCTCATTCCGTCGTGAATTCGGGATAGGAATTGCGAGTGAGCGAGCCATCGAGGTTTGCGGAAGCAGCAGCAAAGCTAGCGTTGCGGGGGCCGGCCGGGCGGCATGGCGCCCAAGGCGGGGAAGGCCAAGCCCAAGGCCAAGGGCGACAAGAAGAAGAAGGAAGAGAAAGGTACGGGCACCACCTGCAAACTCAGTTCTCCTACTTCCCACGATTGCCTTGCATGTTCAGAAACCTTTGCCGAATGAATTCCAAGTTCGGAACATGATTGAAATTTTATGTTCCGAACTGATTTCGGTCAATTTGTTTCGTACACTTAACAGTTTATTATTTGCTTTTGCTTGTGAATAATAAACGAACGAATGAACGAAAAGTGATGAACGTACGTACAAACTGGTGCAGTTCTGCCGACGGTGCTGGACGTGACCGTGGAGGCGCCGGACTACACCCACCTCACGCTCAAGGTGACACAGCTTATCCTCTCCTTAAGTAGTTTCAACTGTCCCACGAGGTTCATCAATTATTCCGGCCCACGAGATATGTAGTACATCTTTGGCATTTTCTTCTCTTCCATTTAGAGAGGATAGCAGTCGTGCATTCCTACCGATTGTTCCTTCTTCTGCCACGTACAACACTGATTCACGTTGACTGAACGAGCTCACGTGCTTAGACTTCAGGCTCATGTTATTTACACGTACGTTCAGAGATAAAACCCGGACAAAAACATATTGGAGGCACAGACTTAGCCAAATTGTCTATAAAAATTAAAATTTGTGACAGTTACTTTAATAGCAATCGATGAGAGGTTTATTTCGAAAGGAAAACAAAACTGGTCGGATTGGACAGTGTAAATTAGAGCTAGCGATTAGAGGTCCAAGTGACTAGTACCAAAATAAGCTAAGAGGATTGGCACTGTATTCTAATGGCTAACAGTAACTAAGCACTGAGCAAATGCGCCTTCTTGCACTTTCAGGGCATATCGACGGACAGGATCCTCGACGTGCGGAAGCTCCTGGCCGTCCACGTGGACACCTGCCACATCACCAGCTTCTCCCTCTCCCACGAGGTACACGTCACAGACCCGAGCGGCTGAAAACGGCTTTGAGATTCGTGCCGGCTGACATGCTGTACTTGTTACATGAACACATATGCAGGTGCGTGGGCTCCAGCTCAAGGACACGGTGGAAATCTCCTCCCTCAAGCCCTGCCACCTCAGCATCGTCGAAGGTAAGGACGAACCCGCGAATAGCTCGTAAGTCGAGGGCCAAATCGCAAAAGAACGCGCGCTGACACGCTCCGTCTCGCAATGGCGCCGCAGAGGAGTACACGGAGGAGCTCGCCGTCGCGCACGTCCGCCGGCTGCTCGACGTCGTCGCCTGCACCACCGCGTTCGGGGTCAAGAAGCCCGAGCAGAAGCCCGCGCCCGTCACCGATGCGGCCGCCGAGGCCGCCAAGCCCGGGTCGCCCGGCGCCGTGGTCCCCGGCGGCGGCGAGGAGCCAATGTACCCGCCGCCCAAGCTGGGGGAGTTCTACGACTTCTTCTCCTTCTCCCACCTCTCGCCGCCTATCCAGTGTACGTGCCAGTGCCAGTCATTTTTTTTCTTCATCTCTGTATTTTTCTAGCACATTTGGTACAGAAATTAGTAGGTTCGAGTTGTACTCGAAGGAGAAATCTTGATAGGATTTTTAAATGTGAATGTGATCTATTGCAGACATTCGAAGATCGACACGCCCGTTCGTCGATGACAAGAGAGGGGAGGACTTCTTCCAGATCGATGTGAGGCTTCTACTGAATATTGTTATTGATTCGATCAATATAGGACAGTGGCAAATCAATGTAGAGTACAGTAGTATTTACTGTCTACTCTTATGCCAATTGTATCGAATGTACAGTAGATTTAGCTCGTTCATATGAAAATTGTAGGCATGAGTAATTCCGTATAGTCAGTGTCACTAATGGTGTCAAGGTTTTCAGTGTAGATGTATATGCCAGTTGCAGCTATAGCCTATAGCTTGCTAACTTATGTTCTCAAAAAATTAATAGTTCCCTAACTTGGCTCGAGTTTGGGTGTTGGTGTGCAGGTGAGGGTTTGTAACGGGAAGCCAGTGACCATCGTGGCATCCCGAGCTGGATTCTATCCGTCAGGGAAGCGAGCACTCATTAACCACTCCCTTGTTGGGTTGTTGCAGCAGACAAACCGTGGATTCGAGGCAGTAAGTAAAATATTGAGCTTGTATGGTTTATTTCTTATCAATGGTTGCTCATTAATATGGAAAATGTGTTCCAAATTTGCAGGCTTACAAGGCTCTTATGAAGGCTTTTGTTGAGCACAACAAGGTGAGATTCGCTAATGCTTGTTTCTAACCAAAAACAAAATGTAATCAGATGTGCTTCAACATGTGACACTTTCAGAATCTGAACCAATATTTTTGGGCAAGTGGGGGTGTATGCTTGTTTTCATCTAAAATAGAATTCACAACTGCAATTTGGAAGTTTGAAGTTTGCTCTTGAATTCTCATTTCTTTCCAGTTTGGAAATCTTCCTTACGGATTCCGGTCAAACACTTGGGTTGTTCCCCCTGTTGTTGCGGACTCGCCATCAGTGTTCCCACCCCTTCCAACAGAAGATGAAACTTGGGGTGGCAATGGTGGTGGTCTGGGAAGAGATGGGAAACATGACCATAGACCATGGGTGAAAGAATTTGCCATCCTTGCTGCAATGCCTTGTAAAACAGCTGAGGAGAGGCAAGTCCGAGACAGGAAGGCTTTCCTACTCCATAGCTTGTTTGTAGATGTTGGTGTCCTTAAAGCTATTGCAGCCATCCAGAATTTGATCCCAGATGACAAGAGTTCACATGAAAAAACAAATGGCACAGCAAGTTCAGTTCCGCACATACAACAAATTGGGGATATGAAAATAACGGTAACAAAAGACAAAGCAGATGCAAGTTCTAAGTCAGATGTTAAGTTAGATGGAAGTCAGGCTCCAGGAGTGTCATTTGATGATCTTGCTAAGAGGAACTTGCTGAAGGGAATCACTGCTGATGAGAGTGCAACAGTACATGTAAGATCTTTTCTTTGATACAGACGATTACAAGATGCTTATATTTATTTTTTCTGTTAACTAAAGAAGTACTTCATCTTGTTTACAGGATACTGCTACTCTTGGTGTGGTTGTTGTGAAGCATTGTGGGTATACAGCTGTTGTCCAAGTTCCACTGGATGCTCAACTGACAACCGTTGTTTCAGCACAGCAGGACATTCACATTGAAGATCAGCCGGAGGGAGGTAGCAATGCTCTAAACGTCAACAGGTTAGTACTGGCAACATTTGTATGATGTACGGTTATTTCCTTGTGTTTATTTAACACCATGAGTTCACCCAAAACCAATTCCAAGTAATTTACTTCAGCTCCCATGCACTTGGTCCTTTTTAATTTTATTTCTCTGCCGCTGTATTGGTTAGATAAAACCAGCAATGACCGCTTTTCTCTTTGTCAGCTTAAGGATGCTGCTTCAGAAGTCATGTGCTCAGTCACCTGGAGCAGTTCAGCGGTTGCAGAGTTCTGATCCTGAAGAGAACGAGGATACCACAAATTTTGTCCGGAAAATAATTACAGATAGCATGCAGAATCTTGAAGGTGAGGCTCCAAGAGAAACAAGACCAATCAGATGGGAGCTTGGTGCTTGCTGGGTACAGCATCTACAGAATCAAACTTCTGAGAAGGCCGATGGTAAGAAAAGCGATGAGACTAAGGATGTTCCTACAGTAAAAGGCCTGGGAAAACAATTTGGTCAGCTTAAGGAGATCAAGAAGAAGTCAGATGACAAGAGTGGAAAGAATGCATCGACAAAAGATAGTACTTCGTCAAATATAAATGATGCACATTCAGACAACACTGCCAGCACAAAGGAGGATAAAGAGGCTATTCTGCAGAAAGCGCTAACAGAAGCTGCTTTCCAAAGACTAAAAGAATCTGAGACTGGACTTCATGCTAAGGTTTTTCCCTCGTCATGTCGGCATTGGAATTTCCTTAAATGTTTTCAGGCAAAATGAACTAATTTTGTACTAGATCCCACTTTTCCAAACAACAGCACACCAAGTAGATGTCCAAACGAAAATTTACATTAGTCCACGGGTGGCCTTGCTGTGACTCAACTATCATTGTAATTTGTTCATAAATTATGTTTCTATAAGGACGCCTAGCCCCTCAGAAGTTAGTGAAGAATTTGCCCATTTGTCGATTGTTGTGTTGCTACATGAAACATACTGATATGGTACTCTATGTCGGTGGCGTTTATGTCTAGCAACATGCTCTTCCCATTCTTTAACGTTATAGTATGCTTTACGATCAGATGTTTTTTTCTGTGCAGTCCCCTGATGAATTGATTGAGATGGCATACAAATATTATGATGATACTGCCCTGCCAAAATTGGTAATATACTGTACTCATGTAGCAGCTACAATAACGTATTCCGGGTGGCACATTATTTTGACTATCATACTTATCCTGTTACCAGGTAGCAGACTTTGGCTCACTTGAGCTTTCCCCTGTTGATGGAAGGACATTGACAGATTTCATGCACACCAGAGGCCTCCAGATGCGCTCACTGGGACAAGTGGTACATACTATGTCGTTTGGTCAAGTTCAAGAACATATCTTCATTTATCTGAATAAATAAAAGAACATAAAACAGCCGATAAAAATCACAACTGAAGTACTCTTTTATTTTGCTGTGTTTCAGGTTGAGCTTTCTGATAAGCTCCCGCATATACAGTCACTGTGTATACACGAGATGGTAGTTCGAGCATTTAAGCACATAGTTTGTGCAGTTATTGCAGCTGTCGATGATATAAATGACATGGCTCAATCAGTTGCATCATGTTTAAATATATTGCTGGGACCATTTCCAGAAGAAAATAATGATGGCAAGTGCGGAGAGGATCATAATCTCAGGCAGAAGTGGTTGGAGGTCTTTTTGATGAAGAGATTTGGATTGGCATGGAAAGACGAATATAGCCTTGATCTAAGAAAGTATGCCATTCTTCGTGGCCTCTGCCATAAGGTAATAGTTTAGATGTCACGTAACTTGTTATTTTTAGGTTCAACAATTCTGATTATTCCTGTTCACTCCTGGAACCATGATTCCAATAGGTAGGACTTGAGCTAGTTACCAAAGACTACGACATGGATACACCACATGCATTCAGAAAGTCTGATGTCATCAGTATTGTTCCCATCTACAAGGTAAATTTGAACTTATGAAAACTGCAAGTACCTGAGAAATGCGTAAATAATTAATGGTCATTAACCATGATCTCTTATCTGCAGCATGTTGCATGCTCATCAGCAGATGGTCGCACCCTGTTGGAGTCATCCAAGACTTTCCTGGACAAAGGAAAACTCGAGGATGCTGTTAACTATGGCACAAAGGTATCCTGATCATACTATTACATCCATATGTTATGATTTCTTAGACACTACTCTAACTACTTCATACAATCTGGACATGACTGTATATGATGGTGCAGGCTCTTGCAAAACTGGTTGCTGTTTGTGGTCCGTATCATAGAATGACCGCAGGAGCATACAGCCTCTTGGCAGTAGTGCTTTATCATACTGGGGACTTCAACCAGGTACCAAAATTTTGGGACCTTGCTGCTAGTTTTCTTTCAAAGTATTCAGTAACACTGCCTAGTCTAATTTACTTGAGCATTAGCCTATGTACAAACAATGTTGTGGAGCTGGCTTTATAAATCTTGTTGCTCTTCGGACCAGGCAACTATCTATCAACAGAAGGCTTTAGATATTAACGAGAGGGAACTTGGACTTGATCACCCAGATACTATGAAAAGCTATGGAGATCTTGCTGTTTTCTACTATCGCCTGCAACATACAGAATTGGCACTAAAGTAAGTGCACGCTGTAATTTATTGAAATTGCATGCTTAGTAGTTTGTTTTTGTCTCAGTTAATTATAATTTGTGTATTCTTCTTCCTGTGTCAACTACCTTATATTCTGATTTGTATATTTCAGGTATGTGAACCGTGCCCTATATCTTTTGCACCTGACATGTGGCCCGTCTCACCCTAATACTGCTGCAACTTACATCAATGTTGCTATGATGGAAGAAGGGTTGGGTAACGTCCATGTAGCACTCCGTTACCTGCACGAGGCGCTAAAATGTAACCAACGGCTGCTTGGTGTTGATCACATACAGGTATGCAACTCAACCTTGCCTTGTGTTTCAGTGTGACTGTATGTTGCGCTCTGACACATAAACTAGTGCCCACTTACAAGGCTACACTGAAAGCTCATCTTTATTGACAGACGGCTGCTAGTTATCATGCTATTGCTATTGCTTTGTCTTTAATGGAAGCATACTCGTTGAGTGTCCAACATGAAAAAACCACTCTACGAATACTTCAATCAAAGCTGGGATCAGAAGATCTTCGGACACAGGTAATCAAAAAGAAAAATACTTCCTGATGATGAATTCTTCCACTTAGTCTTCGTTTTTTCCCAGTGATCTGCCTTTCTCATAGCAACAAGGAAATCTGATGACCCATATTTTCCACAGGATGCTGCTGCCTGGCTGGAATACTTTGAGTCCAAGGCACTAGAGCAGCAGGAAGCAGCACGGAACGGTACTCCAAAGCCTGATGCTTCAATAGCAAGCAGAGGCCACCTGAGGTAGACGACATAATAGCTTGTGATAGCTAAATATTTTCATTGAAGAGATGGCAAAGATATTATTATTTTTGAGTCGGTTTGCTAGTGAACATCAATATTGTGAGTGTCAACATGGATTCTCAATAAAGTTTAATAGAAGTGATGACCTGATCCAAAATGGAAACTTTTACCTTTATAGCTGTTTGGTTGGAGACAGTGCAAAAGGAAGAGAGTACTGAAAAATCTAAATGCGTGGATGTATTTACTGAATAATCAATTTTGAATACTGTCTGCTTCTTCAGTATGGATCTTATATTGTCCTTTTGTCAGTGTATCAGATCTTCTAGATTATATCAATCCAGATGACGAGCTCAAGGCTAAGGAAATGCAAAAGAAACAAGCCCGTGCTAAGGTAAGTTCATCATCAGGACCTTTCTATATGTTGTCTTATCTCTCTAGTGGTCATCCTCATGCATTTACATTATGTATCATAGATAAAAGGTCGTATCGGGCAAAACCCATCTGAAATAGCCGATGATGAAGATCAAAGGAACCCTCCGCCTAACAGTGATCGTTCATCAACCGAGAAGGAAAACTCTGAAGTCAAAGAGAAATTAACTGAGAAGAAAAACTCTGAAGTCAAAGAGAATGGAACCGTTGTTGAGCATGTGAAAGTGAAACTGGAAGAGGAAAAACCAAGTAACACTGTGGTCCACATGCCTCAAGATGATTATACTGAAGAGAACAGATCTGAGGAGGGTTGGCAAGAGGCTGTTCCAAAGGGACGTACCACGGGGAATCGCAAAACTGGTGCAGGTGTGAGGAGGCCAAACCTGTCAAAGATCAGTACAAATGCCAGCAATAATAGTGAGAATGGAAGATACAAAGGCAGAGTTCCATCCAACTCTTCCCCTCGAGTTTCACCTAATGAGACTGCAGCTTCTGTTGCTTCCAGCCCTCTTGCAAAGAAATTGGCGAAGAGTTCGAGCTTCAATTCCAAAGCAGGTAATCCCGCTATCTCATCAAACAGTGGGGAGAATTCACCCAAACCCAAACCCATGGCAGCAAGCTTAGCCACCACCCCTGCAGCTGCCAAGGTGATGCCATCTGCAGCACCAATTGTCAGTCAAACAGTAAGGAAGTCACTGTCATACAAGGAAGTGGCAATAGCTGCACCAGGGACTCTTGCCAAAGCATTGAATGATGTAACAGAGGAAAAGGATGCAACTGCTCCAGGTGTAAATCTTGGAAGTGCCAAGGCTCCCAAAGAAGGCAATGTCCGCCCTTCTGAAGAGAAAGACGGAGCAATACAAGTGTTACCAAAGGATAATAATTTGC
Source organism: Hordeum marinum (assembly GCA_022496015.1). Taxonomy (NCBI): domain Eukaryota; kingdom Viridiplantae; phylum Streptophyta; class Magnoliopsida; order Poales; family Poaceae; genus Hordeum; species Hordeum marinum. The sequence goes on along the minus strand of CM039677.1, from coordinate 415,421,044 downwards.
AAGTATCAAAAGCAACAGATGAGCACAAATCTCCCAATTCTGATACTGAACAAGCCAATGGTTTGGTAGGATCAAATCAAGATGAGAAGGCCTCAGATTCAGCAGAGACATCTACAGAGAAGAACCAATCACCAGCAGCACCAGCGGACGTCCCAAATGAAGCAGCAGCAACTTTGACTGAGGCAAATGATTCTTCCTCCAATGATGATGAAAGAGGTCCAGGAGAGGATAATCAAGAACAGCTGTCTAGTGGGGCCGAAAATGAGAAATCTTCACCATCTGGAAGTGAAAAGAATGATTCACCAGTAGAAGGTGCCAAAGAGACAGCCAGTAAACTGAATGCTGCCGCTGCTCCATTCAGTCCAGCCACTGTGCCAGCTTTTGGTTCAATGGCGGTACCAGGTTTCAGAGAACACGGAGGACTATTGCCATCGCCAGCCAACGTGCCCCCAATGCTGGCCATCCCTCTCCGTAAGCACCCTCACCAATCTGCGACCGCAAGGGTTCCTTATGGTCCACGTCTAGCCGGAGGGTTCAACAGATCAGGGCACCGGGTGCCTCGTAACAAGCCTGTGTTGCCAAGCGGAGAAATTCTTCCGGAGGCAGCTACATCACCTAAAGTGATGAATCCTCATGCGGCGGAGTTTGTGCCAGGTCAATCTCGGAGTCCTGATGGTCATCCAGCATCTCCTACTGAACCTCTAGCATCGCCAGCTGGTATTCAAGCATCACAGGATGGGCTTCCATCATCTCCACATAGTATAGTTGAATCACCCAAGACTGTATCCCCACAAGTTTCTGAAACTAGTGAGACTAGTCCCGAAGGAAACGATACATCTAGTGGAGTTGATGTTGAAGCTGGGACTGAGATCAACAACACGGAGGAGAAGAACAACCATGTGGAATGTGAGGACAGTGAAGTGAAACCTGATCAAACCTTAGTTTCTGAAGGTGCTGAAGTTGACGCAACAGCCCCGAAAGATGCTCGAGATGACGCTTTAACCCCAAAGGGTGCTCAAGATGATTCAAGCTTGACTGAAAAGCCGAAGTCCTGGGCTGATTACAGCGATGGGGAAGTCGAGGCCGTTCAGGTTGCAAGCTAAGAAAAGATGGTCTTCTCAGCCTCTCAGGTAGTTACAGGAAATTTTATTCTTACACAGATGAGCCTTTCTTATGGACAATAAAAGCATGCTAATGGAAACCAACATGCTGCTGTTTTTTTGCTGAAAGGAGGAGATGCTGGTTTTCTGGGTAGAGAATTAGTCGCTTTCTGATCTATTTCATGGTTTCTAGTACCTACTTGTTTTTGCCGCCCTGCAGTGGTGCTACGGTATTGCAAGGGCGTGCATTGCCATGGAACTTTGAACATCTTCAGAATGTCCAACTGTCATCATGGTGACCTTGTTTCAGTTTGCTTTGTCATTGCAAAGGAGCTTGGGAAGATCAGAGAGGTGGTAAACACGTTTTGCTTGGCATTTTTATTTCCTTTATCGATGAACTGGACACACTGCCGACTTGACATCTCTGTAGTTATTTCTTCTGAATTTTGATAAATTAGACTGCTGTAAAGAAAATCGACACTTCCCTGAGCAGGAAGTTTGTATCAAGTGTCCCTGTAATCAGGCTGTTGCTTTTTGGACAATTTTGCTTGTACAAGAATCCATGAGACGCTGATCCATTTTGTGATTATTACTCGATTTGATTTGATTCGAAGAATAATAGATCTGTTTTATTTTTGTATTGTTTACGTGCATTTCTAGCATGTCCATTGTAAAATTGTGGCGCGTATCTCAGATATATGGACCAATTCAACAATGTTTTGGCCAGACACGATGTTCTTATGATTTTTTCAGCTTGAAGGAACAACGTTCTCGGTTTTGTAGTTGAGGATAGAAATATAGATTTTGACAATAATTTGTTGGGCCAAGTCCCTCCACATGGAGGTGTGTTGGCAGCCTAACATTGGCCCACATAAGTCCAACACATGTGAGTCGTTGATCTTAGCTACATCCGACGGCTGAGAGTGCTTTCAAGGAAAGTGAGGCAAGGAGAAAACCCTAGCCACTACACCCAGCTGGTGGTGGCTGTCATTATGAGATTCGTAAGAGTGAGTGGTGAGCTCATTCCTTACTTTGATTACTTCGATCAGGTTAGCTAGTTTGAGGATTGGGTGAGTGGAGCTTCAGATTTGAGAGTGGTTTGGCCAGTTCGAGCTTCTGTAGTTTCAGCATAGAGTATTTTTTGATAGAAAAAAGGATTGGGTAGGCAAACGGTGTTCGAATGAGCTGAAATTTGTAGGGGCTCTCATGTACTCGTTTGTATACTTGTCTTCCAAATTTGGTCTTGTTTGGTTGAGCAGTTCAACGGTTTGCAAAATAATGAAGGGGGCAAAAGTTGTGTGAACTCTGTTTTGCTGAAATCTTGCCTCTTGTGATTGTGGTTGCCGTTGCTAGTTGGCAACATAGAGAGCGTCTTGTAAATAACTCTATACTCATCATTCTCATAGTTAAGTTGTGTGGACCGCTCAGTCAACAGCCATGTTTTTTACTCCTCAAATTGAAGAGGTTTTTCCATATTAAATCATGTGTCACATGTGCATGTTGTTTGAGTTTATTCTGCTGCTTACTTTTTTATTGAAATTCTCCTCAAAGTTCACTACAAGTGGAGCGGGATGTTTATTGTGTATATTTGTCATGTCAGTGAATTTTTGCATCACATCTTTGTCATCCAATCCCAAAAAAGTGGTATTCGAACTTTGGTTTGCTTGTGCTAATTGTTGGGTTTCATGTGCTGAAAGATGGAGGTAAATAGCAACATGATGATATCTTTGATTAAAAACCTGATTCCCTTTGTGCTAGGATACTTAAAGCTAAGTACTATCCAAATCAACATATCCTTGAAGCCGGTCCCAAAAAGGGGTCTTCATATACTTGGCAAGGCATAGTTGCAAGTATTCAAACATTTAAACAAGGCAACATATGGCGTGCGCGCAATGGTACTTCGATCTATATATGGAGGGATACTTTGATTCCTACTAGCCCTTCTAGGTTGATTATTACTGATAGAGGGGTCATTTTTGATAAAGTTTCAGACCTCATCGACCCTCTATATGGATAGTGGGATGAAGTACTGATCAGGCATATCTTCTTAGTTGTGGACGCGAGTAGAATCCTTTGTATACCATGTGGAATGGAGGCACCAGTTCGGAAATTATGCCAATCAAATGGCATCATCTTCGGTTGGCACAAATCCTATTTGGAGGAAAATTTGGAAGCTATCCATCCCTGGTAAGAATTTTTTTTCTTTGAGCGTGCTCTTCATGCAACCATTCAGGTGAGAGCAGTTCTGGTGAGGCACCATGTGGGTAACGATCCTCTGTGTCCTATTTGCCATGTCGAACAGCAGGATGTAGCCCATTTGCTATTGAAATGTGCTCAAGCCAAACAGTTTTCGAGAGCGTTAAGACTAGAAGAAAGAATCATGAGTGCTTTTGCTGTTGGTACATCGGGTTCTCAAACGTTGGAAGAGCTCCTAGATGGCTCAATGGTCCGATATCAAAACGTACAAGGTGTGGGCACTACTGAGGTTATAGTGACATCATGTTGGTACCTTTGGTGGATCCATCGAAAGGCTATGCATAATGAAAGTGTACTGCTGCATCACAATGGTCTTTGTCCATCCTGGCGCTCTTGACGGTGTCCTGTACTAGAAGGTACTCATCATGTCATCTAATGACCAATGGGTCGGGCCGAGGACCTCCATGGCAGTTCACTAATGGGCTACTTCGGGCAGCCGATGACATATACGAGGAAGATTCTATAAGACTTGGTGATCAAGATACGGACTCCTCTCCACCGACGTAGCCAATTAGGACTCTTGTTATCCTAGGCCTCTGATATATTATATAAGTCGAGGTTAGTCTAGTTAATGGACAATCTCATAGGCATCGACAGAACCATTATTCCAACTCATCTAGGGTTTAGTTCCTTTGATCTCGTGGTAGATCGACTCTTTAATCGTCATACACACATCAATACAATCAAGTAGGACATAGGATTTTACCTCTTCGAGAGGGCCCAAACCTGGGTAAACATCGTCTTCATGTTTCCTGTTCCCCATTGATCCAAGATCCACATCTTGGGACCCCCTACCCAAGATCTCCCATTTTTGACATCGACATTGATGATTTCATTGATAGTTCTGCTATCGGATCACCAAGGATTGATGGCTCGTCTGCTTATTGACATCATTTTTTTCTGGACAACGAATTCATGTTTGCCATCTCTGTCTCCTCGAGCGCCGCTTTGATGTTGTCTTCGGTGGAATTGTGCGAAATTGAGTCTACAACAACCTTGCAAAATTTCGTTGCATTTCGATGGAGGAATCTCTGGCAATATCCGATATATCGAAGTCGTGTCGAATCTGGACAGGAGTATGGATGAGTTTAGGGTGAGGGTCTAGTATACAACTTGGGCATCCGTTGGAAAATCCCACCGTTCATCGGCTGTGGAATTCCTATATCGATCATCCCTCAAAATTTTAGCTCGATCCGACCGTCCAAACTCCGCAAAACATCCGATGAGTACAACAAGATTTAGATCTATTTTCTGCGCGAAAAATCTGATGTGAGTTCGTCTTTTTTCATGAATGGGCTGTTAGTCGCCTTTTTTGGAGGAAATTTTCTCATCACCTCGGCAAGCCGACCAAGAGTTCGGCACCGCAAGGGCCAAACTATCATTAAGAGAACCTCGTCACCCCACGGGCTGCACGGGTCGGGCGCGTCGTTGCTTGATCAAGCCAGCATTGACTATGTCACAAATTCCGACCTGCGTCGGCATCGCCGTATCGTCGCTTCTTCAAGTCGAAGTCCATCATGCCGACCTGCTTCGATACGTCGACTGGCATGGGGGCTCTAGCGTCACCTTACCGACCTGCTCCGTCATCGCGGCTAGACTGGGGGCTTCGCCATCTCTTCATCAATCTGCTCCGGGAACTTTGGCATCACCAGCCAACCAACTTCGTCATGTTAGCTGGACCTGGGGCTTCGCCTCGTCACATGGACCGTGCTGCGTTGCCACTTCATCGAGCCGAGCCCTTCGCTCGGGCACTTCGGGACCGACTTGGGGGCTGTGACCTTGACCCGCTGCAAGCTCGACACACCTCACACCGAGCACATTAACCAACTAAATCGCTTTCATGCTCAACTTTTTTTCAAATTTTTTATTTATGTGCGGTTCAAACCAAGCATTATATTTGTGTTAAACAAAAAGTTGTTTGTTAAAAACTTGGCTTGTTGAAAGCGTTGTTTGTTAAAAACACTTCCTTTCCCAATGTTAACCGGGGGCTCTTAAATTTATATGAGCCATTGTATAATAAATGTTTTCTCCTTGGTCGTTGCAAAGTCTTTTTCTACCGCTCCATTCCCGACTCAAGTGTGTGGTAAATAGATGGATAGCCTGGTTTCTTTCTAAAGCCGCTCGAGTTTAGTTTGCTAAACTGGCCTTGGAGAAACACTTTGCCTTCAGGATATGAAGGTTGAAGCCAAAGGCTAATCCGCTTGAAGTGTTGAGATCGGATGTATCATGTTAAAGCACGAGAGGAGCACAAATTAATTTTAAAGACCAATTTCAGATTGGCACCAAAAGACTTGATTCAATATAGACGTAAATTTTTTACATGTGTTTTTTGGTTTTCCTTGCTTTTGACACCATTAACCTATTTTTATGTTTTTCAGGAGGCGGGACATCCTCTTATTTGAGGTGTTTTGTGTGGTGATTCGGCTTGGAAAATATTTTTCGACCCGCAGTTCGGCATCTTCCTTGCCGAGCTGCACCTCGGCGTTGTCAAAATGGACACAACAGTTGAACTAGTTCCCGAGATGATACGATCCTAGGGTCGGCCATGTTGCCCAACCCAAGTCTCGAGGGCTACCAGCTAAACATCTCGGCGGAGAATAAATTACACCAATCAAATCAGCCCACTGCCAAGGTGGTGCACCACCTCGGAAGCAGTCCATCATAAAGCTCAGATGCGAATGGCTAGCTCCATAAAATACAATTCCGGCATTTAAGCTCGGATGAACTCCTTTAAATTTTCAGAGACCAAGGTAATCTATGACACTTCGGATTGTTGACCAGCGTTGGAGCTCGGCTGCAAAAAGACACCTCGGATTGCCGACCAACGTTGGAGCTTGGCTGCAAAATGGCACCTCTGATGTAGTTCGACGTTGGAGCTCGGACGCAAGAGGACACCACCACACGAGAAACACTTCAAACCCAAGGTGTGGTGTAAAAAAATATAAGGCATTGATAAAGGCCGAGAACTTAGAGGGTCTCCTGGAATGCCCGACGTGTGAACTCTTCGGATACACTTAAGCGATCCTCAAGATTGAAGATGGGAATATTTGTTGAACCAGTTTTCAATGCCGATGACCGAAGACGAAGAACTATTCAGAAGAACCGAGGAGCGTCCCCAACTTGAAAACCGGTTCAGGGGGCTACTGACGGTGTCCTGGACTAGGAGGTTGATACATCTCTGTCGTATCTATAATTTTTGATTGCTTCATGCTAATATTCTACAACTTTTATATACTTTTGGCAACATTTTATAATATTTTTGGGACTAACTTACTTAACCAGTGCCTAGTGACAGTTCCTATTTTTTATGTGTTTTTTGTTCTGCAGAAATTCCATATCAAACGAAGTCCAAACACAATAAAAATTTACGGAGTTTTTTTTGGAATATATGTGAATTTTGAGAGTCGGGATCAACGCAAGACGATGCCCGAGGGCCCCACAAGCCAACCGGCCAGCCCCCAGGGCGCGCGGTTAGATGGCTTGTGGCCAGCCCTTAGGTCGGTTGAGGCTCTCCTTCTGGCGCAAGAAAGTTATTTTCGCAATAAAAATCACCTCAAAATTTCAACCTGATCGGAGTTACGGATCTCTGGATATTTAAGAAACGATGAAGGGCTCCGAAAACAGTCACGAAAACAGGGGAGAAACACACACACTCATTCACTCTCTCTCTCTCTCTCACACACACACAGAGAGGATCCAATCTCGGAGGGGCTGCTGCCCTCCGGGAGCCACCACGGCCATGGACCAGAGGAGAAACCCTCTCCCACCTAGGGAGGAGGTCAAGTAAGAAGAAGAAGGAGGGGGCTCTCTCCCCCTCTCTTCCGGCGGCACCAGAGCACCACTAGGGCATCCATCGTGACACTGATCTACACCAACAACTTCGCCGCCATCATCACCACCAGCATCACCTTCCCTCATCTATCTACATCGGGCCACTCTCCTGCATCCCGTTGTACCCCCTACTTGAACATGGTGCTTAATGCTATATATTGTTATCCAATGATGTGTGGCTATCCTATGATATTTGAGTAGTTCCTTTTTGTCCTATGGGTCGATTGATGATCTTGATTGGTTTTGAGTTGCATGGTTTATTTTGGTGCTATGCAAAGGTGCTTTCCGTGAGGTACACACGTGAAAGATTCATGCTGGAGGGTGTTGCAATATTTTCATGATTCTCTTATAGTGGGTGGCTAGATTGACAAAAGCTTACACCCAAGTAAGGGGGTTATTTACGTGTGGGAGTAAAGGGGACTTGATGTTTAATGCTATGGTTTGGTTTTACCTTAATGATCTTTAGTAGTTGCAGATTCTTTCTAGAGTTCCAATCATAAGTGCATATGATCCAAGTATGGAAAGTATGTTAGCTCATGCCTCTCCCTCATATAAAACTACAATAATGATTACCGATCTAGTTATCAACTGCCTAGGACAATCTCGCAAATTCTATCACCACTTTTCAACACTTGCTATATTTACTTTATTGTTCTTTTATTAAAACAACACCTAACTTTTATTTCCATGTCCTTTATTATCTTGCAAAACTATCTTTACACCTACAAAGTACTTCTAGTTTTATTGTTGCAAACTAGTTTCATACTTGTTCTAGGTAAAGGAAGCGTTAGCATGCGTAGAGTTGTATCGGTGGTCGATAGACCTTGAGAGAGTATTAATTTTACCTTTATATCCTCGTTGGTTTCGACACTCTCACTTATACAAAAAGGATACAAATGATCCCCTACACTTATGGGTTATCAAGACCTTTTTCTGGCGTCGTTGCCGGGGAGCAATAGCATAGTGGTTGATATTCTCGTGTGTGCTTGTTTGCTTTATCACTAAGTAATTGTTATTTTCTGTTATTAATTGTTTTATTTTCTGTTATTACTTGTTTTATATCTTTAGTTATGGATATGGAACACGAAACACCACTAAAATAGTGGTACTTGCTACTCATGGAGATGGGTAACCTCCTAAAACCCTCGACGCTCGTTATGTGAAACACGTTAATGACTCCTTTGATAATCCTGAGAAATCCCCATTGAAATTTATAATGGGATACCCTTTGGATCAACATGAGTACTTTAGGGATTATCTCTTATCTCAAAAAGGGAAACACTTATGGGATCAAATTACAATATTGCGTTGGTTTGCTTGGGATGAATGTTTGAAATGTGACTCTACTTGTTGCTCTGGGTTAGAGGCTCCCCACCTTCCCTTTCAGTGTATATTTAATGCTAATGAAGCCCTGGCTTCTTATGATAATGGTATATATGATTACTATGATGTGGAACGAATAGAAGAATTTGTTGCTTTTAAGGGTGCTTTTGAAGTTGCTTCTTCGATTGAAAAGTGTGATGATGTTTCTTACAAATCTGAAAATTTAGCCATACTTAAATATTGCTATGAGAATTATGAATACAATTATGATATTACTGAATTTATTAAAAGAATGACCACTGCCTGGGAAGAGACTAAAATTTTGCAGGAATCTATGGAAGAAGAAATTGCTGAAACTGTGAGCTCATTAGACCAAGAAGATGAGGAGGAGAGTGAAAAACAAAAGGAGGAAGAGCGGACTAGCTACCCATGCCCACCTTCTAATGAGAGTAACTCTTCAACTCATACATTGTTTAATTACCCTTCGCACATACCCAAGGATAAATGCTATGATCCCTTTGATTCGTTTGGAATATCCCTTTTTGATGAACTTGATGCTTGCTATGCTTGTGGCCATGGTGCCAATATGAATTATGCTTATGGAGATGAAATTTCTATAGTTCCATATGTTAGGCATGAAATTGTTTCTATTGCACCCACACATGATAGTCCTATTATCTTTTTGAATTCTACCAACTACACTATATCGGAGAAGTTTGCACTTATTAAGGATTATATTGATGGGTTGCGTTTTACCGCTACACATGATGATTTTGATGGATATAATATGACTGTGCTTTCTGCCCCTACTTGCAATTATTATGAGAGAGTAACCAAATCTTCACCTTTGTATGTTTCCAATACTATAAAATTACAAGAAACTACTTATGCTATGTATTGGCCTTTACTTGATGTGCATGAATTGTTTTTGTATGACATGCCAATGCATAGGAAGAGAGTTAGAATTCATTGTCACATGATATATATCACTTTGTGCTCACTACTAAATTTCAAATCATTGTTAATTAAAATTGGCTTTTATATACCTTGGGATCCGGGTGGATCAATTACTTGAGCACTATATGCCTAGCTTAATGAATTTAAAGAAAGCGCTGCCAGGGAGACAACACGGAAGTTTTAAAGAGTCATTTATTTCTGTTGTGTGCTTTTAAAATAATTAATAAATAAAAAAATAAAGTGGGGAACCTAAAATCTTTTCAAAAAGAGAAGTGAAAGTGAGAAAGACGAGCATCGTTGAAGTGGGGGTTAGCCTTGAACTTTGTTCATGCCCATGGAAACTTTGTGAATCTTGATTACAAAAATAATTCAACAAAACTAATTATCCCCTTGTATAAATACATTGTATTATAAAAATAATGTGCCAAGAATTACCTTTAGGATGTTTAAATTCTTGTTTGATATGGGTTGTGCAAAAATAGAAACTTTGTCTGTAGTGTTTGATTTTTCATATTTTACTGGAACGTCAAAAGTTTCTGATTTTTTACACAGTAATTTTATGCAAATTATTTATTACTCCCTCCGTCCCATAATGTAAGACGTTTTTAACACTACATTAGTGTTGAAAAACACGTCTTACATTATGGGACAGAGGGAGTACTTACTAATGTTTCAGAATTTTTTGAGTTACATAAGTATAGTGACCAAACAGATCTTTACAGACTGTCGTGTTTTTTCAAAGATTGTTGTTATAGTTGCTTTGCGTTCTTATGTTTGAATTCTTGTTGAGCTTCATTGACTTGGGATCCATAGAATTGTGATATATTATGGTGGGTAATATTAGATTATAATTATTGAATAATGTTATGGCATCACATGATGAGATTTGATGATTATGCACTAACAGTTCTAATAAAAGTTTTGTCAAGTTTTGTGTGGATGAAGTGTTCAAAGATCGAGGAGGTATTGATATGAGAAGAATAAGGAGAGGCAAGAGATCAAGCTTGTGGATGACCAAGGCACCCCAAGTAAATATTCAAGGAGACTCAAGCATCTAGGCTTGGGGATGCCCTGGAAGGCATCCCATCTTTCTTCTTCAACAACCATCGGTATATTTTTGTTTTTGTTTTGTTCACATGATATGTGTAAATTCTTGGAGCATCGTGTGCCTTTTCTTTTAATTATAGCAATGTACCATGCTTGTTTGGGGAAGTCCATGGTTGATTTATAGAATGCTCTCTTCACTTCACTTATATATTTTGAGTATGGCTTCATAGGATGCTTCATGTGCTTCACTTGTATCAATTGAAGTTGGATGCATGTTTCTCTAGATATAGAAAACTGTTATTTGTAGAATGCTCTTTTGTTTCACTTATATTTATTAGATCTTGTCCAGGTCTGTTGTAGAAAGAATTAAACTCTCATGCTTCACTTATACCTATTTAGAGAGACAGAGGGAATTGATCATTTACATGGTTAGTCATAAAATCCTACATAAAACTTGTAGATCATTGAATATGATATGTTTGATTCCCTGCAATAGTTTCGCGACATTAAGATAGTAATACGTGGGCACACTTGTTGATGATTGTGGATTATTAAAAATATTGATGTTAAGGTTTGTGATTCCCGAAGCATGCACGTATGGTCTCTGGTTATGCGATGAAGTTGGAGCATAATTTATCCTTGATTGAAATCCTTTAAGTATATGGGTTCTTTATGACTAATGTGAATCCATGGACATACGCAACACCTATTCATATTTTGTTAGCCTCTTCGGTACCGTGCATTGCCCATTCTCACCTCGAGGATCGGTGCAATTTTCGCCGGTGCATCCAAACCCCGTGACATGATATGCTTTGTTGAACATAAGCCTCATTATATCTTCCTCAAAACAGCCACCATACCTACCTATCATGGCATTTTCATAGCCATTCCGAGATATATTGACATGCAACTTCCACCGTCACTTCATATGACTTGTACTTCCGCATTGTCATATTGCTTTACATGATCATAAGATAGCTAGCATGATATTTACATGGCTTGTCCGTTTTTTGATATCTTTTGCTATGCTAGATCATTGCACATCCTAGTACACTACTAGAGACCTTCATATAGAGTCATATCATCCTATCAGTTTTTCATATCGAGTTGTAAGTAAATAAAAGTGTGATGATCTTCATTATTAGAGCATTGTCCAGTGAGGAAAGGATGATGGAGACTATGATTACCCCACAAGTCGGGATTAGACTCCGGACGAAAAATAAAAAAAAAATGGGGGAGGCCAAATGAACCCACCATATAAAAATGATGAATGAGGGAGGCAAAAAGAAAAAAAGAGAAAAGCCCACCATAAAAAATAAAAAAAACGAGAGAAAAAGAGAGAAGGGACTTTCCTACTATCCTTTGCCACCTTGTGCCTCAAAGTGGCACCATGTTCTTCATATATAGAGTCTCTTGTTTTGTCCCTTCCATATGTTAGTGGGAATTTTTCATTATAGAACTTGGCTTGTATATTCCGATGATGGGCATCCTCAAATGCCGGGGTCTTCATGAGCAAGCAAGTTGGATGCACACCCACTTAGTTTTAGTCGAGCTTTCATACACTTATAGCTCCAGTGCATCTGTTGCATGGCAATCCCTACTCCTCACATTGATATCTATTGATGGGCATCTCCATAGCCCATTGATACGCCGAGTTGATGCGAGACTTTCTTCTCCACTTTCAACCCTTTTGATATCTACCACCATATTCTATTCCACACTTATGATATGTCCATGGTTCACGCTCATGTATTGCGTGAATAATAAAAAGTTGATGCACATTGAAAAAGTACGATCCAATTGCTTGGTTTGACACCGGGGTGCTCATGATTTATACTTTATGCTAGGAAGACCAAGCATGATAGGCTATATGATTTTGTAGGGATAACATTCTTTGGCATTTCTATTTGGAAAGGACATGATTGTTTCTAGTAAACCTGAGTATGGATGTCTTTTTGTCAGACTGTTGCCTTGAATCACGTGTATCTTAATATTCATGCCATGATTAGACATTTGTTCAAGATTATGTTAGGTAGCACTCCACATCAAAACTTATATTTTTATCATTTACCTACTCAAGGACGAGCAGAAATTAAGCTTGGGGATGCTGATACATCTCCGTAGTATCTATAATTTTTGATTGCTTCATGCCAATATTCTACAACTTTTACATACTTTTGGCAACATTTTATAATAGTTTTGGGACTAACTTACTTACCAAGTGCGCAATGCCAGTTCTTGTTTTGTGTGTGTTTTTTGTTTCGCAAAAATTCCATATCAAACAAAGTCCAAACACGATAAAAATTTAAGAATATTTTTTTGGAATATATGTGAATTTTGAGAGTTAGAATTAACGCAAGACGACGCCCGAGGGCCCCACAAGCCAACGGGCTACGCCCCTAGTGGAGGCTAGATGGCTTGTGGCCAATCCTTATGTCGGTTGAGGCTCTCCTTCTAGCACAAGAAATATTTTTTCGCAATAAAAATCCCCTCAAAATTTCAGCCCGAACGGAGTTATGGATCTTCGAATATTTAAGAAAAATTGAAGGGCTTCAAAAACAGTCGCGAAAATAGGAGAGAAATAAAGAGAAACACACACACACACACATATATATAGAGAGAGATCTAATCTCGGAGGGGCTGCTGCCCTCCAGGAGCCGTGATGGCCATGGACCAGAGGGGAAACCCTCGTCCCACCTAGGGAGGAGGTCAAGGAAGAAGAAGAAGAAGAAGGAGGGGATCTCTCCTCCTCTCTCCCGATGGCACCGGAGCGCCACCGGGACATCCATCATGACGGCGATCTACACCAACAACTTCGTCGCTGTCATCATCACCACCATCACCTTCGCTCATCTATCTATAGCGGTCCACTCTCCCGCATCCTGCTGTACACCCTACTTGAACATGGCGCTTAATGCTATATATTGTTATCCAATGATGTGCGGCAATCCTATGATGTTTGAGTAGTTCCTTTTTGTCCTATGGGTTGATGGATGATCTTGATTGGTTTGAGTTGCATCATTTATTTTGGTGTTGTCCTAAGGAGATTTCCGTGAGGCACACACGTGAAAGATTCATGCTGGAGGGTGTTGAAATATGTTCATGATTCTCTTATAGTGGGTGGCTAGAGTGACAAAAGCTTACACCCGAGTAAGGGGGTTGTTTACGTATGGGAGTAAAGGGGACCCGATGTTTAATGCTATGGTTGGGTTTTACCTTAATGATCTTTAGTAGTTGTGGATGCTTGCTAGAGTTCCAATCATAAGTGCATATGATCCAAGTACGGAAAGTATGATAGCTCATGCCTCTCCCTCATATAAAACCGCAATAATGATTACCTAGGACAATCTCGCAAATCATATCACCACTTTTCCACACTCGCTATATTTACTTTATTGTTCTTTTATTAAAACATCACCTAACTTTTATTTCCATGTTCTTTATTATCTTGCAAAACTATCCTTACACCTACAAAGTACTTCTAGTTTTATTCCCACAAACTAGTTTCATACTTGTTCTAGGTAAAGTAAGCGTTAGCGTGCGTAGAGTTGTATCAGTGGTAGATAGAACTTGAGAGAGTATTAGTTCTACCTTTATCTCCTTGTTGGGTTCAACACTCTTACTTATCGAAAATGGATACAAACGACCCCCTACACTTGTGGGTTATCAGAGGCACTCACCACGTTGGCTCCCATCCAATGGGTCGGGCCGAGGACCTCCATGGCGGTTCACTAATGGGCTACTTCGGGCAGTCGATCACATATACGAGGAAGATTCCACAAGACTTGGTGATCAAGACAAGGACTCCTCTCCACCGACTTAGCCAACTAGGACTCTTGTTATGCTAGGCCTCTGGTATATTATATAGGCCGAGGCTAGGCTAGTCAATGGACAATCTCATAGACATCGACACAACCATTATGCCAACTCATCTAGGGTTTAGTTCGTTTGATCTCTAATGACACACAAGTATAGGGATCAATCGTAGTCCTTTTGATAAGTGAGAGTGTCGAACCCAATGAGGAGTAGAAGGAAATGGAAAGCGGTTTTCAGCAAGGTAATCTGTGCAAGTGCTGTAAGTAACAATAACATATAGTTTTGTAGCCAGATAATTCATAACAAGTGATAAGTAACAATAGTAACAAAGGTGTAACAAGGAAGCCCAATCGTTTTTGTAGAAATGGACATGCCTGAAAGCACTCTTATATTAAGCAAGCACTCCCGAGGACACTTGGGAATTTCTGCCTTGTCATGTACATCATGTTGAGTTGATTCACGTTCGGTACTTTGATAATTTGATATGTGGGTGGACCGGTGCTATGGTGATGTTCTTACTTGAACTAACAACCTACTTATGACTAACCACTCTCGCAAGCATCCACAACTACGAAAGAAGAATTAAGATAAATCTAACCATAGCATGAAACGTGTGGATCCAAATCAGTCCCTTATGAAGCAACACATAAACTGAGGTTTAAGCTTCTGTCAGTCTAGCAACCCATCATCTACATGTTACTCCACAATGACTTCCCTTAGGCCCATAACATGGAAAAGTGTCATGTAGTAGATCTTCACATGACACCACTAAGATAAGTAACAACATACATAACATCAAAATATCGAACGAATACTAACTTCACAGGATTACTTATAACAAGACTTCTCCCATGCCCTCAGGAACAATAGTAACTACTCACACCTCATCAACATGTTCAACATCAGAGGTATACTAATAATGATTAGGGATTTGATCATATTATCTTCCACCAAGTAATCAAACAAGCATCAACTACAAGATGTAATCAACACAACTAGTAACCCATAGGTACCAATCTGAGGTTTTGGGACAAAGATTGAATACAAGAGATGAACTAGGGTTGGACATGAGATGGTGCTGGTGAATATGTTGATGAAGATTGGTCCTCCCATGAAGTAGGAAGTGTTGGTGATGACGATGGCTTCGATCTCCCCCTCCCGGAGAGGAATTCCCCCGGGAGAATCTGACTGCTGAGTGCAAAGGGGCCTCTACCCAGGTTTCCGCCTCGAGACGGCGGGTCTTCATCCCAAACGATTGGTTATGATTTTTCTAGGGTAAAACACACCATATAGGAGAAGAGGGGGGATTGGGGGACTTATCGGTGAGGGAGTATTGGTTTAAGGGGTCCTCGGGTGGCTGACCTGTTTCTTATGGGCCGGATTATATGGGCTGTTTACCGAGCATTGGATTGATCAAAGGCCCTATCTCTAGGATGGAAGCTTCGGGAATCATGGCGTGTCCTCCACGTTTAAAGTAGCGAATAGGCATGTTTATCCCTTCGATACGTAACCGACCATGTGTAAACCCTAGTACCCCCCCCGGCGTCTATATAAGCCGATGTGTTTTAGGTTGTAGGCCAGAGGCACTACTGGAATCAGAAGATTTGCGGTCTGCCACCTCTTTGTCGTCTGCTAGCGGACGGCAAAGAGTGGCTTTGCCATCAGCTAGCAGAAAGCAGACGACAAAGAGGTGGCAGATGGCAAAGGGTGGCTTTGCCATCAGCCACTTCTTTGCCGTCTGCTAGCGGACGGCAAAGGAGGTTTGCCGTCCGCTAGCAAACGACAAAGAGGGAGGGGGCCCACTGACGACCCAGCCCGCAACTTGACCTAACGGCCCCCCTCTTTGCCGTCTGCTAGCGGACGACAAACCTCCTTTAATGTCCGCTAGAGGACGGCAAAGAGGGGGGTTAACTAACGGCTAACGCCCATGGCCCGCCTCTCTCTCTCTCTGTCTCTCTCTCTCTCACTTTCCCTCTATCTCTCTCCCTCTCTCTCTTTCTCTCCCTCTCTCCTCCCCGTCGCCCCAGGACCCCGCCGCCCATGCCCACCGCCGCCCCGTCACCCCCGCCGCCGCGCGCCCCCGATGCCACCACCACCCTACCCCTCTCTCCCTCCCCGGCGCCCCCGACACCCCACCGCCACCGCCCCCGCCGCGCCACCCGTCGCCCCTGATGCCCCACCGCCGTCGTCGGCCTCCTCCACCTCCACCAACGCCGGCCTCCACCTCCCCCTCTCTAGTGAGCCCCCTCCCCCTCTCTATTTTTTTCATTTTTTAATAGTTTAGTTAGTAATTTAGTTAGTAATTTAGTTAAATCTAGTTTAGTTGTAGTTAGTAATTTAGTTTTTTAATAGTTGTAGTTAGTAATTTAGTTGTAGTTAGTAATTTAGTTAAATCTAGTTTAGTTGTAGTTAGGTTAATTAGTTGTAGTTACTTAGAAGAAGAGAGAAGAAGAGGAGGAGGAGAAGGAGATGAAGAAGAAGAAGAAGAGGAAGGAGAAGAAGAAAAGGAGGAGGAGGAGGAGGAGAAGAAAAGAAGAAAAAGAAGAAGGAGAATAAGAAGAAGAAGAGGAGGAGGAGGAGGAGGGGTGCGTCGGCGCCGATGTAACCGGGTCGAGGATCGCCGACACGACACCACCGACACCCCGACCCCTGACACGACACCCCGACGCCACGAGACGGCACCCCAGACCCCGACACGACACCCCCGACACCCCGACCCCGACATGACACCCCGACACCCCGACCCCGACACGGCATCCCCGACACCCCAACCCCGACACGGCACCCCCGACATGACACCCTCGACACCCCGACCCCGACATGACACCCCGACACGGCACCCCCGACCACGACACAACACCCCTACCCCGACACGACACCCCCGACACCCCTACCCCGACACGACACCCCCGACACCCCGACCCCGACACAACACCCCCGACACCCCTGACCCCGACGCGACACCCCCGACACCCCGACCCCGACACGACACCCCCGACACCCCGACCCCAACACGACATGGGTCATATATTTGTGAATTATGAGTTAGGTCATATATTTTTTGATTTTGTTATATAGAACATAATATTTATGTTGATCAGGTGGATTTAAATGTGTAGTTGTTTCATCGCTGCGAGGGTCTGGTGTTCGACGACCTCCTCGTGCGTTCGACGAGCTCCGCCCCTGCATTCGTGGGTGAGCACAAATGACATCTCCTCCCGCCCCCTTCATTTCCTCTGTTCCGGTCTTCGTGCCGATGAAACTTGCTAGCTATAGGTGTCTTCAATCATCAGTATGCGTGACCACTATGCGTCTCCCGTTTGAAAGGGTTACATCTATAAATATGCATTCATGAGCATATTTATAACCGCAATTCTTTCGAATTGTCCAACGTTATCCATGGACAGCCCGAGTATGTGTAGATTGGGTTCGTTTTCCCATATGCTCTGCTCCGGATCCGATGTAGAATTTCGTCAGTGCCGCCTTGTTGTTCTCCAGGTACACATCCTCTCTGCTTATTGCCGAGACGTGTATCAGGAGAACAGCGGGGAGGTGCTGTCGAAATTGTGCGTCGGATCCGGAGCGGAGCATGGGAAAACGAACCCAATCTACACATACTTGGGTGGGATTAGGACCTATCTTTACCTACTAGCGTCTAGGTTGCATCGACGTAATGAAACTGACAAACTCTAACTGATGAATATGGTTTGCTGAATTATGTATATATTTTGTGTGTGTCCAGTAGCTAGGCAAGATGAGTGATCGTGGGTGGATGTACACCGGTCACACTAGTCAGAAAGACATGACCCGTGAATGGTTAACAAAAACCAAGGAGTATGTGAGAGTCGCATTTGCAAATGGACAGAAAACAACCTGGTGCCTTTTGTCGATTGCGACAACTATAAGAAGAAGTCAGAGTTTGAAATGATCAAACACCTACAGAAGTGGGGTTTTACGCGTAATTATATGGTCTGGACATTTCATGGTGAGTCTGCCCAATGTGCCAGAGCTGAGGTGGTTCGTCGTTGCACTGACGAGCATGGTATCGGGATCGAAGACATGGTGCAAGACTTTGATGATGCTCAGGATTCGGATGATGAGATGGAGGAATCTGCAAAGGTCTTTTATGAAATGTTGGAGTCTTCAAAATGTCCTCTCCACGAGCACACCGAGCTTTGTCAGCCGGATACCATCACGCAAGTAATGGCTCCAAAGGCTCAGTTCAACCTGGGCAGAGAATGCTATGACGCGATGATGACGATATTTGGACGCTTTCTACCCAAAGGCCATGTATTGCCACCAAACCTATACCAGTCGGACAAAATCCTACGTGCGCTTAAGATGCCCTATGAGAAGATAGATGCCTATGAGAATGGATGTGCCTTATTTAGGCTTGAGTATGCGGGCTTGAACTATTGCCCCATTTGCAATGCTTCTAGGTATGTTCTGGTAGACAATGGTATGGGTGAGAAGAGTCAGACCAAAATCCCCATTAATGTTCTTCTGTATCTACCAATCATACCAAGACTTCAATGTCTTTTCATGGTCGAAGAGACGGCTAGACATATGACATGGCATAAATTGGGCAAAAGAACAGAACTAGATGCAGATGGGAATCCGATGTTGGGACACACTTCAGACGCTTTTGCGTGGAAGGACTTTGATGCATTACATATGGATAATGCGGCAGATCCAAGATATCCTCGAGTTGCCATCAACACGGATGGGTTCAATGTGTATAGTATGACGACAGCACAATACAGTTGTTGGCCTGTATTTGTCATTCCACTCAATCTCCCTCGGAGAGATTATGAAAAGAAAGAATATTTTCCTGACATTGATAATTCCAAGGCCCAAATATCTGGGGAAGAATATGAATGTGTACATGCAACCGCTTAAGGATGAATTGCAAGAAGCCCGGGATAATGGGATCAAGACATATGACGCCGCTACAAAAAAGAACTTCAAAATGCATGTGTGGTACATGTACTCGATGCATGACTTGCCGACGTATGCGCTATTCGTTGGCTGGTGTGTGCATGGAAGGTTTCCGTCCCCCACATGCAAGGCAGCTCTTCAGTTCCGTTGGCTGGAGGCGGGTCGCAAGTTTTCTTGCTTCGACATGCATAGACAGTTCCTGGATCCTAACCATAAGTTTAGAAAAGACAAGAAGAATTTCATCAAAGGTAGAGTTGTCAAAAACACTGCACCACCTGTGTTTACAGGCCAACAGATCCTGGATCAGATAAATGCTCTCGAGCCGGATCCAGATCGTCCAGGGTATTTCAAAGGGTATAATACGGAACACACCTGGACTCACAAGATATGTTTGTAGGATCTGCCTTAGTTTAAAGACCTCCTTTGCCCACACAACCTCGACGTGATGCACACTGAAAATAATATCGTGAAGGCCGTTTTTGGTACATTGTTCGGCATAGAGGGTAAGTCAAAGGATAATCCTAAGGCTAGAGTCGACCAGGAGGCTCTATGTGATAGACCATTAGAAAACATTCGACAACCGAAAGGAAAGAAGAACTGGAGGAAGCCAAAGGCATGGTTCAATCTTGGAAGGCCAACTATGAGGGAAATGATCTTGTGGGTGAAAATGCAGTTGATGTTCCCCGATGGGTATGTAGTGAATCTAAAGAGGGGAGCAAGTCTTGACAAATTGAAAATATTTGGTCTCAAGAGTCATGATTGGCACATATGGCTTGAGCAGGTAATGTCGGTGATGTTGTGTGGCTTTATCCCTGAGGATGAATGGCTAGTACTGGCAGAGCTGAGCTATTTCTTCCGTGCTCTTTGTGCAAAAGAACTATCGCCTGACGTGCTAGACAAACTGGAAGAGTTCATGCCGGAGTTGACCTGCAAGTTAGAAAATATCTTTCCACCGGGCTTCTTTAATCCAATGCAGCATTTGATTTTGCATCTCCTGGCTGAGGCAAGATTGAGGGGGCACGTGCAAAATCGTTGGTGCTTCGCAACTGAGAGGATGCAGAAGACGCTTTGAGCAAAATGTAAAAATAAACGTAGAGTTGAAGCATCGATGGCCGAGGCATTCATTACTGAGGAGGCAACAAACTTTGTGACAACACACTACAAAGCCAAGAATCGTCATTTGCATAATCTGAAGCCTTGGTACAATGATGGCGACCGTGAAAAAGGTCGATCCAACCTCAGCCTATTCAAAGGGAAGCTCGCACCAGCCGGTGCTTCGAAATCAATAGGGTTGGATGTCAAAGAATGGTGGACCATTTCGTTGTATATCTTCAACAACCTAACAGAAGTGCGGCCGTACATCGAGTAAGTTCTCGGTACATTGTTTCACAACTTCTAATTCCTTTGAAATGCTCTTATTCTCGGATATGTGATACAGTCGATACGTCGCCAAATTCTCGGATGGAGCGGTGATCCAAAAGGATTCCATTGAAGAGTATGAGCTTCTGGCAAAGCATGGAGGCGGCTATCCCGGTTTCATCTCTTGGTTCAAGCAAACGGTAATTTCCATTAATTAGACGATTTCATTTCTTCGCCTAGTTTGCGGCTAATGCAACAATCCTTTCGCATTAAACTTGTAGGCTAATGCAGAGTCTATGGACTCCGAATTGAGACAAGTCGCTAATGGTTTTGACTTTAAGGTCCATTCATTTGACAAATACGACATCAACGGGTATCGCTTTCGTACTTTTGGCAAAGAGCTATCTATGGCCGACCGAAAGTCTACAAATTGTTGTGTCTCCGCTGTCGGCGAAGGAGGGGTCGAGTATTATGGAAGAGTTGAAGCAATTTATGAACTTACATTCTTTGGTGAAAACCCACCAAATGTCGTAGTCTTCAAATGTTATTGGTTCCAGCCGAAGGAGACTAGAAGGACTCATGAACATATAGGGCTAGTCGAAATCAAACAAAGCACCCATTTAGATGTTCCTGATGTCTATATTACAGCTCAACAAGCGACCCAAGTTTTCTATCTACCGTGGGTGTGACAGCCCGGGACCGACGCTCCAGAAGATTCCAGAAGATTCCCCATTTATTTCCGTTCTCGTCTGTGATTCATCTGGTTGTTGCAGTCATCATCGCATCATTCGCATCATCTGCATTGCATCGCCACTCGTTTTCAAAACTTGCATCCGTTCGTAGTTGCCGGTTCTCTCCGTTCTTGCCGTTTCCCGTTTCGAGACCGACCACACACGCACGCGCCCGCGGCATCGTTTAAAAATATAACCGTTTCTAAAAGCGTGCTAAAAATTTTCTTGGATTGGATCGAAACTTGGCGTGCAGTCTTGTTATGTTGTAGGTAGACCGCCCGTCGATTTTCGTCGCGTTCCGAGTTCGTTTGATATCCCATCGGTTAGCCGTAGCAGTGCGGTCATCGTTATTTTATCAGACGTTTGTCGGTGTTTTTCAAAAAAATTTCGTGTCACGGGCCGCACCTCCCTCTCTTCCCCACCTAGCCCATCTTCACTAGCCCACTTAGCCCCTCCTCCATTCGTGGTCATCGGATCGCAATCGGACGGACAAGGTCCAACCCCAGCCCCTAGTGCCTTCCCTATATATAACCCCATGGAGAGAGCTCTCACTCTCTCTAGGGTTTCCCCTTGCCAAATTGCAGCCACACGCCTAGAAAGACCCCACCTGCTAGCCCTCCTCCTCTAGGTCCCGCAGCCCTAGCCCCCAGCCAAAATCTGGCCCTCGGATCGCGATCTAGAGCCTCAGATTCGTCCGTTTTCCCACCTACCGGACATGTCCGGCGGCCAACCCGGACATGTCCGGCGGCCAACCCGTACATGTCCAGCGACCGCAGTGCAGCCCCGAGCTCCTCCCGTGCCTTCCATGGTGCCCGACCCGCAGCTTCCCCGCAGCTCTCGCCGGAGCAGCCGCCGCCGCTGCCCGTCCCTCTCCTCCTTCCTCTTCTCCTCCTCTCCCTAACCCCCGAGCTCCTCTCTGCCGTAGCTCCCCGCCACCATGGCCGTAGCTTGCCACCGGTCGCGCCTCCGGCCAGTTCCGACGAGGTGAGTGCCGAATCCGCTCGCCCCGGTCCGATCCCGGCCGCCGTCGCCCCTCTCCGCCATGGCCGTTGCCAGCCAGCCCCGTCGCTGCCATGGCCTCGCCCTGCCTCCTCCTCAACCACGGAAGCGAGAAGGAGGACGAGCCGCTCGCTGCTCGCCTGCTCTGCGCGTGGGCTCGGCCTAGATCTCGGCCCAGCTCCCTGCCAGCCTCCTCTGCCGAATGGGCCAAGGCCCAATGGTGAGCAGCCCCCCTGCGCGTTTTTTTCTTTTCCCTATTAGGACGTGCATTTTTCTCTATTTCAGATAATTTCCTAATTTAATATTGCTAATAAATATTTAACAGTTCGTCGTTTAAAAATGTTTTATATATTTAAAATGCTTAGAAAACGTGTAGATTAATTATATGCTAATTTCATCCATGTTTAAAATGTTTAACGTGTCTTTTTCTGTTATTTTGCATATCATCATGATGTTGCATTGACATATTCATTTAACGTGCATTGGGATTTAATCCAAATCATATAGTAAAAAAAGTTCATCGGCATCACATTTTCATGCATGATAAAAATGTTGGCATGATGTTTGCATTTTGTTTGCATATATGACTTGCTATAAGATGATTAGGCCATAACTTGCATATTTAATTGTGACTTATTTTCCCACATGAACCTATGCATATTATATATGTTCTCGGGGTAGAAAAATCCATATGTTTTATCTGTGCATTTAGTTTTGTCATTTGAGCATTTTTGTGTGCATGTCATTTTGCTGTGATACCCTTTTGTTATTTTTGTGTGATTTAACACATGCATGATTTCAAATAAGTTTGAACATGAGATATGCCCTTTGATATATGTCCTAGCCCCTGGACATTTTGCTTGTCATAGAAATGCATGTATATGTGTTATTTTGTTGTTTTCAACTTGCTATAAAAATACTGCTGTTTTGAGATGCTAAAATATTTCTAAGTCTGGAATCTGTAATATTTTGTTGCTGTCTTGCCATGTGTTTTGCTAGTGATCTAGAACCTTTTTGTGGTAGGTGTAATGGAGTTATTTGTAGTTGATATTGTCCTTTAGTATGCTGTTAAGTTTTATGCCATAATATGACCTATAGCATATAGTTTTAATGCTGTCAATATGCCTTCGTGATAAAAAAAACTGCACTGTCAAAACTGCTATTTTCACTAAGTCTGAAACTGTTTTCAAGTAGTCACCTTGTGAGCTTCCTATCATGTGATCCATGCATGTTTTGATTACGATATGTGAAGATGAAATGAAGTGTGTGTTATATACTACCGCCCCATGCTTAGTTTGTGTATTTTAGAATCTTGTAGCTTGTTGTTTTCATGTGTGCAAAATGCTAAGTTGCTGTTTTGGTCAGATTTCAACTAAATCTTGTTTTGGTTGTAATTGTTGAACCGTAGCTTCGTTTTGAACATGTTGCATAAGAAACTTGATTAGAATATCATGTAGTTTCATAATAAATTGCTTCATTCATGATCTTAAATATTTGTGATTGGTATTTTCCATGTATTTGTATTCATGACCTGTGCATCTTGCGTTGCTCATATCTTTTAGGCCGTAGCTCCGTTTGAGATGTTCCATATATGTAAATCGACTAGAATGACGTGTAGAATAAAATGGTATGCTTTATTCTGCTGTTTAAAAAAAATAAATATGATTAGTTCAGATCTGAACCAATTTCGAAATTAACATATGAGGTCGTTTCGAAAATGCTATAAGTTGTTTCCGGCCTCATTTAAGATGCCTAGATAGTATAGTTTACTTATGATTCACCTCTTGCCATGTTTAACAACATTTAATATTCTCGTGTACCTAACGGGAGTGAACTAAATGATTCGAATGCGAAGTTTCGTCAATATGCAACTCGTTGCATATTGAGCTTCACTTTAATGTGTAGAAGTTGTTTGAGGTGAGTTGTCATGCATTGCATATTAAACCGGACATGCATCATATTTGTTTGTGCATCGTGTCTTGCATATGTTGTGGTGTATCTTGTGTTGATTGTTTGTTTCGGATTGCTTCTTCTCGATAGAGTTCCGAAAGCGTTCGGAGTGTGAGGATTCGTTCAACTTCGTTGGCTCGTCTTCTTCATGGACTCGGTCTTCTTCCGAGCGGGATCTCAGGCAAGATGACACATTTCCCTGGATACCATTACTATTATTGCCATGCAAGATGTCTCGTTTTCCTTCGCTATGTCACACTACCTACCACTTGTTTGTCGAGCCTCCCAATATTTCCATGAAAGCCTCTAACCCCTCCACATCCTAGCAAACCTTTGTTTGGTTATGTTACCGCTTGCTTAGCCCTTCTTATAGCGTTTCTAGCTGCAGGTGCAATTGCTTCCATGTGCCAACATGGACATTCTTTGTTATATCACAATACTGCTGCTATTTAATTTAATGCACATATATACTTGGTAAAGGTGGAAGGCTTGGACTTTTTGCTCGGTGTTTTGTTCCACTCTTGCCGCCCCTAGTTACTTGTGAACCGGTGTTATGTTCCATAATTGAGCGCTCCTAACACGCTCGGGGTTATTATGGGGACCCCCTTGATTTTCGGGTTAGGATAAAGCTTGTCTGGCAAGGCCCAACATTGGTACTACATTTGCCTATAACTAATGAACTTGCATAGGGGCTTTCCGAACCCCGTGGATAATTAATCAACCCCCGGGCCAGTGCTCCACATGAGTGTTGGTCCAACCTAGAGCAGCTTATTAACGCCGCTCGGGGCAACTCGGTGATTGGCGTGGTAACCATCGCTCATCCGTCGTGTCCCGAGAATGAGATACGCAGCTCTTATCGGGTTCGTCGACACGTCGGAAGGCCTTGCTGGATTTGTTTTACTTTTCTCAAACGTCTTGAGTGAGGAACTTTGATCTTCTTCGGGCTATCTCGAGGTGTCGGATTTCCTTTGGAATTGCCTAGGAAGATCATGAGATCCGTGGTTGAGGTTATTCCCATTGCGTGTGGTTTATTTGTGATGGATAAGTTGGAGCACCCCTGCAGGGTTAAATCTTTTCGAGAAGCCATGCCCGTGGTTATGTGGCAAACTTGGATACTTTGTTTAACACCCGGTCATAGCAAACTTAAAGTAAACTCTAATAAAATAAATCAATGGTGTGCGTAACCGTGACTGTCTCTTCTCGTGAGTCCTTATCCGAAAGAGAACACGATGAGGTTATGTTTGACGTAAGTAGGTGTTCAGGATCAGTTAGTGATCATTACTAGTTCACGACCGTTATGCGTAGACCACCATACTTTACTTTCTGTACTCGTAAGTTAGCCACTCAAATAAATGCTTAGTTGCTTGTTGCAGCCTCACCAGTTAACCATACCTCACCTATTAAGCTTTAATAGTCTTGATACCCTTGGAATTGAGATTGCTGAGTCCCTGTGGCTCACATATTAGTACAACAATAGTTGCAGGTGTAGGTAATGTGATGATTTGACGTGAGCGCATTGCTTGATTTGATTTGGAGTTCTTCTTCTTCTTCTTCATCAATCTTGGATGGGATCCAGGCGGCAGCCTGGGATAGCAAGGGTGGATGTCATTTTATCGTTTGATTTCGTCCGTAGTCGGACCCT
This sequence comes from Hordeum marinum, assembly GCA_022496015.1. Classification (NCBI taxonomy): domain Eukaryota; kingdom Viridiplantae; phylum Streptophyta; class Magnoliopsida; order Poales; family Poaceae; genus Hordeum; species Hordeum marinum. Next base: position 415,395,095 of record CM039677.1, on the reverse strand, counting down.
ACTCTTATGTATGATGTTTGAGATGTTATTGTATGGATGTGACTATGATGTAGCTTGTGGCGAGTGTAAGACAATTCCATATACTCATCTCTTCTGTACATGTACTTGTAATGATATCCATTCTTGCGAACGCATCGAGATGCGCTTCTATCCCCGTCGAGGCGCTCGTGCCGAAATAAGGATAGGACCGCATCTTGGGCGTGACAAGTTGGTATCTGAGCCTGTACCGACCTAGGAGCCCCATTGATTGATAGAACTTGGCCGAGTCGAGTGTAGTGAAAAACTATCTTGAGTCTAGTTATATCGGAGAGTAGGATTTTTTTACTCCTCTTCTATGTTTTGGTGAGGTATTCGACTTAGGAATTTTGATTCTACTCCTCTTCTCGCTCAAATTGTTTTTTAGGATCACGTCGGTATTTTGGAAACTATATGATGCCGATGTGATGGAGTTCTGTCTTGGTGTCTCCTGTATGACTTGATTTCTTCCGGGGAGTTGAGCTCCGAGGGATTCTTGGCACATCGTTATCATTCAGTTTTCTTAGTATCTAAGGACGGAGGATGTTTGGAATTGCTTCAATACTTGTCGTGGTGAGATAAGATCGGAGTCACCCAGTACTGGGGAGGCGTCCGGGGTACCACCATGGTTTAGTATCGTTGTGAGTTCGAGGATCTGAGTTAGATGGATTTGCGAAAGTCTCTGGTTATGTGTTGAAGGATGGATATAGTTGGGGTGTAGGATTGCTAGTTGTGTGAGATATTTCCTCCTTGTATCCCCCACACCGGATTGCAGAACCAGAAAGTTTTCGAAAGTTCTTAGGTGGGAATTCAAGTAGGTACCTAGGATTATCTTTCTAACAAGTACATAGTGGGTATGTATTTGTTATGTCTTGTTTCATAAGCCTCATCCTTTGTTTTGTTTTGAATATGGTAATTCGAGTTGCTTCGATGTCAAGTGGTGATTTCATATCTTGCTAAGTAGGAACTCATATTTCTGTAGGTTTGCTAATTCTTTTGCTCAATCAAGTTATCATATCAATTCTTTTCCTACCGGTGTGCTTCTCTTCAAGATAATTCTATCATCTCCAATATTGCAAGATCAATCCTTATATTTCGTTCCGGAGTTGTCTCATCTGTTCCAAGTCTTCTTTGTTTTTCCCCAGCCTCCCGCCCTTTTCTTCAATGATTAAATTCTCACCCAAGTGTCTTTCTATTCATGTAATGCTTCCGTTATCTTTTCTTGTATCTTGTTTCCGGTGATTTCTGTGGAGATTCTCAAGAGTTTCATTTCAAGATCTATCCTCATATTCCTTGTTCTCGTTGTTATTCTTCTCCGGTGATTCTTTATGAAGTTGCTCAGTGCTCAAGTTATCATTTATTAGTATTCATCTTGTTTTTTCTTTTCCGGTGGATTCAATTCAAGTTCTTGGTGTTCATCCTGTCATTTTCATTCTCTAATTTCTCTCCCATGTTGGAATGCTTTATCAAGCCTCTCTTTCTTATTCTTATCTCCATTCTATCCGGAGTGCTGAAGATATCTCAGAAGACATTCATTTTCATTCTTGTCCTCTTAAATTATTTCAAGGGTCTCTTATCATCAAGTTTTTAATTTTTCCGGTGCAATCTCTCTTTCTAAGCAATTGTTTCAATGGGGGTTTCTTTTGAGTGGGCCCATAACCCACATGTGTTTTTCCCAAGATCTTACCTGACTCTTCTAATCTTTCCGGAGATGTCCTCAAGTTCTTTTCAATATGATGTAAGAATGATTTTCATCAGTCATATTCCTCTTCCATGATCGCTTCTAAATCATTTTCATTGTTGGCTCAACCTTTTCTTTATTCATTGTTCTGGAGTGTCTCAGTAATTCGTGGTGTTGTGTCTCGTCGTCATTATCTGCAGTAAAGACCGAAGGAGAGTTCTCTTAAATCTTAATCCTTTATCCTAGAGATTCATGGTTTCAGCTTTTTGCAATCATCTCAAATTGTTTTGATCATGAGTAATTCCATCCTTATCTATCTAGTGCATTTCATAATTGTTTTCATTTCTCGATCCTCCCGAAGGCATCGTTTCAGAAGATTTCTTCGTTCTCAGCTTTCAGCTTTCGTTCTCAAATTTTTCTCAATTGTTGTTCCTTCATTCGTATCTCAATTGTACTGGTGCCTTGTGAAGTTTTGCATTAGGTGGATCATGCTCTCTTCGTTCTCATTCATTTGTACTATCCTCTTTAGTTTCTATTCTTACCGGTGTACTCATGCAAGACTTCTGCAAATTGTGATCTCTCTCTCTCCTCAATTCTTTGCAAGAAGAATAAGTGGTGTGCGAAATCCGTGTTTGTCATCAATTTAAATTGTTGAAGGATAGGCATAACATAATTCTTATTCTTGTTTCATCCAAGTGGTTTCAATCTTTCTTCCAGAGTTGTTCATGATATCAATTCCTTATCCCAATTGGTCATCTCTCTTTTCCAGAGTTCCTAGTTTTTCTCAAGTATCTTGCCCCGAAGCATCATCTAAATTATTGGAAGGCCTCAATCTTGTTATTTTGCATCCTTCAATTCTCTTCTATCATCCTTTCGTTTCAGAGTTCTTCCGGAGGTTCTTCATGGTGGTTCATCAAGATTTCTTTTATTTTCAAGTGTTCTTCAGGATTCTTGTTGGAGGCGCTCAAGTGTTCTTTATCTTGGATTTCTAGTTCAATTCCTTCTCCATTTGTCTTTTGAGGTGGTGTTATTAAATTCTTGGTTATGAGGAGTTTCGAAGGAATTGTCAAGAATAAGATAAGTAAACCCATCTTGTTTTCTCGGAGTTATCTTGGGTTGGATTTCACGTAAAGCATTTCCTAAGGATTGTTGCTATCAGGGTGTTGTTAATGATCCAAGTTTTCTCCTTCTCCTCTTGGTGAAAGAAGTTTTGCATATCTTGTTTCTCTCAAGAAATCAATTGTTTCTGTTGTGGCAGGTTGTCACCTCATAATTTTGAGATGTCACCCACAAGCCCATAACAAGCTATTCTTTCGTTGTTGATTCTCCATCAACTCTGTTCAACCATGTTTTCAAGTCCAATCGTGGTAGAAGTTATTGTTTTTCTTCTCCGTTCTCTTCTCTTCAAAGATCTAGTTTCTATTTTTTTTTGTTCCGGAGGTGCGGTGTTGTTGCTCTCTTCAAACCATCACCTTGTTTTCATGATCCTTCCATCTTATGAAGTTTTGATCCAAAGTTTGGTGTATCTCTTTCAATTTCTTTCCATATTATCAAATTTTGTCCCCCTTTCCTACCGAAGTGCTACCGAAATTTCTTGTGAATTATTGCTTGTTCCTTGTGTCATTCTTCATCTCTTTGCATCCTTCAAGTTCATGTGGTTTCACTCATTTGTCAAAGAAGCAACAAGTTTTACCTCATGCTCTTTCTCTTCCCATTTTCATTCTAGATCTCAGGACGAGATCCTCATTTAGTGGAGGAGAGTTCTGACAGCCCGGGACCGACGCTCCAGAAGATTCTCCTTTTATTTCTGTTCTCGTCTGTGATTCATCTGGTTGTTGCAGTCATCATTGCATCATTCGCATCATCTGCATTGCGTCGCCACTCGTTTTCAAAACTTGCATCCGTTCGTAGTTGCCGGTTCTCTCCGTTCTTGCCGTTGCCCGTTTCGAGACCGACCACACACGCACGCGCCCGCGACATCGTTTAAAAATATAACCATTTTTAAAAGCATGCTAAAAATATTCTTGGATTGGGTCAAAACTTGGCATGCGGTCTTGTTATGTTGTAGGTAGACCGCCCGTCAATTTTTGTCGCGTTCCGAGTTCGTTTGATATCCCGTCGGTCAGCCATAGCAGTGCGGTCATCGGTATTTTATCGGACGTTTGTCGGTGTTTTTTTTAAAAAAACTTCGTGTCACGGGACACACCTCCCTATCTTCCCCACCTAGACCATCTTCACTAGCCCAGTTAGCCCCTCCTCAGTTCATGGTCATCGGATCGCGATCGGACGGACAAGGTACAACCCCAGCCCCTAGTGCCTTCCCTATATATAACCCCATGGAGAGAGCTCTCACTCTCTCTAGGGTTTCCCCCTTGCCAAATTGTAGCCGCACCCCTAGAAAGACCCCACCAGCTAGCCCTCCTCCTCCAGATCCCGTAGCCCTAGCCCCCAGCCAAAATCTGGCCCTCGGATCGCGATCTAGAGGCTCAGATTCGTCTGTTTTCCCACCTACCGGACATGTCCGGCAGGCAATCCGTACATGTCCAGCGACCGCAGTGCAGCCCCGAGCTCCTCCCGTGCCTTCCATGGTGCCCGACCCGCAGCTTCCCCATAGCTCTCGCCGACCGGCCCTCGCTGGAGCAGCCGCCGCCGCCGCCCGTCCCTCTCCTCCTTCCTCCCTTCTCCTTCCTCTTCTCCTCCTCTCCCTAGCCCCCGAGATCCTCTCTACCGCAGGTCCCCGCCGCCATGGCCGTAGCTTGCCACCGGCCGTGCCTCCGGCCGTGCCTCCGGCCAGATCCGACGAGGTGAGCGCCAGATCTGCTCGCCCCGGTCCGATCCCGATTCCGCCATGGTCGTTGCGAGCCAGCCCCGCCGTTGCCATGGCCTCGCCCTGCCTCCTGCTCAACCGCGGGAGCGAGGAGGAGGACGAGCCACTCGCCGCTCGCCTGCGCTACGCGTGGGATCGGCCCAGATCTCGTCCTAGCTCCCTACCAGCATCCTCTGTCGAATGGGCCAAGGCCCCATGGTGAGCAGCCCCCCTGCGCGTTTTTTCTTTTCCCTGTTAGGACGTGCATTTTTCGCTATTTCAGATAATTGCCTAATTTAATATTGCTAATAAATATTTAACCGTTCGTCGTTTAAATTTTTTTTATATATTTAAAATGCTTAGAAAACGTGTAGATTAATTATATGCTAATTTCATCCATGTTTAAAATGTTTAACATGTCTTTTTCTCTTATTTTGCATATCATCATGATGTTGCATTGACATATTCATTTAATGTGCATCGGGATATAATCCAAATCATATAGTAAAAAAATTCATATCATCGGCATCGCATTTTCATGCATGATAAAAAAGTTGACATGATGTTTGCATTTTGTTTGCATATATGACTTGCTATAAGATGATTAGGCCATAACTTGCATATTTAATTGTGACTTATTTTCCCACATGACCTATGCATATTATATATGTTCTCAGGGTAGAAAAATCCATATGATTTATCCGTGCATTTAGTTTTGTCATTTGAGCATTTTTGTGTGCATGTCATTTTGCTGTGATGCCCTTTTGTTATTTTCGTGTGATTTAACACATGCATGATTTGAAATAAGTTTGAACATGAGATATGCCCTTTGATATGTGTCCTACCCCCTGGACATTTTGCTTGTCATAGAAATGCATGTATAGGTGTTATTTTGTTGTTGTCAACTTGCATAAAAATACTGCTGTTTTGAGATGCTAAAATATTTCTAAGTCTGGAATCTGTAATATTTTGTTGCTGTCTTGCCATGTGTTTTGCTAGTGATCTAGAACCCTTTTGTGGTAGGTGTAATGGAGTTATTTGTAGTTGATATTTTCCTTTAGTATGCTGTTAAGTTTCATGCCATAATATGACCTTAGCATATAGTTTTACTGCTGTCAATATCCCTTCGTGATAAAAAAAACTGCACTGTCAAAACTGCTATTTTCACTAAGTCTGAAACTGTTTTCAAGTAGTCACCTTGTGAGCTTCCTACCATGTGATCCATGCATGTTTTGATTATGATATGTGAAGATGAAATGAAGTGTGTGTTATATACTATGGCCCCATGCTTAGTTTGTGTATTGTAGAATCTTGTAGCTTGTTGTTTTCATGTGTGCAAAATGCTAAGTTGCTGTTTTGGGCAGATTTCAACTAAAACTTGTGTTGGTTGTATTTGTTGAACTGTAGCTCCATTTTGAACATGTTACATATGAAACTTGATTAGAATATCATGTAGTTTAATAATAAATTGCTGCATTCATGATTTGAAATGTTTGTGATTGATATTTTCCATGCATTTGCATTCATGACATGTGCATCTTGCGCTGCTCATATCTTTTAGGCCGTAGCTCCGTTTGAGATGTTCCATATATGTAAATCGACTAGAATGACGTGTAGAATAACATGGTATGCTTTATTCTGCTGTTTAACAAATATAAATATGATTAGTTCAGATCTGAACCAATTTCGAAATTAACATATGAGGTCGTTTCGGAAATGCTATAAGTTGTTTCTGACCTCGTTTAAGATGCCTAGATAGTATAGTTTACTTATGCTTCACCTCTTGCCATGTTTAACAACATTTAATATTGTCGTGTACCTAACGGGAGTGAACTAAATGATTCGAATGCGAAGTTTCGTCAATATGCAACTCGTTGCATATTGAACTTCACTTTAATGTGTAGAAGTTGTTTGAGGTGAGTTGGCATGCATTGCATATTAAACCGGACATGCATCATACTTGTTTATGCATCGTGTCTTGCATATGTTGTAGTGTATCTTGTGTTGATTGTTTGTTTCGGATTGCTTCTTTTCGATAGAGTTCCGAAAGCGTTCGGAGTGTGAGGATTCGTTCGACTTCGTTGGCTCGTCTTCTTCATGGACTCGGTATTCTTCCGAGCGGGATCTCAGGAAAGATGATACATTTCCCTGGATACCATTACTATCATTGCCATGCAAGATGTCTCGTTTTCCTTTGCTATGTCACGCTACCTACCACTTGTTTGTCGAGCCTACCAATATTGGCATGAAAGCCTCTAACCCTACACATCCCAGCAAACCTTTGTTTGGCTATGTTATCGCTTGCTCAACCATTCTTATAGCGTTTCTAGCTACAGGTGCAATTGCTTCCATGTGCCAACATGGACATTCTTTGTTATATCACAATACTGCTGCTATTTAATTTAATGCACATATATACTTGGTAAAGGTGGAAGGCTTGGACTTTTTGCTCGGTGTTTTGTTCCACTCTTGCCGCCCCTAGTTACTTGTGAACCGGTGTTATGTTCCATAATTGAGCGCTCCTAACACGCTCGAGGTTATTATGGGGACCCCCTTGATTTTCGGGTTAGGATAAAGCTTGTCTGGCAAGGCCCAACATTGGTACTACATTTGCCTATAACTAATGAACTTGCATAGGGGCTTTCCGAACCCCGTGGATAATTAATCAACCCCCGGGCCAATGCTCCACATGAGTGTTGGTCCAACCTAGAGCAGCTTATTAACGCCTCTCGGGGCAACTCGGTGATTGGTGTGGTAACCATCGCTCATCCGTCGTGTCCCAAGAATGAGATACGCAGCTCTTATCGGGTTCGTCGACACGTCGGAAGGCCTTGCTGGATTTGTTTTACTTTTCTCAAACGTCTTGAGTGTGGAAATCTGATCTTCTTCGGGATATCTCGAGGTGTCGGATTTCCTTTGGAATTGCCTAGGAAGATCATGAGATCCGTGGTTGAGGTTATTCCCACTGCGTGTGGTTAATTTGTGATTGGTAAGTTGGAGCACCCCTACAGGGTTAAATCTTTTCGAGAAGCCGTGCCCGCGGTTATGTGGCAAACTTGGATACTTTGTTTAACACTCGGTCATAGCAAAGTTGAAGTAAACTCTAATAAAATAAACCAACGGTGTGCGTAACCGTGACATTCTCTTCTCGTGAGTCCTTATCTGAAAGAGAACACGGTGGGGTTATGTTTGACGTAAGTAGGTGTTCAGGATCAGTTAGTGATCATTACTAGTTCACGACTGTTATGCGTAGACCACCATATTTTACTTTCTATACTTGTAAGTTAGCCACTCAAATAAATGCTTAGTTGCTTACTGCAGCCTCACCACTTAACAATACCTCACCTATTAAGCTTTAATAGTCTTGATACCCTTGGAAATGAGATTGCTGAGTCCCTATGGCTCAAAGATTACTACAACAATAGTTGCAGGTATAGGTAATGTGATGATTTGACGTGAGCACGTTGCTTGATTTGATTTGGAGTTCTTCTTCTTCTTCTTTATCAATCTTGGATGGGTTCCAGGCGGCAACCTGGGATAGCAAGGGTGGATGTCATTTTATCGTTTGATTTCGTCTGTAGTTGGACCCTGCTCTTATGTATGATGTTTGAGATGTTATTGTATTGATGTGACTCTGATGTAGCTTGTGGCGAGTGTAAGCCAATTCCATATACTCATCTCTTCTATACATGTACTTGTAATGATATCCATTCTTGCGAACGCATCGAGATGCGCTTCTATCCCCGTCGAGGCCCTCGTGCCGAAATAAGGATAGGACCGCATCTTGGACCACCTCCCCTCAAACGGATCCAAATTTGAAAGGTTGGGATGTTGTTTATGATGTGCCGCCACATTTTAGACCACCTCCCCTCAATGAATATGATTATGAACCTCACATTAACACATACACATATGAAGGAGAATTCTTCCAAGAAACATGTGTTTCCAAAAAACGTTTCAAGAACCACTCTACTTCACCCCAGAACATTGAGGTCGATAGTGATAGTGAACTGGACTTCACCCCAGAGGAGGAACAAGAAGAGATGGAAGAGCAGGACAACTTGTCTGATGGTGGCAAGGACAACTTGTCTGAGGACACCTATAGCAAGGACGAGCTGGTTGACGAGGGCAAGAAGGTCTACCAGCGTGGTTGTACAAAGCTGCTGCCCGTGCCGACGACCGCGAGCAGAGGTGGTTGATTGCGCCTAATGCGGAGAAGTAAGTGCATTTACTCTTTTTTAACCTTTTGCCTTCATGTTTCTTCAAATTAATATCTAATGTGTTGGCCTTGTCCTACTGCAGGGGTTGGAAATACGAGCGGGGTGTTCGCAGGCCCAACCAGGTCCTTGGTGTGCTTCTTCGGCACCACTTCCCGGGGAAGGCCCAGTTACCCAATGAGGGTGAGTCTCCACAGGTAGCACTGACCTGGGAGCTGTACAAGGCTGCCCCGGCCCCGCCGGAGGAGATGGTCGACGGAGTCTTGTGCGAGACAGTGGCTGACATTGTGATCTGTCGCTTTTGGGTAATTTCTCCTTTACAGAATTAAAAATCAACAACACCTAGTGATTGTACTAATCAGTGTTGTCTTGTTTGATTGCAGACTTTCTACAGGTGTCTTGAGGAAGACGAGGCGAAAGCGGCTATTGTTCCCGAAGCCGAGTGCAAGCGCCTACTTTAGAACTTACGACACAAGGCTCGGGTGCAGGCTATTCGAGACTACTACGCCTCGAGTAACATTAAGAGGGCCAAGAAGAAGTGCCGCAAAAATTATCTGAGTAAGGAGAAGTTAATGCAGGTAATTATCTATTCTTAAGGCCTTGTACTTAGTTTCTTTGATTTGATTCGTAGGCGTAGCGCTAAAATTTCTCTTGTCTAACTTAGGTGCCCCTGAGATGGTGTGCGGATAGGATGGACTGTTGGGGGGCATTGGTGGATGAGTGGTGCTCTCTCAAATGGCTAGCCGAACACAACAAGGCCAAGGATAAGCGTGCCCAAATGAGAGGTGTGCCACACCATCAAGGGAGCTCCAACCTGTTTGAGTTTGGGGATAACTGGGTATGTGGTTTGCCTCATGATTCATGCAATTTCATTCTTCATCCTAGCTTGAGCCCTTAACTAATATATTTTTCCTCTATTTTAGGCACGACACAACAAGAAGGAGGTGCCACCTCTATTCGACCTCTATGCCATGGCCCATACTGCCTCGTACAAGAAGGCCAAGGCATTCTTTGAGGATGACCTCGATCATCCATAGAGATTCAGCAACATCTCCTCCCACAACAAGCTCGTAAGGTATAGGGATGAGGGGAAGGCGAGGAAAGGGGAGGACTTCAACCCGAGCCAGAGTCCTTTTGATCCAGAGCTTGTGATGATATCTGGTGGCGGGAGGCCCCATGGCTTGATAGCCATTGGGGATGGACTGATACGTTGTCCTAGAACTCTCCCGGAGATCAAGAAGCGCCAAACGAGCTTTGATCCTGAGATAAGGCCTCGTCCACGGCCAATGGAGCTCGCCATTGAGGCTAGGGCCCAGGAGCTTCCGGCGGAGGCAAACAGGCAGGCGACGCAGAGGGAGAGGGACATGGAGGAGAGGACGGCTAGGCTATTGGAGGAGGAGAGGAACCAGAACGACGCATCTCACCGGGCCCTATACGAGCTCCTCATGGTAAGTTTCTCCTCCATATTAGCCAAATCATGCACGTAATGTTCGTTTCATCACTAACTAATATGAATGACTCGTGAAAACAAAATGTGCAGACCGTGTGCCAGAAAAATGGTCAGACCCCTCCGTCGATGCCCCATATTGCTATAGCACCCACGGTGATTTTCATTTAAATGGTTATTAGTTACTAGTATTCACATTTGAGTTGCATCATTCTAAAGAGACATTGCAAAAGATCTTTGGTGCAGCGTGCCTCCCGACAAGCATCACCGATCATTTTGCGTCTGCCGCAACCCCGATCGGTCCTTCTAAGTCTCACCCTGGCGCAAACCCTACCGATCCTTCACCTCCGTGTTGATGGTAAGTTTTCCCAAGTGTTTTCATTAACAAATGCATACTTAGCTTAAAAATGACCTACTTAGCTCCAAAATGACCTATACATAGCTTATTTTCCTCAAAAATGACTTGATATGCTTAGTTAGCTAGAAAATGGTATATTCTACCTAGGATAGCTATAAAATGACCTATACTTAGCATTTTTTCTTCCAAAATGACTTGATATGCTTAGTTAGCTAGAAAATGGCATTACTACCTAGTATAGCTCATTAATGATCTATAGCTAGCTTAGCTGGTTCATTTATGACATAATTAGCTCACTTAGGTACAAAATGGCATAACTACCTAGGATAGCTCAATAATGATCTATAATTAGCTTAGCTAGTTCATTTATGAAATAATTAGCTCACGTAGGTAAAAAATGGAATAATAACCTTGGTTTAGCTCCAAAATGACCTATACTTAGCTTATTTTCCTCAAAAATGACATAATAACCTTACTTACCTCCAAAATGATATATTCTACCTTGGATAGCTAAAAAATGACCTATACTTAGCATTTTTTCCTCCAAAATGACTTGATATGCTTAGTTAGCTAGAAAATGGCATTACTACCTTGGATAAGAGGAGAGGAGAGGAGAAAAAGAAAGAGAAGATAAATTTTTTTTCTTCTTCTTTTTCTTCATTTTCTTCTAGCTAGTCTTCTTCTTCTTCTAACTTTCATCTTTCCTACTTTGCAGATTTGCTATAGATGAGAAGCTTGCATTGATGGAGTGTACTCTTCTACTTCTACTTCCTTTTTGTTTATGGAAACTTGTTGGAAACTTGTTTTGGATATGTATGTTGGATATGTTGTTCCAAACTTGTATATGTTGGATATGTTGTTGGAACTTATTGTTGGTATGCTTGTTGGAACTTATTGTTGGTATGCTTGTTGAAACTTATTGTTGGTATCCTTGTTGGAAACTTGTATTGTTGATATGTTGGATATATATATGTGATATTCTATCAAATTGAATGATTTTAAGAAAAAAACAGAAAAAACAGGGGCTATATAGCTACTTTGCCGTCTGCTGGCGGACGGCAAAGAGCTTTGCCGTTAGCCAGCAGACGGCAAAGATGCCACGTGGCAGCTGTCTGTGCAACCTGGGGTTGGCCTAAGTGGGTTCTTTGCCGTCTGCCGGCAGATGGCAAAGACCTTAGTTCTTTGCCGTCTGCCAGCGGATGGCAAAGAACCCACCCAGGCCAGCAAAAAACCAGGTGCTTTGCCGTCCGCTGGTAGACAACAAAGAACTAAGGTCTTTGCCGTCTGCCAGCGGACGACAAAGCATGCCGTTAAGCCCTTAACAGAGCTAAGGTGACACGTGTGCCATCCAGGCCCTTTGGCGTCCGCTGGCAGACGACAAAGATTCAAAGGTCTTTGCCGTCTGCCAGCAGACGGCAAAGCGCCTTTTACCGTGGCTTATTCGGCCGGACGGTTGGCCGTCTGCTAGTGGACGACAAAGACTTTGCCGTCCGGGATGCATGCCTTTGCCGTCCGGGATGGCTGACGGCAAAGTACCTGATTCTTGTAGTGAAGACAACTCATCTAGGGTTTACCTATTCGATCTCGAGGTAGATCAACTCTGTAACCTTCATATCATCAATTTAGTCAAGCATAATGTACGGTTTTACCTCCATAGGAGGGCACGAACCTAGGTAAACATCGTCTCCTACGTCTCTTGTTACCATCGATCCTAGTCTCACAGCTCAGGACCCCCTACCTGAGATCCGCCGGTTTTGACACCGACATTGGTGCTTTCATTGAGAGTTCCGTTGTGATTGCCAAAAGAACCGATGGATCGCCTTGTCATCAAAGAAGAGGTCCGCAATATGGACACTTTTGTCCCCGGACAGATCTTTGCTTTTGGTAGCATCGTGCTGCACGCTTACCCGACGGGCCATCTAGGCCGGGTCGGAAGTTTCGCCCCTGATTAAGAGGTCAGGTTCAGGAACCTAGAGTTCTACGTAGACTCTCGGGGCGACCTGTTGCTAACCGGGCTCGCGGTCTCACCTGCTATGCTCGAAGATTCCGACGTTTTAACCCGACGATGACCTGACTTTTAGTACGGATCCGGTCTTAGTGCCAGATGTCCGGATACCTATTCTTTCCGAACACTCCCCTCGCGCGGACGCATCGGAGGTTAACTCCAAAAGTTCTGAGCAGGTGGACCCGATCGAGCTCTCGATACTAAACGAAGCCCTAGATCGGATTTCGCCGATGAAGATTACCGACGACCCAACCCTCGATCCATGCTCAGATCGGTCTCAAGGCGGTCCTGGATGATTTTTTCGACCCAGCCACCACCCACTTGATAGCCACTGTTGAGGATTTAACCGACATGTTGGACTATGCCTCAGAGGTGGCAGAATACATGGATGAGGAAGATTGCGCTCCCACCCCCGTTAACACCGGGCGATGGGCTGCCACCTCCACGTACGACGTCTACATTGTAGATACTCCACGCGCTAACGGCGAGTACACACCTAAAAACGATGGCGACAAATCGGGTGAAGCGGCGTCAAGGTGCCGGAAGCCGCATAAACGATCAAAGGGAAAAAAGGGAAGACAAGCTATCTCCAACACCAGGGAAAATGATACCCCGGCGGATCTTGGCGATTCCGACATCTCGAGCATCCGTTAGAGGACCAGGAGAGGCCAGAGGATCAGCTCAGTATCGATGAACTAAATGATTCTGAGGATGACAACTACCTCCCCCTATCGAGGAGGAGGATAGTGTGGAAGCCGAAGACTTCACCATCCCCGATAACCTTGAAGATCAGGAACTGTTCAGGCAATAGCTTATAGCCACAACCCGTAGCCTAAAGGAAAAAAGAACGACAGCTTAATGCCGAACAAGATAACCTCAACGATGGATGGACGAAGGTCCTATCGGCTAAGGAAGGATACGGTACTGGTCTATCAGACCAACCCAAAAGCTACCCACGTAGAAGGCTGCTGCCACAATTCGATGACGAGCTTACTGATACACCGTCTCCCAAACATACACCATACGACAAACCAGACCGCCCTTCCCGAGGACAAGATAGGACGGCTGACGACACCGGTTATAGACTGCCGATACCCCGTAGAAGTGGAAACGAGCCAATAGAGCCCGATGACAGGTTTGACCTGCAACATGACCTGAACTATAGAACAAGTCATACAAGATGCATCTACGGATCCATAGGGTACTCCTTCGATAGACAGGGTGGGTACCGGCCCTGGCTCAATCACAACAATAGAGGTCGGGACCGAAACCGGACCAGAACAGACGTTGATTACCGACGCAACACAGCTCGGGTCAGAGGCGCTGCCCACCCACTGTGCTTCACTGATGAGGTGATGCAGCATCAGTTCCTGGAAGGGTTCAAACCCGTGAACATAGAACAGTACGACGGAACAACTGACCCAATAGTATGGATTGGGGATTTCCTCCTCCACATCCACATGGCGCGAGGAGATGATCTCCACGCCATCAAGTACCTACCCCTAAAACTTAAGGGGCCATCTCGGAAGTGGTTAAATAGCCTCCCTAAAAATTCCATCGGGTGCTAGGAAGATCTAGAGGAGGCATTCCGATCAAACTTCCAGGGCACCTATGTTCAGCCGCCGGACTCCTCTGACCTAAGCAACATCGTCCAGAAGCTAGGAGAGTCCACTCGGCAATTCTGGAATCGGTTCTTGACCAAGAAAAACCAGATTGTTGATTGCCCGGACACTGAAGCAATAGCCTCCTTCAGGCACAATATTCGGGATGAATGGCTGGCTTGCCAGCTTGGCCAAGATAAATCCAAGACAATGTCTGCACTTACATCACTCATGACTCGCTTCTGCGCAGGTGAGGATAATTGGCTAGCAAGACGGAGCCACAACCCCGAAGACCCCGGAACCTCCAAAGTTCGGGAAGGAAACGGGAAACCAAAGCACAACAAGAATAAGCACCGGCAGAACAATAGTGATGCCGATGACACGGCCATTAATGCCAGCTTCCGCAATTCCCGGGCCGGGCGGCGGAAGAAGCCTCCTAAAGGCAATCATGACGGACCCACCCCGCTGGACAAGATCATGGAGAGGCCTTGGCAGATCCATGGCACCCAAGAGAAGCCTGCCAACCACACCAACCGCAACTGTTGGGTATTCAAACAGGCCAGCAAACTCGCATCTGAGGATCAAGGCAAGAGCCCACATAGCGAGGAAGAGGATGAGCCTCGCGGTCCGATCGGTCGCGGACAAAAGAAATTCCCTCCAGAGGTAAAAATAGTAAATATGATATACGCCACTCATACACCCAGAAAGGAGAGGAAGCGCGCCCTTCGAGAGGTCTACGCTATAGAGCCTGTAGTCCCAAAGTATAACCCATGTTTGGCATACCCGATCACTTTTGATCGACGTGATCACCTGACCAGTATCCATCATGGGGGTTTGGCCACCCTCGTCCTAGACCCCATCATAGACGGGTATCACCTCATAAAGTCCAAATGGACGGAGGAAGTAGCCTTAATCTGATTTACTCAAACACGGTGAAAAAGATGGGTATAGGTCCATCAAGAATCAAAACCAACAACACTACCTTCAAAGGAGTGATCCCAGGCGTCAAAGGCCGCTGCACGGGCTTAGTAAGCCTGGAAATAGTGTTCGGTTTGCCCAATAACTTTTGAAACGAAGACTTGACCTTCGACATTGCACCTTTCCGCAGCAACTATCACGCCCTGCTAGGCCATATAGCGTTCGCTCGCTTTAATGTCGTTCCACACCACGGATGCCTCAAGCTCAAGATGCCAGGACCCAAGGGGGTCATTACTATCAACGGCAACACAGGGAGCTCCCTCCGAACTGAGGAACATGCATTGGCCCTGGCTGCCGAATTCCATTACAATGATGATCGGCAAACGCCAGCATCTGCCGTAAAGGCACGTAAGACTGGGAAGCGAGTTCGGTTTCATCCCGAACTCCTAGAAACTTCTTCTCCCCATAAATAGGGACTTGCCCCCCCACCATCGCACAACCCTAGGACTAGCAAAGCACGTGCCGAGGAGGCACACCTTTGTGCTCAAGATTCCATGGGCGGCGGTGGGGAAAACTATCAAGGGTAAGTTTTCGGCTAGACCGAACTACTACCATTAAATGTCCTCGGACATAGTACATGTACCATCAAGCACCTACCTGCTAAGGCGTAAAGCTCATCCATACTTCGGTGACTTCTCAAGATCTTCCTTCAAAGGTCCGCTCGCCGACAGCAAAACTCATAGAGATATACAACTCCTTATGAGACGCATGAGCGGACAAACGACAGGGCATCTCGAGGACATCAGGTCACCCATCGAAGACCCTTGGTACAACCCCTCCTGTAAAATTGATATTTCATCCTCAAGTACCTGTAAATAGTTACATTAGCAATTTGAATAATAAGAGTTGTTGAGCAAAATATGAAACCATTATACATGGTTGCTTTGCTGTCTTTTTTGGCACATACTCTATTTTCCCCTCTTCTTGTGAACCTGTTTGGTACACATTACGATGCAATCGGCTAATAGACCGGGGGCTTGGACTTAAAAAAATTGCCCTATGCACAATCGATTCTGTGTTTGGCGTCTTGGAATTCGTGTTTATATTCATTGGTACCAAACTATGTATTGGGTCAATAGTTGGATTGCCCGACTCCTGTGCTTGCCCCTTTACGTTCTGCTCATTCGGCTAAGGGGGCAAAGAGAGAACCACTACGATTGTGCTTCCAGCTAGCCTGGCCAAGCACTTTAGTGGAGAAAGCTGAAAACTGACTGTCATAGTATGCAAGAACCGGTCTGCGAATCCGAGCTTAAGTGTTATACTAAAAACTTCGTCAGAGGTTATTCCGTGTTATACGATGGGTTTAGTATTCACATAAACCATGTGATATCGGCTTTTAGCCGCGGTTCATCTGCATATCACAACCTACTGGGGGCTAGTCATCAGCCCCGCGCATTCCTTTTCGTGCTCCTACAACTAAGTGAATGCAATAAAGCATTATGGTCTGATTGCCTTGTCCGCCTCACACTACCTCCTTCAGGTACCGATAGCTCGGTTAAGGGTCACAGTGCAGAGGTAGAGACACCATGTGTAGTATCTACATGGGGGCTGAAGCCAACGACTCATAACTTTCATTTTCAACGGTCACACATGAGTTATGTGAATGCCAAACATTAAACACATAATAAACCATGCATCATAACCATAATGCGTTAAAAGGTGTTTGGACATAGTACACCGCATTTACTCATAAATGTTTTCTCTCGAGCACTGAGCCTCTCTTGCTCGAGCACCCTCCATCACTACGAAGAAGTATCGCTAGCTCTTGACACCTATGCTCCTTTCCACGAGGCGGAGGACTGGTGGCTATTTTTGCCAGATCAAGCCCTGGCCAGTGCACCTTGGCCCTTGCAAAGGCCATCCGAGCTCCCTCGATACATGAGGAACACCTTAATGCATTGATCTGAGGTGAGGCGTCACTCAGCTTCTGCACCAGGCCGAAGTAGCTGCTCGGTAATGCATCGTCGGGCCATAGCCGGATACAGAGATCGTTCATGGCCTGCTTTGCCATCCGGTGTAGCTCTGTCAACTACTTCAGCTGCTTGATAAGGAGAGGAGAGAGCTCGGAGGCTTCAAATTGTGCCCGAAATAGCCGAGCTTTAGCTCCTTCTCCCTGCGAAGCATAGAACTAGTTCGCGTCCGCTATGCTCTTCTGGAGGTCAGACCATGCGCCTAAGGAACACCACACTTGTGTGAGCAATGCGAACCTGCTATCACCGAAGACACACTACAATAAATACAGCTTACCATCCATGATAGCCTTAACTTGGAGGACTTCCTCTTCATAGAACCGCCTATCCACCCGCTCCTTTTGGAGATCGGACTTCAGAGTGGATAGTTTAGTGGCCTGCTCCTTGTTTTTCTACTCAAGGTCCTCACACTTCTGGCTGGCATCCTTGAGCTCCTGCTAGATTTCTTCCAACCGAGCCTCATGCTTGGCACTGGTGGCTCTTAAAGCGGAAAGCGTGACAACCGCTTGTTCGGCCACCGCCTTCTCGTCCGCGGCCTCTTGCTTCGCCCTCTGTATCTCGGCCTTGAGCTTCTCAATTTCCTTCGCCGAGGCTGTGTAAGCATCAAACAAATAACCATACTGCATCGACAGTATCAATCACTAGTGATGAAAAATTTGGATATTACAATCTGGCTTACCTCGCGCCTCTTCGAATCTCTTGTTCAGAGCGTCAAGCTCATCTTCGGAGCTCTTGAGCTTCTGATTTAGCTCGTCTAGCTCGGCGGCATTAGCAGCCGCCGCCGATGATGAAGCCTACAAATATCAAACCCCTATCAGATCACATGGGCTCAAACCTCCAAATTTTCATGACCCTATTTTCGGTCCTCTTAAGGGTTGTTGGAAAATGCCGAACAAATATCATCTCGTACATTGTCTGGACACCAATTTACATATGACCCCTAGGTAAGTTTTTCTAAACTCACCTAGGGATCGGGGGCTGCCATGTTTACAACGATAAACACAAAGAAATTACATTACGTGGCTCACCTGGAAGCCCGTTAGGACACTGTTGAGGGCCTCCTTCAGTCCGCTATCAACGGACTAAATGCTTTGTAAAACCGCACCCATGAGGATGCAGGCTCCTCGGTACTGGAGACGCTTGATAGAGCCTCCCCCATAATCGGCCACCCATTGGATAGTGGCGCCTCTAGTGATCGGTTAATCCGATCTCCTACCGGGGATTGAACCGGTGCCTCCAAAGGCGTGGTGCGCTCCGGAGATGACCTTGGAGGGGACGGGGCATCCCTTTATCCGATCTCCTAGTAATAGGAGCCTGCTGGGATGACACTTCCATGGCATCCTTCACGGCACCCGAAGGAGTGGGATGCGACGCGGTACCACTCTCCGCTAGTTCAACTGGTGGGATCTCCCCATCCGAAACTTAGTCGGTGGGGAGAACGCGTGGTGGGCTATGGATCAGCAAGTGCCCACACATTAATAACATTTAAAACATGGCATTAGTAGCTCAGGGAGTCTTCAGGTTCTTACCTTCGAGCTGGGGGCTTGACCCTTAGGTTCCTTTGAGGAACCTTCTCAAAGTCTTTGGACTCGGTATCCGAGTCAGAACTATTGGGCAGAATCAACTGCGACCAACACACCTTCTTTGGGGCGGGAGGAGGTACATCCTCTGCGGCATCCGATGATGCCACCCTCTTTCTTGAGAGGGGGAATCGCCTTCCCCCTCATCCTCGTGCTCCTCCTCTTGATTGGAGGAGGCATGGGTTTCCTTAGACGAAGCGTCCGACTGGTCCTTGATACGGAGGCCTCCTTTGCTTGTCCTCTTTTTGTTCTCTTTCTTTTCTAGCGCCTTGTAAGGTGCCACAACGAGCATCTCTGACAATAGCTTGGACCTGATGTCTTCGGGCTGAGGAGCCGGGTAGTTGATGCCCGTGGCTTTGCTCAACCATTTCTACAGAGGTAATCAGAAAGGAGCTTAGATTTTCTTTCGGAAAACGAAGCCAATCAATTGAAACCATGTCATACCTAGGAAGGAGGGCTATCGACATGTAGGCCCCGATCCTCCTCTTCGGCTGGCCAACTCTTCTGAGCTTTGAACATCGCCTTCCACAGTTTCTCCGGAGTGGTGCAGAAAAGCTGGCGGATGGTAGGCTCATCGTCAAGCCGATAAGCCCACATGGGAGAGTCCCGATGTTGACAGGGGAGGATGCTCCGTCGAAGCATGATCTGGACCATGTTGGCCAGCTTGATGTTGCCTCTTATCATTACGGTGATGCACTTCTATAGGCTGTCCACCTCCTTATCCGACCCCCAATCGAGGCCCTTTTGGATCCATGAAGTCAATCTCGTGGGGGTCCGGATCTAAACTTGGCCGGAGCAGCCCGACCTTCCCCTCTTGGCTCAGTGATATAAAACCACTCCTTTTGCCAGATCTTAATGGTGTCAATGAAGGTGTTGGACAGACATCCAATGCGGGGAAGTTTACTGATGAGTGCCCTGCCGCAGTCTGCGTGTTCGCCCACAACATACTTCGGCTTGATGTTGAACACCTTGAGCCATAGTCTGAAGTACGGTTCGACCCGCAAGAAGGCCCCGCAGACGATGATGAAGGCCGACATATGCATGAATGAGTTCGGTGGAAGGTCGTGGAAATTGAGCCCGTAGAAAAACATGAGGCCTCTGACGAAGGGGTGGAGCGGAAAGCTTAGTCCCCGGATGATGTGGGTGACGAATATCTCCCTCTTGCCTGGCTTGGGGGTGGGAATCACCTGGCCCTTCTCTAGAGCGCGGTGGTAGATGTTGGCGGGGAGGTAGCCAATGTCCTTTAGGTCCCGGATATCCTGGTCATTGACCATGGAAGCCTCCCACTTGATGTTGGAACCAGAACCAGCCATGGCTGTCATGGATTTATCACGGCAGATGTCCGGGTGAACGGACTTAGATTCGAGGCCATCACTAACGGGGTGGACTTAAAGGGGTTAGTTGGGACGAAAGACATGGATTTACCCAGGTTCGGCCCCTCAAGTCGAGGTAATAGCCTACGTCCTGCTTGTGTTTGTATTGCTCGTGTATCGATTACAAGGAGCTAGAAGCTTGACCTAGTTCTCTATCACCTCTCCTCTAAGTCGCCCCGAGTCTGCCTTTATATAAGAGGTCAGGACCACCGGGTCGTTACAATTGCTAACCGAGTCTCTCTCTATCTTCTTGTCCAAGCTGTCTGTGAGTCGGCTTGCACGCCCGGGTCTTCTCCGTCCGGGTTGTTGAACGGCCCACACCTTGAGCTGCCTATCTTCCTGGGCCACTAGTCTTACGGCTCACCTTTGGGTCGGCTCACGAGCCAGCAACATGACCCGGAGCCTCCGGGGCGGGTCATATCCCCAACATTAGGCCCTAGGTTGAATTGAGCTTGCTCACTTCATCCTTCTCTTCCATTTTTGGTGAGTCGCCCGGAAATGACCCGGCGTGACGTCATGAGATCTGCCGACGTATCACCGAATCTTTCATTAACTTTCATCCCGAGAATCGAGGCGTCCGCCTCGGCCAAACGGTGTCGTTGCCTGGATTTTCGCGCCTTCCTTAATCCCTTTTTAAATATGACCCGTGCGGGTCGGAGTTTTCCATCCTCCCGCTCGTGCCTCTTCTTCTTCGTCTTCTTCCTGTTGCCGCCGCTCGAGCGTCCTCGCCGTCCAACGCCGTCTTCGCATCTACACCGACCGAGCTGCTGCATCACCCTGATACGGACCAGATTTCTTCCGCCGCCGCCGCAACATCTCCGGTGAGTTCCCCTTTCTCTTTAGATCGCTCACCGCTGTAGTAGTGTTCCGCCGTAGTCGGGCTCTGTCGTAGCAGGGCTCCGGCATCGCCGCCACAAGCATACCTCGACGCCGTTATTACTTTTAGATCGCGCTCTCGTCCCGCCGTCACACGCGGGCCGGCCGCGCGTAATGCGTGGACCGTGATAGCCCCACTTTGTTTTCTTTCTTTCTGCTGTTCATTGCTAGGTCTGGATTAAATCCTTTTTCGCCGCTTTTGTAGATCCATAGCCATAGTGATAGCTTGCGGAATCTGTTTTTAGGACTTAGCCGATTTTTCGATCTTCCTTTCCTCTGTTGAGTCGCTAAGTCTCTCCGGCTCTCATCAGCCGGGTCTTCCACTTTATCCGTAGAGCCCTTAAACCTTTAAGCCGTCAAAAATATTTGCTTGCGCTTTGACTCATCGCGCCTTTTATCTTGCACAACACTTAAGCCGCCAATATTTCTTGTGCGTCCAACTCATGCAACTGGGAGTACTTAGCAGGCTACATTGAATCGGGTGTTCTTCCTCCCAAAGAGGTTCTCAATTGGCGGGTTCCAGGCAACGAGACCCGCCCTTCTCCCCAAAAAGGAGAAATAGTAGTCTTTGCTGATCACATCAAGCAAGGGTTCGTGCCGCCCGGCTATAAGTTTTTCCGGGACGTCCTTCATTTTTATAAGCTGCATCCTCAAGACCTGGCACCCAACTCTGTTTCCAACATCTGCAACTTCCAAGTTCTCTGCGAAGCTTATCTGCTAAGTAAGCCGTTTGTGGGGTTCTTTCGAGAATTCTTCTACGCCAACCGCCAAACTGAAATGAAGGGTGGCCCGAGTCTAGAGCTGGGCGGCATTTCTATTCAACGCCGCCGAGACATCATCTTTCCTGCTACTCCAATGCCGAGTCACCCAAAAGATTGGAATAAGACATGGTTCTATTGGCTAGAGACCTCTCCCGAAAAAGAGCACTCATTGGGGGGTTACCGCCCCTCCCGTCTTAGGACAGATACAGAGCTTCCTGGCCGGCTCTCAGCCTCGGAGCGTGCCAAATATGAGCCGTTCCATGCCAAGATCAGAGCGCACCTGGCCAACGGCTTAATAGGATTGGAATTGATCCGCTGCTGGATTTCCTGGCAGATCATGCCTTTGAGCCGCAGAGGTCGGCTTATGTGCGAGTATGAATGCAAATATGACAACTCATTGTGCTTCAGCGAATCAACACTGTCAGAGGATGATATTACCATTACCATCCGGAGCCTTGTCCATGAGGCCTCCGGCTCATGCCGTGCCATCGGCCTGGCGCCTTTCTGCGTCAATAATCCGGCTCCCGATGTAAGTTAATCTCTTCCCATCCGTCTCTTAAACGTTTTTTGTACTTTGTTGATTTGGTATTCACTCTCCGGGTCATTCTTATAGGCCGACTCAGACTTCTGGAAGAAGGAATATGTTGCCCCTCCGAAGAAATCCAGGAAGAAGGTCGCAACTAAGAAGGCTAAAAAAGATGCCCCGCAAGATAATTTGCTTGACCCGCCACCATCATCCAGCTCAGAGGTAAAGTTTTAACTGCCTTGTTTGATCTTTTGCCTTCCTGCTTTATTAATGCTTGTTTTACTCGCAGGATGAAGTGGAAACCAGCCGTGCCAATGCTCCTGAGGTAAATTACGTTTCTTCCGGCTCAGAATGTTTCGTCCCCCGAAAGCCACGGCGGGTTATCAGAAAAGTTCCTCTTTCTCACCCTCTTGCTTATCTGGCTCCCGATTTTCTCTTAAAAAAGCAACAGCAAGTCGAGCGTCGACAGACTCGAAGCACCGGCTCTACTCAGCTCATGTCCGGGCTACCAAACTCTCCGGCTCCAAAGAAACGCCCCGCCGAGGTTTAAGTCTCTACTTTTCCTTTGACTTTCCTTTGTAAACTTGTTACTTTCTTCACCTTTCTGTTTTATTCTTTTTCGAAATCTCCTTCCTCCGGCGACTCTTCGGCGTCAATTCTACCACCGCCCAAGATCAATCCGCTGTAAGCATTCCTTACTATGATATCTGGATATCCAGCTGTTAATATGATAGCAACATCTTCAACTACTGATCCTTCTATTTTGCAGTGCTCAAGCTAAATGTCGCAAGACCAACAAGCCCTCCTCCGGCCCAGTTATCCAAGAGACGGAGCCCGAACAACTGGAGGAAGCTAAAGTAGAAGAAAATCCACCAGCTGCCTCCACAGAGCTGACTGCTGCTGATACCATCATGGAGAGCCCTCCAAGGGCTCCTTCAAAGCCGGCGACTCCTGCCAAAACCCCTGAAACTCCAGATGTTGTTATCACCGGGTCTGGTCATCAAACGCCTCCGGCTCATGTGTTGACCAAACATACAGAGCTGGCTGAAGCCTCGAAGAAGTTGAACTTTGACTCTTTGTGTGAGAAGATGACAGTGCAAGAGCTCCACGCCGGGTATATAAACCAGGTTACCACCAGCCAGAATCTGGAACTTCGGTTGATCTCTTCAATGAAGACAAAATATGAGGTACCTTTCCTTCTTACCATATCCTTACTTAGCCCCCAAGAGCCGGTTTAACGTACTCAATCGTTGAGCCGGTTCTTTCTGTGACCTCTGTAAATATTGTCATGCCAAATTCCCTTAGAATTGCTTTAGCTTAGTACTATAAATAAAGTGAACCACCAATCGTAGCCCCCAAGGGCCGTCTCAGATTATATTTGAGTCGGGTCTTTAATGTAGACAACTTGAAGATCTAATCGTAGCCCCTAAGGGCCAGCTCAAACTTGATCAAGTTGAGTCGGTGCTTCCATTATTAGTACATTGAAGAGCCATAGTGTAGCCCCAAGTTCCGGATTAGCTTCGAAGGAGATGAACCGGAACTGCATTGCATACTGAGAGATCAAATATACATTAGCCCCCAAGTGTCAAATATATTGCTTGCAATCTGTTTGAGACTTGCATAAATTTGCTTTTAACACTCGTCCTGTATTCTGGCGACTTATCCTATATTTTGATGTATGATAGGAAGCTTTAAATGAAGCCGGGTCTCAGTTGACGGATCTGAAGGCCAACCTGGCGGCTCAGCAAGAAGCCCGAAGCATTGCTGACGAAAAGTGCCGGCTTCTCTCTAAGGAGCTGGCCAATGCCACTGCTGAGCTTACCTCTTTGAAAGAGACGATAGAATCTGAAAAGGCCGCTCTGACCAAACGGGCGAACGACACCGAGCAGCGGCTTATAGCTATGACGGAGGAACTCCAAGGCCTGAAGCGGCACATAGCGAATATGTCAGCCATCCTATTTGGTAAGTTTCTGTTTTACTTTCTATTTTATCATTGCTATTGAAAAACTGGTGACTCATTAGATTTATCCGGCTTATCCAGGTCCTAGGAGCCGGCAATTAGCTTCTGATAGCCTTCTACCATTGAAGGCCATCTACCCCTTTGCGGAACAGCTATACTGAGGCGCCATCTTCACGATCAAGAGTGTTCAATATAAGGAGAAGATCCCCAACACTCTGAAAGGGGTCTTGGAACTCTTCTCCACAATGCCCAAGCAGATAGAAGAGCTGAAGAAGTCCGCCTTCCGCCAAGGAGCCGTCGCTGGATTGAGCCGGGCTCTGGCCTTCGCCCCCGAGCTAACGCCGGCTGAAATGATGGATGGTTACCCGTCCAAAAGAGATGGCGGCTCAGAATTCACCGAAGAAGATTACATCCGGTGTGTCAAAGAGTCGCGTTATCTGGCCTCTGTACTAGCGGATGAAGCTGAGTTGAGCACTTATCAGGCGGCTTATGACGCAAAGGAGAAGAGGATCCGTAGGCCTCTCTACGAGTGGAAGGATCTGACACCCGCCCGCAGAAAGGATCTCTTCCCTTGTGAGCTTGACGCGTCCCCTTTCCTTGAAGGGTCTTTCGCTGCTCTGGCTAACTGTAATTGGGAATTGGGGAATCTCCAGATAAAGCCAGCAGAAGACCCGGAGCAGGATGAGCCGGCCAATAACTAAACTTTATTCTTTTAACCTTTCTGAGCACAGACTCATGTAATGACCCGCCGTGGGCGGTTGACAATGCTTTTTGCTCCTTCTGAGAGTAGTTTTTGTAATAGAGTAAGCACGACCCCGCCGTCTGCCGGCTGTATATATTTTTCACCTCTCTGTGTGCACTTTCCTTCTCTCTGTGTTTCAGTTTAATGTGTTGCCGACTCTCCATGGATAGACCTTGAGCTTTTCTGATGAGGGGTGTCTATCTTTGAAGACGTCCTTCCTTCTCCAAAAGATTAGAGTCGGATAATATCTTTGAAAACTTGAATTTTGTCAACCGGAGCAACATGGCTCCGGCTCTTGTCGGACGAATCCATTAAGGAGCCGGTTCTCTTAGGATAATGTAAGCTATACCTGATGGCAAGAAGCCTCTATTGACAACTGCGACTATTGATGAACCGAAACTTTTGAGGGGAATTGCGGTTGTGTAGCCCCCAAGTGCCGGGTAGTTCTGTCTGTAGCAACCTGGGACTTATAATTGCCTTGCTTTGACCCGGCTTGATAAGCCGACATGATACAATATGTGATGCTGATGCATGGATTCGAATGGTTGTACTCATAGCAGTTCAGGGTCTCTATTGAGATTGGCCGTCAATTTCTTGAGCCGGCTCAGGGTCTCTAGGCGAGATTGACTGTCAATTTCTTGAACCGGCTCAGGGTCTCTAGGCGAGATTGGCAGTCAATTTCTTGAACCGGCTCAGGGTCTCTAGGCGAGATTGACTGGTAAGAGTACAGTGAACGCCGGCTGTTGATGGGAGATGTAAGCTATACCCCAAGGCAAGAAGCCTCCATCGACAACCGCGGCTAATAATTAGCGTGAGACGGCATAAAGCCGGCTATTTGAAAGGAGATGTAAGCTATACCCGAAGGCAAGAAGCCTCTTTCAACAGCTACAGTTGATAAGCAACTGAGTTTTGGCGTAAACGCCGGTTGTTAGGGTGAGATAAGCGAACCCGTCGGTAAGAAGCCCCCTTCGACAACCGCGGTTAATAAGTAACTGGAAATGGCATAAAGCCGGCCATTAGGGTGAGATAAGCGATACCCGTCGGTAAGAAGCGCCCTTCGATGG
Source organism: Hordeum marinum (assembly GCA_022496015.1). Taxonomy (NCBI): domain Eukaryota; kingdom Viridiplantae; phylum Streptophyta; class Magnoliopsida; order Poales; family Poaceae; genus Hordeum; species Hordeum marinum. The sequence goes on along the minus strand of CM039677.1, from coordinate 415,369,135 downwards.
CCGCAGTTGATAAGCAATTGGAATTTGGTGTACACGCTGTTGCCTTAGGGTCATGTAAGCTATACCAAAGGTAAGAAGCCTCCATCAACAACATCGCTTAATGTAACCAAACTAGGCATAAAGACAACTGTGCAATGGAGATGTAAGCTATACCCGGAGGCAAGAAGCCTCCTTGCAACAGTTTAATAACAGCTGGCTGTGCAAAGGAGATGTAAGCTATACCCGAAGGCAAGAAGCCTGTTTGCAACAGTGCTTAATTGGGCATAACGCCGGCTATGCAAGGAAGATGTGAGCTATACCCGAAGGCAAGAAGCCTCCTTGCAACAGCATAAAAGCAGACTGCACAGGGGAGATGTGAGCTATACCCGAAGGCAAGAAGCCTCCCTGCAACAGCGCTTGATAAGGCATAAAGCCGGATCAGCCGTTTTGACGGCGAACAAACCACTTCCACTCAAATTATTGAGCTGAAAAATTTCCATCTTTGGTTGCACAAAGACATACATAAAAGCAGAGGCCCCAGTTTTTGCAGGGATGCTAGTTTTCCCTTATGTAAATATCATAGCGGCTTTCAATGCCTGCTAAGTAAAGTATGGTCATAGATGTGCGATATTCCATGGCCGCAACGTCTCTCGACCCGCGGTTTCTGACTCATCTTGGATATCAATGAGGTAATATGACCCATTGTTAAGGTTTCTGCTGATCACAAAAGGCCCCTCCCATGGTGGAGATAACTTATGCATTCCAGATTGGTCTTGAATCAGCCGGAGCACCAGGTCACCCTCCTGGAACGTCCGGGTCTTCACCCTGTGGCTATGATAGCGTCGCAGGTCTTGTTGATGAACTGCCGACCTGGCTGCTGCTAACTCTCGTGCTTCATCCAGGGCGTCCAACGCATCTTGGCGCGCTACCTCATTATCCATCTCAATATAAGCCGCCACCCTTGGTGAGTCGTGCCGGATATCACTCGGTAGAACCGCCTCAACACCGTACACCATGAAGAAAGGCGTGAAACCTGTAGATCTGTTAGGTGTAGTTCTGATGCTCCATAAAATGGAAGGCAACTCCTCAACCCAACATCCGGGTGTCCGCTTCAAAGGAACCATGAGCCGTGGTTTGACACCTCTTAAAATTTCCTAATCGGCTCGCTCTGCCTGACCATTAGACTGTGGATGTGCCACGGCTGAAACATCAAACCGGATATGCTCCTTTTCACAGAACGCTTTCATAATTCCTTTGGATAGATTTGTTCCATTGTCCGTAATGATACTTTGCGGGTAACCAAAGCGATAAATCAGCTTCTTAATAAATTGAACCGCTGTAGCCGCGTCACATTTACCGACCGGCTCTGCCTCTACCCATTTAGTAAATTTATCAATTGCCACCAGAAGGTGTGTTTTCTTATCCTTGGATCTCTTGAAGGGTCCTAGCATATCAAGCCCCCAGACCGCAAACGGTCAAGTGATTGGTATCATCCTCAACTCTTGAGCCGGAACGTGAGCCCGCCGGCCAAACTTCTAACAGCCGTCACACTTACAGACTAAGTCTTCTGCATCTTTGTGAGCTGTCAACCAGAAAAATCCATGTCGAAAAGCCTTGGCCACTAAAGATTTTGACCCGGCATGATGTCCACAATCGCCATCATGAATTTCACTCAAGATCCGCCGGCCCTCCTCTGGTGAGACACAGCGCTGAAAGACACCCGTCACACTACACTTATGTAACTCACCATTGATAATTGTCATAGACTTAGAATGCCGGGTGATCTTCCTGGCCAGACCCTCCTCCTGAGGTAACTCGCCGCATGTCAGATACGCCAAATAAGGCATAGTCCAGTCTGGGATGGCATGTAGAGCCGCCACCAATTCCACTTCCGGGTCAGGAATAGCCAGATCCTCCTCAGAGGGTATCTTGACAGTCGGATGATGCAATACATCCAGAAAAACATTAGGTGGTACCGGCTTTCATTGAGAACCTAACCATGACAAAGCATCAGCCGCCTCATTCCTGCGACGATCAATGTGATCCACCTGGTACCCCTTGAAGTGACCGGCAATGATATCAACCGCCTGTCGATAAGCCGCCATCCGCGGATCCTTGGAGTCCCAAGTACCTAAAACTTGCTGAGCCACCAGATTTGAGTCACCTAAACATCTGACCCGGCTTAAATTAATCTCTTTAGCGACTCTGAGACCATGGAGCAATGCCTCATGCTCAGCTGCATTATTAGTACAAGGGAACATTAACCGGAGCACATAACAAAACTTGTCACCCTTGGGGGAGGTGAGAACAACTCCTGCACTGGACCCCTCTAGCTGCTTGGACACATCAAAGTGTATAGTCCAATACGTGTTATCCGGCTTCTCTTTGGGGGCTTGACATTCGGTCCAATCATTTATGAAGTCCACCAAAGCTTAAGACTTAATTGCTGTACGAGGAACATACCTGATGTTAAGAGGACCCAGCTCTAAGGCCCACTTGGCAATCCTCCCTGTAGCTTCTCTATTTTGAATGATATCTCCCAACGGGGCGGAACTGACCACTATTATCTGGTGCCCCAAAAAGTAGTGTTTTAACTTGCGGTTGGCCATGAAAATTCCATATACTAACTTCTGCCAATGTGGATACCTCTGCTTAGAATCTGCCAAAACTTCACTAATGTAATAAACTGGCCTTTGCACAGGATACTCCTTCCCTGCCTCCTTGCGCTGAACCACAATTGCTACACTGACCGCTCTGTTGTTAGCCGCCACATAAATGAGTAATGGCTCTTTCTCAACCGGAGCAGCTAACACTGGCGGCTCAGTCAACTGTTTTTTAAGAGCTTCAAGTGCTTCAGCCGCTGCTTTGCTCCACTTAAATTTGTCTGTCTTTTTCATCATCTGGTATAAGAGAATGGCTTTCTCCCCAAGTTGGCTTATGAAGCGGCTCAACGCAGCAATCCGTCTTGCAAGGCGCTGAACGTCATTAATGCACGTCGGCTCCCCTAAAGAAGTGATAGCCTTAATCTTATCTGCGTTAGCCTCGATGCCCCGCTCAGAGACCAAGAAACCCAAAAGCTTTCCTGCTGGAACACCAAAGACACACTTCGTCGGGTTAAGCATCATCTTGTAGACCCGGAGATTGTCAAAGGTTTCTTTCAAATCCTCTAGGAGAGTTTCCTTCTTTCTGGATTTAACCACGATGTCGTCTACGTAAGCATGAACATTTCGGCCAATCTGACAGTGGAGGCAGTTCTGCACACATCGTTGGTAAGTCGCCTGGGCACTCTTGAGCCCGAAAGGCATGGAAACATAACAGAACACCCCAAAAGGTGTAATAAACGCCGTCTTCTCCTAATCTTTCGTTGCCATCTTAATCTGATGATATCCTGAATATGCATCCAGGAAGCATAAACTTTCACATCCGGCTGTAGCATCAATAATTTGATCGATATGAGGGAGTGCAAAAGGGTCAGCGGGGCAAGCCTTGTTAAGGTCCGTGTAATCTATACACATACGCCAAGTGCCATTCTTTTTTAACACTAGCATCGGGTTAGCCAACCACTTCGGGTGAAAAACTTCCACTATAAAGCTTGCGGCCAAGAGCCGGGCAACTTCCTCCCCAATAGCTTTACGTCTCTCTTCATTGAACCGTCATAGAAACTGTCTGATCGGTTTAAACTTTGGATCCACATTAAGATTGTGCTCAGCGAACTCTCTCGGTAGACCCAGCATGTCAGAAGGCTTCCATGCAAAGATGTCCCGATTCTCACAGATGAATTCGATGAGCGCGCTTTCCTATTTGGGATCCATGTGAGCCCCAATGATGAACTGCTTGGATGAGTCGCCCGGATTGAAATCTACTGCCTTGGTATCATCCGCTGAAAACTTGAGTAGCGGCTCAACTTCTGTCGTAGGCTTCTTCAGCGGGGTCATATCCTCCGGGTCAACGTTCTCCTTGTAGAATTTCAGCTCCTCCTGAGCACAACTAGACTCTGCATATGCCGCATATCCTTCCTCACAGTCAAGAGCTGTTTTCCTATTACCGTGAACGGTAATTGTACCATTTAAGCCTGGCATTTTGAGTTGCAAATAAACATAGCAAGGCCTAGCCATAAATTTAGCATAAGCCGACCTCCCAAATAGTGCATTATAGGGACTTTTGATTTTGACCATCTCGAACCACAAGGACTCCACCCTGTAATTATGCTCATCACCAAAAGCTACTTCCAATGAAATCCGGCCCATCGGGTATGCTGATTTACCCGGGACCACACCATGAAAGACGGTGGAGGAAGGTTTAAGATCTTTGTCAAGCAACTTCATTCGCCGAAAAGGGTCATAGTAAAGGATGTTGATGCTGCTACCTCCATCCATAAGCACTTTATTCATCATATAGCCATTCACCTGATGGGACACAACTAGAGCAAGCCGGCCCGGGTCATCTACCCATGGTGGGTGATCCTCCCGGCTCTACATTATGTCATACTCATACCACGGTAAATATCGCGGGAGAGCCGGAGCAACCGCATTAACTGCTCGCCTCTGCAACTTCTCGTCTCGTTTATTATGACCGGTTGTAAATACGTGATACTGTCCAAAACTGAGCTGCTTTGGGTTACTCTGAAACCCAGACTGATTGCGCTGCTACTGATTGTTGTTACCGCTGTTGTTGCCAGGATGCTGTTGGTGCCCCCCTTGGTTATTCTGACCCGAATGCCCGTTTCCTGAACCGCCGGCGCCGAATCCAGCCCCTAATCCGCCGTGCCCTGAGCCGCCAGGTGGGCCACTGCCCTGATTATTACGCGGTTGGGAATGCTGGTTTTTGAATCTCTGCATGATAAAACAATCACCCCACGCATGCAACGCCGGCTTGTCAGGTGTGCTGTGCTCCGGACAAGGCTTCCTAAGCGCTTCTTCTAAATTAAAAGGGCCTCTGTTCCTTAGGTGAAATGGCCTGAATTTTCCATTCCCCTTGGGATGGTTCTGTCTTGTGTTGGTGTTTGCCACTAGCTCTGACCCGCCATCAGCGCTCTTCCGCTTATTCTGATTCCCATTGTTCACGAAACCTTTTCCTTGACTGTTTTTCTTCCCTTGATTGGCTTTCTCATCATCCGAGCCTGGGTCCTTGGTGTTATCTGAGTCGGCATACTTTGCTAAGGCCGTCATGAGTTCTCCCATGTACTGACACGTGCGCTTGAGCCGGCCGAGCTTCTGTTTCAGTGGAACAAAATGACAGTTCTTTTCCAAAATAAGCACCGCTTGAGACGCCGTGATCTGCTCCGAAGAGTGAATAATGGTCGACACCCGCCGGACCCAATGATGGGCCGACTCATTCTCCTGTTGAACACAATGGTCCAAGTCGACAATGGTCATAGGCTGCTTATAGGTCCCTTGGAAATTCTTAATAAACTTCGCTCTCAGCTCCGCCCATGAGCTTATCGTGTTAGGCGGCAGACCTTTCAGCCATGTACGAGCCGGACCCTCAAGCATCATGATGAAATATTTTGCGCATACCGCCTCACTGACATCCAGCATCTCCATGGCCAGCTCATAACTTTCAACCCACGCCTCAGGGGGTAGATCAGCTATGTAATTCAGAACCTTTCGAGGCCCCTTGAAATCTTTCGGTAGTCGTTCACTTCTCAGAGCCGGAGTCAAACATGGCACCCCTATGGCTCTGGTACTAACTACTCCCATTGAGATAGAAAGTGCCGGCTCTGGACGGTTTGCCGCTATCTCCGCCTCTCGCCTGTCTCTCGCCTGGTCCGCGAGGGCTTGCGCATCTAGAGCCGCCCGCTTGCCCTCCGGTGGTCCACGACGTGGGTGACTGCTGGAACATGCCGGCGACTCGTAGCGCCGGCTGAAACTTCGACTGGGGAGGGGGTGGAGTGAACCCGGCTCTAGCTATGAGCATACCTCTCTTGCTGGGCCATGGCCGTCTGTAAATATCCAATGGCGTTTCGCACATCCTCCGCAAAGGGTGCTTCATCTGGGATGGGAATCGTCTCAAGGCGGGCGGCCGCTGCGACCATGTTCAAGGCCGGGTTAGAGTAATGACCCGTCGGCATTGGAAAAGCCCTAGGTGAGATCTGGTTATGCTGGGGTAGATGAGTCGCAGGGCGTTCCATCGGGAGACTCTTTGGTGCGCCCGTAACCCGCCCCGCACCAGGGGTGTTAAAAAGGTTCCTCGCTTCGTAACGTTCTGGTAGACGGGATTGATGCCTCCTTCGGTGCACCGTGGTCGCTGACCTTTGCTCCAGCTCCAGACGGAAAGCATCGGCCTTGATACGCTCCGCTTCTTCCGCCATCCGGGCCTTCAGCTCGGCCATCCTTTGCCATTCCTCTGCCATCCAGTCCTTGATCTGTGCCACCTCTAGATTCCTGTTGATTATCCGGTGTTACTTCTATGGCCATGAGAGCTGTAAGTTCGTCCATCAATTCCACTAGAACCCGAGCCGCCGGCGGCGGGCTATCACCCACTGCGGCGGCTCCCGTAGCTATGTCACCGGCGGCTGAAGCCGATCCTGCCATGAACACCGCCGCATGGACCGGGGGGCTCAGAGCATCTGTCTCAACGCCCTCTACTCAGAATTGTTGTCGTAGTAGCACCCAAGGCCACCGTTACTGAGCCGATACAGTGATTCTGTCTCCCCACTGGAGGACTCATCTTCCGAGCAAACGAGAGTTCCCTGTGACCTGGACACTTCCAGGTCCATGCCTTGAGTGAAGCCCACGAGAACGTGCTTTTGACCCGGATGGGCACGGGCAGGCTGCACAACACTCGTAGATTGGAGACGCCGAGCCGGCTCAATGATGTTGGTGCAGACGTCCGGCCTGGGTGTAGATCCATCATTTTTTCCGATAAAAACCTGGATCCCGCCGAACGGAACCGAAATCCATACTCCACAGAACCAACATCAAGCCCCCAGCCGACGTCGTCGATGTAGAGCCGGCCGCGGCGATTCTTGCTCATCCTTCCAACCACGTATCCTTCGAGCCCTGGGAGAGAGCCCTTTGAGAACTCAACACCACCAAGCGCAAGCCCCACGGTGCTCGAAGGGGGAGTTGTGGAAAACCTAGATCTGTGCTCTAGAGGCTCAGGAGATTAGGGAAGCAGAGGATGCAAATGGGAAGCGCAGTTGAGCCTTGGGGTTTTCTTTTCCTTTTATGAGGCTTATTGTTGGTTAGCATCCCTTTACTACATTGTGGATCCCTCCGCTACCCAAGACATGTGTGTTGTTATACGTGATTGATTAAACATATCCCGTGTGAAACGAAGCACAATCTACGCATTGATGGATCGTGCTAATGAAGAAACTATTGGAAATATACCCTAGAGGCAATAAATAAAGTGTTTATTATTATATTACCTTGTTCATGATCATCGTTTATTATCCATGCTATAATTGTGTTTATTGTAAACTAAATAAATGTGTGGGCATATAGACAAACACTGTGTCCTTAGTATGCCTCTAGCAGGCTAGCTCGTTGATCAAAGATGGTTAAGGTTTCTTGGCCATGGACATGAGATGTCATTTGATATCGGGATCACATCATTAGGAGAATGATGTGATGGACAAGACCCAAACTACAAACGTAGCATATGATCATGTTAGTTTATTGCTATAGTTTTTCTGCATGTCAAGTATATGTTCCTATGACCATGAGATCATGCAACTCACTGACACCGGAGGAGTGCTTTGTGTGTATCAAACATTCTAACGTAACCGGGTGACTATAAAGGTATTCTATAGGTATCTCCAAAGGTGTCTGTTGAGTTGGCATGGATCAATACTGGGATTTGTTACTCTGTGTGACGGAGAGGTATCTCAGGGCCCACTCGGTAAACACAACATCCCAACAAGCCTTGCAAGCAATGTGACTACGTGTTAGTCATGGGATCTTGTATTATGGAATGAGTAAAGAGACTTGCTGGTAACGAGATTGAACTAGGTATAGAGATACCGACGATCAAACATCGGGCAAGTAACATGCTGAAGAACAAATGGAACAACATACGGGATTGTCTGAATCCTTGACATAGAGGTTCGACCGATAAAGATATTCGTAGAACATGCAGGAACCAATATGGGCATCCAGGTCCCACTATTAGTTATTGGCCATAGAGGTGTCTCGGTCATGTCTACATGGCTCTCGAACCCGCAGGGTCTGCAAACTTAAGGTTTGGTGACGTTTTGGTATAGATGAGTTGTGTGTGTTGGTGACCGAAGGTTGTTTGGAGTCCCGGATGAGATCCCGGACGTGATTAGGAGCTCCAGAATGGTTTGGAGGTGAAGATTCATATATAGGAAGTTCCTTGGTTACCGGGAAATGTTCGGGCGTCATCGGTAACGTATAGGGGGTGCCGGGGGGGTCCCGGGGGTCCACCGGAAGGGGCCACCAGCCCCAAACGCCTAGATGGGCTGTGAGAGAGGGCACACCAGCACCTGGTGGGCTCGCCGCCCCTCTCACAGATGACCATGCGGCAAGGGGGTTGGTGGGAGGGCCAACCCTAGGGTTGGCGCCACCTAACTTGGGTGGCAAGCCACCCTAGGGCGCCTCCACCCTTGGCTGCCACCCCAAGGGGGAAACCCTAGGGGTTTGGCGCACCACCCCTCCCCCTATATATATGTGAGAGGGAGGAGGGCAGCCGCACCCTAAGCCACGGCGCATCCCTTCTTCCCTCTCCGATAGCCTCTCCTCTAGATCGATTCGGCGACGCTTAGCGAAGCTCTGCCGGATCAGCTCCACCACCACCGTCGCCATGCCATTGTGCTGCCGGCGAACCCATCTACCTCTCTGCTCCCTCTTGATGGATCAAGAAGGCGGAGATCTTCATTGAGCTGCACATGTGCTGAACGCGGAGGTGTCGTCCGTTCGGCACTTGATCGGGAGTCCGTGGGACGGCTTGCAATTTGGATCGCGGAGACGTACCACTACATCAACCACATTCTTTAACGCTTCCGCTTTGCGATATACAAGGGTACATAGATCCAATCTCTTGTCTCATAGATGATCATCTCCTAGATTGATCTTGGTGAAGTGTAGGAATTTTTTCTGTTTCCCATGCAATGTTCCCTAACAATGGCATCATGAGCTAGGTCTATGCGTAGATGAGATCTTGAGTAGAACACAAAGAGTTTGTGGGCGTTGATATTCATATTGCTTCCTTCCTTATTATGTTCTTGGTTCAGCGGTATTGTGGGATGAAGTGGCTCGGACTGACTTTACTTGTACGCTTACGAGAGACAGTGTTCCATCGACTGGCATGTGACTTCGTCGCATAAAGATGGCTGGCGGGTGTCTGTCTCTCCCACTTTAGTTGGATCGGATTTTATTAAGGCGGTCCTTGTAGAAGGTTGAAAAGAAATCTTCATATCACCGTTGTGGTTTTGGGTAGGTAAGAATCGTTCTTGCTAGATACCCATAGCAACCACGTAAAACATGCAACAACAATTAGAGGACGTTTAACTTGTTTTTGTAGGGTATGTTGTGATGTGATATGGCCAATTACATGATGTGATATATGTGATGTATGAGATGATCATGTTTTTGTATAGAATATCACGACTTGCATGTCGATGAGTATGACAACCGGCAGGAGCCATAGGGTTGTCTTTGATTATTGTATGACCTGTGTGTCAATCTTTAAGCGCTATGTAATGCTTTACTTTATCGCTAAGCGGTAGCAATAGTAGTATGAGCATGGTGGGCGCAACAACCCCGATGACTACACAATGATGGAGATCATGATGATGGAGATCATGGTGTTATGCCAGTGACGATGGAGATCATGCCGGTGCTTTGGAGATGGAGATCAAAAGCACAAGTTCATGGCCATATCATGTCACTTATGATTTGCATGTGATGTTAATCTTTTTTACGCACCTTGTTTTGCTTAGGAAGACGGTAGCATTATAAGGTGATCCCTCACTTAAATTTCATGATGAATTGTGTTGTCCCCGAGTGTGCACCGTTGCAAAAGTTCGTCGTGTCGAGACACCACGTGATGATCGGGTGTGATAGACTCTACATTCGCATACAACGGGTGTAAGCCAGTGTTGCACATGCAGAACACTCGGGTTAAACTTGGGGAGCCTAGCATGTATAGAGATGGCCTCAGAACACAAGAGACCGAAAGGTCGAGCATGAGTCATATAGTAGATATGATCAACATGACGATGTTCACCATTGAAACCACCTTAACTCATGTGATGATCAGACTTGAGTTGGTGAATATGGATCATGTGTCACTCAGATGACCTGAGGGATGTCAATTTGAGTGGGAGCTTTAGTAATTTGATTAACTAAACTCATTATCATGAACAATAGTCTTAGTAACCTTTTCTTATTTATGTTGTAGATCAATGGCTTGCGTAGTAGCACCCCTGAATTTTAATGTGTTCCTAGAGAAAGCTAAGTTGAAAGATGATGGAAATAACTTTGTTGATTGGGCCCGTAATCTGAGGATTATCCTCATGGCTTCCCAGAAGGCTTATGTCCTAGATGCACCACTTGGTGACCCACCCACTCCCGTGTCATTCGAAGACGTTAAGAACGCTTGGGAGGCACGTTCTGGAGATTACTCAATAGTTCAATGTGCAATGTTGTATGGCTTATAACCGGGACTTCAAAGACGTTTTGAACGTCATGGAGCATATGAGATGTTCTAAAATTTGGAGTTTATCTTTAAGAAGAATGCCTGGATCGAGAGGTATGAGACCTCCAATAAGTTCTATGCTTGCAAGATGGAAGAGAACGGGTCTATCAGTGAACATATACTCAGAATGTCTGGGTATTCGACCCGTATGGTGGAGTTAGGGATGCCCCTTCCGCCGGAGGCGATCACTGACAGAGTTCTTCAATCATTGCCACCTAGCTACAAGAGCTTTGTGTTGAACTATAACATGCACGGGATGAACAAGTGAGTCGCCGAGCTGTTTGCAATGTTGAAAGTCACTGAGTCTGAAATCCAGAAAGAACATCAAGTGTTGATGGTCAATAAAACCACTAGTTAAAAGAAGCATGGTAAGGGAAAGAAGGGTAACTCCAAGAAGGGTGGCAAAGCAGTTGCTCCTCCCGTGAAGAAAGCCAAGGCTGGACCCAAGCCAAAAACTGAGTGCTTTCATTTCAAGGGAACTAGTCACTGGAAGCGGAACTGCCCCAAGTATCTGGCCGACAAGAAGGCGGCCAACACCAAACAAGGTATATAAGATATACATGTTATTGATGTGTACCTTGCTAGCTCTCGTTGTAGTGCGTGGGTATTTGATACCAGTTCAGTTGCTCACATTTGCAACTCAAAGCAGGACCTATGGAATAGACAGAGGCTGGCTAAGGATGAAGTGACGATGCCGTGGGAAATGGTTCCAACGTTGATGTGATCGCCGTCGGCATGCTCGCTCATCGACTACCATCGGGATTAGTGATGAACCTAAATAATTGTTATTTAGTGCCTGCATTAAGCATGAACATTATATCTAGATCTTGTTTATTGCGAGATGGTTACTCATTTAAATCAGAGAATAATGGTTGTTCTATTTATATGAGTAATATCTTTTATGGTCATGCACCCAATGTGAGGGGTTTATTCTTATTGAATCTTGATAGTGATGATACACATGTTCACATCATTGATACCAAAAGATGTAGAGTTGATAATGATAGTACCACTTTCTTGTGGCACTGCTGTTTGGCTCATATTGGTGTAAAACGCATGAGGAAGCTCCATGTTGATGGGCTTTTGGAGTCACTTGATTTTGAATCACTTGACACATGTGAACCATGCCTTAAGGGCAAGATGACTAAAACACCGTTCTCTGGAATAATGGAACGGGCAAGTGATTTGTTGGAAATCATACATACTGATGTATGCGTTCCAATGAACATTGAGGCGCATGGTGGATATCGTTAGTTTCTCACCTTCACTGATGACTTAAGTAGGTATGGGTATATTTACTTAATGAAACACAAGTCTGAAACATTTGAAAAGTTCAAGCAATTTCAGAGTGAAGTTGAGAATCATGGTAACAAGAAGATTAAATTCCTGCGATCTGATCGAGGAGGGGAATGTCTGAGTTATGAGTTTGGCAGTCACTTAAGACAGTGTGGAATTGTTTCACAATTAACACCACCTAGAACACCGCAGCATAATGGTGTGTCCGATCATCGTAATCGAACCTAATTATATATGGTGCGTTCTATGATGTCTCTTGCCGATTTGCCACTATTGTTTTGGGGTTATGCGTTAGAGACAGCTGCATTCACTTTAAATAGGGCACCATCAAGATCCGTTGAGACGACGCCATATGAACTGTGGTTTGGCAAGAAGCCAAAGTTATCGTTTCTTAAAGTTTGGGGATGTGCTGCTTATGTCAAAAAGCTTCAGCCTGAAAAGCTGGAACCCAAAGTGGAGAAATGCGTCTTCATAGGATACCCAAAAGAGACGGTTGGGTATACCTTCTATCTCAGATCCGAAGGCAAAGTGTTTGTCGCTAAGAACAGAACATTTCTTGAGAAAGAGTTTCTCTTGAAAGAATTGAGTGGGAGGAAAGTATAACTTGATGAGGTTATTGAACCTTCACTTCAACCAGAGAGCAACGCAACATAGAAAGATGTTTCTGTGGAGCCAACAACGGTTGAAGAGGAAGTTAATGATGATGATCATGAAACTTCGGATCAAATTGCTATTGAACCTCGTAGGTCGACAAGGGCACGTACTGCTCCTGAGTGGTATGGAAACCCTGTCTTGGAGGTCATGTTGTTAGACAATAATGAACCTACGAGCTATGGAGGAGGGATGATGGGCCTAGATTCCAAGAAATGTTTAGAGTCCATGAAATCCGAGATGGGATCCATGTATGAAAACAAAGTATGGACTTTGTAAGTATTACCTCAAGGGCGAAAGGCCATTCAGAATAAATGGATCTTTAAGAAGAAGACGAACGCGGACGGTAATGTCACTGTCCATAAAGGTCGACTTGTGGCAAAAGGTTTTTCACAAGTTCAAGGAGTTGACTACGATGAGACCTTATCACCCGTAGCGATGCTTAAGTCCGTCAGAATCATGTTAGCAATAGCTGCATATTTCGACTATGAAATTTGGCAGATGGATGTCAAAATAGCCTTCCTTAACGGTTTCCTTGAGGAAGAGTTGTATATGATGCAACCGGAAGGTTTTGTCGATCCAGAGAATGCTGACAATGTTTGCAAACTCCAGCGATCCATTTATAGACTGGTGCAAGCATCTCGAGTTAGAATAAGCTCTTTAATGAGGTGATCAAAGCGTTTGGGTTTATACAAGTTTACGAAGAAGCTTGTTTTTACAAGTAAGTGAGTGGGAGCTTTGTAGCGTTTCTAATATTATATGTGGATGACATACTGCTGATTGGAAACAATATAGAAATGCTAGAAAGCGTGAAGGAATATTTGAAGAAGAGTTTTTCAATGAAGGACCTAGGAGAAGCTGCTTTCATATCAGGCATTAAGATCTATAGAGATAGATCGAGACGCTTGATAGCACTTTCACAAAGCACATACCTTGATAAAGTTTTGAAGAAGTTCAAAATGGATCAGTCTAAGAAGGGGTTCTTACCTGTGTTACAAGGTGTGAAGTTGAGTAAGACTCAATGCCCAGTGACTACAGAAGATAGAGAAAAGATGAGTGGCATCCCCTATGCTTCAGCCATAGGCTCTATCATGTATGCGATGCTGCGCACAAGACCCGATGTCAGCCTTGCCATAAGTATGGCCGGATGGTTTCAAAGTGATCCTGGAATGGAGCACTGGATGGCGGTCAAGAATATCCTTAAGTACCTGAAAAGGACTTAGGATATGTTTCTTGTTGATGGAGGTGATCAAGAGCTCGTCATAAAGGGTTACATCGATGCAAGCTTTGACACTGATCCGGATGACTCCAAGTCACAAACCAGATACGTATTTATTCTCAGCAAGGGAGCGGTAAGCTGGTGTAGTTCCAAGCAAAGTGTGGTAGCCGATTCTACATGCGAAGCGGAGTACATCGCATCCTCGGAGGCAACGAAGGAAGGTGTCTGGATGAAGCAGTTCATGATAGATCTTGGAGTAGTGCCCAGTGCACTGAATACGATGACTCTGTTTTGTGACAACACTGGTGCCATTGCTCTGGCCAAGGAACCAAGGTTTCACAAGGGGACCAAACACATAAAGCGACGCTTCAATTCCATCCGCAATTACGTCAAGAGAAGGACATAAATATTTGCAAAGTGCACACGGATCTGAATGTTGCAGACCCATTGACTAAACCTCTTCCAAGGGCTAAACATAAGCAACACCAGAACTGCATGGCTGTTCGATTCATTACAATGTAAATCACATAGTGATGTGACCTAGATTATTGACTCTAGTGCAAGTGGGAGACTGTTGGAAATATGCCCTAGAGGCAATAAATAAAGTGTTTATTATTATATTTCCTTGTTCATGATAATCGTTTATTATCCATGCTATAATTGTGTTGATTGGAAACTAACTATATGTGTGGGCATATAGACAAACACTGTGTCCCTAGTATGCCTCTAGCAGGCTAGCTTGTTGATCAAAGATTGTTAAGGTTTCCTGGCCATGGACATGAGATGTCATTTGATATCAGGATCACATCATTAGGAGAATGATGTGATGGACAAGACCCAAACTATAAACGTAGCATATGATCATGTCACTTTATTGCTACAGTTTTTTTGCATGTCAAGTATATGTTCCTATGACCATGAGATCATGCAACTCACTGACACCGGAGGAGTGCTTTGTGTGTATCAAACGTCGCAACGTAACTGGGTGAATATAAAGGTACTCTACAGGTATCTCCGAAGGTGTCTTTTGAGTTGGCATGGATCAATACTGGGATTTGTTACTCCGTGTGACAGAGAGGTATCTCAGGGCCCACTCGGTAATACAACATCCCAACAAGTCTTGCAAGCAATGTGACTAAGTGTTAGTCGCGGGATCTTGTATTACGGAATGAGTAAAGAGACTTGCTGGTAATGAGATTGAACTAGGTATAGAGATACCGACGATCGAATCTCGGGCAAGTAACATGCCGCAGAACAAAGGGAACAACATACGAGATTGTCTGAATCCTTGACATAGAGGTTCGACCGATAAAGATCTTCGTAGAACATGTAGGAACCAATATGGCCATCCAGGTATCACTATTGGTTATTGGCCATAGACGTGTGTCGGTAATGTCTACATGGTTCTCGAACCCGCAGGGTGTGCACACTTAAGGTTCGGTGACGTTTTGGTATAGATGAGTTGTGTGTGTTGGTGAACGAAGGTTGTTCGGAATCCTGGATGAGATCGCCGGTCATGACAAGGAGCTCCAGAATGGTCCGGAGGTGAAGATTCATATATAGGAAGTTTCATGTTGGTTACCGGGAAAAGGTGCGTCACCGATAACATACCAGGGGTGCCGGGAGGGCCCCGGGGGTCCACCGGAAGGGGCCACCAGCTCCAAAGGCCTACATGGCTTTTGAGAGAGGGCACACAAGCCCCTGGTCGGCTGGCCACCCTTCCCACAGAGGCCGATGCGGAAAGGGGGTTGGTGGGAGGGCCAACCCTAGGGTTGGCACCACCTAACTTGGGTGGCAAGCCACCCTAGGGCGCCTCCACCCTTGGCCGCCGCCCCAAGGGGGAAACCCTAGGGGTTTGGCACACCACCTCTCCCGCTTTATATATGTGAGAGGGAGGAGGGCAGCCGCACCCTAAGCCACGGCCCAGCCCTTCCTCCCTCTTCGATAGCCTCTCCTCTAGATCGATTCGGCGACGCTTAGCGAAGCTCTGTCGGATTAGCTCCACCACCACCGCCACCACGCCGTCGTGCTGCCAGCGAACCCATCTACCTCTCCGCTCCCTCTTGCTAGATCAATAAGGTGGAGATCTTCATTGAGCTGCACATGTGCTGAACGCGGAGGTATCGTCCGTTCGGCACTTGATCGGGAGTCCGTGGGACGTCTTGCGATTTGGATCGCGGAGACGTACCACTACATCAACCGCGTTCTTTAACGCTTCCACTTAGCAATCTACAAGGGTACGTAGATCCAATCTCTCCTCTCATAGATGCTCATCTCCTAGATTGATCTTGGTGAAGCGTAGGAATTTTTTTGTTGCCCATGCAACGTTCCCTAACAGATACGGCCTCGAACCGTGAATCGAGTTTTTGCAACTGATTCAACGGTCATGGTGGGCCATGACCTTTCTTCGGAAAGGTTTTTAGGAAACACTATTTTCCCCTTGAAGCTTGGCCTTTAGGGCCGAGTTATTCATGGTGTTTGGGAGACCCTCTGATCGGGAAAACTACATGTCATGGGAGGCTGAACTATACTCGACCGATCACTAACTATAGAGAGAAACTAGCCTCGCAAGGTGAAGACTCTGATCATATGAAGCAGCTACAGCTAAGACCCTTGGCGTTGGAGGCTAGTTCGGGGGCTACTGAGGGAGTCCTGGTTTAAGGGGTTCTCGGGCGGCCGACTTGTTTCTTATGGGGTGGATTATATGGGACGTTTGTCGAGCATTGGATTGATCAAAGGCCCTATCTCTAGGATGGAAACTTAGGGAATCATGGCATGTCCTCCATGTTTAAAGTAGTGAATAGGCATGTTTATCCCTTGGATGTGTAACCGACCATGTATAAACCCTAGTACCCCCTGGCGTCTATATAAGCCAAAGGGTTTTAGGTTGTAGGCGAGAGGACAACTCATCTAGGGTTTCACTATTCGATCTCGAGGTAGATCAACTCTGTAACATTCATATCATCAATATAATCAAGTAGGATGTAGGGTTTTACCTCCATAGGAGGGCCCGAACCTGGGAAAACATCGTCTCCTTTGACTCCCGTTACCATCGATCCTAGTCTCACAGCTCGAGACCCCCTACACGTGATCCCTCGGTTTTGACACCGATAGTCGGCCCCCCCACAAGCCATAAGGGAGCGACCAGGGGTGGCCACACCCCGTTGGCTTGTGTCCATCAACTGGGCCCCCTTTTGGTTCATTTTTGGCCCAATAATTCTTAAATGTTCCATAAAAATTCTTCGTGAAGTTTTAGGTCATTTGGAGTCTCGTAATTTTTCTGCCTTTTTCTTGGTTTTCCAGTCCAGAATTCCAGTTCCAGATATCTCCGTCTTTATGATGTACCTTGCATATTCATAGAGAAATGGCATAACAATTGTATGATAATAGGGAATAATGGACAAGATAATGACACAAATATTAATAGGAAATCATGATGCAAAATGGACGTATCAACTCCCCCAAGCTTAGACCTTGCTTATCCTCAAGCGAAAGCCGGGCTCGAGAATAATGGCCACATGATTTGAGAGAGAGAGAAGTCCATAAAAATAAAATACGGACATGAGAGCATCATCAATATTGACATAGTATCAATTTTTCCATCATGTAACTTCTCATAAACAAGTAACAATCTATTCACAAATGAAGTAAAGCATAAACTTTATTGAAAACCTACAAACAGTTCAATTATTCATTGAGATAATCATAATTCATCATATTCAAGAGAAGAGTCTATGTGAGAGCTTTTTGTCTCTAGCAAGTTCACATACTCAAATATCATGTAGCCTTCTATGATTGTTGACACACATTGCATATTTTTTGGAGCTAATGTTTCTATCGGACACATAGGAAGATGGGGGCTTTATTGTCTTAGCCACCAAACTTATTTACCTGAAGGATAATGTCAACAATAATGAATCATGATCACCTACATTCAACTAGATATATTTGTCTCAATCTTTGCTGAACACATAATGCTTGCCAACTAGAGAGTTAAAAGGTAGGAACAAGGGTAAGTATTATTGACTCTTGCATGAAAATAAAGTCTTGTAAGAAGATAAAAGATAGGCCCTTCATAGAGGGAAGCAGAGGTTGTCATGCACTTTTATTTGTTTGGAATGCACAAACTCTTAATGCAAAGGAACATCACTTTGTATTGCCTCTTGTGATAGTGAACTTTATTATTCACTCTGTCGCTTTTATTTCTTCGCTATCACAAGATCATATAAAGCTTAATTTCCCTTACAATAAAAGATCATACATAATTAGAAGCAATTTTTATTGTTGTATGCACCAATGACAACTTACTTGAAGGATATTATTCAATCCATAGGTAGATATGGTGGACTCTCATCGGAAGAAACTTGGTCTAAGGGATTATGTATGCACAAGTAGTATCTCTACTTGGTGCGGAAAATTTAGGCTAGCAAAATATCTAAAGCAAGCATCACATGTTGAGGGATCCATGACAATCTTACTTCTATGCAAGTGTAAAGAATCATGATCATTATGTTGTCTTTCATCCCTAATATCAACACTTGATCATTATATAATATTTGATGGGGGCTCACAATCATAAATGGTGTCCAAGATAGTGTATTTATATGTGGATCTCCTCTTCTCTATCATAATCTTGCATAGATTATATCAATTACTAATGCTATGTTTGTTAGTTCTCAACATATTTTGTTACTTATACCTTTTTCTGTGTGAAGTCATCACTCCTCATGAGATAAGCATACGATCTTTTTGATTTCTTTTATTGCCATGCTATGATGATGGGTGCATGAAAGTAAAACACACAAGCTGAACTAATCTTTATTATATAACTCTCACACTCGATTACAAGGATATATAGATCTCAAAACAAAAATTCTAAGCAAAGAAAATCTGAAATTTTATTTCTCTAAATAACGAAAAACTAAGGATTGAACTAAAATAGATAGTCGTGGTAAAAGTTATGGTGATATGATCGGGGCACCTCCCCCAAGCTTGGAACAAGCTAAGTGTGGTGCCCATACCCATGTACTCAAGCATCCTTCTTGGGTGACAATGGTGATAATGTAGCGGGCTTGTCCTGCAAAAGATACTCAAGATATTCGATTATCCATCGAAGGGCACGGTTCTACTCTTCCAACAAGATGTTTTTGTTAGTAAGTGTTGTAATTTGTGCACAGGAAAATTTCATGGCATTCAAGGCATCAATTTCAGGTAAAGAAACATCATCACGAAGAAGTAATAATGATTCTACCTTGTTAGAAGCACCATAGGAAGGATCAACATAGTCCCCTTTAGGTTCAACGGCTTCCTCGTGGTTCTTCTGCATGTCGTTCTCGGAAACCTCTGGTGTATCCTCCTCCCCTTAGGACAGCCCGTAGTAGACTTCACTGTAAGGATGTCTACCACGGGAGGGTCGAACTATGCGATGTTTCTTGCGGAGGGTTGGTGGAGCCATGTTGACCTAGATCTGTCAGAAAAACAGGTTGAAACAAGAACAAAGGACAAAATCACGATGCGGTGGTCAAAACATACATGAGTATATATAATGATTTTTGTAGGTCAGAATACATGCTCAGGAATAAAATGGAGTCCGGGAGGCACACGAGGGCCCCACAAGTACTCAGGGCGCTACGAGGGGGTGCTCGCGCCCTATTGGCTTGTGCCTCCCTTGTGGGTCCCCCTGAGTCCTTTTTATTTTTGGAATTTTTATAAAATATTAAAACCAACAGAACATATTTTTTTGGAACTTTTGGAGTCGGTTTACTTACTGTATGATATACCTACTCCATTTTTAGTTTCCTAGAGTGTTCCGGAAGGTCTCTCTTAATTGCTCCTCCGACATTATCAATTGAATACTATTAGTTTCGACATTAATTGGTGTAGTTGAAATGTAGTGCTTAATTATTTGGCCATTCACCACTATCGGGTTTTTGCCTTTGAACTTATTGATTTTTATCACACCGGAGCGGTAGACCTCCCTGACAACATATGGGCCTTCCCATTTGGAGGGAATTTTTCCTGCAAAAAATATGAAACGATAATTGTACAAAAGCACTAGGTCTCCTACATTGAATTATCATTTTTGAATTCTCTTGTCATGCCATCTTTTAAGTTTTCTGTAACCAACTTGGCAATTTCATAAGCTTGTGTTCTCCATTCATCTAATGAGATAATATGAAATAACCTCTTTTCACCGGCAAGTTTAAAATCATAGTTAAGTTATTTAATTGCCCAATATTCTTTATGTTCTAACTCAAGAGGTAAATGACAAGCTTTTGCATAGACCATTTTATATGGAGACATTCCCATGGGATTTTTATAAGCAGTTCTATAAGCCCATAAATCATAATATAGTTTTTTAGACCAATTCTTCCTAGACCTATTGATAGTCTTTTGCAAAATTAATTTTATTTCTCGGTTTCTCAATTCAACTTGGCCACTAGACTGAGGATGATAAGGTGATGCAATTCTATGGTTAATATCATATTTAGCTAGAAGTTTACGGAAAGCACCATGAATAAAATGTGAACCACCATCAGTCATTAAATATCTGGGGACTCCAAACCTTGGGAAAATGATGTATTGAAGCATTTTAATAGATGTGTTAAGATCATCACTACTAGTTAGAATAGCTTCTACCCACTTAGTAACGTAATCAACAATAACTAAAATATGACACTACTACAGGATGCTGCTTACGTGACACTACAATCAGAGACCCTTCGACGAAACCATGTGCGATACATGAATCACACACGGTATAGTTCAAGCTCCGTTGCGAATGACATGAAATGTGTGCGATGGAGGATCCATCAAATACGATTCGGAAAATATTTGCATGTGCAATCTACGACAGATAGTTTACTTTTAAGAACTGTTTGTGATGAGGCGAAATGGCACAAACGATTAATCAAACATAGATGTGTGTGATGCACGACATACATGTCCCTCAGATGAACTGTTTGCGATGATACGGAAGAACACAAATGGTTCGGCATAACAAGGTGTGTGTGATAGGTTGCAAACAATTTGATAATCAAAACTGTGTGCTATAATTCTGTAGAACACATACGATTTGTTGTTCTGAATTGTGTGCTCAATAGGGCACACAATTTAGGAAACCAAATGTGTATGATATTGTGAATGATCATTGACGAATATGTATTCTTAACCGTTTTCCATGAGATCTAGAGGGTAGACAGAGTTAAGGAATAAATATGAGAAAACGACAACATATTTAAGGATTACAATATGTTTTACTTCATTATGTTGTTAGATGGCCCCGCACCATCGTCTTGATGTGGACGCTTGTTGCCGCTAACCGCTGGATTTTCATTGCCATCATCGTTGATGTCCTCGTCGTCGTCCTTCTTCTTTGACCATTCCTTCTCCCCATCATCGTTGTCGTCTTCTTCGTCCTTTGGCAGGTCCTCGTCGTCCTCCTCCTTGTCTGACCATTCCTCCTCGTCCTCATCATTGTCGTATTCTTCGTCCTTCAGCGGCTCCTTGTCCGTCTAGTCGTCGTCCGATGACTCCAATGGTAGCGTCAGCCGGATAAAATGGAGGTCAGGGCTTGATGCCAGACTCATGGAAGACGAGCGCGATGATTCTATGGTTGACCCCACACTGGCGAAACTGTCGTTCTCGTTGTCGCTCGACATTGCTGTGCTACGTAATTAAACAGCCGACCACAAAGCAAGATTCCAGAGTGTATGGAAGTGTAGAATGGCCGGCCGGGATGATGAAGATGGTGGCAACTGAAGCATGGTGTGAAGACAATAGGAATGGAAATTCAAGCGGGGGACTGACGGATTATATTTGCGCCTTGGCAGGCGGTTAGAATTCTGATATAATCAATCGCAATTGTGTGCACCCGGCCCGTCGCTCTAAATTTACGCTATTGTGCAGTTCTCAATATGCCAAATGTTTCACATGTGTACATTTTAGGAGTTCACGTGGTTTGCTAGATGCATTGTTTAACTACCAACACGCTTATATGAAACACAACGGGTGTGAAATAGTAAACAATAAATGAGCTCTGCTTATTGATGTAGCCATTAATAATCAAACGAAACCCCTAATAATCATTGCAAATAGCGCATAGAAGATGGCTAATGTGGCAAGTACAAGTACATATGCTAGTTCCTTCTTGTCTCTTGATTTCATCTGTCACCTGTGATTGATTCTTTCTTGCTTCATCGTAGTGATTGTACACTGCAAATTACTCAATTTCTTCTTCAACTTTATGTTATCTTCTGCAAGCTTGGTGATAACACTCCGAGCCCTGCCATGCCATTCATCATCTAGCCAGTTAACAAAGGCACAAGCTTCACATCCCTGTGAATGTTAAATAATCAGGATGAGTGGGGGCATTAACTGAACTTAAGTGATGAACTTATCACTAACCTATAAGGAGCAACCGAGAAACTGTGTGCCAATGTCGAATCCCTCCGTGCATACACGTCGAGCGGGAGTATGTCCATGCAGACAACTCAGCTTTTGGTACTTCTGGGTGGCGCAAAACTCGGAATCGAACTGTGTGGGGGGGGGGGGAACTAGTGAGCTGCTTGCTTTGGTCATGCTAAAAAGATGAGGAGTGATTGGGACCTAACAAGACGATTCGGATCCGTAGTACACCGGCCTCTTGGTGACCTTAGGCAAGTGCCCCGCAGTGATCGCCGTCGTGGTTGTGCCGCCAATGACTCTTCCAAGAGCAATTGTATGAACCGGTGTAGCCGCATTGAAACCATCAGCACCACTCGTCCACATTTCCCCAATGCCAGCGCCATGCTAGGGAATTTGGGCGGTAGGGATTTGGAAGCTATTTAGGGATTTGGGGAAGACGGGGAAACTATGGGGATCTGATGATAACGGTTGGGGGAATTATTTATCGCATTCTGTTGTATACGGCACACGGTTTTCCAAATCAAGGCGTGTGAGATGGAAACGTGTGTGATACACGGTTTTCATAACATGATCGTGTGTGATGTGCTTTCTGGTACATATCGGTGTGGTAAACAACCACTCTCCGGAAACCCCAAAAAACATTATGCTGATAGAGATGTCAATGATGACCAAGGCAGCCACTATTGGATAGGAGCTCAATCCCCGATCGGTCGATGGTGTCGGCGTTCTAGGGAGTACATCCTTGATCGGTCGGCAGTGGCGGCGTGATACGAGGTCAATCCTCGGCCAGGGGCGGGAGATATAGGAGGATTCCAATCCTCGTGGTCGGCGCCGGCGTGACTAGAGCTCGTCCCTCGCGGTCGTAGGCGGGATAGTGGAGCCAGGACTATAGGCAGGTGCCCTGCTAATCTCTGCTCCTCGACCATGTTGTCTCATCGTGCCGCTCCTAATTAATTAAGGTATTCTTTTCCTTGAGTGGCATAATTAAGGTATTAAATTCATATAATGACACTATTGATGATGCGTGTAAATTGACTGGTTGATTAGTGTCATTGCACGGCTGGGTAACATTATGCAGCGCCCTCCATAAATTTTGAAAATAAAATCTTGTGATTTATTTACCCATCTTTGTGCATCCATTAAGTATCTAACATGTGTAGATGTAACGATCTTAATGGATGGGGGATCAGAGAAGCTCAAGGTATAGGGATGGCGTGAAGCAGTTCATGGCTCTGGCTAAACGAACAAAGAAGGGAATTTGGAAAGAATATTACGTTCTCTGTCCATGCAAGGATAGAAGCAATACAGTGTCACTTCCAATTGATTAGGGCGAGTTACACTTATACAAAAGGGGATTCATGGGTGGATACACAAGATGGACTAAACACAGTGAAGAGTCAATTATGGATGATGGTAATAACCTGCCTGTCAGTAAGGTGCCAAACCCCGATCAGAGTCGCATGAGTGATGAATTTAACCTCGGGGCTCAAACGCCAAGCTACAGACAGAAGACCGCATACCAAAAAACCTAAAGAAAAACCAAGAGTGTGAAGTAGACAACACTAACCTTGATGATATGCCAGATTGTACTGCTATGATTGCGGATTTCCAGGGCCCAGAAAAAGATATAGTCGGGTACAAGGAGCTGCCAGGCTTTGGTGTGACCTCCAAGAAAGATTTGTATCCAGGTTGCAAAAAGAAATATTCCAAGTTGAGTGTCACACTGACGCTTCTCAGATTTAAAGAAAAAAGCGGTCTATCAAACAAGGCCTTCACACAGTTGTTGAATCTTTTCAAAGACATTCTTCCAGAAGATAATGTGCTCCCCAAAAGCACGAACAAAGCAAAGAAAATTGTGTGTCCATTGGAACTTGGATTCCAGAAGATACATGCTTGTGTGAATGATTGTATGTTGTACCGTGGTGAGTACAAATATTTGCGTTCATGTCGCATATGCAAGCACACACGATACAAGCACAAGAGAGCAAAGGACAAGTACAAAATGGACGAAGAGATTGAGACAGGAATCCTGTTCAAGGTTGTTTAGTACTTGCCTATAATTCCAAGGTTGAAGTATTTGTTTGCAAACCCTAGAGAGGCAAAGAGCTTGCGGTGGCATCATGATGAGTGAACCGCGGATAAATATATGAGGCACTCGAAAGATGGGGCTCAGTGGGAACAAAGCGCTGACAGGTTTAAAGATTTTGGAAAGGATCCTAGAAATATATGGCTAGGGGAGTGTTCTGATGGATTTAATCCATTTGGCGATATGAAGACCAAACACAACACTTGGCCGGTTCTTCTATGCATATATAACCTTCCTCCTTGGTTGTGTATGAAGAAAAAATACATCATGATGTCGATGATTATCCAAGGCCCGAATCAACCTGGAAATGATATCGACATTTACATTCAACTACTGGTAAAAGAACTACAGACATTGTGGAGGTCTGGTGTGAACTTTTATGATGCCTACGCAAAGGAGTTTTTCTAGCTACATGTGTTGTTGGTGCACACCATTCAAGATATGCCAGCATTAGGCAACAATTTGGTGCAGAAAACAAAGGGACCAGTTACCCCGTGGTATGACCCGGCCTGGCGACTCATAGGAGACCCGGTAAAGACATGACATTTTATTAATGACCTGGCTGGCGGGTTGCAGGACGACCGGGCCCAAGACCCGGCGTGTGAGCCGGTGCCAGGAGGCTCACAAGAGAAGGCCTACAGGAGAAAGGATTTCCTTACAAGAGAAACAAGACCCGGAATAGAATTCTAGAGAGACTACTCCTAATCCTACTCCAAGTAGGACTCTATTTGTAAACCTAACCTCTCCACTTATATAAGGAGGGGTATAGCACCCCTAGAAACATAGATTCACAAGTCCACAAGTTTAGACAGACACAAGAGATTAGAGATAGACAGATTAGAGGCTCTCGTGATGAGAGGTAGCAAAACAACACACTTGTAACCGAGAGATCTCCTTCATCATCAATACCAAACAAGCAGGACGTAGGCTTTTACCTCGATCAGAGGGCCGAACCTGGGTAAACTCTGTGTCTCTCGATTCCGACCAACCCTTCAGCCGCCACATAATTGCGCTTCTGCCCCGAACCTAAGTCCGTCCACCCGGACATTTGCCATGACAAATCCACGACAATTGGCGCCCACCGTGGGGCACGCACACAGTGATGTTGTGATCTTGAAAGGAGCTCTTCAGGCATCTAGAAACTCGCGATTGATTGGATGAATAAGAACCGACACGGTACGAACGCACGGGATGACCCGATATGGGGCAACCTTGAGCGGCACGAGTCTTTGGTTATCCATCGATCCGAGGACGGATGAATCTTTATTGCAGTCGGGTTCGACCGAGATTCAATCAACTACGTCGTCGATCAGTGTTCATGGTTGCTACTAGTCCCGAGAGAAAACTACAGCAGCGCACGCCTAGACGTTTGCTATTGGCTGCACGCCAACAGGGCAATGTTTGTCTGTAGGCAAGATCCAGATAAAAGAAGAAAGAAGAAAGGAGAAGTCCACAATTTCCTGGAGACAGAAGCGGATATGGTTTTTTTTACAAAAATAACTGCGATCCAGAGATAGCAACAGAGGCGGACTCGGCCTCCACCGCCCACAGCCCCGATTCGTCGTCCGCCATTGCGGCCTCGCCCCGCGACGCCGTCCTCCGCCGCCGTGCGTCCGAGCTGCCATGGTCTCACCTTCCCTCGAGCCGACCCTCTTCGACGCGGCGGCTTCGTCTCGCCACGCCAAGTTCCGTACATCCAAGACTCGCCTGCCTCCGCCTCCGCACGCCCAGCCGCCAGTTCCGCCTCCACCTACGCTGCAGCACGCCTTGCTCCAAGCTCATTTTCACCTCCGCATATCCGAGTTTCCCTGGCTTCCGCGCTCCCCGCTTGTAGCCGCTTCGCCCCGGCCACCCTCACGAGCGCTGGCATCCGCGCCTATTCCTCCGCGCATCGCCGTCAGCCGGTTGCATCCGTGCCAAGCTGGCCTCGTCTACCACCAGCACCATGGCGGCTCTCCTCCTCCAGGCCGCCGGTTCTGCTGCGCTACCTCCGATCTGCCTTGTTTACGGCCCCGCGACTGCCGGTTACGCCCTGCCGTCCATCGTGCGCCCACGAGCCATCGTCGGCTCGCCTGCTTGCGGCCGCCGGATCCCTCCGTGCACCCCACCCGTTCCGCCTGCAAGCCGCCCCGCGTTGGGCAACCGTGCTTGCTCACCCGCCTCTAGCCGGCCAAGTTGCTGCTCGCCCCGCGTATAAATCGCTCTGAGAACTGTCGTTATGGCAGTCTCAGTACGGATAGGAAAAGGAAAGGGAGTTGGAGACACAATAATAATGCAGTGGAGATGCTTCTCCGTGGATGGATAAGACGGACATGGAGCCATGTAGTATTATAAGACAAAACCTACATGGTTACCTTTCTCAGCCGACTAAGTCTGGTGTTATTCAGCTTCAACGTCCGCGTTTAACAGATAAAAAACAATCAGGTGTTCTCTTTTCCATTTATTTATCAATACATATTAAATTCTTTTAAAAACAAATTACTTTCACTGCGATATTTTTTATGCAGGGTAATTATTCACTGCAAGAGCGTTCGTCGGGCCACGGATGTAGAGCTCGCACAAACATAATATTGCGTCGGTATCACGCATGCTCACCCGCCAGTATGAGCCACCCAATGGACGTGGCAAGCCGCCGCATTCGCGATATGGTTTTCACCAACAACGCCGTGGCCGACTCGTCGTTCTCGCCGACTTTCAACGCCACCGGCGAGTCGCACGTTTGTACCGGCTTACAACGTCGTGGCCGTCCCTCATCACTGCACCGACTTACAATGTCGTGGCCGTCTCTCGCCACCGCGCCAGCTTACAACGCCGTGACCGTCTCTCGCCATCCACGCGGGCTTACAATGCCGTGGCCGTCTCTCGTCGAGCGCACCGGCTGACAATGCCGCGGTCGTCTCTCACGGCTGCACTGGCTTACAAATGTCGCGGCCGTCTTCCGCGACCGCACCGTCTTACAATGCCGCGGCTGGTTTCTACGTCTACATCAACACGACAGTGGCTACATACACCAGTACAAGCCACCCAACTGACGGTTCTGAGTCGCCGCCCTTGCGGTCCAGTTTACATAGACATATCAGTGCAGTGCGAGCTAGTACGAGCCGCCCAACGAACGCGCGCAAGACGCCGCCCACAGTTTGATCTACAACATATCGGTCCGGTGTTCGTCTATACGAGCCGCCCGACGGACAGGCGCAAAAGTCGCCGCCACTGCAGTTTGGTTAACTTCAACAACCAGCAGGAAAAAACCATCAACCGGATCATTGAAACAATTCATACGGGATCATCTATAACCCACCACGGTCAACCTCGACCATCAGTGGAGACTCTTAAGCCGCCTCTTTGAGTCAACTTAAGACTTGGGGGCTACAGACATGGCGAGACTCATTTGGTCATTTTTCAAGAGAACCCCGGGTCTTTGCAAGAGAAAACCCAATCCTTGGGGCTATTACATTATAGGCGGAAGAATTAAAAAGTTGCCCAATAGGACGAACCACCGAGATATACCATTCAAACACGGGTGCCCGGATTCATTGGATCGTCATAAAGTCACTTGGAGCTTCTGCCGTTTCTTCATAGAAGATGGCGGTTTACAAGATGGTGACTTACAAGACGGTGCACAAAGTTGACTCAGTCAACATAGCTGTCCAAGGGGGCTTCCCACCTCCGAGTGTAGCTTATCCAACCATAACAGCCGTCTCTTACACCAAAAAAGTTGACAAGTCAACTTTGGTTGTCGAAGGAGGCTTCCCACCTCCGGGCATAGCTTATCTAACCCTAACAACCGGCTCTCAAGCCAAAAAATGTTGACAAGTCAACATAGTTGTCGAAGGGGGCTTCCCACCTCCGGGTGTAGCTTATATAACCCTAACAGCCCGCTCTTACGCCAAAAAAGTTGACAAGTCAACTTTGGTTGTCGAGGGGGATTCCCACATTCGGGTGTAGCTTATCTAACCCTAACAACCGGCTCTCAAACCAAAAAATATTGAAAAGTCAACATAGCTGTCGAAGGGGGTTTCCCACCTCTGGGTGCAGCTTATCTAACCCTAACAGCTGGCTCTTACGCCGAAAAAGTTGACAAGTCAACTTTGGTTGTCGAAAGGGACTTCCCACCTCCGGGTGTAGCTTATCTAACCCTAAAACTGGCTCTTAAGCCAAAAATGTTGACAAGTCAACATTGCATCATACATAGCATCATACATTGCATCATATTCACATGTCATGCTAGCTTATCAAGCCGGGTCAGAGCAAGATTATGAAAGAAGGAGAAATGTTATGAAAGATATAACATCTCCAGGTTGTGCTTTCTAAGCCGCCCTTGCAACAATGCAGAATATATTATGTCTTGTTTATTTTTGCAAGTTTTATCTCTTAAGATGAGCCGCCGTTAAGTATGATGAAAAACTTTGCAAGAGCAAATGGATCTTTAATAGCCAACCTGGGTGGATCTTCATCATGGTTTGTCATAACCAGTACTAAATGATTGGGATTTTCAAGCCAGCTCAGAGAATTCATTATTTTTCAAGATCCTCCCTATCAGATATAATGCCATGTCATCTAATTGAACATTCTCGGATTTCTTCAAATGTGCTCTATAGTAATCTACAACACTCATGGATTTCTCCAACATATATTTGCCGGGTTGCACCGCAACCATGAGCAGGGATTTCATGTCAAAGACAAAGGAATTATTCAAGGATATTCATTTCGGGTTATATTACAACCACGGTCAAGGATTCGTTCAACAAATTGTGGTGAGTCATATTATTCTTGCGTAGTCCCGAGTCGCCGCAGGCAGACGACCCGACACTTGGGGGCTACACTATTCAAGTCCAGTTTATATCAAATATGCAAGTCCCATGTTACTGCAAGCATGCACCACGACACTTGGGGGCTAATGCAAGCCCGTTTTCAAATCATCATGTTGTCAGCCAGACCCTATTATCTCCAGGAGATGAGCCGTCTTTTCTACATTTTTCTAAGTCCCAGCCCAGTAATTCTTATTGACCTGGCACTTGGGGGCTACACCGTTCAGATCAAACTTTCTAAAAGTCCCAAGTCACTGCAGGCATGCGACCCGGCACTTGGGGGCTACAGTATTCAGCTGTTTAACAGATTATGAGGTTCAAATTGAAGACCCGGTGCATCACATTCTGATGAGCCGGCCCTTGGGGGCTACACCTGCTGAAGTTTCATAAGGTATAAAACAGTTATACGTCCCAGGTTGCTACAGGCAGGACAACCCGGCACTTGGGGGCTACACAGTCCAAAATATTATTGCAAAACACCAAGTTATCATGGATAATCTCGGAGCTTGGGGGCTACACGTAATATGGACATATCAAAATTTTTGAGGAGAATTTCCAAGATGTTAATTATGGAGTTCAGTTATTAGACCCGGCGTCACCAACACTTATGACCCGGTGTTATCAAAAGAGCGTAACCCGCCAGATTTAATATAAGCCTCCCTGCTTCACAACAATGGAAGTCCGGTTTTACATCACATGGATTTTCATCCCAATATTTTTATCAAGTCAGCTGGATTCTAGTTATTTGACCCGGCATCACCAACGATAATGACCCGACATCATCAATGATTATGACCCGGTGGAGATGACCCGCCAAGAGTATTGGAAGCTGACTCAATGGCATATGGGTGTTCTATTCTCAATATTTTTCAAAGGACATTGACAAGCAAGACGATTCTCAAGAAAACTCATTCATATGCAGAAAAGACTCGGATTTCTGAGGAGACACTTCATAAGCCGGCCAAAGAAGAAAGCCGGCCACTTAACATATTTATTACTCTTATTTCAGGAGCTTAGCATGAATAAATTCAAGCTAACCTGGGGGCTAATGTCAGGGATATACCTCGTGGTATGACCCGGCCTGGCGACTCATAGGAGACCCGGTAAAGACATGACATTTTATTAATGACTCGGCGGGCGAGCCGCAGGACGACCAGGCCCAAGACCCGGCGTGTGAGCTGGTGCCAAGCGGCTCACAAGAGAAGGCCTACAGGAGAAAGGATTTCCTTACAAGAGAAACAAGACCCGGAATAGGATTCTAGAGAGACTAGTCCTACTCCTATTCCTAGTAGGACTCTATTTGTAAACCTCCCCTCTCCACTTATATAAGGAGGGGTAGAGCACCCCTAGAAAGACAGATTCACATGTCCACAAGTATAGACAGACACAAGAGATTAGAGATAGACAGATTAGAGGCTCTCGTGATGAGAGGTAGCAAAACAACACACTTGTAACCGAGAGATCTCCTTCATCATCAATACCAGACAAGCAGGACGTAGGCTTTTACCTCGATCGGAGGGGTCGAACTTGGGTAAACTCCGTGTCTCTCGATTCCGACCAACCCCTCCAGCTGCCACATAATTGCGCTTCTTCCCCGAACCTAAGTCCGTTCACCCGGACATCTGCCGTGATAAATCCACGATAAGTTGGTTGTGTCACATGCATGGATAGGACAATGAGTAATTTCTTTCCAACTCACACAAAACTGTGTATTTGCGTTATCGTAGGTTCTGAAGGAAAAATCACCCTTACCAAAAAATGACAGCTAAATTTGATGGTATGGTAGAGAAAGGAACGGGACCAAGACCCTATGATGGGAAAGAAGTCCACGACATGGTTAAACAAATTAAATTTGTGCTTGTCAAGGTATCCTGTAACATCCCAAAATTTCATTTTGGAATGTTATGAATATAGTTATGCATCTATCATCATCATTGCTTGATTGTATGTAATAGTTGAAATGTCTTTTCTGACTTTCTGAAAGTCCCTTCTACTTTTCCCTATGCTGCTTTCCCTATTTGAAATTTTGGTTATATGTTCAAAATAAGAGAGGAGTAACATGACACTCCACACCAGGGTCAAATTGGTGAATTATTTGAACAAAAATGACCAGGAGTTATTTTGAAAATATTTGCAAAAAAGGATTCAAAAACAATTAGGCAATTTCTGAAAATAATATTTTTTTCAAAGTCTTCAAATGACAGAATAGAAATGTTCATTAAATAGCATTTATTATTCTGTTAATTTTGATATATAATACCCCTATATTTAGAGACGATTTGAATGCTTTAAATGTATTTGAATGTCTCTGGAAATTTATATTAAAGAAAATCGGTAACGGTTGCATTTAAACGGGCCGGCCCACGGGCAATTAATCGTGCATTCACTACGAGCCGGCCGACCGCGCGAACGGTCACTCTCTTCACTCACTGACACCGGGCCCCACCCCCGACCGACCGTTACACCGAACGGTCGTCTCCCTTCCCCACACGCGCCGGAGATCCCGACGCCGACCGTTTCCCCTCGCCGGATCTCTCTCCCCATTACTCCCCCGCACCCCTCGAGCGCCCTATAAGTAGCCGGCAACCCCCGCATCCATTTCACCCCGAGTCCCCCTTCTCTCTCTCGCCGAGACGCCGTCGATTTCTCGCCGGAGTAGCCACCACCACCGGACCTCCCGTCGAGCGTAGCCACCACCTTCGACCACCGTTCGCCTCGCCGTCGCCACCAATCAACTCCGGAGAACCATCGCCGTCGCCCGGACCACTTCCCCGTCTTCCCCGACCACCGGAGCACCTCACCGTCGCAATCACCGCTACCGGACTCGCCGGAGTACCCCGACGCCGGCGACCTCTTTACCCTGTGAGCACCCCCTCCCTCCGATCCGAATCCAACGTCCGAGATTAGAACGGACTTAAGTCCGAATCGTTTTCTTCTTCCGATCGGTCGCCCGCCCGTAGCACTCGCACGCACATCCCCCTTAGCCAATCGGATCATGCCACGTAGCCCCCTGACCGACGCAATTTTTTTTTCATTTTCTGTTTTGTTTTAATTAACAGAATGTTTTCCAATTTTGTTTTGCTTATATCTTTTAATCTATTTAGTGTTTTGAGTTGATTCTTTTTGCAATAGCTCACATTTTTCATGTAGTTTCACCCTGTACTTTTAAATTTCAAATTTGAACTATAAAATTTGAATGTAATCAAATTTGCTCAAAATCTTCAAATCTGAATAACTAGAGTTTGAAAATAGATTTTGACATGATTCTTTTTGCTACTGTTTGGTATTAGTTAGGACTATCTTCATGTATAGTTTGAGGATTTTCATGATATATTTGATTAATGTTTTAACCAAAAACAGAATCTGCTTATTATTATAATATAGTTTTATAAACTTAATTTTAATTAGTTTGATTTAGATGTTGGTTTCATTTGTTTATTAGATTCTGTTAGTAAACATTTAGTGTTTTTACTCACTGTTTATAAAAATATAAATTTGCCTAATTTAATTTCATTTAACATAGGAATCACAACTTCTTTTCAAATAGGCATCATTTGATTAAAACAACTAACTAATGGTTTTGCTTCAAACAAAGTTTTATAATATTTAATTCTGTTTTCCTAAAATAAGTTTATTTGTAAATTATTTTCTGTTAAGAACATGTTTTGCTAATAAATAACAAGTTTAGTTTTCATTCTTTTGTTAGTACAACTATAGTTGATTCATATAGTGTTTATCAAAACTTTTATAAACTTTACTAAAGTTTTCCCAACAAACTTAAATTGATTTTCTTTGTTTAATAATAAAATATTCTATTGTTGCCTTGCTGTCAACAATTGTCTTGTTATTTCAAAATAGTTTTATTATGTAGAAGTGTTTTCATCGTCCCCTTTGGAAAACAAAACTTTGTGTGTTTTCTTACTTAAGATTTGTGCATTGTTTTGTCTTGATTGTTTACGAGTTCTTGGTTGATGTTTGTGAGTTACAATATTTTGTTGTATGCTTATTGAGTACTTGTCTGCTTCGTTAGATTATCCAGAGTGCGAAGCTTGTTACTTAGAGTCACTCACGTACGAAGATCATCAATCAGGCAAGTCACTTTGATCATGTTTTACCCATGTTTTATATGCATTAGTTCTACCATCTTCCCAGTTGCATGCAAAATAGGTTAGTTGGAAACTTGGTTACATTGTAGTAGTATCATGTGGTAGATACCCCTCTCAACCCTCTTTGACAACATTGGCCCCCGGGAAACGTTGTTTTACTTTTGCTATGCTAATAGTAGACGGGGTTGATTGTGTGATTCATGGGAGTTGAGAGAGTTAATAATTTCAAGACCTACATAATGATCAAGTTTTCAAGACTCCAAGTTTTCAACATACCTCTGGGTGGATGATGGTTGAACGGCGCCCTGGAGAAACCAGTGGTTAGCCTAGGTGATGCTGGAGATGGCCAGTATTCACGCGGAAAGGTCCACCCAGGCACAAAGAGATGGATGGATGCTTTAAAACCCAAGGCTTACCTGCACAGCCACAAGTCATTATGGGCTCTGGCTTGGTTGGATATCGTGGTGACCCTGGACAGGCGGTGCTACGAGAGGTAGAAGAACGGTAGGAAAGGATGGGCACCGTCAGAGTCGCAGGGAAACCCTTTGGAAGACCATGTTTTGGTCATCTGTTTCTCAAACACCCTGAAGTGCGAGAAATCAAACGGAGGCGACCAAATCTTGTGGGGAACGTGTGCAAAACTCTGCAGAGTACAAAACCTAATCGATTAGCCGTGTCCATGGTCATGGACGACTTGAGCCAAAGGAATTGAAACTTCCGGAACTCTCAACACAAATAATATGATGATGTGGGTATTTAATAATTTTGGGTATGAGAATTGGTTGGTGGAACCATCTCATTAATCAACCAACTTAGTAATATTTTGCTTAACCCTTCTTTTGATGTAGGAAAAAAATTGGCTTTACGCAAAACTTACACCACCACCTGTCATATAAGCATATAGACTAGCTGATTATTTTCACCCCTCTCTTGTGACTTTGCCGGCATATTCCATATGCTGACCTACACGGCTGCAACGTATCATGTTGCAGAGTATTTTTCCGACCAGGAGTGAGGACGCGTTCTATGCTCAGTGAGATGCCCTTGGAGTCAGATGGACTCATCTACCTTCGACGCTTCCGCAAGATTTAGATATTCTCATGAGTTGGCTTTTAGCCACTTTATTGTAATTTTTATTGTAATAAAGGACTCGATATGAGATTTCGATTAATATAATGCTGTGTGATTTACCTTTGATATATACATTGATGTACCGTGTGTGTACCAGCATGATCTTGGGATGGTACGGAAACACCGGAGACTTGACCTTCCAGGTCGGGTCGTTACAGAAATGGTATCAGAGCACACGCTGACCGTAGGACGTAACCTCTAGGATTGGAAAGCCTTAGGATTGTTTCTCTTTGTCTTTAAATATCTTATACTCTCATCTATTCGTTTCTGACTCCTCTCCGATTATTTCAAAATTTATAGATGGCCACCTTCATCCCAGTGTTGATCGCAGAGTTTTGCCAGCCTGACGCAACGATGCCCTTTGGTAAGGAGCTGATGAGGATCGTCAAGGACGTAAGGATTGCTTTGCCGAGCATCACCGGGATTCCTATCATGTCATTTCCCCAAGATGGACGCTACAAGATCGAGGTGCACATCCCAGGGAAGACCTTTGGGAATCGGAAGGAACCCATAGATCTCAAGTTCGTGGCACCCAGTTGGATACTTGGAAGAGACATGGCCATTCATCGTGCCCTTGGACGTATTCAGGAGGAATACAGAGGTGGAACCATTTCACCAGGACTCAGCATGGTTTGTCGTAGAGATGCCAATGGAAACATCATAACTCCTCCCACTGCAGACACCACTATCTCCTATATCCAGACCTTGGAGACTCATATCAGGACTCTGGAGCTTCGAGTTCGTGCTGATACGAAGACAATCAAGAATCTGATGAACCGCGAGCTGGACCTTGAAGCTGATCTGCGAGAGGCCAACTATGAACACGAGCATGAAGTGAAGGACTTCCTAGAGAGGATTGATGAGCAGAATGCACGCATCGCAACTCTAGAGGAGCAGCTAGACATGGGGGAAAACCTTCACCCCGAAGGAGACATGGCACCCTTCATCAGCGACGATGAAGACTATGAGGAAAGCACCACCGGAGGACCTACGACTATGCACTTCTGAGGAAAAACATTAGTTATGCCCTCCAATGTATCTTTATTTTTCAACGTTAAAAGCGTAGGTCGATGCTTAGTTGTTTGAGATTTGTATTCCCGATGTTTGACATTGATTGAATAAATGAATGAGTGTTTGGTGTGATATGTTTGTTGCATTGCATATGGGTAGTGAATTTCTTCTAGAACTTTGTTCTATTCTAATTCTCATCCCTCTGAAAACAGCAAGATGCCTCCACGACGTGAGACCGACTTCACTTTCCCACCAGAACTCACTCAACTCCTTCAGCAACAGAATGCACTGATGCAGTTATTGATTCAGAATCAGACCAACAATCAGAACAACAACAACCACAAACATAAGAAACACATTGGTTGTGATTTCTTCAACCACAACCACCATCCACCCCAGACTGACAATCTCACCCGTTTTCTGAGGTTGAACCCTCCAACTTTCTCCAGCAGCACTGAGCCCATTGTGGCAGATGACTGGCTCCGCAAGATGGAGAGAGAACTTGTCACCGCTGGATGCACTGACACTGAGAAAGTGCGATTTGCAGCACATCAACTGGAAGGACCAGCAGCGTCATGGTGGGAGAATTACATCATCACCTATCCTATTGCTGATGTAACCTGGGAGCAATTCAAGCTTGCTTTCCGCACCGCTCATGTCTCAGCTGGAGCCATGAGTCTGAAGAAGCGCGAGTTTCGCAATTTGCGCCAGGGTAATCGCTCTGTGGCCCAATATGTGGAAGAGTTCAGCATGTTGGCCCGTTATGCCCCAGGAGATGTGGCCGATGATGCGGCCAAGCAAGAAAAGTTTCTGGAAGGACTCAATGATGAGTTGAGCATACAGCTGGTAGTGGCTAATTTCAACAACTACCAAGAGCTGGTGGATAAGGCACTTATTCTGGAAGGTAAACAACAGCAGATTGAGAACCGCAAGCGGAAGTACACTCAGGGGAAGTTCAACTCTGGAGCTCATCAGAAGCCTCGTTACTCCCCGTACTCCGGAAATACCGGATCAGGAAACAGTAAGTTTGGAAAGCACACTCATACTGTGCATAACCATGGAGGCCACCATCATGGAGGAAATGGGAACAACCGTCTCAACCATGGTAACTTCAAGACTGACAATGGGAATGGGAACAACAACCAGCACCGTCACGCTCCTACTCAGAAGGATCTGAGTCACATCACCTGTTTCAAGTGCCAGAAGACAGGGCACTATGCTACTGAGTGTCCCCAGAGCAAGCAAGGCAATGGAAACGGCAACAACAACGGCAATGCAGCAGCCAAGAAACCCAATCCGTTTCCCCGTGCTCAAGTGAATCACATCGACGTGGAAGAAGTCTATGATCAACCCGAGACTATGGTTGGTAAGTTTTTATTGCATTCACGTCCTGTTACAGTACTTTTTGATTCTGGTGCAACTCATTCATTCATATCAAGGGTAGTTGTGGATAAGTATGGTTTGCCCACCAAAACCCTTAGTCAGCCCATTAAGGTTAGTTCTCCAGGAGGTATGATGATGGCAGGGATAGGATGCCATGCCTTGAAACTCAATATAGGAAATCATGTTTTTCCCACCGACCTCATCGTCTTAGAGTCACAAGGACTGGATGTAATCCTAGGCATGGATTGTATGACCAAGTATGAAGGAAATCTTGATTGCCCTAGCAAGTCTGTTTCACTCACCACTCCGGAGAACAAGAGGATTAAGTATGTATCCCGACGCACACGTATGAGTGCTCGGTTAAATTCTCTCACAGGAGTTGTTCAGGAGGAAGTACCTGTGGTAAAAGAATTTCCAGATGTATTTCCGGAAGAATTACCAGGAATGCCACCAGATAGGGAAATTGAGTTCCTAATAGAGCTACAGCCAGGGACAGCTCCAATTTCCAAGAGACCCTATCGGATGCCCGCAAATGATCTGTTGGAAATCAAGAAGCAAATCAAGGAGTTATTGGACAAGGGGTATATTCGCCCAAGTTCTTCACCTTGGGGAGCCCCAGTACTTTTGGTGGAGAAGAAGGATAAATCTTTGAGAATGGTAGTGGACTATCGTGCCTTGAACGAGGTGACTATCAAGAACAAGTACCCTCTACCGATGATTAATGATTTGTTTGATCAGCTCGTAGGAGCCAAAGTATTCTCCAAGATCGATCTTCGATCAGGGTATCACCAGTTGAAAATTCGTGAACAGGATATACCCAAAACAGCTTTCACCACGAGGTATGGCTTGTATGAGTATACGGTCATGTCTTTTGGATTGACTAATGCTCCTGCCTACTTCATGAATTTGATGAACAAAGTGTTTATGGAATATTTGGACAAGTTTGTTGTGGTATTCATCGATGACATTCTGATATTCTCCAAGAACGAGGAAGAGCATAAAGAACATTTGCGTTTAGTTCTGGAGAAGCTAAGAGAGCATCAGTTATATGCCAAGTTCAGCAAATGTGAATTTTGGTTGACGGAAGTCGGATTCCTTGGACATGTTATTTCCGGAGAAGGAATAGCCGTAGACCCCGCTAAGGTTGAAGCCGTCACCGAGTGGAAGTCACCCACCTCAGTTAAGGAGATCCGCAGTTTCCTCGGACTTGCCGGTTATTACCGGAGGTTCATTGAGAATTTCGCAAAGGTTGCCAAGCCCATGACAGAGTTGTTGAAGAAAGAATCCAAGTATGTTTGGACTGTGGAATGTGAAGCCAGTTTCCAGGAGTTAAAGGAACGTTTGGTCACAGCCCCAGTGTTGATCTTGCCCGATATTCGAAAGGATTTCCAGGTTTATTGTGATGCTTCACGTCAAGGACTTGGAGGAGTACTTATGCAGGATGGAAAAGTTGTAGCCTATGCTTCTAGACAGCTACGACCTCATGAGTTGAATTATGCCACTCATGACTTGGAATTAGCAGCCGTAGTGCATGCACTCAAGACTTGGAGACATTTCCTTATCGGAAATAGTTGTGATGTTTACACCGACCATGAGAGCCTGAAGTATATCTTCACGCAGAAAGAGTTGAACCTCAGACAGAGACAATGGTTAGAGTTAATCAAGGACTATGACATGAGATTACACTACCATCCAGGTAAGGCTAATGTTGTAGCCGATGCCTTGAGTCGGAAAACTTATGTAAACACACTCACAGCAGGAGGATTACCCCAAGAGTTAGCCGATGATCTCAGAAAGCTCAAGCTAGAGATAGTTCCAAGAGGATATGTTGGTACACTGGAAATTCAGTCCACCTTGACCGAAAGAATTCGTGAAGCCCAGAAATCGGATAAGGAGATAGTTGAGATTAAACAGAGAATGGAAAATGGTAAAGCTAAAGGTTTTCGTGAGGATGAACACGGAACTTTGTGGTTTGAGAACCGAATCTATGTGCCCAATGAACCAGAGCTCAGAAAGTTGATACTTCAGGAAGCCCACGATTCACCTTACTCGATACACCCAGGCAATACCAAGATGTATCTGGATTTGAAAGAAAGTTATTGGTGGACAGGTATGAAGAAAGATATTGCAGAGCATGTTGCCATATGTGATGTTTGTCAGCGAGTAAAGGCAGAACATCAGAAACCAGCAGGGTTACTCCAACCTTTGCCGATACCCGAGTGGAAATGGGAAAAGCTTGGTATGGATTTCATCACAGGATTACCCAGGACCCGTTCAGGTTATGATTCCATCTGGGTAGTGGTAGATCGTTTGACCAAGGTAGCTCATTTCATTCCAGTGAAAACCACCTATACCAGTGCTAAGCTAGCCAAGATATATATGACCAGGATCGTATGTTTGCATGGAGTTCCAAGGAGTATCGTGTCAGATAGAGGAACACAGTTTACCTCAAAGTTTTGGCATCAGTTACATGAAACTTTGGGTACAAGGCTAGAGTTTAGTACAGCTTTTCATCCGCAGACAGATGGACAGACTGAGAGAGTCAACCAGATTCTGGAAGACATGTTGAGAGCTTGTGCGCTAGATTATGGATCTAGTTGGGATGATAACTTGCCTTACGCAGAATTCTCATACAACAACAGTTATCAAACCAGTCTAAAGATGGCCCCTTTCGAAGCTTTATACGGAAGGAGGTGCAGAACACCACTGACGTGGGATGGTGTTGGAGACCGACAACTTTTTGGTCCCGACCTTATTCAAGATTCGGAAGAGAAAGTCAGGTTGATTCGTGACAGACTCAAGATAGCTCAATCTCGACAGAAGAGTTATGCTGACAGCAAGCGCAAAGAAGTGACATATGAAGTGGGAGACAGAGCATATCTTCGTGTATCCCCGCTTCGAGGAATCAAGAGATTTGGTGTTAAAGGAAAATTAGCACCCAGATTCATAGGCCCCTACAAAATTCTTGAACGTAGAGGCGAAGTTGCATACAAACTGGAATTGCCAGAAGGATTATCCGAAGTTCATAATGTGTTCCATGTGTCCCAACTGAAGAAATGTCATGCTGAGATGGCCGACATCCCTTTGAGAGATACAGTGCCCCTAGAGGCCATACATCTTGAAAGTGATCTGACTTATGAGGAGAAGCCTGTCAGAATCCTCGAGACATCCAACAGAGTTACCCGCAGCAAGATTATCAAGTTCTGCAAAGTTTTGTGGAGTCACCATACTGAGGAAGAAGCCACCTGGGAACGCGAAGAAGATCTTCGTAGAGACCATCCGCACCTATTTTCTAGCCAACCCGAATCTCGAGGGCGAGATTCATCTTAAGGTGTGTAGGTTTGTAACATCCCAACATTTCATTTTGGAATGTTATGAATATAGTTATGCATCTATCATCATCATTGCTTGATTGTATGTAATAGTTGAAATGTCTTTTCTGACTTTCTGAAAGTCCCTTCTACTTTTCCCTATGCTGCTTTCCCTATTTGAAATTTTGGTTATATGTTCAAAATAAGAGAGGAGTAACATGACACTCCACACCAGGGTCAAATAATTGAATTATTTGAACAAAAATGACCAGGAGTTATTTTGAAAATATTTGCAAAAAAGGATTCAAAAACAATTAGGCAATTTCTAAAAATAATATTTTTTTCAATGTCTTCAAATGACAGAATAGAAATGTTCATTAAATAGCATTTATTATTCTGTTAATTCTGATATATAATACCCCTATATTTAGAGACGATTTGAATGCTTTAAATGTATTTGAATGTCTCTGGAAATTTATATTAAAGAAAATCGGTAACGGTTGCATTTAAACGGG
Source organism: Hordeum marinum (assembly GCA_022496015.1). Lineage (NCBI taxonomy): Eukaryota > Viridiplantae > Streptophyta > Magnoliopsida > Poales > Poaceae > Hordeum > Hordeum marinum. The sequence continues at coordinate 415,328,571 of CM039677.1, read as the reverse complement.
CCGGCCCACGGGCAATTAATCGTGCATTCACTACGAGCCGGCCGACCGCGCGAACGGTCACTCTCTTCACTCACTGACACCGGGCCCCACCCCCGACCGACCGTTACACCGAACGGTCGTCTCCCTTCCCCACACGCGCCGGAGATCCCGACGCCGACCGTTTCCCCTCGCCGGATCTCTCTCCCCATTACTCCCCCGCACCCCTCGAGCGCCCTATAAGTAGCCGGCAACCCCCGCATCCATTTCACCCCGAGTCCCCCTTCTCTCTCTCGCCGAGACGCCGTCGATTTCTCGCCGGAGTAGCCACCACCACCGGACCTCCCGTCGAGCGTAGCCACCACCTTCGACCACCGTTCGCCTCGCCGTCGCCACCAATCAACTCCGGAGAACCATCGCCGTCGCCCGGACCACTTCCCCGTCTTCCCCGACCACCGGAGCACCTCACCGTCGCAATCACCGCTACCGGACTCGCCGGAGTACCCCGACGCCGGCGACCTCTTTACCCTGTGAGCACCCCCTCCCTCCGATCCGAATCCAGCGTCCGAGATTAGAACGGACTTAAGTCCGAATCGTTTTCTTCTTCCGATCGGTCGCCCGCCCGTAGCTCTCGCACGCACATCCCCCTTAGCCAATCGGATCATGCCACGTAGCCCCCTGACCGACGCAATTTTTTTTTTCATTTTCTGTTTTGTTTTAATTAACAAAATGTTTTCCAATTTTGTTTTGCTTATATCTTTTAATCTATTTAGTGTTTTGAGTTGATTCTTTTTGAAATAGCTCACATTTTTCATGTAGTTTCACCCTGTACTTTTAAATTTCAAATTTGAACTATAAAATTTGAATGTAATCAAATTTGCTCAAAATCTTCAAATCTGAATAACTAGAGTTTGAAAATAGATTTTGACATGATTCTTTTTGCTACTGTTTGGTATTAGTTAGGACTATCTTCATGTATAGTTTGAGGATTTTCATGATATATTTGATTAATGTTTTAACCAAAAACAGAATCTGCTTATTATTATAATATAGTTTTATAAACTTAATTTTAATTAGTTTGATTTAGATGTTGGTTTCATTTGTTTATTAGATTCTGTTAGTAAACATTTAGTGTTTTTACTCACTGTTTATAAAAATATAAATTTGCCTAATTTAATTTCATTTAACATAGGAATCACAACTTCTTTTCAAATAGGCATCATTTGATTAAAACAACTAACTAATGGTTTTGCTTCAAACAAAGTTTTATAATATTTAATTCTGTTTTCCTAAAATAAGTTTATTTGTAAATTATTTTCTGTTAAGAACATGTTTTGCTAATAAATAACAAGTTTAGTTTTCATTCTTTTGTTAGTACAACTATAGTTGATTCATATAGTGTTTATCAAAACTTTTATAAACTTTACTAAAGTTTTCCCAACAAACTTAAATTGATTTTCTTTGTTTAATAATAAAATATTCTATTTTTGCCTTGCTGTCAACAATTGTCTTGTTATTTCAAAATAGTTTTATTATGTAGAAGTGTTTTCATCGTCCCCTTTGGAAAACAAAACTTTGTGTGTTTTCTTACTTAAGATTTGTGCATTGTTTTGTCTTGATTGTTTACTAGTTCTTGGTTGATGTTTCTGAGTTACAATATTTTGTTGTATGCTTATTGAGTACTTGTCTGCTTCGTTAGATTATCCGGAGTGCGAAGCTTGTTACTTAGAGTCACTCACGTACGAAGATCATCAATCAGGCAAGTCACTTTGATCATGTTTTACCCATGTTTTATATGCATTAGTTCTACCATCTTCCCAGTTGCATGCAAAATAGGTTAGTTGGAAACTTGGTTACATTGTAGTAGTATCATGTGGTAGATACCCCTCTCAACCCTCTTTGACAACATTGGCCCCCGGGAAACGTTGTTTTACTTTTGCTATGCTAATAGTAGACGGGGTTGATTGTGTGATTCATGGGAGTTGAGAGAGTTAATAATTTCAAGACCTACATAATGATCAAGTTTTCAAGACTCCAAGTTTTCAACATACCTCTGGGTGGATGATGGTTGAACGGCGCCCTGGAGAAACCAGTGGTTAGCCTAGGTGATGCTGGAGATGGCCAGTATTCACGCGGAAAGGTCCACCCAGGCACAAAGAGATGGATGGATGCTTTAAAACCCAAGGCTTACCTGCACAGCCACAAGTCATTATGGGCTCTGGCTTGGTTGGATATCGTGGTGACCCTGGACAGGCGGTGCTACGAGAGGTAGAAGAACGGTAGGAAAGGATGGGCACCGTCAGAGTCGCAGGGAAACCCTTTGGAAGACCATGTTTTGGTCATCTGTTTCTCAAACACCCTGAAGTGCGAGAAATCAAACGGAGGCGACCAAATCTTGTGGGGAACGTGTGCAAAACTCTGCAGAGTACAAAACCTAATCGATTAGCCGTGTCCACGGTCATGGACGACTTGAGCCAAAGGAATTGAAACTTCCGGAACTCTCAACACAAATAATATGATGATGTTGGTATTTAATAATTTTGGGTATGAGAATTGGTTGGTGGAACCATCTCATTAATCAACCAACTTAGTAATATTTTTCTTAACCCTTCTTTTGATGTAGGAAAAAAATTGGCTTTACGCAAAACTTACACCACCACCTGTCATATAAGCATATAGACTAGCTGATTATTTTCACCCCTCTCTTGTGACTTTGCCGGCATATTCCATATGCTGACCTACAAGGCTGCAACGTATCATGTTGCAGAGTATTTTTCCGACCAGGAGTGAGGACGCGTTCTATGCTCAGTGAGATGCCCTTGGAGTCAGATGGACTCATCTACCTTCGACGCTTCCGCAAGATTTAGATATTCTCATGAGTTGGCTTTTAGCCACTTTATTGTAATTTTTATTGTAATAAAGGACTCGATATGAGATTTCGATTAATATAATGCTGTGTGATTTACCTTTGATATATACATTGATGTACCGTGTGTGTACCAGCATGATCTTGGGATGGTACGGAAACACCGGAGACTTGACCTTCCAGGTCGGGTCGTTACAGAAATGGTATCAGAGCACACGCTGACCGTAGGACGTAACCTCTAGGATTGGAAAGCCTTAGGATTGTTTCTCTTTGTCTTTAAATATCTTATACTCTCATCTATTCGTTTCTGACTCCTCTCCGATTATTTCAAAATTTATAGATGGCCACCTTCATCCCAGTGTTGATCGCAGAGTTTTGCCAGCCTGACGCAACGATGCCCTTTGGTAAGGAGCTGATGAGGATCGTCAAGGACGTAAGGATTGCTTTGCCGAGCATCACCGGGATTCCTATCATGTCATTTCCCCAAGATGGACGCTACAAGATCGAGGTGCACATCCCAGGGAAGACCTTTGGGAATCGGAAGGAACCCATAGATCTCAAGTTCGTGGCACCCAGTTGGATACTTGGAAGAGACATGGCCATTCATCGTGCCCTTGGACGTATTCAGGAGGAATACAGAGGTGGAACCATTTCACCAGGACTCAGCATGGTTTGTCGTAGAGATGCCAATGGAAACATCATAACTCCTCCCACTGCAGACACCACTATCTCCTATATCCAGACCTTGGAGACTCATATCAGGACTTTGGAGCTTCGAGTTCGTGCTGATACGAAGACAATCAAGAATCTGATGAACCGCGAGCTGGACCTTGAAGCTGATCTGCGAGAGGCCAACTATGAACACGAGCATGAAGTGAAGGACTTCCTAGAGAGGATTGATGAGAAGAATGCACGCATCGCAACTCTGGAGGAGCAGCTAGACATGGGGGAAAACCTTCACCCCGAAGGAGACATGGCACCCTTCATCAGCGACGATGAAGACTATGAGGAAAGCACCACCGGAGGACCTACGACTATGCACTTCTGAGGAAAAACATTAGTTATGCCCTCCAATGTATCTTTATTTTTCAACGTTAAAAGCGTAGGTCGATGCTTAGTTGTTTGAGATTTGTATTCCCAATGTTTGACATTGATTGAATAAATGAATGAGTGTTTGGTGTGATATGTTTGTTGCATTGCATATGGGTAGTGAATTTCTTCTAGAACTTTGTTCTATTCTAATTCTCATCCCTCTGAAAACAGCAAGATGCCTCCACGACGTGAGACCGACTTCACTTTCCCACCAGAACTCACTCAACTCCTTCAGCAACAGAATGCACTGATGCAGTTATTGATTCAGAATCAGACCAACAATCAGAACAACAACAACCACAAACATAAGAAACACATTGATTGATCTCTATGATTTCTTCAACAAACTTTGGTCAAAGGAGGTAGATGTTGAAGAGCTGGATAATATGCAAGCTGATATTGCAAGGATATTTTCAAACTTAGAGATGTTCTTCCCACCTTCATTCTTTGATGTCATGGTCCATCTCACCGTGCACCTTCTGGACGATATAAAGTATTGTGGTACAGTGTTTCTTCCCAACATGTATCCCTTCGAGCGGTACATGGTAATATTGAAGCGCTATTGTAGGAACCAATCTCATCCAAAGGCAAGCATCCTACAAGGTTATACCGTGGAGGAGGTGGTTGAGTTTTGCACCAAATACATGAAACTTAGACCTATAGGTGTGCCCCTTTCTCACCATGAGGGAAGGCTGGATGGTAAGCCGATCCTTCCTGGCTCGCAGATTTGTGCACCTAGAGAAATGGACGATCAAGCCCGTTTAACGGTACTGCTTAACAGCCCGATACTCGACGCTTATGATGCAGAACACATGGAGGAGATACAATGACGCAACTTACCCAATGTGCTGTCACCAACTGCCGAGACAAATGCACATAATAAGGACTATATAAGATGGTTGTAGGATTTTTTAGCAAGCGGATCCGATGAAGACCTTGCAACGTGGTTGGCACAAAAGACATCAACTACGATTATGAAGTACCAAGCGTATGACATAAATGGCAACAAGTTCTACACTGAGGAACATGATGCTAAGACCTCATATCAGAACAGCTTTGTTCGAATAGAATGCCTAACTGTAGAGGAAGATGATAAACAGGTGTACTATGGAACCATTGAAGAGATTTGGGAGCTTAACTATGTGCGAATGAAGGTGGCTTTATTCAAGTGCAGACGAGTCCCTCTTAGTAGAGTAAAGGTTGATGCTTACAACAGGAAGACATATGTTGACCGCAGAGTTATGGCATACCACAAGGACCCATTTATTCTTGCCAGCGATGCTACTTAGATTTTCTTTCTGCCAAACCTCTTGCATACGCACTTCCATGTAGTGATGTATGGGAAGAGGAGGGTACTAGCGTCGAGAATGTTGGTGATGGGGAGGAGTACAATCAAAATGATGAGTTGCCACCTGAGGGGCCACACGAAGGAAGAGAGGAGAAGCGTAAAATCACCAGAAATCCCAAGTTCATTAGGGGTCAACCTAATGATCGTGATCACCCCATGTACATGGGAATTGATTCAAAAACCTAATCATTATGTCTACTGTATTGAATTGTTGCATGTACTGAACCGTGAGCTATGTGTACTGAGTTCGTTCACTTATAAGTTTTGGATGTATTGTATTGCGAGGTATGCACGGCCTTATGTTGATGTAGATTAATATGTTGTCACCTGTAGCAATGAATTTTAAATATTCATGATAATTTACCCTATAGCTAGAACACTCAGTTCATCTCACTCCGGTATGTAGGAACTAAACATGTGCATTTTGGTTTACCAATCGCACATGGTTGATTCACTAAAACCGTGTGCTTTCTAAACCGCTGCCGATGACACCTAATGCACGCAAAGTGAATCGTGTGTTCTAATTTGCCAAATCCCAAACCACACGGATCGTATGTCTGCACCATAGGTTTCACCCAGATCGAACGACGGTCCTTATCCCTCTCGCCAACACACGTTGTTGAAGTTGAGATTTGATTTATATGCACTAAATGACCAGTAAATGCAAAATGGCTTAAATATAGCAGGCAAGCTCAGAAATGCGCCAAAAAATCAAACTTGTCGTGTAATGATGATTGACTACCATGAGATAAAATTTGGAGGAGAGGAGATGAAGACACAGTCGATTGGAGTTCGACTTGCCACTTCTCTCCTTGGAACTATGATACTTCTACTTAGATGCTATGATTTCCAATTAGCAATAATCGTAGCTTGTGCCATATTTTACCAAAAAATCCATGGTGTCTCGAGATCACACCATGATGACACAATGATTTTCGTGATTTTCTAAGTCCATCTGCATTTCCTGTAATTAAATTACTAACATTTATTTAGGTGGACACATCTTCCATCCGAAATGCTAGACAATTCTTCTCATTCGTTGCACAATGACGAAAATCACGCAAAGTGACACAAAAATGATTTGTAATAGATTCTTTGCCACCATCCACACATAATTTATGTTGGGATATTTTATTTATAAGAATTAATTAACATGGTAACCGCAAAATATGACTTAGATATAGCAAACGAGACATGTGATCCACAAGAAGATCAATATTAGGAGTACAACGATGTTTGCATACCATGGGAAAAACCAAGGTGAAAGGATGGGGTCGACGCCGATTGGAGCTTTAAATGCCAACTCTACTTTTCGTGAACTATGATCCTTTTGTGTGAGATGCATTCATTTTCAAAGTGCAGGCCATCACAACTTCCGCCAGACATTATCAATTTTTCCCATGGGGTCTTCCCATCATGCCATGGTGACATACCTATTTTTGTCATTTTTGTAATACATCTGCATTTCCTCCAATTAAATTACTAACAAGTCCCATGTTGGTGCAAAAAATGTCTTCAAAACAAGTCATGATTTTTTTGATTTTGTTAGTCTATTTTGCATTTCTTGTAATTAAATTCCAAACATTTACGCATCTCTCATTCGAAATGTTTGCAAATTCCTCTCATTCCTTGCACTATGACAAAAACCACGCAAAAGGGACACACAAATGATTTGTAAGAGATTCTTAGCCAGCATCCACACGTAATTCATGTTGGGATTTTATTTATGCACTAATACATGCTAAAAGCCAAAAATGCCTTAGATATAGCAAATGAGCCATGTAATCCACCAAAAGATCAATAACAGAAGTACAATAATATTTGCGTACCATGGGAAAATCGAGGCGAAAGGATGAGGTAGACACCGATTGGAGAGTCCGAAATGCCAACTCTACATTTGGAAGCTATGATCCTTAGTGTGAGATGCCTAGGTTTTCAAAGGGTCGTACGTCACAACTTCCGCCAGACATTACCAATTTTTTTCCCACGGGCTATTCACATCATGCCATGATGACACACCCATTTTCGTGACTTTCGGAATACATTTGCGTTTCTTCCAATTAAATTACTAACAAGCCTAATGTTGGTGAAAAATGTCTCAAAATTAGCAATCAAGTCATGAAATGCGGCCCAAAATTAATAAAGGGGTTCATAGGTGATTGTATGCTAATGAAATTAATTCGAGGCTAAATGATGAAGTCACTAATTCATTTGCAATGGAAATATGATTGTTGTACATAAACAAATAGCACACTTTTTAACTAATACTGTGTTGATATGTCTAGGTCGTGTCTATAATTTTTGATTGTCTCATGCCAATATTATACAAATTTCACATATTTAGCAAAATTTTATATGATTTCTTGGACTAACATATTAGTCCAGTGTCGAGTGTCAGTTCCTGTTTTTGTGTATTTTTTGTTTCGCAAAATTTCCATACCAAACGAGGTCCAAACACGATAAAAATTGATGGAGAGTTATTTTGGAATATTTGTGAATTTTGGAGGTGGAATCAATGCAAACGGGGGCCCATAGCTACCACAAGACACCAGGGCACGCCCAAGGGCTTTGGCGCGTGGTGATGGGTTGTGCCCACCTCGTAAGTCGGTTGGATCTCTCCTTCGGACACAAGAGAGCTAATTTTCAGATAAAATCATGTCAAAATCTCAATGCAATCTAAGTTACAGATCTCTGGGAATATAAGAAACGGTTTTCAACCGGAAAAGAGGAACGTGAAATAGAAGAGAACAGAGAGGGAGATTCAATCCCGGAGGGGCTCCTACCCCTCTGTCCTCATGGAGGCCATGGGCCAGAGGGGGAACTCTCCTCCCATCTAGGTGGAGGCCAAGGAAGAAGAAGGAGGGGGTTCTCTCCCCCTCTCTCCCGGTGGCGCCGGAACGCCGCCGGGGCAATCATCGTGACGACAATCTACACCAATAACTTTGCCGCCATCAACACCAACTCTCTCCCCCTCTATGCAGTGGTGTAACACCTCTCTTCCCCGCTGTAATCTCTACTTAAACATGGTGCTCAACTGCATATATTATTTCACAATGATATTTGGCTATCCTATGATGTTTGAGTAGATCTCTTTTGTCCTATAGGCTAAGTGTGGTATGATGTTATGGATGTAAGTTGTATGTTGATGTGGTGATGTCCTATGGTGCCCTTCATGTCGTGCAAATGCGAGGGATCCCCTCTGTAGGGTATTTCAATATGTTCATGATTTTCCTATGATGGGTTGCGTGACTGACAGAAGCACAAACCTGAGTAGGTGGGTTGTTCCATATGGGAGTAAAGAGGACATGATACTTAATGCTATGGTTGGGTTTTACCTTAATGAACTTTGGTAGTTGCGGATGCTTGCTAGAGTTCCAATCATAAATGCATATGATACAAGTACGGAAAGTGTGTTAGCGTATGCCTCTCCCTCATTGCATATAAGAAGTATCTGTCATATTATATTCAATTGCCTAGGAACAATCTTTCTCTCGCGTTACACAGAAAGCTTTCTACTAAGCTATTTATTGTTATTGTTATTTTATTAAAACAGCGCCTAAATTTTATTTCCACGTCCTTTATTATCTTGCAAAGTACATCTAGTTTTATTCCGGCAAAATAGTTTCATACTTGTTCTAGTTAAAGCAAACGTTAAAGTGTGCGTAGAGTTGTATCAATGGTCAATGGAACTTGAGGGAATATTTGTTCTACCTTTAGCTCCTCGTTGGGTTCGGCACTCTTATTTATCCAAAAAGGCTACAAATGATCCCCTACACTTTCGGGTTATCACGTGCGCTTTCTAAACCGTGGCCGATTGACACCTAACGCGCGCAAAGTGAGTCGTGCATTCTGATTCGCCAAAACCCAAACCACACGGATCGTACATCTGCACCATAGGATTCACCCAGATCAAACAATAGTCCTTGTCCCTCTCGCCAACACACATTGTTGAAGTTGGGATTTGATTTATATGCACTAAATGACCAGTAAATGCAAAAAATGGCTTAAATATAGCAAGCAAGCCTAGAAATGCGCCAGAAAATCAATATTAAGGTAAAACGATAGCTACGTACCATGGGAAAAAATTCGAGACAAAACGACGAGGTCGTGTCTACATTTGAAAGTTTTCAGGTTTTCATTTTGAACAAATTTGTTCTTCTTGTGCACATGGGTTACTATATGAAACCGTTTGCATAGGCCCTTCCACAGGGCGCACAACGATCTTTTTCACCCTTTTCACCGAAGCCACCAGAATGCCCCCTTTCCTCCCCCCAAAACCGCGCCCTCCCCTGTTTTGCTAAGTTGTCTGCGTATTCTACCCAAACTACATCAACAACTAGCTCCCTCCCCCTCCCGTCCCCCAGATCTATCTGACGCTGTCGTGCTCAAGCTGACCATGTGCCCGCTTCCCAGCGTCAACTCTACCCTTCACTATCGCTCCGAACACGCGGCTGCCCATGCCTCCTCGTCTTAATTTGCTTGCCAGCCGCCATCAAGCATATCGATCATGTTCCCTTGCCTCTCTTGTCGGATTTGTACACACAAAAAACGGTCAGTTGCTGCCCTTCATCGCGGTGAGGTCTATTATCACGCGATCCCTTTTCCTATTTGTTCGGTTTGTACCCAAAATGATTATAAAATAATGGAGAGCATATTTATGTTCATCATCTACCTTCTAACATATAAGCTTTATTTGTTTCAATTAGTATTGTCGAGTTACATATCATGTGTGCACGAGTCACACTAAATGAACAGGTTAGCCGTACATTTCCAAATGATCACATGCCATGTCTAGATAGCTAGCTGCCAAGCAGTTACATTTTTTTATGATTATACCCCTTTTACGAATTTCACATGTGTCCTCTCTATATGTCTATTAGCAGCGACGACAAACATACTTCTGGGGATGTATCTTCATATGAGTCCAAAGACAACATACCCACAACAGATGGTCGTGTATCAAGAAATGATGAACGACATAGAGCTTCCACAATCACCATTACGGTCAAGAGCCGGAAGAGCGCTCCAAGAAAGCTCACACACCAGCCTAAAGGTGTACACGAAGTAACTGACATCGATTTGAAGTCTTGGGCACCAACTAAACTTGATAAAGCATGCATGAGGTTCAGGAGTGTGTGTGGATTATTTGGCAGTGCAAGGCTCAACATTAATCTGCCGGGGTTTTGGAAGGCTGGTACTGAAACACGCAGAGGATAGTCCGTGATATCATGGTGCACTTCAACGTTCCTGAGGAGTGGAGAGACAAGGTGCAACACACTGCACTAAAGAAGGCCAGGGATGCTTGGAGAAACAGGAAGTATGTGTTGTACGAGAAGTTCTTCAGTCAAGGCAAGGACCCAATCCCCTCATACCCACAAATTACAAAGGAAGATTGGATAGAATTCAAAAGGGTCAGGGCCAATGAAGATTTTATTAAGAAGGGTGCCATGCAATCATAACTTCAGAAGAATAACACACACACAAACCCATCGTATGGGTGTGGCGGGATACTATGGCATGAAACTGATATGGGAGCAAGAGGACAAAGAAGCAGTAGCTGTGGGTGGCAACCCGACCTTTAGTGAAATTAGGGGCACTCGCGCTAGGGACTACTTGCAGGCACGTGCAAAGAGGCATGTGTATGGTTCTTGTTACTTTGAAAACTCAGCAAGAATTGTATGATGTGATGGCAAAGGCTTCCAAAAACACTAGAAGGTTCTACAGGAACTCAGGGCCATGTGACATTCTGTCCGAGGCTCTAACTGCCAAAGAGCCCCCTGGCTGTGCTAGGGGTATTGGGGTCAATGTCCCACACAAGAGGGCTTTCTCACAAAGCAAAGAAGAGAGGCTCATAATCAAAATAAGCTAGGAGTGATTGTAAGCAGAGAGAATTGCGCGAAAGGATTAAGAGGGACATGTATCCTAGAGTTCGAAAGGAAGTTGAGGAGTCATATATGCAGGAGAAGACACTAATGCTGAGAGATAGCCAGGAGACGCAAGGGGATGTCGGCATGGATGATGCCACTTATTGTATGGCAACACCGCACAAGAGTAGATGTGCATCAGCTGACCCCAGCTACAATGATGGTGCAGGTGGACATGATGGTGCTATATCTGATCTATATGGACAGGGGGAGAGACTGAGGTCCGTGCTTACACATTATGAAGGTGCTTTAAAATGTGCAACAACATGGGTTTACAACCCTAACTTTGATAGGGGTCTCTTGTTTGACAATGTGCCATTGAAGTCAGGTTGTGTGAAGTGCTAAGTGACTGAAATAAAGCCTGGATTCAATAATTTTGACCTGAAGAATGTCCTTGGTGACCCTGATGAGCTGAGGGCCATGGAAGAAACATGATTAAATCATATACAGTGCCCACGGAAAGAAATAGAATTCCTGGATGAGATCCCTCCACCCCCCCAAAAGCAACCAATGTCAGCCTCAAACCGGCGACTCTCTTCTCGCCACAGCAGATCTTGTGTGACTCCCCCGATGAACATACTATTGGGAATCCGATGCCCGAGGCATCAACCTGTGATCAGCCCACCCGAATTCCTGCCGTATAGGACAGGGCATCATCTGCTCCTGAGCAGCATGTGGTAAGGCCTACAACTGATGAAGACATATCATCGGTTCAGATGCCGGCCACTGAGGAATATATTGCAAACACATTGGCACTGCATGCTTAGCAGACAAACCCGATCGAACCACCTGTTAAGCAGTCTGAAAGTCTGGAACCGCCTACTAAGCAGTGTGAAAAGTCTAAAATTGCCTGCTAAGAAGTCCAAAAGTCAGGCACCACCTGCTCAACAGTCCAGCGGTTCGCATCCGCTAGGTAAGCATATCGATGTGTCGGTACTTCCTGCTCAGCAAACCAACGCGTTTTCATAACCACATCAACACACCAACACGTTCGCACCAGCTGCTCGGAACCCCGGCATAGCTTCAACGGTTGGTCAGCTATTTGTCGCCTCTTGTACTATAGCTCAACAGTCCGTCATAGCGGCATCATCTGTTAAGAGGTCCATTGTACCTTCACAGGGTTCTCAGCAGCAAGTCGTTCATGAAACTGGATGTCAAACAAGAAGTTCTTCAGCTAACAAGTGGAAAGCGGCCATGGTTGCACAAAGGAAAATGGGGCCTCCAAAACCGAGGAGGGATGGGACCAAGAGCCTCCTACTAGAAAGAATCATCGCCCATAACCAAATTAACAAGTTTTTTGAAGGGATGAGTAATCCCGGTTCCAACGAAAGGTCTGAAGCAGAAGTTGAAAAAAGTAGACCCATTTGAAGCATGCAAGTATAAGCATGGCCATCCATTTCTTGTTGGCCATCTCATTGAGGAGTGCAGTTCTAGTTGTTGCAATTTACATAAATATTGCATGGATCATAACATTTTGGAATTGTACTACGGGCGTCATCATTTCTCTCACGCCATAGGTACCATCAGTGTGGAATTCGAGGACTTTCATCTCTTCTTCAACTTTGATATGCTTGATGTCACTCTTATCAAATGCTTGATGTTGTAAGTACTTCACAAACTATGAGTAACATCTCGATATAAGGTTGTACATGAAAAAAAAAGCTAACTTTATTGTATAAATCTCAGGGGATTGACGACATAGAGAGCATTACGTATGCAAGGGCATTTCATAGATCCTGATTTAGCAAACGACATTTTGGTAAGGCAAAATAAGACACGCAAGGCTTCCGTCTTGCTTTTCGCCAAGATCTTGTGGGAGTTACAGGTAACAGAATTCTTCATGTGGTCATATCATTAAGTGTAAGTTAAATATACAACCACACATACATTGATCGTGTTTCAGTTTTCAACATAGTTTGTAAGTTCGAGGTTTTCTTAAACTGTAGAAATCACTAGATCTTGGTGGTCATTGTTCCAAAAAAACGCAACACAGTTTACTACCTGGATTCTCTCAGAGGGTCAAATGTGCCTCAAGATCCGAGTCGTCTTCAGGATTTCATGGATAGGTATTGAATTCATTATACTAATATGTTATGTTCATATATGGTTCAAGAATTCAGTATGTGAAAATTCATCTTCATTCATAGTGTATTGTCTAAGACCATAACTTTAGGAGGGAGATGGTTTGATGCCCAACTACCTCTGCAGCACTTGATCGTTTCTCCGGTAAGACAACGAAATATGTTATTTTTAGAAAACACGGGACCATCCTATGTGGATACTACATTTGTGCACACATGATGAATCTATGCAGACATGTTGAATGTGGCACCGATGGTGACAAAATAGAACCAGTAAGTTTGTTTCTTAATTACTATCTTCTACTCCACATGTATGTCACATTCTGGTCTAAAAGTCCTGCAACTGGTCTTGGGACCGATGACCTCTGAACCGCTCGTCACTGATGAATTGTTGTCTATTAGGAAATTTATTAGCACCTTCTTGGTGAAACACTATATCAAGCCCTCTAAAGACGTCGAAGATTTCAGTATTCTTTATCCCCAATAATAAGTACGCATTCATATAGTGTAATCAGCTAAACATACACGCATGGATGCATTGTTTTCCATGTGGTCATGTCTATGTTTTCCGTACACTATGATTATGTACTGCATATGTTGGTCTTACATATGTGGAATTCAGCTAGCATTTGCTCAACTGCATATTGTCGTGAATTATGATGAATGTTCTTCCTGTGGTCACTATTCGTTCAATTGTATATTGTGCCGAATTATGATGAATGTTCTTCATGTGGACACTATTTATCAATTGCATATTGTGGCGAATTTGCTATTTGCTGGGTGATTCAAATGCGATATTTTACAATAAGCTGGCTTTTCCAGCACACACGGTTCAAGCAACTAAGGATCTGCGATTCAAAAATGGAAAGCACATGCAACTCATAGCGCAACCACCTGTGATCTACAGGAAAAGCACACGAGATATTAAATGAAACATTGGTGATACATAACAAATCGCAGACGATTTGCAGTACTTGTACGTGTGCGTAGGAGCTCATCAATCGTTTGAGATAGCAACTTATCTCAAACATGAGCAAAAAGGAAACCATGCCCGATACAAAGACGATCCCACACATAATTTTTTTGGGAAACGTGTGCGATGATATCATGCATGGTCGATGGTTTTCAGGTAATTTCCATGTGTGATGATGATGATATCACACACAGTTTATACCATGGCCCATGTGGATTAGGTAATCTTTCACAAACGGTAAAAGGTCAAACACCATTTGTTTAATTGAGCAATTAGATGTGTTTGACTCGTGATAGACGTGTGTGATTGATCCAAATCCCACACGTATGGCCAAATATAGCGTGTGCGATATATTCCTGCATTGCACACAATTAAGTTTGGTAGAACGTTTGCGCTCGTTGGTCACCATCGCCGATGGGTTTTCCGTGTCTTGTGGGATGGACCCTCGTATCGCTCACACATGCAAGGCGACGGTTTCAAACTACATTGGGGAAAGGGATTAAAACCCATTTGTATAGCATGTCGCTGCACCAGTGTGAGTATACCCATTAGAGGAAGGAAAAGGTCCTATAAAATCAAAGCCCCAAACATCAAATCGTTCAATTGCAAGTGAATAATTCATATGCATTTCATGATGTTTACCAATGTTACCAACTCTTTGCCATTCATCACATGAAAGGACATATTTACGAGCATCTTTAAATAGAGTAGGCCCATAGAAACTGGATTGTAGTACCTTGTGTGCAGTTCTGTCACCAGCATGGTGTCCTCCATAAGCCTTAGAGTGTCATTTTCTTAGAATATGTTCTTCTTCATGCTCAGGTACACAACGTCTAATAACAACATCTACTCCTTCTTTATAAAGATGTGGGTCGTCCAAAAGTAATGTCGCAAATCGTAAAAGAATGTTTTCTTTTGTTCATAGGTGAATCTAGGTGGAATATACTTAGCATAATCAACATACCAAGGAGTTCTACGTGAAGTATTAACAACAACAAGTTGCTCATTAGGAAAATTATCATCAATGGGTAGTGGGTCATCAAGAACCTTTTCCATCCTAGACAAGTTATCTGCTACGGGATTTTTAGCTCCTTTTCTATCAACAATATGCAAATCAAATTCTTGAAGTTGAAGCACCAATCTAATAAGTCTAGGTTTATAAATTTCTTTTCCATAAGATATTTAATAGCAACATGATCAGTGTGAATAGTTACTTTGGAATCAATGATATACGGTCTAAACTTATCACATGCAAAAAACAAGTCCTAAAAACTTCTTTTCGATAGTAGCATAATTTATTTGAGTAGTGTCTAGAGTCTTACTACAATAATGAATAACATTCAGTTTCTTATCTATATTTTCCCTAGATAACACCAACAACATAATCACTAGCATCACACATAATTTCAAAAGGTAGGTTCCAATCACGTGGTTGGACAATAGGTGTAGAAATCAAAGCTTTCTTAAGTATTTCAAAGGCTTCTACACAATCATCGTCAAAAACAAAGGGAACATATTTTTGAACAATATTAGTTAATGGACTAGAAATCTTGGAGAAAACTTTAATGAAACGCCTATAGAAACCAACATGACCAAGGAAACTTCTTATACTTTTGATATCCTTGGGGCATGGCATTTTCTCTATCGCATGAACTTTGGATGTGTCCACCTCAATGCCTCGTTCATAAATTTTATGCCCGAGTATTATACCTTCATTTACCGTAAAGTGGTACTTCTGCCAATTCAATAAAATATTAGTTTCTTCACATCTCTACAAAACTCGATCAAAGTTGCTCAAACAATCATCAAAAGAAATCCAGTAAACGGAAAAATCATCCATGAAAACCTCAACAATATTTTCACAAAAGTCAGAGAATATAGCAGTCATACATTTGTGAAAGGTAGCACGTGCATTGCATAAACCAAAAGGCATATCCCTATAAGCATAAGTTCCAAAAGGGCAAGTTAAGGTAGTTTTTTCTTGATCTTCTTTTGACACAAGTACGTGAGAAAAGCCAGAATACCCATCAAGAAAACAAAAAATGAGTGTGCTTAGATAGTCTTTCTAACATTTGATCAATAAATGGCAAGGGATAATGATCTTTCCTAGTGGATTTATTTAATTTCCTGAAATCGATCACCATCCTATAGCTAGTTACTATTCTTTGTGGAATAAGCTCATTTTATCATTAGGAACAATAGTTATACCACCTTTCTTAGGAACACAATGAACATGTCTTACCCATCTACTATCAGCAATAGGATAAATTATACTTGTTTCCAGAAGTTTTAGTGTCTCAGTTATTACCACCCTCTTCATCTTAGGATTGAGACTATGTTGATGATCAACAACATGTTTGGCATCCGGTTCCATATTAATCTTGTGTTGACATAGACTGGGTTTTATGCCCTTAAGATCATCAAGAGTATATTCAATAGCATCCCTGTGTTTCTTTAGAGTTTGTGTTTCTTTAGAGTTTTAAGTAATCTATTTTATTCATGCTATGAAAGGTTAGCACTAATAATAACATGATATATCTTCTTTTCAAGAAGATAAGCATATTTCAAAGTATCCGGCAATGTCTTTATCTCAAACACGGGATCTCCCTTGGGTGGAGGAGGATCCCCTAATATATCAACTGGTAGGTTGTGTTTAAGAATAGGTGTTTGTCTAAGAAATATATCATCTATTTCATTTGTTTCATTCATATGCATATCATTTTCATGGTCTAGAAAATATTGTTCAAACGGATCAGTAGTAGGTATGACAAAAAGTAGACCAATTATTCCGTACTTATTAGGCAATTCTTTCCCATGTGGTTGTTTACTAAACTTAGAGAAATTAAATTCATGAGAGATATCACCAAAACATACTTTGACCTTCTCAGTAGTACAATTAATTTCAGCATTAATAGTATTAAAGAAAGGTCTACCAAATATAATGGGAGAAAAGTTATCTGGTTCTAGACCAAGTACTAGGAAATTAGTTGGGTACTTGACTTTTCCACACAAGACTTCAACATATCTAACAATCCCAAGCGGCAAAATAGTATCACGGTTTGCAAGTTTAATAGTAACATAAATATCTTCAATCTTAGAGGGTGCTATGTCATGCATAATCTCTTGATATAATGTAAAAGGTATAGCACTAACACTAGCACCAGTATCACACAAGCCATGGTAACAATGATCTCCAATTTTTAACTGAGACAACAGGCATGCCTACAACTGGTTTGTTTTTATTGAGCTCATCCCACTCGTTTCTAACCGATTTTGCAATTCTAGCAACTTCATCACATAAGTAAATAACTTGACCATTAATATTATAAACTAAGAGATCTTTAACCATAACTACTTTAGGATCAACATTTATTTGTTCGGAAGATTTGGGTGTCCTAACATGACTTTTATTAGCCATAGTTGTAGCCTTAGCCTGTTCCCTAATTCTAACAATTGGATCAACGTGGCTAACAATTACGTCTTCCTTCTTAATTTTAATAGGTTCCTCTAATGGTTTTCAGTGGGAAGATGATATTTAAACCACTTCTCGTTGGGAAGATCAACATGAGTAGCAAATGATTCACAGAAAGTAGCTACTATCTGAGAGTCAAGACCATATTTATTGCTAAACTCTTAGAAAACATTAGTTTCCATAAAATATTTAACACAATCAAAATTAAGATTTATACCCGACTCTGTACCTTCGTCGAGTTCCCAATCTTCAGAGTTGCGTTTATTTCTTTCCATAAGATCCCATTTGAATTAGATAGTCTCCTTCATATAGGAACCGGCAGCACACGAATCGAGTAATACTTGATCATCATGAGAAAGTCGAGCATAAAATTTTTGTATAATCATTTCTCTTGCAAGCTCATGATTGGGGCAAGTGTGCATCATAGATTTAAGCCTCCTCCAAGCTTGAGCGATACTTTCTCCTTCACAAGGACAACAATTATAAATAAAGTTCCGATCACGATGGACTAGATGCATAGGATAAAACTTCTTATGAAATTCCAGCTTCAAGCGATTCTAGTCCCATGATCCAATATCGTCCAATAACCTATACCCCATTAATGCTTTCCCTCCAAAGATAAAGGGAAAACTTTCTTCTTAACTTTTCCTCTGGGTAGACTTGAAAGCTTATACAATCCAGAAATCTCATCGACATATATCAAATGTAATCAGGATGAGTTGAACCATCATAAGGATTAGCTAACAGTTTCTCTACCATACCCAAAGGAATCTCATAATAAATATTTTCAGTAGGTTCAGTAGGTTAAGGAATAACTTATTCTACTTACGTTCAAGGTGAAGATGCCTCGAACAAGCCACTCAAAGGGTGACCGTTCATAGAGACAAGCATCAGTAAATTTTAGCACGTATAGAAAAAAAATCCTAACCAATTTCCACTTACCAAAGGCACTTCACTTATCGGCAATGGCGCCAGAAAAGAGTCTTGATGACATAGAAGTATAGCGGATCAATCATAGTCCTTTTAATAAGTAAGAGTGTCGAACCCAACGAGGAGCACAAGGAAATGACAAGCGGTTTTCAGCAAGGTATTCTCTACAAGTGTTGTAAGTAACAATGACATATAGTTTTGTAGCAAGATAATTCGTAACAAGTGACAAGTAAAAATAGTAACAAAGGTGCACCAAGGTAGACCAATCCTTTTTGTAGTAAAGGACATGCCTTAAAGTACTCTTATATTAAGCAAGCGCTCCCGAGGACACTTGGAAATTTCTGTCTAGCCATGTTCATCATGTTGACTTGATTCACGTTCGCTACTTTGATAATTTGATATGTGGGTGGACCGATGCTGAAGTGTTGTTCTTACTTGAACTAACAACCTACCTATGGTTAACCCCTCTCGCAAGCATCCGCAACTATGAAAGAAGAATTAAGATAAATCTAACCATATCATGAAATGTGTGGATCCGAATAAGCCCCCCTATGAAGCAACACATAAACTATGGTTTAAGCTTCTGTCAGTCTAGCAACCCATCATCTACTTGTTACTCCACAATGACTTCCCTTAGGCCCATAACATAGCAAAGTGTCATGTAGTAGACGTTCACATTACACCACTAAGATAAGTATCAGCATACATATCATGAAAATATCGAACGAATAGCAACTTCACAAGATTACTTATAACAAGACTTCTCCCATGTCCTCAGGAATGATAGTAACTACTCACACCTCATAAATATGTTCAAAATCAGAGCTATAATAATAATGATTAAGGATCTGAATATAATATCTTCCACCAAGTAATCCAACAAGCATCAACTACAAGATGTAATCAACACAACTAGTAACCCACATGTACCAATCTAAGGTTTTGAGACAAAGATAGAATACAAGAGATGAACTAGTGGTGGAGATGAGATGGTTCTGGTGAAGATGTTGATGAATATTGGTCCTTCCACGAAGGAGGAAGCGTTGGTGATGACGATGGCTTCGATCTCCCCCTCCCAGACAGGAATTCCTCCGGTAGAATCTGACTTCGAAGTGCAAAAGGGCCTCTACCCAGTTTTCCACCTCGAGACGGTGGTGATTTGTCCTGAAAGATTGTTTATGATTTTTCCTAGGGTGAACCACACCATATAGGAGAAGAGGGGGTTCGGGAGACCTATTGGGCCCCCACAAGCCATCAGGGCGCGACCAGGGGGTTGTCGTGCCCTATTGGCTTGTGGCCAGAAGGTGGCCTCCCTCTCGTTCACTTTTGCCCCCAATAACTATTAAATATTCCATAAAAATATCAGTGAAGTTTCATATCATTTGGAGTCTGGTGATTTTTCTGCCTTTTTCTTGGTTTTTCGGTCCATAATTCCAGTTTCCAGGTATTTCCCTCTTTATGATGTACCTTGCATATTCAGAGAGAAAGGGCATAAGAATTGTATGATGATAGGGAATAATGGACAAGAATAACACAAATATTGATAGGAAATCATGATGCAAAATGGACGTATCAATCTCGTGATAAATCGACTCTTTAATCGTCATACACATATCAATACAAGCAAGGAGGGCATAGGGTTTTACCTATTCGAGAGGGACCAAACCTAGGTAAGCATCGTCTCCCTGTTTCTTGTTCCCCATTGATCCAAGATCCATAGCTCGGGAACCCCTACCCGAGATTTTCTGGTTTTGACACCGACAACTGTATAATGAAATCATCAAAACAAACCGGAAAGCTGCTCCGAGGAAAATTGTACGATGGAAGGAGCTAGGGAAAGATGACTTCAAATTCAATGTTTACGCATCCTTTCGTAGTGAGGTGGGTGTTATCAAACATTGCATGGGAAATAAAAAAATTCCTACAAACACGCAAGATCTATCCATGGAGATGCATAGCTACGAGAGGGGGAGTGTATCTACATACCCTTGTACATCACTAAGCGGAAGCGTATATAACGAGGTTGATGTAGTCGTACGTCTTCACCATCCAATCGCCATCCATCCCGATCTAGCGCCGAACAGACGACACCTCCACTTTCAACACATGTGTAGCTCAATGACGTCTCCGCCTCCTCGATCCAGCGAGTGAGGGTGGAGTAGTAGATGAGTTCTCCGGTAACATGACAACGTGGTGGCGGTGGTGGGGGTGCTATCCTAGTAGGGATACGCCAACAGAGATCAACCCCTCCAAGGCCTAGGGTGCACCCAAGGGGGTGGAGTTGGACTCCTAGTCCAATTCCCTCCCTTTCCATAAACAGGTGGACTTTCCACCTCTCCCAAGCCACATGGGCCTTGAGGGACTTGTGCCCCTGGCCCAACAAGGCCAGAGAGCCTCCCCTATGCCCATGCAAACCCTTGGGATGTGGTGTAACCCTTTGTAGACTTCCGGACACCTCTTGAAGTTTCTGGAACCTTCTAGAAGCTTACCGGTACAATACAGGAAAACCCCGAAACTTTTCCTGTAGCCAAAATATGGCTTCCCATATATAAATCTTTACCTTCAAATCATTCCGGAACTCCTCGTCACATCCGGGACTCCGAACAACCTTCGATCACCAACATACATAACTCAACAATACCAAATCATCAACAAACATTAAGTGTGCAAACCCTGCGGGTTCAAGAACTAGGTAGACATGACCGAGACAACTCTATGGTAAATAACCAATAGCGGGGCCTGGAAGCCCATATTGGTTCCTACATATTCCACGAAGATCTTTATCGGTTGAACCACGATGTCAAGGATAAAGACAATCCCGTATGTAGTTCCCTTTGTCCATCGGTATGTTACTTGCCCGAGATTCGATCGTCGGTATCTCCATACCTAGTTCAACATCGTTACCGGCAAGTATCTTTACTCCTTCCGTAACACAAGATCCCGTGACTAACTCCTTAGTCACATTGCTTGCAAGCTTCATGTGATGATGTGTTACCGAGTGGGACAGAGATACCTCTCATTCATATGGAGTGACAAATCCCAGTCTCGATCCATGCCAACCCAACAAACACCCTCGGAGATACCTGTAGAGCACCTTTATAGTCACCCAGTTACGTTGTGATGGTTGATAAACACACGACATTCCTCCGGTGTTAGGGAGTTGCATGATCTCATGGTCGTAGGAACAGATACTTGACATGGAAAAAGCAGTATCAATAAACTGACACGATCAACTACTATGCTTACATTTGGGTCTTGTCCATCACATCATTCTACTAATGATGTCATCCCGCTATCACATGACAACTCATGTCTATGGTCAGTAAACCTTGACCATCTCTGGTCAACGAGCTAGTCTATTAGAGGCCCACTAGGGACATGGTGTTGTCTATGTATCCACACATGTATGTGAGTTTACGATCAATACAATTGTAGCATGGATAATAAACGATTATCATGAACAAGGAAATATGATAATAACCAATTTATTATTGCATCTAGGGCTTATTTCCACCAGTGAATAATCTAGTTCACATCACCATGTGATTAACACCCAATGAGTTCTAGGGTTTTATCATATTTTGCTTGTGAGAGAGGTTTAGTCAGCGGGTCTGCAATATTAACATCCGTGTGTACTTTGCAAATCTCTATGTCATACTATAGATGCTGCTACCGTGCTCCACTTGGAGCTATTCCAAATGACTACTCCACTATACATATCCAGATTGCTACTTAGAGTCATCCGGATAGGTGTCAAAGCTTGCATCGACGTAAGCCTTTACGACGAACTCTTTATCACCTCCATAATTAAGAAACATTTTCTTAGTCCTCCAGTTACTAAGGATAATTTTGACCGTTATCCAGTGATCCACTCCTGGATCACTCTTGTACCCCGTTGAAAGACATGTGGCAAGGCACACATCAGGTGCGGTACACAACATGGCATACTATATAGAGCCTACGACTAAGGCATAGGGGCGGCTTTCGTCCTTTCTCTTTCTTCTGTCGTGGTCGAGCTTTGAGTCTTACTCAAATTCATACCTTACAACACAACCACGAACTGCTTCTTTGACTGATCTATTTTGAACTCCTTCAAAATCTTGCCATGGTATGTATTCATTGAAAGTTTTATCAAGCGTCTTCATATATCTCTATATATATTGATGCCCAATATTTAAGTAGCTTCATTCCAGGTCTTCCTTTGAAAAACTCCTTTCAAACAACCCTTTATGATTTCCATAAATTCTAAATTACTTCCGATCATAAATATGTCAACCACATATACTTATCAGAAATTCTATAGTGCTCCCACTCGCTTTCTTGTAAATAAAACTTTCTAATAAACTTTGTATAAACCCAAAAGCTTTGATCACCTCATCAAAGTGTGTATTCCAACTTCAAAGGATTGCTGGAGCTCCAATCCACAGAAGGATTTCTGGAGCTTGCATACCTTTTAGCATCCTTAGGATCGACAAAACCTTCCGGTTATAAAACATACAACCTTTCGTCAAGGAAACCATTGAGGAACCGATATTTTGACATCCATCTGTCAGATTTCATAATTGAAAAATGCAGTAACTGCTAACATAATTCCAACTGACTTTAGCATCGCTACGGGTGAGAAAGTCTCATCATAGTCAAGTCCTTGAACTTGTTGGAAACTTCTTTGCGATAAGTCTAGCTTTATAAATGGTGACATTTACCATCAATGCCTGTCTTCTTCTTAAAGGTCCATTTGTACTCAACGACCTGTCATTCATCAGGCAATCTACCAAAGTACATACTTCATTTTCATACATGGATCCTTTCTTAGATTTCATGGCTCCTAGCCATTTGTTGGAATCCGGGCCTAGCTTCGCTTCTTCATAGCTTGTAGGTTCACTATTTTCTAACAACATGACCTCCAAGACAGGATTGACGTACCACTCAAGGGTGGTACGAGTCCTTGGCGACCTATGAGGTTTGGTAGTAACTTGATCTGAAGCTTCATGACCATCATCATTTGCTTCCTCTTCACACGGTGTAGGTGTCGCAGAAACATCTTTTTGCGTCGTGCTACTATCCAACTGAAGTGACAGTTCAACAACCTCATCAATTTCTACTTTCCTCCCCTTTCGAGAGAAACTCCTTCTCGAGAAAGGATCCGTTTTTAGCAAAAAACACTTTGCCCTCAGATCTGAGATAGAAGGTATACCCAAATATTTCTTTAGGGTATACTACGAAGACGCACTTGGCCGCTTTGGGTTCGAGCTTATCAAACATAAGTGTCGCATTCCTAAACTCTAAGAAATGATAGATTAGGTTTCTGCCAAACCATAATTCATACCGTGTCATCTCAACGGAATTAGATGGTGCCCTATTCAAAGTGAATGTGGTTGTATTTAATCCATAACCCCAAAACGATAGTGGCAAATTGGTAAGAGAAATCATAGTACGCTCCATATCCAATAGAGCACGACTATGATGTTTGGACACACCATCACACTATGGTGTTCCAGGTGGCGTGAGTTGTGAAACAACATCCATATTGTCTTAAGTTGTATACCAAAATCGAAACTCATATATTCACCTCCATGATCATATCGTAGATATTTTATCTTCTTGTCACGATGATCTTAAACTTCACTCTGAATTTTCTTGAACTTTTCAAACGTTTCAAACTTGTGTATCATTAAGTAAATATATCCATACCTACTCAAATCATCAATGAAGGTAAGAAAATAACGATATCCACTCCATGCTTCAACACTTATTGGACCGCATACATCAACATGTATCATTTCCAAAAAGTCACTTGCCCACTCCATCAAACCAGAAAATGGGGTCTTAGTCATCTTGCCCATGAGGCATGGTCCGCATGTCTCAACCGATTCAAAATTGAGTGAGTTCAATGATCCATCAGCATGGAGTTTCCTCATGCGCTTCACACCAATATGACCTTAGCGGTAGTGCCACAAGTATGTGGTACTATCATTATTAACTTTGCATCTTTTGGCATCAATATTATGAACATGTGTATCACTACGATCGAGATTCAGTAAACCATTCACATTGGGTGCATGACCATTGAAGGTATTATTCATGTAAACAAAATAACCATTATTCTCTGACTTAAATGAATAACCGTATTGCAATAAACACGATCAAATCATGTTCATGCTCAATGCAAACACCAAATAACATTTATTTAGGTTCAACACTGATCCCGAAGGTAGAGGGAGCGTGCGATGGTCATCACATAAACCTTGAAACACTTCCACAACACATCGTCACCTCTCCCTTAGCTAGTCTCCGTTTATTCCGTAGCTTTTATTTCGAGTTACTAACATTAGCAATTGAACCGGTATCTAATACCTAGGTGCTACTAGGGAGTACTAGTAAGGTACACATCAATAACACGTATATCAAATATACTTTTGTTGACATTGCCATCCTCCTTATCTACCAAGTATTTGGGGTAGTTCTGCTACGAGTGACCGTTCCCCTTACAATAGAAGCACTTAGTCTCAGGTTTGGGTTCAACCTTGGGTTTCTTCACTAGAGCAACAACTGGCTTGCCATTCATGAAGTTTCCCTTTTTTGACCTTATTGAAACAAGTGGTTTTACTAACCATCAACATTTGATGCTCCTTCTTGATTTCTACCTTCACCGTGTCAAACATCACGAATAGCTCAAGGATCATCTTTTCCATCTCTGGCATGTTTATAGTTCATCATGAAGCTCTAGTAGCTTTGTGGCATTGACTTGGAGAACTATATCAATCATTATCTTATTTGGAAGATCAACTCCCACTTGATTAAAGTAACTGTAGCACTCAGACATTCTGAGTACATGCTCACCGATTGATCTATTCTCCTTCATCTTGGAAGCAAAGAATCTTGTTGGAGGTCTCATACCTCTCAAAACGGGCACGAGCCTGAAATCCCAATTTCAGCTCTTGGAACATCTCGTATACTCCGCGATGTTCAAAACGTCTTTGGAGCCTCAATTCTAAGTCGTAAAGCATGACGCACTGAACTATCAAGTAGTCATCAAAAACGTGCATGTCTGATGTTCTCAACACCCACATATGACATTTGAGGGGTTGGCGCACCGAGCGGTGCATCAAGGACATAAGCCTTCTGTTCATCAATGAGGATAATCCTCAGTTTACGTACCCAGTCCGCTTAATCGCTACTACCATTTTTCAACTTAGTTTTCTCTAGGAACATATCAAAATAAAGGGGAGCTAGAGCACGAGCTATTGATCTACAACATAATTTATAAAGACAACTTAGCCTATGTTCATGGTAATGAGTTCAATTAATCATATTACTTAAGAATTCCCACTCAAATCAACATCCCTCAGGTTTTCTGAGTGTGACATGATCCAAATCCACCAACCCAAGTCCGATCATCATGTGAGATGAGGTGGTTTCAATGGACAACATCTCCTTGTTGATCATATCTACTATATGACTCATGTTCGACCTTTTGGTCTCCTGTGTTCCAAAGCCATGTCTGCACATGTTAGGCTCGTGAAGTTTAACCCAGGTGTTCTGCATGTGCAAAATTGGCTTACACCCGTTGTATGCGAACGTAAAGTCTATCACACCCGATCATCATGTGGTGCTTCGAAACGACGATCCTTCACAGCAGTGCACACTTGAGGAGAACACAATTTTCTTTTGAAATTTTGGTGAGGGGTCATCTTATAATGCTACCGTAGTTCTAAGCAAAATAAGATGCATAAAAGAATTAACATCACATGCAAATCATATAAGTGACATGATATGGCCATCATCATCTTGTGCTTTTGATCTCCATCTCCAAAGCACCGGCATGATCTCCATCGTCACTGGCATCACACCATGATCTCCATCATTATGATCTCCATCATCGTGTCGTGCCAACTATTGCTTCTACAATTATTGCTAACGCATAGCGATAAAGTAAAACCAATTGCATGGCGTTTAGCGACTAATACGCAGGTCATACAATAAATTAAAGACAACCCTATGGCTCTTGTCGGTTGCCATACTCATCCACATGCAAGTCTTGATAACTATTAAAAACATGGTCATCTCATACGTCAATATATATCAAATCACGTCTTGACCATATCACATCACAACATGCCCTGCAAAAACAAGTTAAACATCCTCTACTTTGTTGTTG
This sequence comes from Hordeum marinum, assembly GCA_022496015.1. Lineage (NCBI taxonomy): Eukaryota > Viridiplantae > Streptophyta > Magnoliopsida > Poales > Poaceae > Hordeum > Hordeum marinum. Next base: position 415,301,751 of record CM039677.1, on the reverse strand, counting down.
CAAGTCTTACGTGGCTGCTATGGGAAACTAGTAAGAACCATTCTTACCTACACAAAGCCACAATGGTGATAATCAAGTTGCCTTTTAACCTTCTACAAGGACCGCCTCTGTTGAATCTGATTCAACTAAAGTGGAAGAGACAAACACCCGCTAGCCATCTTTATGCAACAAGTTGCATGTCAGTCGATGGAACCAGTGTCTCGTACATGGACGAGTAAGGTTGGTTCGAGCCGCTTCATCCTACAATACCGCCGAATCAACATAATATTTAGGAGGTAAGATATCTGAACATCAACACGCACAAAGTCTTTTGTGTTCTACTTGTGCATATCATCTACGCATAGACCTAGCTCTGATATAACTGTTGGCGAACGTTGCATGGGAAACAAAAAAATTCCTATGCACATACAAGATTTATCCATGAAGATGCATAGCTATGAGAGGGGGAGTGTATCTACATACCCTTGTAGATCTCTAAGCGGAAGCGTATATAACGCGGTTGATGCAGTCGTATGTCTTCACGATCCAATCACATTTCGTCCCGATCTAGCACCGAACGGACGACACCTCCGCTTCAGCATACATGCGGCTCGATGAAGTCTCTGCCTCCTTGATCTAGCCAGCAAAGGCGGAGTAGTAGATGGTTCTCTGGCAACACGATGGCATGGTGGCGGTGGTGGTGGTGCTATCCCGACAGGGCTACGCCTAGCGCTACTGAAATTGCGAACGGGGGACAGAACGATCTAGGGAGAGAAAGGGGCGCCAAGGGCTTTGTGTCTCCTCTTTGGGCTCCCTATCCCCTCTATATATAGGTGGAGGGGCGTGGATATCAGGCCCTCCAAGCCCTAGGGCGCAGCCAAGGGGGAGGAGTTGGACTCCTAGTCTAATTCCCTCCATTTCCATAAACAGGTGGACTTTCCATCTCTCCTAAGCCACATGGGCCTTGAGGGACTTGTGTGCCTGGCCCAATAAGGCCAGGGTGCCTCCCCTCTGCTCATGCAAACCCTAGGGACATGGTGGAACCCTTGGTGGACTTCCAGGCTCCTTCAAAGTTTCTGGAACCTTCTAGAAGCTTCCCGATACAATACTGGAAAAACCCGAAACTTTTCCGATAGCCAAAATATGACTACCCATATATAAATCTTTACCTCCGGTCCATTCTGGAACTCCTCGTGACATTCAGTATCTCATTCGGGTCTCCGAACAACCTTCGGTCACCAACATACATAACTGAACAATACCAAATCGTCATCGAATGTTAAGTGTGCAAACCATGCAGGTTCGAGAACTATGTATACATGACCGAGACAACTCTATGGTCAATAACCAATAGCTGGACATGAATGCCCATATTGGTTCCTACATATTCTACGAAGATCTTTATTGGTTGAACCACGATGTCAAGGATTCACACAATCCCGTATGCAGTTCCCTTTGTCCATCAGTATGTTACTTGCCCGAAATTCGATCATCGGTATCTCCATACCTAGTTCAATCTCGTTACCGGAAAGTCTCTTTACTTGTTCCGTAACACAAGATCTCATGACTAGCTCCTTAGTCACATTGCTTGCAAGCTTGTTGTGACGTTGTGTTACCGATTGGGCCCAGAGATACCTCTCCGTCATATAGAGTGACAAATCCCATTTTCGATCCACGCCAACCCAACAAACACCCTCGGAGATACGTGTAGAGCACATTTATAATCACCCAGTTACGTTGTGACAGTTGATACACACAAGGCATTCCTCCGGTCATAGGGAGTTGCATGATCTCATGGTCGTAGGAACAAATACTTGACATGGATAAAGCAGTAGCAATAAACTGACATGATCAAATGCTATGCTTACATTTGGGTCTTGTAGATCACATCATTCTACAAATGATGTGATCCCGTTATCACATGACAATTCATGTCTATGGTCAGGAAACCTTGACCATCTCTGATCAACGAGCTAGTCTAATAGATGCTCACCAGGGACATGGTATTGTCTATGTATCCACATATGTATTTGAGTTTCCGATCAACACAATTCTAGCATGGATAATAAACGATTATCATGAACAAGGAAATGTGATAATAACTATTTTATTATTTTATCTAGGGCATATCTCCAACCGTGGGGATGGGCGCTACTACTGCAATCATCGGAGATGACCATGGAAAATTCCTAGCATCATCATGCACATTTATTCCTGATGCGTCCGAGGCATCTACAATTCAAGCATTGGCTATGAAGCAAGGCCTCACGCTGGCAGCATCCCTCGGTTTCAATAGGATTATTGCGGAATCTGACATGTGGCCGAGGCATCTACAATTGAAGCATTGGCTATGAAGCAAGGCCTCACGCTGGCAGCATCCCTCAGATTCAGTAGGATTACTGTGGAATCTGACTCGACATGTTATCAGTGCATGTACAGGAAGCATATGATGGAGTTAACAAGCCCCTATCTTTGCTAGCTGCATGGACCTAATAGCCTCAATTGGGAACGTCAATTTCTTTCATTGGTTGCGAGAGTGTGCTATTGAGATAGTTAGGTATACTTTTAAGAATAGTTCTTCTTATACTGGGGTGGATGAGTCCCCTGATTTTATTTTTAGCATACTCGTAAACGATGTAAGCATTTGCTAAAGAGCCAGCCATGATGGCGTTTTTCTTAAAAAAAAGTGAGGAGGAAGACATGGATGCTGGACACCAACGAGGTGAAGGAAAAGAAAACTAATTTTGATTATTACCATGCCAGATGAAGGCTATGGTGCTGGTCAATAGGCCAGGTCCTACCTTGTTAGACCCCTCTGTTTTTTTTTGAACAATCTCGCCAAGCTTTATTCAAATTGTTGCAATATTTACAGGGATAAAAAGCAAATCTCCAGGGAGACCTAACCTAACATGGCGGCCAGCCCCGAGCAAAAGTGCATGCTTAGTGAGATTGTAAGCCTCAAAATTCAAGCTCCTAAACTTATGGACAAAATTACAAGAAGTAAACTTATTGCCACGTTCTATGATCTGATGGACTATAGCTGCATGAATTGCAGTTGTACCTTGCTTGATTTCATCCACCACGATCTTGCAATCTGAGCTTCTCTTACTGCTAGAGCTTCCACAACAACGGGGTCAAAGATTTGTTTTAACGTAAAAGAAGAGGCACCCAAGAAGGTACCGTCCATATTCCTGCACACAACTCCCACCAAAGTACAGTTTCCCCCTGAGACAGCCGCATCAACGTTGAACTTCACAAAACCATCCGGCGGGGGTAGCCAACGAGATGTTCTAGACGGACGGATGACTGTCGGCTTGTCCTTCGACGTTGACAGCAACTGTAAATCTCGCAGAAAAGAATTTACAAAGTTATGAATCTGCATGGGGCTATCATATATTCCTTCATGAATGGCTTTGCCCCTACATTTCTAGATTGCCCATAGGGTTACTATCACCCTTGTAAACTCCTCCGGATGTAGCATCTCATCCATCACGAAGACCCATCCTTCCGAGTTAAGGTTCAGGTTGTCACACATCTGCTCCACCTTGTCCTCAGATGACAATGACCAAACGCACCTGGCCGTGGTGCAGTTTGGTAATGCATGTTTCCAGCTGTCCTCGGCCGAAAACAACACATTCTCTGTCATCCTACCTCCCGCCTCGCCTTGCAGCTAACCGCTCCTCCTAGCCCGACACAGCCCACTTTTGGTTTCATCGCTTTTTTTTCCCTTTTTTTTTTCACTTGCATTTATAATTGGAAATATCCAAAATATAAATTATAAAAATCAGTTTACATTAAATCTTGAGTCGGAAATATTCAAACTCAAATTTGCAAGCCATTTTTGGCAGGTCGTTTACATTAAATCATCAGGAAAAAATCAGTTTACATTAAAGCATGCATTTGAAACAGGGTTTTTTACATCTGTGCCCCTGGTTCCTTAGCTCTACTCATTCATTCCCGCGCTCTTAACTTTTTCTCAGTTTTCGTCACTTCCTTGCCCGAAACCCTCAGAACAAATCACAACGGACGTTGTCGTCGGGTCAATGGCTTGACAGTTAACTCTGACGAGTGGGGCGTGCTAGACGGTGTCGCCCGTTGGACCTGAGAAGTGGAGCCGCGTTGGACGGTGTCACTGTTCGACCGTTGGGTCATAGTTTTGTTGGGCTATTGTTTCGTTGGGCCGTCGCATGCATTAAACGCCTGCGCGCACCGTCATGACAGAAGCCTGCTATGCATGCATCCAGCAAGCCTGTCTGCATGGGTCGATGCGTGCCGCCACGATGCGCCGACCAAGCATGCATGCGCCGATGCGTGTCGCCACGATGCAGTGACCGAGCCGCTTTCGTGCATGCCAGCCGTCACGGATGCAGCGACGGTCACTATCGCTGGTTCCTCTCTTCTCGCACGTTTGTCTCCTTGATTTAGAGCATCGTTTTTTACGATCAGTTTCAGCTTTTTTGATCCACTCACATCTGCACCCGTTTTTCTATGACAAATAAATTGAACAATATGTTTTAGATTTTTATGGGTGCATGCACTAGCTAGGTGGCTACATATTTGTGGCTTGTGTAAAAAAGACAAGGGCTCGTTGTGGCTGCATGCACTAGGTGGTTACTAACAAAGCGAGCTCTCTAAAAAACAATCAACAAATATGTAGATAGGTCCAACAAGCCCATAACACGATCACATAGTTCAAACTAGCAAGAACTTAATAATAGAATAGATAGAAAACTTAAAAAAAGGGCCAACAAGACCATAGCATCTCCAACATAGTTCGATTACAACTTAATTAACATAACATAGATTCAAAAAATGTATAGAGGGTTTAGAACCCTAGCCGCCGCCTTCTCCACCTCGCTCCTCCTCTGGGCGCCCTTCACTGCTCCTCTGGGGCGTTGTTGATGGTGTACAGAAGAGTGTGCATGCGTGACGCGGTGGGGAAGATGTTGGTGTCCTTCGTGAACCTGTTGTGGGTGGTGAAAGTGATGAACTCACAGCCACACCAAAACACCCGACCGAGGAGGTAGAAGGCACCGAATGTGTTGGTGAAGTGGGCAAGGAGAGCAACCTCCACCCTGTTTTGGATGACCTCCTTGACACAGAACATCGTTTGAGATCCCCGCGGGAGGTGGCCGTAGTCGGCCGCGAGGAAGAACTCGGTGAAGTTCCTTGCGGTCTTCCACCTTGATATCGCCCACACACATAGTGTGCACACAACGTACACGCCGGTAGGGTAGAGCCTCTCTGGCATGGTGGGTGGGAAGCGGTAGGTTGGTCTGGTGTACTGCATGGCTAAGGAATGTGCAGAAGAAGGAGAAGGGGTCGAAGAGCAAGAAGGACATATGACAGAGGATGGGAGATGAATGAGGGATGGCAGAGGCAGAGGGTGTCTTAAATTGCCGTAGTGCTACGTGTTATTTCATCGTGGCAATAACGGGATCAAATGTGAAGTAGCCCGTTTTCACACCCACCGCGGCATCGGGAGTGTACACGCGTGGAAAATTATGGTTTGAAAAGAAGAGGAAAAAGAAGCTAGTTACACGCAGGGTCAAATGTGTACACGCGTGGGAAACAGAAAAATGATGCAAAAAACAACGCAATTCGACGGCCCAACCGGTGCTTGGTTTCCTTTTGGGCCCAATAACTACGTTTTTTGCGGAGTCAATGGTGGGCGAGCAGCCAAGCACAACCAACATGATCGCCTCTTGCGGATCGCCCCACGATCCAGCGATGTCGAGCCGTCCGTATGATTGGATGGGTGACGTTTGGAGCTAGGGTTAGGCGGAACCCCGTGGGTTTTAGAGGGGTTCTGGGCTGGTGCGGGGTTTCCAAGGCTTTGACTGTGCATAACTAATTTAAAAAAACGAAAAAAATATGAAACCTTCGCCGTTCATGGTTTAAGACACACTAACAAGGAAAAATACTAAACTTGGTATACGGACATTTTCAAAAAAAAACCTAGCTGGCACGATGGAGGTCAAATGAGCACCATTAATTTCAAGAAAACCAAAAAAATATATAACTTGTGCACAATGTTGTCTTATGTGACATGTTACCAACCAAAAATCATAAACTTGGTATATGGTCATTTTCATGAAAAAAAACTTCAAACATATAAACTATCACGTACAATATTTCATAGAGTTCAAGGAGAGAAGGCAAGGTTACCTTCTGCTTTTGAAAAAATTAAAAAAATTAAAAAAATCACCAAAGCTTTATTTCAAAGTGAATAAGAAGGATCTGAACATGGTTTTCCATTTTCATATTTTAAACATGTTTTTAATAGTTTTTATATTAAAGCATATTTTTTCAAAAGAAAATAAAAAAATATGAAGATTAATTCAAAAAATAGTGAGACTTCTACACTATATAGATTGAATAGGTGTTAATAAAAAACATTTGGCTCATTTAGAGTAGGTCCAAAAAAATGATTACAAATGGGGTTGTTTACCCTAACGTGGGAGCTCATTTGGAGCATACTTCTCAAATTCAAATTTCTTTGACCTTCTCTCCTTGACTGTCGGGGCACCTATCCGGCTCCCCGTCAGTATCCGTAGACGGCTATTTAAGCCGGACGGCGTCCCCCGACCCTAGCTCATCTGCCCGCTCCCTCTCCCCGCCGGGACCCGAGCACTCCCCTCTTCGAGCCCATCAGCCATGCCACCACACCACCAGTACTACACAATCAAAGACCGTCTCTTCCTCCTTCAGCAGGCCCAAATCCAGAGGCAAGCGAGGCTACCTCTGGAACTAAAGGAGGATTTCGAGGAGGGGTCGGAGATAGGGGAGGAGGAGGCACAGGCGCATGCGCAGGAGGCAGAGGAGGAGGCGCTGCCGCAGGAGCTGGAGGTGGAGGCGCCGCTGTAGGAGTCGGAAGTGGAGGCACCGTTGATCTACTATTTGTGGCTGGACCAGGTGGTGATCCTCAATTCTATACGCTCGGAAGCAACTGCACAGGCCCGACGTCTTTGTCAATAGCAGATGGAGGCAGCGCGGGTGGCGCAAGAGGAGGCGCAGGTGGCGGCCAAGGTGGACCAGGATCCAGCGCAGGCGGATCAAGCCATCTCCGACTACAAAGACGAGTAGTGCACTAGGCAGTACGTAGGATATATATTGTATGCTTTTGCTATTATGCTCTCTGAGCTATGTTTAGCTCACTCTGGTTGCTGGTTATTTTTCTAGTGTCATGGATGATTGTAATAGAGTCGATCCAAACTATTTTTGTTTTTGATATATTGCATCCTTTTGTACATGAAGGGAGTGCCATATGTGTGGGTAAAAAAGGTGGGCAAATCCCGCACGTAGCACTGCACCCTGGCCTCGGTATGTGGCACTTGGAAGGTGGAGACGCGTGCGAGAAGAGAGGAACCAGCGATAGCGACCGTCACTGCATTCGTGGCGGTGCGCATGCAGGCACGCTAGTTCGATCACATGGCATGCATAGCAGGCTTCTGTATCGTGGCAACACACGTCGATCGGTATGCCCTAGACTTTAATTGCCCCGCTGAACTGATGCTAAGGAGGTCAAAGACTGAGACAGTATGAACTGTGAATCGATCGAGGAGGCACTTGCGAGAAGGGACGAATCGGCAGCAGCGACATACACTAGGTCCCGGGGTGGCTCACAGGAAGGCTGCGTTGGTGGCAACGTGCATCGGCGCATGCAGGCTGGCTGGCTGGTTCATGCCGCGCATGCATAGTAGGCTTATCGTGGTGGTGTGCATTAGCGCATCATGCATGCGGGCATTTAATGCAACGTCCCAAACGAAACCACAGCCCAATGGTCCAACCAGCATCAAGGTCTAACATGACCCCACTTGGCAGGTCCAATTGGCGACACAGAATAGCACGGGCCCACACGTCAGAATGGTCAAAGGAGGGCGAGACGGTCCAATGCGGCCCCACTTGGCAGGTCCAATGGGCGACACAGTCCAGCACGGCCCCACACGTCAGAGTTAACGGTCAAACCATTGACCCGACGGCATCCCCCCGTGTGACCATTTCTAAGGGTTTCGGACTAAGGACTGAGGAAAAGTAAGCAAAAGTTAAGAGTGTGGGGATGAGTGAGTACAACTAACCAACCAGGGGCACAGAAATAAAAATCCCTTTGAAAGATGGTATACGTGTACAAAATAATGTTTCTAATGTATACAAAACAAATGTACAAAGTGTATGAGAAAAGTAGATATAAGAATATAAATGTTGCGGATGCATACAAAAAAATGTACAAGGTGTATGTAAAATGTACAATGTGTAAGGAAAAAATTCAAAATCTAAAATAAAAAATGTTTATCATGTATTTTTTAAACATGTATACATTTTTTTCTAATGTACACAAAATTGTACAACATCTATGAAAGAAGTAGACATGAAAACATAAACATTATAACAATGTTAATCATGTATTTAAAAAAACTAAAAATGTATACAAACAAATTAGGAGGTATATGTAAACAAGGAGGCTTAGGAAACATATTCAAAAAATGTTAATCATGTATTTAAAAAAAAGTTATATGGATAACAAATGATCATGATGTATAAAAAAATGTACAATGTGTATGAAAATGAAAACGGAAATTAAAACATATATATAAATAATGTTAATCATGTATTCCAAAACTAATAAACAAGTATTAAAAAGTGTACCTAATGTATATGAAAATGTAGACTTGTTTTGAGAAGCCCTAAATAAATATGAGTAAGGAACAAAAGGAAAGTAAAAAATGAAACAAGAAAACCCAAAAAGACAACAAGAAAACTAGAGAAAATCAGGGCATAAAAGAAAAGGAAATGAGAGAAAAAAAGATGAGAAAGAAACATAAAACCAAAGTATAATGAAGAAAAACCAAAGAAAATCGTTGAACAAATAAAAAACAGGAAAAACATGAAACAAACCCCTATCTAGTTGGCTGGACCTATAGAAGACAAGCGCACATCAGCAAGTCGTCATATATGTTTGTGTGTCTTTAGATTGGGTTCTTCTGATCTATGTTACTCTTCATTGACGCCGGTTATTGTTCTGGTGTTTTGATCGTATGGAGTCTTAGCACGACGACTTTTAAACTGTCTGCTACAATAAATTTTGCCCGGCTCCAGCAATGGAGGGGTGATGACGGTGTTGTGCCTTCGGCTTGCTTCAGTGTTTATAATTGTCGCTAGGTGGTCTACGAATCTGGATATTTTTTATTGTACTGCTATGATAGAAATTGAATTGATAGGAACCTTTCCCGCAAAAAAGCGCACAACAGCAACGAACTAGCCACTTACAGGTGTGCAGCGGCGGAGATAGAGGGTGAGCAAGGTGGGTCACGACCCACCATGGTATTTTTACAATAGCTTTATATCATAGAAAAAATTAAAAATATTATGAAAAACTAATTTCAATGAACAATGCTATTATTGGCCCACCCTGGCCCATTAGGCTATCTGCTAGTGACAGGTGGACTAAAAAGCACCTACCAAAGCCTCGATGCACCAGACCAGCATTCTCATGGACCTTAGAGAATTTAGGAGATAGAGACCAATTGACAGGTGACTCACGGATTTAGTTCTTTATAATACTATAAAACAAATGAACTGGGTAGATGGAGATTTATATATTCCTAGTTATCAATACAATATTATATTAATTAATAATAGAACTATAGTTGTTAACAATGCTAAATAATAATAATAATAGTGTGTCAAACACTATACCAATACAGCTAGCCATGTTTGCCAAACCAATACACACATATACACTAGTTAATAATAACAGTTCTTATATATCTCATCGATCACCCGTGGGCATGAGCATCGGATGGGGCAGTCGTGAAGATAATGACAGGGTGCTTATGTCCCAGACGAAGAATGTGATGACCCCTAAAGCCTTGTATGAATCAGGTACCTAGAGGCGGTTTGCGACCTGCAATGATCCACTATCATAATGCCGCAATTTAAAAAGGGTGACCTAGCCACTGTCATCGCATCGCTAAACCCCGCTAGACAACTACCAATCCATCTATGCTATTTACGAAAAGAGAGGGGGGGGGGGCATTGCCCCCCCCCCCCCCCACCCAAACACGCCCACTATGATCCCCATAGTGTGTATTCCTTAGCGGCTATTCTGAAGAAACAAGTCACTCTTAATCAAGACTAGCAGATAGTAGGCGTGGCGGCACGCCGCACCCATGTAAGTGTTTGTCGTTGGTTTAGTTATGATTTATCCAACTATTTATTTTCTTGTGAAAAAATAATTAAAAGTAGTGTAGCAATGGTGTCACAAATTCTAGTAGTGAGCTGATGACAGTTTAACTGATCATGATGGACAATGTATGTTTTGTATGTGGTGTAAGAGAACCCATATATATGGCGCACAATATAGACTCTGGTAATAATCAGAGTATTTGGACATATGAAAGTGTGCTCCATAATATACACACTTGTTTGGCACACAATATACACTCATTGGGCCAAGTTTCACACTGAGAAACAAATGAGATAGCATGTTGTCAAACTATCTAACCAATATCGATGTTTCATAAAAATGAAATACAAACTGGCAATCCAAAAGGTGTTTGTGCATCCTTTTAGGAGCCCATGTTTCAATTTGCTGCATCAGCACAACACGTTAATGTGTTTATGAAATGAACCAATACTTCTATTCATGTAGCACGGTTCATTATTGTTGTTGCTCTTGACAGTCAAACATATATTTATATTGGTACCTAAAAGAAAGCCGAAAAATGTTAAATATATGATGACATAAACAACAATCCGAGATAAATTATTTGTAGGTTAACAACAAAGGTCAGCTAGCTTTTCAAGAATGAGAAGACTATTAGGTGACAATTTGGTTAATTCATCCATTTGAGTATTTTGCTTTCTACATTAACGAATAATGTCTTTAATCAATTACATATACCAACATTATATTAGACCATTGTGCGAGTATGTGAGGATATCTCCAATATTGATTGGAAGATACTGTGAAAAAGTAAAAAATATAATATAGTCGATAAATTAATAAGATTGTCTGAATATTAGCAAGTTTTCAAAGAAAAAGGTACAACAATTAAAAGGTTGATCGCTAACATAGCTTGAAACTAGCCGCTCAATGGAAAAATGCCTTGAATAGAAAAGTAACATTGATAATTGGTGTAAGAAACAACTGAGGTAATGATAATGTAAAACAAAGGTACTTAATGGCATTAACTACAATTTTCACTTCAACTGAAACTAAAATAAAGACTTTTTCTTCTTTCGTCACTAAGATACCCGTGTCCATTGTACAATACAGGCCAAGCCATAACAAAAACTCATATTCCGTAAACAAAATTTACAATTTATCTCATGTTTCCTAAGGTATATTCAAAAATAGCTTGTCGTACATAGCATTAGCCCTTAACTGAACAAATGGACAAAGTTCATAAACTTCTAAGTGTTGGGGAACGTTGCATGGGAAACAAAAAATTTCCTATGCACACGCAAGATCTATCCATGGTGATGAGCATGTACAAGAGGGAGAGTAGATCTACATACTCTTGTAGATCACTAAGCGGGACGCATTAAGAAACACGGTTGATGTAGTCGAACGTCTTCGCGAACCAAATCACCGAGCGTCCCGCGATCCAATCACGATTGGTCCCGATCTAGCGTCGAACAAACGACACCTCCATGATCAGCACACGCACAGCTCGATGACGATCTCCGCCTTCTTGATCAAGAAAGAGGGGGCGAAGAGGTAGATGAGTTCTCCTGCAGCACAATGGCGTGGTGGAGGTGGTGGGAAACTAGTCCAGCAGGGCTTCGCCTAAGCACCACAGAACTAATCTACAGGAGAAACGATCTAGTGGAAGAACAGGGCAACACGTGGCAATTAGGGTTAGGGCTGCCCTCAAAATCCTCTAGTATATATAGGAGGAAGGGGAGGGAGGTCGGCGCCCTAGGGTTGCCCCTAGGCTTCGGCCGAAGTGGGGAGGTGGAAGAGTCCTACTCCAATCCTACTAGGAGTAGGATTCCTCCCCCGCTCGGAAACCTTTTCCACCTTTGGGTTTTACCACCCCTAGATGCATGGGTCTTAGTGGGGGCTTCGGCCAGCCCACTAGGGGCTGGTTTGCCTCCTCCCACATCCCATGTGGCCCTTTGGGGCGAGACGCTCCTCCCGATAGTCCCCCGGTACCCTCCCAGCACTCCCGGTACACTACCAAAGTATCCGAAACTTTTTTGATGACCAAAACGGGACTTCCTATATATCAATCTTTACCTCCGGACCATTTCGGAGCTCCTCGTGACATTTGGGATCTCATCCAGGACTCCGAACAACCTTCGGTCATCACCATACATAACTCAATACTACTGAAACGTCACCGAACGTTAAGTGTGCAGACGCTACGGGTTCGAGAACTATGTAGACATGACCGAGACACCTCTATGGTGAATAACCTATAGCGGGACCTAGATGCTCATATTGGTTCCTAAATATTCTATGAAGATATTTGTCGGTCGAACCTCTATCTCAAGGATTCGGTTAATCCCGTATGGTGATCCCTTTGTTCTTCGGTATGTTACTTGCCCAAGTTTTGATCATCGGTATCTCTATACCTAGTTGAATCTCATTACCGGCAAGTCTCTTTACTCATTCCATAATACAAGATACCATGGCTAACAGTTTAGTCACATTGCTTACAAGGCTTTTTGTGATGTTATATAACCGAGTGGGCCCTGAGATACCTCTCCATCACACGGAGTAACAAATCCCTGTCTTGATCCATGCCCACTGAACAGACACCCTCGGAGATACCAGTAGAGCAACTTTATAGTCACCCAGTTATATTGCGACATTTGATACACAGAAGGTATTCCTCCGGTGTTAGTTAGTTGCATGATCTCATGGTCATAGGAACAGATACTTGACATGCAGAAAACTATAGTAATAAACTCACACAATCATATGCTACGTTCATAGTTTGGGTCTTGTCCATCACATCATTATCCCAATGATGTGGTCCCATTATCAAATGACATGTCATGTCTATGGCTAGGAAACCTTGACCATCTTTGATCAACGAGCTAGTTAACTAGAGGCATACTAGGGACACAGTGTTGTCTATATATCCACACATGCAATTGAGTTTCCAATCAATACAATTATAGCACGGATAATAAATGATTACCATGAACAAGGAAATATAATAATAACCAATTTGTGGACAAGGAAATATAATAATAACCTCTAGGGCAGATTTCCAATAGTCTCCCACTTGCACTAGAGCCAATAATCTAGCTCACGTCACTATGTGATTTACATTGTAATGAATCTAATACCCATACTATTCTCGTGTTGATGATGTTTAGCCCTTGGAAGAGGTTTAGTCAACGGGTCTGCGACATTCAGATCCATGTGCAGTTTGCAAATATTTATGTCCTCCTCCTTGATGTAATCGTGGATGGAATTGAAGAGTCTCTTTATGTGTCTGGTCCTCTTGTGAAACCTTGGTTCCTTGGCCAGAGCAATGACACTAGTATTGTCATAGAACAGAGTCATTGGATTCAGTGCACTTGGCACTACCCCAAGATCTATCATGAACTCCTTCATCTAGACACTTTCCTTCGCCGCCTCCGAGGAAGCGATGTAATCCGCTTCGCATGTAGAATCAGCTACAACGCTCTACTTGGAACTGCACCAGCTTACCGCTCCCCCATTGAGAATAAATACGTATCCGGTTTGGGACTTAGAGTCATCCGGATGAGTGTCAAAGCTTGCATCGACATAACCCTTTATGACGAGCTCTTGATTTCCTTCATAAACGAGAAGCATTTCCTTAGTCCTTTTCGGGTACTTAAGGATATTCTTGACCGCCGTCCAGTGCTCCACTCATGGATCACTTTTAAACCTTCCGTCCAAACTAATGGCAAGGCTGAAATCGGGTCTTGTGCCTAGCATTGCATACATGATAGAGCCTATGGCCGAAGCATAGGGGATGACACTAATCTTTTCTCTATCTTCTGCAGTCACTTGGCGTTGAGTCTTACTCGACTTCACATGTTGCAGTATAGGCAAGAATCCCTTCTTGGACTGATCCATTTTGAACTTCCTCAAAACTTTGTCAAGGTATGTGCTATGTGAAAGTGCTATTAAGCGTCTTGATCTATCTTTATAGATCTTGATGCCTAATATGAAAGCAGCTTCTCCTAGGTCCTTCATTGAAAAACTTATGTTCAAATATTCCTTCATGCTTTCCAGCATTTCTATATTGTTTCCAATTAGCAATATGTCATCCACATATAACACTAGAAACGCTATAGAGCTCCCACTCACTTTCTTGTAAATACTAGCTTCTTTGTAAACTTGTAAAAACCTGAACGCTTTGATCACCCCATCAAAGCGCAGATTCCAACTCCGAGATGCTTGCACCAGTCCATAAATGGATTGCTGGAGTTTGCAAACTTTGTTAGCATTCTTTGGATCGACAAAACCTTCTGGTTGTATCATATAGAACTCTTCCTTAAGGAAACCGTTAAGGAATGCTATTCTGACATCCATCTGCCAAATTTCATAGTCGAAATATGCAGCTATTGCTAACATGATTCCGACGGACTTAAGCATCGCTATGGGTGAGAAGGTCTCATCATAGTCAACTCCTTGAACTTGTGAAAAAACCTTTGCCACAAGTCGAGCTTTATGGACGGTAACATTACCATCCGCGTCCGTCTTCCTCTATCCATTTGTTCTAAGTGGCCTTTCGCCCTTCAGGTAATACTTCAAAAGTCCATACTTTGTTTTCATACAAGGATTCCATTTAGGATTTCATGGCCTCTAACCATTTCTCGGAATATGGGCCCATCATCGCTTTTCCATAGCTCGTAGGTTCATCGTTGTCCAACAACATGACCTCTAAGACAGGGTTGTCGTACCACTCAGGAGTAGTACACGTCCTTGTCGACCTACGAGGTTCAATAGAAACTTGATTCGAAGCTTCATGATCATCATCATTAAATTCCTTTTGAACTGACGTAGGCTCCAGAGAAACATCTTTCTGCGTTGTGCTACTCTCTGGTTGAAAAAAAGTTCAACAACCTCATCAAGTTCTATCTTCCTCCCACTGGATTCTTTCGAGAGAAACTCTTTCTCAAGAAATTTTTTGTCTTTAGTGACAAACATTTTGCCTTTGGATCTGAGATAGAAGGTATACCCAAGTGTCTCTTTTGGGTGCCCTATGAAGAGCTTTACTCCGCTTTGAGTTCCAGATTTTCAGGCTGAAGCTTTTTTACATAAGCATCACATCCCCAAATTTTAAGAAACGACAACTTTGGCTTCCTGAAAAACCACAGTTCATATGGCGTCGTCTCAACGAATTTCGATGGTGCCCTATTTAAAGTGGATGCAACTATCTCTAATGCATAACTCCAAAACGATAGTGGCAAATCGGCAAGAGACATCATAGAACGCACCATATCTAATAAAGTTCGATTACTACGTTCCGACACACCATTACACTATAGTGTTCCATGCGGTGTCAATTGTGAAACAATTCCACATTGTCTTAAGTGACTGCCAAACTCATAAATCAGGTATTCTCCTTCTCGATTAGATCGCATGAATTTAATATTCTAGTTACGATGATTCTCAACTTCACTCTAAAATTGCTTGAACTTTTCAAATGTTTTAGGCTTGTGTTTCATTAAGTAAATATACCCATATCTACTTAAGTCATCAGTGAAGGTGAGAAAATAACAATATCCATCGTGCGCCTGAATGCTCATTGGTCCACACACATCTGTATGTATGATTTCCAACAAGTCACTTGCCCGTTCCATAGTTCCAGAAAACGGGGTCTTAGTTATCTTGCCCATGAGGCATGGTTCACATGTGTCAAGTGATTCAAAATCGCGTGACTCCAAAAGTCCATTAGCATGGAGCTTCTTCAGGCGTTTTACACCAATATGACCTAAGCGGCAGTGCCACAAGAAAGTGGTACTGCCATTATCAACTCTACATCTTTTGGCATCAATGTTATGCACATGTGTGTCATCACTATCAAGATTCAATGTGAATAAACCCCTCACATTTGGTGCATGACCATAAAAGATATTACTCATATAAATAGAACAACCATTATTATCATATTTAAATGAGTAATCGTCTCGCAATAAACAAGATCCAGATATAATGTTCATGCTTAACGCAGGCACTAAATAACAATTATTTAGTTTCATCACTAATCCCGATGGTAATCGAAGAGCGAGTGTGCCGACAGCGATCACATCAACCTTGGAACCATTTCCCACGCGCATTGTCACTTCGTCCTTAGCCAGCCTCCGTCTATTCTATAGGTCCTGCTTTGAGTTGCAAATTTCAGCAACCAAATCGGTATCAAATACACAGGCACTACAACGAGAGTTGGTAAGGTACACATCAATAACATGTATATCGTATATACCTTGTTTGGTGTTGGCCACCTTCTTGTGAGCCAGATGCTTGGGGCAGTTCTGCTTCTAGTGACAAGTTCCCTTGCAATGAAAGCACTCAGTCTATGGCTTGGGTCCAGCCTTGGGTTTCTTCATGGGAGGGGCAACTCCTTTGACACTTTTCTTGGAGTTACCCTTCTTTCCCTTGCCATTTTTCTTGAAACTAGTGGTTTTATTGACCGTCAACACTTGATGCTCTTTCTGGATTTCAAACTCAGTGATTTTCAGCATCACAAACAGCTTGGCGACTGACTTGTTCATCCCGTGCATGCTATAGTTCACCGCGAAGCTCTTGTAGCTAGGTGGAAATTATTGAAGAACTCTGTCAGTAATCGCCTTTGGTGGAAGGGGCATCCCTAACTCAGCCAGACGGTTTGAAAACCCAGACATTCTGAGTATATGTTCACTAAAAACCCGTTCTCCTCCATCTTGCAAGCATAGAACTTATCAGAGGTCTCATACCTCTCGACATGGGCATTCTTTTCAAAGATAAACTTCAACTCCTAGAACATCTCATATGCTCCATGACGTTCAAAACGTCTTTGAAGTCCCAGTTCTAAGCCATACAACATTACACATTGAACTATTGAGTAATCTCCAGAACGTGTATCCCAAGCGTTCCTAATGTCTTCGGACGACACGGGAGCGGGTGGATCACCAAGCGGTGCATCAAGGGCATAAGCCTTCTGGGAAGCCATGCGGAATCCTCAAATTACGGGCCCAGTCCACAAAGTTACTTCCATCATATTTCAACTTTGCTTTCTCCAGGAACACATTAAAATTCAGGGGAACTACTACGCGAGCCATTGATCTACAACATAAATATGCAAAGGTTACCAAGACTATTGTTCAAAAGAATGAGTTTATTTAATAAAATTACTTAAAAAATCCCACTCAAATTGACATTCCTCCAGTCATCTGAGTGATACATGATCCAAATTCACCAACTCAAGTCCGATCATCACGTGAGTTGAAGTGGTTTCAATGGTGAACATCATCATGTTGATAAAATCTACTATATGACTCATGTTTGACCTTTCAGTCTCTTGTGTTCCGAGGCCATGTATGTACATGCTAGGCTTGTCAAGTTTAACCCGAGTGTTCTGCACGTGCAACACTGGCTTGCACCCGCTGTATGTGAACGTAGGGTCTATCACATCTGATCATCACATGGTATCTCGGCATGACGAACTTTCCCAATGGTAAACACTCGGGGAGAACACAATTTATCTTGAAATTTTAATGAGGGATCACCTTATAATGCTACAGTCATCCTAAGCAAAACAAGGTGCATAAAAGGATTAACATCACATGCAAATCATAGGTGACATGATATGGCCATGACTTGAGCTTTTGATATTCATCTCCAAAGCACCAGCATGATCTCCATCATCATCGGCATGACACCATGATCTCCATCATCTTGATCTCCATCAACGTGTCTCCATCGGGGTTGCCGCGTCAGCTGTTGCTTCCACGACTATTGCTAACTCATAGCGATAAAGTAAAGCAAAATGGAGAAAATAATTAAAGACAACCCTATGGCTCATGTCGATTGTCGTACTCATCGACATGCAAGTCGTGATATTCTATACAAAACATGATCATCTCATACATCACATATATCTCATCATGTAATTGGTCATATCACATCACAACATACCCTGCAAAAACAAGTTAGGCGTCCTCTAATTCTTGTTGCATGTTTTACGTGGCAGCTACGGGTATCTAGCAAGAAGAATTCTCACCTATGCAGAAAAAACAATAGTGATACATAAATTGCTATTCAACCATCTCAGGGACCGCCTTTGTTGAATCCGATGCAACTAGAGTAGGAGACACAGATGCCCGCCAGCCATATTTATGCAACAAAGTCACATGTCAGTCATGGAACATGTCTCTCGTAAACGTACGAGTAAGGTTGGTCCGGGCCGCTTCATCCCACAATACCGCTGAATCAAAAAATGACCAAGGGAGGAAGCAATCTGAGCATCAACACCCACAAACTCCTTTGTGTTCTACTCATGATCTCATCTACACATAGACCTAGATCCTGATGCCACTGTTGGGGAACGTTGTATGGGAAACAAAAAAATTCCTATGTACACGCAAGATCTATCCATGGTGATGAGCATCTACGAGAGGGAGAGTGGATCTACATACCCTTGTAGATAGCTAAGCGGGAAGCATGAAGAAACGCGGTTGATGTAGTCGAACGTCTTCGTGATCCAAATCGTCGAGCGTCCCGCGATCCAATCACGATTCGTCCCGATCTAGCGCCGAACGGACGACACCTCCGCGTTCAGCACACGTACAGCTCGATGACGATGTCCGCCTTCTAGATCTAGCAAGAGGGGGCGAAGAGGTAGATGAGTTCTCTGGCAGCACAATGGCGTGGTGGCAGTGGCGGTGAACTAGTCAGGTAGGGCTTCGCCTAAGCACCGCGGAACTAATCTAGAGGAGAAACGATCTAGTGGAAGAATAGGGCAGCATGTGGCAATTAGTGTTAGGGCTGCCATCAAAATCCTCTAGTATATATAGGAGGAAGGGGAGGGAGGCCGGCGCCCAAGAGTTGCCCCTAGGCTTCGGCCGAAGTGGGGAGGGGAGGAGTCCTACTCCAATCCTACTAGGAGTAGGATTCCTCCCCCACTTGGAAACCTTTTCCACCTTTGGGTTTTCCAACCCCTAACCGCATGGGCCTTAGTGGGGGCTTCGGCCAGCTCACCAGGGGCTAGTTTGACTTCTCTCACAACCCATTTGGCCCTTTGGGGCGAGAGGCCCCTCCTGATGGTCCCCTGGTACCCTCCCGGCACTCTCGGTACACTACCAAAGCACCCGAAACTTTTCTGGTGACCAAAACGGGACTTCCTATATATTAATATTTACCTCCGAACCATTCTGGAGCTCCTCATGACGTCCAGGATCTCATACGGGACTCCAAACAACCTTAGGTCACCACCATACATAACTCAATACTACTGAAATGTCACCAAACGTTAAGTGTCACTAGTGGAAAACAGGGCATCTGTCCTGGTTCCAAAGGGCCTTTAGTCCCGGTTCTGGAACCGGGACTAAACAAGAGGGACTAAAGGTCCAGACTTTTAGTCCCGGGTATCTTATGAACCAGGAGTAAAAGGGCTCCACGCGGCTGGCTAGTCAAGAGGACCTGTAGTCCCGGTTGGTAACACCAACCGGGACAAAAGGCCATCCACGTGTTAGCCCCTGCAAAGAGCTAGGTTCTAGTTTTTTTTTGGAAAGGGCCATGTTTCATTCTATGTTTTCATTTTCTTATATAATTATATTGTATTTCCACTCTGTTACACATATTAATATACAACATCATCAGTGCAAATTATGGAAAAAACATCCAACATCGGTACAACTTAAATGGATGCAATAAACCAAGTTGAAGTAGAGGAAAATATGATGTTTGTGTGGCAACATCGTATTTTCCTCTACTTCAACTTGGTATAGTGCATCCATCTAATTTTTATGGGTATATGTCATATTACAACTCATCATCATCTTAATCCACTCTTCATCATTCTAGGTAAAATAACATAAAAAGGTGAAATCCTCATCATTCTGGTTGTTATCATCCTAGGAAATGATCAAGTTATCACAAGTTAGAAACACTAACTACTGCTCTCTCCTAGGTAAAATAGCATAAAAGGTGAACTCTTGTATCTCCCGAATCAAGAATATAGATCAACCTATCTCCAACTTCTGGCTTGTGCAATTTATGGTCTCCAAGTGGTTGCCTGGATGCTGTTATTGCCTTGCTCCATCCTTTTATTTTCATGGTATTCTCACTTTGAGATATTGTGTATTTACCAGGGTAACTCATCGGTAGTGGCCATAAACTAACCATATGCAAATCACCTTTGGTAAACATCCACTTAGGAACGGTCTCTGGCAGGAGTACCTATTGAAGAACATAAGTTATAATAACATAGTTAGCAAACTAGTTTTGCTTAAGAACAATGTATGAAAAGGATGGACTAATGACACAAGAGTAAAAAAATCTTACAAAGTAATCTCTAGTGATGTTATAAGGGTTTAACTTGTGCACTAGTGGCACATATCCATGATAAACGTTACTCATCATGTAATTGCGCTTATGATGCTGAACAACATGTATAAATCAGATCAGATGGTCTTTCTCCAACCAAGTAAGTTTGGAGTCATAACTGTAGTACGTCCGATCTATTATTTGTCCGGTAGTTTTTGTAGCACGGAAATAAGCTGATAATAAAAAATAAAGAAAATTAGTCAGGATGAGTACCAAATACTTTTCAATAATCAATATAAAGTATCTAACAAACCTGTTGACAAACGCACCTGGAGGTAGCACGGGAATCAAGTCATTGTTCGCATCCACCAAAATATCTATATTATTATCACGAACATCATCACTACCAAGATCGAAGGTAATGTTCATGTCCTCATCCAACCCATACGCGTGGCAAAATTCTCTCCAATTAGAACAACCAAAATATGTGTGATATTCGTTATTTTTCACCTTAACAACAAAAGTGTAATGCTCTATTTTTAGGTGAGCTATCATAGGCTCTGTACTGTCCTTCCTTTGGAAATGGAACTTGTCCAAGACCGCGGATCTTGCATGACAGGGAACTCACTAGTCAAATTGTACAAAAGAATATTAAAGGTTAATTAAAGCAAAAAAAGCACAAGTCAGACTTCATTAACAAAAAATACATGTCGTCTGTACATACCATAATTTCACTAAATTCTTTTGTTAGCTTGACGGTGAACGACCTATCGTGTCCAAGTGAGGACAAATGTCGCATATCACCCTCTCGTCCCAGCAAAGAGGGCACGGAGGGATCCTATCGTCGTCACACGACGTCGACATTTCCTGTGTTCATGATTCTAAGATTAAAAATCAATGGAAATCATATGATATCACTAATACATATAATAGCACCGATGATCATCGACGACTCTTCATATAATATTATCATATAATATCACTAATACATCTGAATAATCTAGTTAATGAAGCATTGAATATTATCACTAATACAGATCGAATATTATCGAATAATCTAGTTCACTCGCGGTTCTTGAAGCATGGGCGGTGGAGACCCAAAGAGAAGGAACCAACAGAGGATCATAGCTCAGGTGAGATCCCTAAAGGAACTGCCAGGTATTGGCGAATCTCGCACCCAGCACAACCATGTAGCGACGGACGTGCTCGTCCTCTTCCCTGACACGGCGACGTACCACCTCATAGGTTGATGGCTGCCTCCGCACAGATGGTGGACCACGCGACCGCCACCAAAGAAGATCTGGGTCGACGACGATACCCGAATTCCTCACCAAACTGCGCCCCCCAGAAGGTAGCACCCCCAGTGCCAGCCCAGTGAAGCCTAGTACCGAACATGGCGCCTCTCAAACTGGTTGTCGGCGGTGAGTCGATGACGAGGATGTTGGGTTGGCATCATCGCCGAGAACAAATTGTGGCTATAGCAAATATCATTTTATTTAACAACAATAAAACAACAATACCATTAGGGTGAGATTTAGAGGTCACAGCCACAGTGTAAACTAGTGTAAAACAAAGAAGGAAAGTCACGGATACGGTAACAAGCACTGTATTTATTTACTATAGCATACTTAATATTCATATAAACAAATTTAAAATATATTTTATTTCACCACAATTTTGTTTGTATGCAATTTTGGTAAATGTATAAAGTAGATTTGTAATGGTGGTGTGGTCGGCGGCTCACCTAGGAGGACGAGGAGGAGGCCGGAGCAGGCTCGGGGAGGCGACGGTGTTGGGGGAGGCGATGGCGTCGGAGCGCCGACGGCTTTGGGGGAAGCAATGGGGGGGCGACGGCATCGGGGAGGCGACAACATTGAGGGGTGGCGACGGGAGCCGGCGACGGCATCAGGGGCGGCAACAAGGAGGTAACGGCGTCGGGGGCAGCGACGAGGAGGCGACGGCGTCGGGGAGGCGACAGCGTCGGGGGGCGGCAATGGTGGGCAGCGATGGCGTCCAGGGCGACGAGGGGGGGCGGCGACGGTGTCCGTGGTGGAAACAACGAGACGATGGCGTCGTCGGGGGGCGGCGACAAGAAGCGAGTGGGCTCGGGGAGGCGACAGCGAGATCCGGCAGCCTAGTAGCGTCGAGGTGGTTTTTGGCGCTGTCGGGGGAGAGGGAAAGAAGATAGATTTGGAAAAATTTCCAAGTCCCGCTTGTATAGTCCAACCTTTAGTCCCGGTTGGTGGCTGCAACCGGGACTAAAGGCCGCCCTGTAGTCCTGGTTGCAGCCACCAACCGGGACTAAAGGATAATTTCACCAGGCGAAAGGGCGGGAAGCCCAGGCCTTTAGTCTCAGTTTGTGGCCCCAGCCGGGACTAAAAGGGGTCCTTTCGTCCCGGTTGGAGCCACCAACCGGGACTAAAGGGTTGTTCCTCGCACCGGCGCAGGGCAGTGGGCGTTTAGTCCCACCTCGCCCACCAAAGGGCGCTCGCGGTAGTTTATAAGCTCCGTTGATGCTTCCCTCTCGAGCTCCTTTCTTTATCAGGCCTTGGGCCTAAATTTCTTCTCTTATATGCCCTGTTGGGCCTATTTGCCTCGTGGGCGTGCGTCCTGACCCATGTGTAGTTCGGTTTCTAGTCGTATGCAGGCACTGGTGGCCTAGTAGGCGGGCATTTTCTGTTTGTTATTTTTTGCATATTAAAGTTTTTAACAAAAAATACTTTGATAATTTTAGTTCATTCTTTTTAGTTAATGTTTCGGTTGATTCTTTGTAGTTCAGTCTATTTAGTTAATATTTTAGTTGATTCCTTTTAGCTCATTCTTTTCTAAATTACCTAGTTTTAGTTAATATTATTTTGATTCTTTTTAGTTCATTCTTTTTTGTTAATGTTTTAGTTGATTTGTTTTAGTTCATTCTTTTTAGTTAATATTTTAGTTGGTTCTTTTTAGGTCATTCTTTGCTAAATTACTTAGTTTTTAACAAAAAATACTTTGATAATTTTAGTTAATATTATTTTGATTCTTTTTAGTTAATGTTTTAGTTGATTCTTTTTAGTTCATTATTTTTAGTTAAATTTTTAGTTCATTAGTTGCTAAATGATCCTAAAATTGAAAAGCAGTACAAATGAACTCTGGAAAGGTTGAAAGTTGGCACGGTATCATAATTTCACCCACATAGCATATGCTAAAAAGTTGAGATGGTTACGGGAAAAACTGGACGCACTTCGTGTACAAATTGGACAATCTCTTTCGAAGTACGAGGGTTTTAGATGAAAACTCATGTGTTATAAAAGGATTTCAATTTATTAAACATATTTGTACTCAAGAGTTTTTCTACATTCAATGTGCACCATTCAAAGCCACGTCATCCTATTTCAACCATTTTCTGACTTCATTACTATTTTTCATGCATTTCATGATTTATTTTGAGCTAAAACGACCCTCAATTGAAAAACACTACAAATGAACTCTGAAATATTTGAAAATTGGCATGGTATCATAATTTCATCCACATAGCATGTGCTAAAAAGTTGAGAGTGTTACGGGAAAAATTGGATGCACTTCGTGTACAAACTGGACAATCTCTTTCAAAGTATGAGGGTTTTAGATGAAACTCATGTGTTACAAAAGGATTTAAATTTATTAAACATATTTGAACTCAAGACTTTTTCTGCATTCAATGTGCACCATTCAAAGACATATCATCCCATTTCAACCATTTTCTGACTTCATTACCTATTGTTCATGCATTTCATGATTTATTTTAACCATGCCAAGTTTCAACCTTTATAGACATATCTCAGCACATACATCACAATGCTTCAGAAATCTTGCTGACATCATATTTAAGCAGGGACATAAATAGAAATAATAGTTCAGATATCCATTATTGAAAGTACTCGTCCGAATAGAGAGATATAAAAGTACTCGTCTGGATCATAGGAAACCCCCAAGCACTACATAATAATAGATATATATAAAAGTACTCATTCGGATCGCTAGAGGTCCCCAAGCAGTACATAATAATAACTAGAGATTTAGGGCTAGAGATAGAAGGGTTTCCTATTGCAAACACTACACGTACGAATCAGAATATCCCTGGCCCCAAACTGGTGGTGGTGGTGCTTGATGTGCGAGGTGTCGCTGCCCATAGTTGATGATTCTAATCTTACGGTACAACTCGTATG
Source organism: Hordeum marinum (assembly GCA_022496015.1). NCBI lineage: Eukaryota > Viridiplantae > Streptophyta > Magnoliopsida > Poales > Poaceae > Hordeum > Hordeum marinum. The sequence goes on along the minus strand of CM039677.1, from coordinate 415,277,124 downwards.
CAACATATGCAGCTATTGCTACATACTCAATGTTGATGCCATCAAGTGGGGTCATCTCCCACTATTTGTGTTGATCCGGGGAGAATTTGGTCTTCATATCAGCGTACTGCTCGTCGATCACGACGACTACCATATGAGCCATTGAAGTCCTCCTATGCTTAAGCCTGAATATGTCTTGGAGATCAATGTGGCAGGCAGCTGGTATCTCAATACCGAAGTTGTGCCTCATCTTGAGCTTGTCATTCGTTATATCAACGTTAGCAAAATGTATGCCGGTGCAAAGGAAGTCCATGAGTACTGAACAATGCTTGTCACTACTATAACGACAAATTAAAATGGAACAAATGTTAAATATTGTTGCAACAATGTTCAATAGTGGACAGTGCTTTTCCATAGGATCCAAATGGAACATATTGTTATCCTATATGCAATTTTCATATCCTATGAATTGATCAAGAATCCCTAACAAATTTACTATGACATATATATTCTCCCACGGTTTTGCCAATATATGCAACAAGGAAAATTGTTTCACTACAACACACAAGAGGAATTGTTCTTTCCCATATGTATAGGATTCCAAATGGAACATCTTGCTATCCTATGCAATTTTCATATCCTAATCAAGAAACCTAAATTAACTATGACATATATGTGTTCTCCCATGGTTTTGCCAATACATGCAACAAGGAAAATTGTTTCACGACAACACAAGAGGAATTGATCTTTCCCGTAGGATTCAAATGAAGAAATTGTTATCCTAGGTATGCAATTTTCATATCCTATGAATTAATCAAGAAACCCTAAATTAACTATGACATATATGATCTCCCACGGTTTTGCCAATATGCAACAAGGAAAATTCTTTCTATACAACTAAAAAAGAATTGATCTTTCCCATAGGATTCAAATGGAACATGTTGCTATGTAATTTTCATAACTTATGAATTATTGATCAAAGATAAGGCCCATGGTGGAAGATATGGGGAAGCAGAGAGGAGAGAGGGAGACGAATAGGGGGAATGGTTGTAGGTACTATAGCAGTCGCGGCACTATAGCATTTTCATCGTGTGAACCGCCGCGGGATGCGAACGGTTTGGGCCTTTAGTCCTGGTTTTAGCCAAGAACCGGGACTAAAGGGGCTCGCACCAGGCGAATGGTTGCCACCACCCCTTTATCCCCGTTTCATGGTGCAAACCAGGACTAAAGGACACTAGCAAACCGGGACAAAATCCCTAGCCTCATGAACCGGGACTGATGCAACATTTGGTCCCGGTTCATAAGTGAACCGGGATTAATGCCCTTATCCTGGCCTCAACCGAAGCCCTATTTTCTACTAGTGTGTGCAGATCGTGTTGGTTCGAGAACTATGTAGACATGACCCAGACACCTCTATGGTCAATAACTAATAGCGGGACCTGGATGCCCATATTGGTTCCTACATATTGTACGAAGATCTTTGTCGGTCGAACCTCTATCTCAAGGATTCGGTTAATCCCGTATGGTGATCCCTGTGTTCTTTGGTATGTTACTTGCCCGAGATTCGATCATCGGTATCTCTATACCTAGTTGAATCTCGTTACCGGCCAGTCTCTTTACTCATTCCATAATACAAGATCACGTGGCTAACAGTTTAGTCACATTGCTTACAAGGCTTGTTGTGATGTTGTATAACCGAGTGGGCCCTGAGATACCTCTCCATCACACGGAGTAACAAATCCCAGTCTTGATCCATACCCACTGAACAGACACCCTCGGAGATACCTGTAGAGCATCTTTATAGTCACCCACTTACTTTGCGACATTTGATACACAGAAAGTATTCCTCCGGTGTCAATGAGTTGCATGATCTCATGGTCATAGGAACAGATACTTGACATGCAGAAAACTATAGCAATAAACTCACACGATCATATGCTACGTTCATAGTTTGGGTCTTGTCCATCACATCATTCTCCCAATAATGTGATCCCGTTATCAAATGACATCTCATGTCTATGGCTAGGACTCCTTGACCATCTTTGATCAACGAGCTAGTCAACTAGAGGCATACTAGGGACACAATGTTGTCTATATATCCACACATGCAATTGAGTTTCCAATCAATACAATTATAGCATGGATAATAAACGATTATCATGAACAAGGAAATATAACAATAACCAATTTATTATTGCCTCTAGGGTATATTTCCAACACTAAGCGCATACACCTAAATTTTCATCAGTGAATTCAGTAGGTTCCATGAAATTTGAACCAACAACCCTTCTGCTACATATATGTTCACCAATGCCACAAAACATGGTAACTAAGTGCACTCAAAAGTCAAAACTATAGTGGTATATGTGAACCAAAATATAAAACATGCATTTGAGTCATGGCAACTAACTTTGTAAGTAAACATGTAATCTTCAAAGCATTGCAAAGCACATACACAATTATATAGGACATGCCGACCACATGCTTGTGTGAGATCATGACGAAAGAAAAATAAACATATATCCATTCCATAATAATGATGATACAGTACAGGCTTACTCTAATTTAGATTATAGGTGTGATGTGCAAGTACTGACTATGTAGGCTTTGAGGTAAATCCTCAGGAAAAATATGATGCCAATCCTTTTTTACCGATTATGTGAGGCAAAATAAAAACCATAGTCCTATGATGCCAATCCTTGCCTAACTGGAAGTTCGCGTCTAAGATACCAGTCCTGTTTTGTAGAAAATGTGGGTCTTTGATTGGAGTAACACTGTTTATTTGATAGATACACATGTGGGTTATTGCTGTTGTTCTGAAAGAGAGGTAATTGATTTCAGGTTAGCTCTCATCTAGACCCCTTATTTAGACGAAGATGCAACCAAAAATATACAAAGGCGTAGTTAAAAATAATGGAAGTATAACAAAAAAAATATTATCATTCAGCTTTCAAGAGAGGTGCTCACATGTGTTGGACGAAATTGGCATGTATATCAAGGGATCTTGGAACTTTATTCTTCTCATAGAATCCAAGGGCAACTGGCACATCGCTACTGCTCAAACCTTTGGATATGATGCTTAGGTTTATTTCTTAGATATATAGCCTTGATCCAATAAACATCCAAGTATAGCATTTATAGAATGGGTATCACCAAAGGAATCCTAATTATACTCCCAGGAATAAGTTCTAGCTGGATTTTAAGATATATGCACACAAAAATCCAGTCATCGATCCAATCGAATATAGCTATATCATCAGCTAATGTTCTTAGGTTAAAATATTCTTTAGGAACGTTCTTGTGACACCCATCATGCATATGTGAGAAAAACATTATACACTACCTGATGGTTTTGTATATGCAGATTTATCATTATAAAAAGAAGTAGGTCATAGTTTGCTGCATTAGAATGTTCTCCTAGAAAAGTATTACACGTACCATCTCGGAAACATCTCAGACATGCCTTCTTAGAAATGTGCTAGTATAGGCAGATCCAGCGATGAGCAGATCCGTCTCGATTCGTACTGCGTCTTCGGCCGGTACTTCTGCGAGAAGGATGACTCGGGCCACAAGAAGGGGAAGGGCAGCCATGGACGATGTCCACCATAGCCAAACATGCCAAATTTTGGTAGTCCGATGGCATGTTAGTAGTGATGGAGTAGCCGGACAATGTGTGTAATGCATTGATGTATTAGTTCTGACTATAGATTAAGGGGTTGGATTTATCAAGTCTGACTATAGATGCTCTAAGCTCTCTCAGGAAAGGGATGAAGTGCCCAGGTTGGTCAGCACTAGTAGGTGTGCTCACATTTATTCCCACCGATGCCCGGTGTGGCTTGCTCTGTACTCGTTCCAGCTGCTAACTTGCCGCTTCCGATGGAGACGACACGTGTAACGACATGTACATTGGTGTCGTGATACGCCCATTTTGCATCATGAGTTCTTACCACTATATACTTTATTTTTATCCATTATTCAACATTATCATACAATTCTTATATTTATTCCCTCTGAATATGCAAGGTACATCATAGGAAGGGAAATATCTGGAAACTGGAATTCTTGACTAGAAAACTGAGAAAAAGGCAGAAAAAACACCAGTCCCAGAATGACCTAAAATTTTACGGAGAATATTTTTGGAATATTTAAGAAATTCCAATGCAAAAATATATCGGAGAGGGGCTGCCAGTAGGCCACAAGCCAACTGGCCGCGGCCCCCCTAGGGCGCGGCCAGATGGCTTGTGGGCCCCACTGCTGGTCCTTTGATACCCCTCTTTTCCTATATGTTGTGTTTTATCCTATAAAATCATAAGAAATATTTCAGGACAAAGCGTCGTCGTCTCGAGGCGGAAACCTGGGCAAATGCCCTTTTGCACTCCGGCAGTCAGATGCTGCCACGGAAGTCCCTCTTCGGGCAGGGAGATTGAAGCCATCGTCATCACCAACGCTTCCTCCTTCGTGGGAGGACCAATCTTCATCAACCTCTTCACCAGAACCATCTAATATCCAACCCTAGTTCATCTCTTGTATTCAATTTTTGTCCCAAAACCTCATATTGGTACATGTGGGTTACTAGTTGTGTTGATTACATCTCGTAGGTGATGCTTATTGGATTACTTGGTGGAAGAGACTATGTTTAGATCCTTAATTATCATTATTACTCCTCTGATCTTGAACATGTTGATGATTTGTGAGTAACTACTATTGTTCCTGAGGACATGGGAGAAGTCTTGTTAAAAGTAATCTTGTGAAGTTGTTATTCGTTTGATATTTTGATGATATGCATGTTGTTACTTCTCTTAGTGGTGTAATGTGAACGTCGACTACATGACATCTTGCCATGTTATGGGCCTAAGGGAAGTAATTGTGGATTAACAAGAACATTATGGGTTGCTAGACTGACAGAATCTTCAAACCCGGTTTATGCGTTGCTTCATAAGGGGCTGATTTGGATCCACATGTTTCATGCTATGTTTAGATTTATCTTAATTCTTTTTTCATAGTTGCGGATGCTTGCAAGAGGGGTTAATCATAAGTAGGTTGTTAGTTCAAGTAATAACAGCACCTTAGCACCGGTCCACCCACATATGAAATTATCAAAGCAGAGAACGCGAATCAACTCAACATGATGAACATGACTAGACAGAAATTCCCACGTGTCCTCGGGAGCACTTGCTTAATATAGGAGTACTTTCAGGCTTGTCCTTTCATACAAAAAGGATTGGGCCACCTTTCTACACCATTGTTACTATTATTACTTGTCACTTGTTACAAATGATCTTGCTACAAAACTATCTATCGCCGTTACTTACAACACTTGCAGAGAATACCTTGCTGAAAACTGCTTATCATTTCCTTCTGCTCCTCGTTGGGTTTGACACTCTTACTTATTGAAAGGACTATGATTTAACCCCTATACTTGTGGGCCATCAAGACTCTTTTTTGGCGCCGTTTCCAGGGAGTGAAGCACCTTTGGTAAGTGGAAAATTGGTAAGGAAACATTTTCTATACGTGCTAAAATTTACTATTGCTAGTCAGTATGAGCAGTCGCCCTTTGAATGGCGTGTTCGGGGCATCTTCACCCCGAATGGAAAATGACGAAATTTTTCCTCCATCTACTGCACATACTGAAAATATTTATTATGATATTCATTCGGGTATGCTTGAAAAACTATTGTCTGGTCCTTATGATGGTACGACTCATACTGATTTCCATTTTATATTTGTGGATGAGGTTTGTGGATTGTTTTGGCTTGTGGGTTTGTCTAGGGACAAAGTTAAGAAGAAGGTTATACCTTAATCTTTGGATATAAAAGCATGGATGTGGTATAGGCTATTGGATAATATTGAGTCATGGGATTGGAATCGCTTGAAGCTGGAATTTCATCAGAAGTTTTATCCAATGCATCTAGTTCACCGTGACCAGAATTATATATATAACCTCTGGCCTCACAAAGGATAAAGAATCACTCAAGCTTGGGGGAGGCTAAAATGTATGATGCACACTTGCCCCAACCATGAACTTCCAAGAGAAATGATTATATAAAGATTCTATGCTCAGCTTTCTCATGATGATAAAAAGTTATTGGATTCTACTTCCTCTGGCTCATATATGAATGAAACCATTTAATTCAAATGGGATCTTTTGGAAAGAATTAAAAGCAATTCTCAAGATTGGGAGCTCGAAAAAGGTAATGAGTCAGGTATACAACTTAATTTTGATTGTGTTAAACCTTTTATGGAAACCAACACCTTCCATGAGTTTAGCAACAAATATGGTATCGACTCTGAAATAGTGGCTACTCTTTGTGAATCATTTGCTACTCATGTAGATCTTCCCAAAGAGAAGTGGTTTAAATATCATCCTCCCATCAAACCACCACTAGAGGAACCTATTAAAATTGAGAAAGAAGAAATAATTGTTAGTCATGTTGATCCTGTTATTCCCAATGCTTACATTGAGAAACCCCCTTTTCCTAGAATAAGGAAACATACTAAGACTACGACTATGGTTAATAAGAGTCATATTAGAACACCTATACCTTCTGAACAAATAAATGTTGAACCTAATGTTGCCATGGTCAAAGATCTTCTAGATAACAATGTCAAGGGTCAGGTTCTATATTTTTGTGGGGATGCTGATAGGATTGCGAAACACAATAGAAACGAACATGATAAGTCAGATAAAAATAATTTGGTGGTTGGCATGCCTGTTGTTTTGGTTATAGTTGGAGAACATTTTGATCATGGTTTGTGTGACCTCGGTGCTAGTGTCAATGCTATACCTTATACCTTATATCAAGAAATTATGAGCAACATAGCACCCTCTACTATGGAAGATATTGATGATACTATTAAGCTTGCAAGCCGAGATACTATTTCACCACTTGGGATTGTTAGAGATGTTGAAGTTCTATGCGTGAAGGTCAAGTACCTCACTGGTTTCTTAGTATGTGGTTCAGACCAAGATAACTTTTGTCCCATTATATTTGGTAGACCTTTCTTAAACACCGTTAATGCTGAAATCAATTGTGTTACTAATAAGTTTAGAGTAGGCTTTGGTGATATGTCTCATGAATTTAATTTCTCTAAGTTTACTAATCAATCACATGAGAAGGAATTACCTAGTAAGTATGAAATGATTGGTCTCACTTCTACAGTCATACCTCCTACTTATCCTTTATAGCAATATTTAATAGACCATGAGAACGATATGCAAATCAATGAAAGGAATGAAATAGATAAGATTCTCCTCGAACAAACACCTATACTCAAACACAACTTACCAGTTGATATTTTGGGGATCCTGCTCCGCCCAAAGGAGATCCCGTGTTTAAATTAAAAACCTTACCAGATACTCTAAAATATGCGTATCTTGATGAAAATAAGATATATCATGTTATTATCAACGCTAACCTTTCAGAGCATGAAGAAAGAAGATTACTTAAAACTCTGAGGAAGCACAGGGGTGTTATTGGATATACTCTTGACAATTTAAAAGGCATAAGCCCCACTCTATGTCATCATAATATTAATATGGAACCAGAGATTTGAAGAAACTAGTCTTATCTTGAACTGGGTGAAATGCCACTTTATGGTAAATGGAGGTATAGTGCTTGGGCACAGAATTTCTGAATGACGCATTAAGGTAGACAAGGCTATAGTTGATGCGATAGAGAAGATGCCATGCCCGAGATATATCAAAGGTATAAGAAGTTTCCTTGGTCATGTTGGTTTTTGTAGGTGTTTCATTAAAGATTTCTCAAATATTCCTAGGTCGTTAACTAATATTCTTCAAAAAGATGTTCCTTTTGCTTTTAATGATGATTGTGTAGAAACTTTTGAAATACTTAAGAAGGCTTTAATTGCTGAACTTATTGTTCAACTACCTGATTAGAACCTACAGTTTGAAGTTATGTATGATGCCAGTGATTCTGATGCTGGCGTTGTTCTAGGGCAAAGAGTAGATAAAAAATTAAATGTTATCCATTATGCTAGTAAAACTCTAGACTCTGCTCAAAGGAATTATGCTACCACTGAAAATGAATTTTTAGCAGTTGTTTTTGCTTGTGATAAGTTTATAACTTATATTTCCGATTGCAAAGTAACTATTCACACCGATCATGCTGATATTAAATACCTTATGGAAAAGAAGGATAATAAACCTAGACTTATTAGTTGGGTACTTTTACTTCAAGAATTTGATTTGTGATGCGTTTCCAACGTATCAATAATTTATGAAGTATTCATGTCATATTTACCTATGTTTTTACTATGGTTTTATCATTTATTGGGACTAACCTATTAATAGTTGCAAAAGTACACAAGTTCTTTTTTCACACTTTGATGTGTAGGAGTTAATTGGAAATTATCGAAAAAAACGCAAAAGGAGCCTTGTTGGAGGAGGACTCTGATTTTCCTGAAATTTGTCTATGAACAGTTCTTAGAGATCAACAGTGTGACCTCCGAATACGACGTCAAATGGAAAAGGCTAAACTAGTGAAGTGTGGGAAATTTTATGGAATTGATTATGGAATCCAAATTCGTCCAAAATGGAGTTAGGATGCAATCTCTAGACCCATTTTACTGGATGAAAATATCTGATTACGGGATTACGAGAATTAATGACGTGATTGAGTCCAACTCTTATCATATCTGATGTATTCGGCCAAGCCATGACTTTGGGGACTCATGAGGGTTGTGAGGAGTCACTAGGAAGGTTCTAGAGGTGCCCAAGAGCTATTGGATCAAGGGTCCATCCATCGGAGGGCCATAGAGCACCATAGAGGCACATATAAGGTGAGAAAACCCTAATTTCGGGAGAGACAACACAAGCCACGAATTTGCCTCTCCCTTGGCAGCCACCAACAAGGGGAGAGGCTCCTCCATTGCAGCACCAAGACCAAGGAAGAAGGGGGCAAGAGGCCGCCGCCCGTCGTCGGCGTCGTGGCCGCCATCGCCTCCATCTCTTTGGGGATGCACATCTCCATCAACAACTTTCTCTTTCTAACCATGATAATGTGCGAGTAATCCTCCTCGGGGCTGAGGGTTTGTACCTGTTGCTATGTGTTTAATCTCTCTCTCTCTCTCTCTCTCGTGTTCTTGAGATGGCACAATCTTGATGTATCGCGGACTTTGTTAATATAGTTGGATTGTCGTAATTTTCTCACGGGGGGTCGTGTGAGATGGCAGATGCCATGGGGTGGCTTATCGAGGTGAGAGCAAGGCTATCGTGGATCATCCGGGATGGGTATGCGAATAGCACATAGTGGTTTACCCGGGTTTGTGTTGGAAATATGCCCTAGAGGCAATAATAAATTAGTTATTATCATATTTTCTTGTTCATGATAATCGTTTATTATCCATGCTATAATTGTATTGATCGGAGACTTAGATGCATGTGTGGATACATAGACAAAACCATGTCCCTAGTATGCCTCTAATAGACTAGCTCGTTGATCAAAGATGGTTAAGGTTTCCTAGCCATTGACATGAGATGTCATTTGATAATGGGATCACATCATTAGGAGAATGATGGGATGGACATGACCCAAACTACAAACGTAGCATATGATCATGTCAATTTAATGCTACTGTTTTCTGCATGTCAAGTATCTGTTCCTATGACCATGAGATCATGCAACTCACTGACACCAGAGGAGTGCCTTGTTTGTATCAAATGTCGCAATGTAACTGGGTGACTATAAAGTTACTCTACAGGTATCTTCGAGGGTGTCTATTGGGTTGGCATGGATCAAGACTGGGATTTGTTACTCCGTGTGACGGAGAGGTATCACAGGGCCCACAACATCACAACAAGCCTTGCAAGCAATGTGACTAAGTGTTAGTCATGGGATCTTGTATTACGGAACGAGTAAAGAGACTTGCCGGTAACGAGGTTGAACTAGGTATGGAGATACCGACGATCGAATCTCGGGCAAGTAACATACCGAAGAACAAAGGGAACATCATACGGGATTAACTGAATCCTTGACATAGAGGTTCGACCGATAAAGATCTTCATAGAATATGTAGGAACTAATATGGGCATCCAGGTCCCGCTATTGGTTATTGATCGTAGAGGTGTCTTGGTCATGTCTACATAGTTCTCGAACCCGCAGGGTCTGCACACTTAAGGTTCTGTGACGTTTCGGTAGTATAGAGTTATGTATGGTGGTGACAAAAGGTTGTTCGGAGTCCTGTGAGATTCCGGACGTCACGAGGAGCTCCGGAATGGTCCGAAGGTAAAGATTGATATATAGGAAGTCCCATTTTGGTCTAATCGGTAATGTACCGGGAGTGCCGGTAGTGTACAGGGAGACCACCGGGAGGGGTATTTCGACCCAAGAGGCTTAATGGGCTGTGGGAGAGTAAATACCAGCCTTTTGTGGGCTGGTGGAAGTCCCACACAAGGCCCATGCGGCTGGGAGAAAAAGCCCAAAGGGAAAAAGGTGGAAAAAGGCCAAAAAAAGGAGGAATCCTAGTCCTACTAGGATTGGAGGAGGAGGAGTCCTCTCCTCCCCACTTTGGCCGACCCAAGGGCTGGCTTTTTGGCAGCCAAGCCTCCTCCTCCTCTCCTCCTATATATACTAGAGGATTTTAGGGTTTTGGCACAGAATTTTCAGCCACGTGCTACCCGTTCCTCTAGTGCATAGTTTCTCCTCTAGATCGGTTTTCTGTAGTGCTTAGGCGAAGCCCTGCCGGAATAGCTCCACCACCATCACCGCAGCGCCGTCACGCTATTGGAGAACTCTTATACCTCTCCGGTCCCTCTAGCCGGATCAAGAAGGTAGAGATCGTCATCAAGCTGTATGTGTGCTGAACGCGGAGGTGTCGTCCGTTCGGCGCTAGATTGGAAGGACCGTGATCAAGATTGCGAGACGGATCGTGACGAGATCGCGGGACGGATCGTGATGAGATCACGGGACGGATCGTGATGAGTTCGCGGGACAGATCGTGATGGGATCGCGGGACGGATCGTGATGAGTTCGCGGGACGGATCGTGATGAGATCGCGGGACGCTCGGCGATTTGGATCGCGAAGACGATCGACTACACCAACCGCGTTTCTTAACGCTTCCCGCTTAGCAATCCACAAGGGTATGTAGATCCACTCTCCCTCTCGTAGATGCTCATCACCATGGATAGATCTTGCGTGTGCGTAGGAAATTTTTTGTTTCCCATGCAACGTTCCCCAACAGTGGCATCATGAGCTAGGTCTATGTGTAGATGAGATCTCGAGTAGAACACAAAGAGTTTGTTGACGTTGATGCTTAGATTGCTTCCTCCCTTGGTCGGATTTTGGTTCAGCGGTATTGTGAGATGAAGCTGCCCGGACCAACATTACTCGTACGTTTACGAGAGACCGGTTCCCTCGACCGCAACTTGTTGCATAGATGGCTTGCGGGTGCCAGTTTCTCTCACTTTAGTCGGATCAGATTCGACAAAGGCGGTCCTTGAGAAGGTTGAAAATCAACTAGTGTAACACCGTTGTGGTTTTTACATAGATGAGAATTGTTCTTGCTAGATACCCGTAGCATCCATGTAAAACATGCAACAACAATTAGAGGACGTCTAACTTGTTTTTACAAGGTATGTTGTGATATGATATGGCCAATTACATGATGTGATATATGTGATGTATGAGATGATCATGTGATGTATAGATTATCACGACTTGCATGTCGATAAGTACGGCAACCGGCAGGAGCCATAGGGTTGTCTTTAATTATTGTATGACTGTGTGTGAATCATTAAGCGCTATGTAATGTTTTACTTCATTGCTAAACAGTAGCAATAGTAGTAGAAGAAGGTTGGGAGCGACAACCCTGATGGTGACACGTTGATGGAGATCAAGATGATGGAGATCATGGTGTCATGCCGGTGACGATGGAGATCATGATGGTGCTTTCATGATGGAGATCAAAAGCACAAGTTCATGGCCATATCATGTCTCTTATGATTTGCATGTGATGTTAATACTTTTATGAACCTTGTTTTGCTTAGGACGACGGTAGCATTATAAGGTGATCCCTCACTTAATTTCAAGATAAATTGTGTTCTCCCCGAGTGTGCACCGTTGTGAAAGTTTTTCGTGTCGAGACACCACATGATGATTGGGTGTGATAGGCTCTACGTTCACATACAACGAGTGCAAGCCAGTGTTGCACATGCAGAACACTCGGGTTAAACTTGACGAGCCTAGCATGTATAGACATGGCCTCGGAACACAAGAGATCGAAAGGTCGAACATGAGTCATACAGTAGATATGATCAACATGATGATGTTCACCATTGTAACCACCTCAACTCACTTGATGATCGGACTTGAGTTGGTGAATTTGGATCATGTATCACTCGGATGACCAGAGGGATGTCAATTTGAGTGGGAGTTCTTAAGTAATATGATTAATTGAACTCATTATCATGAACATAGTCAGTAGAGTCTTTGCAAAATTATGTTGTAGATTACTTGCTCACGCTGTAGCTCCCTTGAATTTTTTATATGTTCCTAGAGAAATAGAGTTGAAATATGATGGTAGCAATATTGTGGACTAGCTCCGTGATCTGAGGATTGTCCTCATTGTTGCACAGAAGGCTTATGTCCTTAATGCACTGCTTGGTGCGCCAACCCCTCTAACGTCGTTTGTAGATGTTGTGAACATCTGACAGGCACGTTCTTATGACTACTTGATAGTTTAGTGCATCATGCATTACGGCTTAGAATTGAGGCTCCAAAACGTTTTGAACATCACGAAACATATGAGATGTTCTAAGAGCTGAAATTAGGATCTCAGGCTCGTGCCCATGTTGCGAGATGTGAGATCTCCAACAAGATTCTTTGCATGCAAGATGAAGGAGAATAGCTCAATCGTTGAGCATGTGCTCAGATTGTTTGGGTGCTACAATCGCTTGAATTGAGTGGGAGTTGATATTCCAGATAAGATAGTGATTGATATAGTTCTCCAAGTCACTGTCACTAAGCTACTAGAACTTGGTGATGAACTATAAAACGCCAGGGATAGACATAATGACCCCTGAGCTGTTCGCGATGTTTGACACCGTGAAGGTAGAAATCAAGAAGGAGCGTCAAGTGTTGATGGTTAGTAAAACCACTAGTTTCGAGAAGAGCAAGGAGGGAAACTTCATGGATGGCAAGTCAGTTGCTGCTCCAGTGAAGCAACCCAAAGTTGAACTCAAACCCGAGACTAAGTGCTTCGATTATGAGGAGAGCGGTCGTTGAAGCGGAACAACCCTAGATACTTGGTAGATAAGAAGGCTGGCAACGTCAACAGAAGTATATTTGATATACGTGTTATTGATGTGTACCTTGCTAGTACTCCTAGTAGCACCTGGGTATTGGATACCGGTTCGGTTGCTAAATGTTAGTAACTCGAAATAAAAGCTACGGAATAAACGGAGAACTAGCTAAGGGTGAGGTGACGATGGGTGTTGGAAGTGTTTCCAAGGTTGATGTGATCGACATCGCACACTCTCTCTACCTTCGGGATTAGTAACAAACCTAAATAAGTGTTATTTGGTGTTTTGCGTTGAGCATGAACGTGATTAGATCATGTTTATTGCAACACGATTATTCATTTAAGTTAGAGAATAATGGTTATTCTATTTACATGAATAATACCTTCGATGGTCATGCACCCAATGAGAATGGTTTGTTGAATCTTGATCATAGTAATACACATGTTCATAACATTGATGCCAAAAGATGCAAAGTTAATGATGATAGTACCACATACTTGTGGCACTGCCGCTAAATGTCATATTGGTTCAAAACGCATGAAGAAACTCCATGCTGATGGATCTTTGGACTCTTTCGATTTCGAATCGGTTGAGACATGGGAACCATGCCTCTTGGTCAAAGATGACTAAGGACCCCGTTTTTTGGTTTGACGCAGCGGGCAAGTGATTTATTGGAAATGATACATGTTGATGTATGCAATCCAATGAGTCTTGTAGTGTGCGGTGGATATCGTTATTTTCTTACCTTCACTGATGATTTGGGTAGATATAGTGTATGTTTACTTAATGAAACACAAGTCTGAATCATTTGAAAAGTTCAAGCAAATTCAAAGTGAAGCTTAAGATCATCATGACAAGAAGATAAAAATATCTACGATATGATCGTGGAGGTGAATATCTGAGTTACGAGTTTGGCATACAACTTTAGACAATGTGAAAGTTGTTTCACAACACACGCCACCTGGAACACCATAGTTAGATGGTATTCCGAACGTCATAGTCGTGCTCTATTGTATATGGTGCATGTTATGATGTCTCTTATCGTTTTGCTACTATAATTTTGGGGTTGTGCATTAGACTTGTTACATTCACTTTAAATAGGGCACCATCTATATCCGTTGAGATGACACCGTGTGAATTATGGTTTGATAGAAACCTAAGCTATCATTTCTTGATGTTTGGGGCTGCGACGCTTATGTGGAAAAAGTTTTCAGCTATTGAGCTCGAACCCAAAGCAGACAAATGCATCTTCGTAGAATACCCTAAGAACAGTTGGGTGAACCTTCTATCTCAGATCCAAGCATAAAGTGTTTGTTGCTAAAACAGGTCCTTTCCCGAGAAAAAGTTTCTCTTGAAAGAATTGAGTGGGAGGAAGATAGAACTTGATGAGGTTGTTGAACCTTTGTTTCAACCAGAGAGTAGTGCAGCATAGAAAGATGTTTCTGTGGAACCTACGTCAGTTGAAGAGGAAGTAAATGATGATGATCATGAAGCTACGGATCAAGTTACTGTCGAACCTCGTAGGTCGACAAGGATGTGTACCGCTCTTGAGTGGTACGACAACCCTGTCTTGGAGGTCATGTTGTTGGACAACAACGAACCTACGAGCTGTGGAGAAGCGATGATGGGCCCGGATTCCGACAAATGGTTAGAGGCCATGAAATCCGAGAAGGGATCCATATATGAAAACCAAGTATAGACTTTGGTAGACTTGCTCGTTGGACGGCAGGTCATTGAGTACAAATGGATCTTTAAAATGAAGATAGACGCTGATGGTGAATGTCACCATTTATAAAGCTCGACTTGTCGCAAAGAAGTTTCCGGCAAGTTCAAGGAGTTGACTGCGATGAGACTTTCTCTCGTAGCGATGCTAAAGTCTGTTAGAATTATGTTAGTGCATTTTTCAATTATGAAATCTGGCAGATGGATGCCAAAACATCGTTTCCTTTCTTGAGGAAAGGTTGTATGTGATACAACCAGAAGGTTTTGTCAGTCCTAAGGATGCTAAAAGGTGTGCAAGCTTCACTGATCCTTCTATGAACTGAAGCAAGCATCTCGGAGTTGGAATATACACTTTGATGAGGTGATTAAAGTTTTTGAGTCTATACAAAGTTTACGAGAAGTTTTTCAATGAGTACATACCTTGAGAAGATTTTGAAAGAGTTCAAAATGGACCAGTCAAAGAAAGAGTTCTCGCCTGGTTTGTAAGGTATAAAGTTGAGTAAGACTCAATGCCCAGTGACTGCAGAAGATAGAGAAAAGATGAGTGTCATCCCCTATGCTTCAGCCATAGGCTCTATCATGTATGCAATGCTGTGCACAAGACCCGATGTCAGCCTTGCCATAAGTATGGTCGGAAGGTTTCAAAGTGATCCTGGAATGGAGCACTGGACAGCGGTCAAGATTATCCTTAGTAACTAAAAGACTAAGGAGATGTTTCTCGATTATGGAGGTGACAAAGAGTTCGTCGTAAAGTGTCACGTCGATGCAAGCTTTAACACCAATCCGGATGACTCGTAGTAGCAATCTGGATACGTATAGTGGAGCAGCCATTTGGAATAGTACCAAGTGGAGTGTGGTAGAATGTCGCAGACCCATTGACTATACGGTTTGACATAGAAACTTGCAAAGTACACATGGATCTGAATGTCGCAGACCCATTGACTATAAGACCTCTCTCACATGCAAAGCATGATCGAGCCCCAGAACTCATTGGGTGTTAGATTCATAACAATGCAAATCACATGGTGATGTGAACTAGATTATTGACTCTAGTGCAAGTGGGAGACTGTTGGAAATATGCCCTAGAGGCAATAATAAATTAGTTATTATCATATTTCCTTGTTCATGATAATCGTTTATTATCCATGCTATAATTGTATTGATCGGAGACTTAGATGCACGTGTGAATACATAGACAAAACCATGTCCCTAGTATGCCTCTAATAGACTAGCTCGTTGATCAAAGATGGTTAAGGTTTCCTAGCCATTGACATGAGATGTCATTTGATAACGGGATCACATCATTAGGAGAATGATGGGATGGACAAGACCCAAACTACAAACGTAGCATATGATCGTGTCAGTTTCATGCTACTGTTTTCTGCATGTCAAGTATCTGTTCCTATGACCATGAGATCGTGCAACTCACTGACACCGGAGGAGTGCCTTGTTTGTATCAAATGTCGCAACGTAACTGGGTGACTATAAAGGTACTCTACAGGTATCTCCGAGGGTGTCTGTTGGGTTGGCATGGATCAAGACTGGGATTTGTTACTCCGTGTGATGGAGAGGTATCACAGGGCCCACTCGGTAATACAACATCACAACAAGCCTTGCAAGCAATGTGACTAAGTGTTAGTCACGGGATCTTGTATTACGGAATGAGTAAAGAGAGTTTCCGGTAACGAGGTTGAACTAGGTATGGAGATACCAACGATCGAATCTCGGGCAAGTAACATACCGAAGAACAAAGGAACATCATACGGGATTAACTGAATCCTTGACATAGAGGTTCGACCGATAAAGATCTTCGTAGAATATGTAGCAACCAATATGGGTATCCAGGTCCCGCTATTGGTTACTGACCGTAGAGGTGTCTCGGTCATGTCTACATAGTTCTCGAACCCGCAGGGTGTGCACACTTAAGGTTCGGTGATGTTTCGGTAGTATAGAGTTATGTATGGTGGTGACCAAAGGTTGTTCGGAGTCCCGTATGAGATCCCGGACATCACGAGGAGCTCCGGAATGGTCCAGAGGTACAGATTGATATATAGGAAGTCCCATTTTGGTCGCCGGAAAAGTTTCGGGCTAATCGGTAATGTACCGGGAGTGCCGGTAGTGTACCGGGATACCACCGGGAGGGGTATTTCGACCCAAGAGGCTTAATGGTCTGTGGGAGAGTAAATACCAGCCTTTTGTGGGCTGGTGGAAGTCCCACACAAGGCCCATGCGGCTGGGAGAAAAAGCCCAAAGGGAAAAAGGTAGGAAAAGGCCAAAAAAAGGAGGAATCCTAGTCCTACTAGGATTGGAGGAGGAGTCCTCCTCTCCTCCCCACTTTGGCCGACCCAAGGGCTGGCTTTTTGGCAAACAAACCTCCTCCTCCTCTCCTCCTATATATACTAGAGGATTTTAGAGTTTTGGCACATAATTTTCAGCCACGTGCTTCCCGTTCCTCTAGTGCATAGTTTCTCCTCTAGATCGGTTTTTTGCAGTGCTTAGGCGAAGCCCTGCCGGAATAGCTCCACCACATCACCGCAGCACTGTCACGCTGCCGGAGAACTCTTCTACCTCTCCGCTCCCTCTTGCTAGATCAAGAAGGTAGAGATCTTCATCAAGCTGTACGTGTGCTGAACGCGGAGGTGTCGTCCGTTCGGTGCTAGATCGGAAGGACCGTGATCAAGATTGCGAGACGGATCATGACGAGATCACGGGACGGATCATGATGAGTTCGCGGGATGGATCGTGATGAGTTCGCGGGACGGATCGTGATGAGATCGCGGGACGGATCGTGATGAGTTCGCGGGACGGATCGTGATGAGTTCGCGGGACGGATCGTGATTGGATCGCGGGATGGATCATGATGAGATCGCGGGATGCCCGGCGATTTGGATTGCGAAGACGTTCGACTACACCAACCGCGTTTCTTAACGCTTCCCGCTTAGCAATCTACAAGGGTATGTTGATCCACTCTCCCTCTCATAGATGCTCATCACCATGGATAGATCCTGCGTGTGCGTAGGAAATTTTTGTTTCCGATGCAGCGTTCCCCAACAATTTGGGGCTCTCCGGAGAGATAATACCCCTACTCCTGCATATGTTTATATGAGGTATATTTGCAGTACAGGGTTTGCTCCTCGAGCTATGTTTGAGGAGGAAGAGGGAGCTGGCTGCTCCCTTCCATGGCCTCACGTGTGAGAGTGAGAGGGGAAATAAGGGAAAGGAGGGAGCTCTTTGAAGGCTGGCTTGGCCATGAGTGAGCTCCCCTAGTGCCTCTTATATAAGGAGGCCTAGGGGACAAGGGGTGGCCCACATGACCAACTATACACTATTGGAAGCGACAAGTGATGCAGCTAATAGTACACCACTATTGGAGGTGACAAGTGACACGTGACGGGTGCATAGCGGGGCACTATTCGCCAATAGTGCCCGACTGTAGCGGGGTGGCAGGCTCTATAGTCCGTCAGCTACAGTGTCGTTAGCTCGTGTCCAACGGGACACTTGGAGTTTGACTTCGTCGGGCCACAGCTGGCAGTGGATAGGGGGGTCCGGACTGGAGGACCGGATAGGAGGATCCGGACAGGAGGATCCGAACTGGAGGAGCCGGGCAGGAGGAGCCGGACAGGAGGAGACGGATAGGAGGAGCTAGTCGGGGGGAGGCTGCCGGGAGGAGCCAGCCAGGAGGAGCCAGCCGGGAGGAGGCTGTCGGGAGGAGGCTGTCGGGAGGAGCCAGCCGGGGGGAGACTGCCAGGAGGAGCCAGCCAGGAGGAGGCTGCCGGGAGGAGCCAGCCGGGCTGTAGCCTGTCAAGAGGAGCCAGTCGGGCTGCAGCTCTGTCTTCTATCTTCACTTCTTCGTTTGTCTTTTTGATTCGTGGGGCTTCAGATGCCGGGGGTGGGTCCCCCGATGTTTTAAAATGTTGAGTCGTCTCCTTGAGCCTACCCGGGGGTGATCCCCCCGACATGGATCATATGGTGTTTTCCCCCTCTCTATCTTGTTATCATGAATTGAGTTTTCCCTTTGACATTTTGTTATTATCAGACTGAATACTTTTATGGATTTGAGAGCACTTGATGTATGTCATTCATGCAGATACCCGTAGTGACACCGGGGTATTCAAGTGATTCACTTGATATATGTTATGGCGTCAACTTGTGAATTCCGGTGACCTTGGGGAACTATGCATAGGGGTTGATTGCACATTTTCATACCTTGTTCTCTGATAGAAATCTTGGGGCACTCTTTGAGGTTCTTTGTGTTGGATTGAGTATTATGAATCTGAGATTGTTTGATGCATATCGTATAATTAACTCATGGATACTTGTGGTGACATTGGAGTATCTAGGTGACATTAGAGTTATTTGGTGCATATCATATGTTGTTATTCTAGTACGAACTCTTAGATAGATTGATCAGAAAGGATAAGTTGCTATTATTTTAGTACGAACTCTTCGATAGATCGATCGGAAAGGATAACTTTAAGGTGGTTTCGTACCCTACAAACAATTTCTTCTTATGTTCTCCGCTAGATAAGAACTTTGGAGTGATTCTTCGTTGCACGTTGATGTATGGTTATGTGATCCAATTACATTACCATTGTTGAGATATTGCACTAGCAAAAGTACGGACCATAGGCCTTGTTTTCAAGCATTGCAATACCGTTTGTGCTCACTTTTGTTACTTTCTACCTTGCTGTTTTTATATTTTCAACTTACAAAAACTCATATCTATCATCCATACTACACTTGTATCACCATCTCTTTGCCGAACCAGTGCACCTATACAATTTGCCACTATATTGTGTGTGTTGGGGACACAAGAGATTTCTTGTATTTAATTGCAGGGTTATTTGAGAGAGGCCATCTTCATCCTACACCTCCCACGGATTCATAAACCTTAGGTCATCCACTTGAGGGAAAATTGCTACTGTCCTACAAAACTCTACGCTTGGAGGCCCAACACGAGTCTACAAGAATAAAGTTGCGTAGTAGACATCAACTTGCATATCACTGACAGAAAAGGAGCTGAAAACCCTGTAGCGGATAACTTGTCTAGGATGGAAAATGTTCTTCACAACCCACTTCCTATTGATGATAGTTTTCATGATAAACAACTTTCTGCTATAAATACTCCTTGGTATGCTGATTATGCTAATTATATTGTTGCTAAACATATCCCACCTAGTTTCACATATCAACAAAAGAAAAAAAATCTTTTAGGACCTACGACATTAATTTTGGGATGACCCACATCTTTACAAAGAGGGAGTAGACAGAATTATTAGACGATGTGTACCTGAGCATGAACAGGAACAGATTCTTCAGAAGTGTCATTCCGAAGCTTATGGAGGACACCATGTCGATGACCGAACTGCACACAAGGTATTACAATCAGGTTTCTATTGGCCTACACTTTTCAAATATGCTCGTAAGTATGTCCTTTCATGCAATGAATGCTAGAGGGTTGGCAACATCGGTAAGCGTCAAGAAATGCCTATGAATTATTCGCTTGCTATTGAACCATTTGATGTCTCGGGCTTTGACTTTATGGGACCTTTTCCTTCCTCAAATGGGTATACTCATATTCTAGTTGTTGTTGATTATGTTACTAAATGTGTAGAAGCTATTCCAACTAGTAGTGTTGATCATAACACCTCTATTAAAATGCTTAAAGATATTATTTTCCTGAGGTTTGGAGTTCCTATATATTTATGACTGATGGTGGTTCATATTTTATTCATGGTGCTTTCGGTAAACTTCTAGCTAAATATGATGTTAACCATGGGATTGCATCACCTTATCATCCCTAGTCTAGTGGTCACATTGAGTGGAATAATCGAGAAATAAAATTAATATTGCAAAAGATTGTTAATACATCTAGGAAGAATTGTTCTAAAAAACTACATGATGCACTTTGGGCTTATAGAACTGCTTATAAGAATCCTATGGTTATGTCTCCATACAAAATGGTCTATGGGAAGGCTTGTCATTTACCTCTTGAGTTAGAATACAAAGCTTATTGGGCAACTAAAGAACTTAACTATGATTTTAAACTTGCCGGTGAGAAGAGGTTATTTAACATTAGCTCACTTGATGAATGGAGAACACAAGCCTATGACAATGCTAAGTTATTTAAAGAAAAGGTTAAAAGATGGCATGAAAAAAGGATTGAAAAACGAGGATTCAATGTAGGAGACTTAGAACTTTTATACAATTCTCGCTTCAGATTTTTCAGGAAAACTCCTCGCCAAATGGGAAGGCTCATACGTTGTTGAGGAGGTTTATCGCTCCGGTGCTATAAAAATAAACAACTTTGAAGGGAAGAACCCGAGAGTGGTGAATGGGAAAAGAATTAAGCATTATATCTCAGGTGCACCCATTAATGAAGAAACAAATGTCATCCAAGTCATCACACCGGAAGAACACATCAAGGAAGTTTTCCGGAACACTCCAGAAACCTGAAAAGGGGGTAGGTATGTGGTACGGTAAGTAAACCGACTTCAAAAATTCCATAAAAATAAGTTCTATTGTTTTTGGTATTTTAGAAAAATTACAAAAATAAAATGGAGTCGGAAGGACCTACGAGGGAGCCACAAGCCAACAAGTTGCGGCCCCCCTAGGGCGTGGCCAGATGGCTTGTGGGCCCTCGTGTGGCCTCTGGACTTCGATTTCTTCTAGAACACGTAATCTAACCTAGAAAAATCATTATATATACTCTCGGATGTTTTGACCACCGCATCGCGAGATTTTCCTCTATTCTTGTTTCAAGCTATTTTGTAGCAGATCAGAAAATATGTTGTCCCAAGATTTGGGTGGAGAGAGCTATGTATCACATTATGTTGTCAATCCAAAGATCTTGGGGATATTTACCCCTATCTATGGTCCTCGGAGGAGGAAGAAGACACCAATTTGGAGGAAGTATAAGATGCTGGCTCGGATGCTAGCTTAGATGAAGATGAAGCTCCACTACCTCAACTTGGAGATATGCACGTCGAGTTCAAGAAGTCAAGCCTCCCTAGTGGAGGGAACAAACCCAATACCCAGTTTACCCCTTCTCATTTTCCGAGGAAAGCAAGGCAGATCTATCCAAGAGGATATTAAAACTTGAACAAGAGGACGACTATTTAAGGGAAGAAAACTTCATCCTCAAGCACAAATTGGAGAAGAAGAACACTACTCAAACACCACCACCATCACCGAAGAACACTTGAGTACATGGGTATGGGCACCCTCATTGGCTTGTTCCAAGCTTGGGGGAGGTGTCGCGGTATCGTATCACCATCTCTTTTTATAACTACTATATATCTTAGTTCGATCTTTAGTTTTTCGTGATCTAGGGAGTTAAATTTCACATCTGCTTTGTTTAGAGTTTTTTGCTTTGAGTTCTACCTATCCTTGTAATTGAGTGTGAGAGTTAGATAATAAAGTTAGTTGAGATCGTTTTCCCCCTCTTCACTTGCACATGTCATCTTAGCAAGGCAACAAAAAGAATAGAAAAAATCATATGCCTATCTCTTGAGAAGTAATGACTTCACATAGTATAAGCAATAAGAAGTGTTGGAAACCAACAAACATAATGTTAGTAATTGATATAATCTATGCAAAAGTGTGGTAGACAAAGAGGAGATTTACATATAAATATACTATCATGAACACCTTCTATGATTGTGAGCT
The DNA here is from genome assembly GCA_022496015.1 of Hordeum marinum. Lineage (NCBI taxonomy): Eukaryota > Viridiplantae > Streptophyta > Magnoliopsida > Poales > Poaceae > Hordeum > Hordeum marinum. Next base: position 415,254,496 of record CM039677.1, on the reverse strand, counting down.
TCCATCAAAATTTTATATAATGAACAAGTGTTGAAGTGGGACATGGAAGACAACATAATGATCGTGTTTGTCTACATTTGCATAGAATTTATATGGTTTTCAATCCTCTAACATGTGATGCTTGTTTAGGACCTTTTGCTATCCCAAAGATTCGCACTAAGTAGAGATACTACTTGTGCATCCATAACCATTAAACCCAGTTTCTTGCCATGAGAGTACACCATACCTACCTATGGATTGAATAAGATCCTTCAAGTAAGTTGTCATTGTTGCAGAAGGCAATATAAATTGCCTATAATCATGTAAGATCTTTTATTGTAAGGGGAAGTAAGCTTTGTACGATCTTGTAATGGTGACGTAATAAAAGCGACGAAATGCATAATAAATTTCACTATCACAAGGGGCAATGTAAACTGATGTTCCTTTTTAAAATATTAAACATATCAAACAAATAAAAGCCCATGACAACCTCTACTTCCCTCTGTGAAGGGCCTATCATTTATGTTCTTACAAGTTTCATGCAATGGTCAATAGTATTTTCCTTGTTCCTATTTTCCAAGATTTTTAGTGGCAAGCATTATATGTTGAGGAAAGATTCAAACAAATATATCTAGATGAATACAAATGATCATGTTCCATTATTGTTGACACTATCCTTGAGGTAAATAAGTTGGGTGGCAAGAACATTCAAGCCCCCATCTTCCTATGTGTCCCGCATAGTCACTTGTTCCAAAAATATGAAATGTATGTTAGCAATCATAGAAGATTACATCATAGTTGAATATGTGAACTTGCTAGAAATATAAGCTCTTACATAGACTCTTATCTCGATTGCAAAAGCTATGATTATCTCAAGGACTAATTGCATTGCTTGTTAGTTCTCAATAAAGATTATGCTCTACATTTTTTCAGTTGTGAATAGATTATTACTTGTTCATAAGAGGTTACATGATTGAAAACTTGTTGTTATGAAGAAATTCATGATGCTCTCATGTCCGTATTCTGTTTTTATTGACACCTCTCTCTCAAATTATGTGGTCAATATTTTAGAGTTCGGCTTTCACTTGAGGACAAGCGAGGTCTGAGCTTGGGGGAGTTGATACATCAATTTTGCATCATGGTTTCTTACCACTATCTACCTTATTCTTGTCCATTATTCCACATTATCATACAATTCTTCTGTTTATTCTCTCTGAATATGCAAGGTACATCATAAGGAGGGAAATATCTGGAAATTGGAATACTGGACCGGAAAACCGGGAAAAAGGCAGAAAAATCACCAGTCTTAGAATAACCTGAAAATTCACGAAGAATGTTTTTGGAATATTTAAGAATTTATAGAACAAAAATATACCGGAGAGGGGCTGCTAGCAGGACAGAAGCCAACTGGCCGCGGACCCCCCCCCTAAGGCGCAGCTAGATGGCTTGTGGGAGCCTGTTGGCCCTCCAATGCCCCTCTCTCCTATACAGTGTGTTTTACCCTAGAAAAAATCATAAGCAAACTTTCGGGATGAAACGCCGTCTCGAGGCGGAAACCTGGGCAGAGGCCCTTTTGCACTCCGGCAGTCAGATTCTATCAGGGAAATCCCTCTCTGGGAGGGGGAGATCGAAGCCATCGTCATCACCAATGCTTCCTCCTTCATGGGAGGACCAATCTTCATCAACCTCTCACCAGCACCATCTCATCTCCAACCCTAATTCATCTCTTGTATTCAATTTTTGTCCCAAAACCTCATATTGGTACCTGTGGGTTACTAGTTGTGTTGCTTGTATCCCGTAGTTGATGCTTACTGGATTACTTGGTGGAAGAGATTATGTTCATATCCTTAATTATCATTATTACTCCTATGATCTTGAACATGTTGATGATGTGTGAGTAGTTACTATTGTTCCTGAGGACATTGGAGAAGTCTTGTTATAAGTAATCTTGTGAAGTTGGTATGCGTTCGATATTTTTATGATATGTATGTTGTTACTTCTCTTAGTGGTGTCATGTGAATGTTGACTACATGACACTTCACCATGTTATTGTGGAGTAACAAGTAGATGATGGGTTGCAAGAGTGAAAGAAGCTTAAACCCTAGTTTATGTGTTGCTTCATAAGGGGCTGATTTGGATCCACATGTTTCATGCTATGGTTAGATTTATCTTAATTCTTCTTTCGTAGTTGCAGATGCTTGCGAGGGGGGTTAATCATAAGTTGTTTATTAGTTCAAGTAAGAATAGCACGTTAGCACCGGTCCACCCACATATCTAATTATCAAAGTAGCGAATGCGAATCAACTCAACATGATGAACATGACTAGACAGAAATTCCCATATGTCCTCGGGAGCACTTGCTTAATATAAGAATACTTTCAGGCCTATCATTTTCTACAAAAATGATTGGGCTACCTTGCTGGACAATTGTTACTATTATTACTTATCACTTTTTACAATTATCTTGCTACAAAACTATCTATCACTGTTACTTACAGCACTTGCAGAGAATACCTTGCTGAAAATTGCTTATCATTTCCTTCTGCTCCTCATTGAGTTCGACACTCTTGCTTATCAAAAGGACTATGATTGATCCCCTATACTTGTGGGTCATCACTACGCCACAAGAGATATTTGTCTAGGTGGAGGAAAGAGAATGACTCGTGTTAAAAACTGATTATGTGGATAATCTCCACTTAATCCTAACTGCTATGCAGTTACCCTCCGGAAGGGATGTGACTCTTGCCTCTCCACAACCGACCGATGTCGAGTCGTGTCTCTCTGAAAAACATCCCTATGAGATATACATATATGTATCTAAATGATCAATAAAGAGATCCGTTTTTCCATTACTTGTCCTCTCGTTTTACTTTACCACGTGATTAGCATGTTGATACGTCTTCATCGTATCTACTTTTCCTAAGACTTTTGCTCTTGGTTTGGACTCTAGTTCGCACGATTTTTATGAAACTAACCTGGACTGACGATGTTTTCAGCAAAACTACCATGGTGTTATTTTTGTGCAGAGATAAAAGTTCCTGGAATGGAACAAAACTTTTTGGAGAATTATTTCAAAATATATAAGAATTATTGGAGCGAAAATCCACCAGAGAGAGTGCCGTGGTTGGGCACATCCCACCAGGGCACGCCAGCCCCACCCACCCTTGGCGCGGCTTGGTGGGACATGCTTACCTTGTGGGGGCCCTGACCCTAATTCTAGCGCTATAAATTCCTATTTTTCCAGAAAAAATCAAGGAGAAAGTTTCATCGCGTTTTACGATGCGGGGCCGCCGCGACCTCTTGTTCTTCATCAGGAGGCCAGATCTGGAGCCCGTTTGCGGCTTCGGAGAGGGCAATCTTCAGTCTTCGTCATCATCAACCCTCCTTAATCACCAATTCCATGATGCTCCCCATGGGGAGTGAGTAATTCCTTCGTATGCTTGCTAGTAGGAGTTGGATGAGATTCATCATGTAATCGAGTTAGTTTTGTTATGGCTTGATCCCTAGTATCCAATATGTTCTAAGATTGATATTGTTATGAATTTGACATGCTTAATGTTTGTCACTCGGGCCCGAGTGCCATGATTTCATATCTGAATTGTTTATGTTATCATCAGTATATCTATGTTCTTGATCCGATCTTACCTAGTCATATGCACCTATTACATGTTATCATCGGTCAACCTGAGGGTGACAGAAATTGGGATACTTCACGGTGATGACCGTTGAGGAGTTCATGATTTCACTATGTGTTAATGCTTTGTTCTAGTTCTCTATTAAAAGGAGGCCTTAATATCCCTTAGTTTCCTTATGGACCCCGCTTCCATGGCAGGGTAGGACAAAAGATGTCAATCAAGTTATTTTCCATAAGAATGCATGACTATATACGGAATACATGCCTACATTACATTGACGAACTGGAGCTAGTTCTGTGTTGCCCTAGGTTATGACTGTTATATGATGAATATCATCGAAGAATACACCGAACCAATGCCTATGAGTTTTCCACATATTGTTCTTGCTAAGTTACTATTGCTTCTTTCATTGTTACACTTGCTACAAAACTATTACTGCTACTGTTACTGTTGCTATCAAACTATCATATTACCCTGCTACTGATCACTTTGCTACAGATATTTATCTCCAGGTGTGGTTAATAAAAAACTCAACTGCTAATACTCTCAAATATTCTTTGGCTCCCCTTGTGTTGAATCTATAAATTTGGGTTGAATACTCTACCCTCGAAAATTGTTGCGATCCCCTATACTTGTGTTATCAAGACATTTTTCTGGCGCCATTGCCGGAGCATAGCTATATTTGTTGAGCCACTTGGGATTTGTATCAGTTGATCATTATGAAGAATCTTAAGGATACTAAAACTAAGATTTTTTTCCTCTACTACGAGGGGAGGTAAGGAACTGCCATCTAGCTCTACACTTGATTCACCTTCTGTTATGAGTAAGTTTGCAACACCACCACATGCTATTAATCTTGATATTGATGATGCTACTTCTGCTATAAATGATGCTTATGATGATACTAGTACCATGCTTGATGATATTGTGCCACTAGGTGAATTTCTTGATGAACAAATTGCTAGAGCTAAAGAGAATGAAATTATTGAAACTGATGAAACTAATAAGATCTTTGAAACTGATGATTATGAAACCTATTACGCCTATCTCTCCTGGATTTGAAATGCCTAAGATAACTGAAGGTTATGCTCTGGATGGAGAAATAGCTAGAGAGATTCTTGCTTGTAAGGATAGAAATGAACTTAAGGAACTACTATGCAAGTATAAGGAAAAGACTTTGAATGCTAAGATCAAATGTGATCCTAAGTTTTCTACTTCACCTACCTTTTGTTACCGATAAGGATTATGAATTCTCTGTCGACCCAGAGTTAATCACTTTGGTTGAATCTGATCCTTTTCATGGCTATGAAACTGAAACTATAGTAGCACATCTTACTAAGTTGAATGATATAGCCACCCTATTTGCACATGATGAGAAGAATTTCTACTATTATATTCTCAAATTATTTTCATTCTCATTAAAGGGTGATGCTAAGATATGGTAAAATACTCTTACTCCTAGTTGTTCACGTAGTCCCTAGGATATGATTTACCACTTCTCTGAAAAATATTTTTCTGCTCATAAGAAACAAGCTGCCTTATAGGAAATATTTAATTTTGTGCAAATTGAAGAACAAAGTCTCCCACAAGCTTGGGGGAGGCTTCTCCAATTTCTTAATGCTTTGCGTGAACATCCGCTTAAGAAAACTGAAATACTTGATATCTTCTATAATGGACTAACTGATGCTTCTAGGGACTTCCTAGATAGTTGTGTTGGTTGTGTTTTCACGGAATGAACTATTGAACAAGCCAAGGAACTATTGAATAATATATTGAAGAACTATGATGATTGGATTCTCCCTGAACCACCAATTGAACCCACTTCGAAGAAGAGGGGTATCTTATTTGTCAGTCCTGAAGATATGCAAGAGGCAAAGAAATGTATGAAGGAAAAGGGTATTAAAGCTGAGGATGTCTATAATTTACTATCTATTGAAGAAATTCATGGACTTAATACACCATCACCTCCACAGGTGGTAGATGTAAATTCTTTATTAAAGTTTGATGAAGGTGATATCCCTTACAATAAACATCCTAGTCAATACTTATATGAGTTTGATAACTACATTAGGAAACAAGATCACTTAAATGCAAATGTTCTGAAACAATTGAAATATAATTCTGATATGATTGCCCGCTTGAGTGACTTCTTATTTAGAATCATAATGATGTTAGCTGATTAGGAAAACATGCCTCTATGGTTCAAACTCAGTTAGAACAAGTTGCTAAATCTCAAAGGGAATTGCTTGACGAAATGAATAATAATATGAATGATCATGCTATTAGAGTAGTGCCTAGAGGAGGTAGAATGACCCAAAGACCTCTTTATCCTGAAGGTCATCCTAAAATAATTGAACTAGACTCTCAAGAAATTAATGTGAATACACCTAGTCATTCTAAAAAGAAAAAGAAACACAAAAATAATCGGACTTTGCATGCTTCTAGTGAACCTAAGATAGAAAAACCTCCTGATGATAATACTGGTGTCTCTGTTTCTGATGCTGAAACTCAATCTGGTAATGAACATCCACCTAGTGATAATGATAGTGATGTTCATGAGGATACTCGACCTAGTAATGATAAAGAACTAGATAATGATGTAGAAATAGAACCTGTTGTTGATCTTGATAACCCACAACCCAAAAATAAACGATATGATAAAAAAGACTTTGTGGCTAGAAAACATGGTAAAGAAAGAGAGCCATGGGTTCAGAAACCCATATCTTTCCCACCTAAACCATCTAAGAAAAGGGATGGTGAGGAATTTGCACGCTTTGCTGAAATGATTAGGTCAGTCTTTTTGCGTACCCGCTTAACGGATACCTTAAATATGCCTCCTTATGCAAAATACATGAAATACATCATCACTAATAAGAGAAAGATACCTGAAGTTGAAATCTCCACCATGCTTGCTAATTATTCTTTTAAGGATGGAGTACCTAAAAAACTTGGAGATCTTGGAATACCAACTATACCTTGCTCCATTAAAATAAATTATCTCAAAACTGCTTTATGTGATTTGGGAGCTAGTGTTAGTGTTATGCCTTTCTCTTTATATAAAATACTTATTTGAATAAACTCACACCTACTGAAATATCATTGCGAATGGCTGACAAATCAATGTCCATACCTATTGTTATTTGTGAGGATGTACCCGTTGTTGTTGCAAATGTTACTATCTTAACAGACTTTGTTATTTTTGAGATGCTCGAGGAGGATAACATGTCGATTATCCTTAGTAGACCCTTTTTCAATATTGCTGGGGCTGTTATTGATTTCAATAAAAGCAAGGTCACTTTTCATATCAATGGTAATGAGTATATGGTGCACTTTCTGAAGAAGCAATTCCAAGTGAATGATGTTAATGTTATTGAAAATTCTCTGACACTCACTATTGGAAGATTTCAATTACCTCTACCTACTGCCAAAAATAAATATGGTATACTTATTGTCGGGGATATGCATATCACCATTGAGGTAACCTAGTATTTTACGAAATTTCTTCAGTTTGATACTAATTGAAAGTGGTTTTTAATAATACTTGATCAACCTTATTAATGAATCATTTTCAAGAGGTATGAAGTTGATGAATTTAGTAGACACAACTCTGTGTATCCACCTTTTGTTTTCTGTTTTTCTTAGATAAATAAAATTAAATGCCATGTTTATCCTGTTTTCTGAATTTACCGTGAAATGTAAGATGACCTAAAAATAAAAGTTCTCAGAATGTCATGAAAATTTAACTTGATTTTTTGGAATATTTCTCAATTTTTGGTACAAATAACACCAGAGGGGGCTGCACCTGGTGCCCACGAGACAACGGGGCGCGCCAGCCACCCCTGGCGCAGCCTGGTGGGACATGGGCCCCAGGTGGGTCCCCTCACTTATTCCTTTGTCCGATGTCATCTCTTACCTCTTGAAAAAAATCACCATTGCTCTCTACCTCGTGTTCTTGCTCTAGAACCCGTGGATTTCGATCTCTTTGCTCAGAGCTCCATTTCTAAAACTGTTTTAGGGGATTGCTTCTTGGTATGTGACTCCCCCATTGCTCCAATTAGTTTTTGATTTAGTGGTTTATTTCGGAATAATTAGCTACTCTTGGTGTTGTTGTAGATGAGCTTGCATGTTGAATTCTTAGAGTTCAAAGTAGTTTGAATGCTTGATATGGTCTCTAGGCATCCTTATTAGTAGTTGCTATCAATCTTATTTAGTTTTGATAACAATTTTTTGTGTCACAAATTTTTCCAAAAATTGTTCACAAATAAAAATGCAATTCTTTAGGAGTTCTTTGAGGAGAACATCCTTGGAGTCATCATTAAGAGAAAGCTCTATATAACAATCTTGTGTTGAGCCAAGTACAAGCTCGATACGGGACGCCAAAACAGAATCATGCATTTGGCCCTCTAATGCCTTCATGGAAGGTGCGGGTATTAAGGAAGAATTTGAGCATTATGTTAAAAACACTGATCTAGCTCCCTTCATCGAAGATAAGTGCACTCAACACCTCACTCTCATGGAGATGTTTACTAAGAAATTTAAATATTTTCCTCATGAGTCTAGAGTTTCATTTAGTATCTATAATAATGCCTTCGTCATGCCTTTAGACGCGTTCTGTGAAGCATGCAAAATTCCATATTGGGGTTCGCTAGAAGAACCAACAAAATCTGAGTATAAGTCATTTTGAGTACTATTTGTTACGGTGAAATCAGAGGGGTGACACAAGGCAGAATTAAAAGCATCCATTTCCCATCGATTCAGTACTTTGCACTCCTTAATGGAAAATGCATTGTAGGCAAGCAGAATTGTAGCACAATGTGTGCTCAGGATTTGAGTCTTATACACACCACCTTAACGGGAAATAAATATTATAATTTAAGAGCAATTGTTGCATGGAGACTGACTCTTAACGCTTCTAATGGTAATTTCTATGGGGGAATATATGCCTCCCGCCTCGCTACGAGGTTGGGAGTATCCCCTTGGCCCAATGATCCTATCTTACCTAACCAGTACTTAGACTTTGATGTCATGAAACGCCATAGATTCCTGAAGGGCACAATCAATAACTATACTTATAATTTGAGGTTCGATAACAGTCATGTTGTGCCTATCGTATTGCATGCTCCTGCTCTCTTTGATTATCACACGTAAGGAAGATATTACGTCCTTGAGAGCGAGGCCCGCACGTATAATGCGGAGATTGAAGCTTCTAGAAGGGATGAGGTGGTTGCATCAAGAGACTCGGTAGGCTATCACTCAGGCCATTATCCGGGCTACGGATGGTGATTACTAAGCTAGCCAAAAGCCTAAGCTTGGGGGAGTACGTATTTCCATCGACATTACATTCATGTTCACACATTTCATTTTAGTTGTCGGTGTCCACACTTTTTCATTGTACTATCCATGCTAGGTTCATTTTCTTGCTTTCTTCTTGTGTGTTTGAAAAACTTTGAGAAAATCCAAAAATATTTCTCGCTTCTTTTCGATTTTTCTTTTTAGTTTAATTAGTTGTTGTATTAAAAGAAAACCCAAAAAGGTTTATTGTTTCTTCTTTTATTTGTTGGGAGCTTTCCCGTGTAAATAGTTTTTCTCGTTTTTCTTTTTCCTTCTTTAATTTGTCTTCTTCAAGAAAAAGTAAAAACTCCAAAAATATTTCAGTGTGTTTCTTTGAAATTCTCTTCCTTTTATTGATTCATACTGAAGGGAAGACCATGAATAAAATGTTGAGTGTCTCTCATATGCATTATTGTTGATCTAACAAAGAGCCTATATTACTTTGTCTTATGCTCTTGAATAAGATACTTGCAGATTCCAGCTTAGTCCACAACACTCTTGCACTATTATTATTTTCATACCATTCTATCGTGTGAGTGAAAGGACGTAATGACAATACTTGATGAAGTTAATGTCGCAGAAAAAGCGGGTATGAACTCAACTTGTTTTTGTTTTTGTAAATATGTTTAACCTAGTATCAATGATTCAGCATATTATGATCAAACATATTTGCAATGACAATTAGAGATTATAGTTGCTCATGCCATGCTCAAGTAGCTAGGAGTGGATAATGATTTATCTTAGATCACAACATGCGTTAAAATGGTTGTGATGTAGTATGATGATATGGTATCCTCCTCCGAATGTTTCAAGTGGCTTGACTTGGCACATGTTCACGCATGTAGGTTAATCAAAACCAACATAGCCTTCATTATATTTATGTTCATGGTGCCCAAATCCTAATCACGATAGCATTCAATGTTTATTATTCGTAATGCATGTTTATAACCGTCTTCGCTCTCTAGCTGGACGCTTCTCAACCTATTTGGTAGCCTTCACCTGTACTAAGCGGAAATACTGCTTGTGCATCAAAATCCTTAAACCAAATTATTTTGGATGAGTGCATCATATCTACCTATATGCGGTATTACTCTGCCGTTCCAAGTAAATTTGCATGTGCCACCTCTAAATTTTCAAATGAACATCTATTTTGTGTGCTTGGACCGCTCATGGAGCAACAGGGGGTGGTCAGTATCTTCCATGTTAATCGGGTTACCCTCATGATGAGTGTTTATTCACTTGTCCTTACACGAGAAGGGTGGTAATAGGGATTCCCAGTCCTGAAATTAAAAGAAATACAAATAATTAAACAAAACTCCCCCAGGAATGTTGTTGGTTTGGACAGTACCCGGGGGTTCGGCACGTCGTGGAGTGTGTTTGTTGGTGGAAGGTGGGGTAAACATTTACTTTTACCACTTGGGAACTGTCGCTAATTTGTTTAACATAGAAGGTATTGATAGCTCTTGGTCGTAACGTTGATAGGAAGGGTGTACCTCTTAAAAATTATACGTATCTCTTATTTAAGTCTTGAGATCTGGCACCTCTCCAAATCCCTGCTTCCCTCTGCGAAGGGACTATCTATTTATTTTTATGTTGAGTCATCACCTTCTCAAATAAGAGCCAAATCTGAGAGCACTATTTTCATCCTCATGCATTGTGTATAGTGAATGTTGGATGCATCATGACTGGATCTTTTCTACCATGAATTACAATGGTTAGTCGTTGCTTGAACTTTGGAGGTGCTCTGCATTTATGTTTTGCGGTCTCGGAAAGGGCTAGCGAGATACCACTGTTGTCATATTATATCATGATTGTTTTGACAAATGTTTTCACTTGAGATATTTTATTATTGCTCGCTAGTTGCTTGTGTCATTGATATGAGTTAATATAATACTTAAGAGTTATTGTTGACATGGTTAGTCATAATCTTTGCTGAAAACATGGGTGCTACTTAAGCATATGTATGTAAACAAGAACAAAAGAGTTCGTAAAAGTTTTTCTTTCTCACTTTCAGTTTATCAACTGAATTGCTTGAGGACAAGCAAGGGTTTAAGCTTGGGGGAGTTGATACGTCTCCACCGTATCTACTTTTCCTAACACTTTTGCTCTTGTTTTGGACTCTAATTTGCATGATTTGAATGAGACTAACCCGGACTGACGTTGTTTTCAGTACAACTACCATGGTGTTATTTTTGTGCAGAAATAAAAGTCCTCGGAATGGAACGAAACATTTTGGAGAATTTTTTCAGAATATATAAGAATTATTGGAGCCAAAATCCACTGGAGGGGGTACCCTGGTTGGGCATGTCCCACCAGGGCGCGCTATCCCCCCCCCTAGCGCGACATGGTGGGATGTGCTCACCTCGTTGGGCCCCCAATCCTAATTCCAGGGCAATAAATACCTATTTTTCAAAAAAAATCAAGGAGAAAGTTTCATCGCGCTTTACGATACGGAGCCGCCGCTACCTCTTGTTCTTCATCGGGAGGCCAGATCTGGAGTCCATTTGGGCTCCGGAGAGGGGAATCTTCGGTCTTCTTCATCATCAACCCTCCTTCATCGCCAATTCCATGATGCTCCCCACCGGGAGAGAGTAATTCCTTCGTAGGCTTGATGGTCCGTGAGGAGTTGGATGAGGTTCATCATGTAATCGAGTTAGTTTTTTTAGGGCTTGATCCCTAGTATCCACTATGTTCTAAGATTGATGTTGCTATGACTTTGCCATGCTTAATGCTTGTCACTAGGGCCTGAGTGCCTTGATTTCAGATCTGAACCGTTTATGTTACCATCATTATATCTATCTTCTTGATCTGATCTTGCCTAGTCATATGCACCTATTACGTGTTATGATCCGTCAACCCCGGGGTGACACAAATTGAGATATTTCACGGTGATGGACGTTGTTTGAGGAGTTCATGTATTCACTATGTGTTAATGCTTTGTTCTGGATCTCTATGAAAAGGCGGCCTTAATATCCCTTAGTTTGCAAGTTCTTTTTCATAAGCACGTATGACTATATACGGAATACAAGCCTACATTACATTAACGAAATGGAGCTAGTTCTGTGTCGCCCTAGGTTATGACTATTATATGATGAATATCATCCAACGAATACACCGATCCATGGCCTATGATTTTTCCACATATTGTTCTTGCTAAGTTACTATTGTTGTTGTCACTCTTACACTTTCTACAAAACTATTACTGCTACTGTTACCGCTGCTATCAAACTATCATATTACTGTCCTACTGATCACTTTGATGCAGTTATTGTCTCCGGGTGTGGTGAATTGACAACTCAACTACTAATACTCTCGAGAAAAAAATTGGCTCCCCTTGTGTCGAATGTATAAATTTGGTTTGAATACTCTACCCTCGAAAACTCTTGCGATCCCCTATACTTGTGGGTTATCACATGCTCATAGCCGAGAGTGCTTTTGACCGAGAGAGAAGCAACGGGAGGCGGAGCCCTCAACACTGTTGGGTTCTACCGTAGGTGCATCGCATGCAAATTAAAATTTTCCTACGCATAGAACATCCAAAAACATGCTACGGAGATGCATCACAGATTGTTACCACTAGATGCGCAGTGCCGTGCAGTGGAAGTAGAGTTGGGGCAACGCGTTTGCGTGGTCCGTCTCCTCCTCGTCCGATCTCCCATGAACAACCGATCCGACCTCCCTTGAACCACCGATTGCCAGATCCCATGTATAGGTTTGCCGGAGCGGCGCAGGTGCACCGCCGCTAACGGTATCCATGCATGCAGGAGGAATACCGTGCGGCAGACTACTAGGTCTGATCACATAGTCGGCAGCGGCTAGTGGAGGTGGCTAGTTGCAACTCATGCAAACTCTAATGACGGCGCCAAAGCGATCAATCGGATGGGTGTGCCGCACCTTCACTATATATAGGCATTCGGCGTGGGCTCAACTCTTGGGCCTCGCACGAATCCTAAAGCCCACGTGTTACTTCCCTTAAGCGTGCAACCCCTTTAGGTTCTTGTTCACTTGGTCATGAGTGAGATCACATCCGGCTCGACCAGTCAGTAGTGGCCTCTAGCAAGGCATGCCGACTCCAAGTGTCTGATGAAGCTACTTAGGCGAACCTGTACTTCACACTTCTATTCCCTTTGTAGCATGATATATGTTGTCGTGCTCAAGGCGACCTGGCCATCCTTGTTGTAGCACGACCTCTTTCTCGTTGCAATGAATCTGACTAACATTAGGATTATCTCATAATCCTCATCACATGGCCATGCTTATCCAGGTCGGATCACCCAAGGGGCCCAGAGTATATCTCTCCTGACCGGAGGGGCAAATCCCATCTTGCTTGACCATATCTCACGGCATGGATCTGGACAAGCCCGAAACCTAGCTTTGTAACTACCCAGTGATGGAGTAGTGTTTGGTCGGCCCAAAGCAAGTATGTCACCATCCCGAGTACATGCGCTAGCTCAGGTCTTAGTACATAGAACGTATGTTGTACTAGAGACTCACAGATGACCTATCGCTGCGTCTCATAATTGGGTCTGTCCAACTCAGACCTTACCTCGACTCGCATCCGACTATGTCAAATCTGACCAGATCTTTCTGAATCCATATTATCCGTCTATCATCCAATGCTACATGGTCAGTGAGACCGAACCATCCACCGTGTCATATGCTAGTCTGATTAGTTGTTCATCCACACAACACTTTTGACTAGGGACCATTTAGGATAGTTATCATACAATGCATAGTCTCAAAAACAAGTCACGTACTTGTTAATACATCATCACTGATAATGTCCAAGGACTATCTTTATTCGCAAACACATAGGAAATATTAGCATACATGATTGCCTCTAGGGCATATCTCCAACAGTCTCCCACTTGCACTAGAGTCAATCAAATATACATCGAATGCCCATAGCTGAACTCAGTCCTCTTTGTTCTTGATGAAACCAAGGTCAACGATGACTTCATAAAAACGAATGTTCCAACTCCGAGCTGCTTGCTTCAATCCATAAATGGATCTCTTGAGCTTGCATATTTTACCAGCGTTTGTTGGATCAACAAAACCTTCAGGTTGTATCATGTATACATCCTCTTTTAAATTTCCATGAAGGAAAGCCGTTTTGACATCCAGCTGCCATATCTCATAATCAAAATATGCAGCTATAGCTAGTATGATCCTCATCGACTTTAGCATCGCTACCGGCAAATAGGTCTCGTCGTAGTCGATTCCTTGAACTTGTCCATAACCTTTAGCGACAAGCCAAGCTTTGTGGATCTGAACATTTCCATCCACATTGGTTTTCTTCTTAAAGACCCATTTGCAACCAATGGCAACTACGCCAGGTGGAAGATCAACCAACTCCTAGACTTGATTGTCATCCATGGACTTTAACTCGGATCTCATGGCCTCTAGCCATGCCTTGGAATCTAGGCTCACCATCGCTTCTGCATACGTGGCCGGCTCGTCGCTTTCTAGCAACAAAACGTCGCGCACTCTGCGCAATCTTTCCGACCTTCGTGGCTCCGGTGCCGACTCCACTACGGGTTCTCTGACTGGCTTTGGTTTGATCTCATCACCAACCGAGTTGTCCCCGAGTGGCTCTCGAATTTCTTCGAGTCGCACCGTTCTCCCACTGGCCTCCCGACTGAGAAACTCTTTCTCTAGGAAAACCCTGTTCCAAGAAACAAACACTTTGTTCTCTTATCGGTTGTAGAAGTTATATCCCAAGGTTTCCCTCGGATATCCCATGAATATGCATTTATCCGACTTGGGTGTAAGCTTGTCCGACATGAGTTGCTTGACAAATGCTTCGCAACCCCAAATCTTTAGCAAAGACAAACTAGGACTCTTCCTAGTCCACATCTCATGTGGTGTCTTGTCTATGGATTTTGATGGTACCCTATTAAGTGTGAAAGCTGCAGCTTCTAGAGTGTATCCCTAGAATGACAAGGGTAAATCAGATTTGCTCATCATCGACCAGACCATGTCCAACAAGGTTCGATTTCTCTGTTCTGACACGTCGTTTTTCTATGGAGTACCCGGAGGTGTGAGCTGAGGTACTATACCTCGGCTTTTCAGATGATTATCAAACTCCTGGCTCATGTACTCACCTCCACAATCTGATCATAGATGTTTTATCGTCTTACCGAGCTGATTTTCAACCTCGTTCTGAAACTCTTTGAACTTTTCAAAAGTTTCCGACTTGTGCCTCATCAAATAGATATATCCATATGTACTCAAGTCGTCGGTAAAAGTCACAAAGTACTGATAGCCACCTCTGGCCATTGTGCTCATTGGACCACACACATCACTGTGTATAAGCTCCAATAGCTCGGACGCCCTCTCGCAACTCTTTGCAAAAGGAGACTTAGTCATCTTTCCTAGCAAGCATGATTCTCATGTATCGAACGACCTGAAGTCGGACGAAGTTAGGAGTCCATCATCATGGAGCTTCTTCATGCATTTTAGACTAATGTGTCCAAGCCGGCAATGTCAGAAGTATGTCAGATTTATCTCGTTAGGCTTATGCCTCTTGACATTCACGTTATAGACTGGTTCTGTTTCTAGATTTAAAATAAATAGCCCATCTACTATGGGTGCATTGCCATGGAACATTCCATTCAAATAAAATGAACAACCTTTGTCCTTTATATTGAATTCATAACCTTCACTTAGCAAGCGTGAGGCAGAAATAATGTTCTGACTAAGTGCGGGAATGTAATAACAATTATTCAATTCCAAAATAAATCCAGAAGGAATCTTGAGCTACATCGTGCTGACCTCCAACGCAGCAACTCTTGCTTTGTTGCCGACCCTCATGTCAATCTCCTCGTGTGCCACACGCCTAGTTCTTACAAGCCCCTGCATCGAGTTGCAAATATGAACAACCGATGAGGTATCAAATACCAAGAGCTACTAGGTATGTCAGCAAGGTAAATGTCTATGACATATGTAACAAGTGTACCTTTGCCTGGAGAAGCATCTTCGGCCTTCTTGCCATGCTCAGCAAGCCACTTGCTACAGTTCCTATTCCAGTGACCAGCTTCCTTGTAGTGAAAGCAAATGGTCTTTGAGTTTGGTTCGAACTTCGGCTCAGCAACAGAGACAACCTTCTCCATGCCCTTTGCCTTACCCTTTTTCTTGGACCAACTCTTCTTGCACTTAGCCGAGTTCTCCACCATCAACACTTGATGCGTGCCTTTCTTAATATCCTGCTCTGCCACCTTGAGCATCCCATGCAATTCAGTGAGCTTCTTATCCATGTCGTGCATATGATAGTTCGAGACGAACTTCCCATAGCTAGCTGGAAGAGAACCCATAATTGCATCCGTGGAAAGCTCGTCCCCAAGTGGGAATCCTAAACGATCCAAAGCTTGCATGTACCCGATCATCTTGATCACATACGGGCTTAGTGGATCACCCTCTTTCAGCTTACAATCTGCCAAGGATTGCCAGACGTTTAACCTCTCGGTCCTAGCCTGCACCTGAAACATGCTCTTCAGCCTCTCAATCATATCGAAAGCCTGAATGTTTTCGAAATGTTGTTGCAAATCAGGCTCCATACAAGCCAGCATGAGGCAGCTGATCTCGTTTAATTCATCAACGATTTTCTGGTGGGCATTCTTGGTTGTCGCATTAGCATTCTCGGCAGGTTCCTCTGGAAATGGATCCTCTAGAACATGTTCCTTTTCATCGTGCTTGAGAACAATTCTCAAATTTCTATACCAGGTGGTAAAGTTTGTTCCATTCAGTTTATCCTTTTCTAGAATTGATTTCAATGCAAAGTTGGGTCGAGCAGGTGGTGCCATTAATCTACAACATAAAATATGCAATCACTAAGCAATATGTTTATGTAGAGTAATTCAAGACTTAAAAAGAACTACTCCCACTGAAGTCAGCATCCCTCCGCAAACTCTCAGTGATACAGGACCCGTCTAGCGTGAGCTACTAGTGAGGTTTAGCATCACTGCTAGCCAACTTGCCTATTCGGTAAGCAACTCCTTGCTAATCGTATCTCTATACAACTCCCGTCGGTCAGGTATGTATCTTATACCCCAGATCCCAACCTTCTTTGCCACAAGGCCCAAAATTGTTTTGATAGCCTTGTCAAGTTAACCTGATGCAGTGCATGTCCGTGCCCGATACGAACCCTCCAGTTCAAGGACACCTAGTAGCACCTCAAGTTTATGAGCCCACTACCAGACGTACTTGACGTGCGAAGGTGCAACATATGGAATGGCAATATGCTTGATATTAATAAGGGATATTTCTACCATACTAACATGCATAGAAATAAGAAGAAATATCCATCACATATAAACATAAATATGTGAAATAGTATGACTCCTTCAAGGGCGTCCTCCCATGGCCGGCTCCTAATCCGATGACCAAGGCGGAACTCCATCTTGTCCATCACGCCAGGATGCCAAATCCTCGAACTTGATCTCTGTCCTCCAACTACTACAACTAGTAATGAATTTACAAAGAATCACAAGTCGACACGCAGGTTGTTATACAATATAATGACAGCACTTTGGCTCCTGCCGGCTAACAATCATGACACGTAGGTCATGTTAAGTTACACACATGCATCACATACACATGAGCCGTACTATTCACATCAAACCTGCAAAATAACCTTATGCATAGAATCGCATTCTACCATTTTGTGTGATCGTGTACGATATACAAGGCGCTATGCACACAACGGTCCCGCTAGCCGGTTAGCTGGCAGGGTTCAAAGGGGCAGCACCCCTCGTGGGTGCGTGCAATGGCCGACGTTTTCGAAAAGCACAAATCACATTTGTACTCCGATCAGGCCAAATTTTCTGATCTAACCGATCTCATCGATCATCGCAAACCCAATTCGGATTTACGTTACATGGTTAACCCCAATGGAGGATACCGACCGGTAGGGGTAGGTTGTGTCACGACCTCATCGATTCCGATTGACAGAAAACATAGCCTCAATCTATCCCGATATGCAGTTGATCTCATCAAGCGTGCACATAGCCAACTCATGAATGACGACAGATCTCATCTGCCACTGTTGCATATCACATATGCATCTGATCTGAATCCAAATCCTATAATAGAGGCTCAGATACCATTGTTGGGTTCTACTGTAGATGCATCGCATGCAAATTAAAATTTTCCTACGCGCAGAACATCCAAGAACATCCTACGGAGATAGATCACAGATTGTTACCACTAGACGCGCAGTGTCGTGAAGTGGAAGTAGAGTTGGGGTAGCGCATTCACGTGGTCCATCTCCTCCTCGTCCGATCTCCCACAAACAGTCGATCTGTGGGGACCACGACTCATAAGTCGTGATCACCGAATGTACGTGCACAGTGATCCCAGAGATCAATGCTCACTGAACACACAGAAACTGAATAACAAGAGTCTTACATCCATTACATACTGGATTATTAAAATATGGCCTTTATGGCCAAGTCTTCATATGATTGCAGCAGAAATCTTCAACGATACCATGAACCCATGCCATCTGCCTTAACCCTATAGGCGTTCTGAATAGGAAGCGTCCTAGATCGCATGTCTGTCGCCAAGGTAATCTTCATCATAACCTGATCTTTCATGTATGGCAAATAAAATAACCAGTGGCAAGCCAATGAGTACTTTGAATGTACTAGCAAGCAACCCATGTTTGTAACAAGGTTCAACAGAGCATGATATAGCACTAAGTAGGTATTTTTTGCAGAAAGCTAATTTTGAATGCAATGACATGATCAAGTAAATATGTAAGCATGCATCAACAGTTAGCCGATATCCATATGAACAAGTTATAGATATCATCATAAATAGGGGTTGAACATCTCTTGTTCAGTCATCACGTCAAATCATCTGACTTATCTCAAGTATCATCTCTGTGTCATGCACACACACATCAAGTTTGCGAAAACATCTGGACATAGTTTAAGAAGGACCTCCAACTATCATTGACCATGGACACGGCTATTCGAATAGTTTTATACTCTACAGAGGTTGCGCGCTTTACCCACAAGACTCGAGGAACTTTCGTGTCATCCACGATTCTCGGTATATTACATACCCGAGGTAAGCACCCGAACAATGCCTTTCCCATGGTGATACTAAACAAAGAGTCCACTCACTGGTGCCATCCCTCATGATATACATCACACGTATCATCCATGCGGGCACGCAACGGTGTGCCCGATGCCTGTAAAGACAGGGCATGGCCTTCCAGTCCGGTTCGACCCCGTCTCGAGAGTGACCACTTCACTCTCACCACCGGTAATGCGGGATCCCTGCTAGCACCAACCATAGTAATCAACAAAGACCCTTCCCATATAGGGGTAGAGTGGTCTTTGTGCAAGTTGGGACGAAAAACCAATAGTATTTATCCGTTTTCGAAAACACACACACTCACACAACTTGCACCGAAACACCACTTCTTTCTCAAGTGCATACCCAACTCAACATCATCTCCCTTGGGCATTAGTGGCACCCGACGGGGTTTTCGAAAAGTCTTTGAAAATACTATTGTTTCCATCACCATGCATATTCATGTCCCACTTTGCATAGCATCTACTAAGCATCCTATCTACTCCCACCCGCACAACCCTCATAGGAATGTAGGGTCATGCACGATGCAAGTATCAATGGTAAAGTATCGGCGGCATCCCACCGAAGGGGGGCACCACATCAACATGATCAATTCATCGGAACATAAAGTGCAGACATGCATGAAAAATTTCTTAACATGGTCAAAGGGTTGCTTGCCTGGCTTAGCAACATCTTCGAGGTCTTCACACGCTTCTCGTTCACTCCGAGCACTTCGTCTACTTTGTCAACTATCATCAGAAACAATCACAATAGCAACACAACAAGCAGAGAAATAAAAGTGCATTATAAATATGAGTTTTATTTTTCTAGGACACCTCTGGTCATGAGAAAAATAACCAAGGAGGTTTTGGTGGATGTGGGTCAAGGAGGAGTTTTGAATGGTGGAAATGAAGGAAATGATGATCCTATAAGATGTCCACAGAAAATATTTTTGTAAAAATGAGTGGATGCACCCAACAAATAGGGCACAATTTTAGAAACATGTGGGAAGTGGTTTCACTGGATTTGGAGTTGGTAGGAATATTCTAGAGATTTAACAAGTGGTCCCTATATGAGGAATTATCTCAATAATCTAGATTGCGGAGGGATTGCAAGGGAAAAAATGCTAATCAATTAGAGCATGAATCCAGACATACCAAGGAATTTGAACAACTCCATTTGGAGATATGATGAATTCCCTAAAGATTTTACAATGTGGCCTCTAATAGTTCAAATTTGAATTTAAATTTGAATATCACAAAATCTTGTGGTAGAAAGATATGGAAGTGACACCAGTAAATAGGTGGCATTTTTAGGAGGATGTAGAAATTTGAATCATCAATTTTTGAGGTAAAAAGAATGATCTATCAATTTCTGCACTCTGAGAAAAATAATTAAAGGTAAAGAAATTACCTAAGGGCTAATCCCCGCATTGGGCGTAGGATAGCCACTGGGCCGGCCCAGTGGCTCAGCCAGGCGGGAAGGAGGGCCACGTCGAAGGTGCCCCTGGGGAAATACGTATTCCCTTGGGAAAGGCGGCCTCCAGTGGATCCTGCCTCCAATTAACGTTAGGCCCGGCCTTTGTGCCACTTACATAGGGGGCCCGCTAGTCAGGTCCATCTTCCTCCTCCCGCCTGAACAGAAGGGGGCAAGGGATGGGGACCCTGAGCGCTTGTTGGCTTCACTCTGGCGGCACATGCCACCTCTAGCAGCCGCCCGACCACCTACTGGCGAGGAAGCCCCGCGTCCGAGTGGTGGCCCCATTCCTACAGGGGAGCGTTAGAGCGGGCAGGGCTTCGATCACAGTGGGGACCAGCAACAACGACCATGGGAGCAGTGCGCCGGCTACCTTGAGAAACGAACGGAGCACGGGGAGGAGCACGGCAACTCTGGGGGAAATCTGGCAAACTTTAGGAGAGAGGGGGCGGAGCTGCCAGGATTTGCCCGAGGTTGAGGCGGCACCCCTGTGGCCATGAGAGGCATGGGGAGCTTGGGAACTCCAATGACTCGATCCAGGGGGAACCTGGGAGGAAGGGAGAGCAAGAGGGGCAAGAGGGGGGCTCGGGAACGGTCTTAAAGACAAGGGGCGACCAGGGAGCCTCGAGTGGCCTCGGATGCGCCTTGGGCGCGGTGAGCACGCACGACAGACAGGCCTTGGAGCTTTCCTCGTGTAGGGGATAGGTGTGGGAGGCAAGTATGGGTTCCCCGGCGCGCGTGGATGCCCTATCGGAGCTAGTTTGGAGCTACAGGACAAGGTAGCCTGGCAAAGCATTGTTTTTGCATGCAAACAGCATGGTCACCACGCAAAGGCATATCTACGATGAATTTTTCGTCGTCCAACCATGTCTAGCATGCAAGGCATACATGATAGAGGTCACTGGAAAATATGCAAGGGAAATGGATCTAGATGAGATGGACCTTCACTACTGAGAAGTTAGCAGCAGCAAACTTGGGGCTCATCTAATGTGTTCTTACTTTAGGCCAGTTGGAACAAAGCTTTGTCTGGTGACCTTGAGTATGGAAGGACTACATGTCCACCAATTTCTAGCTCCGGGAGATGATTCTACAGAGTACTTGTAGTTCAAGGGCTCTATTTCTGCCAAAAAGTAGGTTCACATGATTGGCTCATATTTTCCACATGAGCATACTAGCTTTGGGTTTGGATTAATGCATTAGTATGCAATTTAAGTTGTGGTAGAGTTTGGGGGCATTTGTGTGCACAGAATAATGGGAGAGAGGAAGAAGAGGTGTTGCCATGGCAAAAACAAAGGGAATATGAGGGAGTTACCCCCCCAAATAATTGAGCAAAGGCCATGGCATGTTACTGGAGGTAGAAGGGGGTTATACCATGTTGTGGTAAAAAGTTATAGAGAAGGAGAATCTTTTTGGGTCCACTTCGCTTGTCCACAAGCTTATGGATGAAGGTGATGTGTTGTGGTTGGGCTAGGCATAGGAATACTATGGCCTTGAGATTCACCAGGGGTAATTGGTAAGTTCATTTGGTGATGATCACAAGCTTTCAGCTTAATTGAAGAAAGTTGATAGTGCAAACTTGATAAACCCTAGAAATGGATAGGAATGGATTTTCTTAGATATACCTATGCAAACCCATTATCCTTGATGCACCACTTGGTGTGATGTAATTATATTGGGGTTAGATCATGCCCAAAAAGTTTGGGATGAAATGGGGAAACTTGACAATGCAAACATTACCAATTCTTGAAATCAACACAAATGCATTTGTGGGTATTTGGACAAGTGGATCTTCTCTCCTTGATGCACCACTTGGTGTAGATACATTATTGGAGTATTAGAACATGCCACAAAGTTTGAGCACAATAGGAGACAGTTGGCAATGTAGAGTTGCTCGAATTTGGATCCGGACAGGAATGGTTTTGGAATATTTTGGTGAACCAAAACAATTGGTATTGAGATGAAACTTGGCAAGAAGACCACATATATCATATATGACATGCTAGAATTTTCCTGGATTTATTTGAGAATATTTCTTATAGAAATATTTCAAATGCTTGAAATGGGCAGAAATGGTTTTGAAGGGTTTTGTCCATTATTTTGAACATGACCATGTGTTTAAACTCTTATATATGGAAAATACATGTCCACTGATTTTTCCTAAATTTTCTCAAATATTTTTAACGCTTAAAAATAATTTTTCATAATAAAAGACCATTTCTAGCCTTAAGAAAAAGCCTTTGAAACAAATAGGAAAATAATCTTTAAAAATAATATTTTGTGGTTTTGGCGAGTTACATATATAGTAGGTTCCAAATAAATCCTTTGGGACAAAACAATCCACCCAATTTGAGGACTTGTAGTACAAACCTCAATTCGGGGGATTTTGAAAACCTAAATTAAATAACTACTGTCGTGGTTTTGTCACGGCAGATGTCCGAAGACTTAAGTTCGAGGACATCCCTAAGGTGATGGACTCAAAGGGGTTGGTTGAGACAAGGGACATGAGTTTACCCAGGTTCGGCCCCTCAAGAAGAGGTAAAAGCATGCGTCCTGCTTGTGCCGTATTGATTGGAGTATCGATTACAAAGGAGCGGATTCGCTTGACCTAGCTTTCGATTGATTGGTTTTCTGTCTAAGCCACCCCAGGGTCTCGCCTTTATATAGGAGGTCGAGGCCCTAGGTTACACGAGTTATACACCAACTCTTACAACGTAGACAAGCTTGTCTCTAAGTCGCCTTGCCATCTTGGGCAAACTGTCTCCGGGCGGCTTAACCGCCCGGGTCTTCATACCATCTTCCATCTGGGCCTCCCTCTTGGCCCATCTTGGTAAGCCATCATATAACCAGGCCTATGTCTTTCATCCCGCTTCTCTGGTCTGATTATGAGCCGCCAGGTATGACCCGGCCCCACCTGGGCGGGTCTTACCACGGGGTTATATCCCCAACATTAGGCCCCAGGTTGATTTGAGCATGCTCAGGTCAATCTTCAAACTCACTTGGCAGCGAGTCTCACACTTCATCACCTCAAAGAAAATATATAACACGCCATGATGTCACATCGGATATGCCAAAAAGATTCCGTGACATTCACAACGGATCTTTTTCATTAAACTGTCAGCCTGAAAATCAAGGCGTTCGTCTCGGTCAGTCAGTTTATGTCGCCTTGATTCCTGCGCCCGTTCCACTTTCCAGCCTCTTAAATAGGACCACGAAGGGTCCTTCTCATTTCCTCTGCTGCCTCCACTTCATCTTCTTCTTCTCGACGCCATTGCCCCCAAGCTCCGTCGCGCTATGAAGCTCCATCGTCGTCGTCGTCCCAGGCCGCTGCATCAACCTGAATGGACCAGAATCTCGCTCGCGTCCATCGCGTCACTTCTGGTAAGTCTTTCTTCCTCCCCTAGATCCATAGCTTAGTGCTTCAAATCCACCAAGTTCATCGGCCCCATTAGAACGCGATTTTTCCCGTAATGCCAAACGATGAGCATCTCTGTGGATCTTGCAGTGTTTATCTTCCCGTTGTGGTAGGTCATGTAGAATCATCAATGGCCTAGTGTGGATCCGTAGTTGTTCCCCTTACTGCACTTAATCTTATTAGTCTCCCTCAGCTCGTCGCTAGGGCTTAAAATAAACTTGATTTTTCCTCTGCCCGTAGATCTGTAGCTATAAAGATAACATGTGAAAATTGTTTATCCACACTTAGCTGTATTTTCAAAACTGTTTATCCACACTTAGCTGTATTTTCCCTCACTGCTCTGCCAACTTAACCCGCCATTGCATTGGCGGCTCTCTCAACACACTGTGTCGGTGGCTTAGCACTATGACATCTAATTTCCTCAGCCGCCTTAGTTGTTGAGTCACTTTCTGATCCGCCGCGTACCGCTACCTTTCACAGCCTTAACCCGCCATCATCTCTCAGGCGTCTTCAACCTGCAATTGGGTCGGCTCTGCGGTATCCGAAGAGTTCCTGTAGGATTTCATAGACACAGGAACTTTGACGGCTAAAAATGTTATTCACTGGCGGGTTCCGGGCAATGAGAAGAAACCCATCCCTCAAGAAGGCGAGATAGTCATATTTGCTGACCACCTTGCGTGTGGTTTTAGCCCGCCCGGTTCTAAATTCTTCCAAGATGTCCTCCATTTCTTCAAGTTGCATCCTTAGGATATTGCGCCCAACTCCGTCTCCAATATGTGCAACTTCCAAATCCTCTACGAAGCTTACTTACAAGAAGAGCCGTCAGTCGACCTCTTCTGCGAGTATTTCTATGTAAACCGCCAGACAGAAGTGGCGGCTGGCCCGAGCTTAGAGCTTGGCGGAGTCTCCATTCAAAGAAGACGGGATATGGCCTTCTCGGCTATTCGAATGCCAAGTCACACCAAGGACTAGAATAAAACTTGGTTTTACTGCAAAGACATGTCTCCAGAGGGAGAACATCCTCTGCCAGGTTATCGTCCTACCCGTCTCTACACCATAACTGAACTCCCAGACCGGATGTCAGCTTCTGCACGAGCGAAGTATGCTCCGGACTTCACCAAAATTAGAACCCTCCTGGCCAATGGTCTGACAGGAATCGACCTGACTCGCTGTTGGATCTGTTGGAAGGTCATGCCTCTGAGCCGGCGGGACCGGCTTATGTGTGAATATACGGGTGATGCCAATGACCCCCTCTGCTTCAATCATACCACTCTGGCAGAAGAGAATATTGTGGCTGCCATCAAGGCACTTGTCCGTGAGTCCCAAGAAGCTTGCCGCTCCGTCGGGTTATAGCCTTTCTGTGCTGCTAACCCGGCCCCAGATGTAAGAACATCTTCCAAATCTCTTTATCTCCGGGTTAACTATCTATGTATGTAGTGACCTTTAACCTCTTTCGGCGGCTCTTACTTTCAATCCAACTCCGGCTTTTGGAAGAAAAAATATACTCCTCCTATGAAGAAGTCTAAGGAGAAGATCGGTGCTCGTAAGAAGAAAACTGTTGTTCCAGAGCAGCATGAAGTTCATGACTCGGAGGTAGAACTTGACTCTCTTGGCTGCCTTTTTATGCGTCTTGTTGACAATAATTACTCACAGGAAGAATCGGAGACAAGCCATGCCAATGCTCCTGAGGTAACCTATATTTCATTTGACTCAGAACTCCTTCCACCAAAGAAGATACGGCGAGCCATCCGAAAAGTCCCACTTTCTCATCCTCTTGCTCACTTAGATCCCGATTTTCTTTTAAAAAAGCAACAGTAGACTTCCCGACGCCAAACCCGGAGCATCGGCTCTAAAGATCTTGTGGCTGGGTTATCCAATTCTCTGGCTCAGCGGAAACGGCCAGCTGAGGTAATCATTTAACTAAGTTCAGCTTTGTCAACTTTGTATTATAACTTTACCTTGCTTTATATTGCTTTAACTATCTTCAGGAGACGCCCCCATCATCAGGCGACTCTAAAACAACTAAGTTGTCGCCTCTAAAGATCAACCCGGAGTATGTGCTTTTATGTCTGCATCATATCCTTTGTCATCCTTGAACTTTATATAATAACCTTTTGTGCTTTCCAGGTCTCAAGCAAAACAAAGAAAAACCTGTGGTCCGTGAGTTGCATGATCTCATGGTCATAGGAACATATACTTGACATGCAGAAAATAGTAGCAATAAACTGACACGATCATATGCTACGTTTGTAGTTTGGGTCTTGTCCATCACATCATTCTCCTAATGATGTGATCCCGTTATCAAATGACATCTCATGTACATGGCTAGGAAACCTTAACCATCTTTGATCAACGAGCTAGTCTATTAGAGGCATACTAGGGACATGGTTTTGTCTATGTATCCACACATGCATCTAAGTCTCCGATCAATACAATTTATAGCATGGATAATAAACGATTATCATGAACAAGGAAATATGATAATAACTAATTTATTATTGCCTCTAGGGCATATTTCCAACACCTATATGAGGAATTATCTCAATAACCTAGATTGCAGAGGGATTGCAAGGAAAAAATGCTAATCAATTAGAGCATGAATCCAGACATACCTAGGAATTTGAAAAACTCCATTTGGAGCGATGATGAATGCCCTAAAGATTTTACAAGGTGGCCTCTAGTAGTTCAAATTTGAATTTAAATTTGAATATCACAAAATCTTGTGGTAGAAAAATATGGAAGTGACCCCAGTAAATAGGTGGCATTTTTAGGAGGATCTAGAAATTTGAATCATCAATTTTGGAGGTCAAAAGAATGATCTATGAATTTTTTCTCTCTAAGAAAAATAATTAAAGGTAAAGAAATTACCTAAGGGTTAATCCCCGCACTGGGCATAGGATAGCCACTAGGCCGGCCCAGTGGATCAGCCGGGTGGTAAGGAGGGCCACGTCAAAGGCGCCGGAAATACGTATTCCCTTGGGGAAGGCGGCCTCGAGTGGATCACGCCTCCACTTAACGCTGGGCCCAGCCTTTGTGTCACTTACATGGGGGGCCTACTGGTTAGGTCCATCTCCCTCCTCTCGCCTGAATAGAAGGGAGGCAGGGGATGGTGACCCCGAGCGCTTGCCGGCGTCGCTCCGGCGGCACATGCCACCTCCGGCGGCGGCCCGACCACCGGCATGCTCAAGGAGTCTGCTTGGTGGCCCCATTCCTGCAGGGGAGTGTCAAAGCGGGCAAGGCTTCGGCCGCAATGGGGCCAGCGATAGCGACCGTGGGAGCAGTGCGTCGGCTGCCTTGAGCAAGGAACGGAGCACGAGGAGGAGTGCGACAACTCTGGGGGAAATCTGGCAAAGTTTAGGAGAGAGGGGGTCGGAGCTGCCTAGATTTGCCCGAGGCTGAGGCGGCACCTCTGCGGCCATGAGAGGCATGGGGAGCTCGGGAACTCCAACCGCTCGATCCAGGGGCACCTGGGAGGAAGGGAGAGCAAGAGGGGCAAGAGGGAGGGCTCGGGAACGGTCTTAAATACGGGGGCGACCAGGGAGTCTCGGGTGGCCTCGGATGCGCCTTGGGCGCGGTGAGCACGCGCGGCGGAGAGGCCTTGGAGCTTTGCTGGTGTAGGGGATAGGCGTGGGAGGCAAGTATGGGTTCCCTGGCGCGCGTGGATGCCCTACCGGAGCTAGTTTGGAGCTAAAGGACAAGGTAGCCTGGCAGAGCATTGTTTTTGCATGCAAACAGCATGGTCACCACACAAAGGCATGTCTACGATGACTTTTTGGTCATCCAACCATATATAGCATGCAAGGCATACATGATAGGGGTCACTGGAAAATTTGCAAGGGAAATGGAGCTAGATGAGATGAGCCTTCACTGCTGGGAAGTTAGCAGCAGCAAACTTGGGGCTCATCTAATGTGTTCTTACTTTAGGCCAGTTGGAACAAAGCTTTGTCTGGTGACCTTGAGTATGGAAGGACTACATGTCCACCAATTTCCAACTCAGGGAGATGATTCTACAGAGTACTTGTAGTTTAAGGGCTCTATTTCTGCCAAAAAGTAGGTTCAGATGATTGGCTCATATTTTCCACATGAGCATGCTATCTTTGGGTTTGGATTAATGCATGAGTATGCAATTTAAGTTGTGGTAGAGTTTGGGGGCATTTGTTTGCACAGAATAATGGGAGAGAGGAATAAGAGGTGTTGCCATGGCAAAAAGAGAGGGAATATGAGGGATTTACCCCCCAAAGAATTGAGCAGAGGCCATGGCAATGTTACTGGAGGTAGAAGGGGGTTATACCATGTTGTGGTAAAAAGTTATAGACAAGGAGAATCTTTTTGGGTCCACTTCCCTTGTCCAGAAGCTTATGGATGAAGGTGTTTGTGTTGTGGTTGGGCTAGGCATAGGAATCCTATGGCCATGAGATTCACGAGGGGTAATTGGTAAGTTCATTTGGTCCTGATCACAAATTTCCAGCTTAATTGAAGAAAGTTGATAATGCAAACTTGATAAACACTAGAAATGGACAGGAATGGATTTTCTTAGTTATACCTATGCAAACCCATTATCCTTGATGCACCACTTGGTGTGGTGGAATTATATTGGGGTTATATCATGCCCAAAAAGTTTGGGAAAAATGGGGAAACTTGACAATGCAAACATTCCCAATTCTTGAAATCATCATAAATGTGTTTGTGGGTATTTGGACAAGTGGATCTTCTCTCCTTGATTCACCACTTGGTGTAGATGCATTATTGGAGTATTAGAACATGTCCAAAAAGTTTGAGCACAATAGGAGACAGTTGGCAATGTAGAGTTGCTCGAATTTGGATCAGGACAGGAATGGTTTTGGAATATTTTGTTGAACCAAAACAATTGGTATTGAGATGAAACTTTTCAATATGATCACATATGTCATATGTGACATGCTAGAATTTTCCTGGATTTATTTGAGAATATTTTCTTATAGAAATATTTCAAATCCTTGAAATAGGCAGATATGGTTTTGAAGGGTTTTGTCCAGTATTTTGAACATGACCATGTGTTTAAACTCTTATATATGGAAAAAACATGTCCAGTGAGTTTTCCTAAATTTTCTCAAATATTTTGAACGCATAAAAATAATTGTTCATAATAAAAGACCATTTTTGTCCTTAAGAAAAAGCCTTTGAAACAAATAGGAAAATAATCTTTAAAAATAATATTTTGTGGTTTTGGGGAGTTACATATATAGTAGGTTCCAAATAAATCCTTTGGGACAAAACAATCCACCCAATTTTAGGACTTGTAGTACAAACCTCAATTCAGGGGGTTTTGAAAACCTAAATTAAATAAATACCTTTTGGCCAAAATAATATTTAATAAAAATAGTTTTTGGTCCTATACACATCGCATGATCATTGGACCAGAGTTGGGATCAAGGAAAAGAGTTCTTGAGGGTAGGAGGATGTTTTATGAATATAGAGCACATGCAACAATTAAACAATCAGCAATCAAGTCAAACATCACAAGCACAGAAAAGTTTTAATTGGTCCTAATTTTTGAGCTATGCTAACTTAGACAGAAGAGGCAAAACACAGGGTGTGACACGATCCAATCTTCCTCGAACCACCAGTCGCTGGATCCCACGTACAGGTTCGCTGGAGCGACGCAGGTGCATCGCCTCTAACGATATCCGCGCATGCAGGAGGAACACCGTGCGGCGGACTGCTAGGTCCGATCACATAGTCGGCGGCGGAGATTGGAGGTGGCTAGTTGCAACTCATGCAAACCCTAATGACGGTGCCGAAGCGATCAACCGCATGGGTGTGCCGCACCTCCACTGTATATAGGCATGCAGCGCGGGCTCAACTCTTGGGCCTCGCACGAATCCTAAAGCCCATGTGTTCCTTCCTTTAAGTGCGCGACCCTTTAGGTTCTCGTTCACTTGGTCGCGAGTCAGATCACATCCGGATCGACCAATCGGTAGCGGCCTCTAGCAAGGCGTGCCGACTCCAAGTGTCTGATGAAGCTGGTTAGGTGAACATGTACTTCACACTTCTATTCATTTGCCGCATGATATATGTTGCCGTGCTCAAGGCGACATGGTCATCCTTGTTGTAGCATGACCTCTTTCTCGTTCCGGTGAATCCGACCAACATTCGGATTATATCATAATCCTCATCGCATGGCCATGCTTATCCAGGTCGGATCATCCGAGGGGCCCAGAGTATATCTCTCCTGGTCAGAGGGGCAAATCCCATCTTGCTTAACCATGTCTCGCGGCATGGGTCTGGACAAGCCCGAAACCTACCTTTGTAACTACCCAGTCACGGGGTAGCATTTGGTCAGCCCAAAGCAAGTCTGTCACCATCCCGAGTACATGCGCCAGCTCAGGTCTTAGGACATAGAACGTATGTTGTACTAGATACTCACAGATGACCTATCCCTGCGTCTTATAGTTGGGTCTATCCAACTCAGACCTTATCTTGACTCGGATCTGACTATGTCGAATCCGACCAGATCTTTTTGAGTCCATATTATCCAGCTAGCATCCAATGTTGCATGGTCAGTGAGACCGAACCATCCACCGTGTCATATGCTAGTCTGATTAGTTGTGCGTCCACACAACCCTTTCGACTAGGGACCATTTAGGACAATTATCACACAATGCATAGTCTCACAAGCAAGTCACGTACTTGTTAATACACATCACTGATAATGTCCAAGGACTATCTTTATTCACAAACACATAGAAAATATCATCATACATGATTGCCTCTAGGGCATATCTCCAACAAACACGGTCTGAGGACCCTCCTCTCTAGACGACGGAGCACCCAACAGTCCTCGACCCTCGGCTCGTCGCTGCCCCCGCATGCGTGGCGCTTACGCCCGCTCCCGTTGGCTCACTGAGTGGCACGTTGCCCGACCTGCGGTGACTCTCATGCGTGTCGTGACTCCCTTGCCCGTCCATGGAGGAAGCAACCCTTGATGTGGCCTCCCTCTAGAGTGTGTGTTGTCTTATATGTGTAGACTTAAAATGGTTTGGTAGAATCTTTTTATCCAAAGAATTAAAGCTCACTGCATGATCTTTACTTTAGAATTCAATTTACCAACTTTACATTGGAGTCGTTCGATTTTGCACGCTCATGACCAAACTGCAAAATATTATTCCCCTCTATCTTTTATAAGTGAAAATCTACCAAGTATTTCCCATTCGCAGTAATTCGGTTGCATACCGATATCACCACCCCGACATACATCATTGGCCTCTCAGCATATATTTGGGATCTATGTGAGGAATAACTGTATTACCAACAATAACTTAGGCCCCTCACAAGGGGAGTTATTCAAGGCCAGTATGTTGATTCAATGAGGAACATTTCCAAGCATTTGGGGGAGATTTCAAGTACCATAAAGAATGCCAGGAAATTGGTGGTATGTTTAACACATGTTTGCCTCAAATCCACGTACTCAAAGATCTAAACCATGCGTTTGGAATATTTGCAACACATTGCAAATAACCTTCCATATTCATTTACTACCTATAAAGTTGTCTTACAATCCTAAAATCATGCAAAATATGTCAAAAAGAGTGGAGGTACCATCTAAAACCACTCAACTCCACGTTCAAAGCAATAGGGGAAGAAGTACGGCAATAGTACATCAGATTCAGCTTCTTGCAAGCAAGGATATCAAGGCCTATAAATCAGTAAATGCAAGTCAACTTCACGTTGACAAACACCTAGGTAGTACACCAAATGGATGAGAAACCTCCACCGGCGTAGGTCATAGTGCACACAATGACCGGGACATCGGAATCCCCGACTCAATCGCATTGGGAAATCGTGAGCAGTCACCATGGGTAACGATATTTTCATAAACTATATATTGATATGTAGATCCTGGAGAAACATATAACCGGGAGTCTACAATTGTCGACATACATTTCTCAAGTATATTGCAAAACCCTTTCAAATGATTCAGATCCAAAGACCATGGCCATGGCAAAGTGTGAACAGCACTCAGACTGAACTCAAGCAAAGGGTATAATCTAAATAGAAATAATCTTGCTCAATAATGGGAAGGTATTCATAAGCAATACCTGCACTGGTTTTCTTCTAAAAACAGAATTAAGAACAATAAGGTGGTGAAACATAGAGCAAGTATTGTAGCACAAGGGTTCATGCAGATACCCAACTATTCTCCAGAGGTGGAGTCTCTTTCCGATAACATATATCATTGGCAGTACAAAATCATCTATCTCTGCATTTCATAGTTGTAGTGATTACATATCCATGTGGATCACTAGATTTAGACATAGATGGTTCTCGTTGGAATCTCGCTTCTGAATCAAAATGTAAAACACAACATACATTGCATAAGATCAAAAAGTCACCATACAACTTATTGATGTTGGTACAATTGGTAAAACCGACATAGTGAGTCCCTTAGATGCAAGAAGTACTCCTACACTGATGATTATCCATGTATGTTAAGAACGTACCATAAAAATGATGGAATTTGAGATGAAGGATTTGGGTAAAACCTCGAGCACCTTCACTCATGCATTATGGTACACCATGTTGTTTATATCCACAATATTTGAGAAATTGATTGTGGACAAGTCTTATCTCTCCATAATTCCCATGGTTGTTAGTTCTCTAGATGTAGAGAAAGATTTATTTATACCATGATGAGATGGAAATAAGATGTTGGGACCTAAGGTTCCACATCACCGTGCATGCATTGGATCCACCAAACACAGTTGGTTGAGACTCAAGAATATCTTTCGATATCTCCAATAAATCAAACATTTTGTCCTAATCTTTCAGTTTCAGAAAATTTTGAACATCAATATCATTGGATACATCGATTAGATCCCTACTGTGTCAGATCATAAACAAGCTTTGTGTTCCTACTAGGTATGGTAACCATCTCATGAGAGTCTTTGAAACACACCTCGTGGCTACATCCACCAACCATTATCTCAGATAATGTTTCTTGTGTTTTCCAGATGCAAACAGGTTACGTAATAAGCAATATCATTATATTGCATATCTTGCAAGTAAAATCATGTGACTAATTTGTTCACGAAGTCTCTACCAACTTCTACATTCCAGAAATATGTTCATGGAATTGGTATGTGACGGCTTCAAAAATTGTAAGAATCAGGTTGAGTATCTTCCTGAATTGTTCCTGTTCAATGCATCATAATATATTCTTTTCCCTTCATGAGTTTACTATACAGGTTCTCATAAAGGTTTTTAATGAGGTAATATCTACATGAGATCATATGTCATACTTTCGGTTTTCCCCACCGGGGTTTTTAAGATAATATATACGACATATTTATTATGCTCTAAACTCTATGGGGTTTCTCGTATTGAGTTAAGAGACAATAACCCTTATATGTTGCATCATTTTCTTCTTATTTGCCACTGGGTTTGAAGGAGTTTTGGCAACATATCAAACATTTCCTCGCATTTTTTCCATGGGGTTTTTGGAGGAACTTATATTCAGACGGTGATACTTCTTGGACAAAGCAGAGATTAGGGGGGAGGGTGTTAAGAATCCATTATGTGGATAATATCCACTTAATCCTATCTGCTATGCACTTACCCTCCGGAAGGGATGTGACTCTTGCCTCTCTACAACAGACTGAATAAAATAAATGCAAGGGCATGCATGCTTTGGAAGTGGTGGGACCGCAGAAATAAAATAAATGCGGGCGAAAATGTTTGTCCGGTGTCGATTACGTACCGTGGCACATGCCAGATTATGGGCACTTGAGTCGCAGCCAAGCAGAGAACATTCAGTGTCTTCTTCAGTCAGTCGTGTGTCGAGCAAGTGGACGAAGCCGCAAGGTGATCAGGTAAAAATAAACTTTGATGGATCCTTCCAGGAAGCTACTGGCAGTGGAGGCTAGGGCTTCGTAATCCGTGACGACGTTGGTGATGTAAGCGTGGCAGGAGCTGGGAAGATCTTACATGCTTGGTCTATTGTCCAGACTGAAGTTGATGCTTGCATGCAGACGCCCGTTGTGGCATCTGATGTAGGGATGTCTAATATCTGCATCGAATCAGACTGCTCCAACCTAATCACTACACTAAAGAGCTCTGGATGGGATCTTGCTCCGGAAGGCATCCTCTTCAAGGACTTGCGTCAATTCATTGTGGGTGTAATAAAGTAGCCCACGAACTTTCCAATAAGGGGAGTCGTACGTGACAACGTTGTTAGTCAATAAGTGTGGACTGGTGAGGTGCCGGTTGATGTAAGCCACTTGGTGACCAGCGTTTTTGTTGTGTCGGAGTAAGTTGTGGAACCTCAGTGTTCCAAGTTCAAAAAAAAAAAAACGCAAGGGCATGACCAAAAATTTGGCAAGTTGTTGTTATTTGGATTGTGGCCATTAACATCCATCATTTTTTGGGGCAAAAGTGACCTTTGTTTGGTTTGTGACTTGCTGGCACAATGATTATACTCAAAAATACTTGAGGAAATATTTAGTTGCATCTATTTTATACAATTGAGAAGGTATATAGCCTGAAAAAATAGATGTGGTCAATAAGAAAAAAAATCGCCAAAAGAATGACACGCCAGCCCTTGGACGTTTAATCTTGCACAGCACCATACAGCAGGTACTTTTTTTAAGGATATATACTACAAGTTGCATGCAGTTTTAATCACCCGGGCCCATGAATATTTTTGAATGAGGAGCGCCGGTGCCCCGTGATTTGTTAGGTCTTTTTCACTGTTTTGACCATGTCATAAAACTTCAGCACAAAATTAACTCGTCGGAATTTTATTTCATGATCTTATCTTTTTAGTAACGCCACGACTTGTGACGTTTCTGCTACACTTAGGCACGTCAAAATTGTCCGCATTGCTTCCCTTAATAGATAAGTGACAACAAAAATTTCTTGGTGGAAACGACACCCCCTATGGTGTTTCTTACTTGGGCACCAACGCCATACACTTTAGCTTTTCACTTTAGCTTTTCCAGCAACGCCACACACGCTGACATTTCTGCCTTGTCACATAGCATCTCAACCAGGCCAGTAACGCGGGTGGGTTCGGTGTCTCCAAATAAGGCAGCAACGCCACAGGTCATGTCGTTTCAAAAGAGGATTAGATCGTAAAATAATTTTATGTGAAGTTTATTTTGTGCTAAAGTTACCTGAGAAGGTCAAAACGATGACAAAGTCTGATTTGTTACAACTAACATAATCAGTTCTTCCTAAAAGAAACATAATCGGTTATATCCTACCTCTGTACTGCATGCTTTCAAAAATCAAACCGAACATCTCTCATATTGCATGCAGGGCCCACCAAGAAAGGACTCTCGCCCTGGTCTCGCCCGCGTGGCGGAATTTACACTGAAAGACACCCTGGGTGCGTTGGCCAACCAATATTTTAGCAGCAATCCAAACAACTGCCAAATAACATGGGCCAGCCAATTTTTCGATAGAATGTGTCTAGGACACATCTACATGTGCCATAATTATTACACATCTAAATGATTAAATCAAACATAAAAAAATACTCACACAAATCTACACGTAAGATCAATGATATAAGACTTAGATGTGCAATACTTATCTTACATCTAGATGTGTTTTAGCAAAACCGTTTTCGATATGGTTACCTTTGGTAGTAATCCAAACAGCCTCTTATAGGCAACTAAACAGACGGTGCGTTGTATCGGGTGTATGTATATACGGTCTATATGTAATATGGCAATACTGTTACAGATATCACTTGTCTAAACAATTGTACATGCCTTTTTTTTTCATCAAACAATTGTACATGCCTTAACGGATGTGTCGTTGGACGCCGCAACCATCCGTCAACAGCTACACGGGCGTGACGGTCGCCAAGTATTAAATGATGCAGTTGTGGACCAGCGGTCCTATTCAATACTGGATGCACTCGCCAGAAATACGCCCACAAATACATCTCATGACTGTTCTTGTTGAGCAAATGAACTGAAACCTCCTCGGGCGTCACAGAACGAAATTTGTTCGTCATCAGCGTTCGTTTTCAGCACAATGGCTGTCCTCTGGTGCTTAATTGTTTGCGAGCAGCTTACTGGCTGTGCCAAATATAGGGACTATATCAACAGGCACCTGGAAATGAACATGCTCAAAGGAATCAGTCCATGCCACTTAACATATCAACGTGGTAGAGGAAGAAAAAGTCCCACAGTCAAACATCTGGTGAGAAGTAATCAGACTGCTGAGCATTCAAATTTGGTATGGAACACGTTTAAAACTTGATTAGTACCTGCATGTGTTCGATTTTCTCCAACGCCACACGCAACGGCTTCGTCAAGGTTGCACGGGACTGAAGGAGAGACTGCGCAGCGGGCTTGTCGCCCTTTGCCTGTATTGTCATGATCTCTCTGCCAAGGCTTTCAACAGCTTCCTCAACCTTTCACACAACACAGAACACAATCAGCAGTAATATCAAGATTACGATAAGTGCGTCAAGTTGTCATGATATTACCTTCGTAAAGTCAATTGAAAATTTTCCGTCAGGATGCAAGATAAAAGCTCCTTTATCATACAACCAATTAAACTGCAATGCCTGTCCCTTCCTGCATTCACATAGCAACAGTTAAATTATCATCTGGGCTCAACAAACCATGAGAAGTATGCTTGCTCAGTTTTCGATAGTTTGCTAGGGCCTAGGAGGGAAGAGACACACTTACCCATGAGCTTCTTCTAGTCCGAAGCGAATTGACCGGAAGCATCCAGCCAGGAAAGAGACGTACATGGATTTTGATAGGCTCTTAGGAAGCAACCCCTGACAGAACAGAAGCAAACAAGGTATTATGTGATTCCACTTCAAATAGTTGAAATGATTGCATAAAAGGAATACAAGGAAACAATATAGGAATATACATCTCTGGTATTCGCTACAGAAATAACAGGATTTGAATGTCTGGCTTGGACCCCTAGAACTCTGGGCTCTTAACACAAGTGCCCCGACCTTGGTTATGAGAAAATTCCATCTGATAATTGATGAAGCAACTGACCTTGTTTATAAGAAAATTCAGAGCCCACAGACCAACTATATCAGCTTTTGCCTCCTCCAATGCTGAATGACATTCTTGAAGTTCCTGAGCATTTATCAACAAGGGGACTTAACAAGTGGCATCAGACAGGAATATCACTCCTCTTTTTCTGTCATAGCAGCTAATCATGCAAGTATTTATTTCAATTGCTACTTACATACATACCATTCTAACTGTGGACTTTTTACCACTTGGAAGAATTATGGAATGAGGTCCAATTCCATGGCAGCACTCATGGCAAACGATATGTGTATAGTAAGGCTCAAATTCAACATATTCTTTCTGCTCCTCTCTGATGCAGACATTCGCTATAGGCTTCAAAATATGCTCGAACCTGAATGATAAACAAGATTTGCACTGCATTGTCAGCATGAACTCCCTTACTTAGCTCAACACGGTGAAGTGAGAACTATATAACGCCAACCAAAATGTATAAAAGAAAATCAGTAAAGGACATACTTGGCTTCCGAAATGTTCTTAAGCATAACCATTGAAGTTCCTCGCTCATTCACAATTCGCTCATCATTTGGTAAATTGAAAGCGACAGTTTGAGGACCTTTCACATCCTGCCACAGAAGCACTTGTTTAGTTCACCGTGAAGCTATCGGACAAGGATATGGTTTTTTCTGTAAAAAATCATTTGCAATACATTGACAAGTTCCTGATCCACCTCGGCCCTCTCAATTGCCTCCAGAAGCCCGTATGAAAATAAATATAGTGCTACCACGAGGGACAAATACTAGAGCTCCACGTGATTTCAACACAAAAATAACTGCAATCTACCACAAAGGGACGGAATGCTAAAGATCTCCCAAAAAGCGGTCCCACCAATGGTTGCTGACATTAACACGCTAATAAAATATGGGCAAGATGAAGTAGTGTGACTTAAGTACTAACCATCCCCGGTGTTAAAACACTTGGATGACAACCATGTCACTGAGCATGCAAGCTACAAGAATCCAAATCCATGTATAACAACAAAAAAGTATTTCTTTCATGAAATCCTAGTGCTTTCTCACTCACTAAATCTTATAGTCTTACAGAATGAAGTAGAATTGTTTACTCCCTCAAGGATTGAAGGACATAAGGTTCTTGTCAGCCTTTTCATCTATATCACCAAGCAGAATGAGAAGACAAACTTAATTTTATCTGTCTACAAATGTATGAATGTTTTAGTACTAATGAGTACATACCAAACAGAAGTACAGAACTGTAAGGAAAAACTAGGACAATCATGAGGAAAAGAACGACCAAACATTGATACATCAACATAGAAACGTACCCCAGAGTTGTAAAGAAGATTCATCACGCGAATTGGAGCAGCAGATACATGGTCTGATTTGTAAATATCATCCAGTGGAAGATTTTTCTCCAAAACCTGAACCCAGATCAAACTTGGCGTAAATCAATGCTTAAATTTTTCCTTACAAAATCAATCGGAATTACCTCGAGTTGGTCACCAAAGAGTTTAACTTGAGAAGTTGCAATGTCGTCCCGCACCCCCACAAATGCTTCAAATGTCGCCTTTGAAACAGTAGAATTATTACTAGTAGAACAAATAAGTTTTTTTTACTGAACTCTAGACATACTATGTAGATGAACCTAATTCATGATTTTCCTTCTTTTACATGTGCATATTCATATGTTATGCAATGACTTGTTGTATTGCCCAGAGTGGGGCAAAAATTACATGGGTGAAAATATTCAGAGAGCCCCCATACAATAGAAGTGCAATCTACTCTAACTGGAAGCATGACCACTTGTCATAGTAAATGCTAATATTGCCTTATGGGGATGGCTGGCGCCTAATTGATAACAAAATACAAGTGTTTAGGACAAATTATATTGGCAATCTCAGCATAAGTGTGTCATTAAATAGAAGAACGGATATTCAACTACCCACAGATACACATATATTACATTTGGATACATGACAATTAGCCCATAAGTCAACAATATAGCAGACTTGCAGCACATTAATGAAGATGCATTGGTGAATTTTCCAAAATGCTAGCCTATAAGAAGATAAATTTGGGTATGGAGAAGGTTGGCAGCATGCGGTGTCTGAACCTCTATAGTGCAGCCAGTGTCTGAATTGGGTGTGGAGAAGAGTATCCGGCAGAGGACACGGACAGAAAGGAAAACTTCAAAAATGTGTGTGGTGTTTAGGGCACCTAAATTGCTAGATTCAACCAATAGACAGAGAGATGCCGAGAACAGGTGGGACAAGGATCCTTAAATACCTTATAACTAAAAAGACCATCTTCATATGTCTCATATGGGCCAATGGTGACATCTATGTTGGAGTCCTGGAAACATGACAGGAATGGCAAATATAGAGGTGACATCAGCTAATATTGATATAAAGAAAATAGAAACCAAAATTTACCGCTATAAATAAAAAAGTATAGCCCTTTTTTTTACCTAAAACAAGGGTTAATAGCTATATTCAATCGAATACTACAACAACAACAACAACAACAACAACAAAGCCTTTAGTCCCAAACAAGTTGGGGTAGGCTAGAGGTGAAACCCATAAGATCCCGCGACCAACTCATGGTTCTGGCACATGGATAGCAAGCTTCCACGCACCCCTGTCGATGGCTAGTTCTTTGGTGATGCTCCAGTCCTTCAGATCTCTCTTTACAGACTCTTCCCATGTCAAGTTCGGTCTACCCCGGCCTCTTTTGACATTATCAGCATGCTTAAGCCGTCCGCTGTGCACTGGGGCTTCTGGAGGCCTGCGCTGAATATGCCCAAACCATCTCAGACGATGTTGGACAAGCTTCTCTTCAATTGGCGCTACCCCAACTTTATCCCGTATATCATCATTCCGGATGCGGTCCTTCCTTGTGTGACCACACATCCATCTCAACATGCGCATCTCCGCCACACCTAACTGTTGCACATGTCGCCTTTTAGTCGGCCAACACTCAGCGCCATACAACATTGCGGGTCGAACTGCCGTCCTATAGAACTTGCCTTTTAGCTTTTGTGGCACCCTCTTGTCACAAAGAATGCCAGAAGCTTGGCGCCACTTCATCCATCCGGCTTTAATTCGATGGTTCACATCTTCATCGATATCCCCATCCTTCTGCAACATTGACCCCAAATATCGAAAGGTGTCCTTCTGAGGCACCACTTGCCCATCAAGGCTAACATCCTCCCCCTCCTCGTTCCTAGTAGTACTGAAAGCGCACCTCATGTACTCGGTTTTAGTCCTACTAAGTCTAAAACCTTTCGATTCCAAGGTTTGCCTCCACAACTCCAACTTCCTGTTAACCCCCGTCCGGCTCTCATCGACTAGCACCACATCGTCCGCAAAGAGCATACACCATGGGATATCTCCTTGTATATCCCTTGTGACCTCATCCATCACCAAGGCAAAAAGGTAAGGGCTCAAAGCTGACCCTTGATGCAGTCCTATCTTAATTGGGAAGTCGTTAGTGTCGCCCTCACTTGTTCGAACACTTGTCACAACATTATCATACATGTCCTTGATGAGGGTAATGTACTTTGTTGGGACTTTGTGTTTCTCCAAGGCCCACCACATAACATTCCGCGGAATCTTATCATAGGCCTTCTCCAAGTCAATGAACACCATATGCAGGTCCTTCTTTTGCTCCCTATATCTCTCCATAAGTTGTCGTACCAAGAAAATGGCTTCCATGGTCGATCTCCCAGGCATGAAACCAAACTGATTTTTGGTCACGCTTGTCAATCTTCTTACACGGTGCTCAATGACTCTCTCCCGTAGCTTCATTGTATGGCTCATCAGCTTAATTCCACGGTAATTAGTACAACTCTGAACATTCCCCTTGTTCTTGAAGATTGGTACTAATATACTCCGTCTCCATTCTTCTGGCATCTTGTTTGCCCGAAAAATGAGGTTGAAAAGTTTGGTTAGCCATACTATCGCTATGTCCCCGAGGCCTCTCCACACCTCAATGGGGATACAATCGGGGCCCATCGCCTTACCTCCTTTCATCCTCTTTAAAGCCTCCTTGACCTCCGACTCCTGGATTCGCCTCACAAAACGCCTGCTAGTATCATCAAAGGAGTCATCCAGATCAATGGTAGAGCTCTCACTCTCCCCATTGAGCAACTTGTCAAAGTACTCCCGCCATCTATGCTTAATCTCCTCGTTCTTCACCAGGAGTTGATCTGCTTCGTCCTTGATGCACTTGATTTGGTCAACATCCCTCGTCTTCCTCTCTCGGCTCTTGGCCATCTTATAGATGTCCCTTTCGCCTTCCTTCGTGTCTAACCTTTGGTAGAGGTCCTCATACGCCCGACCCCTTGCTTCACTCACAGCTCGCTTTGCGGCCTTCTTTGCCATCTGGTACTTCTCTATGTTGTCTGCATTCCTATCCAGATATAGGCGTCTGAAACAATCTTTCTTCTCCTTGATTGCCTTCTGGACAACATCATTCCACCATCAGGTATCTTTAGCTTCTCTTCTACTTCCCCTGGACACTCCAAACTCCTCTGAGGCCACCTTACGAATGCAAGTCGCCATCTTCATCCACATGTTGTCTGCATCACCTCCTTCCTCCCAAGGGCCCTCCTTAATGACCCTCTCCTTGAACACCTGAGCTACCTCCCCCTTGAGCTTCCACCACTTCGTTCTAGCGACTTTGTCACGCTTGTCCCGCTGGACACGAATCCGAAAACGGAGGTCAGCAACCACAAGCTTATGCTGGGGGACAACACTCTCTCCAGGTATCACCTTACAGTCTAGGCATGCACGCCTGTCTTCTCTTCTCAAGAGGATGAAATCAATCTGGCTAGAGTGCTGCCCACTACTGTAAGTCACTAGATGTGATTCTCTCTTCTTAAAGAAGGTGTTAGCTACGATCATGTCATAGGCTAACGCAAAGCTTAAGACATCTTCTCCTTCTTGATTCCTGATGCCATAGCCAAATCCCCCATGCACCCCTTCAAAACATGTGTTAGCTGTGCCCACGTGGCCATTGAGGTCTCCTCCTATGAAGAGCCTCTCGCTGATCGGTACACTCCTAACCAAGTCCTCCAGGCCTTCCCAGAACTCCCTCTTGGTGTTCTCATTGTGGCCTACTTGTGGGGCATAAGCGCTGATAACGTTGAGGACTAAGTCCCCAACTACCAGCTTGACCAGGATAATCCGGTCCCCACGTCTCTTGACGTCTACCACTCCATCCTTGAGGCTCTTGCTGATCAATATGCCTACTCCATTTCTGTTTGCAACCGTCCCCGTGTACCACAGCTTGAAGCCGGTACCCTCCACCTCAATCGAATACTACATTTAAAGATAAATGAATGAACTAATAAAACTGAGAATGAGGATACCAACCAACTCCATCCAAGCTATGTCAGATTCATAGTAATCATTTGAAAGGAAAGCATTTGCCTTGGTTTTGAGCAAATTCTTCAGGCTACAAGATACAGAGAACAATGCTTTACATAAACGAACTAAAACTTTCACAAACTGAAAGATGTTAGGTTACTAGCTTACCTTGGAGAATCAGAACAGTCCGATGCTTTGAGTAGAAGCTCAGCAACTTTCTCAAGGGATGGTTTATACTCCTTGGAGTATGGAACAATGAAAAGATCATCTGAAGCATCGGTTTGATTTGGTCCTTCTGACTGTGCTAGTGATGAAGGTAATAAGGCGTCAGGGCGTTTTATGACAGTAAAGAATCCATTTGCGTCTTTTTGTTCCTTATCGGTTAGTCCACTTTTCCATAATTCAAACTCCTACAACCACACAAAAATGTGGAAACGGGTAAATTTTAGATAGAAAGAACACACATCAAATATACAAGTACCATGCATAAGCAGAAAGCAGCAAAGTGACTAACTGCGACTGTACCATTTTGGTCATGTCAGGAGGATAGAAGTTTGCACCACGAGGCTTATCTAGGGGAAATGCTGCACGATACTCAAGCCCCTTCCACCCTGAAATTGGCTTGGTGGCATCTGTGAGCAATTTCACAGCCGAATCAGCAGTGGACAGAAAAGCCGTATTTTCATCAAGGCACGACCTGTCATGGGAAATATCAAAATGGTAAACATATATCAGCATGCTAACAAATACAGTATAAACAGTTATACAGAAATCTATCAAGAAAAGGATAGGTTAAAAGAAACGTGGTAAGTATGAATTAATAAATCATGAAAATAGACGACTGTTTAATAGCAGAACCTGGTGTCAAAAAAAGAAGAAACCGAACAAGACAAACATGAGTAACTACGCTCTCTCTAGTCTCTATGCATTTTACCTTTAGGTTGCACTTATTCATTTATATCCATAGCTGATAAAATCATAAATCAAGCAAAAAGGATGTGGGCGTACACTGCATTTACTATCACCATTGCTTTCACAGAAATTTGCTATCTACACTGCAAGACTTAAAGTTGCGGTAGTG
The DNA here is from genome assembly GCA_022496015.1 of Hordeum marinum. Lineage (NCBI taxonomy): Eukaryota > Viridiplantae > Streptophyta > Magnoliopsida > Poales > Poaceae > Hordeum > Hordeum marinum. Next base: position 415,211,127 of record CM039677.1, on the reverse strand, counting down.
CATGCTGAAAATGCACAAGAATTGTGGAAATGTATATCATAGGTGAGTAACAGAGTGTAGCAACCTCTCAAAGAGGCAGTGCCACTGGTACTATCATACATTCAGTGATGATTAATGACAAAAAAAACACAAGCCCCCTGCTTTAACTCTATATCTTCCATTCCAGTTACGCACCTGTCTCACAGTCTAGTTTATAACAAGAATTTTTTAATTGTATATGGCTACGAGGTATTACCATGGACTTTTATTAATAGAGTAATATGCCCACTTCAAGTTATCAAAGGAGGAGGAATCAGCACGTGCTTTTAGCCAGTCTCTTAGCGCTCGGTTGCTGTTCCATACCTACTTGAGAAGAAAAGTAGTGAGAAGTTGCAGAACTAAATTAAATGACGATGATTAAGAACTATACAATGCAAAAATAGTTAGCATGTTATGAAGATAAGCTATCATAACTAAGTATACATGAAGCTAGTATCTGAACAGTATTTCATGCAAGAACTAACCTGCTCATAAAATATATCATCAATAACTATTGATGCTTTTAGAATGTATCCCAAGGCTTCTTTGTCTCCTTTAGATAGAGTAGTCAACTGTTGAAATGAAAGATCAGGTATCCATAACAAATGCTAACAAAATCAACAGCCAAGGTAACACTAAAATATAAAGTTACCTCTGGTTCCATATGAATGGGAGCATAACGAGCAATTTGCTTTTGTAATGTTAAACTGCGGGATTTCATGTTGTCTTTGTACCTAAAAGCATGGCATGAAAGGTTGAAGAAAATTAATTTGACAGAAATGCAATGCAACAGGGAGCACCAAAGGATTAGGATATGTTGAATTGAATTACTTCAAAGTGGCAATTGACAACAGAGGGAAAACAAATAAATCAATCTTTTATGTTCCTAATATAGCGATTAGTTAGCAAGGAGCACGTACTGTTTGAATCGTATAGTGCTTTGGGCTTGTTTGACCAAGTGGGACATCTTGGTTAGAGTGGCCAAATGCCTCACTCAAGACATGTTAGAGTGGCATTTAGGTGATGGAATCCTCAAATTTCCCTTGAAGTTAGAACAATAACTCTCCCTACGAGGTAAAAAATACTCCATCCATTTACTAAAACCACAACAAGAATTATGGAACGGAGGGAGTATTACATAACATCTTTTTGCTTAAGGCACCACCTGGTGATAAAAAAACAGAGACCATAAATTTTAAGAACCTAGGCTTGACATCACGACAATCCCAAGACTCCAAATCCACCGTTCCAGATTCATGGTCTCAAAACCTAAACCTGGAAGGCAAATGGGGCCCTGGAATAGATTTAAGTGTCATCAACACCAAACTGGTTATTACTTCAAAAAAAACACCAAACTGGTTATTGTTTAATCAGAAACATGTTGAGAATAGTAAACTTCATAATGATTGCACTTAAATTGCATTCAGCTATTCCATAAACAAAAAGGCTTATTCCATTGAATGATAAAAGGCCCATATTTTGTCAGAATAATATGCAGAAAAAGAGTTGGCTGCTTAGTGCTTACCTTTCCTCAATAATACTGAAAAGTTTGCCGTATTGCCCATTCACATCATAGGGCACATATTCTTCACTTTCTGTTGCAAGGCAACTCTTGTACTCATCACAGTGCATATACCTAACTGCAGATACTTCACTTTCCTGCATGTTAAATATTTTAAAGTCAGTTTACAAATTAAAAATAACACGTGCAAGAAGTGAAACGAAGACAAAGGATAAAAAGTAGTTAAACATTGACAACATTTAAAGGATTTTTCATGATTTTGTAGAAACCGTGTTTTATATGATAGTGTCATACTTGATTTAATTTTTTTGTTTACAAGTAAAACAGTAGTGACACATAATTACATAGTACATACTTTCTTGTAATGCATAAGATTGTTGATTTAGACAACACTGAGCATAAAAAAGCTAAGTGAAAATGCCACTAACGGTCTAACGCAGACAGTATTGCTGAATTCTCACTTGGAGAGTGAAGGCTTCGAGTGGAATTGGAGTTAAAGTCGTCACAAGATAAACATCATTGTACTCGTTGTTGGTGTAAGTCCCATTGTTGATAACACTGCAACCAAGAGTCTAAGATTAGCATATCTTTCCTAAGGTATCTAAGATGCAGGTGAGGACGCTGTGAACAAAATCAATACGACAAAATACAGATTAGCATCTCTTAGGTTACTGGTGCTTAAACTGGTAATAGATCCAATGCAGTTCGAGGTAACAACTAACAAACAGCAATATAGACATACTAACCATTCCTGAAGAAAAACAAAGATTAGCTCAAAAGCATCAACTGGAAGCTTGATGCCTAGTTCTTCCTGGAGCTCCCTCCTGTTGATCCATGGCAGATAATAGTAAAGATTAGAACCCTAATTTTGATACAGAAGTTACCTAGCCTAGTAGCCTGGCATAGAATAGCACTGCATAGTACTTGACCAGCAAATTTAAGCAATTCAGTGACCAGCAAAACTAAAACAATGTAGCAAACGCTGTGTAACAACATAGAACACATTTGATTTGACAATCACCCACCCCATAAGTTATAGTACCTTCTAAAATAAAGTTTTAACAGCAACACAGCCCCTCCTGGTGATCAATGTCAGTACAAACTAGAACCGATCATCAGCAACTTGGGCTAGCACAGAATCACACTACAGAGTAATCGGCAGGCAATTCAGTGAGTGAACTATTGGCGTAATCGACAGGCAATATCGCAAGCACTCTGTGACAATGTGGAACGCATGTGCAAGCACACATCCCATGAGTTGACTATATATCTGTGATAGCAGTAAGATTCCCCGTGCAGCAATCATCCGAGCCCGCTAGAGCGAGTAACAGGAGCAAGCGCGAGGCCGGCGGGCTCACTCACCGCGCGGAGGAGAGGGAGGAATCCCCCGCGGAGATGTGGCCGGCGCTGGAGATGTCCCACTGGCCGGGCCACGAGTCCTTGCAGTCGGCGCGGCGCTGCAGCAGCAGCTCCCCGGTGCTCTCGCAGTAGATCCACACGTGCACCGCGCGGTGGTAGTCCCCGTCCCGGTGCACCTCCGACCTGCGGGGAGAGACGAGCGGCGTTAAGCTTACGAATCGGAACAGGGGTTAGGGCGATCCAGTCGGGGGCGGAGGGCTGGGATCGGAGGCGTGCCTGGGCTTGGAGACGCCCGTCTTGTCGCCGGCGGCGGTGAGCACGTCGAGGCGCTCCTCCGGCGCCTGGGCGGCCATCGTGGCGGCGGCGGGCGGCGTGGAAGCGCCTGGGAAGCTTCGGAGTATCTTTTTCGGGGGTGGATTGTGAGGATGATTTTTTTTATTTTTTTTTTAGATGTTGCGAGGAGGATTGGTCGGGATGTTTGTGCAAATTTCAAACGAACAGATAGCGACGGGATGGGCTTCTTTTTGTGAACCTAAAAACTCTGCTCTCCTTTCCAAAAGAAAATTCCTCTTCGATGCGTTGCAACTTGGGTGGAACACGACGCTCCTGTCCTGTCAAACGGAGAAAATACTTTGCTTGTTTGGATGGAGTACGTGCAACGTGCAGAACTCTTCTTCTTTTTTCAAGTACATTTGATTTGGCATTATTCATCAGGACACTGAAATTTCATAATCTTCTTCTTCTTCAACGATGGATTCTTCTCCCAATTCGGTTATGCTAGGGGCTGAGACCAAATCGGAGGCGGAGCCAGGACTAAAAGGATTGGAATTTTGGTCGAAGGGGGTGAAGTGGGGCATTGTTACTTGGAAGGGTGGGAAGTTGGTCCTAGTTGTTGCAACAAAATAGAATAACGTAAGAAAACTGACGAGTTCAGAAGAGCAACATAAATGATGGCGAACATGAGCTTGAATGCATCCATAGCAATGATGCATAAGGAAGTAGTGGCAACGAGCGCTAAAGAAAATGTCTTATGTAATGCATAGTTGTAAGGGAGAAATAACATCTTTCGCAAATAGGAAGGGAGAAATAACATGTGATATCATTTGTAATAGTTGACAACTTTGTAGTGGGTTACCTCCTTTTTTAGAATCACGCAACGTGGCACTTTTTTTTTAATGAAAGGGGTTGTCCCCCTGCTCCATTTTATAATGTGAAGCAAGCAAAGGTTCACAGAGTCTGGGTCTGCCAGAGAGGACAGACCAAGGAACGAGAAACAAGTAGTCTAATATGTCTTATTACATCTAAAAAGATAAGGTTGGGGAACAGCAACATAGAGAAACTCTACATCCCTACTCCACGCAGCGCGCCGATCACCTCCAAGCGATCCTGAGTAACTCCCCCTTGCATTTATCCAAGAGAAGGATGCACCGCTGAAGAAGCACCGATTGTGTGTCGTCGCAGAGCACACTCCACTGTTGAAGAAAGCCCCTTAGGCGAGCAAACACGCAGCCCATGGCTCTCCAGGTTCTTCCCTGAAAGCAAAAATCATTCCTTAGTGTCCATAGGCTCCATAAGGAAGCAACCGCAACCAGATTTAAAACTTTTTTGGTTCTATGCAATTGCCATATAGCAACAATATCATCAAGATGCCTAGGCATATGAATATCAAAGCATGTAGCAACCAATTTCCATAAGTGTCTAGCCACAATACAATCTAAGAACATGTGTTTTACTGATTCACTATCCGAGCAAAACAGGCAAGACGTGTCATCCACCTTTCTTGTTTTGTTCAAATTGTCTCGGGTAAGAACTTTATTATGAACAACCAGCCACAAAAAAATATGTATTTTTTGTGAGCACAGAATCTTCCAGAACCTATCCTCAACACTGGACTTCACCCCCCCCCCCCCCAAAAAAAAGTTGATGGCCTTATAAAAGGACTTAACCGAATACTTCCCATTTGCCTCCAATGTCCAAATAGGGCAGTCAGGGCTACCAGACAATTGTACCTGTTTAATACAGGAAATCATCTGTTGCCACATATCTAAACCTTCTTGATCTACACTTCTTCTAAAAGACAGTTTAAGTTCCTCACCATCCCAAACTTGGGCTACATTGCAGTCTTGCTGATTGCAAATGGAGAAAAGTCTCCAAAATTGCACTTTGAGGGAACATCCCCCCACCCAAATATCATGCCAAAAGCTAATATTGTGATCATTCCCTATTTTCCATTTATAAAACACTTTTGCGGCTGACATGGCCCGGGTAAAGCCTTTCCAGAAGGGGGGTCCTACATTGTTCCTTGACCATAACACGTTTGAACTATTAGTGTTGTATTTGTAGTCTATCAGTCTCTTCCAATCCCTACCTTCTGCATCAAAATATCTTTTACCCCAAGAGGCTAGCAATGCCATGTTAAAATCTCTCAAATCAAGAATATCAAGACCTCCAAAACTTTTGGCCTTAGATACTAGGCCCTAGTTAGCCAAGTGATATTTATGCTCATCTCCCAGATTGCCCCAAAAGAAGTGAGCCATTTGGGAATTAATGGCATCAATAGCCCATTTGGGGAACTTAATAATAGCCATGAGATATGCAGGGATACTGACAATGCAGGCACAAAGAAGTATTAACTTCCCTTTATAGGAGAGGGTTCTACCCATCCAGCCTGAAATCCCTTTAATAATCCTATCAATAATAGGTTGCAAGTCTTCTCTTCTAAGCTTGTCAGAGTGCAAAGGCATGCTACCTCTTGAGCTTGCGTTGGTTTTCCCTTGAAGAGGAAAGGGTGATGCAGCGAAGTAGATAAGTATTTCCCTCAGTTGTTGAGAACCAAGGTATCAATCCAGTAGGAGGAACAAGCAGTCACCAATGGATGCACCTACACAAACAATCAAACTCTTGCACCCAACGCTATAAAGGGGTTGTAAATCCCTTCATGATTATTTGCAAGGATTAGATCCGATAGAGATAGATGTAAACGAGAACAGAAAGTAAAACGTAAATAAATTGCAGCAAGGTATTTTTGGTATTTTTGGTTTATAGATCTGAAAGTATATTATGGAAAGTAGACCCGGGGGCCATAGGTTTAACTAGAGGCTTCTCTCTCTCGAAGGAAAATATCATGGTGGGTAAACAAATTACTATCAAGCAATTGATAGAAAAGCGAATAATCATGTAGTTATCCAAGGCAATGATCATGCATAAAGGCATCACGTCCGTATCAAGTAGACCGAAACGATTCTGCATCCACTACTATTACTCCACACATTGACCGGCTCATGCCTGCATCTAGAGTATTAAGTTCATGAAGAACAGAGTAACGCATTAAGAAAGATGACATGATGTAGAGGGATAAACTCAAGCAATATGGTGAAAACCCCATCTTGTTACCCTTGATGGCAACAATACAATATGTGCCTCGCTAAACCTACTATGTCACTGGGTGAGGACACCGCAAGATTGAACCCAAAACCAAGCACTTCTCCCATTGCAAGAATTACCAATCTAGTTGGCCAAACCAAACCAATAACTCGAAGAGAATTACAAGAATATGAAATCATGCAAATAAGAATTCAGAGGAGGTTCAGATAAAATTCATGGATAATCTGAACATAAACTCACAATTCATCAGATCTTGACAAACACACCACAAAAGAGGGTTACATCGGATAGATCTCCATGAAGATCATGAAGAAGATGGTATTAAAGATCAAAGAAAGAGAAGAAGCCATCTAGCTACTAGCTATGGACCCGTAGGTCTGTGGTGGACTACTCACACATCATCGAAGGGGCAATGGAGTTGATGTAGATGCCCTCCGTGATCAAAACCCCTTCCGGCAGATTACCGGAAAAGGCTCCAAGATTGGATCTCTCGGGAACGGAGGCTTCTGGCAGCGGAAAAGTATTTTTCGTGGCTCTTTTTGATGTTGGGGGAATATTTGGGAATTTATAGGCCAAATATTAGGGTTAGGAGACCTGTCAGGAGACGACAAGCCTGCTAGGCGCGGCCAGGGGGCACGCCTAGCAGGCTTGTGGCTCCCTAGCAGGGGCCTTGTCATGCACTCCAAGCCTGGTTGATTTGTTTCCTTCCAGAAAAATTCCTTCCGAAGGTTTTATTCCGTTTGGACTCCATTTAATATTCCATATCTGCAAAACTCAAAAGCAAGGAAAAAACAAAAACTGACACTAGGCTCTAGATTAATAGATAAGTCCCAAAAACAATATAAAATAGCATATTAATGCATATAAAACATCCAAAACAGATAATATAATAGCATGCCATCATCAAAAATTATAGATACGTTGGAGACGTATCAAGGCACACTCAGGTATTTAGTAGGGAAGGATCCCACTTGACAGCAAAAGATCCGCACAAAAGTTCTGGTGATCTCATCATCGATGTTGATGGTAATGAGATCACTTTTATGAAAGTTTATTCTCATCCCGGATAGGTTTTCAAAACAAGAAAGAATCCATTTAAAATTTCTGGCCTTCTCAATAGAATTTTCCAAGAAAAGAAGTGTATAATCTGCATATTGCAGGCTGACAACACCTCCAGGAATCACCTCGGGCAAAAGCCTTGTGATCAAGTGATGTCTCTTCGCTTTAATCAACATCTTAGTGAACACATCAGCTACTAAGTTAAAAAGCAAAGGAGAGGAAGGATATCCCTGTTTTAGACCATTCTTACTAATAAAGTATGGTTCATTGTTGTCATTAATCCTCACACAGGAAGATCCTTGAATCAAAGTACTTTTGATCCAATTGATCCATTTACTACCAAAGCCTCGAGAAGCCAGCATTTCAAAAAGAAATTCCTAGCTGACTCTTTCATAGGCCTTCTCATAGTCTAATTTGAGAATTAGACCCTCCGCTCCAGATTTTTTCACCTCATGGATAACCTCATGTGCCATAACCACACTTTTCAAAATAAACCCCCCTTTGATAAAAATAGTTTGATTCAAGGAAATTAATCTATCACCAAGAGGTGAACATCTCTTATTCATAACTTTGGAAAAAATCACTCCGCAATTGCTAAGACTAATTGGTCTGAATTTCTTCATCTCTCTAGCATTAGGTTCTTTAGGAATCAGGACGATCAAAGCAAAGTTGAGCCTGTAGAGATCCAACTTTCCTCTCTTAAAGTCTCTTACCTAGGCCATAAAATCCTCCTCGATTACCTCCCAGAATGTCTGGTAAAAAAGGAAGGACAGACCATCAGGTCCCGAGGCCCCATGGGCATATGAGTTGAAGATAGCTTTCTTAATTTCTTCTTCGGGAAAGTCTTTTTGGAGCATCTCATTTTCTTTCACGGTTACAAGTTCATCCTCATTCCAAAAGGAATCTCCCAAGCGAATGTTATGTCTCTCCTCAAAATCAAATAGTGTTTTATAAAAGGATGTGGCTACATCTAGCATATCTTAAGTATTAGTGACCTACCCATCAGGACCATCGAGCACCAGAACATGGTTCTTCCTATGTCTATGGTTGGCAAAGGTGTGAAAGTAAGCATTGTTTTTATCATCATCTATGATCCTGCGGTCCCTGGATCTCTGCCACATGACAGTATCTTCCTTACGCCAAATATCATCCAGGTCTTTTTTAATCTCATCCATCCTAAGTTTCTCCTCATCACTAAGACGGGTTTTTTCAGAAAAAACATCTAAGATGTCAAATTCTAATATCAGATCTCTCTTCCTTTTTTTCATGGCAGCCTCAAGATTGATGCTCCATCCTTTCACTTTTTTTGCAAAAAAGCCTGGTTTTAAAGTGCCATATATCAATGGCAGACGTGCCAGGGGCGGGGGTATTCCAAATATCTTGCACTAAGGTTTTAAAGTTAGGGTGGTCAAGCCACCATTTCTCAAATCTGAAGAGCTTCAGGGAGGTAACCCTCCAAGCACCAGTATCAATAATCAGTGGAGTATTGTCACTACCCACCCTTGGGAGAGCATTAATGGCCGACAAGGGAAAGTGGGCATCCCAATTGGTAGTGACCAACACTCTGTCAAGGATAGCAAAGATAGGTTTATTTTGGTTATTACTCCAAGTATAACTAGGGTTAGCAATAACCGATTCAACCAAGGCCCATTTGTTAATCCAATCATTAAAGAGATAGGCATAATGGTTGTTAATATTCCCATTATTCTTATCCAAAATAGACCCCACTAAGTTAAAGTCACCACCAAGCAGAGGAGGAAAAGATAACGATTCCATCACTTCATGCATCTCAGTAATAAAATCTAGCTTAAGTTTGTTGTAAGCCGTGCCATATACCACCACCAAATGCCAAACAAAATTATCACTCTTATTCTTGATGGTGGCAACAACACAGAATTTTTTGTCTACAAAACCAATCACTTCAAATAAATCAGATTTTAGACCCAGAAGGATCCCACCAGCAGTATTACAGGCAGGGAGAAAGTGCCAAAAAAAAGTTGGAATTCCGTGCAAGGGAATTTAGTGTACTATCAGGGATACTCTCTTTCTTTGTTTCTAAGAAACCCACAAAATCCACATGGTTATTAGCAATGAATTCAGCAAGGCATTGTATTTTACCAGGTTTAGCCAGTCCTCTAATATTCCAAAAACCTCCTATCATTGTATTTAAAAGGGATGAGATAAACCACAAGGTTTAGCCTTAGTATATAAAGTTGGGCTATCACTCACCAACCCAACAGTGCCCCCTAAATCTGAGTAAGTGGACGCAACATTTGGAGAAACAAAACTAGAGTCAGAAAACTCCACAACATCTATGTTATCAGGAAGTACTTCTTTAGGGTGTTTATCAGCAAAGTTCAAGCAACTAGCTTTTTTAGATTCAATCATTACACTCCATAATAGAGTCACCCATGCATAAGTCAAAAAAAATCACCTGATCAATAAGAACACAAGGTTCCAAAACTGTATAGGAGTTACCTTTGAATGACTTGGGGATTTCCAGGTTATTCTTCTGCTTGTATGCTGCAGCTTTGTCCATGATTTTAACATCTTCATGGTTCCTAGTGTTATGTTTGTGGCCCATCACAGGCCCCCATTTGGCTGGGCTGGTCCCATTGTCAGTACCTTTCTTTTTTTCTCAGCCTTAGCCTGATCTAGTGAGTTCATCAGGGACCTTTTATCAGAGGTTAACTTGTCTACCATTTCATCAAACAGGACCTACATCTCTTGTGGGTCTTCATCATTATCATCATCTGTGTCAGCCACTTCAAACCTGCTTAGCTGGGCAGAGCAAAATTCCATTTGTTCAACCAGAGAAGTCTCTATGGATATCTTCCCATCCACCACCTCATTACCTGGGTTGGGGCCATTCAAGGTACCAGATTCTTCATCCACGGATATAGGTCTTGGCTTTTCCTTAGTTACTTCTAGAAATTGGATAGGTTCAACATCTTGGAACATATTGGGTTGGAAATCAGCAGCAGACACAACTAGGTTCTTGATGGTTTTGGAGCTAGAAGCAGTAGGGCTTTTTTGAGGAAAGTTGGCCTTATCAAGTTCAGCTATAGGCTCATCATCATCTATCATATCATCATCATCTTTGGGGCTCTGTTGGTCAGATTTTCGATTACCACCAGATTGTTCATCCTGATCAGGACCATCATCATCTCCATTGTTTTCTTGTCCCACTTGTTCAAACCCTTCCACAATGAAATATAACAAGTAAAGTCTTTTCTTCATTTCCACAAGTATCTCAAAAGGAACTTTTGTTGGGTCTCTGCAAGCAACTTTAATCCTGATCTTATCATAGAAGGTTTTAAGGATACCATTCCAATCAACATCAGTGAGAATGCCAAACATAGAAGCCACTTGTGCAAACACTTTCCAAGTGCACCACTTGGGAGGAATGCCATCAATTTGAATCCAAGCCTCTGTCAGCTCTCCAAAAGGATCTGTTGCACCAGTCCATTCAAAATATTAACAGTGACACCCTCAGTAGGCAGGCTGAAAGTTGGAAATTCTATCAGGTCTTCTATATTCTTCCAAGGGGAAATCTCAGAAGGAAAGCTTTAGCAGACAATACTCTGATTTGCCACGACCACTGTTTATTCTTACAGAACATGCCATTCAGCGGCACTAGTAGATCCTCAGCACTAATATCTCCTGTGACCACATTTAGAACATCACAGTTGTCAAAGTTGAGCCAACTTGTATCTGCAGGCATGGGCACACCCACATGATAAAAGCCTAAACCAGCAGTTGCACTACCAAAGTAGGTGACATTAGGTTGCAACCGAGCCCACGCAGAACAGTTGTTTACATTATGATTGCCAGAGCAGATAAAACACTTCTTTGGTTTCACACAGTTGCCCACATAATGGCCAGGACCCCCATAATTGAAGCAAGCCATCTCCTTGTACCATGGATCCATGGGTTGCTCGACTGGAGGCGCTGATGGGGTTGGGGCGGGAGCGGCTGGCTGTGCTGGGGAAACAACCACCCCACCCCTTGGATCTTGGTTGTTGGGGTAGTAGGGGCTTTCTGCTTGCCCCCCTCCCCCATCTACTCCCGTTGTCTTCTTGGGGAGAGGTTGCCGACGAGCTGGACGTGGCCCCTTGTGGTCCTTTCCCTTGGAGATCAACCATAAGCTTCTTGACGATATCAGCAAAGGAGAGAGAACCTGGTCCAATACCCTCTATGGCAGGTTGGAATTTTGTAGGAACTGGATCTGGTCTACGAAGACGACGGACTAGGAAGCAGTCATCAACGGTAAAACGCCCCTCCCAGAACAGATCTTTCCTCACCCAGAAGAGGCGGCCGGGGAGGGCAAAACTAGGGTTAGGGGGAGGGTTTGTGTGGGGGACGGTGTCGGCAAGGGGATGGAATAACCCACATCTACTCGTAGAAAACCGCAATCTCCTCCTCATCAGCACAAACTTTATGAGAAGGCACATTTCCTCGTCTCGCTTCCTGGTTAGGACACGTCCCCGAATCAACGGGGCAGGGGTGGGTCTAGGGGAGGAGTGTGATGTCATCCCTCCCTTGAGTACGGCCATCGCAATCATATTGGATTTCAAAGTTCCATGGCCATCGCCCAGGTGTTCAGGCGCCATTCTTGGGGGAGACTGAACACAGTCCGGCACCAAATTACTCACAGGAAGCATGTATTCTAGAGGGATAACCCTCCTCAGAGATGTAACGTTTCTACGGCATAAACCATGCAACATTTGTGGAATATACGAGACAGAGGATCTGGTACACAGGATTACCTCTCCTCGATCTCCAGGCCATGGTGGCGGCTCTAGAATGCAACATCGTTCCTTGGTCGCCGCACGGCGTGCTCTCGGTTCAGGGGCGCAAACCCTCCGTAGAGCACGTCCGTCGGGCTTCCACTGGATCATGGGACGCGGGGGAACCTGATTCCCAGCGGTAGCACTCCGGGCGGGAGATTGGCTAGCCCTACCACCAATGGCCTCCTGATATTGAGATGGGACGGATTCCGCGTCTTGTACCACCTCCACTTTGCTGCTTGTACCGGATCCGTCGATTCCGCCTCCTGGATGGCCTAGAAAATCATTTGGTAGTCCATCCCTCCGTCGGCGCCGCTGTACCTCGCCCGCTCCTCGAAGGTTGAGTAGTAGATGATTTCCACACACACCGCAGGCCACCTGCTGCGGTTGGGGAAGTTCTACCAGGTGGAGAATTTCTGCATGCGCCTTCGGCTCGTTCACGTCTATCTCCGACATCATCTCCACCGAAGTTGGTGGTTGAGGAGCTAGGATTGACAGCGGCACTGCCACCAGAGCCGTCGGATGTGCATGCCTTGCCCTGAATCTGCGCGCATGGCCTGCCATCCCGTCTAGATATCAATCGGGAGGGGAGAGTGAACTGGTGGTAGGTGGGGGGTAGTGGGCGGCTGGGGGGTTGGGGTGGATAATATGAGGTTGTGATGGCCATTAATGGCGGGGTGGGTCATGAGTGGGTTCGCCTTTCGGTCTCTCGCGTCGCTTGCGGGCTCAGCCATCTTCGAAAGAATTCACACATCGTGTCACTCACCCCCATTTTCGGCTCATAGTTTGAACCATGATATTTTCTGCAACAAGCATCATGTGTTTCCAATTATAGACATGACAATGCCCAAGTAATGGATGACTGGGTGATTGAATAAGTGATAAGTGATGAGATGGAGAAATAAGTCAAGCCAAGATAATTGGGGGTTGTTTTTATGGTGAGTTCAATTACACAATGGGCGGTGTGGTGGATTTGTTCCTTTTTCCATTATCATTACACAGTTTATTTCGAACATTTCTCGCACCATGCTACTAAACCCTGTTTTCTGATATTTTCTACTATGTTGGTTTTGGACACAAGTATCATGATGTTTTATGGTAGACATGAAAGTGACCAATCAATAGATGACAAAAGTGATGAATTGGGTAAACAAAAGAGTGATGCACCAAAATGAATGGATGATTATGTGCGTGGTGGTATCCTCGCAAGAGTTACTGTGGTACATCCCCTCTTCTCATGGTTTATTCGAAAAGATCTATTACACTACTTATGTTGAATACTCGCATCAGATCAATGATAGCAACATCAATTCGGTTGTTTTGCACATGCATTGATACACGGGCGTACGTGTGTCATCTGCCGAGACAAATAACATTTAACAACAGTTGATACACAAATCACATCTATTATACGGGAGAATAGCATAGGATGTGCGTGCTCTCCCTCTCCCCTGGTCTCTCCGCGTGCTCTCTCTCCAACGGGCCAACCTCACGGTGAAAGCACATTTGCTCCCTTGGTGGTTTTGGTAATTAATAACAACATATATCTCATTGAACTAATGTTTCCACGAAGTATATTTTAGGAAAAGTTCAATGATGGGATGGCTATAGGATTGTGAGGAGACCCCAAGATGCAAGGAATAGGATTGGCAAAGCTACAAGCAAGGAGACTCTACATTTTAATTTGTGAGAAATCACTTTGAGTCCATAGGAAAGCCAATAATATTAAAAGGTTGTGAGGTAATGTTGGTGAAGAAAATGCTCCACGTGCACAAGTGCTAGCCATCGAAAACATCCACAAGCTCTCCCACATATACTCTATCTAAACCCTACCATACAAAATCGGTGCCACCAACTTTTTCCACTCGACCCAATTGATTTTCATCTCAGACAGAACCCAGCCAAACCCTAGCTTCTTGGTACCATCTAGTTCTATATCGGTGCAACCGAGATTAGTGACAAACCTACTGGTGTCCCATCTTATAAAATTGAAATTTCTGAGTTTTATGAATCGGTGTCACCGAGTTTGGAAACTACCCTCGGCCACTCATATTGGTACTACCAAGAATCATATATCGGTCTCCTTGATATTCCTAAAGTTGCCACATTTAGGACAAATCGGTATGACTAAGTTTTACTTTGGTTTCATAGAGTTGGTCACTAATGGTGTAATGGTTGAATTTTGGGAGATGCCTATATATACCCCTCCACCACCACTCACTCGCAAGAGAAGCACTCAGAACAGATCCCAACTTCCCATATCCAAATTTCTAAGAGAGAACCACCTACCCTTGTGTTGAGGTCAAGATCATCCACTCCAACCATATGGGTCTTGATTTCTAGCCTCCCCAAGTTGCTTTCCATCCAATCAATCTCTTCTACCAAGCCAAATCTATGAGAGAGTGATTGGGTGTTGAGGATTCTATCATCTTGAAGCACAAGAGCAAGGAGTTCATCATCACTACCACATCTATTACCTTTTGGAGGGTGGTGCCTCCTAGATTGGTTAGGTGTCGCTTGGGAGCCTCCTACTTCATGTTGTGGAGTTGAACCAAGAAGTTTGTACAACAAGGAGATCGCCTACTTTGTGAAGAGTTCCCCGTAGTGAGGCTAGTCCTTCGTTGACGTAAGCCGTTATGGAATAGTCAAGGTTGCTACTTCGTGGACCCTTATGGGTGGAGCCCTCCGTGGACTCTTGTAACCGCTACCCTCCATGGGTTGAAGACTTCATAAACGTGGATGTACGATAGCACCACCTATCAAAACCATGGGAAAAATCTTTGTGTCTCCAATTGCATTTGATCTCTCTAGACCTATCATGTACTACATGTGCTTGTCTTTACTTTCTGCTACTATACTCTTAGACATGCATGTGTAGGGTGTGCTTGACTTGCTATCATTGCTAAAATCTTCCCACAACTAAAATTGGGAAAAGGTCGAATTTTATTTGGTCAAGTAGTCTAATCACCCCCTCTAGACATACTTTCGATCCTACAAGTGGTATCGAAGCTTTGATCTCCAATGCATTGGTTTCACAACCTAGGAGAGTATGGCATCTAGTAAGAGAAATTATCACCGTAGAGGTGCATACGTTGATGGTACAAATTTTGCTAGTTGGAAGCATAAGATGAAAGTGCATATTCTTGGTCATAACCCCGCCATTTGGGTTGTTGTTCGTGTTGGCTTGCAAGGTGATTTCTGTGGTGATGGAAAGGAACCGGATCGTGAAGCGACCGCGGAAGAATTGAAGATGTTGCAATACAACGCTCAACCATGCGACATTCTATTCAACTGCCTATACCCTGAAGAATTCAACAAAATCAGCCGCCTTGAGAATGCAAAAGAAATTTGGGACACTTTGGTTGATATGCGCGAAGGTACCGATTTCGTCAGAGGATCTAAGTTGGATGTGCTTCAAAGTCAACTTGACAAGTTCAAGATGAAGGATGGTGAAGGAGTCACGGAGATGTACTCTAGGCTAGTTCTCATAACCAATGAGATTGCTGGCTTAGGAAGCGATGAGATGACCGACAAACTCATCATCAAGAAGATACTTAGAGCTTTGGTTGGGAAATATGATACCATGTGCACATTGATCCAAATGATGCCAAACTACAAAGATCTCAAGCCAACGGAAGTCATTGGTAGGATTGTTGCTCATGAGATGTCACTCAAGGACAAGGAAGAACTTCACAACAAGTCAAGCGGTGCTTACAAAGTCACAAGTGATTCTCCTGCTACTTCAAGTGACAACCTTGTTACCAATGAAGAGATAAGCCTCACGGTCAAGAAATTCAACAAGTTCTACAAGAGTAGAGGCAAAGAGAGGAACCCCAACTCAAGATATGAAGAGAAGCATTCATCTAGTCGTGACCGAAAATGTTACAATTGTGTAAGTCCTGGACACTACTCCAATGAGTGAATGGCCCCACATAAAAGAAGGAAAGAGTCGCCTAGAAGAAAGAACTCAAGAGATGAGTCGCCTCGAAGAGAGAGGAGGAGTAGAGATGATTGTTATGAACGAAGACCCTCAAGGAGAAGTAGAGACTCGGAGAAGAAGGATAAGTACACCAAGATCTACTCAATAATAAGACATCAAGCTCACGTTGGTGAATGAGTTTCCGGCTCTGAATCCGACAACCACTCCGAGAGAAGCTATCACTCCGACTTCGACTATAGTCAAGATGAAGGTGTTGCCAGACTTGCACTCATTTCCTCCAACTCCTATGACATATTTGATTCACCAAATGAAGGGAGTGGAAGTTGCTTCATGGCTAAAGTCCCCAAGGTATCACACCCCGAATACCTTGACTTTAATAGTGATTAGAATGACCTACTAGGAGATGATGACTTGCTATTTGACAAATCTAGTGATACTAGTCAAAATGAACTCGTTAGTAATCACTCTAGTCAAGATAAGTCATGTGATGATAATAAGTTGGAAATAGAGCCACTAACTAAATAACTAAACACTCTTAAGTTAGCCCACGAGTCTACTCCAGAAGATTATACAAAACTTGTAAGGACTCATGAGAAGCTCCACTTCGAGAAGCTCAATTTGGAGCAAGAGCATGAATACCTTAAAGGTATCAATGATGATCTTCGAAAGAAGACTTCCTCTTATCTAGCCAAACGACTTCTCTTGTCTACATTCATTCCACAAGTTAAGGCTATGCAAACTAGTAACAAAGGCAAGCAAGGTTCTTCAACTAGCTAGTAGCAATAAAAATGATAAATCCAATGATATTGCTTCTTTTAGTTCTATTGATTCCACTAACAATTCTCTTAGACAAGTTACACTTGAGCAAGAAAATGATCTATTGAAAGGGATTATAGAAAAAGGTATCTACAAAAGTCTTGTCAGATGTAAGCAATTAGAGGAAATTGTACGCAAACATGAACGATACCGGAAGAACCATGGCATTGGCTACTTCAATGCCAATGGAATTTAATGGGAATAAGGTCAATACCCCAAGCCCAAGTATGTTCATCAAAGGGAGAAGTACGAACATACTCTTACCAAGGGACAAAAGCTCAAGATGACCTTCCACCATAAGACCACAAGCTCAAGGGCAAGGACAAGCTTCAAGAGGAGATTGACTCGTATGAAGATGAATCCCAAGCCATGGTCAAGTGGGTTCCTAAGGATACTACAAGCTCAACTGCTACAAGTGCCACTTCAACTTGAAGGATTCCCATCAACTTGATGTGGGTCCCCAAGAAGAAGAACTAGAGAAGTTCGTGAGGGGTGAGTCCACCAATGAAATCCACTCACATTCATTATTGGAAAGGACTAGATGCAATTAAAATCAACATTATGCAATAGTTCAAGGAGTCACACATTCCCCCAAAGGTAAGCAAGGTACAAGGTAATTAATGAATCCATGGACATCATCATGTGTACTTTGCACTCCATGTCCATATATATCCTTGTATTTTTCTCTTGTGTGTGGGACTAACCCATGTAGGTGAGAAGAGTAAGAAACAAAGAGGATTTCTCCCAACTCAAATGATCTTTATCAACTATGAGCATCCACCACTATCCACATGGATTCTTCTATGACAAAACCCAAGGTTAGTTTATACTTCTTAGGGGGGATGTCACATCAAGGGAGAGCTTTACTCTAAGACTTGAGTTAAAGCATCTCTTAAAATGTGACAACACTAATAAGCTTTATGTAAAAGTGGAAACGCCAAATTAGTTTCCTATTTTCCTTATTTCTATTTTTCTCCCTCGATAATTTACTTTAGAATGACATGTGTTTATTCAGGTAACCACCACTTTGAATAAGCCCTCCTGAGCTATTGCCTTTTGTTCCAGCCTCCGTCTGACATCAATTCTATTTTTTCAATATTCAGACTCTAAGAATTTAACACGTGTCCTGGTAGTGCACAACATAATAATATTTTTATTTTTATTTCCCTCTCATAAATCTACATTAATGGGGAGAAAGCATAAATGAAAATGTATTCATTTGCAATACTTGATTCTCGGGATAAAGCAATAATTCAATTAAATATATAACAATATTAAACCAACCACACTAGCTTTCACCTAGTGCGTTTGAATTGCTGCTCGTTGATGCTTTTTTGTTTGATCCTTCTCTTTGTTTTTTTGGCTGGTTCATTCTCGGTTTGTGGGTTTCTTGTTAGAGGCCGGTCTAGTCAGTCCGCTTTCTGGGTGCACTGCTTTACTGCGTCGTGTTCCCTGCCTCATTTCATGCCACATTTTGCATCAATAAGATTGTGGGTGTCATCGGTTACTTCCACGTATATTTGTGTCACTATGATTTACGTGGTGGTTTGAAACCAATCTGCCAAGGGGCTTAAGTGGCGCTTCGAGAAACAATGATGACTTCTTCCCTCCCATCTCTCTAAGACCATTCTTCCATATCGGCTCATGGCATGATGGTTGTAGCACACTGTCATCTTCTCCAGCCTCCAGCATCACCCTGCCCCCCTTACGGATTGCGAGAGCTAATGTCCTGTCGGATATGGACTGAGTGCCGCATGTGCTCCTTCTTCACTACCACGCCGCCGCCAAGCATTGATGGGAGGCCACCGCCTTGAGTTCGCATTATCCTTTATGTGGGTCAGAGTTGGCTAAGCATGACCATTGCGAAGGAAAATGGTCGCCAGCTCCGTGGGATTGTTTCAGTGGCACACTGCTAGATATGGGATGGTCGCCGGGTAAGCCGCTGTGGGCGGGCTACTCCATAAGTTGGCCAACACAATCTAGTGCTTGGCTCATGGATATTGTTGACAAAGCCAACTCCGACCACCCCAAGATGTCCATGGGCCAGAACCTCTACACCGAAGTAATGAGGTACTCTAAGAACTATACCAATTCAAGCGCAACCACTTCATTCTGTTTGCCGACCACAACTACATTCTCCCATAAATATAAGTAATGCTAAAAACAATTAAGTTATGTGGTTGAGATAATGCTAATTTTTCCTTATGTTTTGACCAGTTTCTAACAATGGAATTACCAGTCTTAAGAGATGCAAGCAAACAAAAGAACTAGTAGAAAATGACACATGGCAAAAAAATGAGTAGGAGATCATGAAGTTGATTCCTGTTGGGGAACGTTACATGGGAAACAATTTTTTCCTATGCACACACAAGATCTATCCATGGTGATGAGCATCTACGAGAGGGAAAGTAGATCTACATAGCCTTGTAGATCGCTAAGCGGGAAGGGTTAATAAATGCGGTTGATGTAGTCAAACGTCTTCGCGATGCAAACCGCAAGCCGTCCCCCGATCCAATCACGATCCGTCCCCCGATCCAGTCACGGTCCTTCCGATCTAGCACCGAACGGACGGCACCTCCGCGTTCAGCACACGTACAGCTCGATGACGACCTCCTCCTTCTTGATCCAACAAGAGGGAACTGAGAGGTACATGAGTTCTCCGGCAGCGCAACGGCGCGGCGCCGGTGGTGGTGGAACTATTCCGGCAGGGCTTCGCTTAAGCACCGCCAAAACTATTTGGTGGAGGAACTAGAGAATAGAGAACTAGCACGTGGCTTAGGGTTTTGGGGCTCTATTCCTCTAGTATATATAGGAGGGAGGAGGGAGGAGGCAGTCTCCCTAGGGTTTCCCCTTGGGTTCAGCTGAAGTGGGAGAGATGGAGGTTTCCACCAATCCTAATCCAAGTAGGATTGCAATCCTACTTGGAAACCCTCTCCCCCTTAGTTTTTTCCCTTCCCACCTTTCCTAGCCACATGGGTCCTTCGGGGCTAGCTTGCCCAGCCCACTAAGGGCTGGTGAGCCACTCCTAAGGCCCATGTGGACTCCCGGCGTGGGTGGCCCCTCCCAATGGACCCCCGAAACCCTCCTAGCACCCCTGGTACACTACCGAAGTACCAGAAACTTTTCCGGCAACCAAAACGGGACTTCCTATATATCAATCTTTACCTCTGGACCATTCCGGAGCTCCTCGTGACGTCCGGGACTCTGAACAACCTTCGATCACCACCATACATAACTCAATACTACCGAAATGTTACCGAACATTAAGTGTGCAGACCCTGCGGGTTCGAGAACTATGTATACAGTGGCTGATCTCTCAGTAGGGCGAGGCGGGGCATCCACCCTACCTTGATTTTGGGTGATAGTTATATACGTATATGTATATGCTCGTTGGCCGGTGGAATAGATCGCTGGGAGAATCAATTACAAAGGCTCCCGTAGAGGATGAATCGGAGTGCTCTTTTGACGTGGTCGTGAGTAGGCTCTTTATTTGGTATGTGGGCTAAGCTACAAGTGATGAACATGCATGAAGCAGCCCGATTAAGACTATCCAGTCATCTCACGACGCCACAAAGATGAGGAAGCGTGAGTATACAAAAGGTGTCTGTAGCAAGCAAGATCTGACACATGGAGAAGGGAATACCAAACACACGAAGGATAGAATAATTTTTAGAATTCCACTACCCGTATTTTTAGACATATCTTGACACAAGAATTACTATAGAGGGACTATTTGTTCTGTTTTGCATTATAAAATTGCTAAAAAGTTCGCCCTACGTTAAAAATATTTTGTCCTCTGCCACTCTATGTATACATGACCGAGACACCTCTACGGTCAATAACCAATAGTGGGCTTGGATGCCCATATTGGTTCCTGCATATTCTACGAAGATCTTTATCGGTTGAACCTCTATGTCAAGGATTCAGTTAATCACATATGCAATTCCCTTCATTCTTCGGTATGTTACTTGCCCGAGATTCGATCGTCGGTATCTCTATACCTAGTTCAATCTCGTTACCGGCAAGTCTCTTTACTCGTTTCGTAATACAAGATCTCGTGGCTAACTCTTTAGTCACATTTCTTGCAAGGCTTATGGTGATGTTGTATTATCGAGTGGGCCCTGAGATACCTCCCCGTCACATGGAGTAATAAATCCTAGTGTTGATCCATGCCCACTCAACAGACACCCTCGGAGATACCTGTAGAGCACCTTTATAGTCATCCAGTTACGTTGCGATGTTTGATACACACAACGTACTCCTCCGGTGTCAGTGAGTTGCATGATCTCATGGTCATAGGAATAGATACTTGACATGCGGAAAACTATAGCAATAAACTGGCACGATCATATGCTATGTTTGTAGTTTGGGTCTTGTCAATCCACTAGTGCAGAAACGGCCTATTGTCGCGGTTGGTAAGGGCCTCGAACCGGCACTAAAGGGTGGGGACTAAAGCCTACCCTCCTTTAGTCCCGGTTCAACACGGCCCGGCACCAAAGGCCCTCCACGTGGCATCCTCCGGCGTCGTGGGCTGGGGGACCTTTAGTCCCGGTTGGTAACACCAACCGGGACTAAAAGTATTTAGTTTTTTAATTTTGTTTTATTTTTCCTTTTAATTCTTTAGGGGTTTATGAATTAATTATGATTTAATTTTCCTTTTAATTTTGTGTTTTCCATTTAATTAATTTTCATTTCAAACATATATTACACTACTACATATATTGTACACACGTTGTGCATATATATATATATATAGAATATCTCGTAGAACCGATCATATATATATATATATATATATATATATATATCATCGAATTGTTCGTATGATGACCATTCACATACATATATATATACAATTTCTCCTACAATTTGAGGATCATTACATATATATATGCATGCATTACTTGTTCTTGATTTTGTAATGGTATTCTCTTTTGGGATCTATGACCTGATCGACCATAAATTCAGCTAATTCCTCTTGAATTGCTCGTACCCGAGCCTCTGGTATGAGCTGCCCCCGCATCTGCATCAGCTACAAGATGGAGATCAAGATGAATATATTAGTTGTGTGTATATATATTAGCTAGATCATTACAAACAAATTATGGATAGTGTTCTGACAAACGTACCCAAAGATTTTTTTTCGTTTCTGCTCCTTTCAGACGTGATCATGCGAATGTTCTCGCAAATGTAGTATGCGCATAAACTAGTCCCTTGCTCCTGCCTCATGCACTTTACGAGAATAAAATTCAATCCGATAATAATTAATCAAGCATGATAATGGTATTGAAACTAGAATTAAAGAGATGCACGGACGTAGCTAGCT
Organism: Hordeum marinum; assembly: GCA_022496015.1. Taxonomy (NCBI): domain Eukaryota; kingdom Viridiplantae; phylum Streptophyta; class Magnoliopsida; order Poales; family Poaceae; genus Hordeum; species Hordeum marinum. The sequence continues at coordinate 415,188,913 of CM039677.1, read as the reverse complement.
AGCTAGTAGTACTATGTGCCCAGTCGCCTGGGACCTGTTTGATGAACTTGGCCCAAGCCCTGCCGCCGGCAAAGAAAATGAATAAATGAGTTATTAACTATAGTTGATATCAGGAAATGAAGTAATTAAAGAGGCCGACATAGTGCAATAATCATTGAAATTACCTGTCAAGCAGCCCCCTCACGATTGCGTATTCGGATGGATCCTTAAATAGCGAGTCGAGTACTTCAACTTTTCGCTTTTCAACTTCAATGATTAACAAGATCCAGTGGTAACTGCATAACTCATCAACAACACTTATTAACATCTAGTAAGCAAAAAATTGAATTTGTAGTACAAGATATATATAGTAACACTCACCCGAAGTTGTAAGGAAGTAGTATTTTTGGTTGGGTGTTTAGATGCTTCAAAAAATCTAGCATGGCTTTCTCTGTGTCTTTTCTCGAATATGCAGTTTCTCATATCTTTTGATTAATCATATTTGCGTCAATGAACCCAATGCCATGGCGTCCAGCTTGTTTCATTTCATACATCTTCATTCTGCATAATACCACAGAAACGAATATAGTAAGGATAATTACAGGTAATGAACGAGAGCAGAGCTAGCTAGAGACTTAAAGTATAGAAAGAAATTACTTATAGACAATAGCAACTGACTAAAGATTTGTCGAGTGCGTCTTGATTGAATAACTGAAACAACTCTGAATAATGAATCCACAGATCTTTTTTATGGAAGTAATGCCTCCCTTTGACTCTCACCATGAGGGACTCTTGATTGGTATTTGCTGTTATTTGCATGTACCACATATGCAAATCGTACATTCTCGTTGGTAGAAGCTTGACATCTTCAGGCTTGACCAGAGGTTTGTCGCGGGCATATTGGTATTTTACTTCTGACTCTTTTAGCCCCGGGATTTCCTCAAGGCCTAGGAGTTGTTCAACACTGACACCGGCCTCTTTAGCCATCCTAATATGTTCTTCGGTTACTCCTGGCCGACCGGTGGTACTCACAGGCGTTTGTACAATGAGCGGGGGGATCGATTGCACTGCCTATTCTCCCAGCTGGGGCATAGTTTTCCCGCTTTTTTTTGCCAACTCCTTGGCTAGAGCTCGAGCTCGACTCCTTTTGTCCTACAAGATATGACTTCTTGATAGACCGCACATAGTCGCTGTCCTTCTGATTGACAGCCGGTCGAGCCATATCAATGAAGTGTTGTGAGACATGCTCAGGTACTTTCTCCTTTGGCGGCTGGGGCGGTTTCGGTCCAAAATGGGCCTTCACTTTGGCATCCACTGCGCTCTCGAGTTCCTCCTCGGTCAGGTGGTAAGGCAACTTCGGAAGAGGCTTGAGGCTTGGACCATATCTGAATTTCTTGCCTGTTGTACCACTAGTCATCGTAGCTGTGTCCTCTCTCTTTCGTTGTTGCTTAGGCGACAGAGCACGCTGAGTCGACGGAGCACGCTGATGTCGTGCCGGACTTGGAGGAGGAGTTGGCTGACGAGGTGCCAGACTTGGAGGAGGAGGAGTTGGCTGATGTCGTGCCAGACTTGGAGGAGGAGTCGGCTGACGCGGTGCCGCACTTGGAGGAGGAAGAGTCGACTGGCACGGCGGTGGACTTGGAGGAGGAGGAGTCGGTGGCCTTGGAAAGACGATGCAATCCTTTTTTCCATAGAATGATACGATGTATGGCCTCTCCCAGTGTTCTCTCCTCGTCACCTCCAGGAATGTCAAGTTGTAGCTCGTGATATGCTGACATCACTTCATCAACCCCAACACGAGCATAGCCAGCTGGAATGGGATTGCAATGGAAGGTTACTTCTGGGGGATTTGCTAAAGCATAGCCATCCGCCACCTTCATGGATAAGTTCTTCACTTTCATGTGTAGCTCAAAGTTAGTCGTGTCTTTGATATCATCTACGGGGTAGCTAGCTAGCAGTGCATCATCATCGATATCGGTCGGGGCAGAACTCACGCTGCTTCTCGGCATAGATGGGACGGTGGTATCCAATGTTGGATTGATTTGCTCATGCTGCCGCTGAGATGCCCTTTCCTGGCTGAGTGAGTCGATCTGCTCCTGCTGCCGTTTGACTTTGGATTCCAACACCAAGTGCTTTGATTCTAGGCCTTCAAGGCGGAGTGATTCCTCCTTCTTATTTTGCTCATCCCACATCTTCTTTCTCGCACGGCTTCTGTAGTCGTCATTCCCTCGTGTTCCCTCGTGTTCTTCCCGGGTGTTCAGGATTCTTCAGGGCACGCGTAAGCTCGTCGTCCTCTCTGTTGGGCGTGAACACCCCCGTTCGAGCTTCTTCGATTTTCATCAGAATTTCATCTGTCACTTTTTTAAGACTTGCCTTCACCATAATAGCCCCTGTCTTTGGGTCCAACTTCCCCCATGCGCATAAAACCATGTCTTGCACCTCAGGGGCCAGGTCACTGTAACTGGAGCGACCCCTGCACTAATCATATCTTTTTTGGATTGATCCCACTTAGACAGGGCCGTTTGGTAGCCACCTGGTCCAGAGTATGGTGCCACTACTTTTTCGCAGCATTAATCTTGTCATTTCCCGAACGTTCCTTAGCTAGTTCCGATTCCTTGAACTTCACGAAATCGTCCTAGTGATCTTTTGCCTTCACCAGTGCTCCCTCGAATTTCGGAGTCGTCTTGTTTGCTTTGACGTATGCAACCCATGCATTTTTCTTGAAGGTGTTGAATGCGATCACCATCTTTTAAGAGCATAGTTTCTGACTTTCTTCATATCTGCATCTGTCAAGTTATCTGGTAGTGTGAAATGTGACATCAACTCGGTCCAAAGCACATCTTTTGCTCTTTCATCGACAAAAGTAACTCCTTCTCGATCTCCCTTTGCTGCCTTTTTCCATTCTTGTGTGGAGATCGGGATTTGGTCCCTGATAATAACTCCGCATTAATTCTTGAACTTGGTCGCATTTTTCTTAGGTTCAAGCGGTTTGCCAGTTGATGTGTTGATGGAATAGATGCTGAACTTTACGCCAGGGTCCAACTTTTTGGCCGGCCTCGAACTACCCTATTGCTTGTAGAAGATTTGCTCGATCCGGAGGCCTAAAAGAAGAAAGATTGATTCGTTAATACATATACAACTCAATTAAGACATGTAATGATCATCGGATGGCTTATATAATAAATATACCTCGCCGGTCTTTGTTATTTGAAGAACATTTTCTTTGTCAACGTCATTGTCGAATTCATCTACTCTTTCGTCTTCATCAGACATATAACCCTCACCGGAATTGTTCAGATATTTCGAGCCGTCATCATCTTCATGTTCATGCTCTGGGCTCGTGGAGCATATGATGTTGAACAGAGCCTCTTCTCCTTCTCTGCCGGTATAGTCCATAGCTTTTATTTAACTAACCCAGAAGAAAGAAAAAACAATTTAGTATTCAAATTAGATTGCATGCAATCAATAAGGAAAACTGAATCATAGTACATAATATGCATCATCGAATATAATCTCGAATAAATTGTCTCGAATATTATCGAATATAATCTCGAATACATCTCGAACATTATTACTAATACATCTCGAATATTATTGATTATATAATATCACTACTATAGATCCAGTTGACGTCTCGCGCGGCAGGCGGTGGACACCCAAAGAGAAGGAACTATGACAGGATCATAGCTCGGGTGAGATCCCTGAAGAACCTGCCAGGTATTGGAGAACCTGACGTCCAACGCATCTATGTAGCGACGGACATGCTCGTCCTCCTCCCTGACACGGTGGCATACCACCTCCGACGAGGTCGGCTACCTCCGCACCGAAAGTTGCCCACGTGAACGCCACCAAAGAAGCTCCGTGTCGACGGCGGGATCCGGGTTCCTCACCAAGCCGCGCCCCCTGAAGGTAGCACCTCCCAGTGCCAGCCCGGCGGAGCCCAGTCCCGGACATGGCTCCTCTGAAGCAGGACGTCATTGCGAACGAGTCGATGACGAGGATGGGGGCCAGACGTCGTTGACTCTGAGAAGAAATTCTTATGAAAAAAAATTCCTCTAACATTTAATTAACATTCAAAATTCATCTAATTAAAATCTAATTAAAATTCATCTAACATCTAATTAACATTCAAAATTCATCTAATATACATCTAATATACATCTAACATCTAATTAATATCTAATTCATCTAACCTCTAATTAACATTCAAAATTCATCTAATATACATCTAATTAATATCTAATATACATCTAATTAACATTCAAAATTCATCTAATTAATATCTAATTAAAATTCATCTAACATTTCTATATATCTAGAATTCACCTAATTAAGCAAAAAAATCCAGAGGCCGGCGAGGCGAGTCAGGGGCTCACAGTGGGGCGACGGCCGGCGAGGCGAGGCGAGTCATTGGTGACGGCGACGGAAACGACGCGTGAGCTCGAGGAGGGGGCGACGCGCAACGGGGGCGGCGACGGGGGTTGGCGCGTCTGGGGCGGCGACGGCGTGGGCGGCGCGTCGGGGGCGGCGCGTCGGGGGCGGCGACAACGACGGCGTCGGGGCAGGTGGTGCATCGGGGGCGCGCGGGCGATAATCTCCTCTGTGGTCGAAGAGACGAAGAAAGCAGAGGGAAAATGAAAAAAGTGAAAGTGTTGCTTATATAGGAAGACCTTTAGTCGTGGTTGGTGGCTCCAACCGCGACTAAAGACCCCCCCCTTAGTCGCGATTGGAGCCACCAACCGCGACTAAAGGTGAATTTCAGCGGGCGTGGGCAGTGGGAAGCGAAACCCTTTAGTCACGATTGGTGGCTCCAACCGCGACTAAAGGGGACCGCGACTAAAGGTTGGTGCTCGCGCAGGCGCGTTGCGGGTCAAGTTTAGTCCCACCTTGCCAAGCGAGTGGCGCCTGCACTAGCTTATAAGCCTCGCCGCGGCTCCTCTCTCGAGCTCCTCTCTAAGCAGGCATGTGTGGGCCTAATGAACTTGTGCGGCCTTGTTGGGCCTACTGGGCCTTGCGGGCCTGCATCTTGGCCCAACTAGAGGTTGGGTTTCTAGTCGTATGCAGGCCGTGGCGGCCTAGTAGGCGGCCTATTTTTTATTTTTTATTTATTTTTTCATTTTTTTCTTTATTTATTTTCTTTTGTTTCTGAGTTTTTTGTGCTTTATTAAGAGTTAATGAGTGAATCTTTTTGCGTTAGGTCAAAAAAATTATAAACTTTTTGTTAGTGGCAGTAGTTTTCAAATTTGAATAGTTTAAATTTGAATTATTTAAAATTTGTGTGAATCACTAGTTGTGAATAACTTTACTTTAAAAACAGATTTTCAAGTGATTCTTTTTTCTACTGTTTAATATTATCGTGTTTTATCATTTATCCAATTTGGTAATTCTTAGGTTATTTAAAAAATTAAATGCCTTTGTAACAGGCGAGTTTTTGTCTGAAACCTTTATACTTCGAAAGAGATTGTCCATTTGTACACGAAATGCATCCAGTTTTTGCCGTAACCCTCTCAAATTTTTAGCACATGCTATGCGGGTGAAATGATGATACCATGCAGACTTTTAACCTTTCCAGAGTTCATTTGTAGTGCTTATCAATTTCAGGGTCATTTAGTTCAAAAAAATCAGTAAATGCATGAAAAATAGCAAATGAAGTCAGAAAGGGTTGAAAATCGATGGCCTCCCTTCGAATGGTGCATATTGAATGCATAAAAACTCTAGAGTTGAAATAAGTTAAGAAAAATGAAATGCCTTTATAACAGGCGAGTTTTCGTCTGAAACCTAATACTTCGAAAGAGATTGTCCGTTTTGTACACGAAGTGCATCCAGTTTTTGTCGTAACCCTCTCAACATTTTAGCACATGCTATGTGGGTGAAATGATGATACCATGCCAACTTTTAACCTTTTCAGATTTCATTTGTAGTTCTTATCAATTTCAGGGTCATTCAGCTCAAAAAATCAATAAATGCATGAAAATAGCAAATGAAGTCAGAAAGGGTTGAAAATTGATGACCTCCCTTTGAATGGTACATGCTGAACGAACAAAACACATAAGTACACTACTATTACAAAGATTCCCTTCGGTTTGTCCGAAGTGGGACTTTCTAGATATATAAGTCCGAAAACTAATTAGAGAAGTCGGTCACATCCCAGAGTGGGATCTTTGTGTGTAAACCTTTTTCTTTGCGTGTGTCCCTTTGCGTCATAACCATGGACAATCTTCATCGTTTAACTTGATGCTCGGTTCAACATTCACTGTTAAGGGAGCAATTTCATGAAACTTTTCACAATCTTCTGACATGTGTGTCTTGTCCTCCACTCCCATGATGTTTCTTTTCCCTGGAAGAAATATGTCGCGCTTTGGCTCATCACATGATGTATTTGCTTATTTATATATTCTTTTTCTCGGCTTGGTAGACATGTCCTTCACATAGAAATACTACGCCACATCATTGGCTAGGACGAATGGTTCGTCTGCGTACCCAAGATTGTTGAGATCCACTGTTGTCATTCCGTACTACGGGTCTTCCTTTACCCCGCCTCCTATCAGATTGACCCATTTGCACCTAAACAAAGGGACCTTCAAATCAAGTCCATAGTAAAGTTCCCATATCTCCTCTATTTAACCATAGTATGTGTCCCATTGTTGTTTGCTGCATCAAAGCGGACACCACTGTTTTGGTTGGCGCTCTTTTTATCTTGGGCAATCGTGTAAAATGTATTCCCATTTATCTCGTACCATTTGAAAGTCAATATAGTCGAAGATGGTAACTTGGATAGCAAGTACAAGCCATCTTCAAAAGTGTCATCATGAATGAGACGTGTATGCAACCAACTGGCGAAAGTCACTGTTTGTTCATGTGTAATCCAGTCGTCAGACTTCTCGAGGTGTTTGGAGTGTAGAATATTCTTGTGTTGCTCGATATACGGAGCTACCAAGGCGGAACTTTGTAGAACTGTATAGTGTGCTTGTGCCAAAGAATGCCCGTCATGGCATATTAGTGAATTCTTTCCTAGTGTGCCTTTTCCACCCAGTCTGCCCTCATGCCGAGATTCAGGAACACCTATCGACTTAATGTCAGGAATAAAGTCAACACAAAACTCAATGACCTCCTCTGTTTCATGGCCCTTGGAGATGCTTCCTTCTGGCCTAGCACGATTATGAACATATTTCTTTAAGACTCCCATGAACCTCTCAAAGGGGAACATATTGTGTAGAAATACAGGACCCAGAATGGCAATCTCCTCGACTAGGTGAACTAGGACATGCGTCATGATATTGAAGAAGGATGGTGGGAACACCAACTCGAAACTGACAAGACATTGCACCAAATCATTCTCTAACCATGGTAGGATTTCTGGATCGATTACCTTCTGAGAGATTGCATTCAGGAATGCACATAGCTTCACAATGGCTAATCGAACGTTTTCCGGTAGAAGCCCCCTAAATGCAACCGGAAGCAGTTGCGTCATAATCACGTGGCAGTCATGAGACTATAGGTTCTGGAACTTTTTCTTTGCCATATTTATTATTCCCTTTATATTCGAAGAGAAGCCAGACGGGACCTTCATACCGAGCAGACATTCGAAGAAGATTTCCTTCTCTTCTTTGGTAAGAGCATAGCTGGCATGACCCTGAAACTGCTTTGGATCCATACCGTCTTCTCCGTGCATACATTGCTGGTCCTGTCGTGCCTCCGGCGTATCTTTTGTTTACCCATACACACCCAAGAAGCCTAGCAGGTTCACACAAAGATTCTTCGTCACATGCATCACATCGATTGCAGAGCGGACCTCGAGGTCTTTCTAGTACGGTAGGTCCCAAAATATAGATTTCTTCTTCCACATGGGTGCGCATTTGTCAGCATCATTCGGAACAGATTGTGCACCAGGACCCTTGCCAAAGATTACTTTTAAATCCTTGACCATATCAAGTATGTCATCACCCGTACGGTGGCGAGGCTTCTTCCGGTGATCTGCCTCACCATTGAAATGCATGCCTTTCTTTCTTACGGGATGCCTGCTCTGAAGAAAACGACGATGCCCCAAATACACATTCTTGTTACATTTATCCAAATATATACTGTCAGTATCATGTAAACAGTGCGTGCATGCGTGGTATCCCTTGTTTATCTGTCCTGAAAGGTTACTGAGAGCAGGCCAATCATTGATGGTTACAAACAACAACGCATGTAGGTCAAATTCCTCCTGATCTTTCGCATCCCACGCACGTACACCTTTTCCATTCCACAACTGTAAAAGTTCTTCAACCAAAGGCCTTAGGTACACATCAATGTCGTTGCCGGGTTGCTTGGGGCCTTGTATGAGCACTAGCATCATAATGAACTTCCGCTTCATGCACAACCAAGGAGGAAGGTTATAGATACATAGAGTCATAGGCCATGTGCTATGATTGTTGTTTTGCTCCCCAAAAGGATTAATGCCATCTGTACTTAAACCAAACCATATGTTCCTTGCATCCTTTGCAAAGTCCTTCCACTTTCTCTCGATTTTTCTCCACTGCGACCCGTCAGCGGGCACTCTCAACTTCTCGTCTTTCTTACGGTCTTCGTTGTGCCATCACATCAACTTGGCATGCTCTTTGTTTTGGAACAAACGTTTCAACTGTGGTATTATAGGAGCATACCACATCACCTTGACACGAATCTTCTTCCTGGGGCGCTCGCCCTCAACATCACCAGGGTCATCGTGGTCGATCTTATAGTGCAATGCACAACATACAGGCATGCATTCAAATCCACGTACTCACCGCGGTAGAGGATACAGTCATTAGGGCATGCATGTATCTTCTCGACCTCTAATCCTAGAGGGCAGACAACCTTCTTTGCTTCGTACGTACTCTCTGGCAATTCGTTGTCCTTTGGTAGCTTCTTCTTTAACATTATCAGTAACTTTTGAAATGCCCTGTCAGATACACCATTCTCTGCCTTCCATTGCAGCAATTCCAGTGTGGTACCCAGATTTTTATTGTCATCTTCACAATTTGGGTACAACCCCTTTTTGTGATCCTCTAACATGTGCTGCAACTTCAGCTTCTCTTTTTCACTTGCGCAGTTTCTCTTTGCATCGGCAATGGCCCGACCAAGATCATCAGCGGGCTCATCCGATGCCTCTTATTCAGCTCCTTCCCGCATTGTCGGCTCAGCTTCTTCCTCCATTGTTGTACCATCGTATTCATGAAACCCATGGCCAGGATAGTTGTCGTCATCCTATTCTTCTTCATTTTCTTCCATTAGGACCCCTCTTTCTCCGTGCTTGGTCCAAAAGTTATAGCCGGACATGAAACCGGACTCAAACAGGTGGACGTGAATGGTTCTTGAGTTAGAGTAATTTCGATCATTCTTACAGCCAGCACATGGACAATACATAAAACCATCCGACCGCTTGTTTGCCTCAGCCATAACCAGAAAAGTATGCACTTCATTAATGAATTGGGGAGAGCATCGGTCGTCGTACATCCATTGTTGGCTCATCTTCATTACACAACACCGAAAAGACAACATTAATACAAGTTCGTACATAAAGTTCATACACACTTGTTCTCATAAAACAACATACAAACTCTCTAGCTAAAGCATTTAAATGCAACAACAAATGCGATCAACATCGCAACTAAGGTAACAATTGATCCAACAGCATAGTGATACCAAGCCTCACTATCAATGGCATATCTTTTAAATTTTCTAATCTTCAAGCGCATTACACCCATCTTCATCTTGTGATCATCGACGACATCGGCAACATACAACTCCAGTTTCATATTCTCTTCTTCAACTCTTTTCAATTTTTCTTTCAAATACTCGTTTTTTTCCAACTAAATTTAACTTCTTGACAAGAATATCTATGTCGGTTGGAATCTCCGGTTCACATACCTCCTAGATAAAAATATCTATGTCAACTTGATTGGCATAATTGTCATAAACACGAAATGCAACAAAGAGTTCTAAAAGAGAGTATATACCACATCCGCATCATAAACTGGACGAGGGCCGACGGGGATGGATTTCAAAACCATGCCACTATGTATAACAAACAACCATATAGGTAAGAAAACTATACAAGTAACTAACTAAATCTTACAAACATGGTTTTTTTTATTATAAAAATGATAAGAACAAGAGGCTCACCAAGGTGGTGCCGACGACGGGACGGTGCGGGCGATCGACGGTGGTTAGGACGGGGACGGGAAGGCACTAAGTAAACCACACCTACAAATGCAAAGTAAGAAGTTAATTTGAGCTCAAATTTCATAAATCAAATAAACTACCACATACAAACTAAACCCACAAGTTACTATACTTATAGAGCATTGCAAGAGCTAATCTAGCAATGAGAGATGAAAGGACAAATTTGCTAACCTTTGTGAACACTTAGATGGATGGGATGCCTCCAAATCTTGACAATTTTTGGCAAAAATGCAGGATGAGCTCGAGGAAGAGAGGAAGAACAAAGAGGAGAGGAAAGGGGAAGAATAGAGAGGACTCTGCTCGGGCTGGTGCCGAAGGGTTTCAATATAGGGGATCTTTAGTCCCGGTTGGTGGCTCCAACCGCGACTAAAGGTTATCCTATAGTCACGGTTGGAGCCACCAACCGGGACTAAAGGTTCTCGTGGGGCCCCAGGCTGATGCCAGCCTGCCACCACACCTTTAGAGCCAGTTCGTGGCACGAACCGGCACTAAAGATCCGGAACGAACCGACACTAATGATGCCCGTCACAAATCGGGACTAATGGGCACATTAGTGCCGGTTCAAAACCCAACCGGGACTAATGATGCGGATGAAAGTTCTTCTTTCTACTAGTGATCACAACATTCTCCTAATGATGTGATCACGTTATCAAATGACATCTCATGTCTATGGCCAGGAAACCTTGAACATCTTTTATCAACGTGCTAGTCTATTAGAGGCATACTAGGGACATGGTGTTGTCCATGTATCCACACATTTATCTGAGTTTCCGATCAATACAATTCTAGCATGGATAATAAACGATTATCATGAATAAGGAAATATGATAACAACTAATTTATTATTGCCTCTAGGGCATATTTCCAAAGATTCCAATATATGCCAAGTTTTTATGCCACTGAGAGTTGGATGACAAATTTAGCAACTTCAGCTAGCCCCAAGCAAAAGTGGAGTATCGTGGGCACTATGAAAATCCTCAAACAAGGAAGTTAGTTTTTGATCTGTGCTTAACAAGTTATGCTTTTTTTCTCGCAAATTACATATCTTCTACAACCTGCCACTATAGGAATCAGGCACTTTGCCGTCAGCCATCCCGGACGGCAAAGGCATGCATGCCGGACGGCAAAGGCTTTGTCGTCCGCTAGCAGACGGCCAACTGTCCAACTGAATAAGCCACGGTAAAGGGCGCTTTACCGTCTGCTGGCAGATGGCAAAAACCTTTGCATCTTTGCCATCTGCCAGCGGACGGCAAAGGGCATGGACGACACACGTGGCAACTTAGGTCCGTTAAGGGCTTAACGGCGTGCTTTGCGATCCGCTGGCAGACGGCAAAGACCTTAGTTCTTTGTCGTCTACCAGCTAATGGTAAAGCACCTGTTTCTTTGCCGGCCTAGGTGGGTTCTTTGCTGTTCGCTGGCGGACGACAAAGAACCTTAGGTCTTTGTCGTCTGCCAGCGGACGACAAAGAACCCACCTAGGCCAGCCAAGTGCTACCCCAGGTTGCACAGGTAGCTGCCACGTGGCAGCTTTGCCATTTGCCAGCAGACGGCAAAGTGGCTATATAGCCCCTATTTTTTCTGTTTTTCTTAAAATCATTCAATTTGACAGAATTTCACATATATATCCAACATATCAACAATACAAGTTTCCAACAAGCTACCAACAATAAGTTTCAACAAGCATACCAACAATAAGTTCCAACAACATATCCAACATACAAGTTTCCAACAACATATCCAACATACAATGGTTTCCAACAACATATCCATACATACATATCCAAAACAAGTTTCCAACAAGTTTCCATAAGCAAAAAGGAAGAACAAGTAGAAGAGTACACTCCATCAATGCAAGCTTCCTCATCTATAGCGAATCTACAAATTAGGAAAGATGAAAGTTAGAAGAAGAAGAAGACTAGCTAGAAGAAAAAGAAGAAGAAGAAGAAGAAGAAGAATTTATCTTCTCTTTCCTTTTCTCCTCTCCTATCCTCTTCTCCAAGGTCGTAATGCCATTTTCTAGCTAACTAAGCATATCAAGTCATTTTGGAGGAAAAATGCTAAGTATAGGTCATTTTATAGCTATCCTAGGTAGAATATATCATTTTGGAGGTAAGTAAGGTTATTATGTCATTTGTGAGGAAAATAAGCTAAGTATAGGTCATTTTGGAGCTAAACCAAGGTCGTTATGCCATTTTTTACCTAAGTGAGCTAATTATGTCATAAAATGAACTAGCTAAGCTAATTACAGATCATTATTGAGCTATCCTAGGTAGTTATGCCATTTTGTACCTAAGTGAGTTAATTATGTCATAAATGAACCAGCTAAGCTAGCTATAGATCATTATTGAGCTATCCTAGGTAGTTATGCCATTTTCCAGCTGACTAAGCATATCAAGTCATTTTGGAGGAAAAAATGCTAAGTATAGGTCCTTTTATAGCTATCCTAGATAGAATATATCATTTTGGAGGTAAGTAAGATTATTATGTCATTTTTGAGGAAAATAAGCTAAGTATAGGTCATTTTGGAGCTAAACCAAGGTTATTATGCCATTTTTTTTTACCTAAGTGAGCTAATTATGTCATAAATGAACTAGCTAAGCTAATTATAGATCATTATTGAGCTATCCTAGGTAGTTATGCCATTTTGTACCTAAGTGAGCTAACTATGTCATAAATGAACTAGCTAAGCTAGCTATAGATCATTATTGAGCTATCCTAGGTAGTTATGCCATTTTCTAGCTAACTAAGCATATCAAGTCATTTTGGAAGAAAAAATGCTAAGCATGCATTAGTACAATTTTAATCATGCCATAATATATATGAAATTACTACTTTGCAAGAAATACATGGGTTTTCTCTCTATATCCTTCAAGGTACTGAAAGATTTGATGTGAAAATTTGTCTTTGTTCTTATGTGGACAGTTGAGAGTGCCACCGCGCTACACTGTTGTTAGTTACTTAAGTTTATAACTTTCAAGATACAAAGAGATCTGATGTGGAACTCTTGTCTTTGTTCTCATGTGGACGTTTGAGAGTTCAATCACATTACACTATTATCAATTACTTTAAGTCATTTCTTTATTGGAATCATCTTCATTAATGTTACCAAGTAATCTTATTTTCTAATATGATGTTTTGGTTGTTATTTTTCCTCATTGCTATGTGCCATATATGATATTAGTGGCATATATTACAAAAATACAAAGGTGCACATAGGTGCATGGGCACCCAAGTAAATAGTAAATTCATAAAAATACTATAAAATTTAAAAAAATCTGAAATTTTGTGGTAAGAAACTTAGTCGACCATTCTACTCACATGGAAAGTTTCATGATGTATTGACACCCATGGTATTCTTAGTGAAGAAAATACAATTGTGGTCTTGCTATTCATCAAACAGTATTTTTTAATATAGCTTTGATTTTTTCATTTTTGCCCAGATTATCACAGATGTGATTTCTTCGTGAAACTTCATACGCGAGTATACTGGTTGACCACGTATATTACAAAAATAAATTCGGTTTTTTTGTTTTTATATATTTTTCATAAAGGGTGTGTGCGCACCCATGTTCACCAAATCCGCGTTGCATATATTACCATTGTTTCACTCTACAAGCAAAAGGAATGTAATCAATCTCAATGTAAGCGCTGGAAACATAACATGATTGATCATTTTGGTAGGAAGACTATTGACATGACATTATTTTGTAGAAAATGATCATCATGGAACTTTTTATTGACTGATTTCTCTAATGGAGTAGAGACACAATATGTCGAATTTCAAATGATAAATTGTATTTTAAAATGCATGATTACATACCTCCTATATCCTTTGCAATTTTTTTCTTAGTTTTATTTCCTTCTGTTCTTAGGTTCCTAAAACTGTGCTACAAATCTCTGAGTTCTCGTGTCCATGATTTGATCATGTTTCTTGCCTTGTTTGCACATGAATCTTAGGCATTTTCGTAATGAACTTAATTGTCATTTTTTCCCTTTTCAAGTGATTTAAACAAGTCTTATATTCTGTTTCTTTAACAAAATCAACACCAAAGATTCAAAGGGATCTACTATATGGGTGGGGCATGCCGTCGCGCTTCTCTCTACTAGGACACTACGGGACTGGCCATACGCCGTCGGCCGGCCACCGTCGGCGTAGACCCATAAGCCGTTGGCTTAGGCCTACGTCAACAGCTACCGTTGGCGTAGAGCCGTCGGGGTAGATATCCCTCGGGCTTGCCCCAGTAGCCGTCGGCGTACCCTATGCCGTCGGCGTAGGTGGCTAAGGCGACGACACGCTCCGGTCGTCGGTGTACGTCATGTGGGCCCCATGCGGGGCCTAATGACCGTTAGGCCTGGTTATGAGCTACGTCGATGGCCTGGCCGTCGGCGTAGGCTATCGTCCAGTGAGGCCACGTGGCAGCTCCTGAGAGCATCTGGGCGATGGGCCTATGCCGACGGCCTAGCCATCGACATAGGCTGTGCCATTTCGCACAGGATAAGGCCTACGTCGACGGCCTGGCCGTCGGCGTAGGTACTGGCAGATTTCCTTCTTTTCTCTGTTTTGCTTCGTTTCCTGCATATACAAAATTCTAACTACACAGTATTCATCCACATATCATTATATAGAACATGCACATCGACAAAGAGCATAATAGATAGATAGTATCGATACACATGCACATCATTTCGATACACGGTATAACAACATCCAAACATCCAAAAATAAGATAGATAGTATCGATACACGGTACAACAACATCCAAACATCTACAAACGAGACCTCTACACGTCCGGGGTAGCATCTGGAGAGGGAGTCGAGCCGGAGAAACCCAGGTCTCCGGGCGTGAAGATAGGCGACTGATGGCGCGGAGGCGCCGTCGAATCAGCACCGGAAGCAGGTGATCCCGCGCCACCATGAACCGGTGTGCTCTCGCGCGAGGCAGCAACACGACCAAAGGGTCCAGTCCCGGAGGCTCCCGTTCCCTACACGTTTGAGCAATAGTTAGCAACCGCCAAGGCACATGAAAGCGGTGACAAGTGATTGGGCAAGTAAATTACCGGGGTTAAGCCGGTATAGTAGAAGTTCTGGGAGAACTCTTCCTTCGATACAAACTCTGGCTTAAGCCCGGCTCGAGGAGGTCATGGCGTATATCGACTGGCACTCCCGTAAGTTGAGCCCTCTCTTGAACCTGCAAGATAGTTAACATGTCAGGCATTGCACAAAAGTATGAAAAGTGAGACTTGTCATCTTTTGCAAAAAGAAAGGTTGGAACTTACATCTTCTTTTGCCTCATTCCACGCCTCGTGTACTTCTGCTCTCTGCCTCCACTGCGCAAGCTCCACCAAATAGGCGTCGTTGTGGGCCTTGTAGGCCGCCTCGAAAGCAGCCTACAATTACAAAAATTGAACCATCTCATCAACTAAGCCACTGAGGAAGTAGTATTGTCAGAGAAAGGATGGAAATGAGAGAAACTTACATCATAGCCAGGTTGGGAGGTCGTCGTCGAGGAGGCGGTGTGGGGTCGTCGACGTTGAGGGTAGCCTTGATCCACATGAGGCTCAAAGTGGGAGTGTGCGGGGTCATCTTATCCATAACGCGTAGACGGCCGTGCTGAAGGCCTCCCCCAAACACGACCAACGCTCTCTCGTCGGGATCCGCACTTCTAGGGTCGTTCACCTCCGGATTAAGAGCGACCAGCATCTCAAGGTACTTAGCACCATCCTCCTGGGCAGTGCCGAAGTACTTAGGAAGCTGAGGCTGAGGCTGGGAGAGATCGAGCGCCTTCATCCTCATCAAGTCCCATGACTCGTAATCGCTGACATGCCTCCCTAGTTTCTCCTCCTGCACCGCCAAAGAGATGTTATGAGTACCAAGTAGGAACATGCATGAGGGGAAATAAATGAAGGTTGTTCCATGTATGTGTATACCAGCCTGGCCTTGTAGCGCTCACTGCCGAGGTTTCCCACCCGATGTGTCCCCCGCTGCCGCGGTTCGCCTTGTTCCACTCACTCAAGGCGTTCCACTCCTCGTCTTCCCCGCGCCACCTCGCAGTCAACGCCCTCCATGCATCCTCCTTGCCATAGGCCCAATCGGACCTAACCTGAAAAATCAATACTCATGTAAAGAACAGATGATGAAATTGCAAATTAGCATCAACATAGAATCTCATCGACAATTTACTTACCTCGTTGTACTCTGCCGCGCTCATCATTGTTGGTGACTTGACATTCTCATACTTTGGCGATGGTTTGCCCGATATCGTCGTGCTGTATTGACTCCTCGCGGTATGACCCTGGTTATAGAACTGCTGATTAGTCAACCTCTTACAATGATTCCACAAAGTCTTGTCCACCACCTCCTGCTGCTCCGGAACCACCCTATAGAATCTCTTCAATCATGCATAAAAAAGTGTGAGATTCATGAGTTAGCATGGCGAGGTCATGAACTATGAACAAAAAAAGTGTGAGAGTCATGAGTTTGCCTTACCCAAAACTTGTTGATCACGGTGTCAGAAGCTTTACCGTACGGGGGACAATCTACGAGCTCGTAGTGTCTCCAAGTCGTGGCTAGCTTCCTCTCGCCGTTTTCGGCGTTGTAGAAGCATGGCCAAAACTTCCTGATGATAGCTCCAAGCATGCAGCTAGGGACTCGAGTCCCCGGAGGATGCATCCAATTGTTGCACAAGAATCAAACATTAGTACATGCCAAGTTGTTATCAACAAAATGAAACTATATGTTCAAAGTTACTATAGCCACTTACTCAGATTTGCTAGGTTCAATGATGACCCGAGCCTCTGGGGCAGGTTCCTTCTTAGGGACTTCTGTTTCCCCACGAACCTTTACCTTCTTCGTCGACGCCCTCGATGGCCCCGACGTCATCATCTCCGAGGCTCGAGACCCCCCCTCCTCGTCTCAAGAGTCCACATCCAAGTCTCGAGAGTCCATCTCCTCGTCTCGAGACTCTGAGAATGCGGTCTGTGAAGCCACGTCACCAGAAGCGGAGGGTATGTCACTCAAAAGGAGGGTAGCTTGCCCTCGTCCTCGCCCTCGTCCTCGACCTCCTGCAATGCGAAAAGGTAAACAATTAAGAAGCATGTTGAAAAATAAATACCAAGCATAATGAAGACATACTGAAGATGCAATGTACCTCCTCGTCCTGACCTCGGGGGACGTCCTCCCCTGACTCCTCCTCCTCGTCCTGCATCTCCTCCTCCTACCTCCTCAGCGGCGTACCTTGATGTTGTTGCTCTTCCACTCTTCATCTTCTTTATCCCTTGAAGCAAGGACTGCGGTGATGCCTTGCCGTCCGATCTAGGGTACGAGGACCTACGCCGACGGCCTGGCCGTCGGCTTAGATCTATTTTTTTAATTCGTATACGCCGACGGCCTGGCCGTCGGCTTAGGACCATTTACATTTTTTTATTTCCTTATTTCTGTATTCTTTTATGTTTTCAAGCATATAAAATCTTTTTTATTTTTTTACATCATTCTTTTTAATTGTTTTCAAGCTTAGGTCTATACCCCTTCGCAGACATCCTCTGTCACCTAGCTGCGGAGGTTCCAGTGTTTAATTATTAGGGGGAAACTCCCCGTTTTTCGTGGAACGGGGTAGGATCTTGTGACAGCTTGGGCTCAAACATGGTTTGTAATGACCTTATGACCTAACCAAACACAACCCAAGACAAATGTCCACCGGGCTACCCCCATCCGGAGAATATCTAGGGGGGTAGACGATATGGGGCTTTCTCCCATGCGCATGAAGAGGTCACACTCGGGATCTATGTCTTGCATCTATGGGTTTTCCACCACACTTGTACACATACCCTAGGTTCACATGCAGTTTTTTGTGGGATTCCGGTGCTCCGCCGGTCATTCACCTCCAAAACCCTAGATCGGGGTGACCCCCAGATCTACCCCTATAAATTTTTCCGTACAAGGGTTGACCAATGGACTTTTTTTCTCTATCTATGTTTGTTTAGCACATATGTACATGGAGAACCAAGGTTGGACACATTTCACCACATTATTCACACCAGTTGACCCGTACCGGGAGTTTCGACATACAGATCCAGGATTTTACTAAGTGTTAGCCCATGTCTGTGAACAACGTCAGACACATGACCTGGATATGCCATCTACCAACATCACATCACACTTCTGCACATATGTTAGGGACACATGCAGGTTTTCGAGTGATTTCGCCGCTCCGACAGTCATTCACCTCCGAAACCCTAGATCGGGGGACCCATAGATCTACCCCTATAAATTTCTCCGTACGAGGGTTGACCAATGGACTTTTTTCTCTATCTATGTTTGTTTAGCACATATGTACATGGAGAACCAAGGTTGGACACATTTCACCACATTATTCACACCGGTTGACCCGTACCGAAAGTTTCGACATACAAATCCAGGATTTTACTAAGTGTTAGCCCATGTCTATGAACAACGTCAGACACATGACCTAGATATACCATCTACCAACATTACATCACACTTCTACACATATGTTAGGGACACATGCAGGTTTTCGAGTGATTCTGATGCTTCAGCGGTCATTCACCTCCGAAACCCTAGATCGGGGGGACCCGCAGATCTACCCCTATAAATTTCTCCGTACGAGGGGTGACCAATGGACTTTTTTTCTATATCTATGTTTGTTTAGCACATATGTACATGGAGAACCAGTGTTGGACACATTTCACCAAATTATTCACACCGGTTGACCCGTACCGGGAGTTTTGACATACAGATCCAGGATTTTACTAAGTGTTAGCCCATGTCTGTGAACAACGTCAGACACATGACCTGGATATGCCATCTACCAACATTACATCACACTTATACACATATGTTAGGGACACATGCAGGTTTTCGAGTGATTTCGACGCTTTGGCGATCATTCACCTCTGAAACCCTAGATCGGGGGGATCCGCAGATCTACCCCTATAAATTTCTCCGTACGAGGGTTGACGAATGGACTTTTTTTCTCTATCTATGTTTTTAGCACATATGTACATGAAGAACCAAGGTTGGACACATTTCACCAAATTATTCACACCGGTTGACCCGTACCGGGAGTTTCGACATACAGATTCAGGATTTTACTCAGGTTGATCCTGAGTTTGGAAGTGGAGACGATTTGGATTTGGGTAAACCTGATTTTGAGAAGGAAGATGAATTGCTTGGGCTACCTAAAGATTGGGCCCTTGATGGTAAAGAAGGGTTTACTTCCACTGATGAAAAGAAAAAAGAAGAAGAAAAACAAGGAGCTTGCAAATGGTGAGGAGGTAGGCGAGAAAAGAAAGGGTAAGATTTCTCTCAAGGACAAGGTGGAGCTTGAGAAGGAGCTTGAAGAGTATTATAATCTAGACTACGAGGACACCATTGGAGATCTCAAGACACGGTTCAAGTATAGGCAAGTTCAGCCAAACAGTTTTTCATTGATCTACCCCTGCAGTGATACCGATGCTCCCGCAGTCTTCCTCCGGTGAAACCCTAGATTGGGGGGACCCACAGATCTACCCCTATAGCTTTCTCCGTACGAGGGTGGACCAATGGACTTTTTTCTCTATCTATATTTGTTTAGCACATATGTAATGGAAAACGAAGGTTGGGCCTATTTCGACGCTCCGACAGTCATTCACCTGCGACATCCTGCTTCGAAGGGGGGAATGTGGGCCCGATGCTGTACCCCTTATAGCTTTCTTCGCACGAGGCTCCACCAATGTACTTTTTCATTGGCTTAGGTTTGTTTACTCCATAGCTACATGGAAAAGTAGGTTTGGGACCTTGTAACACATCGTAGCCTCCAGTTATGCCGAACCGGGAGTATTCCGTCTACACGTGCACGAATGTCTCTAAGTGTTATCGCATTCATGTGTGAAGAAGCTAGGTCACACCCGGGATCCATGTCTTGCATCTATGGGCCTTCCACCATACTTGTACACATAACCTAGGTCCACATGCATGTTTTTGTGGGATTCCGACGCTCCGCGGCGGTCATTCACCTGCA
This sequence comes from Hordeum marinum, assembly GCA_022496015.1. Taxonomy (NCBI): domain Eukaryota; kingdom Viridiplantae; phylum Streptophyta; class Magnoliopsida; order Poales; family Poaceae; genus Hordeum; species Hordeum marinum. Next base: position 415,168,712 of record CM039677.1, on the reverse strand, counting down.
ACATCCTGCTCCGGAGGGGGACTGTGGGCCCAACAATGTACCCCCTATAGCTTTCTCCGCACGAGGCTCCAACAATGTACTTTTTCATTGGCTTAGTTTTGTTTACTCCATAGCTACATGGAAAACTAGGTTTGAGACCTTTGTAACACATCGTAGCCTCCGGTTAAGCCGAACCGGGAGTATTCTGTCTACACGTGTGCACGAATCTCTCTAAGTGTTATCGCATTCATGTGTGAAGAAGGTCACACCCGGGATCTATGTTTTGCATCTATGGGCCTTCCACCACACTTGTACACATACCCTACCTCCACATGCAAGTTTTTGTAGGATTCCGACGCTTCGGCGGTAATTCACCCGGGACATCCTGCTTCAGAGGGGGGCCTGGCGGTCTACCCCTATAGCTTTCTCCGCACGATGTTCAAACAATGTACTTTTTTGTTTGTTGAGGTTTGTTTAGGACATAACTACATGGAAAACAAGGTTGGGACCTTGTAACACATCGTAGCCCCCGGTATACCCGCAAACGGATGTGTTCCACCTACATGTCCATGACTTTGCATAGTGTTATCGCTTGAATGTGAAGATGGTCACACCAAGGAGCTAGACATTGCATCTGTGGATCTTACACCACACTTGGACACATACCCTACAATCATATGCAAGTTCATGCGGTACTACGGCGCTCCGGCGGTCTTTCTTCACCGAAACCCGGCCTAGTCCGGGTGCGAGGGTGCCGGGGAGGGGGCGGCGGTTTACCCTTGTAGCTTTCTCCGCACGAGGTTCAACTATGGAGCATACATATTAATATAGTAATAGTAGCATAATATATTTTAATTTAGTAACATAAATATTATAATTTATTAATATATTATTTTGTGTATTAATTAGTAGACACAAAAAGAATAAAGAGGCGTATATCGAGGGCTGAAATGAGATGATATATATTATAATCCCATTTCCAATATTATTTTATGTATTAGTAATATAAGATTAAACGGTTAAACAAAAGAAAATAAAAATGAAAACAAAAAATAAAACACAGGGTCTACGTCGACGGCCAAAGGTCGGGGCCGTCGACGTAGCCTCTATTGGGCTGACGGCGTTACCGCCCGACCGTCACCGGGGCCCACCTGGCAGTCCTACGCCGACGGCGGCCCTCGGCCTAAAATGAACCTACGCCGACGACGGCCCTCGGCCTAAAGCGGCCTACGCCGACGGCTCGCGGACGCCAACGGCCCGCTATCAGGGCTAACGAGGTGGGCCATCTACGCCGACGGCCGCGACATTTGGCCGTCGGTGTAGACGCCGACCGTCGGCGTCTAAGCTCAGTCCCGTAGCGAGAGTAATATAGAGCCAACAATGTGATCTGATTTTATCATTGATGATGTACAGGGATGACCCAAAATGGGTGCCTCGATAGTTGCGCGACATCTTCAGCACATACACGCAATTCCTCGATGTTTGTTCCGATGTCATACACGTGCAAACATTTGTCGTACGGGCTCATCCAGTACACGCTGTTGGGCAGCAACCCGAACTTGCTAGCTGAACACCATCCCACGGCATGGTTGCTCGAGCTAGCAACTATTGCCCGATCACCGATGTTGTCCACCTTAGCACATATGGACCTGGAAAAATCCTTCTTGTAGACGGCGATGTCTGTGACCTTGCTGGTGTCTACACCGGCAAAGAAGATGCACAACGCATGGAGCTCATCGTCTCGGTCGAAGAGAAAGTGTTTCCAATGCACACACACTTCCCCGTTGGAAGGTAAGGTGAGCTCGACCCCCTTGGTCGTCACGGTGCTCAAGACCGGCTCCGGCGAGAACTCGAGCACGCCGCACCCATCCCTGTCCGATACCGGCCGGGTAGTAAAATTTACCACCGCATCCGACTAGCCCGGATATGTGCTCCTTAATCCACTCCCGGTATTCTCCGAGTACGGCCCACCTGCCTCCAAGATCATACTCATGCCTGACCCACTCCGCTGCCGTAGTCGAACCGGCGTGGCAGTACCACACGGCGGTGCTCTCGTATGGCTCGGCCAGGACCACCGTGCAGCCCCCGGGGCCGGTGGGATCACCGGACAAGGCACATTCAGAACCCAGCGGCGGCAGCTGGACCTGGCCGTGCTCTGGATCCTGCGAGTCCCACAGAAAGGTGGCGGAAGTGTCAGGGTCCCATGCGAGCACCCAGCCCTGCGCGGTGACCCAGTTCCTCTTGGTTAGCAGCGGGCCGATCTCGCACGGCCGGTGCTCGGCTTTGGAGGCAGCGTACAGCTTCGTTGGCCGCTTGTCGACGTAGTTGAGGACGAGGCACGGCAGCGGCGTCGCCATGGCGCGATTTTGGCTGAGAGACTCCACGCGGTTCGGTGCTGCGTAAACGTCGCAAGGTGTGGGAGCTCGCTCGATGACTCGGTCGATGCGGTGCCTGTTGCCCTATATATATAGTCGTGCGCATGGCGCTGGTGCATAGCCTGCATGAGCAGTTCGAGTCGGCTTCACATACCGACGCGGCCTAGTACTTGGGTACGAGTCGGAATCAAAACTATGCAGCTGCACGTGTACATCTAAGATATGCAGGAGTATCATTATTGGTTACATCAACATATTCCGTTTAGAGCTTCAGATTACGAATGTATATCTACATCTTAAATATACCTGGGGTTCTTTATTGCAGATTGCAGCAGTAAATATTTTAATTTGCGCTGCACAAAGAAAACAATGTTTTTTACGGGCAACAAAGAAAACAATGTTGTGCCTGTAACAGAAGATAACACATTTCACTGTTATTTTCGGACAAAATCCACATATACATATGTGGATGTGTCCTACATGCCTCTACAATTTCTTGAACAATTTTTTTGTTAGAATGCGACACAAAACAAACAAATGCATGATCCACAAGAGCAAATAGTGCATGCATTATATATCCATAATGTGTTTTGGTAAGGAGAAGTTTTTTTTTTTTGAATCCATCCCATCTGGTTCTAAAATCTTGACCAATGATATCCGATTTTTTGGCTACTACCATTTTTTGCTATACCTTATGTTTATAAAAATAGATCCATGGCCTACCCATATATAAGTTTCACTTATGGAACCTTGTCATCGTATTTGAAAAAGGTATTTTATAATCTATCAAATTCTACCTATAATCCATCATATTTCAGTATCATCTATGGTACTTGGGAAATTTACATAAGTTGCAAATATGCCATCCTTCCAACATACATATACCACGTTGTAGTAGACGCGAGAAATATTTTGGGCACATATGGACTTAAGTTCATATTTGCATATCCGATGCTGTTATCTTGCAAACAAAAATAGTTATTCCTAAAAAATTATGTGTACTTGTGAAAACAAAATTAGAGTTTCTATAAATTTTTTCAGATTTTTTATAACAGCTACCATGGAGCTTGGGATTCATGTGAGTTTTAGGGAAGTCCTCCCATTCATTAATTATCCAAACATACGTGGGTAGGTTTTCCCGTGTTGGTACCTTAAGAGTAAAATGAGTATAAGCCTGCCCGCATGAAACTTCTGTATATGTGGAGGAGAGATACAAAGAAAAATGAATAGAGTGGGCTCATGTAAGAGACAACCTGTAACACATGCTCTATCAACGAATAATGCTTCACCAATATTACGATCTGAAGGTGGCTGCGGGAGAATGTAGAGAGGTGGTGCGTCCGAATCTTGTCGGTGGCCGTGGTAACATAGCGGTTTGGCCCACCGGCTGTCCCCATAAACGATTTAGTTCATGCACGAAACACAACTGACTTGTCCTTATAACACAATTAAGGATTGAGCGAGTTGATGCACCCCTTTACTTTTATTATTCTTTCAATTTTTGCAAGCATCCAATCAAGCACACAATCACATTGTTTTTTGCTTTTGCAGTGGTTCCTAGAAAATTTCCATGCACCGATTCCTTCAATTACAATTGGATTCATTACTTATTGAAATTGTCTATAGTTGATCCCCTACACTTTCAGGTTATCACTGTGGGGAAGGATGATCTCTGGTGCTAGGTTTGCTCACCGGTCAGTCCCACATGTTAGTCATTTGGAAAGCTTGTTTGGTTGGTGGAATATGGACGAGCAGAATGGGATTTAGATGTTCTAAGACATAAAGTCACCTGTTTAGTTGGAAGTACATTCGTCTGGAATATACCTTTTATAACCCGCCACCAGAAGATTCACACCTTTGTGATGACGTTTAAGTTCCATACTAAAATACATACAAACATACATAGAGATAATATATTTGAAATTTTATGCAATTGTAAAAAGATAATTCAATGGGAACTTTAGTTGAAGATACCATTTCAATTTAGTATAAGACGGACTTTTTGTGATTTACATTACGAGTTTATAACCAAGAGCACTATACTAATTAGCAACATTATTATGTTGTGAGTTAAGTGATAAAAATGTATTATTAGAAGAATATAATATGGTGAAAGTAAAATTAAAGAAGTAGAAATTTTAGTAGAAATGTGATGTCGACATTCAACCGAGTTGATATTATTGTAATCTAAATTGAATTCTTTATGCAATCCCAAATTTTCAACGTCACAGTCAATTCACAAAACAGAATTCTCACAGTAGAATAATGTGAGAATTATCCACCAAAACAGATAAATAACTAATTCTTAATCTTAACAAATTAGGCTGAGAACGAATTGATCCAACAGATGCACTTAAGCTAATACCCTCACTCTTGATCTAAATGAATCATGCTCAAAGAATCAATCTAGTCGATGAAGATTGGAGGGAATCGATCTAGCGGGTTGGGCGCTTAAACTAATACATGCTTTGACTGAGTCGAAAGGGGGTTGTGGAACCCTAACTTCGATACCCGAAAGGATCCACTCTTTTTAACTAAGCATGCATTGATCGTGGAACCCTACCTTTGATGAAGACAAGAGGAGGAGGTAGGAGGAAGTTTGATAACCCACAAGTATAGGGGTCAGTTGTAACATTTTCGATAAATAAGAGTGTCGAACCAAACGATGAGCTAAAAGTAAAATAAATATTCTTTTAAGTTCTATCGATCACCGATACAACTCTATGCACGCTAACGCTCACTTTACCTAGAACATAAAGTTTACGTGTGTGTTTGTTTGTACAAATGACGTGTGTGAAGAATGGATGATAGTATATAGAAGAAGAGTTGTGTTATACAATAATGGTAACTAATCCATGCCGAATGCTTATAATTTTTGCACGTGATCGTCTACATCATATTGTTGCCCGATGGCCCTGACGCCAATGGAACCACCATGACTCATCATGGATCCGCCACAATGCGTTAGTGGGCATTTTTTACCAGATTTATGCAGCAAGAATGCTTGACTATTCAGTTGTAGCTGCCATCATGTAGTGCTTATTTGCTTATTCCTCCTTTACTTTCATTTATGAGTCCGTTTGTTCCAAATGAGCTGTTTAACAAAGAGCATCCATTTGCAACCAGTAAGGTTTTGATCTCCCTGCTAGCAGAGCACCAATTTCCAGCACTGCTTTATTTGTCTCAAGGTGCTATTCTTGATGCACTACTATTCAATGCTAAAAAGATCTACAATGTGATCCGTTTATTGGTGCATATGTCTAGATGGTTGGATTTGGAAACTTCTCTTATTGTCATTTACGGAAGGATTTGAGTCAAGGACAATTTTCTCAGGTCCATTCTTACTTAGTCATGTTGTTAGTGCTATAATCTACCGAACTTCACTCACATGTTTGTGCCTCCAACAAAATGGTGTAGCACCTCAATTTGTTTGTGGCATTATATTGCATTGTCCTAAACCATAATCATACATTGTTTTATAGTTGGTCTGTGTACTGTGTACACTCTTTTCACCCTCATAATGTATGGCCCTCTTGAAATACTAAGCAATTACAATGAGTTTATGTCAATGATTGCTATAAAATTTGTTGTTGCTTCTTGGTAGTTATCTTGGTATGGGAAATCCCAAATGTCTTTGAGATGGTCTCCCATTCACTTTTCTTCTAGGTTAGTTTTTCTTCCGAACATTTATTCTTAGTTCTGGCCATTTTTTAAGTGCCATGATTAGGTGTTTATTGGGTTTATACAACAATGGTAGAATCCTTCTATTTTATCGTCTAGTTAACTTTTTTGTTGTACCTACATGATGATGGTCATTTCTGATAATTTTCTGCATAGTGTCTAAATAATGCGTGTTTCTTTATGAAAGATTTCAACATCCATACCAGTATGATGTTTGTACATACACCACAACATATAAAAGTTTTCAGTAAACAAGCAAAAACTGGATAATTCATCAAATAATTAGCCGATAAAGATTAATATCATTCTACACAAAATTTCTCACATATAGTATCTGGGGCAGCATGTTGCCGCACGTGTATGGCTAGTAGTATACAACGCAAACACTTACGAGCACATCTGAAACACCGACCCAACAACTCTTGAGATTGACAATCACCACAAATGTCTCGTAGTCTGCAGAAACACCATGTCCAGTTCTTGTTACTTAACATTTGAATGCAAATAAGCATGTTAACCCGATCATTCAAGGATGAATAAACCCTTAACATGGACACATTGGCCTGGCTTATACAAAAATAGAGAAGCTGAAATCCTCGAAATTACAAACCGACCCCGAAAATACCGCAATGTATATCATAACCATCTTTTTACCACAGTAAAATCGGCAAATCTAATTTATTCATGGACGATGAACGGGAACCAACCAAAACGGCAAGCTCGATTGCTCCACGATATCTTGGCACTGCCGCACTTCCTCTTTGTTCGTTCCAATGTCGTACACCTGGAGACACTTGTCAAACTGACTCATCCAGTACACGCTGTCGGGAAGCAGAACGAACTTGCTGGCCGGACACCATCCCGCCATATTGCTTCTCGAGCTCAAAAGTATCGCCCGGTCGCCGATGTCGTCCACCCTGACACATCTTGATCCGGCGAAACCCATCTTGTAGACGACCACATCATTGACCGTCTGCATGCCGAGGTCCGCAAAGCAAATCGACACCCTGTGAAGCTCGCCGTCGAGATCCAGGAGGCAGGAGCACGCATGCACGCACTTCTCCCCGCTCGGAGGGTAGGTGAGCTTGACCCCCTTGGTTCTGACGGCGCTTAACGCCGGCTCCGGCGAGAACTCCAGCACGTCGTACTTGTTCGTTTGGATTGGGTAGTAAGACTTTCCGCGGCATGGCGTTAGACCGAAGACGCACCTCTTTAGCCAGCTCCGGTGTTTCCCGATCACCACCCATGTACCACCTAGGTCGTACTCGTGCCTTGCCCACTCCGACGCCGTCGAACCGACGTGGCAGTACCACAGGACGCAGCTTTCGTCTGGCTCGTTCAGGACGACGGTGCAGCCGCCGGGGGCCATGGGGTCGCCGGACAGCATGCAGTCGGAGCCCACCGGCGGAGCTTGCGGCAACGACGGCAGCGGCACCTGGCCATGCTCCGGATCCTGCGGGTCCCACAGGAAGGTGGCTGAGGTGTCCGGGTCACGGGGAGCACCCAGCCATGCGCGGTCACCCAGTTCTGCTTGGTTAGCAGCACGTCGATCTCGCAGGGGCGGTGTGCGCCGTCGGCGGCGCCATACAACGTCGTCGGCCGCTCGTCGTCGTACTCAAAGACGAGGCATGGTAGCGACATGTTCGGGATGATGTGATTTGGCCGACAGAGTCCACCCGATTGGGGCATTTTGATTCGCAGGATTCTCAAAGCGAAAGAATAGGAAAAATGCAGGAATAGGATAGTATGTCCTGTAGTATCCTATAGGATTTGAAAGAGTGTTTGATAGCATAGAAAAACAAAGGAATTTCACAAAGAAGTTTGAGTGGATGAAATTTTACCTCCAAAATCTAGTATAAATGGATCCCATGAAAGAATTTCTTAGGATGTCAATCCTATGAATTAAACAACCATCAAATAAAAAAATCCTAAAGGTCTAAATCCTCTAAATATCCTATGCAATTACTTTGAATCAAAGGAGCCCTCAGTCACCGTGCGCGCTTCGCAACGACAAGACGTGACACCTGATGATTGAGATTGATATGATGTTTCTAGATGGCCCACCCACCCGGCCGGTGGCTTAAATAGTAGTCGTGCGCAAGGCCCACTTGAGCAATCCAAGTTGGTTTCACATACCGACGTGACGTAGTACTTGGTGTTCCGAGTCTGTATCAAAACCTAGCAGCAAAGTTGTACGTGCAAACCAACCTGTGGTTGGATATTTAGAGGGACAGTGGTATTTCCAGCCTACCAGAGTTTAAATCCTGGTGCTTGCATTATTTCTGGATTTATTTTAAGATTTTCGGCGATGTGCATTCAGTGGGAGGAGACGTTCCGTCGACGACGAGACGTCTAGGGTGACTTCGTAAATCTAAAGATGATATGCCGGCTTAGTCTCTCAAAAGTGCTCATAGGAATAGGGTATGCATGTGTGCGTTCATAAAGGTGAGTGTATGCGCGTATATATGAGCGTTTGCGTTTGTACTATGCTAAAAAAAGCAAAGTTGTACGTGGTCACCGTCAAACACGCATACATCTACATATTCCGTTTAATGAAAGAGAAATGCTTACCTTTAGCTGTCGAGTTGCACACGAACGATCCGTCGTCTTCTTCTCTGTGCAACTCGACGTGTAGAAATCTATAACATCATCAATGTTGTAAAAGATTTACGCAACATAATATTTGTTGCAAAGTACTTTCTTAGGCCAGAAATTCTGGCGGAAGAAATGGTTGTATCTAGACTAATTTTAGTTTTAGATATATTTATTTTTTCATTTTTTCCGAGAAATATTTTTGAACGAATAAAGTATCATGCAACATTATCCTTATTGCAATGATGAGAACAACCGTTGGATGATGTACATTTGATTGTTGTCGAGACGGCGTATCTTTTAAAAAGTTTGTTGGCCGACGCGTAACACACTACTTAAAGAAAACCAAATGTATATATACATGTTCTGTCGAGTTCAATGACATGAACATACCACATTTGTGCGTCATGTTACGAATCAGTACCACCATCTTTGCATGTCGCAATTCAGTACCACCACTTGGCCTAATCGTTACAAAATGGTCTGGCAGTCGTATAACTGTATATTGACCGTGTGTCTTACATGTAGGGCCCACCTGTTAGGCGCCACGCTGGCCAATCGGCACGTGCCGATGCGTTGATTGGGACGAGGCTGGCACGATCGGACTTAACCGACTCGGTCGAACCGAGCCCCCCCCCCCCCAGCAAATCCTAGCTCCAGTTCTTCCCTCTCCTCCCCTCCCCTCTCCCCTATCCTCTCTCCCCACGGATCTCAGGTGATGGCCGCGGCGACCCCCGGTGGTGGTGATGTCGTGGGCGGCTACGGCGAGCTTCCTGGCCTCAGGAGCAATGACCACGCCTATGACACCGGCGGCAAGGATGAGGAGGAGGAGGCACCCCTCTCCATGGAGCAACGGGTGCGACTAGCTGAGATGTGGTTGGCCAACCCCACCACAAGCCATCACTAGAGAAGTGGAGTAGGTGGAGTAATGTAAGTCCCTCCCATTTTTGATTCTATGATGCTCAAATCAGAGCTATAGTTTTTGTTATAAATCACTGAATTTTTTTAATTTTGCTATGGCTTGTAGCTTAGATGATGCTATATGGGATGATAGGATTCACTTTGATGCTGGGTATAATTTGGATAGGAAGAGTTGCAGCTCAGATGTCACATTTTCTGAATATGTATGCACTGTTGACAGTAGTGGGATTTAATTTCAATGATGAAGTGTACAACATGAAGAATACTGCTGCAGGAGCTGATAGAGAGCATGAACTTGAACTGATTGACACAAACATCAAATTGCAGCAACTAAAGAAGCAGTATGAGGATTCATTAGTGTTGAATTTGTTAGTGAGGGCAACAACACCTGTCAGTTCAGGATTTGTTAGAGAGAGCATCATAGTTCAGGATTTGTTAGAGAGAGCATCATTAATCAGAGAGTAGATGATTTGGCTACAGTCTTATATGAACCACCTGTTGTGTATGATCTCAATGATCCATGTATTCTTGTTGTTGATGATAATGGTGTAGTTTTCCATAGTCAGGGCAACATCAGTAGTAGTATGCAACCTACTCAACATGCTGCTATGTGCACACAAGAGAGTAGAAATGTCAGTAAGGGAAAGCTGAAAATTGTGTTTGAGGAAGAGGAGCAGGGGGGATATAAGAGTACCGATGAGAAGAATGCATATAATAGTGATAACAACTCTTTCAGCGTGGAGAATTACAAGATTCCTAATGCAAAAGATGAAGATGAAGAATCAGAAGAGGAGCACTTACATTATGAGGATGACACTGATGTTGAGGATTTGTTTGAGGAGGAGGAGGAGGTGAATTGTGTTTCAACAGAAGAACCATCCATGCACTAACCTGCAAGAAAGAGACAGCAGCTACCAGTTAGAAGAGGTCCCACAACCAGGTCACACTCTAGTGTTCTAGAAGAGGTGTAACCTGATTTCATTCCTTCATCACATGAAGAAGATCATGGGTTGTTGTTTGACTGTGAGGATTATGGGGAGAAGTTCGATTGCTTCGCGATATCTTGGCACTGCCGCACTTCCTCTTTGTTCGTTCCAATGTCATACACGTGGCGACACTTGTCAAACTGACTCATCTAGTACAAGCTGTTGGGAAGCAGCCCGAACTTGCTGGTCAGACACCATCCAGAGCTCAAAAGCATCGCCCGGTCGCCGACGTCGTCCACCCTGACACATCTTGATCCGGCGGAACCCATCTTGTATACGACCACATCATTGACCATCTGCATGCCGAGGTCCGCAAAGCAAATCGACACCCTGTGAAGCTCGTCGTCGAGATCCAGGAGGGAGGATCATGCATGCACGCACTTCTCCCCGCTCGGAGGGTAGGTGAGCTTCACCCCCTTGGTTTTCACGATGCTTAATGCCGGCTCCGGCGAGAACTCAAACACGCCGTACTTGTTCGTTTGGATTGGGTAGTAAAACTTTCCGCGACATGGCGTTAGACCGAAGACGCACCTCTTTAGCCAGCTCCGGTGTTTGTCGATCACCACCAGCTCACCTCCAAGGTCATACTCGTGTCATACCCACTCCTGCGTGGCCGAACCGACGTGGCAGTACCATACGGCGGTGCTCTCATATGGCTCGGTCAGGACCACGGTGAAGCCGCCGGGGGCCGTGGGATCGCCGGACAGCACGCAGCGGGAGACCACCGGCGACGCTTGCGCCAACGACGGCAACGGCACCTGGCCGTTTTCCGGATCTCGCGGGTCCCACAGGAAGGTTGCTGAGGTGTCCGGGTCACGGGCGAGCACCCAGCCATGCGCGGTCTCCCAGTTCTGCTTGGTTAGTAGCACGTTGATCTCGCACGGGCGGTGTGCGCCGTCGGCGGCGCCGTACAGCGTCCTCGGACGCTCGTCGTCGTACTCGAGGCACGGCAGCGACGTGTTCGCCATGATGTGATTGGCCACACGATTCAGTCGCCGCGCGCGTTTCGCTATCACAAGACGTGACTGACACCCGACGATTGATGTTTCTCGTCGCCGTACTCAAAGACGAGGCACGGTAGCGACGTGTTCGCCATGATGTGATGCGCGCTTCATTATCGATGTTGTTATTAATTATCAAAATTATCAAGAAAGCAAATGTGTTTTCAACATTGAACCTAACACCTATTGGGTGTGGTGTTGTCCATCATGAATGGCGTCGGCATGGGAGCGGAGGGCACCTGGCTATAGACGAAACCTGGATGGACGGCGACGTAGTCCAAGACGGGCAGGCAATTGGGTGGGGGCCGCAGACGCGCAACAATGCTTGTGCAATGGACGAAGAGGTACATCAACGTTCACATATGAGAAGGGTGCAGATACAGAGTAAGGAGGGAGCAGGATCGGATTGGAAGAAAAGTGTTTGAAAGTGGGATTTGAGTGGGCCGTGAGTGTCGGAGTTCTTTGTGGCGGAGGTCTAGACGCCCGCAAACCTCCCCAACTTGCGTCCGGTTTGTGGGAATTCGGACAAACGGACGCGTATGTGGACAAAGCTTGCGTACGATTTATGGGAGTTCGGACAAGCGAAGAAGTATGTGGACAAATATGGGTCCACGTCGGATGGCAAATTAACTCGATCCGAACGTAGGCAAACGTTTCAAGGGACGACATTGGAGATGCCCTAAGCATGTTTATCGGACAACCATAAGGTTTCGTCCTCTCCAGTTTGACTGGCAAATTCGAGATAAGTTCCCGAAAGACCATGTCGACAAGGATGCGCACCATCAGCCAAGCGCCGCCTCCGTAAGGACTTAACCCTACCCTTATCTACTAGTCGGAGCTTACTGGCTGTCGGAGCACCATACCGGCGGAGATGAAGGGGACGAGGAAAAAAACCTGATTGTAATTTTCAATGATAGTAACCAAAAGAAATACCAAGTTCTCTTGCAAATATTGGAAGGACATACGTCCATCGTGTCTCAAAATTTTGATTCGACATCCGATCTGTATCTCAAGAAACAAAGACAAAAATGTGGCCCTGAAACAATTATGTGTAACAATCGTAAACATACTCATGATCAAGCTCACCACACAATCTTGTTCATCAAAATAATAAGATAAGGAAAAAGCTTATGTTCAGCCGGCAGATCGTGCTCGCTCGTCCGTTGGCTCGGCGACCATCCGATCTTCTTTGATCAGACGGACGAGGTCGGACGCGCTTCCGCGTCAGCCGCGACCGTTTTTCTGAAATGGCCCCGTTGTTTCAGGAACCGTTCCTGCAGCTGAGTGTTGGCGATGTTGCTTGTCTTGCTGCTGGATCTGGAGGGGCGTCGGGGCTGCTGGCGCAGCACGACAGGGCGGCGGGCGACCACAACGTTTCCAGCACGGTGGCGACGACGACAGATCCAGCGGTGGCGGGCATCGACTTCATAAGGTATAAATGCTCAGTCCCTTGCCCCTCCCCCCCCCCACCCGCGCCATTTCTACGGGTTCTCTACTGACCGCACCATGTAGCCCCGCCATGGAGCTGAAGGCCACGACCTTCTACGACAGGTAGTAGGTGGGCGCCCCCGCGACGTTCTCGGAGCTAATTTGTAGGCGTTCATGGCTGTCCTCCCCCGGGGTGGCTTATAGCTTGACGACGAGGGTGTGTTGAAGTAGGAAGTTCATTAGCGCAATAGGATCTAGGGGGGGGGGCGATTCAGAGTTGGATGGTATATTTGCGATTAGAGTTGGATGATGGATGTGATTCAGAGTTGGATGACCCCTAAATTTATGTTTTTGTTGAAATGTTTTTGTGAATCTATCTTGATATCACCAAATGTTGCTGGATTATTAGATGCAGTGTTCAGTCATGTGATTCAGAGATTTCAGAGATTCAGAGATGAAATGTTGCTTTGGCAATTTTTGTTTCTGAAATTCGGTGTTGCTGAATTTTTGTGTTGCTGAAATTTAGTGTTTCTGAAATTTTGTGATTTGAATGTGACCTAAAGTTTATTATTTTTCAGGTTTTTAGTAACCTAAATTTGTATGTTCATAGTTTATAGGGTGCAATAATTTCTGAATTTTCTGAAGCTCTTGTAGCTAGGCGGACATGTACCTTTCATTTTCAGTAGATTATTAGAGATGCATGCTCATAGCCATCTTGTGTTTTCATTTTTGGTTTGTTTTGAAGGATGACCATCTACCAAAGTCGTTGGTCGACAAAGCGGCTGCATGATATAGTGGATGCTATCCAAGGGAAGAAGAGGAATGTGGTAAGCAAGTCCAGCTTTAGTGATTTGCTTTACATCTCTTCTTTTCTTCCTCCTCCGGAGGCGCTTCTCAATTTCTTAGTCATGAGGATTGACACCAAGAAGCGTCTGTTGAAGTATGTGGTCTATTTCCTTTTTGTCACTTTTGTCTCCTTTTTTCATATACATGTTGCATAACATGTTTTTCTCGCAACATCTATTGACTTTTTAATTTTGTGTTCTGCAGAATTAATGAAAACAAGAAGATACACCTTACAAGCGACATGGTTAAGAAGATATTCAATGTGCCTTCTAGCTGCAGACCGCTAGAATTTGGCAAGAGGGGCAAAGTTGATTTCCGTGAAGTTTATTTGGATGGAGAAAGGGCTCCACTACCCTCCACGGTTGTTGTTTTGTCGAAGGCAGATGATAATGATGAGGAGACCATCAAGAGGTCTTGGGCTCTACTATGCCTAGCATCGGTCTTAACTCCTGGGACACGAAACATGGTTCCCCTGGAATACCTGTAAACTTTTAGAGACATGAGTGTGGTCCATGAGTTCGCTTTTGATGAGCATATTCTGTCTGATGTGATGAAAGAAGTCAAAAAATACCAGGACAGGAGGAACGATGGCAAAGCGAAATTCCTGATCGGAGGATGCCTACCAATGCTTCCGGTACATCCTTTATATTCCCGTAACATACTCATCTTCCTTTACCAGGACAACACCCCTTGTAGTCAGGAGCTGATGTTTCTTTTCTTATTCTATGTGTAGGTTATTTACATGGACCACCTGGATGTGCCAAGGGCATGTTTAGTTGATCACACTATCGACTACTCACTGCCTAGAGCTTGTTTTGTTCATGAATGGACTTTTACGCTGTTGTTGTTGTCGACACTCTGAATGATGGTTTCGGGAAGCGGCCTGTAAGTTACTCAACCTGAATGCATCAATTTTATTATATGTAGAGGACATTCTTATCTATTGCAATTCTGAATTCATTTGTTTTTTTAATGCAGTTCAGCTCTAGTACACCGTACGACACATCCCAGTTCATGTCATATGTAGATCAACTGGCTCAAGGGACTAACAAAGTCAGTGTGACAGAGGAGCCGCCGAAAATCAATGATGAAGCCCGTGCTGCTGAGTGCGCAACAGATTTTTTGGGTGTTTCCGAGAGCTCCAAAATGCAGTCAGACATTCAAGGTGAAGCCGTCGCGGGTTCTCGTGATATACCTCATGTTGTTAGCGGGGGTACCAATGGTTAAAGAGCATGCGAATGAGGCCACTGAAGCTAAAATTCACGGTTACGACAACGTGTGTTGCTCTTTGGAGGAGTGGCTTCACACAATTCCTTCAATTGATGAGCTAGAGGTGATTCCATTTACTTTTTTCGCAATTTGTTTCCGCAATGTCCTTTTATTTTTTGGCTCAACTAAGATGCAACAAAGACCCCCACCCATCGACTAATGTTTTTCCATTTCCATGTAGCTGCCCCCGTATTTGCAAGGCATATACAACAAGCACAAAGAGATCCATGCTGCAGAACTCAACACTCCATTCAGTTCTTTTGGGAGGGTGTTGCAAGGCATGTACTACAAGTGGTTGGGCTTAATGTTGTCTGAAGTAAACAAAGCTCAATGCAAGCTTCATGAGAAAAAGGATGAAAGCGAAGATGTGACCTTCAGTGTACCAAGAGGAGCTTCTATTATAGGTTTTCGTTATGCCACTGCAACTGAACCACCCCCACCTCCGCAGCAGCCCAACTTACAACTTGGAGCTCATGGGACTGTAAGCGTGGAAGATACCACTGCCACTGAACCAACTCCGCAGCAGCCCAAGGAACTCCGCATCAGACCAAGGAACCATATGAACATTACTGACACCAAGCCAGCAGTGGATGTTGTTTTTGACATTCCTGCCCCAACCAAGATGAGTGACCACAACACTGGAAATATTCACAACATTGACACCGATCAGAGCAATGTCAAGGTTTCAAAGCAATGCAACAAGGTAAAGAATATTGGACAGGAGTCGCCTCGCAGCCCAAGTTACCCATCCGTTAATCTCGTTAGGAGGCCAAGGACACTTGAAGACGGCCCTTCTTTTGGATTGTTCGAACCTGGCAGTGATGATGCTTTACTATTTCAGGATGATCCAACCATATCATTTGATTCAGATTTAGACCCCCTCTTGGCTCTTCGTGCCAGAAGCCCTTTGTTTGATGAATCACCTGCAGCTTCAGCTGGCCCAGTATTTGATGTGGCTCCTCTCGCAACATGTCCTCCAATTTTAACAGGACCTGCAGGTTTTATAATTCACATTTTCCGCAAATTATTTGTTTGTTTGCCACCAAGTTTTGTTTCTCACTATTTTTTGTTGTCTTTTTTTCATTTTTTTGTTGCAGAAGAAAATGCCAAGATACAAGGGAGGAAGTGGTGGTTGAAGTCAGCAGTGGGCGCATCCATGTTGAGAAGAAGCCCACACTTCAGAGAGTTGCAACATCACCAGAAACCGGGCGCAAGTTGAAGAATATGAAGAAGCTCAAAGTTGATGCTACTGATGATGCAATATACAAGCAATATTGTTGTATAAATTACGAGATAAAGGACCCACCGAAAGGCGAGCCTCTGTAAGTGTTGTACTTTCTCGTGTCCTACGCAGTAAAAGAATTCGACCTACCACTCTAACCGAGCCACTGTTTTTTCTTGCAACCTGTAGCCCACCATTCATCAGGATAGGTGGGTTTGATGTTTCCTTCAAGCATTTCAACAATGGTCTTAAAAAGAGAGCACATTTGAATAATGAGGTTATGTCATTGTACATCGAAAGTTTCAACATTGAGCACATGTACAGCTCAACCAAGCCAAAAAAGTTTACATTCTTGCCGCACACAGCGGTGAGTGAACTATTCTTCCTTTTTGTTTTTTTGCACTTCGTTTTGTGCCCCATAACATTTCATCCCCATCAATCATTTTTTGTTATTATGTAGTCGAAACTTGCTGTGGATCCTAGTGCATTTCATGCTCGTTCTTGCATCAAAGATTTCGAGAGGGCCTGCGACAAGAATAAGATTGCCAAATGTGATCAAGTAATAACAAACTTATTTTCCTAGTTCAAATCTTATTGCAACATGTTCCATTTTTTCTGAATTGTTTTTGATTAACTAATTTTTTCAGCTGTTCTTCACAATCGTTCAGAATGGACATTGGGCAGTTGTGGTTGCAAACTTGATTCAAAAACAATTTAATGTTTTCGACTCCAATAGCACTAACTCGGAATACGCAAGCCCCCTTGAGAATGCATGCAGTAATCTAGTATGAAATACTTTCTTTTGTATGGCTTTTGGTGTTGCAGTAGCAAACAGAAACTTGGTATGAAATGCCTGACTTTTGTTCTAGTTCAATATATTTTTTGTTATCAATGTGCAAATAGCAAACTTTAAAACCCTGGTCAGAGAATGAAACCCCTCGAAGCACAATCTTGATACATTTGAACGTTTCAGCCCAGATAGGTATCCGCGGTAGTCAACAACGTACTTCCTATCCTTTTCATTTTCTTTTTTTGTTAAGCGGCCATCCAAAATTTCTTGCATCCAATTTTAGGAAGCAACCTCAATTTAATTTTTTGTTTCAGTTTTGATTGTGGGTTCTTTTTTATTCTCTACATGGAAAATCTGACAACAAGGGGAATAAAGCCATTCAACATGGTACACCTTTTATTTTTCAGTTTTGTGTTCTTTGAGGTGTTAGTCTGAAACAAGTAGAAGTGAAACATACTACCTGCAACACAATCCCCTACTGTTAGTGTCTCATTGGTTTTTTTCCTGATGTTATATGTACAGGACACAAAGTCGTTGCTCAATTTCCGGACGTACATTGCTGCAAAGCTTGTCAAGCACCCTCAGAACACACTAAACTCGGCTGAAGAATTCCAGGCCCTTTTGAAGAAATTGTAGACAATGTCAATCGGAGGAAGACCTTGCTAGTTTCTTTAGTCTTTTTATGGGTCCTTCTATAGTATTTTGTAACTGAAACAGTAAGCTGAGCACTAAATGCTTTTGTAACCGGAAACATGAAGTTTCGCATTTGTCTACGTAGTAGTATATGGAACTCAAATCTGCAGCACGTGTCATGCTGGGGCATGTACCTTTTCTTGTTTGAATGTTGGAGCATCATCCATGCTGAGGTCTCAGATATGTAAATGGGGAGTTGAATACATTGATGACAACGAAAAAGGTTCAAATAAATTTGTGAGGTTGACCAATTTGTTGAGCTCTTGTAAGTTTAGTTTTGGTAGTCCGATTCTTACCCTTTTTGCTGCATTGCGTATACATGTTTTTTGTGATCAACCCAAGCCCCTTCATGATTCTCGAACATCATGTCGAGTTTTTTGTGTGCACCGGTAAAATGCAATTGAAACATGGAGCACACGGGATAATATGCAATCTGAACTATCTCATTTTCCTATGTTTATTTGCATAACACATGTTTGAAGTTTGATAATGAACATGAAGACACCATCCAGTAAAGATTTTCAATCTGAACTGAAGTAAACAAGAGTTTTAATTCATGTATCTCTGAACACACGAAAGGGATGATGAAAATGAAAAGAAAACATCTATTTTTCACTTTTAGTAGCAGGAACTTCTCCACATGAAGAACATGGCCCCTATTTCTGTTATTTTTGTATTGAACTTCAGCTGCTATCCTTGAGCATTTTATGGATCATTGGCGATGACGGCTCTCAAATACGGACAAGCTGGCACTGCATGTCCCATCTGGGAGCAGAACTGGCATTTAGGTGGCGCTGCCGCTGCTTCTGTCGCAGCTTTCAGGGGTCCACATGTTTGAACATTGTGACCTTCTTCATTGCAATACTTTCAATGAATAGTCCACTTTCCAGTTCTTGGCTGTAACAGCCCGGGACCGACGCTCCAGAAGATTCCCCTTTTATTTTCATTCTCATATGTGTTTTATTTGGGTGTTGCATTCATCATCGCATCATTCGCATCATCTGCATGGCATCATCACTCATTTTTGAAAACTTGCATCCGTCCTTAGTTGCCGGTTCTCTCCGTTTGTGTCGTCGTCCGTTTTGAGACCAACCAGACACACGCACGTGCACGTGGCACCATTTAAAAAATGATTTAAAAGCGCGTGCAAAATATTCTCGGATTGGGTCGAAACCTGGCGTGTGGTCTTATTATAGTGTAGGTGGACCGCCTGCCAGATTTCGTCGACATCAGAGGTCGTTTGATACCCGAAGGTTCAACCGTACCAGTGCGGTCATCAGTTATTCGTCGGACGTTTTTCAGTGTTTTAAAACCTCGTGTCACGGACCGCAAACTTCCCCTCTCATCTCATCTCAATACCTCTCCATAGCCCACTAACCCACCTAACATCTACCCTCCAACCCGACCGTCCGATCGCGATCGGAGGATCGAAAATTGGCCTCAAATCCCTAACCTAGTTCATTTTCCCTATATATAAACCAACTACTAGTCTAACCCTAAAATTTAGGAACCCTGTCCCGTCCATCCCATGTATGCGCCGCCACCCTCGTCTCCCTCGGGATCCATCCCCAACCAGCAGGCTCCGACCATCTTCCTTGATTTCAGCTCCGCCCAATCCATCCATTGATCGAGCCAGCCTCCCGTGGATTCTTGCGCCTGCGCGCCCGAAGCCAGTCCCGAACCCTGCAGCGCCTGCAGCCCTGGGCGACAGGAGCTCGTCCCCGAGCACCACCCCCTCTTGGGCTTGTGCATGAGGAGACCCTCACCGGAGCAAGCGACCAGCGCCATTGCCCCATCCCGTCCAACCTGGAGCTCCTCGCCGCCCCGACCAGGACCAGGTCGTGCCCCGCTGCCCTTTGCCTCTCCTCGTTTCTCCCACTCCCTCTCGATCTCTCTTCCTCTCTGTGTATGAAGCACGAGGAGACTTAGAGGCCGCCATGGCTGCCCGAAGCTAGCGCTCTCGCATCAATCCCCTGTCTCGTTGTTGGGAATGGAATCCCCATGGCTGGATTTGGCCGTTCCCCCCACCGTCGTCCGCTCGTCCTGCCATAGTTCATCGGAGATCGAACACAATCGTCATGGAGCTGGGCTCTGTTTCCCGCTATGAGCTCCATATCTAAAGCTGCATATTTTCCCCCTAGATATGTTCTGTTATATAGAAGTTATTTAGTGTGTGAACTATGTTTATTCACGAGCAAGTTAGTAGCTGAGTTGGCTAGTGCATTAGTCCTGCATTGTATAGGTCTTGGGATCAAATCCCCACAATTGCATTTTTTCTTCTGTATTTTCTATGTGTTTTCAGAGTATCACTCTTGCCGCTGTTTCATATAGCATCAGATTCCCTTGTTGGCACTAACACATAGCCAGCTTGATTGGTTTGCCCGAATCAACGCCAGCAGCTCTTGGGATCAAATCCTAGTCGGCTCATATGTGTTTTTTTAGCCTCTGCAGATTCTTTTTTCCCAAAAACATGCACACACATGGGCTATTTCAGTCTGGGGTCACGATGCTGCAGATTGGCCCGCATAGGTTTATTTTGGATATTGCGAATTTGTCAAATAACCATAACATGCATATTTAGAGTTAATGCCATCGTTTCCAAATGCTAATGTCTGAATAACCATGCCTCAAGTTAAAATGAAATGTATACGAAATAGGTTCAGAATTTTGTCTAGATTAAAAATATACAATTTTCATCCATGACAAAAATGTTTTAACTTGCGTTTTGCATTGTTTTGCATATATGCCATGTGAAAACGTTTTTTATCATAACTAAATAACCGTGGCTCCGATGCAAATATTTTATATATGTAACTTGGTTAGAAAAATGTATAGAATTGCATGACACACTTTATTTTCTGTTTAATAAATATAAAACATGTGTATTTCAGACCTGTACCAAACTTAAAAATATGCATATGAGGTCGTTCCGTAATTGGTATTCGTTGCTTTCGGCCCCATTTAAAATGCCTAGATAGTATAGTTGATCATGCTTCACCTCTTGCAATGTTTAACAACATTTAACATTGATGTGTACCTAAACGGGAATGAACTAAGTAATTCAAACGTGAAGTTTGGTCAATATGCAACTCGTTGCATATTGAACTTCACTTAATATGTAATAGTTGCTTGTTGTGATTGCCATGCCCCTGCGTTGTATATTAAACCGGACATGCATCATATTTGTCTGGGCATCATATCATGCATATGTTGTGGTGTACCGTGTGTTGATTGTTGTTTTCGCTTTGCTTCTTCTCGATAGAGTTCCGAAAGCGTTCAGAGTGTGAGAATTCGTTCGACTACGTTGGATCGTCTTCTTCATGGACTCGTTCTTCTTCCGAGCGGGATCTCAGGCAAGATGACACATTTCCCTGGATACCACTACTATCATTGCCATGCTAGTTGTCCCGCTTTTATCGTTATGTCTCGCTACCTACCACTTGTTTGTCAAGCCTCCCAACATTGCCATGAAAGCATCTAACTCTCCACCTTCCCAACAAACCTTTGTTTGGCTATGTTACCGCTTGCTTAGCCCTTCTTATAGTGTTTCTAACTACAGGTGCAATTGCTTCCATGTGACAACATGGACATTCTTTTGTTATCACAATATTATTGCTATTTAATTTAATGCACTTATACACTTGGTAAAGGGTGGAAGGCTTGGCCTTTTGCTCGGTGTTTTGTTCCACTCTTGTCGCCTAGTTACTTGTGAACCGGTGTTATGTTCCATAATTGAGCGCTCCTAACATGTTCGGGATTGTTATGGGGACCCCCTTGATTTTCGTTTTATGATAAAATTTGTCTGGCAAGGCCCAACTTTGGTACTACATTTGCCTAATAACTAATAAACTTGCATAGGGACTTTTCGGACCCCGTGGATAATTAATCAACCCCCGGGCCAGTGCTCCTCATGAGTGTTGGTCCAAACTAGAGCCGTGTGCGGGGCCAACCCGGGGCAACTCGGGAGATTTCTATCAGGTCACTGTACGATGTGCTGAGAACGAGATACGCGGCTCCTATCGGGTTCGTCAACACATCGGGCGGTATTGCTAGATTTGTTTTACCTTTCTCGGGCGTCTTGAGTGAGGAACTCTAATCTTCTTTGGGCTATCTCGAGGTGTCGGATTTACTTTGAAATTGCCTAGGATGATCACGAGATTCGTGGTCAAGGTTATTCCCGCTGCGTGTGGTTAATTTGTGATGGACGAGTTGGAGCACCCATGCAGGGTTAAATCTTTTGGAAAGTCATGCCTGCGGTTATGTGGCAGACTTGGATACTTTGTTTAACATCCGGTCATAGAAAACTTGAAGTAAACTCCAATAAAATACACCAACTGTGTGCGTATCCGCGACTGTCTCTTCTCGTGAGTCCTTATCCGAGAGAGAACATGATGGGATTATGTTTGATGTAAGTAGGTGTTCAGGATCAGTTAGTGATCATTACTAGTTCACGTCCGTTATGCGTAGACCACCATACTTTACTTTCTATATTCGTAAGTTAGCCACTCAAATAAATTCTTAGTCGCTTGTTGCAGCCTCACCACTTAACCATACCTCACCCATTAAGCTTTAATAGTCTTGATACCCTTGGAAATGAGATTGCTGAGTCTCCCGTGGCTCACAGATTACTATAACAACAGTTGCAGGTACAGGTAATGCGAAGATTAAACGTGAGCGCGATGCTTGTTTGATTTGGAGTTCTTCTTCTTCATCAATCTAGGATGGGTTCTAGGCGACAGCCTGGGATAGTAAGGATGGATGTCATTTATCGTTTGTTTTCGTCCGTAGTCGGACCCTGCTCTTTTGTATGATGTTTGTCTATATTGTTGTATTGATGTGACTCTGACGTAGCTTGTGGCGAGTGTAAGCCAATTCCATATACTCATCTCTTCTGTACGTGTACATGTAATGATATCCATTCTTGCAACACAGCGAGACGCGCTTCTATCCCTGTCGAGGCCCTCGTGCCAAAATAAGGATAGGACCGCATCTTGGGCGTGACATTGGCTTTGTTGTTTCCACTGCCTTCTTCTCTTGTTGTTTCGCCTTCTTCTTTTGCTCATCGTCCCGCTGCTCCGCAAGTGTCTTCTTTCTCTTCTCTCTTTTAGTTGGTCGCCCTTTCTTAGGCACACGAGCCGGGTTTTGTAACATATATGATTGTTCAGTTTGTGGAAGGTCATGTTGTATTGTTCCCGTTGCAACAACAGGCGGTGTTGGTTGCTGGCTGTTTTGTTGTTCTAGGGACACTCCTCTCTTTGCCGCTGCTATGGAAGGTTCAAGAACCTTTATTGCTTCATCTAAAATCTTGTAGGCATCATCATTAGAACATGCATTGGAGGCAAGCCATGTCAACCTTCGACACAAGGAGTTGTATTTCAGTGTGTTTGTTGAGGGATGCCCGAAGTCCAGCAATCTCCCAGTTCTGCCCATGCTTGTTGTTGCTGCTTCAGACCACCTCTCCAACAAGTACCGTTGCGGAATAACTTGCACATTTAGTGCACCATCACCCAAATTATGTGTGCGCATATCAAGCCATTCATCTCAAAGTAGCGCCAACTACATTGAAACCAAGCTTCCTCCATCATAACAAGCACAAAAAAGACCTTGGGGTTCTCATGGAAGCTTGATGTTAGAAGTAACTGTAGGCCTTGTCCTTGGTATTCAGGGTCTTGGTTGATAATGAAGCCAGTAGAAGTAGTCACTTGTTTCTAGAACTTGCCAAACACGTTTCGTGTGTAGTAACCAGCAGCTTGTCGCTCAATGTTGTACCTGCAACATCACCAAAATGAAACAAAGGTCACAAAGCAAATCATAGATAGACCCAAGCTAGCTCAAATTTTTTCTTTTGTTTTTTTGGTATAATGAAGATGGCATACCGAGAGTATAGTGGCGGTGTGGTTTTTCACCGGTAAAGCCAGCATTGTCCTCACGATCAAGCACGGTTTCCTGACACATTTCGTATTGTTGCACAAACCTCCAAACAAAATCAGCTGGATGGATCAGCGTCTTGAAATATGAGTTGAGACCCTTGGACCTGCCTATTGTGCGCGTAAATGGGAACAAGTTGTTTTTGAAGTAGGCTAGAGCCCACATGTGCCTTGTGCGACACATGTTCTTTAGGTGTTTGTTTTCAGAAACTTCAAAGCAATGCAACATGTGCTGCCATGTGACCTCAAATTCCTCAATAGTTTCTGTTTCGTTGATGCAAGTATAAAACACATCTGTAAATGCTTCCTCTCTACTCAGCAGCCTTCGCAACTTAGAGCGAGCATTGCTAAATACATGAAACTTGCAACACCTATGGCAGGTGTTTGGTAAAACTTGATCAATAGTTGTTTCCATTGCGTGGTCCTGGTCGGTCATTATGTTTGTTGGATGCTCGTTATCCATTGCAACCATCCACTACTCAAACACCCACTTGAATGTTTCGATTGTCTCATTCGACAACAATGTACATCCCAGAGAAATGGTATGTAGGTGGTTGTTCACGCCAATTATAGGAGCAAATGGCATGTTGTATCTATTGGTGCAGAATGTTGTATCAAAGAAAACACAGTCTTTATACTTTGGGTACAACACCCTTGTTCTTCCATCAACCCAAAACAATGCAATCATTGAGTTTGTCGCAGAATCTTTTTGCATCGCAAAGAAAAAATCAGGATTCTCGGCCTTCCTTCTCTCAAAGTATTTGATTGGCATATCCATGTCTCAGAATGTAATCCCTTGGCGGAGCTTTGCGCGTTCATTCAAAACATCTCTCTTCACATGTGGGAGTATCCTAGTGTCACCTCCATGGATTCTTCCAAGGACACCCATGCAATCTGAAGTTGACAGGTTGACATCATGCAACGTCAATAAGAGTTGGTAATCCTCGACAGGCATTTTCCGGTGTGAACGGTAGTACCTAACACGCTCAGGTTCCTTCATCAACGGATGTGTATGCTCTGCAACAAAGCAAGTTACGGTCCATCTCTCATTCCTACGCCCGACAATCATATGCGCCTTACAATCATGACGGAGCATCCTATTCTTCTGACGTGTTCTTTTTTATAACCATTCCGGCACTATCCTGCCTGCTGGAGTTGCCGGTTTCTGTTGCAATGCTCTCTAAGGTGCTACTTGTTTCCGCTTTACCAGGCTTTCTAGCGTGCACACACTCAAAGACCCTCTTGATTACTATTGCGTCCTCTTTCTTCTGCCCCCTCTTCTGGTTGAACTTTGTGGAAGATATATGTGTCCCGAACCCCAACTTGAAGGCATAGTCGTTGTAGAATTTTTGTGCATCATCAAGTGTGTCAAACACCATGCCAACATATGGCGGCAATGGCTGCGATGTGACCACTCCATCATATGAATCATCTTGCACCGCATCATCAGCATGCAACAAGCCTTCTGAATCTTCACTATCACCACCAAAGTTGCCTCCGACATAGCTCTCTTCCTCTTCAGCACCAGCTTCCTGCAAAACAGAGAGTAATAGAGAGGTGTTTCAAAAATAAAGTTATTACAGAGAGAACAGAGAGTTCTTTATGAAACCACAATTTTTTTTTCCAAATAAGCAACATCCAATTTTTTCATCTTGATGGAACCAACAATTCTTGTCTTATTTCAGAATCAAGTTCAGTAAACATTGTTGTCATGTTTAGTTTGTTTCTGTCTTTTGTCATGTTTTTTAGTGATCAACATACAGTTTTTTCATGCTTCAGTTTTTCAGTTTCATGATGATCAACAAGTATCAAAACAGGAGAGAAATGCAACTAAAATTGTAGTCCATGTTTGAGTTATACAAAAGTAACAAAACAGGCTGGACTTGTTTCTATCTCAAACAGGAGGAACCACTAGTGTTACAGGTTCAGAATTTAACAAGGGCAAACCAGGTTGTTTCTGCACACAAATAGTATATAGAGGGGCTCTG
Source organism: Hordeum marinum (assembly GCA_022496015.1). NCBI lineage: Eukaryota > Viridiplantae > Streptophyta > Magnoliopsida > Poales > Poaceae > Hordeum > Hordeum marinum. The sequence goes on along the minus strand of CM039677.1, from coordinate 415,143,014 downwards.
TTTTGTTTTGTTTCCAGGCCCAAAACAGGTTGTTTCAGGATCATCAGGAAGGAGCTATGTTTCTGTACATAGTGTTCTTCAGATTTAAAGACAGACAACTCACCCTACTCCCTTGATGCGATCTGGCAGTAGAAGGTTCATGAAACACAAATGAAGGGTTTGTGAACCAGGTTGAAGCTCCAGCTCACGGAGGAAGTCCGCCGCTGGCGGTCGGAGCTGAGAACGATGTTGTGGCTCTTCTCGAAGCAGGGCACTTTAGGGAGGCCTATTCGCGTCTGATCCAACCATCTGCCGAGCAATATGGTGCGCCATGGTGTTCCAGGAGGAGGGACGCATGCTGGAGGCAGCTGATTTCGGTGGTGGCTAGCGGCGACGGCGTCGCGTTTGCCGCAGGCGTGTCGGGGACGACCGTTCTCTGTCTTTTGTTTTTCAAACAAACCGGTTGCTGCAGGATCTTGTTATTGATTCGACAGGGCTCAGGTAGTTGGATCTAACGGTTCAGCAAGATCGTATCGGACAGCTACGCGGACGGCGGATGTTTCCGGTGAATCCGTTGGCCGACGCGTAGCGCGGCCCATAAGATAACTGCACAATCTTGTTGATCGAAATAATCAAGATAACAACACAATCTTATTGAGTTGGCCCCGGATGATGTGCGGAAACCAGCCAAAACGGCGGGCGCGATAGCTCCGTCGTGGTACCTTTGACACTCGTGCACTACCTCCTTGTTTGATCCAATGTCATACACGTGTAAACGTTTGTCGAAAGGGCTCATCCAATACAAGGTGTTGGGACGCAATCTGAACCTATTCGCCGGACACCAAGCTGCGCTCGAGCTCATAACACTCGCAAGTATTGCCCGACCGCCGATGTTGTTCACCCTGACGCTTCTTGATCTGGCAAAACCCATCTTATACACGGCAACATCGATGATTGTGTGCATATCGAAGTCCGAAAAGAAGATGCACACCATGTGAAGCTTGCCATCAAGGTCCAAGAGAAAGTAATACGAATGCACACAGTCTTCATCGTTCGGGGAGGAGGTAAGTTGGATCCCCTTGGTTTTCATAGTGCTCAACCTCGGCTCCGGCGAGAACTCAAGCACACCGTACTTGCTTTGGTGGATTGGGTAGTAAAACTTGCCATCGTACGGTGTCAGACCCAATATATGCCCCTTTTGCCAGCACCGGAATTCTTTGATCACCACCAACTTGCCTCCAATATCATAATCGTACCTTACCCACTCCGACGCCGTCGAACCGACGTGGCAGTACCACAGGACGCAGCTTTCGTCTGGCTCGGTCAGGACGACGGTGCAGCCGCCGGGGGCCGTGGGGTCGCCGGACAGCACGCAGTCGGAGCCCACCAGCGGAGCTTGCGGCAACGACGGCAGCGGCACCTGGACGTGCTCCGGATCTCGCGGGTCCCACAGGAAGGTTGCCGAGGTGTCCGGGTCACGGGCGAGCACCCAGCCATGCGCGGTCACCCAGTTCTGCTTGGTTAGCAGCACGTCGATCTCGCACGGGCGGTGTGCGCCGTCGGCGGCGCCGTACAGCGTCGTCGGCCGCTCGTCGCCGTACTCGAAGACGAGGCACGGTAGTGACGTGTTCGCCATGATGTGATTGGCCACACGATTCAGTCGCCGCGCGCGCTTCGCAATGGTAAGACGTGACACCTGATGATTGATATGATATTTCTAGATGACCCACCCATCCGGCCGGTGGCTTAAATAGGTAGTCGAGCGCAAGGCCCACCTGAGCGATCTAAGTCGGTTTCACAGACCGACCGACGTGGCGTAGTATTCGGTGTTCCGAGTCTGAATCAAAACCTAGCAGCAAAAGTTGTACATGGTTACCGTCAAACACGCATACATTTGCATATTCCGTTTAATGAAAGGGAATTGCTTACCTTCAGCTGTCGAATCGCATGCGTCGTTGACGAATACACGCGTGTCTCTTGCGTCTATCTTTCTGCAATATTATATGCACTGTAATAAATAAGGATGAAAAACATGTAAATATTTTCCACAACATTGTACGTGTTGTATAAAAAAACTCGCAACAACACCCATGTTGTAAAAGTAGTGAAGAAAAGAAAATCTATAACATCACCAATGTTGCAAAAGATTTATGTACACCTTTCGTTTGTATCTTTAGTCTCGGTTTGTCTTTGAATCAGGATTAATGTTGTCATTAGTCTCGGTTCCAACGGCTAGTAGCGGTCAGGCCATTAGTCCTGGTTCATCTGGGACCTATAGTCTCTGTTTGTATCACAAACCGGGACTAACGGGGTGATGGCAGACTGGAGTCAGCCTAGAGCCTCTGGGATGTGATTGGTTGCACCGTCATCACTTTTCTTCTCTAGTGAGTAGTCGGGATGGTTCAGTTTGTATAAGAAGTGCATCTAGTTTTTGTTATAACCCTCTCAACTTTTAGCACATGCTATGTGGGTAAAATAATGATATCATGCCAAGTTTTAATCTTTTCAGAGTTTATTTGTGGTGCTTTTTAATTTCAGGGTCATTTAGCTCAAACCAATTCATTAAATGCATGAAAAATAGCAAATGAAGTTAGATGGGGTTGAAATTTGAGGATGTGTCTTCTAATGGTGCATATTGAACGCACAAAAAGCCTGGAGTTGAAATAAGTTAAAAAAATGAAATGTCTTTATAACACATGAGTTTTCGTCCGAAACCCTCGTACTTCGAAGGAGATGGTCCAGTTTGTACACGAATTGCGTTCAGTTTTTGCCGTAACCCTCAACGTTTTACCACTTGCTATGTGGGTGAAATGATGATACCATGTCAAGTTTCAACTTTTTCAGAGTTCATTTGTGGTGTTTTTTAATTTCAGAGTCATTTAGCTCAAAACAATTTATTAAATGTATGAAAAATAGCAAATGAAGTTAGAAATGGTTGAAATTTGAGGATGTGGCTTCTAATGGTTCATATCGAATGCACAAAAAGTCCAGAGTTGAAATAAATTAAAAAATAAAATATCTTTATAACATACTAGCAAATATGTTCGTCCATTGCAACGGGAGAAAGAATATCCTGCCACGGCGACACCCTTCTAGTAAAAGAATACATCATACAAGGCTTGAGCATCGGGCTAGAGAAATATGGTAGGTATAAAGGAAAATTTTGATCATATGTAAGAATGAGATAAGTACTTTTAAAAGGCCATTCAGAAAATAATAACTTTGAAGGTCTATTTCCTAAGAACATTCACGTTGTAGTCATTTTTAGTCTAAAGTTGCTTCTAAGCTATCTGTTCTAACTCCCAAACATATGCCTAACAAAGTGGCATAAAAAATTGACGTTGGAATAACATACCAATGACCGCGGTAAGGTGATGCCGAAATTGCCAACATCTCGTTCACGCCCATAGGTCGCACGGATCATGTGACAATACCAACAATAACAATAGGAAAAGGAACAATGTCTACGAGATTGCCAACATCTGGATTGAGGTGTTTGGCCGAGTCTTCGTCAATGGTCACGGCGATTCCCGGTGTGTACGTCGGTCTCTAAAAACCTAGCTAGCGCATACCCTCCAGCACGCCTGTCCACAGTATAGGCTGGCCCAGTTTGGGTTTTTCCCACCTGATTTTGGAAGGTTCTAGAATGCTTCCATGAAATGGTTTTCTTGTTATTTTTCTTTTTTTATTTCTTCTGATTTTTCATTCTTTTTATATTTCTCGTTTTTTCCCTTAGCCCTTTTTAATTTCTCTTTTTTCATTTTTTAAAGTTCATTTTTTTTTATTTTTTTGTGAACATAATTTTCCAATTCAAGAATTGTTTCAGCTCAAGAACATTTTCTAAAAATCACGAACATATTTTCAATTCGTGAATATTTTTTATGAAACCATGAACATTTTCCAATTCACAAACATCTTTTCAATTATTGCAAGCATTGTTTTTCAAACTTCTGAACATTGCTATGAATCGCCAAACATTTTTTGGGTCGATGAAGATTTTTGGAATGGATGCAATTTTTATGAAACTTGTGAATATTCTTAGAATCGGCGAATATTCTTAGAATTTATGCACACTTTTTGCATTGATTAACATTTTTCAAATTCATGAACTTTTTTTGTTGGATGATTTTTCTTTGAAATGTATGAAACTTTTTTTAATTCACGGTAATTTTTTTTTGAACTTTGTTTTAAAACTTCGTGAATTTTTTGTTCAAATTCATGAAAAAAATTCAATATCTTGAAAAATATTTTTAATCCAAGTTATTTTTTCTACAACATTTTCCAAATTTCACATTTTGTTTGGAAATTTCATTTTTTCTAAATTACTTTAAAGATGAAAAATGAAAACAAAAAAAGGAAATGGAACAAAAAAAATAGAGGGCATTCCTCCTTGCTCATGGGCCGAGCCCAATATTGCGCGTGGCTGGGACGGACTCGATAGGCTGAAGTTCCTTCTTTGGGCCAACAACTGTGTCATAGATCAGGTGGCTTCTATGGTGAGTCGTTAACTAGCAGTCCATGGTTTGATTCCTAGTAGCAACTAATATTTTTTTTAGGCTGGAACGGTTTAAAACTGACGAAGGACGTACGAAAAAGATTAATTGGACGAAAAAAGGTGGAGAAACAATCCTCCCTTTAGTATTAGGTATAGATATAGATGAGTTTTCGTCTCGAATCCTCGTACTTCAAAGATGGTTCAGTTTGTACATAAAGTGCATCTAGTTTTTGTTGTAACTCTCTCAACTTTTTACCACATGCTATGTGGGTGAAATGATGATACCAGGCCAAGTTTAACCTTTTCAGAGTTCATTTGTGATATTTTTTAATTTCAGGGTTATTTAGCTGAAAATAGTTCATTAAATGGATAAAAATAACAAATGAAGTTAGAAAGAGTTAAAATTTGAGGATGTGGCTTAGAATGGTTTATATTGAAGCACAAAAAGTCTGAAGTTGAAATAAGTTAAAAAAAATGAAATGTCTTTAAAACATATGAGTTTCGTCCGTAACCCTCATACATTGAAGGAGATGGTTCAGTTTGTACACGTAGTGTATCCAATTTTTGCCGTAACCCTCTCAACTTTTTACCACATGTTATGTGAGTAAAATGATGATATCATGTCAAGTTTCAACCTTTTCAGAGTTCATTAATAGTGATTTTGATTAAAACAAATGAAGGTATAAAACTAAAAAGAGTTAAACAGAATCTGGTTTTGATTAAAACACCTATTTAAAATATCCTAAAATTTCCAAAATTTAACATAATTATAAAACATACTAATATTAAACAACAGCAAAAACAATCACTCAAAAATCTATTTTTAAGCTAAAGTTATTCACAAACTAGTGATTCACAAATTTTTTAAAAGAATTCAAATCTAAACTATTTAAATTTGAAAACTACTGGCTCTAACAGAAAGTTTGCAATTTTTTTGACCTAAAGCAAAAAGATTCATTAAAAACTATAAATATTCTAACAATTATTGCAAATATAAAAACAGTTATTCCAAATATAAAAAAAGAAAAAGAGAAAAAGAGAAAATAGACCTTTAGTGCTGGTTGGATCCACCAACCGGGACTAAAGGTCCTTTCCCGCGCAACTTTGGGCCGCCGAAAAGGCCTTTTTTGGCCCGGTTGGTATAACAAACTGGGACTAAAGGCAGGACCTTTAGTCTCGGTTGGTGATAGCAATCGGGACTAAAGGTCCTCCCTATATAGCGGCATCTCCTTCCTTCCCCAAATTCACTTTGTCTTCACTCGCTTCGACGACGACGCCAGGCTGCCTCGCCCGCGCCCTCGATTGACGGCGTCGTTCGTCCACGCGCCGCCGCTGCTCTCTTCCTCCATGCCGTCACCCTTAGCTCCACCGGCGCCACTCCTCCCAGCCGCCGATCGTCGCCCTCAGCTTCGTCGATCCTCCCTCACCTTCGCCTACTCTGCCGCCGCTCTCCTCCTCTACGTCGTCGCCCTCAGCTCCGTCGGTGCCGCTCCTCCACGCCGTCGCCGTTAGCTCCGCCGGCGCCGCTCTCCTCCTCCACGCCATAAGCCCGATCCATCTCCCGCCCTCCAAATTGATGTGTATGTGTATGTGTATGTTAGATGTATATGTGTATTTGTATGTGTATATATGTGTATGTTAGATAAAATCAAGAGTCCTAGGAGTTTATAATATTTGTATGTTAGATATATTGATATGTATATGTGTATGTTAGAAAAAATATATAATACTAGAATAATATGTCACTTTAACACAATTAAAATAAATGATACATTTGATTAGTTTAAATTTCCCCACATTGTACGTATGATCATAGGTACTAACAAATTTACCGATCGTCGGGGGGAGTTTATACATTTTATTAGTTTAAATGTATGTATGTTTAAATGTATGTTTTAAATGTTTAGATGTTGCTGATTTGCTAATTGACATATTGCATATAAAACATCTTTCCTAATCGTCGAATCGATTGCATAGCGTAGCCGTCGAGTCGACGATGCCCATCTCGCATCCTCATCGTCGACTTGGCGGCAACCACCTGCTTGAGAGGCGCCACGTCTGGGACTCGGCTCCGCCGGGCTGGCACTGAGAGGTGCTGCCTTCCAGGGCGCGGAGCTTGGTGAGGAATGAGGGTCCCATCGTCGACTCGGAGGTTATTTAGTGGCGGTCGCGTGGACCACTCTCGGTGTAGAGGGAGCCAGCCCCCGCGGAGGTGATACGTCGTCGTGTTAGGGAGGAGGACGAGCACGTCCGATGCTACATGGCTGCATTGGACGCCAGGTTCTCTAATACTTGGTAGGTTCTTTAGGGATCTCACCCGAGCTATGATCCTATCATAGTTCCTTCTCTTTGGGTGTCCACCGCCTGCGTCGCGAGACGCCAACTATATATGTATTAGTGGATACTGTTCGATGATGTATTAGTGATATTATTCGATGATGTATTAGTGATTTTATTCGATGATGTATTAGTGATATTATTATTCGATGATGTATTACTGATATTATATGATCATATTGTTGTATTGCCTTGTATTGATTTGCATATCTCCGGTTTTGCTTATTGAATGCATTCTAATTGTTTTATATTTGACATACCAAAAGTAATAATCAATTTTTGAATCATGAACACGGGAAATGTTGTCGTCTGATGATAGGATCCAAGCGTATGAACTCTGCGACAAAGATAGGATCTTTGCGACAACCTGGGCTACGATACGGCAGGTTCTTCACCATGAAGCTTTACGAGTACTTCGATATTTCTACGGTACGCAACGATGACAACTATTTTTTCGTAATTAAGCATGACTTCTGTTTCTTTCCTTCAACGCATATTTTTTGTTTTATACAATTCGACTAGTTCACCCCCTATCATACAAGACGGTATTTCTTGGAGAGGCTCGGTTCCGAAGAGCACGAGAGTTTCGAGACGAGGACAACCAACCTGAGGACTAAACATTGTTACACATTTCTGGACAAAGTAATGAATGCACTTAATAACACAGAATTAGGGTGCTCAAATTGAGAAGGTCTTTGCAAGGCATATGGATTTCAGGAGGATATGGAAATAACCTTCGATCTTCGTCCTGAAGATCATATTGAAGGTAACATCGACATTTGGGTGGATGTCGATATGCTTCCTATTTTACCCCCACGTGAGTTTGTCAACCATGCATATTTGTCAAGTAATTTGCATTCTATATTTAAAAATAGTTGGTGTTCATCCATACTAAATTTGTTAATTTATAATTAACAGCTTATTTCGTTTCTTCGAGTGAAACAAAGAACATAATCGACACGACACACTACACTTATGGATCACATCTAACTTGGGAGGAGAAGGATGATCATATCTAAAAAAAATATTGGGAACTGGTCCAAATTATACATTGTATAGGACACTAGTGCATAGGTTGAGAGCGGATGATATTCGTCGAAATATCTTGGTAAGTGTTACTAATTAAGTGTATGAGGCGTTTTGGTGCCCAGGCACATCTGCACCCATTCAGTAAAAAAATCAAAACAAATATTAAAAAAATTAAAAAATTCCAAAAAATATTTGGGTGTAAGATAATTTCATGCGTGTGGTCCGCTCCAATTTTTGTATCATTTAAACATCCGAGCAGATCTCAGCAAAAAAATAAATTGGGTCAAAACAGTGCATGAACGGTAACTTTTTTAGAGACCCCGAATTTGTCTTTTTTTGCTGAGAGCTGCTCGGATGTTCAAATGATATAAAAATTGGAGCGAACTTGACGCATGAAATTATGTACTGCCCAAAAACATTTGGAATTTTTAGAATTTTTTTAGTGTTTGTTTCGATTTTTTTACTCAGTGGGGGTGCAGCTGAGCCCGGGATCATAAATCGATTTTCGTAATTAAGTACACTACTGTTGCGTAAATGGTATTGATTACATTGCTAACTAGGCTATTATTATGTTCTTCAATAGAAACTGCAAAATGAAGTTGTGCCTCCGTTGATGCAAGCTGAAGGTAATATGACAATTAAAAGCCCCTTCCAGCCCGAGTTTTCTTTTGCATACTCGACTGAACGCAAACCACCAAGACGACTCCAAATTGAAGCATGGAGACAAATAAAGAAGGATCGCAAGCCCCAAGTTTGAGACCGTTGGATCTCTTTGCTTCATCATGGAGACATATGTGTTATTCTGTTTTATATCATTTTACCTAGGAGGGAGGACTAGGTCCTATGAGAGAGAAGTTTTTCTGGTTTATATTAACTTGCATGATCAATTATGATGATTAGCATTATGATTTTTTTTGTTTTATGAGATTTTAACTTGGTATGATTAAGATGATGATGAGTTGTTAGATGAGTAAGATGATGATGAGTTATATGGCATATATTTAATTAAAGTGGATGGATGCAAGTGATCATGTTGAATTAGAAGAAAAATTTAAATAGAAAATACAAAATGAAAAGGAAAAATAAACAATGAAGCCTTAACCGCTAAACCATTAGTCCCCGTTGGTGTTACCAACCGGGACCAAAGGACCCCATGCCCTGGCGCGTGCTGCCGGACACGTGGCCAGGGTTTAGTCCCGGTTCATAGCCAATCAGGACTAAAGACATAGACCCTTTAGTCTCTATACTTTAGTCCCGGTTGGAGAACCAGGACTAAAGGCCATTCCCAACCGGGACTAATGGCCTGTTTTCTACTAGTGGCAACATAATATTTGTTGCAAAGTATTTTCTTCAGCCAGAAATTCTTGTTGGAGATATATTTATTTTTAGTTTTAGATATATTCTCGGACGAATAATGTATTATGCAACATTATCCTTATTGCAATGATGATAACAATGTTGGATGCTGTACATGTAACGGTTTCTGAAGGCGGCGTATCTTTTAAAAAGATTCGTCAACCGAGACGTAGCACATCACTTAAAGAAAAACCAGATGTATATCTACATGTTTTGTCCCATATCCCTGTGGATTCAATCAAACCAGTTAAAATACGCATGTGAAACATACACCTACGTGAAAGCTAGCTGCTGTTGGATGGATTCTTGCCTCGGCTATAAGAGAAAGTACGCACACAAATCTGTCTAAGGACAGCGCATCTGTGAGAAAAAAACAATTTTGACTACGCAATAGCCAATTTGATCCCAAGGCAAAAAATAACCAGCTACACCAAATGATGCAGTCAAAATAGTCAAAACCACACATGTGACCCAAGTTAATTCATGGGGTTTTCAAAATCCTCTTGTGAAATATCGGATTAACCAACCAAAGTTGACCTCGATCATTATGTACTGAACCAAGGAAATAGTCTCTAAAATGGTTTGACGGTAGTAAAAAGTCATAGCAAAACCGTAGCGACTTCGTAGACCTTCCTCATGGCTCCCTCTTGCTCGGTCAACAGACGGCTTGTTAACGTGTGCCTTTTGAAGCAGGTCCCCTTGTTGGAAATATGCCCTAGAGGCAATAATAAAATGGTTATTATTATATTTCTTTGTTCACGATAATTGTTTATTGTTCATGCTATAATTGTATTAACCAGAAATCGTAATACATGTGTGAATACATAAATCACACCATGTCCCTAGTGATCCTCTAGTTGACTAGCTCGTTGATCAATAGATGGTCATGTTTTCCTGACCATGTACATTGGATGTCGTTGATAACGGGATCACATCATTAGAAGAATGATGTGATGAACAAGACCCAATCCTAAGCATAACACAAGATCGTGTAGTTCGTCTGCTAGAGCTTTTCTAATGTCAAGTATCATTTCCTTAGACCATGAGATTGTGCAACTCTCGGATATCGTACCAATGCTTTGCGTGTATCAAACGTCACAACGTAACTGGGTGACTATAAAGGTGGCACTACAGGTGTCTCCGAAAGTGTCTGTTGGGTTGGCATAAATCGAGAGTGGGATTTGTCACTTCGTGTGACAGAGAGTTATCTCTGGACCACTCGGTAATACATCATCATAATGAGCTCAGTGTGACTAAGGAGTTAGTCACGGGATCATGAGTTACGGAACGAGTAAAGAGACTTGCCGGTAACGAGATTGAACAAGGCATAGGGATACTGACGATCGAATCTGAGGCAAGTAACATACTGATGGACAAAGGGAATTGTATACGGGATTAATTGAATCCCCGACGTCGTGGTTCATCCGATGAGATCATCGTGGAATATGTGGGAGCCAATATGGGTATCCAGATCTCGCTATTGGTTATTGGCCGGAGAGGTGTCTCGGTCATGACTGCATGGTTCCCGAACCCGTAGGGTCTACACACTTAAGGTTCCGTGATGCTAGAGTTGTAATGGGAATTGTATGTGGTTACCGAAAGTTGTTCGGAGTCCCAAATGAGATCCCAGACATCACGAGGAGTTTCGGAATGGTCCGGAGGTGAAGATTTATATATGGGAAGCCCAGTTTCAGTCACCAGAAAAGTTTCGGGGTTTATCGGTATTGCACGGGGACCACCAAAAGGGTTCCGGGGGTCCACTGGGAGGGTCCACTTGTCCTGGAGGACGTAATGTGTTGTAGTTTGGTGGGAACCAGCCCCGTAATGGGCTGGTGCGCCTCCCCCTAGGGCCCAAGGCACCTAGGGCAGCCAACCCTAGGGGTGTGGGGGCGCCCCCACCCAACTTGGGGGGCAAGTTCCCCCCTTGGCCGCCGCCCCCACCCTAGATTGTATCTAGGGGGGCGGCCCCCTCTCCCCCTGGCCTATAAATAGTGGGGGGTTGGGAGGGCATCCACAACCCTTCGCCCTGGCGTAGCCCTCCCTCTCCTACACCTCCTCCTCCTCCGTAGTGCTTAGCGAAGCTCTGCCGGAGAACCTTGAGCTCCATCGCCACCAAGCCATCGTGCTGCCAGAGCTGTCCCTCAACGTCTCCTCCCACTTGCTGGATCAAGAAGGAGGAGACGTCCCCGGGTTGTATGTGTGTTGAACGCAGAGGCACCGTCCGTTCGGCGCTTGGATCGGATCTTCCGCGATTTGAATCGCCGCGAATACGACTCCATCAACCGCGTTCTTTGCAATGCTTCCGCTTAGCGATCTTCAAGGGTATGAAGATGCACTCCATATATCTCGTTTCTAGCATCTCCTAGATTGATCTTGGTGACACGTAGGAAAATTTTGAATTATTACTACGTTCCCCAATAGTTGCATTAGAGCTAGGTCTATGCATAGATTCTATGCACGAGTAGAACACAAGTAGTTGTGGGCGATGATTTTGTCAATTTTCTTGCCGTTACTATTCCTATCTTGATTTGACGGCATTGTGGGATGAAGCGGCCCGGACTGACTTTACATGTACGCTTATGTGAGACTGGTTCCACCGCCTGACATGCATTTGTTGCATAAGGTGGCTAGCAGGCGTCTGTCTCTCCCACTTTAGTCGGATCAGATTCGATGAAGAGGGTCCTTATGAAGGGTAAATAGCAATTGGCATATCACTGTTGTGGCTTTTGCGTAGGTAAGAAACGTTCTTGCTAGAAACCCATAGCAGCCACGTAAAACTTGAAACAACAATTAGAGGATGTCTAACTTGTTTTTGCAGTGTATGCTATGTGATATGATCTGGCCAAAAGGATGTGATGAAATATATGTGATGTATGAGATTGATCATGTTCTTGTAATAGGAATCACGACTTGCATGTCGGTGAGCATGACAACCGGCAGGGGCCATAGGAGTTGTCTTAATTTATTGTATGACCTGCATGTCAATCAAAAATGTCATGTAATTAGTTTACTTTATTGCTAACCGTTAGCCATAGTAGTAGAAGTAATAGTTGGTGAGACAACTTCATGAAGACACGGTGATGGAGATCATGGTGTCGTGCCGGTGACGATGGCGATCATGTCGCGCCCCGAAGATGGAGATCAAGGGCGCAAGATGATATTGGACATATCATGTCACTTTATGATTTGCATGTGATGTTTATCATGGTTTTACATCTTATTTGCTTAGAACGACGGTAGCATAAATAAGATGATCCCTCACTAAAATTTCAAGAAATGTGTTCCCCCTAAGTGTGCACCGTTGCAAAGGATCATTGTTTCGAAGCACCACGTGATGATCGGGTGTGATAGATTCTAACATTCACATATAGCGGGTGTAAGACAGATTTATACACGCAAAACACTTAGGTTGACACTTAGGTTGAGACACCACGTGATGATCGGGTGTGATAGACTCTACGTTCACATACAACGGGTGCAAGCGCAGAACACTCGGGTTAAACTTGACGAGCCTAGCATGTACATACATGGCCTTGGAACACGAGAGACCGAAAGGTTGAACATGAGTCGTATAGTAGATGCGATCAACATGGAGATGTTCACCATTGATGATCGGACACGGCCTAGTCGATATGGATCATGTATCACTTAAATGACTAGAGGGATGTCTATCTGAGTGGGAGTTTATTGAATAATTTGATTAGATGAACTTAATTACCATGAACTTATTCTCAAATTGTATTTACAATCTATCTTGTAGATCCAATGGCCCACGCTAATGTTGCCCTCAACTTCAACGCGTTCCTAGAGAAAACCAAGCTGAAAGACGATGGAAGCAACTATATGGACTGGGTCCGTAACTTGAGGATCATCCTCATAGCTTCCAAGAAATTATATGTCCATGATGCACCGCTAGGTGACGCACCCATTTCCCCAGCAACTCAAGACGTTATGAACGCCTGGCAGTCGCCTAGTGATGATTACTCCCTGGTTCAGTCCGGCATGCTTTACAGCTTAGAACCGGGGCTCCAAAAGCGTTTTGAGCAACACGGAGCATATGAGATGTTCCAAGATCTGAGAATGGTTTTCCAAGCTCATTCCCAGGTCGAGAGATATGAAGTCTCCGATAAGTTCTTCAGTTGTAAGATGGAGGAAAATAGTTCTGTCAGCGAGCACATACTCAAAATGTCTGGGTTGCACAACCGCTTGTCTCAACTGGGAGTTAATCTTCCAGATGACTCGGTTATTGACAGAATCCTCGAGTCACTTCCACCCAGCTACAAGAGCTTTTTGATGAACTTCCATATGCAAGGGATGGAGAAGTCCATTCCTGAGTTATATTTGATGCTGAAATCAGCGGAGCTGGAGATCAAAAAGGAACATCAAGTGTTGATGGTGAATAAGACCACCAGTTTCAAGAAAGTCAAGGGTAAGAAGAACTTCAAGAAGGACGACAAATTAGTTGCCGGGCCCGGTAAATTAGTTGTCGGGAAGAAGCCCAAGAATGGACCCCAAGCCTAAGACTGGGTCCTTTTATTGCAAGGGAACCGGTCACTGGAAGCGAAACTGCCCCAAGTACTTAGCAGATAAGAAGGCCGACAACGTCAAAGGTATATATGATATACATGTTATTGATGTGTGCCTTACCAGCGCTCGTAGTAGCTCTTGGGTATTTGATACCGGTGCAGTTTCTCACATTTGTAACTCAAAACAGGAGCTGCGGAATAAGGAGAGACTGACAAAGGACGAGGTGGCGATGCACGTCGAGAATGGTTCCATGGTCGATGTGATTTCCATCGGCACGCTACCTCTACATCTACCTGCGGGATCAGTTTTAAACCTCAATAATTGTTATTTAGTACCAGCTTTGAGCATGAACATTGTATCTGGATCTCGCTTATGTGAGATGGCTACTCATTTAAATCCGAGAATAATGGTTGTTCTATTTATATGAGAGATATGTTTTATGGTCATGCCCCGCTAGTCAATGGTTTATTTTTATTGAATCTTGAACGTGATGTTACATTTATTCATGGTGTGAATACCAAATGATGTAAGGTTGATAATGATAGTCCCACATACTTGTGGCACTGCCGCCTTGGTCATATTGGTATCAAACGCATGAAGAAACTCCATGCAGATGGACTTTTGGAGTCTCTTGATTCTGAATCATTTGACACGTGCGAGCCATGCCTCATGGGCAAGACGACTAAGACTCCGTTCTCCGGAACAATGGAACGAGCAACCAACTTGTTGGAAATAATACATACCGATGTATGCGGTCCAATGAGAGTTGAGGCTCGCGGTGGCTATCATTATGTTCTCACCCTCACTGATGACTTAAGCAGATATGGGTATGTCTACTTAATGAAACACAAGTCTAAGACCTTTGAAAAGTTCAAGGAATTTCAGAGGAAGGTAGAGAATCAATATGACAAGAAAATAAAGTTCTTACAATCTGATCGTGGAGGAGAATATTTGAGTCACGAGTTTGGCACACACTTAAGGAAATGTGGAATTGTTTCACAACTCACGCTGCCTGGCACACCTCAGCGTAATGGTGTGTCCGAACGTTGTAATCGCACTCTATTGGATATGGTGCGATCTATGATGTCTCTTACTGATTTACCGCTATCATTTTGGGGATATGCATTAGAGACTGCCGCATTCACTTTAAATAGGGCACCGTCTAAATCTGTTGAGACGACACCGTATGAATTATGGTTTGGGAAGAAACCTAAGTTGTCGTTTTGAAAGTTTAGGGATGCGATGCTTATGTCAAGAAACTTCAACCTGAAAAGCTCAAACCCAAATCGGAAAGGTGCATCTTCATAGGATACCCTAAGGAAACTATATGGTATACCTTATATCTCAGATCTGAAGACAAGATCTTTGTTTCCAAGAATGGATCCTTTCAAGAGAAAGAGTGTCTATCGAAAGAATTAAGTGGGAGGAAAGTAGAACTTGATGAGGTAATTGTAGCCCCTCTCGAACCGGAGAGTAGCACAACGTAGGAAAATGTTTCTGTGGCGCCTGCATCGACTAGAGAGGAAGTTAATGATGATGATCATGAAACTTCGAATCAAGTTACTACTGAACTTCGTAGGTCCACGAGGACACGTTCCGCACCAGATTGGTATGGCAACCTTGTTCTGGAAATCATGTTGTTAGACAATGGTGAACCTTCGGACTATGAAGAAGCCAGGGCGGGCCCGAATTCCGAAAAATGGCTTGACGCCATGAAATCCGTGATAGGATCCATGTATGAGAACAAAGTATGGACTTTGGTGGACTTGCCCGATGATCGGCAAGCCATAGAAAATAAATGGATCTTTAAGAAGAAGGCTGGCGCGGATGGTAATGTGACCGTCTATAAGGCCTGGCTTGTCGCTAAGGGTTATCGACAAGTTAAAGGAGTTGAGTACGATGAGACTTTCTCACCCGCAGCAATGCTGAAGTTTGTCCGAATCTAGTTAGCAGTTGCCGCATTTTATGATTATGAGATCTGGCAAATGGACGTCAAAACGGCATTCCTTAACGGTTTCCTTAAGGAAGAATTGTATATGATGCAGCCGGAAGGTTTTGTCGATCCTAAGAATGCTGACAAGGTATGCAAGCTCCAGCACTCCATCTATGGGCTGGTGCAAGCATCTCGGAGTTGGAACATTCGCTTTGATGAGGTGATCAAAGCATTTGGGTTTATACAGACTTATGTAGAAGCATGTATTTACAAGAAAGTGAGTGGGAGCTCTATAGCATTCCTCATTTTATATGTGGATGAAATATAATTGATGGGAAATAATATAGAACTTTTGGAAAGCATAAAGGCCTACTTGAATAAGTGTTTTCAATCAAGGACCTTGGAGAAGTTGCTTACATATTAGGTATCAAGATCTATAGAGATAGATCGAGACGCCTCATTGGTCTTTCACAAAGCACATACCTTGACAAGATATTGAAGAAGTTCAATATGGATCTGTCCAAGAAGGGGGTTTTGCATGTATTGCAAGGTGTGAGATTGAGCACAGCTCAATGCCTGACCTCGGCAGAAGATAGAGAAAAGATGAGTGTCGTCCCCTATGCTCAGCCATAGGCTCTATTATGTATGGCATGCTGTATACCAAACCTGATGTGAACCTTGCCATAAGTTTGGTAGGGAGGTGCCAAAGTGATCCCGGAATGGAACACTGGACAGCGGTCAAGAATATCCTTAAGTACCTGAAAAAGACTAAGGATATATTTCTCGTTTATGGAGGTGCCGAAGAGCTCGTCGTAAAGGGTTATGTCGATGCTAGCTTTGACACAGAACCGGATGACTCCAAGTCACAAACCGGATACGTGTATATTTTGAATGGTGGGGCAGTCAGCTGGTGCAGTTGCAAGCAAAGCGTCGTGGCGACATCTACATGTGAAGCGGAGTATATAGCTGCTTCGGAAGCAGCACAAGGAGTCTGGATGAAGGAGCTCATCACTGACCTTGGAGTGATTCCCAATGCGTCGAGCCCGATGACTCTCTTCTGTGGCAACACTGGAGCTATTGCCATTGCCAAGGAGCCCAGGTTTCACAAGAAGACCAAGCACATCAAGAGCCGCTTCAACTCCATTCGTGGTTACATTCGGGATGGAGATGTAGATATTTGTACAGTACATACGGATCTGAATGTCACAGATCCGTTGACTAAACCTCTTTCATGAGCGAAACATGATCAGCACCAGAACTCTATGGGTGTTCGATTCATCACAATGTAACTAGATTATTGACTCTAGTGCAAGTGGGAGACTGTTGGAAATATGCCCTAGCAGCAATAATAAAATGGTTATTATTATATTTCCTTGTTCATGATAATTGTCTATTGTTCATGCTATAATTGTATTAACCGGAAACTGTAATACATGTATGAATACATAGAACACACCATGTCCCTAGTGAGACTCTAGTTGACTAGCTCGTTGATCAATAGATGGTCATGGTTTCCTGACCATGGACATTGGATGTCATTGATAACGGGATCACATCATTAGGAGAATGATGTGATGGACAAGACCCAATCCTAAGCATAGCACAAGATCGTGTAGTTCATCTACTAGAGCTTTTCTAATGTCAAGTATCATTTCCTTATACCATGAGATTGTGCAACTCCCGGATACCGTAGGAATGCTTTGGGTGTATCAAACGTCAAAACGTAATTGGGTGACTATAAAGGTGCACTGCAGGTGTCTCCAAAAGTGTCTGTTGGGTTGGCACGAATCGAGACTGGGATTTGTCACTCCGTGTGACAAAGAGGTATCTCTGGGCCCACTCGGTAAGACATCATCATAATGAGCTCAATGTGACTAAGGAGTTAGTCACGGGATCATGTGTTACGGAACGAGTAAATAGACTTGCTAGTAACGAGATTGAACAAGGTGTAGGGATACCGACGATCGAATCTCGGGCAAGTAACATATTGATGGACAAAGGGAATTGTATACGGGATTAATTGAATCCCCGACGTCATGGTTCATCCGATGAGATCATCATGGAACATGTGGGAACCAATATGGGTATCCAGATCCCGCTATTGGTTATTGTCTAGAGAGGTGTCTTGGTCATGACTACATGCTTCCCGAACCCGTAGGGTCTACACACTTAAGGTTCGGTGATGCTAGAGTTGTAATGGGAATTGTATGTGGTTACTAAAAGTTATTCGGAGTCCAGGATGGTATCCCAGACGTCACGAGGAGTTCCAGAATGGTCCGAAGGTGAAGATTTATATATGGGAAGTCTAGTTTCAGTCACCGGAAAAGTTTCGGGGTTTATCGGTATTGCACCGGGACCACCAAAAGGGTTCTAGGGGTCCACTGGGAGGGTCCACTTGCCCTGGAGGACCTAATGTGCTATAGTTGGGTGGGAACCAGAACCTTAGTGGGCTGGTGCACCTCCTCCTAGGGCCCAAGGCACCTAGGGCAGCAACCCTAGGGATGTGGGGGCGCCCCCAGCAAACTTGGGGGGCAAGTTCCCCCCTTGGCTACCGCCCTCACCCTAGATTGGATCTAGGGGCGCCAGCCCCCTCTCCTCCTGGCCTATAAATAGTGGGGGCTTGGGAGGCAGCCACAACCCTCCCCCCTGGCGCAGCCCTCCGCCCTTCTACACCTCCCCCTCCTCCGTAGTGCTTAGCGAAGCTCTGCCAGAGAACCTCGAGCTCCACTGCCACCATGTCGTCGTGCTTCTGGAGCACTCCCTCAACTTCTCCTCCCCCCTACCTGGATAAAGAAGGAGGAGATGTCCCTGGGCTATACGTGTGTTGAACGCAGAGGCGCCATCCATTTGGCGCTTGGATCAGATCTTTTGCGATTTGAATCGCCGTGAGTATGACTCCATCAACCGCGTTCTTTGCAACGCTTCCGCTTAGCGATCTTCAAGGGTATGAAGATGCACTCCCTCTCTCTCGTTGCTAGCATCTCCTAGATTGATCTTGATGACAGGTAGGAAAATTTTGAATTATTACTACGTTCCCCAACACCCCCGTTTTAAGAATATATGTGGATAGCATTTTAGTGAAGATCATGATGAAGGAGAGATGCGGTGCACAGACTCAAGAAGACATGTGGCAGACGTAGGAGATGGCTCCGTCGGTTGATCAGTAGCTTTTCTCGTCTGGATATACATATTTGTCTTTTTTTTATGCACCATGTATGAAAATATATTATTATAAAAGTTTGTCCGTACATAAAATACATGTATATACTATGCATAATTTCTTTTCTTTCTTGAGGAAACTTGCCACTTTATTGATTAACGATTGTCGGGAGCCCGATCCTAAGCCATAAAAATCCAGCCTGTAACACATCACATCACTTTGCAGTCTCACGCACGGTTATCTCCACGGCTGCCACCTTACCTGGTCCGGGACCATTTGCGTATTTTGACTCACGTATGTGAATGTGTCGCTAGCATTCAAATGTCAAAGAACCCGGGCCAACATGACTAGTCGTAGAACCCAAGTCGCACATCCATACAGGGACAGGCATACGTAACCCAGCAATGCAGGTGTCGATCTCTAGCGTGTGTAGACGAGTCATAGCAAGCTACAAGGACTCCATTATGCCGTGGGACATAAATGTCATCACTGCACGTAGACGAGTCATAGCAGGCTACAGGGACTCCATTACACTGCAAGACATTTCCCGAAGGGACAGACATAGCAACAAAGAAGGATACACGCCGGTCAATCAATGTGTCCGGATCAGTAGCAAGCTACCAAGGCTCGATGGAATCACAAAGAGGCATTTCCCCATAAAGAGTACTACTAAAGGCACACAACTAGGTGTCAAATCCCATACATACCGTTGCACGTCACACGTACGCACGACATGCCCGATATGCATAGATACAACTATGGCATCACAACATAACCATACAACATTACAACATTTATTTAGAAGGCTCGAAAGAGCCAACACAATAAGATGATAGAAGTAGGGGTCACAAGACCCAACATTCAGAGCATTCAAACAAACAAGCGGAAGTTATACCTGTCTGGGTACAAACATCTACAAAAATGGCTAGAGGAGCCCGAAAAGCTACAATGACCCTACCAAAGGAACCAGACCTTTGTCTGGGATTCCCAAGCTAATCCGGTCAACATCGAACTTCACGTGTAAATACCACTAATGAGGCTGACGTCTCCTCTGCAAAAACATAAATTAAGCAAACGTGAGTACAAGGGTACTCAGCAAGACTTACATCAGAACTAACTACATATGCATCAGTATCAATGAAGGGGGTTGTGGAGTTTATTGCGGCAAGCCAGCTTTGACTCTTGGCTAACCTGTACTACGACTACAAGTGCTTTCTTTGAGGTGGAATAGTGTACACGAGTCCACATATTTTCTAATCAATACACCACTATGGATCCACTCCCGTCTCCCTACGAGAAGGCCATCCATGTCACTCACGCTTATCTTGCGTATTTTAGAAGTATCCATTTCACTTATCTATGAACCACATATGTTCTCCAAGTAGTCAATATCCGAGGACGCGGCTATTCGAATAGATTCATAACCCTGCAGGGGTGTACTTCTTCACACATGCTCTCGCCACTTATCACCATATGCACATCATGCATCTCGGCAACCTTCAAGCGGAAGCACTGGCTTGGGCACCGGCCATGACCGTCAATCACACAAGACCCTAGTCCAGGTTTATCGCCTATTTGAGACTGAACCCGCACGGAAGTCCGGCTGAAGTTTCCGCTACGGCCTCAAACGATGTGCGTAGGGTTCCCAAGCCCATCGTTCGGGTGCCACTTGGTACACCGTGCCACTGTTCCTATACCGCATCACAGGCCACCCCGTCGGACAGTGCTATGCACGGCCGCCAACACTTTTCCTACAAACACCAGAAACTAGTTGCAACTCGTGGACTGAGATCTAGGCGATTAATAAGTCGAGCGGGGTCATATTTTAGGGCCCAGCGTGTGGTAGTAATTGTCTTGGATCACAAACACATAACTCAGTTCTTAAGGATGGTCCCAATGAGACAAACCTCCATGTACTCCTACATGGCCTCTCATCGCTACCTTTACCAAATCGTGTTCACACACTTAGCTCTCACACAGTAGGACATGAACACTGCCATTCTGATTCATCGCCGAGATGGATCAGACCCGACATGACATGACTCTAAGCATAGCAGGCACAATAAGTAAGCAAGCATGGATGAGTAAACACAACAAGGCTCAAGCAGTTTCTACTCATGCTAAGTGGTTTCAACTATTTATTGTGGCAAAGACAGGTCATGCAAAAGAATGGGTTCAACTACCGAGAACATGTAACAGTTGAATTGTTGTTGTCCTAATGCAGTAAAAGAGAGCAGGAGCGAGAGAGTGGGTTCATATCAGTATGCTCAAGGGGGTTTGCTTGCCTGGCAGTCCTAAAGATATTAATTCTCTTCATTAGTGTCAACGTTCACATCGTCAGAACCATCGTCTACCGAAAGGGAACACCAACGGTAAAACAAGGAAGGAACACATTCAATGCAATGCAACAAACATGATGCATGATATGACAAGTTAAGGTACTGAATTGACCTAGAGGAATAATTAGCCAGGTTAATTGAACAAGTTTGAATTCCAACTCCAAATGATATTTCCTATATTGCTCTAATCATAAAATGCCCTACTTGGTGGTGTTAACTTGTTCAAACATGCATTATCATGGCATAAATAGATTCATTGGATTTTTTGATCATTTTTCATATATAAATTATTTCCATCTGAGCTACGGTTGAATTTCTATTATTTTTGGAAGTTTTAAACATTTTTCGAAATTAGTTTATTATAGTAATTCATTAACTGCGTCGGCCTAAGGTCATGCTTGCATCAGCAAGTCAACAAACCCGGTCCAGGTCAAACTATCGTGTAGGACCCGCCTGTCATTGACTCAGGGACTAACCTAGTTAATTAACTTAAACTAATTAAATCGGAGGGGTTAATTAGTGCGGTGGGGTCCAGTGTCAGTGACTGAGAGGGTTGGTTTGTGGCTAATTAAACCGGCCACGTTAGCACGCAGGGGTGTGACCGGCGGTGACCATCCAGGGCAACAGAGGCATGCCGGGATTTCTCTACCAACATCGGTTTAGTGTGCCGAGGGCACCAGGGCATAGTCCCGGACCGTGCGCATCCAGAGGGGACCACGGGGGGGGGGGGGGCTGGGGTCGCTAGAGCTCGTCGGAGGCGAGCCCGTGGCGGCGGCCGGATCTCGGCTTGCGGGGATGGCGGCTAGAGGGCACGGGGGAGCAGGGCGCGAGGGGGAAAACGGGCGGTGTCTCACCGTGGGGTCGAGCAGAGGTGACTACGGAGTCGGGGAAGCTTCAGACGGAGCGAATCGACTGGCAGCCCTCGCCGGAGCCGAGGACGAAACGATGATGGCGGCAATGCAGGGGCCTCTAGCTTGATTTCTTCTACGAGGAGATGCTGCTCGACGGCGGAGGCGATGAGCACGATGGGGGGGGCTCAGCGAGGACAGAGGCTGAGGGGCTAAGAGCAGCGGCGACGAGCTTCGCTCGGGTCCGAGGGAGAGGGAGCAGAGGGGGAGAGAGCAGCAGCAGAGAGAGGGGATAGAGCTCGAGGGGGTCCGGGGGGGTCGTGGCGCTCTCAGGGCTAAGGGGGAGATGGGCAGAAAGGTAGGAGGTGGCCGGGCGCGTGCCCCTGTCCTCCTGGCGAGAGGTCAGGGGTGACTGGCAATGGGCCAGATGGGCCACCTCCCTCTTGGGCTAGGTAAGTGGCCAGGTGAGGCTCTGCCTTTTATTCTTTTATTCTTTTCTATTGTTTTTGCAATTTGTTTTGGTTTGTGATAAATACAAGAGCATTAATAAAAACCTCAAAATATATATATGTGAGATAAATGGAATTATCCAATGCCACATAATAATTCTCAGAATTATTGGACATATATTTTCCATATAGGGAAAATATATGGAAAATATATATATCTATAACAAATAGGGTTTGAATTAATTCAAATGCCCAGTATAAAATGTTTCTGTGATTCCCAAATATTGGATGACAATTGTACCTCATGCCAATATTTTAGTAGAAAACTAGGAACATTTTCTTGGTACTATTTGAAGCAATTTTTATATTGCTTACTTTACAAAAAATCTTTCTGAGGCTGGATCATTCCTCAATTCAAATTCATTTGAATTTAAAAATGCATGCATGAGATGCAATGACAAACAATGGCTAGCTAGGGCTGTGACAACTCACCCCCACTAAACAAGAATCTCGTCCCGAGATTCAGGCGTAGGGTAAGAGAACAATAGAGAACACTAACTACCACAACCTTCATGATCCAAGTGCCCTTCTCGCAGCTGTTGATTCATTGCATCATGATGATCTTGACATCTTTGTCTTCGGGATCTTCATCCAACAGGCCGACAAGGAATGAAAAGCTCTATAAGAATCGGTCTTCTCGAAGATCGAGAGAGTCAAGATCAACTCATGGAATGAGACATAAAAATGTCTCTTGAGCTGAGACTAAAAACATACATCAAGAACAATGAATGAGGTAGATAACGGATGTTCAATAGGTAGGCAATAATTCCACGCTAAATCAGATGGTCAAGAGGTTTGAAAATAGCGAGGAGTTAATTGCCCTTCATACCATAACGGGCACCTTAGGGAAGGTGACTCGTAGGATTATCCCTTAAGTGGCAAAAGGAATTACTTTTGATACAGAGATCATTGAAACTCTTTACACCAGCCTAAGGCAATTCACAACGATCGTTGGAAGGAATTCAAAGAATGGCATACTCATATCGAAGGAAACTAGAGTTATAGGACAGCTCAATAAATGGAAGGCACTTTCCAATTGATACCGAGGTATAACTCAGTGTCTAAGCGTGCTCTTAGGAACTTGAGCATCTCCATATTCATCAGGGTTTTTACCAACAACCGTGCCAAGGATCCTGGCAACACCTCATACTACCATGATGAATAATGATGGAGGATGCAGATGCAAAGGAAGACAACACTTTCTCAGATTTCACCTTAGCTATGCCAAGGGGGCGAAATCTGTATGATCGATTGAGAGACATTTAGCACTCCGCTTCTAATGTTCTCCTTGATTTACTAGCATAATTCCAATTACGTGTCAGGTGTTATGACTAGAACATCAAGTAAAGATCGGACTTGGGATCTCAAAGGGTCCATAAGGAATAACTTCTAGAGCAAGTCATACAAGGTCCTCATGGGGAAGTGGCCAAGTTGCTAAAACAAGATATTATAATAGTAGGCCTTCCGGATAGGTAAGTTAGCCACAACATCCCTTTGCCGGGTTATAGAGAGACCAATATTATAATTCTTGGAGAAATGTCCCAACCATTATATCTGCCTGAGATTGAGATCTGGTTGGTGTCGGGATATTCCAGACTTAGCATGTCCGAAGTGGAAAGGTTGCAACACAAATCGAAGAGATGATGTTGCAAGATTCTCGGGAAATGAACTACGGAAGCCAACTCCAAAATATGAGTTGGATTGCAAGGCACAAGTGAACACGATGTCCAAGACAAGCTTGATCACATGGCCTTTCAACAAAACACTACCGAGTTCGGGTTAGGAACCATCATTGGGGTAACGAAGTCCTTGCTTAAGTCGTACAAATAGGTCTTAAGAAGGAACTTCTTTGCCTTAAACAAGTCAATCAGTGGCTTGGTGTGCTATGGATTGCATATGGAATGGAGATGATCAGTCTATCAAACCATAGAATACTTCGCACGTGCATGACTGACTTGGGATGATTCCTACGGGAAAAAACGACCTTTCTCAAGTTCATGGTGGCAACTTGCACCATATGCACATGAACTAAGAGTAAGTCACTTCTTACACCAAACATATGCTTCATGTACAAAACACGGAGATATTGCCTACAAAAGTTTCCAACACTAGGTTAATGTTCATCTTGAATCATGGAACAAATGAAAATGTTGTAGATGGGCTCAACCACAATTCATCGAGATATCCATATAGATGGAATTACGCAACTATGAGAACAAAGTGATAGCATTGGTCAGGCCAAAGGATATAATGGTGTATGCTCGAGGATACATCCACGAGTAAAAACAACATTAGGACGATCTTTGGTTCTGATTTTGATTTGACAATAGGCCAAACTCAAATCAAAGATTGAAAAAGACAATGAATACAACAATTGATCACAAGGATCAACCTATCAAGATATCATCTTTCTTCTACACATACATGCACAAAAACACAAAGATATCCCTTTGACATGAGCTAAGTTAGATCAAGCTTTTATCTTTCAACTCTCCAAGTTGTTGTTTAGCTTAACCAACTAGTTCAGGGTATCCAATACAGATTCTTGGAGAAAGGTGGTTTATAGAAAACCCATCTTGATCATGAACTCAACATAACGGTCAGGGGACAGCCTGGTGATACTTCCGAGAAGATATTCAGAAAATCACGAACCACCAATATGTTATTAAGCTCGAGAACAATCTCACTTCTGAGGGCGAGACGATATGATCAACAGAGCGAAAGATTTACACAATCCTAACTCATTGATCGAAAAGTGCACCATGGAAAATGGACTAGGTAGCACGATCAATCTTTAGACTAGTGGTTTAAAAACCAACACACCAAGAATGAAATTATTGTCCATTAACTACCAAGCAACAAGGTTGCGAGGAGTATTGATTACGCACATCACGATTCACTTGTCGGTGTTCTGGTTACAGGCAACACAGGGACCGAGGAATGAATGATGATGGCGAGAAGTATCACTACATCAAGATTTCATAAGAGGGAGTGCAGTTCTCATGATAACCTTGACATGAAGAGGGTAATACCTCAGGGTAGAACAGAGCAAAAGCTGAATTGGCATTTTGATCTGCGGAATACAAGTGCTTTGACCCAATCCAAGAATGGATGAGGTATGGGAGTTTGCTTCTCCTAGTCATTCTAGAATAGAATGGCTTGACAGACCACAAGAATAGTCGACATCGATAGCACAATGCATGACATACTCTTGACTATCCATTGATAGATAAAGGTCAGAATACAATTGAAGAAGGACAAGTCAAGAGCACATGATTTTTCCTAAGTTGCAGATACATAGGTTGGCATGTCAAACGAGTTCAACATGAATATTCCGAATAACCCATGCGGAAAACAAAGAATTGGCAGGCTCACAACTATGAAATGGAGAACTCACCACGAGCACTCATGTTGTGATCTTTCGTCCACAAAGAACTTCTGCCATAACTGTTTCATGGTATTGGAAGAATGATACACCATGAACCTTGAAGTCTATAACAAGGTTACTAAGCATCCTAAAGGAACGAGCAAATACTATCAACGGAAGTGAGCAGAATGATCCTTGGGTCTAGGAACCCAGAAACAAAATACCTATTGGCTAAGTAGCATCACAGCATGCTTTCGATGACGATGGCTAGAATTGTCACACTAGGAACAAAAGACACAACTAAATGTTTGGGTGGTTTACTTGAATAACATGGTTTCCTAAACACCTTCGTCAAACACGTCAAGGTAATATAGTACATCAACTCAACAATTAGTGTGCTTTGTCTAGACTAAAAGACATTGACTCAAAATGAAAGAGTTTTGCAATTGCATCAGATAATTTAGAAACCTTGGATAACTCGGACAACATAACGGTTGTATGGGCATGGAGTATGAGGCAACATGTAAGACAACTGACAACATAACAATGAATTCTTATGGAGATATCGATCCAGGAAGACAACAACTTTCCTATAGGTCTCCAGCATAGTAACTCGTCATCCTGATAGATAGATGAGAAAGCCTAGTACTTAATCCCCGTAGAATAAAGAAGAGGGTGACTTAGAATTAGAATGACACAAGGAAAGGAGTAAAAAGAGCCTTATGTTCCATTCCACAATCAGTTCCCTTATATAACTAAAGCAGTTCTAGACTCAACATCGACCAGTTTGGCTTGGTGATCCTACAGGCAGTCAAGCTCTGATACCAAAGCTGGCGGGACCCCGATCCTAAGCCATAAGAATCCAGCCTATGACACATCACATCACTTTGCGGTCTCACGCACGGTTATCTCCACGGCTGCCACCTTACCTAGGCCGGCACCGTTTGCGTCTTTTGACTCACGTATGTGAATGTGTCGCTAGCATTTAAATGTCAAAGAACCCAGTCCGACATGACTAGTCGTAGAACCCAAGTGGCACATCCGTACAGGGACATGCATACGTAACCCATCAATGCAGGTGTCGATCTCTAGCGTGTGTAGACGAGTCATAGCAAGCTACAAGGACTCCATTACATCGTGGGACATAAATGTCATCACCGCACGTAGACGAGTCATAGCAGGCTACAGGGACTCCATTACACTACGAGACATTTCCCCGAAGGGATAGACACAGTAGCGAAGAAGGATACATGTCAGTCAATCAATGTGTCCGGAGCAGTAACAAGCTACCAAGGCTCGGTGGAATCACAAAGAGGCATTTCCCCATAAAGAGTACTACAAAAGGCACACAACTAGGTGTCGAATCCCATACATATCGTTGCACGTCACACGTACGCACGACATGCCCGATATGCATAGATACAACTATGACATCACAACATAACCATACAACATTACAACATTTATTTAGAAGGCTCGGAAGAGCCAACACAATAAGATGATAGACGTAGGGGTCACAAGACCCAACATTCAGAGCATTCAAACAAACAAGCGGAAGTTATACCTGTCTGGGTACAGACGTCTACAAAAATGGCTAGAGGAGCCCAAAAAGCTACAATGACCCTACCAAAGGAACCAGACCTCTGTCTGGGATTCCCAAGCTAATCTGGTCAACATCGAACTTCACGTGTAAATAGCACTAATGAGACTAACGTCTCCTCTGCAAAAACATAAATTAAGCAAACGTGAGTACAAGGGTACTCAGCAAGACTTACATCAGAACTAACTACATATGCATCAATATCAATGAAGGGGGTTGTGGAGTTTATTGCAGCAAGCCAGCTTTGACTCTTGGCTAACCTGTACTACGACTACAAGTGCTTTCTTTGAGGTGGAATAGCGTACATGAGTCCACATATTTACCAACCAATACACCACTATGGATCCACTCCCGTATCCCTACGAGAAGGCCATCCATAGCACTCATGCTTATCTTGCGTATTTTAGAAGTATCCATTTCACTTATCTATGAACCACATAAGTTCTCCAAGTAGTCCATATCCGAGGACGCGACTATTCGAAAAGATTCATAACCCTGCAGGGGAGTACTTCTTCACACATGCTCTCGCCACTTATCACCATATGCACGTCATGCATCTCGGCAACCTTCAAGCGGAAGCACTAACATGGACGTCGGCCATGATCGTCAATCACACAAGACCCTAGTCCAGGTTTATCGCCTATTTGAGACTGAACCTGCACGGAAGTCCGGCCGAAGTTTCCGCTACGGCCTCAAATGATGTGCGCAGGGTTCCCAAGCCCATCGTTCGGGTGACACTTGGTACATCATGCCACTGTGCCTATACCGCATCACAGCCCACCCCTTCGGGCAGTGTATGCACGACCGCCAACACTTTTCCTACAAACAGAAGAAAGTAGTTACAACTCATGGATAGAGATCTAGGCGATTAATAAGTCGAGCGGGGTCATATTTTAGGGCCCAACGTGTGGTAGTAACTGTCTTGCATCACAAACACAGAACTCGGTTCTTAAGGACGGTCCCAATGAGACAAACCGCCATGTACTCCTACATGGCCTCTCATCGCTACCTCTACCGAATCGTGTTCACACACTTAGCTCTCACACGATAGGACATGAACACTGCCATTCCGATTCATCGCCAAGATGGATCAGACCCGACACGACATGACTCTAAGCATAGCAGGCATAGTAAGTAAGCAAGCATGGATGAGTAAGCACAACAAGGCTCAAGCAGTTTCTACTCATGCTAAGTGGTTTCAACTATTTACTGTGGCAAAGACAGGTCATTGAAAGGAATGGGTTCAACTACCGAGAACATGTAACAATTGAATTTTTGTTGTCCTAATGCGGTAAAAGAGAGCAGGAGCGAGAGAGTGGGTTCATATCAGTATGCTCAAGGGGGTTTGCTTGCCTGACGGTCCTGAAGATATTACTTCTCTTCATTAGTGTCAATGTTCACATTGTTAGAACCATCATCTACCGAAAGGGAACACCAACGGTAAAACAAGGAAGGAACACATTCAATGCAATGCAACAAACATGATGCATGATATGACAAGTTAAGGTACTGAATTGACCTAGAGGAATAATTAGCCAGGTTAATTGAAGTGGAATTCAAACAAGTTCAAATATCATTTGGAGTTGAATTCCAACTGCAAATGATATTTCCTATATTGCTCTAATCATAAAATTTCCTACTTGGTGATGTTAACTTGTTCAAACATGCATTATCATGGCATAAATAGATTCATTGGATTTTTCTGATCATTTTTCATATATAAATTATTTCCATCTGAGCTATGGTTGAATTTATATTATTTTTGGAAGTTTTAAACATTTTTTGAAATTAGTTTATTATAGTAATTCATTAACTGCGTCGGCCTAAGGTCATGCTTGCATCAGCAAGTCAACAGACCCGGTCCAGGTCAACCCTGTCATGTAGGACCCGCCTGTCATTGACTCAGGGACTAACCCAGTTAATTAACTTAAACTAATTAAATCGGAGGGGTTAATTAGTGCGGTGGGGTCCAGTGTCAGTGACTGAGAGGGTTGGTTAGTGGCTAATTAAACCGGCCACGTCATCACGTCGGGGTGTGACCGGCGGTGACCATCCAGGGCGGCGGAGGCACGCCAGAATTTTGCTACCGGCGTCGGTTTAGTGTGCCGAGGGCACCAGGGCATAGTCCTGGACCGTGAGCATCCAGAGGGGACCACGGGGGGCCCTGGGGTCGCCAGAGCTCGTCGGAGGCGAGCCTGTGGCGGTGACCAGAGCTCGGCTTGCGGGGACGATGGCTAGAGGGCATGGGGGAGCAGGGCGCGAGGGGGGAAACGGGCGGTGGCTCACCGTGGGGTCGAGCAGAGGCGACTACGGAGTCGGGGAAGCTTCGGACGGAGCGAATCGACCGGCGGCCCTCGTCGGAGCCGAGGACGAAGATGATGATGGCGGTGATGCAAGGGCCTTCGGCTTGATTTCTTCTACGAGGATATGCTGCTCGAGGCGGAGGCGATGAGCACGATGGGGGGCTCGGTGAGAACAGAGGCTGAGGGGCTGAGAGCGGCGGCGACAAGCTCCGCTCGGGTCCGAGGGAGAGGGAGCAGAGGGAGAGAGAGCAACAGAGAGAGGGGATAGAGCTCGAGGGGGTCCAGGAGGGTCGTGGCACTCTCAGGGCTAAGGGGAAGACAGGCACAGAGGTAGGAGGTGGCCGGGCGCGTGCCCCTGTCCTCCTGGCAAGAGGTCAGGGGTGACTGGCAATGGGCCAGATGGGCCACCTCCCTCCTGGGCCAGGTAAGTGGCCAGGTGAGGCTCTGCCTTTTTTTATTCTTTTCTATTGTTTTTGCAATTTGTTTTGGTTTGTGATAAATACAAGACCATTAATAAAAACCTCAAAATATATATGTGGGATAAATGGAATTATCCAATGCCGCATAATAATTCTCAGAATTATTGGACATATATTTTCCATATAGGGAAAATGTATATATATAACAAATAGGGTTTGAATTAATTCAAATGCCCAGTATAAAATGTTTCTGTGATTCCCAAATATTGGATGACAATTGTACCTCATGCCAATATTTTAGTAGAAAACCAGGAACATTTTCTTGGTACTATTTGAAGCAATTTTTATATTGCTTACTTTACAAAAATTCTTTCTGAGGCTGGATCATTCCTCAATTCAAATTCATTTGAATTTAAAAATGCATGCATGAGATGCAATGACAAACAATGGATAGCTAGGGCTGTGACAACGATAATGCATGATTTCTTTTCTGATTTTGTTGCAATGTACCTACTGTATTTGAATATGGGCTCCATGGAGCCCGGCCTCTATTAGCACTTTTGGTGAACATCCACTTAATGCAAGATTTCTTTCGGGTTGTCATCACTCAATCGAAAACCAAGATTTCAGCAAACCAGAAGTGCAAATGGGAAACCCCCTGAAAGACGAAGCCAAACCTGCCGCAACATCAAAAAACCTACTTTCAAAACCAACATCGTGCAACTCACCAAAATAACAGTTCGTTTCAGGTATAAAGCACAAGCAACAAACAAGCTGTCCCAAATATGCACAAACATTGTTTGAACCAGGCCGCTTCCATTTTTACTGCAGAGAAAGGAAGTACAAAGTCTTGCAGAGTTAGAAGGGAAATTGGAAAACGAATGCGAACAGCAATATAAAACCCGCATAGATACACTTGGGTTTGAGCATAACCAATGAGGAGAAAACCCATTGAACATTAACTTATCACATAAAGTGATTCACTACACATGTCAGCGAAAATAGCAAAGACATCGCAATGAATGCAGAACCACGAGGCAATAATTTGAGTTCAAAGCCATCATGCAGAAATTTAAAATAACTTGAGACCAATATATTTCATTCCTACGCGCAAAAGTCATGGATGAACCCATGGACATATGAACCCACTTTGGAAAATCCATTTTTAATTGCCCAAAAATTCTGAAAAAACTTCGACACATACATCATTCTATGTGCGCACAGAAAATTTCGTGGAAAAATAACGTTTTGTTTGGCCTGTGCAAAAAGAAGACTATATATATATATATATATATGTGTGTGTGTGTGTGTGTGTGTGTGTGTGTGTGTGTGTGTGTGTGTGTGTGTGTGTGTGTGTATATATATGTATATGTATATATATATATCATGAAACTCTACGAGATTTTTTGCGGAGGCAAAACAAAAAGAGATTCTTCCACGAAACTTTGTGCCGGACTCACGTGTTGTGAAGATGTATCTCTGGAATTTTGTTTCAAAAAATTTGACATTTCAAAATGCGTTTAAAATGCATTTTTAGAAAGCGGGTTCATATGCTAAGGGGTTCAGTATGCCCACACTCATTCCTACACAAGTTACCAAATTCGACAGTCAACAACTACTAGAGACAGATTCTTACACATCATCGCAATAAAAGTATCTGGTCCAAATAAGAATATAGCAGACATACATCATGATCATCACCATTACCGTCGCAAAGAGAGCATGCAGGAGACAACACACATAGGTTGCACTTGCACCCTTGTTGTCACATCCCATGAAAATATAGACATCTGCCTGGAGCAACTTACACAACTCAAGTGCAGTCCAAAGTTCAGACTCATGATTATAGCAGTATATGCAGTTGCTCCTCCCTCCTCATATCTCTGGGTTCATGCAAGACAATGCTTGGCTTCTCTTGTTTGTGCTGATGAATGTCACCCATTTCTCTAGCTTCTCCACCTTCAGCCACAATGCAGGCTCAAATGATAGGTGGAGACGGAAGACTTCGGAGGTTACCCACAATACTGCAATAGGTCCCCGAAAGCTGACCAAGAGTAGCATATCGCCACACGCCACCAGCCATGTGTTGGAAAGTTTCCATTATTAATCATGCTCGATTCCATAACTTGTAGTTCTTGTATGCTTATATTGGGTGTCAAGTGCAGTTTGAAGATCTTGTGATCAGAATCCATGCAAAAGCCCCGTCCTTTGAAGATTACAATTTGGTTGATTGTTCCATACTGAGTAGAACAACTATCTCACCCAAGAGTGGGCACTATAAAACTGAAAACCGAAATATCGAACCGAACCGAACCGTATTAACCGATTTGTTGGTTTATTTGGTGGTTCGATATTTGGTTCGGTGGGAAATTTTAAGGTTGTTCGGTGTTTTGTTTTTATTCGGTTTTCAGTGCCCAGAAACTGAATAGACCGAACAAACCGATATGTAGGATACCCCATGTAATACCTTGTTTCCAAAAATGCAATAGTTTGGAGGCACCACGTATTTCTCCACACATAATACATTTAACGTTTCATATGATTTTTTTTACTTCATTGTGTTTACTAGTTTGCTTGACCGAATAACCCATAGAATGATATTAAGGTTGCTAGATCTTTTGATTATTTTTTGCATATTATACAATCCAAATCAGTGCTCTTGCTTCATTACACTTATACTGACAAGTGCATGAATTTTGGTTTTTCGGTTAACTGAGGGCAAGCCAAACCGATATATTATGGTTAATATGGTTTGGTTTCTAAATTTTGAGTGATTATTTCGTTTTCTATTTCTCCAAAACCAAAATTATAAAGAACCGAATGAACCGAACTGTATTAACCATATAAACCGAACGCCCAGCCCTAGGTCCAACCTCAACAATGAGAAGTGAGGTGGATGATGTAAGAGGAGCACTGAGGGCACCATGTTGACCTCAGCGCATTCAGAGAGAGGTAATTGTGGAGGTGAGACACTAACACCTTTGAACACATCAACAACCATACATGACTTATGTTGTATAAGATGAGATGACCGTAGGAAGCCCCAACGTAGCAAAACCATTCCAGGAGAAGAGGAATCTCAGAGCAAAGGTTGGCGCCTCGACTGACTTTGGCTATATCCGTGAAACATATGGATGTTTGGGCACCAGGTTGTTGCTAAAGGGGGTAGGATGAGGAGGGCAAAGAGCATCAGTTGGAGGAGAGGTGGGAATTTTGCTATGGAGCCCGTGAAGGTAGCACCCCAAGAGCTGCAAGTAGCAGCAAAGGCAAGAGAAGCGATGAACTCACAGTTTAATAAAATGAAGCGATGTTACTAGCCTTTTTAGATTTTTTAAAAGATTCAAAAGATGATTTTTACATGGTTTTCACCAGTTTCCACCTAAATTTGGTTTTCACAGGGTATTTTCTCAGCAAACATTCATTAATCTGGTTCGCCGGATAACAGAGTAACAATAAGATGCTAATATTTTAGGTAGTTGCTTAAAACTTAACAATAGAGCATCCCCACAAAGCATAGTTCTGCTTTTGACCAACAAAGGTTTCGTGGCCTCCCATTTCATATTAACCGCAAGCTTCAAGAAGTTTATGTCATGGAGCTTTCAAATGCCAAAGAACAGTACAATAATAATTGAAATTTTTATTAAACTGTTCACCCAGTTGCAGCCAAAATATATGCAAACTCAAGCAGAATACCGCAGGGCAAAACAGCAGTCACATTTGACAAGCATGCCAACTACTAGTAAGCAGCTAAGTGAAATGACGAGTTAATTTGCTTTATTGAACAATTACTCCAACGATGGATAACACAACATTTGAGCCTCAAAGTAAGTTTGCAAGTCACACTTACTGCATCATTGCATATGCATGGAAAGAGGACAAGAGTACAACTAGGAAATGATTCCAAAAATGTTAAATCACTCTTGGCGGATTATAGAACATGGAAATTCCAACTGCTTTGACATTCGACAAAGCTTCACATCTAGTATCTGTGGGACAGCTTCTCCTGCTCCTTGTAGTACATTGCGTACCTACATGGCATCAAAACCAGCCACGAATGTCAAATGTTTGGCAATCACAAGACTATCAAATGTGCTGCTGGCAATAATCAGGACGTTCAAGAGTACGAACTAATGAAAGTATCTGTTGCCACAAGTCACAACCAAAAGTGAGGATTTCTTAGAACTATGAAAAGAAACATGTACGCAAGATAAGGGGGGACAGGATACTTGTGAGTTCTGACCAAATGACCAAACCCAAACTCAATACTCTATAGGAGGAACCTTCGAAGCAACAGCATTTTTGTACTCAATTTCAAGCATTAACTGACAGTTCAAAGTAACGATGCAAATTCACAAAGAATATATAGATTCAAATCGCTGAAAGGCATGCAAAAGCATTACAGCAATGTCGTTATCCATACAAGATAAGAAAGATCTCGCAAACTTGAAGCTACAACTACATGGTTGCAGGATTCCCCATTAACAGTATGAAGCCTAACTTTCATCCTAGGGAGCTTCAACAGTCAATACTACAACACCAATCAAGTAACCAAATCACATATAACCTCCCTTTTTTGAAGGTAGACGTCTCATGTACATTAACCAAATAGATAAGTACTACGTGCCAATACCGTCATCATCAACAACACACCAAAAGACCAAAGAGTTCGATAATAAACTATATAATGGAGACAAGCAACCGACGTTAGATCTTTCTCCTCAGGGCACAAAACATTTGCAGAGTGAACTGGCTCTAATCTCCCACGTCAATTCAATTCCCACACACAAGAAATTAAAACGGCCTGCACAAACCTTTGCATTGAATCAGCAAGGTATGAATTCCCTCTATCATTTCAAACTCATTCCTCGAAGAAGAAACAATATGCCTGAACAAACCAACGCACCGAATTGACTAGGTCTAAATCTCCCCTGCCATTTCAATCTCCATTTCCCACAAACCACCTAATAGGTCACCGATCCGGTCAACGTCACGCAAACAAGATACATCAGATGTCTTCTAAACGTGAACATGCACATAACACATCTAATCTGCGCGACAGCTCCAACGAAATCGGATACTCAATCTAACCCAAATTCGGATCTCGCAGCCAACCGAGACGCAACCCTAGATCGATCCGCCCGACCAGACATCCGCAGGGATCATTCGTGGGAGGGGGAGGGGAGGGGGGAGGGACGTACTGGTAGGTGCCGACGACGGGGGTGATGAGGAGCGTGGCGGAGATCCAGTTCTCGGAGACCTTGTGGTGGATCTTGGTGGTGATGTCCTTCCACAGGCCAGGCATCACCTGCTGCTGGAACGGCGACAGCGCGTACACCACCGCCTTCATACGCACCGGCATCTTCCCCATCCTTCTCCTCGCCTCGCCGCTTCTCCTTCTTCCTCGGTGGTGTGGATGCTCTCCTCCAGCTCCGATTTACCTCAGGAAGATTGATGGGTCGTTCGTTCCCCGGCTTAGGGTTCGGTGTTTAGTAGGACAACTGCGGTTGGGCCCCGAGCCCATTCGGAGAGTACGGGCGCGGCGCTTTGGACGGAGCCGGAGGCAATATCAGTGTAAATAATGTGCCCGGCCCAGTATGGAAAGGAGAAAAAAAAACATGAATACATAGATCAACCGGAAGCCTCCTATCTATCTAGTGAACAAACTTGAACATCTATGCTCTTGATATTGTGCCCGAACCGTGTGAACGCTCACTATCTAATCCGGTGGCCTCACGCGGTGCGGTGTGTAATCTGGTGGCCCCATGCGATACCCCGCGTCGGATCGAGAACACCACCCGATCTGGCCGACTCGCAGCGCACCGTATGCGCACGCTTTTGATTTATCGCCGCCATCTTTGGTCGTCCCAACTTCAGGATCGATCAACACATTCACCTTGCCAGGTTGTACTGTTGACGACACCAGACAACGTCACCTTCCTGCGCGTGTCCATCATCACGCATCTGTCCCCGAGACCTCGCTATCGATACCCGCCGCCGTCGATGCGGTAGATGCCACACTGCTCCAACTTCTGACCCCCTCCGGCGCCTGCTCCAAGATGATGCCCCCAGAAGCGAGAACGACGTTAAGCCCCGCCATCGTCTGATCCAGAAAATCCAAATCTTAGGTTTCCCTTGGAATAGCACGAGCGAGGAGGTGAGAATTGCAAGACGATGCCTTCATCAGGGTAATGACGCAACGACGCCGCCACTGTCCGCCATGACTGAGATCGACTCAGTTCACCGACAGTTGTGCCTCCATCCTCGACGTCAGCAGGCACCGACGGGCCAGAGTGGGCCAGACCCGCCCGACAAAACTGTGACCAGTGTCGTCACCCCATCGCGACACGCACCAGTGCCGCCACCGGCGGCGTGGAAGGTCACTAATTGTGGTTGAAGCAACACAGAGCCATGTTGTCAGGCCAGGCCACCCTCACCAGATCAACTCACCGCCGTTGTGGGGACCAAACGCGCGAGCGAAGACCGGGACACCCACACGAGAATCCGTCATGGCCGCGCCCTAGAGCAACAATGTAAGAAGGCCTCGGCGCCGCCATCACCCATGGCCAACCTTTGTCTTGCGATGATCCGGCAACATAGGCAACAAGGGTTCGAAGGGGCATGAGGGACACCGCACTACAACCTTAGGAACATCAGCCGGTAGCATGATTATGCTGCATAATTTGTTTTTAAAGTCTTTGCTGAAATTTTAATATCATTCAGTTTTATTTAAAAGTTCATTAAACGTGTGTACCGATTTTTTGGAAGTTCATAAAACTTATTAGAAGTTCATAATACAAGGCTTTCTAAATGTGTACTCGATTTTTAAAAATACATAAAAAATTTTGAAAGTTTATCGAAAAGGAAAAGTATAAAATCTGGGTCGTTCCAACGTTGTTTTTTTGCTCACACTGATCTAGACCACTCGTTATTCAGTGAGGTAAGAGCAACTCCAGCAGCTCCCTGAAACCATCCCTCATCGCTATTACAGGGGAGAAACATAAAAAACCTGCCTCCAGCAGTTCCCCCAGCCTCTCCCCTGTTTTTCTCCCTCCCCGAAAACAGACTCTCTCTCCCATGTATGTAGGGGGACGGCGACCTTCCTGATCCCCTCCCCGACTCGCTGGAGGAGGCAACGGTCGCGTGCGGAAAGCTCCCTCCCGCCACCACGCTAGCACCGCCACTGCATCCCAGGTTCGTTCCTTCACTGAATTTTTCTCGGATCTGAGCGAAGTGGCAACTCTAGGGACGGAGAGAGGGCACCGTCAGGCAGTGGCTAGAGGGGGACAGGCGTGGCCGCCGTGGCTGAAGGTGAGGAGGCGCTCGAAGAGCCGCCGGGCAGTGGAGAGGTGACGGTCGTGGCCGCCGTGGCTGGCTTGGCTCGAAGGGAAGAGCTATTGCTCGGGGTACAGAGCAGATCGGGAGGAGGCGCTCGGCTGCCATGGATGTCGTGGCTATCGTGGCTGGGGAAGGGGCGCCGCTACCGTGGCTCGTTTGGGAGAGGGACGCCGCTGCCGTTGCTGAAGACCGGACAAGGGGAGGTGCGCAGCCGCTGTCGAGCAGTGCATTTGGCGGGGAGGGCACGACATCAGTGGATACGGGGGGTGGGGGAGGAGCCCGTGCTTGCAAAGGTCACTGGTAGGAGATGAATTGGTGCATCAGCGATTCATGTATCGCTGGTGGTACTGATTGAATCAGTACTACATCACTGATGGATCGCTGCTGGTGTTGGTTCATTAGTACTACATCGCTAGTGGTACTGATGTATGAGTTAGAAATTTTTGTGCCTGATGAATCGTTGGTGGTGGTGCTATTTATGTACTGATGAATCGCTGGTGCTGCTATTTATGTACTGATGAATTGCTGGTGCTGCTGTTAACTGATTGAGGAGCAGCAGAAGAGAACATAGAACAGCCAGGTGGTACTGATGTATGATGTTCAGAATTTTTGTGTTGCTGCTATTTATTCTAAATGTACCTTTGTTCTTGTTTCAGATATTGATAATGGAAGATGATAATCAGAGTTATTTTGATCTTTTGCAAAGTGGTGCCGGATTGAATGATTTGCATTGGACCGAAGAACAACATGTCGATCTTGAAGGGCATGAAGAAGAACATACTGATCTGGAAGGGCGTGAAGAACAACAAACTGATGTCGAAGGGCCTGAAGAACATACCCCCCCTTTGGAAGCAAGGTCTTCGAAAGCAAAGGCAAAGAAAGCGAGTGCTTCGAAGAGGCAAAAGAATTTCAGCAAGGCCGAAGACTTAACTTTGGTGGATGCATACCTTGAGATAACTCAAGATCCAATCATAGGAGTCAACCAATCTCGTGATTGTTATTGGAAAAGAATCGATGCTTTCTTCCATGCCAATAAATCTGAAGACCATGGTCGCACACAAGGTTCTCTTCAACATCGTTAGGCTATTATTCAAGAACAAATGAATAGGTTTTGTGCATGTTATACTCAGGTCCTGAATAGGAAGCAAAGTGGTCCTGAATAGGAAGCAAAGTGGGATGACGCATGATAATAAGGTAACACATATGCTTTGCATGGTTCGTGTTGTGTTCATATGTTTGTTGTACTAATGCATATGTATTAATGTAGCTATGTCAAGCGCTTGTTCTGTATGCCAATGGAGACAAGGCAAATAAATCATTTGGATTGATGCATTGCTTTAACATGTTGGAAGACACCGAGAATTGGAAATCTCGGCCTCAGAAAAAACAAAAGACATCATCATTGGATGCTACCGGTTCATCATCTGCTACTGTGTTTGAGGATGAAGCTACATCTCCCTCTAAAGGTGTTCTCAAGAATAGGCCACCTGGAAACAAGAAGGCTAAAGAAGCAGTACGACAGGCTCGTAATTCTTCCACTACAGATAATAGTAGTGCCATGGAGTCATTTGGTGGTATCTTGGAGACAAGGGAGTCAAAGAGACAAGAGAGATTTGATCTCATGGTTGCAATGGACAAACTGAGGTCAACTTTTGATAAGGATGTAAACTAGGAACACCAGCACAATTTCTTCTCATAGAAAAATAGCTATCATGTGCCTCTAAAGCACTTGCTATGCGTAGAAAAAGAGGATGATGCATTCTATACCTGTGAAGAAAAACTTAAATGAGACATGAAGAGCGACTACTATGGTGAAAACGAAACAGATGCACCAGTTTCATACCTATTGCAAAACATCCTTGCATTGAAGGTACAGTTCTGTGCAAAATAGTCCTTATGGAGGCTCTGAAAGCATTCCGCAAAATCGCGCTGAAGAGATTGACGTCCCGGTTGTGAACCTCCATGTCGTGGAGCATCCAACCGGGCTTGTTCTTCCTCTGCTACGATTGCAATCATCATGAGTTCCTTATCTTCGGAGGAGGAATCTTCGCAAAATTGCCGGGCCAAGCTTCGACGGTGACTCATTTTGTTGTGCGGAGATGGCAGAGAGATGGCAAAAGAGAAGTAGAAGAGGAGGCAGGATCAGGATTATGAGAGATATGAGGCGTGATCATTTATAGAGCTGAAAACTAACCGTTGGAAAACTAGCCGTTAGAAAACTAGCCGTTGGTAGTTATGAAATATTTTTAAAATATAGAATAAGGGAGATGTTTAGGGGAACTGCTGGAGTTGAGCAATTTTTAGGGGAGAATATTTTTAAGGGAGTCCCTTGTTTTGAGATACAGGGGAGAAATTTTTGGGGAACTACTCGACTTGCTCTAACCCTACGCTATCCAGTAAATATGTTATTGTGATTAAAAAATGTTGATGTCACTCCTTACAAAATTTGTCAACAAAGCTGGTAAACTTTGTTTATTTTATTTTATTTCTTTACAATCAAAGAGTGTTGTATAATTTGTTGGAAAACCAACAATTGCATTAAAAATGAAGTTCTTTTAAAGTAAGTTAACAATGCAACATGTAATTGTGAAACAAAATATAAAATACAAATAGAATAAAGTAAACAATTAAAAATGAAATAACTATAAAATTTGGGTCGCCCCAACGTTGCTTTTTCCGGGGGTTTGTCTCACACTGATCTAGATCGCTCACTATTCAGGCAACTCTATGCTATCCATGAACTATGTTATTGTGATAAAAAAATATTAATGTCAATCCTTAAATAAAATTGGCAACAAAGATGATAAAGTTTTTTTCATTTCTTTACAATAAAAACAATTTTATATAATTTGTTAGAAAAAAAGAATTGCATGATCATTTTTAAAAATGACTTCACAATACAATATGTAGTTATGAAACCAAAGAGAAAAATACAAAGAAGTGAAAATAAATTAAATAACTATAAAATTTGGGTCGTCCCAATGTTGCTTTTTTCGGGTTTCTCTCACATTGATCTAGATCGCTCGCTACTCAGCGAGGTAACCCTATGTTATCCATGAAATATGTTATAGTAATTAAAAAATGTTGATGTCACTTGTTACAAAAATTTCTCAGCAAAGGTGATATTTTTTTACTTTTTTTATTCCTTTACAATCATAACAAATTTGTATAAGTTGTTTAAAAAAAGAATTGCATGAGCATTTTGTAAAATAAGCTCACAGTAGAATATGTAATTGTGAAACTAAAGAAAAAAAATTCATTTTTTATTACGTAAGTAAAAGAAAAAGGAAATAAAATTCAAATTGGTAAAAACTAGATGATATCCCTCGCATTTCTATGGTAAGTGCAGCCATAAAAATTGGATAATTAAACAAATGAAATAATAACTTGATATAGTTTCTAACAATGTGGGCTCTCATCTAAATCGAACACATTTCATGATATTCAACAATGCACGGCACAAATATGTTCCGTCTTGTTTCTCAGAAACATCAACATTAGCAGCTCAAGAAAAGGAATATCAATATTAGCTGGTCTTTTCATTTTCATGTGACTAAATATAGTGACCTCACAACCATCTGTTCATACAAACATCTCACACAAAGACCAAATAAAAGACGATAAATCAAATAGGCATCGATGATTACCCTGGGAGGTGGTAATGATTTTTCTTAGTCACCCACATTGTATCCATTTCTTATCTTCAGTCGACGATAACAACGTGCTCAAGTGAAAAGTGGAAATGGAACATCATATAAGAAGAGTAGTATGCTGGCAAGAACATTGGCATACAAATTCTGGTTATGCTATTAGTTTTAAAAAGTAATTTAACCTCTACTACATACAGTGAAGGAAATATTAGACAATGATTAGCAATAATAATAACAATATTAGAAAAAATTGCAAGAAAGGTAAGTCTCGAAATGAAATGAAATAGTGAGACAATTTTACTTAATTAGGCAAGACCAGTCAAGGGAGAAAGCTCTTAAACTTAGCATGGTGATGGACTTTGATCCAAAAATCTCTACTTCTAAAGGGGATTTGGTAGCTTCTTTTCTTGGGTTTTTTTGTCTCCCCTCCCAACTTCATCTGGTTTTTTTCGTTCGGTTTCTTTTAGCCCACGATCTTTCTAAACCGATTTTATCTTTCAGTAAGATCATTTTTGGTATATTTAGTAACTTTTGTATGGAAATAAATAAATGTCGATCAATCTTTAATTAATCTTTGGTATATTTGGTAACTTTCATATTCATTCTTTAATAAAATTTCAGTATAGTTGGTAATTTTTGTATGGAAAGGAATAAATCATGATCAATCTTTAATTAATTTTCGGTATATTTGGTAACTTCCATATTTCATGTTTAATCAATTTTCGGTATATTTGGTAACTTCTGTATGGAAAGGAATAAATCACGATCAATCTTTAATTAATTTCCTGTATATTTCGTAACTTTCATATTCAATCTTTAATCAAATTTTGGTATATTTAGTATCTTTTATATGGAAAGGAATGAATCACAATCAATCTTTAATCAATTGTCGGTATCTCTACTTCTAAAAGAGCAGTCTGCGATCGGTGATGGTAGGTTCTACTTCATGCCTTTTGTTCATTCCTTCATCACAGGCCCCCTTCGGATCCATTTGGCCCACCGATTCGTGTTTATTTTTTCCACATCACTCCCTACAGCCCGTGCCCTCCCCTACTCTCATTGCTCGACCTGGATGCCATCGCTCCCCTATCTCGTTGCCCCTGGATGTATCCCTCCTCCCTTCCGCCGCTCCCAAACCCCCCACCTCTTGCATCTAGCGTCGCAAAATCTTCCATTGGTCCCTTCGCCTGTGAACACATGTTGTGGCCAGGTTGCCGCCCGCATGCCCAAGCATTTGCTGCCCCAGCCCATTCCAACCAAATCCACCAAGAGGACACCGGAACCGGGCATTCACGCCGATCCTTGTGATGGAGGACCTCTATATGCCACCTCGTTAAGCCCATCATCGACTGGATGTCATTGACCGCGGCTTGTCCTCATATCCGGACGGAGCTCCTCTGCCCCGTTATTCCCCATCCCTTGTATCGCTGGCGTGTGAGGTGGCCCGGTTGTTGGCGCTCGGTTGGTGATTGTCGGTGTTCATGTGGTTGATTTTATTATTCACTACATGAAGCATATAATTTTGCTTAGTTGCACAATGTGTTTACATATTTTTCTGATCCCTATCATGCTTATGTTTCATACCTTGGTAGCTGTTTATGGTTCTAATATTACGACATTGATAGGATAAGAAAAGGTGTCTGACGGTGAAGAAAGTTTAGAGACAACCTACAAACACTATAACAGTTAGAATTTTAGTGTTGGGCCCAAATTATGTCATGATTTATATACATGTCATCAATTTTTCACGTTTTTAACTACTTGATCATGCCTTGAAAATAACAATTGCCGATAGAGTCGTTAATTGAAAATGTCTTATGTAAGCCTTGCTTCTTTGCTAGATGAATAGCTTCATTATGTGTTATGTGTGTGCCATCCAAGGTAAGTTGATAGTGCCTAATGTAGACAAATACCAGATGCGTTAGGAGGGGACTAGGTGCCATCGTCATGGGTGCTCGATAGCGTGCCTTAGAGTAGGAAGATGATCTTTGGGTGGAGCTTGATAGATGGAAGGCGCTTGGAGGAGGAGACCACATGGAGCTTGTGCCCGGTGCTGGTGGGACTCCATGAGGATGAGTCAGGAGGACTTGTTGCAAAGGCCTTCCATGTTCGCACCAGAGGTAGGCAATGACTTGTTTCACTACTAACCTACTACAAGTGTACAAGGATTTTTGCGTTCAAGCTGAGAAGGCAAGAAAATTTCATTGTTAACAGGGACAAAAAAGCGGCTCATCTTCTTCGATAGAAGTACACAATGGTTGGCTGAAGCGTTGGAGTCTTAAACTACCAGGAAAGATAAGAATCCACCTCTGGCGTAGTTGTTTTGCTATTGGAGAAATCTTACGAGGAGAAAGATTAAACATCTGGGAACTGTCCTTAATGCTTCAGCTAGACGTTTTTATCTCCGCTTTCGGGGTTGTATCTATGTCAGTCACGAAGGGAGGTGGAGCAAATTTGTGATTTCTTGTGGCCACTTTTCTCTGAAAAGTGTGGTTGCTTGGTGACCTAAAATCGTGGATTGGAAATGTTCTTCACCAGTGCCTATCCCAGTCGTTGACAAATTTGTTTGCATGCTCATGTAGGTGTTTTTATTTGCTGATTTACTAAACATATTTTGGGTCATGACCCTTTTGACGTAGACTCGTATGTGTTCCCTGCACATACTTTGGGTCATGACTCCCTTTGACATAAATGTATATATGTATCCGCTACATATAAATAAGGAACTACAGAAAGTAGATTGCTGAGTTTGCCAAGCGTATCGATGAATGCATCCTTGTCTAAAGATAAAATTTTGTGTCGGCGCAAGGAAATGTCTCCTTTGTCTTAACATTGTATACTGATTTTGAAATTTCTTCCTTGGGTTATCCCTTTATCCTGGTACTGTCAAGGTGATGATGTCAAACATAACAACCTTCATCAACATGTACAAATAATTTA
Source organism: Hordeum marinum (assembly GCA_022496015.1). Lineage (NCBI taxonomy): Eukaryota > Viridiplantae > Streptophyta > Magnoliopsida > Poales > Poaceae > Hordeum > Hordeum marinum. Next base: position 415,098,888 of record CM039677.1, on the reverse strand, counting down.
GGATGTATTTGTTGGGGAACGTCGCATGGGAAACAAAAAATTTCCTACGCACACGCAAACCTATCCATGGTGATGAGTGCCTACGAGAAGGAGAGTGGATCTACGTACCCTTGTAGATCGCTAAGCGGGAAGCGTTAAGAAACGCGGTTGGTGTGGTCGAACTTCTTCGCGATCCAAATCGCCGAGCGTCCCGCGATCCAATCACGAACCGTCCCGCGAACACATCATGATCCGTCCCGCGAACTCATCACGATCCGTCTCATGATCTTGATCACGATCTGTCCCACGAACTCATCATGATCCGTTCTGTGATCACATCACGAACCGTCTCGCGATCTCGATCACGGTCCTTCCGATCTAGCGCCGAACGGACGGCACCTCCGCGTTCAGCACACGTGCAGCTTGATGACGATCTCCGCCGTCTCGATCCAGCGAGCAGAGGTGGAGAGGAGAGAGAGTTCACCGGCAGCGTGACGGCGCTCCGGTGATGGTGGTGGAGCAATTCCGGCAGGGCTTCGCCTAAGCGCTGCAGAAAACCGATCTAGAGGCGAAACTATGCACCGGTGTAACGGGTAGCACGTGGCCGGAAATTCTGTCCAAAAACCACCCAATCCACTTGTATATATAGGAGTAGAGGAGAGGATAGGCAGCCAAGGCCTTTGGGTCAGCCGAAATAGGAGGTGGGAAGCAATCCTACTTCACCTCCAATCCTAGTTGGAGTAGGATTGCCTCCTATTGGCTGATTTTCCACTTTTTGCTTTAGGACTTTCTCTCCTGCGCCATGGGCCTTTGTGGCTGTTTTCCCAGCCCACTAACAGCTGGTTATTATTATCCCACAGCCCATGGACCTCTTGGGGTCGAAATACCCCTCCCGGAGGCCTCCCGGTACACTACCGGCACTCCTAGTACACTACCGGCACTCCCGGTACACTACCGATGAGCCCGAAACTTTTCCGGAAACCAAAATGGGACTTACTATATATTAATCTTTACCTACGGACCATTCCGTAGATCCTCGTGACGTCCGGGATCTCATCCAGGACTCCAAACAAACTTCGGTCACCACCATACATAACTCTACACTACTGAAACGTCACTGAACCTTAAGTGTGCAGACCCTGCGGGTTCGAGAACTATGTAGACATGACCGAGACACCTCTACGGTCAATAATCAATGGTGGGACCTGGACGTCCACATTGGTCCTACATATTCTACGAAGATCTTTATCGGTCGAACCTCTATGTCAAGGATTCAGTTAATCCCGTATAACGTTCCCTTTGTTCTTCGGTATGTTACTTGCCCGAGATTCGATCGTCGGTATCTCCATACCTAGTTCAACCTCGTTACTGGAAAGTCTCTTTACTCGTTCCGTAATACAAGATCCCATGACTAACACTTAGCCACATTGCTTGCAAGGCTTGTTGTGATGTTGTATTACCGAGTGGGCCCTGAGATACCTCTCCGTCACACGGAGTAACAAATCCCAGTCTCGATCCATGCCAACTCAACAGACACCATCGGAGATACCTATAGAGCACCTTTATAGTCACCCAGTTACGTTGCGACATTTGATACACACAAGGCAATCCTCCGATATCCGTGAGTTGCATGATCTCGTGGTCATAGGAACATATACTTGACATGCAGAAAACAGTAGCAATAAACTGACACGATCATATGCTATGTTTGTAGTTTGGGTCTTATCCATCACATCATTCTCCTAATGATGTGATCCTGTTATCAAATGACATCTCATGTCCATGTCTAGGAAACCTTAACCATCCTTTGATCAACGAGCTAGTCCATTAGAGGCATACTAGGGACATGGTTTTGTCTATGTATCGACACATGCATTTAAGTCTCCGATCAATACAATTATAGCATGGATAATAAACGATTATCATGAACAAGGAAATATGATAATAACTAATTTATTATTGCCTCTAGGGCATATTTCCAACAGTCTCCCACTTGCACTAGAGTCAATAATCTAGTTCACATCACCATGTGATTCACATTGTTATGAATCTAACACCCAATGAGTTCTGGGGCTCGATCATGCTTTGCATGTGAGAGAGGTCTTATAGTCAACGGGTCTGCGATATTCAGATCCGTGTGCACTTTGCAAATACCTATGTCAAACTATAAACACTGCTACCACACTCCGCTCGGTACTATTCCAAATGGCTGCTCCACTATACGTATCCAGATTGCTACTACGAGTCATCCGGATTAGTGTTAAAGCTTGTATCGACGTAACTCCTTACGACGAACTCTTTATCACCTCCATAATCGAGAAACATCTCCTCGGTCTCTTAGTTACTGAGGATAATCTTGACCGCTGTCTAGTGATCCACTCCTGGTTCACTCTTGTACCCCCTGACGGACTCATGGCAAGGCACACACAGGTGCGGTACACAGCATGGCATAATATAGAGCCTATGGCTAAGGCATAGGGGACGACGTTCGTCCTTTCTCTTTCTTCTGCCGTTGTCGAGCTTTGAGTCTCACTCAACTTTCACACCTTACAAATCAGGCGAGAACTCTTTCTCTAACTGATCCATTTTGAACTCTTTCAAAATCTTGTCAAGGTATGCACTCATTGAAAGTCTAATCTAGCATCTTGATCTATCTCCATAGATTTTGATGCTCAACAATTAGGTAGCTTCATCCAGGTTTTCCTTTGAAAATCACTTTCCAAATGACCGTTTTATGCTTTCCAGAAACTCTACATTATTTCTGATCAACAATATGTCATCCACATATACTTATCAGAAATTCTATAGTGCTCCCACTCACTTTATTGCAAATACAAGTTTCTCCAACTTTGTATAAACATCAAAACTTTGATCACCTCATCAAAGCGTATATTCCAACTCCGAGATGCTTGCTTCAGTCCATGGAAGGATCACCGAAGCTTGCACACCTTTTAGCATCCTTAGGCCTGACAAAACCTTCTGGTTGTATCACATACAACCTTTCCTCAAGTAAACCGTTAAGGAAACGATGTTTTGACATCCATCTGCCAGATTTCATAATTGAAAACACAACAACTGCTAACATAATTCCAACAGACTTTAGCACCACTACGAGTGAGAAAGTCTCATCGTAGTCAACTCCTTGAACTTGTCACAAACATCTTTGCAACAAGTCGAGCTTTACAAATAATGACATTCACCATCAGTGTCTATCTTCATTTTAAAGATCCATTTGTACTCAACGACCTGCCGTCCAACAAGCAAGTCTACCAAAGTCTACACTTGGTTTTCATACATGGATCCTATCTCGGATTTCATGGCCTCTAACCATTTGTCGGAATCCGGGCCCATCATCGCTTCTCCATAGCTCGTAGGTTCATCGTTGTCCAACAACATGATCTCCAAGACAGAGTTGTTGTACCACTTAGGAGCAGTACACATCCTTGTCGACCTACGAAGTTCGATAGTAACTTGATCCTGAAGCTTCATGATCATCATCATTAACTTCCTCTTCAACTAACGTAGGCTTCACAGAAACATCTTTCTGCGCTGCGCTACTCTCTGGTTGAACAAAGGTTTAACAACCTCATCAAGTTCTATCTTCCTCCCACTCAATTCTTTCGAGAGAAACATTTCCTCAAGAAAGGATCCGTTTAAGAAACAAACACTTTGCACTAGGATCTGAGATTGAAGGTTCACCCAACTGATCTTAGGGTATTCTATGAAGATGCAATTTGTCCGCCTTGGGTTCGACCTCATTAGGTGAAAACATTTTCCACACAAGTGTCACATCCCCAAATATTAAGAAATGACAGCTTAGGTTTCTATCAAACCATAATTCACATGGTGTCATCTCAATGGATTTAGATGGTGCCCTATTTAAAGTGAATGTAGTTGTCTCTAATGCATAACCCCAAAATTATAGTAGTAAAACGACAAGAGACATCATAGCACGCACCATGTCTAATAGAGCATAACTATGATGTTCGGACACACCATCACACTATGGTGTTCCAGGTGGCGTTTAGTTGTGAAACAACTTTCACATTGTCTTAAGTTGTATGCCAAACTCGTGACTCAGATATTCACCTCCACGATCATATCGCAGTCATTTTTATCTTCTTGTCACGATGATCTTTAAACTTCACTCTGAATTTGCTTGAACCTTTCAAACGATTCAGACTTGTGTTTCATTAAGTAAATATACACTATATCTACTCAAATCATCAGTGAAGGTAAGAAAATAACGATATCCACTGCACGCTACAAGACTCACTAGATTGCATACATCAGCATGTATCATTTCCAATGAATCACTTGCCCGCTCCATCCAACGGGGTCCTTTAGTCATCTTGCCCAAGAGGCATGGTTCACATGTCTCAACCGATTCAAAATCAAATGAGTCCAAATATCCATGAGCATGGAGTTTCTACATGCGCTTTATACCAATATGACATTTAGCGGCAGTGCCACAAGTATGTGGTACTATCATTATTAACTTTGTATCTTTTGACATCAATGTTATGAACATGTGTAATACTACGATCAAGATTTCAACAAACCATTCTCACTGGGCGCATGACCATTGAAGGTATTATTCATGTAAACAGAATAACCATTATTCTCTAACTTAAATGAATAACCGTATTGCAATAAACATGATCTAATCATGTTCATGCTCAACGCAAAACACCAAATAACATTTATTTAGGTTCGTCACTAATCCTGAAGGTAGAGAGAGCGTGCGATGTTGATCACATCAACCTTGGAAACACTTCCAACACATATCGTCACCTTACCCTTAGCTAGTTCTCCGTTTATTCTGTAGCTTTTATTTCGAGTTACTAACATTTAGCAACCGAACCGGTATCCAATACCCAGGTGCTACTAAGAGTACTAGCAAGGTACACATTAGTAACTCGTATATCAAATATACTTCTATCAATGTTGTCAGCCTTCTTATCTACCAAGTATCTAGGGTTGTTCCGCTTCAGCGACCGGTCACCTCATAACAGAAGCACTTAGTCTCGGGTTTGAGTTCAACTTTGGGTTGCTTCACTGGAGCAGCAACTGACTTGCTATCCATGAAGTTTCCCTCCTTGCTCTTGCCCTTCTCGAAACTAGTGGTTTGATTAACCATCAACACTTGACGCTCCTTCTTGATTTCTACCTTCGTGGTGTCAAACATCGCGAACAGCTCAGGGATCAACATTTCTTTCCCTGGCATTTTATAGTTCATCACCAAGTTCTAGTAGCTCAATGACAGTGACTTGGAGAACTACATCAATCACTATCTTATCTAGAAGATCAACTCCCACTCGATTCAAGCGATTGTAGTACCCAGACAGTCTGAGCACATGCTCAACGATTGAGCTATTCTCTTTCATCTTGCAGGCAAAGAATCTCGTTGGAGATCCTATATCTCGCAACTCGGGCACGAGCCTGAGATCACAATCTCAGCTCTTAGAACATCTCATATGTTCCGTGACGTTCAAAACGTTTTGGAGCCTCAATTCTAAAACGTTTCGAAACGTGCCTGTCAGATGTTCACAACATCTACAGACGACGCTAGATGGGGTGGCGCACCGAGCGGTGCATTAAGGACATAAGCCTTTTGTGCAGCAATGAGGACAATCCTCAGATCACGGACCCAGTCCGCAATTTTGCTACCAACATCTTTCAATTTTATTTCTCTAGGAACATATAAAAATACAAGGGAGCTACAATGCGAGCTAGTAATCTACAACATAATTTGCAAAGACACTTTGACTATGTTCATGATAATAAGTTCAATTAATCATATTACTTAAGAAATCCCACTCAAATTGACATCCCTCGGGTCATTCGAGTGATACATGATCCAAATTCACCAACTCAAGTCCGATCATCACGTGAGTTAAGGTGGCTTCAATGGTGAACATCATTATGTTGATCATATCCACTATATGACTCATGCTCGACCTTTCGGTATCTTGTGTTCCGAGGCCATGTCTGTACATGCTAGGCTCGTCAAGTTTAACCCGAGTGTTCTGCGTGTGCAAATATGGCTTGCACCCGTTGTATGTGAACGTAGAGTCTATCACACCCGCTCATCACGTGGTGTCTCAACACGACGAACTTTCGCAACGGTGCACACTCGGGGAGAACACAGTTCATCTTGAAATTCAAGTGAGGGATCACCTTATAATGCTACCGCCGTACTAAGCAAAACAAGGTGCATAAAAGGATTAACATCTCATGCAATTCATAAGTGACATGATATGGCCATGAACTTGTGTTTAAGATCTCCATCTTTGAAACATCGGCATGATCTCCATCGTCACCGGCACAACACCATGATCTCCATCATCTTGATCTCCATCAATGTGTTGCCATTGGGGTGGTGGCGCCAGCCCTGCTTCTACTTCTATTGCTACCGCTTAGCGATAAAGTAAAGCATTACATAGCGCTTAATGATTGACACGCAGGTCATACAATAATTAAAGACAACCCTATGGCTCCTGCCGGTTGCCGTACTCAACAACGTGCAAGTCGTGAAATTCTATACATCACATGATCATCTCATACATCACATATATCTCATCATGTAATTGGCCATATCACATCACAACATACCCTGCAAAAACAAGTTAGACGTCCTCTAATTGTTGTTGCATGTTTTACGTGGCTGCTACGGGTATCTAGCAAGAACGATTCTCACCTACGCATAAACCACAACGGTGATACATAGATTGCTTTTCAACCTTCTCAAGGACCGCCTTTGTCGGATCCGATCCAACTAAAGTGAGAGAAACTGTCACCCACAAGCCATCTAAGCAACAAGTTGCGTCGAGGGAACCGGTCTCTCGTAAGCGTACGAGTAATGTTGGTCCAGGCCGCTTCATCTCACAATCCCGCTGAACCAAAATCCGACCAAGGGAGGAAGCAATCTAAGCATCAACGCCCACAAACCTTTTGTGTTCTACTCGAGATCTCATCGAACCATCAACCTAGCTCTGATACCACTGTTGGGGAACGTCGCATGGGAAACAAAAAATTTCCTACGCACACGCAAACCTATCCATGGTGATGAGCATCTACGAGAGGGAGAGTGGATCTACGTACCCTTGTAGATCGCTAAGCGGGAAGCATTAAGAAACGCGGTTGGTGTAGTCGAACTTCTTCGCGATCCAAATCGCCGAGCGTCCCGCGATCCAATCACGAACCGTCCCGCGAACACATCATGATCCGTCCCGCGACTCATCACGATCCGTATCATGATCTTGATCACGATCTGTCCCGCAAACTCATCACGATCCGTTCCGTGATCACATCACGAACCGTCTCGCGACCTTGATCACGGTCCTTCCGATCTAGCGCCGAACGGACGACACCTCCGTGTTCAGCACACGTGCAGCTTGATGACGATCTCCACCGTCTCGATCCAGCGAGCGGAGGTGGAGAGGAGAGAGAGTTCACTGGCAGCGTGACGGCGCTCCGGTGATGGTGGTGGAGCAATTCCGGCAGGGCTTCGCCTAAGCGCTGCAGAAAACCGATCTAGAGGAGAAACTATGCACCGGTGTAACGGGTAGCATGTGGCCGGAAATTCTGTCCAAAAACCACCCAATCCACTAGTATATATAGGAGTAGAGGAGAGGAGAGGCAGCCAAGGCCTTTGGGTCGGTCGAAATAGGAGGTGGGAAGCAATCCTACTTCACCTCCAATCCTAGTTGGAGTAGGATTGCCTCCTATTGGCTGATTTTCCACTTTTTGCTTTAGGACTTCCTCTCCTGCGCCATGGGCCTTTTGTTGGGAGACGTAGTAGTAAATCAAAATTTTCCTACGTGTCACCAAGATCTATCTATGGAGAAACCAGCAAATGAGCGGGGAGAGATTGGATCTTCATACCTTTGAAGATCGCTAAGCGGAAGCGTTGCTAGAACGCGGTTGATGGAGTCGTACTCGCAGCGATTCAAATCGCGGTAGATCCGATCAAGTGCCGAACGGACGACACCTCCGCGTTCAACACACGTGCAGCCCGGTGACGTCTCCTACGCCTTGATCCAGCAAGGAGGGAGGAGAGGTTGAGGGAGAGCTCCGGCAACACGACGGCGTGGTGGCGGTGGAGCTGTGTGGTACTCCGACAGAGCTTCGCTAAGCACTACGGAGAACAAGGAGAGGGAGGAGTAGGGCTACACCAGGGAGGAGATGAACTCGTGTGTTGTGCAGCCCCAAATACCTCCACTATATATAGGAGGAGGGGAGGAGAGGTGCTGCGCCCTAGGGTTCCACCCTAGGGGCTGGCGGCAGCCACCAGATGGCATCTGGCGGCGGCCAGGTCAGGGAAAGGTGGAGGCGCCCTAGGGTGGGCCTTAAGGCCCATCTAAGCCTAGGGTTTGCCCCCTCCACCCTTGCTGCGCCTTGGGCTGGGGTGGGAGGCGCACCAGCCCACCTAGGGGCTGGCTCCCTCCCACTCTTGGCCCATGGAACCTTCCGGGGCAGGTGGGCCCACTTGGTGGACCCCCGGAACCCTTCTGGTGGTCCCGGTACACTACCGGAGGCACCCGGAACACTTCCGGTAACCAAAACCTCACTTCCTATATATCAATCTTCGTCTCCAGACCATTCCGGGACTCCTCGTGACGTCCGGGATCTCATCCGGGACTCCGAACAACCTTCGGTAACCACGTACACTATTTTCCTATAACCCTAGCGTCATCGAACCTTAAGTGTGTAGACCCTACGGGTTCGGGAGACACGTAGACATGACCGAGACACCTCTCCGGTCAATAACCAACAGCGGGATCTGGATACCCATGTTGGCTCCCACGTACTCCATGATGATCTCATCAGATGAACCACGATGTCAAGGATTCAATCAATCCCGTATACAATTCCCTTTGTCTATCGGTATGGTACTTGCCCGAGATTCGATCGTCGGTATCCCCATACCTTGTTCAATCTCGTTACCGGCAAGTCTCTTTACTCGTTCCGTAATACATCATCCCGTGACTAACTCCTTAGTCACATTGAGCTCATAATGATGATGTCTTACCGAGTGGGCCCAGAGATACCTCTCCGTCACACGGAGTGACAAATCCCAGTCACGATTCGTGTCAACCCAACAGACACTTTCGGAGATACCCGTAGCGTACCTTTATAGCCACCCAGTTACGTTGTGACGTTTGGCACACCCAAAGCATTCCTACGGTATCCGGGAGTTACACAATCTCATGGTCTAAGGAAACGATACTTGACATTGAAAAGCTTTAGCAAACGAACTACACGATCTTGTGCTATGCTTAGGATTGGGTCTTGTCCATCACATCATTCTCCTAATGATGTGATCCCGTTATCAACGACATCCAATGTCCATGGTCATGAAATCGTGACCATCTATTGATCGACGAGCTAGCCAACTAGAGGCTCACTAGGGGCACGTTGTGGTCTATGTATTCACACATGTATTACGGTTTCCGGTTAACACAATTATAGCATGAATAACAGACAATTATCATGAACTAGGAAATACAATAATAACCATTTTATTATTGCCTCTAGGGCATATTTCCAACAGTCTCCCACTTGCACTAGAGTCAATAATCTAGTTACATTGTGATGAATCGAACACCCATAGCATTCTGGTGTTGATCATGTTTTGCTCGTGAGAGAGGTTTAGTCAACGGATCTGCGACATTCAGATCCGTATGCACTTTACAAATATCTATGTCTCCCTCCTGAATGTAATCACGGATGGAGTTGAAACGGCACTTGATGTGTCTTGTCTTCTTGTGAAACCTGGGCTCCTTCGCAAGGGCAATAGCTCCAGTGTTGTCACAGAGTAGAGTCATCGGGCCCGACGCATTCAGAATCACTCCTAGGTCGGTGATGAACTTCTTCATCCAGACTCCCTCCTTCGCTGCTTCCGAAGCAGCTATGTACTCCGCTTCACATGTAGAAGCCACCACAACGCTTTGCTTGCTGCTGCTCCGGCTCACTGCCCCTCCATTCAAGATATACACGTATCCGGTTTGCGACTTGGAGTCGTTCGGATCTGTGTCGAAGCTAGCATCGACGTAACCCTTTACGACGAGCTCTTCGGCACCTCCATAAACAAGAAACATGTCCTTTGTCCTTTTCAGGTACTTCAGGATATTCTTGACCGCTGTCCAGTGTTCCGCTCCGGGATCACTTTGGTACCTTCCTACCTAACTTATGGCAAGGTTCACATCAGGCCTGGTACACAGCATGGCATACATGATAGAGCCTATGGCTGAAGCATAGGGGATGACACTCATCTCTTCTCTATCCTTTGCCGTGGTCGAGCATTGAGTCGTACTCAATCTCACACCTTGCAACACAGGCAAGAACCCCTTCTTGGACTGATCCATATTGAACTTCTTCAATATCTTTTCAAGGTATGTGCTTTGTGAAAGACCAATGAGGCGTTTCGATCTATCTCTATAGATTTTAATACCTAATATGTAAGCAGCTTCTCCAAGGTCCTTCATTGAAAAACACTTATTCAAGTAGGCCTTTATACTTTCCAAGAGTTCTATATTATTTCCCATTATCAGCATGTCATCCACATACAGTATAAGAAATGCTATAGAGCTCCCACTCACTTTCTTGTAAATACAAGGTTCTCCATAAACCTGTACAAACCCAAACGCTTTAATCACCTCATTAAAGCGAATGTTCCAACTCCGAGATGCTTGCACCAGCCCATAGATGGAGGCTGGAGCTTGCATACCTTGTTAGCATCTTTAGGATCGACAAAACCTTCCGACTGCATCATATACAGTTCTTCCTTGAGGAAGCCATTAAGGAATGCTGTTTTGACGTCCATTTGCCAGATCTCATAATCATAAAATGCGGCAACTGCTAACATGATTTGGACTGACTTTAGCATCGCTACGGGTGAGAAAGTCTCATCGTAGTCAACTCCTTGAACTTGTCGATAACCCTTAGCGACAAGCCGAGCCTTATATGCGGTCACATTTCTGTCCGCGTCAGTCTTCTTCTTAAAGATCCATTTGTTTTCAATGGCTCGCTTATCATCAGGCAAGTCCACCAAAGTCCATACTTTGTTCTCATACATGGATCCTATCTCGGATTTCATGGCCTCAAGCCATTTGTCGGAATCCGGACCCGCCATCGCTTCTTCATAGTTTGAAGGTTCACCGTTGTCCAACAACATGATCTCTAGGACAGGATTGCCGTACCACTCTGGTGCGGAACGTGTCCTAGTGGACCTTCGAATAGCGACTTGATCTGAAGCTTCATGATCATCATCATTAACTTCCTCTCTAGCCGGTGTAGGCTGCACAGAAACAACTTCCTGTGCTGCGCTACTCTCTGGTTCGAGTGGAGGTACAATTACCTCATCAAGTTCTATTTTCCTCCCACTTACTTCTTTCGAGAGAAACTCTTTCTCGAGAAAGGATCCATTCTTGGCAACAAAGAATTTGCCCTCGGATCGTAGGTAGAAGGTATACCCAATAGTCTCCTTGGGATATCCTATGAAGACGCACTTTTCCGCTTTGGGTTCGAGCTTCTCAGGTTGAAGTTTCTTCACATAAGCATCGCATCCCCAAACTTTTAGAAACGACAGCTTAGGTTTCTTTCCAAACCATAATTCATACGATGTCGTCTCAACGGATTTAGACGGTGCCCTATTTAAAGTGAATGCGGCAGTCTCTAATGCATATCCCCAAAATGATAGCGGTAAGTCGGTAAGAGACATCATAGATCGCACCATATCCAATAGAGTGCGATTACAACGTTCAGACACACCATTTCGCTGAGGTGTGCCGGGCGGCGTGAGCTGTGAAACAATTCCACATTTCCTAAGGTGTGTGCCAAACTCGCGACTTAAATATTCTCCGCCATGATCAGATCGTAGGCATTTTATTTTCCTGTCACGTTGATTCTCGACCTCACTCTGAAATTCCTTGAACCTTTCAAAGGTTTCAGACTTGTGTTTCATTAAGTAGACATACCCATATCTGCTCAAGTCATCAGTGAGGGTGAGAACATAACGGTAGCCGCCGCGAGCCTCGACACTCATTGGACCGCATACATCGGTATGTATTATCTCCAACAAGTCAGTTGCTTGCTCCATTGTTCCGGAGAACGGAGTCTTGGTCATCTTGCCCATGAGGCATGGTTCTCATGTGTCAAATGATTCGAAATCAAGTGACTCTAAAAGTCCATCAGCATGGAGCTTCTTCATGCGTTTTGACACCAATATGGCCAAGACGGCAGTGCCACATGTAAGTGGGACTATCGTTATCAACTTTATACTTTTTGGTACTCACACTATGGACATGTGTAACATCACTTTCGAGATTCATCAAAAATAAACCATTGACCAGCGGGGCATGAGCATAAAACATTTCTCTCATATAAATAGAAAAACCATTATTCTCGGATTTAAATGAGTAGCCATCTCGCATCAAGCGAGATCCAGATACAATGTTCATGCTCAAAGCTGGTACTAAATAACAATTATTAAGGTTTAAAACTAATCCCGAAGGTAGATGTAGAGGTAGCGTGCCGACGGCGATCACATCGACCTTGGAACCATTCTCGACGCGCATCGTCACCTCGTCCTTGGCCAGCCTCCGCTTATTCTGCAGCTCCTGCTTGGAGTTACAAATGTGAGCAACTGCACCGGTATCAAATACCCAGGAGCTACTACGAGCGCTGGTCAAGTACACATCAATAACAAGTATATCACATATACCTTTAATGTTGTCGTCCTTCTTATCCGCTAAGTACTTGGGGCAGTTCCGCTTCCAGTGACCGGTACCCTTACAATAGAAACACTCAGTCTCAGGCTTGGGTCCATTCTTGTTCTTCTTCTTCCCGGCAACTTGCTTACCGGGCGCGGCAACAGCTTTGCCGTCCTTCTTGAAGTTCTTCTTACCCTTGCCTTTCTTGAAACTAGTGGTCTTGTTTACCATCAACACTTGATGCTCCTTTCTGATCTCGACCTCTGCTGATTTCAGCATCGAGTACAACTCAGGAATGGACTTCTCCATCCCTTGCATGTTGTAGTTCATCACAAAGCTCTTGTAGCTAGGTGGAAGCGACTGGAGGATTCTGTCAATGACTGAGTCATCCGGGATGTTAACTCCCAGCTGAGTCAAGCGGTTGTGAAGCCCAGACATCTTGAGGATGTGCTCACTGACAGAACTGTTCTCCTCCATCTTACAACTAAAGAACTTGTCGGAGACTTCATATCTCTCGACCTGGGCATGAGCTTGAAAGACCAGTTTCAGCTCTTGGAACATCTCATATGCTCCGTGTTGCTCAAAACGCTTTTGGAGCCCCGGTTCTAAACTGTAAAGTATGCCGCACTGAACAAGGGAGTAATCATCGCAGCGAGAATGCCAAGCGTTCGCAACGTCTTGTTCTGCTGGGAGAAGGGGTGGGTCGCCTAGCGGTGCATCAAGGACATACAGTTTCTTGGAAGCTATGAGGATGATCCTCAAGCCACGGACCCAGTCCGCATAGTTGCTTCCATCATCTTTCAGCTTGGTTTTCTCTAGGAACGTGTTGAAATTGAGGTTGACATTTGCGTTGGCCATTGGATCTACAGTATAGATATTAAAGGCAATTTTAGACTAAGTTCATGATAATTAAGTTCAATTAATCATATTATTCAATGAACTCCCACTTAGATAGACATCTCTCTAGTCATCCAAGTGATACATGATCCATGTCAACTAGCCCGTGTCCGATCATCACGTGAGACGGACTAGTCATCCATGGTGAACATCTTCATGTTGATCGTATCTTCTATATGACTCATGTTCGACCTTTCAGTCTTCCGTGTTCCGAGGCCATGTCTGTACATGCTAGGCTCGTCAAGTCAACCTAAGTGTTTCGCGTGTGTAAATCTGGCTTACACCCATTGTATGCGAACGTTAGAACCTATCACACCCGATCATCACGTGGTGCTTCGGAACAACGATCCTTAGCAACGGTGCACAGTTAGGGTGAACACTTCTCTTGAAATTTTATTGAGAGATCATCTTATTTACTACCGTCGTTCTAAGCAAATAAGATGTAAACATGATAAACATCACATGCAATCAATATAGTGACATGATATGGCCAATATCATCTTGCTCCTATGATCTCCATCTTCGGGGCACGATGATCATCATTGTCACCGGCACGACACCATGATCTCCATCATCATGATCTCCATCATTGTGTCTTCATGAAGTTGTCTCACCAACTATTACTTCCACTACTATGGCTAACGCTTAGCAATAAAGTAAAGTAATTACATGGCGTTTATGATTGACACGCAGGTCATACAATAATATAAGACAACTCCTATGGCTCCTGCCGGTTGTCATAGTCATCGACATGCAAGTCGTGAACCCTATTACAAGAACATGATCAATCTCATACATCACAATGCATCACATCACATCCTTCTGGCCATATCACATCACAAGGCATATGCTGCAAAAACAAGTTAGACGTCCTCTAATTTGTAGTTGCAAGTTTTTACGTGGTTGCTATAGGATTCTAGCAAGAACGTTTCTTACCTACGGCAAAACCACAACGTGATATGCCAATTGCTATTTACCCTTCATAAGGACCCTTTTCATCGAATCCAATCCGACTAAGGTGGGAGAGATAGACACACGCTAGCCACCTTATGCAACTAGTGCATGTCAGGCGGTGGAACCGGTCTCACGTAAGCGTACGTGTAAGGTTGGTCCGGGCCGCTTCATACCACAATACCGTCGAATCAAGATAAGACTAGTAACGGCAAGCATATTAACAAAATCGACGCCCACAACTGCTTTGTGTTCTACTCGTGCATAGATTCTACGCATAGACCTAGCTCATGATGCCACTGTTGGGAGACGTAGTAGTACATCAAAATTTTCCTACGTGTCACCAAGATCTATCTATGGAGAAACCAGCAAACGAGCTGGGAGAGATTGGATCTTCATACCTTTGAAGATCGCTAAGCGGAAGCGTTGCTAGAACGCGGTTGATGGAGTCGTACTCGCAGCGATTCAAATCGTGGTAGATCCGATCAAGTGCCGAACGGACAGCACCTCCGCGTTCAACACACGTGCAGCCCGGTGACGTCTCCTACGCCTTGATCCAGCAAGGAGGGAGGAGAGGTTGAGGGAGAGCTCCGGCAAAACGACGGCGTGGTGGCGGTGGAGCTGCGTGGTACTCCGACAGAGCTTCGCTAAGCACTACGGAGAACAAGGAGAGGGAGGAGTAGGGATGCACCAGGGAGGAGATGAACTCGTGTGTTGTGCAGCCCCAAATACCTCCACTATATATAGGAGGAGGGGAGGAGAGGTGCTGCTCCCTAGGGTTCCACCCTAGGGGCTGGCGGCAGCCACCAGATGGCATCTGGCCGGCGGCCAGGTCAGGGAAAGGTGGAGGCGCCCTAGGGTGGGCCTTAAGGCCCATCTAAGCCTAGGGTTTGCCCCCTCCACCCTTGCTGCGCCTTGGGCTGGGGTGGGAGGCGCACCAGCCCACCTAGGGGCTGGCTCCCTCCCACTCTTGGCCCATGGAACCTTCCGGGGCAGGTGGGCCCACTTGGTGGACCCCCGGAACCCTTCCGGTGGTCTCGCTACACTACCGGAGACACCCGGAACACTTCCGATAACCAAAACCTCACTTCCTATATATCAATCTTCGTCTCCGGACCATTCCGGGACTCCTCGTGATGTACGGGATCTCATCCGGGACTCCGAACAACCTTCGGTAACCACGTACACTATTTCCCTATAACCCTAGCGTCATCGAACCTTAAGTGTGTAGACCCTACGGGTTCGGGAGACACGTAGACATGACCGAGACACCTCTCCGGTCAATAACCAACAGCGGGATCTAGATACCCATGTTGGCTCCCACGTACTCCACTATGATCTCATCGGATGAACCACGATGTCAAGGATTCAATCAATCCCGTATTCAATTCCCTTTGTCTATCGGTATGGTACTTGCCCGAGATTCAATCGTCGGTATCCCCATACCTTGTTCAATCTCGTTACCGGCAAGTCTCTTTACTCCTTCCGTAATACATCATCCCGTGACTAACTCCTTAGTCACATTGAGCTCATAATGATGATGTCTTACCGAGTGGGCCCAGAGATACCTCTCCGTCACACGGAGTGACAAATGCCAGTCTCGATTCGTGTCAACCCAACAGACACTTTCGGAGATATCCGTAGCGTACCTTTATAGCCACCCAGTTACGTTGTGACGTTTGGCACACCCAAAGCATTCCTACGGTATCCGGGAGTTACACAATCTCATGGTCTAAGGAAACGATACTTGACATTGAAAAGCTTTAGCAAACGAACTACACGATCTTGTGCTATGCTTAGGATTGGGTCTTGTCCATCACATCATTCTCCTAATGATGTGATCCCGTTATCAACGACATCCAATGTCCATGGTAATGAAATCGTGACCATCTATTGATCAACGAGCTAGCCAACTAGAGGCTCACTAGGGACACGTTGTGGTCTATGTATTCACACATGTATTACGGTTTCCGGTTAACACAATTATAGCATGAATAACAGACAATTATCATGAACTAGGAAATACAATAATAACCATTTTATTATTGCCTCTAGGGCATATTTACAACACCTTTGTGGCTGTTTTCCCAGCCCACTAAGGGCTGGTTATTATTCTCCCACAACCCATGGAGCTCTTGGGGTCGAAATACCCCTCCCGGAGGCCTCCCGGTACACTACCGGCACTCCCGGTACACTACCGGCACTCCCGGTACACTACCGATGAGCCCGAAACTTTTCCGGAAACCAAACTGGGACTTCCTATATATGAATCTTTATCTACGGACCATTCCGGAGCTCCTCGTGACGTCCGGGATCTCATCCGGGACTCCGAACAAACTTCGGTCACCACCATACATAACTCTACACTACCGAAACGTCACCGAACCTTAAGTGTGTAGACCCTGCGGGTTCGAGAACTATGTAGACATGACCGAGACACCTCTACGGTCAATAACCAATGGCGGGACCTGGACGTCCACATTGGTTCCTACATATTCTACGAAGATCTTTATCGGTCGAACCTCTATGTCAAGGATTCAGTTAATCTCGTATAACGTTCCCTTTGTTCTTCGGTATGTTATTTGCCCGAGATTCGATCGTCGGTATCTCCATACCTAGTTCAACCTCGTTACTGGCAAGTATCTTTACTCGTTCCATAATACAAGATCCCATGACTAACACTTAGCCACATTGCTTGCAAGGCTTGTTGTGATGTTGTATTACCGAGTGGGCCCTGAGATACCTCTCCATCACACGGAGTAACAAATCCCAGTCTCGATCCATGCCAACTCAACAGACACCATCGGAGATACCTGTAGAGCACCTTTATAGTCACCCAGTTACGTTGCGACGTTTGATACACACAAGGCACTCCTCCGATATCCGTGAGTTGCATGATCTCATGGTCATAGGAACATATACTTGACATGCAGAAAACAGTAACAATAAACTGACACGATCATATGCTATGTTTGTAGTTTGGGTCTTATCCATCACATCATTCTCCTAATGATGTGATCCCGTTATAAAATGACATCTCATGTCCATGGCTAGGAAACCTTAACCATCCTTTGATCAACGAGCTAGTCCATTAGAGGCATACTAGGGACATGGTTTTGTCTATGTATCCACACATGCATTTAAGTCTCCGATCAATACAATTATAGCATGGATAATAAACGATTATCATGAACAAGGAAATATTATAATAACTAATTTATTATTGCCTCTAGGGCATATTTCCAACAGTATTTTGCCTTTTGTTGTCCCGTCCTCTAATTTTTCTATTCATGTACCTTTTAACACATTCTTTATATAGTTGTATCCCCTTTTAAATAGTAGAGATTTAGGCAAAGAAAAACTCTTGCTTTACATTTGAGGCTAATTTCTTGCTTTAAATTTTCTTGCTAATTTATTTCTTTGGCGTGCTATCATTGCTGATGTGAGTTCCATTGATGTTTGAATCCAGGAATAAATGTTGTCGCTTAATGCTTGAAGTAACAACTCAAACATTTGCATTGAGCATATAATAAGGAAACGAAGAAGTAAGCACAATCTAAAGAAAGCGAAATGATGACTACCATTGACAAACTTATATGCTCTTTTATTTCTTCTTGTTGGCATCAAGGCTAGTGAAATATGTTCATGTTCATCTCAATGAAATGGAATAAATGGTAGTGCTGCTCCATTTATTAACTATATCCCATGATAGCTTATCCATCTAGAGGGTTCTATATTTCCTTCTTAGATAATATACAAATAGCTCCCAGTAATAGAAGTGATTTTTCTTTATATATGACGATGCTGCAACTTCAATTCTACTTGATAATATGTACGAACCACTTAACCTGCTTCAAGTTGATATTCAATAAAACATTTGTATCTGCATGTTGTAGAACCATAAATTGATTTATTTCTATCCTCTGAAATCTTGCATAAATTAGTTGTGGGTTGTTGTCACTCATCATTGCAAGTAGTTAGCGATAATCTGGAAATACTAAAGGTATTCCTTGAAACTCGTGCATTAAATTTTTAGTCTTTTTGATTGAAATTTGTTGGGAAGTTAGTCAAAATTTGTGAGTGCAGAAGCGAGGGGGCGACTGTTTCGAACACTTATTAAACGCCTTAGAGCACATTCGATCATCTTTGTTGTTTCTAACACTTAGTAATGAGCTCACAGATGATATATGCAAAAAAATACTTGGCCAAATATCATTGAACAACAAAAAATTGTAGATCAACAGTCTATCTCACTTGATTCTTGTCAAAACGTGCATAAATTTTTGTATGTGATGCTCTTGTTTATTCAATCAACTGAAAGAAGAGCTACGACAAGAGAGAACCACTAGGTTATCACAAACCAACAAAATGGGTATATGAAGCTCTGTTCAAGATAAGATAGTTTGCTCATTATTTTCCCGGAGCAAATTTAAAGTCACGTACAAACTTCTGAAACTAAGTAGTCAACAAATAGATCAGCCTATTCCATGTTGTAAGAGCACATTTCTCCATGTGTGGTTTTGGTAATTGATGACACCCCTATGGACTAATGGTTTCCTTTGGTTATATTCGAAGGATTTGTCCATAGGCATTTCTTAGAGTCCATCTATTGGGTTTCAAGGAGTTTATATGATGACCAAGGTTTATCCAAAGATTGGTCATGTGAGAGTTGAGCTTATTGCAAGCATGTCTTGAAGAAGTAGATTGTGTGAGCATTCATGATTACCTTCAATACATCATCTTTATGAAGGGAGAAGATAAGATATAAGGTTGATCAAGACTAAGTCAAAGAATGAATCAAGTGATCAACACACAAAGCGTACAGGATGTACCGAGAGGGATCAAGTGATCCCATGGTATGGTAAGCATTGTCCATTGCGCTTTGTGTACTAATCCATGTTCCTTGTGAGAGTTCTTTGTGGGGTTAGACATATTTCTATGGGATTGCATCGAGAAGAAGATCCCATACAACCCATGGAAGATGACATCAAGTGGTGATCATCATCAAGGTTACGGTGTGCAAGTTCAAGTGAAGCATCACGAAGAAATCATGCTTGTAGCTTGCCATCCATTGTCGTGATAATGGACTTGTGAAGGTGGCCTAAGTGTGACTCACCCATAGTGGAGTATGGGGGAGCAATCAACTAGCCTTCATCAAGCCAACGCAATCACGAAAGGTGGTCCAACCTGAGGGAGTCAATATCTTCATCATCTAGCTCAAGTGGACTTCGTGCAAGGAAAAGGTTTGCCCTTTATAGGTTTTCTATTTTACCGGTCTCATGGTGATAGTTTGGAGACCGGGTTATAGGATTGATAGTCGTACTATCAAGGGGGCTCTCAAGTGAGTAGCTTGATCGTATCATTCGTCGAGAGCTCAAACCATTGCATCCTTGCATCATCTTTCTTGATTATTATTTGTATTTTCTCCTTTTGAGGTTTTATAGCTTGTGGTTATCTTCGTGACAAGCTCTAGTACATTGAAAACGGATTTCATATGCTTCTTCTATCGCGTTTATGGTGTTGGAGGTTTTACTGGTCTTATCCGAGGAAGGGTTCTCACCATTTTCTTATGGGCCTTTTCTTACTTGCTTATTATTTATATTTCTATAAAGATTGTGTTAGACATGTCGTTAGCTTTCCAACAAACTTGGTTTCGTTGAATTCGAAGTCCGTTTGCAGAAGTTGTGGCAATTTTGGTGTTCTCAAAAGGCTGCAGCGGTACTACCGCGGCTAGAGCGGATGTAATTTTTACTACCACTCGAGAGCGGTACTACCGTGGTTCTAGAATGGTAGTACCCCTCTGGACCAAAATCTCATGTTAAGTCCAGCCGTGGTAGGCACAAATGTATTTTTTTAGTACCACTTGTCGTGGTTTTATCATGGCAGATGTCCAGATTACCGAACTTGAGTTCGGAGCTGTCGCCATCATAGTGGACTCAAAGGGGTTGATCGGGACAAAGGACACGAGTTTACCCAGGTTCGGCCCCTCAAGTCGAGGTAAAAGCCTACATCCTGCTTGTATTGTTATTGCTTGTTTGTATCGATTACAAGGGGCTAAAAGCTTGACCTAGCACTCGATCACCTGTCCTCTAAGTCGCCCCGGGTCTGCCTCTTTATAAGAGGTCAGGACCGTCGGGTCTTACAATTGTTTGACTGAATCATGTTTACATCTCTGAATCTATCTCTATCTCCTTGCCCAAGTCATCCTTGAGACGTCTTACACGTCCGGGTCTTCGTCGTCCGGGCCGTCGTCCGGCCCGCATCTTGAGCCGCCTATCATCTTGGGCCTTCAGCTGATAACTTCTATTTTGGGCCGGCTCATGAATCAATATTATCAACCGGAGCTTCTAAGCCGGGTCATATTACGGGGTTATATCCCCAACATTAGGCCCCAGGTTGAATTGAGCTAGCTCACTTCATCCTTCTTTTTCATTTTTGAGAGTCGCCCGAGAATGACCCGGCATGACGTCACGGGATCCGCTGACGTATCACCAAATTTTTGCATTTAACCACTCACTTCGAGAATCGAGGCGTCCACCTCGGTCAAACCGGCGGCGTCGCCTGGGATTTCGTGCCTTCCTTATTCCTTCTTTAAATATGACTCGTGCGGGTTGAAGGCTTTCACTCTCCCGCTCTTGCGCCCTTCGTCTCCTTCCTGTTGCCGCATCACCGTTCTTGGCCGCCGCATCGACCTGAGCGCACCAGAGCTCGTCCGTCTCTGCCGCATCGACCTAAGCACACCAGAGCTCATCCGTCTCCACCGCACTGTCTTCGGTAAGTCCTCCGTGCACTAGATCGTCGCTGCAGAATGAGGGTTTTTTCCCGGCCGCTCCGCCGCTGCCGCTCAGGCTCCGGCGCTTATCATCGGTGGGCGTGCCTCAGCGCCGTAGGTACTTTTCTAGGTTGTCCGGCCCCTCCGCCGCCGTGCAAGGGCTAGCCGTGCGCAATGTGCGAGCCATGACAGCTTCGGGCCATTTTGTTCCTCCGCTGTTCATAGCTAGGTCAGAAATAAATTTCATTTTTCCGCATTTTGCAGATCCGTATTTTTCGCGACGATCTGTGGAAATTGTTTGCGTAGGACTTAGCCGAATTTTGACCATCCTTCCCTTCTGAACTGTTTAGGCTTCCTCCGTCTCTCACCAGCCGGGTCTTCGATGTTATCCGTAGAACTCTTTAAATTGTAAGCCGTCTTGATCACTCGCTTTCTCTTAACTCGCCACTCCCTTACCTTGCACAGAATTTTAAGCCGCCAGTATGACACGCGCCACCAACTCGTGTAACTGGGTCGGTTCTTGTGTTACTAAGGAACATCTAGCGGATCTTGTCGCTGCTGGTACTCTTCCCCCCTAAAGAGGTCATCCACTGGTGGGTTCCGGGTGATGAGACCCGCCCCACACCCAAGAAGGGGGAAGTGGTAGTGTTTACAGATCATATTGAGCGGGGGTTCATACCGCCCGGCTCCAAGTTTTTCCGAGACATCCTTCACTTGTACAAGCTTCACCCTCAAGATCTGGCGCCAAACTTTGTTTCTAACATATGTCATTTCCAAGTACTCTGCGAAGCATACCTTCAGTCTAGACCGTCTGTGGGTTTCTTACGTGAATTCTTCTACGCCAACCGCCAGACAGAGTTCAAAAGCGGCCCGAGCCTGGAACTTGGTGGAATTACTATCCAGCGCCGAAGGGGCATCATTTTTCCAACTATTCAGATGCCAAGCCACCCCAAGGACTGGAATAAAACTTGGTTTTACTGTAAAGATACGTCTCCTGAGACTGAGCACCGCTTGCCGGGCTATCACCCTTCCCGGCTAAGGACAGACACGGTACTCCCTGACCGGCTCTCAAACGCAGATCGTGCTAAGTATGAGACAGATCACGCCAGACTGAAGGCACTCTTGGCCAATGGACTTATGGGAACAGATCTGATTCGCTGCTAGGTTGAGTGGCGGATCATGCCTTTGAGCCGCAGGAGCCAGCTCATGCACGAATATGAAGGAAAATATGATAGCTCATTATGCTTCAGCAAGGTCATCTTAACTGAAGATGATATCTGCATGACCGTTCGGAGCCTCGTTCATGAAGCCTCCGGCTCTTGTAGCACCATTGGTTTAGCACCTTTCTGCACTACCAATCCGGCTCCTGCTGTAAGTTAACCTCTTTTCCATCCGTCTCTTGCATGTTTGCTTATTCTTTGCTTGATTTACTATCTTTTCCTCCGGGTTGCTTTGTGCAGGCCGACTCAGAATTCTAGAAAAAGGAGTATGTCCCTCCTCCGAAGGTGGCTAAGAAGAAAGCCGTGGGCAAGAAGCCAAAGAAAAGCGCCCCCCAAGAGAACTGGCTCGAACAACCGGCCTCGTCAGATTTAGAGGTAAAGTCTTGACTTGTTTGCTTGACCCCTTGCTCTTTCTGCTCTTTATTAATGTTTACTGTGTTCACAAGAAGAAGTGGAGACCAGTCACGCCAATGCTCCCGAGGTAACTTATATATTTCGACTCAGAATATTTCATCCGAAAGCCGCGGCGGGTTGTTAGGAAATTTCCTCTTTCTCACCCTCTCGCTCATCTGGCTCCCGTTTTCTTCTTGAAAAAGCAACAGCAGGTCGAACGTCGCCAGACCCGGAGCACCGGCTCTACCGAGCTTGTGACAGGGCTACCAAACTCGTCGGCTCCCAAGAAACGTCCAGCAGAGGTTTGCGTCTCTACTTTTCCTTCGAATTTTCCTTTATGTTTTGGCGTCCTCTCATTTTCCTGTCTTACTCTTTCAGAAGACCCCCTCTTCTGGCGACTCTTCAGCGTCGGTTATACCACCGCCGAAGATCAACCTGTTGTAAGCGTTCGAGCATCCGGCTGTTGATACAATATTAATCTCTTCAAATGCTGATCCTTTATCTTACAGTGCTCAGGCGAAACGCCACAAAACCAATCATCCTTCCTCGTCCCAATCCCTCAAGACTAGGAACTCGATCAGCCGGACTCGGCACAGCCGGACCTTGGACAATCGGAAGAGGCTCCAGCAGAAGAAGCTCTGCCAGTTGCTTCCACAGAGCCAGCGGCGGATGACGTTATAATGGAGAGTCCTCCAAGGGCTCCTTCAAAGCCAGCCACTCCTGCCAAGACGCCCGCAACTCCGGATGTTAACATCACAGGATTTGCCCAAAAATCTCCTCCTCTGGAGCATGTACTGACCCGACATACAGAGCCGGCTGAGGCCTCACGGAAGCTCAACTTCGACTTTTCATATGAAAAGATGACGACCGAAGAACTCCACTCCGGTTATACGAACCGGGTTAACACCAGCCGGGATTTAGAACTTCAGCTGGTTGCTATGATGAAGACCAAATATGAGGTACGTCACTCTTCTCCTACCATAACCTTCCCTAGCCCACAAGAGCCGGTTTTAATCTAGTGCATAGTTGAACCGGGTCTTTCCTTTAGGTTATGTAGAAACGCCTTTGTTAAAATGTACTAGATGCAAATCATGCACTGCATATATATTGAACCGCCAATTGTAGCCCCCAAGGGCCGACTCAAATTTTATTTGAGTCGAGACTTTTCCTTGTAAACAAGTTGAAGACCTCGTCGTAGCCCCCAAGGGCCGACTCAAATTTTATTTGAGTCGGTGCTTCTATCTGTAAAGAGCCATAATGTAGCCCCCAAGTTCCGGATCAATTTTGAAAAAGATGAACCGGAACTATATGGTATGTTCAAGAGATCAAAATATACATTAGCCCCCAAGTATCAAATATATTGCTTGCAATCTGTTTGAGACTTGCATAATTTCGTTGTGAACACTTTGTTGCTTGATAGTATCTCTCCTCTGAGGGCTTATACTGTCACATTTGATACCTTGTAGGGCGCATTAAACTCCGCCGGCTCTCAGTTGGCAGATCTGAAAGCCAATTTGGCGGCTCAGCAGGAAGCTCGGAGCGTTGCGGATGAAAAGTGCCGGCTCTTATCAGAAGAGCTTGCTAATGCCACCGCTAAACTCGCCTCTCTAAAAGAGACCGCAGAATCTGAAAAAATTGCTTTGACCAAACGAGCGGACGACGCCGACCAACGACTTATCGCCGTAACCGAAGAACTCCAAGGCTTAAAACGACACATTGCAAAGATGTCAGCCGCCCTGTTCGGTAAGTTTCTATTGTACTTTTGCTTCTCCTGCTTGCTTATTAGAACTTTGGCGACTCATTTATATTTGTCCGGCTTATCCAGGTCCCAGGAGCCGGCAGCTTGCCTCTAATAGTATCCTGCCTTTAAAGGCCATCTACACCTTCGCCGAGCAACTATACTGCGGAGCCATCTTTACGATCAAGAGCGCCCAATACAAGGAGAAGATCCCCACTGCTCTGAAGGGGGTGTTGGAGCTCTTCTCCACCATGCCGAAACAGATAGATGAGCTGAAAAAATCTGCATTTCGCCAAGGAGCCGTCGCAGGATTGAGCCGGGCTCTGGCCTTTGCGCTGGAGCTAACGCCGGCTGAGATGATGGATGGCTACCCATCTAAAAAGGTCGACGGCTCAGAATTCACCGAGGCAGACTACTTCAAATGCGTCAAGGATTCCCGCTTCTTGGCATCTGTTCTTACAGAAGAAGCAGATTTAAAGAGCTACCAGGCGGCTTACGACAGCGAGGACAAAAGGATCTGCGGGCCTCTCTACGAGTGGAAAGATTTAACACCCGCCCGTAGTAAGGACCTTTTCCCCTGCGAGCTCGATGCATCACCCTTCTTTGAGGGGTCTTTTGCTGTCGTGGCTAACTGTAACTGGGAATTGGGGAACCTCCAAATCCAGTCGGTGGAAGAACCGGAGCAGGGTGAACCGGCCAACTCACTTTGACGTTTTGTAATATTCAGAGCAATGGCTCTTGTAACGACCCGTCGTGGGCAGCTGAAAACTCAATAATGCTTTTGCTCCTTCTGAGAGCCATTTTGTAATAACTTTAGGGATGACCCTGTCGTGTGAAAATATTGCCGACTGTATATATCTCCGTGTTGCAATTTAATGTGTTGCCGGGTCTCTATTGACTGATTTCTCCTTTGCATAAATCCGTCCATGTCTGTGCAGAACCGGCGTTTGTCATGTTTGAACAATGTCATGCCTTCCTCATAATATGTACAGCCGCTGGACAGTTGTAAAACTTGTCAACCGGAGTAGCATGACTCCGAGTCTTTATGAGCTCTGTTGATGACCGGTCGTCATAGGGTAATGTGAGCCGCCCTTGTAAATAATGAAGAGCCGGAAGCGGCCTAAAGCCAGCAATTTTTCAGGGTAATAGGAGACGCCCTTGTAAATAATTTCTTTTAAGAGCCAGTTGTCTTAGGATATATGTAAGCTATACCTGACGGTAGGAAGCCTCTATGGACAACTACGGCTGTCTTGATGAACCGAAAACGGCCTAAAGCCGGCTGTATGAAGGGTGATGTAAGCTATACCTGATGGTAAGAAGCCTCCTTTTAACAGTGAATATCGTACTTTATATGTGAACACTGGCTGTCGATGGGTGATGTAAGCTATACCATAAGGCAAGAAGCCTCCATCGACAGCCGCATCTAATGATTTACAAAAGCCGGCTGTATGAAGGGTGATGTAAGCTATACCCGAAGGCAAGAAGTCTCCTTCAACAACACATGTTGTCAATAGTATGCGCGAACGCCAACTGTCAATGGGTGATGTAAGCTATACCCGAGGGCAAGAAGCCTCCAGTCGACAGCCGCGGCTACTGATTGCAATAGCCGGAAGTGTGAAAGGTGATGTAAGCTATACCCGAGGGCAAGAAGCCTCTTTCAACAGCTAAGTTTTGGTGTAAACGCCGGTTGTTAGGGTGAGATAAGCGAACCCGTCAGTAAGAAGCCCCCTTCAACAACCGCGGCTAACATGTTAACCGGAAATGGCATAAAGCCGGCCATTAGGGTGAGATAAGCGATACCCGTCGGTAAGAAGCCCCCTTCGATGGAAGTAGTTGATAAGCAATTGGAATTCGATGTACACATTGTTGCCTTAGGTTCATGTTATGCTATACCAAAGGTAAGAAGCCTCCATCAACAATAGCGCTTAACGTACTCAAACTAGGCATAAAGCCAGCTGCGTAAGGGAGATGTAAGCTATACCCGAAGGCAAGAAGCCTCCTTGCAACAGCATAAGGAGCAGACCGTACAGGGGAGATGTAAGCTATACCCGAAGGCAAGAAGCCTCCCTGCAACGGTGCTTAAGAGGCCATAAAGCCAGATGATGGACAAGCCGCTTGACAACAAACAAACCATTTTAACTTAATTCCGTGAGCCGGATAAACTTCATCTTGATTGCACAAGGATATGCATAAGATCCGGGGCTCCAGTCTCGGTAGAGATGCTACCTCTTACTGACATAAATATGATATATACAAAGATAGCGGCTCTCAACGCCTACTAAGTATAATATGGTCGCAGATGCGCAATATTCCATGGCCGCAAAGTCTCTTGACCCGTGGTGTCCGACTCATCCCGAATATCAATGAGATAGTATGACCCGTTGTTGAGGTTCCTGCTGACCACAAAAGGCCCTTCCCATGGCGGGGATAACTTATGCATTCCAGATTGGTCTTGAATCAACCGGAGCACTAGGTCACCTTCCTAGAATGTCCGGGTCTTCACCCTGCGGCTATGATAGCGGTGTAAGTCTTGTTGATAAATTGCCGATCTGGCTGCTGCTAATTCCCGTGCTTCGTCCAAGGCGTCCAACGCATCTTGGCGTGCTACCTCATTATCCGTCTCAACATAAGCCGCCACTCTTGATGAGTCGTGTCGGATGTCGCTGGGTAAAACCGCTTTGGCACCATAGACCATGAAGAAAGGCGTAAAACCTGTAGACCTGTTAGGTGTAGTTCGGATGCTCCATAAGAAGGAAGGTAACTCATCAACCCAACATCCGGGTGTCCGTTTCAAAGGAACCATGAGCCGTGGTTTAACTCCTCTCAGGATTTCCTGATTGGCTCGCTACGTTTGACCATTAGACTGTGGATGTGCCACGGCTGAAACATCAAGCCGGATATGCTCCTTCTCACAGAATACTTTCATAGCTCCTTGGACAAATTTGTTCCGTTGTCAGTAATGATACTGTGCGGGTAACCAAAACGGTAGATCAACTTCTTAATGAATTTAGCCGCCATAGCCGCGTCACACTTGCTAACCGGCTCTGCCTCGACCCATTTAGTAAATTTGTCAACCGCCACCAGGAGGTGTGTTTTCTTATCCTTGGATCTCTTAAAGGTCCCACCATATCAAGCCCCCAGACCGCAAACGGCCAAGTTATTGGTATCATTCTCAATTCTTGAGCCGGAACATGAGCACGCTGGCCAAACTTCTGACAACCGTCACATTTTCGGACCAAATCCTCTGCGTCTTTGTGAGCCGTCAACCAGAAGAAACCATGTCGAAAGGCCTTGGCCACTAAAGATCTTGACCCGGCATGATGCCCACAGTCGTCAGCATGAATTTCCCTTAGGATTTGTTGTCCCTCCTCTGGCAATACACAACGCTGAAATACGCCTGTCACACTGCATTTATGCAACTCACCATTGATAATCGTCATAGATTTAGAACGCCGGGTGATTTCTCTAGCCCGGCTCTCATCCTCCGGTAACTCGCCGCGCGTCAAGTACGCTAATAAGGAGTGGTCCAATACGGGATAACATGTAGAGCCGCTACCAACTCCGCCTCCGGGTCAGGAATAGCCAGATCTTCCTCAGAGGGCATCTTGACAGTCGGGTGATATAACACATCAAGAAAAACATTAGGCGGTACCGGCTTACGCTAAGATCCGAGCCGTGATAATGCATCAGCCGCCTCGTTCCTGCGACGATCAATATGATCCACTTGATATCCCTTGAAATGACCTGCAACAATGTCAACCGCCTGCCGATAAGCCGCCATCCGTGGGTCCTTAGAATCCCAAGTACCTAAAACTTGCTGAGCCACAAGGTCTGAGTCACCTAGACATCTAACCCGACTTAAGTTCATCTCTTTAGTGACTCTCAGACCATGGAGCAGCGCCTCATACTCAGCTGCATTGTTAGTACAAGGGAACATTAACCGGAGCACATAACAAATTTTATCACCTTTAGGGGAGGTGAGAACAACCCCAGCACCAGACCCTTCCAGTTGCTTGGACCCATCAAAATGTATGGTCCAATATGTGTTGTCCGGCTTCTCCTTAGGAGCTTGGCACTCTGTCCAATCATTTATGAAATCCACCAAGGCTTGGGACTTTATTGTTGTACGAGGAACATACTTAATGTCAAGAGGTCCCAGCTCTAAGGCCCACTTGGCAATCCTCCTCGTGGCTTCTCTATTTTGAATGATATGTCCCAACGGGGCAGAACTGACCACGGTTATTTGGTGCCCCAGAAAGTAGTGTTTCAGCTTATGGTTTGCCATAAAAAATCCGTATACCAGCTTTTGCCAATGCGGATACCTTTGTTTAGACTCTGCCAAAGCCTCACTAATATGATAAACGGGCCTCTGAACGGGATATTCTTTCCCTGCCTCCTTGAGCTCGACCACAATCGCCACGCTGACCGCTCTGTTATTAGCCGCCACATAAAGGAGCAACGGCTCTTTTCTTAGCCGGAGCGGCTCACACTGGCGGCTCAGTCAATTGTTTCTTAAGAGCTTCAAGCGCCTCGACTGCTGCCTTGCTCCACTTAAACTTGTGTGTCTTTTTCATCATCTGATACAATAGAATCGCCTTCTCCCCAAGCCGGCTTATGAACCGGCTCAACGCAGCAATCCGTCCTGCAATGCGCTAAACATCATTGATGCAAGTCGGCTCTCGTAAAGAAATGATAGCCTTAATTTTATCTGGGTTAGCCTCGATGCCGCGCTCAGAGACCAAGAAACCCAAAAGTTTTCCTGCTGGAACACCAAAAACACACTTCATCGGGTTAAGCATCATCTTGTAGACCTAGAGATTGTCAAAAGTTTCCTTCAGATCCTCTAAGAGGGTTTCCTTCTTTCTGGATTTCACCATGATGTCATCTACATAAGCATGAACATTACGGCCGATCTGACTGTGAAGGCAGTTCTGTACACATCGCTGGTAAGTCACCTGGGCACTCTTGAGCCCGAAAGGCATAGAGACGTAGCAGAACGCCCCAAAAGGTGTAATAAACGCCATTTTCTCCTGATCCTTTGTCGCCATTTTGATCCGATGATATCCTGAATATGCATCCAAAAAGCATAAACTCTCGCATCCGGCTGTAGCGTCTATAATTTGATCAATACGGGGGAGTGCAAAAGGATCAGCCGTACAAGCCTTGTTGAGGTCCGTGTAATCTATGCACATACGCCAAGTGTCGTTCTTCTTGAGCACCAACACTGGATTAGACAACCACTCCGGGTGAAAAACTTCCACTATAAACCCTGCAGCCAAGAGCCGGGCAACTTCTTCCCTAATAGCTTTACGTCTCTCCTCATTGAATCGCCGTAGAAACTGTTTGATCGGCTTAAACTTAAGATCCACATTAAGATTGTGCTCAGCGAACTCTCTCGGTACACCCGGCATGTCAGAAGGTTTCCATGCAAAGATGTCCCGATTCTCATGGATGAATTCGATGAGCGCGCTTTCCTATTTGGGATCCATGTGAGCCCTAATGATGAACTGCTTGGATGAGTCGCCCGGGTTAAAATCCACTGCCTTGGTATCATCCGCTGAAAACTTGAGCGGTGGCTCTGCCTCCGTGGTTGGCTTCTTCAACGGGGTCATATCCTTCGGGTAACATTCTCTTTATTAAATTTAAGCTCCTCCTGGGCGCAACTAGCTTCTACATAAGCCGCATCTCCTTCCTCACACTCAAGAGTCGTCTTTCGGTTGCCATGAACGGTAATTGTACCATTTAAGCCGGGCATTTTGAGCTGCAAGTAAACATAGCAAGGCCTAGCCATAAACTTGGCATAAGCCGGCCTCCCAAACAACGCATTATAGGGACTCTTGATTTTTACCACCTGAAACCACAAGGACTCCACCCTGTAGTTATACTCATCGCCGAAAGCCACTTCCAAAGAAATTTTGCCTACTGGGTATGCCGACTTACCCGGAACCACGCCATGAAAGACAGTGGAAGAAGGTTTGAGATCCTTATTGAACAACTTCATTCGCCTGAAGGTGTCATAGTATAAGATGTTGATGCTGCTGCCCCCATCCATGAGCACCTTATTCACCCCATAACCATGTATCTAAGGAGCTACCACTAAAGCCAACTGGCCCGGGTCGTCCACCTGCGGCGGGTGATCCTCCCGGCTCCACATTATATCATACTCAGACCATGGCAAGTAGCGCGGGAGAGCCGGCGCAACCGTATTAACCGCTCGCCTCTGTAGCTTCTCATCTCGTTTACTGTGACCGGTTGTAAATACATGATACTATCCCGAACTGAGCTGCTTCGGATTACTTTGGAACCCAGACTGGTTGCGTTGCTGCTGCTGCTGTTGATTGTTATGGTTATTGTTGCAAGGGTGTTGTTGATGTCCTCCTTGGTTATTCTTGTTGGAAATATTCCCTAGAGGCAATAATAAAATGGTTATTATTGTATTTCCTAGTTCATGATAATTGTCTGTTATTCATGCTATAATTGTGTTAACCGGAAACCGTAATACATGTGTGAATACATAGACCACAACGTGTCCCTAATGAGCCTCTAGTTGGCTAGCTCGTTGATCAATAGATGGTCACGGTTTCATGACCATGGACATTGGATGTCGTTGATAACGGGATCACATCATTAGGAGAATGATGTGATGGACAAGACCCAATCCTAAGCATAGCACTAGATCGTGTAGTTCGTTTGCTAAAGCTTTTCAATGTCAAGTGTCGTTTCCTTAGACCATGAGATTGTGTAACTCCTGGATACCGTAGGAATGCTTTGGGTGTGCCAAACGTCACAATGTAACTGGGTGGCTATAAAGGTACGCTACGGGTATCTCCGAAAGTGTCTGTTGGGTTGACACGAATCGAGACTGGGGATTTGTCACTCCGTGTGACGGAGAGGTATCTCTGGGCCCACTCGGTAAGACGTCATCATTATGAGCTCAATGTGACTAAGGAGTTAGTCACGGGATGATGTATTACGGAACGAGTAAAGAGACTTGCCGGTAACGAGATTGAACAAGGTATGGGGATACCGACGATCGAATCTCGGGCAAGTACCATACCGATAGACAAAGGGAATTGTATACGGGATTGATTGAATCCTTGACATCGTGGTTCATCCGATGAGATCATCGTGGAGTACGTGGGAGCCAACATGGGTATCCATATCCCGCCGTTGGTTATTGACCGGAGAGGTGTCTCGGTCATGTCTACGTGTCTCCTGAACCTGTAGGGTCTACACACTTAAGGTTCAATGACGCTAGGGTTATAGGGAAATAGTGTACGTGGTTACCAAAGGTTGTTAGGAGTCCCAGATGAGATCCCGGACGTCACGAGGAGTCCCAGAATGGTCCGGAGACGAAGATTGATATATAGGAAGTGAGGTTTTGGTTACCGGAAGTGTTCCGGGTGTCTCCGGTAGTGTACCGGGACCACCGGAAGGGTTCCGGGGGTCCACCAAGTGGGCCCACCTGCCCCGGAAGGTTCCATGGGCCAAGAGTGGGAGGGAGCCAGCCCCTAGGTGGGCTGGTGCGCCTCCCACCCCAGCCCAAGGCGCAGCAAGGGTGGAGGGGGCAAACCCTAGGCTTAGATGGGCCTTAAGGCCCACCCTAGGGCGCCTCCACCTCTCCTTGCCCTGGCCGTCGGCCAGATGGGCTTCTGGAGGCTGCCGCCACCCCTAGGGTGGAACCCTAGGGCGCAGCACCTCTCCTCCGCTCCTCCTATATATAGTGGAGGTATTTGGGGCTGCACAATACACGAGTTCATCTCTTCCCTGGTGCAGCCCTACTCCTCCCTCTCCTCGTTCTCCGTAGTGCTTAGCGAAGCTCTGTCGGAGTACCACGCAGCTCCACCGCCACCACGCCGTCGTGTTGCCGGAGCTCTCCCTCAACCTCTCCTCCCTCCTTGCTGGATCAAGGCGTAGGATACGTCACCAGGCTGCACGTGTGTTGAACGCGGAGGTGCCGTTCGTTCGGCACTTGATCGGATCTACCGCGATCTGAATCGCTGCGAGTACGACTCCATCAACCGCGTTATAGCAACGCTTCCGCTTTGCGATCTTCAAAGGTATGAAGATCCGATCTCTCCCCGCTCGTTTGCTGGTTTCTCCATAGATAGATCTTGGTGACACGTAGGAAAATTTTGATTTACTACTACGTCTTCCAACAATTCTGACTCGGGTGCCCAGCTCCTGAGCCGCCGGCACCCAACCCAGCTCCTGACCCGTCGTGCCCTGAGCCGCCGGGCAGACCACCACCCTGATTATTGGTCAGCTGGGAGTGTTGGTTCTTGAATCTCTGCATGATAAATCAATCACCCCATGCATGCGTCGCCGGCTTATCAGGCGTGCTGTGTTCTGGGCAACGTTTCCTAAGAGCCGCTTCTAAATTGAAAGGAGCCCTGTTCCCGCGCTGATACGGCCTATATCGCATGTTCGTCTTTGTAGCGTTCTACCCTGTGTTGGTGTTTGCTACCAACTCTGACCCGCCATCAGTGTTCTTCCGCCTGTTCTGATTCCCATTCTTCGCAAAGTTCTTGCCTTGATTGTTCTTTTTCCCTTGATTTGATTTTTCCTCATTTGAGCCTGGATCCTTGGTGCTATCCGAGTCGGCATATTTCGTCAGGGCCATCATGAGCTCTCCCATATCCTGACACGTGCGCTTGAGCCGGCCAAGCTTCTGCTTTAGTGGAATAAAATGACAGTTCTTTTCCAAGATGAGTACTACTTGAGCCGCCATGATCTGCTCCGAAGAGTGAATAATGGTCGACACCCGCCGGACCCAATGATGAGCCGACTCATTCTCCTGTTGGACACAATGATCCAAGTCTACGATGGTCATAGGTTGCTTGCAAGTTCCCTGGAAATTCTTAATAAACTTCGCCCTTAATTCAGACCAGGAATTTATCGTGTTGGGTGGCAAACCCTTCAACCGTGTGCGAGCCGGACCCTCGAGCATCATGATAAAGTACTTTGCACACATCGCCTCACTAACGTCCAACATCTCCATGGCCAGCTCGTAGCTCTCCACCCAAGCCTCGGGAGGGAGATCCGCTGTGTAATTCGGAACCTTCCAGGGTCCCTTGAAATCTTTTGGCAACCTCTCGCTTCGCAGAGCCGGAATTAAGCATGGAACTCCCACGGCCCTAGTTCTACCAGCGGCTCCGGCCCCCATTGATACAGAATGTCCAGGATCCAGATGAATCATCGCCGCCTCTTCTTCTCGCCTGTTCCTCGCCCTGTCCACGAGGGCATGCGCGTCTAAGACTGCCCGTCCCCCTTCTGGCCCACGATGCGGACCACTGTTGGAAACCGCCGGCGACTCATAGCGCCGGCTGAAACTTCGACTATGGAGAGGGGTAGAGTGGACCCGGCTTCGGCTGTGAGTGTATTTCTCCTCCTGAGCCACGGCCGTCTATAAGTATCCAATAGCATTCCGTACCTCCTCCGTGAAGGGCGCCTCATCTGGGATAGGAATTTTCCCGAGCCGGGTAGCCGCCGCTACCATATTCTCGGCCGGGTTAGAGTAATGACCCGCCGGTGTTGCGAACCCTCCGGGTTGGGCCGTGTGAGCCGCTGCTCGCCCTTCCTCAGGGGCAGCTGCCGCTCTCCCAGAGCCGGGAGTGTTGAAAAGATTCCTCGCTTCGTAACGCTCCGGCAAACGTGATTGATGCCTCCTCCGGTGCACAGCCGCTGCAGATGTTTGTTCTAACCCCAAACAAAAAGCATCGGCCTTGAGCCGTGCCGCTTTTGCCTCCATCTGGTCCTTTAGCTCAGCTATCCTCTGACGCTCCTCAGTCATCCGGCCCTTGATCCTTGCGATCTCCATATTCCGAGCCGCTTGATTGTCTGGTGTAACCTCCGCAGCCATCAAAGCCTCGAGCTCGTCCACCAACTCTACAAGACCCTGAGCCGGCGGCGGCGGAGGTGGATTAGCTCCCGACCCGGCCGCTCCTGGCCCTACCATTAACACCGCTGCATGAACCGACAGCCCAAGATCACCTGATCCGGAGTGGTCTGACTCGAGGCAGGCGTTGTCGTAGCCCCCGAGGCCACCATTGCTGAACCGGTACACTGATTCTGTTTCCCCACTTGAGGACTCATCTTCGGAGTGCACAAGAGTTCCTTGAGATCCGGAAGCTTCCAAATCCATACCTTGAGTAAAACCCACAAAGACATGCTCCTGAGCCGGATGGACACGGGCTGGGCATATCTTTCGTGTAGGCTGGAGCCCCCGAGCCGGCTCGACGATGTGGGTGCAGACGTCCGACCCGGGTGTAGATCCGTTGATCCTTCCAATGAAAGCATGGATCCCGCCGAACGGAACCCGAAAACCATGCTCCACGGGTGCCGCATCAAGCCCCCAGCCGGCGTCGTCGATGTAGAGCCGGCCGCGGCGACTCTTGCTCATCCTTCCGACTACGTATCCCTTGAGCCCTGGAAGGGGGCCCTTTGAGAACTCAACACCACCGAGCGCAAGCCCCACGGTGGGCGCCAACTGTCGTGGTTTATTACGGCAGATGTCCGGATTACCGAACTTGAGTTCGGAGCTGTCGCCATCGTAGTGGACTCAAAGGGGTTGATCAGGACAAAGGACACGAGTTTACCCAGGTTCGGCCCCTCAAGTCGAGGTAAAAGCCTACATCCTGTTTGTGTTGTTATTGCTTGTTTGTATCGATTACAAGGGGCTAAAAGCTTGACCTAGCACTCGATCACCTGTCCTCTAAGTCGCCCCGGGTCTACCTTCTTATAAGAGGTCAGGACCGTCGAGTCTTACAATTGTTTGACTGAATCATGTTTACATCTCTGAATCTATCTCTATCTCCTCGCCCAAGTCATCCTTGAGACGTCTTACACGTCCGGGTCTTCGTCGTCCGGGCCGTCGTCTGGCTCGCATCTTGAGCCGCCTATCATCTTGGGCCTTCAGCTGATAACTTCTCTTTGGGTCGTCTCATGAATCAATATTATCAGTCGGAGCTTCTAAGCCGGGTCATATTACGGGGTTATATCCCCAACACCACTCACAAGCAGTAGTACCGCTACCCTTAGCGATAGTACTGCTATCCATAGCGGTAGTACCGTGAGGACGAGCGGTAGTACCGCACCGGTGGTTCTACTGGCCTTTTGCCTCCTCGGTGTTGTTTTTCAAAGGGCTTCCACCGCCCCAGCGGTAGTATAGCTCCCATGAGCGGTAGTACCGCTCTGTGCGGGCTGTGAGGATAACGGTTGGATTTTTCCCCACCTATAAAAGGGGATCTTCTTCCCCATTGAACCTTATCTGTTTAGCTCGTGTTCTTCCCCCATTGTTGACCTTCTTCAAGCTTGCTAACTCTCAATCCCTCCAATGATTCTTGCTAGTTTTTCAGGGAAAAGAGAGAGGAGATCTAGATCCACATTTCCACCCATCACTTTCTTCTCTAAGTGAGGGGAACCCCTTGGATCTAGATCTTGGAGTTCTTCATGTTCTTCTTCGTTCTTCCTCTCATTTTCTCCCTAGCATTAGTTGCTTTGGTGGGATTTGGGAGAGAAGGACTTCGGCACTTCGTGTGCTCTTGCCATTGCATAGGTTTGAGTTCTCCACGGTGATACGTGGAAGTGAGAAGTTGAGAAGATTATTAGTCTTGGGTGTTTGAGCACCCTAGATCTTGTTCCTACTGGGTGCTTTGGTGCCCTAGACGGTTGGTGGTGCCTCGGAGCTCAATCATTGTGGTCCAAATCTCCGGGAATGCTTCGGGGTCTCCAATTAGGTTGTGGAGATTGCCCCGAGCATTTGAGGTCATCTCGGAGCCACAATCCATTGTGGTGAAGCTTCATGGTGTCATTGGGAGCCTCCAATTAAGTTGTGGAGATTGACCCAACCTTGTTTGTATGGGTTCGGTGACCACCCTCAAGGGTCCCTCAGTGGAATCACGACATCTTGCATTGTGCGAGGGTGTGAGGAGATTACGGTGCCCCTAGTGGCTTCTTGGGGAGCATTGTGCCTCCACACCGCTCCGAGCAGAGTTTAGCATCCGCAATAATAAATTAGTTATTATCATATTTCCTTGTTCATGATAATCGTTTATTATCTGGAATTGTATTGATCGGAAACTTAGATACATGTGTGGATACATAGACAATACCATGTCCCTGGTATGCCTCTGATGGACTAGCTCGTTGATCAAACATGGTTAAGGTTTCCTAGCCATGGGCATGAGATGTCATTTGATAACGGGATCACATCATTAGGAGAATGATGTGATGGACAAGACCCAAACTATAAACGTAGCATATGATCGTGTCAGTTTATTGCTATAATTTTCTGCATGTCAAGTATATGTTCCTATGATCATGAGATCATACAACTCACTGACACCGAAGGAGTACCTTGTGTGTATCAAACGTCGCAATGTAACTGGGTGACTATAAAGGTGCTCTACAGGTATCTCCGAGGGTGTCTGTTGGGTTGGCATGGATCAAGACTCGGATATATTGCTTCGTGTGATGGATAGGTACCTCAGGGCCCACTCGGTAATACAACATCACAATAAGACTTGCAAGCAATGTGACTAAGTGTTAGCCATGGGATCTTGTATTATGGAATGAGTAAAGAGACTTGTCGGTAACAAGATTGAACTAGGTATGGAGATGTCGACGATCGAATCTCGGGTAAGTAACATACCGAAGAACAAAGGGAACAACATACAGGATTAACTGAATCCTTGACATAGAGGTTCAACCGATAAATATCTTCATAAAATATGTAGGAACCAATATGGGCATCCAGGTCCCACTATTGGTTATTGACCGTAGAGGTGTCTCGGTCATGTCTACATAGTTCTCGAACCGGCAGGGTCTGCACACTTAAGGTTCGGTGACGTTTCGGTAGTATAGAGTTATGTATGGTGGTGACCGAAGGTTGTTCGGAGTCCCGAATGAGATCCTGGACATCACGAGGAGCTCCGGAATGGTCCAGAGGTAAAGATTGGTATATAGGCAGTCCTGTTTTGGTCACCGGAAAAGTTTCGGGCTCATCGGTAGTGTATCAGGAGTGTCGGTAGGGTACCGGGGACCATCGGGAGGGGTGTCTCAACCCAAGAGGCTACATGGGCTATGGGAGGAGGTAAAGCAGCCCCTGGTGGGCTGGCCGAAGCCACCTCTGAAGGCCAATACGGCTGGAGTGGGTTGAGAGGAAAAAAACGCAAGGTGGAAAGAGTTTCCAAGTAGGAAAGGAGGAATCCTAGTCCTACTAGGATTGGAGGAGGATTCCTCCTATCCTCCTTGTGCCAAGGGAAAAGGGCTGGGCCCTTGTGCTCCAAGGCTTCTCCCTATATCCTCCTATATATACTAGAGGTTTTGAGGGTTTTGAGACATAGAAAACAGCCACGTGCTGCCTCTCCTCTAGATCGTAGTTTCTCCTCTAGATCGGTTTTCAGTGGTGCTTAGGCGAAGCCCTGCTGGAATAGCTCCACTACCATTGTTGCAACACCGTCGCATTGCCGGAGAACTCACCTACCTCTCCGCTCCCTCTTGCTGGATCAAGAAGGCAGAGATCATCATCGAGCTGTACGTGTGCTGAACGCGTAGGTGCCGTCCGTTCGGTGCTAGATCGGAAGGACCGTGATCAAGATCGTGAGACGATTCGTGATTGGATCGCGGGACGGATCGTGATGAGATCGCGGGACGGGCCATGATGAGATCGCGGGACGGATCATGATGGGATCGCGGGACGCTCGACGATTTGGATTGCGAAGACGTTCGACTACATCAACCGCGTTTCTTAACGCTTCCCGCTTAGCGATCTACAAGCGTATGTAGATCCACTCTCCCTCTCGTAGATGCTCATCACCATGGATATATCTTGCATGGGCTTAGGAAATTTTTTGTTTCCCATGCAACATTCCCCAACACAAGCTTCTAATGTGCTTTTTGGTGCTTTGAGCAATGTAGTTATATTTGAACTCATGTCGTTCCGGGATGCTCATGAGTTGTGGACAAACCTTCAAGATAAATTTGGTGAGTCCAATATTTATAGGGATGATTGTTCTCCCTCCACCTCCGTTCGTGTTGTCTTCTCAACTTCTTCTACTTCACCTACATGTGGATTGCCACAAGGTAATTTTCTGGTGAGTAGTGATGATCATTGTAATGATGATAGTGGGCTTATTGTTGATAATTCTTCTTCACTATCTTATTTCAATGCTTCATCTTTGGAATTTAACACCTTTAGCACTTTAAATGTTTCACATGCTTGTGTTGATAGTCCTTGCATATCATGTACAAATTGCTTGACTAAATATCATGATGATATGCTTGCTATATCTTGTTGCATGATAAAAATGTATCTATTTCCTCGAATTATTGTGCTAACAATGTAGAGGAAACCCAACACTCCATGGAACAATATGTGGTATTGAATGGTGCTTCAAGGGATCCTACATCATCATCTATTTTTTTCTCACTTTTGCCTTATGGCTAAGGCTTCAAAGGTATCTCCTACTTTGAATCCTAATATATCTCATGATGATGATGTTGATGATAATTATGAAGAGAGTGATAATATTGCTTCCTTCAAAAATAAGGGAGAAATGGTTTTTAAAGCTCTTCATAAGAATAAAATTGCTCTTTCCAACTTCATGGAAATCATGTCTATTGCCATTGAGGGAAAGAAATATATTGAGGAGTTGGAAGTTCATCTTGAGGAGCATGAGAGCACCATTGATAAAATGGAAGATCATGAATGTCATTACGCTAATGAGATCGCGGAGCTATCTCAAGCTCTTGAAAGCGAACAAACCACCAAGGAATCTCTTGAGGAGACCTTTGATCTAGAATTATCTAGATTAAAGGAATCCCATGAAAGAGCTCTCAAGGTGGCTAATGATTTTAGAACTAAAAATGATAAGCTTGAAGTTGCACATGCTAAACTCCTTGAGGACTTTGAGCACCTCGAAAATGGCTCAAGAGTCGCTAAGAGTTCGCTCATTGAACTCACCGAGTCTCATGCTCAACTTAAAGTTTCATATGCTAAAGAGCTTGCCAAGTTGACTTATCCTCTTGTTGTTAATGATGATGCTTGTGCTACTAACTCTATTTCTTGTGAAGCATCCATACTAAAGGAGAATGTTGAGCTAAGGGCTCAACTTGAGTTGCTATCTAGCAATTGTGGGAAATTGTAAGAAAGTCATGAAAAGATTTCTAGCTCTCATGGCGATCTTCTAGTATCGCATAATGTGCTAAAGATAGCTCATGAGGCTAGTACTACTAAGGTAACATCTAGTGAGCCTCATGTGTACATTAGCACTACATCTAGTAGAAATGCTTTATTGCCATGTGCTAGTCCTCGTAGTTCATCTACTCATAATGTTGGTACATCTTGTGATGAATTACATTCCTTGCCTTGTTGCTCTAACGATGAAGCTTATACTTCCTCTAGCACTTGTGTTGATTCTAACCATGTAGAGGAAATCGATGAGCTCAAGGCCCAAGTCACTTCTTTGAAGAAAGACTTGGAAAAGAGTCATGAAGGGAAGTCCACACTCAACAATGTATTTAGTGTGCAAAAATTCCCAAATGATAAAGGTGGACTTGGATTCAACTCCCAGAAGAAGAAGATGTCCACGAAGTACAAGAAGAAGGGCCAAGAACAAGTCAAGAATCCTGTCAAGATTATTTGCTTCAAGTGCAAAATAGAAGGGCACCATGTAATATCTTGCCCATTGAAGAAGAAGCCTCAAAGTAACAAGCAACAAGGGAAGCGGCCACAAGTTCAATCACATGGTCAACCACAAGTTGAAGAAAGGCCTGTTCCCAAGAAGACCCAAGTCAACGCTCCTCAAGTTGAGAAATCAATGAGAAGAAAGTAAAGGGTATATGTTGCTACTTATGTCGTGAGAAGGGTCACTTCTCTTCTGCTTGCACGAAAGGTAACTTATCCAACCCAATCATTATTTATGATATATATTCTCTTGGGAAGGATAAGCTTGGCAATGTGTTTGCCAAATGTGTTGGTACTCAAAGTGGTGTCAAGAAAACAACCATTTGGGTAGCCAAGCCTATTGTGACTAACCTCTTAGGACCCAACTTGGTTGGGGACCAACAAGCTCAAACTTTATCAATAGGTGTTGATGGAGGGCATTGGTGACTTGGCTACATTATGAAGAATTAAGGGTTCTTCTTCATTCATATTGTCTCAAGCCAAGTCATGTGGATCATCAAGTGTCTATCATATACCAATGTTCCTCCTTGCGGTAACTTGTACTTAAATTGAATACATTGTTAGTTACTTGCCCCTTTGCATGTTGTGGTTTTGTACCTTGCATGTGTTTGTATATGTTATGCTTCCTATTTGTTTATCTTGAGAAATAAAGTATGTATGATGGGTTTCACGTCATGTATGTGTGAGTCTTGTGTAGAGCCTTTCTGCATCTTGTCTTATGTTAGTTGGCTCTCTTGAGAGATTAACGGATTATCCCATTTTGGGGGGAGTGATGTGCTTTGTGCACTTCACAATCCTAAAAATTGTGTACATGAGGAATACCACTTAGTATTGATATTACAAGATTATCTAGATTCTATTTGGTATGTCTTCTCATGAGAAATTCAAAATCTAAATGGTCCATTAATCATCTCTTGTTGGATTTCATTTGCCAATTGTTAATAACATTGGGTTACCACATTATGAGGGAGTAATATACTATGTGCATATTACAAGCCCAAAGAATGTGTACATTTGATATATTGCCACTTAGAGTTGATATTATAATTTATCTTGTTCCTAGGGGGCATGCTAGCTCTACAAGTGGCATTTGCTTGTGATTTAGGAGTAAAGAAGATGTTGCATCTATTTGCAATATACCAATGGGAATTATTTCCAAATACTTCTTATCCTTTGACAGTTGGTATTCCTTTTAAGTGGTAGAGTTTGCTAATCATCTTTACATAGGTTTTTGTTTATCCTTTGTCTTCCTTGCCTCTTGTAGATCTTTTTGAGCATGTCTAGTGTTTCCATAGATATAGGGAAAGTTATGATCCCATCGTGTGCATTTTGTATTCAAATACAAATTCTATATAATGCACATCTCTTGGGGGAGCTATCATATTTTCTTTAGAACACTCTCTTTATGTGTTTATCATAAAATCTTTTGATGTTCGTCAAGTGTGTGTTGGTGGGAGGCAAGACTTTTCTCTATGGTGCTTTGTGCCATCATGAAAATTTGCGGAGGGTTTGGTTTGTTTGGAACCTAGCTCTCTTTTGGGAACTTTATAACTCTTGTTTTCCTTCAATTGGTATCTTGTTTCCTTCTATTTGGCATGTGTCAATGGATATCTCATTCCTTGATGTATCTTTTAGTTGGTATCCGTCAAGTGATATTTTTTCGTTTGGTATCTTATTTTCACTT
The DNA here is from genome assembly GCA_022496015.1 of Hordeum marinum. Classification (NCBI taxonomy): domain Eukaryota; kingdom Viridiplantae; phylum Streptophyta; class Magnoliopsida; order Poales; family Poaceae; genus Hordeum; species Hordeum marinum. The sequence goes on along the minus strand of CM039677.1, from coordinate 415,056,850 downwards.
GATATCTTATCTTTCGGGTATCTTATCAACTGTGTGTTGATTTGATTCTTGAAAGTCTTGAACATGCATATTTACTACATGTACTTTCGTTGGCATGTTCTCTTTCCTTGACCCAATATATAGGGGAAACTCCACTATGACATAAGTTGGCTAAAGTGTGCATGAAATTCAATTTCATATCTATATGCACATATTTATGTGGAGTTTGTCCTATGTGTTGTTGGTACGTACTCTAACTCTTTGGTCCCAATAAGTTTGGGTACCACTTTGTTTGTGGTGTTGTTCTAGGAACAATTGGACATACATTGGACACTCGGCTCACTTACAAGGAAGGTGTTGACACCATGTGCGTATTGGAGACATACTAGGATGATCGATGAACCATTGTCTACTACATCAATCCAATGCTATCTCGATAACAAGTATCTACTTCATGCTTACATTTCTCGCATTCAACCTTTTATAAGTTGCATCATGACATGAACTTCTTGAGTCCTTCTTGTGGTACTTGTTTCCTTCTCAAAGCGTCTCAACGATGATGTCATATTGCTAGTTGTGATGTCTTTGATGTTCGTGTAGTGGGAGTTCATTTATGTACAATAAGAAAATATTAGGCTATGTGCTATGCTTTCAAGCAAAGATCTTATTAGTATATTTATGACTTCCTTTTGGATATCTTGTTCGTTCCTTCTTGAAACTATTTCGTGTTTACATCATTCTTTGTGGATATATCATCATGATTGTCCTCTACCTAGAATCTTATACACATGAGAGAAGTTACATCTCTAGTTGATATCCTCTTTTCTTTCACATCCACCGTTGCATTCCCTTCCAATTTCCTTGGTGGTTTCGTGAAAGAATCTGTGTTGAGTGCAGATCTTATATCCTTGCATCTTGATGCACTCTTTGGTGGTAAAAATTATTTTCCTCATGCTTGTCTTCATGAGGGTTTTGCCATCTCGATTGGTATCCCTCCTCTTGACAAGTCTGTCATTTCCTATCTTCACTAGGGTTTGCCACAAGCTTTGGTTTTTAATTTTCCTATTAGTAATCTTGTGAACACCCTTACTAGTGGTTTGTGTGTGGGAAGGATATGGTTTGCACTTTGTGTCTCATTTCATCAAGACTATGTTGATGCTTAATGCTCAATCTTAAACTAGTATTCTCAAGTGCTTTGCCATGACTCACACACATCATTTTTGTTGAGCCTATTCTTAATATTGCCTCTTTTACACGTTGCTCAACCATATGTTTAGTGCAAGTACTATGCTCATTGTCTTATCTACTTGCTTGCACTTGTAGTGTGTTTATATTGATTTTGGGGGAGTCATGATCCTATTTTTTGCACTTGTATTCAAATACAAAAATTCTTATTTGTGCACAAATCATGGGGATCTCCTCTAGTTTCTTTATAAACACTCTTTTGCCCATATCATAATATCTGTTATTCATGTGGCTCGTAGATCCATGTGATTGATTGTTCCAATTAGTATCTTTTGATTGCTTGCTTCACTCCGGTGTATGTCTTTGTGCCATACGATCCTTTGTGCAATCTTTGGGTTCTCAATATAGTTTGTCTTCCTCCAACTACTTATCATTGGATATGTGCATTTCTTTGCACACGTATTTTGAGATATACAAACTTTTTGGAGGAACACCTATTATATTGGCTTTCTAAACTTTTTGTCCATTTTGGCAATCGATGCCAATGGGGGAGAAGTTTAGAGAGTTTAGTTTGGAATGATTTGAGAGTTTTGCTTTTGTTGTTTAAGCATTTGCATCTCACATCCATGCATTGCATTTGTGTGTGCTTGGTTGTGCTTATTTTCTTATATAAACTCTCTTGAAAGTGGTTGTCATCAATTACCAAAATAGGGGAGATTGTAAGAGCACATTTATCCATGTGTGGTTTTGGTAATTGATGACACCCATATGGACTAATGGTTGCCTTGGGTTATATTCGAAGGATTTGTCCATAGGCACATCTTGTAGTCCATCTGTTGGGTTTCAAGGAGTTTATATGATGACCAAGGTGGTATTCAAGGTTTATCCAAAGATTGGTCATGTGAGAGTTGAGCTTATTGCAAGCATGTCTTGAAGAAGGAGATTTTGTGAGCATTCATGATTACCAAGACATCATCTTTATGAAGGGAGAAGATAAAATACAAGGTTGATCAAGACTAAGTCAAAGAGTGAATCAAGTGATCAACACACAAAGCATACAAGATGTACCGAGAGGGATCAAGTGATCCCATGGTATGGTAAGCATTGTCCATTGCGCTTTTTGTACTAACCCATGTTCCTTGTGAGAGTTCTTTGTGGGGTTAGGCATATTTCTATGGGATTGCATCGAGAGGAAGATCCCATAAAACCCATGGAAGATGACATCAAGTGGTGATCGTCATCAAGGTTGCGGTGTGCAAGTTCAAGTGAAGCATCACGAAGAAATCATGCTTGTAGCTTGCCATCCATTGTCGTGACAATGGACTTGTGAAGGTGTGCCTAAGTGTGACTCACCCATAGTGGAGTATGGGGGAGCAATCAACTAGCCTTCATCAAGCCAACGCAATCACGAAAGGTGGTCCAACTTGAGGGAGTCAATATCGTCATCATCTAGCTCAAGTGCACTTCATGCAAGGAAAGGTTTGCCCTTGATAGGTTTTCTATTTTACCGGTCTCATGGTGATAGTTTAGAGACCGGGTTATAGGATTGATAGTCGTACTATCAAGGGGGGCTCTCAAGTGAGTAGCTTGATCATATCGTTCATCGAAAGCTCAAACCATTGCATCCTTGCATCATCTTTCTTGATTATTATTTGTATTTTCTCCTTTTGAGGTTTTAGAGCTTGTGGTTATCTTTGTGACAAGCTCTAGTACATTGAAAACAGATTTCATATGATTCTTCTATTGCGTTTATGGTGTTTGAGGTTTTACCGGTCTTATCCGAGGAAGGGTTCTCAACATTTGCTTATGGGCCTTTTATCACTTGCTTCTTATTGATATTTCTATAAAGATTGGGTTAGCCCATGTCGTTAGCTTTCCAACAAACTTGGTTTCATTGAATTCGGAGTCCGTTTGCAGAAGTTATGGCAGTTTTGGTGTTCTCAAAAGGCTACAGCGCGGCTGCAGCGGTACTATCGCTATGGACCAAAATCTCGTGTTAAGTCCAGACGTGGTAGGCACGGATGTATTTTTTAGTATCGCTTGCAAGCAGTAGTACCACTAACCTTAGCGATAGTATCGCTATCCATAGCGGTAGTACCGTGAGGATGAGCGGTAGCACCGCTCCGGCGGTTCTACTGGCCTTTTGCCTCCTCGGTGTTGTTTTTCAAAGGGCTTCCACCGCCCCAGTGATAGTACCGCTCCCATGAGCATTAGTACCGCTCTGTGCGGGTTGTGAGGATAACGGTTGGATTTTTCCCACCTATAAAAGGGGGTCTTTTTCCCCATTGAACCTTATCTCTTTAGCTCGTGTTCTTCCCCCATTGTTGACCTTCTTTGAGCTTGCTAACTCTCAATCCCTCCAATGATTCTTGCTAGTTCTAGAGGGAAAAGAGAGAGGAAATCTAGATCCACATTTCCACCAATCACTTTCTCCTCTAAGTGAGGGGAACCCCTTGGATCTAGATCTTGGAGTTCTTCGTGTTCTTCTTCATTCTTCCTCTCATTTTCCTCCCTAGCATTAGTTGCTTTGGTGGGATTTGGTAGAGAAGGACTTCAGCACTTCATGTGCCCTTGCCATTGCATTTGGTGCATAGGTTTGAGTTCTCCACGGTGATACGTGGAAGTGAGAAGTTGAGAAGATTATTACTCTTGGGTGTTTGAGAACCCTAGAGCTTGTACCTCTTGGGTGCTTTGGCGCCCTAGACGGTTAGTGGTGCCTCAGAGCTCAATCATTGTGGTGCAAATCTCTGGGCAAGCTTTGGGGGTCTCCAATTAGGTTGTGGAGATTGTCCCGAGCATTTGAGTTCACCTCAGAGCCACGATCCATTGTGGTGAAGCTTCGTGGTGTCGTTGGGAGCCTCCAATTAAGTTGTGGAGATTGCCCCAACCTTGTTTCTACGGGTTCGGTGACCACCCTCAAGGGCCCCTTAGTGGAATCACGATATCTTACATTGTGCGAGGGCATGAGGAGATTACGGTGGCCCTAATGGCTTCTTGGGGAGCATTGTGCCTCTACACCGCCCCGAACGGAGATTAGCATCCGCAAGGGTGTGAACTTAGGGATACATCATTGTCTCTGCATGCCTCGGTTATCTCTTACCCGAGCCCCTTGACTTATGCACTTTACTTTGTGATAGCCATATTGTTTCTTGTTATATATCTTGCTATCACTTAGTTTTGTATCTTGCTTAGCATAAGTTGTTGGTGCACATAGGTGAGCCTAGTTGTTTTAGGTTTTGTGCTTGACTAATTAAATGATAGTTTTATTCCGCATTTGTTCCAGCCTAAACCATAATTATTTTAAAGCACCTATTCACCCCCCCTCTAGGCAACATCCATGTCCTTTCACATGTTATGTGTACAACTCACAAATAGACATTTGCTTTGCAAAAATATGAACTATTTCTAAAATGTCGAGACAAGTTTGTTTTTGTAGAATTTGATCCTCCTGCTGTTATCTTAGCCTCAGAGGATTTTAGAGTTTGATGGAATATAGTAAGATTTTGTTATAATTACGAGTTCTTTATAATTGGATGAGAAGATACCATCTATAATAATTACACATATTTATACCTCGAACAGGGAAGCATGTATTTGATCTTTTGTGCTGAGATTCAGTGTTTCCTATCGAAGGTCTGAATTTGCAATACGTGGGGCCTCTGAGTTACATTGTAAGTATTCTAACCACTTTGTAACCGAGGTTGTGCCATATATCTAAAACTGTAGAATATCTTCCACATGTGTTAATTTAGGGGCCTCGGGAATTCGTTGCTGAGGGTTCATTGCCAAGAAGGAAACTCGGCTCTTCGACATTGAATTTATTTGGAGTGTTGCGTTCCAATGCTAAGTGACAACTACCAGAGTCATGAAGAAGGTAATTCATCTCCCATGCATCGAATTTATTTGGAATTGTGCAGCTTCAAATATGCAGTAATTATGATTGAGCACTATCTATGTAGTTAAAAATTTAGTTATGTACTTTACATTGTGGAGTATATCGCTTTAGTGGGTCTTTGGGCAACTCTTGTAAGATACTTTTACAAGTTAACATAGCCTGCAAGAACGTCTTTACATTGTGGAGTAGATAACCAAGTGAGTTGGTATACTTTCATGTATTTTGGAGGAGTATCTCAACAATGCCTCCGCGTACTCTAACAGGTGTGGCGGTCTGCCAACGACCTTCACAAACTATTGCTTAAATCGACTGCAGCCACTAGATTCTCGTCACTAACTCTATGAATTGGTAGAAAGTTGTCAAGTTGGGAAAGTAATAAACTGATTACTGGTTGCTACTAAATTAGTGGGTCTTTGGGCAACTCCTGAAGCATTGTATTAAGGTTCTGATAAGAACTTGTACAAGAATATATGGTTGTAAATATGTTGAATTGTTCATGGTGGAGTTTTTGTACAGTCTCCGAACAACCATGCTTTACAAGGCTTAAGGGACTGTATAAAGGGCGTCCACTTGGAATTTAATAGTACCTTTGAGTTATTATTTATGTTTTTTGGCTGGCTCATTTTGTGCCGAAGTCGTAGGACGATATGTGTGTTTTTAAATTTTGCTGTTGAATTTTTCTTTTTTCTCTATCTCTATCAATTCTCCTGTTGAGAGCAGAATTACTATAATTTGTGTATTGACCAAAGGGTTCGACCAGGATGTGGAAAATTGGTTTTGGGAAGGCAAGCATATAAGTCGCTTGGCAAAGCTAATTTGTTGTGTAGTTATTGATGTACTAGAGACCCATTCATGTATTTTACTAATATGCATGGTTGAATAGTAGTATTTGTGATACATGAGGCATAATGTAAGGTGAAGTGAAACATGGTGGACACGGCTTCATGACGGCGTTAGCGGAGAAGATGTCTGGGGTGGTCGAGGGCATGTTATAGAAGATGTTGATGGACACAGCAAAGGATATGGTCAAATGGGGTTCCTTGATGCCCACGAAAATGAAGCACAAATGGGGCCCCTCGACGCAAGCAAGGAGGGTAATGGGTTCCCGTGGAGAAATGTGATGTTGCGGCAATAGCGTATTGACACTAGTGCAGAATCGGCCTATAGTCGCGGTTTGTAAGGGCTTTTAGTGTCGGTTCTCGAACCGGCACTAAAAGGTGAGGACTAAAGCCCACCCCCTTTAGTCCCGGTTCAACACGGCCCGACACCAAAGGCCCACCACGTGGCATCTGTCGGCGCCGTGGGCTGGGGGGACCTTTAGTCCCGCTTGGTAACACCAACCGGGACTAAAAGTATTTAGTTTTTTTAATTTTGTTTTATTTTTCCTTTCAATCTTTTAGGGGTTTATGAATTAATTATGGTTTATTTTTACTTTTAATTTTGTGTTTTCTATTTAATTAATTTTCATTTTAAATATATATTACACTACTACATACTGTACACGCGTTGTGCATGTATATATAAATAGAATTTCTCGTACAACCGATCATATATATATATATATATATATATATATCATCGAATTGCTCGTACGACGACCATTCACACACATATATATATATATATATATATATATATAATTTCTCCTACAATTTGAGTATCATTACATATGTAGGACTAGCATTACTTCTTGATCTTGTAATGATATTCTCCTTTGGGATCTATGACCTGGTCGACCAGAAATACAGCTATTTCCTCTTCAATTGCTCGTACCCGAGCCTCTCGTAGGAGCTGGCCCCACATCTCCGTCAGCTATAAAAAGGAGATCAAGATGAATATATTAGTTGTGTGTATATATAGTAGCTAGATCATGATAAAAAAAATATGGGTAGTGTTTTGGCAAACGTACCCAAAGATTTCTTTCATCTCTGCTACTTTCAGACGTCATCATGCGAATGTCCTCGCAAACGTAGTATGCGCATAAACTATTCCCCTGCCTCATGCACTTTACGAGAATAAAATTCAATCAGGTAATAATTAATCAATCATGATAATGGTATTGAAACTAGAATTAAAAAGATGCATGGACGTAGCTAGCTAGTACTACTTAATTACCTTGGGTCGTACCCATTTCAGCTGTTGTGCCCAGTCGCCTGGACCTATTTGATAAACTTGTCCCAAGCCCTGCCCGTCGGCAAAAAAAATGAATAAAGAAGTTATTAACTAGTTGATATCAGGAAATGAGGTAAAGAGGCCGACATAGTGCAATAATGATTGAAATTACCTGTCAACCATCCCCCTCACGATTGCGTATTCGGATGGATCCTTATATAGTGAGTCTAGTACTTTAACTTTTCCCTTGTCAACTTCAATGATTAACAAGATCCAGTGGTAACTGTATGCGCACATGTTTTGTATAATTAAGCGAGAATGTGTGCATAACTCATCAACTACACTTATTAACATCTAGTAAGCAAAAACTAGAATTTGTAGTACAAGATATAGTAACACTCATCCGAAGTTGTAAGGAAGTACTAATTCTGCTTGGGTGTTTAGATGCTTCAAAAATTCTAGCAGGGATTTCTCTATGTCTTTTATCGAATATGCAGTTTCCCATATCTTTTGATTAACCGTATTTGGGTCAATGAACCCAATGTCATATCGTCCAGCTTTTTTCATTTCATATATCTTCATTCTGCATAATACCACAGAAAAGAATATAGTGAGGATAATTACAGGTAATGAACGAGAGCCCAGCTAGCTAGAGACTTAAATTACAGAAAGAAATCACTTATAGACAATAGTAACTAATGATAGATTTGTTGAGTGCGTCTTTATTGAATAAGTGAAATAACTCTAAATAATGAATCCACAAATCTTTTTTATGGATGTAATGCTTATTATTGACTTTCACCATGAGGGACTCTCTATGGTATTTGATGTTTCTTGCATGTACCACGTATGCAAATTGTACAATCTCATTGGTAGAAGCTTGACATCTTCACGCTTGACCAGAGGTTTGCCGCTGGCATATTGATATTTTACTTCCTCCTCTTTAAGCCCGGGGATTTCCTTAAGTCCTAGGAGTTGTTCAACAGTGACATCGACCTCTTTAGCCTGACTTATATGATCGTCGGTTACTCCTAGCCGATCGGCGGTACTCACAGGTGTTTGTACAATGAGCGGGGGGATCGATTGCATTGCATGTTCTCCCAGCTGGGGAACCGTTTTTCTGCTTTTTTTGCCAACTCCTTGGCTCGAGCTCGAGCTAGACTCCTTTTGTCCTGCAAGATATGACTTCTTGATAGACCGCACATAGTCGCAATCCTTCTGATTAACAGTCAGTCGAGCCATATCAATAAAGTTTTGTGAGACATGCTCAGGTACTTTCTCCTTTGGTGGCTGGGGTGGTTCCGGTCCAAAATGGACCTTCACTTTGGCATCCACTACGTTGTTGAGTTCCTCCTCAGTCAGGTGGTAAGGCAACTTCGGAAGAGGCTTGAGGCTTGGACCATATTTGAATTTCTTACCGGTTGTACCACTAGTCGTCGTAGCTGTGGCCTCTCTATTCCGTTGTTGCTTAGGCGACAGAGCATGCTGAGTCGACGGAGCACACTGACGTCGTGCCAGACTTGGAGGAGGAGTCGGCTGACGCGGTGCTGGACTTGGAGGAGGAGGAGTTGGCTGATGTCATGCTGGACTTGGAGGAGGAGTCGGCTGATGTGGTGCCAGACTTGGAGCAGGAGGAGTCGACTGACACGGCGGTGGACTTGGAGGAGGAGGAGTTGGTGGCCTTGGAAAGACGATGCAATCCTTTTTCCATAGAATGATACGATGTATGGCCTCTCCTAGTGTTCTCTCCTCGTTACCTCCAAGAATGTCAAGTTGTAGCTCATGGATATCCTGACATCACTTCATCAACCCTGACACGAGCATAGCCAGCTGGAATGGGATTGCAATGGAAGGTTGCTTCTGGGGATTTGCTAAAGCATAGCCGTCCACCACCTTCATGGATAAGTTATTCACTTTCAAGTGTAGCTCGCAGTTAGTCCTGTCTTTGATATCGTCCACAGGATAGCTAGCTAGCAATGCATCATTGATATCGGCCAAGGAGGAACCCACGCCGCTTCTCGACATAGATGGGACGGTGGTATCCAATGTTGGATCGATCTGCTCATGCTGCCGCTGAGACGCCCTTTCTTGGCTGAGTGAGTCGATCTGCTCCTACTGCCGCTTGAGTCTGGATTCCAACTCTAGGTGCTTTGATTCCAGGCCTTCAAGGCGGAGTGCTTCCTCCTTCTTCGTCCGCTCCTCCTGCATCTTCTTTCTCGCACGACTTTTGTAGTCGTCGTTCCAACCCGCAAACCCCTGAAACCACGGAACAACGCCTTTCCCTCGTGTTCTTCCCGGGTGTTTAGGATTCTTCAGGGCACGCGTAAGCTCGTCGTCCTCTCTGTTGGGCATGAACACCCCCGTTCGAGCTTCTTCTATTTTCATTAGTATTTCGTCTGTCACTCCTTTAAGACTTGCCTTCACCATAATATCCCCTGTCTCTGGGTCCAACTCCCCCCATGCGCATAAAACCATGTCTTGCACCTGGGGGGGGGGGGCAGGTCAGTGTAACTGGAGTGACCCCTGCACTAACCATCTCTTGTTCGGATTGATCCCAATTAGGCAGAGTCGTCTGGTAGCCACCTAGCCCCAGAGTATGGTGTCACTTCTTTTTCGCAGCATTAATCTTGTTTTTTGTCGACCGTTCCTTAACTAGTTTCGATTCCTTGAACTTCACAAAATCGTCCCAATGATCTTTTGCCTTCACCAGTGCTCCCTCGAATTTTGGAGTCTTCTTGTTTGCTTTGACGTATGCATCCCATGCATTTTTCTTGAAGGTGTTGAATGCGATCGCCATCTTTTTAAGAGCATAGTTTCTAACTTTCTTCAGATCTCCATCTGTCAAATTATTTGGTAGTGTGAAATGTGACATCAGCTTGGTCCAAAGCACATCTTTTGCTCTTTTGTCGACAAAAGTAACTCCTTCTCGATCTCCCTTTGCTAGCTATTTCCATTCTTGAACAGAGATCGGGATTTGGTCCCTAACAATAACTCCGCATTGATTCTTGAACTTGGTCGCATTTTTCTTAGGTTCAAGCGGTTCGCCAGTTGATGTTTTGATGGAATCGATGTTGAACTTTACGCCAGGGTCCAACTTTCTGGACGGGCCTCGAACTACCCTGTCGCTTGTAGAAGATTTGCTCGATCCAGAGGCCTAAAAGAAGAAAGATCGGTTCATTAATACATACAACTCAATTAAGACATATAATGATCACCGGATGGCTTATATAATAAATATACCTCGCCAGTCTTTGTTATTTGAAGAACATTTTCTTTGTCAACATCGTTGTCGACTTCATCTATTCATTCGTCTTCATCAAACATACAACCCTCATCGGAATTGTTCAGATATTGCGAGCCGTCATCATCTTCAGGTTCATGCTCTGGGCTCGTGGAGCGTATGATGTCGAATAGAGCCTCTTCTCCTTCTCTGCTAGTATTGTCCATAACTTTTATTTAACTAACCCAAAAGAAAGATAAAACAATTTAGTATTCAAATTAGAATGCATGCAATCAATAAGGAAAACTGAATCATAATACATAATATGCATCTTGAATAATTCATATAATGCATCATCGAATATAATCTCAAATAAATCGTCTCGAATATTATCGAATATAATTTCGAATACATCTCGAGTATTATCACTAATACATCTCGAATATTTTCATATATATAACGTCACTAGCTAATACACATCAAAAATTATCGAAGAATCTAGTTCACTCGCGGTTCCTGAGGCGCGGGCGGTGGACACCCAAAGATAAGCAACCATCATAGGATCATAGCTCGGGTGAGATCCCTAAAGAACCTGCTAGGTATTGGAAAACCTGACGTCCAATGCATCCATGTAGCGACGGACGTGCTCGTCCTCCTTCATAACATGGCGACGTACCACCTCCGGCAGGGCCAGCTGCCTTCGCACCGAAAGTGGCCCACGCGAACGCCACCAAAGAAGCTCCGGGTCGATGATGGGACCCGGGGCCGGGTTCCTCACCAAGCTGCGTGCCCCTGAAGGTAGCACCTCACAGTGCCAGCCCGACGGAGCCCAGTCTCGAACGTTGCCCCTCTGAAGCATGAGGTCGTCGCGAACGAGTCGACGACGAGGATGCGGGCCGGGCATCGTTGACTCCGAGAAAAAATCTTATGAAAAAATTTCCTATATATGCAATTTCATTTTATTAGGAAATTTTGAGCAAAATATCCTCTTTTCAATTATAATGTCCCATTCCTAGGTTATAATTACCCTAATAATATTCCTTTCTCAAAAAATTCTGAAACTTTTCCCACTTATATATAGTCCTTCTAACAAATATATATATATATGCAATTTTATATGCAACTTTTTTCTATACGTACTATGATATACAACATTATATAAAATTAAAAAACAGAAAAAACACTAATTAAGCATACTTCTATACATCCATTAAAAATAGAAAAACAACATTATATAAAAAAATCTATACTAATTAAACACTAATTATATCCATCTAACATGCAATCATACATACATATATACTAGTGAAAAACAACTACAACATCTAGTTAAATAGAAAATATGTGTGTGTGTGTTCATTCATGTGTGTGTGTGCGCGCGTGTGTGTGCGGGCTCGGTGGGAGGGGAGGCCATGGCGGCAGGGGCTCACAGCGGGGCGACGGCGCGCGAGGTCGAGGAGGGGCGGCGACGGCGACGGCGAAGTGCAGGGGCGTGGCGGCCATGACGTCGAGGTGCGGCAGAGGCGCATACGCACGGCGGCGGCGAGGTGCGGTAGGGGCGTGGACGGACGGACGGACGGCGACGTCGAGCGGCAGGGACGCGCGGACGGACGACGACGACAAGGTGCAGGGGCACACGGACGGACGGACGGACGGCAACGTCGAGGGCAGGGGCGCGCGGAGAAGAAAGACCGATTTGGGGAAAATTCGAAGTGTTGTATATATAGGAGGCACCTTTAATCGCGGTTGGTGGCTCCAACCGCGACTAAAGGGTGAATTTTGTCTAGGCCAAGCGGCGGGAAGACAAGCCTTTAGTCGCGGTTGGTGGCTCCAACCGCGACTAAAGGGGGGCCTTTAGTCGCGGTTGGAGCCACCAACCACGACTAAAGGGTGGCATGCCATGCGAGGGGCGGGGTGGATGTTTAGTCCCACCTCGCTAGTCGAGAGGAGCTCGCACCGGTTTATAAGCCCCGCCGCGGCTATCGTGTCGAGCTCCTCTCTAATGCAGGCCTTTTGGGCCTACCGCACCTCTGTCGTCCCGTGGGCCTACTGGATCGTACGGGCCTGCATCCTCGCCCACCTAGAGGTTGGGTTTCTAGTCGTATGCACGCTGTGGCGGCCCAATAGCCGGGCTTTTTTAATGATTTTTGGTTTTCGGTTTTATTTATTTTCTTTTGTTTTTGAGTTGTTTTTTTGCTTTATTTAGAGTTTCTTTGTGAATTTTTTTGCTTTAGGTAGAAAAATATAAACTTTCTGTTAGTGCTAATAGTTTTCAAATTTGAATTATTTGAAATTTGTGTGAATCACTAATTTATGAATAACTTTACTTCAAAGATAGATTTTTCCGTGATTCTTTTTTATGTTGTTTAATATTAGTGTGTTTTATCATTATATTAAATTTGTTGATTCTTATTATTTTAAAAAATGAAATCTCTTTGTAATATATGAGTTTTCGTTCGACAACCTGATACTTCGAAAAAGATTGTCCATTTTGTACACGAAGAACGTCCAGTTTTTGTCGTAACCCTTTCAACTTTTTAGCACATGCGACGTGGGTGAAATGATGATAACATACCAACTGTCAACCTTTCCAGAGTTCATTTGTAGTGCTTATCAATTTCAGGGTCATTTAGCTCAAAAAATCAGTAAATGCATGAAAAATAGCAAATGAAGTTAGAAAGGGTTGAAAATTGATGGTCTGGCTTCGAATGGTGCATACTAAACGCACTAAAAGTCTGGAGTTGAAATAAGTTAAAAAATGAAATGCCTTTGTAATAGATGAGTTTTCATCCGAAACCCTGATATTTCGAAAGAGATTGCCCATTTTGTATACGAAGTGCGTCCAGTTTTTGTCGTAACCCTCTCAACTTTTTAGCACATGCTATGTGGGTGAAATGATGATACCATGCCAACTTTCAACCTTTTCAAAGTTCATTTGTAGTGCTTATCAATTTCAGGGTCATTTAGCTCAAAAAAATCAGTAAATGCATGAAAAATAACAAATGAAGTCGGAAAGGGCTGAAAATTGATGGCCTGACTTCGAATGGTGCATACTGAACGCACTAAAAGCCTGGAGTTGAAATAAGTTTAAAAAATGATATGCCTTTGTAACAGACGAGTTTTCGTCTGAAACCCTGATACATCGAAAGAGATTGCCCATTTTGTACACGAAGTGCGTCTAGTTTTTCCGTAAACCTCTCAACTTTTTAGCACATGCTATGTGGATGAAATTATGATACCATGCCAACTTTCAACTTTTTCAGAGTTCATGTATAGTGCTTATCAATTTCAGGGTCATTTAGCTCAAAAAAATCAGTAAATGCATGAAAAATAGCAAATGAAGTCAGAAAGGGTTAAAAATTGATGGCCTGGCTTCGAGTGGTGCATACCGAATGCACTAAAAGTCTGGAGTTGAAATAAGTTTAAAAAGATGAAATGCCTTTGTAACAGACAAGTTTTCGTGTGAAACCCTGATACTTCGAAATAGATTGTCCATTTTGTACACGAAGTGCGTCCAGTTTTTGCCATAACCCTCTCAACTTTTTAGCACATACTATGTGGGTGAAATGATGATACCATTCCAACTTTCAACCTTTTCAGAGTTTATTTGAAGTGCTTATCAATTTCAGGGTCATTTAGCTAAAAAAATCAGTAAATGCATAAAAATAGCAAATAAAGTCAGAAAGAGTTGAAAATTGATGGCCTGGCTTCGAATGGTGCATACTGAATGCACAAAACACATAAGTACACTACTATTATAAATATTCCCTCCGGTTTGTCCAAAGTGGGACTTTCTAGATATATAAGTCCGGAAACTAATTAGAGAAGCCGGTCACATCCGAGAGTGGGATCTTTGGGTATAAAACTTTTTTTTCGCGTGTGTCCCTTTGCGTCGTAACCATGGACAATCTTCATCGTTTAACTTTATGCTCGGGTCAACATTCACTGGGAAGGTAGCAATTTCATGAAACTTTTCATAATCATTTGACATGTTTGTCTTGTCCTCCACTCCCACGATGTTTCTTTTCCCTAAAAGAACTATGTGGTGCTTTAGCTCATCGTATGATGTATTCACTTCCTTATATTTTCTTTTTCTCGACTTGATAGACATGTCGTTCACATAGAAAACCTGCGCCACATCATTGGCTAGGGCGAATGGTTCATCTGCGTACCCAAGATTGTTGAGATCCACTGTTGTCATTCCGTACTACGGGTCTTCCTTTACCTCGCCTCCTGTCAGATTGACCCATTTGCACCGAAACAAAGGGACCTTCAAACCAAGTCCATAGTCAAGTTCCCATATCTCCTCTATGTAACTATAATATGTGTCCGTTGGCACATTGCTCTTTGCTGCATCAAAGCGGACACCACTGTTTTGGTTGGCGCTCTTTTAATCTTGGGCGGTCGTGTAAAATGTATTCCCATTTATCTTGTACCATTTGAAAGTCAATATAGTCGAAGATGATAACTTGGACAGCAAGTACATGTCATCTTCAACAGTGTCGTCATGCATGAGACGTGTCTGCAACCAACCAACGAAAGTCACCGTTTGTTCATGTGTAATCCAGTCGTGAGACTGCTCCGGTGTTTGGAGCGTAGAATATTCTTGTGTTGCGCGATATACGAAGCCACCAAGGTGGAACTTTGTAGAACTGTGTAGTGTGCTTGCGCCAAAGAATGCATGTCCCGGCATATTAGTGAATTCTTTCCTGGCATGCCTTTTCCATCCAGTCTGCCCTCATGTCGTGATTCAAGAACACCAATCGGCTTAATGTCAGGAATAAAGTGAACACAGAACTCAATGACCTCATCTATTTTATGGCCCTTGGAGATGCTTCCTTCTGGCCTAGCATGATTATGAACATATTTCTTTAAGACTCCCATGAACCTCTCAAAGGGGAACGTATTGTGTAGAAATACAGGACCCAGAATGGCAATCTCCTCGACTAGGTGAACTAGGATGTACGTCATGATATTGAAGAAGGATGGTAGTAACACCAACTCAAAACTGATAAGACATTGCACCAAATCATTCTCTAACCTTGGTAGGATTTCTGGATCAGTTACCTGTAAGAGATTGCATTCAGGAATGCACATAGCTTCACAATGGCTAATCGAACATTTTCCAGTAAAAGCCCCCTCAATGCAACTGGAAGCAGTTGCGTCATAGGTGGCCTTTGTTTGGGTGTTATCTTGTGATTCCCAGATTCTAGCTCCTCCAGAATCAGATTCTAAAACAAACAACAGATCCATATCACAGCTACGCATAATCAATTCCTAAAAATGCACTAATCGGAGGCGGAAGCCGGAATCAGCGATTTCGCTGATTCCCGAGCTGCCACTTACCCCATTCCAAATATAGGCATTCTTCTCACCGTTATTACGATGGATATGCCACTGCAGCCCAAACCCATCTCTCCATCGAAACAGAGGCTCTCATTCGTCCTGGGATAGAGGCAGAAACACACGCGAGGCTTTCTCTAGGTTTCCGTCGCCGCCGCTGCCATTGTCGGCCTCGTCGCCACCCCGGCATGCAGATCCAGGCCCCTCCGCCACCCACCAAGGTCTGGCCCCGTAGCCCCCCGCCCACCCCTCCAGCTGTGCCTACCCTGTCGCCCCCCGCCTCCCGCCTCCAGCTATGCCTGCCCCGTCGCCCCCAAGACTCCAGCTGCGCCCGGCCCTCCGCCGTCCCGCCTCCAACTCCGGCCCCGTCGCCCCTCCGCCATCCACCAAGCTCTGGCATCATCGCCGGCCCCGTCGCCCCCAAGCCTCCACCTGCGCCCGTCCCCGTCGCCCCCCCCCCCGCCTCTAGCTGTGCCATCTCGACTGCCCCTTCGAAGCTCCTGCTGCACCGCTGGCACATCCCCATCAGAACAAGGTAAAGAGAGCCTTTGTGTTGTGACGTATGTTTATTTCCTGGTCTGCTTCATGCCGTTTATTTCGTGGGCATGCCTGTGTTGTGCCATATGATTGTTCCAATTGAGAGAATATGCATCTTGTTAACATTATTTGCATGTTGAATATTTATAGATGTCGAAAACCAATTGGAGTTCAGAAATGACCATAATTTTTTGTAAACTTGTTGCCATTGAGAAGCTAAAGGGGAATATGCCTCAAAACTTCTTGAACCCGACTGGGTACAAGAATGTAGAAGTTGGTTTCTTACAACAGATCGGAAAACTTTACAGTAGGTTGTAGTTCAAAAAAAATGGGGCAGTTTGAGGACTTTGTATAGGGACTGGTTGATCCTTAAGAACACATCAACTGGCCTATGTTGGAATGATGAAACAAACACAGTGATAGCTGATGATGAATGGTGGAAAAAAGCCGGTGAAGTAAGTCATATTCATAAGATCAAATAGTTATGTACCTAATATTTCACTAGAATTGTTTGTTTACATGTGTCGAACGGTTTATTTATTCAGGAGAACAAGGACTTCTTGTAGTTTCGCAAATGTGGTCCAAAAATTTTGGAGCAAATGAGTATCATGTATGAGAATATCAATGTTACTGGAGAAAGTTCTATGATGCCAGGTTGTGAGCATGAAGTGCTTGATCTTGAAGAGGATGAAATAGAGGAGGAAGAACTACACCCTACCCAAGCCAAGAAGGCAAAGAAAGGGCCAGTGGAGATAGATGGTACCTCTAGTAAAAAGAATCCCGTTCAAAGGGACTTCAAGCGCATGGTTGACCACTTGATTAGTGAAGATGCGGCAATGAACTCACATAAGAATAGTGTTGCTATTGAAATTGAGAAGATAGTGGAAGACGTTGTCGCATGTGCAGCAGATGAAGAAAGTGATGAGTACTTCATAGCAACTGAGTTGTTTGCAAAGTTTGAAAATCGTTGTTTCTTTAACAATATGAAGACTAGCGAAGGGAAGAAGAATTTGCTTAGGAGGATGCATGAAGATCGAAATAGGCACTAGGAGTACACTTTAGACGTGTGATAACGAATATATCGAACATCCCCTACCCACAGGACATGTATCGAACATTGTGGCTGGTGATGATGCGACCATGAAAGCAACTCGTGAGGCGATTATTGATGAATTGATGGCGGATCAAGTATAGTTTCACATATTACTTGATGAGACTTTGATGAATGGTGCATATTTTGGATGATATGTGTAAGTATGTAAGACTATGGTTAGTGCATATTTTGCATGATATGTGCCCGTATGTAAGGCTATGATGGTTGGCCCATATATGGATGATATATTTCGTATGGAAGACTACGAGGGTTGATTGTTTTTTAGGACGTTCTGTTTCATATGCATATTTTGGATTATATATTCAGACCATCATGACATTTCAACAAAAATATATTCTATATATTGTGTTTTTGTGCTAATTCACACTTTATCGAGTCAAAACAGATAACATGCAGTTAATCTGCATAAAAACATCATAGTCAGCAATCGAGGGTGTTATTGAAATTTCACAACAACCACAACTCCTAAGCTGACAAACAACAGAGTAAACAAACAACCGGATCCTGATTCTCAGGAATCCAAAGCCACAACTGATTCCCAGGAATCCATAGCAAAGTGATTCTCAGGAATATGTAGCCCAAACAAAGGGGGCCATAATCACGTGGCAGTCATGACACTTTAGGTTCTGGAACTTTTTCTCTATCATATTTATTATTCTCTTTATATTCGACGAGAAACCAGACGGGACCTTCATACTGAGCAGACATTCGAAGAAGATTTCCTTCTCTTCTTTGGTAAGAGCGTAGCTGGCATGACCCTGAAACTGCTTTCGATCCATGTCATCTTCTCCGTGCATACACTGCTGGTCCTCCCGTGCCTCCGGCGTATCTTTTGTCTTCCCATACACGCCCAAGAAGCCTAGCAGGTTCACTCAAAGATTCTTCGTCACGCGCATCACATCGATTGCAGATCGGACCTCGAGGTCTTTCCAATAGGGTAGGTCCCAAAATATAGATTTCTTCTTCCACATGGGTGCGCGTTTGTCAGCGTCATTCGGAATAGGTTGTGCGCTAGGACCCTTTCCAAATATTACTTTTAAATCCTTGACCATATCAAGTATATCATCACCAGTATGGTGGCGAGGCTTCTTCCGGTGATCTGCCTCACCTTTGAAATGCTTGCCTTTCGTTCTTACAGGATGTCTGCTCTGAAGAAATCGACAATGCCCCAGGTACACATTATTCTTACATTTATCCAAATATATATTGTCGGTATCATCTAAACACTGCGTGCATGTGTGGTATCCCTTGTTTGTCTATCCTGAAAGGTTACTGAGAGCAGGCCAACCATTGATGGTTACAAACAACAACGCATGTAGGTCAAATTCCTCCTATTCTTTCGCATCCCACGCACGTACACCTTTTCCATTCCATAGCTGTAAAAGTTCTTCAACTAATAGCCTTAGGTACACATCAATGTCGTTGTCGGGTTGCTTGGGGCCTTGGATGAGCACTAACATCATAATGAACTCCCGCTTCATGCACAACCAAGGAGGAAGGTTATAGATACATAGAGTCACAGGCCATGTGTTATGATGGTTGTTCTGCTCCCCAAAAGGATTAATGTCATCTGCACTTAAACCAAACCATATGTTCCTTGCATCCTTTGCAAATTCCTTCCACTTTCTCTCGATTTTTTTCCAATGCGATCCGTCAGCGGATAATCTCGACTTCCCGTCTTTCTTACGGTCTTCATTGTGCCATCGCACCAACTTGGCATGCTCTCTGTTTTGGAACAAACGTTTCAACCGTGGTATTATAGGAGCATACCACATAACCTTGTCAGGAATCTTCTTCCTGGGGCGCTCGCCCTCAACATCACCAGGGTCATCGTGGTTGATCTTATAGTGCGATGCACAATATACCGGGCATGCATTCAAATCCTCGTACTCACCGCGGTAGAGGATGCAGTCATTAGGGCATGCATGTATCTTCTCCACCTCTAATCCTAGTGGGCAAACAACCTTCTTTGCTTCGTACATACTCTTGGGCAATTCGTTATCCTTTGGTAGCTTCTTCTTTAACATTATCAACAACTTTTCAAATGCCTTGTCAGATACACCATTCTCTTCCTTCCAATGCAGCAATTCCAGTGTGGTACCCGGCTTTTTCTTGTCATCTTCGCAATTTGGATACAACCTTTTTTGTGATCCTGTAACATGCGCTGCAACTTCAGTTTCTTCTTTTCACTTGTGTAGTTTCTCTTTGCATCGGCAATGGCCCGACCAAGATCATCAGCGGGCTCATCTGATGCCTCTTCTTTAGCTCCTTCCCGCATTGCTGGCTCAGCTTCTTCCCCCATTGTTGTACCATCGTATTCATGGAACCCATGTCCAGGATAGCTGTCGTCATCATCTTCTTCTTCATTCTCTTCCATCAGGACCCCACTTTCTCCGTGCTTGGTCCAACAGTTATAGCCGGACATGAAACTAGACTCAAACAGGTGGACGTGAATGGTTCTTGAGTTAGAGTAATTTCGATCATTCTTACAGTTAGCACATGGACAATACATAAAACCATCCGCCCTTTTGTTTGCCTCAGTCGCAACCAGAAAAGTACGCACGCCATTAATGAACTGGGGAGAGCATCAGTCATCGTACATCCATTGCCGGCTCATCTTCATTACACAACACCGAAAACACCAAATTAATACAAGTTCATACATAAAGTTCATACACACTTGTTCTCATAAAACAACATATAAACTCTCTAGCTAAAGCATTTAAATGCAACAACAAATGTGATCAACATCGCAACTAAGGTAACAATTGATCCAACATCATAGTGATACCGAGCCTCACTATCAATGGCATATCTTTTAAATTTTCTAATCTTCAAGCGCATTGCATCCATCTTGATCTTGTGATCATCGATGACATCGGCGACAACTCCAGTTTCATCTTCTCTTCTTCAACACTTTTCAATTTTTCTTTCAAATACTCGTTTTCTTTTTCAACTAAATTTAGCTTCTTGACAAGAATATCTATGTCGGTTGGAATTTCCGGTTCACATACCTCCTAGATAAAAATATCCATGTCAACTAGATGGGCATAATTGTCATAAACACGAAATGCAACAAAAAGTTAGAAAAGAGAGTATATACCAAATCCGAATCATAAACCGGACGAGGGCTGACGGGGACGGATATCAAAACCATGCCACTACGTATAACAAACAACCATATAGGTAAGAAAACTATACAAGTCACTAACTAAATCTTACAAACATGATTTTTTATATAAAAAGGATAAGAACAAGAGGCTCACCAAGGTGGTGCCGGCAACGGGATGGTGCAGGCGATCGATGGTGGTTAGGACGGGGACGGGAAGGCACCAAGTAAACCACACCTACAAATGCAAAGTAAGAAGTTAATTTGAGCTCAGATTGCATAAATCAAATAATCTACCGCATATAAATACTCCCAAACTAAAACCCACAATCACTATACTTATAGAGCATTGCAAGAGCTAATCTAGCAATGAGAAATGAAAGGACAAACTTGCTAACCTTTGTGAACACTTGGATGGATGGGGTGCCTCCAAATCTTGACCAAATTTGACAAAAATGGAGGATGAGCTCGCGGAAGAGAGGAAGAACCAGAGAGGAGAGGAAAGGGGAAGAATAGAGAGCTCGGGCTGGCCGAAGGGTTCATATGGGGACCTTTAGTCCCGGTTGGTGGCTCCAACCGCTACTAAAGGTTAGCCTATAGTCACGGTTGGAGCCACGAACCGGGACTAAAGGTTACCGTGGGGCCCCAGACTGACGCCAGCCTGCCACCACACCTTTAGTCCCGGTTCGTGACACGAACCGGGACTAAAGGTCCGAAACGAACCGGCACTAATGATGCCCGTCACGAACCGGGACTAATGGGCACATTAGTGCCGGTTCAAAACTAGACCGGGACTAATGAGGTGGATAAAAGGTCTGTTTTCTACTAGTGTGAGGTCTATTTCCAGACGGAGAAGAACAGATGAATGGTATATGTGTGATTCATTCATTCATCTGATCCCCCGCATTCCATTCGAATCAAATTCATTTTCTTTTGCACTTACACATGGTTTGATCCTTCTGTATCTCATAGGTTGCCAGACAATTGGATAATGCAATGAAGTTTCTGTTGTAGTATCTTGGAACATTTGTGTAAAGAAAACAAAATGGATACATGCATTGGAGCACCCAGGTGTCACACACCCCTTTATGAAAAATAGCATTAAAAATATCAGGAAATTTTAAAAAAATCTGAAATTTTAGGATACGAAGCCTGAGTGCCCATTGCACACCCGTGTTCATTTTCATGGGAAATGGTTGTCCGTGGTATCCGCGGCGCAGGAATTACGGCTAGACATGCGTTACATCCAATTTTTTCTACACATACTTTTTTTGTCTTTTTACTGACCTTACCACAGGCATCCACTCCACCCCCTCCCGCAATCTGATTGTGTGTGTGCAACGGGCACTCATGTTTCATAAAATTTTAGATTTTTTTTAAATTTCTTAATATGTTTTTAATGTTATATTCATATAGGGGTGCGTAGCACACGAGAGCCATACTAACGGATAATAACAACGGACATGCTTCATTTCTTAAGCATAAAAGGCATCAGGTGGTGTCTAGCATTTGTAATGTGGTGCATAATAAAGAGTTATATGTTTTTTGACCACTTTTTTTATTTTGTGCATCAGACCTAATAAGTCTATCTATGTATATGTTGTCAAATTGCATTTTTTTAATCATCATATATTGCAAGTGAAGTGGATTTTAATATTTTTCATCTACTACTAGCTACATGTTTTTTTCATACATGTAAAATTAAACATACATTATGTTTACATGTGCAACCAGCATTTTTTTTTAAATATAGCCCGTGACAACGCACGGGCATTATACTACTTGTACATGGTATTCCAGCAACATATTATGCATTTTGTATATCCCATTCCAATAAATATAGCCAAGAATGCCCTAACAAGACAACCTTGAACTACAAATACCATGACCATCTCCTTCTTTTATCACTATGAAGCTGGCATATCTAATTCCTTCATGGACGATGGACGGGAACCAACCAAAACGGCAAGCTCGATTGCTCCGCGATATCCTGGCACTGCCACACTTCCTCTGCGTTGGTTCCAATGTCGTACACATGCAGACATTTGTCAAACTCACTCATCCAGTACACGCTGTTGGGAAGCAACCCCAACTTGCTGGCCGGACACCATCCCGCCATATTTCTTCCCGAGCTGAAAAGTATCGCCCGATCGCCGATAGTGTCCACCCTGGCACATCTTGATCCAGCGAAACCCATCTTGTAGACGGCGACATCGTTGACAGTTTGCCGTTCAAGGTCCGCGAAGAAGATCCAAACGTTGTGGAGCTGGTCGTCCAGGTCCACGAGAGCGCCGGATGCATGCACACACTTCACCCCGCTAGGAGGGAGAGTGGCTTTGATCCCCATGGTTTTCACGGTGCTTAACGCCGGCTCCGGCGAAAACTCAAGCACGCCGTACTCGTTCATGCAGATTGGATAGTAAAACTCGCCACGGTAGGGCCTCAGACCGAAGACGTGGTCCTTCTCCCAGCTCTGGTATCTGCCGATCACCACCAACTTGCCTCCAAGATCGTACTCGTGCCTCACCCACTCCAGCATGGCCGAACCGACATGGCAGTACCACAGGGCGGTGCTTTCGTATGGCTCGGTTAGGACCACGGTGCAATTGTCCGGGCTGGTGGGATCGCCGGACAGGATGCAGTCGGAGTCCACGGGCGGAGCTTCCGGCAACGACGGCAGCGCCTGCACAGGAAGGTTGCGGAGGTGTCCGGGTCACGGGCGAGCACCCAGCCATGCGCTGTGACCCAGTTCTGTTTGGTTAGCAGCACGTTGATTTCACACCGGCGGTGTACGCCGTCGGCGGCGCCGTACATCATCGTCGGCCGCTCGTCCGTACTCGAAGACGAGGCACGGTAGCGACGAGTTCGCCATGATGCGATTGACCGATTCGATCGCCGCGTGCGCTTCGCAAAGACGTCTGGCCGATGCCTTAAATACTCGGCCGCGCGGCCCATCTGAGGAATCCCTGTCGGTTTCACGTATCGACGTGGGGTTGTAGCTGGGTTCCAGTCTGGATCAAAACTAGCTGAAATACGATTTTGAAGGATAGGCTTCAATCTATTGAAATCCCCCTAATAAAATCGTCATTGCATACGCTTACTCTTATAAACGTGTGCACGCACATCATACTCTTGTGAACACATCTCTCTCTTCAATCTCACCGCACAAGATGACATGTGGACTAACTGGAGAGCTCGACTAATAAGTGATAAACTTCAAACTTAATGTGAGCCAAAACACTATAAACACGAAGTTGCACATATCGTGGAGTTAAATGTAGGAACAATAATATTATTATTGCACCGAAACACGGTTGTGATGCATGTAACTGAATTGATAATTTAATAAGCTATACCATGAAAAAAAACTATACTGTTGACAATATGAGAGTGAGGGGAGGGGGCGGGGGTGGCAAACTAATTTCTCTCAGCTTTAGCTTACATCTTTTGAATCTTAACAATAATAAAGCCAACAATGTGATCTGATCTTTTCATGGCGGATGTTTGAAAATCACCCAGATCAACCTTTTCATGGACGATGTACAGGAACCAACCAAAACGGCGCGTTTGATAGCTCCGCGGCATCTTCAAATTCGAGCACTTCCTCCGTGTTTTTCCCGATGTCGTATACGTGCAGGCATTTGTCAAAAGGGCTCATCCAATGCACAGTGTTGGGAGGCAAACCGAGCTCGCTGGCCGGACACCACGTTGCATGATAGCTGCTCGACCTCGCAAGTATTGCTCGATCGCCTATACTGTCCACCCTTACACATTTTGATCCGGCAAACCCCATCTTGTAGACGGCAACATATTTGACGGTGCGCGTATAAAGGTCCGCAAAGACGATCCTCACCGAGTAAAGCTCGCCGTCCAGGTCCAAGAGAGAGGAGCATGCATGAAAACATTCTTCCCCACTCGGAGGGGAGGTCACTTTGACAATGCTTAGCGCCGGCTCCGGCGAGAACTCAAGCACGCCACACCTGTCCGTGGAGATCGGGAAGTAAAACTTGCCATGATACGGCGCTAGACCGAAGACGTGCCTCTTGATCCACCTCCGGTAGTCTCCGAGCACCGCCCAACTGCCTCCAAGATCGTACTCGTGCCTTGTCCATGCCGGCGCGGCCGAACCGGCGTGCAGTACCATAGGACGGTGCTCTCGCCTGGCTCGGCTAGGACCACCGTGCAACCACCGTGGCCGGTGGGATCGCCGGAGAGCGCGCAGTGGCAGCCCGCGGGCGGAGCTTGCGCCAGCGACGGCAGATGGACCTGGCTGTGCTCTGGATCTTGTGGGTCCCACAGAAAGGTGGCGGAGGTGTCTGGGTCCCAGGCGAGCACCCAGCCCTGCGGGGTGGCCCAGTTCCGTTTGCTGAGAAGCGGGCTGATCTCGCACGGCCGGTACTCGCCGTCGGAGGCACCGTACAGATTCGCGGGCCGCTCGTCGCCGTAGTTGAGGACGAGGCACGGCAGCGACGTCGCCATGGCGTGATTGGCTGAGGGATTCCACTCGTCTCTATCGTCGCGTGAGGGTCGAAAGATGTGGGAGCTGGCTCGATGACCCGGCCGATCCGGCGCCGTTGCCCTATATATAGTCGTGCGCACGGCGCCGTGAGTCGGTTTCACAGACCGACGTGGCCGGGCACGAGTCTCAATCAAAGCCAAGCAGCAGCTGTGCGTGGTGACTGCCAAGCACGCGTATCCTCATTGGTTACGTCTACACTACATATTTCGTTTAGAGTTTCGAAAAAAAAAGATTACCAATGTATATCCACATGTTAAACATATACCTGTATTTTTCCCTCAAAAAAAAACATACCTGGATTTTACGATGAACCAATACAACGCTTTAGGCTTTGTTTGGAACCACTTAGATTATGATAATTCAGTTTTTATAATCTATATTGTTTCCAAACATGATAGATTATGTTGTAGATTGTAAAAACTAGATGTACATGTTATTAAAAACTCACAATCTACTCTACCCCGGATAAAACTTTGTTAATGATCCATTATTTTTGTAAAGTTGAAGGTAATTACTAATTTCTGTCACTGCCACCCTTCAAACACGGGGCAGGTATGTCATTATGCAATGTAAAAACCTGAATTACGTTTTATATAATCTGGCCTCTAAACATGCCCCACCAATATTTTTTTTTACAAACCTGATTATATAATATATCTTCATAATTCAAATTATTATAATATGTTGTAGTTCCAAACACGGCCTTAGCCTTAAGTCAAATTATACACGGCAGAGTTCTCAAAAAAGATAAAATATACAGGGCAGACGCCCATAAAACCGGCACGCACCGGTTTACCTCATCAATTAGTCTACAAAATGACCCGACTTGGCTCGGTCGGACACATTGTATCGTGTACAACTACACAGCCGAGCCGAGCCACAACTATGGTAAAGTACATCTGACGGTGCACGCAACGGGAGACACAGCAAGCAAGCGGAAAAAGTTCAAAACAAACCTTAAATTTGTTGGTCAAAACTAAATCAAACCCTAAACTTTCAATCCCTGAAATCAGCATACCAAACTATATGATCCGGGTTTATTTTAAACCTTGAGAGAATTTAAATGGTATTCACTTAATTGGGCCGGCCCATTAATGCAGTCTCTTGTTTTTTTTGTTTCTTTCTTTCTTTTCTGCATACTGTTTTCCTTTCGCACGGTAATATTTTTTCAAATACATATTTTACATTTTTAATGCCACTATTTTTTAGAAAACTACATGAACATTTTTACATTGTTACACATTTTTAAAATTGTATGAACGTTTTTTCAAACACATGCCACATATATTATTTTAAGGGTATAACACATTTTTTTACATCACATAATTTTTTTTACATTGTATACACTTTTTTTTGGAAATATCACAAGCACATTTTTTGAAACTCATGAACATTCCTGGAATGTTACACTTTTTTGAATGGACGAAACATTTGTTTGAATCACACGAATATCATATACATTTTACATACATTTTTTTTTTGAAATGGCATGTACGTTTTTCTAAGCTGGTGATATTTTACATGTGAATCACACGGATATTATGTACATTTTACATACATTTTTTTTGAAATGACACATACGTTTTTCTAAAATGGTGATATTTTACATGTGAATCACACAAATATTATATACATTTTACATACATTTTTTTGAAATGTCATGTACGTTTTTCTAAACTGGTGATATTTTACATGTGAATCACACGAACACTTCGGTGTTTTTAAAGTTCGACACTTCAGTGTTTTCCGAAACGTCAATAATTTATGAAATTGTAAAAATATTATTAGAAAAATAATTTTAGAGAAATGGAAAACAGGGATGCTTTTTTAATTCTAAACAATTCTAGAAAAAATAATTTAGGAAATTGATTTTTGTGCCAAAAATAGAACAGGGACAGTTTTTAACTTCTAAACAATTTTAAAAATGTGTGAATATTTTTTAAAATTTATGAATTCTTGTTGCGGTATAGTGGGTCGGCCCATATTTTTGTCCGTGAGAGTAGCAGGTTATCCCGGTCGGGATTTTTGTATTCCTAGTGTGCCAAACAGATCTAGGGTTTACAATAGACTAGGATTACAAGTTTAAAATGCTAATTTCTGAGATTCGGAGTTCAGGGTTTGATTTTTCTTTCGTTTACAATTTCAACGTTTGTTTTGAACTTTTTCCCATAGCAAGCCGGGGAACCAGACCTGGCCAAACGGGTCGGCCCGGCCCGGCCTGCCGTAAAACATGCCTAGCACGGCACAGCCCGCCTCGACACGATTAGTATACGGGCCGTGCCATACCGGCCCGCGTGTGCAGCCTTGCGGCCCAGGCACGATCCGTTTGCTAATCGGACCGGCCCGTCGGCACATCAGGCCCGCTAATATGCCTACTATTTGACGCATTGGACTTTTTTTAGTCTATTTTTACTTGTTGGACCATATAAAAAATTAAAAAATTAAATAAAAAAGAGAATCGGGCCGTGCCGTGCCGGCCCGCGTGCTGGTGGTGACGGCCCAGGCACGGCCCAAGGCAGGCTGCAGGCCTGACACGGCCCGTTTAGCTCGTACCGGGCCGGGCCGCATGCCGCGTCGACGCAGCGTGCCGTTGGGCCGGCCGTTAAGCCCGGCCCGTTTCGCCAGGTTTGCGGGGAACGCGGAGATCGCACGCGACGCGCCCCCCTCCCTCCCTCGTACGGTCCTACCTGGTCGCCATCGCAAAGGCTTTCCCGGTTCGTTCCCCTCGCCCAAACCCAAACCTACCCCCCTCCCACCCTCACCCTCTTCCTGCGCCCCATCGCATCTCGTCGCCGCCGCGCCATGCCGTCCCCTCCCCCGGACCACCGCCGCCGCCGCCGCCGCCAGGCAACGCTACCATCCCCTGTCCACACCTTTTCCCCATTCCCTCTCTCCCATCTCTGCTCACCATCTCTCTGTTCCGTTCACAGGCGGTTCGTCCGTCGCCAGATCTGCGCCCAGGCAGGACGAACAACGGGCCCCCGTCGCAGGATCTTCGTAAAGGTGACGCCTTTATGCACTAATCGCTCGCTTTCTCTAGGCTTCATCGCGATAGATCTCTCTCTCTCTCTCTCTGGACGATTTGACCATGGATCTGTGGATTTGGGTACTTTTTCCTTTCGATCCGGGCTCTCCATGTCCGATTTATTCGTAAAATTGTTTTTTTATCGGCAGCGGCCTGGGATTTGACTGGTTATCGCTCCCCCCCCCCCCCCCCATGGGTAGTTCGTTCTAGGATGGGTTGGAGTACTACCGAGTGGGTGGTTTTCTTTTCTGTGGGTACCAAAAACATGTGCTATTCTGTGCTGAGAAGATCTGGCTGATTTTTTTCCGTGTGTTGAATTTGCAGAACCGCGATGTGGATTTCGTGATGGAGAGGAGTGCCAGGAATATACATCAAGTCTATGACTAAATATCTGACAGGGATATGGTTAGTGACAGCTAAATTCCCCGGTAACAATGGCATACACGTGACAGCAAGCAAAGTGACAGCTAAAACACAGTCCAGTTCAAATAGACAGAGCCTAATAGATATCATGTGACCAGAATTTAGCCAGAATCTGAAGGAAATAGTTCACAAACAGATCCTAATAATAACTTGATAAGATAAATGGCATGTTGCCATTATTGCGCAAGCAGCCAAGCAGTAGTTCAAGAACGTCCACATTCTTGACAATTTTGAAGAGCTTAATCTACTGCCTAGGGTTTGTGCGGGGCTTTTTACCATTGTTTGGCACTTAAGTATACGCTTAAAAACGATTTATTGAACACTGTTATAAATAGGCACCAGTACACAACAACAACAACAACAAAGCCTTTAGTCCCAAACAAGTTGGGGTAGGCTAGAGGTGAAACCCATAAGATCTCGCGACCAACTCATGGTTCTGGCACATGGATAGCAAGCTTCCACGCACCCCTGTCCATGGTTAGTTCTTTGGTGATGCTCCAGTCCTTCAGATCTCTCTTTACAGACTCTTCCCATGTCAAGTTCGGTCTACCCCGGCCTCTTTTGACATTATCAGCATGCTTAAGCCGTCCGCTGTGTACTGGGGCTTCTGGAGGCCTGCGCTGAATATGCCCAAACCATCTCAGACGATGTTGGACAAGCTTCTCTTCAATTGGCGCTACCCCAACTTTATCTCGTATATCATCATTCCGGATGCGGTCCTTCCTTGTGTGACCACACATCCATCTCAACATGCGCATCTCCGTCACACCTAACTGTTGCACATGTCGCCTTTTAGTCGGCCAACACTCAGCGCCATACAACATTGCGGGTCGAACTGCCGTCCTATAGAACTTGCCTTTTAGCTTTTGTGGCACCCTCTTGTCACAAAGAATGCCAGAAGCTTGGCGCCACTTCATCCATCCGGCTTTAATTCGATGGTTCACATCTTCATCGATATCCCCATCCTTCTGCAACATTGACCCCAAATATCGAAAGGTGTCCTTCTGAGGCACCACTTGCCCATCAAGGCTAACATCCTCCCCCTCCTCGTTCCTAGTAGTACTGAAAGCGCACCTCATGTACTCGGTTTTAGTCCTACTAAGTCTAAAACCTTTCGATTCCAAGGTTTGCCTCCACAACTCCAACTTCCTGTTAACCCCCGTCCGACTCTCATCGACTAGCACCACATCGTCCGCAAAGAGCATACACCATGGGATATCTCCTTGTATATCCCTTGTGACCTCATCCATCACCAAGGCAAAAAGGTAAGGGCTCAAAGCTGACCCTTGATGCAGTCCTATCTTAATTGGGAAGTCGTTAGTGTCGCCCTCACTTGTTCGAACACTTGTCACAACATTATCATACATGTCCTTGATGAGGGTAATGTACTTTGTTGGGACTTTGTGTTTCTCCAAGGCCCACCACATAACATTCCGCGGAATCTTATCATAGGCCTTCTCCAAGTCAATGAACACCATATGCAGGTCCTTCTTTTGCTCCCTATATCTCTCCATAAGTTGTCGTACCAAGAAAATGGCTTCCATGGTTGATCTCCCAGGCATGAAACCAAACTGATTTTTGGTCACGCTTGTCAATCTTCTTACACGGTGCTCAATGACTCTCTCCCATAGCTTCATTGTATGGCTCATCAGCTTAATTCCACGGTAATTAGTACAACTCTGAACATTCCCCTTGTTCTTGAAGATTGGTACTAATATACTCCGTCTCCATTCTTCTGGCATCTTGTTTGCCCGAAAAATGAGGTTGAAAAGTTTGGTTAGCCATACTACCGCTATGTCCCTGAGGCCTCTCCACACCTCAATGGGGATACAATCGGGGCCCATCGCCTTGCCTCCTTTCATCCTCTTTAAAGCCTCCTTGACCTCCGACTCCTGGATTCGCCTCACAAAACGCCTGCTAGTATCATCAAAGGAGTCATCTAGATCAATGGTAGAGCTCTCACTCTCCCCATTGAACAACTTGTCAAAGTACTCCCGCCATCTATGCTTAATCTCCTCGTTCTTCACCAGGAGTTGATCTGCTTCGTCCTTGATGCACTTGATTTGGTCAACATCCCTCGTCTTCCTCTCTCGGCTCTTGGCCATCTTATAGATGTCCCTTTCGCCTTCCTTCGTGTCTAACCTTTGGTAGAGGTCCTCATACGCCCGACCCCTTGCTTCACTCACAGCTCGCTTTGCGGCCTTCTTTGCCATCTGGTACTTCTCTATGTTGTCTGCACTCCTATCCAGATATAGGCGTCTGAAACAATCTTTCTTCTCCTTGATTGCCTTCTGGACAACATCATTCCACCACCAGGTATCTTTAGCTTCTCTTCTACTTCCCCTGGACACTCCAAACTCCTCTGAGGCCACCTTACGAATGCAAGTCGCCATCTTCATCCACATGTTGTCTGCATCACCTCCTTCCTCCCAAGGGCCCTCCTTAATGAC
Source organism: Hordeum marinum (assembly GCA_022496015.1). NCBI lineage: Eukaryota > Viridiplantae > Streptophyta > Magnoliopsida > Poales > Poaceae > Hordeum > Hordeum marinum. The sequence goes on along the minus strand of CM039677.1, from coordinate 415,025,939 downwards.
CCTCTCCTTGAACACCTGAGCTACCTCCCCCTTGAGCTTCCACCACTTCGTTCTAGCGACTTTGGCACGCTTGTCCCGCTGGACACGAATCCGAAAATGAAGGTCAGCAACCACAAGCTTATGCTGTGGGACAACACTCTCTCCAGGTATCACCTTACAGTCTAGGCATGCACGCCTGTCTTCTCTTCTCAAGAGGATGAAATCAATCTGGCTAGAGTGCTGCCCACTACTGTAAGTCACTAGATGTGATTCTCTCTTCTTAAAGAAGGTGTTAGCTACGATCATGTCATAGGCTAACGCAAAGCTTAAGACATCTTCTCCTTCTTGATTCCTGATGCCATAGCCAAATCCCCCATGCACCCCTTCAAAACATGTGTTAGATGTGCCCACGTGGCCATTGAGGTCTCCTCCTATGAAGAGCCTCTCGCCGATCGGTACACTCCTAACCAAGTCCTCCAGGCCTTCCCAGAACTCCCTCTTGGTGTTCTCATTGTGGCCTACTTGTGGGGTATAAGCGCTGATAACGTTGAGGACTAAGTCCCCAACTACCAGCTTGACCAGGATAATCCGGTCCCCACGTCTCTTGACGTCTACCACTCCATCCTTGAGGCTCTTGCTGATCAAGATGCCTACTCCATTTCTGTTTGCAACCGTCCCCGTGTACCACAGCTTGAAGCCGGTACCCTCCACCTCCTTCGCCTTCTGTCCCCTCCATTTGGTCTCTTGGACGCAAAGGATACCAATGCCTCTCCTCACCGCTGAATCAACTACCTCCCGAAGCTTACCTGTCAGAGACCCTACGTTCCAGCTACCTAATCGAATCCTCCTAGGCTCGGCTAGCTTCCTTACCCTTCGCACTCGTCGAGTCAAATGCGAAGACCCTCGCTCATTTTCCACTACACCCGGGCGCCGATGTAGCGCGCCACTAAGGATGCGACGACCCGATCCTCGCTCACTTGCGACCGTATCCAGATCACGATACGGTGCGCCACCTGGGGGGTGACGGCCCGGCCCTTGCCCATTTTCCACCACACCCGGGTTCCGATGTGGCGCGTCGCTGAGAGGGTTACGCCCCAACGAAAATCTTTTGGGTTTCATCTCCATAAGAGTGGCTGGGTTTTCACGTTGGCTCGCCAAGCCTATCACAACCCTCCTCCTTTACCCGGGCTTGGGACCGGCTATGTTGAGACAACATAGGCGGAGTTATAAATAGGCACCAGTAAACCTAAGATATGCTAACTCGTGTTTCATGATGATTTTGATCACATGAATCTCACAGCATCATCGTCTGCATCTTACATACCCTAGAAAATCATATTGTCTGATCCTTTGACTCTTAACTGCAGCACTACGAACAATGCGACTTGCACCAACATCTTATATACCCTAGATAAGCAAGTGAATATTGAGATGCAACGAGGTAACTGTAGAAAATCTTATTTCAGGGTGGTAGTTCTTTTGGGAAAACCCTTCTCAAATGCTAGCTATGTTAGGTATCTGTCCTTGTGAGGTTAGCCTCGATAACTCCATGTCCAAGTTAAGAGACTTAGGCTTATAGCAAGCCTAATCGTATTAGCTTTGGTTAAAACCCTATAAAAATGCATCACAATTTCTATTCCGTGACCAAGTTACAGCAATAGGGAAACTTCAAAAAGGCACAAGGGACAAACATTTCTTCGCTTGTTATATATGTGTGGTTCTGCACTGTGCTAGTGCTGGCCTCTGCTTGGAACCTACTGCTAATAAAGGAGTCAGAAAAGTAAGTTTGCATAGCAAGCAGACTGAGAGCTTAGCTGACTGGTGTTTATCTTGTATTTTACTTGTATATAGCCTACTAGTGAAAAGACCATCGTGACAGGCTCCCTTTCCCTCTGTAATGTGTGCTACTGATGCTTGAATGTCTTTGTTAATTTTAATCTGATAAGGTGACTTCCCTCACGTCGAAGCAAACATATCGGACATACCCTCGTGATACAATCTTAACTTAGTCTGCTAGGTTATGCATTATCATGAGCACTGCCTCGAGTATACTTCTGGGGAATTTGGTCCTGTAATAAATATATGCCACTATTTATATTCACAAATATTTTTTTCTCAGTCTCTAATCTCTAAGTGAGATTTCATTTTTGCTGGTTATGTCCTAATTTTTTTCCTCACCTATCAGCTTTCTGGAGCAGATGGACAAGAAATTGCAAGTTAAACCATGTTTTTTTAGTTTTTTGAGGGGACATGATAGGAAGTTGCAGAAGAAGGGGAAAGTAACGTAGACAATCACAAAAAGAGCTTTGAGAGCTGCTAGCGAGACTAATCTAAAGAGGGAATACTTCCAAGGATATCCTGATGCTAAAGGTATAGTTTCATATAATGCACTACTAGATGCACAAAACATGTCTCAGTTCAGTCGTGTCACATGTTATTCTTAGCCATCTAGTTGATGTTGTGCAGCTTGGAGAAACCATTTACGCTATGGAGGATGATCTCATCATGGTCCATTTGCAGCATTCTTGCAGTCATTGCTTTATTATTCATATGGTGGCTAGAAAACGCTGGGTCTGCCACCAATGCAAAAGTTTTTATATTTGTGACAGGTAAAGTTACTTACAGTGCATATGTTACTTTCAAGTTATGGACCCAATAAATGGTACATCTGTTTGATATATGCACATGATTGTTTGGGTCTACATATGCTGCAACTTGCCAATTCTTACGGTCTATATATGCAGTTTAAATGCAGTTTAAACTGAATAATACTAGCTTCATTGTTCTATGGGATAATCCTATTTGATGGAAAAGCTGAAATGCAGTTTAAATGCAATTCTTATGACCATTACATTGTTGTATGACTACCATGCTTTACTCTTGGATAGTTGATTTGAGTATACATTTGAAGTGTTTGTCCATACTTTCAGTATGTAAGTATCATCAAGGAACAATTGAACCTACATCCTTTTACTTCTATATTTTCTGCAGTAAAAAATTATGATTGAGTTTACATTTTTAAACCTTTGCAGGATGCCAGTGAAGAATGAGTATGTGACAAAACACAGTTCTGTTATGAATGTCTGAAGAGGCAAGGACACACTGATCCATGGTCCTGATGGAAGGTTCAAGGAGTCCACCAGCATATTTTTTATCAGACTATCTAATGAATAATATCGGCTTGGGTACACAGGTAATTTCATTTTCCTATTACTTGATACTGGACTGTATGCTTTGCTCTAATCAATTGGCCATCATTCTAGCGGATATCATTCAGTGCAACTTAAAGCATCTTTATAGTCGTCATAGAAGTAAATTCTTGCTAAACTGTAAAAAAGTCCCGACAGAGATATCTTCTTATACATCACAATATATTAAAATCTTAAACTAGCATAGTTAAAAAAATGTTCATGGGTAGTTGTTTTAGACTGTTATGATTTGCAATAGACATTTACTGTGGGATAGTACATCAAATCAGAGAAGAATACTACATTTTGTCATGTAGACAGCTGAAAAAGTAGAAGTACTCGCAGCTGAGAATACCGCATTTTTGTTGTAGACAGCCAAAAAAGTAGAACAGCAGAAGTACTCACAGATCAGAATACCACATTTGGTCATATATAGACAGCCAAAGAAGTAGAACAGCAAGAAGTAATCACAGCTCACGTTTTGTCAAATATAGAAAGCCGAAAACTTAGAACAGTAAAAGTACTCACAGCTATAGATGTTCTTGGTCATATTCAAGTAGACTGAAGCTCAGCAGTTTCATAGAACAAAAACACATCTGAATACCAGAATACTGGAACCAGTGTTATTACTGCACTTGAATTTTGCTGTTCTGTTCTGAATTACCCTGCAGAAGATTTGGAAATGATCCGTCATTCTGTTGCTGAGATTTTCGTTTTCATTAATATCAACTGGAAATTTTTGATTGCTGTTTACTTACGTTATTCACTTCTTTGTGGCAGACTTGTTGACCTGGGTTTTCTTAGCATTCTTGTTGTCCCGGCGGGCCTTTTTTGACGCTCGGTCCGCCTTCTTGCCCGCTTCTTCCTGGCGAGCCGTATCCAGAAGAACCCTGTCCGCATCCTCTGCGGCGTGCTGACGGTCGTGGTTGCGCACCACTGCGATTGAAAACTCCCCCACAAGCCCGTGCTTAGGGCACTGGATAGGGTAGCGAGCCATGTCCTCCTGATTGGGACATAGCTAACAAATTATAGTTTTCATCAGTATTACGAATGGTTTATTTTGATATTTATTGTTTATTATGGATATTATGGAAATAACTTCTCTGCCTCATTACGAATGGTTTATTTTGATATTTATTGTTTATTATGGATATTATGGAAATAACTTCTCTGCCTCATTACGAATGGTTTATTTTGATATTTATTGTTTATTATGGATATTATGGAAATAACTTTGCCTCATAGGAAATGGAAAGATCAAATTTATTTTCTGATCTGTTATTCACCCATCCTAAATGGCATGAAATCCTGTCGCGAATATAATTGCTGGAGTTGGGACTGATCTCATGGCAAACCTGATCCCATCAGTTCCAAACGGAATCGCAACAGAAATCGATCGCACGGCCTCCTCGGGCGGAGTCTAAACCCTAGATCTCATTCCGCCGCAGATAAATCAAATCGTACGGAGGCATCGGGCGGAGTCTAAACCCTAGATCTCATTCCGCCCCGGATCCATCAAATCGAACGGCCGCCTCGGGCGTAGTCTAAACCCTAGATCTCATTCCGCCCCGGATCCATCAAATCGAACGGCCACCTCAGGCGTAGTCTAAACCCTAGATCTCATTCCGCGCTAGATCCATCAAACCCCACCGTAATCACCATCGCGCGCGCCCGGGATCTAGGGGAGATGGAAGGGGAACCTGTGAGAGCGGGGGAGGGGACCGTGCTGGAGGAGAAATCGGTGGATCTCGCCGTCTCGGTGTGGCGCCCGTAGATCTCGGGCATGCTCAGCGTCGGCGCCCGTGGATGTCGGTGGCCTGCTTCTCTGGTCGATCGCGTGGTGACGTTGGCTGACACTGGTCGGCCCTTTTAAGGTAGGTGGGACCTAGCCGTCAGGGAGCTGACTTGCCAAAAAAACATGGCACGTTGACTGGTCTAATTTTCTTCTACGACTGGTTTGTCCTCGCGTTGACGTCGAGCCACTACCGTTTCCTCCGGCGACCTCCCATCCCACCCGGCGGCGATAGCAACCACCCCGCTGCTCCCTCATAAGTGCTGGATCCGGCAGGGGTCTACAGGAATCAGGCTCCCCTGGGCTGGGACCTCGCCTGATGAAGGCATGGCCGAGGAGGAGGAGAGCGAGAGGCGGCGGTGCCCAGAGGTGTCAGGGCGACCTTATGTGCACGGAATTGAGCGTCGACGCTGCTGTGCGCGCTGGGGAGGGGCGCCGCCGGAATGGGTACTCGGCCGTGCTGAAATCCAGCGGTCTCCATGCTCCCGTGGCGGAGCAATAATACGCGCCACCACGACCCACTCGGTGGCCCCGCCTGGATCAGCTGACAGCACGACGGTGGCCATGTTGTGCCACTTCTTGAAGAAGGCGATGTGAGGAGGAGCCGCGGGACTCCTCCAAAGGCCGGATGTTTGAACTTTGGGGGCAGCCGCGGCGGGGGAAAGGCGCCGCCGGCGAGGTCCATGGCCACCGTGCGACCAAGCGCATGCGGCCGGCCGACTGGCAAGCCGCACCAGTGGGATGGGGCGTCGGGCGGCGTGGGGAGGCCGAGGCCACTCGGATCCGTCGCCGGGCGACGTCGGAAGAGGTGGCGGGGCCGGGGCGGCAGGGCTTGGTGGGGGAGAGGAACACTTTCACAGAGAGGGGTAAGAAGAAGAGGATTGAGGCCCCATCCTTTTTTTTGGCGAAAAAGAAGAGGATTGACTGGTCAAAGCGTCTGCGTGGCAATTTTTCCTGTTCAGTGGGCCCTATCCGTCGGAAAGGCATCAAAATGGTCTAAACGCGTGATTAGTGCAATCTGTTAGGTCATTAGCCATGGATGTGGTGGTAGCCTGGTGCGCCCCGCAAATTTCCTCGCATTCATGCCGGAGACGATCATTCAACAATGTCGTTTTATTGTACGAGATTCGTGTAAACACGTTCGCTTTTGTACAAATCGGACGAAAATATTTACATTCTGCAGAGCTTCATTTTCAAGGCAAGGTTACACTACACTAGTTTACGGCTCGTCGCGGTGGATCCCTTTGTCTTCTTGATGTTCGACAGTCTGTTCATCAGACTGTCGGAAGCGCAAGAAGTATATCTCTTCTCCTTATGTTTCCTATGTCCGGCTGCGCCGCTTGTCGAAATGGCAAAGGGGTGCTTCAGCCGGAGGAGAAGGACCGCATCCGCTTTCGTGAAGCACGGATCCGTGCTTGTTTGTGGGGCGGGGGATGACGGTGGCCCGCGAGAGAGGACGAGAAACCGGCTGTGGACGCCGGAGACCCGCGTGCGGTGGTCTTCCTGGGACCAAAGCGGTGGAAGCCTCCCATGTTCTACTTTACCTTTGTGTTGGCGGCAGACGCAAACGCGCTGGTCTTCAACTCATCGAGCCCCACGTAGCCAACTTAATTTTCCATCGACCGGGCGAGGTTTCACCAACAATAACGGTGGATGGCACGGTGTCTGGCCTCTTACATGCCAACCACAATGCCCGTGCCGCCGTGTGCCTACATGGAGCAACTTGTCACTCCTCCGCGAGGTGGCTTGCAGTGGCGAGTTACTAAACCACGCGCTGAAGTGGAGAGGCAACTTGCTCCGTCGGGCTAGGTAATGGAGGTGGATCTACGAGTTGCTTGGCTCATATTCGACGGGTTCGGCAGGCCACCACTGCTCCTCCTGCTTGTTGGATGTCATCGAAAGGGCGAAAAAACAGGTGGAAGGAGGAGATAGGGAGTGGAGGAGTGATGTGATTCTTGCCCTCCGTTTGGCCTCCTTTACATAGCGGAGGGCGCAAGGAGCTTCCCGACATTGTGTTTAATGCCGGTTGGCTCACGAAGAGACGTGTGGCTAGAGTAGGTTTATCGGCACACATTTCAATGGAGACGTTTCAATGCGACGAGGAGTCGTGTTTAGTCGGACGTGCAGCGGACGACACCCTTGGCCGATGCGCCGCTTCAATGTTGGAGGCAGTGAGAGGTCGCGTCCGCTTAGGGCCGGCTTCAATGTGGAGCGGCCGCTCCACGATGACATGAATGCGGACAACTGGCGTCAGAGCGGAAACACGCACAGGCGAGGAAGAAGGGTTTTTGATGGGTCAGGGCGGTTAGAAACGGACGTGGGTGCTGTCCGGAGGTATGCAAAGCCTCTCTGATTTGTCTCCGGTTTGCGGAAAAAAGATGTTCGGACCGCTCTGCGGATCAATGCAGATCCACATTGAATGGCTTTTATGATCCAAACGTATGCGGATGGTTTAAGAATTGACGTTGTAGATGCCCTTAACCTCTTCTCCATCCCAAACTTACGAATCGAAATGGGTAAGAGACCGAAATACTATCTAGATGATGATGTGCCGCCATCGTTTAAGGGCCAGTTCTTTTGTAGCTTTTACCAGCTTATTATGAAAATAAGCTATAAGCTGAAAATAACTCGTTTTATAGAAGCCACTTAAGCTTATTTTCACCTCCCTCTCCTTCACGCTGGAAAAGAGCTGGGGTGGAGTGGCTTCCCGTAGCTTATTCACTTAAATCGAAAGGGCATAGCTATGTGCCCCTATTGTTTGATCTTATTACATCAAAAATGCCACCGAGCAATCGCACACTCGACCCCGCCTCTCTCTCCCGCACTCGAGCTCGCAGTCGACTCGTCCTCCCGCACTCGAACCCTCGTCCCTCTCCTCTGTCGCCAGGTCTAGGGTTCGCCCGCTGCCGCCGCCCCCCCACCCCCTCCGCCAGCCCCGCCACCCCTGGCCCCGTCGCCGACACGAGCTCCACGCCCTTCCCTCTCCGCGGGCTGCACCCCTCCTTCACTGCGGGCTCGAACCCTCCCTTCCCTCGAGCTCCTGCCACGGTTCCCTCCGGCGACCCACTCCGGGACCTCCTGCTACCCACTCCGGCTACCTCCCTCCCCTCCAGCCCGTGAGGGACCAAGGTGAGCAACTCCTGCAGCTTTTTTTATGTGATTTGCTCCTGTGTGATGTATGGACTGCTATGATGTGTTGTTTTATGTATGACGGAAATAATTTAGATATTCATATAGATGTATTGATTGTATTGACTTGATATGGCAGAAATAATTTTGATATAGATGTGTTCATATGGCAGAAATATACATATTGTTTGTACTACATATTAATTCTTGCAATTATTTTGTATTGACATGATGAAAAATAGATGAAAGCACAATGGGATAATGTGGGTCTTAAAACTTTCATTGATATTTGTGTGGAAGAAGTGAATGGCAATAACCGTGGCAAAGAAGGAACATTGACACCACTTGGGTACTACAATGTGGTAAGGAAGTTTTTTGAGCGCATATTCAAGAATAAGTGGGATCTTCTGAAAAAAGATTATGTTGTTTGGAAAACATTAACCCAAAAGGCAACCGGCATTGGGTTTGATCCTATTACCAAGACCACTGCGGCTAGTGATGAATGGTCGGAAAATGAGATACATGTATACATATGTTCATATTAGTTTCATTTGTTACTTTCTTTGTTTGCCAATTCTTGTACTGAATTGTGATATGTTTTTTCCCCAGAGAAATGAACTTGCCTCCAAGTTTCGATTCGCTCCACTTGAGGATGAGAACAAACTGAGTGTCATATTTGATGATGTTAGTGTGAAAAATGAGTATGCGAGGGCGCCACCTCCCTTCTCTCAAGTTGGTGGCTCTCAAATTCACATTAATGATGATGATGAGGCAGGCTCAGGATGTGAATTAGATGCTACTCTTGTGACACCTAACAAAACTAAAGGTCGAAAAAAGAGACCATGCCCTTATTCACATACTCCTGCGATGGTGCAGAAGATTGCAAAAGATAGTGACAATAGAATGCAATTCAAGCGTATTGCTGACCTTTGGGAAAAGAGGGAGACTAGCCGCAATTCGGCCACATCTAAAATTAAGGAGGATCCTGTGAGAGATGAAATTAAGGAGATGAAGGACATGGTGGTCAATGATAGGGGTCTTCCTGGAAGTGAAGTGTATTTCCATGCTCTCCAACTCTTTACGAAGAAGGAACCTTGTGATGTCTTCAGTGCACTAAAGGAGGAACATCCAAGTGTGAGGCTTGAATGGATCAACAGATCATGGGAAACATTTATGACTTTTTTTGTTGTGAACTCATTTGTACTGATTGTGTTATGATTTGTATTGTTATGATATATTTGCTATAAACTTTTGTTGTGACCTCATTTGTACTGATTGTGTTGAACTCATTTGTTTTGTAGTGGACAGATGGACCTCTCCATCCAGGAAGAAGAGGAGGAGGAACTTGATTTTTGCGTTGTTGCAATGACATATTATCTTGTAAACAAAGAGAGGTTGCCATATGGACCTAGAAGAACACCAACGATGACAGGATTATAGTGAGTGGAAGAGAAAGAGAAGCAACCACAAATATTCTACTCTATGTTCAGGATGCGAAGGTCAGTGTTTTACTCACTACATGACCTTTTAGTTGAGAAGTTTGGTCTAAGCTCCACATGCAACATGACAAGCAAAGAAGCATTAACACAGTTCTTGTGGACTTTGGGGTCATGCCAGACCACCGACAATGTTGCAGATCGATTTGAACATAGTCGGTCTACCATCAACCAAAAATTTAAGGAGGTCTTGTTGTGTGTCTACCGTATGGCCGGTGATTACATTCAACCCAAAGATCGATCGTTCACCCAAGTTCATGACTCGCTTACAAAAACAAGATTTTGGCCTCACTTCAAGGATGCCATTGGGGCAATAGATGGAACACACATTGAATGTGTTGTGCCTGCAAGTGAGCAACCCAAGTATCGCAACAGGAAAGGCTCAACAACTCAAAATGTCATGGCAATTTGTGATTTTGATATGAGATTTACGTTTGTTGTTGCTGGATGGCCTGGATCTGTTCATGACACACGTGTACTCAATGATGCACAAGTTGAATATTCCTACTTTCCACACCCTCCGAATGGTAGTAACTTGTACATGCATTTTTTTGCTCTATTGTTTTGTGTGAACTAATTGGTTTTGGTTAACTTTATTATCAATATAGGAAAATATTATCTTGTTGACTCTGGATATCCAAATAGAATTGGATATCTAGCACCATACAAAGGACAACGCTACCATGTACCTGATTTCCAACAAGTACCATCACGAGGGAGATATGAGACCTTCAATCATCTACATTCATCACTGTGGAACGTCATCGAACGATCGTTCGGTGTTCTAAAGATGAAATGGAGAATCCTACTCGGCATCACACGGTACAAACCCGCTACACAAACAAAGATCATTACTGCGGGCGCTTGTCTTCATAACTTCATCCGTGAGAGCAACCTTAGTGATCAACATTTTGACATGGTTGAGAGTGGATCGTATGCTCATGAGGAGAGCCTTTCACATCACTATGCACCCATTGATGATGGTAGTATGGGTTCCATCTGTGATGCTATTGCGACAAGTGTTTTCCTTTGATGGTTAGCTCTAGGGTGTATGCTTTTGTTGAGAGAATCATGTAATAATTTGAAGATTTTTTCTATTCATCACTTCTTCTAAAGTACTCGTACTAGTACATGAGACAATGATGCATGTATGATATTCGTATGGCAGACAATGATCTTCCTTATGTTCGATTATGACATGTTGTGGTCTTTGAAAGTCAAATTTATGTTCATATGGGCAACGAAATAATAATAAAATAGCACAATATCGTTTAATCCGAATAAAAAATGTAACCGAAGGGCATTATAGATTTTTTACTGATCATACCACAAATAAGCTGAGAAAACAGACACTAAAAAGAACTGGCTAGCTTATTATCTGAAACTTATTTCCACAACAGCTTATTTTGAGCTTATTTTCACAGCATAGCTCAAAAGAACTGAACCTAAGCACCGCCTCTCATACCCTATCTACCGGCCGGAGCCCCCCTTGTCACTGGCCGACAGAGTGACATGTAGAGGAGAGGCAAACCATGAGCTCGCGGGAGAATGATGGGATGTGCTCTTTGCTTAGTCACCTCAGTTTCGCAAGGGGAAAAGAATAAATAAGGCTGATTAATACTTCCTACTAAAAGAAATATATAAGCGGTTACATTATTAAAATAGTGATCTAAACATTTTTTTTTTTTACGAAGGGAGTAATTGCTAAAAATAATATAAGTACTATTGCAAACATTAAAGCGACATACTTCCATCCTCTCTCGGTATTTTAATTTGTGAATTTGATCGGTATCTAATAAACAAAAATACAAATGTGTCAAGGAAACTTTAATGGGGTGACCCATTTCGTCCGCCGCCGTCCGTTTGGATCGACGCGAACAAAAATGATGGCCCAACGCGCCGACCCAAACCCAAATCACGTCCGCTTCGCGTCCGCACCGACACATTTGCGACCCAAATTTGCGCCCCAAATGCGTCAGCACGGACGCGGAACAAACGCCACGCGCGCCTTCTCAGTGTCCGCCGCGTCCTCACCTAGTGGCCTTCCAACTACCCGCTGCCCACGCGGTCAACTTAATTTATGACCACGAACCCACACGTCAGCGACGACGGTCGTCCTTTTTAAGCCGACCGTGCGGCGGGGCCGTCCTCATCCAAACTCGTCGTCCGCATCTAGCAAGCTTTGCCCCCCCCCCCCCCCCGTCGCCGACAAACCCTAGCCACCACCACCACCACAGCGAGATGGGGCTCTTCTCCGGCGCCAACAACAACAAGGCCAAGGGCAAGGCCCCCACCATCCCTTTCCCTTCGCAGTTCCTCCCGCCTCCGCCGGAGCCGGCACCTCGCCGGTAGAGGCAGCGCGTGAACGTGCCAGTGCACCAAGCGGAGTGGCACTGGCAGCACCGCGTGCCTCTCCCGTACCCCGACGCCACCCTGCCGCACGACTCGCATCTGGATCCGGATAGGATCCCAGTGCCGGCGGCGCCGCGGTCGGCTCGGGCTCACGCGGAGGAGGTGCGGCGCCGGCGGGCGCTGCTGACGCCGGAGCAGCGCCGCGACCCCGCCTATGCAACCGACTCGCCCAACTGGGCGAGGTGGTTCGCCTTCGAACACGAGGAGGCGAGGCGACGGGGCGTGCGCGAGGTCGACCTCAACATGCCGCCGCCGCCGCTTGTCGTCCGCGAGGAGGATCAGGCGGAGGAGGACGCCTACCAGGCGGCCCTTGCTGCTGTCTATCGGGAGAGCGAGGAGGACGAGCGATGCAGGGCGGCGGCGTCGGAGGAAGAGGAGGCTCGGTACGAGGCGGCAATGGCGAAGGCCATTGCCCTCTCCGCAGCGGGCGACTGCGTGCTGCCGCCGCCGACCCCGCCGTCCCCTCCCCTACGCTGCGTCAAAGGCGAGTCGGAGCCATAGCCGGAGCCCAAGCCGAAGGCGTCCCCCATCGAGAGCTACACCTGGAAGGGAGTAGTGCGCGAGTGGGTCTCCGCACCACCGGTTTGGATGGGGGCGACGCCGGCGCAGGAGGCGGTGTACCTCGAGCACTAGCGCCAGATTCGGCTAGCCGAAGAGCGCGAAAAGGGCAAGCACCTCGACATGCTCGAGCGCGAGGCCGAGGACGCGCAGCGCGAGGCCGAGGAGGAGGCGCGCCAGGCCGCGACACTGCCTGCGGCAGCACAGCCCGCGCCCAACATGAACGCGCTCTGAAACACGACGTTCCCTTGGGCCGGTCTGGCGCCGACGCTCATCGACCTCACGGACCCCGAGGAGGAGGAGGACGACGCCTAGTGCAGTGCGTCGTCTCGTAGTTTAGGTTGTTTTTTATTTTTCTTAAATGTAAATGTGGACGCGTGGACTCTCGCCAGCCTTCGTGGCCGGCTTTAATGTTTAATTAATGTTTTTTAAATATGCATGCGTTCTTTTTTTCTAGCGTCGTCAAAATGGGTCGAGCCAGCGTTGGGCGCACGCGCCGACCCAAAAGCGGAAACGGACATCCGTGTCCGCCTGGCCGACCCGAACGGACAAAAAGCGAACAAAATCGCCGTCCGTTTGGATCGGCCCGTTGGAGTTACTCTCACTGAACAATTACGTGTAACACCGTGAATACACCCGGGAAGATTATTTTGTCGGGATAAAAATGTGGCACTACACAATCTTGTTGATTTGATCATGGACGATGTACGGGAACCAACCAAAACGGCGGGCGCGATAGCTCTGTCGTCATACCTTTACCCTCGTGCACTACCTCCTTGTTTGAGCCAATGTCGTACATGTGCAAGCATTTGTCGAACTCGCTCATCCAGTACAAAGTGTTGGGACGCAGTCTGAACTTGTTTGCTGGACACCACGCTGCACTTGTGCTCCTAACACTTGCAAGTATTGCCCGAGCACCTATGTTGTTCACCCTGACGCATCTTGACCTGCCAAAACCCATCTTATACACGGCAACATCAATGACTCTCTGCATACCAAAGTCGGCGAAGAAGAGACACACCATGTGAAGCTTGCCATCCAGATCCAAGAGATAGTAATATGAATGCACACACTCTTGATCGTTCGGAGGGAAGGTAAGTTCGATCCCCTTTGTTTTCACGGAGCTAAACGTCGGCTCCGGCGAGAACTCCAGCACGCCGTACTTGCCATGGCGGATTGGGTAGTAAAACTTGCCATCGTAGGGCGTCAGGCAGAATATGTGCTCCTTCTGCCAGTACCGGAACTCTTTGATCACCACCAACTTGCCCCCAAGATCGTACCCGTGCCGTACCCACTTCGGCGCCGTCGAACCGACGTGGCAGCACCACAGGACGCTGCTTTCATCTGGCTCGGTCAGGACCACAGTGCAGCCGCCGGGGGCCGTGGGATCGCCGGACAGCACGCAGTTGGAGCCCATCGCTGGAGCTTGTGCCAACGACGGCAGCGCGACCCGGCCGTGCTCGGGGTCCCGCGGGTCCCACAGGAAGGTTGATGTGGTGTCTGGGTCTCGGGCGAGCACCCAGCCATGGGCGCTGACCCAGTTCTGCTTGGTTAGGAGCACATCGATATCACATGTGCGGTGTGCGCCGTCGGCGGCGCCGTACAGCGTCGTCCAGTGGTCGTCGCCGTTCTCGAAGACGAGGCATGGTAGCGTTGTCGACATGATGTGATTAACGATAAATTCCAATCGATTCGAAATCGCAAGACGTCACAGCTGATTGATGTTTCTGGCTGCCCCGGCCGATGCCTTAAAAATCGTCGCGCGCACGGCGCACCTTAGGAGTCCGACACGGTTTCACAAACCGACGTGGCATAGTACTTGAGTTCGAGTCTGGATCAGTACGTGGTCAACCAAGAAAAAACAACTAGGAGCATATATCTACATGAGTTTCTTCATTAATAAATATTTTAATCCGTGATACACAATGAAACATTGTTGGAATATATGCCCGGTTTGGGCTGTGGGCGTCCATTGCAGTCATGGCAGCGGCAATGTCCCGACTGTCTCGGTTCATCAAGCTCGAACTGTTGTGGGCGGTCGGTGCATGCCTTTTTCGGGGCATTTTCAATAGTCGTATGATCATCGTTAGTAAAATTGTCATATAGACATTTTTACGTAATAAACAAAGAGAAAGGAGTATGTGAATTATGTTGGAAATATGTTCTAGAGAGGCAATAATAAAATGGTTATTATTGTATTTCCTTATTCATGATAATTGTCTATTGTTTATACTATAATTGTATTAACCAGAAACCGTAATGCATGTGTGAATACATAGACCACAACGTGTCCCTAATGAGCCTCTAGTTGGCTAGCTCGTTGATCAATAGATGGTCACGGTTTCATGACCACGGACACTGGATGTCGTTGATAACGGGATCACATCATTAGAAGAATGATGTGATGGACAAGACCCAATCATAAGCATAGCACAAGATCGTATAGTTCGTCTGCTAGAGCTTTTCTAATGTCAAGTATCGTTGCTTAGACCATGAGATTGTGCAACTCTCGGATACCGTAGGAATACTTTGGGTGTGCCAAACGTCACAACGGAACTGGGTGGCTATAAAGGTACACTATGGGTATCTCCGAAAGTGTTTGTTAGGTTGGCACGAATCGAGACTAGGATTTGTCACTTCATGTGATGGAGAGGTATCTCTGTGCCCACTCGGTAAGACATCATCATAATGAGCTCAATGTGACTAAGGAGTTAGCCACGGGATGATGTGTTACGAAACGAGTAAAGAGACTTGCCGGTAACGAGATTGAACAAGGTATAGGGATACCGACGATCGAATCTCGGACAAGTATCATACCGGTAGACAAAGGGAATTGTATACGGGATTGATTGAATCCCCGACATCGTGGTTCATCCGATGAGATCATCGTGGAGCATGTGGGAGCCAACATGGGTATCCAGATCCCGCTATTGGTTATTGACCGAATAGGTGTCTCGGTCATGTCTACATGCCTCCCGAACCCGTAGGGTCTACACACTTAAGGTTCGATGACGCTAGGGTTATAGGGAAATAGTGTACGTGGTTACCGAAGGTTGTTTGGAGTCCCGAATGAGATCCTGGACGTCACGAGGAGTTCCGGAATGGCCTGAAGGTAAAGATTCACATATAGGAAGTGAGGTTTTGGTCACTGGAAGTGTTTCGGGCATCACCGATAGCGTACCGGGACCACCGGAAGAGTTCTGGGGATCCATCAAGTGAGGCCACCAGCACCAGAGGGCTGCGTGGGCCGAGAGTGGGAAGGGACCAGCCCCAGAGTGGGCTGGTGCGCCTCCCACCAAGGCCCAAGGCGCAGCAAGGGTGAGAGAGGGGCAAACCCTAGCGCAGATGGGCCCTAAGGCCCTCCCTAGGGTGCCTAGGGCTGCCGCACCCCTCTCCCCTCTTGGCCGCTAGCCAGATCCCATCTAGGGCTGCCGCACCACCCTAGGGTGGGAACCCTGGGGGTGCACACCCTCCTCCCTCTCCTCCTATATATAGTGAAGGGTTTGGGGCTGCCAAAGACACGCATCTCTTTCTCTCTCGGCGCAGCCCTACCCCTCCTACTCCTCGTCCTCCGTAGTGTTTGGCAAAGCCCTGCCGGAGTACCACACATCTCCACCGTCACCACTCCGTCGTGCTGCCGGAGCTCTCCCTCAACCCCTCCTTCCTCCTTGCTGGATCAAGGCATAGGAGACGTCACCGGGCTACACGTGTGTTGAACGCGAAGGCGTCGTTGTTTGGCGCTTAGATCGGATTCCACCGCGATCTGAATCGCTGCGAGTACGACTCCACCAACCGCGTTCTAGTAACGCTTCCGCTTTGCGATCTTCAAAGGTATGAAGATGCACTCTCCCCTTACTCGTTGCTGGTTTCTCCATAGATGGATCTTGGTGATCATATGATTTTTTTTGATTTACTACTACGTCTACCAACAAATTAACCAACAACTCTTGCACAAGCTCCAAGGTTAAATAGAGAGCAATTGCGTTTATTTCCTCTTCTCCTATTGGATAATATAGATGCAACCATTGGAGTAGCTATATGATCTTTTGTTGGATGATGACATGAGACTACCCACAATAGGAGTAACATAGGTAGTAACATAGATGCCACCTAAGCAAAAGATATGATGTGGCAACTAATTAATGAGAAGAGAGATAAATTGAGTAACTTAGCATGTTACTACCCCTATAAGTAACATAACGCATACCAAGGTAAGATGAGTCTATAAGATAATAAATGAAAGGATCAATGTTACTACCTATATGTTACTATCCACTGTGAAGGTAATAACTTAGAGTAGTAACATATGCATGTTACTACTCTATGTTACTCCCCATTGTGGGTAGTCTGAACAATTTTACCAACAACACTACATACAAACTATTGGAGATGCCCTCACAAGCACGTTGGCTTCTGAATGATGCGTGTACGGATGGTCCATGTTAGGTGTCGGCAAAGACGGCCACAATATGTGAGGCTCTGGAGCCGGCGATGCCCGACACTATCGAGGCCGTCCAGGCGGCGGGAGTTGCTGACTGCTTGGATGGCCCTCCTAGATCTCGAGTGGCTAGATCTATCACGGCACTAGTTAATGCCTTCTTGGATGGTGTGTGTCGTTAGTTGGCCAACGATATGTGCCTAGGGGTTGATCCAGTGGCAGGGCATTGCCTTCCCACCTGGGATTGGGTCTCCCTTTTCATGGTCTAGTTCTTCTCTGTCCGGTAGCCTGATACGTCCATTTTGCATCATGTTATCTTGCTGTTATTATAATGTTTTTATCCATAATAATGCTTTTTGGTGTAATTCTAATGCCTTTTCTCTCAAAATTTGCAAGGAACACACCAAGATGGAGAATTCCGGCAGCTGGAAATCTGGACCTAGAAAAGCTACGTCAGGCTACCTATTCTGCACAACTCCAAACAAGCTGAAACTTCACGAAGACTTTTTATGAAGTATTTAATAATTATTGGAGCAAATAACTACCAGAGGGGGCCCACCAAGTGGGCACAACCCACCTGGGCGCGCTAGGGAGCCCATGCGCACCCTGGTGGGTTGTGCCCTCCTCGGCCCACCTCCGATGCCCATCTTCTGGTATATAAGTCATTTTGACCTAGAAAAAAGTAGAATAAGGCTTTCGGGATGAAGCGCCGCCGCCTCAAGGTGGAACTTGGGAAGGAGCACTTTTGCCCTCCAGTGGAGCGATTCCATTGGGGGAACTTCCCTCCCAAAGGGGGAAATCATCGTCATCATATCACCAACAACTCTCCCATCTTGGGGAGGGCAATCTTCATCAACATCTTCAACAGCACCAACTCCTCTCAAATCCTAGTTCATCTCTTGAGTTCAATCTTGTTACCGAAACTATAGATTGGTGCTTGTGGGTGACTAGTAGTGTTGATTACGTTTGTAGTTGATCACTATATGGTTTATTTGGTGGAAGATTATATGTTCAGATCCATTATGCTATTTAATACCCCTCTGATCTTGAGCATGATTATTATTTGTGAGTAGTTACTTTTGTTCTTGAGGTCACGGGAGAAATCATGTTGCAAGTAATCGTGTGAATTTGATATGTGTTCGATATTTTGATAGTATGTATGTTGTGATTCCCTTAGTGGTGTCATGTGAACGTCGACTACATGACACTTCACCATATTTGTGCCTAAGGGAATGCATTGTGGAGTAGCAATTAGATGATGGGTTGCGAGAGTGACAGAAGCTTAAACCCCAATTTATGCGCTATTCCGTAAGGGACCGATTGGATCCAAAAGTTTAATGCTATGCTTAGAATTTATTCTTAATACTTTTCTCATAGTTGCGGATGCTTGTGGGAGGGTTAATCATAAGTAGGAGGTTTGTTCAAGTAAGAGCAGCACCTAAGCACTGGTCCACTCACATATCAAATTATCAAAGTACCAAACACGAATTAAACCAACATGATGAAAGTGACTAGATGAAATTCCCGTGTACCCCCAAGAATGCTTTGCTTATCATAAGAGACCGCTTTGGCCTGTCCTTTGCCTCAAAAGGATTGGGCTACCTTACTGCACTTTTTTTTACTATATTCGTTACTTGCTCTTTACAAATTATCTTGCTATCAAACTACTTTGCTACTTACAATTTCAGCACTTGCAGACATTACCTTAGTGAGAACTACTTGTCATTTCCTTCCGCTCCTCGTTGGGTTCGACACTCTTACTTATCGAAAAGAACTACAATTGATCCCCTATACTTGTGGGTCATCAAGGCTATTTTCTAGCGTCGTTGCCGGGGAGTGAAGCGCCTTTGGTAAGTGGAATTTGGTAAGGAAACATTTATATAGTGTGCTGAAATTTATTGTCACTTGTTACTATGGAAAACAATCCTTTGAGGGTTTTGTTCGGGGTATCTTCACCTCGTCCGGAATTGTTATAAAAATGGACTTATTCCACAAAGAATTGTTACAGGCTATTAATTGGTAATTGATTTTAGAAAATTAAACAAAGCAACTAGAAAAGATCATTACCCTTTTCCTTTTATTGATCAAATGCTTGAAAGATTATCTAAGCACACACACTTTTGCTTCCTTGATGGATATTCTGGCTTTTCACAAATACCTGTATCACAACCTGATCAAGAAAAGACCACTTTTACTTGTCCTTTTGGAACCTATGCTTATAGACGTATGCCTTTTGGTTTATGTAATGCACCTGCTACCTTTCAAAGATGCATGATGGCTATATTCTCTGATTTTTTTTGAAAGGATTGTTGAAGTTTTCATGGATGACTTCTCTGTTTATGGGAAGTCTTTTGATGATTGTTTAAGCAATCTTGAGCGAGTTTTGCAGAGATGTGAACAAACAAATCTTGTCTTGAATTGGGAGAAGTGCCACTTTATGGTTAATGAAGGCATTGTCTTGGGTCATAAGATTTCTGAAAGAGGTATTGAAATGTACCAAGCTAAGGTTGATGCAATTGAGAAAATGCCATGTCCTAAAGATATAAAAGGTATTCGTAGTTTCTTACGTCATGCTGGTTTCTATAGGAGATTTATCAAAGACTTTTCTAAAATTTCTAGGCCTCTTACTAATCTCTTGCAAAAGGATATCCCTTTTGTTTTTGATGATGATTGTCTTGAAGCCTTTGAAACACTCAAGAAAGCCTTAATTACTGCACATGTTGTTCAACCACATGATTGGATCAAAACCTCCTATAGAAAACAAAACCTCTTTGTTCTCATAGACCTATTAGAAAAAAGAGGTTTTGGTCCTACTTGGGTGAAATGGATCAAACAGATCACCCACCTGGGCTCAGTAGCTATTAAGATTAATGGTATAGAAGGGAATTTCTTTACTACCAGTAAAGGACAGAGACAAGGGGAGCCCATGTCTCCACTCTTGTTTAACTTGGTGGTTGATGTCCTGACTAGGATGCTTATTAAAGCCTCTTCTTAGGACATGATTAGGGGCTTATGCTCTGACCTTTTCCCTCGAGGTGTCATCTGCTTGTAGTATGCAGATGATACCATCCTGTTTTTAGATAAGGATGAGCAATAGGCAGCCAACCTGAAGATGATACTTTCCTGTTTTGAGAAAGTTTCTGGTATGAAAATTAACTATGCCAAGAGTGAGATAATTCCCATAGGAATACCTATAGATGGGATCAGTAATATTGCTGACATCATGGGGTGCACTGTTGGTGCTTTACCTATTAAATATCTAGGAATACCTCTTCACTATGACAAGTTGAGGAGAGAAGATTTACAACCTCTCATTGACAAGATTCTGAAAAGAATTGCAGGTTGGAGAGGGAAACTTCTTTCTTATGCTGCTAGATTAACTCTTATAAAAGCCTGTCTCTCTAGTATTACTGTTTACCTTCTCTCCTTTTTTAAATTCCCAAAATGGGCTTTGGACTTAATTAACAACCAGCTTGTTCATTGTTTGTGGAGTGACTTTGAAGGTAACAGGAAGTTGCACCTTGCTAATTGGCACTTGGTCTGTATGAAAAAAGAGCATGGTGGGTTAGGTGTCCATAATATTAAAGATGTTAACCTATGACTGTTGGGTAAGTGGGTTAACATATATATAAAGATGAAGGGAAACTTTGGAGGAGCATCATTGATAAAAAATATGTTAAAAATTCTCCCAACACCTTTGCTAGTAGTAGGTCTCAGAACACCTCCAGGTTCTGGTAGGGTGTGATGTGGGCTGCTAAGGCTCTAACATTTGGTTATAGATGGGTAGTTGGGAATGGAGATAAAATTAGATTTTGGGAGGATATCTGGTTTGGCACTTCTCCACTATCTGTGCAATTCTGGCCTCTATATACCATATGTCTGCAGCAATATGCTACTATTGCTGAGATATGGGATGGTCAGAATGTTAAGCTGACTTTTAGAAGGACTTTTTCACGTAGGATGATGGAATCTTGGTTTGAGATTGATCAAATCACCAGGAAAATCAAATACTTTGGTGATTGTGACTCTTTAATTTGGCAATATGAAAGCAAAGGGGAATACACTACAGGATCCCTGTATAGTATCATTAATTTTAGAGGGGTTTGGCCTGTGTTTATTCCTTCTATTTGGTCTATTGTTACACCCCCTAGAGTTCAGGTTTTCCTTTGGCTGCTTGCTCATAACAAGCTAATGACAAAAGATAATTTAGCTAAAAGGGGGATTTTAAAACCCCTTGCATGTGCCTTTTGTGATGAGATGGAGAATATTCATCACCTATTTTTTGACTGTGTTGTTGCTAAACATGTTTGGCAATTGGTTTCTGAAGATTTAGGTTGTAACCTAGGATCAGATTACCTTTCTGTTGCAAAGTATTGGCCAGCAGGCAAAACATGTTGTGCACTCAACTCCATCTGCTCCGGTGTTCTCTGGGGCATTTGGAAAAGCAGGAATGCGCTAGTTTTTAACAATGCAGTTTGGATTGATGTCAAGCAGGTTTGGCGACAGGTTCTTGTGGCCATGAGGAGATGGTCGATTCTCCACAAAGAGAGTGCCCTAGAGAGGGTGGAGGCTTTCTGTGGGAAAGTCTCCGACGTTCTCAAGGCCCCCCTACAGATTAGTATGGCATGAGAGTAGCTGAAAAAAAAGTTGCAGGCGTTTTCAACCAGGTGTGGAATGCCAAGCTGAACCTGAGAAGGGATGAGAGATCAATCTCGTCCACCTCCCCACCAAGGAACCCAGAGAAGTGGACTACGAAGCTGAGCACCCTCAGTCCTGTCACGCCGTTGGAATTACCTTACTCCCCTGATGCACAAGTGATGAAGCGCATCCGTGGGACGTACGCTGAAGTGGTTCGCGGTTCATGATGTAGTTTGCTCCCTTTTGGGTGTCCCTAGTGGTTCAAAACTAAGCTAGTCTTCTTTGGACTGTATTCATTTGAGCACGTAATCCTTTTCTTTTGTAGTCTTGAGAATTTTATCCTTCTTGGAGACATGCTTGACATGCTGTTTTGGTTTTCTCTGGTCTCGTTAATAAAAATGGGGCCGAGGGGGGGGGGTGATACCCTCCTGCTGATCTAAAAAAATTGGAACTTGCCTTTTGAAACTATGTGTGATGCTAGTGATGATGCTGTTGGTGCTGTTCTAGGACAAAGAGTTGATAAGAAATTGAATGTTATTCATTATGCTAGTAAAACTCTTGACAGTGCTCAAAGAAATTATGCTACTACTGAAAAAGAATTCTTAGCAGTTGTGTTTGCTTGTGATAAATTTAGACCTTATATTGTTGATTCCAAACTAACTGTTCACACAAACCATGCTGCTATTAAATATCTTATGGAAAAAAGACGCTAAACCTATACTTATTCGTTGGGTTGTCTTGTTACAAGAATTTGATTTACATATTATTGATAGAAAAGGAGCTAAGAACCCGGTAGCTGATAACTTGTCTAGGCTTGAAAATGTGCTTGATGACCCACTACCTATTGATGATAGTTTTCCTAATGAGCAGTTAGCTGCAATAAATGTTGCTAATAGTACTCCTTGGTATGCTGACTATGCTAATTACATTGTTGCTAAATATTTACTAGCTAGCTTTACTTACCAACAAAAGAAAAAATTATTCTATGATTTAAGACATTACTTTTGGGATGACCCACATCTTTATAAAGAAGGAGTAGATGGTATTATTAGACGTTGTGTACCTGAGCATGAACATGGACAAATCCTATGGAAATGTCACTCCGAGGCTTATGGAGGGCATCATGCTGGAGATAGAACTGCTCATAAGGTATTGCAATCTGGATTTTATTGGCCTACTCTCTTCAAGGATGCCCGTAAGTATGTCTCATCTTGCGATGAATGTCAAAGAATAGGTAGTATTGGTAAGCGTCAAGAAATGCCTATGAATTATTCACTTGCTGTTGAACCATTTGATGTTTCGGGATTTGATTACATGAGAACTTTTCCTTCCTCTAATGGGTATACACATATTTTGGTTGCTGTTGATTATGTTACTAAATGGGTAGAAGCTATTCCAACCAGTAGTGCTGATCACAACACCTCTATTAAAATGCTTAAGGAAGTTATTTTCCCAAGGTTTGGAGTCCCTAGATATTTAATGACTGATGGTGGTTCACACTTTATTCATGGTGCTTTCCATAAAATGCTTGCCAAGTATGATGTTAACCATAGAATTGCATCACCCTATCATCCTCAGTCTAGTGGTCAAGTTGAACTTAGCAATAGAGAAATAAAATTAATTTTGCAAAAGACTATCAATAGGTCCAGGAAGAATTGGTCTAAGATATTAGATGATGCACTTTGGGCCTATAGAACAACATGTAAAAATCCTATGGGTATGTCTCCTTATAAAATGGTTTATGGAAAAGCATGTCATTTGCCTCTTGAGTTAGAACATAAAGCATTTTGGGCAGTTAAAGAGCTCAATTATGATTTCAAACTTGCTGGTGAGAAGAGGTTATTTGATATTAGCTCATTAGATGAATGGAGAACCCAAGCTTATGAAAATGCAACATTATTCAAAGAAAAAGTCAAAAGATGGCATGACAAAAGAATTCAAAAGCACGAGTTTAAAGTCAGAGAATATGTTCTTTTGTAAAACTCTCGTTTTAGATTTTTTGCAGGGAAGCTCCTCTCGAAATGGGAAGGCCCGTATGTCATCGAGGAGGTTTACCGGTCTGGTGCCATCAAAATAAATAATTCCGAAGGTACTAACCCGAAGGTTGTCAACGGACAATGAATAAAGCATTATATCTCAGGTACACCTATTAATGTTGAAAGTAATATTATCCAAACTTTGACACCGGAAGAACACATAAAAGAGTCCTTCCGGAACAATCCAGAATCGTGAAATAAGGAGGTACGTGATACGGTAAGTAAACGAACTCCGAAAAATGCAGAATTTTTTTGGAATATTTTAGAATTTTGGAAATAAAGAAACTCCTAGGAAGCGTCCCCTGGTGGGCACAAGACACCAGGGCGCGTCAGGCTTGCCTGGCGCGCCCAGGTGGGTTGTGCCCACCTGGGACACCTTCCGTACTCCGTTTTTCTTCCATGTACTTGTCCTCCAAGATAAAAAAAATCTATATATACTTCCCGAACCTATTAATCACCGTATCGCGGAGAAATCCTCTGTTCTCTTTTCTTGCTATTTTCTACGCAATTCTGAAAATATGTCGTCCCAAGACTCAGAGGGAGAGAGCTATGTTGTTGATTTCATCGTTAACCCCAAGTCCTATGGGGATGTGGAGCATTATGGATGGACCACGGAGGATGAGGAGGACTATTATCCTAAGGAGAAGGACGAGCTGAGCTCAGATGAGGACGAATGTCCATTACCTCAACCTGGGGATATGCATGTGGAATTTAAGAAGTCCAGCTTCCCAAGGAAACCAAAGAGGCCTAAGATTCAGTTCATACCCCCATAGTCTTTTGCACGAATGCAAGAAGGATTTATGTAAGAAGATACTGGAGCTAGAGCAGGAGGTTGGTGAATTGAAGGAGGAAAATTCCATCCTCAAGCGCAAGCTAAGGAAGAAGGGCAGGCCCTCCACTTCATCACCACCACCATCTTGTTCACCACCAAAGGAGAATTGAGTATCGGGTATGGGCACTCCCCTTGGCTTCCGCCAAGCTTGGGGGAGGTGCCCCGGTATCGTATCATCCCACTATATTTTTTGCTTTTACTTATCTTAGTTCAATCTTTTTCCTAGATGAAATAAAGTTCAGTTCGATCCTTTCTTGTTGAGAGTTTGCTTAGTGATCTATCATTGTACTTGTGTGCAAGTTATATAATAAAGTTTAGTTTGAGTTTTTGCTTTCTTTACTTTCATGTTGCAAATAAAATAAAAAGGAATAAGAAAGAAATGAAAGAAAGGAAATAAATAAATAAGATCATATACTAATCCTATGGTAGGTGATGGCACCACATAAGGAAAAGTATAAGTAGGAAATTTTATTAGAGATTGAAAAACATAGCATTAGTCAATGATGCAACTCACAAAAGAATTAATAAGGGAAGAGAAGATCCACATATAAATATACTATCCTAGAAATATTTTGTGATTGTGAGCCCTCATCAAAATATGATATGCCAAAATTGTTGACGTTGGACAAGGAAGACAAGTTAATGGTTTATGTTTGTTTATATTCACATAGAAGTCATATTGTCATAGATCCTTTAACATGTGATGCTTGCCCCCTACCTTTGCTAGCCAAAAATTCCGCACTAAGTAGAGATACTACTTGTGCATCCAAAAACTCTTAAACCCAAATCCTATGGGGAAGAGTCCACCATACCTACCTATGGATCGAGAAAGATCCTTCAAGTAAGTTGTCATCGGTGCAATAAGGCAATAAAAATTGCTTCTAAAAGTGTAATATCATTTAGTGTAAGAGAAAATTGAGCGTTGTACGAACTTGGATGACAAAGAATAAAAGCGACAGACTGCATAATAAAGGTTGTCATCTTGAGGGGCAATACAACATGATGTTCTCTTGCAGTAAGGGATTGAGCATACAAACAAATAAGCGCATTACAACCTCTGCTTCCCTCTGCGAAGGGCCTATCTTTTACTTTTATGCAAGAGTCAAAGTTTTTCTCTAGTCCTTTTATTTTTCTCCTTTGGCAAGCATCACGTGGTGAGGAAAGATCTAGGCACATATGTCCAGTTGAATATAGATAGCATGAGTTATTATTGTTGACATCACCCTTGAGGTGAGGATGTTGGGAGGCGAAACTATAAGCCCCTATCTTTCTATGTGTCCGGTTGAAACGTTTTGCTCATGGGTACGAGGCGAGTGTTAGCAATCGTAGAAGACTATATGATGGTTGAGTATGTGGACTTGCCTAAAGGCTCCGATACGTGACCCTTCCTGAAAAGATGATGAATTGTAGTTGCAAAGTTGACTGAGAACATAGTTTGTTGGTTTCTAATAGAGTTTTTGCTTTATACTTCGATTGTGTGATGAAATATTACTAATTCATGAGAAGTATATGATAAAAGTTCTATGATAAAAGTCCTATGTTTAATTTTGTTGCTGGTATAATAACCAACATGATGCTTCTATGTTCGTATTTTGTTTTTATCGACACCTCTCTCTCTCAAAGCATGGGGACATGTTTTTCGATTTTGGTTTTTGCTTGAGGACAAACGAGGTCTAAGCTTGGGGGAGTTGATACGTCCATTTTGCATCATGTTTTCTTGCTGTTATTTATAATGTTTTTATCCATAATAATGCTTTTTGGAGTAATTCTAATGCCTTTTCTCTCATAATTTGCAAGGAACACACCAAGAGGGAGAATTCCGGCAGCTAGAAATCTGGACCTAGAAAAGCTACGTCAGGTTACCTATTCTACACAACTCCAAACAAGCTGAAACTTCATGGAGATTATTTATGTAATATTTAAGAATTATTAGAGCAAATAACTACTAGAGGGGGCCCACCAGGTGGGCACAACCCACCTGGGTGCGCCAGGGAGCCCAGGCGCGCCCTTGTGGGTTGTGCCCTCCTCGGCCCACCTTCGGTGCCCATCTTCTGGTATATATTCCATTTTGACCTAGAAAAAAGTAGAAGAAGGCTTTCGGGACGAAGCGCCGCCGCCTCAAGGCGGAACTTGGGCAGGAGCACTTTTGCCCTCCGGCGGAGCGATTCCGCCGGGGGAACTTCCCTCCTGGAGGGGGAAATCATCGTCATCATCATCACCAACAACTCTCCCATCTTGGGGAGGGCAATCTTCATCAACATCTTCAACAGCACCAACTCCTCTCAAATCCTAGTTCATCTCTTGAGTTCAATCTTGTTACTGGAAATATAGATTAGTGCTTGTGGGTGACTAGTAGTGTTGATTACGTCTTGTAGTTGATCACTATATGGTTTATTTGGTGGAATATTATATGTTCAGATCCATTATGCTATTAATACCCCTCTGATCTTGAGCATGATTATTATTTGTCAGTAGTTACTTTTGTTCTTGAGGTCACGGGAGAAATCATGTTGCAAGTAATCATGTGAATTTGATATGTGTTCGATATTTTGATAGTATGTATGTTGTGATTCCCTTAGTGGTGTCATGTGAACGTCGACTACATGACACTTCACCATATTTGGGCCTAAGGGAATGCATTGTGGAGTAGCAATTAGATGATGGGTTGCGAGAGTGACACAAGCTTAAACCCCAGTTTATGCGCTATTCCATAAGGGACCGACTGGATCCAAAAGTTTAATGTATGGTTAGAATTTATTCTTAATACTTTTCTTGTAGTTGCGGATGCTTGCGAGAGGGTTAATCATAAGTAGGAGGTTTTTTCAAGTAAGAGCAACACCTAAGCACCGGTCCACCCACATATCAAATTATCAAAGTACCGAACACGAATTAAACCAACATGATGAAAGTGACTAGATGAAATCCCCGTGTACCCTTAAGAGCGCTTTGCTTATCATAAGATGTCGCTTTGACCTGTCCTTTTCCTCAAAAGGATTGGGCTACCTTGCTACACTTTTGTTACTATATTCGTTACTTGCTCGTTACAAATTATCTTGCTATCAAACTACTTCGCTACTTACAATTTCAGCACTTACAGACATTACCTTACTGAAAACTACTTGTCATTTCCTTCTGCTCCTCGTTGGGTTCGAGACTCTTACTTATCGAAAAGAGCTACAATTGATCCCCTATACTTGTGGGTCATCATAGCCATGTCGATGGTTTTGACCTCCTTCTGCCTACCTATCATGGTGGGGTCTTAGGAGCTGCTTGGTTTGAGACCAAGTTTGCCAATGGTTGCCACACCTAAGCTTAGGCAAGTTTGACCAACTTAGGTGGGTGTTTGATTCAAGCCACATATTTGGCAAGCCACACTAGGACCCCACATTACATACACACACAAAATGTGGCAAGATTCCCTTAGGCTTGCCAACTTGTGGCTCTCATTTTGTAGAACTAACCTTAGACAAGCTTGGCAAAAATGTGTGGCAAAGTGTGGCAATGCTAGGCCTAGAACCAAACAGCCCCTTAAGCACTAGGTGGAAAATGTGTGCTTCCCTTCCTGGTGGATGATCTTTGTGCATTTTGAAGTCGGTCAGAGGTTTGACACACGATGTCAGGGCGACAGCCTCAGGTGGTGGGCCACAACTCTTGTTCGTGGCGCGTCATTACTTTATAAATTTGTTGGCACACATGAGTCTTATCGTTCGAAACATAGTGATGGCGTTAAGTTTGCATGCACGCCGTAGATAAATAAATAGTGCCGCCATGCCAAATTTGTTTACACCACACATAATTGTACTTTACCTTTTTTTAAACTTAATTAGTCTTTTTTTATTCGGCTTGTTATTAGCTATGGCGTTGCTGCTTAGGCCCACACTAGCAGTGGCCCACCTGAGTCAACTACCCGCCTATAGTAAAAGACCTAGTCGTCGTCGCCCTCTCATTTCAACTCCCCCTCGACCAACCGCCACCCGTCGCCTCTCGTCGATGCCTCGTCGCCGCCCGTCCTCTCCTCTTCATACCAGCAAGGTTCACTCCTCTCCGTCCTCTGCATCTCCTTCCTCATCTCTCTATGATTTAGGATTGCTATGTGCAAAAAAATTAGATTGCTATGTGTAGAAATTTTAGTACATACATATAATGGATTGCTCTTTGTGATTTAGAATCGAAATTTGATTCCATGGATTGCTTTGTGTAGAAATGTTTGTCATAATCCGATGTAAAATCCGATGCTTTTTGAGTAGATTTTTTTATTTGTGTCTTCCTCCATGTATTTTGTTTACTTGTGTATATACATGTTACTAGTATAGAATTATATACATGTTACTTTTCAATATGTTTAGAATCTGATTATATACTTAGTTTTCAATATGTTTTTGTGTAGTATGGAGCAACCAGCACCATGCTGAGTGTGCAGGTCAAGGTGCGCAACCAGCCTTGCAACTGTCACCTTGTTCGGCATTTACTTCGAGTCGTGTTTTGTTCCTGCATCGGCAACAAATTATATGACCCTTCTAATAGTTTGTTCATTTGACTTTTTTGATATTTCCACTAATGCAGTGTGTGTGTGTTTTTGGTTTTTCTTACACAGATCATCCCTTGCAATGCGAGATTGGATTTCAATGAACTCATTACTGGAGACATTGCCATCTTCGACTCTCCTGAGGGCCCCTACATCGTGGAGGTCAATAATGGAAGGAACATAACCCCGATTGGAGGAGATGAATGGGATCGTGTCATCGCCCACATGCATCTCCTTGGGGGTGAATTGATCAGCTTCTAGTTCAGAAGAGAAACTCCAAAAGTAGCTGTTATCTATCTCAACTATGACGAACAAGATGATGACTCACTTGATGAAGAACTCTTTGCCCAAAGAATGACCAGGTTGAGCGAGAATGAAACAGACACGCTCTGGCGAAAGCTTCCGCCACGTGATGCCTACGTCGGGGTGCCCGTGACCCACCTGACACATACGATGGTTAACTGCCATATCATGGTATGTTTCTTATTGCTGTAGCTAGTAATGTGATATGCTTAGTACATATAGTAATGTGATGATATGCTTAGTATCTTAATGTGATGATATGCTTAATTAGTGTATAGTAATGTGATATGCTTAATATATATGTAATGTGATCTATGCTTATAGTATAGTAATGCAATGATATGCTTAGTATATTAATGTGATGAAATGCTTAGTGTGTTTATATAGTAATGCCATATGTTTAGTAATGCGATATGCTTAATTAGTAATGTGATATGTTTAGTATATATAGTAATATATTAATGTGATCTATGCTTAGTATATATAGTAATGCGATCTATGCTTAAAGTATATATAGTAATGCGGTGATATGCTTAGTATATTAATATGATGATATGCTTAGTGTATAATAATGTGATATGCTTAGTAATGTGATATATTGATTATAGTGTAGTAATGTGTGATGATATGATCATCGTGTTTTTTTTCCAAAAATTACCTAAGAGGCTATGTGTGAGCTGTGGTGTCGAGCTGGATGAAGAAGGCATTGCTGAACTACGCCTTACCAGAAGGGGCGCCATCACCACTTGTGCTTACGCAGTGGACACGGAGGACACACTATCTTCACTATGGCTGGGTGGAGCAACTTCCTCGCCGACAAGGAGCTCCGGGTTGGACAGGTCGTCTTAGTCACTATCAGGAACACCCACGCCATGACTTGAGGATGATGACCGTTTTCGACATCCTTTAACTATGCTATAGCTAGTTTGCTCCGATTTATGAGGATTTTATAATAGGTACTTATTATTAACTCTAGCTAGCTAGTACTTCTTGTGAGATTGACACTTATTATTAACTCGATGCATTGTTTTATTGGGATAATTCCTCGTGTGCAATGCAAAATGCTAAATGTTATGTGCAATGCAAAATCCTAAATGTGATGTGATGTGATTTTTTTGGCTACAGAAAACGTTCCTGGCGTGCATTGCACGCTGCTAGGTGAGCGATTATAATGGTGGCGTAGCCTACATGGCACACCATCAACGCGTAGAATACCACTGACGTGGGACCCTACACCACCATTATTTTTTAACAATGACGCCATATTAGTGGCATCGGCCTACCACGCCAGCACAACCATTTTTGCCATGTCATAGCTAGGCTTTTATGCACTAGTGTCCAGTGGACTCCATGGTGATGATGGTGGTTGTTCCCTTTGTCGTGTGGCCTGCATGACTATAGCGGCGGATTACATTCGCCCTTGTGCTATACCTATGCATATGTCAGGCCGAGTCGGACTTCGGGTCGGGTCGAAAAAAGCTCGGTGCCGAAAACCCAGGTCCGAGCCTGGTCCAGCCCGACCACCAGGCCTAATAAAATTGAGCCTAGGCTGAGCCCGAAAAAGCAAGACACGCCCCGGTTGGTTCGGTCCGACTACGACCGAAATCTGATTTTGGACAAGCCCGAGCCCGACCAGGGTCGATCGTCGGGCTCTGTTTTCAGGCCCGATCCCGGCATGATTAGGCCCAATCCGGCCCGGGATTTTCGGGCCATCCGGATCGGTCTGCCCATGGCCAGCTATAGCCCTTGCTCTTCCCGCGGGAGTGGAAATGCCTAGAGCTCGATCGGGTAGACTAGTCTTTGCTGCGGTGATGGCCTAGGTGCCTCATGGTGGTGGGGTTTGGATCCGAGGGAAAACTTTGCTCTTTGGTGACAACGATGGGTTACTACTACTCACGAAGGAGTTTTTAAATTTCGATGAAGAAGAAGTGTGATGTAGCACATCAACAGGAAACATTTCCCTATGTTAAGAACCACGTTTTATCGAATTAGTAGGAGGCACCACACTAATAACTTTTACAACACATGCACATAAACAAAATAATTGCTTGCACCCAACAGAGGCAAGGGGGATCATCACTCCACTTCTTCTTGCGAGTTACAATATTAAAAATAAATAGTTTGGTGATAGCAAAATCATTTTACCGATTATAGGAATTTGCAAACTACTCACTCTGTCCCATAATGTAAGACGTTTTTTTAACACTAGTGTAGTATTAAAAAATGTCTGACATTATGGGATGGAGGGAGTAATTGAGAATGGACACGAGGACCATAGGTTCACTAGTTACATCTCTCTCAAAAGCATAATAGCGAAGGATAAAAAAAATTACTATTGGACAATTGGCAGAATTGCACATAGTTATAAAGATCATCCATGGCATAATCATTACATAGGCGTTACATCCATAATAAATAGACCGTTAAACTTACTGACATCCACTGCTATTTCTCTACTAGAAAACGCTATCCAGCATGCATATCAAAGTAGTAAGTTCGTAATAAACAGAGTAACGCAATAAGTAAGATGACATAATGTAGACATAATAGGACCAATCAATATGATCAAACTCCATCGTTTTATCATTAGTAGAAACAACACAAGTACATGCTCTTATCTTTCCTATCACTGGACATGATCACTGCAAGGTTGAACCTACCACAAAACACCCCTCCCGCCGAGGATAAATTAATCAAATTTGGCCAAAGTAGACCAATAAATCAGAGAGATACAAAAGCTATAAAACTACACAAATAGAAAGGGTCGAGAAATCAAAATAGATAAATGAGTAATCTAACCATAAACTTATAATTTATCGGATCCCAACAAACACATTGCAAAAGATTATATCAGATTGATCTTAGAGAATATCATTGTATTGAAGATCAAGAGAGAGAGAGAGATACATAGCCATCTAGATACTGATATGGACCCATAGGTCCCGAAGAAATTACTCACACATCAACACAGAGACATCAAGGTTGATGAAGATGGCCCCCCAAACGATTCCCCCTCCGCCAGACTACCGGAAAAAGGCTTAAGTTGGGATCACGCCGGGACAAAAACTTGCGGCGGCGATAAGATTGTTTCGTGTTTTTCGAGGGTTTCAAAATTTATGTGTATTTATAGGCCAAAAATTAGGGCAAACGGAGCGCCAACAAGCTACCCCGGTGCACATACCCCTCAGGACGCGCCCCATTGGCTTGTGGGTCCTTGTGAGTCTTCTGGTCACCCCACAATACTTCTTGGCTCTTTTATGGTTCAGAGAAATCATCGAAAGTTTCATCGTGTATAGACTTCGGTAGGTATTGTTTTTCTATGAAACAAAAAATATGCAGAAAACAGGAACTGACACTGGACACTAAATTAATAGGTTAGTTCATAAAAATAATATATAATAGCATGTAAAGCATACAAAAGTGGTAAACGTATCTATGATATAAAATTATAGATACGTTGAAGACGTATCAGGTACCACATTGTACTTGAGAACGCCAGTCTCTCTTCGAGGACAAGGCTCCGCATCATGTCTATTTGGACTCGTCAAGGGCGATGATTTGCATTGTTATCCTCGTGAAGGTATTGTCGTGGAGCTCAGGCACCGGTGATCGGACTGTGGCGGTGGGCTTAGGCTACTGTATGCTATTTCCCCACAATGCTTTCATGTCATTTTTTGGTTCGATTTTGCTTGTTCGTATTTCTTTTGATGCTGTGAGGGTTTACTCACTGCCTTGTATCGCTTGGCAGTGTACCGTGAGCATTGCTTCATATATAATGATGGGTGAAAGTTTAGAATGATAGACTAAAAGTCTAGAACCAACTGTTAAGATATTTATGAACATTAAGGTCTAGACATCTTAATCATGATATGTAATAATATTAAAACCAAATTTATATGCTGTGCAATTGTCAAAATATAATTCAAGGAGAACTTTTGTTACAAATAAATTTTATATTTAGTATAAGCCAAATTTTCTCTAACTTAATTACGAGTTCATAAGCAATAACACTATATTAAAATTTAGCGACATTATTATGTGGCTAGTTAAGTTATTAAAAATATTCACATTAAGTATGTAATATGGTAAACTAAAATTAAGAAGGTATAAAAATTCAGTACAATTGTGATGAACGAATTGAGTCGAATTGAGATTAATGCAATCCAAACTGAATTTTTTATGCATTCATAATGTTACGGTGCTGCGGTCAACGCAAAGGACAAGTAATACAAGATTTTATCCACTTAAATGGAATAGATAAAACATACTATCCATCTTAACAAATCATGTGAAGAGAATCAATCTTGGAGAAAAATCTAGCATTTAAACTAACACTCACACTCTCAAACTACACAAATGAGGGACAAAGAGTCGATCTAGTGGATCGGATGGTTAAACTTTACGTCCACAAATCAAATATCTTAAGCATTTACTGTATCGAAAGGGGCCGTTGAGCCCTATCTTTGATGGAAATGAGGTTGAGGTGGAGATGAGGGGAGGAGGATCATGGAAGTCATTTATTTCGTAAAAATGTTGTTCTTGCTATAGACTTTCTTTATGGTGTGGATTTTTGGAATCTAGGTGCACATGTACCTGACTTACCAAAAGAAATTAAATATAGTAGTAGAAAAGTCAAATATTTTTGAATTTTTTGCCATAACCATAGTCTGGTCTATACTCACGTGTAAAGTTTAGTGACCAAACGTTTTTCTGTGATCTTTTTGGCAAGAAAGATAAAATTGCTACTACAAAATGTGTGATTAATAAACTTAATATATTATTGGTTTTGTTTTTATTCGCAAAAAATACCACAAAATTCATTTTTCCGTGAAAATTTACATGTGAATAATACACTAGACAATGATTGTTGTAAAAAAGATTAAAATAATATTTGTCAATTTTTTGCAATTTGGGTACATGTGCATCCATGTTCACCATGATATTTGTGCTTTCTAGGGAATTGGATTTTTTTTCTTAAACTCAGTATAGACGCAGATGCTCACGAATATGCACGTAGTTTTTTCGAAGTATAATACATACACATATGCTTGCAAATACGAGACGATCCAAGACCTGGGCCCAACAAATATTGAGATTAACAATCACCCCAGGTTCCTCGTAGTCAGCAAAAATATTTATTTCCAGCTGTTGTTACCCAGAGCATTTGGATGCAAATAAACATTTTAACCTAATTAATAAATATGAATAAATCCTTAACATATATTCCCTTCGTTCCAAATTAGTTATATTATATTTTTTAATACGGATGTATCTAGACATATTTTTAGTGTTAGATATATTTGTATCTAAATAAATCTAAAATAATTAATTTGTGAAAGCGGTAATACTAGACAAATTTTGCTGACCCTTAACATAAGATGATCTCCTAGCAGCCGTAATTGCTGACGTAAACACATATTTCTCTCTCCATTTGCTCTGTTATAAATACCCAGAGCATTGAACTATTTAACTATGCATATTTAACACAGTCGACCGGTCCCTTCAAATATAAATAAGTTGGAAGCATTGAACTATATAATGAAAATCTATATATACTTCCCGAACCTATTAATCACCGTATCGCGGAGAAATCCTCTGTTCTCTTTTCTTGCTATTTTCTACGCAATTCTGAAAATATGTCGTCCCAAGACTCAGAGGGAGAGAGCTATGTTGTTGATTTCATCGTTAACCCCAAGTCCTATGGGGATGTGGAGCATTATGGATGGACCACGGAGGATGAGGAGGACTATTATCCTAAGGAGAAGGACGAGCTGAGCTCAGATGAGGACGAATGTCCATTACCTCAACCTGGGGATATGCATGTGGAATTTAAGAAGTCCAGCTTCCCAAGGAAACCAAAGAGGCCTAAGATTCAGTTCATACCCCCATAGTCTTTTGCACGAATGCAAGAAGGATTTATGTAAGAAGATACTGGAGCTAGAGCAGGAGGTTGGTGAATTGAAGGAGGAAAATTCCATCCTCAAGCGCAAGCTAAGGAAGAAGGGCAGGCCCTCCACTTCATCACCACCACCATCTTGTTCACCACCAAAGGAGAATTGAGTATCGGGTATGGGCACTCCCCTTGGCTTCCGCCAAGCTTGGGGGAGGTGCCCCGGTATCGTATCATCCCACTATATTTTTTGCTTTTACTTATCTTAGTTCAATCTTTTTCCTAGATGAAATAAAGTTCAGTTCGATCCTTTCTTGTTGAGAGTTTGCTTAGTGATCTATCATTGTACTTGTGTGCAAGTTATATAATAAAGTTTAGTTTGAGTTTTTGCTTTCTTTACTTTCATGTTGCAAATAAAATAAAAAGGAATAAGAAAGAAATGAAAGAAAGGAAATAAATAAATAAGATCATATACTAATCCTATGGTAGGTGATGGCACCACATAAGGAAAAGTATAAGTAGGAAATTTTATTAGAGATTGAAAAACATAGCATTAGTCAATGATGCAACTCACAAAAGAATTAATAAGGGAAGAGAAGATCCACATATAAATATACTATCCTAGAAATATTTTGTGATTGTGAGCCCTCATCAAAATATGATATGCCAAAATTGTTGACGTTGGACAAGGAAGACAAGTTAATGGTTTATGTTTGTTTATATTCACATAGAAGTCATATTGTCATAGATCCTTTAACATGTGATGCTTGCCCCCTACCTTTGCTAGCCAAAAATTCCGCACTAAGTAGAGATACTACTTGTGCATCCAAAAACTCTTAAACCCAAATCCTATGGGGAAGAGTCCACCATACCTACCTATGGATCGAGAAAGATCCTTCAAGTAAGTTGTCATCGGTGCAATAAGGCAATAAAAATTGCTTCTAAAAGTGTAATATCATTTAGTGTAAGAGAAAATTGAGCGTTGTACGAACTTGGATGACAAAGAATAAAAGCGACAGACTGCATAATAAAGGTTGTCATCTTGAGGGGCAATACAACATGATGTTCTCTTGCAGTAAGGGATTGAGCATACAAACAAATAAGCGCATTACAACCTCTGCTTCCCTCTGCGAAGGGCCTATCTTTTACTTTTATGCAAGAGTCAAAGTTTTTCTCTAGTCCTTTTATTTTTCTCCTTTGGCAAGCATCACGTGGTGAGGAAAGATCTAGGCACATATGTCCAGTTGAATATAGATAGCATGAGTTATTATTGTTGACATCACCCTTGAGGTGAGGATGTTGGGAGGCGAAACTATAAGCCCCTATCTTTCTATGTGTCCGGTTGAAACGTTTTGCTCATGGGTACGAGGCGAGTGTTAGCAATCGTAGAAGACTATATGATGGTTGAGTATGTGGACTTGCCTAAAGGCTCCGATACGTGACCCTTCCTGAAAAGATGATGAATTGTAGTTGCAAAGTTGACTGAGAACATAGTTTGTTGGTTTCTAATAGAGTTTTTGCTTTATACTTCGATTGTGTGATGAAATATTACTAATTCATGAGAAGTATATGATAAAAGTTCTATGATAAAAGTCCTATGTTTAATTTTGTTGCTGGTATAATAACCAACATGATGCTTCTATGTTCGTATTTTGTTTTTATCGACACCTCTCTCTCTCAAAGCATGGGGACATGTTTTTCGATTTTGGTTTTTGCTTGAGGACAAACGAGGTCTAAGCTTGGGGGAGTTGATACGTCCATTTTGCATCATGTTTTCTTGCTGTTATTTATAATGTTTTTATCCATAATAATGCTTTTTGGAGTAATTCTAATGCCTTTTCTCTCATAATTTGCAAGGAACACACCAAGAGGGAGAATTCCGGCAGCTAGAAATCTGGACCTAGAAAAGCTACGTCAGGTTACCTATTCTACACAACTCCAAACAAGCTGAAACTTCATGGAGATTATTTATGTAATATTTAAGAATTATTAGAGCAAATAACTACTAGAGGGGGCCCACCAGGTGGGCACAACCCACCTGGGTGCGCCAGGGAGCCCAGGCGCGCCCTTGTGGGTTGTGCCCTCCTCGGCCCACCTTCGGTGCCCATCTTCTGGTATATATTCCATTTTGACCTAGAAAAAAGTAGAAGAAGGCTTTCGGGACGAAGCGCCGCCGCCTCAAGGCGGAACTTGGGCAGGAGCACTTTTGCCCTCCGGCGGAGCGATTCCGCCGGGGGAACTTCCCTCCTGGAGGGGGAAATCATCGTCATCATCATCACCAACAACTCTCCCATCTTGGGGAGGGCAATCTTCATCAACATCTTCAACAGCACCAACTCCTCTCAAATCCTAGTTCATCTCTTGAGTTCAATCTTGTTACTGGAAATATAGATTAGTGCTTGTGGGTGACTAGTAGTGTTGATTACGTCTTGTAGTTGATCACTATATGGTTTATTTGGTGGAATATTATATGTTCAGATCCATTATGCTATTAATACCCCTCTGATCTTGAGCATGATTATTATTTGTCAGTAGTTACTTTTGTTCTTGAGGTCACGGGAGAAATCATGTTGCAAGTAATCATGTGAATTTGATATGTGTTCGATATTTTGATAGTATGTATGTTGTGATTCCCTTAGTGGTGTCATGTGAACGTCGACTACATGACACTTCACCATATTTGGGCCTAAGGGAATGCATTGTGGAGTAGCAATTAGATGATGGGTTGCGAGAGTGACACAAGCTTAAACCCCAGTTTATGCGCTATTCCATAAGGGACCGACTGGATCCAAAAGTTTAATGTATGGTTAGAATTTATTCTTAATACTTTTCTTGTAGTTGCGGATGCTTGCGAGAGGGTTAATCATAAGTAGGAGGTTTTTTCAAGTAAGAGCAACACCTAAGCACCGGTCCACCCACATATCAAATTATCAAAGTACCGAACACGAATTAAACCAACATGATGAAAGTGACTAGATGAAATCCCCGTGTACCCTTAAGAGCGCTTTGCTTATCATAAGATGTCGCTTTGACCTGTCCTTTTCCTCAAAAGGATTGGGCTACCTTGCTACACTTTTGTTACTATATTCGTTACTTGCTCGTTACAAATTATCTTGCTATCAAACTACTTCGCTACTTACAATTTCAGCACTTACAGACATTACCTTACTGAAAACTACTTGTCATTTCCTTCTGCTCCTCGTTGGGTTCGAGACTCTTACTTATCGAAAAGAGCTACAATTGATCCCCTATACTTGTGGGTCATCATAGCCATGTCGATGGTTTTGACCTCCTTCTGCCTACCTATCATGGTGGGGTCTTAGGAGCTGCTTGGTTTGAGACCAAGTTTGCCAATGGTTGCCACACCTAAGCTTAGGCAAGTTTGACCAACTTAGGTGGGTGTTTGATTCAAGCCACATATTTGGCAAGCCACACTAGGACCCCACATTACATACACACACAAAATGTGGCAAGATTCCCTTAGGCTTGCCAACTTGTGGCTCTCATTTTGTAGAACCAACCTTAGACAAGCTTGGCAAAAATGTGTGGCAAAGTGTGGCAATGCTAGGCCTAGAACCAAACAGCCCCTTAAGCACTAGGTGGAAAATGTGTGCTTCCCTTCCTGGTGGATGATCTTTGTGCATTTTGAAGTCGGTCAGAGGTTTGAC
This sequence comes from Hordeum marinum, assembly GCA_022496015.1. Taxonomy (NCBI): domain Eukaryota; kingdom Viridiplantae; phylum Streptophyta; class Magnoliopsida; order Poales; family Poaceae; genus Hordeum; species Hordeum marinum. Next base: position 414,987,055 of record CM039677.1, on the reverse strand, counting down.
ACACGATGTCAGGGCGACAGCCTCAGGTGGTGGGCCACAACTCTTGTTCGTGGCGCGTCATTACTTTATAAATTTGTTGGCACACATGAGTCTTATCGTTCGAAACATAGTGATGGCGTTAAGTTTGCATGCACGCCGTAGATAAATAAATAGTGCCGCCATGCCAAATTTGTTTACACCACACATAATTGTACTTTACCTTTTTTTAAACTTAATTAGTCTTTTTTTATTCGGCTTGTTATTAGCTATGGCGTTGCTGCTTAGGCCCACACTAGCAGTGGCCCACCTGAGTCAACTACCCGCCTATAGTAAAAGACCTAGTCGTCGTCGCCCTCTCATTTCAACTCCCCCTCGACCAACCGCCACCCGTCGCCTCTCGTCGATGCCTCGTCGCCGCCCGTCCTCTCCTCTTCATACCAGCAAGGTTCACTCCTCTCCGTCCTCTGCATCTCCTTCCTCATCTCTCTATGATTTAGGATTGCTATGTGCAAAAAAATTAGATTGCTATGTGTAGAAATTTTAGTACATACATATAATGGATTGCTCTTTGTGATTTAGAATCGAAATTTGATTCCATGGATTGCTTTGTGTAGAAATGTTTGTCATAATCCGATGTAAAATCCGATGCTTTTTGAGTAGATTTTTTTATTTGTGTCTTCCTCCATGTATTTTGTTTACTTGTGTATATACATGTTACTAGTATAGAATTATATACATGTTACTTTTCAATATGTTTAGAATCTGATTATATACTTAGTTTTCAATATGTTTTTGTGTAGTATGGAGCAACCAGCACCATGCTGAGTGTGCAGGTCAAGGTGCGCAACCAGCCTTGCAACTGTCACCTTGTTCGGCATTTACTTCGAGTCGTGTTTTGTTCCTGCATCGGCAACAAATTATATGACCCTTCTAATAGTTTGTTCATTTGACTTTTTTGATATTTCCACTAATGCAGTGTGTGTGTGTTTTTGGTTTTTCTTACACAGATCATCCCTTGCAATGCGAGATTGGATTTCAATGAACTCATTACTGGAGACATTGCCATCTTCGACTCTCCTGAGGGCCCCTACATCGTGGAGGTCAATAATGGAAGGAACATAACCCCGATTGGAGGAGATGAATGGGATCGTGTCATCGCCCACATGCATCTCCTTGGGGGTGAATTGATCAGCTTCTAGTTCAGAAGAGAAACTCCAAAAGTAGCTGTTATCTATCTCAACTATGACGAACAAGATGATGACTCACTTGATGAAGAACTCTTTGCCCAAAGAATGACCAGGTTGAGCGAGAATGAAACAGACACGCTCTGGCGAAAGCTTCCGCCACGTGATGCCTACGTCGGGGTGCCCGTGACCCACCTGACACATACGATGGTTAACTGCCATATCATGGTATGTTTCTTATTGCTGTAGCTAGTAATGTGATATGCTTAGTACATATAGTAATGTGATGATATGCTTAGTATCTTAATGTGATGATATGCTTAATTAGTGTATAGTAATGTGATATGCTTAATATATATGTAATGTGATCTATGCTTATAGTATAGTAATGCAATGATATGCTTAGTATATTAATGTGATGAAATGCTTAGTGTGTTTATATAGTAATGCCATATGTTTAGTAATGCGATATGCTTAATTAGTAATGTGATATGTTTAGTATATATAGTAATATATTAATGTGATCTATGCTTAGTATATATAGTAATGCGATCTATGCTTAAAGTATATATAGTAATGCGGTGATATGCTTAGTATATTAATATGATGATATGCTTAGTGTATAATAATGTGATATGCTTAGTAATGTGATATATTGATTATAGTGTAGTAATGTGTGATGATATGATCATCGTGTTTTTTTTCCAAAAATTACCTAAGAGGCTATGTGTGAGCTGTGGTGTCGAGCTGGATGAAGAAGGCATTGCTGAACTACGCCTTACCAGAAGGGGCGCCATCACCACTTGTGCTTACGCAGTGGACACGGAGGACACACTATCTTCACTATGGCTGGGTGGAGCAACTTCCTCGCCGACAAGGAGCTCCGGGTTGGACAGGTCGTCTTAGTCACTATCAGGAACACCCACGCCATGACTTGAGGATGATGACCGTTTTCGACATCCTTTAACTATGCTATAGCTAGTTTGCTCCGATTTATGAGGATTTTATAATAGGTACTTATTATTAACTCTAGCTAGCTAGTACTTCTTGTGAGATTGACACTTATTATTAACTCGATGCATTGTTTTATTGGGATAATTCCTCGTGTGCAATGCAAAATGCTAAATGTTATGTGCAATGCAAAATCCTAAATGTGATGTGATGTGATTTTTTTGGCTACAGAAAACGTTCCTGGCGTGCATTGCACGCTGCTAGGTGAGCGATTATAATGGTGGCGTAGCCTACATGGCACACCATCAACGCGTAGAATACCACTGACGTGGGACCCTACACCACCATTATTTTTTAACAATGACGCCATATTAGTGGCATCGGCCTACCACGCCAGCACAACCATTTTTGCCATGTCATAGCTAGGCTTTTATGCACTAGTGTCCAGTGGACTCCATGGTGATGATGGTGGTTGTTCCCTTTGTCGTGTGGCCTGCATGACTATAGCGGCGGATTACATTCGCCCTTGTGCTATACCTATGCATATGTCAGGCCGAGTCGGACTTCGGGTCGGGTCGAAAAAAGCTCGGTGCCGAAAACCCAGGTCCGAGCCTGGTCCAGCCCGACCACCAGGCCTAATAAAATTGAGCCTAGGCTGAGCCCGAAAAAGCAAGACACGCCCCGGTTGGTTCGGTCCGACTACGACCGAAATCTGATTTTGGACAAGCCCGAGCCCGACCAGGGTCGATCGTCGGGCTCTGTTTTCAGGCCCGATCCCGGCATGATTAGGCCCAATCCGGCCCGGGATTTTCGGGCCATCCGGATCGGTCTGCCCATGGCCAGCTATAGCCCTTGCTCTTCCCGCGGGAGTGGAAATGCCTAGAGCTCGATCGGGTAGACTAGTCTTTGCTGCGGTGATGGCCTAGGTGCCTCATGGTGGTGGGGTTTGGATCCGAGGGAAAACTTTGCTCTTTGGTGACAACGATGGGTTACTACTACTCACGAAGGAGTTTTTAAATTTCGATGAAGAAGAAGTGTGATGTAGCACATCAACAGGAAACATTTCCCTATGTTAAGAACCACGTTTTATCGAATTAGTAGGAGGCACCACACTAATAACTTTTACAACACATGCACATAAACAAAATAATTGCTTGCACCCAACAGAGGCAAGGGGGATCATCACTCCACTTCTTCTTGCGAGTTACAATATTAAAAATAAATAGTTTGGTGATAGCAAAATCATTTTACCGATTATAGGAATTTGCAAACTACTCACTCTGTCCCATAATGTAAGACGTTTTTTTAACACTAGTGTAGTATTAAAAAATGTCTGACATTATGGGATGAAGGGAGTAATTGAGAATGGACACGAGGACCATAGGTTCACTAGTTACATCTCTCTCAAAAGCATAATAACGAAGGATAAAAAAAATTACTATTGGACAATTGGCAGAATTGCACATAGTTATAAAGATCATCCATGGCATAATCATTACATAGGCGTTACATCCATAATAAATAGACCGTTAAACTTACTGACATCCACTGCTATTTCTCTACTAGAAAACGCTATCCAGCATGCATATCAAAGTAGTAAGTTCGTAATAAACAGAGTAACGCAATAAGTAAGATGACATAATGTAGACATAATAGGACCAATCAATATGATCAAACTCCATCGTTTTATCATTAGTAGAAACAACACAAGTACATGCTCTTATCTTTCCTATCACTGGACATGATCACTGCAAGGTTGAACCTACCACAAAACACCCCTCCCGCCGAGGATAAATTAATCAAATTTGGCCAAAGTAGACCAATAAATCAGAGAGATACAAAAGCTATAAAACTACACAAATAGAAAGGGTCGAGAAATCAAAATAGATAAATGAGTAATCTAACCATAAACTTATAATTTATCGGATCCCAACAAACACATTGCAAAAGATTATATCAGATTGATCTTAGAGAATATCATTGTATTGAAGATCAAGAGAGAGAGAGAGATACATAGCCATCTAGATACTGATATGGACCCATAGGTCCCGAAGAAATTACTCACACATCAACACAGAGACATCAAGGTTGATGAAGATGGCCCCCCAAACGATTCCCCCTCCGCCAGACTACCGGAAAAAGGCTTAAGTTGGGATCACGCCGGGACAAAAACTTGCGGCGGCGATAAGATTGTTTCGTGTTTTTCGAGGGTTTCAAAATTTATGTGTATTTATAGGCCAAAAATTAGGGCAAACGGAGCGCCAACAAGCTACCCCGGTGCACATACCCCTCAGGACGCGCCCCATTGGCTTGTGGGTCCTTGTGAGTCTTCTGGTCACCCCACAATACTTCTTGGCTCTTTTATGGTTCAGAGAAATCATCGAAAGTTTCATCGTGTATAGACTTCGGTAGGTATTGTTTTTCTATGAAACAAAAAATATGCAGAAAACAGGAACTGACACTGGACACTAAATTAATAGGTTAGTTCATAAAAATAATATATAATAGCATGTAAAGCATACAAAAGTGGTAAACGTATCTATGATATAAAATTATAGATACGTTGAAGACGTATCAGGTACCACATTGTACTTGAGAACGCCAGTCTCTCTTCGAGGACAAGGCTCCGCATCATGTCTATTTGGACTCGTCAAGGGCGATGATTTGCATTGTTATCCTCGTGAAGGTATTGTCGTGGAGCTCAGGCACCGGTGATCGGACTGTGGCGGTGGGCTTAGGCTACTGTATGCTATTTCCCCACAATGCTTTCATGTCATTTTTTGGTTCGATTTTGCTTGTTCGTATTTCTTTTGATGCTGTGAGGGTTTACTCACTGCCTTGTATCGCTTGGCAGTGTACCGTGAGCATTGCTTCATATATAATGATGGGTGAAAGTTTAGAATGATAGACTAAAAGTCTAGAACCAACTGTTAAGATATTTATGAACATTAAGGTCTAGACATCTTAATCATGATATGTAATAATATTAAAACCAAATTTATATGCTGTGCAATTGTCAAAATATAATTCAAGGAGAACTTTTGTTACAAATAAATTTTATATTTAGTATAAGCCAAATTTTCTCTAACTTAATTACGAGTTCATAAGCAATAACACTATATTAAAATTTAGCGACATTATTATGTGGCTAGTTAAGTTATTAAAAATATTCACATTAAGTATGTAATATGGTAAACTAAAATTAAGAAGGTATAAAAATTCAGTACAATTGTGATGAACGAATTGAGTCGAATTGAGATTAATGCAATCCAAACTGAATTTTTTATGCATTCATAATGTTACGGTGCTGCGGTCAACGCAAAGGACAAGTAATACAAGATTTTATCCACTTAAATGGAATAGATAAAACATACTATCCATCTTAACAAATCATGTGAAGAGAATCAATCTTGGAGAAAAATCTAGCATTTAAACTAACACTCACACTCTCAAACTACACAAATGAGGGACAAAGAGTCGATCTAGTGGATCGGATGGTTAAACTTTACGTCCACAAATCAAATATCTTAAGCATTTACTGTATCGAAAGGGGCCGTTGAGCCCTATCTTTGATGGAAATGAGGTTGAGGTGGAGATGAGGGGAGGAGGATCATGGAAGTCATTTATTTCGTAAAAATGTTGTTCTTGCTATAGACTTTCTTTATGGTGTGGATTTTTGGAATCTAGGTGCACATGTACCTGACTTACCAAAAGAAATTAAATATAGTAGTAGAAAAGTCAAATATTTTTGAATTTTTTGCCATAACCATAGTCTGGTCTATACTCACGTGTAAAGTTTAGTGACCAAACGTTTTTCTGTGATCTTTTTGGCAAGAAAGATAAAATTGCTACTACAAAATGTGTGATTAATAAACTTAATATATTATTGGTTTTGTTTTTATTCGCAAAAAATACCACAAAATTCATTTTTCCGTGAAAATTTACATGTGAATAATACACTAGACAATGATTGTTGTAAAAAAGATTAAAATAATATTTGTCAATTTTTTGCAATTTGGGTACATGTGCATCCATGTTCACCATGATATTTGTGCTTTCTAGGGAATTGGATTTTTTTTCTTAAACTCAGTATAGACGCAGATGCTCACGAATATGCACGTAGTTTTTTCGAAGTATAATACATACACATATGCTTGCAAATACGAGACGATCCAAGACCTGGGCCCAACAAATATTGAGATTAACAATCACCCCAGGTTCCTCGTAGTCAGCAAAAATATTTATTTCCAGCTGTTGTTACCCAGAGCATTTGGATGCAAATAAACATTTTAACCTAATTAATAAATATGAATAAATCCTTAACATATATTCCCTTCGTTCCAAATTAGTTATATTATATTTTTTAATACGGATGTATCTAGACATATTTTTAGTGTTAGATATATTTGTATCTAAATAAATCTAAAATAATTAATTTGTGAAAGCGGTAATACTAGACAAATTTTGCTGACCCTTAACATAAGATGATCTCCTAGCAGCCGTAATTGCTGACGTAAACACATATTTCTCTCTCCATTTGCTCTGTTATAAATACCCAGAGCATTGAACTATTTAACTATGCATATTTAACACAGTCGACCGGTCCCTTCAAATATAAATAAGTTGGAAGCATTGAACTATATAATGAAAATTTCAACCTCAAATACTTAACATGTCGCATTATAATTCATTGGCCTGTATACTTCATTCATTGACAAATAAATATTTAATTAATTCTATCACAATACAGTTAGCAAATTGGTATGATTGGTTCATGGTCCATGAACTCAATCATACAAGGATGAATAAACCCTTGAACATATCTGACACAGCGTTCAAAAATAAAGGAAAGCTGAATTCTTTAGGCTAAATTCATCACAACTCCACCTCGGTTATTGAAATTGTCACATAGTTGCATAGTCCATCTTCTTTTTTTACTTCACCAACCACTAATACTTTACAAGTTTCACTACAATAAAGTTGGCAAAGTGATATGAATATATGGTGTGTTCATGAACAATGTACAGGAGCCAACCAAAACGGCAGGCGCGATAGCTCCGTGGCACCTTCGAACTCCTGCACTACCTCCTTGTTTGATCCAATGTTATACATGTGCAAGCATTTGTCGTGAGGGCTCATCCAATACAAGGGGTTGGGACGCAACCTAAACTTGTTGGCTGGACACCACGCTGCACGACCCGAGCCCGCAAGTATCGCGCGGCCGCCGATGTTGTTCACCCTGACACATCTCGACCTGCAAAACCCATCTTATAGATGGCAACATCATTGACAGTGCGCAAATCGAAGCCCGCGAAGAAGATCCACACCGTGTGAAGCTTGCCGTCGAGGTCCTGGAGAAAGCTTTTATAATGCACGCATCCATCGCCGCTTGGATGGTAGGTAAGCTCGACCCCCTTCGTTTTCACGGTGCTCCACGTCGGCTCCGGCGAGAACTCCAGCACACCGTACTTAGTATTGTTGATTGTATAGTAAAATTTGCCACCGTACGGTGTCAGACTGTGGACGTGCTCCTTGTTCCACTCCCGATATTCCCCGAGCACCACCAACTTGCCCCCGAGATCATACTCGTACCTCACCCACTCCGGCGTCGCCGAACCGAGGTGGCAATACCATAGAACGGTGCTGTCATATGGCTCGGCCAGGATCGCCGTGCAGCCGCCGGGAGCCGTGGGATCGCCTGAGAGCACTCATTGGGAACCCACCGGCGGAGCTTGGGCCAGCGACGGCAGCGCAACCTGGCCGTGCTCCGGATCCTGCGGGTTCCACAGGAAGGTGGAGGAGATGTCCGGGTCCCAGGCGAGCACCCAGCCCTGCGCGGTGACCCAGTTCCGCTTGCTGAGCAGCGGGCCGATCTCGCACGGCCGGTACACGCCGTCGGGGGCAGCGTACAGCTTCATCATCCGCTTGTCGCCGTAGCTGAGGACGAGACAGGGCAGCGGCGACATCGCCATGAAAGATGGAGATATTCCTCTCGCGCGCGTAGCGAGCTGTGCGAGCTTATGATGATTTTCCGGAATTCGATTTTCCAGTGACCGGGCGATGCGGCGGCGTTATGCTAGTAGGACGACGAGTTCTGGTGCAACACGGAGACGTGTTTGGGTCTCTTTTGTTATTTTATGAGACAAGTTTGGGTCTGGTTCGTGTGGCGCCCAGTCTCTCTTGACGCGAACCGACCGAAGCGATGATGGCCGTCTCGGCCCGCTGGATACTTGGGTTCGATTCTGGATCAGAATCAACTGTACGATTAAAAAACAAATGCGTACATGTACATGTTAGTCCCTGCAAAGAAACTTAAATGTTAAACATACCTGATTTCTATTAATAAATATTCAAATTTGTGTGCTGGACGGAAGAAGAAGATTTTATTATTATCTATAATAGCAAACATTACATCCATCCGTTCGGATTTGTTTTTCATAGTAGGGGGGCTAAAGCAAAAAAAACAAACAAACAGAGGAATATGATGGTGGAAGGTGATGTGGAAAAAAACAGACGAAACAGATGATGGTGAAAGGAGAGACGAAAAAAATCAAACAAACATGGAAGGAGAAACGGAAAAAAATTTCATGAAACACTGGCTACCAAGTCCCCGATGGAAGAGACGGGAGAGGGGCGAGCAATTCCCCCACACTAATCACGCGTGTAGAAATATATTTGTTATGATTTTGATTTTATCCTTAATATCCGTTATTTGTTTTCGAAAAATCTGTTATTGGTTGCTTATGCCACAAAAGCAATGATTAGTACAGTTATATTGAGGATACAAATAAAAATAACAAACCCCCTGCCAGAGCTAACATCAAAATTCACCAAGAACCAATCTGCTTTCACATCTTGCATCTATTTCGTCTTATGCGTAAGCAGCATTTAACCTTGTTGTGGCGGCAAACGAAGCTTCATTTGAAGTGTTCCTAAAAATGAGCATACTGCTAGTCACTCAATATTCATCCAGTCGGCAACTCAAATATGCAATAGGTCTCGCGGGGAATTTTTGGTCTTAGAGCATCTATGGCCGGACTTGGCAAATCTGGCCCCTCAAACGCCTGCGGACGCGTCTGGACGCGTCCGTGGACACTCACCGGACACCCCTTAAATTTTGCGTCGTACATCCACATATAGCAAAATCGGAACCTCAAATCCATGCAATCCATGCACGTCGATCATACGAAATAAACTGTTCGAATGCCAAAGTTCGAAAGAAAGCAAAGCAAAGCAAATCATAGTTTAACGAACCGGACATGACAAAATGAAATCAATGTTCGAGCGTGACCGATGGCCTTATCCATGCGCGTCGATCATACGAAACAAACTGTTCGAATGCCAAAGTTCGAAAGCAAAGCAAAGCAAAGCAAATCATAGTTTAACAAACCGGACATGGCAAAATGAAATCAATGTCCGAGCGTGACCGATGGCCTTCGATCACTCGATGTGCGGCTGCTGCGAGAAGAGGACCGCGTCCTGCTCCTCCTGAATCCTTGCCGGCAGCTCGACCTGCATCCGGGCATGCTGCTCTGTCTGAATCCTTGCTACCTCCTCCGCCTGCATCCGGACCGCCTCCTCCGCCGCCCTCCGAACGTTGATCTCCTTCTTCTTGTACGCAAGCCACTTCTTTGCTTGCTCATCCAAGCCGGTCTCGTCTGCCAACATGATCTTCGCATCTTCCGCGTCCCGTGCAAGTTGTAACTTCTCCTTCTCGAAATCCATGTCGGCAAATGTCTTGGCCTTCTCGAGCTCCCATTTGATCACCGCTTCACGCTTCTACAACTCGATCTTCTCCCTCTCAATTGCAAGCTTCTTCTCCACCCTAGTTCTGTCCCACTGCATCCTTTCCTTTTGCGCTTCCATGAGGAGCTTTTACCTCTCCTCTTTCTTGCTCTACCTAGCCAAAAAAATCCCTGTCCATGTTGACGACATTTTGGTAGCCGCGGCAGCACGGGCGAGACGTGCCTTCTCCCACTTGTTTCCCATGACTTGGCGGTTGTCCTTTGGCACGGTGGCTTTTCCGTTCTCGTCCATGACAACATCGTCCTCTTCATCGTCCAACCCAATTGATTGGTTGGAGCTTGAGCCATCATTCCTCTTCTTGGCGGCTTTGAGCTCAGCCACAACTATGGTCCACTTCGTCTTGCCATTCAATAGGAGCCAACAATGGCTAAAAGCAAATGACTTCTTCTCCTCCTCGTGATACAGAGTTGCTGCCATCGCTGTCTAGGGAACAACATTTGTATGAGTACGAGAATGCAAACACAAGAAGCATATGCAATGGACGAGAAGACGAGGAAATCGAGCTTACTTGAGTTGCGATTCCAAACCCACTTTGAGGGCGTTTGGTCACTTGTGCATAGTAGTCGACGTACTTGTTCACTTCCCCTTGAATGACCCCCCAACGGTGTTGGAGAGATGCCACATTGCGAGTGCTCAGATAGGATGCGGCTGCACATACTCCTTTTGCTCATGAAACTCCTTCCAAATCTTCGTCCAATAGGTGCCCCCCTTTTGCTCCGTGCCGCATATTGGATCCATCGTTGTGGCCAACCAAGCTCTGACCAACAAAATGTCCGCGTATCTTGAGAATGCCGGACCTCTTGCCTTCGTCGTCTTCTCCTTCTTCTTCTTCCTCGGATTGGGGTCGGATGTGTTCCTAACTTCAAAAGTGGTGGGAGCCTCCAATTCATACTCTACTTGGGTCGATGCTTCATTCTCATCGATCATCGTCGACATGAACGCCTCCTATATGATTAAGATATGCAATTATTCATCACGAGCGAAAGAAACTAGAGGCCAAGAGCAAAGAAAACACATCGGGTCTTGTTCGGTCATTCCGTCGAACAGGTTGAGTCATCCCGGGCAGTGTCGGAGCCCGTGCTCGTCCATGCCCGAACGAGCTCTGGCGAGTCACACATCCATCGTTGGCATCTGCATGGGCGGAAAGCTTTCCGGAATGGCCCAGCCACCGCTCGATCGTCATTGGGGTCGGTGCGGGGATCTGGCCGCGGCGGAGGAGACATCTGCTCCAGCGTGTCCGAACCTCCCTACGACGCCACAATCGCCGCCTCCCTCTCTCGCTGTCGGCGTCGCCGCAACTTGCGGGCGACGTTCTCTGCCTTGCAAGTCACCACGGACGAATTCACGCCCCCGACGGATGAGGCGGACTACGTCTCCGTCGCGGCGGTGTGGGTCGGGCTGGACGACATCTTCGGCGGTGGATCGGGACCCAAGGCAAGGATTGGGAGCAAGGGTGGAGACGGGCGAGGGAATTGTTTTAGAGCGGCGGGAGGAGGAGGAAGGGTTTGGGGAATTTGGTACAATTTGGGGTGAGGACGGGTTGTCAGGTCCGACGTGGCAGGCGTGCCCGGGCACACACATTCCTGCCTCATATTTGGGCTGGATATGGGGGATGCCGGTCAGCCCGGGCATTTGAGGGCCGTTTGAGAGGCCCATCTGGGTAAAAAAAAGTGATCGGACGGCCTGCCCGGACGTTTGAGGCGGGTATAAGGGGTCCGGCTGTAGATGCTCTTACTTCTTGATGCTTTAGTTGTTAAGGCTTTGAATTTGAACTCAATTTCCTTCTCGTCTGATTGCAGGACTCTAGTCGATGTCACCGAAGAAAGGAATTTTCATGGAAACTCGATACATTAGAGGAACCCGTCTATTCTGGCACATTTCTTCAACCTCACTTCTTGCTTTAGATCTTTATGGATCAAGCACTTTCCGAGGCTCAATAGTCTACTGGCTCATTCTCTTGCTAGAAAGATCTTTCTCCGCAGATCCTCTTCTAGTTGTTCCTTCTTATGCAGTAAAGCCTCCAGATGTAATTTCAAAATGGTCTTTGGAGTCATCTCCTTTCCCTTGGGGAAACTCCTCTCTGTACATTGTTTAGGTTGCTTAATGATAAAGTCGAACACTCTAGGGGACTTAAGTTTGCCAAAACAGATAGCCCATAACGTCAAGTACAAATGAAGGAGGCACAATTCGTATGGAGATTTGGTGACTTCTTTCTATTCCTTTTCTTTCTCGAAGTAACATACAATAATCCAAGGATGAGTCTCTGGAGGGAAGTTTTTTAGTTGGAGTCCATAGTTTTCTTAAATACAAATTATATTCAAAACTTTTAGAGGACAATCTTAGAGAAAAATAACTACATGCATGGCGCCACCGTAAAGACAGGTACGGGCGGCCGTGCCGGGTAGCTGTAATATAGTACGTCTTAAATACGTGCTAATTTATCAATCCCAATAGGCCGTAGCGATTCGTTTGGAGGAGAGGAACAACTGAGATAAGGAACGAACAGAAAACGACTATCTTTCAAGGTGGGCTAGCACTTAAGTGGCCCATGGTATCTCTCCTCCATGTTAGATAGATGACTACATCAAAGCTATTTCCTCGACCATATAGAGTTGGACTTAGCAAATCCGTCCCTCTAAACGTTCACGGATCGCGTCTCTCATAAAAATATTTAGAACCGGACTTAACAAATCTGTCCCAATAAACGTCCACGGACATGCCTGGGCAGTTACTAATCACCTCTCAAATGTCCTCATTCACAACCGGGTGTTTATTAGCAAATTCTCAAATCCATATAATTACATATAACATAAAATCTAGTCTAATATTTGTTGGTGCCCATCTTTGGTTGTTCCCTTTCATGCCCATGTCCAGCGGCCGCAAGACCCGTGAAGTAAAGATCTGATCGCCGATAAGAAAGAGTAGGACATGGGACATGGACTGGCACACACGGGGCACGAGGCGTCTCGACTATCTCACATGATCAATGCGGATGCGGCGCCAGGGGGTGTCGGTCACCCGTTGTGGCTCTAAACTGGGGTGCGACTCCACCTCTACGGCCTCAGTCGCAAGGGTTACAACTGCCTTCACTCCCTCTGCCTCACACGACAGGCACACGGCTTCATAACACAGGATGGGTTGTGATGCATGTCGTCGTTTACCTCCAATCCAAAACCTGATGCCTCGGGAAGACACACCACCGATGGGGTTGCGCCGCCACCCCGATGTTGGGGTGCCAGACAGACCGCGTCGCCTTCTGGGTGTGGCTAGAGTGGAAAATTGTCACGACCATTCGACCAGGTTTCAAATAGTCCTAACCTAGTCGTTGCCCACGTCCACTCCAGCCACCACCGTCTCTCAGACACAAAGCCCCGCCCCATTGGACGCCAGGCACCTGGCTAATGGCACAGCGAGAAGAAGCAATCACTAGTAGAAAACAGGGCTTTGGTCCAGGCCGGGCCAGCCCATTAGTCCCAGTTCAGTCACGAAGAGGGACCAATGGGGGCAATGGTCCCGGTTCGTGAGGCCAGGGGGTTGGCCGGGCCACGTGGGGCATTGGTCCCGGTTCTTCAGACACCTTTGGTTCTGGTTCCTGACACGAACCGGGACCACTGTGCCTCGCTCTTGGCCCACAACCATTGGTCCTGGTTCATGTCTGGAACCGGTACCAAAGGGGGTCCTTTAGTCCTGGTTCTAGCCACGAACTGGGACCAATGAGATGCCTATATATACCCCCTCGCCGGCGAGTAGAGCACTCCACATTGCTCTGTTTTTTTGGCCGGCGAGGGAAGAGCTTTGTGGTGCTCTAGCTCACCTCCTATGCACATGAGGTGTTTGATGAAATGCCCAAGCCACATTTAAGCTTTCTCCTCTCGAAGTTCCTTGTCCAAGCTCCATTTTACTCAAGATTTGTCTAGGTTTGGAGGTCCATCTTGTCCCGTCCCTGTCCTCACCGCCGTCGATCGCCCGCGCCCATCTCGGTGTCGGCACCACCGTGGTTAGCCTCTTCTTCTTATCTTCTTCTAAAAGAAAAAAGTTTTTACTTGTATGATTTAGATAGATACTTGTGTAATTTTCTTACTTTTATTATTGTATTTATTTTGGTCACTATTGTACTTTGGCTTCAATGTGATGATGAATTTTTATTAATTTGATCACTTCTGTATTCATGATATGTTGTAATGGTTTTTAATACACTTTATTATATAATGCACATAGATGAACCGGCAATGGATGTACGGTGACCGACACACCTCCGAGTATATTAAGGGCCTGCATAATTTTCTCGAAGCGGCAGAGGCAAACAAGCAGAATGGTTTTATCCATTGTCCATGTATGGTCTGTGAGAATACGAAGGCTTTCTCCAACTCTAAAACCCTTCACTTCCACCTGCTTGAGAAGGGTTTTATGCCACACTATAATGTTTGGACAAAGCACGGAGAAAGAGGGGTTATGATGGAAGACAATGAAGAAGAAGAGGATGATGACAACTATGTGCCTCCTGAATATGGTGATGCTGCAATGGGGGAAGATGAAGATCAAGAGGAACCAGACGATGTGCTCGATGATGATCTTCGCCGGGTCATTGTTGATTCAAAGAGACAATGCGGAAGTGAAAAGGAGAAGTTGAAGTTCGATCGCATGCTAGAGGATCACAAAAAAGGGTTGTACCCCAATTGCGAAGATGGCAACACAAAGCTCGGTACCACACTAGAATTGCTGCAGTGGAAGGCAAAGAATGGTGTACCTGACAAAGGATTTGAGAAGCTACTGAAAATATTGAAGAACAAGATTCCAAAGGATAACAAATTGCTCGACAGTACTTACGCAGCAAAGAAGGTTGTATGCCCTCTAGGATTGGAGGTGCAGAAGATACATGCATGCCCTAATGACTGCATCCTCTACCGCGGTACATATGAGGATTTGAACGCATGCTCGGTATGCGGTGCATTGCGGTATAAGATCAGACGAGATGACCCTGGTGATGTTGACGGCGAGCGCCCCAGGAAGAGGGTTCCTGCCAAAGTGATGTGGTATGCTCCTATAATACCATGGTTGAAACTGTTGGGAGATGTAGTAGTAAATCAAAATTTTCCTACGTGTCACCAAGATCTATCTATGGAGAAACCAGCAAACGAGCGGGGAGAGATTGGATCTTCATACCTTTGAAGATCGCTAAGCGGAAGCGTTGCTAGAACGCGGTTGATGGAGTCGTACTCGTAGCGATTCAGATCGCGGTAGATCCGATCAAGTGCCGAACGGACGACACCTCCGCGTTCAACACACGTGCAGCCCGGTGACGTCTCCTACGCCTTGATCCAGCAAGGTGGGAGGAGAGGTTGAGGGAGAGCTCCGGCAACACGATGACGTGGTGGCGGTGGAGCTGCGTGGTACTCCGACAGAGCTTCGCTAAGCACTACGGAGAACAAGGAGAGGGAGGAGTAGGGCTGCACCAGGGAGGAGATGAACTCGTGTGTTGTGCAGCCCCAAATACCTCCACTATATATAGGAGGAGGGGAGGAGAGGTGCTGCGCCCTAGGGTTCCACCCTAGGGGTGGCGGCAGCCTCCAGAAACCCATCTGGCCGGCGGCCAGGGCAAGGAGAGGTGGAGGCGCCCTAGGGTGGGCCTTAAGGCCCATCTAAGCCTAGGGTTTGCCCCCTCCACCCTTGCTGCGCCTTGGGCTGTGGTGGGAGGCGCACCAGCCCACCTAGGGGCTGGCTCCCTCCCATTCTTGGCCCATGGAACCTTCCGGGGCAGGTGGGCCCACTTGGTGGACCACCAGAACCCTTCCGGTGGTCCCGGTACACTACCGTAGACACCCGGAACACTTCCGGTAACCAAAACCTCACTTCCTATATATCAATCTTTGTCTTCGGACCATTCCGGGACTCCTCGTGACGTCCAGGATCTCATCCGGGACTCCGAACAACCTTCGGTAACCACATACACTATTTCCCTATAACCCTAGCGTCATCGAACCTTAAGTGTGTAGACCCTACGGGTTCGGGAGACACGTAGACATGACCGAGACACCTCTCCGGCCAATAACCAACAGCGGGATCTGGATACCCATGTTGGCTACCACGTACTCCACGATGATATCATCGGATGAACCACGATGTCAAGGATTCAATCAATCCCGTATACAATTCCCTTTGTCTATCGGTATGGTACTTGCCCGAGATTCGATCGTCGGTATCCCCATACCTTGTTCAATCTCGTTACCGGCAAGTCTCTTTACTCGTTCCGTAATACATCATCCCGTGACTAACTCCTTAGTCACATTGAGCTCATAATGATGATGTCTTACCGATTGGGCCTAGAGATACCTCTCCGTCACACGGAGTGACAAATCCCAGTATCGATTCGTGTCAACCCAACAGACACTTTCGGAGATACCCGTAGCGTACCTTTATAGCCACCCAGTTACGTTGTGACGTTTTGCACACCCAAAGCATTCCTACGGTATCCGGGAGTTACACAATCTCATGGTCTAAGGAAACGACACTTGACATTGAAAAGCTTTAGCAAACGAACTACACGATCTTGTGCTATGCTTAGGATTGGGTCTTGTCCATCACATCATTCTCCTAGTGATGTGATCCCATTATCAACGACATCCAATGTCCATGTTCATGAAACCGTGACAATCTATTGATCAACGAGCTAGCCAACTAGAGGCTCACTAGGGACACGTTGTGGTCTATGTATTCACACATGTATTACGGTTTCCGGTTAACACAATTATAGCATGAATAACAGACAATTATCATGAACTAGGAAATACAATAATAACCATTTTCTTATTGCCTCTAGGGCATATTTCCAACAGTCTCCCAGTTGCACTAGAGTCAATAATCTAGTTACATTGTGATGAATCGAACACCCATAGCATTCTGGTGTTGATCATGTTTTGCTCGTGAGAGAGGTTTAGTCAACGGATCTGCGACATTCAGATCCGTATGCACTTTACAAATATCTATGTCTCCCTCCTGAATGTAATCACAGATGGAGTTGAAACGGCGCTTGATGTGTCTTGTCTTCTTGTGAAACCTAGGCTCCTTCGCAAGGGCAATAGCTCCAGTGTTGTCACAGAGTAGAGTCATCGGGCCTGACGCATTCGGAATCATTCCTAGGTCGGTGATGAACTCCTTCATCCAGACTCCCTCCTTTGCTGCTTCTGAAGCAGCTATGTACTCTGCTTCACATGTAGATGCTGCCACGACGCTTTGCTTGCTGCTGCTCCAGCTCACTGCCCCTCCATTCAAAATATACACGTATCCGGTTTGCGACCTGGAGTCGTCCGGATCTGTGTCGAAGCTAGCATCGACGTAACCCTTTACGACGAGCTCTTCGGCAACTCCATAAACAAGAAACATGTCCTTTGTCCTTTTCAGGTACTTCAGGATATTCTTGACCGCTGTCCAGTGTTCCGCTCCGGGATCACTTTGGTACCTCCCTACCAAACTTATGGCAAGGTTCACATCAGGCCTGGTACACAGCATGGCATACATGATAGAGCCTATGCCTGAAGCATAGGGGATGACACTCATCTCTTCTCTATCCTTTGCCGTGGTCGGGCATTGAGTCGTACTCAATCTCACACCTTGCAACACAGGCAAGAACCCCTTCTTGGACTGATCCATATTGAACTTCTTCAATATCTTTTCAAGGTATGTGCTTTGTGAAAGACCAATGAGGCGTTTCGATCTATCTCTATAGATCTTAATACCTAATATGTAAGCAGCTTCTCCAAGGTCCTTCATTGAAAAACACTTATTCAAGTAGGTCTTTATACTTTCCAAGAGTTCTATATTATTTCCCATTATCAGCATGTCATCCACATACAGTATAAGAAATGCTATAGAGCTCCCACTCACTTTCTTGTAAATACAGGGTTCTTCATAAACCTGTACAAACCCAAATGCTTTAATCACCTCATTAAAGCGAATGTTCCAACTCCGAGATGCTTGCACCAGCCCATAGATGGAGCGTTGGAGCTTGCATACCTTGTTAGCATCTTTAGGACCGACAAAACCTTCCGGCTGCATCATATACAGTTCTTCCTTGAGGAAGCCATTAAGGAATGCCGTTTTGACGTTCATTTGCCAGATCTCATAATCATAAAATGCGGCAACTGCTAACATGATTCGAACTGACTTTAGCATCGCTACGGGTGAGAAAGTCTCATCGTAGTCAACTCCTTGAACTTGTCGATAACCTTTAGCGACAAGCCGAGCTTTATAGGCGGTCACATTACCGTCTACGTCAGTCTTCTTCTTAAAGATCCATTTGTTTTCAATGGCTCGCTTATCATCAGGCAAGTCCACCAAAGTCCATACTTTGTTCTCATACATGGATCCTATCTCGGATTTCATGGCCTCAAGCCATTTGTTGGAATCCGGGCCCGCCATTGCTTCTTCATAGTTCGAAGGTTCACCGTTGTCCAACAACATGATCTCTAGGACAGGATTGCCGTACCATTCTGGTGCGAAACGTGTCCTAGTGGACCTTCGAGTAGCAACTTGATCTAAAGCTTCATGATCATCATCATTAACTTCCTCTCTAGCCGGTGTAGGCTCCACAGAAACAACTTCATGTGCTACGCTACTCTCCGGGTCGAGTGGAGGTACAATTACCTCATCAAGTTCTATTTTCCTTCCACTTACTTCTTTCGAGAGAAACTCTTTCTCGAGAAAGGATCCATTCTTGGCAACAAAGACTTTGCCCTCGGATCGTAGGTAGAAGGTATACCCAATAGTCTCTTTGGGATATCCTATGAAGACGCACTTTTCCGCTTTGGGTTCGAGCTTCTCAGGTTGAAGTTTCTTCACATAAGCATCGCATCCCCAAACTTTTAGAAACGACAGCTTAGGTTTCTTTCCAAACCATAATTCATATGGTGTCGTCTCAACGGATTTAGACGGTGCTAAGGTGAATGCGGCAGTCTCTAATGCATATCCCCAAAATGATAGCGGTAAGTCGGTAAGAGACATCATAGATCGCACCATATCCAATAGAGTGCGATTACGACGTTCAGACACACACCATTTCGCTGAGGTTTGCCGGGCGGCGTGAGTTGTGAAACAATTCCACATTTCCTAAGGTGTGTGCCAAACTCGTGACTTAAATATTCTCCGCCACGATCAGATCGTAGGCATTTTATTTTCCTGTCACGTTGATTCTCTACCTCACTCTGAAATTCCTTGAACCTTTCAAAGGTTTCAGACTTGTGTTTCATTAAGTAGACATACCCATATCTGCTCAAGTCATCAGTGAGGGTGAGAACATAACGGTAGCCACCGCGAGCCTCGACACTCATTGGACCGCATACATCGGTATGTATTATCTCCAACAAGTCAGTTGCTCGCTCCATTGTTCCGGAGAATGGAGTCTTGGTCATCTTGCCCATGAGGCATTGTTCGCATGTGTCAAATGATTCAAAATCAAGTGACTCCAAAAGTCCATCAGCATGGAGCTTCTTCATGCGTTTGACACCAATATGGCCAAGACGGCAGTGCCACATGTAAGTGGGACTATCGTTATCAACTTTACACTTTTTGGTACTCACACTATGGATATGTGTAACATCACGTTCGAGATTCATCAAAAATAAACCATTGACCAGTGGGGCATGAGCATAAAACATTTCTCTCATATAAATAGAACAACCATTATTCTCGAATTTAAATGAGTAGCCATCTCGCATCAAGCGAGATCCAGATACAATGTTCATGCTCAAAGCTGGTACTAAATAACAATTATTAAGGTTTAAAACTAATCCCGAAGGTAGATGTAGAGGTAGCGTGCCGACGGCGATCACATCGACCTTGGAACCATTCCCGACGCGCATCGTCACCTCGTCCTTGGCCAGCCTCCGCTTATTCCGCAGTTCCTGCTTGGAATTACAAATGTGAGCAACTACACCGGTATCAAATACCCAGGAGCTACTACGAGCACTGGTCAAGTACACATCAATAACAAGTATATCACATATACCTTTAATGTTGCCGTCCTTCTTATCCGCTAAATACTTGGGGCAGTTCCGCTTCCAGTGACCGGTACCCTTACAATAGAAACACTCAGTCTCAGGCTTGGGTCCATTCTTGTTCTTCTTCTTCCCGGCAACTTGCTTACCGGGTGCGGCAACAGCTTTGCCGTCCTTCTTGAAGTTCTTCTTACCCTTGCCTTTCTTGAAACTAGTGGTCTTGTTTACCATCAACACTTGATGCTCCTTTTTGATCTCGACCTCCGCTGATTTCAGCATCGAGTACAACTCGGGAATGGACTTCTCCATACCCTTCATGTTGTAGTTCATCACAAAGCTCTTGTAGCTATGTGGAAGCGACTGGAGGATTCTGTCAATGACTGAGTCATCCGGGAGATTAACTCCCAGCTGAGTCAAGCGGTTGTGAAGCCCAGACATCTTGAGGATGTGCTCACTAACAGAACTGTTCTCCTCCATCTTACATCTGAAGAACTTGTCGGAGATGTCATATCTATCGACTCGGGCATGAGCTTGGAAAACCAGTTTCAGCTCTTGGAACATCTCATATGCTCCGTCTTGCTCAAAACGCTTTTGGAGCCCCGATTCTAAACTGTAAAGCATGCCGCACTGAACAAGGGAGTAATCATCGCAGCGTGACTGCCAAGCGTTCATAACGTCTTGGTCCGCTGGGAGAATGGGTGGGTCACCTAGCGGTGCATCAAGGACATACAATCTCTTGGAAGCTATGAGGATGATCCTCAAGCCACGGACCCAGTCCGCATAGTTGCTTCCATCATCTTTCAGCTTGGTTTTCTCTAGGAACGCGTTGAAATTGAGGTTGACATTTGCGTTGGCCATTGGATCTACAATATAGATATTAAAGGCAATTTTTAGACTAAGTTCATGATAATCGAGTTCACATAATCAAATTATTCAATGAACTCCCACTCAGATAGACATCTCTCTAGTCATCTAAGTGATACATGATCCATGTCAACTAGCCCGTGTCCGATCATCACGTGAGACGGACTAGTCATCCATGGTGAACATCTCATGTTGATCGTATCTTCTATACGACTCATGTTCGACCTTTCGGTCTTCCGTGTTCCGAGGCCATGTCTGTACATGCTAGGCTCGTCAAGTCAACCTAAGTGTTTCGCGTGTGTAAATCTGGCTTACACCCGTTGTATGCGAACGTTAGAACCTATCACACCCGATCATCACGTGGTGCTTCGGAACAACGATCCTTAGCAACGGTGCACAGTTAGGGTGAACACTTCTCTTGAAATTTTATTGAGAGATCATCTTATTTACTACCATCGTTCTAAGCAAATAAGATGTAAACATGATAAACATCACATGCAATCAATATAGTGACATGATATGGCCAATATCATCTTGCTCCTATGATCTCCATCTTCGGGGCACGATGATCATCATTGTCACCGGCACGACACCATGATCTTCATCATCATGATCTCCATCATTGTGTCTTCATGAAGTTGTCTCGCCAACTATTACTTCTACTACTATGGCTAACGCTTAGCAATAAACTAAAGTAATTACATGGCGTTTATGATTGACACGCAGGTCATACAATAATATAAGACAACTCCTATGGCTCCTGCCGGTTGTCATAGTCATCGACATGCAAGTCGTGAACCCTATTACAAGAACATGATCAATCTCATACATCACAATGCATCACATCACATCCTTCTGGCCATATCACATCACAAGGCATATGCTGCAAAAACAAGTTAGACGTCCTCTAATTTGTAGTTGCAAGTTTTTACGTGGTTGCTATAGGTTTCTAGCAAGAACGTTTCTTACCTACGCCAAAAACACAACGTGATATGCCAATTGCTATTTACCCTTCATAAGGACCCTTTTCATCGAATCCAATCCGACTAAGGTGGGAGAGACAGACACTCGCTAGCCACCTTATGCAACTAGTGCATGTCAGGCGGTGGAACCGGTCTCACGTAAGCGTACGTGTAAGGTTGGTCCGGGCCGCTTCATCCCACAATACCGTCGAATCAAGATAAGACTAGTAACGGCAAGCATATTAACAAAATTGACGCCCACAACTGCTTTGTGTTCTACTCGTGCATAGATTCTACGCATAGACCTAGCTCATGATGCCACTGTTGGGAGACGTAGTAGTAAATCAAAATTTTCCTACGTGTCACCAAGATCTATCTATGGAGAAACCATCAAACGAGCGGGGAGAGATTGGATCTTCATACCTTTGAAGATCGCTAAGCGGAAGCATTGCTAGAACGCGGTTGATGGAGTCGTACTCGCAGCGATTCAGATCGCGGTAGATCCGATCAAGTGCCGAACGGACGGCACCTCCGCGTTCAACACACGTGCAGCCCGGTGACGTCTCCTATGCCTTGATCCAGCAAGGAGGGAGGAGAGGTTGAGGGAGAGCTCCGGCAACACGATGGCATGGTGGCGGTGGAGCTGCGTGGTACTCCGACAGAGCTTCGCTAAGCACTACGGAGAACAAGGAGAGGGAGGAGTAGGGCTGCACCAGGGAGGAGATGAACTCGTGTGTTGTGCAGCCCCAAATACCTCCACTATATATAGGAGGAGGGGAGGAGAGGTGCTGAGCCCTAGGGTTCCACCCTAGGGGTGGCGGCAGCCTCCAGAAACCCATCTGGCCGGCGGCCAGGGCAAGGAGAGGTGGAGGCGCCCTAGGGTGGGCCTTAAGGCCCATCTAAGCCTAGGGTTTGCCCCCTCCACCCTTGCTGCGCCTTGGGCTGGGGTGGGAGGCGCACCAGCCCACCTAGGGGCTGTCTCCCTCCCACTCTTGGCCCATGG
Organism: Hordeum marinum; assembly: GCA_022496015.1. Classification (NCBI taxonomy): domain Eukaryota; kingdom Viridiplantae; phylum Streptophyta; class Magnoliopsida; order Poales; family Poaceae; genus Hordeum; species Hordeum marinum. Next base: position 414,964,317 of record CM039677.1, on the reverse strand, counting down.
AACCTTCCGGGGCAGGTGGGCCCACTTGGTGGACCCCCGGAACACTTCCGGTGGTCCCGGTACACTACCGTAGACACCCGGAACACTTCCGGTAACCAAAACCTCACTTCCTATATATCAATCTTCGTCTCCGGACCATTCCGGGACTCCTCGTGACGTCCGGGATCTCATCCGGGACTCCGAACAACCTTCGGTATCCACGTACACTATTTCCCTATAACCCTAGCGTCATCGAACCTTAAGTGTGTAGACCCTACGGGTTCGGGAGACACGTAGACATGACCGAGACACCTCTCCGGCCAATAACCAACAGCGGGATCTGGATACCCATGTTGGCTCCCACGTACTCCATGATGATATCATCGGATGAACCACGATGTCAGGGATTCAATCAATCCCGTATACAATTCCCTTTGTCTATCGGTATGGTACTTGCCCGAGATTCGATCGTCGGTATCCCCATACCTTGTTCAATCTCGTTACTGGCAAGTCTCTTTACTCGTTCCGTAATACATCATCCTGTGACTAACTCCTTAGTCACATTGAGCTCATAATGATGATGTCTTACCGAGTGGGCCCAGAGATACCTCTCCGTCACACGGAGTGACAAATCCCAGTCTCGATTCGTGTCAACCCAACAGACACTTTCGGAGATACCCGTAGCGTACCTTTATAGCCACCCAGTTACGTTGTGACGTTTGGCACACCCAAAGCATTCCTCCGGTATCCGGGAGTTACACAATCTCATGGTCTAAGGAAACGACACTTGACATTGAAAAGCTTTAGCATACGAACTACACGATCTTGTGCTATGCTTAGGATTGGGTCTTGTCCATCACATCATTCTCCTAATGATGTGATCCCGTTATCAACGACATCCAATGTCCATGGTCATGAAACCATGTCCATCTATTGATCAACGAGCTAGCCAACTAGAGGCTCACTAGGGACACGTTGTGGTCTATGTATTCACACATGTATTACGGTTTCCGGTTAACACAATTATAGCATGAATAACAGACAATTATCATGAACTAGGAAATACAATAATAACCATTTTATTATTGCCTCTAGGGCATATTTCCAACAGAAACGTCTGTTCAGAAACAAAGAGCATGCCAAGTCGATGCGATGGCACAAAGAGGACCGTAAGAAAGACGGGAAGTTGAGAGCACCCACTGACGGGTCGTAGTGGAGAAAGATCGAGAGAAAGTGGAGTGACTTTACAGGTGACCCAAGGAACGTATGGTTTGGTTTAAGTGCAGATGGCGTTAATCCTTTTGGGGATCAGAGCAGCAAGCATAGCACATAGCCTGTGACTCTATGTATGTAAACCTTCCTCCTTGGTTGTGCATGAAGCGGAAGTTCATTATGATGCCAGTGCTCATCCAAGGCCCTAAGCAACCTGGCAATGACATTGGTGTGTACTTAAGGCCATTAGTTGATGAACTTTTACAGATATGGAATGGAAGAGGTGTACGTGCGTGGGATGAGAACGAAGGGGAGGAATTTGACCTACATGCATTGCTGTTTGTAACCATCAACGATTGGCCTGCTCTCAGTAACCTTTCAGGACAGACAAACAAGGGATACCACACATGCACACACTATTTACATGACACCGACAGTATATATTTGGACAAATGCAGGAAGAATGTGTACCTGGGGCATTGTAGATTTCTTTCGACCAACCATCAACATTGAAAGAAAGGAAAGCATTTCAAAGGTGAGGCAGATCATAGGAAGAAGCCCGCCCTCCGTACTGGTGATCACATACTTGATGTGGTCAATGATTTACAAGTAATCTTTGGAAAGGGTCCCGGCGGACTATCTGTTCCGAATGACGCTGAGGGACGCGCACCCATGTGGAAGAAGAAATCTATATTTTGGGACCTACCCTATTGGAAAGACCTAGTGGTCCGCTCTGCGATCGACGTGATGCACGTGACAAAGAATCTTTGTGTGAACCTGCTAGGCTTCTTGGGAGTGTATGGGAAAACAAAAGATACATCAGAGGCATATGAGGAACAACAACATGTGCATGAAAAAGACGGCATGCATCTAGAGCAGTATGAAAGTCCTGTCAGCTACGCTCTTACCAAAGAAGAGAAGGAAATCTTCTTTGAATGCCTGCTTAGTATGAAGGTCCCGTCTGGCTTCTCGTCGAATATAAAGGGAATAATAAATATGGCAGAGAAAAAGTTCCAGAACCTAAAGTCTCATGACTTCCACGTGATTATGACGCAACTGCTTCCGGTTGCATTGAGGGGGCTTCTACCGGAAAACGTTCGATTAGCCATTCTGAAGGTATGTGCATTCCTCAATGCAATCTCTCAAAACGTGATCGATCCAGAAATCCTGCCAAGGTTAAGGAGTGATGTGGTAATTACTTGTTAGTTTCGAGCTGGTGTTCCTACCGTCCTTCTTCAATATCATGACGCATGTCCTAGTTCATCTAGTCGATGAGATTGTCGTTCTGGGCTCTATATTTCTACACAATATGTTCCCCTTTGAGAGGTCCATGGGAGTCGTAAAGAAACATGTTCGTAACCGCGCTAGGCCAGAAGGAAGCATCTCCATGGGCCATCAAACAGAGGATGTCATTGGGTTTTGTGTTGACTTCATTCCTGACCTTAAGAAGATTGGTCTCCTTCAATCGCGGTATGAGGGGAGACTGACTGGAAAAGGCACTCTAGGGGCGGACTCAATAATATGTAGGGAAGGGCATTCTTGATCTCAATAACACTACACAGTTCTACAGAATTCTACCTTGGTGACCCCGTATATCGATGAACACAAGAATATTCTGCGCTCCAAACACCCGGAGTAGTGTGACGACTGGATTACATGTGAACACATCAGGACTTTCGGCAGTTGGTTGCAAACACATCTCATGCGTGACAACACTATTTCTGATGAGCTATACTCGTTGGCCAGGGGACCATCTTCGACTGTAATGACTTACAAAGGGTACGCGATAAATGGAAATACATTTTACATGATCACCTAGGATCAAAAGAGCACCAAACAAAACAGCGGTGTCCACTTTGATGCAGCAAGTAAGAGGGGAAAGGACACATATTATGGTTACATAGTGGACATATGGGAACTTGACTATGGACATGATTTGAAGGTCCCTTTGTTTCAGTGCAAATGGGTCAATCTGTCAAGAGGCGGGGTACAGGAAGATCCACAGTATGGTATGACAACAGTGGATCTGAACAATCTTGGGTACACAGACGAACGATTCGTCCTAGCCAATGATGTGGCGCAGGTTTTCTATGTGAAGGACATGTCTACCAAACCGAGAAAAAGAAAAGATAAGGAAGCGAATACATCATACGATGAGCCAAAGCGCCACATAGTTCTTTCAGGAAAAAGAGACATCGTGGGATTGGAGGGCAAGACAGACATGTCTAAGATTATGAAAAGTTTCATGAAATTCCTCCCTTCAAAGTCAAGACTGACCCAAGCACCCTGTTAAACGATGAAGATTATCCATGGTAACGGCGCAATAAGCAAAGGACACAAGCGAAGAAAAAGTGAAGACTTTCTCTCCACAACTATATCATTGCAGTTACATGTGAAGAAATGAAATGCCTTTTGTAACACATGAGTTTTCGTTCGAAACCCTTATACTTCGAAAGAGATTGTCCGTTTTGTACACGAAGTGCATCCAGTTTTTGGCGTAACCCTCTCAACTTTTTATAACATGCTATGTGGGTGAAATGATGATACCATGCCAACTTTCAACCTTTTTAGAGTTCATTTGAAGTGCTTTTCAATTTCAGGGTTATTTAGCTCAAAAAAATCAGTAAGTGCATGAAAAATACCAAATGAAGTGAGAAAGGGTTGAAAATTGATGATGTGGCTTTGAATGGTGCATTTTGAACACACAAAAAGTATGGAGTTCAAATAAGTTGAAAAAATGAAATCCCTTTGTAATAGATGAGTTTTCGTCCAAAACCTTTATACTTCGAAAGAGATTGTCCATTTTGTACACGAAATGCATTCAGTTTTGCCGTAACCCTCTCAACTTTTTAACACATGCTAGGTGGGTGAAATGATGATACCATGCCAACTTTCAACCTTTTCAGAGTTCATTTGAAGTGCTTTTCAATTTATAGTCATTTTAGCTCAAAATAAATGATGAAATGCATAAAAAATAGCAAATGAAGTCAGAAAAGGGTTGAAAAGGGACGATGTGGCTTTGAATGGTGCATATTGAATGCATAAAAAGTCTTGAGTTCAAATATGTTTAAAAAGTTGAAATCCTTTTGTAACAGACGTGTTTTCGTACGAAACCCTGATACTTCGAAAGAGATTCCCCATTTTGTACATGAAGTGCATTCAGTTTTTGACGTAACCCTCTAAACTTTTTAGCAAATACTATGTGGGTGAAATGATGGTACCATGCCAAGTTTCAACCAATTGAAAGTTCATTTGCAGTGCTTTTCAATTCGGGGTCATTTTAGCTCAAAATAAATGATGAAATGCATGAAAAATAGCAAACGAAGTTAGAAAAGGGTTGAAAAGGGATGATGTGGCTTCAAATGATGCATATTGAATGCATAAAAGTTCTTGAGTTCAAATATCTATATAAAATTTGAAATCCTTTTGTAACAAACATGTTTTCGTTCGATAAAAGTTATATAACTAAACTTGATATTATATACAATTCATGCAACTAAAATTATCAAAGTTATATTTGTTAAAAACTTTAATAGAAAAAGGAATATTCACAAATTATTTTTTGTTAAGAACTTCTAATATGCAAAAAAATAAAAAAAAGTGAAAATAGATGCGCTTATAGGGGAAATTCAACCTAAATTCAAAGTTCTAGTAAGTACATACTAGCATTTTGAACTTAGATCAAAATTTTCATATAAGGGCATCTATTTTCACTTTGAGAGGAGCTCAACGTAGCAGCCGCGACGGGGCTTATAAACAGGTTTGGGCAACCTTCGCTTGGCAAGGTGGGACTAAACTCCCACCGCACCAATGTGCAAGGCCATTGGTCCTAGTTGGTGCCACCAACCGGGACAATTGCCTACCTTTGGTCCCGGTTGGTCACCAACCGGGACAATTGCCTACCTTTGGTCCCGGTTGGTCACCAACCGGGACCAAAGGTCCTTGTTTCCCGCCCTTTGGGCCGACGAAAAGAGACCTTTGGTGGGCGGGAAACAAGGACCTTTGGTCCCGGTTGGTGGCACCAACTGGGACTAAAGGTGGGCATTGGTCCCGGTTGGTGCCACGAACCGGGACCAATGCTTCTTCTATATAAGGAGCACTTAGCAAATTTTGCAGGTTTCATCGCCACTTCGCCAAGCCCGCCATCCTCGTCCCTGTCGCTGCTTGTCGTCCCCGTCCCCGTTGCCGCCCCTGCTGTTGTCGCCCCCCTCCCCATCGCCGCCCCGTCCCTGTCGCCTCCCCCATCGCCCCCGTCGCCGCCCCCGCCGCCCCCGCCGCCCCTTCCCCGTTCCCCCCGTCGCTGCCCCCGTCGCCCCCATCGCCGCCCCTCCCGCGTCGCTGCCCCTGTCGCCGCCCCTCCCCTATCGCCCCCACTACTAGGGAAAATGTTATAGACATGAGCCTACTAGTAGCGCTGGACAAATAAAACTGCTGCTGCTAATTACCAGTAGTGCTATATTCTTGCAGCGCTACAACTAAGGGCTTAGTAGTAGCGCTAGGCACTAAGAAAGCGCTACTGATAAGGTGGCCCCGATGACCCCGCCGACACTATTTATAGTAACAACGTTGGGTGGATGGAAGCGCTACTGCTAAGGCTACTCCCAGTAGCGCTTTATGACATGCAAGTGCTACTGCTAATGTGCCTGAAAGCACATTTGCTCCCTTGGTGGTTTTGGTAATTAATAACAACATATAAGTCACTGAACTAATGTTTCCACCAAGTATATTTCAGGAAATGTTCAATGATAGGATTGGCAAAAGGAGATTGTGGAGATACCCCAAGATGCAAGGAAATAGGTTGGCCAAGCTTCAAGCAAGAGGACTCTACATTTTATATTTGTGAGAAATCACTTTGAGTCCATACGAAATCCAATACTATTAAAAGGGGGTAAGGTTTTGTTGGTGAACAATATGCTCAAACATGCACAAATGATAGTCGCCAAAAAAATCCACAAACTCTCCAACCAAAGTCTGTTCTATACCTAACACTCAGAATCGGTGCAACCAACTTTCCCATACCGGTGCCACCGATTCTAGAACCTAGACAGACTCACCCAAACCCTAGCCACTTCGGTGCAACCGATTCCATACCGGTGCCACCAAGTTTAGGTTGCCAACTTTCTGTTACGCAAATTCACATTATCAGTACCACCGAGAATGTTGGATCGGCGTCACCGAGATTGGTAATCTGACCGTTGGTCACCTTATCGGTGCAACCGAGTTTCCTATATCGGTCTCACCGAGATTAAAAAGTTGCCACCTTTTGGTCACTTTGGTACCACCGAGATTAACACATCGGTGTCACCGAGTTGGTCATTTTGTGTGTAACGGTTGGATTTTTGGGGATACCTATATATACCCCTTCACCACCACCTACTCGAGAGAGAAGCACTCAGAACTATTCCACACTTGCCCCATCCAATTTTCTGAGAGAGAACCACGTACCCTTGTGTTGAGGTCAAGATCTTCCACTCCAATCATATGTATCTTCATCTCTAGCCTCCCCACGTAGCTTTCCACCAATCCCATCTCTTCCACCATGCCAAATATGCGAGAGAGTGATTGGGTGTTGAGGAGTCTATCATCTTGAAGCACAAGAGCAAGGAGTTCATCGTCATTACCAAGCCTATTACCTTTTGGAGGGTGGTGCCTGCTAGATTGGTTAGGTGTCGCTTGGGAGCCTCCTACTTCGTGTTGTGGAGTGACCAAGAAGTTTGTAAGGGCAAGGAGATCGCCTACTTCGTGAAGATCTACCCATAGTGAGGCTAGTCCTTCGTGGACGGAAGCCGTTATGGAATAGTCAAGGTTGCTACTTTGTGAACCCTGTTGGGTGGAGCCCTCCGTGGACTCTCGCGACCGTTACCCTCCGTGGGTTGAAGACTCCATAAACGTGGATGTACGATAGCTCCACCTATCGGAACCACGGGAAAAATCATCGTGTCTACAACTGCATTTGATCTTCCTACCCTATCCTTTCTATACATGCTTGTTGTTACTATCTGCTGCTATATACTCTTAGACTTGCATGTGTAGGGTGTACTTGACTTGCCATGAAATGCTAAAAACTGTCAACCCTAAAACTTGGTATATGCAAAACTTTTATTTGGTCAAGTAGTCTAATCACCCCCCTCTGGACATACTTTCGGTCCTACAAGTGGTATCAGAGCTTTGGTCTCCATTGCTTAGGTCTCACAACCTAGGATAGTATGGCGTCTAGTGAGGGAAGTTATCACCATAGAGGCCCGTACTTTGATGGCACTAATTTTGCTAGTTGGAAGCACAAAATAAAAATGCATATTCTTTGTCATAACCCCGCCGTTTGGGCTGTTGTTTGTGTTGGTTTGCAAGGTGAGTTCTTTGCGGATGGACGGGAACCGGATCGTGAAGCGATCGCGGATGAGTTCAAGATGTTGCAACTCAATGCTCAAGCATGCGACATTCTCTTCAATTGCTTATGCCCCGAAGAATTCAACAAAATCAGCCGTCTTGAGAATGCAAGAGAGATTTGGGATACTTTGGTTGATATGCACGAAGGAACCGAGTCCGTGAGAGAATCCAAGTTAGATGTTCTTTAAGGTTAGCTTGAAAAGTTCAAGATGAAGGATGGTGAAGGAGTCGCAGAGATGTACTCTAGGCTAGCTCTCATCACCAATGAGATTGCCGGCTTAGGAAGCGAAGAAATGACTGACAAATTCATCATCAAGAACATACTTAGGGCTTTGGATGAGAATACGAAACCATGTGCACATTGATCCAAATGATGCCAAACTACAAAGATCTCAAGCCTACGGAAGTCATTGGAAGGATTGTTGCTCATGAGATGACACTGAAAGATAAGGAAGAACTTCATCACAAGTCTAGCGGTGCTTAAAAAGCCACAAGTGATGCTCCCGCAAGTTCAAGCAACAACCTTGTCACCAATGAAGAGATAAGCCTCATGGTTAAGAAATTCAACAAGTTCTACAAGAATAGAGGCAAAGAAAGAAACTCCAACTCAAGATATGATCAGAAGCGTTCGTCAAGTCGTGACCGCAATTGCTTCAATTGTGGGAAGCCTAGACACTACTCAAATGAGTGCACGACTCCCTACAAAAGAAGAGAAGAGTCACCTCGAAGACGAAGCTCAAGGAATGAATCACCACAAAGAGAGAGAAGGAGTAGAGATGATGATTACGAACGAAGACACTCAAGGAGAAGTAGAGATTCAGAGAAGAAGGACAAGTAAACCAAGAGCTACACAAGAAGAAAACATCAAGCTCATATTGGTTAATGGGTTTCCGGCTCCGACTCCGACAACAACTCTGAGAGAAGCTATCACTCTGACTCCGACTATAGTCAAGATGATGATGTTGCTAGAATTTCTCTAGTGACTACCTACTCCTATGATCTATTTGATTCACCAAACGAAGGGAGTGGAAGTTGCTTCATGGCTAAAGGCCCCAAGGTATCACACCCCGAGTATCTTGATATTGATTGTGATGAAGATGATTTGCTTTGTGATGATGACTTGTTTTGTGATAAAACTAGTGATGTTGATCAAAATGAACTTGATAATTATCATGCTAGTCAAGATGAGTCATTTGATGATGATAAGATGAAAATAGAACAACTAATTAAAGAACAAACACTCTTAAGTTAGCTCATGAATCTACTCTCAAATATCATAGAGAGCTTGTGAGAACTCATGAGAAGCTACGCTTCGAGAAGCTCAACTTGGAGCAAGAGCATGAGTTTCTCAAAGCTATGAATGACGATCTCTGAAAGAAGACTTCATCTTATCTAGCCAAACAACTACTCTTGTCTACTTTCATGCCTCAAGTTAAAACTAAGCAATCTAGTAACAAAGGCAAGAAAGGTTGTTCATCTAGTAGAAACAATAAAAATGCTAAACCCAATGATGTTGCTTCTAGTAGTTTTATTGATTCCACTAATGATGATTCTCTTAGCCAAGTTACACTTGAGCAATGAAATGCTTTATTGAAAGAAATTATAGAAAAAAGTATCTACAAGAGTCTTGCCGGATGTAAGCAATTTGAGGAAATTGTACGCAAGCACGGAGGATATCGGAAGAATCATGGTGTTGGCTACTTCAATGCTAATGGAGTTGAGTTGGAAGAAGGTCAATATCCCAAGCCCAAGTTTGTTCCTCAAAAGGAGAAGTATGAAAATACTCTTCCCAAGGGGACAAATACTCAAGACGACCTTCCACCACAAGACCACAAGCTCAAGGGCAAGAACAAGCTTAAAGAGGACATTGACTCATATGAAGATGAATCCCTAGCTTTGGTGGAGTGGGTTCCCAAGGCTACTTCAAGCTCAACTAGTACAAAGGCTACTTCAACACCAAGGATAAACATCAACTTGACGTGGGTCCCCAAGAAGAAGAACTAGTAAGTTCTTGAGGGGTGACTCCGCCAATGAAATTCACTCACATTCATTATTGGCAAGGACTTTTTGCACTCAAAATCAACTCAATGCAATAGTTCAAGGAGTCACACATTCCCTCAAAGGTAAGCAAGGGACAAGGTAATCAACTAACCAATGGACATCATAACATATGCTTTGCACTCCATGTCCATAGATATCCTTGTATTTGTCTCTTGTGTGTTGGGACTAACCCATGTAGGTGAGAGGAGTAAGGAAACAACAAGGATGCTCCCAACTCTTGGTGATCTTCATCAACATTGAGCATCCACAACTACCTCACCAATATGAAGTCTTCATCGACAAAACCCAAGGTTAGTTTATCCCTATTATGGGGGATGTCACATCAAGGGGGAGCTTTACTCTAAGACTTGAGTCAAAGCATCTCTTAGCATGCGATAACATTAAATGCTTTATGTAAAAGTGGTAACCCCACTTGTGCTTAAACGATGAGTATGACCTATGATCAAGTACTCTTACTTGGCTCCTAAGTCAAATACTCATATATAGATGACTTCGTCATCGCCCAAGTGCTTGTTAGATGCTAGTGTGTTTGTGCATGTTTGTCATGATTTCTTTTGACATCTTATTGTGTGAGCATGTTGGTCTGCATTTGAGGATATCCAATTGCTGCTATTTGGCTTTTGATCTATCTTTTGCCAATTGGATGGACAAGAATGCCTAGGACCACTCTTTAGCTATCTATGCTTTCTCACCTCATATTCCATTCATGTTGCATCACAAAATTTGAACAAGTGCTTTTCGATCCCTTTGTGTGTGGAGCACTCAAAGTTTCGTATCGACAAGGACTGACCATTAAAACCTCCCAAGTGCATCTCGGTGGAACCAACCCCACAATCTCAGTCTCACCGAATGCCTAGGGGTGATCTGTTTTTCAATCTCGGTACTGCCGATTTCATATTCTCGGTTACATCGAGTTTCCCTGTCAGCTGATAGTTGTGGAACTCGGTGACACCGAAAACATAAAATAGGTATCACCGACAGTGGAGGGTATATATACTATGGACCCCGACATTTTGAAATTCATCCTCAGAACTGTCGCACCTCAGAACCCTAAGTTGCTGTTTCGAGACCCCTGGTCGTTGCCCTGGGAATCACCGCCGTTGACGAAATCTGCTCCATCGTTGCCGCCGTAGTGGATCCGCATCAAGTTAGGGTATGTATTCAACCTCCTTTGTGCTCCCTTCTGATTCTTGCGCATTAGATCTGCTTTTCTTCTTATGCCACCTATTGCACTGCTCCCTATCCACCAGGAAATCTCATAGGCTAGCGAACCATCGATTTTCTAGGGTTTGTCTTCCGCCCGACGCAACTCGTTAGAACCGAATCAAGAAAATCGGTACCACCAATTTTTGTTTCTGTGTTGCTGAGAACTGTCTCGGTGAAACCGAGCACTCCTTTTCGGTCTCATCGAAAAGGGTGCCAAGTTTCTGTTAAAAGGGACAGTCAGTCTCGGTGTCACCAAATTTTTTGCTCCGGCCTTACCGATTTGTTTATGATAGAATGCAAAACTTTGAAAATCTTTTGTTCAAAATTTCAAAAACCAGCTAATAATTTTGTGATGACTCATCTATATTCCATTCACAGGGTCAGTATGTCAGAGGCATAGGACAGTCAGAATGACCTCAAAGAGCAAAGTGTTGAGATGGATTCAGGCACTTGTCGTGAGTCTAGTTCATCTTCAGACCCAAGCACTCCTAGTTCCCATGGTTTGCCCAAGGTTGCTACTAGCACTAGGAAGAAGCTGAATTCTGATGTAGAAGATTCAAACTTCGTTCCAGAAGAGATTCTTGCTAAGAAGCAAGAGAAGGTTGCCAAGAAGTCAGCAACTGAAGCTACTTCATCTCGTAAAGTTGTTGTCGTCGTTTTCTCACGACAGATGCCATGGGGTGGCTCCATGGTTTGGGGACAAAGGACGCCGACAGGCTCCGGGTGCGAGATTGGGCACAAGCGGTGATGACACACGATGTACCCAGGTTCAGGGCCCTCTGAGGGAGGTAACACCCCTAGTCCTTCTTGGTTTCGTCGCATGGATGGGTTTGTGTACAAGGATGCTCCTGGAGCTGTGTCTAGAGGAGGAAGAAGGAGCAGCCGGCTCTTCTTCCTCCACTACTAAAGAGGGTGTGAGAGTTCTGTGGGTGTGTGACCATGATCATTCGTATGTCCTCATTGCCTGGGGGCTCGGGGGGTTTTATAGGCCAACCCTCGCCTCTTACAATATGCATAAAGTACCAAGGAGGGGGGACCCGGCTGGCAATCTCTCCGACTGGCCAGAGGGTCCCACCGCTTGCGCCGTCTCATCGTGGGTGGGGCCTGCCGGCCGAGCGGTCCCATCTCCCGTTGGGGTCCGCTAGCCGGCTCTACGATTGGCCCTCGCCCACCTGCCGCGGCACGGGTCGCCTAGGGAAGTATCGTCTAGCGCCAGCCGGCCGAAGTCTCCGGTACGGTGGCGGCACTATAGCCACGCCGGGGCAAGTAATCGAGTGGCGAAGGCATGCCGACGTTGTTCCCCCGTCTGGTCATGCTCACCGGGGTCAGCGGCCGGGATGGTTGGACTGTAGCCATGCGCTGCAGTGCGTAAGCGGCAATTGTAGCCATAGGACCGCCCGTCGTGCCGGTCACGTCGCGTTGTCGTACCGGCGGATAGAGGGACGGGACGGGGCATGTCCGTCCCAAAGTCAACGGAAGAGCCGTCCCGTGGGCAGCCGGCCATGCCCAGCCGGCCGAGGGCCCAACTGGCTCCTTAATCAGCCGACCGGGGCGCCAGCCGGCACTGGCCTGCGTCGGATGTCCTCCAGCCGCCCGCGTAGTTTTTCTTTGAAGCAAAAGGGGGAAGACCCCATTACTTTGGCCTACCTAGGGGTATAAACCCCGTCAGTAGTCCCCAAAGCCGGCGGGGGCCCACGTCCGGCGGACGGAGGGGAGCCGGCGGCTTCCCCTCAGCACCACCCACCCCGGCTCGAAGGTGAAGGGGCAGCCGGGTCGGCCGTTGGACCTGACATCTCGGGTTCCCGCGTGCCGCCCCGGGACCCGTGCCGGCACGTGGTACGCCACGTGGCGAGTAATGATGCGGTGGGTCCGGCGCATGTGGGGAGACGGGACGTCGCCTGGGCCTAGCCCGCTAGGACCCAGGCGTAGCCCAATAGGCCTCAGGGCGCAGGGCCGGATCCTCTGCGCCCGAAGCGGCCGTTACGGCCCGGGGCCACCCACGCGCGCGAAGTTTCCGGGGGGAGTGGGGACAATTGATCCCACGTCCCCCGGTCGTGGCCTCCCCTATAAAAGAGGAGGAAGGGCAGGAGGCAGAGGTACACGCGCCCCACTTGCCTCCTCGTTGTCCTCCTTCGTTGTCGCTCTTCCTTCTCCGCACGCCGTCGCACCCGAGCCCACACTCGCGCCCACACGCCGCACCGCCACCGCGATGGCCGACAGACGCAGCGGCAGCTGGGGTGGTTCTTTGGTCACCGAGGCAGACATCGCCGAGCTGCGCCAGGCACGCATGCTGCCGTCGGTGGAGCGGATGGCCGCACGCGCACCGGGTGGCAAGGTAGCGCCGGTGCCACAGCCAGGGGACCGCGCGTGTTCCTATGGCACTTCTCTCGGGGCTTCGGGCTTCCGGTGACCATCTTCTTCCGTCTTCTTCTTGAGACCTTCGACCTCCATCCGCACAACCTTGGTTCGAATTCGATCTTGTACTTCTCTGCCTTCGTAACGTTGTGCAAGGGGTACCTCGGTATCCTTCCCTTTCTTGATCTTTTCAATGCCGTCTTCTATCTCAAGCCTTTGAAGAGCGACGCGTGCGGGGGCATGGTGGTGTGCTACCGTGGCATTGCTCGCTTTGCCCCTCTCTCTCTGATTGAATTCGTCAAGGGGTGGCACCGAACGTTCTTCTACGTGAAGAACATCGACCCAAAGACGGATTACATCCGGCTGCCTCCGTTCGAGGACAGGCAGTCCTCCTAGCAGAACTGGCTGGGAGCTGCCCCGCGCGACGTGGCCTTGGACGAGCTCACTCGGCTCACGCAGATGAAGAGTGCCAAAGGGCTGGTCGCCTTCGACCTAGTGGCGGCTTTCGTCTTGCACCGGGTGTCTCCCCTCCAGATGCTACCACACCAGATCTGCGACATGTCCGGCCGGCATGACCCCTGCCGGTAGTCCATCGTCGAGCTGACGCCGGCTTAGGTGGTGAAGCGGGTGAACACCCTCACGACATTCAAGCTGAAGCCTGCCTCGTGGTCCTTCGGCATGGAGCCATATGACCGCATCGACCGGCCTCCCCTGGTGCGTTTTTTCGTCGAGGCGGTTCTTTCTTGTTTGGTATTCCCCAGCCGACAGTCGGCTGGACAACTGACGTTGAAGTGCTGATCGCAGCTGCTGGTGCGACAGAACATGCCGGACGGCCCGCACCTGTAGATCTTCGAGGCGGAGCGCGAGGACTCCGACTCTGAAGACTTCCCGACGGGAGGTCCCACAGAGGAAGGAGTGGACTCCTTGGGAGGAGCCGACGAGCCAGTAGATTCGCAAGGCGGCGCTCCTGGTGCAGCGGGAGGGTCCGGAGCAGCCGGGAAACCCAACAGAGCGGGTGAGTTCCCTCTTGCTCCCTCCATCCGGGACTGGACAGACGACGACGATGATGATGATGATTTGATGATCTTAGATGGGCATCCTCCCGCAGCGCGCCAGGACTGAAGGAGCATGGAGAGACCGGCTCGAGGCCCGGCAGCCGAAGCGGCAGGCCGGGGAAGAGGCCGGCCCAGGAGGGGCCGACGAACCCACCGCCCGGCCCGAAGCAGGTCAAGATGGCCGCCAGGAAGCCGCCGCCACGTGCCAAGCGAGCCCTACCCCTCGTCATTGCGTAATTTCTTTGTTTCTGCATGAGTTTTCTTGTTGTTGCATTGCGAACCGGTTAATGAACGATCCTTGGGCGTTGCAGCGACCCCATCGAGCTCCACGAGGAGGAGGAGGCGGGGGAGCAGACGCATGCCGTCGACCGGCTGGCCCGCGAGCATGCGACCACCCAGTGGGAGGAGAAGAGGAGGCTCGTGGAGCTACGAGCCTCCAGGTCCGGAACGCGGGGAGGGGCCGCAGACTCCGGGACCTCGAGCGGCCGGTGGCCAAGGGGGTCGGCCAAGCCTCCGTGGGCCTCAGACTCAGCAGTGGAGTCCACTCGCATGTCGAGGCCCCCATCGAGCGAGCCGCGAGGGGTGGCTATGGACCCGCCAGCGCCTCCGCCTGTTCAAGAGACGGTCCAGGCGAGGGAGGCGTCGACGGAGCCAGCTCCCGAGGCGACCCGGCCTGTGGTGCCAGAGGTGACCCCGCCTGCGTTCGAACCGGCCCGGGTTGAGGTGCCGGAGGTTCCGACGGCCTCGGAGGCAGCGGCCATGGAGGTGGAGGTGCCCTCCGGTGCGACCGACGCGTCGGAGCGGCCGGGAGAG
This sequence comes from Hordeum marinum, assembly GCA_022496015.1. NCBI lineage: Eukaryota > Viridiplantae > Streptophyta > Magnoliopsida > Poales > Poaceae > Hordeum > Hordeum marinum. The sequence goes on along the minus strand of CM039677.1, from coordinate 414,949,249 downwards.
GAGGCGGCGATGGCATCGGGCGGGGGGCGGCGTGAGGCGACTTCCGGCCCCTTGCCCTCATGACCCCGTCCCCGGCGGCTGGAGCCGCAACGAGTCCAGGTGGCAGCGGCGGCCGGGCCAGGAGGACCTTGCGGTCGATGCAGGAGGTCATCCGGGACTAGGATGCGCTGGCGAGCGTGCCGGCCCTGCCAGCTCCCCAGGCAGGCGGCCCGGTCCCTTCCCTCGTGAATCTAGGGAGTGTCCTGAACCGTTGCCGGCAGGAGCTGGCCCGGTTTGCAGAGGCAGCGCACGCTGCCCTTCAGCGTGCGCAGGTAAGCCGGCACCTTGCCTTAGAGTTTTTAGTGGGAGCACGCGAGCGCACCCACTGGGTGTAGCCCCCGAGATGCGGGCCGGCTGACCGGCTGATGGGCAGCCGGGCCGGATCTCCTTTGAGCATGTCTTGACCTTTGCTTCTTTTTCTTTTGTGATAGGAGGGAACCTCCCTGCGGCAGAAGCTCTTCGCGGAAGCGGACACCATCCACGACCGCGGCAAGTTTGGCTTCTACCGGCTAGAGGAGGAGCTGGCGCGCGTGCAAGGTAGGTTGCATTTCGTAGGGGGGGCATATAGCCCCTTGGGAGTCGGCTGCTGTCGCCGCCCACTAACGTTGGTTGTGTCTTGCAGGTGAGCTGGCCACCCTTCGGGGGGAGAAGACCGGGCTTGTCACCGAACGGGACCGGCTGACGCGGGACGTCCAGGCGGCCACATAGGAGACTAACCGGCTGGCCGCGCTGCTGGTCGACAGGGAGGCGACCCGGGACCGGCTCAAGGTTGAGGCGGCAAAGGAGGTGGTGGCTCGGGAGGAGGCCGTCAAGGAGGCGGCTGACGCCGCCCTGAGGACCGCCGCCCTTCAAGGCGAGGTGACCCGCCTCGAGAAGATGCTCAAGGAGGTCAAAGGTTCCCTCGCCACCTTGGAGGCAGCCCGGAAGTTAGAGCGCGAGGTGGCATACCACTTTTCCATTGGGGTGGATGACGTGATCGAAGGTACATGCCAGTCTCTCTTCTTCCCCAGCCGGTTGCTCTTCCCTGTGTCGTTTCTCGTGTTTCATCTCGCTTTTTCTATCCTTCTCTTCTTCTTCCTTCTAGCGTGTTTCCCGGAGACTCATCGCCGTGCCACCCGCGCCATTGAGGAGCACCGGGAATACCTTTGGGAGTGCGGTCGCTCCATTGAGGAGCACGCCGCGTGGAACGTGGATGAGATTGGGATCGCCGTCGAGATGCGGATGATCCATCTCGAGCGGAGCACGGAGAGGCTCAAGACCGCCGGCAAGGAGGTCATCGCCGCGTTGTGGCTAGGCCACGGGGAGCTCCAACGCACCGCGTGGCTCAATGGATGGAGCATGCCATCCTCCGCCTCGAGGCCTGGAAGGCATCGGCCGCCCGAGCCGGGGCGTAGATGGCGCTCCGGTTCGTCATGTCTTGGTAGCGTGGTGTGGACCTGGACCGGCTAGCGACCATGCGGGACGTGCCATCCGTAGAGCGGGAGGCCCGCGAGCCGACCCTTGTCCAGCGGGCCAACGAGCTCGCGTCGTACGTCGACGCAGACGAATTCCTGCCGCCCCTTGGCGGGGATGGTGAGCCGTTGCCTGAGGACTCCTTCGGCATCCCTCATGGCTCGGATGATGATGAAGTCACCGACGAGAGCACCGACTCGAGCGGCGAGACGGCCGAGACGGAGGAGCCTGCCTTGAAGGACAAGCAGGCCGACCCGAAGACCGTGACCACCTCCGGGGCGAGGGTCGAGCCGCCCTGTGACAAGGAGGCCGACCCAAAGTCCGCGACTTCCTCCGGAGCGAGGACTGAGCCGCCTCGCGACGCGTCGGCTGAGGGCACGCCGGCTGGCGACGCACCGATAGCATGAGCCCCCGGGCGTCTTTTTTATCTTCCTCTTTTTTCTTCTTCCTGCATGTAAGACTTGAATCCACCCACTGGGGGTGTTTGTGTAATGAACCGAATGTTGGTCGTGGGCCATTTTTTTCTTAATATTTATGCCCTGAATGTTCTGTCATGCTTGCCTTATGACTCATGCCGCCTCGTTCTTATCCTTTTTTACCCGCCTTGACTCTTTCCATTTCTATTCCTTTTCCCCTTTGGTTTTGGCCCCGCCAGCCCGACAGCCGGGAGTCGGTCTGTAGCTGGGTCGGGGCGTCTGCCTCAAGGGAGCCGGTTCAAAACTTAGGAGTCGCGAGTTTTTTTTGGGATAAGTAGAGTGGTTGAGACACGGCGAGGGTCCGGCTGGGCCTAGAAGGGGTCTCACTTTGTTTTGACCTTTCGCGTGAGCCAAACGTTGCCGCCCCAAGGCCTCGTCAGCCAGACAGCCGGGAGTCGGTTCGGTAGCTGGTAAGGGTGGGGAAGTTTGGCCGGCTCAAGTTACTTAGCCATTTTTTGGGGAGGTGTTTCTAGGCCCAGCCGGCTAGCCCCCGGGCCCGGGAGCAGGACGAGGGAGCCGGCGAGTGAAGAACACTTTTGAAAGAAACGGAACGGGGTGCACCCCAAGAGCCGGCTTGGGGCGCCCATTGCATTCATAAGCCCAAAAGGACGGGGATACATACATACATTGATTTTCCTCAGCAGTAAAACGGGCGCAAGAGTGTCGCGTTCCACGGGCGCTCCGTCTCTTCACCAGAAGCATCTCTTTTGCGCGTCTGCGGCTTCTGGGCGTCTATCAGGTAGTACGCGTTGTTGTGTAGCGCCTTGCTGATGATGAACGGGCCCTCCCATGGGGAGGACAGCTTGTGTTGTCCGGCGGTTTGCTGGATCCGCCTGAGGACCAAATCCCCCTCATGGAACGAGAGCGGCCGGATTCGCTTGTTGTGGTAGTGTCGGAGCTTCTGCTGGTAGATCGCTGTCCGGCTCAAGGCTAGTTCGCGAGCTTCCTCGAGTAGATCGACCACATCTTCTCTTGCCTCCTTAGCATCCTTCTCCGTGTATAGGGCGACCCAAGGCGAATCGAACTCGATGTCGGTGGGGATGATCGCCTCGGACCCATACACAAGGAAGAAGGGAGTGTAGCCGGTTTACCGGTTCGGGGTGGTCCTGAGACTCCAAAGGATGGCCGATAGCTCGTCGATCTAGTAGTCGGCCGACCTTACTAGCGGCATCACGAGCCGGGGCTTGATGCCGGAGAGGATGAGGTCGTTCGCCCTCTCGACCTGGCCGTTTGATTGTGGATGAGCGATGGAGGCCAGGTTGAGCCGGATTCCTTGCTTGGAGCAGAAACGCGCAAGGGCGCCCTTGGCGAAGTTGGTGCCGTTGTCAGTGATGATGCTGTGGGGAACGTCATAGCGTACAATGATGTCGTCGATGAACCGGACGGTCGTGGGGCCGTCCAGCTTCTTGACTGGTCGCGCCTCGATCCACTTGGTGAATTTGTCGATGGCCACCAGTAAGTGCGTCATGCCGCCTCGAGCGGTCTTGAATGGGCCCACCATGTCCAGCCTCCAAATGGCGAAAGGCCATGAGAGGGGGATGGTTTGTAGGGCCGTTGCTGGCAGGTGGCTTTGCGTGCTGAAGCGTTGGCAGCCCTCGCATTTGTCGACCAACTTCTTGGCCGCCTCGAGAGCCGTGGGCCAGTAGAAGCCGTGGCGAAAAGCCTTGGCCACCAGGGTCGGGAGGTGGCATGTTGCCCGCACTCGCCCTGGTGAATGTCGAGGAGGATCTCTAGGCCCTTCTCCGGCTCGACGCATCATTGGAAATCGCCGGTGGTGCTACGATGGACGAGCTCGTTGTTGATGATGCTGTAGGCTATGGCCCGGCGCTGGATTTGCCTAGCCAGAGCCTCATCCAGGGGCAGCTCGCTTCACAAAAGAAACACTAAGATGGGTTGGGCCCACGAGGGGGCCGCGACGGCGGCCGGCTCGGGAGCCCCCGGGACTGGTTGATCAGTCCTCGGGGCCGGCTCGTCAACCCCTAGGACTGGCTCAGAAGCCCCCGAGGCTGGTTGGTCAGCCCCTAGGTTTGGTTCGTCGGTCCCTGGGGCCGGCCGGTCGATGATCATCATGACGGCCGTGCCGTCGGGGATGGCTGCCTCTAGCGTCCCCGGCTCGACCGGGGCCGACTGGGCAGCCGACGATTCGAGAGCCGGTGGTGAAGTTGCCGAAGAGGTGGCCGGGGCCGTCGATGGGCCAGCGGCATCCGCCGGTACGAAGATTGACTCCGATTCCGGGGAAGGCTTGATTGACGGTTTGAGCAGGTGTCTGAGGGAGATGCCAGATGGGATGGCCTGCCGGGGGGAGCCGATCTTTACCAGCGCATCTGCCGCCTCGTTGTCCGCCCGGGGGACGTGATGAAACTCACAGCCCTTGAAGGAGTCGGTGAGCTATTGTACGAGGAAGCGGTAGCTGGCCATGTTGGCGTCCCTGGCGTCCCATTCACCAGAGACTTGCTACACCACGAGGTCGGAGTCGCCGAAGCAGAGGATGCGCCTGATGCCGATCTCCCTGGCGTGCCGGAGGCCATGGACGATGGCCTCATACTCAGCCATGTTGTTGGAGGCGGTGAAGTGGATCTGGAGGGCGTATTTGAGTTGATCACCTTTCGGGGAGAAGAGAATTATGCCGGCACCCTGGCCGGTCCTCATTTTCGAGCCGTTGAAGTGCATGCGCCAATGCGTGGAGTCTGGGGGAGGCGGAATGAACTCCGTCTCCGCCCAGTCGACAAGGAAATCTGCCAATGCTTGTGACTTGATGGAGATTCTTGGCTCGTACCGGATCTCATGATTGGCGAGGGCGATGACCCACTTAGCAATCCGGCGGTGGAGTCCCGGCCGCTCATGATTTCACCAAGAAGGGACGTGCTCACCACGGTAATGGTGTGCTCTTGGAAGTATTGCTTGACCTTCTTGGAAGTGAAGTATATGTTGTAGCACATCTTTTGGTAGTGGGGGTAGTTCTGCTTGGACGCAGAGAGGACCTTGCTGAGGTAGTAGACGGGTTGTTGGACCGGCAGGGACTTGCCCTCCTCCGGCCGCTTGACCACCAGGACGACGCCGATGACGCGGGTGGTCACAGCGATGTAGGCGAGCAGCGGTTCCTTCTCAGCCGGCGCGGCCAGGATGGGTGCGTGGGTGAGAGCCTTCTTGAGGCCGCGGAAGGCCTGGTCCGCCTCATCAGGCCAATCGAAGACGCCCGACATCTTGGTTTGACCCGGCTCAGTTAGGGCCGTCTTGCGAAGGAGCCCATAGAGGGGCAAGGACTTCTCTCCTAGCCAGCCGATGAACCGGCTGAGCGAGGCGAGGCAGCTGGTGAACTACTGGACGTCGCGGAGCCGTGTTGGCTTTGGCATGCGTTCAATCGTGCTGATCTTCTCGGGGTTAGCTTCGATGTCGCGGGCGGACACGAAGAAACAAAAGAGTTGACCGACGGGGACGCCGAAGACACACTTCTCCGGGTTCAGCTTGATCTTGTATTCACGTAAGTTCGCGAAGGCCTCCCGGAGATCATCGAGGAGGCTGAAGTGCTTCTTGGTTTTGACCACGATGTCGTCGACGTAGACGTGGGTGTTCCTGCCTATCTGAGGCAGGAGGCACTTCTGCATGCACCGTTGGAAGGTGGTGCCTGCATTCTTCAGGCCAAAGGACATGGTGATGTAGTAGTAGGCCCCGAAGGGCGTGATGAAGGAGGTCTTGAGCCGGTCTTCCAGATCCAGCTTGATCTGGTGGTAGCTTGAGTAGGCGTCCAAGAAGGACAGCAAGTCGCAGCCGGCCGTGGAGTCGATGACTTGACCGATCCGCAGCAGGGCGAATGGGTCCTTGGGACATGCCTTGTTCAGGCTAGTGTAGTTGATGCACATGCGCCAGGTCTTGTTCTTCTTCAGTACCAGGACTGGGTTGGCCAGCCAGTCCGGGTGGAATACTTCCATGATGAACCCGCCTGCAAGCAGCCGGGCGATCTTGTGAGAGCCTGGCTTAATAGGAATGATAGACTACTCATATCAACAAGGGATTCCTTCTTTTCCGGAAGCCCACTCGAAAAGTGTTGGGGAACGTTGCATGGGAAACAAAAAAAATCCTACGCACACGCAAGATCTATCCATGGTGACGAGCATCTACGAGAGGGAGAGTGGATCTACATACCCTTGTAGATCGCTAAGCGGGAAGCGTTAAGAAACGCGGTTGGTGTAGTCGAACGTATTTGCAATCCAAATCGCCGAGCATCCCATGATCTCATCACGGTCCGTCCCATGATCCAATCACGATCTGTCCCGCGAACTCATCACGATCCGTCTCGTGATCTCATCACAATCTGTCTCGCGATCTTGATCACGGTCCTTCCGATCTAGCGCCGAACGGACGACACCTCCGCGTTTAGCACACGTACAGCTCGATGATGATCTCTGCCTTCTTGATCCAGCAAGAGGGAGTGGAGAGGTAGACGATTTCTCTGGCAGCGCGACGGAATGTGGCGACGGTGGTGGAGGAATTCCAGCAGGGCTTCGCCTAAGCACCGCTGAAAACCGATCTAGAGGAGAAACTACGATCTAGAGGAGAGGTAGCACGTGGCTATTAGGGTTAGATTTTTCCTCTAAATCTTCTGGTATATATAGGAGGGAGGGAGGGGAGTAGGCAGCCTCAAACCCTCAAGGTTTGGTCGAAATTGGAGGTGGAGGAGTCCTACTCCAATCCTATTAGGAGTAGGATTCCTCCTTTCCACTTGGAAACTCTTTCCACCTCTCCACCTTTGGATTTTTTTCTTTCTCAAACCACTCCAGCCGCATGTGCCCTTACAGGAGGCTTCGGACAGCCCACCAGGGGCTCGTTTACCTCCTCCCATAGCCCATGTAGCCTCTTGGGTCGAAATACCTCTCCCGATGGTCCCCCGGTACACTACCGACACTCCCGGTACACTACCGATGAGTCCAAAACTTTTCCGACGACCAAAACAGCACCTCCTGTTGATCAATCTTTACCTTCGGACCATTCCGGAGCTCCTCGTGATGTCTGGGATCTCATCTGGGACTCCGAACAACCTTCGGTCACCACCATACATAACTCTATACTACCAAAACGTCACCGAACCTTAAGTGTGCAGACCCTGCGGGTTCGAGAACTATGTAGACATGACCGAGACACCTCTACAGTCAATAACCAATAGCGGGACCTGGATGCCCATATTGGTTCCTACATATTCTACGAAGATCTTTATCGGTCGAACCTCTATGTCAAGGATTCAGTTAATCGTATATGATGTTCCCTTTGTTCTTCGGTATGTTACTTGCCCGAGATTCGATCGTCGACATCTCCATACCTAGTTCAACCTCGTTACCAGCAAGTCTGTTTACTCGTTCTGTAATACAAGATCCTATGGCCAACACTTAGTCACATTGCTTGCAAGTCTTATTGTTATGTGTATTACCGAGTGGGCCCTGAGATACCTCTCCGTCACACGGAGTAACAAATCCCAGTCTTGATCCATGCCAACCCGACAGACACCCTTGGAGATACCTGTAGAGCACCTTTATAGTCACCCAGTTACGTTGCAACGTTTGATACACACAAGTCACTCCTCCGGTGTCAGTGAGTTGCATGATCTCATGGTCATAGGAGCAGATATTTGACATGCAGAAAACAGTAGCAATAAACTAACACGATCATATGCTATGTTTGTAGTTTGGGTCTTGTCCTTCACAACATTCTCCTAATGATGTGATCCCATTATCAAATGACATCTCATGTCCATGACTAGGAAACCATAGCCATCTTTGATCAACGAGCTAGTCTATTAGAGGCATACTAGGGACGTGGTGTTGTCTATGTATCCACACATGTATCTGAGTTTCCGATTAATACAATTATAGCATGGATAATAAACGATTATCATGAACAAGGAAATATGATAATAACCAATTTATTATTGATCTAGGGCATATTTCCAGCAGTTCCCACTTGTACTGGAGTCAATAATCTAGTTCACATCACCATGTGATTCGCATTGTTATGAATCTAACACCAAATGAGTTCTGGGGCTCGATCATGCTTTGCATGTGAGAGAGGTCTTTTATTCAACGGGTCTGCGATATTCAGATCCGTGTGTACTTTGCAAATCTCTATGTCATACTATAGACACTGCTACCACACTCCACTTGGAGCTATTCCAAATGGTTGCTCCACTATACGTATCCGGATTGCTACTCGGAGTCATCCGGATTGGTGTTAAAGTTTGCATCGACGTAACCCTTTACGACGAACTCTTTATCACCTCCATAATCGAGAAATATTTCCTTAGTACTCTAGTTACTAAGGATAATCCTGACTGTTGTCCAGAGATCCACTCATGGATCATTTTTGTACCCCTTGACAGACTCATGGCAAGGCACACACCAGGTGCGGTACACAACATGGCATAATATAGAGCCTATGGCTAAGGCAGAGGGGACGACGTTCGTCTTTTCTCTTTCTTCTTCCATTGTCGAGCTTTGAGTCTCACTCAACTTCACACCTTACAAATCAGGCGAGAACTCTTTCTCTGACTAATCCATTTTGAACTCTTTCAAAATCTTGTCAAGGTATGTACTCATTGAAAGTATCATCAGGCATCTTGATCTACCTCTATAGATCTTGATTCTCAACAATTAGGTAGCTTTATCCAGGTCTTCCTTTGAAAAACTCTTTTCAAACAACCGTTTATGCTTTCCAGAAATTCTACATCATTTCTGATCAACAATATGTCAAACACATATGCTTACCAGAAACCCTATAGTGCTCCCACTCACTTTATTGTAAATACAAGTTTCTCATAAACTTTGTATAGACTCAAAAACTTCGATCACCTCGTCAAAGTGTATATTCCAACTCCGAGATGCTTGCTTCAGTTCATAGAAGGATCACTGAAGCTTGCACACCTTTTAGCATCCTTAGGACTGACAAAACCTTCTGGTTGTATCTCATACAACCTTTCCTTAAGGAAGGAAACGATGTTTTGACGTCCATCTGCTAGATTTCATAATTGAAAAAATGCAGCAACTGCTAACGTAATTCCAACAGACTTTAGCATCGCAGTCAACTCCTTGAACTTGTCAACTCTTTATCACAGTCAACTCTTTATCACAGTCAACTCCTTGAACTTGTCGGAAACTTCTTTGCGACAAGTCGAGCTCTATAAATGGTGATATTTACCATCAGCGTCTGTCATCATCTCAAAGGTCCATTTGTACTCGAGGACCTGCCATCCAATGAGCAAGTCTACCAAAGTCTATACTTGGTTTTCATACATGGATCCTTTCTCGGATTTCACAGCCTCTAACCATTTGTCGGAATCTGGGCCCATCATCGCTTCTTCACAGCTCGTAGGTTCATCATTGTCCAACAACATGACCTCCAAGACAGGGTTGTCGTACCGCTCAGGAGAAATACACATCCTTGTCGACCTATGAGGTTCGATAGTAACTTGATCCGAAGCTTCATGATCATCATCATTAACCTCTTCAACTAACATAGGCTTCATAGAAACATCTTCCTGCGCTACGCTACTCTCTGGTTGAACAAAGGTTCAACAACCTCATCAAGTTCTATCTTCCTCCCACTCAATTCTTTCGAGAGAAACTCTTTCTCGAGAAAGGACCCAGTTTTAGCAACAAACATTTTATGCTTGGATTTGAGATAGAAGGTTCACCCAACTGTTCTTAGGGTATTCTATGAAGATGCATTTATCCGCTTTGGGTTTGAGCTCATTCGGTGAAAACATTTTCCACACGAGCGTCGCAGCCCCAAACATTACGAAATGACAGCTTGGGTTTCTATCAAACCCTAATTCACATGGTGTCATCTCAACGAATTTAGATGGTTCCCTATTTAAAGTGAATGTAGTTGTCTCTAATGCATAACCCCAAAATTATAGTAGCAAAATGATAAGAGACATCATAGCACGCACTATATCCAATAGAGTATCACTATGACATTCAGACACACCATCACACTATGGTGTTCCAGGTGGCGTGAGTTGTGAAACAACTTTCACATTGTCTAAAGTTGTATGCCAAACTCGTAACTCAGATATTCACCTCAACAATCATATTGGAGACATTTTTATCTTCTTGTCACGATGATCTTAAATTTCACTCTAATTTGCTTGAACCTTTCAAATGATTCAGACTTGTGTTTCATTAAGTAAATATACACTATATCTACTCAAATCATCAGTGAAGGTAAGAAAATAACGATATCCACCGCATGCTACAAGACTCATTGGATTGCATACATGAACATGTATCATTTCCAATAAATCACTTGCCCGCTCCATCCATCTGGAAAACGGGGTCCTTAGTCATCTTGCCCAAGAGGCATGGTTCGCATGTCTCAACCGATTCGAAATCGAATGAGTCCAAAGATGCATAAGCATGGACTTTCTTCATGCGCTTTATACCAATATGACATTTAGCGGCAGTGCCAGAAGTATGTGGTACTATAATTATTAACTTTGTATCTTTTGGCGTCAATGTTATGAACATGTGTATTACTACGATCAAGATTCAACAAACCATTCTCACTGGGTGCATGGCCATTGAAGGTATCATTCATGTAAACAGAATAACCATTATTCTCTAACTTAAATGAATAACCGTGTTGCAATAAACACGATCTAATCACGTTCATGCTCAACGCAAAACACCAAATAACATTCATTTAGGTTCGTCACTAATCCCGAAGGTAGAGAGAGCGTGCGATGTTGATCACAGCAACCTTGGAAACATTTCCAACACACATCGTCACCTCACCCTTAGCTAGTTCTTCGTTTATTCCATAGCTATTATTTCGAGTTACTAACATTTAGCAACCGAACCGGTATCCAATACCCAGGTGCTACTAGGAGTACTCGCAAGGTACACATCATTAACACATATATCAAATATACTTCTATCGATGTTGCCAGCCTTCTTATCTACCAAGTATCTAGGTTTGTTCCGCTTCAGCGACCGCTCTCCTCATAATTGAAGCACTTAGTCTTGGGTTTGGGTTCAACTTTGGGTTGCTTCACTGGAGCAGCAATTGACTTGCTATCCATGAAGTTTCCATCTTGCTCTTGCCCTTCTCGAAACTAGTGGTTTGACTAACCATCAACACTTGACGCTCGTTCTTGATTTCTACCTTCGCGGTATCAAACATCGCGAACAGCTCAAGGAGCATTATTTCTATCCCTAGCATTTTATAGTTCATCACCAAGTTCTGGTAGCTTAGTGACACTGACTTGCAGAACTATATCAATCACTATCTTATCTGGAAGATCAACTCCCACTCGATTCAAGCGATTGTAGCACCCAGACAATCTGAGCACATGCTCAACGATTGAGCTATTCTCTTTCATCTTGCAGGCAAAGAATCTTGTTGGAGATCTCATATCTCGCAACACGGGCACGAGCCAGAGATCCTAATTTCAGCTCTTAGAACATCTCATATGTTCCACGACGTTCAAAATGTTTCGGCGCCTCAGTTCTAAGCCGTAATGCATGACGCACTAAACTATCAAGTAGTCATTAGAACGTGCCTGTCAGATGTTTACAACATCTACAGATGACGCTAGAGGGGGTGGCGCACCGAACGGTGCATTAAGGACATAAGCCTTCTGTGCAGGAATGAGGACAATCCTCAGATCACGGACCCAGTCCGCAACATTGCTACCATCATCTTTCAACTCTATTTCTCTAGGAACATATAAAAATTCAAGGGAGCTACAGCGCAAGCAAGTAATCTACAACATAATTTGCAAATACACTACTAACTATGTTCATGATAATGACTTCAATTAATCATATTACTGAAGAACTCCCACTCAAATTGACATCCCTCCGGTCATTCGAGTGATACATGATCTGAATTCACCAACTCAAGTCCGATCATCACGTGAGTTGAGGTGGTTTCAATGGTGAACATCATCATGTTGATCATATCTACTATATGACTCATGTTCGACCTTTCGGTCTCTTGTGTTCCGAGGCCATGTCTGTACAGGCTAGGCTCGTCAAGTTTAACCCGAGTGTTCTTCATGTGCAACACTGGCTTGCACCCGTTGTATGTGAACGTAGAGTCTATCACACTCGATCATCACATGGTGTCTCGACACGACGAACTTCCGCAACGGTGCACACTCAGGGAGAACATAATTTATCTTGAAATTAAGTGAGGGATCACATTATAATGCTACCATCGACCTAAGCAAAATAAGGTGCATAAAAGGATTAACGTCACATGCAAATCATACGTGACATGATATGGCCATGAACTTGTGCTTTTGATCTCCATCTTGAAAGCACCGGCATGATCTCCATCGTCACCAGCATGACACCATGATCTCCATCATCTTGATCTCCATCAACGTGTCTCCATCGGGTTTGTCACGCCCACCATGATTCTACTACTATTGCTACCGTTTAGCGATAAAGTAAAGCATTACATAACGCTTAATGATTGACACGCACGTCATACAATAATTAAAGACAACCCAATGGCTCCTGTTGGTTGACGTACTCATCGACATGCAAGTTATGATATTCTATACAAAACATGATCATCTCATACATCACATATATCTCATCATGTAATTGGCCATATCACATCACAACATACCCTGCAAAAACAAGTTAGACGTCCTATAATTGTTGTTGCATGTTTTACGTGGCTGCTATGGGTATCTAGCAAGAACAATTCTCACCTACGCAAAAACCACAACGGTGATACATAAGATGCTTTTCAACCTTCTCAAGGACCGCCTTTGTCGAATCCGATCCAACTAAAGTAGGAGAAACAGACACCCGCCAGCCATCTTTGTGCAATGAGGTTACACGTCAGTTGATGGAACCGGTCTCTCGTAAGCGTACGAGTAAGGTTGGTCCGGGCCGCTTCATCCCACAATACCGACGAACCAAAAGACGACCAAGGGAAGAAGCAATCTAAGCATCAACGCCCACAAACTCTTTGTGTTCTACTCGAGATCTCATCTACACATAAACCTAGCTCATGATGCCACTCTTGGGGAACGTTGCATGGGAAACAAAACAAAATCATACACACACGCAAGATCTATGCATGGTGATGAGCATCTACGAGAGGGAGAGTGGATCTACATAGCCTTGTAGATCGCTAAGCGAGCAGCGTTAAGAAACGCGGTTGGTGTAGTCTAACGTCTTCGCGATCCAAATCGTCGAGCATCCCGCGATCTCATCACGATCCGTCCCGTGATCCAATCATGATCCGTCCCGCGAACTCATCATGATCCGTCTCGTGATCTCATCATGATCCGTCTCGCGATTTTTATCACGGTCCTTCTGATCTAGCGCCGAACGGACAGCACCTCCGCGTTCAGCACACGTACAGCTCGATGACGATCTCCGCCTTCTTGATCCAGCAAGAGGGAGCAGAGAGCTAGACGAGTTATCCGGCAGCGCAACTGCGTTGCGGCGATGGTGGTGGAGGAATTCCAGCAGGGCTTCGCCTAAGCACCGCTGAAAACCGATCTAGAGGAGAAACTACGATGTAGAGGAGAGGTAGCACGTGGCTATTAGGGTTAGCTTTTCCCTCTAAATCCTCTAGTATATATAGGAGGGAGAGAGGGCAGGAGGCAGCCTCAAACCCTCAAGGTTTGGTCGAAATTGGAGGTGGAGGAGTCCTACTCCAATCTTATTAGGAGTAGGATTCCTCCTTTCCACTTGGAAACTCTTTCCACCTCTCCACCTTTGGATTTTTTTTCCTTGTCAAACCACTCCAGCCGCATGGGCTCTTAGAGGAGGCTTCGGCCAGCCCACCAGGGGCTGGTTTACCTCCTCCCACAGCCCATGTAGCCTCTTGGGTCGAAATACCTCTCCCGATGGTTCCCTGGTACACTACCGGCACTCCCGGTACACTACCGATGAGCCTGAAACTTTTCCGGCCACCAAAACAGGACTTCCTATATATTAATCTTTACCTCCAGAGCTCCTCGTGACGTCCGAGATCTCATCCGGGACTCCTAACAACCTTCGGTCACCACCATACATAATTCTATACTACCGAAACGTCACCGAACCTTAAGTGTGCAGACCCTGCGGGTTCGAGAACTATGTAGACATGACCGAGACACCTCTACAGTCAATAACCAATAGTGGGACCTCTATGCCCATATTGGTTCCTACATATTCTACGAAGATCTTTATCGGTCGAACCTTTATGTCAAGGATTCAATTAATCCTGTATGATGTTCCCTTAGTTCTTCGATATGTTACTTGCCCAAGATTCGATCGTCGGCATCTCCATACCTAGTTCAACCTTGTTACCAGCAAGTCTCTTTACTCGTTCCGTAATAGAAGATCCCGTGGCTAACACTTAGTCACATTGCTTGCAAGGCTTATTGTGATGTTGTATTACCGAGTGGGCCCTGAGATACCTCTCCATCACATGGAGTAACAAATCCCAGTCTTGTTCCGTGCCAACCCGACAGACACCCTCGGACATACCTGTAGAGCACCTTTATAGTCACCCAGTTACGTTGCAACGTTTGATACACACAAGGCACTCCTCCGGTGTCAGTGAGTTGCATGATCTCATGGTCATAGGAACAAATACTTGACATGCAGAAAACAGTAGCAATAAACTGACACGATCATATGCTACGTTTGTAGTTTGGGTCTTGTCCATCACATCATTCTCCTAATGATGTGATCCCGTTATCAAATGACATCTCATGTCCATGACTTGGAAACCATAGCCATCTTTGATCAACGAGCTAGTCTATTAGAGACATACTAGGGACATGGTGTTGTCTATGTATCCACACATGTATCTGAGTTTCCGATTAATACAATTATAGCATGGATAATAAACGATTATCATGAACAAGGAAATATGATAATAGCCAATTTATTATTGCCTCTAGGGCATATTTCCAACAAAAAGAACTCCAAAGTTAAGCGTGCTTGGCTTGGAGCGATTTTAGGATGGGTGACCGACTGGGAAGTTGGTCCCAGGTGCGCACGAGTGAGGAGAAAGTGCGTAGGAAAGACTAGTGTTGGTCTGTGGGGCCAGTCTAGATCCCGCAGGCGTAACGTGGTGTTACAATTGGTATCAGAGCCGACCGTTGTGGTTACACGGGCATGCACGGGTCAGGTGCACGGGCATGTGGCTCATGGCGTGTGTGGCCCGTCATGGCACACAGCATGGCACATGTGCCGGACTTGACGCGCATACATGTGCCAAAAGGGAACGTTCCTGATGGGCCGACGAGGACGTCGGTTCCTTTGAGTGGAGGTGTATGTGAGAGCCTGGCTTAATAGGAATGATAGACTACTCATATCAACAAGGAATTCCTTCTTTCCCGGAAGCCCACTCGAAAAGAACTCCAAAGTTATGCGTGCTTGGCTTGGAGCGATTTTAGGATGGGTGACCGACCGGGAAGTTGGTCCCGGATGCGCACGAGTGAGGACAAAGTGCGCAGGAAAGACTAGTGTTGGTCTGTGGGGCTAGTCTAGATCCCGTCAGGCGTAACGGGGTGTTACTTGACCGGCTTAACGTCCGGCTGGACGTGTAGTTTGTGCTCGGTGAACTTCCTCGGAACACCCGACATGTCCTTGGGGGACCATGCAAAGATGTCCCGATTCTCACGGAGGAAGTCGACGAGCTCGTCTTCCTATTTGCTGTCGAGGCGGGAGCCGATCCTGACGCACTGAGCCGGGTTGGCCGGGTCGAGCGGGATTTGCTTGGTGTCTTTAGACGGCTGGAAGGAGGCCTCTCCGGTGGATTGCGAGGATGGAGCCGGTGCGTCCGGCTGGCTGGCAGCGAGGGCCATGAGCCGGTCGAGCTACCATTTCTCCTCAACGATCTCCAGGGCCTCGGCCAGCCGGCTGCCGTCTCGAGCGCACTCGAGCGACATTTTGTAGTCACCTTTGATGGTGATGATCCCCTTCGGGCCAGGCATCTTGAGCTTGAGGTAAGCATAATGCGGGACCGCCATGAAGCTGACAAGAGCCAGCCGGCCCAACAGTGCGTGGTAGGGGCTCGCGAGGTCCACGACCTCGAACAGCACTATCTCACGGCGGAGGTGGCCGGGTCCGCCGAAGAGGACGTTAAGCATGATCTTGCCGACAGGGGAGCAGGACTTCCCAGGCACGATGCCGTGGAAAACCGTCCGGCTCGCCTGCAGGTCTTCTCTCTTCAGCCCCAGCTTATGCATCATGTCGAGGTAGAGAATGTTGATGTTGCTGCCACCATCTATCAGCACCCGCGAGAAGCGGCAAGCTCACTCCTTGGTGGCGATGGTGGGGTCGAGGACCAAGGCATAGCTGCCAGGATTCGGCATCACGGCGGGGTGATCGGCCTGGCTCCAAGTGATCGACTTCTCTGACCAGAGCATGAACTGGGGAGTTGTCGGCATGCTGGCGTTCACCTCATGGCAGAGCCGGCACTCAGCGTACTTGCCTGTCTCTTCACTGGTGAAGACGACGTAGCAACCGTCCTGGTTGGGGAACTAGTCGATTAGACGACCATCGTTCGGAGCCGTTGCCAACGTCGGGGCGGCAGCTTGGGCCAGGGCCGGCGCACGGGCTGGCAACGCGGGAGGAGCCGGAAGGCCGTCCCCCTGGGCCAATCACTATGAGAAGCTGCACTGCCGAAGCGTGTGTGTAGAGGGTTTGACCCCTGAATGGATCTTGCAGGGAAGATCGAGCATTTGCTCGAAGGTGAGCTTCAGCTACCACGTAGCCTTGCCGCTGCGCTGGCGCTGGCCGGAAGACTGGGCAGCCGGTTCTTGATCCTTGATGGTATTGACCTGCCGGCTCCCGTAGCGGGGATCCGGCTGGTCGTTCTTGCGCTTGTTGTTTTGCGGCGGCTGGTTGTCGGCAGCCGGCCGTGTTGCGGACGGCGTTGTTGTTGCCTTGGCTGGCGGGGTCGTCTTGACCCGGATGGCCGAATCGGTCGTGGCGTATTTGTCCGCCTTGGTCATGAGCTCGACAAGCGTGGTCGGCTCGGAGCACAGGAGCTAGTGCTTGAGAGGGGTGCCGTCCCGACAGCCCTCAACGAAATATTGCACGGCTTGCACCTCGTGCACCCCCTCGCAGGAGTTGCGGAGCTCGGTCCATTGGGTGAGGTAGTCGCGGAGGGATTCGTGCGGCCCCTGAACGCACATGGCGAGTTCATGGGGACGGCCTGGCCGCTTGTAGATGTCGATGAAGTTACGGATGAAGGCCTCCTCAAAGTCCGTCCAGCTGTTGATGCTACCGGCCGCCAGGCTGTTGAGCCAAGTGCGGGCCGAGCCGATCAGCATGAGGGGGCGTATCGAACGGCTACGCACTTATTCCCCCTGGCGATGCCTACTGCGGTGGTGTAGTCGATCAGCCAATCCTTGGGTTTGGCGTCCCCGTTGTATTTCGGGGTGTCCCTAGGGAGCATGAAGCCAGTTGGGAACGGCTCGGTGCGAATCCGAGGGCCGAAGCAGGCCAGACCAATCGAGCCCTCCTCTTCAAGGAGGGTGGATTGCACGAGTTTGTTGATGCGGTTGCGGGCGTCGTTCTCGCTATGGGGGACGCGTGGTCCGAGCCAAGCCGAAAGTTCAGGACGGACGGTGGGTGGCGCCGACTGCCGCGACTCGCATCGTGAAGGCGGCGTGTGCCCCTGGCTGCACCGGCTGCCGGTGCTGGTGCTTCGTGGTGGTGGATGCTTCGAGGCGGATCATTGGTGCGCTGGCTGCTAACAGCTGGCTGCTCACTCCCCGGCGTCTGAGAGGGTCGGGGTTGTTTGCTTTGACCCGGTGGTCGGAGACGCGAGGGGAGCAGGAGTACTAGGCTGCCTGGCGGCTAGCAGTTCCCGTGCCCTCACGCTCGGGCCGGGGGCCTTCAGTGGCGGCACCGCCAGTCGTGAGCAGATGCTGCTCCGCATCAGCAGCATCGATGAGCTCCTTGATGTGGCACTCGTGGGCGGCACATTCTTTGCCCTCCAAGGTGGCCAACTCCTCATAGGCCACCTTGAGGGCCCACAGGTTGGCTGTGGGGGTCTTGTAGATGGGTATTTTGCCGCCGAGGATTTTGGCAACCACGCGGCCGTAGTCGCGCACAGCCCCACGCCGGCTGGGCTCGGCACCAGTCGGGGTGAGACCGTAGGTGGAAGCGTACTCCCTCTATGACGCCTCCATGCAGCACCGTGTGGCCGCGAGGGCGGTGGCATCCTCGAACAGGATGCGGCGAGCCGCCTCGAGGTCGGCCGCGGAGGTGTTGGGGTTTGCCGTCGGGGCGACCAGAGTGCTTAAGCCTCGGAGGGCCGCATCGAGCGGGTCGGACGTGCCAACGCGGGCGGCAGCAGCGGTAGCCGCGACCCGTGCCCATCCGAATGCGATGAAGGAAGTGATGGCCATCACTCCCACGTGATCGTGGGACCCGCTGGGCTGAGCCACAACGAGTGCGCCCACTGCTGTGGTCGGGCCAGCGCAGACGAGCACCCCCGCAGGGTACTCGTCAGCGGCCGGAGCCTCGACGAGGCTGAGCCTGCCGAAGCGCTTAGTGAGCGTGTCGATGTCAGTCGCCAGGCCGACGGAGTTGCCCGCAGGGCGTGCTGAAGCAAGCCCCACGAGCTCCCCACAGTTTCGCCGGGACGAGCGGCGACGACGGGGAATGGCGAGGGGTCCCGTCCGGAGCATGAATCCGACCAGCACTGCGTATGGCCCCACGGTGGGCGTCAACTGTCGTTATTTTCTCACGACAGATGCCATGGGGTGGCTTATCGTGGGTGTTGGGGCCAAAGGACGCTGACGGGCTTTGGGTGCGAGATTGGGCACAAGCGGTGATGACACATGATGTACCCAGGTTCAGGGCCCTCCGAGGCAGGTAACACCCCTAGTCCTGCTTGGTTCCGTCGGATGGATGGGTATGTGTACAAGGATGCTCCTGGAGCTGTGTCTAGAGGACGAAGAAGGAGCAGTCGACTCGTCTTCCTCCACTACGAAAGAGGGTGTGAGAGTTCTGTGGGTGTGTGACCATGATCATTCGTCTGTCCCCGTTGCATGGGGGGCTCGGGGGGGTTTATAGGCCAACCCCCCGGCTGTTACAATATGCTTAAAGTACCAAGGAGGGGGGACCCGATTGGCAGTCTCTCCGGTTGGCCAGAGTGTCCCACCGCTTGCGCCGTCTCGCCATGGGCGGGGCCCGCCGGCCGAGCGGTCCCATCTCCTGTTGGGGCCCGCTAGCCGGCTCTACGATTGGCCCTCGCCCATCTACTTCGGCATGGGTCGCCCAGGGGAGCGTCGTCTAGTGCCAGCCGGCCGAAGTCTCCGCTAAGGCCGACGGCACTGTAGCCACGCGGGGGCAGGTAATCGAGTGGCGAAGGCGTGCCGGCACTGTTCCCCCGTCCGGTCGCGCTCACCGGGGTCAGCGGCCGGGACGGTTGGACTGTAGCCATGCGCTGTAGTGCGTAAGCGGCCATTGTAGCCACAGGACCGCCCGTCGTGTCGGTCACGTCGCGTCGTCAAGTCAACAGAAGAACCGGCCCGTGGGCAGCCTTCCGCGCCTAGCCGGCCGAGGGCCCAACCGGTTCCTTGATCAGCAGGTCGGGGCGCCAGCCGGCACTGGCCTGCGCCAGATGTCCTCCAGCCGGTTGCGTAGTTTTTCTTTGAAGCGAAAGGGGGAAGACCCCGTTGCTTTGGCCTACCTAGGGGTATAAACCCCGTCAGTTGTCAGCAAGGTCTATGCTCCTGCTTCAACATTCAAAGCACATGAGACAGCCAGATCAACTATTTCAGTTGAGGTCCCCAAGAAAGCTATGCCTAAGAAGGCAGTGGAGAAAATTCCAGAAAGAGGATTATTCATGTGACTGGCAGGCCAACTTCCATGTATGAAGATCCAAAAGAAGCTGCTCGTGCTGATGCTGAAGAGGAGGAAGAGCATGTTGAGAAGGCCCCTCCCAAGAAGAAGGCCAAGAAGCTTATGGCTGATGCTATGCCAAAGACTAGCACATCCAAGAAGGCTGCTGCTGAGAAGCCTAAGAGGACATCCAGGTAGATTCTAGCTTTTGAGAAGAACAAAGGGACTCCTTCCAGAGTTGAAGATGATGATGACCTGACAACTTTGATGAAGCTTAGACCTCACCTTCCAGTACACCATGTCAGCTACCCACTAGCTGAGGATATGAAGAAGAGGAAGGATTTAGGATTGAGAGCTTGGAGAGCTATAGATCCATATGCCCAGAGAAAGAAGACAGATGTGGACTACAGATTTTATACCAAAGAGCAACAGGATTTCTATGAGACTGTGCTTTTTGACAAGAGTCCAGCTGTGAGTAATATGCGGTATGTTGACTGGAAATTCATCGAGGAAAACAAGGACTACTTTCGAAGTGTCCAAGACAATTTCCACTGCATAGGTTTGGATGAGTTTGTTGGCAGAGAATTCACTGCTTGGAATGATGAGATGATCATGCAATTCTACTCCACTACACATTTCTATGGAGATGTTAGAATTGTATGGATGGCTGAAGGTGCAAGGTAGGAATCGACTGTTGAAGAATGGGCTGCTATCTTAGGAGTTCCAGAAGCACGGGATGGTGACTTGGATGTATACTCAGAATCCAAGGAGAGCCACAATGCTATGGAAAATATGTACAAGGAGATCCCTGGTGCCAATGTGAAGTCTCACAAGCTAGGATCTATCTACTTTCTTCAGGCTGGCCTCTGCACAATGAACACCATTCCGAGGCATAGTTTGATGCCCAAGTCAGGAGATAACAAGATGATCCGAGGCCACTCCATCAATATGTTGATCCACCTTGACAGACACACCAAGATCAGAGTCATGAATTTGATTGTTGAGACAATCAAGAGGGTTGCTGCTGACTAGAAGCACTCTTGCTGTTATGCACCCTACATCCAGATGCTTATCAATTCAAAGTTGTAGAAGCACATTTTTGCTCCAGATCATCCACATTTACCCCTACAGCCAGATCTCGAGGACAATGTTGTGGTGATGAACCCAGATCATCCCACTTCAGCTGCAGCTCAGGCAGAAGCAGAGGCAGCTCGAGCCGCTAGTGCTCAGGTCCCTAGATCCAAGAATGAGCAAATGGATCTTCTGATTTCATCTATCCAAGGAATGAAGGACGACATTAAGGAGATTCTGAAAAATCATAACACTCTTGTCAGGATCTTTGAGAACAGGATCAAAACCCTTAATGATAAGGTGGATGGGCTGACTAAGACAGTCAATGAGCTCAAGAAGGAAGTTGACTCAGTGCCTCTTCCTTAGACTACTTCTTCAGATGATGATGATGAGGAGGAGGATGGATCACCTCTCAGGACAGGCACACAGTTTCATACCCAGGCCAGATCAGCCACTGTGCTAGCTCCAGACTTGAGGCCCTCTTCATCAGCTCCTGCTGCTGTCACCTCAGCTCCTGCTCCTTCTGCTCTAGTTCCTCCAGCTGCCACTCCAACTCCATCTAGGACATCTGCAGAGATCTTCGCCGACGCTGTTCTCTCGACTCCTTCATCAACAACCAGAGGAGATCAGCCCAAGAACGATTAGATGTATGCCTTTGAACTTTTTGGTAACTTGTTGCCAAAGGGGGAGAAGTGTATATAGATCTTTAGGCTTCGAGCGAGAGAGCGTTTTGGTGTTTGTTGCTTTTCAAAACATTTGGTATTTTGGTTGCTTGTGTTGAGCGTATGCTCATGTGTGTTATGCTACTATTTCCTATCATCTTAATGCTTATGAGATGATCATTCACCTTTGCTTGATTATGTTGTGCTTTGTTATTCATTCTAATTATTCTCGCACACCACCAAGTTGTATGTGACATGGAAGAAGTGCCCCATATACCTAATCGATTGTGCATTTGCATTCAAACACAAATTCAAAATAATGCACAAATTTAGGGGGAGCTCTTGCTTATCACATACCCCTCAAAGCGACGATTATATTCATTGATTTTATCATATGTCGAAGCTTTGATCTATACGTTGTCATCAATTACCAAAAAGGGGGAGATTGAAAGCACATTTGCTCCCTTGGTGGTTTTGGTAATTAATAACAACATATAAGTCATTGAACTAATGTTTCCACCAAGTATATTTCAGGAAATGTTCAATGACAGGATTGGCAAAAGGAGATTGTGGAGATACCCCAAGATGCAAGGAAATAGGTTGGCCAAGCTTCAAGCAAGAGGACTCTACATTTTATATTTGTGAGAAATCACTTTGAGTCCATAGGAAAGCCAATACTATTAAAAGGGGGTAAGGTTTTGTTGGTGAACAATATGCTCAAACGTGCACAAGTGATAGTCACCAAAAACATCCACAAACTCTCCAACCAAAGTAATTTCTATACCCACACTCAAAATCGGTGCAACTAACTTTCCCATACCGGTGCCACCGATTCTACAACCTAGACAGACTCAGCTAAACCCTAGCCACTTCGATGCAACCGATTCCATACCGGTGATACCGAGTTTAGGTTGCCAACTTTTTGTTACGCAAATTCACATTATCGGTACCACCGAGAATGTTGGATCGGCGTCACCGAGATTGGAAATCTGACCGTTGGTCACCTTATCGGTGCAACCGAGTTTCCTATATCGGTCTCACCGAGATTCAAAAGTTGCCACCTTTTGGTCACTTCGGTACCACCGAGATTAACATATCGATGTCACCGAGTTGGTCATTTTGTGTGTAACGGTTGGATTTTGGGGCATGCCTATATATACCCCTTCACCACCACCTACTCGAGAGATAAGCACTCAGAACTATTCCACACTTGCGCCATCCAGTTTTCTGAGAGAGGACCAGCTACCCTTGTGTTGAGGTCAAGATCTTCCACTCCAATCATATGGATCTTGATCTCTAGCCTTCCCAAGTAGCTTTCCACCAATCCCATCTCTTACACCATGCCAAATCTGTGAGAGAATGATTGGGTGCTGAGGAGTCTATCATCTTGGAGCACAAGAGCAAGGAGTTCATCGTCATTACCGAGCCTATTACCTTTTGGAGGATGGTGCCTCCTAGATTGGTTAGGTGTCGCTTGGGAGCCTCCTACTTCGTGTTGTGGAGTGAACCAAGAAGTTTGTAAGGGGAAGGAGATTGCCTACTTTGTGAAGATCTACCCATAGTGAGGCTAGTCCTTCATGGACGGAAGCCGTTATGGAATAGTCAAGGTTGCTACTTCGTGGACCCTTTTGGGTGGAGCCCTCCGTGAACTCTTGCGACCGTTACTCTCTGTGGGTTGAAGACTCCATAAACGTGGATGTACAATAGCACCACCTATCAGAACCACGGGAAAAATCATCTTGTCTACAACTGCGTTTGATATTCCTACCCTATCCCTTCTATACATGCTTGTTGTTACTTTTTGCTGCTATATACTCTTAGACTTGCATGTGTAGGGTGTACTTGACTTGCCATGAAATGCTAAAAATTGTCAACTCTAAAACTTGGTATAGGCAAAAAAAATTATTTGGTCAAGTAGTCTAATCACCCCCCCTCTAGACATACTTTCGGTCCTACAATGCCACACATAGTAGCAGCGCGTTTTTGTAAGCAGCGCTACTGCTAGTTGCGGCTGCTGCCATCTTTTCACCCCCCCCTCTCTCCCCCACTTTGCCCTCTCTCCCCTCTCTCCCCTCCTTTCCCCTCTCCACTCTCCACCATTGTTTCTCTTCTTCTCTCTTCCTCCTACCTCTCTAATTCTCTCCTCATTAATGTCCCCCTCCACCATAACTCTCCTCCATAAATGCATGGCCTCTCTCACATTATCTCTCTTTCTCCTACCTCTCTTCCTCTCCCCCCATTAATCTCCCCCTCCAACATAACTCCCTCTCCATTAGTTAGCTAGCTAGATTCACCCCTCCTCCCCAAGAACTAGATCTAGCTAGCTATTTAGGCATCCACACATCTCGATCGGTCTCTCTCGTCATCTAATTAACGGCGTGCTCTCTCGATCGGTATCACTCTCGGGAGATATATAGGTGAGTAAAAAGTTGTTCATTTCAAGAATGGGAATATGTGTGTGAATGCGATATGTGTGTTTGGGATATATGGAGATATTTATGTGAGTGACATGCCCTCGAGTTGCTTATGTTTCGTCGAGATGTCGATTTATTTCCGTTTCGGTGAATTTCGGGCAAACTCAATATGTCCTATTTTTAGGCAAGGTCATGCCAAAATTTTATATGACTTTGAAGCATGCATGCATTATTTATTTTATAACCCTTTTGCTTGTTATACCATGCAGTCAGTCATGAAGCTGAGTGGATGGAAGGTGGAGCGGTACATGCAATCCACGGTGATGGACATGTATGCAAATAGTCGGATTAGGATTAGATGTCACTGTGCAAGATGCAAGGAAGGAGTCCTTTTGGACCCTTTTGATCGTGTCACTTTGAAGGCGCACCTGCTAAAGAAAGGTTTCGTGGATGGCTATACTCAGTGGATAAGTGAAGAAGCTGATGATGATGAGGACGTCCACATGGCAGGGAATAACGACATGGGGCTCGACGAAGAGATGACCGATCGACATGATGATGGCGCCAGCGAAGAGTCTGGAAATAATAGCATTGGAGAAGATTTTGGACACGGCGAAGAAGAGTCCAGACATGGCGGAGAAGAGGGCATGCCGCAGTCTTTGACGCTACTAAGTGCAGTCGTGCAGGACCCTCATGTTCGAGACCTCCTTCGCAAGAGTACGACTAGCGAGAGAGCTGCTTCTAGAGAGGAGGCCAAGCTGGCGCAACTTGAAGTAGACTTGAAGACTCCATTGTATGACAGTTGCGATCCCGAGGTGACCCGCTTGAGTTTCACGCTCGAACTTCTGAAGACGAAGGCCAAAAACAAATGGACAGACAAAAGCCTCGATGAGCATTTGAAGTATCTACATAATAAAGTTCTTCCCTGTAGCGACCCGACCTGAAAGGTCAAGTCTCCGGTGTTTCCGTACCATCCCAAGATCATGCTGGTACACACACGGTACATCAATGTATATATCAAAGGGAAATCACACAGCAAATATATTAATCGAAATCTCATTTCGAGTCCTTTATTACAATAAAAATTACAATAAAGTGGCTAAAAGCCAACTCATGAGAATATCTAAATCTTGCGGAAGCGTCGAAGGTAGATGAGTCCATCTGACTCCAAGGGCATCTCACTGAGCATAGAACGTGTCCTCACTCCTGGTCGGAAAAGTACTCTGCAACATGATACGTTGCAGCCATGTAGGTCAGCATAAGGAATATGCCGGCGGGTCACAAGAGAGGGGTGAAAAGATAATCACCTAGTCTATATGCATATATGGCAGGTGGGGTGGTAAGTTTTTGCGTAAAGCCAATTTTTTCCTACATCAAGAAAGGGGCTAAGCAAAATATTACTAAGTTGGTTGATTAATGAGATGCTTCCACCAACCAATTCTCATACCCAAAATTATTAAATACCCACATCATCATATTAATTGTGTTGAGAGTTTCGGAAGTTTCAATTCCTTTGGCTCAAGTCGTCCATGACCGTGGACACGGCTAATCGATTAGGTTTGAGTACTCTGCAGAGTTTTGCACACGTTCCCCACAAGATTTGGTCGCCTCCGTTTGATTTCTCGCACTTCAGGGTGTTTGAGAAACGGATGACCAAAACATGGTCTTCCAAAGGGTTTCCCTGCGACTCTGTCGGTGCCCATCCTTTCCTACCGTTCTTCTACCTCTCGTAGCACCGCCTGTCCAGGGTCACCACGATATCCAACCAAGCCAGAGCCCATAATGACTTGTGGCTGTGCAGGTAAGCCTTGGGTCTTGAAGCACCCATCCATCTCTTTGTGCCTGGGTGGACCTTTCCGCGTGAATACTGGCCATCTCCAGCATCACCTAGGCAAATCCACTGGTTTCTCCAGGGTGCCGTTCAACCATCATCCACCCAGAGGTATGTTGAAAACTCGGAGTCTTAAATCTTGATCATTATGTAGGTCTTGAAATTATTAACTCTCTCAACTCCCATGAATCACACAACCAACCCCGTCTACTAATAGCATAGCAAAAGTAAAACAACGTTTCCCGGGGCCAAAGTTGTCAAAGAGGGTTGAGAGGGGTACCTACCACATGATACTACTACAATGTAACCAAGTTTCCAACTAACCTATCTTGCATGCAATTGGGGAGATGGTAGAACTAATGCATATAAAACATGGGTAAACATGGTCAAAGTGACTTGCCTGATTGATGATCTTCGTACGTGAGTGACTCTAAGTAACAAGCTTCGCACTCCGGATAATCTAACGAAGCAAACAAGCACTCAATAAGCATACAACAAAATATTGTAACTCACAAACATCAACCAAGAACTAGTAAACAATCAAGACAAAACAATGCACAAATCTCAAGTAAGAAAACACACAAAGTTTTGTTTACTAGGAGGTGATTGATAAAACACTACTATCATAATAAAACTATTTTGTAATAACAAAACAATTGTTGTCAGCAAGGAAACAATAGAATATTTTATTAATAAACAGAATAAAATCAATTTAAGTTTGTTGGTAAAAGTTTAGTAAAGTTTATACAAGTTTGTGATAAACACTATATGAATCAACTATAGTTATATTAACAAAAGAATGAGAAACTAAACTTATTATTTATTTGTAAAACATGTTCTTAACAGAAAATAATTTACAATTAAATCTGTCTTAGAAAACAGAATTAAAATATACAAAACTTTGTTTGAAAACAAAACTATTACTAGTTAGTTGTTTTAATCAAATTATGCCTATTTGAAAAGAAGTTGTGATTCCTATGTTAAATAAAATTAAACTAAGCAAATTTATATTTTTATTATCAGTGAGTGAAAACACTAAATGTTTACTAACAGAACCTAATAAACAAATAAAACCAATTCTAAATCAAACTAATTAAAATTGAGTTTATAAAACTATATTATAATACTAAGCAGATTCTGTTTATAGCTAAAACACTATTCAAAATCATCCTAAAAATCCTCAAACTAAACATGGAGATAGTCCTAACCAATATCAAACAGTAGCAAAAAGAATCATATCAAAATCTATTTTTAAACTCTAGTTATTCAGATTTGAAGATTTTGAGGAAATTTGATTAAATTCAAATTCTATAGTTCAAATTTGAAATTTAAAAGTACAGGGTGAAACTACATGTAAAATGTGAGCTATTTCAAAAAGAATCAACTCAAAACACTAAATAGATTAATAGATATAGCTAAAACAAATTTTGAAATCATACTATTTTCTGAAAAACAAAACTGAAAAGAAAAACTAACTAACGGTCGACTAGGGTGACGTGGCGACCTGTGAGTGGCTGAGGTGAGTGTCCGAGCGGTGCTTCGGGCGGTCAACCCATCCTAAACAGAAAATGGTTCGGGAATAAGTGGCTTCTAATCTGAGCCGTTGGGTTTGGATCGGAGGGAGGGGGTGAGAAGGAGAAGGCTCACAGAGAAATAGGTCGCCGGTGAGGGTTCTCCGGCGAGTTCCGAAACGGCGAGGTCGACGGCGTGGTGCTCCGGTGGTCGAGGAAGACAGTGGAGTGGTCCGGGAGACGGCGACGGACGTCCTGCGTCGAATGGTGAGGTCGGAGGGGTGAGGGGAAGAGTGGAGCGACGGGCACGAGCAATGGGAGCTCCGGTGGTGGCAGGGCTCCCGCGAGGAATTGACAGCGTCTCGGCGACGGAAGAGAGGGGGCTCGGGGAGGAACGGAGTGCGGAGGGTGTCCGGCTTATATAGGGGTGCTGGGGAGTGCGGGGGAGGAGAGAGGAGAGAGATCCGGGAGGGGGAAAGAAACGGCCGACGTCGAGTCCGGCGCGCGCGGGGAGGAGAGTGATGACCGCTCGGTCATTACGAGCGAACGAGGTGGAGTCCAGCGTCAGTGAGAGAGAGAGATATTAATGCGCGTCGGTCGGCCGGCTTTTAATCTATTCGCGAGTAACTGCTCGTGGGCCGGCCCGTTTAATACCGGAAACGGTTACCGTTTCCTTTTAATAATTTTCCAGAGACATTCAAAAGATTTTAAAGCATTCAAACCGTTTATAAATATAGGGGTATTATATATCAAAATTAACAGAATAATAAATGCTATTTAATGAACATTTCTATTCTGTCATTTGAACACTTTGAAACAAATAATATTTTCAGAAATTGCCTAATTGTTTTTAAATCCTTTTTGCAAATATTTTCAAAATAACCCCTGGTTATTATTGTTCAAATATATCACCAATTAGTCCCTGGTGTGGAGTGTCATGTTACTCCTCTCCTATTTGAACTTTTAACCAAAATTTCAAATGGGTGAAAGCAACTTAGGGAAAAGTAGAAAGAGCTTTCTGGAATTCAGAAGAGGCATTTCAACTAACACATACAATCAAGCAATGATGCAGATGGATGCATAACTATAAATCATAACATTCCAAAATGGAATTTTGGGATGTTACAAACCTACCCACCTTAAGATGAATCTCGCCCTCGAGATTCGGGTTGGCTAGAAAATAGGTGCGGGTGGTCTCTACGAAGATCTTCTTCGCGTTCCCAGGTGGCTTCTTCCTCGGTGTGATGACTCCACAAAACCTTACAGAACTTGATGATCCTGCTGCGGGTAACTCTGTTGGCAGTCTCGAGGATTCTGACAGGCTTCTCCTCATAGGTCAGATCATTGTCAAGTTGTATGGCCTCTAGGGGCACTGTATCTCCCAAAGGAATATCAACCATCTTAGTATGACATTTCTTCAGCTGGGACACATGGAACACATTATGAACTTCGGATAATCCTTCCGGCAATTCCAGTTTGTATGCAACTTCGCCTCTACGTTCAAGAATGTTGTAGGGGCCTATGAATCTAGGTGCTAGTTTTCCTTTAACACCAAACCTCTTGATTCCACGAAGCGGGGACACACGAAGATAAGCTCGGTCTCCCACTTCATACGTCACTTCCTTGCGCTTGTTGTCAGCATAACTCTTCTGTCGAGATTGAGCTACCTTGAGTCTGTCACGAATCATCTTGACTTTCTCTTCAAAATCTCGGATAAGGTTGGGACCAAAAAGTTGTCGGTCTCCAACACCATCCCACGTCAGTGGTGTTCTGCATCTCCTTCCGTATAAAGCTTCGAAAGGGGCCATCTTTAGACTGGTCTGATAACTGTTGTTGTACGAGAATTCCGCGTAAGGCAAGTTATCGTCCCAACTAGATCCATAATCTAGCGCACAAGCTCTCAACATGTCTTCCAGAATCTGGTTGACTCTCTCAGTCTGTCCATCTGTCTGCGGATGAAAAGCTGTACTGAACTCTAACCTCGTACCCAAAGTTTCATGTAACTGATGCCAAAACTTTGAGGTAAACTGTGTTCCTCTATCTGACACGATACTCCTCGGAACTCCATGCAGACATACGATCCTGGTCATATATATCTTGGCTAGCTTAGCACTGGTATAGGTGGTTTTCACTGGAATGAAGTGGGCTACCTTGGTCAAGCGATCTACCACTACCCAGATGGAATCATAACCTGAACGGGTCCTGGGCAATCCTGTGATGAAATCCATACCAAGTTTTTCCCATTTCCACTCGGGTATCGGCAAAGGTTGTAGTAACCCTGCTGGTTTCTGATGTTCCGCTTTTATTCGCTGACAAACATCACATATTGCAACATGTTCCGCAATATCTTTCTTCATACCTGTCCACCAATAACTCTCTTTTAATCCAGATACATCTTGGTGTTGCCTGGGTGTATCGAGTAAGGTGAATCGTGAGCTTCCTGAAGTATCAACTTCCTGAGCTCTGGGTCATAGGGCACATAGATTCGGTTCTCAAACCACAAAGTTCCGTGTTCATCCTCACGAAAACCTTTAGCTTTACCATCTTCCATTCTCTGTTTAATCTCAGCTATCTCCTTGTCCAATTTCTGGGCTTCACGAATTCTTTCGGTCAAGGTGGACTGAATTTCTAGTGTAGCAACATATCCTCTTGGAACTATCTCTAGCTTGATCTCTCTGAGATCATCGACTAACTCTTGGGGTAATCCTCCAGCTGTGAGTGTGTTCACATAAGTTTTCCGACTCAAGGCATCGGCTACAACATTAGCCTTACCTGGATGGTAGTGTAATCTCATGTCATAGTCCTTGATTAACTCTAACCATCTCCTTTGTCTGAGGTTCAACTCTTTCTGCGTGAAAATGTATTTCAGGCTCTTATGATCGGTGTAAACATCACAACTATTTCTGATATGGAAATGTCTCCAGGTCTTGAGTGCGTGCACTACGGCTGCTAATTCCAAATCATGAGTGGCATAATTCAACTCATGAGGTCGTAGCTGTCTGGAAGCATAGGCTACAACTTTTCCATCTTGCATAAGTACTCCTCCGAGTCCTTGACGTGAGGCATCACAATAAACTTGGAAATCCTTCCGAATATCGGGCAAGATCAATACTGGGGCTGTGACCAAACGTTTCTTCAACTCCTGAAAACTGGCTTCACATTC
Organism: Hordeum marinum; assembly: GCA_022496015.1. Lineage (NCBI taxonomy): Eukaryota > Viridiplantae > Streptophyta > Magnoliopsida > Poales > Poaceae > Hordeum > Hordeum marinum. The sequence continues at coordinate 414,918,817 of CM039677.1, read as the reverse complement.
CACAGTCCAAACATACTTGGATTCTTTCTTCAACAACTCTGTCATGGGCTTGGCAATCTTTGAGAAATTCTCAATGAACCTCCGGTAATATCCGACAAGTCCGAGGAAACTGCGGATCTCCTTAACTGAGGTAGGGGACTTCCACTCGGTGACGGCTTCAACCTTAGTAGGGTCCACTGCTATTCCATCTCCGGAAATAACATGTCCAAGGAATCCGACTTCCGTCAGCCAAAATTCACATTTGCTGAACTTGGCATATAGTTGATGCTCTCTCAGCTTCTCCAGAACTAAACGCAAATGTTCCTTATGCTCTTCCTCGTTCTTGGAGAATATCAGAATGTCATCGATGAACACCACAACAAACTTGTCTAAGTATTCCATGAATACTTTGTTCATCAAATTCATGAAGTAGGCAGGAGCATTAGTCAATCCAAAAGACATGACCGTATACTCATACAAGCCATACCTCGTGGTGAAAGCTGTTTTGGGTATATCCTGTTCACGAATTTTCAACTGGTGATACCCTGATCGAAGATCGATCTTGGAGAATACTTTGGCTCCTACGAGCTGATCAAACAAATCATTAATCATCGGTAGAGGATACTTGTTCTTGATAGTCACCTCGTTCAAGGCACGATAGTCAACTACCATTCTCAAAGATTTATCCTTCTTCTCCACCAAAAGTACTGGGGCTCCCCAAGGTGAAGAACTTGGGCGAATATAACCTTCGTCCAATAACTCCTTAATTTGCTTCTTGATTTCCAACAGATCATTTGCGGGCATCCGATAGGGTCTCTTGGAAATTGGGGCTGTCCCTGGCTGTAGCTCTATTAGGAACTCAATCTCCCTATCTGGTGGCATGCCTGGTAATTCTTCCGGGAATACATCCGGAAAGTCTTTTACCACAGGTACTTCCTCCTGAACAACTCCCGTGAGGGCATTTAACCTAGCACTCATACGTGTGCGTCGGGATACATACTTAATCCTCTTGTTCTCCGGGGTGGTGAGTGAAACAGACTTGCTAGGGCAATCAAGATTTCCTTCATACTTGGTCATCCAATCCATGCCTAGGATTACATCCAATCCCTGCGATTCTAAGACAATGAGGTCGGTGGGAAAAACATGGTTTCCTATGTTGAGTTTCAAGGCATGGCATCCTATCCCTGCCATCATCATACCTCCTGGGGAACTGACCTTAATGGGCTGACTAAGGGTTTTGGTCGGCAAACCATACTTATCCACAACTACCCTTGATATGAATGAATGAGTTGCACCGGAATCAAAAAGTACTGTAACTGAACGTGAATGCAATAAAAACTTACCAACCACAGTCTCGGGTTGATCATAGACTTCTTCCACGTCGAGGTGATTCACAAGGGCACGAGGAAAAGGGTTTGGCTTCTTGGCTGCGGAGTTGCCGTTGTTGTTGCCATTTCCATTGCCTTGCTTGCTCTGGGGACACTCAGTAGCATAGTGCCCTGTCTTCTGACACTTGAAACAGGTAATGTGACTCAGATCCTTCTGAGCAGGAGCGTGACGGTGCTGGTTGTTGTTCCCATTCCCATTGTCAATCTTGAAGTTACCATGGTTGGAACGGTTGTTCCCATTTCCTCCATGATGGTGGCCTCCATGGTTGTGCACAACATGAGTGTGCTTTCCAAACTTACTGTTTCCTGATCCGGTATTCCCTGAGTACGGGGAGTAGCGAAGCTTCTGATGAGCTCCAGAGTTGAACTTCCCCTGAGTGTACTTCCGCTTGCGGTTTTCAATCTGCTGTTGTTTACCTTCCAAAATGAGGGCCTTATCCACCAGCTCTTGGTAGTTGTTGAAAGCAGCCACTACCAGCTGTATGCTCAACTCGTCGTTGAGTCCTTCCAGAAACTTTTCTTGCTTGGCCGCATCATCGGCCACATCTCCTGGGGCATAACGGGCCAACATGTTGAACTCTTCCACATATTGGGCCACAGAGCGATTACCCTGGCGCAAGTTGCGAAACTCGCGCTTCTTTAGACTCATGGCTCCAGCTGAGACATGAGCGGTGCGGAAAGCAAGCTTGAACTGCTCCCAAGTCACATCTGCAATAGGATAAGTGGTGGTGTAATTCTCCCACCATGATGCTGCTGGTCCTTCCAGTTGATGTGCGGCAAATCGCACTTTCTCAGCGTCAGTGCATCCAGCGATGATGAGCTCTCTCTCCATCTTGCGGAGCCAGTCATCTGCCACAATGGGCTCAGTGCTGCTGGAGAAAGTTGGAGGGTTCAACCTCAGAAAACGGGTGAGATTGTCAGTCTGGGGTGGATGGTGGTTGTGGTTGTTCTGATTGTTGGTCTGATTCTGAATCAATAACTGCATCAGTGCATTCTGCTGCTGAAGAAGTTGTGTGAGTTCCGGCGGGAAAGTGAAGTCGGTCTCACGTCGTGGAGGCATCTTGTTGTTTTCAGAGGGATGAGAATTAGAATAGAACAAGGGTCTAGAAGAAATTCACTACCCATATGCAATGCAACAAACATATCACACCAAACACTCATTCATTTATTCAATCAACGTCAAACATCGGGAATACAAATCTCAAACAACTAAGCATCGACCTACGCTTTAACGACGAAAATAAAAGATACATGGAGGGCATAACTAATGTTTTTCCTTATAAGTGCATAGTCGTAGGTCCTCCGGTGGTGCTTTCCTCATAGTCTTCATCGTCGCTGATGAAGGGTGCCATGTCTCCTTCGGGATGAAGAGTGGAGCGACGGGCACGAGCAATGGGAGCTCCGGTGGTGGCAGGGCTCCGGCGAGGAATTGACAGCGTCTCGGCGACGGAAGAGAGGGGGCTCGGGGAGGAACGGAGTGCGGAGGGTGTCCGGCTTATATAGGGGTGCTGGGGAGTGCGGGGGAGGAGAGAGGAGAGAGATCTGGGAGGGGGAAAGAAACGGCCGGCGTCGAGTCCGGCGCGCGCGGGGAGGAGAGTGATGACCGCTCGGTCATTACGAGCGAACGAGGTGGGGTCTAGCATCAGTGAGAGAGAGAGATATTAATGCGCGTCGGTCGGCCGGCTTTTAATCTATTCGCGAGTAACTGCTCGTGGGCCGGCCCGTTTAATACCGGAAACGGTTACCGTTTCCTTTTAATAATTTTCCAGAGACATTCAAAAGATTTTAAAGCATTCAAACCGTTTATAAATATAGGGGTATTATATATCAAAATTAACAGAATAATAAATGCTATTTAATGAACATTTCTATTCTGTCATTTGAACAATTTGAAAAAATTAATATTTTCAGAAATTGCCTAATTGTTTTTAAATCCTTTTTGCAAATATTTTCAAAATAACCCCTGGTTATTATTGTTCAAATATATCACCAATTAGTCCCTGGTGTGGAGTGTCATGTTCCTCCTCACCTATTTGAACTTTTAACCAAAATTTCAAATGGGTGAAAGCAACTTAGGGAAAAGTAGAAAGAGCTTTCTGGAATTCAGAAGAGGCATTTCAACTAACACATACAATCAAGCAATGATGCAGATGGATGCATAACTATAAATCATAACATTCCAAAATGGAATTTTGGGATGTTACATTCCCGCGGGGAATCTGTGTCCTACTAGTGTCGAGGAGGCCAACAATATCGTTTTCCCTTTTGATTTGCCGCACATTAGGTACCACACATGCATCAACGATTGCATCATTTATCGGGGGGGAGCACGCGGAAAAAACCAGCTCTCCAGTGTGCAATGCTTCTCGATACAAGAAGGCAGGAAAGAAAGCTCCTTAGAAAGTTGTATGATACTTTCCGATCACTCCCCGTCTACAGGGGTATTTCGTAGATCCTAAGGAAGCAAAGCTCATGCGCTGGCACGCGGAGAGGAAGAAGCCCGACGATGGAGATGATCTGAAGCTGAGACACCTCGTAGATGGTAGCCAGTGGAGAGAATTCAACACCGTATATGGATTTGCTGCAGAAGATCCAAGGAACATTGTGCTTGGTGCGAGTACCGATGGCATGAATCCGTTTGGAAACCAGAACACCAACCACAACACATGGCCCGTGTTTGTATGGATGTACAGCCTCCCCCCATGGATGTGCATGAAGACAAAGTACGTACACATGAGCATGCTGATTGAAGGGCCGAAACAATCGAGAAATCGTATTAACCTGTATATGGGGCTTCTACAAGAGGATCTAGACACGTTATGGAAAACACCGGCATGGACATGGGACGCCAGCAAAGGAGAGCATTTCCATATGAGAGTTGTGCTGATGATGACGGTGCACGACTATCTCGGTTATGGGTACACCTCAGGCTAGGTGTGCCACAGATATTGCGGATGCATGAGGCGCATGGATGATACAACGTCTCAGTAGCTTACGTCAATGAAAGATGGCGAGTCTGGGAAAATCATGTACATGGGCCATCATAGATGGCTCGAGAAGGATGACCCATGGAGAAAGCGTGGTGATCTATTCAATGGGTTGGATGAGCTTCGAATACCTCCACATAAGAGGAGCGGCGCAGAAATCAACAAGCTGTTGAGAAACTGGGAACAATACCCCGCGCCGGGAAAGATCAAAAAGGCACCGGAGCCGCTGCTGAAGGTATGGAAAATGAGGTCTGTTTTCTAGGACTTGGAGTACTGGCCCAATCACGACATGCCTCATTGCCTTGATCAAATGCATATCACGAAGAATGTCCTCGAGAGCTTGCTTGGCACACTGATGAACATGCCAGAGAAGACCAAGGATGCGCCGAAGGCAAGGAAAGACTTGGAAGATTTGAAGATCAGGAAAGATCTCCACCGTCAAAATTCAACAGAGGAGACGGAGACAGAGACGAAGGAGGGGGAAAGGAGCAGAAAAGTCAACAAGAAGGAGGAGAATTATTGCCCCCCTTCTTGCTTTACCTTAAGTGCAAAGGAGATCGATCAATTCATCAAGTGCCTTATGGGAATCAAAGTCAGTTCCGGTTACTGTGGGAAGATAAGCAGATTTCTAGACCCCAAGAAGAAAAGGTTCAGTGGGATGAAGTCTCATGATTGTCACGTGATGATGACGCAGATACTCCCGGTTGCCATTAGAGGGATAATGGAGAAGCACGTCTGTGACACGCTTACTGGTCTCTGCAACTTCTTCGATGTTATCTCCCGAAAGTCCATAAGTGTGAAGCAGCTCCGAAGGCTACATGAAGAGATCATTGTCATACTATGTGAGCTTGAGATGTACTTCCCGCCCATGTTCTTTGACGTCATGGTGCATCTGTGTGCCCACATTATGGACGACATCATCGACCTCGGGCCGACATTCCTTCACAGCATGATGCCGTTCGAGAGGATGAATGGGGTCATCAAAGGATTCATTCGTAACATGTCCCGTCCCGAAGGGAGCATCGTCCAGGGGTATCTGACGCATGAGTGTGTCTCCTTTTGCGAGAATTATATAGGCGTCGGAGACCCTGTTGTTGGTTTGCCCATCAAGAAGCACGATGGGAAGCTCGAAGGAGATGGTCATAACAACGGTCGGTGGGAATTGCACGTGGACTACTCGGATCGACGAAACGACTTTGAGATGGCTAACTTAGTAGTGCTACAACACCTAGATGTGGTAGATGATTATGTGGCACGGCACAAAGAAAGCATCACAAAGAAGTACTGTGATAAGGGGATGCTCAAGACGGATGACGAAGTTACTTTAGAGCACAACGCCACTTTCTTGCGTTGGTTCAAAGATCAAGTTCTTGAAAATCCCCCGGAAGAGGGCAGTTCGAACGGATTGCTAATACACGCCTTAGCACATGGCCCCGCGCCCAAGCTCGCGACCTATCAGTCCTACGATATCAATGGGTACATGTTCTACACAAAGGCCAAAGACATGGACAGTGATTACCAGAACTCCGGGGTCACAATTCAATGCGTGACCGACGCCAACGGCAGAATTGAAAGATTCTACGGAAGGGTCGAAGAGATCTAGGAGCTTGACTATGCTGGAATGCACGATGCGACGATGTTCCGTGTCAGATGGGACAAGGACGTCGTAAGTGAAAACAAGTATTTCACCACCATGTCTATACCCAACGCGAAGAGCACTCCCGTGAACATTAACATCATTGCCAAAAATGAGCCATGGGTACACGCTAAGCACGTGACACAATGCTTCTTCATAACCAACCCGACCAATCCCAACCGTGTTGTCGTGAGGAGATCCAAAAGGAGCATCATAGGAATGGATGGAGTCGCCAACGAGGAAGACTACGACCAATACGGCAACCCAATGAGGGAAGATGACGATGACGATGAAGCATACATGAAAAGAAGAATAAATACTACATTACCTAAGAAAGATCATACTCCATGGCTCCGGAAAAGTCACAAGGAGGGGATCAATTACTCGGCAACGAACAAGAAAGCGAAGAAGCTCAATGTGAAACATCGTCGACGCAGCTGATCAGAAACCATCATTTATATATATGTATCTACTTTGTGTATGCACTTAAGTAACCATTATCGGTCAACTGATATGTTACTACCACATGCATGGTTCTGGTGATAATATTCGTGCAATGTGCGAGAGGGTGACGCCATCGTCGGAAAAAAAAGGAGAAAGCAATACAAAAGAAAGGAAAAGGAAACAGAAAAGAAAAGGAAAATAATAAAAGAAAAGAAAACTAAAAACTAGAAAAGTAAAAATAATTAAAAAAATAAAATTGAAATAGTTAGCAATAGCGCTTGTTTAGGAACAAACGCTATAGCTACCTTAGCTATAGCGTTGGTTCCTAAACAAGAGCTACTGCTATTTGGGGTTAACCCCCACGTGGGCTCCCTCGTAGTAGTAGCACTCGTTTAGGAACAAGCGCTATAGCTAACTTAGCTATAGCGCTTGTTCCTAAACCAGCGCTACTACTAGTTGGGGTTAACCTCCCGCCGCTCCGTCTCGAAATTTCGCCAACTCCTCCCCCCCTCCCCGCCCCTCTCCACTCTCTCCCCCCTCTCCTCTGTCACCGCCACCCTCTCCCCTGCCCGCCTTCGACCTCGCCGCCGGCCACCATCGCCACCCTCTCCCCTGCCCGCCCTCGACATCGCCGCGCTCGACCTCACTCCCCCTCACACACCCTCACTCTCGCTGCCGCCCTCCCCCACGTGCTCCCTCACCGACCGCCCTCGCCCGGGCGAGCTCTTCTCTCCCCCGCCGGCCACCCTCCCCGCACCGGCCTCCTCCCCTGCCGGCCGACCTCCCGTGTCGGCCCTCCTCCCTCGTCGCCCCCTCCTGCACCGGTCGTCCTTCACCAAGAGGTACTCCTCCTCCCTCCTCCCTCCTTCTCCCTCTAGGTTAATTTGGTTCACTAACTAGGTTAATTAGATGTTTTTTAGATGTTTGCTTAACAAATTTGGTTACTAAGTAGATGTTAATTAGGTTAGGGCAGTAGTGGTATTGTTAATTAGATGTTTTTAGTTAGGGAAGTAGGTTAGGTAACTAAGTAGATGTTAATTTAGGGCAGTAGTGTTTTGTTTATAGAAAAATTCAATATAGTTTTTTACTATTTTTTAGTAAGTGTTTAATAGAATTAGTTAGAAAATTGTAGAAAAATTGATAGTTGTAGTAGAGTAGTAGCTACATGATATATGTTCATTGTTGTTCATTGTTGCTATATGATGTATGATATATGTCGTTGGAAATTTGCCGGAATGTCTCAGTGGCCTATGTTTTGCCGGAATGTTGATTCATGTTAGTGCATCTAGTGCCCCTTAGTGATTTTGATGTATTGAAGACTTATAGGTTAAGGCACTAATGATTTTTTGAGTGTACATAGGCTCTATAAGTCGATGAGGAGTTTGATATATTCGGAGATTATCGACCCCTAAAAATGTATGTCTTCAAGTGAAGACTTTGCTGAAGACTTTCTGAAGACTTTGGTGAAGACTTTGTGAAGACTTTGAAAATGAAGAAGTTGGTGTGACGAAGATATGAATGAGGAATATGAAGCGTGAAGACTTTTGTTTTCGTAGTTTCTTTTCCTTTATTTGAGTCATAGGAAACACCATACTGTTAAAGAGGGTCGAGGTAATACTAAGGAAAATTTCCAACTGATGCTCAACTCCAAAATCCTCAACCCATACAATTATTCGAGTGAAGCCTTTGGAAATCTCTTGCAGTTCAGAAAAGTTTTTCAGTGATAGAGACGAAGGTCTTTTGGTCTCTGAGGAAATTGATCTGACTGAGGAGTTAGGATTTCGCCAGTGCGAATTGCCTACAAGTGAGGATCATGATAAGCTGAGGACTTTCATAGTTCGAAATTCCGACCGTTGCTGTGCTTAGCGCCAGCTGTCCCCAATCGTTCTTATCCACATAACGGTCATATAATTGGGGGAATTTATGTCTTATCATGTCAGGTTGCACCCTGGCTATAAATAGCCGACCCCCACAACCACTAGCTGGTTGGCTGCTCTGAGAGAGAACTGACACTTGTCATTTGAGAGCAACCCATCCTCTGAGGACTTTGAGAGAAAATCATCAGTGAGGAAAAACCCACAACCAAACCATAAAACCCATAGTGATTGAGCATCACTGAAGAAATTCCTGTGTGGAACCGACGCTTGTTACCTTTGAGGACTGTGTATCCTCCAGACGGTTAGGCGTCATGGTCTAGTGCTCCTGCAGTCAATTAGGGACCACGAAGTGACCTTGGTCTAGAGCATCCAGTAGTAAATTGTGGATCGCCGGGTGACCAATTTGTGAGGGTTTTGGAAGTCTACCCTGAAGACTTACCACGAGTGTTGGGCGAGGACTGTGTGACCTTAGCTCAAGGAGAATACGGTAAGGACTGTGTGTCCTAGGACTGTTTAAATACCAGGCCACTCCAAACCAGACGTACGACTGTCACAGCAGTTGGAACTGGGTCATCAAACCATTGTCTTCATCAAGCTACCTGGTTCTATTTCCTCAACCTTCTTATTCCTCATAAAACTGTTGATGAAATTGATTGTTACTGTTTGAAGTATTTGACTAAAGACTTCTGCAAATTCCTCACCTCAAATTCTTCAAATTGCCTTGTTCATCACTGCTTATCCTTATCACGCTACTCACTGTTCGTGCATGTTTCATTTCATCATGATGACTAAGCTGATACTATGCTCCTCATGCACCTGAGTACTTATTCTGCTGCTTGTTATTCATCACATTTCAAATTCCTCAAAGTTGAAATTCCTCAAGTGATGAATTTGTAAAAATCGCCTATTCACCCCCCCCCCCCTCTAGCCGATATAATGCACTTTCAATTGGTATCAGAGCAGGTACTCCCTCGCTCTGTGTGATTTTGGTTTAACCACCTGGAGTTTTAGTTATGCCGACTGCAGGTATGATCAAGGTTTCCGCGGTATGTCCTACTTTCGATGGGACAGACTACCCCTATTGGAAGAACAAGATGCGTATGCACCTTGAAGCTATTGACAACGATCTCTGGTACGTTGTGGAAAATGGTGTGCCCTCTGTCTCTCCCACTGTTATAGCTGCTGATGTGAAGAGATTCAAGCAACTCGATTCTCAAGCGAAGAATATCATCTGTGGTCATCTGAGCAAAGGTCAGTATGGCAGAGTGAGTGCTTTGGAATCTGCTAAGCTTATCTGGGATAGGCTGTCCAAAGTCAACGAAGGTGTTTCCATTCAACGTGACTCTCGTGTTGATGTTCTTCGCAATCTCTTCAACCGCTTCAAGAGACTTGACAATGAAAATGTTCAGCAAACATTTGATCGCCTCACTCATATATCCAATGAACTTCAAGCACTGGGTACCACTGACATCACTGACCATGAAGTGGTGAAGAAACTGCTACGATCTCTCGATTCCTCATTTGATACTCTAGTTTTGATGATTCAAGAACGTGGAGACTACAAAGCTCTTGATCCTGCTGATATTCTTGAGAGACTCAATACTCATGAATTCCAACAAGCTGAGAAAAGAGACCTCTACGGGCCAAGCTATGGAAGATCTCGTGCTCTGAAGGCAAAAGCAATTTCCTCATCTAAAGAAGAAGATTCTGACAGCAGCCTTGGTGATCCTGAAGAACTAAGTCACGAACTAGCTATGCTTGTGAGGAAATTCCAGAAGTTCTCAAGATGAGGTGGATTTGGAAAGTCATCAAAAAGTGGCTTGAGGAAATCAGATTCCTCAGAAGATTACAAAAGGAGAACATGTCATCGTTGCAAGAAGCCTGGCCACTTTATCTCTGATTGTCCTCTCTGGGAAAAAGACTCAAAGAAGAAGAAGAAATACAAAGATGATAGTTCTGATGACTCAAAGAAAAATAAGAAATCTTCAAAGTCCTCATCTGCAAAGTCCTCATCTTCAAAGTCCTCAAAGCACAAGAAGAATGGTTCCAGAAAGGCTCGAGCATTCATCGGCAAGGAAATGGATTCTGAGGAAGAATCTGAAGAATATGAAGAAGAGGAAGAATTTGAGGAGGAATCAGAATCTGGTGTCGCTAGCCTTGCTCTCGCTACTGCGTTCATCAGCAAGTCCATCTTCAACAATGAAGAATATGACCACTCCAACGACTCTGACGTCAGCAATGATGATTATGCTCCCACTTATTGCTTTATGGCAAAAGGCTCAAAGGTACACAAACATCATTCCTCATCTGAATCAAGTGAAGGTGAATCTGATGAACATGTGAGACCTAGCTATACTAAAATTGTTAAAATTTCCACTAAGCAACAAAGTGCACTTCAAAAGCTTCAGAAAATACTAGACAAAAGCGATGATCTGTTAAACCGTGAAGTGGATCGGACTCAAACTCTGTCTGTTGATCTTAAAAGTCTTCAGACAAAGTATGATAACCTTCAGAGTCATCATAACGACCTCTTAGGAGATCATGAGAAGCTTTCATATGAATTTCTTCAAAGAAAGCAAGATCTTGAAAAGCTGAGGGTGTCAAATGAGGATCTCCAAAGGGAAAACGATTCCTTACTGGCTCAATAGATCAGTACCGCTCAGGAAGAATTTGTTCCACCTTGTTTGAAATGCATCAAACGTGAAACTGCTAATTCTTCACCTGAATGTTCAAATGCTTCTATTGCTGCAATTTCTTCAACTATTCCCGTGGTCTTAAATTCCTCATCTGAGGATACCACTAGTATCACTGATGACAATATAGGGTTGAAGGAATTATATGTGACAGGCATATACAAAAGTCTCAAAGGGCATCAAACCCTTTGTGATGTCCTCAAGAAGCAGATTCTGAACAGGAACCCTAGGAAAGAGGGTATTGCCTTTGTGAGGAAACTCAACGCTGATGGGTCCTACTGGACACCTGAGCAGTACCCCAAAACCTCATGGGTTGCTGCAAAAGGATCTCCTGTGGATCCATCCACTTTATCTGGCTTTACTTGTGAAACTTTATATTCCTCTGTTGAGTCACTTGACTCCAATTACAGATTCTTCAAAAATCAGTCAAGTGAAGTATTTGCTAGATATGTTGGAACTAACTGCAGGAACGGTTCTCCTATGAAGAAAATCTGGGTTCCCAAGAACTACCTACAAAATATTCAAGTGAATGTCCTCACAACACCACTCATGAAGAATCGGAACCCCAGATCAAATTCCTCATATGGACCAAAGTCCTCACTTGGACCAAATTCCTCAAATGGTCAAAATCATCATTCTCGTGCTAATGCCTCTGTTTTGCAGGGAAAACCTAAGAGTTATGAATATGTGCATTATTCTTCAAACCATTATGTTCATAAGTCCTCGAAAAATTTCTCTGCTTATTCATATGAATACTCTAACCCTCGCCCTGTGAAACGAAGCGCACTTGCTTCAATGCCTCCCTTCTCACATGGTGCTCGCAGACTGATGAATTCTTTGCCACCCCTCCAGATGTGGGTGGTGAAGAAAACAAACTGACATCTTATGCAGGGTCAGGTCTCCAGATGAATTTGAACATCTGATGAATTTGCTGGAGACCTGAGGAAATGCTTGAAAGGATGCAAGTTAACCATGATGAAATGAATTCTTCATTTATCACGTCCTCACTCTACTTGCTTACTATCTTGTGTGATGAAATTATGTTTGACGAAATTGATATCATATTCTTCACTCTGAAGCATATGAGTTCGTAAGTTGTACTAATTCATCTGCAGGATGATACTCTAAAAGCTACTGAGTGGGTTCTTGATAGTGGATGCACAAACCACATGACGGGTGACAAGAATCTACTGATGAATTTTCCACTCACTCCATCTTCCCTGAAGCATATCACCTACGCAGACAAAGGAAAAGCAAGGTATTGGGACTTGGTAAGGTTGCTATCTCAAAGGACCGAACCATGGACAAGGTGATGCTTGTTGAATCCCTCGGGTTCAACCTTATGTCTGTCTCAATGCTTTGTGATCTTGATATGGTTGTCGTATTTGGAAAATATCATTGTGTTGTCATCATGGAATCTGACAATTCCAGAGTCTTCGAAGGCTTTAGGAGAGGAGACCTGTATATTGTTGATTTCTCTACAGGTCCTCAACCTCCCACTTGCTTACTTGCAAAGTCTTCAGACGGCTGGCTGTGGCATCGACGACTTGGACATGCTGGTATGAGGAATCTGCACACACTCATGAAGAAAAAGCACATCATCGGCATCGAGGGTGTCAAATTCCTCAAGGACCACCTTTGTGGTGCATGTGAATCTAGGAAAATGATCAGATCCAAGCATCCCTCGAAGACAATCATGACCACTACGCGACCTTTTGAATTGCTTCATATGGATCTCTTTGGTCCCACTCACTACTCCGTACTAACAAATTCTTCAAGTTTGTATGGATTTGTCATTGTTGATGATTACTCTCGTTATACATGGGTGCATATCATTCTGTACAAAAATGAAGTGCAAGATGTCTTCAGACGATTTGCTTCAAGGGCCTCCACCAACTTTGGCGTCAAGATCAAGCATATCAGGAGTAATAATGGGACTGAATTCAAGAACACTAACCTTGATGAATATCTTGATGAACTTGGTATTACTCATGAGTTATCTGCTCCTTACACTCCTCAGCAGAATGGCATCGTGGAGCGCAAGAACAGGACTCTTGTTGAGATGGCTTGAACCATGCTTAACGAATACAAAACCCCTCGTCGCGTCTGGCCTGAAGCAATTGATACTGCATGCCACATCATCAACAAGGTATATCTTCACAAATTCCTCAAGAAGACTTCATATGAGCTCATGACAGGCAAGAAACCCAATGTAAGTTATCTCAAAGTCTTCGGTGCAAAATGCTAGATCAGAGATCCTCACCATAGTTCTAAGTTTGCACCGCAAGCACATGAAGGTTTTATGCTTGGTTATGGAAAGGACTCGCACACCTACAAAGTCTTCAACACCTACCATCACAAGGTGGTTGAAACTGTAGATGTGCGGTTCAATGAAACTAATGGCTCGCAAAGAGAGCACCTGCCTTCTGTGTTAGATGAACAATCTCCTGAGGAATCCATCAAGCTGAAGGCAACTACAGATGTCATACCCACTGAGGAAATCATTTCAACAAATGAAGACTCTCATGCTGATATACCTGAAGAAAATGGTGCTGATGAAACTCCTCAACCTCGTCAACCTGCTCATCCAAGAGTAGCAAATGAAGTGCAGATTGACAAAATCATCGATGACATCAATGCACCAGGTCCTCTCACACGCTCAAAAGCTTCACATCTAACTAACTTTTGTGGGCACTTTGCCTTTGTCTCTATCTTAGAGCCCACCAAAGTTGATGAAGCGTTCAAGGAGCCCGAATGAATTCAAGCTATGCAAGAGGAATTGCATCAGTTCAAGCTCAACAACATGTGGGAACTTGTCAAGTGGCCAGATCCTCGCAAGCATAACATCATAGGTACCAAGTGGATCTATCGCAACAAGAAAGATGAAAATGGTCTTGTGGTGAGGAATAAGGCTCAACTTGTAGCTCAAGGCTATACACGGGTTGAGGGAATTGACTTTTATGAAACTTTTGCACCTATTGCTAGACTTGAAGCTATTCGCATATTACTGGCTTACACTAACCATCATAATATCATCGTATATCAAATGGATGTGAAAAGTGCATTCCTCAATGGTAAGCTTGAGGAAGAAGTATATGTTGCTCCACCCCCAGGTTTTGAAGATCCTAAGCATCCTGACAAAGTCTTCAGACTAAACAAGGCCCTCTATGGCCTCAAGCAGGCCCCTCGGGCATGGTACGACACTCTGAAGGAATTCCTCATGAAGAAAGGCTTCAAACCCGGTTCACTCGACCCTACTCTTTTCACGAAATCCTATGACAATGAACTGTTCATATGCCAAATATATGTTGATGATATTATCTTTGGATGTACTGACAAACGTTACAGTGATGAATTTGCATATATGATGAGTGAAGAATATCAAATGTCTATGATGGGAGAGTTGAAATTCTTCTTAGGTCTTCAAATTCGTCAGCAAGACAATGGCATCTTCATCTCACAAGAGAAATACCTCAAAGATGTTCTGAGGAAATTCGACATGCAATATTGCAAAGGCGTCATGTAACATCCCAAAATTCTAAATTTTGGAATGTTATATTAAATAAATAAGTAGGATTGTTTGCTTGAATGTTGTGTGATTGATTGTGTGAAAGTGAGTGTAATTTGAAACTTTTGAAAGTTTGATGAGAGGGAATGAAATGACTTTCCAAAAAAAAAATTCAATCTGCATTTTGATGCCAGGAATTCAAATTCATTTCATCACAAAACCCTAGAGTGAAGATGAAATGACTTCTTCCATTTAAAGAAATGAAAAGGGATTTGAAAATGATTTGAATTTCCATTTTGAAAATATATCAAATTCAGAAAACTTTATGCAACTCAATGATTTTCATGAGAGAGGATAATATGACTTCCTCAAAATTTTAAGAAATATGAGTTGGAAGTTTAAAAGAAGGAATTGAAAGAGCTTTTGAAAACCTCTGGATTATTTTGAAAATCCATTTCATATTTGGTCCCTATTCAAAATTTTCAAAGTATTCAAACCCCTGACAAAAATTTGAAAGGAGTAACATGACACTCCAAGACAGGGGGTTATTTGTGAAGTTTTTGAATCATCAAACCCAAAAAGTTATTTGAAAAATATTTGCTAAAGTAAATAAAGCCAATTAAGGCATTTTCTGAAAAATGGTTTTTTTAAGTATTCAAATGCCAGAATAAAAATGTCCATTAAATGGAATTTATTATTCTGTTAATTTTGATATAAAATTTGACTATATTTGGAATTTATTCGAGTGCATTGATCAAGTTTTATGGCTTTGGTAAAATCATAAATAGAAACGGTAACGGTTTATAATAAAACCGGTCGGCCCAACGACATTAAATGCCGAGACCGTTACCGGTCGGTCGCCCGCTAATAATGCCCCCTCTCTCTCTCTCTCACTGACAAGCCGGTCCCGCCGCCCGACCGCAAACATCACCGGTCGCCTTCCTCCTCCCACGCGCCCGACGCCGTCGCCGGTTCTCCTCGCCGCGGACCCCCTCCCTCCTTACTCCCCGACCCCTCTGAGCCCCCTATAAGAAGCCGCCAGACCCCTCTCCCCATTCCCCCGCTTTGCCCTTTCTCCCATCGCCTCTCTACGCCGGAATCGCTCGCCGGAGTACCCTGTCGCCGCCACACCATTGCCGTCCAGGCACTCCACTCCTACCTCCCCGAACGCCACCAAGCCTGCCATTCACCTCCCCACCACCGTGCGCATCTCCCCGACTCCTCACCCCCATCGGAGACCGCCAGTACACCGCAAACGGACCTCGCCGGAGATTCGAATCCCCACCGGATCTTTCTCGAGCTCGTGGACGTCGCCACGGTCATCCCCACGCCCCTCCAATACCACCACCCGTCGCCGGGACCTCACCGCCGTCAGTTGGAGCCCTTCGACGACCCCCTCGACCACCGGAGCAACGCCCACATCATCCTCGCCGTTCGGACTCGCCAGAGAAGCCATCGCCGTTGACCCCATCCCCACTGTGAGCTCCCCCTCTATCCCCGTCCGTCCGATCTTAGATTAACGCATAGGATTAGAGCAGTTTATAACGCCGAAGCGTTTTCTTCTAAGGTTCGGTCAACCGCTCGTATTCGCCCACACACACACGGCCACAGCCAACCAGAGAGCGCCACGTCACCCCCCTGTCCGTTAGTATTAGTTTTTCTTTTTTCTGTTTTGTTTTAAAATAACAGAAATAGTTCTGATTTTGTTTTTAGTATATCTTTTATGTTTTTAAATATTTTAAATTGATTCTTTTTGCATTAGGTCACAATTTTATTCTAGTTTCTGTATATGCCAAGTTTGACCATGTTTGAACATTTAAATTTGAATTTGAACAGATTTGATTTAAATTTTGTTTTCTGAATATCTTGAGTTCTAAAATGAATTTTTGAATGATTATTTTTCCTACTTGTCACTAGTGACCATAGCTATCATTTGGTAGAGGTTGATAATTTTTATAATAGTTTTAAATAGTATTTTCAAACCAAACAGAATCTGTTTAGTTTCATATTAGTTTATTTATATTGATTTACTTTGTTTTATTTTGAAAATCTGAATATGATTTACATTATGTTTTAAATTTCATTTAGTTTTGTTGTTCCAAACCTTAGTAATTTACTTGTTGTTAACAAATGTTAATTTGTTTAGTTTATAATTTTGTTGTAGGGATCTATACCCTCTTTCAAATAGGTATAGTTGTTTTAAAAGCAAATTTGTTAGTAACAATTCTTTTAACTAAAATTTTAAGTATTTAGAATCTGTTTTCAAATAAAGTTTTTACTAATTCTTTTCTGTAAATAAATGTTTTAAACAAAAATAGTTTAGTTTTACTCTATTATTATAGGAAACTATATTTTTCTTCATTAGGTAATGTTTTATAAAACAATTTAGTTTTAATAGTAATTCTTTCACAAAAGTTTTAGATGACTTAATTCTGTTTTTTAATAAAGATTTTTATTAATTAATTTCTGTTAACTTAGTTGTTTCATAATTTGTTTTCTCTTAGTTTATGGTTGTGCTTGTAGTTAAGTTCATTAGGCAAACACTTATGTTGTTTAGAATGTTGTTTTCAAATGTTTTACTTGTTCTTAAAAAGTAACTCATTTTTGCTGGTAAAATATTTACTAAAATACTTTTATTATATTTTCACCTTGTTTTGGGTTTTGTGTTACTTTTGAAATTGTTGGAGTTTTGTGTTTCAACTTTGTCTTAAGTATTTCCTTCATCAACCTTGTTGTTTTTGTTTCTTGTGTTACCTTTTGATTGTTAGTATTGCTTGTTAGAAGTGTTTGCTTATGTATACAATGTTTGCTATATAGATTTTCATCGGAGAGTGACGAATAGTCTATCAAGTTATTTCTGAGAGCGATATCTTTATCTTCATCAACAGTAGTTCACCTTGACCATCTATTTCATACCTATGTTTTTATTGCATGTAGTGACATCATTCAACATATCCCTCCCGTAGTGTTATTGAAATTCTTGTAGTTGAGTAGAATGCATGAGGTAGGAACCCACCACTGGTTACTAAAGCCCCGGGAACGCTAGTTAGTGCAATGCTATGCTAAAGTAGACGGGGTCTGGTATGAGTGTTCGTGAGTGGTGTGAAGAAGGACTCCACGTCAAAACGGCGACTTCATGAAGACATCTTCAAGTCCTGCATCTTCAAGACCTCAAGACTTCAAGACTCGAGAAGACAAGTTTTCAATACACACTACTGGGTGAAGGATGGTTGATTGGGCACCCTGGAGAAACCAGTGAGTGGCCGGGATGCATGGAGAAGCGCCATGACATCTTGCGGAAAGCTTCACCCAGACTCAAAGAGAAGGATGAATACTTCATGCCCGGAAGCTTACCTGTGTAGCCACAAGTCATTATGGGCTCTGGCTTGGTTGATCTTTGTTGTGACTCTGCTGGGCAGTGCTACGAGATGTAGTCGACGTTAGGATTGGGATGGGCACTGTCGGACAGTCAGGGAAGCACTCTGAAAGACCATGTTTCTTTCATCCTATTCTCAAACACCAGGCAGTGCGAGGACTTACCAGGAGGGAAAGAATCTTGTGGGTAAAGTACACAACACTCTGCAGAGTTAAACCTAATCGATTAGTCGTGTCCCCGGTTACGGACAATTTGAGCTTCTAGACTTGGATCTATCTCTGAACTCTCAACACTGGACTGATAACTAATTGTGGGCAACTTATGATACTTATGGGCATTGAGACATTGGTTGGCGGAACCATGTCATGATAGGTAACTCCATAGTGAAATTCCTGATATTCCTTTGTTGTAGGAAAATAAAATCAGCTTTTACGCAAAAACTTAGACACAGAGCCTCAAAGCCTTTGCATATAGAATAGTCTTTATTCTTCTGTTCTACTATGGTGATCTTGCCAGTACATTCAATGTACTGACCTATATGGCTGCAACGTATTATGTTGCAGATTCTCTTCTACGACGGGTAAGAGTACGATTCAGGGTTACGGTCCGCACTCAACTTGCCGTTGGTGTTATTGGGACTCCACTCCTGTTAACTGTATCCGCTGCTATTTTAAGGTATATATCAGTTTTACACTATTTACATGTGATTGCACTTTGATATATACATTCATGTACTGTGTGTGCCAGCATACTGATCCAGGGATGGCACAGAAAACACACAGGCTTGACTCGTTTTGAGTCGGGTCGCTACAGAAATGGTATCAGAGCACATGTTGACTGTAGGACGTGACCCTAGAAACTGGAAAGCCTTAGGAAATGATTTCTTGAAAAACTTTGTTTTCAAAGGATCTTTTACTTCTCCTCTCTTCTGAGTTTTATCAAAAAGTTAGAAAATACCCTTTCCCCTTGACCCCACTAAGGATCAACTAAGACCACTTCGAGAAGGACAAGATATCGAAACAACTGATGGTCACTTCAAAGTAAAGAAGATTTCACCATGCATTAGAAGAGTTGAAGCTACACGTGTTGAAGACTGTGAAGACCTGAAGAAATTGAAGACCATGAAGAATTTCCAAGACATTATGCCCTAGAAGACCAAACCCCTGTTGTATACTTACGTTAGATACGATGATTTTGTGAGCTGTCATTTGTGTGTAATTTTCGACAGCCACAACAAAAATCTATTTTCAAAACCATTGTTTGTATTGCGTGTATCCCCTCCTTTCTCTCTCTTACCTATCTCATCCCAAAACCTTGACCCCAATAGATGATGAATGAAGCTGGACTCATGTATTCTGGATCGATGACTCGGTTGGAGACAGAAGTATGGATTCACAACATGGAGAATCACTTTAGGAGCAACTCGATAGCACAGAAGTATGAGGTTCAATATGCTCTCCAGCACTTTACCCAAAGTGCTGCAACTTGGTGGAAAATGCATCATGCCATACAAGGATTTAATGGAGCAAAAAATTGGGAAGAACTCAAGAAGACTCTGTTAAGATCCCGTCTCATTCAGAAGCATTGTGTTATCCCGATGAAGAAGACCCGAGCATGTAAAATCTGTGGAGAAATAGGACACACCCAGGAAGAACACAAGAAAGGATGCCCTCATTGTGAAGAGAGTCACCCTGCTGAGGACTGCCCAACTGGGCAAGTGACATGTTTCTTGTGTGAAGGAACTACACATTACCCTGCTCAATGCCAGGAGTACCCCAAGGTACAAGAAGTCATCAAACAGCAGAAGAAAGCCATGAAGGAAGCCTTCAGAGAAAAGTTAGTAGAACTTGTGATGAAGGAAGATGTTGAAGACCCTGATGGAGAAGGATTAACTAGATTTTACTCAAATGTCTGCTATACATGTGGAGAAGAAGGACATTTCTCACAGGACTGTACGAAGGAAAGAAAAGAGTATCTGGGAAATTTTCCGACAGAAGAAGTGGAGTTTGATCCACAGGAAATTGAAGCTTTGATCGGAACAAAGAACCTTAGGAAGAGACGAACCCCTGAACAGAAGGACCTGAGTCATATCAGATGTTTCAAGTGTAAGGATATAGGCCACTACACCAATAAGTGTCCAAGAAAGGAACCAGAACTCCCAAGAGCAAAAACCAACATCAAGAAGCCTCGAGACTTGACAGGAATCATCTGTTTTCATTGCAAGGAAGTAGGACATTATGCTAACGATTGTCCCCAGAAGAAGAAAGCTAGAATGGAGAATTTCAAGGATGCACCTCACAAATTTTCAGTGGTACTAGAATATTTCCAAGGGGAGATGAATGAATAAGTCGAGAGTTGATGCTAGACCATACCAAACTATGTGGATGGCAGCATTTGTAATAAAGTATTTTCTAGGAGTTTTAAGAAGTGATTGAGAATGTAACCAAGGATTGAATATGAGAAGAATGGAATAGTTTCGAAGATGGAAATACCTGTATCATGAAGCACTTTTGATTTCATGAGCTTATCTTGTAACGGAAGTCTCAGAGTTTGTAATAAAGTCATGAGTCAATGGAAATTTATGGTGTCGTGATTTTCCTATGTTGAATTATATGAGTTGTTTCTCCACGAACAAAGATCTCCGACCAGTTTTGAGGATATAAGAAAATAAGGTCTATGCAAGCATAAGTGCATTTCATTTTAAGTGTGGTAGTAACCACAGGTACCTTTTCCGGATTAGGAGTTTGGATAAGTGAACATAGGTGAAGAGAACGTGGAACCATCTCAAACTGTGTGGATGATAACCTTTGTGACAAGGTACTTTTGAAGTTGGAATAGAGAATGATTGTAATGAAACCATGCCCAAGGTTAAACAGACCAATGGAAACGAAAATGGATTCCGCTGAGTGGAATCTAAACAAGAATAAGTCTGTGATTTGTTACCTCAATGGTATGGTGTAGTGAACTGAAGGTAATACTGGAATATGGAACGATAGTCACCCCACGAGTGAGATGAAGTTGTTCAAGTATTCAAGTGAATCCACAAGTCACTGACCTCAAGATTGAGAAGGATAAAGCCCCACCTTTGTGAAGGCAGAGACTTGGAAGAAGCTACGACTGATCAGCAAATGTTTTTCTTAGGAGCATACGATAACCTGAGAGTTGTGAAGAAACGATAGATGTTTTTTCTTAGCTTGCAGAATCAATGGATTTATCCGAACCTCGTTCGTTGACAAGAGAAATTTCTGCAATGCTTGTGAGGGAACCCAAGTGTTAGAATACGAGATTCACTAAACCTTATACAAGGTAATGATTTCAGTGCGACATGGTTTGGCCACCATGACGACTTACTCTTATCATTCTCTTGCTATTCGGAATGGTAAATCTGAGTGACTTACCCATAGTAAAGAGACGACGTTCTTTGAAGCTTTTGTTTAAGCCTTAGAATGGTAGGATGAAACCCCTTGTACATGACAGTTTCTGTCACACGTAGGAAATTTTACGGTGAGGAATAAAGCCAAGACCCATTTCACTGCAGGATGACCACAAATGGTAGACCACCATGAGATCTTCGATAAGTTATTTAGAATGATCACGAGACCTGTCAGTTAAGAAGACCCAGTATCAGAGGAAATGCAGTTTGTTATGAGGACACAAGATTTTGATATAACCAAAGATCATCACCAAGGAAGATGTTGTGAAGTATGTGAACAGACAGATGCACCAAAGGACTGTCAAGATTTTGAAGGACCAATAACTCTCATTTTAAGTGTGGTAGACCCACATTTCCACGTCAATGGAGTTTTGTTAGAAGACCCCCAAACCCTAACCTTTTCTTTCTAGCCCTTCCGAATCTCGAGGACGACATTCATTTTAAGTGTGGTAGTTTGTAACATCCCAAAATTCTAAATTTTGGAATGTTATATTAAATAAATAAGTAGGATTGTTTGCTTGAATGTTGTGTGATTGATTGTGTGAAAGTGAGTGCAATTTGAAACTTTTGAAAGTTTGATGAGAGGGAATGAAATGACTTTCCAAAAAAAAATTCAATCTGCATTTTGATCGCCAGGAATTCAAATTCATTTCATCACAAAACCCTAGAGTGAAGATGAAATGACTTCTTCCATTTAAAGAAATGAAAATGGATTTGAAAATGATTTGAATTTCCATTTTGAAAATATATCAAATTCAGAAAACTTTATGCAACTCAATGATTTTCATGAGAGAGGATAATATGACTTCCTCAAAATTTTAAGAAATATGAGTTGGAAGTTTAAAAGAAGGAATTGAAAGAGCTTTTGAAAACCTCTGGATTATTTTGAAAATCCATTTCATATTTGGTCCCTATTCAAAATTTTCAAAGTATTCAAACCCCTGACAAAAATTTGAAAGGAGTAACATGAAACTCCAAGACAGGGGGTAATTTGTGAAGTTTTTGAATCATCAAACCCAAAAAGTTATTTGAAAAATATTTGCTAAAGTAAATAAAGCCAATTAAGGCATTTTCTGAAAAATGGTTTTTTTAAGTATTCAAATGCTAGAATAAAAATGTCCATTAAATGGCATTTATTATTCTGTTAATTTTGATATAAAATTTGACTATATTTGGAATTTATTCGAGTGCATTGATCAAGTTTTATGGCTCTGGTAAAATCATAAATAGAAACGGTAACGGTTTATAATAAAACCGGCCGGCCCAACGACATTAAATGCCGAGACCGTTACCGGTCGGTCGCCCGCTAATAATGCCCCCTCTCTCTCTCTCGCTGACAAGCCGGTCCCGCCGCCCGACCGCAAACATCACCGGTCGCCTTCCTCCTCCCACGCGCCCGACGCCGTCGCCGGTTCTTCTCGCCGCGGACCCCCTCCCTCCTTACTCCCCGACCCCTCTGAGCCCCCTATAAGAAGCCGCCAAACCCCTCTCCCCATTCCCCCGCTTTGCCCTTTCTCCCATCGCCTCTCTACGCCGGAATCGCTCGCCGGAGTACCCTGTCGCCGCCACACCATTGTCGTCCAGGCACTCCACTCCTACCTCCCCGAACGCCACCAAGCCTGCCATTCATCTCCCCACCACCGTGCGCATCTCCCCGACTCCTCACCCCCATCGGAGACCGCCAGTACACCGCAAACGGACCTCGCCGGAGATTCGAATCCCGACCGGATCTTTCTCGAGCTCGTGGACGTCGCCACGGTCATCCCCGCGCTCCTCCAATACCACCACCCGTCGCCAGGACCTCGCCGCCGTTAGTTGGAGCCCTTCGACGACCCCCTCGACCACCGGAGCAATGCCCACATCATCCTCGCCGTTCGGACTCGCCGGAGAAGCCATCACCGTTGACCCCATCCCCACTGTGAGCTCCCCCTCTATCCCTGTCCGTCCGATCTTAGATTAACGCATAGGATTAGAGCAGTTTATAACGCCGAAGCGTTTTCTTCTAAGGTTCGGTCAACCGCTCGTATTCGCCCACACACACACGGCCACAGCCAACCAGAGAGCGCCACGTCACCCCCCTGTCCGTTAGTATTAGTTTTTCTTTTTTCTGTTTTGTTTTAAAATAACAGAAATAGTTCTGATTTTGTTTTTAGTATATCTTTTATGTTTTTAAATACTTTAAATTGATTCTTTTTTGCATTAGGTCACAATTTTATTCTAGTTTCTGTATATGCCAAGTTTGACCATGTTTGAACATTTAAATTTGAATTTGAACAGATTTGATTTAAATTTTGTTTTCTGAATATCTTGAGTTCTAAAATGAATTTTTGAATGATTATTTTTCCTACTTGTCACTAGTGACCATAGCTATCATTTGGTAGAGGTTGATAATTTTTATAATAGTTTTAAATAGTATTTTCAAACCAAACAGAATCTGTTTAGTTTCATATTAGTTTATTTATATTGATTTACTTTGTTTTATTTTGAAAATCTGAATATGATTTACATTATGTTTTAAATTTCATTTAGTTTTGTTGTTCCAAACCTTAGTAATTTACTTGTTGTTAACAAATGTTAATTTGTTTAGTTTATAATTTTGTTGTAGGGATCTATACCCTCTTTCAAATAGGTATAGTTGTTTTAAAAGCAAATTTGTTAGTAACAATTCTTTTAACTAAAATTTTAAGTATTTAGAATCTGTTTTCAAATAAAGTTTTTACTAATTCTTTTCTGTAAATAAATGTTTTAAACAAAAATAGTTTAGTTTTACTCTATTATTATAGGAAACTATATTTTTCTTCATTAGGTAATGTTTTATAAAACAATTTAGTTTTAATAGTAATTATTTCACAAAAGTTTTAGATGACTTAATTCTGTTTTTTAATAAAGATTTTTATTAATTAATTTCTGTTAACTTAGTTGTTTCATAATTTGTTTTCTCTTAGTTTATGGTTGTGCTTGTAGTTAAGTTCATTAGGCAAACACTTATGTTGTTTAGAATGTTGTTTTCAAATGTTTTACTTGTTCTTAAAAAGTAACTCATTTTTGCTGGTAAAATATTTACTAAAATACTTTTATTATATTTTCACCTTGTTTTGGGTTTTGTGTTACTTTTGAAATTGTTGGAGTTTTGTGTTTCAACTTTGTCTTAAGTATTTCCTTCATCAACCTTGTTGTTTTTGTTTCTTGTGTTACCTTTTGATTGTTAGTATTGCTTGTTAGAAGTGTTTGCTTATGTATACAATGTTTGCTATATAGATTTTCATCGGAGAGTGACGAATAGTCTATCAAGTTATTTCTGAGAGCGATATCTTTATCTTCATCAACAGTACAGGCAAGTTCACCTTGACCATCTATTTCATACCTATGTTTTTATTGCATGTAGTGACATCATTCAACATATCCCTCCCGTAGTGTTATTGAAATTCTTGTAGTTGAGTAGAATGCATGAGGTAGGAACCCACCACTGGTTACTAAAGCCCCGGGAACGCTAGTTAGTGCAATGCTATGCTAAAGTAGACGGGGTCTGGTATGAGTGTTCGTGAGTGGTGTGAAGAAGGACTCCACGTCAAAACGGCGACTTCATGAAGACATCTTCAAGTCCTGCATCTTCAAGACCTCAAGACTTCAAGACTCGAGAAGACAAGTTTTCAATACACACTACTGGGTGAAGGATGGTTGATTGGGCACCCTGGAGAAACCAGTGAGTGGCCGGGATGCATGGAGAAGCGCCATGACATCTTGCGGAAAGCTTCACCCAGACTCAAAGAGAAGGATGAATACTTCATGCCCGGAAGCTTACCTGTGTAGCCACAAGTCATTATGGGCTCTGGCTTGGTTGATCTTTGTTGTGACTCTGCTGGGCAGTGCTACGAGATGTAGTCGACGTTAGGATTGGGATGGGCACTGTCGGACAGTCAGGGAAGCACTCTGAAAGACCATGTTTCTTTCATCCTATTCTCAAACACCAGGCAGTGCGAGGACTTACCAGGAGGGAAAGAATCTTGTGGGTAAAGTACACAACACTCTGCAGAGTTAAACCTAATCGATTAGCCGTGTCCCCGGTTACGGACAATTTGAGCTTCTAGACTTGGATCTATCTCTGAACTCTCAACACTGGACTGATAACTAATTGTGGGCAACTTATGATACTTATGGGCATTGAGACATTGGTTGGCGGAACCATGTCATGATAGGTAACTCCATAGTGAAATTCCTGATATTCCTTTGTTGTAGGAAAATAAAATCAGCTTTTACGCAAAAACTTAGACACAGAGCCTCAAAGCCTTTGCATATAGAATAGTCTTTATTCTTCTGTTCTACTATGGTGATCTTGCTAGTACATTCAATGTACTGACCTATATGGCTGCAACGTATTATGTTGCAGATTCTCTTCTACGACGGGTAAGAGTACGATTCAGGGTTACGGTCCGCACTCAACTTGCCGTTGGTGTTATTGGGACTCCACTCCCGTTAACTATATCCGCTGCTATTTTAAGGTATATATCAGTTTTACACTATTTACATGTGATTGCACTTTGATATATACATTGATGTATTGTGTGTGTCAGCATACTGATCCAGGGATGGCACAGAAAACACAGAGGCTTGACTCGTTTTGAGTCGGGTCGCTACACGTCAAAACTCCAATGCCTTCAAAAGGCCATCTCTGCACTGATGAAAATGGTAAAGATTTCGATCAGAAGGTATACCGCTCCATGATTGGCTCCTTATTGTACCTATGTGCATCTAGGCCTGATATAATGCTAAGTGTCTGCATGTGTGCTCGATTCCAAGCAACACCGAAGGAATCACACCATAAGGCTGTGAAACACATTCTCCGATGCTTAGCTCACGCACCAACACTTGGATTGTGGTATCCCAAGGGCTCAAATCTTCACCTCATCGGATACTCTGATGCTGACTATGCTAGAGATCGCGTGGATCGCAAGTCAACCTCAGGCACATGTCATTTCCTTGGACGATCCTTAGTCTGTTGGTCCTCGAAGAAGCAGAACTGTGTTTCACTCTCTACTGCAGAAGCTGAGTACATTGTTGCTGGCTCGTGTTGTGCTAGTTACTATGGATGAAGCAAACCCTCAAGGACTACGGTGTCAAGCTGAAGAATGTGCCTCTTTACTACAACAACGAGAGTGCCATCAAGATTGCGTACAACCCTGTTCAGCACTCCAAGACCAAGCACATCCAGATTCGTCATCACTTTCTTCGAGATCATGTACTCAAGGGCGACATCTCCAGCAATCACATTCCTACTGAAGAACAACTGGCCGATATCTTCACAAAGCCCTTGGACGAAAAGAGATTTTGCAAGTTGCGGTGTGAGCTAAATATCTTAGAATCTTCAAATGTTCTTTGATGAAGAACACACATCCTAACACGTATGCAAAATTGATGACCTAGATGTGCAACACAGGAAGTAACGTATTTCTTCAATCAATGAAGAATAACTCTCTAAGTGTGAAGAAATTAATGAAGAATTTGATTCTCAGAACTCTACAACAATTGTAAGCGGTATCTAAAATCATCATTCTTATACGGTGGGTTGCGCCACCAACCAAAAGTTGAAGTTCTTCAAAATTGAGCACTGTTGCAAATTCTTCAAATTATCAAATTCCTCAAATTTGCAAATTCTATAAGTCTTCAAATTCATCAACTTTTCAAATTCTTCAAAACTTTTGAGACTCATATTCTTCATTGACGATATATATATATATATTGAGTTTTTTTACGTCCTCAACAGCATTCACTTATTGCTAATTCTTCAAGTTGATGTTCATCTAAGTGAATGTGATCGGACCCTTTCCCTGTCTATGCTAAACTCAACCCAGTCTGTTCACAAATTCCTCATATGCGTTCTACTTTGAAACCTGTTCAAAGTCTTCATTGTGTCCTTGACAGCTGAAGAATTTGCGAACGAAAACTTTGAAATCTTCACTACCAAAATTTTCAGCGGTTCCCGCTCAAACTGTTCTGATTCCTGTGCCTAGATAACCCACGATTCTCCACAATCTTCACTACCCAGATCATGGGTGACACATATCGCGTGGAGAGCAAGGGTCAGGGGCAATCCTGTCCAAAATATTCGGGAGGATCAGTTTTCACTTCCTCTATAAATGCCCCCTTTCCCATCTACTATGCTCGGTTACTCCGCATCTCATCTCTCTCCCGAGCTCCAACCAAGCACTGCCACTAAAGTCATCATCGCCGGTGAGGAAGAGCTTCGCTGCCTCAACCTCATCGTCGTCGTACTCGCATCAGCCACGGAAATCTTCATCCCGCCGGCGCTGTAGTTGTCTCCTTCTGCCAAGCTAGGGCGTGGGAGATTTGAACGAACGAACTTCCTCATTTCATCTCTGTGTTCATCGTGTTCTTCACCAGGGTAATTAAAATTTATTTTTACTGCCCCTGTTTGATCCTCAACTACAACTACTATTCCTCAATAGGTGTTTATATGTTATAAATCAAATACACAAGCACCTTACATCTCCTCATACTTGATACTTGATGATTTTCCCTAAGTAATGAGTTTCTTCAAGATTCCACAATTGTGCGAATTCTCAAATTTGCACAACTCTGGAACCTAAGGCTAAGAACACTTAGTAAAATTCCTCAAGACATCTATGGTCAAATTCCTCACACCTATCTCTCTTAAAATTTCTGAGAACGCATATGACCTCTTCAAATTCTTCGCACCTATACTCTATTCACAGGTACAACATGTCCGCTGATGAATCACTAGGTTCTCATCAACTTAACTCATTTGCAGTGCTACTTGAAGAAAAACTGTGTACCTCTTCAGAATCTTCAAGAGTTCATATTCCTCAAGTGAAGAAAATGTCTGATGGAAAGAAACTTCAAAAAGGAGGGAAAAAGCCAGATGTGCACACTGCATTTGAGATCCCTGAGGATCTGTATGATGAATATTGCACACCTGATGAAGAAACTCATGGAAAGGAGACGACCAAGCAAAGGAAGATCCGTCTGCAAAAGATTGAGAGGAGATGGGCCAAAGAATGGAGCGAATATCGTTATGTAACTCCAAAATACATGATGAAATTCGCCATGAAACCACCTTGCAGCAGGCCTCCTCTTGCTCCTAACCAAATTGCTGATCCTTCTAGCCTCAAAACTGGTGAGGACTTTCCTACCATGTGGGAAAAGCAACAAGCCAAGTTGGCAAGGAAAGCCAAAGAGGCAGTGAAGAAATTCAACGAGGATTCTGCTGCTGCTGCCTCTGCCGGAGCTTCTGCTAGTGCTCCGAAGAAGATGGTAAAGAAATCTGCTCTGAAAATTGGCTCTTCAAAATCCTCAGTGCAAATTCCTCAAGGTCAAAGGCCTCAGCCCAGAAAAACCTTCAGCACCTGAAACTATTGCTGCTCAGTCATCTACAACAGCCAAAAAGTCCTCAACCCCAGTGCATCTGGCAACATGCAAAAGAACTCAGGGTTTCACGATGGTTCCAAAGCTCACTGCAAGCCCCTCCACTACTGCAAAGTCTTCAACCAGTCCCTCTACACTTAAACTGAAGAAGACAACTAGACGTGGTCAAAGACCAAGCTCTCACAATAGCAAGGCTCTGGTTACAGTCCCCTCGGATTCTTCAGAGGATAATGATGATGATGGTGATGATGATGAGGAATTGGTAGAAATCATCAGATAGAGTCAGCACAGGGCTGCTAAAGCAAAGGGTAGCTCTATTCCTCTCATCCTGGATCCCAAGATGATCCTAAACTTCAAAGATATATGGCATGAGGACCCAAGCACTCCACTTTCCTCACTAAATCTGCCTCTTGAAGTGGATCATGTCCTCACCCACTTCATCTCTGAAGAACAATGGAAAAGAGAGCAAGCTCAGAGAGCTAAGAGGAACAAGACTCGCAAAGAAAAGTTTCTACGCGAAAATGTGATGAACTTGACCCCAAATAAACTCGTCACAGTTCAATCCGAGATACGCACTCTCTCTTTGGATCAATAGAGATATGATGCTGAATGGAAGGGCACCAAGGTCAGACTTGTCAGGGCTGCTCATGCAGCTGTAAAGGATCACAACACCAGGGTTGCAGCTCGATCGCAACCACAAAAGACTCAGTCTGAAGAAATTGCTCAGACTGAATATGAAATTCCTCAGGCTACTGATGAAAATGCTCAGCCTGAAGAAACTGCTGAAGAAAGTGCTTTTGCACCAAAAGCAACTGCCAGTGCTGCTGAGGAAACTCTGATCACTGAAGAACATGTCAGGACAAACCCCAATGTTGTGCCTGAAGAATCTGATAGGCCAGCTGAAGAATCCGCTGTGCCTCAAGAAACTGAACCACCCAGGGCGGCAGCATCAGTCGTTCCTGAAGAAATTGCTCTTGCTGAGGAAAATCCCCTCAAAAGAAAGGCATCAACTTCTGAAGCCCCTATGTTGAAGAAGTTGAAAACTTTGACAAGTTCCTCAGCTACACCACTTGATGCAACTCCAATTTCCTCGGCACCAGCCTATGCTATTGTGCCAATTGAGGAAGCATATGACATTCCTCACAAAGAAGAAAATCATTCGGCTGCTTCCTCAGAGCCTCTTGATGAGGAAATTTTCATTGATGACACTACATCAACTCCCAAAGTATCATCGCCCCAGCTTCTGCTAACTGCTGGCGCTGAAGAAATTGATGAAGAAGTTGATATTGGTGACACTACTCTAGTTATCAATGATGAATATTGGGAATCTGCACATCCCAACTCACCTGTGGCAACTCCTCTGATGCTGATTCCTCAGTCACCTGCACAAACTGAGGAAATACCTGAAGATTCTGAACACTTGTACCTTCTATACTCTGAAGAAATTCCAGCTGCAACAGCTAAGGAAATTGATGCTCCGGCCACTACTGAGGAACCTGTTCTACAAATCACTCAGTTTGTTGTTCCTCCCATGCCAACTGAGATCAAGGGGCACATTCGACCAAATCTTCAACCTAAGCAAAGAATGCCATTCAAAGGTTCAGTCCGCCCCAAATTCCTCAAGACAAATTTCTTCAATGAACGCATGTTCTTCACAGGACCAAATCCATATGATTCTGCTCGGACTGGTCGCACAAGGTTCTGGACTCCCACGCAAATGAACTACTATGCTCTGTTCTAAGTGACAAGAAGAAAATCTTCGAGCACCATAATATTCCTCATGTGGACATGGAGTCTACTCCATCATTCACGCTGGTGCTCCAAGTTCTTCATGATGCTGGGCTTCTTCCCTTCTGTGTAGATGTCTGTGACTGGAACAAGGAGTTGATTCTTCAATTCTATGCCACTCTATACATTAGTGGAAATTCCTCAGACATCAACTCCTGGGTCTTGGACTGGATGACCAAAACAACTCATTTCACTACAAGTTCTTCTGAATTGCTTCAGTTTGTCCTAGTTCCAATTCCTTCAGGTGAAGCCCGCTGCCTGTTCAATGATCCACCACTACCGAATCAGATGATGAATGTGATGATGAAGAAATTAGCGCCTGGAAAGCCTCAAAGGACAACCTTTCTTGTGAAGGATTTGCTGTATGTACCAAGAACAGTCTATCGCATACTCACTCATACCCTATGTCCTCGGAAGGGCCAGAACTCTGAAGAAGAAGAAGTGGAAGGACTCATGAAGAATATGCTTTTCAACATCATTCATGGGATTCCCATTAACTTTCACGATTTCTTCATGAGGACTCTGGCCGATGCTGCTATGTCACCACTTGAGTTGAAGCCCTTTGCTCCCTGGATTATGCATTTCCTCAGAACAAAGTCTTCAATTCACTTTAAGGCTGACTTCCAGAATCATTTCAGTTTTCTGCCCCCGATTGAAGTTCTCAAAAGCACAATTGATGTAGGAAAAGGCAAGGATATCATTGATCAAGGCGCTCGTCCATTGGATGGTCAGTTTCGTCAAGCAGCATCCTACTCCACCAATGATGACTCTGCCACACAGGACTCCTCTGCCAAAACCTCTACACAAAAGCCTCATGCAACTGCTCCTCGTGTGATGACTGATCGTGAGTTTCTCTTAAGTCTTCATTAGAAGGTCGAGCGAAATCACAAGTGGGTCAAGCATCAACTTGGGTATATTGTGCAGAATATGACTGTGACGCAGAACACTGTCAAGAGGAACCACTACTATGCTCATGAAAACCTCAAGCGCTCTTGGGCTGTGCTAAATCACATCATGTCTTCTGAAGAATTGGATGAGCTAAACTTTGAAGAATATCCTGACTTCGCTCACTGTCCTCAGAAGAAGTTCAAGAAAGTCCAAGTTCCTCTGATGGTCACCAGTTCCTATTCTTCATCTCGCGAGCACGATGAAGATGAAGACATTGACGATACTGCTGTTGGACCTGCATCAACAATCGACCCCGACAACGCTGGCGCTCCTTCTTCACCAACAAGATGAAATTCCTCATGGGGCGTTAGTCATCATTTTTTTCTTCCCTTTTGGTCCTCGATGAAAAAGGGGGAGAAAATTTGAATTAGTCTTCAAGCGGGTCTACATATATATGGGCTATTTTTGTTTAAGTTACAACTCTTGTTCTTCTGAAGTTTTTGGTTATTGAGTTGTAAACTTAAGTCCAATGGTGTTCTGACACTTTTGAACTATTTCCTCGCATGTTTATTTCCTCAAACACCTTAATGCATGCATGCTGAATTTCGTTAGACACCATTTTCCTCACGCATTTCAAATTCTTCATTTCATATATTCAAATGCATGTATGAATTACAAGATATAGGGGGAGTTCTCCATGTTTTGAACCTGCCATGTGCATTTTCAGCCCAAAGCAAATTCCTCAAATATGCACATCTTTAGGGGGAGCTCTTCTTTCTCTTGCAATCAGATTCCTCAAAATTTGTACTTTCACTTCATATGTTTATCCCCGTTGAAAACTTAACCTATTTTTCATCAATCACCAAAAAGGGGGGATTGTTAGTGCATCAAGTGCCCCTTAGTGATTTTGGTGTATTGAAGACTTATAGGTTAAGGCACTAATGATTTTGTGAGTGTACACAGGCTCTATAAGTCGATGAGGAGTTTGATATATTCGGAGATTATCGACCGCTAAAAATGTATGTCTTCAAGTGAAGACTTTGGTGAAGACTTTCTGAAGACTTTGGTGAAGACTTTGTGAAGACTTTGAAAAAGAAGAAGTTGGTGTGACCTTGAAGATATGAATGAGGAATATGAAGCGTGAAGACTTTTGTTTTCGTAGTTTCTTTTCCTTTATTTGAGTCATAGGAAACACCGTACTGTTAAAGGGGGTCGAGGTAATACTAAGGAAAATTTCCAACTGATGCTCAACTCCAAAATCCTCAACCCATACAATTCTTCGAGTGAAGCCTTTGGAAATCTCTTACGGTTTAGACAAGTTTTTCAGTGATAGAGACGAAGGTCTTCTGGTCTCTGAGGAAATTGATCTGACTGAGGAGTTAGGATTTCGCCAGTGCGAATTGCCTACAAGTGAGGATCATGATAAGCTGAGGACTTTCATAGTTCGAAATTCCGACCGTTGCTGTGCTTAGCGCCAGCTGTCCCCAATCGTTCTTATCCACATAACGGTCATATCATTGGGGGCATTTATGTCTTATCATGTCAGGTTGCACCCTGGCTATAAATAGCCGACCCCCACAACCACTAGCTGGTTGGTTGCTCTGAGAGAGAACTGACACTTGTCATTTGAGAGCAACCCATCCTCTGAGGACTTCGAGAGAAAATCATCAGTGAGGAAAACCCCACAACCAAACCATAAAACCCATAGTGATTGAGCATCACTGAAGAAATTCCTGTGTGGAACCGACGCTTGTTACCTTTGAGGACTGTGTATCCTCCAGACGGTTAGGCGTCATGGTCTAGTGCTCCTGTAGTCAATTAGGGACCACGAAGTGACCTTGGTCTAGAGCATCCAGCAGTAAATTGTGGATTGTCGGGTGACCAGTTTGTGAGGGTTTTGGAAGTCTACCCTGAAGACTTACCACGAGTGTTGGGCGAGGACTGTGTGACCTTAGCTCAAGGAGAATACGGTAAGGACTGTGTGTCCTCGGACTGTGTGTCCTCTAGTTTAAATACCAGGCCGCTCCAAACCAGACGTACGACTGTCATAGCAGTTGGAACTGGGTCATCAAACCATTATCTTCATCAAGCTACCTGGTTCTATTTCCTCAACCTTCTTATTCCTCATAAACCTGTTGATGAAATTGGTTGTTACTGTTTGAAGTATTTGACTGAAGACTTTCGCAAATTCCTCACCTCAAATTCTTCAAATTGCCTTGTTCATCACTGCTTATCCTTATCACGCTACTCACTATTCATGCATGTTTCATTTCATCATGATGACTAAGCTGATACTATGCTCCTCATGCACCTGAGTACTTATTTCGCTGCTTGTTATTCATCACATTTCAAATTCCTCAAAGTTGAAATTCCTCAAGTGATGAATTTGTAAAAATCGCCTATTCACCCCCCTCTAGCCGATATAACGCACTTTCAATTCATTTCCGTTTTGGCAAATTTCAGGCGCTTCATATGTCCTCTTTTTAGCAAAGGTTATGCCGAAAATTTCCGTAATTTTCGGCATGACTTGTGCTAGAAACTATTACATATGGAGTGTCCGGGATTTGCTGGAAGGGGAATTAATCAACATTCCGACCAAATATATATAGGCCCCTTTTTCTCTTCATTATATCTTTTATTTACAATTGTTGAATAGGAAACATATTTAACGATGCTAAAGCCGGGGGTTCTGCTTGCCTCGTAGTAGACCCCCACGAGGCAGCAAATGCATATTTTGATTACCTGGACAAACACCAAATGGGGTTGCATGGTGGCGGCAGTGGCACCAACCCTGACACCGACACCGGCACTGGCACCAGCACCGACACCACCCCCGAGACCGGTAATCATGTTGTCATAGACGGTAAAGCACCGAAGAAGAAGAGGTCACGAAAACCAAATGAGCTCGGCATCGGACAAATTGTGGTCACGGAGATGCACCCCAAGAAGTTAGAGCCAACTGCGCTGGAGGCAACGCGCTCGTGCTGGAGCAATCAACTAGGATGCATCCTTAAGGAAACCGCGAACATCAATGATGTTTTGTTGAAGAAGATACCACATATGGAGCACATGCTCCTAAATAAGTTGCACAATAGGTTCATGTTCCCCGACCGGGATGAAAAAACATTTAAAGACCCGTGGGACGACGTCGCCATGACAAAGATAAACGCCAAGGCGATGGTGACGTTCACCAATGACTTGTCCTCCTGGAAAGTTCGGGTGAAAAAGCGATTGTGAAGAATGAACCGTGGTCCAAGATTCATGCTGACAATCCGTCAATAACGGAAGAGGACTTTGAAAAATTCAAGGAGAATTGCGGTAAAGAAGAAGTCAAGGCAAGGTCAGAGAAAATGAAGGCGCTCTAGGCTAGGAACAGGCCTCCCCACCGCCTCGGAAGCCGTGGTTACGAGGGTAAGATGCACATATGGGCCAAGGAGGACGCCGAACGTGAAAGTCACGGAATCCCAGACCCCTTGGCGGAGTTCACCGACCGCTGGAGCATGACTGGATCAGGGCCCGGTACAAGTGGGACAAAATCAACAAGAACTTTTACATGGACCCGAACACGAGGGAGTTCATGAGACTTCTGGTAATTGTTATATGAACACATTATCATATTAGCTTCCAATCAGTTCGACTACAAGTTTTGTCACATTAGTAAACCATCCATGTCCCTTTTGCAGAAAGAGCAGCACCAAAAGGCAGCCAAAAGCGACGAGTCGTCACAGTCGTCAGCGAGGCCCAAGTGGGACACCCCATTCAATCGGGCCCTGAACATACTGAAAAAGGTCCCGGTGGACAAGCCGCCGTCCTATGGACGTGTGCACGGCGTCGGAGATGGCGCCTCGTGGAAGATGTGCTATAGCGAGGAGCCAGAGGAAAGAAGGAAGAGATGGTCGGTCATCACTCAGCAGACCATCGACGAGAAGATCGCGATTGCAGTCAATAATACCAAAGCTGAGACCAAAGAAGAGTTGCATGGGGCCGTCAATGCAGCGGTCGCTGACGCGGTGGCCAGCTTGATTCCGACAATTTTTGATTTCAAGAATAACTATCCAAATGCATGACCGGAGGACTTTCCCCTTCACAGCTTTGTCGGGAGCAATTCGGCGAACACCACAGCACCGACACTTGCTCAAGCAATCACAAAAGGTCCCACTCCTGTTCATAGCAGCCCGACCTCCGTCTCTTGCATGCTCGGCGGGCCTTCATCGCTGGCTAAGCTCGATGCCCTCATGGTAATTACCCATCATACCCTTTTCACCAGCATGTCTATAGTCTTCCGTTTCAGTTGCCTTTTGGATGTTTGACATCGCAGGCATGTCTTCTTCGTAGGCCGACGATACCCCGTGCACCCTACTGTACGACATCAAGGGCCAGAAGGTGGCCGTGGGAAAGGTAACGATCGTGAAGCCGAAGGACCGCATGCTCCACAACCGAGAGATGCCCGATGGCATCTTCAAGGTTAACATGGCCAGTGTCTTAGCGGGATTCGAGGATTTGCCTCCTCCAGTACCAGCTGATGACGATGAGACCCCCAGGGGATTGGCGCATGCAAGAGCTGGTTCTTGCCTTGGCCGAAGTCTCTTCTTCGTCTCGAGGGGCCTAGTATCATGCCAACGCCACCTTCTCAAGAAGGTATGAACACCACCCCACCTACCACATTACCAGCACCTGTCGTGGCGGGTGGTAGCGGACGACGAAAGGGAGAGCCTCCATTAGTGCCAGATCATGTCGCCCCCGCTGTTGAAGAAGCAAATGTTGATGATATGGAGGAGGAGGATGATGACCCAGACAAGTATTTCAATACCGCCTATGATGATGGAAGGTTGATGGCTCAGGACGACGATGACTCGGGCTATGAGCGTGGAGATGATGACTTGATGATGCCTGATTTGTCGGAGCCAAAAATCCTAAGGCGGAATGCAAAAAGTCTCTCTTCAAGCAATCCTCGCAGGAGACGCCTCCAGATGCCGCCTCTACCCAGCAACCCCCTGAGGCCCGTCCAATGTTTAGGGAAGGTATGTTGGGCTCACTAACACTGCGACCCAACAAGAAGGCAAGGAGGAGACCGGAAAAGAAAGGCCCTAAAGGCGCCAGAGCTGCTTCAAGAAGCCAGCCGCCTCTGAAGCCCCGGGTGGTAGACAGAATACCTGTCGAAGGTAAGAATCATTTCCATGTGGCCGGCGAGCCGATCCTACCCCCCAAAGCGCTAGATAACATACTGAACAATGATCTAAGGAGACTCCATGAAGATGTGTTGGCCATAGAAAAAAGCCTTCTGATAGCGAAAAAACCAGGATACCCGCTTTACGCGGCTCAGGTGCCGGGTGGGAAGGTGTATGTCGACACCTGGCCCGCGAATCAGTTCATCCTGCGATTCGACTACATCTACAACATGTTCCACATGACCAAGCTGGATTTCCAGTTCGTCCACATGTATGCGATGTATCTCAACTACTTCATTAGGATCGAGAACATACGATATATCTGCGTCGCGGACCCGTTCTATATGCACGAGAGCTACTTGGCAGTTTGCAAAGAGCACCCTGACTATGCGAGCAAGTACCTCGGCATGTTCATGATCGCTAATAAGGACAAGGAAGCGATTCTCCTGCCTTATCATCCCACGTAAGTCATCCGCGCATATCCTTTCGTAAGTGTCGTTAATCATTCCTTTGCAAGCATGAAGACTAATTAGAGGTGTGTACTTCATTTGCGTAGCGGGGGCAGCGCCGTGCTCATCGTTCTGTACCTGGAGTACTCCCATGCTATATACTTGGACTCATCGAAGAACATGAAGAAAAAGGATTACACGCACATAAAGAGAGTTCTCAATAGTGCCCTGTTTACCTTCAGAATGTCTGGTGGATATATAAAGGTGAAAAGGAACAGGAAGGACGGGCTGGTTTTCCGCCATAAGACTGACATCTGCTACATCTAGCAACCGCACACCAGTCAGGCTGCTGGATTCTACCTCATGAATCACCTGCTCGAGTACAGAAGGGATAATCAACGCCTTCGCATGTCACCTAGTACCGAAGATGCCGAGATTGTCAGCTGGGCCACAAGCATAGGACAGACACCGGATTATCGACTCTGAGCTGAGTTTTATCACGTACAGTGTGAATTTGCCCAAGTGATGATGAAGCAGGTCCTCAAACCAACAGGGATGTTCTACCATGGGCCAACAATGACGTGGGATGATGTCCGAGCACTGCTACTCGCTCAGCGTCTGGACCTTAAGCCTTTCACGAAGCTCGGGTGCTTCATCCTTGACTATGAAGATTGGACCGCCGCCTTGGAGGACTGGTCACTCTTGCTAGTTCATTAGTTTGGGTATATATGAGGAACTTCATCACTTATGTTTACTATAAGTTGCCTGTATTTTGCTAATTATGCCTCTTTGTTTTCTTAAGTACATTATGTTTCATATTATCGTTCAATTGATCAACTGTCGATGCAGGTACATAGATTAGAGATGGCGAAGGGCTGCTACACCGTGTTCGTTGGGAAGGTTCCAGGAGTCTACGACCACTGGCCAGATGCTCAGGCCCAGGTGGACAAGTACCCGGGTGCTAGACACAAAGGGTTCAACAGCAGAGCCGAAGCGGAAAGGAGTTACTTGATGTGGACACTCCAGCATGAGTGAGGGCGGGACCGCCGGTGCCTCAAGTACTACATAGTCGCGTTCTTGCTCATGTTGATCGCTCTTATCTTCTACATCATGGTTTAGATAGAGATGATGAAACTTGTGTGTGTGCCATGACCATGCATTTGCACTTATTCGAGACATGACATGATCACTCTTGTGTATCGCTATTTTCAAGATGTGATGATATATGTGTTGAATGATGATGATGGTATGATGAGAGTACTATATGTCTATGATATGATGATAATAGTGTATGTTTAGTATGATCTGATGAAACTACTGTATAGATCTTGTATAAATACATCACAAATACGTAGAGGGTGTAAACCTGTGAAAGCAGGAATACTAGCAGTAGCACTGGAAATCATCTAATAGCAGCGCTGGGTTAGCAGCAGCGCTTTGTTTGCCCGAGCGCTACCGATAGTTAGCAGTAGCGCTGGCCTGGCAAGCGCTACTATTAACAGCACATAGTAGTAGTGCTTGCCAGGCCAGCGCTACTGTTAAAACTTAGCTATAGCGCGATAGCAGTAGCGTTGGACCCAGCGCTACTAATATGCATATTTTGAGCGCTACTACTAGGGTTTTATCTAGTAGTGCCCCGTCGCCTCCCCTCCCCTATCGCCTCCCCTGCCGCCCCCGTCGCCTCTTTGTCGCCGCCCTCGCTGTGAGCCGCTGCCGCCCCTGCTCTGTGGATTTTTTATATGATGAATGCTTATGTTTTAGTTGTTTTATGTTCTATTCAATTATTAGGAGTCCTAGGAAAAATTAGTATGTGTATGTTAGATTACAAAAAAAATATTGGTTTTATGAAAAAAAAATAGTGACTAAACGATAAGAAAACGTTCTCATAGGAATTTGTCTCGACGTCGACGATGCCCGGCCTGCATCCTTGTCGTCGAGTGGTCCGCGAGAGCCTGCTTGATAGGCGCCATGTCTGGGACTGGGCTCCGCCGGGCTGGCACCGGGAGGTGCTACCTTCCCAGGCTCGGAGGTTGGTCAGGAATCCAGGTCTCGTCGTCGACCCAGAGCTTCTGTGGTGGCGGTCATGTGAGCCACTTTCGGTGCGGAGGGAGCGGGCCCCCGCGGAGGTGGTACGTCATCGTGTTAGGGAGGAGGAAGAGCACGTCTGTCGCTACATGGCGGAGTTGGACGCCAGTTCAACAATACCTAGCAGATTCTTCAGGGATCTCACCCGAGTTATGATCTCGTGATGGTTCCTTATCTTTGGGTGTCCACCGTTGGCGACTCAGAGACCGCCAATGAACCAAGTTCACCGTCCTCCACTTTGGATTCTAGGATATTCGATCTATATTAGTGATCTTATATGATAATATTCGAGATGTATTAGTTAATATTTTATGATGCATTAACTGGTTTATTCAGGATGATGTATTAGTTGCGATTTGCCAGTCATTTCAGAAAAACATAGGGAATTTGTTCTATGTCATTGCTCGATATATGGAACGGGTTGACTTCAGGTCTGTTTCGGCTCCTTATGTGTCTTTTAGTGAGGGAGAGTGTCCACCATATATATATATATATATATATATATATATATATATATATATATATATATATATATAAACTCTATTCATCACCCAGGGTGCAGAATAAGTTATTCTTCACCCGAAATAATCTTACAATCAATTTATAAATAAATTATATTCGGAATACAAAAAGTTACATTTATATTGAATCACGACGTAAAATTTCATATAAGAAAACAAATATATAAGTCAGAAGACCAAAAAAATGAATTTATTGTATATTTTCCACTATTTTTGTATGTTTATAATTTTACCTAACATAACATATTTTTTACGCTGATTATAATTTTCTTGGAGTCTCTTTTTACGTATGAAATGAGACCAAAATTACGGGACGTAAAATTACGGTGCATTGATGGTAAAATTGAGGAGGGGTGAAGAATAACTATTCTTTGCCTAGGGTGACGAATAGCGCGACCCTATATATATATATATATATATATATATATATATGGGAGAGGAAGAATCCCGACTATTGTCATGGGGGTCGCTTCTCCTTCGTTCCCATGTGCTAGACATTTTCATGTAATGCACTCGGGGACGAATGGAGGAGCCACCAACACCGACGGTCGCAATATCAGAGGGAGTGCCCACCATATATGCGAGATGAGAGTTTAGGAAGGAAAGACTCAACAGAACTAAACTCAACCTGTTGCATATTGAGTAGTAGTGATCTATGTGTTGAACAGTTTCCTGGTAGTTTCCTGGAAATATGCCCTAGAGGCAATAATAAAATGGTTATTATTGTATTTCCTTGTTCATGATAATTGTCTATTGTTCATGCTATAATTGTGTTAACCGGAAACCGTAATACATGTGTGAATACATAGACCATAACATGTCCCTAGTAAGCCTCTAGTTGGCTAGCTCGTTGATCAATAGATGGTCATGATTTCATGACCATGGACATTGGATGTCGTTGATAACGGGATCACATCATTAGGAGAATGATGTGATGGACAAGACCCAATCCTAAGCATAGCACAAGATCGTGTAGTTCGTTTGCTAAAGCTTTTCAATGTCAAGTATCGTTTCCTTAGACCATGAGATTGTGCAACTCCCGGATACCATAGGAATGCTTTGGGTGTGCCAAACGTCACAACGTAACTGGGTGGCTATAAAGTTGCACTATGGGTATCTCCAAAAGTGTTTGTTGGGTTGGCACGAATCGAGACTGGGATTTGTCACTCCATGTGACGAAGAGGTATCTCTGGGCCAACTCGGTAAGACATCATCATAATGAGCTCAATGTGACTAAGGAGTTAGCCATGGGATGATGTATTACAGAACGAGTAAAGATACTTGCCGGTAACGAGATTGAACAAGGTATAGAGATACCGACGATCGAATCTCGGGCAAGTATCATACCGATAGACAAAGGGAATTGTATACGGGATTGATTGAATCCCCGACATCGTGGTTCATCCGATGAGATCATCGTGGAGCATGTGGGAGCCAACATGGGTATCCAGATCCCGCTGTTAGTTATTGACCAGAGAGGTGTCTCGATCATGTCTACGTGTCTCCCGAACCCGTAGGGTCTACACACTTAAGGTTCGATGACCCTAGGGTTATAGGGAAATGTTGTACGTGGTTACCGAAGGTTGTTACGAGTCCCGGATGAGATCCCGGACGTCACAAGGAGCTCCGGAATGGTCCGTGGGTAAATATTGATATATAGGAAGTCCAGTTTTGGTCACCGGAAAGTTTTCGGGCTCATCGGTAGTGTACCAGGAGTGCTGGGAGGGTGCCGGAGGACCCCCGGGAGGGGTGTGACGACCAAAGTACTTCGTGGGCCTTTAGAAGAGGTGTACCAGCCCTTATTGGGCTGGCCAAGACCTTCCGGAAGGGCCCATGTGGCTAGGGATAAGAGATAGGGCTGAAAAGGATTTAAAAGGAAGAGATCCACCTCCCTTGTGGGAGGTGGACTCCTCCCTAGGTTCGGCCGAACCTCTCCTCCTTGGAGGAGGGGACAAGGCAGCCCTCCCTCTCCCTCCTCCTATATATATGCAAGGGTCTGGGATGATTTGAGACACGACTTCTCTCTCTCTCTCTCGGCGCAGCCCTACCCTTCCTCTTCCTCGTTCTTCGTAGCGCTTGGCGAAGCCCTGTCGGAGTTCACGTAGCTCCACCGTCACCATGTCGTCGTGCTACCGGAGCTCTCCCTCAACCTCTCCTTCCTCCTTGCTGGATCAAGGCGTAGGAGACATCATCGGGCTGCACGTGTGTTGAACGCGGAGGCACCGTTGTTCGGCGCTGAGATCGGAATCCACCGCGATCTGAATCGCTGCGAGTACGACTCCACCAACCGAGTTCTTGTAACGCTTCCGCTTAGTGATCTTCAAAGGTATGAAGATGCAATATCTCCCCACTCGTTGTTGGTTTCTCCATGGATAGATCTTGGTGATCGTAGGAAATTTTTTGATTTACTACTACGTCTCCCAACAGTGGTATCAGAGCTAGGTCTATGCGTAGAATCTATGCACGAGTAGAACACAAAGCAATTGTGGGTGTCGATCTTGTTAATATGCTTACCACTACTATTCTTATCTTGATTCGGTGGTATTGTGGGATGAAGCGGCCCAGACCGACTTTACACGTACGCTTACGTGAGACTGGTTCCACCGCCTGACATGCACTTGTTGCATAAGGTGGCTAGCGGGTGTGTGTCTCTCCCACCTTAGTCGGATTGGATTCGATGAAAAGGGTCCTTATGAAGGGTAAATAGCAATTGGCATATCACGTTGTGGTTTTGGCGTAGGTAAGAAACATTCTTGCTAGAAATCTATAGCAGCCACATAAAAACTTGCAACTACAAATTAGAGGACGTCTAACTTGTTTTTGCAGCATATGCCTTGTGATGTGATATGGCCAAAGGATGTGATGTGATGCATTGTGATGTATGAGATTGATCATGTTCTTGTAATAGGATTCACGACTTGCATGTCGATGAGTATGACAACCGGCAGGAGCCATAGGAGTTGTCTTTTTTTATTGTATGACCTGCGTGTCAATCATAAACGCCATGTAATTACTTTACTTTATTGCTAAACGTTAGCCATAGTAGTAGAAGTAATATTTGGCGAGACAACTTCATGAAGACACTGTGATGGAGATCATGGTGTCGTGTCGGTGACAGTGATGATCATGGTGCCCCGAAGATGGAGATCAAAGGAGCAAGATGATATTGGCCATATCATGTCACTATATTGATTGCATGTGATGTTTATCATGTTTACATCTTATTTGCTTAGAACGACGGTAGTAAATAAGATGATCTCTCAATAAAATTTCAAGAGAAGTGTTCACCCTAACTATGCACCATTGCTAAGGATCGTCGTTCCGAAGCACCACGTGATGATCGGGTGTGATAGGTTCTAACGTTCGCATACAACGGGTGTAAGCCAGATTTACACACGCGGAACACTTAGGTTGACTTGACGAGCCTAGCATGTACAGACATGGCCTCGGAACACGGAAGACCGAAAGGTCGAACATGAGTCGTATAGAAGATATGATCAACATGGAGATGTTCACCATGGATGACTAGTCCGTCTCACGTGATGATCGGACACGGGCTAGTTGACATGGATCATGTGTCACTTAGATGACTACAGAGATGTCTATCTAAGTGGGAGTTCATTAAATAATTTGATGTGAACTTAATTATCATGAACTTAGTCTAAAATTGTCTTTACAATCTATATTGTAGATCCAATGGCCAACGTGAATGTCACCCTCAATTTCAACGCGTTCCTAGAGAAAACCAAGCTGAAAGATGATGGAAGCAACTATGCGGACTGGGTCCGTGGTTTGAGGATCATCCTCATAGCTTCCAAGAAATTGTATGTCCTCGATGCACCGCTAGGTGACCCACCCCTTCTCCCAGCAGAGCAAGACGTTGCAAACACTTGACATTCTCGCTGCGATGATTACTCCCTTGTTCAGTGCGGCATGCTTTACAGTTTAGAACCGGGGCTCCAAAAGCGTTTTGAGCAACACGGAGCATATGAGATGTTCCAAGAGCTGAAACTGGTTTTTCAAGCTCATGCCCGGGTCGAGA
The DNA here is from genome assembly GCA_022496015.1 of Hordeum marinum. Classification (NCBI taxonomy): domain Eukaryota; kingdom Viridiplantae; phylum Streptophyta; class Magnoliopsida; order Poales; family Poaceae; genus Hordeum; species Hordeum marinum. Next base: position 414,875,154 of record CM039677.1, on the reverse strand, counting down.
GATATGACGTCTCCGACAAGTTCTTCAGCTGTAAGATGGAGGAGAATAGTTATGTCAGTGAGCACATCCTCAAGATGTCTGTGCTACACAACCGCTTGACTCATCTGTGAGTTAATCTCTCAGATGACTTGGTCATTGACAGAATCCTCCAGTCTCTTCCACCTAGCTACAAGAGCTTTGTGATGAACTACAACATGCAAGGGATGGAGAAGTCCATTCCTGAGTTGTACTCGATGCTGAAATCAGCAGAGGTCGAGATCAAAAAGGAGCATCAAGTGTTGATGGTGAATAAGACCGCTAGTTTCAAGAAAGGCAAGGGTAAGAAGAACTTCAAGAAGGACGGCAAAGCTGTTACCGCGCCCGGTAAGCAAGTTTCCGGGAAGAAGAAGAACAAGAATGGACCCCAAGCCTGAGACTGAGTGTTTTTATTCCGAGGGACCGGTCACTGGAAGCGAAACTGCCCCAAGTACTTAGCGGATAAGAAGGACAACAACGTTAAAGGTATATGTGATATACTTGTTATTGATGTGTACCTAACCAGCGCTCATAGTAGCTCCTGGGTATTTGATACCGGTGCAGTTGCTCACATTTGTAACTCCAAGCAAGAGCTGCGGAATAAGCGGAGGCTCGCAAAGGACGAGGTGACGATGCACGTCGGGAATGGTTCCAAGGTCGATGTGATCGCCGTCGGCACGCTACCTCTACATCTACCTTCGGGATTAGTATTAAACCTTAATAATTGTTATTTAGTACCAGCTTTGAGCATGAACATTGTATCTGGATCTCGCTTGATGCGAGATGGCTACTCATTTAAATCTGAGAATAATGGTTGTTCTATTTATATGAGAGAGATGTTTTATGGTCATGCCCCGCTGGTCAATGGTTTATTTTTGATGAATCTCGAACGTATTGTTACACATGTCCATAGTGTGAGTACCAAAAAGTGTAAGGTTGATAACGATAGTCCCACTTACATGTGGCACTGCCGCCTTGGTCATATTGGTGTCAAACGCATGAAGAAGCTCCATACTGATGGACTTTTGGAGTCTCTTGATTTCAAATCTTTTGACACGTGCGAACCATGCCTCATGGGCAAGATGACCAAGACTCCGCATTTTTGAACCATTAGTTTTGTTGATTTTTTAGTGCATATAGCTCCGCATTTGAATTTTATGAGTTTTGGTTGGGCGGACTTGTATTCGTACATTTGAAAATTTTAGGCCTTCATTAGTTCGCCCCGTGTCGTGGTTTTATCATGGCAGATGTCCGGGTGAACGGACTTGGGTTCGAGGCCATTGCTAACGTGATGGACTCAAAAGGGTTGGTTGGGACAAAGGACACGAGTTTACCCAGGTTCGGCCCCTCAAGTCGAGGTAATAGCCTACGTCCTGCTTGTGCTTGTATTGCTTGATGTATCGATTACAAGGGAGCTATTGCTTGACCTAGTTCACGATAACCTGATCTCTAAGTCGCCCCGGGTCTTGCCTTTATATAGGAGGTCAAGACCACGGGTCATACAAGTCGTAACCGACTCTCATTACATGTACGAGTCTACCTCTAGCCTCTCTTGCCTTTCCTGACCAAGCTGTCCCCGGGCGGCTTACACGCCCGGGTCTTCTCCGTCCGGGCCACCCACCGGTCCATCCTGTTGGGCCGCCAAGCGTCTTGGGCCTTAAGTCTTTACGGCTCACTCTTGGGCTGGTGTACGAGCCGCCAGGTATGACCCGGAGCCCTCAGGGCGGGTCTCACCGTGGGGTTATATCCCCAACACCCCGGGTAAGTTTAATTCTTGGATCCGCCACTTCATGCATAGGACATATCTTACATACATGTCAAATTTGTGTATGAACTATTCTTATTAGAGTGCTATACAAAGCAAACTAATGTATGGTCTTCAATTGCAAATGGTGCAAACATTATAGATCTATACTTCTGTCTTTTTGTGAATGTAGCATATATTTTATCAGAATCTATCAATAATCCATCATATCTATATTTCACCTATATCTCTGCTTAATCTTCCTTGCTAACATGACGACATCCCAACATGAATATATCTTGATGTAGTATATACACGACCAATATTTGGGGGACAAATGCTCGATTTCATATTTACATTTTCATTTTGTTTGTACCAAAAACCAAAAACCAAAATCTTGAAACTTTACCTATAGTTGTGAAAACAAAACTAGACTTTTGGAAAGCCCCATCAGATGATTTTTTTTAGGGTAACACATGATTTTTTTAGAAACCGGTCTCCATGAAGCTTGAGATTTAGTTGGGTTTTATGTGAACACCCTCAAGACTAAGAGATGTACTCAATAAAAGAAAATATATCACATATTAAATTTCATATCATCTTTACTACGGAAGGTTCATCCACACTGGTTCCTTAAGAGCAAGTATAAAAATGGGTTATAAGCCTACTCGTATGATACTTTTGGCTATGTGGAAGAGAGAGAGATAAAACAAAATGAAAGTATCATGATCTAATGCAATACTAAATCTCTTCATGTGCTTCAAGGGAAAAAAATAGTATATGAGATATTTATAATGATAGCCTTGATCAGTGGAGGATCTAGAACTTGACCAACGTGGGGGCAATATTATAGAGGGTAGCATTTTTTGGTATCAGAACACATTACAAATAGCTAATAAAGTATTGAATGTACATATGAATGCACTAGTAAAAATGTTTCGTAAATTGTTTGGTGGGGGCATGGCCCCCATGACCCCACCCCTAGATCCGCCATTGCATTGATGACATGACACTTATATATAGCGTTGATGCTACTATTATCAATGTTCTAACGCTTCATCTCTTCACTCTGTGTAGTTGCTCGACCGACTTGTCCGCTAGTAAACGATGTACATTCAGTGACCATGAAATGCTTGACTATTCACATGCTCATTTATACATTTCATTTCTACTCTCGTTATGTTCAGGCTTCAAAGAAAAAAGTCCACCTTTTGACCTTTAGGATAAATGGAGAAATGAGAACGTGTCGAGAACCATGGCGGCTCTTCTTCCTAACAAGGGGAATTGTGATCCAATGGCGAATCCTTTTTAACCTTTGATTGGCGGCTATGATGGCCGGAAATCATGTAAAGAAGTGTGTTTTGCTCGAACTTTACTCGTGCAGTAGCAGATATTCTACTACGGTAATATCATTTGTATCCCAAGCATTCATAAATTGGGTTTTCTCTCTATTTGTTGTGTTGTAAATCCTTTATCTTTGCTCGAATGTCGTACATGTGCAAGCGGTCGTCGAAAGGGCTCATCCAATACACGGTGTTAGGACGCAGCCTGAACTTGTTGACGGGACACCACGTTGCGTGAAAGCCGCCCGAGCTCGCAAGTATCGCCCGGCCGCCAATGGTGTTCACCCTGGCACACCTCGATCTGGCAAAACCCATCTTGTAGATGGCGACATCATAGATCGTGCGCAAATCAAAGCCCGCGAAGAAAATCCACACCATGTGAAGCTTGCCGTCCATGTCCAGGAGGGAGAAGTATGCGTTCACGCACCCATCGCCGCTCGGATGCATGGTGAGCTTTACCCCTTTGGTTTTCACGGTGCTTAACCTCGGCTCCGGCGAGAACTCAAGCACGCCGCACTTGTTCTGGTGGATCGGGTAGTAAAACTTGCCACGAGATGGCACTAGGCCGAAGACGTGCTTCTTGTTCCTCCACTGTTGTTCCCCGATCTTCACCAAGGTGCTTCCAAGATCGTACTCATGGCGTACCCACTCCGGCGCGGGCGAGCCGGTGTGGCAGTACCAGAGGACGGTGCTGTCCCTTGGATCGGCCAGGACCACCGTGCAGCCTCCGGGAGACACCGGATCGCCTGAGACCGCGCAATCGGAGCCCACGGGCGGAGCTTGCGCCATCGACGGCAGCGTGACCCGGCCGTGCTCCGGGTCCTGCGGGTCCCACAGGAAGGTGGCGGAGGTGTCCGGGTCCCAGGCGAGCACCCAGCCCTGCGCGGTGACCCAGTTCCGCTTGGTGAGCAGCGGGCTGATCTCGCACGGCCGGTACGCGCCGTCGGAGGCAGCGTACAGCTTCGTGCCCCGCTCGTCGCCGTGCTCGAAGACGAGGCACGGCAGCGGCGACGTCGCCATGGAGACTGGGATGCTTGATCTCTCGCGCGTCACGAGTTGTTGCAGCTGCCGATGGCTCCGGCGACGGCCGATGCGGCGGCGTTGTGCTAAATAGGCGCGCGGCGACGATGAGTTCAGGTGCAATACGATCTCTCTCTCTCTCTCGGCGCAACCGACCGAAGGGATGATGGCCCCTAGTGTCCCGGCCTGCCAAGCCCAATAGAAGCCCAGCTTAGGAGCCCGTGGACTTTCTCCGCGGCGCCCCGGCCCACCACGCCCATCGTCGTCCCAGGCTCCCGGAGCAGCGGCGCTGCCGTACCGGCACTTCCTCACCCATCGAAATCGTCGGCCCTTCTCTTCTCCCGACCGACCGCTGTCTGGACCGGTGAGCCATGGCGGGCGAGGGGGAGGAGGACGAGGCGGCGGAGATCGAGCTGCAGCTGGAGCAGCACCTGGAGGAGCAGCGGTCCTCCCTCGCCGCCGTCGACGAGGCCCTCGCCGCCGACGCCTCCAACGCGGACCTCCTCGAGGTGCGTACGCGTCTGTGTGTCTCTGTCCCTGAACGTGTAGCACGGCCCAGATTGCTCGAACTGCTCTCGGGTCCTTATTAACTAGTTCCCTAGGGATGGGGATTCTCAGGGGTCCTAGGGATTGTAGACTTGTAGGGGGGCATCCCTGATTCGTCCAGGCAGGAAGTATCGATTGGGATTAAGGCATTGTGCAGTATGTGCTGGATTATTAGCTGATAGTTGCAACACTTTATCAGTTAGGGACGTTCTATTTTGGGAGGTGAGAGCAATTTGTGTCTTGGTTTGATTACAAGAACGGTGCTCCTTTTCTAATGTGTGGCATTGTTCCAGTGCACTATGTCCATGGAAGTTGCTGCAGGGGTTGGATTAGCTCATTCATGTGTTGTTTTCTCATTGGCAGCAGCTAAGCTGAGAAACTAGATCTATGTATACTGGCATGCGGTATTGAGAGCATGAGTTTAGTAGATTCTGCATCTTAGCTTATTTCTTTCAACCGATCATTGACGACTGATGAGAGCTGCTGCGAGAAAGCAAGTCATGTACTGTGGAAGTGTGCATTTCTTGTCTTAAAGACCCTTGGAGAAAATTCTAGAGCCCTTTTGGGGAGACATTTCAGATCACAATGTTTAATACTTTTGCATTTGCACCTGTACTGTATCTGAGTTAAAATTATGTTTTGTTCTGAAGGTGCATGGGGAACTTCTGTCTGCGATCAAGGATGCAGAGGAAGGGCTTCTGCATTTGAAGCGTTCTAGGCTAGTGAGGCAAATCGATGAGATCTTTCCAAATCAGGAGTCAGCATCGCTATCAACTGAAGCTGCTGTTGAGCCATTAGATCCAGATGATGTTGAGCCAGAACCATTGGAGCCACAAAAATTTTCAGTAGGATCAAAGTGTAGATTCAGGCACAATGATGGGCGTTGGTATAATGGATGCATTCTAGGACTTGAGGGTTCAGGCAATGCACGGGTCTCATTTCTGACACCCACATCAGAAAAAATGTCGGTGAGTCATGCAACTTGATCTGTCCTTTTTACACAAAGATTGTCTTCCGAATTGAACCAGCCTTGTTACCTGGTAACCACCAGAGTTAACCCCTTACGTGCTGATATGGTTGGTATTGGTAACTATGTGGCAGTGGCTCACCAGTCAGTAGGAAATTACTTGGTCACTTTGTAGTATGTATTCCTTTTCGCTGCTTTCCCTTCTTGAAATATGCATGTGTGTCACTTCCACTAATACTAGGACCTGTATGGTTGCTATAGGAAATAGTTCTGATTGTCACAAAATATACATTGTGGATGTCTCCACCTTTTATCTGAATTTTAGACCCTGTTCGGACTCTCTCCGCTTCGGAGCGGAGCAGCATTCGGTTCTAATTTGAGGAGTAACTGAAAAGGCGCTCCGCGGACTCCGCTCCGTAATTGAGGCGTGGAGGCTTGCCGAACGGGCCCTTAAACTCAACAGAAGTCCTTCTGTTGTGAATAAGATTGTCTAATGTGGACATGCATAATCAATATAAACCCTCGCTGGGTTACAAAGCTGTTCGTGTGGTTTGATTTCCAAATCCCACCTCCTCAGGAACTATTGATGAATCGTTACCAGGCAAAGTGATGTTACATTATACTCTTCGTTACTAGAACCATGTGAAATGCACATATACTCATTATAACCCATCTGTTTGATTTTTCTCTTGATAAAACCTGAGCGTATTGCACCCTCTGTTTGTTTCCATCCCACTCCCACGGACACCCAGAAATACACAACAAAGGTAGAAAACCCCCTCTTAGAGCAGGTTACACAGGTGGGTATGCTACAGCTACCTTTCCTTCAGCCATAACTTTCTGCTGCTTAATATATAACTGTAGTAATACCCAGAACAAAGATCATTATTGTTACCAGACTTTCTAATATAAGTCTGCCCAAAGTGCAGATGTGCAAGTTCTTTCTGCAGCAAAGGTGTCGGTTTGCTAATAACTGCCGCTTGTCCCATGGTATGTAAATGCTTTTTTCACCGTTTGAAGGATTGAACCCTTTGGACCGTGCTTTTTTCCCGTGTCTTGTCCATTTGTTTTCAAATTGAACCCTTTAAAACGAATTGCTCCTTCAATGGATTCATATTGCTTTTCTGGTGAATACTCTGTCAGTATGCAATATTTGCTTCTCACTGTTTTCCTATGCCCGACTGTAAAGATTTGTGTATGGTTTTGTCCTTTCATGCTAAGTGGTATGCATGTCTTCTAATTCATAATTATCTGCAGGTGTTGTGATTCCTACTTCATCCTTGAAACGGTTCGCTCCAACTGCATGGCGACAGTCCTTGGCAGGATCCAGCATACTGGCAGCTTCAGGGCACCATTCTGGCCTTTGGAGGAGAGCTGAACTCGAGTCGTGGGATGATGAGTTGAAGCGCGGTCAGGTGGTCTTTCAAGATGATGGGAGCACTGCAACGCTCCCGGGTGATTCCCTTTCTATCCCAGAATATGCTGATGTGAGCGGTGAAGATGATGAAAGAGGCTCAAGCGAGGATGAATCCGAGTTGAGCGAAGATGGCGATCAAGAGGATGAATCCATCCATCAGGGCCTTGGCCGTCTGGAACCCACAAATCTAACCGGCGTTCAGACCGAGACTGTGATCTTTGCAAAATGGGAACAGCACACCAGGGGCGTTGCCTCCAAAATGATGGCAAAGATGGGTTACCGAGAGGGCATGGGGCTAGGCGTGTCTGGCCAAGGCATGCTCGATCCAATCCCAGTCAAGGTACTACCTGCCAAGCAATCACTCGACCACGCGGTCGTTGCAGCCACAGGCGAGGACGGCCAAAGCATACACCGCAACAAAGACAAGAAGCGCAGCCGGGGCGGGCAAAGGAAGCGCGACAGGAAGTTTGCGGAGCTGGCCAGGGCTGCCAAGGCCGAGGAGGTGGAGAGGTCCGTCTTCAGCTTCATGAACAGCCAGCTGGTGAGCCAGGACGCGTCGGAAGGCTCCTCGGCCGCCAAAGCCAGGAAAGAGTCGCCATCGGGTCAGGCCAATGGGCATCCCAAGAAGGAAGACAACAGAAGGTCTCTGCTCGCGTACGACGACGAGGTGAAGGAGCTGAGGAGCCAGGTCGGGCGGCTGGAGGAGATGGTGCAGCGCAACCGCAGGGACAAGGTGGTGCATGACGCGGCGTCCAGGAAGCTGGAGCAGACGCGGAAGGCACTCGCCGACGCCGAGGCGACCCACGCCTCGGCCACCAATGCTGTCTCCAGGAAGGAGAAGGAGAAGAAGTGGTTGAAGTTCTGATGCCGGATTCCTGCGCCGGTGCTTCCATCTATGTGGCGATGCCTGGAACTAAAGATTCTTTGCCTCTCTTATTACAGTGTCCAGCATGGGCGCAGTGTTTCACTTTCATAGGAGCTCTGCTGTAGTCGGATGTGATATTTAGAGGAGTTTTCGTATGGCCCTAGAACAATCATCATGTACTCCCTCCGTCCCAAAATAAATGATTCAAAAGTGATTCAATTTTATACTAGAGTTAGTACAAAGTTGAGTCATTTTTGAGTCACTTATTTTGAAATGGAGGGATTAATAGTTATCTGAACTCAGAAACATCTGCCACTGTTGGTCTGGTCCAAATGTCCAATGCATACATACATATCTGATGGATGAATGCTTTGCTTGGTATACTGTGCTGCTTGTGGAGTTTTTTTTACCGATCCACGTAATATTACGTTGACTGGCAGTTCATGAGTCGCTGACTTGTCACTTCCGAGGTGATGCGCTCGCCTGCTTCACTGCCAAGTGCTGGTAATTATCTGCCACTGCAGTTTAATGTGCAATGTATCTATTGGTTTTACTAGTAATGTTTTGTCGCCATAGTTAATGTGCAATTTGCCATCAGTTTAATCTGATGCCATACGTGTTTTTTTAGTACCGCTCTTGAAGGCATTTTTTTCATTCGTCGAAAGTACATAATCTGAATGCACAGCGGCATTCAGAAAGTTAGGGACTAGATCAAATAATACATCATGTAAGTCGCTGTAAGAGCGCATTTTGCACATCTGTGAGCCGCCACATTTGCATTTCTTCCAGCGAACTGAATTTCGAATCCCTGAAAACGCGAGAGATAGGTGCACATCTCTGTGGAAATGTGTCCTCTGATGGACCGATCATACCCCTGTTGCCAGTCATCCACCAGGGTCTTACAATCTGATGTTATACGTGTAGGACTACCGACCTACCTGCAGCCCGCATTACACAGGGGACCTCCGGCAAACCATGGCCGCCACAAATATGTGATAGGTAGTAAGATACTTCCTTCGTCCAGAAATACTTATTGTAGAAATGAATAAAATAGATGTATCTATAACTAAAATAAATCTAGATACATCTACTTCTAAAACAAGTATTTTCGAACGGAGGGAGTGTATTATTTACTCCCTTCATTATTAAATATAAGACTTTTTAAAGATTTTGCCAGGGATTACATACAAAGCAAAATAAATGAATCTATAATTTAAAATGTCTATATACATTCGTATGTAGTCCGTAATAAAACCTCTAAAAAGACTTATGTTTAAATGGAGGGAGTACGAAGTTGTGAGAGTAAAAAAGCATCTACATGGCTGCGAAGTACGTCCGGCGATATCCCTCCCTAATAATAAAGCAGCTATCGCTTCTGGTCCCATCGTACGTCGTCATCGTTTTTGCATAAAGACCCCTGTCTTTTATGGTAATTGAACCCGCGGTCCTTGACTTAGTGGAAAAAACGTTTCGCATTTTTATAAAAAGCCCCCTAGGCAGAGTCTCTCCAGCACATCTCGCGGCAACGGCGGCACGGCAGTGTCCGCCCCTCCTCCTCCTCTCTCCCCCTCCCCCTCCCCCTTTCCCCCCTTCTCTTCGATGCGGAACGATGGCGACGGCCGCCCGATGCGGAATGACGGCGGCAGCTACTCGGCAGGGGCCGCATCTGTGCGCGGCAGAGGATTGGAAGGCCGATTCGGAGGCGGGCGGCGAGACGGGGATCGCCGGTGACGATGAGGAAGGCCGGAGCGTGGTTTCCCGGGCGGATCCATGGCATCCACAGCTTCTGGGCAAAAGAAGAATGGAGGTGAGGGAGAGAAGAAGGAAGAAAGACGGGAACGTGTGACGTCCTAGGCAGGATCTCGCCGGATTCGGCCTACGGCGGACGGGCGCGGGAGACGGAGGGATCCAGAGCCGGTCGGATGGGTGACGCCAACCAGGTCACGAGTGGCGTATGAATGAGGACTTCACACCAGGTAATCCTTTCATCTCCCCTCTTTTCCTACTTCCCCACGATCTGGTCCTCAGTCACCATGTTCTTCAGCTGCAGAAATCACTCATTCTCCATGTACTTGAGTCACAGAAACCATTGGTCAACCAAGTCTTCTGATATATTGCTAATATGCTGTCAAATTGCATGGGCCTATCAGATTTTGTAATATATAGATGTTGGTATGCTGTCAAATTCGATCCAACTACATATTCCATGTGCAAAGTAAAGAAATTCAGATGTGGTAGGTTGGAAACAAGCAAAACCAGGACCTGTCATCTGCAGAATTAACCTACATGTTGATAAGATTTCTCTTTCAACCATCTTTCAGAGATAAAATTGTACAGCGAATGAATCATTTTTAACTAATACAAATACACTACAATGCCATTTTCCCTCACATTCATAGCTAGCTTGCAAGTTCCTTCTAACAGTACCTAGCAATTTGATTGCCGCCGGAGTTGCTGCACTTGTGGTCGTCGGAGTCTGCCACCACGCTCATGCTCCACATGCATGTGGTCTTCGATTCAGTGGGACGACCATGTGGCTGTCCTGTAGTAGAGCCACGTTGACCGACCATGTGAGCCAGAATCTTGGTGTGTGGCCGACGGTCGTGCTGCATGTGATTGTCTTGGTGTCGCTGGCTGTTAGAACGCCTATTTATGCTTCCTTCAGTATGAACAAGGGAGATGGGCGTGTTGGTAGAATTTGATCTGAATTGATTGATCGGTTTCTTTTGATGGATTTTTACGACATGTCTGTTATGATTCAGAATCTTTTCGAAACTGAAATTTGAAAAGAGCATGAGTTTTGATAGGATTTTATATACCCTTCAGTTGCTTACTGTAACCTGTACCTTCTGGTAGATTGATGTAGATAGAATCATACTGATTTCCTGTAATTTCGTCATCACAAAGATGTTCTTATTTTGTTTGGTTTGATGTATTGTGATGACCATCATAAACCACCTATATATGATATTCGTACTGTTAAATTTAGTTCTAGGGACCCCGAGGAAAGAATGTGTTATACGCCTGACATATGATTAAGAGTTAACTTGCTTGAAGATCTGGTTCACCTCAAACCTCTTCTCCAAATATCAATGGGCTGTTGTTTCTGGAAATTTTTATCAACACTTAGGAAAATTATATGATGTACCTTTTTCTACTTTCAAGTATAGTATGCAAACTCCAGAAAGTTTCTGTGGTCCTGATACACACATCATGAACGCATCGATTGATGCAGAGGTTGGGGGTTTAACCTCTTTTTTCAAAAAACACACACATCATGAAGTTGGTAACTGTTGTGGTATTTATATAAAGAGTCACGGCCCTGCCGAGGGGTGGGGTGTCCGATCCACCGTGGGAAATCATGGTGACTCTGGGCCAATGAGTCATTCTGGCCGTTGGAGGAGCTAGCAGAGCAGATGTTCCATTTCAGAGAGAAACTACTTTGCTTGAGTCGAATCGAGTTGGTGAGCCTGAGAAAGTTCCTAACAGGATTAGAAGTTTGGAACTAATAAACAAACAATTGGATGATGAGCTTGAGGAAGTTAAAGGTGAGCACACCAATCTTCACAGATCCTCGGTAGAGTTGCATGATAGTTGTAGAAATATGGAGAAGAAAGGGACAAGATACAAGAATGCTGAAAATCTAAAGATAGATAGCACTAGGGAACTACACAATGTGATTCAAGGTTACAAAGGGCATCTAATAAGCAGGAGAAACCAATAAATGGGTTGAGGCAAGGATTTAATGCGGAATTAGAAAAGAAATCTGTTGGAAGTGGTGAAAGCATCAAGATGATGCAAATGGAACTTTTGAGACTTACTGAAGTTGGGCAAAAGTTCAGAAAAGAAATTTAGTCAGGTAACTGAAGTATAGTAGAGCCTCTTCGGTAAGAAATAGGATTATACTTTTTTATAGCCTGCACTAGAGGCTATAGAGTTAAGTTTGTGCATTTTGCAAAATCGTTTTGTTCCAGCTTATCTTATCATACAGTTTAACTGTCAGGTTATTATCTATGTGCAGATTTCCTTTTGGCATTACTGATCGTGCCATAAATCTACTTATTGATCCTTTTTCGGTTATGCTAAAATTACACCCTTCTCTTATTTGCAGGCCTAATGATTATTTAGAAGAGATGCTACATGGTCCTAGATCACCGTCCCATTCCCTACCAAACGGACAGCCAAAGGAGGAAGAGCCGTCGACTCCCTCCTACCCATACACCGAAGGTTTTAACTTGTTGAATGGTAATGAAGCATTTTTATTAAAAACAAATAACAGATGATATGCATGCTGATTCTCCCATTCTGAAGAATATATGCACATTCAATTTTAGCTATTATAAAAAAAATATTACATCAAATTATATTTCAACAAAGTTTCAGTTGGCTCTCATCAATGAGCTAATTCTATAAAACAATATACAAAATAACTGATAAGGAAATTCCCTAGCACTACAGTATATGTCTGGAGTAATGAGGTAATTTTATCCTATGTGACTTTCTTTCTCTTACATTTCCTGGTTTCGTTTTTCTCTCTCCATTTTTTTAGGTTCCAAGGCTTGGCCGCATCTAGCTTTTATTTGAAGACATTTCCTGATAGGAGTTAAACTTTGGTTTGGACTTTGGAGGCATTGACCATTGAGCTTTGACTCTAACTAGCTCTGCTACTTGGTATACTTCTGTCAGCATTCACGTGAAGAACTATCTACCACACTTTAATCTGGGATTTCATCCAGGGCCAAATGTACCAAATCGTGCTTTGAGTGGAGATCTATATTGCTAGATTTGACTTTAATCTATATGCTGCTCAGTATGTATCTCGACATAAATGATTCATCATACTATGATCTAATGTAGTGATTTTAATTATGTTCTTGGCGAATATGCATTACATTGTATTTTCATGGAAGCCTTATCTTTCCCCTCTCAATGCTGCTCTTATCCTTGCCTCTATATGAACATGCAAATATTATGGCTAGCATAGTGATACTCTCCCGCATCGACATCCCGACCGCCCGACGCGTGATGTTCCATCAACAACTTTGTAGCAACACTGCCTTTTATTTTATGTAGAAAATTAACAAATTTTGTTATGTGTTTCAGTATGACCTAATAATTAGAAAAAGTTTTTTTTGTGAATTATGAGATTGGTCCTTCAATATGGGATATAGAACGTACTTTTGAGTACTTCTAATACTGTCTTGCGACTTGCAAAGTAGTTCGAGTGTTTTTTATAAACAATTCTAAGCACGTATTTATTGATTTTGTATCCGTCGGAATGCACGGACCCTTTTCCTATACTACCTACCGATAAAGGGAGGTGATATTTTTCTTGTCCACTGGTAAACATGGATTTACCCTTCCATTGAATTCTATAGCATGTTTGTCACCCAACGTTCGTATTTGTGTCCAAGTCCTCGAACCTAACCCCTCCCATGAATACGCCGCCAGGGAGGAGGCAAAGAAGCAGCGGACTAGCCGCTAGACGAAGCACCATTGAGGAGGAGGACGTTGGTGCTCGCCACATCAGCAAAAGGGAACTGGCATGCGGGGCTATCGTGGAGGGTGACAACAGTGGATGCTGACCCATCGAGTGAGTGGAGGGCATCATCAAGGTGGATGCTGACCCATCGAGTGAGTGGAGGGCATCATTAAGGTCTCTGTTCATGGCATCTCTTACTTCATGCTGACCAAGCACTATGTGAGATCTCTACTTGCTATTTTTTTTTGTTTGTTCCTTCTGCATATGTGAGATCGCAACTGGCAAAGAAAATTACTATGAATAAATGTTTGCTTATGCAATCGTCATGTTGCTTGACCACTTGGGTAGCCACTTTGGCATGAAAAAAGAATTGATATTCTGTAGCAATGACTAACACAGATGAGACGTCATCTTGAAATGAAGGACGTGTCCTTGCATGAGTTATATTAAGTGTGTGCGATATTTTTTTTTCCGTTGCAACGCACAGACATCTTTACTAGTTGATATTTTTTCATGCACTTGACGTGCTAGGGGTACGAAGGCATGTTTGGAATCAAGATTAAATTACTTAAAATCAGTTAACTAACCTTAGTTCTCTTTACATTTGACGATCTGGCTGGTTAGGTTGTCTTGATCAACTTGCCGTTTCCGTGTTACACTCGTCTCTGCAAGAGGTCACAACTGAATAGGACCGAGCAAAGCCTGTCAATATCACCATGCAATCACATTCACCCAAGTCTGTATGAAGTATCAAAATATGTCATAATCATGGTTACTTGATTTCCCTTGTACTCACATCCAAAGTTTCGGCACAACCTGTTTATATTATTCTCATATATGCTAAGGAAAACGTATGTCATATGCGCACATCTTTATTTTATACAATCCGCCTACCAGAAGTACTTCACCGCTACGATTGAAGACCATCTACAACTATATAAGACACCTAGTTTCATTCACAAAAACAAACCAGAGCACACGCTGCACACTACCAATAGCAAGCGATTCATCAAACATAACATGGCCATCTCAAAAGCTTTGATCCTTGGCATCCTCGGATGCGTCTGCTTCTGTAGTTCGGTCCTAGCAACTCGTGAGCTCAATGATGACTTGTCAATGGTGGCAAGGCACGAGAGCTGGATGGTGCAGTACGGCCGTGTGTACAAGGACGAAACTGAGAAGGCGCAACGATTCGGGGTGTTCAAGGCCAATGTCGGGTTCATCGAGTCGTTCAACGCCAAGAACCGCAAGTTCTATTTGGGTGTCAATCAGTTCACCGACCTCACCAATGAGGAGTTCAAGGCGACGAAGGCTAACAAGGGGTACAAACCAAGCTTGAAGAGGATACCTACCGGGTTCAGGTATGAGAATGTAAGTTTCGATGCACTTCCGGCAACCGTAGACTGGAGAACCAAAGGAGCAGTCACCCCCATCAAGGATCAGGGGCAATGTGGTAAGCATTTTTAGGATAATAATACATTGCATATATGTTCGAATTTTTAATGAGAATGTTCTCTTATAATATCTGCACAAACTTAAACATGTGTAGGTTGTTGTTGGGCCTTTTCTGCTGTTGCTGCTACGGAGGGCATCGTTAAGCTTAAAACCAGCAAGCTTATCTCGTTGTCTGAGCAAGAATTAGTGGATTGTGATGTCCACGGTGAAGACCAAGGTTGTGAAGGTGGGCTTATGGATGATGCCTTTAAGTTCATAATCAAGAATGGTGGTCTCACAACCGAGTCCAACTACCCATATACCGCGGCAGATGACAAATGCAAGAGTGGAACCAATGGTGCCGCAACCATCAAAAGCTATGAGGATGTTCCAGCCAACAACGAGGGAGCTCTCATGCAAGCCGTCGCAAGCCAACCCGTCTCGGTGGCTGTAGATGGAGGAGATATGACCTTCCAATTTTACAAAGGTGGAGTGATGACAGGCTCATGTGGCACAGATCTGGACCATGGTATTGCAGCTATTGGTTATGGCAAGACCAGCGATGGCACAAAGTATTGGTTGCTGAAGAATTCATGGGGAACAACATGGGGCGAGAACGGATATTTAAGAATGGAGAAGGACATTCCTGATAAGAAAGGCATGTGTGGCATTGCGATGGAGCCTTCTTACCCCACTGCATAGAACGAGCGACATATGCAACATATCTTCGTATGCACATAAAGATGAATTAATTGCACGTGTCTACTTTAAATATGTATACTTTGTATGTGTATCTAAATTCTAAAGTATAGTTTGTACTTTATATTCCATGAATACAATGTAAATTATGCCACATATGTTAAGTTTGATGAAGAAATTGTGTTAGCTATATAATACAGAGATTAGGCACCAGTTTGTGTTTTGTAAGTGAATCATCTTGTCTCTTGTTCTTTCATATTCCCTCCGTCCGGAAATACTTGTCCTAAAAATGAATAAAAATATAAAAATAGATGTATCTATAACTAAAATAAGTCTAGATACATCCACTTATAGGACAAGTATTTCCGGACGGAGGAAGTATTTGTATAATGAACTCTTTGAATAGTTTTGTTTTCACGATAATCTTGAAACCATATAAAAAATATGTGAAAATGGTGGAACTGATTTGCAAATAAATGTTGCAGCCTGAGAATGGCACAAAATGATTTTTATATCTCGAGGAAGTTAAATAAGATAGACTTTTCTCTCCACCAATCCCCGTCGTCATGCTCCTTGAACGCTGGACAACAACCTCCTCTCCCCAACCACAACACCAGCCTTAATTTTACTCTGGATAGTCCACAATTAGAAAGTGGGCCTTAATTACTATAAGTGACTAAATATTATGTTTATTATCGTGGGGGTCCATACCTCAATATTGTAGAGCACATAAATGTAGAAACAATAAAGCTAGCCTTCTGTAGTAATGAACATCCATGCTAACAACTATTTCCCATATGGAGGAGATGATCCACATATATGGATTTCAATATGTTTTGTTTTGCACTTTCTAATATACTAGCAAATATGCCCGTGTGTTGGCACGGGTAAAAAATATCTCGGATCGACGATGCCTTTTTAGTAAAAGAACATTTTTGAGTCGATGAACATTTTTTGACCGTTGAACATTTTTAAATCAGCTGAATACTTTTTGAAATTCATGAACATTTTTTGTTTGACGAATATTTTTTCCCAAATGCATGATTTTTCTTTTGTAATTCAAGATCATTTTTTATTTTGTGAGCATTGTTTAAAAAATTCATGAGCATGTTTTGAATTCACGATTATTTTCTCAATCTGTGGACATTTATTCATAATCATGAACATTTTTTAATCCACCAACATTCTATTATTCTGGGAAAATTTCCCAAATTTCTTGTTTTGTTTTCAAATTTCGAATTTTTGGGAAATCCGAAATTATTTAAAGAATAAAAAATAAAAATAAAAACAAAATAGAAAAAGGACCCTGATAAGTGTCATACATGTGGCACGAAACAATTCCGTCCTAACGTTTTTTATGACAAGTTTACTTACCTAATGATGACAACTTTAGTTATGAAACATGTCAACTTTCTATTTGGATGACAAGCTTCAGTTTTTTAGTTTTTTTATGACAATTTCAGTTGTAAAACATTATATGTATGACACTTATCATTTAAATATAAAAACAAGGGGTGTCCCTCCCCGCTTATCGGCTGGGCCAATAGGGCGAACGGATGGGGAGCACTCAATGGCTAGGATCAGACGTATTGCAACAAATGTGTCCTAATTCACTTGGTTTGTGTGGCTCTACGTCTATTCAGTAGATCAATGTTTGATCTCTGGCATGGTAATAAAATGTGCTCGAATCGGACCAAAATGGATGAAGACAAAAAGGTTTTTTATGTATGAAAAATGGAGAAACAATCCTCCTTTCAATCCAGTCAGGGGCCAGGGCGGCGCGCGCGTGACATGCGTGTGATTGGTCCGCCGAAACCCGGTCTGATGCCTTGCAGGACACAACTTCTCTGTGCCGTTTTTATTTTTTGATGTCCTTGCAATCCTGCACCATGAGAAGACAAATTCGATTTTCAAGTTCGTCATCACGGGTCGTTTTTCATCCAAATCGAACGATGCTATCCATCGTCGTCTCCATTGCCGTCAGCAATAGATCGTTGTTAGCATCATCATCAACAACGTCACTCCAACAATAGCTAGCAAACAAGCCATATATCCTGGTTTGTTCATGTACCTACCTATAGTTGCGGCTACATGTGTGGTGCTCATGTGCATATTTGCCTGTTCATCTAGTATTTTAATTTGTTGCATGCTATTTCCTATTATAGTCATAAATTATTTACTGGAATTAATCATGAATTTGTTTAATATTACAATATCACCATTTTTGATGATGAATAGTTTTAACTACATACGTGGTACATATGTTTTCTATCTGCATGGCTGGTATCCGTATGGATATGAGGTATGAAATTTGAGATTTATGGATGTGCAGGACCGTTTTTGGTGTGTTGCTTGGTCACTATCCACGGCCGGGCGGGCAGGTCTGCAGGCGCTTCGGAGCCGGAGTTTTTTTTCCGTACTCTCTCCGCAGGGCCGTTTTCAAAAATTTGAGGCCCCAGTGCGTTTTCAAAAATTTGAGGCCCCAGTGCGAAATGCCAAATGGGCCCCTAAAATTTCTAGAATAGATGCTTTAAATATATATAAACAACTATGAATGAATTCAAACACCTGCACAAATTGTAGGTTTATCCCACAATAAAAACAGAAAAGAAGACTGAACTGAACTTGACACGAACAAATATTTTGGAAATCTTGTTTTGTGATGCTTGAACTCTACTATATATTATCTCTGAACAATTTGATTGACCAAAACTGATGCATATGCACACGTAGTCACCAATATAGTTATTCAATAGAACAAAATAGTCTTTTTTTAGACATTCAGTTTGGACAAACCTGATGGACAGATCGGTGATGCCACCTGCTGCTTCTCCTTGTGCATTGCGATTTGTGACTTGCCGGATTCCCCAGCGGCCAGCAGAATCATGGAAGCAATTCGCTGTGTGGGTAAAGATGCGGGCTACGTCTCTGGACAAGAAACGAAGGGATCAAACGAGGCAACCCTGCTATCCTTCGTCTCCCCGCGGCGGCAGCGCCGTTTCAACAGTCAGTTCGTCTCTGCCTTTTTCCCTGGGAAATTCCTTTCGCCCTCGAGGGGCTAGATCGATCGACGTATTAAGGAGCAGGCCCAGTTTGCGAGAGCCAGGGATTAGCCGACTGAGCCTCATTTTGTGTTAGGAATGAAAAAAATAGCACAGAACAAAAAAAAGTGTACACAACATTGGTCCAAAATCGGGGCCCCCTAGAATTTGGGGCCCTGTGCAGTCGCACTGCCCGCACAGGCCCCTGGACGGTCCTGTCTCTCCGTTCTATATTTTGACACTAGGAGTAGTGTTTGTCGCCGTAGTTTTATGTGCAATTTGTTATCAGTTTTATGATTATCTGATGTTACGTGTAGTCATGCAAAGATTACTCTAGTTTAATCACGGAAAAGTCGAGTCGTATATGGTTGCTCGGTAGTAGTAAAATAAACGTTGTCGACAAAAGATTAATTGGACCCGGTCTCCTTATCCGGGCCAACCCAACCCAACCGGCCCGGCGGCCACCCGAACAATAACAAATCCGCGACCGAATCCACCTCCTCCTTTCCTTTCCTCTCCTTCGCCGTCCCCTCCCCAACACGCGTTCCCCACAAATTCCCCAAATCGAACCCCGGCGGCGTCGCGCGAGCTCCACGAATCCCCCTCCCCGATCGACTCGGCCCGACTGATCGCCGCCGGAGAAGAGAAGCGCCGTCGCCATGTGGGCCGCGTCGTGCCTGGCGTCCTGCTGCGCCGCGTGCGCCTGCGAGGCGTGCCGCACCGCCGTCGGCAGCATCGGCCGCCGCTCCGCGCGGATCGCCTACTGCGGCCTCTTCGCGCTCTCCCTCCTCGCCTCCTGGGTGCTCCGCGAGGTCGCCGCGCCGCTCCTCCAGTCCATCCCATGTACGCCCCCGCCCCGCCCCTTCGCCCTTACCCTAACCTAACCCCGAATTCGTTTTGCGCTCGATCTGACCGACGACGCTCCTTCGCCGTTGCAGGGATCAACCACTTCCACAAGACGCCGGACCGCGAGTGGTTCGAGACGGACGCCGTGCTCAGGGTCAGCCTCGGCAACTTCCTCTTCTTCACCATCCTCGCCGCCATCATGGCCGGCATCAAGGACCAGAAGGACCCGCGCGACAAGGTCCACCACGGCGGCTGGATGGCCAAGATCTTCTGCTGGGTCGTCATCGTCTTCCTCATGTTCTTCGTGCCCAACGGGGTCGTCAGCTTCTACGGTCAGTGAGAGACCCTTTCTCCTTCCGCTCACACATGCAGCTGGGTGTAGTATAGTCCGCCTGGATACCTACCGCACATGGTCAACATAATCGTGGAGATACTAGGATGGATAGCATTTGGTTTAAATGAATGACAATGCATACACTTCAAAATAATAAAATCATAGGAGATATTAGTTGCCTCTTCCCTCAAAACTCCCGGAAAGGTTTCTTCAGGGGGTGACTGTTTTGTTTTGCACTTTTGATTCTACCATGCACTAGAAAATGAATGGAAAGGGTTCGTGTGGACACTTCTTGAACCAAACAATAATATCAGATGGGGATCACTGAATCAAAAGAATAGATGCAATTGTAGAATAACTAATATGCAAGGCAATTGTGTGTACGGCGATTCTGTGTTATCAAGATATATACTAGGATCCTGTTAATGATGGCATAAAGAAAGCCTAAACAATCATGAATACAAGGATATGGAAATTAGTCAAAATGTGATTGAGCTGTTGGCTAGACATTCTATTCCATTAGAAAGGTGTAAAGAAATGTTGGTGCTGTAAGTCGTGGTTATCGTTGTTTGTATGGAGTCTGTGTTGCAAGGCTGTTCTTACTAATATTTTCTGTCTCCCTTGACTTAACTAAATGTGAGCTGATTAGATTTGGATTAAAATTTGCTCCTGCTATTAGAGAGATCAAATGTTGCTGTCTATCTTTGCTTATTTGTTCTTTTAATAAAACCTGGGTCGGGATTTGGGATCGTACTGGAAGAGTTATTTAATAATTTGTGAGAAAACTGGTATCCTTTTGCTGTCTTATTATGGTTTAATCTAGCTATTTTGTTTCTGTACTCTTTCTTTAGGCAATATATATAGAACTCATAAACCATCAGCTAATACTCTTGCCAATTGAAACTGTCAATACGTTTTGGACGAGTATTATGCTACTTGCTTTACTGGAAACTGCATTGTCATCGTTATAAAGTTTATTTTACTGAAGGCGATGCTTACTGTAGTTATATATTTCTGCAGAATCGATTTCCAAGTTTGGATCTGGACTGTTCCTTCTCGTTCAGGTTGTTCTTCTGTTGGACTTCGTGCACGGATGGAATGAGAGCTGGGTTGCTAAAGATGAACAGTTCTGGTGGGTACCTTGTCTTTGTCCTTCAGTTAACTGAGTTTCCATTGTTTTAAAGGAGTGCATCTTAGTTCTGTTCAAAATATATTCTTACCTACTCTTTATCAATGTAGGTACATGGCTCTGTTGGTTGTCTCGGTTGTTTGTTATATTGGCTCATTTGCTTTCTCGGGTCTACTCTTTCACTGGTTCACTCCATCGGGACAGGACTGCGGACTCAATATGTTCTTCATTGTCTCCACACTGATTCTTGTTTTTGTATTCGCTATTGTTGCGCTGCACCCAAAGGTATTCTTCTTTTCACATTCTCCTACAACTTAGCTTTTCTTAGTGTCATGTTTGGTTGATCCATAATGTTTTTGCTCGCCGCTATGCCATTAAAATTACATGATTTTGTTTGTGCACTATGATAACGAAAATACAAAGGTGCACATGGGTGCACGCGCACCCACTTGAATAGTAAATTCATCAAAAATACTAGAAAAAAATAAAAAATTCTGAAACTTCGCAGTCAGAAACTTAATCGACCATTCTACTCGCGTGGAAAGTTTCATAATGTATTGACACCCATAGCATTCTTAGTGACAAAATACAATTGTGATCATACTATTCATCAAACAGTGTTTTTTAATATAGCTTTAATTTTGTCATTTTTGCCCAGATTACCACGGATGTGATTTCTTCGTGAAACTTCATACGCAAGTATACTGGTTCACTGTGTATATTACAAAAATAAATTCAGATATTTTTGATTTTTTCTATCATTTTTTGAATTTATTTTTCATAAAGGATGCGCGCGCACCCATGTTCACCAAATCCGTGTCGACTATGATAATTGCTATGAAGATCTGCTCCTTAGATTTCTTTTAGGACTTTTAGCTTCTGGTTGGGACACATGCAATCGATGCTATTAGTCTGTTTTACATGTGTTGGATGTAGGATTTTGGTTTATCTAAAGAATTAATTTGGTCTTATGGTTTGGGCAGGTCAATGGAAGCTTGTTGCCTGCATCAGTCATAGGCCTCTACTGCACATACCTCTGCTACAGTGGACTCTCCAGCGAGCCAAGGGATTATGAGTGCAACGGTCTTCACAATCACTCCAAAGCTATGTCAACCGGTAGCCTTACATTGGGATTATGCACCACCATCCTTTCTGTGGTTTACTCTGCTGTTCGTGCTGGCTCTTCTGCAACTGTGCTCTCAGCACCAGACTCGCCACGCGCCGGTTGGATTTCCTTCTCTTGCCACTGAACTAATTAATTATGTAGCGCGGGTGTGTTGCTACTTGCTGAACTCATTGATGTTTTCTTCAGGTGCCGATAAGCCACTGCTCCCCTTCAGCAAGGCAGACGAGGAGGAAACCAAGGATGTACCCAAGCCAGTGACATACTCCTACTCGTTCTTCCACCTCATCTTCTCCCTGGCAAGCATGTACTCGGCTATGCTCCTGACCGGCTGGTCGACCTCGGTTGGCGAGAGCGGAATGCTTGTCGATGTCGGGTGGCCGTCTGTCTGGGTCAGGATCGCGACCCAGTGGGCCACGGCAGGTCTGTTCATCTGGTCCCTCGTCGCTCCCCTCCTGTTCCCAGACAGGGAGTTCTAGATCGACCTGGTTACCTACCTGGTAAGAGTGCATCATCCGTTTGGAGCCACCTACGTATCGTATCGAACGATGTTTCGTCTGTGATAGCTAAGCTGACTATCTGTATCTGGTCTGTAATATTGTGTGAGCAAACCCATGGCAAGGAGCTGGTGTTTGTGTGACGTTGTCGAGTCTGGTCTGCATAATGTGTGACCTAAGGCATTGTTGCCAGTATTTCAACAGTGAAGATATGGTCTTTGGTTGTATATATATTGAAGTTGATCTATCTCTGTTGCATTGGTGGTGTTACATAACTCGTAAGTGCGAATGAATGAAATGCATGTGCTGTATGTTATTTCTTGACTTCGGCAATCTGAACAGACCCACTCTATTTCTTTGCTTGCGTAGCTATTTCTTAAAAATTCAGTCAGCTATGAATTTGTCTTGCCATGCAACCTCTGATGGCAAAATGATGCTAGTATATAGATCTATAAACAAGGGCAAAACAGAGAAGTGTTTCTAGTTGACTACTAGATTAAAATGCTAAAATGCGCTGAGTATAATCTTATCCCGGCTTCTAATTATGCCTGTTTACAATCTTCTGTGTGTCCTTATGAAGTTGGTTGTGATCAAAGAAATCACGGATCCACACGCATACGACGCCGCGGCGAGCACGGCGGCGGCCCCCAGCAAGACGGCCTTCCACTGCCTCGTCGCCGCCAAGACGGCGGCAGCGGCAGCCACCGCAGCGAGCACGACGAAGGCCTTCTTCAGGGCGGTGTACCTGTTGACGGTGTCCCTGCACCCCTTGCAGTGCACGACGTGCCGGAAGTACCTGTTGGTCGGGTTGGGCGCGTGCTGCGTGCCGGCGCCGCCCTTGGCCGGGAACGACGCGGAGATCCCCGCGGCGGCCCCCGCCGGCGACTGCTCCACGACGGCCGGCACGGGCGGCGGCGAGATGGTGCTGTGGCCGAAGTAGTAGGGCATGCCGTGCCCCGCCCTGTCCATCCACCGCCGGTACTCGGCCACCCACGTGTCCGACGACCGGAGGTTGAGGTAGAGCTCCTTGGTGGGCACCTTCTCCCGGAGCAGCACCTCGTTCTGCGACGACAGGAACCCCATGTCCTGCTCGAACACCTTGCACGCGTTCTGGTGCAGGTACCACTTGGGCAGCACCTTCACCAGCGGCGAGCTCGCCGTCGACCCGAACCGGACGAGCAGCATCGACTTCCCCTGCCCCGCCGGCCGGCACAGGAACTGCGCCGAGAAGCACTGCTCCTTGCCGTCCTTGTCCACGAACTCGAGCGTGTTGGTGAGCACGCAGGGCGCCTCGAAGCGGAGCAGGTTGCGGAGGTGCGGCGCGCGCTCGCGCCACCAGTGGCCGGCGAAGCCCCGCGCGGTGCGCTCGGCGACGTCGAAGGCCAGCGGCTGCGCGTCCTCCCGCCTGGCCGTCCAGTCGGTGCGGTCGTGCGAGATGGGCACGTGCGCCGGGTCCATGAGGTTCTCGAGCAGGATGGAGTGGTCGTAGGGGAGCTCGTGCACCGTGGACAGGTCCGTGAACCCCGGCCGCGCGTACGGCTCGAACCACGGCAGCTTCTTGCCGTCCGGCGGGGTCGCCGGCGACATCCACACCCACACCACCCCCTGCGAGTCCCGCACCTCGTAGTTGCGCGCGCACGCGTTCCGCGGGATCTTGGCGCCCTCGGGCAGCTGCATGTACAATAATTATGTCTTGATTTTTCTCATGCGTTCGTGCTGATCCATGGATGAAGTTGGTTCGAAAGAGGTGCGGGATGAGACCTGTGGGATCTTGACGCACTTGCCCTGGCCGTCGAACTGCCAGCCATGGTAGAGGCACTCAAGCTTGCCGTCGACGAGCTGCCCTTCTGACAGCTTGGCTAACCTGCAGACCCATCGGCCATGTTTGGATCATGTGATCAGTTACAGGATCGGAGCTACGGAGTAGTACACAGTGGTATTACAAGATCAGTTACAGATCATCGTGGTCTCTGGTCTGGTTTCATCTGCTCGAATGGAAATGGATTTCTATGTTTTGATGCACGAAATGGGCTATTGTTATTCTGAATCGAGATGAACACTGACACGATCACTGAACGACTGAAGACTAGTGATCGAGCGCGAAAATTAACCAGGGATTATCGGACAGAGAGAGCCGATGATGGCTGGTTGGATGGCATGGCAGGCGCGGGTCATGCATACCTGTGCGGGCATCGGTCCTCGTGGCAGCGGAGCACGCCGTCGGCGTCGCGGTAGAGCACGAGCTGGCGGTCGAAGACGGTGAGCGGGAGCGCCGCGTCGTCGGGGACCTCCTTGGAGAGGTAGAGCGGGTACCACTCCTCCCGCCAGTCGTACCTCCCGGCCGCCTCGCTCCCGTCCTGGGGGAGCAGCACGCCGTCCTCCTGCGCGCCGGCCTCCTCCACCGCCGCCGCCCGGCACCTCCCGACGGCCCGGGTCCTCCCCCCGACCCCGACCCCCTGCCACCGCAGGCCACGCGCGGCCGAGATCTTGAGCGCGGCGGAGGAGACCGCGAGGAGGAGGGAGGGGCGCGGCAGCGCGGTGGCGGG
Source organism: Hordeum marinum (assembly GCA_022496015.1). Taxonomy (NCBI): domain Eukaryota; kingdom Viridiplantae; phylum Streptophyta; class Magnoliopsida; order Poales; family Poaceae; genus Hordeum; species Hordeum marinum. The sequence continues at coordinate 414,850,106 of CM039677.1, read as the reverse complement.
AGGAGGGGGCGTCATGTCACTCTGGTCTGGACGTCTGGTGGTGGTGGTGGTGGTGGTTTGTTGGTTGGCGCACAGAGCTCGCACGCTCGATGCCCCGGATAGAAAGACCGTAGCGGGCTCGTGGGTTTGCATGCAGACACACGACTCTCTGCTTCCCGCTACGTTACACGTACGTGGGACTCCCGAGAGGTCTGCGTCCCTCTCGTGCAAACCGGCGAGTGAGTTTCACACGCATGCTCGATGAATTTGACATTATGCGATCAGTTCAAAAATGTTCCACGGACAGAGAGTACATGAGTGACCAAACAAAGAGCGACCTATCAGAAAGTGAGCAAAACATTTACGGTAAAACCATCACACCTTTGAAGATAAACGTCTATGCTTGAGGTGAGGTGATTTGTACTTCACATGAATCTCAACTCTCCAAATCCATTGCTGCACATGCGCGGAAGAAGAAGAAGAAAGTAGAAAGCACAAAGACAAAGGCAGTAAAAGAGAAGGCAAGACATGATATGCCGATGTCAGTCGGTGAAATTTAGCTCCAATCAACGGTGGTGTGACTAGTTTCGTCGTAGACAGCCACCTAGGCTCAAACCAAATTAGTAGTCTTCCGTCTCCTATGACTAGGCACGAGCGCACGACCAGTCATCATCATCGCTCCATTACGCAGGCCACGCTTTCCTTTAATCACTCCGTAACAGTGCTCCCGCATCGATCATCTAAGAAGTGTTCCAGCATGTGTGGCGGCGGCGCTCACTTCTCTGTAGCAGAAGAGACAGGATCGCGTCTGTCCATCTCCTCCCCTCCGCATCATCCGTTACTGCTGCATCAACTTTTTTCGATAGAGGGCTTTTCATTGAATTGAAATATTGAGTCGATACAATCGCATCGTAGAACGTCTGTCCTTTACAGAACTAGATGCACGCAGCCAACAAGTCCAAAAACCGAAAAGTAAAAAGGAAAGGCTCAAACAGTAAAAGTGTCATCATAAAAGCCAGCCTAAGATAAAGCCAGCCTAAGATGTGGCCGATCCTATCCGAAGATCACACCGCCATCCATGGGGTAGAAAACCTTCCTGAATGAACGCTCTAGCCGGGTAGACGCCATCATAAAAGTGTCTCTGTCCTTTGACTTCTGTAAGATAGACCATATACGAAGCCATTACAAACATATATGAATAACCTGCATAGAAGATAAAACATATTTTTAATTAAAAACTATGTCATTCCTGGTGAGCCGTGTCATAATACTGCTGCATCAACTATGATCCATCATCCATTCCCTCTGCCTCTTGCAGCCAAATTTATCCGCGTCGCCGTGCATGTCCGTCGATCCATCGGCACCAACGACGCCTGCCCCGGTTTTCCATATGCGCTCCGCACGTCGTCGGCGGTATGGCTCCGGCGGCTCTTTCTTTCTTTCAGGCGTGCAAGCCACTGTTTCCTTGACGTGGTGGGTGAAAATTGACAAACCTGGCCCGTTTCTGGCGCGGCGGCGTCGGCATATGCCTTCCGGCGAAACACCAACGTCGCACTCTAATTTGACAACTCCTCTGAAGGTTTCACACGGATGTCTTGGACGCCAGAAACAGGAGGAGCCTTCTTCGGAAACCACTGATCGAACCATTGGGCATGGGTGGTGACTGGTGAGCTATCTCGAAACAATGGACAAGAAAACCACCGATCGAGCGTACGCGGTGAAATTTCGTAACGTGTGTGTTGGCCGTGAACCGGTGAACGGACGTAGGGGTGCACGCGCGTCACATATATGTACGGTCAGATCCGTGGGAAGACGACGACGTGCAGGTTCTCACTCCGTGGTACGTGCAGCAGGCTACAGTAGTAGGTGTAGCCGGTCGCACCTCGCACGTAAGTAAAAATGACACGGCACCTTGCGCTTGCGTGCGTGCATGCATGCATGATCATGATAAAAAAAATCCGTACGTAGATGGAGGGACCTGAGTTTGCATATACACACGATTCTTCCTCTCTTTCACAGTATCTTTTTTGATAAAACTCACCACAAGCTACATATGCAATTTCACGGCGGTCCTTCGTATGAAGATTGCGAAGCATCATGAGCATATAGGGTACTCATCACCCGTACGATTAAGAGTACAGTAAACAATTTTTGGCCAATCTTGAGGATATGTGAGATTTTCACTTTTAAAAACAAATTTTATCTTCCGCTTCGGCCCAAGACTATCGATGATGGGCCTCGCTCCGTTCGCTCGTCAAAAGTTGACCTTCCTTTTTATATTAGAATTTGGAGCATAACATAACAAACTTCATCTTGAGACAAATTTCATCTTGTAGCATGAATAAGAACCTTCTCCATAAACAACAAAGAAAACACTTTCGGCGCCAAACAACCACTAGGGCTAATGAGTTATACCAACTAAGTCTGAGCAAAGCTCAAACTTACCAACAGGAACTGACTTTGTGAACATATCAACAGGATTATCATGAGTATTAATCTTGCATCCCTTCAGTTTAACTTGCTCAACAATGTCTCGAACAAAGTGATATTTGACGTCAATGTGCTTTGTTCCCTCATGAAACATTTGATCCTTAGTGAGGTATATGACACTCTTACTGTCACAAAACAGATTAATGCAAGAATTATCTCCACAAAGCTCAGCATACAAACCTTTCAACCAAACTGATTCTTTACATGCTTTTGCAATAGCCATGTATTCTGCTTCAGCGGTAGATTGAGAAACTACTGCTTGCAGTGTCGCTCTCCAACTCACGACACAACCACCAACAGTGAACACATAACCTGTAAGGAACCTCCTCTTGTCCAAATCGCTGGAAGCAAAATCTGAATCCACATAGACAGCTAATCCCTCACTAGTACTGCCGAATATCAAACAAGCATTGGAAGTGCCACGAAGGTACCAAAAAATCCACTGAACAGCCTTCCAATGTTCTTTACCAGGGTTAGCCATATATCTACTGACCAAACTCATTGCAAATGACAAATCAGGCCTAGAACACACCATGGCATACATTAAAAAATCGACAACACTAGAATATGGAACTCTTGACATATACTCAAGCTCTTCATCCCTACTAGGACATTGAGAGGATGACAATTTGAAATGAGGAGCAATATGAATGCTTACTGACTTAGTATCATGCATGTTAAAACGATGAAGAACTTTCTGAATGTAACTTTGCTGACTAAGAAATAACAAATCAGAATTTTTGTCCCTAGTAATCTTCATACATAGGATTTTCTTAGCAGCACCAAGATCCTTCATGTCAAACTCACTACTTAACTGTGCCTTTAAAGCAGTGATCTCTCTCTTGCCCTTGACGGCAATCAACATGTCATCAACATATAACAACAAGTATATAGGTGATCCATCAACAAATTTAATGTAAACACAACTATCATATGCGGACCTCTTAAAACCATGTGCAATCATGAATGAATCAAACCGTTTATACCATTGTCTTGGAGACTGTTTCAAACCATATAGGGACCTCTTTAACTTGCAAACAAATTTCTCCTTACCAGGCACTATGAAACCTTCTGGTTGGTCCATATAAATTTTCTCCTCTAGTTTTTCATGTAGAAAGGCAGTCTTGACATCTAACTGCTCAAGCTTAAGATCATTCATAGCAACAATACCGAAAAATACACGAATGGAACTATGCTTGACAACTGGAGAGAACACATCATTATAATCAATACCCGGTATCTGACTAAAGACCTTAGCCACTAACATTGCCTTAAACCTTGCAGGCTCACTAGGAGGCAAACCCTCCTTTCTTTTGAAGATCCATTTGCAACGGACGGTCTTGTTTTGTTTAGGAAAGCGCACAACATCCCATGTGCCATTTTCTCAAGTGATTGCATCTCTTCCTGCATAGCAGCAATCCACTTCTCGCGGTCACCAGAAACAACAACTTCAGTATATGTGGATGGCTCATGGATGTTCTCAACCTGTTCTGCACAACTAAAAGCATAATGAACAATGTCACACTCCTCAATTAGGCGTTTAGGTTTGTTAATGACTCTCTTTGTCCTGCCATCTACAAGAGACTGAATTTGTGGCTGCAAAATAGGGGGTGAGCGTTGCACAATATCATCATCATGAATCTCTCTATCTGGAGCATCATCAACATTATCATGAACCTATGCATCTGGAGCAGTAACATTATTATCAACAATTTTGTTTTCCTCATCATCAAAATGCTCCACCTACACAGTAACTCGTTGTGGCTCCACATCAAAACTATCATTGGACAGATTATCATGATACATAACAGATTCATTGAAAACAACACTTCTGCTCACAAAAACCTTATTAGTCTCAGGATTCCATAAGCGATATCTTTTTACTCCGGAACCATATCCAACAAACACACACTTAATAGCTCTAGGCTCAAGTTTTCCGTTATCAACATGTGCATATGCATTGCAACCAAAAATCTCAATTGTGAATAATCAGCCGGTGTACCAGACCATACCTCAATGGGAGTTTTCTTATTTAGTGGAATGGATGGCGACCTGTTGATGAGGTAGCAGGCGGTGGAGGCTGCTTCAGCCCAAAAATGTTTGCCCATGTGAGCATTGGACAACATGCATCGAGCCCTGGAGATGATGGTTCTGTTCATACGCTCAGCCACACCATTCCGTTGAGGAGTGTATGGGACGGTGTGGTGTCTGACGATGCCCAAGTTTCTGCAGTACCTGTTAAGAGCTTTTGAACAGAATTCCATACCATTGTCAGTACGAAGTATTTTTACCTTCCTCTCAGTTTGCCTTTCTACCATAACTTTCCTATCCTTAAAGGCATCAAACATATCATATTTATTTTTCAGAAAATAAGGCCACACTTTTCTGGAGTAGTCATCAATAATTGTAAGCATGTAACGAGCACCAGCAAGCGAGGGTTTACGGGAAGGTCCCCACAAATCAGCATGCACATAATCTGATATACCTTCTGTGGTGTGAACAACAACATTGAACTTTACCCTCTTGTGCTTACCAAAGATGCAGTGCTCACAAAACTCCAAATCACTTACGTTGCAGCCATCCAAGAGTTCCCTCTTGGTCAATTTTGCCATGCCAAGTTTACTCATATGCCCAAGGCGCATATGCCAAATGTTAGTTTTACTGGATTTATCAGAAGTAACAACAGAAGGAGCAGTACCAGTAATAGTGCTTCCTCTAAGAACATATAACTTTGCACAATTCATTTCACCTATCATATGAACGAGGGAGCCTTTTGTTACCTTCAAAACTTCACCTGAACCGGAGTGTTTGTACCCTTTGACATCAAGAGTACTCAACGAGATGAGGTTTCTGGCCATGCCTGGTATGTGCCTCACATCTATCAACGTGCGTATCATGTCGTCATGTGTCCTGATCTGAACAAAACCAATGCCCACAATCTCACGTGGGTTGTCATCTCCCATACGCACAACATCTCCACTCTGCACAAACTTATAAGTACTGAACCAATCTCTGTTACAGCATATATGAAACGAACATGCAGAATCAAGTATCCATTCATCGTGACATGAAACACAACCAGCAAAAACAACTAGAGTATCATCTGAATTAGATTTATTTCCAGATGTAACATTGACCTTACCATCGCCTTCAGATTTGTTTTTAGGTTTTCACATACCGTTCCTTTTCTCCTTATTTTCCAGCTTCCAACAATCATCAATCAGGTGACCCTGTTTCTTACAATACCTGCAAAAATTTTCTTTCCCAGATCCTCTGGACTTCGAACGACTTCTGCCATTCTTACTCTTATCTCTATTGTTGGGGTTGTATAATTTCTGCTCAGGCCTGCCTCGTACCTGCAATGCTTCTCCTTTCGAGGACGATTCCTCAGATTGCAACATATCTTTCATCTTTTCCTTCCGTTGAAGGGCCTCATATACTTCCGCAACAGTTAGTTCATCACGGCTATATAATAGCGTATCACGGAAATTTGCAAAGGAACTAGGCAATGAGCATAAAAGTAGAAGACCTAAATCTTCATCATCATACTGTACCTCCATAGAATGTAAGTCAGAAACAATCTCCTTGAAGATCGATAAGTGGTTCAACACCAAACCACCTTCTTGCAACTTGTGCGTGAACAACTCACTTTCATGTGCATCTTACTGGTCAGATCCTCGGACATGCAGATCGATTCCAGCTTTAGCGAGAGACTTGTTGCAGTTTTCTCTGTCAACACTTCTTGCAAAATATTGTTAGATAGATGAAGATGAATCAGAGCCATAGCCTTATAATCTTTACGCTTCTCATTAGCGGTCCAAGTCTTCTGTTCTTTACCGCCGAATCCATCGAGCGCCTCATCCAGATCGGGATGCGCCAGCACTGCCCGCATCTTCACTTGTCACAATGAAAATCTGGTGTCGTAGTCCAGCAACGAAAGATCGTACTTCATCGATACCATGTCGTCGAAGAAACCCTAAACAAAAATAAGGATCTGATACCACTTGATAGAGATACGACACGCAATCAATAGGATGAAGAATGGAATCAAGCAAATGAACACAAGATTTTAACGTGGAAAACCCCTCCAACACGAAGGGGAAAAACCACGGGCGCCAGCGGGCCAAACTTCACTATGATCGGGAGAGGTTACAAACGCCGAGGATTTATAACTGATCGACTTAATCCGTGCGGCGGCTTACAAGAGTTATATATAACGTAGGTGTCCTAGGTCAACCCTGATCCGTACCGCAGGGGTTTCGCCCCCATACCCCCGACGTCCCTGACGGGGGCGGCTCACATGGGCCACAGGCCTCGCTTTGCTCGCTCTTTAAAAATTAACCTTCTTTTTATATTAGAATTTAAAGTATAACATAACAAGATCCGTGGGAAGACGACAACGTGCAGGTTCTCCATGGTACGTGCAGCAGGCTACAGTAGTAGGTGTAGCCCGTCGCTTGCACCTCGCACGTAAGTAAAAATGACACGGCAACTCGCGCCTGCTGCGTGCGTGCGTGCATGCATGATCATGATTTAAAATATCCGTACGTATATGGAGGGACCTGAGTTTGCATGCATGCACACACACGATTCTTCCTCTCTTTTACAGTATCCTTTTTGATGAAACTCACCACAAGTTACATCTACAACTTCACGGTATGAAGATTGCGAAGCATCATGAGCATATAGGGTACTGATCACCTGTACGATTAAGAGTACAGTAAACAATCTTTGGGCAATCTTGAGGATCTGTGAGATTTTCACTTTTAAATATAAGTTTTAGATTTTCACTACTACCTACTACATACGAAGCAAAACGAATGAATCTTTTAAAATGGAGATTGATTTGCGCCGGCGTGCCGTTTCAGCCGGTCGCGCGTGAGCCGTTGGATCGCAGTTTGTTGACCGTCAGATCGAGTCATGCAACAAAAAAACGTCATTGTAGCAAAAACAAAAGCAACGATGTAGCAAATTTTGGCAACGGATGCAGGAAAAACGTGGTTGTAACAAAATCGTCGTCGTCATCGTGCGAGGTCGCAACACTGCCTTGATGGATGTAGCAAAAAAAAAAACGATAGTAGCAAAAATGCAACTACGATTGCAGCTTTCTTTGCTGGGCAGATCCGATTGAAGCTTTTTCTGTTTATGATTGAAGCTTTTTTAAATGACGGTTGCAACACTTGTATACACGCGAGCACAACCATGACAGCAGGCGACGAGGACGACAGGCGGCAGTGCGCAGAGGCGACAGCAGCGCAGGGGCTTGACGCCGTTCGTCGGGATCGATGGCCGTCGCCGCTCGCCGGGGTTATGCGCCCATCGCAGCTCGCGATCGCCACTCGCCGGGGCTACTCGCCATCGCAGTTCGCCGGGACTGCTCGTCGTCGCAGCTCGCCGTCGATGCGGGATAGACGGCAGCCGCTGAGCTGATAAGGCGGAAGTGCGTGGAGCCAGCAGCTACGTGCTTCCATCGCTAGCACGGGTATGCACTGCGGGATATGCGTGCATCCAAGGACACGCGAGCAACCGGCCGAAGCTTCGGCCGGCATGTCGGCATTAAATAATTTCTTTTTTAAATATGTTTATATACAACCGTATACAATTAATAATGAAATCTCTTAAAAGAGAGAGAAGAAGGTATGCAGTAATGCATAGAAGTGAGACCCTATTTAACGATTCCTGTGTCAAATTTCACCACAGTGTGCCAACCGGTTTTGGGATGGGCCTTTTTTTGTCTCTTTACTGATCTTCCGGTTTAGTTTGCCTTTTTCCTTTTCTTTTGATTTTCTATTTTTTATTTTTGTTTGATGTATCTCAAAGATTGTTCAATTCTTATTGTGTATTTTTCAGAAATATTAAAATTTTGAAAAATATAAGTGTGTTTCGAATATCGTTCAAAATGTGAAAAATGACCCTGTTTTCAAGTTTTTCTCACAAATTCCAAAAATGTTTGCGCTTTTTTTTCAGAATTTCAAACAACATTTCCATTTTCAAAATCACAAATTAAAAAAATGAGTTTTGAAAACAAGATGGAGAATTTTTAAAACAATCATGTTTTTCAAAAAATGTTCATGTGTTTCAAATTTTATCCCCGTTTGCTAAAAAAATCACTTTTTAAAATAAAAAAATCGCGTTTGTAATTTCGGAATATGTTCAAATATGCACTGCTAATAGTTTTTATACACCGCTTGGCTATCTAGACACTAAACCTCATCAACTCTTGTGGCTAGCGCGGGTGGTCTAGGGTTCGATCCCTTAGACGCGCATCCCTTTTGGCGAAGTTTTCATTGTGCACACGTTGTTGGTCCGGCCCAGTCGGTTGAGCAAGGAGGTAAGTCTCATGTTAATTACCCTGAACAAAATCATAAATTGTATATAAAAATCACACCAAATCAAATAATCTGAAAGGCACAAACATCACTATACATAAAATTTGTAGAAAGTCATGGCATCTACCTTCCTTTTTCACATATCGACTTTTCTCTAACATGCTTTTTTTAGCAAAGTTCTCTAACATGCTTGATATATCAATTTCTCACTCAGCTCCTTGTCATTGCTCCATTACCAAGGGCCACAAATCATGATGACCCAGGCCCAGCCCCTCATCCATCATTGTTCCATTACTAAGGCCTTCTTGTCCTTAAAGCATCCTCTAATTATTGTATTAGTTAACGTTTGTCCCGTGGTTATCATCCCACCGTTCGAAAATACCTGTCAAAGAAATGAATAAAAGTTAAATATATTTAGACTAAAATACGCCTGAATAAATTCATTTCTTCGACAAATATTTCCATGGGTACAGGCCACATCATCCGCATCATCTGTCGATCTGTCTATCACCCTTCATCGCATCCACTCCTACATGGATGGATGATCCATGGCGACAGGCAGACAGCCAAAATAATTGGCGTCCATCAACCCGTCCGCATAGAAGGTGCCTGCATGCCTCGGTTGACACCTCCTCGTACGCGATTACGTTGGTGATATGGCACTGTTTCTGGCACGCAAGGCATGGTTTCCATGGACGCCCCAGACACCGTGGTGACCACCGCTCCTCCACCCACGCGGCGCCGTGGATATACTCCTGAACACAGAATCGGGCCGCCTGCGTGAGCTGATCGGCACGAGTCTTATGCTGAAACAGCGCTGCGCGGTGGCTAGCAATAGCACATGCACAAATTCCGCGAGTCGTGTACACCTACATGGTTAACTTCGGTAGATGAAATTTCATCGTGTGTCTGAGTGTGTTGTTGAGCCATGAGCGGACGGGTTCATGTGCGATTGCGCAGGGTGAGCAGTCAGTACGTGCGTCCGCGCGCGTGTAATCGTCGGGCAGGTCGAGGAGGAAGAGGACGAGCGGGGCGTGGTTTTCGGTGGCCCATGATTTGCCCTGAATTTGAAAAGGCGATCAGAGGCAAAAGCAAGGTGAACGATGGCCCATGATTCGGTATCCTTAGAAAACTCACTCAAGTGAAAGGGCAAGAAGAATGACGCCTTTGAAAGGCGCTCGCAGCCGTTTGATGAGAAAACTGTGGTCTCTCGGCCGAGCCGTCATGGTTCGGGTCGTTGTTGTTGTTTTGGTGTTGCATGTTGCCTTTTGTTGAGTGTTCTCGTCAGGGTCAGTGGTTGTGATTATTATGTGTTGGAAGAGTTGGGTGGGTTATGTGCGTGGTCATGAGTTTTCATGCTTTTTAGTTATGCGCTTATGGTAAAATTGTTTTGATCTGGCTTTTCATAAATTAACCAAGGATTTCTCTTCTTCTTAACTAATCAATGAGTAAAATTTGTCTCCTTTTGAAAGAAAAAAGTATAAAGAAAAAAAGATTAATGTTTTTCCCAACTAAGATAGACGCGTTAGGATATCTACAATATGGATCCTCAAACCACCCATAACCGTCCGGACTGCATGGTCCGAACGTATTTTGTCATCCAATATAGTCCTGTTTCCGTTCATTTGGCGGCCCGGACATTCTTTTCCCTAGAAGTTTAAAGTAAACCGGGGGAGGGGGCTTTGTGTGCGTCCGGAACGCTTCCACATATGCATCCGCGTCTCCGGTGCTGCTTCCTGCGCCTCATTCATGTTGGCCTAGAGCACGCATCAGACCACATTGATGTCTTGTGATGTGATCGGATGGTAGGGCGGCGCTGCTTCGATGCGAACGGTGCATCCTGACTTCGCTACGCCGTATTGAAATGGGTTGACCGTCCATTCGTCTGGACCGGCCGTCGGTATATGAACCATGCTCTCCACACCTCGAGATCTCCTATTCCTCCACTTCGAGCCTCTAATCCTCTCTGCAATCCTTCTCCTTTGACGATACGTCCTGAGCATTGTCTCTCGGAGCGGATCCCATACACACAAAGGCATCCTTTGATTCGAGGAATCTCCTAGGAATTTCATACGGTAGGATTTCTATAAGAATTTTTTTAGAGCCTTTGGTTGGTAGGAATAGAATCCTATTACTATAGAGGAGTTCTTCCTATCTTTCATATTTCATAGAAAAAAAACATTAACCTAGACTAACCGGAAAAATCCTATGATATGAACCAAAGAGTATCTTCATTCCTAATCCTGTTTATAGAATTTAAGATACATGCATCCCATAGAGGATCTTCTTTTCTAATTCTATCCATAAAATTTTAGATACATGCATCTCATTTCTTATGACTTTTTTATTTCTATTATTTTCCTACCTATAAACCCAAAGAGGCCAAAGATGAGCAGGGAAGTTGTCTGTCAGTGGTAACCCAGAGGGCCGCTTCGAGGTGCGTGCTAGTCGTCCATGGTGGTCCGCCTGACCTCTGTATCACTGTATGCTCGTACGCATCAGATACAAAAATTGCAGCAGTCTCTGTTCACTCACCGTGTGTCTTTGCTCTCTGTGCTCGGGCCCTGAGCTCGGCGCCTAGCTAGCCTTGGAAACGCTTTACTATCCGATTATTGCTTTGCTTCCTCCATCATGGCCTGGCCTGGCTAAGGTAGAATTGTTGTGTAACATGATGTCTCTGTCAGGAGACGGTAATCATCTTCCATGGAGTGAAAAGCGTTTCAGCTAATCATAACCACGTGCGCCGCGTAACGAACTGGCTACCCGTGAAGAACATGGCTGCAGGTCTGCGCAGTGGCTGGGTGACGTAGGTAGGTCAGGCAGATGAGTGTGACTTTGTTGTGGCGTGGTGTGGTCTGTGGTGTGGTGCTCCACGTGAAATCCACCTTTTCCTGCTTTGTTCCGGCGTGGTGCATGCAGGCCTGGGTGCATGGTCGGTGGACCGTGGACGTATCGGTGGTACTACGACGACGGTGCAACGGTGCAATGATTCGAGGGGTGACTACGCCGTACGGCCGGCTACCATCAGCACATTTTATTGAGATGAAATCGATCGGTTAACCAAACGCAATTTCCTTGATCTTTCATGCATGCATTATCTCGAGAGAAGTGTGTGTAGAGTACTAGGTTTCCTTGAGCATGACGAGGAAAAGAAAATAGTAGGTGAAAACTAGCACGCGGTGGCAGCAACATCCATGCACGATGCACGGCTAATCCGTCCACAATATAACATTGTTTGCAAGATGAATGTAAGATCGTTTTGCAAACTAAAGCAAAAAAAAAAACACCAATACACAAAGCTTACGTATCATTCTGCTAATAAAAGAAAACAAAATGGACACAGGAAAGATACAAGACATGACACGAATGCAAAGATGTGAGCATTGCACCGGAGCAGAAATAGAGGATGCTCGACCCCAACAGAGAAAAAAACATTGCTAACACCACGAAGCCTAGAACTAGGAAGGCAACACGAACCAGTGTGACAACCAACATCTAAAAACCACACATCAAGGACCCCTCGAGCAAATAAGATAGCGCCTTCAAGAAGGGAAACGACCTCGTGATGTCATCATCATTTGAGTTGAAAAACCGGACCTATGATTTTCCCCGGTGCTCGAAAAGGGGCATGGATAAAGACCATGACAGCACCTCCAAGAAGGGAAACGATACCCGCTGGTGTCGCCACTGCTAGCATCGGTAAACCGAGCAGGGATTTCGCCCTGGCCTAAGTCTGAGCAATCCCGCTATCGTTGAAGCATAATTCCAAAGATGATGAAGTCAGGTCAAAACAGTCTTATATTATTATGGGACAGGGGGACTACATGAGTCTTTTCGCTTCTTCTTTCTCATGTGCTCCTTGTACCCCAAAATCCTTTCGCCGTTCCTTGTTCATGTTGCCCCAAGCCGATTTGCTATGCCGAGCACGACGAGCGCTAGTAGCAGGTCGCTCGCCCCTCGCTTCACCCCCAAAGACCCAACAATGCAGCGTTCTTTTACGACGACGCGAGGCAACAAGTTGCGATCGTCTGGGTGGCGCCGTCACAGCCCCCCCCAGCGCCCCGTTGCAGCATGGGGTCGATGACCGGTGCCTCACTCTAGCCTCACGGATGAGGGCACATCGTCTTACACGTCGGTGGATGTCGTCCATAGAACCCCATTCCCCCATCGTCTACATCATCACTAGGTTTCTGTCACACAAAAATCCGTCAACGGTCCAAGCAGAAAAACATCAATGGTTGCAACAAAAAAGCAACACACCATCTCAGACCCAGCAAGCACACTTCTTCTTCTTCTTCTTCTTCTTCTTCTTCTTCTTCTTCTTTTGTTAATGCTTTGTTCTGGTTCTCTATTAAAATGACGCCTTAATATCCCTTAGTTTCCTTATGGACCTGGCTGCCACGGGAGGGTAGGACAAAAGATGCCATGCAAGTTTTTACTATAAGCACATATGACTATATATGAAATACATGTCTACATTACATTGATGAATTGGAGCTAGTTCTGTATCGCTCTAGTTTGTAACTGTTATATGATAAATGTTATCCAATATACTTATCCATCACCGATCCAAATGCCTATGCTTTTCATATTTTGATTCTTCCTAAGTTATTGTTGCTGCTACCTCTATTACAATTACTACAAAACTGATGATATTACTGTTGCCGTTCCTATTACTATTTTATCGTGCTACTAAATTTTTGTTAGAGAGAAAATTCCAGGTGTGGTTGAATTTACAACTCACTTTCTAAGACCAATAAATAATCTTTGGCTCCGCTAATGTTGAATCAATAAATTAGGATGCAATACTATCCGCGAAGACTATTGCAATCCCCTACACTTGTGGGTTATTGATAATCCCCGAGTGCAAGGAATCATCATAGCACTTTCCAAAGATGGAAGTGGTAAGTATAGAGTGTCGATCGCACAAAGAGCTAAGGGTAAGATCAATATTCTCTCAAATCATATCCGTCACTGATACGACTCTACGTACATCAAGCGTTTGCTTCTATCTAGAAACGAGAAATAAAGTTGCGTTGTTGTTATAAAGAGGACAACTTTGCATGATATTGGAGAACTAAAATATAAAAAATAGTTGCTGCCTAACTAGAGTTAGAATATATTACACATAGCGAGTGTGAAATAATGATGGTATGGTGTGTGAAATTGTCCTAGGCAATTGATAACAAGATCGGTAATCATTATTGCAATTTTATACGAGGGAGAGGAATGCGCTAACATACTTTCCGTACTTGAATCATATGAACTTATGATTGGACCTCTAGCAAGTATCCGCAACTATTAGAAATCATTAAGGTAAACCCAACCATAACATTAAGTATCAAGTCCCCTTTACACCCATACGCAATGACCTCCTTACTCGGATGTAAACTTCTGTCACTCTAGCCACCCACTATAAGCGAACCAGGAACGTATTGCAACACCCTACAGCGGGAATCCCTCACGTGTGCACAACCCAGAAGGCATCATATGACAACACCAAAATAAAACACGTAGCTCAAAACAATCAAGATCATCAATCAACCCAAACAACAAAATAAATCTACTCAAAACATCATAGGATGGCAACACATCATTGGATAATAATATGTGGCGTAAAGCACCATGTTCAAGTAGGGTATTACAGCACGATGTGAGAGTGGACAACTGAAAAGAGATGAAGGAAGTGATAAAGACAATGATGTTGATGAAGACGATCACCGCGGCGATGGTTCCCCCCACGGCACTCTGACGCCATTGAGAGAGTGAGGGAGAGAGTCTCCCCCTTAGGCTTACTCCTCCATGTCCTCTCCGTATATGGATAGAGGTTCTCCCCTCTGGTCCATGGCCTCCATGACTCCCTGAGGGGTGAGAGCCCCTCCGTGATTGGGTCTCTCTTTCTTAGTTTCGCTTCTGATTTCTGGTTTTTCACTATTTCTTAAATATCTGGAGATCCATTACTCCGATTGGGCTAAAATTGTGAGAGGATTTTTATCTAGAAAATATCTTTCATGTGGCAAAAGCCATGCTCCAACCGCCTTACGAGGTGCCCCCAAGCCATCAGGGCGCACCGAGGGGGTGGACGTGCCCTGTTGGCTTGGTACCAACAGGTGACCCCCCTACGTTTGTTCTTCGCTCTAATATTTTTAATATATTCCATAAAAAATAGCCAAAAAGTATCGGCCGATTTCGGAAACTTTTATTTTCTGCACAAAAAACAACAACACGGTAATTCTGTTGAAAACATCGTCAGTCCAGGTTAGTTTCAATTACATCATATGAAGTGGATCAATATTTTAAAATAGGTGAATATGACATAAATACTTCATAAATTGTCAATACGTTGGAGACTACAAATTATCACACCTTAGCAGTAATGCGGGCCCCAACCCTACTACTAAGGACTAAACCCACGCTACTACTAAAGTTTTCCGTAGTAGTGTGCTTTTGAGGTGGCCGACCCAAATCTTGTCCGGCCAGGCGGCACCAAACATTTACCAAAAAATATAGTATTTTGTTTTGAGAGAAAAAAATAGGAAGTTTTTGTTGGAAATATGCCCTAGAGGCAATAATAAATTAGTTATTATCATATTTCCTTGTTCATGATAATCGTTTATTATCCATGCTATAATCGTATTGATCGGAGACTTAAATGCATGTGTGGATACATTGACAAAACCATGTCCCTAGTATGCCTCTAATGGACTAGCTCGTTGATCAAAGGATGGTTAAGGTTTCCTAGCCATGGACATGAGATGTCATTTGATAACGGGATCACATCATTAGAAGAATGATGTGATGGATAAGACCCAAACTACAAACATAGCATATGATCGTGTCAGTTTATTGCTACTGTTTTCTGCATGTCAAGTATATGTTCCTATGACCATGAGATCATGCAACTCACGGATATTGGAGGAGTGCCTTGTGTGTATCAAACGTCGCAATGTAACTGGGTGACTATAAAGGTGCTCTACAGGTATCTCCGATGGTGTCTGTTGAGTTGGCATGGATCGAGACTGGGATTTGTTACTCCGTGTGACGGAGAGGTATCTTAGGGCCCACTCGGTAATACAACATCACAACAAGCCTTGCAAGCAATGTGGCTAAGTGTTAGTCACGGGATCTTGTATTACGGTACGAGTAAAGAGACTTGCCAGTAACGAGGTTGAACTAGGTATGGAGATATCGATGATCGAATCTCGGGCAAGTAACATACCGAAGAACAAAGGGAACGTTATACGGGATTAACTGAATCCTTGACATAGAGGTTCGACCGATAAAGATCTTCGTAGAATATGTAGGAACCAATGTGGACGTCCAGGTCCCGCCATTGGTTATTGACCGTAGAGGTGTCTCGGTCATGTCTACATAGTTCTCGAACCCGCAGGGTCTGCACACTTAAGGTTTGGTGACGTTTCGGTAGTGTAGAGTTATGTATGATGGTGACCGAAGGTTGTTCGGAGTCCCGGATGAGATCCCAGACATCACGAGGAGCTCCGGAATGGTCCGGAGGTAAAGATTCATATATAGGAAGTCCCAATTTGGTCGCCGAAAAAGTTTCGGGCTCATCGGTAGTGTACCGGGAGTGCCGGTACTGTACCGGGGGACCTCCGGGAGGGTTATTTCGACCCCAAGAGGTCCATGGGATGTGGGATAATAATAACCAGCCCTTAGTGGGCCGGAAAACAGCCACACCAAGGCCCATGGCGCAGGAGGCAAAAGTCCTAAAGGAAAAGGTGGAAAAAAGGCTAAAAAGGAAGAGTCCTACTCCTACTAGGAGTGGAGGAGGAGTAGGACTCCTCCCCCTCTAGTTTGGCCGACTCCTATTGGAGTTTTTCCTTGCGCCAGCCCTCCCCTCTCTCCCTCCTTTATATACTGGTGGATTGGTTGCTGTTTGGACACAGTTTACGGCCACGTGCTACCCGTTTCACCGGTGCTCCTCTAGATCGGTTTTCTGCAGCGCTTAGGCGAAGCCCTGCCGGAATTGCTCCACCACCATCACCGGAGCCCCGTCATGCTGCTAGTGAACTCTCTCTCCTCTCCACCTCCTCTTGCTGGATCAAGATGGTGGAGATCGTCATCAAGCTGCACGTGTGCTGAACGCGGAGGTGCCGTCCGTTCGGCGCTAGATCGGAAGGACCGTGATCGAGATCGCGAGACGGTTCGTGATGTGATCACGAAACGGATCGTGATGAGTTCGCGGGACAGATCGTGATCAAGATCGTGAGACGGATCATGATGAGTTCGCGGGATGGATCATGATGTGTTCGCGGGACGGATCGTGATTGGATCACGGGACGGATCGTGATGAGATCACGGGACGCTCGGCGATTTGGATCGCGAAGATGTTCGACTACACCAACCGCGTTTCTTAACGCTTCCCGCTTAGCGATCTACAAGGGTACTTAGATCCACTCTCCCTCTCGTAGATGTTCATCACCATGGATAGGTTTGCGTGTGCGTAGAAGTTTTTTTGTTTCCCATGCGACGTTCCCCAACAGTTTTGTTCAGCATAGGAACTAATTAATGGCCACATAAAGTAAATAATTGCATCTTGTTTGTTTTTCTGTTTGTCCATATCTTCTTGGGGCATGTGAATTAATATGCTTACTAAGAATAGATATTGCATGGTCCTTCTATAGTAAGTTTTAATTGGACATTAATTGAGTGCTTAACATAGCTTCCTATCCATTCACATTGATTTGCCTCTATACACAGTAATGAATTTGTGCACATGAGTATGCAATTAATGTATCTAGTATATAAAAGGTACAAAGCGTTTACTCAAGTACACAATTTGTGCTTGGCAGTCTAGAGGAACCACATCACCTATCTAACATGATGTCCTATAAGCCGACTGGCTATACGAATGCCAAGCTAGCAACAATTATCTTCTTTGTGCTCTTCAGATGCCATGTTTTCTCCGTGCATTTAGAGCATCTCTAATAGATGATCCAAATTTCGGTGGTCCAAACCGGTGATGGTCCAAATTTGGAGCACCCAAAACTTCTTTTTACATCTTTAAAAAAGGCTTAACTCCAACAGATGGTCCAAAACGGAGATGTAAAACAAGTGCATCTCTAACAGATGGTCCAAATCAAAGATGAAAAATCGGCCGGCGGCCGCGCGGCAGCTGTTCAGCCACTGTACAGTCGCGGTTTTGCAAAATATCACTTCAAATTTGATATAAAGTGCAACATCATCATCATAGTTTGAAATCTATCAAAAGTGCAACGTCCCAATCAAGATTTTTTGGCCTACACATGAATATCATTCATGCGGATCATCAACACCACTGGCGTTGTGAACCGTGGTACGATCATCATCATCACCGGCTTCTTTGTCGACGTTGTGAAGCGATGAACTATCCTTGCCGAGAGCACGACCGGAAGCACCTTCATTGCCTCCCATGTCGCTCATGTTGCCACCCATCGTGTTGCCACCAAAGCCACCTCCCATGCCGGTCATGTTGCCTTCAAAGCCACCTCCCATGCCAAATGCACTATTCATGCCACCTCCCATAATGTTCATGTAGCCACCCATCGCTTCAGCCATGCCTCCTCCACACTGGTATAATTTCCACTTCTTCCCTTCGCAACAAAGCCCTCATCGTCCATGTCAAGATTGTTATCACCATATTGGGTTTCATATTCTTGTGATACATACTCGTGCGACACAAAATCATCATTTGCCACATTTGTCGCGTGCAGAAAAGCTTCGTCATCAAGACTATAATTGAACGTACAAACATTCAACACCACTTCAATTTGAAACAACAAACTAGAGCAAAACATATTTTTTTTACCTTTGTGACATTTCATCGAACATGTTGGAGGCGGTGGCTGTCGGCATGGCCAAATCTTCCTCCACGGCAGGCGGTAGCGGCGACGGAGGTTGAGGACAAACTCCTTGGCTGCTGGAGGATGTGGTTGGCCCTAGCTGCGAGTCGTTGGCCCGAGCTGCCGCGACTGCCTTCGATTTTTTGGCTGGCGGCGCCGCATTTTCGGCCGGGTTCCGGCAGAGATTTTCGCAGGAACCGCCGGCGCAGGGGCAACCGGCCGGGGCGGCGCAAATCCGGGACGACGCGAATGCGGGGCGGAGGGCGGGGTGCGGCGGCATGGAAGCGGCGGCAGCGGAGGGTGAGTTCGCTGCGGCGTCAGCGGCAGTGGCGACGTGGGTCAGCCCACCTGTTGCGGCGACGGTGGAGAAGGCGGCGGGGTCGTCGGCTTCGGCCATGGCGGTGGCGGAAGGCAGGGGGACGGCGAACGGGCGGGTCGCGGCCGCGCGGTCGGGAGGTGGAAGGAGAAAGAACTGGTGGTTGGGCGTTGGCGTGCGGCCGCAGTTTTTACATCACTTGGACCTACAAGTGATGTAAATTTGCATCACCAAGTTTTCATTTTTACATCACCGGGAGGCCGTGGTCCAATTTTTTTTACATATGGACCGTCTGTTGGAGCAGCATTTTTTGTCCGAGACGATCCAAAAGTTAGGTACTTTTACATTTGAACTATCTATTGGTGATGCTCTAAGTATGTATATATTTCTATCCCTGGTATTTTACACAGTCCAAACACTTGTGTACTTCACAATCTCATCATACACAGGAGCTACGATGATGATTCGTTTAGCTACATGTCTTCTAATGTTCCTCTTTTTTTGTGTTATTATTGAGAGATCAGGTGGTCGCCAACTAGATGGTAATATTGGATCCAGCGCCGCTCGACGTCCTCTGACAATATTATGTGTGAAGAATACATGTGACCGCCACACCTGTTGGTGTTGTATATCACAGTTCCCCGGTGATCACTGCTACGACAATTTAGATGATTGCCGCAAAGTATGTTCGCATCCGCCTACACCATCATTGCCAATGCCTCAGCAGACCATGTTTTAGTTTCAGCCTCGCCTTGTTCTAGCGAGACAATTAATAAAAATATTAATATTTGCATGAGGAATTCACCATGCGGGAACTAAGAAATCACATATCCTAGCTTAAATTTATGCAATTTGAATCTATTGTATCTTCTTCATAATGAATCCATCATTTTATCGACGAGGACATGTCTCTTTTCTACTAACTTTCTAACATAAACGAAGAAACTGAGAAACAGGAATATGAAAAATTAGTCTAATTTTGGTGTAATATCACGCAGACCTCGTTATGGCTCTTTTTAATATCTCCATGAGATGAGACTTAAACAAGTTCCTCAATTGATGGTTGTATGCGTAGGTCTATGAAGAGGACGGGGGTAAGACCCTTTTTCGAGAAAAAAGAATTCCTCGATTGAACAGTGTGTTTGTGTTATCCTTGACTAAACCATACACCAACAATGTACAGGCTGGACGATATGGAATTATAGTGTCAGGAAGTGGTTCTAAGAAAACATTTTATTTTTTTCTAATCTAAACTCACATGTAATATTATATGAGAATAAGTGTTTGTAAACTGAATCTATAATATACTCTACATAATGTATTAGACTTTCTAGTATACTCCAATTATGTAATCCATACCGTATCGGTATAGGACTCGTATTGTACCGTTATACATCATTATATATATGTGAGATAGGTCAACCCATAGAGGGTTGAGCCAGTTTCCTCAGAACCCTACGTCTTACATGGTATCAGCCTAACCTAGGTCCTCACCCGCCGCTGCCGCCACGCCTAAAACCATAGGGCCGTCGCCATGTCCGCTTCTGCCTCGGGCGTCGCCAGCTCCGGGTCCATCCCCGCGTCGCTTGCCGCCCTCCTCAACCTCCCGCTAGCTCCGTCGGTGCCTCAATTCTTCGGCACCACCGCCGTGGGATCCATGTTCTCGGCTCCGCTCCCGCCATCTCCCGGGCCTGCGATCTCCGTCGCCACGACGACGGTCTCGCCCGCGGAGCCACCCGCGGTCTCCTTCGGCTCGTCCCCGACACTCGCCATCTTCCTGGCGGCCTCGGGGGCTCTCGCTGCCCCGCTCGCGGCCGAGGCCCCTGTCGCCACTACGCTGCCTGCTGTCGCTGTCGCGCCCGCCGGGCCGTTCCACTTCGACAACCTGATTGCCATCCGCCTCACGCCGGACAACTATTTGTTCTGGCGCGCCAAGGTTCTACCGCTGCTCCGCAGCCGCTCCCTCCTTGGGTATGTCGATGGCTCCCTGTCGTGTCCTCCGCAGGTTGTCGCCACCATCCACGGCTAGGCCATCAACCCAGAACACCGTGTGTGGGTGCAGCAAGACCAGGCGATTCTCTCTGTCATCTAGGGTTCCCTGGGCGATGGGGTCGTCGGCCTCTACCTCTTCGCTGCCACCTCTATGGATGCCTAGACGGCCCTGGAGCATGCTTTTGCCTAGGTCTCCACCTCCCGCTTGATGGCTCTTCGCAGCGAGCTTGCCGACATCAAGAAGCTAGGTTCCTCCGCCACAACCTACTTCAACAAGATGAAGGTTCTGGCGGACACGCTGACCTCTATTTGTCAGCCTCTTAGCGACGAGGAGTTCGCCGGCTCGTCATCAAGGGTCTCGACGCCGAGTACGACAATCTCGCGAAGGCCGTCCACAACGCCAAGCCACCGATGCCCCCTCACGAGCTATACTCCCGCCTCCTCTTCACCGAGCAACGCGTCGAGGCTCGCCACTCCTCCGCCACCATCGCCGCGCAGCCGGCGGCCTAATGGGCCTCTCGCGGCCAGCGCCCGCCTGCCCCTCAGTCGGCTGGCAAGGCCGCCTTGCCCCATGCATCGACCTCGGGTGGGGGCCCCAATGCGGGGCGGATGGATCCTCGTGTATGTCAGGTCTGTGGACGCGAAAAGCACATTGCCTCCCGATGCCACTGTCATTTTCAGAAGAGCTTCCTCGGTATCGGTAACGATGGCAAGGGTAACGAGCACCAGTTTGCCATGGCCGACTTTGGCCCCTACCGCCGCCGACCGGGCTGCCCATGCCGCCACCAAGGGCAAGGACCCGCGCATCGAGCAAGGATACATGCCGTCCTACCCCGTTGATCCAGCATGGTACATGGACACCGGCGCCATGGATCACATCATGAACGATCTCAACAAGCTCGCCACCAACCAGCCCTACTACAGCCACAATCAGGTTCACACCGCCAATGGTATAGGTATGCCCATCTCTCACATTGGCCAAGCATCTCTTTTAACTACTCATCCCTCTAGGCAGCTTCACCTTCGTAATATTTTGCGGGTACCCTTGGGGACTCGTAAGCTTTTATCCATCCCCAAGCTCACCCTTGGTAATAGTGTCCTGTGTGAATTTCACCCTTTTGATCTTTTTATTAAGGACCGAGCAACCCGGGACGTCCTGCTTAGTGGCCGCTTGAGCCAAGGCTTGTACCATTCGGAGGATCCATCCACCCCGCGCGTCTTCGGCGGTGTTCGTGTGTCGCCGTCCCAGTGGCATTCTTGCCTTGGTCACCCTGCCACCCCAATCGTTCGCCACATACTCCACCGCCATGAATGCCATTAGAGTCTAGCAATAAAGAGATGTTCGTGTGTGATGCCTGTCAACAAGGCAAAAGTCATCAACTACCCTTTGTTTCATCTACTAGAGTCGTAAAGAGTCCTCTTGAAATTGTGTTTATTATGTGTGAGGTCCAGCAGAAACATCTGTTAGTGGTCACAACTACTATGTTAGTTTTGTTGATGCCTATAGTCGATTTACATGGCCTTATCTTCTTAAGCGCAAATCTGACGTGTTTGATATTTTCATTCAGTTTGAATTGCATGCTGAACGTCTACTCAAGCATAAAATCCTTCATGTTCAATCGGATTGGGGGGGGGGGGGCGAATTTCGCAACCTCAACACTTTCTTTAAGCTTGGGATCTCGCATTGCTTATCATGCCCACATACACATCAGCAAAATGGCTCCGTTGAGCGCAAACATCGCCATATAGTTGAGACTGGTCTGACACTTCTTGCTCATGCTTCTGCTCCTTTGCGCTTTTAGAGTGATGCCTTTGTCACCACGTGTTTTCTTATTAATAGATTACCTACGCATGTTCTTAATATGAAAACTCCTATTGAGCTTCTCTTACATGAAACTCCCGACTATACCTTTTTCAAGGTGTTTGGGTGTGCCCGTTGGCCCCACCTTCGTCCATATAATAATCGAAAACTTGAGTTTTGGTCCAAAAAATTTGTATTCTTGGGGTATAGTTCTCTACATAAAGTCTACAAGTGCCTTCATGTGCCAACAAATCGTGTCTACATATCTCGTGATGTTGTCTTTGATGAGAACATCTTCCCCTTTTCCGCCATGCCCCTGCCATCCATCACAGCCCCATCTATGCATTCATCTCCTATTATGCCTGGCCAATTTGAAGATGTTGCGTATTCGCCTGTGGTGTTACCTAATCATGGTGCAGGAAGTGGACATGGTGCTCGCCTGGAACTCCTACCCGATGCACCACCTGCGTCGCTTTTGGCACACATCGATCGACTGGTGCATGCGCATGCGCCGCCTCCCGCCTTCGACTCCGCCTCAGGAGCCACACTTGCCCCTGCGCCTGGGCCGACGCCAGTGATGGCCTCTCCTCCCACGTCGCCGCCTCTACGCCTGGCCTCGCCTTCGTCCCCGCCCATGTCGCCCATGCAACCCACCTTGCCCGGGTCAGAGGCGCACAACTCAACGCCGCCCACAGCGCCTGGGCCCCCATCGACCGGCCCACTGTCACCCGACCTCTCTTCTCCGGAGTCCCCTAGGCTGGCCTCGCCTGCTCCAGATGTTCCACCTGCCCTTGTGCTTGCTGCTCCGCGGCGTCCACACACGCGCAGCCGCAGCGGTATGAATCGTCCCAAGGAGCGCACCAATGGCACAATCACATACTTGGCTGCTTGCCTGGCTCAAGCCGTGGAAGATCCAACCGCTGAACCACGTAATTATCAAGCTGCTATGAGTATCCCACACTGGAGGGCTGCTATGGAACAAGAGTATCATGCTCTTATGTAGAATGAGACCCTGGACACTTGTTCCCCCTCCGCCTCGCGTCAACATCATTGATTCGAAGTGGGTTTTCAAGGTGAAGAGACATGCAGATGGTTATATTGAGCGCTACAAAGCGCGTCTTGTGGCTAAGGGCTTTAAACAACGCCATGGACCGGATTATGAGGATACATTCAACCCAGTTGTCAAACGTACCACTATTCGGCTTCTTCTATCTCTGGAAGTTTCTCGTGGATGGTCTCTCCGCCAGCTTGATGTACATAATGCTTTTCTTCATGGGTTGCTTGAAGAAGAGGTTTACATGCGGCAGCCACCTGGATTCGTTGATCACACTCAGCCTCATCATCTCCGTCGCCTCACGAAGGCTCTCTATGGACTGAAGCAGGCACCTCGTGCCTGGCATGCTCGCCTGGCTTCAGCTCTCCGTACTCATGACTTCGTTCCTTTGACGTCTGACACTTCATTGTTCTTGTTTCAGCTCTCGACATTATCCTGGTCAGCTCCTCTCCGACGGCTGCCGATGCTCTTGTGACTGCACTTGGCTGAGACTTTGCAGTTAAGGATTTGGGACAAATTCACTTCTTCCTGGGTATTGAAGTCGCTCATCAGTCTCGTGGCAGCTTAGCTCTCACCCAGAAGAAGTACTCTCTTGATCTCTTGCGTCGTGCTGGTATGCTCAAGTGCAAGACATCTCCTATGCCCATGTCCTCCACTAACAAGCTTTTGGCTGCCGATGGTACTCTTCTGTCTCCTGAGGATGCGACTGAGTATCGGAGTATTGTTGGTGGCCTGCAATATCTGACAATCACACGTCCTGATCTCTCATTTGCGGTTAACATGGTGTGCCGGTATCTTCATGTGCCTACTGATGTGCACTGGTCTGCGGTGAAGCACATACCGCGTTATGTGTGTCTCATTGTCTCCTATGGTCTTCACCTGCGCCCCAGTTCCTCCGGAGTCCTTTCTGCATTCTCAGATGCTGATTGGGTTGGGTGTCCAGACGACAGGCGATGTACGGGGGGATATGATGTGTTCTCGGGTCCTAATTTGATCGCCTAGAGTACACGCAAGCAAGCCACTATTTCTCGCAGCAACACTGAAGTCGAGTACAAGACGGTTGCCAATGCGACTACCGAGCTTATATGGATTGAGTCCCTATTTCAAGAGCTGGGATTTTATGCTGTGGTCTCGGGTCCTAATTTGATTGCCTGGAGTGCACGCAAGCAAGCCACTGTTTCCCACAGCAGCACTCAAGACGAGTACAAGGCGGTTGCCAATGCGACTACCGAGCTTATATGGATTGAGTCCCTACTTCGAGAGCTGGGAGTTTCCCAGCCACATCCTCCAGTCCTTTGGTGCGACAACATCAGTGCTATGTTTCTATCGTCAAACCCGATGTTCCTTGCACGGACTAAACACATTGAGATTGACTATCATTTTGTGAGGGAACGTGTTGCACAGAAGCTACTACAAATTAGGTTTATCTCTTCAAAAGATCAACTTGCAGACATCTTCACCAAGCCTCTACCCTCACCCATGTTTGAGGTCTGTAGGCGCAATCTCAATCTTCTAGACGCTTCAGGAGTGAGTTCAAATTGAGGAAAGGTGTTAGACTTTGTAGTATAGCCCAACTATGTAATCCATACTGTATTGGTATAGGACTTGTATTGTACCATTGTACATCATTATATAGATGTGAGATAGGCCACCCCATAGAGGGTTGAGCCAGTTCCCCCAAAACCCTACGTCTTACATAATGAATTTATCATTTTATCTACTAGGAGATGCATTTTCTAGCAATTTCCTAGCAGAAATGAAGAATCCAAGAGACAAGGATACATGATAAATCATTATTTAATTTTCTTCCAGTATCACTCGATCTTACGAATTATAATTAGGATATGGTAGGGACGAAAAAGGCTCACCTCAAGACGTGCACAAGTCATCCATGGTGGCATGCCTCACCTTGGCATGCTCGGAAGGAAAAAGTAAAAGAAAAAATGCAGCAGACTTTGTTACTCGGTCAATTGGCCAGTCATTGTGTGCCTTTGCTCTCTCTACACTATCCTGCAGCTCGGCGACTCTAGCTGTGAAAATGCGTAGGGTAACGTTCACAAAAAGAACATCAAATGTGTGACGTGCGCAGTTCAGACATTTTTTTGTCATTCATTGTCATGCACCAAATCAGTTTGAAATCCCACAATGATAATCCTTAAATGCAAGGAATCATCATAGCACTTTTTAAAGACGGAAATTGGTAACTATGAAGTGTGGAACCTACAAAGAGGTAAAGGCAACATCAATATTTTCCAAGTCCTATATGCCACTGATACAACCTTATGTACACCGGGGTTTTGATTTATCAAGAAACAAAAATAAAAGTTTGTTGTGCATATAAAGATATAACTTTGAAGAACATAAACATAAAAGTAAGTGATGTCTAAATAAATATATAATATAATACAAATAGAGAGTATGAAATAGCGGTAGTAGGGTGTCTCGGATTCTCTCTACGAAATTAGCTAAGTTACTAGACTAATGACAAATTTTGATGTGGGAGAGGCATCTGCTAGCATGTCATCCCTTATTTGGAATTCTATGCACTTATGATTGCAACTATTAGCAAGCATCCACAACTACTAACAAGTCCATTAAGTAAAAGGCAATCATTGCATTAAAATATATTGGTCCCCTTCAATCCTGTATGTATCAATTTCTATGGCAAGTAGAAGTTTGTGTCGTCCTTGCCCCCTCATCCATAGTCATATCATTATACAACTAACCCTATGGTGTGAACCACGCACACACTCATATGATGTGTACTAAAAGACAATAACATAACCACAAGCAATTTAAACCAATCATAGCAATTCACCTATTGACCCATATGACAACAATAATCTACTCAAACACAATAACAATCACACAAACCATCGGATAATAATAGCATCAAAACACATGTTGAAGTAGGGGATTACAACAGGTTGCGGGAGAGTAGACCAATGAATAGTGGTGAGGAAGATGATGAAATGATGACGTTGATGAAGACGGTAACCATTGTGATGGTTCCCCTGGCTGCACTCTGGCCCCACTGAGAGAGAGGGGGTGTCGTGGTTTTGTCACGGCAGATGTCCGAAGACTTAGGTTCAAGGCCATCACTAAGGCGGTGGATTCAAAGGGGTTGATTGGCACAAAAGACATGGGTTTACCCAGGTTCGGCCCCTCGAGAGGAGTTAAAAGCCAACGTCATGCTTTGTGTGTATTGATTGGAGTATCGATTACAAGGGAGCGTATACACTTCACCTAGGACTCGATCAATTGGTTTATGTCTAAGCCGTCCCCGGGTCTCACCTTTATATAGGAGGTCAAGACACTGGATTACATGAGTCCTAAACCGACTCTTACAACGTGTTGGATTCTGTCTCTAAACCGCCTTGCCTTCCTTGGCAAGCTGTCTCCGGGCGGCTCACCCACCCTGGTCTTGTGCCTTCTTCCTGTCTCTAGGCCTCCATCACAGCCCATCTAGTGAACCGCCGTGCGGCCTGGCCTTCCTCTTCCAGCCCATATGATAACGAGCCGCCAGGTATGACCCGACCCCTCCTGGGCGGGTCTTACCACGGGGTTATATCCCTAACAGGGGGGAACAATCTCCTCTTCGCTTTGCTCCTCCATTGCCCCCCTACACGGGGAGAGGTTCTCCCCTCTGGTCCTTGGCTTCTATGGCCCCCAGAAGGGCGAGAGCCCCTTTGAGATTGGATCTCGTCTCTCTCTCTCGCTTCCCCCTCTCTCTTCCCTCTCTCTCTCTCCCTCTCTCTCTGAAAGCACAACATGCTCCCTTGGTGGTTTTGATAATTCATGCCAACATACATTGTCTCTTGGACTAACACCTCTATCTAGTGTATTTCAGATAATAGTCCATGGAGAGTTGAGTTGGCAAAAGGATTGTGGAGACTGTGCAATCACCCCAAGATGCAAGGAAATAGGTTGGCCAAGCTTCAAGTAAGAGGACTCTACATTTTACATTTGTGAGAAATCACTTTGAGTCCATAGGAAAGCGAATACTATTAAAAGGGGGTAAAGTTTTGATGATGGACAATATTCTCAAACGTGCACAAAGTGACAGTTGCGAAAACATCCACAAACTATCCCACCAAAGTCTATCCAAAGCCATATATGCAAAATTGGTGCAACCAACATTCCTATCCCGGTGCCATTGATTCTAAACCCTAGACAGACTCAGCCAAACCCTAACACTTCGGTGCAGCCGACACCGCACTCGGTGCCATCGAGTTAGGTTGCCAAGTTTCTATTATGCAAAGTTCTCATTTTCGGTCCCACCGAAAATGGTGAATCGGTGTCGTGGATTTGAATCTCTTAATCTGTTGGAACAGCTGAATACTGTAGCCCCCAAGTGCTGGGTCAGTAAGAATTACTGGGCTAGGACTTTAGAAAAATATAGAAGGGTCGGCTCATCTCCTTGAGATAATATGGTCTTGCTGACAATGTAATGGTTTGAAAACCGGCTTGCATTAGCCCCCAAGTGCCATGGTGCATGCTTGTAGCGACATGGGACTTGCATAATTGATATAAACTTGGACTTGGATAATGTAGCCCCCAAGTGCCGGGTCGTCTGCCTGCGGCGACTCGGGACTATGTGAGAATAATACGTCTCACCATAATTTGTTGAATGAATCTTTCACCGTGCTCGTAATATAACCCAGAATGAACATCCTGGAATAATTCCTTTGTTTTTGACATGAAATTCCTGCTCGTGGTTGCGGTGCAACCCGGCAAATATAAGTTTGAGAAATCTGTGAGTGTTATAGATTACTACAAAGCACAATTAAAGAGATCCGAGAACCGGCCAATTAGATGACATGACATTATATCTGATAAGGCGGCTCTTGAAAGATAATAATTTCTCCGAGCTGGTTTGGAAAAATCCCAATCATTTATTACTGGTTATGATAAACCATGAAGATCCAGCCGTGTTGGCTATTAAAAAATCCATTTGCTTTTGCAAAATACTTTAACGGTGGCTCATCTTAAGAGATAAAACCTGCAAAAGTGAACAAGACAGAACATATTCTGCATTGTTGTGAGGGCGGCTTAAAGAAGCTCAACCCGGAGATGTATACCTTTCATAACATTGCTCATTTTCTCATAACCTTGCTCTGACCCGGCTTGATAAGCCGGCATGATGCAATATGTGATGATGATCTTGCTTTCCTAAAAAAAACTCATATGATGGTTCTTCTGCGCGGATTCGATGCTTTGAACTCATACCAGTTCAGGATCTCTATCGAGATTGGCCGTCAATTCTTTGAACCGGCTCAGGGTCTCTAGGCGAGATTGGCCGTCAATTTTTTTGAACCGGCTCAGGGTCTCTAGGCGAGATTGGCTGTCAATTTCTTGAACTGGCTTAGGGTCTCTAGGCGAGATTGACTGGTAAGAGTGCAGCGAACGCTGGCTATCGATGGGAGATGTAAGATATACCTTAAGGCAAGAAGCCTCCATCGACAGCCGCGGCTAATAGTCAGCCTGAGACGGCATAAAGCCGGCTGTTTGAAAGGAGAAGTAAGCTATACCCGAAGGCAAGAAGCCTCTTTCAACAGCTACAGTTGATAAACAACTGAGTTTTGGCGTAAACGCCGGTTGTTAGGGTGAGATAAGCGAACCCGTCGGTAAGAAGCCCCCTTCGACAACCGTGGTTAATAAGTAACCGGAAGTGGCATAAAGCCGGCCATTAGGGTGAGATAAGCGATACCCGTCAGTAAGAAGCCCCCTTCGATGGCCGCAATTGATAAGAAACTGGAATTTGGTGTACACGCTGTTGTCTTAGGGTACTGTAAGCTATACCAAAGGTAAGAAGCCTCCATCAACAACAATGCTTAATGTAACCAAACTAGGCATAAAGCCAACTGTGCAAGGGAGAAGTAAGCTATACCCGGAGGCAAGAAGCCTCCTTGCAACAGTTTAATAATAGCTGGCTATGCAAAGGAGAAGTAAGCTATACCCGAAGGCAAGAGGCCTCTTTGCAACAGTCCTTAATTGGGCATATCGCCGGCTGTGCAAGGGAGAAGTGAGCTATACCCGAAGGCAAGAAGCCTCCTTGCACCAGCGTAAAAGCCGACTGTGCAGGGGAGATGTGAGCTATACCCGAAGGCAAGAAGCCTCCCTGCTACAACGCTTGATAAGGTATAAAGCCGGATGATAGATCATCCGTTTTGACGGTGAACAGACCACTTCAACTCAAACTTCTGAGCCGGAAAATTTCATCTTGCAAAGACCCGGGCTTCTCATTGAAAACGACCAAATGTGTCTTGCCATGTCTGTAGCCCTCGTGCCTCAAGTTGACTCGAAGAGGCGGCTTTGAGTATCTTCATCGAAAGTTGAGGTTGGCCGTGGCGGGTTATAGATGATCCCATATGAATTGTTTCAATGATCCGGTTGATGGTTCGTTCCGGATGTTTGCTTGAAGTGAACCAAACTGTAGTGGCGGCGGCTTATGCGCTTGTCCGTTGGGAGGCTCGTATCGACGAGCACCGCACCGATATGTTGATGTAGATCATAGTCTGGGTGGCGTCTTGCACGTGTCCGTTGGGCGGCTCGTACAGGCGAGCACTGCACCGATATGTTGATGTAGACGTAGAAACCAATCGCGACATTGTAAGCTGGCCCTGTTTGTGAAATATGCCACGGCGTTATAAGCCGGCGCGGATGATGAGAGACGGCCATTGCATTTGTAAGCCGGCACGGGTGACGAGAGCCGGCCTCAGCGTTGTAAGCCGGTATGGTCACGAGAGACGGTCTCGGCATAGTAAGCCGGCGCAGTGCAAGAGACGGTCGCGGCATTGTAAGCCGGTGCAATGGCGAGGGAGTCCCTTGAATAATGTGACACGCACCACCACCTTTGGCACGCCTCCATCACCGTGGTATAGTGCCCCTTTGGCAATGACTAATTGTCCTGTGTCAAAAAATATTACAAAGACGAAGTAATTGTTCTTCGATAGAATCAAAAAAGTATAGATAAAATAAATTGGGTGGATAACACCTGTTTCATCTCAACGATGAGCTGAGTTATCTCGTAATTTCAACAACGATTGAACCAGTCTCGAAACCGCGACGGAGGTGGCAACTCGGCCACGGCGGCTCGGAGACGGCGCTGGACCGGGGCGGTTCGGTAGTGATGGCGTTTTCGTCAAAAGAAGTCCAGCGGGGCGACTTGAAACGCGATCGCACCAGGGTCAGAGCAGAGTGGCTCCAAACAGACCCTCCGGATTTTTTTCCGGCTCATATAAGTTTTTCCTTATCCTTTCACCCTGACCGCATAGGGCTGCGGGTCTCGGGTCAGCACGGGGCGGCTGGCGAAACTGGTGCGGGCGAGGCCGAGTCGGCCGCGGTACCTCAGGGGGGGCATGACACCAAGGTGGAGACGGGCAAGGCCGGCTCAGGCCCAGCCACGGTGATGGTGGAGCGCGGCGGCTTGGAGGCATGGCGGTTGCTCGAGGTCGCAATATCGGAGGCCAGCGGCGGCAGCTCATGGCGGCCGCTCCTGGCGCCGGCGACAGTGGAGGTAAGGTGAGGCTGTGGTGGTGGCAGCGCGTCCCGAGCAGCGACTTGCATCAGGGATAGGCTGTGGTGGCGGTGGGGTGTCCCGAGCGGTGGCTTGCATCTGAACGGTGCGACGGCAGGCGCGCGACGGCGGTTCTGGGCACAACGGCGCGGGAGCTCGAGGCGAGGCGAGGCGGCGGCCGAGCGCGATGGCTCGAGGCAATGCGAGGCGGCGGCTTAACCGGCCGGGGCGCAATGCGGCGGTATCCACGGGCGAGAAGTGGCCGAGGCGAGGCAGAGCTATGGTGGAAGGTCCGCTCGGGTGAAGCGGTGCGAAACCGACCGGGGCAGCTCATGGCGGCCATGGACGAGGCAGAGCTCACGACGGTGAATCGGCGATGTCGGCTTGAGGTAACGGAGCCAGTTGGGAAGCCGGGTCACACACGTAGCAGAGGCTAGCGAGGCTTGGCCAGGCCGGATCGGCAGGGCATGGCAGCGGATGTGTGCCGGCCACATCCGGGTCTGCGTCCATGTCATCCTCCGGGTCAGGGTTGTGCCGTGCAACAGACGTGGCAATGGAGTCCGGGCTCAACTGGAGCACGGGAACGAGCTGGAGTCGAGGTCGAATCGGCCACGGTGTCGCGACAGCAGTGGAACGGCCATGGCAGTTTCAGAGAATAAGGCCGGCTCGGGGCCAGCTTCACAGAACGGTTTATGGCGGAGGCAACCGGATTGATTTTTGTAGCAATCGCTGATGACAATCGGACCCGGCTACCGAATCCGTAGCGAAAATCATCAATGATTGTGGTGGATTCCTGTAATATTTTGTATGGAATGGAAACACCCCTGTCGATCTCGACGACTTGCGGAAAGCGAATATGTCACAATCTTACTTTCTTGAATTTTAGGTTTTAGACCATAAATCCCGATTAGACAACGGCTCTTCTTCATATGGTAAAATTGCAATCTTCTTGACCCCTGAGGGAGATCCCTCCAAGAACACAACACCAACGCGCCAGGCCCCACGGTGGGTGCCAACTGTCGTGGATTTGTCACGGCAGATGTCCGGGTCGACGGACTTAGGTTCGGGGTGAGACGCAACTACATGGAGGCTTAAAGGGGTTGATCGGAATCGAGAAGACACGGAGTTTTACCCAGGTTCGGCCCCTCCGATGGAGGTAAAGCCTACGTCCTGCTTGTCTGGTATTGATGATGATGAAGATCTCTCGGTTACAAGGGTGCTAATTGCTACCTCTAATCACAAGAGCCTCTAATCTCTTGTGTTGTCTAAACTTGTATACTTGTGTCTCTTGAGAACTTGTCCCTCTAGGGGTGCTCTACCCCTCCTTATATAAGTGGAGAGGGTAGGTTTACAAATAGAGTCCTACTAGGAGTAGGATTAGGACTAGTCTCTCACGAATCCTACTCCGGGTCTTATTTCCTTTAAGGGAATCCTTCTCTCTTGTGGGCCTTCTCCTGTGGGCCTTCTCTTGTGAGCCACCTGGCGCCGGCTCACCCACCGGGTCTTGGGCTTGGTCATCCTGTGACACGCTTGCCGGGTCATAAATAAGATGTCATGTCTTTAACGGGTCTCCTGTGAGTTGCCTAGCCGGGTCATTAATAAGATATCATGTCTTCGGCCGGGTCTCCAGTGAGTCGCCAGGCCGGGTCATACCATGGGGTATATCCCCGTCAATCGGCATCACCGAGTTTGGTAAATTTGACTGTTGGTCACCTTGTCGGTGCAACTGAGATTTCTATATCGGTCTCACTGAGATTCAAAAGTTGCCAAATTTAAGTCACTTCGGTACCACCGAGATTTACACATCGGCGTCACCGAGTCTGACTTATTGTGTGTAACGGTTGGATTTTTGGAGATGCCTATATATACCCCTCCATTGTTGGAAATATGCCCTAGAGGCAATAATAAAATGCTTATTATTATATTTCCTTGTTCATGATAATCGTTTATTATCCATGCTAGAATTGTATTGATCAGAAACTTAGATACATGTGTGGATACATAGACAACACCATGTCCCTAGTATGCCTCTAATGGACTAGATCGTTGATCAAAGATGGTTAAGGTTTCCTAGCCATGGACATTAGATGTTTGATAACGGGATCACATCATTAGGAGAATGATGTTATGGACAAGACCCAAACTATAAACGTAGTGTATGATCGTGTCGGTTTATTGCTACAGTTTTCTGCATGTCAAGTATATGTTCCTATGACCATGAGATCATGCAACTCACGGACACCGGAGGAGTGCTTTGTGTGTATCAAACGTCGCAACATAACTGGGTGACTATAAAGGTACTCTACAGGTATCTCCGAGGGTGTCTGCTGGGTTGGCATGAATCAACAGTGGGATTTGTTACTTCGTGTGACGGAGAGGTATCTCAAGGCCCACTTGGTAATACAACATCACAACAAGCCTTGCAAGCAATGTGACTAAGTGTTAGCCACGAGATCTTGTATTACGGAACAAGTAAAGAGACTTGCCAGTAACGAGGTTGAACTAGGTATGCAGATACCGACGATCGAATCTCGGGCAAGTAACATACCGATAAACAAAGGGAACATCATACGGGATTAACTGAATCCTTGACATAGAGGTTCGACCGATAAAGATCTTCGTAGAATATGTTGGAACCAGTATGGGCATCCAAGTCCCGCTATTGGTTATTGACCGTAGAGGTGTCTCGTTCATGACTACATAGTTCTCGAACCCGTAGGGTCTGCACACTTAAGGTTAGGTGACGTTTTGGTAGTATAGAGTTATGTATGGTGGTGACCAAAGGTTGTTCAGATTCCCGGATGAGGTCCCGGACGTCACGAGGAGCTCTGGAATGGTTCGTAGGTAAAGATTGATATATAGGAAGTCCTGTTTTGGTCATCGGAAAAGTTTCAGGCTCATCGGTAGTGTACCGGGAGTGCCGGTAGTGTACCGGGGGACCATCGGGAGGGGTATTTCGACCCAAGAGGCTACATGGGCTGTGGGAGCATGAATACCAGCCCTTAGTGAGCTGGTGGAAGTCCCACAAAGTCCCATGCGTCTGGGAAAGGAAAACCCAAAGAGAAGAAGGTGGAAAAAGGCAAAAAGGCTAATAAGGAAGGAGTCCTAGTCCTAATAGGATTGGAGGAGGATTCCTCCTCTCCTCTCCTTGCACCAAGGGCAAAGTTGCTGGCCCTTCATGCGCCAGGACCCTCCTCTCTTCCTCTTATATATACTAGACGTTTTAGGGTTTTTTGCACGCATAGAAAACAGCCACGTGTCCTCTAGTGTATAGTTTCTCCTCTAGATCGGTTTTCTGCAATGCTTAGGCGAAGCCCTGCTGGAATAGCTCCACCACCATCGCTGCAACGCCGTCGCGCTTCCGGAGAACTCTTCTACCTCTCTACTCCCTCTTGCTGGATCAAGAAGGTGGAGATCGTCATCGAGCTGTATGTGTGCTGAACGCGGAGGTGTCGTCCGTTCGGTGCTAGATCAGAAGGACCGTGATCAAGATCGCGAGACGATTCGTGATTGGATCGCGGGACGGATCGTGATGAGATTGTGGGACAGATCATGATGATATCGTGGGAAAGATCATGATGGGATCGCGGGACGGATCGTGATGAGATCGCGGGACGGATCGTGATGGGATCGCGGGACGCTCGGTGATTTGGATCGCGAAGACGTTCGACTACATCAACCGCGTTTCTTAACGCTTCCCGCTTAGCGATCTACAAGGGTATGTAGATCCACTCTCCCTCTCATAGATGCTCATCACCATGGATAGATCTTGCGTGTGCAAAGGAATTTTTTTGTTTCCCATGCAACGTTCCCCAATAGTGGCAACATGATCTAGGTCTATGTGTAGATGACATCTCGAGTAGAACACAAAGAGTTTGTGGACGTTGATGCTTAGATTGCTTCCTCGCTTGGTCATGTTTTTGGTTCGGCGGTATTGTGGGATGAAGCGGCTCGGACCAACATTACTTGTACGCTTACGAGAGACTGGTTCCATCGACTGACGTGTGACTTTGTTGCACAAAGATGGATTGCGGGTGTCAGTCTCTCCTACTTTAGTTGGATCGGATTCGACAAAGGCGGTCCTTGAGAAGGTTGAAAAGCAACTTATGTATCATCGTTGTGGTTTTGTGTAGGTGACAATCGTTCTTGCTAGATACCCGTAGCAGCCACGTAAAGTTTGCAACAACAATTAGAGGACGTCTAACTTGTTTTTGCAGGGTATGTTGTGATATGATATGGCCAATTACATGATGAGATATGTGTGATGTATGAGATGATCATGTGATGTATAGAATTTCACGACTTGCATGTCGATGAGTATGACAACCGGCAGGAGCCATAGGGTTGTCTTTAATTATTGTATGACCTGTGTGTCAATAATTAAGCGCTATGTAATGCTTTACTTTATCGCTAAATGGTAGCTATAGTAGTATGAGCATGGTGGGCGTGACAACCCCGATGGTGACACGTTGATGGAGATCATGGTGTCATACCGATGACAATGGAGATCATGCCGGTGCTTTCAAGATGGAGATCAAAAGCACAAGTTCATGGCCATATCATGTCACTAATGATTTGCATGTGATGTTAATCCTTTTATGCACCTTGTTTTGCGTAGGACGATGGTAGCATTATAAGGTGATCCCTCACTTAAATTTCAAGATAAATTGTGTTCTCCCCGAGTGTGCACTGTTGCTAAAGTTCATCGTGTCGAGACACCACATGATGATCGGGTGTGGTAGACTCTACGTTCACATATAATGGGTGCAAGCCAGTGTTGCACATGCAAAACACTCGGGTTAAACTTGACAAGCCTAGCATGTACAGACATGGCCTCGGAACACAAGAGACCGAAAGGTCGAATAGGAGTCATATAATAGATATGATCAACATTGCAACCACCTCAACTCATGTGATGATCGGACTTGAGTTGGTGAATTTAGACCATGTATCACTCGAATGACCGGAGGGATGTTAATTTGAGTGGGAGTTCTTAGGTAATATGATTAATTGAACTCATTATCATAATCATAGTCAAAGTGTCTTTGAAAATTATGTTGTAGATTACTAGCTCACGCTGTAGCTCCCTTGAATTTTTATATGTTCCTAGAGAAATAGAGTTGAAAGATCATTGTATCAATATTGCGGACTGGGTCCGTGATCTGAGGATTGTCCTCATTGCTGCACAGAAGGCTTATGTCCTTAATGCACTGCTCGGTGCACCACCTCCTGTAGCGTCGTTTGTAGATGTTGTGAACATCTGACAGGCACATTCCGATAACTACATGATAGTTTAGTGCATCATGCATTACGGCTTAGGATTGAGGCTTCAAAACATTTTGAATGTCACGGAACATATGAGATGTTCTGAGATCTGAAATTGTGATCTCAGGCTCGTGCCCGTGTTGTGAGATATGAGATCTCCAACAAGATTCTTTGCCTGCAAGATGAAGGAGAATAGCTCAATCGTTGAGCATGTGCTCAGATTGTCTGGATACTACAATTTCTTGAATCAACTGGGAGTTGATCTTCTAGATAATATTGTGATTGATATAGTTCTCCAAAGTCACCGTCACTAAGCTGCTAGAGCTTCGTGATGAAGTATGAAATACCAGGGATAGAATTGATGATCCTTGAGCTATTCGAGATGTTTGACACCGCAAAAGTAGAAATCAAGAAGGAGCATCAAGTGTTGATGGTTAGTAAAACCACTAGTTTCGAGAAGGGCAAGGGCAAAGAGGGAAACTTCATGGATGGCAAGACAGTTGCTGCTCCAGTGAAGCAACCCAAGGTTGAACCCAAACCCAAGACTAAGTGCTTCTATTATGAGGAGAAGGGTCGTTGAAGCAAAACAACCTTATATACTTGGTAGATAAGAAGGCTGGCAACGTCGACAGAAGTATATTTGATATATGTGTTATTGATGTGTACCTTGCTGGTACTCCTAGTAGCACATGGGTATTGGATACCGGTTCGGTTGCTAAATGTTAGTAACTCGAAATAAAAGCTACGGAGTAAACGGAGACTAACTAAGGGTGAGGTGACGATGTGTGTTGGAAATATTTCCAAGGATGATGTGATCAACATCGCACGCTCTCTCTACCTTCGGGATTAGTGACGAACCTAAATGAATGTTATTTGGTGTTTGCGTTGAGCATGTACGTGATTAGATCGTGTTTATTGAAATACGGTTATTCATTTAAGTCAGAGAATAATGGTTATTCTGTTTACATGAATAATACCTTCAATGGTCATGCACCCAATGTATGGTTTGTTGTATATTGATCGTAGTAGTACACATGTTCATAAAATAGATGCCAAAAGATACAAAGTTAATAGTGATAGTCCCACATACTTGTGGCACTGCGGCTAAATGTCATATTGGTGTAAAGCGCATGAAGAAACTCCATGCTATGGATTTTTGGACTCATTCGATTTCGAATCCGTTGAGACATGCGTGCCATGCCTTGTGGGCAAAATGACTAAAACCCCATTTTCAATATGATAGAGCGGGGCAAGTAACTTATTGGAAATGATACATGTTGATGTATACGGTTCAATGAGTGTTGTAGCATGCAGGGAATATCGTTGTTTTCTTACCTTCACTGATGATTTGAGTAGATATAGTGTATATTTACTTAATGAAACACATGTCTGAATCATTTGAAATAGTTCAAACAAATTCAGAGTGAAGTTTAAGATCATCGTGACAAGAAGATAACAATGTTTACGATATGATCGTGGAGGTGAATATCCGAGTTATGAGTTTTGGCATACAACTTTAGACAATGTGAAAGTTGTTTCACAACTCACGCCACCTGGAACACCATAGTTTGATGGTGAGTCCAAACATCGTAGTCGTGCTCTATTGGATATGGTGCGAATTATGATGTATCTTATTAGTTTGCCACTATCGTTTTGGGTTATGCATTAGAGACAACTACATTCACTTTAAATAGGGCACCATTTAAGTCCGCTAAGATGACACCATATGGTTTGACAGAAACCTAAGCTGTCATTTCTTAATGTTTGGGGCTGTGACACTTGTGTGAAAAAGGTTTTCACCTAAAGAGCTCGAACCCAAAGCGGACAAATGCATCTTCATAGAATACCCTAAGAAAAGTTGGTTATACCTTCTATCTCAGATCCGAGCACAAAATGGTTGTTGCTAAAACGGGTCCTTTCTCAAGAAAGAGTTTCTCTTGAAAGAATTGAGTGGGAGGAGGATAGAACTTGATGAGGTTGTTGAACCTTTGTTTCAGCCATAGAGTAGCGCAGCACAGAAAGATGTTTCTGTAGAGCCTACGTCAGTTGAAGAGGAAGTTAATGATGATGATCACGACGCTTCGGATCAAGTTACTATTGAACCTCGTAGGTCGACAAAGGACGCATACTACTCCTGAGTGGTGTGGCAACCCTATCTTGGAGGTCATGTTGTAAGACAACGATGAACCTACGAGCTATGGAGAAGCGATGATGGGCCCGGATTCCGACAAATGGTTAGAGGCCATGAACTCCGAGAAATGATCCATGTATGAGAACCAAGTATAGACTTTGGTAGACTTGCTCGTTGGACAACAGGTCTTTGAGTACAACTGGATCTTTAAGATGAAGACGGACGCTCATGGTGAATATCACCATTTATAAAGCTCGGCTTGCCGCAAAGTAGTTTTTGCCAAGTTCAAGGAGTTGACTACGATGCGACTTTCTTACTCATGGCGATGCTAAAGTCTATTGGAATTATGTTAGCAGTTGCTGTAATTTTCATATTATGAAATCTAGCAGATGGATGTCAAAATATCGATTCCTTCCTTGAGGAAAGGTTGTATGAGATACAACCAGAAGGTTTTGTCAGTCCTAAGGATGCTAAAAGGTGAGCAAGCTTCAGTGTTCCTTCTTTGGACTGAAGCGAGCATCTCGGAGTTGGAATATACACTTTGATGAGGTGATCAAAGTTTTTGAGTGTATAAAAAGTTTATGAGAAACTTGTATTTACAATAAAGTGAGTGGGAGCACTATAGAATTTCCGATAAGCATATGTGGATGACATATTGTTGATTGGAAATGATGTAGAATTTCTGGAAAGCATAAAGGGTTGTTTGAACAGATTTTTCAAAGGAAGACCTGGATAAAGCTACTAAATTGTTGGGCATCGAGATCTATAGAGATGGATCAAGACGTCTGATAAGACTTTCAATGAGTACATACCTTGACAAGATTTTGAAAGAAGTTCAAAATGTATCAGTCAAAGAAAGAGTTCTTGCCAGATTTTTAAGGTGTGAAGTTGAGTGAGACTCAAAGCTCAACCACGACATAAGAAAGAGAAAGGACGAAGGTCGTCCCCTATGCCTTAGCCATAGGCTCTATATTATGCCATGTTGTGTACCGCACCTGGTGTGTGCCTAGCCA
Source organism: Hordeum marinum (assembly GCA_022496015.1). NCBI lineage: Eukaryota > Viridiplantae > Streptophyta > Magnoliopsida > Poales > Poaceae > Hordeum > Hordeum marinum. The sequence goes on along the minus strand of CM039677.1, from coordinate 414,810,375 downwards.
TGAGTCTGTCAAGGGGTACAAAGGTGATCCAGGAGTGGATCACTGGACAGCGGTCAAAGTTATCCTTTGTAACCAGAGGACTAAGGAGATTTTTTTTCTCAATTATGGAGGTGATAAAGAGTTCGGCGTAAAGAGTTACGTCGATGCAAGCTTTAACACTAATCCGGATGGCTCTTAGTAGCAATTTGGATGCGTATAGTGGAGCAGCCATTTGGAATAGCTCCAAGTAGAGTGTGGTAGTAGTATCTACAGTAAGACATAGAGATTTGCAAAGTACACACGGATCTGTATGTCGGAGACCTATTGACTAAAAGACCTCTCTCACATGCAAAGCATGATCGAGCCCCAGACCTCATTGGGTGTTAGATTCATAACAATGCGAATCACATAGTGATGTGAACTAGATTATTGACTCTAGTGAAAGTGGGAGACTGTTGGAAATATGCCCTAGAGGCAATAATAAAATGGTTATTATTATATTTCCTTGTTTATGATAATCGTTTATTATCCATGCTAGAATTGTATTGATCAGAAACTCAGATACATGTGTGCATGCATAGACAACACCATGTCCCTAGTATGCCTCTAATGGACTAGCTCGTTGATCAAAGATGGTTAAGGTTTCCTAGCCATGGACATGAGATGTCCTTTGAGAAAGGTATCACATCATTAGGAGAATGATGTGATGGACAAGACCCAAACTATAAACGTAGCGTATGATTGTGTCAGTTTATTGCTACAGTTTCTGCATGTCAAGTATATGTTCCTATGACCATGAGATCATGCAACTAATGGACACCGGAGGAGTGCTTTGTGTGTATCAAACGTCACAACATAACTGGGTGACTATAAAGGTACTCTACAGGTATCTCTGAGGGTGTCTGCTGGGTTGGCATGGATCAACACTGGGATTTGTTACCCCGTGTGACGGAGAGGTATCTCAGGGCCCACTCGGTAATACAACATCACAACAAGCCTTGCAAGCAATGTGACTAAGTGTTAGCCACGGGATCTTGTATTACGGAACGAGTAAAGAGACTTGCCAGTAACAAGGTTGAACTAGGTATGCAGATACCGATGATCGATTCTCGGGCAAGTAACATACCGATAAACAAAGGGAACATCACACGGGATTAACTGAATCGTTGACATAGAGGTTCGACCGATAAAGATCTTCGTAGAATATGTAGTAACCAGTATGGGCATCTAGGTCCCGCTATTGGTTATTGACCGTAGAGGTGTCTAGGTCATGTCTACATAGTTCTCGAACCCGTAGGGTCTGCACACTTAAGGTTAGGTGATGTTTCGGTAGTATAGAGTTTTGTATGGTGGTGACCGAACATTGTTTGGAGTCCCGGATGAGATCCCGGACGTCACGAGGAGCTCCGAAATGGTCCGCAGGTAAAGATTGATATATAGGAAGTCCTGTTTTGGTCACCGGAAAAGTTTCGGGCTCATCGGTAGTGTACCGGGAGTGCCGGTAGTGTACCAGGGGACCATCGGGAGGGGTACTTCGACCCAAGAGGCTACATGGGATATGGGAGGATGAATACCAGCCCTTAGTGGGCTGGTGGAAGTCCCACAAAGGCCCATGTGGCTGGGAAAGGAAAACCCAAAGAGTAAAAGGTAGAAAAAGGCAAAAAGGCTAATAAGGAAGGAGTCCTAGTCCTAATAGGATTGGAGGAGGATTCCTCCTCTCCTCTCCTTGCGCCAAGGGAAAAGGTGTTGTCCCTTGGTGCGCCAGCCCCCTCCTCTCTTACTCTTATATATACTAGAGGTTTTAGGGTTTTTTGCACGCATAGAAAACAGCCACATGCTACCCTCTCCTCTAGTGCATAGTTTCTCCTCTAGATCGGTTTTCTGCATAGCGTAGGCGAAGCCCTGCCAGAATAGCTCCACCACCATCGCCGCAACACCGTCGCGCTGCCGGAGAACACTTCTATCTCTCCGCCTCCTCTTGCTGGATCAAGAAGGCAGAGATCATCATCGAGCTATACGTGTGCTGAACGCGGAGGTGTCGTCCGTTCGGTGCTAGATCGGAAGGACCGTGATCAAGATCGTGAGACGATTCATGATTGGATCGCGGGATGGATCATGATGAGATCGTGGGACGGATCGTGATGAGATCACAGGACGAATCTTGATGGGATCGCAGGACGCTCGACAATTTGGATCGCGAAGACGTTCGACTACATCAACCGCGTTTCTTAATGCTTCCCGCTTAGCGATCTACAAGGGTATGCAGATCCACTCTCCCTCTTGTAGATGCTCATCACCATGGATAGATCTTACGTGTGCGTAGGAAATTTTTTGTTTCCCATGCAACGTTCCCCAATATCCACCACCACCTACTCGAAAGAGAAGCACTCAGAACTATTCCATACCTATCGTACTCAATTTTCTGAGAGAGAACCAGCTACCCTTGTGTTGAGATCAAGATATTCCACTCCTACCATATGGATCTTAATTTCTTGCCTCCCCAACTTGCTTTCCACCAATCCCATCTCTTCTACCAAGCCAAATCTGTGAGAGAGTGATTGTGTGTTGAGGAGTCTATTACCTTGAAGCACAAGAGCAAGGAGTCCATCGTCATTACCGAGCCTATTACCTTTTGGAGGGTGGTGCCTCCTAGATTTGTTAGGTATCGCTTGGAAGCCTCCTACTTCGTGTCGTGGAGTGAACCAAGAAGTTTGTAAGGGCAAGGAGATCTCCTACTTCGTGAAGATCTACTCATAGTGAGGCTAGTCCTTCATGGACGGAAGCCGCATGGAATAGTCAAGGTTGCTTCTTCATGGAATCCTTCGTGGACTCTCGCGACCGTTACCCTCCGTGGGTTGGAGACTCCGTGAACGTGGACGTACGATAGCACCACCTATCGGAACCACGGGAAAAATCCTTGCGTCTCCTATTGCGTTTGATCTTCCTATCCTATTTCTTTACTTCATGTGCAATGTCTTTACTTTCCGCTGCCATATTTGTAGACATGCATGTGTAGGGATATAGACTTGCTAGACTAACTAAAACTGTTAAAATCTGCCAACAAATTAACTTGGGAAAAGGTTAGGTTTTAAATTCCTGCTAGTTGTCTATTCACCCCCCTCTAGAAACCCCTCTCTCGATCCTACACTCTATCACTCTCTATCTCTCTCTGTCTCCCCGTTTTCACTCCTTTCCGATATTGTTTTTTGGCACAACATCGTTTTCGTTATAGCCAGAGATCCGTAACTCTGATTGGGCTAAAAAATGAGTTTTTTTGTAACAACCACCATGTAACACTATAGTAAACTCATGCTAATGGTGCCATATCCTCACAATTAATTTTGCTAAACTTCACTTTGATCCAAACCCAAGTCAAATTCAAATTCAAATTGCATGTCAAAATATTATTTCTTCAAACAGTCAAACAAAAATGTTGGTTGGGTTGAAAATAACCACTAAGTAATTTTCATGAAGAAAACAAGCTAAATGTAATTAATAAATGTCCCTAACCTATTTAAAACAGAGCCAATAGAATTAAATTATGCCATTTCAATTTAAATAAATATTTAAACATTTCAAAATAAATTGAAATTGGCTGTGCTAGCTCAAAATGTTGCCTAATATTTATGTGTTAAGTGTTAAGTTGAACTAAACTCATTGAGTATAGAAAATAACTACAAAACAGAAAAGAAATAAAGAAACACAAAATGGAAAAGGAAAATTAGAAAAACTCACTCTTTGACTAGGCCACAAGTGCACCGTTCACAATCCAGCCCAATGATGTCTACTACGCGACTTTATTCTTGTAGACTCTGTTGGTCCTTCAAACGCAGAGTTTTGTAGGACAATAGTAGATTTCCCTCAAGTGAATAACCTATGCATTATTAATCCGCAAGAGGTGTACGATGAAGGGGCCTCTCTCAAAACAACCCTGAAATCAAATACACGAGATCTCTTGTGTCCCCAACACACCCAATACAATGGCTAATTTTATAGGTGCACTAGTTCGACGAAGAGATGGTGATACAAGTGTCGTATGGATGCTAGAAATAGTTTTTTGTAATCTGAAATTATAAAAACAGCAAGGGAGTAAGTGCAAAATAGCGAGCAAATCATTATATCAATGCTTGGAAACAAGGCATAGGGTTCATACTTTTACTAGTGCAATCTCTCAACAGTGCTAACATAGTTGAATCATATAAACATCCCCTCAACATGCGACAAAGAATCACTCAAAGGCTCTTATCAATAGCGGAGAACATAAGAGGAAATTCTTATAGGTAGCGAAACACCTCAAAGTTATCTTTCCGATCAATCTATTGAGTCATCCTTATAGGTCACGAACAACCCTAGAGGTCGTACAAAATAACACCAAACAATTTCATATTCATCATACTCAATCCACACAAAGAACCTCAAAGAGTTCCCTTAAGTTTCTATCAGAGATAGTAGGATGAAAACGGGTATCCACCCATGTGCCTAGATTACCCCAATGTGACCACGGGAATCCGCAACTTGATTACCAAAACATACATCAAGTGACTCAATAGAATACCCCATTGTCAGCACGGTTATCTGCATGCAAGTCATATATCAAGTGTTCTCAAATCCAAAATATTCCATCCAACATAATGAAACCTCAAACGGAAAGACTCAATTCATCACAAGATAGAGAGGGAAGAACGCCATATGATCCAACTATATTAACAAAGCTCATGGTACAACAAGATCGTGCCAAATCAAGAACACATGAGAGAGAGAGAGAAATCAAACACATAGCTACTGGTACATACCCTCAGCCCCGAGGGTGAACTAATCCCTCCTCATCATGGAGAACGTCGGGATGATGAAGACGACCTCGTGTGATGATTTCCCCCTCTGTCAGGGCACTGGAAAAGGGCTCTGAATGAGATGTGATACGTCCATTTTGCATCATGATTTATTACTGTTATTTACAATGGTTTCATGAATAATAATGCTTCATGGAGTATTTCTAATGCTTTTTCTCTCATAATTTGCAAGGTTTGCACAAAGAGGGAGAATACTGGTAGCTGGAAATCTGGACCTAAAAAAGAATGTCAAAGATACGTATTCTGCACATCTTCAAATGAGCTGAAACTTCACGCGGATTTTTATTGAATATATAAAAAATATTGGAGCCAATAACTATCGGAGGGGCCCACCCTGGTGAGCACAATATGCCAGGGCGCGCGAGGCCCCCTGGCATGCCCTAGTGGGTTATGCTCAGCACGGCCCACCTATGGAGCCCATCTTCTGGTATATAAGTGGTTTTGACCTAGAAAAAATCAGGAGAGGACTTTCGGGACGAAACACCGCTGTCTCGAGGCAGAACTTGGGCAGGAGCATGTTTGCCCTCCAGTGAAGCAATTCTGCCGGAGAACTTCCCTCCCGGAGGGGGACATCGAAGCCATTGTCATCACCAACAGCCCTCTCGTCTTTGGGAGGCCATTCTTCATCAACATCTTCAACAACACCATCTCCACTCAAACCCTAGTTCATCTCTTGTGTTCAATCTTTGTACCGGAACCTCAGATTGGTACCCATGGGTGACTAGTAGTGTTGATTACCTTGTGTAGTTGATTACTATATGGTTTATTTCATCGAAGATCATACGTTCAGATCCATTATGGTATTCAATACCCCTCTGATCTTGAGAAGGCATATTATTTGTGAGTAATTACCTTTGTTCTTGAGATCACGGGAGAAGTCATGTTGCAAGTAATCATATGAATTTGACATGTGTTCGATATTTTGATGATATGTATGTTGTGATTCCCTTAGTGTTGTCATGTGAACGTCGACTACATGACACTTCACCATCCTTGGGCCTAAGGGAATGCATTGTGGGGTAGTTGTTAGATGATGGGTTGCGAGAGTGAGAGAAGCTTAAACCCTAGTTTATGCGTTAGTTCCGTAAGGGCCTGATTCGGATCCACATGTTTAATGCTATGGTTAGACTTTGTCTTAATACTTTTTTCCTAGTTGCAGATACTTGCGAGGGGGTTAATCATAAGTAGGTTGTTAGTTCAAGTAGGAACAAAACCTTAGCATCGGTCCACTCACATATCAAATTATCAAAGTAGCGAACATGAATCAAACCAACATGATGAAAGTGACCGAATGAAATTCCCGTCTACCCTCAAGAACACTTTGCTCATTATAAGAGATAATTTTGACTTGTCCTTTGCCACAAACGGATTGGGATACCTTGCTGCACTTTATCTATTGTTACCATTAGTTGCTCGTTACAAATTATCTTTCTATCAAACTACCTATTATCTACAGTTTCAGTGCATCCAGAAATTACCTTGCTGAAAACTGCTTGTCATTTCCTTCTGCTCCTCGTTGGGTTCAACACTCTTACTTATCGAAAGGACGACGATTGGCCCCTACATTTGTGGGTCGTCAGATCACTTCGGAACAGAGGCTTGCAATGGCAGACCGAAAGTTCTAGGTTTCTTTCTAGGGTTTTCCCTATATATAATTTTTTTGACGTTGGTTTCAAGTCGGGGGGCACGAGGGATCAATGATGTGGCTTGAGACTGCGTCGGTATTTCCCCAAAGAGGAAGGGATGATGCAGCACAACTACGGTAAGTATTTTCCTCAACTATGAAACCAAGGTTATCGAACCAGTAGGAGAACCAAGCAACACTGTGTAAACGGTACCTGCACACAAAGAACAACTACTTACAATCCGACGCGTAAGAGAGGTTATCAATCTCTCCACGGTAAAAGATACACTGGTTTGTATGAGATTGGATAAATAGATCGCACAAGAACACAAAATAAAAGATGCAAATAAAAAGTGCAGCAAGCTGTTTTTGGGTTTTGGAATAATAGATCTGAAAACAAATGTGGAAAAAGATAGATTAGAAATCAATATATTAAAACGATAGACCCGGGGGCCGTAAATTTCACTAGTGACTTCTCTCAAGAGAATATCACACAGTGGGTAAACAAATTACTGTTGGCCAATTGATAGAAGATCTAATAATCATGACGATATCCAAGGCAATGATCAATATAGAGGCATCATGTCCAAGATTGGTAGACCAAAAAGATTCTGCATCTACAACTATTAGTCCACACATCGACCGCTATCCAACATGCATCTAGTGTATTAAGTTCATGGAGAAATAGAGTAATGTAATAAGAATGATGACATGACGTAGAGAAGATCTATTTATGTAGGAATATACCCCGTCTTCTTATCCTTAATAGCAACGATACATGTGTGCCTCCCTGCCCCTTCTGTCACCGGGAGAGGACACCGCAAGATCGAACCCATCACAAAGCACATCTTCCCATGGCAAGAAAAATCGATCTAGTTGGCCTAACTAAACCAAAGATTCGAAGAAGAAATTCAAGGCTATAAATAACCATACATATAAGAGATTAAAGAAGACTCAAATAATATTCATGGATAGAAACTGATCATGGACTCAAACTTCATCAGATCCAAACAAACACACTGCAAAAAGTTATTACATCAAACAGATCTCTAAGAGACCATTGTATTTAGAATCAAAGAGAGAGAGGAAGCCATCTAGCTACTGCCTAAGGGCCTATTAGCTCCAAGTGACATACCGATGGATTGAGACGGAAAAGGGAATGCCTTCTGGGGGATCCCCAAGCTTAGACTCTTGAGTCTTCTTAGAACTTGAATTGTTGTACCTTGGGAATACTCAATCTTAGGCTCTTGCTGCTCCTTATTCCTTCATCCATCGCCATAACACCAAAACTTGAAAACTTTAGCACACAAAACTCAACAAAAAACTCGTGAGATCCATTACTAGGATAGACGAACCATAAACATTAGGTACTGTTATAAATCAATTCATATATTATTATTGCATAAGGTACTGTCTTCTAAATTTTCCATGGCTTATATCCCCCGATACAATCCATAACATCATCAAAACAAGCAAACTATTCTAGCAAAAACAGAATTTGTCTAAAATAGAACATTGTGTAGTGATAAGCAAAGACACCATACTTATGTAACTTAAAAAATTCTAAAACATTAGTCAAACTTGAGCAATTTGTATAGAAATACTGTGTAACAATTTCAGATCAAAAAAAAGTTCCAGTAAAATCAGAGAAATTCTGCACTTGGCGTAAAAGTTTCTTTTTTTTACCGTATCAATTCTACTTTTCATTCAAGTCATCCCAAAGGCTTTACTTGGCACAAACACTAATTTAAACATAAAAACACAAGAATTACAGTAGCAATATCTTCTTATCTCACACAAACATAATGTAGAACAAGAAAAATAAGATGACTATTGGGTTGCCTCCCAACAAGCGCTATTGTATTACGCCCCTAGCTAGACATAATGCATATGATCAAGTGTTGACATCTTTCTCGGCATTCTCGTCTTGGTATGTGTTTTCGTGAGGAGGCTTTTGAAAGAAAATAGTAAACACATCATCAAGAAATATTTTAGCAATATCAGTACTACTTTCTTTAATACGTTCCATATTCTCTCTTACCATGCAAGAATATTGTTTATTGATAACATTGAAAACTTGTTGGATAATATGAATGGCAGTAACTTATTTCTTAGTATTTTCATCTAAAGTATGGTTATAATTATACACATACCACATCATATAGTCCTCATTATATAAAATTTCATTTATCATAGGATGTCCACGGCTCATATTATTGTGATCAAAGATATCTCGACCCTCTCGCACTATATAATCAAATTCATGCATGAGGATAAGAGTGGCCATTTTCTTAGCCCTAGAGTCTTTTATAACCGGCAACTCATATAAAATCCTTTGCAAAGTAGGGTGAGTATGCATACATTTTCTTTCAAGTTTAAGAACAAGAGAGGAAATAGCATCGATGTAACTTGCTGTTCTTTCAAGGATTGGAGTGTCCTTGTAGGCTAAAGTACCGTTACAGTTAAAGAATTATTAGATAATGCTTTTCCCTATGATATTTCCCTTTCCTACAACAAAAATGTTTACATCTCATTGCGGGGGAGTTTCCTCCTTTGGGGTTTGACCTCCATCATCCTTCTCGATGATAAAATCAAACATGATATCAACTTCAAAGCAAAAGAAACAAGCAAACAAGTAAAGTAGCAACGATAACTTTTTTTTGCATTTTTTTTTTATAAATCATGAAAAATATAATAGCAAATAAAAAGTATAACAGTGAATGATAATTTTTGTGAAGGTACTTGATAGTATGTTGGTGATACTCCTCGGCAATAGCGCCAGAAATCCTTCTTGATACTTGTGATCTGTCTTGGGTTTTCCCCAAATAGGAGGAGATGATGCAACACAGTATAGATAAGTATTTCCCTCGGGTTCTACCATAGGTGCATCACATGCAAATTAAAAATTTCGTACGTACATGATATCTAAGATCATGCTACGGAGATGGATCACAGATCGTTACCACTTGACGCAAAGTGTCGTGCAGCGGAAGTAGAGTTGATGCAGCGCGTCCGCTTGGTACATCGCCTCCTCGTTCGATATCCCTCGCAGCCGCTCACTGGATCCCATGTACAAGTTCGTCGCAGGGGCACAAGTGCACTACCTCTAATGGTATCTGCACATGCAGGAGGGAACACCGTCCGGCGGACTGCTAGGTCCGATCAAACAGTCGGCGGGGAGTGGAAGTGGCTAGTTGCAACACATGCAAAACCTTAATGACGACACTGAAGCAATCAACTGAATAAGTGAGACCCAAGGTTATCGAACCAATAGGAGGATCATGCAACTCTCGTCTTCAACGCCTGCACACAAAAGAGCAAACACTTGCACCCAACTAGGGCAAGAGGGTTGTCAATCCCCTTGAACTCGTTACTTGCAAGAAAATGAGTAGTGTGCATGATAACAGATATTTTGAAATTGTAAAATAAAAATAAAACAAATAAATTGCAGCATGGTAATAGTACCATTTGTAAATATATATGTGGATAGACACAGGGGCCATAGTTTTCCCTAGTGGCATCTCACATGTAGGAAGCATACGGTGGGTAAACAAATTACTGTTGGGCAACTAATAAAAAAGCGCATAGTTATGCAATATTTTTTCATGGCAATGATCCTTACATATAGACATCACGTCTTTAAGAAAGTAGACTGACTCCTGACTACATCTACTATTATTACTACACCTATCGATCGCTATCCAACATTCATCTAGAGTATTAAGTAAAACAAAGTAATGCTTGATGAACAATGACATGATGTAGACAAAGTAAATCCAATTAATATGAATAAACCCCATAGTTTTATCCTTAATGGAAGCAATACAAATACGTGATAGGTCCCCTTCTGTGACTGGGATTGAGCACCACAAGATTGAACCCACTACAACGCACCTCTCCCGCTAAAGATAAACCAATCTAGTTGGCCAAACTGACCGATAGATCAGAGAGAAATGTGAAGCTATCATATAATCATGCACATATAGAGAAGGGCCAGCAAGGAAGTCAATATAATTTCGTGAACAATCTGAACATAAACCCAGGATCTCAACTTATGCGCTCACAAAGCGATTACACCGAATAGTTCATTGATACCTCTCAAACGTATCTACTTTTCCAAACACTTTCGCTCTGGTTTTGCCCTCGAATTTGCATGATTTGAATGGAACTAACCCAGACTTACGTTGTTTTCAGCAGAACTACCATGGTGTTTTTTTGTGCAGAAATAAAATTCCTCGAAATCGGACAAAACTTTTTTTGAATTATTACTAGATTATATGAGGAATTATGGAGTGAAGAAGTACCAGCGGGGCTGCTTGTGGGCCATAAGCCATCGGGGCATGCCCGGCCCCCTAGGTGCGCCCTGGTAGCTTGTGGGGCTCACGTGGCTCCCCTGACCTTAATTTCACTCCTATAAATTCACATATTCTGAGAAAAATAGGAGAGAAGATTTCATCGCATTTTACGAGATGGAGCCACCGCCACCTCTGGTTATTCCTCAGGATGGCTGCTCTAGAGTCCGTTTGGGGCTCTCGAGAGAAGGATTCGTCGTCGTCATCATCACCAACCCTTCTTCATCAACATCACCATGATGCACACCACCGGGAGTGAGTAATCCTTTGTAGGCTTGCTGGAAAGTGATGGGATAGGATGAGATTTATCTAGTAATCGGGTTAATTTTATAGGGCTTGATCCCTAATATCCACTCTCTTTTGAGATTGATGTTGCTATGACTTTGCTATGCTTAATGCTTGTCACCAGGACCTGAGTGTCATGATTTCAGATCTGAACCTATTATGTTTTCATGAATATAAGAGTCATTTGGATCCTATATTGCAAGTTGTATGAACCTATTATGTGTGTTGATCTGCATACCCCAAGGTGACAATAATTGGAATTCTTTCCGGTGATTGCTGTAGTTTGAGGAGTTCATGTATTCACCATGTGTTAATGCTTTGTTTTGGTTCTCTGTTAAAAGTAGACCTTAAAATCCCTTAGTTTCCAATAGGATCCCGCTGCCATGACACGGTAGGACAAAAGGTGTCATAGTAGTTCTTATCGCAAGCACATATAACTATATAACGAATACACGTCTACATTATATTGAAGAACATGAGCTCGTTTTGTGTCACCCTAGTGTGTAACTGTTGCATGATTGATGTCATCTAAATCGTTATCCATCACCGATCCATGTGCCTACACTTTACATATACTGAATCTTGCAAAGTTACTATAGTTGCTGCTATTGTCACAACTGCTACAATACTGCTACTATTGTTGTCACTACTACTATTTTGCTATGATATTAAAATCTTTGTTGCAGAGAGATATCCCAAGTGTGGCTGAACTGACAGCTCAACAACTAAGGCCACTAAATATTCTTTGGCTCCCTTCGTGTCGAACCAATAAATCAGGGTGTAATACTACCCGTGAAGACTGTTGTGACCCCCTATACTTGTGGGTTATCAATCATCGTAAAGATGCAATAAACTTAGTTCAATGCCTGTGCGTTGCCACGGGCTAGCAAAATATATGTAGAATGAAAAAATGTAGAATGATAAATATGCTAATAAAAATGTATATACAAAGATAAATATCATGTGATATGGAAGACATAGACAATTGACATGTGATGATATTTCATGCTTGTATTGTGGTAGATAAATGTATCTCCTCGTCATTTTTCTCTTCCCCTTCCTTCTTCACAATCCTTTCTTCTTCGCAGGTTTCCCAGGGGAAAAGCATAAGCCTTGATATGAATAGCCATATCAAATCATTACAACTAAGAATCTATCATCTGATCCAAAATTGACATATATGCTTATCATACATACCGGAAAAAAACTGCAATGTTGTTCTCAAATCAGTATTAATGGATCAAGCAATGACAAAATGATTTTGTTAATGTAAAGCAAACCAAATGACATGGCACGCACACCTATCTGTTCAGGAGTGTTACATTAATCAGAGAATTTGTTCAACACATGGTAGCTATATCCATAGTGCAGATATCATTCATGTTGACAGAATTAACAATGCTCACAACTACATACGAAATTGGCCAAAGATAATTATCTAGCATCTTTCTATTTCCATACAGTGTCGCATGCCGAGTTTAGAAGGATTGAACTTCTTAATAATGACATGCATTCGCTTCCACGGAGGAGCTTTTGTGCCAATCTGGTCAATAAATTACTCAGATGCTAGTGAGGAATCTTCCGTTCGAGCTTCTGTAGTCCCTCTGTCATATAGATTTGGCTGTCTCCACTCACTCGCCTCATAGACGACAACTGCTCGACGTGTTGCGCCACTCATTGTCGTCTCCACTCACTCCCCTCGTAGGAATATTAAACCATAAAATATTCAGACTATTAGACTTGTATCATGAAATTATGGAGAATTAGAAGAAATGCACCTTACATTCTGAAATTTTATCAAAAAACAAATACACCTTATATAGAGGAACGAAGGGAGTATAAAGGTAAAAAAAATACCATCTTATAAACTTCAAAATTATGTCCATAAACATATTATAACCTAATAAAAGGGAGGATGAAAATACCATATTGCAATGTTAAATATCTTTTACCATTGGGCAGTGAGGTATAACCAAAATAATTGTCCCTTACATGCAAGATAGTAAAGCAATTCTCCGATACATATGTTCATGTACTTCACTATACATAAAATGTATTCAGTACATTGCTATCTATCATGCATGCTTTGCACCTATATTTTTATTCTACCAACCTATTCCACTGTCTAAAGAATGATATATGGCTATGTAGACTCCACCAGAGAGAATACAATATGAAATTCCCCCGTGTCAATGTTAAATAATCATGTAAAAGGAAAGAAGATAAAAGTAAAAGTGAGTATAATGATAGAAATTAGTAAGAAAATAAAATTTTGAAAATAAAGAATCTTAGGGCATCTCCAACGATGTCCGCTAAAATAGACAAACTATTGTGTGGTCATATTTATGTGTTCATATTGTGCAGGTGGAAGGATTTAGCATATCAATATAAATATGAATCAACATGATGAAAGCATATCACGAGAGTAGTGAATGTTGTAGATCTTTCTCTCTTATCCAATTTCTGCATTTTTATTAGCATTTGAATACACCAGTGTTTGCAGATAAACCTTTTTTGTGTGACGAACGGCTACATTAATATTTTGTCAAGAGATTTTTACCTAGATTTGTTTGCTGAAGCCATTGTTCGGTCCCACTATTCGATTAAAAAGATTTAATTATAGACTTTGAATTAATCTTTCAAATTGATTAGGAAGCAGAGATATTATATATATACTCTATGTCTGAGGGAATGTAAGAGAAGTACTTGCGCGGGGATAAAAAGGATACCAAGAAATAAACCATCAAGCATAAGAAGCAATATCAATCTAACAAAAATCACTACAAATCATAACCTTTTCTCGATAGGGGTTTTCACCAGGTTTAGAAATCAGGCAGAAAACAACACTTTTCAGTGCATGTTCAAGGAGTGTTACAGGCCCGCCATTATATTAGAATCGCGTATTACACATTTCAAAGTATACTTTGTGACACATATTGAACTACATAGTTCTTATTTATTTCATGTCACTTTTTTTTTACATCTAACAGTAGGATTTTCTAGATCAACTACCCGCATAGACATTACATGCTGGGACAGATTAATATGCAAGACAATTTTACTATGCTGGAGAAGTATCAGGAAAAGGAGTGGTTTTCTTCATTCGTAGTATGTCTTCTGATGGCCTAGAATTTTTACTGTGTTGCATGTACTCATCCTTTGAACTGTAGCAGTATGGAGTTAAAAAGCAACAGTAGCAATCACCAGTGCACCACTTTCTTATGCCGCACAACCCATACGGTAGTTTGACCTTCTCATTGCCCATGTCGGCGATGGTTCGGCCTATATGGAATAACACATGAAACATTGTTAGGCATATGGAGTAATTTTGATTGATAAACAAACAAGCAAAAGGTCTAACAGGAAATAAAAGAAAGGCCAGAAAATAACCGTGCTCTTAGTAGCATAGCATACGAGATGTAACAGTAGGGCTACTACTAGGATGTGAATTGTGTGCTTGTCCATCCTACGTTAATGTTGGTTGGGGATGAGAAATATTCTTCTACTACAGGCCGTAATTGCTAGCTATGGATATATACATATATATAGACGGATCGAGAGAAGGAGATCTCGGGTCAAGCAATAAAATTGGAATGATTTAGTATCTTTCCATAGTACGTATGTTCCTCATTAACAGATCAGAGCGTGAAAACAGTATGTTTTAGATTATTATTACTGACTTTTTACTCACAAGGAAATTTTGGTAGCAAAATACAAATGCGTTGGTTAGGAAATTATCCTTTGTGGGATTTATTTCCTATTGTTAGATATGCACGTTTCCAAAATATGTTATTTATTTTCCGAAAATATGTTATTTGTTTTTTAAAATAAATTGCAATAATTAGATGTATCGATTGATTTGGATAACTTAATAAAAAAAGTTAGATCCATGATTTGTTATAGTTTAGAAAAGTATTGGTTTGTAATAAAATAGGGAAGAGAAAAATAAACCAATAGAATAGGATGGGAGGGGGTGGTGGAGGTGTGAGACGATATTAAACCGGTTGAAAAACCCTGAAAGCTATTCTACCAACTGAGCAATTAAGAGTACAGATATATAGAGAGATAGAAATCTAGGTACTAAATATGGACCATAGGTCTATGGTGAACTGCTCACACATCACCATGGGAGCAACAAGTTTCATGTAGAGGCCCTCCCTGATCGATCTCCCTCCAGCAGGGCACCGAAACATGGCTCCAAATGGGCACATGGCGGAACAGAGACTTGGGATGGAAAAAAAGGTGTTTCGGGAGGCTCCCTAGGATTTTTGGAATATATTGGAATTTATAGGCCAGAGTGGGCGTCGGGAGACAAAGGGGACGACCACACCCTGTTAGCTTGTGCGGCCCCTAGCCTCATTCCGATGCTTCCAGGTCTTCTTTTGGTCCAGAAAAAATCATCAAGAAGTTTCACGGCAATTAGACTTTGTTTGATACTATACACCTGAAAAGTCAAAACATGCAGAAAACGACAACTAGCACTTGGCACTGAGTTATTAGATTAGTGCTCAAAAAGTCAACAAATAAATTCTCCAAAAGCATGCTAGAATAATAATATTATAGTATGGAACAATAAAAAATAATAGATATATTAAAAGCGTATCATACGCCTACTTCGTCTATAAGGACGACCTCAAGAAGCACTTCGTCAGAACGTCGCTATCGAGTAGTCTTCTCCAACTACGGTCGACGCGCGGATCGCCTCGATCTGCACCATTGTGACCTCTCCGGTCTCCCATGCCTCTCCTTGAGACCGCTGTGAGCACCGCGCTCTCCGTTTGTAGCCATACCTCGCCATGGTCGCCTTCTTGCTTCGACCGAAGCTCTTATTTACGCCGTCGTTGCATTTTTGTTGTTGTGGCTAGTTGTAACACCCCTCTAATCAAGCTCCAGTGATCATCATGATTAAACTAATCCATTTTGCTAAACATTGCTTGTTCCTCTTGAAATCATATCTCATTCAAATTCCTGCTATATTCAAAATTCAATAATAAAGTGACTTAATATTGGCAAAGATGAAAACTAAAATCATGGTTGTGTTCCAAATATTCACAAGGTAATTGTCAAGGTGAAACCAACATTTTTGGAAAGTAGTTAAGGGTTCTAAAATATTTAAAACAATGGCCAAAACTATTTTTTAAATGCCTTTAAAATTATAGATCTTCTAAACTACTTAAATCATTTCTAAAGCTTTTTATGACAGTACCTAATATTGCCATATAAATATAGGGCCAGGTCTCATAATATAAACATACAATTGGTAAGTAAATAAACAACAAAATAGAATAAGAAATACTAAAGACGAAAAAAAGTAACTAAAAGAAAAAGGGTCACGCGGCACTATGCACTTAAGCCTGCTGGCAAGACTGCCGGCCCGCCCAACTCCACCCGTCGTCCCCCTCCCCCTGTTCATTAGCGCGTGGTGGACGCCCGTGCGTCGTCCCCGCCGCGTATCGGCCACCTGCCGGCCATCCCACGGCTCCCCAGTGAGGTTAAGGGCCTCGCCGCGCCGGGGGACGAACCCTAGCCGCCCCCACTCCCCCGGCCATCTCTCTCTTCCTCTTCCGCACACACCGAGCGGCCGTCTCCATGGCCGGCCTTGATCCCCTGGCCTCCGTCGTCCCCAAGATCTAGGACCACGCCCATTCGCCCCACCGTCGTCGTCATCCTCTCCCTCACCCACGCACGTGAGCAGGGAGCGCCTACTTCGCTCTTGATGATGTCATCTTCCACCTCTAGCAACCGAAGCTCTGCCGCACCGTGCGCTTCATCGAGCCCTCCTCGAGCCCACTCATGCACCTCTACAGGCTCCCGATGAACTCCCATGTCTCCCCTTCCTTTTCTTCCTCAGATCCGTGACCAGAGACCCCTCGCCGTTTTGGACGAGCCTACCGCCGCCGGCGATGGCGCTGCCACACCCACACCACTCGTAGCTCGCGCTCGAGCTCGCTTCCGTGCTCAGCGCGTCCGTAGCTAGTTAATGTGCGTATGCGCGTGTCCCTACTAGGGCCCCTATCCTCAGATCCATCCTCGCTTGAACACCGCCACCGCAAAGCTAGTCATTGGCGACGACTCCGGCCGGATCAGCTGCCCCCGTTGGTGCCATTTGACGTGCGGCGCTGCGCACGTTCGGACGTGCTGAGCCGTGCGCCAAATAGCCCTTGTGGCATTTTTTTGATGAGGCCCGACGCCCTCTACCGCTAGAAATGGTTGTCGGCGCAGCTCCGGTGTCGCCCGTTGACCTGGCCGACCACGGGCCACCCTAGGGTCGCTCACAAGCGGCACCTGGGCCCTAGTTGACTGGGTTGACCCAAGTCAACTGCTGACTAGGCAACCCTAGTCACTGACCGGCGGGCCCAGCCGACTAATTAACCTACTAATTACTTAAGTTAGTTAAAATAATTAGTTTGGTCGAATTACACATTGACAGGTGGGTCTCACTAGTTAGTTTCACCAGTCAGCTGGCTAGTTGAGTGCTGACATCACTCTAATGACATGTTGACGCATTAAATGTATTTTTTGAATTAATTTAAATCTAATAAATTTCAAAATATTATCAAAACTTTGAAAATCATATAAATTAATTTATAACTCGGTTGAAAATAATTTATATATGAAATTTGGTCAGAGAAATCCAACGAATCCAAATATGTAATCCATTCATCTATCACATGCTCCTAACATGATGAACATGAAAAATTTCCCTCCTGTTCATCTATTGATAAAAGTCTAAGACGGGGAAATATCCCGAGATATTTTTCGCTCCGTCTACAACGTGTAGCACTGTGATAGGCCATCCCTAGCACTGCATATTGCCATGACATGCATCATTATGCATTTGTTTGCTTTTATTTATTGTATTCTTCCTCCTTCTCTCCGGTAGACACCGAAACTAACGCTGCTGCCGAGTACGACTACACCGATGATGTTTAGCCACTTGTCACGAAGTATCCAAGCAACCAAACCCCTTTTGATCATGCATATATCATCCATTCTCTCGCTCATGCTTGCATTAGATTTTTCTACTATTGTTGATAGATCCTAATCTGATGCATAGCCCATTTTTTGATAAACTCTTGTTGTACCTCACATGTACCTTATATGCTTAGTATAGGTTGGTTAGTGATCCACCAATGACCCCACTTGTCCCATTTGCCCCGCTTCATCATCGATGCCTCGATCAATGTGATCGACGGTGTCATCCCGGCACATCACTTTACCCCCTTAGTTGTACGACCATGCATCGCTACTATCGAGTACCGAGGGTGACACCTCGGAACGTACTCTTGATATTAACTCTGTCGTGTAGTTAACCGGAAGTGGATTAGGGAGGGTGATTCCTGCTTCACCTCTTCTGATAACGACTTTGTCGTGCAACACCTCTAGCGTGAACCATCGAGGGTGATTCGTCTCTGGTCACCATGACGATTACATCGAGTGGGATCCATCGAGGGTGATTCATCGGATTTCCCCTTGATGTCATGGATACAGAGTTAATTTAACTTCACTACAGAACCATGTTAAGGTTGGATTGACCTGGAGGGTTGTAAGGGCATATTTCTCCCTAAGTGGTTTTGGTGATTGATGACAATGCTTGTGCGGACTAATCGTGTGCATTGAGCATTTCAGATATCTCATGTCTAGGCACATACGATTCGGTGCCATTCGGAGCTTATCTAAGACGGTTGTTCTCTACATTTCCTTTCGGTGGATTTGAGTTGTAGGAAAGCCGTATTATTAAGAGGGGGTCCACATCGGAAAGGTTTGGGTGGAATCAACACGTGCACGTATGTTCATTTGCACCACTTTTCCCTCGCTTCAATGGAGCTCCAGTTCGTTTTCCTTGTCTGTGCAAAGTGAAGCCTGCGGGGGTGCTAGTTTTCAGTGGCTAGCGGTAGTACCGCTCAAGGGAGCGATAGTACTGTAGGGGCCCGTGGTAGTACCGCTCAGTGGAGCGGTAGTACCGCTCAGTGGAGCGGTAGTACCGCTGTCCCCGACCCTGGTACGTGCGGTTGTGGTAGTAGGCGCGGATGTAATTTTTTACATCCGCCCTCTTGCAGTAGTACCATGATGCATTTCCAGTACTATCGTGCCGAACTTTTTCCCAGCTCCGCCCTCAGTGGAGGCAGGCACGGAAGTAATTTTTTACTTCCCTGCATCTCCAATGCTAGTCACTACCGACCATGCGGTAGTATCGCATGGACTCGCGGTAGTACCGCTCCGGCGGTTCTACCGCTAGTTGCCTAGTGCAATTGGCCTGTGTCTGGTCACTTCCGTGCAAGCGGCAGTACCACATGTTGCAGCGGTAGTACCTCAAGCCGTTGCGGTAGTACCATGGTCCTGTGCGGTAGTACCGCGACGCGCGGGGCTAAGAGTGGGGATAACGGTTGGATCCCCTCCACTATAAAAAGGAGGTCTTCTTCTCCAAGAAGACCACCTCTTCCCTTCCCAAGCTCCATTGTTGCTCAAAGCTCCTTTTTAGCCTGATCTCTCTCCCTAGCCAATCAAACTTGGTGATTTGCTAGGGATTGGTTGAGAACGGCCCAATCTACACTTCCACCAAGAGAAATTTGATTCCTCCCACTAATCCCTTGCGGATCTTGTTACTCCTGGGTGTTTGAGCACCTTAGACGGTTGAGGTCACCTCGGAGCCACATTCCATTGTGGTGAAGCTTCGTGGTGTCGTTGGGATCCTACAATTAAGTTGTTGAGATAGCCCCAACCTTGTTTGTAAAGGTTCGGTCGCCGCCTTCAAGGGCACCAATAGTAGAATCACGTCATCTCGCATTGTGTGAGGGCGTGAGGAGAATACGGTGGCCCTAGTGGCTTCTTGGGGAGCATTGAGCCTCCTCACCGCTCCAACGGAGACGTACTTCCTCAAAAGGGAAGGAACTCCGGTAACACATCCTCATCTCTGCCGACTCCACTTTTGGTTATATCTTACCTTTACTTCTTGCAAGCTATTATTGTGTTGCATCCCTTGCTTGCTTGAGTGCTTGTTGTGATTAGCATCATATAGGTTCCTCACCTAGTTGCACATCTAGCCAAACTATTTGATGATAAGCCTAATTGTTAAAGAAAAGTTAAAAAGTGCTAGTTGCCTATTCACCCCCCTCTAGTCAAGCATATTGATCCTTTCAAGGGTGCTTGTGTAATCATGATGAAGCACGACCGGATATTCTTGGCCCTTGCTGTAAGTCCTCGATACGGGGCGACGGAACCACATATCGTGGATCATCGATCGTCACCGTAGCTAACAAAACATTAATGGGTTTGGATATGTGATCCGAGTAGGCCCCTTGCCTATTTTGCACTAACCACCACACGAGAATAAGTATCAACACTATGTGTCGTACATTCTCCCGAAAGCTCTTCAGACATCACAATTGAGCGGCATGCGCCCGAGTGGCATGTGTAAGCATCATGTTTGTATTAAGAAGTGCCAGAACTCACCGGCCGTCCACGTAACACATAGGATTGCAAAGGACGATTGGCCCATGACTACTTCCCGATTAGGATTTAGACCGGTGTGTGGCCTCTTTGTTGAGCCTAGGTAGGACTACGACATGTCAATCAGCCGAGGTCGGGCATGGCCTAGAAATTGTGTCCGGCCAGAGCTAATCGAGCATGTTGGGAACATTTGTGATCCCCTGCAGGGAAGTATATCTACTCGAATAGTTGTGTGCACGATAATGGTGGTTTTTAAAATGAAATGCTGGCTCCGAGATTACTTTCTCGTAGGGAGTCGAGGAAAGATCTCTGGGCGTTACTAAACAAACTTGCTACTTAATATGCTAATCTACACTCTTCTAATGTTGCAAGACACTGAAGATGCTAGTCTTCAACAGGACGAGGCCTTCTCTCTCTTCTGGCATTTCTACAGTTTAGTCCAAAGATATAGCCCCATTCCTTTGATAATGATGCATACTTCGCATAGATCTGATGTAAGTCTTGCGAGTAATTTGGATGAGTACTCACATTTGCTATGCTCCCCTTTTCCCCTCGATACGATTACTGCGATCAGATGACGGAGCCCAGAAGACAGCTAATCCCACCAATGACTACTACTACACCGACGGAGCCTACTACTACGTGGAGGCTGCCCGGACCAGTAGTAGGATAGGAGGCTCCCAGGGAGGAGGCCTTGCCTTTTTAATCCGATGTTGATGTTTGTGCTAGCCTTCTTAAGGCAAACTTGTTTACATATGTTTGTGCTCATATAATATTTGCTTCTGCTAATTCGTTCGTTTTCGAGCTTATGTATTCGAGCCCTATTGCTTGTAATACGAAGCTTGTATGACTTCAATTTGTGTCTAGAATTGTGTTGTGATACCATCCCGTCAGTCCCTAATGTTGATTGTGTGCATTTGCGTGTATGATTAGCGTACGATCAAAATGGGGGCGTCACACTAGCCTCGAACTAGTTTGAGGCTGGAATAGCCTTAGGGCCTTGTGTAGTTGCTTCCTGAATAAAAGGTTGTCGGAATCGAGCTCCATAGCCTCAGTTTTTTGTGAATGAGCTATTGCCGCCTCGGGACATCGTCGGGCCGATGGCATCATCCACCCTCGTGCCTTTGACTTCCCCAGGTCCACTCGTGTCGTCATCCTTGTCTAGTAGCGGCTCCTCGGGGACCAAATGGCCATTGAGATACCAAAGAGTTGCCTCCACCATGATGTATGGTCGTCGGCATGCCCAACGCGTCATGATGTCTAGTGCGCAACTTTATTCTTGTATACTTTGTGTTGGGGAACGTTGCATGGGAAACAAAAAAAATTCCTACGCACCCGCAAGATCTATCCATGGTGATGAGCATCTACGAGAGGGAGAGTGGATCTACATACCCTTGCAGATTGCTAAGCGGGAAGCGTTAATAAACACGGTTGATTTAGTCAAACGTCTTCACCATCCAAATCGCCGAGTGTCCCGCGATCCCATCACGATCCTATTGGGGAACGTAGTAGTAAATAAAAAATTTCCTACGACCACCAAGATCAATCTATGGAGAAACCAGTAACGAGTAAGGGAAGAGTGCATCTTTATACCTTTGAAGATCACTAAGCGGAAGCGTTACAAGAACGCGGTTGGTGGAGTCGTACTCGCAGCGATTCAGATCGCGGTCGATTCCGATCTAAGCGCCGAACAACGGCGCCTCCGCGTTCAACACACGTGCAGCCCGGTGACGTCTCCTACGCCTTGACCCAGCAAGGAGGAAGGAGAGGTTGAGGGAGAGCTCCGGCAGCACGACGACGTGGTGGCGGTGGAGCTATGTGGCGCTCCGGCAGGGCTTCACCAAGCACTACGGAGGAGGAGGAGAAAGAGGGATGGGGCTGCCCGAGAGAGATAGAGAGAGAACTCGTGTGTTTGGCAGCCCCCAAAACCTCCACTATATATAGGAGGAGGGGAGGGGAGGGGCACACCCCCTAGGGAGGCGGCCAGCCCTAGATGGGTCTTGGCGCGGCGGCCAGAGAGGGAGAGGGGAGGGCGGCGCCCTAGGTGGGCCTAAGCCCCATCTGGACCAAGGGTTTGCCCCCTCTCCCCGCTTGCTCCGCCTTGGCCCCTTGTGGGGGTGCACCAGCCCACCTAGGGGCTGGTTCCCTCCCACTTGTGGCCCATCCAGCCCTCTGGGGCCGGTGGCCCCTCCCGATGGACCCCCGGAACCCTTCCGACGGTCCCGGTACGTTACCGGTGATGCGTGGAACACTTCTGGTGACCAAATCCTCACTTCCTATATATGAATCATTACCTCCGGACCATTCCAGAACTCCTCGTGACGTCCGGGATCTCATCCGGGACTCCGAATAACATTCGGTAACCACGTACTCTATTTCCCTATAACCCTAGCGTCATCGAACCTTAAGTGTGTAGACCCTACGGGTTCGGGAGGCACGTAGACATGACCGAGACACCTCTCCGTTCAATAACCAACAGCGGGATCTTGATACCCATGTTGGCTCCCACATGCTCCCTGATGATCCCATCGGATGAACCATGATTTTGGGGAATCAATCAATCCCGTATGCAATTCCCTTTGTCTACCGGTATGACACTTGCCCGAGATCCAATCGTCAGTATCCTATACCTTGTTCAGTCTTGTTACCGGCAAGTCTCTTTACTCGTTCTGTAACACATCATCCCGTGGCTAACTCCTTAGTCACATTGAGCTCATTATGATGATGTCTTACCGAGTGGGCCCAAAGATACCTCTCCGTCACACGGAGTGACAAATCCCAGTCTCGACTCGTGCCAACCCAACACACACTTTCGGAGATACCCGTAGTGCACCTTTATAGCCACCCAGTTACGTTGTGACATTTGGCACACCCAAAGCATTCCTACGGTATCTGGGAGTTGCACAATCTCATGTTCTAAGGAAATGATACTTGCCATTAGAAAAGCTTTAGCAGACGAACTACATGATCTTGTGCTTAGCTTAGGATTGGGTCTCGTCCATCACGTCATTCTCCTAATGATGTGATCCCGTTATCAACGACATCCAATGTCTATGATCATGAAACCGTGACCATCTATTGATCAACGAGCTAGCCAACTAGAGGCTCACTAGGGACATGTTATGGTCTATGTATTCACACATGCATTACGGTTTCCAGTTAATACAATTATGCCATGAACAATAGATAATTATCACGAACAAGGAAATACAATAATAACCATTTTATTATTGCCTCTAGGGCATATTTCCAATAGATCCGTCCTGCGATCCAATCATGATCCGTCTCGTGGTCTCATCATGATCCGTCCTGCGATCTCATCTCGATCCGTCCCGCGATCCAATCATGAATCGTCTCGTGATCTTGATCACGGTCCTTCCGATCTAGCACTGAACGGACGGCACCTACGCATTCAGCACACGTACAGCTCGATGACGATCTCTGTCTTGTTGATCCGGCAAGAGGGAGCAGAGAGGTAGATGAGTTCTTCGGCAGCACGTCGGTGTTGCAGCGATGGTGGTTGAGCTATTCCAGCAGGGCTTCGCCTAAGCACTGCTGAAAACTGATCTAGAGGAGAAACTACGATCTAGAGGAGAGGCAGCACGTGGCTGTTTTTCTGTGTCTCAAAACCCTCAAAACATCTAGTGTATATAGGAGGAGGGAGGGAGGAGGTTGGCTCACCAAGGGCCAGCATTTTCCCTTGGCGCAAGGAGGATAGGAGTCCTCCTCCTCCACTCCTAGTTGGATTAGGACTCCTTCCTTATTTAGCATTTTTGCCTTTTTCCACCTTTTTTATCTTTGGGTTTTCTTCCCAGCTGCATGGGCCCTTTGTGGGACTTCCACCAGCCCATGAAGGTCTGGTATTCATCCTCCCACAGCCCATGTAGCCTCTTGGGTCGAAATACCTTTCCCGATGGTCCCCCGGTACACTACCGGCAGTCCCGGTACACTATCGATGATCCCGAAACTTTTCCGGCGACCAAAACAGGACTTCCTATATATCAATCTTTACCTCCGAACCATTTCGGAGATCCTCGTGACGTCTAGGATCTCATCCTGGACTCTGAACAACCTTTGGTCACCACCATACATAACTCTATACTACCAAAACGTCACCTAACCTTAAGTGTGCAGACCCTGCGGGTTCGAGAACTATGTAGACATGACCGAGACACCTCTACGGTCAATAACCAATAGCGGGACTTGGATGCCCATATTGGTTCCTACATATTCTACGAAGATCTTTATCGGTCGAACCTCTATGTCAAGGATTCAGTTAATCCTGTATGTTGTTCCCTTTGTTCCTTGGTATGTTACTTGCCCGAGATTCAATCGCCGACATCTCCATACCTAGTTCAATCTCGTTACCGGAGAGTCTCTTTACTCGTTCCGTAATACAAGATCCCATGGCTAACACTTAGTCACATTGCTTGCAAGGCTTGTTGTGATGTTGTATTACCGAGTGGGCCCTGAGATACCTCTCCGTCACACGGAGTAACAAATCCCAGTCTGGATCCATGCCAACCCAACAGACATCCTCGGAGATACGTGTAGAGCACCTTTATAGTCACCCAGTTACGTTGCGACATTTGATACACACAAGGCACTCCTCCGGTGTCAGCGAGTTTCATGATCTCATGGTCATAGGAACAGATACTTGACATGCAGAAAACTGTAGCAATAAACTGACACGATCATATGCTATGTTTATAGTTTGGTTCTTGTCCATCACATTATTCTCCTAATGATGTGATCCCATTATCGAATGACATCTCATGTCCATGGCTAAGAAACCTTGACCATCTTTGATCAACGAGCTAGTCTACTAGAGGCATACTAGGGACACAATGTTGTCTATGTATCCACACATGCAATTGAGTTTCCTATCAATACAATTATAGCATGGATAATAAATGATTATCATGAACAAGGAAATATAATAATAACCACTTTATTATTGCCTCTAGGGTATAATTTCAACAGTCTCCCACTTGCACTAGAGTCAATAATCTAGTTCACATCACTATGTGATTTACATTGTAATGAATCTAACACCCATACAGTGTTGGTGCTGTTCATGTTTAGCCCTTGGAAGAGGTTTAGTCAACGGTTCTGCGACATTCATATCCATGTGCACTTTGTAAATATTTAAGTCCTCCTCCTTGATGTAATCACGGATGGAATTAAAGCGTCTCTTTATGTGTCTAGTCCTCTTGTGAAACCTTGGTTCCTTGGCTAGAGCAATGGCACCAGTGTCGTCATAGAACAGAGTCATTGGATTCAGTGCACTTGACACTACTCCAAGATCTGTCATGAACTCCTTCATCCAGACACCTTCCTTCGTCGCCTCCGAGGCAGCAATGTACTCCACTTCGCATGTGGAATCAGCTACGACGCTCTGCTTGGAACTGCACCAGCTTACCGCTCCCCCATTGATAATAAGTACGTATCTGGTTTGAGACTTAGAGTCATCCGGATCAGTGTCAAAGCTTGCATCTACATAACCCTTTACAGGTACTTAAGGATATTCTTGACCGCCGTCTAGTGCTCCACTCCTAGATCACTTTGAAACCTTCCCGCCAAACTAATGGCAAGGCTGACATCGGGTCTTGTGCACAACATTGCATACATGATAGAGCCTATGGCCGAAGCATAGGTGATGACACTCATATTTTCCATATCTTCTGCAGTTACCGGGCATTGAGTCTTAATCAACATCACACCTTGCAATAAAGCCAAGAAACCTTCTTGGACCAGTCCATTTTGAACTTCTTCAAAACTTTGTCAAGGTATGTGCTCTGTGAAAGCCCTATTAAGCGTCTCGATCTATCTCTATAGATCTTGATGCCTAATATAAAAGCATCTTCTCCTAGGTCCTTCATTGAAAAACTCTTGTTCAAATATTCCTTCACACTTTCCAGCATTTCTATATTGTTTCCAATCAGTAATATGTCATCCAGATATAACACTAGAAATGCTATAGAGCTCCCACTCACTTTCTTAAAAATACAAGCTTCTCCGTAAACTTGTACAAACCCGAACGCTATGATCACCTCATCAAAACAAAGATTCCAACTTCGAGATGCTTGCACCAGCCCATAAATGGATCACTGGAGTTTGCAAACTTTGTTAGCATTCTCTGGTTTGACAAAACCTTCTGGTTGTATCATATACAACTCCTCCTTAAGGAACTGTTAAGGAACACTATTTTGACATCCATCTGCCAAATTTCATAATCGAAAAACGCAGCTATTGCTAACATGATTCTGACGGACTTAAGCATTGCTATGGGTGAGAAGGTATCATCATAGTCAACTCCTTGAACTTTTGAAAACCCTTTGCCACAAGTCGAGCTTTATAGACGGTAACATTACCGTCCGCGTCCGTCTTCCTCTTAAAGATCCATTTGTTCTGAATGCCCTTTCGCCCTTCAGATAATACTTCCAATCTCGGATCCAATCTCGGATTTCATGGCCTCTAACCTTTTCTCGGAATCTGGGCCCAACATTGCTTCTCCATAGCTCATAGGTTCACCTTTGTCCAACAACATGACCTCTAGGATAGGGTTGTCATACCACTCAGGAGCAGTACGCGCCCTTGTCGACCTATGAGGTTCAATAGCAACTTGATTAGAAGCTTCATGATCATCATCATTAACTTCCTCTTCAACTGATGCAAGCTCCACAGAAACATCTTTCCACGTTACGCTACTCTATGGTTCAAACAAAGGTTCAACAACCTCATCAAGTTCTATCTTCCTCCCACTCAATTCTTTCGAGAGAAACTCTTTATCAAGAAATTTTCCGCTTTTAGCGACAAACACTTTGCCTTCGGATCTGACATAGAAGGTATAAACAACTATCTCTTTTGGATATCATATGAAGACGCATGTGTCCGCTTTGGGTTCCAAGTTTTCAGGTTGAAGCTTTTTGACATAAGCATCACATCCCAAAACTTTAAGAAATGACAACTTTGGCTTTTTCCCAAACCATAGTTCATATGGCATCGCCTCAACGGATTTCAATGGTGCCCTATTTAAAGTAAATGTAGTTGTCTCTAATGCATAACCCCAAAACAATAGTAGCAAATGGGTGAGAGGCATGATAGAAAGAACCATATCCAATAAGGTTCGATTACGACCTTCGGACACACCATTACGTTGTGGTGTTCGAGGTAGTGTCAATTGTGAAACAATTCCACACTATCTTAAGTGACTGCCAAACTCATAACTCGGATATTCTCCTCCTTGATCAGACCGTAGGACTTAATCTTCTTGTTACAATGATTCTCAACTTCTCTCTAAAATTTCTTGAACTTTTCAAACGTTTCAGACTTGTGTTTCATTAAGTAAATATACCCATATCTACTTAAGTCATCACAGAAGCTGGGAAAATAATGATATCCACCGCGCTCCTCAATGCTGATTGGACCGCACACATCAGTATGTATGATTTCCAACAAGTCACTTGCCCGTTCCATTGTTCCAAAGAACGGGGTTTTAGTCATCTTGCCCATAAGGCATGGTTCACATGTGTCAAGTGATTCAAAATCAAGTGACTCCAAAAGTCCATCAGCATGGAGCTTCTTCATGCGTTTTACACCAATATGACCTAAACGGCAGTGCCACAAGAAAGTGGTACTATCATTCTCAACTCTACATATTTTGGCATCAATTGTATGAACATGTGTATCATCACTATCGAGATTCAACAAGAATTAACCCCTCACATTGGGTGCATGATCATAAAAGATATTACTCATATAAATAGAAGAACCATTCTTCTCTAATTTAAATGAGTAGCCGTCTCGCAATAAGCAAGATCCAAATATAATGTTCATGCTTAACGGAGGCAATAAATAACAAATTTTCAGGTTCATCACTAATCCCGATGGTAGTCGAAGAGGGAGCGTGCCGACGGCGATCACATCAACCTTGGAACCATTTCCCATGCGCATCGTGACTGCATCCTTAGCCTGCCTTCGTCTATTCCGTAGGTCCTGCTTTGAGTTGCAAATGTGAGCAACCGAACCGGTATCAAATACCCAGGCACTACAACGAGAGCTAGTAAGGTACACATCAATAACATGTATAACATAGATACCTTGTTTGGTGTTGGCCGCCTTCTTGTCAGCCAGATACTTGGGGCAGTTCCGCTTCCATTGACCAGTTCCCTTGCAATCAAAGCACTTAGTTTCTGGCTTGGGTCCAGCCTTGGGTTTATTCACGGGCGGGGCAACTGCTTTGCCACTCTTCTTGGAGTTACTCTTCTTGCCCTTGCCATTCTTCCTGAAACTAGTGGTATTATTGACCATCAACACTTGATACTCCTTCTGGATTTCAGACTTAGTGATTTTCAGCATCGCAAACAGCTTGGCGATTGACTTGTTCATCCCGTGCATGTTATAGTTCATCACTAAGCTCTTGTAGCTAGGTGGCAATGATTGAAGAACTCTGTCAGTGATCGCCTTCGGTAGAAGGGGCATCCCTAACTCAGCCAGACGGGTCGAATACCAGACATTCTGAGTATATGTTCACTGACAGACCCGTTATCCTCCATCTTGCAAACATATAGCTTATCGAAGGTCTCATACCTCTCGATCCGGGCGTTTTTCTCAAAGATAAACTGGAACATCTCATATGCTCCACGATGTTCAAAACGTCATTGCAGTCCCGGTTCTAAGCCATACAACATTGCACATTGAACTATTGAGTAATCTCCAAAATGTGCCTCCCAAGCGTTCCTAACGTCTTCGGATGACATGGGAGCGGGTGGATCTCCAAGCGGTGCATCAAGGACATAAGCCTTCTGGGAAGCCATGAGGATAATCCTCAGATTACGGGCCCAGTCCACAAAGTTACTTCCATCATCTTTCAACTTTGCTTTCTCTAGGAACGCATTAAAATTCAGGGGACCTACTGCTCAAGCGGATCTACAACATAAATATGCAAAGGTTACTAAGACTATTGTTCAAGATAATGAGTTTAGAAATCAAATTACTTAAAAAACTCCCACTCAAATTGACATCCAACCGGTCATCCGAGTGATACATGATCCAAATTCACCAACTCAAGTCCGATCATCACGTGATTTGAGGTGGTTTCAATGGTTAACATCATCATGTTGATAATATCTACTATATGACTCATGTTCGACCTTTCGGTCTCTTGTGTTCCGAGGCCATGTCTGTACATGCTAGGCTCGTCAAGTTTAACCCGAGTGTTCTGCATGTGCAACACTGGCTTGCACCCGTTGTATGTGAACATAGAGTCTATCACACCCGATTATCACGTGGTGTCTCGGAACGACGAACTTTCGCAATGGTGCACACTCCGGGAGAACACAATTTATCTTGAAATTTTAGTGAGGGGTCACCTTATAATGCTATTGTCATCCTAAGCAAAACAAGGTGCATAAGAGTATTAACGTCACATGCAAATCATAAGTCACATGATATGGCCATTAACTTGTGCTTTTGATCTTCATCTCCAAAGCACCCGCATGATCTCCATCGTCACCGGCATAACACCATGATCTCCATCATCTTGATCTCCATCAACGTGTCACCATGAGTTTGCCGCACCCATTGTTGCTTCCACGACTATTGCTAACTCATAGCGATAAAGTAAAGCAAAAAAAACGGCGAAAATAATTAAAGACAACCCTATGGCTCCTGCCGGTTGCCGAACTCATCGACATGCAAGTCGTGATATTCTATACAAAACATGATCATCTCATACATCACATATATCTCATCATGTAATTGGCCATATCACATCACAACATACCCTGCAAAGACAAGTTAGACGTCCTCTAATTTTTGTTGCGTGTTTTATGTGGCTGCTACGGGTATCTAGCAAGTACGATTCTTGCCTACGCATAACCACAACGGTGATACATAAATTGCTATTGAACCTTCTCAAGGACCACCTTTGTCGAATCCGATCCAACTAGAGTAGGAGAGACACACACCCGCCAACCATCTTTATGCAACAGAGTCACATGTCAGTCGATGGAACCAGTCTCTCGTAAGCATACGAGTAAGGTTGGTATGGGCCGCTTCATCCCACAATACTGCCGAATCAAGAAAAGACCAAGGAAGGAAGCAATCTAAGCATTAACACCCACAAACACCTTTGTGTTCTACTCGTGATCTCATCTACGCATAGACCTAGCTCTGAAATCACTGTTGGGGAACGTTGTATGGGAAACAAAAAAATCCTATGCACATGCATGATCTATACATGGTGATGAGCATCTATGAGGGGGAGAGTGGATCTACATACCCTTGTAGATCGCTAAGCGGGAAGCGTTAGGAAACGCGGCTGATGTAGTTGAACGTCTTCGCGATCCAAATCACTGAGCGTTCCACGATCCAATCACGATCTGTCCCGCGATCCAATCACGATCTTTCTAATCTAGTGCCAAACGAACAGCACCTCCGCGTTCAGCACACGTACGTCTCGATGATGATCTCCGCCTTCTTGATATAGCAAGAGGGAGCAGAGAGGCAGATGAGTTCTCCAGAAGCACAACAGCGTGGAGGCGGTGGTGGTGAACTAATCCGGTAGGGCTTCGCCTAAGCACCGCAAAACTATTCTAGAGGAGAACCGATCTAGAGGAAGAATAGGGCAGCATGTGTCAAATAGGGTTTGGTTGCCCTCAAAATCCTCTAGTTTATATAGGAGCGAGGGAGGAGGAGGCATCCCTAGGGTTTCCCCTTGGGTCGGCCGAAGAGGAGAGGAGGTGGAGGAGTCCACCTCCAATCCTACTCCAAGTAGGATTCCAATCCTACTTGGAATCCTTCCCCGCCTTTGGTTTTTTCTCCTTCTCTCCTCCTCCAGCTGGATGGCCCTCTTGGGGATGGTTTTCCCAGCCCACTAAGGGCTGGTGCACCACCTCTTAGACCCATGTTGCCTCCCGGCACAGGTGACCCCTCCCGATGGTCCTTCGAAACCCTCCCGACACTCCCGATACACTACCGAAGTACCCAAAACTTTTCCGTTGACCAAAACGGGACTTCCTATATATCAATCTTTACCTACGGACCATTCCGGATATACTTGTGACGTTCGGGATCTCATCCGGGACTCCAAACAACCTTCGGTCACCAACATACATAACTCAATACTACTGAAACATCACCGAACCTTAAGTGTGCAAACCCTACAGGTTCGAGAACTATGTAGACATGACCGAGACACCTCTATTGTCAATAACCTATAGCAGGACCTGGATGCCCATATTGGTTCCTACATATTCTACGAAGATATTTATCAGTTGAACCTCTATGTCAAGGATCAAGTTAATCCCGTATGATGTTCCGTTTGTTCTTCGGTATGTCACTTGCCCGAGATTCGATCGTCGATATCTCTATACCTAGTTCAATATCATTATTCGCAAGTCTATTTACTCATTCCGTAATACAAGATCATGTGGCTAACACTTTAGTCACATTGCTTGCAAGGCTTGTTGTTATGTTGTATTACCGAGTGAGCCCTATCATTCTCCTAATGATGTGATCCCATTATCAAATGACATCTCATGTCCATAGCTAGGAAACCTTGACCATCTTTGATCAACGAGCTACTCAACTAGAGGCACACTAGGGACACATAGTGTTGTCTATGTATCCACACATGCAATTGAGTTTCCAATCAATACAATTATAGCATGGATAATAAATGATTGTCATGAACAAGGAAAGATAATAATAACCACTTTATTGTTGCCTCTAGAGCATATTTCCAACACGATGACCTAAGGTTAATCAATCCGCAAGAGGTGTAGGATGAAGATGGTCCCTCTCAAACAACCTTGCAATAAAAATACAAAGAGTCTCTTGTGTCCCCAACACACCCAATACAGTTGTCACTTGTGTAGGTGCACTAGTTTGGTGAACAGATGGTGATACAAGTGTAATATGAATGGTAGAAATAGGTTTTTATAATTTGAACAATTAAAAAGAAATGGATAACAAGTAGCAAACAATGAAAAAATGATCTATCAATGCTTTGAAACGAGATCTAGGGTTCATACATTCACTAGTGCAATCTCTCAACAATGTTGACATGATTGGATTATATATGAATCCCTCAATGTGTGACAAAGAATCACTCCAAAGTTCTTAATAGTAGTGGAGAACATAATAAGAACTTGTTGGTGGTAGCAATGCACCTCAAGGTTATCTTTCCGATTAATCTATTGAGGTATCCCTATAAGTGTCACCAAGAGTCTAAGAGATCATACTATAACAACACCATATGATACACAAAAATCAACTCTAATGTCACGTGGATATTCCAATTTCACCACAAGTATCCGTGAGTTAATGATACACATCAAACAATTTCAAATTCATAATATTTAGTCCAACACAAACAACTTCAAAGAGTTACCCCATAGTTTCTATCAGAGAAGGTAGGATGAAAACGTGTATCCACCCTTGTGCCTATATTACCTCAATGGCACATCGGGAATCCATGATTTGATTACCAAAACGTACATAAAGTGACTTAATAGAAAACCCCATTGTCACCACAGGTATCCACATGATAGACATACATCAAGTAATCTCAAATCCATAATATTCAACCTGATAATAATGAAACATTAAAGGGTGAGATTCAATTCAGCGTAACAAACGTAGAGAGGGATGAATATCATATGATTGCACTACATCAATAAATCTCATGGTACATCAAGCTCATGCTGGATCAAGAGCACGAGACAGATAGAGATAGAGATAGAGGGGGAGAAAGAGAGAGAGAGAGATCAAATACATAGCTACTGGTACATACCCTTAGCCCCGAGGGTGAACTACTCCCTTCTCGTCATGGAGATCACCGGGATGATGAAGATGGTCTCCGAAGATGATTTTCCCCTCCAGCAGGGCGCTGAAAAAGGGCTCTAGATGAGATGTCTTTCGATCATAGGATTGCAGCAGCGACTGAAAATTTCTAGGTTTCTTTCTAGGGTTTTTCTGATTTATACGATATTTCTGCGTCGGAATCACGCCAAATGAAGTCCTGAGGGGCCCATAATCTCAGGTGGCCCGACCTAGGGGGCCTAGGTTTGCCCCCCCCCCCCCCCGCGATACTTTGTCTAGTCCTTCTACGAAGCTGTGTGGGTCTCTTCTTATCCTAAATTTTCTTGGTATTTGGGCTTCGTTTGGTATGGATTTTCCGTGAAACAATAAATAGAAAAAAAACAGAAACTGGCATGGGCACTATCTTAATAGGTTACTTCCCCACAAAAGTATAGAAGTCCACCAAAATCATACAAAATCATTGTAGACATGGCATTAATATTTTATAAATTATTGATACGTTGGACACGTATCACATCGCTGCCTTTTAAACTTTTCACTCACCAGTGGGCCATGATGACGTGGCTCCTTACTTAACCCCTAAAACCCAAACCTAATACCCACTAACGCCTGGGCCTTGTGCAGCTAATTACTATTAGCTCAAATCAACACTAAGAGTTAATGTAGTCACTCACAATAGGCCCTCCCGAGGTAATCCACCTAATTACTTTAATTAACCTCTATTTAATTTAACTGTCACTGAAAACTGGGACCTGGTGGACCTAGTTGACCACTCATCTACAGACTTGACTAGCCCCGTTAATGACATGTGGGTCCCCTTTGACCCTATTGACGAGTCAACATTGACCGATCAACTACTGACTGGACCCCCTGGTCCCACTTGTCAACCTCTATAGGACTCTTGGTACACTTTTGTGTACCCATGGTAAATACCATTTAATATATTTTCGAATTAAATTATATTCAGAAAATCTAGAAAAACCATTTAAACTTTTAAAAAACATATGAATAGTATGTAACTCGGATGAAAATAATTTATATATGAAAGTTGATTAGAAAAATATAACAAATATGAATATGTCATCCACATACATGACAAACCTCTCTAATGTAATGAATGTGGACATTTTCACCTGGATCAATATACAGAATAATATGTGGAGCTAGGAAAGTATTGCCAGATATTCCCCCCTTCTTCTAAAATTTTTAGGGATGCATTAGAGCATATCCCCAACAAATATTTCCGTGACATGCATCAATGTTGCATTTGTATACCCATTATTCACTACTTTCTTCTCTCGTCTATTCTTTCGATAGACCCCGAGACCGTTGTTGACCCCAAGTATGACTACACTACCGATGACCCGTCCTTCTTGACGGAACTTTTAGGTAAGCAAAGCCCCTTGATCCTTTTGCTATCCCCTATTCCTTCTCTTTACTCCTTGCATTAGAGTAGCGATATTGTTACTACTTTATCTGTAGATAGGGATGGGCGTTCATTTTATTTGGTTAATTCAGTTTAGTTAATTTGGGTTTTATGAATTTTGGTTTATGTAAATGATAACTGAAATTATGAGAATAAAAATCGACACCAAACCTTAATGACCAAAATCGTCGGTTCGGTTTTTGCAGTTAACCAAAAAACCGAAGTACGTCTACACCATGTGTCTAAGCAATGTGTCATAAGCACCATCATAGCTATTTCTTATTTTCTTTGACATACTAGCATCTACTGTATTACTCAAGTAGTGGAGATCATGTGATCGATGTACTATTACTTGCATATTAGTTAGGAGTACATGGAATACTAATTATTCCCAGGATCGATGCACTAGTAGATGTATACATCGACATCCTATGAGTACTTCTATACTTTACATAGGAATACACTTGCAAACAAGTTAGACTATGATGCATGCAAACCAACACTATTTTAATCATATCATTTTTTGTGGGAGTATTTTAACCATATCTTACATGAAGTACTAATGGATTTAGTGTAGTTGTTCTAGAGTTCCATCAGTGGCCCTACACCCTTGTCCGTTTTTCGTGCTAAACTGTTAGGCCCTGATCCCCTCATGGCGATGATCATGGAAATACTCTATAGTATTATACTATACATGTTATATTAAAGTCGGGTCGGCTCAGAGAGTACCCGCGAGTGATTCATTGTGGGAGAACAATAGGGCAAACAGAGACCATCTAGGAGAGAGGACGGCATGGGCTCTAGTCATTGTCTCTGGTTATTTTATAATAATAAATTTAATTAGATTTGGGTATTTTATCTGAGACTGACCCTAGCATAAACGCACTAATCGTCGCGCGGGATAATGGTTTATGGGTCCCTCGGTGTCGTTAGTTCCTACCGAAATCTTTGTCAAATGTCATAGTTGAGTAGCACACACTCGGGTGAGCAGCATGTTGATGTGTATTTAGAGGTAGACTTGGTCCCGGTCGTCCATGCAACATGCAGGAGTGCTTAGGGTGATTGGACCATGAACCCTTCGCGCTTAGAATGTAGATCAATGTGTTGACTCTTTGGAGAGCATATTTATGATTTCGGCGTGTTGATCATCCAAGGTCGGGCATTACCCAGAAAAGTGTGTCCAGTCAGAGGTAATCGAGTGTATCGGGTAGATTGGTGCACCCCTCCAAGATAACGGATGGCTTGGATATGTATCCTGATCTTACTACTTGAACCGGCTACTTGATAAAACACACCGAGGTAATAGATAGATATACCCGGAGGTCGCTTTCCCACATGGAGACAAGGAGAGGATCTCTAGGTATGATAGCTATATGTCATGCAATATTATACTAAAACGCTCCTCTCTTCTATTGTTGGAAGGTGTAGTCTTCGGTAGGGTGTGGTTCCCCCCTTATTGTGGCATAGTTGTAGTTTAATCCAAATATAAAGCCCCATTCCTTTGATACCAATGCTCATTTATTATAATTCTAATGTAATTATTGCAAGTACTTTGGATGAGTACTCGCCATTTCTTTGCTACTCTTTTCATTCGACTCGGTTGCTGCAACAAATGGTAGCATGATACGCCTTCATCGTATCCACTTTTCCAAACTCTTTTGCCCTTGTTTTGGACTCTAATTTGCATGATTTGAATGGGACTAACCCGGACTGACGTTGTTTTTAGCAGAATTAGCTTGGTGTTATTTTTGTGCAGAAATAAAAGTTCTCGGTTGACCTAAAATTTCAAGAGATTATTTTTGGAATTAATAAAAAATACGGGCGAAAGAATCAACTGGAGGGGGGCCACCCACACGTGACAAGCCCACCAGGCACGGCCACCCCCCTGGTCGTGCCTGGCAAGCTTGTGGGCCCCCTATGTCTCCGCTGATCTCAATTCCAACTCCATATAATCCTATTCGAGGAGAAAAATAGAAAGAAGAGTTCATCGCGTTTCACGATACGGAGCCGCCGCCACCTCCTGTTCTTCCTCAGGAGGCCAGATCTAGAGTCCGTTTTGGGCTCCGGAGAGGACAAATCGATGCCATCGTCATCACCAACCATCCTTCATCACCAATTCCATGATGCTCTCTGTCGTTCGTGAGTAATCCCATCGTAGGCTTGCTGGACGGTGATGGGTCGGATGAGATTTATCATGTAATCGAGTTAGTTTTCTTAGGGTTCGATCCCTAGTATCCACTATGTTCTAAGATTGATGTTGCTATGACTTTGCTATCCTTAATGCTTGTCACTAGGGCCCGAGTGCCATTATTTCAGATCTGAACCTATTATGTTTTCATGAATATATATGTGTTCTTGATACAATCTTGCAAGTTGTAGCCACTTATTATGAGTTATGATCTGCATCCCCTAGGGTGACAATAACTATGATTCTTTCCGGTGATTACCGTAGTTTGAGGAGTTCATGTATTCACTAAGTGCTAATGCTTTGGTCCGGTTCTCTATTAGAAGGAGGCCTTAATATCCCTTAGTTTCCATTAGGACCCCGCTGCCACGGGAGGGTAGGACAAAAGATGTCATGCAAGTTCTTTTCCATAAGCATGTGTGACTATATATGGAATACATGCCTACATTATATTGATGAATTCGAGCTAGTTCTGTGTCATGCTATGTTATAACTGTTGCATGATGAATGACATTCGGCATAATTATCCATCACTGATCCATTGCCTACGAGATTGTCACATATTAATCCTTGCTAAGTTACTTTTCTGTTGCTACTGTCACAATCACTACAAAACTGCTACTGTCACTTTTGCCATCGTTACCGTTACTTCCATACTACTTTGCTACTGAATACTTTGCTGTAGATATTAAGTCTTTCGGGTGTGGTTGAATTGACAACTCAGCTGCAAAAACTCAAGAATATTCTTTAGCTCCCCTTGTGTCGAATCAATAAGTTTGGGTTGAATACTGTACCCTCGAAAACTATTGCGATCCCCTATACTTGTGGGTTATCAAGACCTTTTTTTGGCGCCGTTGTCGGGAAGCATAGCTCTATTCTCTCAGTCACTTGGGATTTATATATGTTGATCACTATAAATAATTTCAAAGATCCAAAAACCAAGATCTATCCCTCTACTACGAGGGGAGGTAAGGAAATGCCATCTAGCTCTGCACTTGATTCACCTTCTGTTATGAGTAAGTTTGCGACACCACCACCTGCTAGTAATTCTGATATGTCTCAAGTAATTGATGATGCCACTTATACTATGCATGATGCTTATGATGATACTTTTCTTGATAATACTATGCCGTTGGGTGAATTTCTTGATGAACAAATTGCTAGAGTCAATGCTGAAACTGATGATACTTCTGAAACTAATGAAATTATTGAAACTGAACACTATGAGACACCTGCTAGACGTAGCTCTCCTAGATATGAATTGCCTGATATACCCAAGGGTTATGTTATGGAAGGAGAGGTAGCTAGGGACTTTCTTGCTTGTAAGGATAGAGATGATCTTAAGAAATTGATATGCAAGTGGAAAGAAAAATCTTTGAATGCTAGAATGAAATATGATCCTAAGTTTGCTACTTCACCTATCTTTGTTACTGATAAGGATTATGAATTCTCTGTCGATCCTAAGTTAATTACTTTGGTTGAATGTGATCCTTTCCATGGTTATGAATCTGAAAATGTTGTGGCAAATCTTACTAAATTGAATGATATAGCCACCATGTTTACTCATGAGGAAAAATGCATTATTGCTATATCCTTAATATGTTTCCTTTCTCATTAAAGGGTGATGCTAAGATGTGGTTCAATTCTCTTGCTCCTGGTTGTGTGCATAGTCCCCGGGATATGATATATTTCTTCTCTAAAAAAAATTCCTGCCCATAAGAAAAAAAGCTGCTTTGCAGGAAATATTTAACTTTTTGCAAATTGAAGAAGAGAGTCTCCCACAAGCTTGGGGGAGGCTTCTCCAATTACTTAATGTTGTGTCTGATCACCCTCTCAAGAAAAATGAAATACTTGATATCTTTTATAATGGACTAACCGATGCTTCTAGGGACCACCTACATAGTTGTGTTGGTTGTGTTATCAAGGAACAAACTGTTGAACAAGTTGAACTACTCTTGAATAATATATTGAGCAATGATAATGATTGTACTATTCCAGAACCACCTCCAAAGCCAACTCTAAAGAAAAGAGGTATTCTATTTCTCAGTCCTGAAGATATGCAAGAGGCCAAGAAATCTGTGAAAGAAAAAGGTATTAAAGCTGAAGATGTCAAGAATCTACCACCTATTGAAGAAATACATGGTCTTGATAACCCGACATAGGTAGTAGAGGTAAATTCTCTCCGTAGATTTGATGAAGGCGATATTCCTTATAATAAGTCTGCCAGCCAATGCTTGGATGAGTTTGATAATTTTGTTGTTAAGCTAGAAAATTTCAATGCTTATGTTAGTAGACAATTGAAACATAAAGCTTATATGCTTGATCGCTTAGGTGATTATATGAGTAGAACTATCAATGATCTTAAGCTTATTAGTAAACATGCTTCCATGGTAACCACTCAAGTAGAACAAGTACTTAAGGCACATAATGATTTGCTTAATGAGATGAATAGTAAGAACAATGATCATTCTGTTAGAGTTGTGACTAGAGGTGGTAAAATGACCCAGGAACCTTTGTATCCTAAGGGCCATCCTAAGAGAATTGAGCAAGATTCTCAAAGGAGTAATACTGATGCACCTAGTCGTTCCAGTAATAAGAGGAATAAGGATGATGATAGAACTTTGCATGCTGCTAGTGAACGTGTTATAGATGCACCTAAAAACCCAAATGATATTTCTGTCACTGATGCTGAGACATAATCTGATGATGAACATGAGCCTAGTGATAATATTAATGATGATGTTCATGTTGATGCTCAACCTAGTAATGATAATGATGTGGAGATTGAACCTGATGTTGATCTTTATAACCCACAACCTAAGAAAAAAAGATATGACAAAAGAGATTTTGTTGCTAGGAAGCATGGTAAAGAAAGAGAACCATGGGTTCAGAAACCCATGTCCTTTCCTCCTAAACCATCCAATAAAAAGGATGATGAGGATTTTGAGCGCTTTGTTAAAATGCTTAGACCTATCTTTTTGTGTATGCGCTTGACTGATATTCTAAAAATGTCTCCTTATGCTAAGTATATGAAAGATATTGTGACTAATAAAAGAAAGATACCGGAAGCTAATATTTCCATCATGCTTGCCAATTATACTTTTAAGGGTGGAGTACCAAAGAAATTGCGAGATCCAGGAGTACCAACTATACCATCCCTTCGAAGGGAATTATGTTAAAACTGCTTTATGTGATTTGGGAGCTGGTGTTAGTGTTATGCCTTTCTCTTTATATCGTACACTTGATTTGAACAATTTGACACCTATTGAAATCTCTTTGCAAATGGTTGATAAATCAATTGCTTTACCCATCGGTATTTGTGAGGACGTGCCTATCGTAGTTGCAAATGCTACTACCCAACGGACTTTGTTATTCTTGATATTCCTGAGGATGACAGTATGTCGATCATCCTTGGTAAACCCTTTTGAATACTGCAGGGGCTGTTATTGATTGCAACAAAGGCACTGTCACTTTTCATATCACTGGTAATGAGCATACGATACACTTTGTGAAGAAACAACCCCAAGTTCATAGTATCAACTCCATTGAAAAAAATCAACGATTATTATTGGAGACTTTGAATTCCCTCTTCCAACTATCAAGAAGAAATATGATATACTTATTGTTGGGATATGCATATCCCCATTGAGGTAATTTAGTGTTATTTGAAAATTCTCTGGTTTCTTGTTACTCGAAAGAAGTTTGTTAATAAGACTTGATCAACCTTATTGATGGTTTCCTTTTGATGAGCATGAGATGAATGAATTTAGAAAGCACAACTTTCTATACCCAACTTTTACTTTTTGTTAGTTAGAGAAAATAAAGTAAAAATGCTATTATTTTTCTGTTTTCTGAGTTTTCCGTGCATTAGAAAAATTACCTGAAAATAAAAGTTCTTCAAATGCCTTGAAAATTTAGTATGATTTTTTGGAATATTTAAAAATATGTGGCACTAAGCACACATGAGGGGGCTGCACCTGTGGGTCACAAGCCCACAGGGTGCGGCCACCCCCTGGCCACGCCTAGGTGGCTTGTGGGTCCCACGTAGGCCCCCTCCACTTATTCTAGCTCCCATCCACTTCTTCTTCCTCTAGAAAAAATCCCACAAATTCTCAAACCCGTGTTCTAGCTCATTTTTCTACCTTTTTCGATCTCCCTGTGCAAAGCTCCTTTCGCAAAACTGTTTTAGGAGATTGTTCTTTGGTATGTGACTCCTCCAATGGTCCAATTAGTTTTTGTTCTAGTGCTTTATATATTGCAAATTTTTGCTGCTATGGTGACCTTGTTCTTGAGCGTGCATGTGAAATTTGTATCGTCCCAAGTAGTTTTGATGCATGATATAGGCTCTAGGCACTTGTGGGAGTAGTTGCTATAAGTTTTGTTGAGTTCTATTCACCTTTATTTTGAGTCACTAAAATTTTTAGAAATTTTTCATAGAAAGAAAAATGTTGAGGCGAATATACCAAGGGGGCTCCTCGATCAAGAAGGCCCCGAGACTTGCAATACGCGAGCCCGACCTTGAACCACCGAGGGAAGCACAAGTGTGGCCTTGTGAATCGCCATCTAATCAATTCATGGTTGATGCCGGTTTGAAGGAAGAATTTTACGCATACGCACAAAATGCGGGCCTTGAAGATTTCCTTTCAGACCAGTGTATGCAATATTATCAACTCACGGATTCTTTCGTGCGGAGGTTTCAATTTTCATTCGGGCGTAATAAACCTTCCGTTCTATTAAATCTTTATGAACTAATCTTATACTATGGAGCTAGAGGATTTTAACCATGCGTGCAAAATTCCACAATGGGGCAGCTATAGTGATCTGCACAAAAATGAATATAATGATTTTCTTGCTAGCATCATTGCGGGAGAAACTAGAAATATTACACAGGCTACCTTGGGGAGCATTCATTTTCCTGCTATACATTATTTTGCTCTATTCATAGGTAGATGTATTAACGGTAAAATTGATCATAGCCAGCTTTGTGTCCCCGATCTTAATATTCTTAAGAGTGTGGTAATGGGTGATAGGCGATATAACTTAGGGGCCATTATTTGCTAGAAGGCTGCATAATAACTCTAAGGATGGAGATTTCTTTGCTGGGATTTATGCCACTCATGTAGCTAATTATCTCGGGGTACCTATACAGGGAAATGATGTTGAGTTACCACCTGCTTTTCTCGATTACGAG
This sequence comes from Hordeum marinum, assembly GCA_022496015.1. Taxonomy (NCBI): domain Eukaryota; kingdom Viridiplantae; phylum Streptophyta; class Magnoliopsida; order Poales; family Poaceae; genus Hordeum; species Hordeum marinum. Next base: position 414,768,205 of record CM039677.1, on the reverse strand, counting down.
GCTTTGGGGCGTTATCAGTTTCTTGAGAGGAATGAACAATCCCTCCTGTACCGACTAATTTTTTATAGACAGCGTGTTGTCCATATTACCCTTCCTGCTCATGCCTTCTTTGACTTTTAGGAAAATGGAGATATTTTATAACCAGAGAGGAGGCAAACGAATACGAGAGAAATACGAAAGCCGCTCGCCTCCACGCTGCAGTCATTCAGGTGGTTGTCGCCGCTGCCTAGTACAACCCCGACTATGACTTTGGATATCATCCGGTCCAGCCATGGCCCTAGACCAACTTAGGCCAGAAGCCTAAGCTTCGGGGAGTACATATTTTTCACCGACTTTACATTCATGTTCACACACTCATCTTAGTAGTCGGTGTTCATACCTTTTCATTGTACCATCCATAGTAGTTTATTTCTTCTTTCTGCTTTCTTCTTGTGTGCTTAATTAAATTTGAGAAAAATTCAACCAAAATAGTTATAGCTTTACCTTCTAGTTTGTTTAGTTGTAGCATTTCAGAGAAAACCCAAAAAGATTTTTCGTTCTCCTTTTGCTTGTTGGGATCTTTCCCATGTAAATAGTTTTTCTAATTCTTGTTTTGAATTTTCTTTCTATGGGTCGTAAGGAGAAGACCACAATGAAAATGTTGCGTGGCTCTCATATGCATTATTGTTTATCTATCAGAGAGCCCATATTACCTTGCCTTCTCCTTTGAGTTATTGTTTGCAGATTCCAGCTTAGTCCAATGCAGGTGCACTCTTATTATTATTCACACCGTTCGATCGTGCAAGTGAAAGGCAATAATGATGCTATATGATGAAAATATTGAGATGGAGAAAATCTGGTATGAACTCGACCTATTTTGCTTTTGTAAATATGATTGGCTCATCATTTCGAACTTAGTTCATTATGGGTGAAACATATTTGCAATGACAATTAGAGATTATAGTTACTCATGCCATGCTTAATTAGCTAAGAGTGGATAATGGTTTGTCTTGAGTGCCAACATGCATATTAAAATGCTTGTGATGTACTATAATAGGATGGTATCCTCCGCTGAATGATTCAAGTGGCTTGACTTAGCACATGTTCATGCATGTAGTTGAAACAAAATCAACATAGCCTCTATGATATTTATGTTCATGGTGATTTATATTCTACTCATGCTTGCATTCAAGGTTGGTTAATCTCAAAGCATGTTGATGACTGTTGTCGCTCTCTAGTTGGTCGCTCCCCGGTCTTTTGCTAGCCTTCACTTGTACTAAGCGGGAATGCTGCTTGTGCATCCAATTCCTCAAACCCAAAGTAGTTCCATCTGAGTCCACCATACCTACCTATATGAGGTATTCACCTGTCGTTCCAAGTAAATTTGCATGTGCCAAACTCTAAACCTTCAAATAATTATTCTGTTTTGTACGCCCGAATCACTCATGTAGCGACTGGGGGTGGTAAGTATCTTCCATGCTAGGTGGGTTATTCTCACGATATGTGTTGATTCCCTATCACTCAAGAGAAAGTCAATGGTATTCAGAATGCCCAGTTCCATGCTCAAAATCAAATCAAAATATAATGAAACAAAACTCCCCCAGGACTATGTTTGTATGGACGGTACCCGTGGATTCGGCTAGCCGTGGGTTCGGCTAGCGGTGGAGTTTGATTGATTGGTGGAGGGGGAGTAAAACCTTTATCTTTGTTTGGGAACCGCCTATAATGTATCTATCATGGAAGATGCTGAAATCTCTTGGTCGTTATTACGACAATGAAAGCATAACGCTCAAAATTGTTATTCATCCATGTTTTTAAAATCTTGAGTTGTGGCACCTCTCCAAATCAATGCTTCCCTCTGCGAAAGGCCTATCTATTTACTTTATTGCTGAGTCATCATCCTCTTATAAAAAGCACCAGTTAGAGAGCACCACCGTCATTTGTATGTTTTGCTATTAATTGATATTGAGTATGAGTGTGACTGGGTCTCTTTTACCATGAATTACAATGTCTAGTCAATCCTTGTTCTTTAGAGGTGTTGTGCATTTTTTGCGGTCTCACAAAGGGCTAGCGAGATACCATTATATCATATTGTATCATGATTGCTTTGATAAAAGTGTTGTCATCCGAGAGTTATTATTATTGCTCGCTAGTTGATTATGCCATTGATATGAGTTAATGTGAGACCTAAATGTTATTGTGAACATGGTTAGTCTATAATCTTTGCTGAAAACCTGAACATCAGTTAAACATATTTACAACAACAAGATCAAGCAGAGTTTGTAAAAGTTTTTCTTTATCACTTTCAGTTTATCAACTGAATTGCTTGAGGACAAGCAATGGGTTAAGATTGAGGGAGTTGATACGTCTCCATCGTATCCACTTTTCCAAGCTCTTTTGCCCTTGTTTTGACCTCTAATTTGCATGATTTGAATGGAATTAACCTGGACTGACGCTATTTTCAGTGGAATTGCATTGGTGTTATTTTTGTGCAGAAATAAAAGTTCTCGGATTGACCTGGAAATTTACAAAGATTATCTTTGGAATTAATGAAAAATACTGGTGAAAGAATTAACCGGAGGGGGCCACACACAAGTGACAAGCCAACCAGGCGTGACCACCCCCCTAGCCGCGTGTGGCAAGCTTGTGGGCCCCTTGTGGCTCTGCCGACCTCAATTCCAACTCCATATAATCCTACTCGGGGAGAAAATATCAGAAAGAAGAGTTCATCACGTTTTACGATACGGAGCCAGATCTAGAGTCCGTTTTGGGCTCCAGAGAGGGTAAATCGACACCATCGTCATCACCAACCATCCTTCATCACCAATTCCATGATGCTCTTTGTCGTTCGTGAGTAATCCCATCGTAGGCTTGCTGGACGGTGATGGGTTGGATGAGATTTATCAAGTGATCGAGTTAGTTTTGTTAGGGTTTGATCCCTAGTATCCACTATGTTCTGAGATTGATGTTGTTATAACTTTGCTATGCTTAATGCTTGTCACTAGGGCCCAAGTGCCATGATTTCAGATCTGAACCTTTTATTTTTTTCATGAATATATATATATATATATGTGTGTGTGTGTGTGTGTGTGTGTTCTTGATCCTATGTTGCAGGTTTTAGACACCTATTACGAGTTATGATCCGCATCCCCTAGGGTGACAATAACTGGGATTCTTTCCGGTGATTACCGTAGTTTGAGGAGTTCATGTATTCACTAAGTGCTAATGCTTTGGTCCGGTTCTCTATTAAAAGGAGGCCTTAAGATCCCTTAGTTTCCTTTAGGACCCCGCTGCCATGGGGGGGTAGGACAAAAGATATCATGCAAGTTCTTTTCCATAAGCACGTATGATTATATATGCAATACATGCCTACATTACATTAATGAATTGGAGCTAGTTCTGTGTCACCCTATGTTATAACTGTTGCATGATGAACGCCATCTAGAATAATTATCCATCACTAATCCATTGCCTACAAGCTTTTCACATATTGATCCTTGCTAAGTTACTTTTCCATTGCTACTGTCACAATCACTACAAAACTGCTACTGTCACTTTTGCCATCGTTACCATTACTTCCATACTACTTTGCTACTGAATACTTTGCTGCAGATATTAAGTCTTTCAGGTGTGGTTGAATTGACAACTCGGTTGCGAATACTCGAGAATATTCTTTGGCTCCCCTTGTGTCGAATCAATAAATTTGGGTTGAATACTCTACCTTCAAAAAAATGTTTCAGTCCCCTATACTTGTGGGTTATCATAGCACCAGAGATGCAGGTTACCCGACAGTGCTTACTATGTGGAGACCGATGTCAAGGAGTAGTCCAGAGGTCCCAGGAGGAGCCCTTGCCTTTCGATCTAGTGTCGTTGTTTTCGTCAACCTTCTTAAGGCCAAACTTGTTTAACTATGTATGTACTCCGGTAATATTTGCTTTCATGACTGATGTATTATGGGTTCTCGAGCCATGGCTTGTAATAAAATGATTTATGTTTATTTTCTGTCGTAGAATTGTGTTATGATATTTAAGCGAGTCACCATTCTTGATTGTGCATGAGGTATTTATGATTAGTGCATGGTTATAAATAGGGGTGTCATAGTGTTTCTCCAGATATTAGCTTTCTTGAGGCGAAAGAAAAGCTCCATCTGACTTAGGCTAGCCAGACAAACCACGGGCGCACCCAAGGGGTAGCCACACCCTGTCGATGTGGGGCCCTCGGCCACGGTTTCACGTTCATTCATTCTCCGGAAATTCTGATAATTCCAATAAAAATTCAAAAAAATCTAGTTGTTTCAGCTACATAGATTTTGACCTATATTTTGAAAAACAGTAGAAAACGAGAATTGACATTTGGTACCGGATTAATATGTGATTCCAAATAAATATTGTGTCAAAATCATTAATAAATGATTTAAATATAACATGAATATTTCACAAATTGTAGATATCTTGGAGACGTATCAGCAAACCAAGCTTAATACCTACTCGTTCATGAGTAGGTAAATGACAAAAGAAATAATTTATGAGGTGTGAATGCTAGAATAGAGAAGACCTTTGATCACATAGGCAATGATAACTTTCAAAACAAGTAGCATTATGCCATTAAGTTCAACATATCATTAATTTTAATAACAAGTAGCATTAAAGATAACCATCATACTGATACAATGTTCAACAAATTACTATTAGAAGAATGCATATAAATCTAAGAGTGATCCCCATACTGAATACTCGGTGCCAAAAGAGGGGAACATGCAATTTACTATGCAATTAAAAGTAAATATATATGCCCTTCATAGAGGGAAGCATGGATTAACATATGAGAGAGCTCATTTTATTAAAACAAATATTATTTATTTTGAGAGGCATACTTTTCCTACCATGGTTTAACGACAAATATTTTCAATATCTTCCATGCTCAACAGGTCAATGACAGTTTCCATGCTATTGCACTCCCCCTCAACCATGCCAGCACAAACCATGGCTAGCCAAAGCCACAGGTGTCTGTCAAATTTCAACTTTCTAGGGGACTGTCTTGTTTAAAAAAACATATTTTTGTTTTATTGTGACTGGGCATCCCTATCATCATACGCTTCCATAAATTTGACAACTCGAGTAAACTCTCATCATGAGTAAAACACATTTAGCATGGAATATATTGACCTCCCGCACCGCTCCATGCGCTATGCGGGCACTCAAAACAGAAGTTTATATGATGGTATAGAGGTGTCTCGTGCAAATTTACTTGGAATTGCTATTAAATACCATGTATAGTTGTATCGGTAGGTGTCGTGGACACTTTACGCATAATCTTGTTTTAAGGATTGGATGCACAATCGGAAATTCCTCTTGGTTTAGGAAATGGATAGCAGAAGACGGGGATGCAACCACTTTACCAAAGACAAGAACCACAATCTTTCATTCTCTAATAGTAACATTATGGAGAAAATAGGATCATGATGATAACCTTCAAACCTGAATACCACCAAGACTAAACTGAAGTTTATCAAACATATGTAAAGACGGGCCAAACCAATCATCCGTCCTTCACTAGGAGATAGTTATCACCACGACATACAAGGTTAAACTTAATAAAACTAATGCTCATTGTCATTATAATATAATTTCCTTGCTAGATAAAAGATATGCACTATCATAGTCTCACTTCTATTTGAATGGATTAAATAGCGGATGCATGTTTACTTCTCAACACATATAATAAATAAAGCACACGATAGTTAATTCATTCGTAAATTTTACCCCAAAGATATAAGTGAAGCACAAGTGTAAATAATCATACTTATTCAATGAGGGATTCTCCAAGATAGTGGGAACAATACCAATGACTAAATGTTGACCTCTTCCAACCCACTTTAAATGATAATGTAATCCATATGAAATGTGTCACCCTCCAAAATAGTGGGATCAATAATATCTAAAGTTGACCTCATCAAGCCCACTTCAATCATAATGTATTCATACTATAAAAGATATAAGTAAAGTTCATAGAGAATTCTACAAATAACATAAATATATAGAGACCAGTCACCAAACTAATAATATATAAGTGAAGCACATAAAACATTCTATAACATACTCGATAGATATAAGTTAAGTGTATGAAGAATTCTATAATGAACCAAGGACCATCAAGAATTAATCCAAACCAGCGTGGTGTATATTTATTGGGGAAAAACAAACAACTCTCCAAGGATTTACGCATATTATGTGCATAAACAAAAATATAGGCTGAACCCAGACATGTCAATATTTGTCAAGGAAGAACGAGGGGGTGCCTTCCGGGGCATACCCAAATTAGACGATTGAGTCCCCTTGGATATTACCTTGGGGTGCCTCAACATTACCTAAGATTTGATTATTTCCACTCCTTGTTATACTCATATCGATGTCTCACTTGGGTCTTAAAAACTTCATCAACACAAAACTCAACAGAACTAGTGACATAGGTTAATACACACAAAAATAAATCACCCAATCATATACTATCAAGACAAGTTGTATAATTATTTTCAAAAATATCTACTGGACACTATCATTCCACAATTTATATCCCCAATAAAAACCATGAAAACTCTAGAACAAGCACATAACAAAATTAGAACATCAATCTGTCAAACCAAAAAAAGTCTTAAATAATCTAATTAAAATGAATAATTATGTTACTAAAGAATCTGAAACATTAGTAAGTAACTAAGTATTTGTAGTTTCCTACTGTGTAAAAATCCAGGAATTGATCACTTGAGGTAAAAGTTTATGTTTCTACACAACACTTAACAAACATTCAATTGCAATACTTAAAGTCAAACCTTGGCACTTTATTTTTATGGAACAATAGTATATACAAGGGGATACTTGTTTTTATAAGAAACTTTCATGAACTTTTTTACATTGTTTTTATGAGCATGAACAAAAGTGTTCAAGGTCGACCGTCACTTCTTCAATGCACAACTTTCCAAACACTTCTATTTTTCAAAAACATTTTATTCTCACATTTTCTCTGTTTGTTTCAAAAAAATTAAACGAACACAAAAGAAGAAAAAGAATCTCTAAAACTTATGGGTTGTCTCGCATCCAATGTCGTCTTAAAGTCATTAAGATAGGCAAAAAGGTGCAAGTAATTTATATATTTTGCTTTTTTTTAAATACCGACAAAAAAGAAAGAGAACAAGAAAATAAAAACAAAATCTACTTGCTGATAAAAGCAAACAAACATACATGAAAATATTCATCCTATGTTATTACTACCCTGCAACGGTGCTAGAAAAGAGCTTGATAATTCCCAAGTGCGAGGAATCATCATAGCACTTTCCAAAGATGGAACGGGTAAGTAGGGAGTGTAGAACCCACAAAGGGATAAATGTAAGATCAAAATTCTCTCAGGTCTTATTTGCCACTGATACAATCTTATGTACACCAAACGTTCGCTTTATATATAAACAAGAAATAAAACTATGTTGTGGGTATAAAGAGGTAGCTTTGAAGAACATAACATAAAAGTAAGCGTTGCCTAAATAAATATATAATACAATACATTATAATACAGATAGAGAGTGTGGAATAGTGGTGGTAGGGTGTACATAGTTGTCCCTATGCAATTGACTAAGTTACTAGAGAGATGGGAAGTTTGTATGTGTGGGAGGCCTCTGCTAGCATGTCATCTCGTACTTGGAATTTTATGTACTTATGATTGAAACTATTAGCAAGCAACCACAACTATTACAAGTTCATTAAGGAAAAATCAACCATACATTAAGATATAATGCCCCATTTCAATCCCACATGATTAATTTCTATGGTAAGGAGAATTTTATGTTGCTCTCGCCCCCTAATGCATAGTCCTATCAAAGTACAACTAACCCAATGATGTGTGACGTGGCTTGAGACTGCGTTGGTATTTCCCCAAAGAGGAAGGGATGATGCAGCATAGCCACGATAAGTATTTCCCTCAGTTATGAAACCAAGGTATCAATCCATAGAGGCAGATCACGCACCCACATAAACATCACCTGCACACAAATAACAAATACTTGCAATCCCGACGCAAAAGAGAGGTTGTCAATCTCTCTAGGGTAAGATGATAGATTGGATTATGATAGTTTTGGCAAATAGATCTCGCAAGAACACAGAATAAACTAAGTAAACAAAAAGTGCAGCAAGGTATTTTTGGGTTTTTGGATTCGTAGATCTGAAAACAAAAAGGCAAAATAGTAGATCGGAAAGAAATATGTTGGAAAAGTAGACCCAGGGGGCGTAGGTTTCACTAGTGGCATTTCTCATGAGTATAGCACACAGTGGGAAAACAAATTACTGTTGGGAAATTGATAGAAAATCAAATAATCACGACAATATCCAGGCAATGATCATTATATAGGCATCACATCTAAGACAAGTAAACCGAAACTATTGTGGGTCTACTTCTATTACTCCACACATCGACCGCTATCCAGCATGCATCTAGTGTATTAGGTTCATGGAGAAACAAAGTAATGCAATAAGAATGGTGACATGATGTAGACAAAATCTATTCATGTAGGAATATACTCCATCTTGTTATCCTTAATGGCAATGCTACATGCGTGTCTTGTTGCCCCTTCTGTCACTGGGAAAGAACAACACAAGATCGAACCCATCACAAAGCACCTCTTCCCATGTCAAGGAAAATTGATCTAGTTGGCCTAACTAAACCAAAGATTCAAAGAAGAAACATGAGGCTATATGTAATCATGCAAATAAGAGATCAAAGAAGACTCAAATCATATTCATGGATAGAAAATGATCATGAACTCAAAATTTATCGGATCCCAACAAACACACCGCAAAAGTCATTACATTAAATAGATCTCCAAGATACCATTGTATTGAGAACCATAGAGAGAGAGAGAGAGAGGAAGTCATCTAGCTACTGCCTATGGACCCATAGGTCTATGGTGGACTACTCACGCATCATCAGAGGGGCACCTATGATGAAGATGAGCCCCTCTGTGATGTTGTTAGATTAGATCTCGAGGTTCTGGAACTTGTGGCGGCTGGAATTGTGTCTCGTCGACTCCCCTAGGGTTTCCTTAATATTTGGGAATTTATAGGGTGAATAGTCGGTTGAGGAGAGTCTCGAGGTGGGCACCCTCTATGAGGCCACGCTAGGGGCCTATGGCGCGCCCTAGTGGAGGGTGGCCACCCTGGGCCCCCTCTTTTGTTGTTTGGCCCATGTTGGTTCTTCTGGTCCTCAAAAAATCTCCAAAAAATCCCGTAGCGTTTGATCTTCATTTGGTACCGATTTTCTACAAAAGTAAAAAAAACTGGCACTTTGGCACTATGTCAATAGGTTAGTCCCAAAAAATGATATAACGTTGCTATAAAATGATTCTAAAACATCCAAGATTGATAATATAAAAGCATGGAACAAGCAAAAATTATAGATATGTTGGAGACGTATCAGCATCCCCAAGCTTAATTCCTACTCGTCCTCGAGTAGGTAAATGATAAAAACAGAAATTTTTGATGTGGAATGCTGCCTAACATGTTCATCATATATTCTTTTCTTTGTAGCATGGACATTTGGACTTTTAATGGTTCAAAGCAATAGTCTAGTTTTTGTTGGGAGACGTAGTAGTAAATCAAAAAAATTCCTACGATCACCAAGATCTATCTATGGAGAAACCAGAAACGAGTGGGGAGATATTGCATCTTCATACCTTTGAAGATCGCTAAGCAAAAGCGTTACAAGAACGCGGTTGGTGGAGTCGTACTCGTAGCGATTCAGATCGCGGTGGACTCCGATCTAAGCGCCGAACAACGACGCCTCCGCGTTCAACACATGTGCAGCCCGATGACGTCTCCTACGCCTTGATCCAGCAAGGAGGAAGGAGAGATTGAGGGAGAGCTCTGGCAGCACGATGGCGTGGTGACGGTGGAGCTGTGTGGACTCTGGCAGGGCTTCGCCAAGTGCTACGGAGAACGAGGAAGAGAAGGGTAGAGCTGTGCCGAGAGAGAGAGAAGTCGTGTCTCAAAACAGCCCCAATACCTTGGATACATAAGGGAGGAGGGAGAGGGAGGGCTGCCTTGGCCCCTCCTCCAAGGAGGAGAGGTTCGGCCGAACCTAGGGAGGAGTCCACCTCGCACAAGGGAGGTGGATCTCTTCCTTTTGAATCCTTTTCAGCCTTATCTCTTATCCTTAGCCCCATGGGCCCTTACGGAAGGTCTTGTCCAGCCCAATAAGGGCTGGTACACCTCCTCTAAGGGCCCACGAAGTCCTTTGGTCATCACACCCCTCCCGGGGGTCCTCTGGCACCCTCCCGACACTCCCAATACACTACCGATGAGCCCGAAAACTTTCCAGTGACGAAAACTGGACTTCCTATATATCAATCTTTACCTCCGGACCATTTAGGAGCTCCTCGTGACGTCCGGGATCTCATCCAGAGTCCGAACAACCTTCGGTAACCACGTACAACATTTCCCTATAACCCTAGCGTCATTGAACCTTAAGTGTGTAGACCCTACGGGTTTAGGAGACACGTAGACATGACCGAGACACCTCTCCGGTCAATAACCAACAGCGGGATTTGGATACCCATGTTGGATCCCACATGCTCCAAGATGATCTCATCGAATGAACCACGATGTCGGGGATTCAATCAATCCCGTATGTATTCCCTTTGTCTATCGGTATGATACTTGCCGAGATTCGATCGTCGGTATCCCTATACCTTGTTCAATCTCATTACCGGCAAGTCTCTTTACTCGTTCCGTAACACATCATCCCGTGGCTAACTCCTAAGACACAATGAGCTCATTATGATGATGTCTTACCAAGTGGGCCTAGAGATACCTCTCCGTCACACGGAGTGGCAAATCCCAGTCTCGATTCGTGCCAACCCAACAGACACTTTCAGAGATACCCGTAGAGCACCTTTATAGCCACCCAATTACGATGTGACGTTTGGCACACCCAAAGCATCCCTATGGTATCCAAGAGTTGCAAAATCTCATGGTCTACGGAAACGATACTTCACATTGAAAAGCTTTAGGAAACGAACTCCACGATCTTGTGCTATGCTTAGGATAGGGTCTTGTCCATCACATCATTCTCCTAATGATGCGATCCCGTTATCAACGACATCCAATGTCCATGGTCACGAAACCATGACCATCTATTGATCAACGAGCTAGTCAACTAGAGGCTCACTAGGGACATGTCGCGGTCTATGTATTCACACATGTATTATGGTTTCCGGTTAATACAATTACAGCATGAACAATAGAACATTATCATGAACGGGGAAATACAATAATAACCATTTTTTATTGCCTCTAGGGCATATTTCCAACAATCTCCCACTTGCACTAGAGTCAATAATCTAGTTACATTGTGATGAATCGAACACCCATAGCATTCTGGTGTTGATCATGTTTTTCTCGTGAGAGAGGTTTAGTCAACGGATCTGCGACATTCAGATCCGTATGTACTTTACAAATATCTATATCTCCCTCCTGAATGTAATCACGGATGGAGTTGAAGCGGCGCTTGACGTGTCTTGTATTTTTGTGAAACCTGGGCTCCTTCGCAAGGGCAATAGCTCCAGTGTTGTCACAGAATAGAGTCATCAGGCCTGACGCATTGGGAATCACTCCTAGGTCGGTGATGAACTCCTTCATCCTGACTCCTTCCTTTGCTGCTTCCGAAGCAGCTATGTACTTCGCTTCACATGTAGATGCCGCCATGACGCTTTGCTTTCTACTGCACCAGCTGACTGCCCCTCCGTTCAAAATATACACGTATCCGGTTTGCGACTTGGAGTCGTCCGGATCTGTGTCGAAGCTAGCATCGACGCAACCCTTTACGACGAGCTCTTCGGCACCTCCATACACGAGAAACATATCCTTCGTCCTTTTTAGGTACTTCAGGATATTCTTGACCGTTGTCTAGTGTTCCGCTCCGGGACCACTTTGGTACCTCCCTACCAAACTTATGGCAAGGTTCACATCAGGTCTGGTACACAGCATGGCATACATAATAGAGCCTATGGCTGAAGCATAGGGGATGACACTCATCTCTTCTCTATCCTTTGTCGAGGTCGGGCATTGAGTCGTACTCAATCTCACACCTTGTAACACAGGCAAGAACCCCTTCTTGGACTGATCCATATTGAACTTCTTCAATATCTTGTAAGGTACGTGCTTTGTGAAAGACCTATGAGGCGTCTCGATCTATCTCTATAGATCTTAATACCTAATATGTAAGCAGCTTCTCCAAGGTGCTTCATTGAAAAACATTTATTCAAGTAGGCCTTTACACTTTCCAAGAGTTCTATATCATTCCCCATTATCAGTATGTCATCCACATATAATATGAGAAATGCTATAGAGCTCCCACTCACTTTCTCGTAAATATAAGATTCTCCATAAACTTGTACAAATCCAAACACTTTAATCACCTCATTAAAGCGAATGTTCCAACTCCGAGATGCTTGCTCCAGCCCATAGATGGAGCGCTAGAGCTTGCATACTTTGTTAGCATCTTTAGGATCGACAAAACCTTCCGGCTGCATCATATACAGTTCTTCCTTGAGGAAGCCATTAAGGAATGCCGTTTTGACGTCCATTTGCCAGATCTCATAATCATAAAATGCGGCAATTGCTAACAGGATTCGGACAGACTTCAGCATCGCTACAGTGAGAAAGTCTCATCGTAGTCAACTCCTTGAACTTGTCGATAACCCTTAGCGACAAGCCGAGCCTTATAGACGGTCACATTACCATCCGTGTCAGTCTTCTTCTTAAAGATCCATTTATTTTCAATGGCTCGCTTAGCATCAGGCAAGTCCACCAAAGTCCATACTTTGTTCTCATACATGGATCCTATCTCGGATTTCATGGCCTCAAGCCATTTGTTGGAATCCGGGCCCGCCATCGCTTCTTCATAGTTTGAAGGTTCACCGTTGTCCAACAACATGATCTCCAGGATAGGGTTGCCGTACCACTCTGGTGCGAAACATGTCCTAGTGGACCTTCGACATTAAACAGTAACTTGATCTGAAGTTTCATGATCATCATCATTAACTTCCTCTCCAGCCGGTGCAGGCTCCACAGAAACATCTTCCTGTGCTGCGCTACTCTCCGGTTCGAGTGGAGGTACAATTACCTCCTCAAGTTCTATTTTCCTCCCACTTACTTCTTTCGAGAGAAACCCTTTCTCGAGAAAGGATCCATTCTTGGCAACAAAGACTTTGCCTTCGGATCTGAGGTAGAAGGTATACCCAATAGTCTCTTTGGGATATCCTATGAAGACGCACTTTTCCGCTTTGGGTTCGAGCTTCTCAGGTTGAAGTTTCTTCACGTAAGCATCGCATCCCCAAACTTTTAGAAACGACAGCTTGGGTTTCTTTCCAAACCATAATTCATACGGTGTCGTCTCAACGAATTTTGATGGTGCCCTATTTAAAGTGAATGCGGCAGTCTCTAATGCATATCCCCAAAATGATAGCGGTAATTCAATAAGAGACATCATAGATCGCACCATATCCAATAGAGTGCGATTACGACATTCAGACACACCATTTCGCTGAGGTGTGCCAGGCGGCGTGAGTTGTGAAACAATTCCACATTTCCTTAGGTGCGTGCCAAACTCGTGACTTAAATATTCTCCGCCACGATCAGATCGTAGGTACTTTATTTTCCTGTCACGTTGATTCTCTACCTCACTCTGAAATGCCTTGAACGTTTCAAAGGTTTCAGACTTGTGTTTCATAAAGTAGACATACCCATATCTACTCAAGTCATCAGTGAGGGTGAGAACATAACGGTAGCCACCGCGAGCCTCGATGCTCATTGGACCGCATACATTGGTATGTATTATCTCCAACAAGTCAGTTGCTTGCTCCATTGTTCCGGAGAATGGAGTCTTGGTCATCTTGCCCATGAGGCATGGTTCGCACATGTCAAATGATTCAAAATCAAGAGACTCCAAAAGTCCATCAACATGGAGCTTCTTCATGCGTTTGACACCAATATGACCAAGGCGGCACGGCCACATGTAAGTGGACTATCGTTATCAACCTTACACATTTTGGTACTCACACTATGGACATGTGTAACATCACGTTCGAGATTCATCAAAAATAAACCATTGACCAGCGGGGCATGACCATAAAACATTTCTCTCATATAAATAGAACAACCATTATTCTCAGATTTAAATGAGTAGCCATCTCGCATCAAACGAGATCCAGATACAATGTTCATGCTCAAAGCTGGTACTAAATAACAATTATTGAGGTTTAACACTAATCTCGAAGGTAGATGTAGAGGTAGCGTGCCGATGGCGATCACATCGACCTTGGAACCATTCTCGACGCGCATCGTCACCTCGTCCTTTGCCAGTCTCTGCTTATTCCGCAGCTCCTGCTTGGAGTTACAAATGTGAGCAACTGCACCGGTATCAAATACCCAGGAGCTACTACGAGCGCTGGTTAGGTACACATCAATAACAAGTATATCACATATACCTTTAATGTTGCCGGCCTTCTTTTCCGCTAAGTACTTGGGGCAGTTCCGCTTCCAGTGACCGGTACCCTTGCAATAAAAGCACTCTGTCTCAGGCTTGGGTCCATGCTTGTCCTTCTTCCCGGCAACTTGCTTACCGGGCGCGGCAACAGCTTTGCCGTCCTTCTTGAAGTTCTTCTTACCCTTGCCTTTCTTGAAACTAGTGGTCTTATTCACCATCAACACTTGATGCTCCTTTTTGATCTCGACCTCCGCTGATTTCAGCATCGAGTACAACTCAAGAATGGACTTCTCCATCCCCTGCATGTTGTAGTTCATCACAAAGCTCTTGTAGCTAGGTGGAAACGACTGGAGGATTCTGTCAATGACCGAGTCATCCGGGAGATTAACTCCCAGCTGAGTCAAGCGGTTGTGTAACCTAGACATCTTGAGTATGTGTTCACTGACAGAACTATTCTCCTCCATCTTACAGCTGAAGAACTTGTCGGAGACGTCATATCTCTCGACCCGGGCATGAGCTTGGAAAACCAGTTTCAGCTCTTGGAACATCTCATATGCTCCGTGTTGCTCAAAATGCTTTTGGAGCCCCGGTTCTAAACTGTAAAGCATGCCGCACTGAACAAGGGCGTAATCATCGTAGCGTGACTGCTAAGCATTCGTAACGTCTTAGACTGCTAGGAAAATGGGTGGGTCACCTAGCGGTGCATCAAGGACATACAATCTCTTGGAAGCTATGAGGATGATCCTCAAGCTACGGACCCAGTCCGCATAGTTGCTTCCATCATCTTTCATCTTGGTTTTCTTTAGGAACGTTGTTGGGGATATAACCCCACAATATGACCCACCATTAAGGTTCCGGGTCACATTGATGGCTCGTGAGCCGGCCCAAGGGTGAGCCGTAAAGTCTACGGCCCAGGAAGATAAGTGGCTCAAGGTGTGGGCCACAAGGTGGCCCGGACGGAGAAGACTCGGGCGTGTAAGCCGCTCAGGGACAGCTTGAACAAGAAGATAGAGGAAGACTCGGATAGACAATGAGACTCGGTTAGACAATTGTAAAGACTCGTGGTCCTGACCTCCTATACAAAGGCAGACCCGGGGCGACTTAGAGATCAGGTTATCGAGAACTAGGTCAACCTTTAGCTCCCTTGTAATCGATACAACAAGCAATACAAGAACAAGCAGGACGTAGGCTATTACCTCGACTTGAGGGGCCGAACCTGGGTAAACTCGTGTCCTTCGTCCCAATCAACCCCTTTGAGTCCATCACGTTACCGATGTCCTCGAATCCAAGTCCATTCACACGGACATCTGTCGTGATAAATCCATGACAGTTGGCACCCACCGTGGGACATGTGCTTGGTGGTGTTGAGTTCTCAAAGGGCTCTCTCCCAGGGCTTGAAGGATACGTGGTCAGAAGGATTAGCAAGAGTCGCCGCGGCCGGTTCTACATCGACGATGACGGCTGGGGGCTTGACGCCGAGTCCGTGGAGTATGGATTCCGGGTTCCGTTCGGCGGGATCCACGTTTTCATCAGAAGGGCTGGTGGATCTACACCCGGACCGGACATCTGCACCAACATCGTCGAGCCGGCTCGGTGTCTCCAATCTGCAAGTAACGTGCGGCCTGCCCGCGCCGATCCGAGTCAGAGGCATGTCTTTGTAGGCTTCACTCAAGGTATGGATCTGGAAGCATCCGGGTCAAAGGAAACCCTTGTTTATTCAGAAGATGAATCTTCAAGTGGAGAAATAGAATCAGTGTACCAGCTCCGCAACGACGGCCTTGGGGGCTACGACGATGCATACCCTGAGTCGGATGACTTTGAGTCAGATGTTATGAAACCTTCGGTTCATGCGGCAGTGTTCATGGCGGGATCAGCCACAGCCGCAAGTAACGCAGCCGCGGGAGCCGCCACTTCGGGTGATAACCGCCGCCGGCGGCTCAAGTTCTTGTGGAGCTGATGGATGAACTCGCGGCTCTCATGGCCACTGAAGTCACACCAGATAATCAAGCAGCTCAGAATCTAGAGATTGCAAGGATCAAGGGCCGGATGGCAGAGGAACGACAAAGGATGGCTGAGTTGCAAGTCCAGATGGAAGAAGAGGCAGAACGTATCAAGACAGATGATTTCCGTCTAGGGTTGGAGCAAATGTCAGCAGCGGCGGTACACCGGAGGAGGCATCATTCTCGTCTACCGGAGCATTACGAAGCGAGGAACCTCTTTAATACCCCTGGCGCAGGGCGAGCCGCGGGCGCGCCCGAGAGCCGCCCAACGAAACGGCCGGCGACTCATCCGGCCCAACGTAATCAAGCTTCACCTGGGGGCTTTCCAATGCCGGCGGGTCATTATTCTAACCCGGCCAAGAATATGGTAGCAGCTGCCACCCAGCTTGAGACGATCCCTATCCCGAATGAAGCACCCTTTGCAGAGGATGTGTGGAACGCCATCGGGTACTTGCAGACGGGCATGGCCGAGCACGAGAGATACGCTCATAGCCGGAGCTGTGTCCATTCAACCCCTTTTCCTAGCCGTAGTTTTAGCCGGCGCTACGAGTCACCATGAGGTTCAAGCAGCAACCATCACAGAGAGATTCCAACGGGTCATCGACCGCGAAGAGATACACAGACATGTGTAACCCATGCGGGAAGCCCGCAAGAGGCGCCAGCTAGGCCGGCTTACCAAGAGCCTGGGCCTTCCGTTTTTGTAGGGGCAGGAGTAACCCCCCAGGACGGGAGGGCTGCCGTGTCTATCGCCGGCTCTCCGGAGCGAGCGGTTGCCGAAAGACTTCAAAGGTCCCCGCAAGGTCCCAAACTACACCGTTGATTTACCCCCAGAGGCCTGGGTGGAAAGCTATGAACTGGCCATGGAGATGCTAGATGTTAGTGAGGCAGTTTGTGCCAAGTATTTTGTCATGATGCTTCAAGGCCCGGCTCATACATGGCTAAAGGGGTTACCACCTAATACCATCAATTCATGGGCAGAGCTCAGGGCTCGATTCATTAAAAACTTTCAAGGGACATGCAAGCAGCCTATGACTATTGTGGATCTTGATCACTGTGTCCAACAGGAGAGTGAGTCGGTTCATCATTGGGTACGGAGGGTCTCGACAATTATTCACTCATCAGAGTAGATCACGGCGGCTCAAGCGGTGTTGATCTTAGAGAAAAACTGCCACTTTATTCCTCTAAAGCAGAAACTTGGCTAGCTCAAGCGTACATGCCAGGACATGGGAGAGCTCATGACGGATCTCACGAAATACGCCGACTCAGATAGCATGAAGGATCTGGGTTCTGATGATGAAAAGGCTAGTCAAGGCAAGAAGGGAAACCAAGGCAAGGGTGCGGTAAACAATGGTAGCCAGAGTAAGCGCAAGAATCTAGAAGCAGGATCAAAGCTGGTGGCCAACACAAATGCCCAGCAGAATCATCCCAAGGGCAATAGGAGGTTTGGACCGCCCTCGGGCAGGGATAATTTTTCCTCGAACATGGAAGAGTTGCTTAAGCGACCTTGTCCAACTCACAGTTTGCCTGATAGGCCGGTAAATCATACATGGGAGAGTTGTTCTTTTATGCAGAAGTTCAAGCGGTATGTCACACAACCTAACCATCGCGGTGGCGGCCCGCCAGGCGGCCTAGGACATGGCGGATCAGGAGCCGGATTTGGTTCTGGCGGTTCAGCATCCGGTCATCCGGGTCAGGATACTCACGGGGGACAGCAGCCGCCCTCTGGTAATAATAATCAACAACAGCAACAACATCAGAATCAGTCCAGTTTTCAGAGTAACCCGAAGTAGATCAGCTCCGGGCAGTACCACGTCTTCACGACTAGTCTCAATAGATGGGACCAGAAGTTGCGAAAACGGGCGGTCAATGCGGTTACGCCGGCTCTTCCACAGTATCTAAAGTGGTCTGAATATGACATAACATGGAGCCGTGAAGATCACCCGCCACGCGTTGATGACCCGGGGCGGCTGGCTTTGGTTGTAGCCCCCCAAGTGTGTGGATATATGTTGAACAAGGTGCTCATAGATGGCGGCAGCAGCATAAACATCCTTTATTATGACACCTTTCGGTGGATGAAATTGCTCGACAAGGACTTAAAACCTTCGTCCACTGTTTTTCATGATGTGGTGTCGGGTAAGTCGGCGCATACGATGGGTAGGATTTCTTTGGAAGTGGCTTTTGGCGATGAATACAACTACAGAGTGGAGTCCTTATGGTTTGAGGTGGTTAAGATCAAGAGCCCTTATCATGCGTTGTTTGGATGGACGGCTTATGCTAAGTTCATGGCTCGGCCCTGCTATGTTTACTTACAGCTCAAGATGCCTAGCTTAAACGGTACCATCACCGTTCATGGTAACCGAAACACGGCTATTGAGTGTGAAGAAGGAGATGCGGCTTACGCAGAGTCCAATTGTGCCCAGGAGGAGCTTAAGTTTTATAAGGAGAATGTTGATCCAGAGGATATGGCCCCCCTGAAAAAGCCAACCACGGAGGTTGAGCCACCCCTCAAGTTTTCAGCAGATGATACTAAGGCAGTAGATTTCAATCCGGGCGACTCATCTAAGCAGTTCATCATTGGAGCTCATATGGACCCAAATAGGAAAGCGCGCTCATCGAATTCATCCGTGACAATCGGGACATCTTTGCATGGAAGACCTCTGACATGCCAGGTGTACCGAGAGAATTCGCTGAGCACAACCTTAATGTGGATCCAAAGTTTAAGCCGATCAAACAGTTTTTGCGGCGGTTCAATGAGGAGAGACGCAAGGCTATTGGGGAAGAAGTTGCCCGTCTCTTGGCTGCAGGTTTTATTGTTGAAGTTTTTCACCCGGAATGGTTGGCTAACCCAGTGTTGGTGCTTAAAAAGAACGGCACATGGCGTATGTGTGTGGATTACACAGACCTTAACAAGGCTTGTCCAGCTGATCCCTTTGCCCTCCCACGTATTGATCAGATATCATTGATGCTACAACAGGATGTGAAAGCTTATGCTTCCTGGATGCTTATTCCGGTTATCATCAGATCAAGATGGCAGTGAAAGACCAGGAGAAGACGGTGTTCATTACACCCTTTGGGGCGTTCTGTTATGTCTCTATGCCTTTCGGGCTCAAGAGTGCCCAGGCGACTTATCAACGGTGTGTACAGAACTGCCTTCACAGTCAAATTGGCCGTAATGTTCATGCTTATGTGGACGACATCGTAGTCAAATCCAGAAAGAAGGAGACTCTTTTGGAGGACCTAAAGGAAACCTTTGACAATCTCCGGGTCTACAAGATGATGCTTAACCCGACCAAGTGTGTCTTTGGGCTTCTAGCAGGAAAGCTTTTGGGTTTCTTGGTCTCTGAGCATGGCATCGAGGTTAACCCGGATAAAATCAAGGCTATTACTTCTCTAGGAGAGCCGGCGTGCATTAATGACGTTCAGCGCCTGGTAGGGCAGATAGCTGCGTTGAGCCAGTTCATAAGCCGCCTTGGAGAGAAGCTTATTCCTTTATATCAGATGATGAAGAAGACAAACAAGTTTGTCTGGAGCAAAACGGCAGGTGAAGCACTTGAGGCGCTTAAGAAACAGCTGACTGAGCCGCCAGTGTTAGCCGCTCCGGCTGAGAAAGAACTGTTGCTCCTTTATGTGGCGGCTAACAACAGGGCAGTCATCGTTGCAATTGTGGTCGAGTGCAAGGAGGCTGGGAAGGAGTACCCCGTGCAAAGGCCGGTTTATTATATCAGTGAGGTCCTAGCAGAATCCAAGCAAATATATCTGCATTGGCAGAAGCTGGTATACGGAGTTTTCATGGCCAACTGCAAGTTAAAACACTACTTTCTAGGGCATCAAATAACTGTGGTCAGATCTGCTCCGTTGGGGGATATTATCCAGAACAGAGAAGCCATAGGGAGGATTGCTAAGTGGGCCTTAGAGCTGGGACCTCTTAATTTAATGTATGTTCCTCGCACGGCGATCAAATCCCAAGCTTTGGTGGATTTCATAAATGATTGGACAGAGTGTCAAGCTCCCGAAGAAAAGCCGGATAACACATATTGGACTATACACTTTGATGGATCCAAGCAGTTGGAGGGGTCCGGAGTGGGGGTTGTTATGACATCCCCCAAGGGTGATAAGTTTTGTTATGTGCTCCGGCTGATGTTCCCCTGCACTAACAATGCGGCTAAGTACGAGGCTTTGCTTCATGGTCTTAGATTAGCCAAGGAGATGAATTTGAGCCGGGTCAGTTGTTTGGGCGACTCAGATCTAGTGGCTCGGCAAGTTTCTGGCACTTGGGACTCCAAAGACCCGCGGATGGCGGCTTATAGGTAGGCGGTTGATATTATTGCGGGTCACTTCAAAGGGTATCAGGTAGATCACATTGATCGTCGCAAGAACGAGGCGGCTGATGCTTTATCACGGCTAGGTTCCCAACGTAAGTCGGTGCTGCCTAAAGTCTTTCTGGACGTCTTACACCATCCGACTGTCACGATACCTTCAGAGGAAGATTTGGTTGTTCCTGATCCGGAGGCAGAATTGGTGGCGGCTCTGCACGCTATCCCTGATTGGACGATTCCTTATTTGGCCTATTTGACCCGGGGCGAGTTACCTGAGGATGAAGACCTAGCCAGAGAGATCACCCGGCGCTCTAAGTCCATGACGATAGTTAATGGTGAGTTGCATAAATGCAGTGTAACAGGGGTTTTCCAATGTTATGTTTCACCAGCGGAGGGCCGGTAGATCTTGAATGAAATTCATGCTGGTGATTGTGGACACCATGCCGGCTCGAAATCTTTGGTGGCCAAGGCTTTCCGGCATGGGTTCTTCTGGTTAACGGCTCACAAGGATGCAGAGGATTTAGTCCGCAAGTGTGACGGCTGTCAGAAATTTGGCCGGCGTGCTCATGTTCCGGCTCAAGAACTTAGGATGATACCAATCACTTTGTTGTTTGCAGTCTGGCGGTTGGACATGGTCGGGCCCTTCAAGAGATCCAAGGACAAGAAAACGCACCTCCTGGTGACGGTTGACAAATTTACCAAGTGGGTAGAGGCAGAGCCGGTCAGCAAATGTGATGTGGCTACAGCGGTTCTATTTATTAAGAAGCTGATCTACCGTTTTGGTTACCCGCACAACTGTTGGAAATATGCCCTAGAGGCAATAATAAAATGGTTATTATTGTATTTCCTTGTTCATAATAATTGTCTATTGTTCATGCTATAATTGTGTTAACCGGAAACCGTAATACATGTGTGAATGCATAGACCACAACATGTCCCTAGTGAGCCTCTAGTTGACTGGCTCGTTGATCAATAGATGGTCACGGTTTCATGACCATGGACATTGGATGTCGTTGATAACGGGATCACATCATTAGGAGAATGATGTGATGGACAAGACCCAATCCTAAGCATAGCACTAGATCGTGTAGTTCGTCTGCTAAAGCTTTTCCAATGTCAAGTATCGTTTCCTTAGACCATGAGATTGTGCAACTCCCGGATACCATAGGAATGCTTTGGGTGTGCCAAACGTCACAACGTAACTGGGTGGCTATAAAGGTGCACTACGGGTATCTCCGAAAGTGTCTGTTGGGTTGGCACGAATCGAGACTGGGATTTGTCACTCCGTGTGACGGAGAGGTATCTCTGGGCCCACTCAGTAAGACATAATCATAATGAGCTCAAAGTGACTAAGGAGTTAGTCACGGGATGATGTATTACGGAACGAGTAAAGAGACTTGCCGGTAACGAGATTGAACAAGGTATAGGGATACCGACGATCGAATCTCAGGCAAGTATCATACCGGTAGACAAAGGGAATTGCATACGGGATTGATTGAATCCCTGACATCGTGGTTCATCCGATGAGATCATCGTGGAGCATGTGGGAGCCAACATGGGTATCCAGATCCCGTTGTTGGTTATTGACCAGAGAGGTGTCTCGGTCATGTCTACGTGTCTCCCGAACCCGTAGGGTCTACACACTTAAGGTTCGATGACGCTAGGGTTATAGGGAAATGGTATACGTGATTACTGAAGGTTGTTCGGAGTCCCGGATGAGATCCCGGACGTCACGAGGAGCTCCGGAATGGTCCGGAGGTAAAGATTGATATATAGGAAGTCCAGTTTTGGTCACCGGAAAGTTTTCGGGCTCATCGGTAGTGTACCGGGAGTGTCGGGAGGGGTGTGACGACCAAAGGACCACATGGGCTGTTAGATAAAGTGTGCCATCCCTTATTGGGCTGGGCAAGGCTTTTGCTAAAGGCCCATGCGGCTAGGGATAAGAGATAGGGCCAAAAAGGATTTAAAAGGAGGAGATCCACCTCCCTTGTGGGAGGTGGACTCTCCCTTTAAATCGGCCGAACCTCTCCTCTTTGGAGTAGAGGCCAAGCCAGCCCACAATGTCCCTCCTCCTATATATACTTGAGGTTTTCGCTGTTTTGAGACAAGATTTGATCTCTCTCTCTCACGGCGAAGCCCTACCTCTCTTCTTCCTCCTCCGCAGCGCTTAGGCGAAGCCCTGTCGGAATACCTTGCTATTCCACTAGCACCACGCCGTCGTGCTGCTGTTGGAACCCTTCCCCAACCTCTCCTTCCTCCTTGCTGGATCAAGGCGTAGGAGACGTCACCGGGCTGCACATGTGTTGAATGTGGATGTGTCGTCCGTTCGGCACTTGATCGGATCTACCGCGATCTGAATCGCTGCGAGTATGACTCCATCAACCGCGTTCTTGTAACGCTTCCGCTTAGCGATCTTCAAAGGTATGAAGATGCAATCTCTCCCCACTCGTTGTTGGTTTCTCCATGGATAGATCTTGGTGATCGTAGGAATTTTTTTGATTTACTACTACGTCTCCCAACAGAACATCATTACTGACGATGGTACAAATCTATCCAAGGGGGTTATGAAGAAATTCTGTGATGAAGAGCATATCCGGCTTGACATTTCAGCCATGGCACATCCACAGTCCAATGGTCAGGCGAAGCGCACCAATAAGGAAATTCTAAGAGGGATTAAACCGCGCCTTATGGTTCCTTTGCAGCGAACGCCCGGGTGTTGGGTCGAAGAATTACCCTCCGTCTGATGGAGCATCAGAACCACCCCTAACAGGTCCACAGGTTTCAAGCCCTTCTTTATGGTGTACGGCGTCGAGGCCGTCTTACCCAGCAACATCCGACATGACTCGCCAAGGGTGGCGGCTTACGTTGAGACAAACAACGAGACGGCACGCCAGGATGCACGGGATGCTTTGGAAGAGGCACGAGAGTTAGCAGCGGCCCGATCGGTGATTTATCAACAAGACCTGCACCGCTATCACAGCCGCAGGGTCAAGACCCGGACATTCCAGGAGGGCAACTTGGTGCTCCGGCTGATTCAAGACCAGACAAATATGCATATGCTGTCATCTCCATGGGAAGGACCCTTTGTGGCAGCAGAAATCTCAACAATGGGTCATATTATCTCATTGATATTCGAAACGACTCAGATACGACGGGTTAGGAGACCCGTCGGCCATGGAACATCGCGCATCTCCGGCCCTATTTAACTTAAAGGGTATCGAGACTCACCATTGTACACTATCATTGTACATATCATAGATGTATAAATAAAGAAGCCTCTGTTGTTTCATACATCCTCATATGGAAAAGATTACATAGTATTCCGGTTGATGCGTCAACTGAGATTGGCAAACGGCAGTAGATGCCTATCAGCCAAGCATTATGCCACAAAATCCCGGCTCAGTAAAATGAGTCGCGGAACCA
The DNA here is from genome assembly GCA_022496015.1 of Hordeum marinum. Taxonomy (NCBI): domain Eukaryota; kingdom Viridiplantae; phylum Streptophyta; class Magnoliopsida; order Poales; family Poaceae; genus Hordeum; species Hordeum marinum. The sequence goes on along the minus strand of CM039677.1, from coordinate 414,743,961 downwards.
GGCATTATGCCACCAAAACCCGGCTCAGGAAAATGAGTCGCGGCACCAGGCCTTATGCCACAAAATCCCGGCTCAGGAAAATGAGCCGCGGCACCAGGCTTTATGCTACAAACCAAAATACCGGCTCAGGAAAATGAGTCATGGCAAGGGAGGCTTCTTACCTCTGGGTACAGCTTCTAACGCCTATCCGCCGGCGGGTCATGCCGTATTGCTGAGGGGGGCTTCTTACCGACGGGTATCGCTTCTAACACCCTATCAGTTGGCTTTATGCCATCTCCGGCTAACCAGTTTAGCCACGGTTATGAGAGGTTTTTTATCGACGGGTAGCTAACATCTCATGACCCGCGAACGGCGGCTTATTACCTCCGGGTACAGCTTCTAATGCCTATTAGCCAGCGTAAGCCATGTAAAAAAAGCTAAGGAAAATTAGTTGCGGTGAACGGCGGATTCTTACCTTCGGGTACAGCTTCTAACGCCTATTAGTTGTTCTTATAAAAATCCGTCTAAGGAAAATTAGCCGCGGTGAGGGCGGCTTCTTACCTTCGGGTACAGCTTCTAATGCTTATCCACTGGCGTTTACACCATATTATTACCTTCGGGTGTATCTTCTAAAATGCCCTATCGTCTAGGCTTTACGCCATCTCCGGCTGACCAGATTAGCCATAATTACCAAAAAGGGAGTCACCACCTCCGGGTGTAGCTTACCTAATCTTGGCTGCAGGTGTCTTCTATGATGACAAGGCAAGTCTAAATGATTCAAAGCATACAAAGACAAATGGCAGCCAAAAACCGGATCATCTTATAAAAACATCATGACAAGTTTCATCTAGCTATTACACTCCCAAAGGAGATCAAAATTTCAGACAAGTTTTTCAGCCGTCACACGGCGGGTTAAGCTGATACAAGTTCTTAAAGCAGAAGCTAATTAGCTGACGGGTCATCCTGCACCGCTCTTTTGTGGCCCTGATCTGGAGGTTGTCCAAATCCCAATTGCAGTTTGTTAGAGCCGCAAAAGAGCCTTCAAAATAAGGTGACAGGTCAAGATCTGGAGCAAAGAGGTCCTTACTCCGAGCAGACGTCAAGTCTTTGCACTCATACAAAGGACCGCTGACTCTCTTCTGCTCCGGGTCATAGGCTGCTTGATAAGTTGACAGATCAACCTCCTCCGCCAAGACAGAAGCTAACACCCGAGACTCCTTCATGCACCGGCTGTAGTCAGCATCAATAAACTCCGAGCCGTCATCTTTTCTTGAAGGGAAGCCCTCCATCATCTCGGCGGCTGTTAGGCCCGAAGCAAAGGCCAAAGCCCGGCTGATGCCCGCAATGGCCCCTTGGCGGGCGGCTGATTTCTTGAGTTCGGCGATCTGTTTCGGCATGGTGGAGAAGAGCTCTAAGACGCCCCTGAGAGTCACCGGAATTTTATCCTTATATTGCACAGCCTTGATAGTGCAGATTGCACCATAGTACAACTACTCAGTTAAGGTATAGATGGCCTTCAATGGCAGCAGGCTATCAGAAGCCAACTGCCGGCTTCTAGGACCTGTATAAACCGGGCAATTCAGATGAGTCGCCAGTCTAAGTAAAGATGAAGCCATTTGAAACAGAAAGTTGTCAGAAGCTTACCAAAGAGGGCGGCTGACATCTTGCTTATGTGGCGCTTCAAGCCTTGGAGTTCATCCGCCACAGCTATCAGCCGCTGGTCGGCGTCATCCGCCCGTTGGGTCAAAGCGGTCTTCTCATATTCAGCTGACTCCTCAAGAGCAGCAAAATCAGCCTTGATTGTGGCCAGCTCTTCAGAGAGAAGCCGGGACTTTTCATCGGCGACGCTGCGGGCTTCTTGTTGAGCCGCCAGGTTGGTCTTCAGGTCCATCAACTGCGATCCGGCTTCATTTAAGGCTTCCTGTGACATATCAAAATACAGAGTAAGTTGCCAGAATGGAAATCGTATCAAATGATGAAGGTTAAAGACAAAGTTATACAAGTCTCAAGCAGATTGCAAGCAATATGTTTGACACTTGGGGGGCTACTGTATATTTGATCTTTGAGAAATCAATACAGTTTCGGCTCATCTTCATCAAAGTTAATCCGGAACTTGGGAGCTACAATATGGCTCTTCAAATTGAATTATAATAAAAGCTCCGACTCAACGTTATCAAGTTTGAGTCGGCCCTTGGGGGCTACAAGTGGTTCTTCAGGCTATCTACATTAAAGCTCCGACTCAACTTTATCAAGTTTGAGTCGGCCCTTGGGGGCAATGGATTTGGATTTTCTACAAAGGATCAGAAAAGACCCGGTTCAACTCTTAAGCTAGGATTGAACCAGCCCTTGGGGGCTAAGTAAGGTTATAGCAAGAGGAGGAGTACCTCATATTTTAGCTTCATCAAGTTGACCAGCCGAAGTTCTAGATCTCGGCTGGTGGAAAGCCGGTTCGTATACCCGACATGGAGTTCTTCGGCCGTCATCTTCTCAAAAGAAGAGTCGAAGTCCAGATTCTTGGAGGCCTCGGCCGACTCTTTATGCTTGGTCAGTACGTGAACCGGAGGAGACTGAGGATCAGAACCGGTGATCGTGACTTTCGGAGTTGCAGTGGTCTTGGCAGGACTTGGCGGTTTCAAGGACCCCTTAGAGGGCTCTCCGGGATGATATCTTCAGCAGCCAGCTCACTGGAGGCAATGGGCGGATCTACATCCGGTTGTGGCTCCTTCGGTTGTTCTTGCTTCGGTTCTTGAGCAGCAAGGCCGGGGGAGAGCTTGTTGGTCTTCCGACGCTTGGCTTCAGCACTACAAGATAGAAAGATCAAAATCCAAAGGATATTACTACCCTACAAAGAACCGGATGTTAAGTGCAAAAACACTTACAACGGGTTGATCTTGGGAGGCGGCAAAGCGGTCGCCGAAGAGTCGCCAGAAGAGGGCGATTTCTGAGATGAAATTTAAGAAAGATGAGACAGCACCAAGGTTACAAAAGAGAAATGAATCAAACAGGAGCACATACCTCTGCGGGGCGTTTCTTCGGAGCCGGCGAGTTCGGCAAGCCAGACATAAGCTCAGTGGAGCTGGCGCTCCGGGTCTGGCGACGTTCAGCCTGTTGTTGCTTTTTCAAAAGAAATTCGGGAGCCATATAAGCGAGAGGATGAGAAAGAGGAACATTTTCTAATAACCCGCCACGGCTTTCGGGGGACAAAATACTCTAAGCCGGAAGAAACATAGTTTACCTCAGTGGCGTTGGCACTGCTGGTCTCCATGTCATCCTATGAGTAAAACAAGCATTGGTAAAACAGGAAGGCAAAGTATCAAACAGACAACTAAAATTTTACCTCTGAGCTGGATGGCAGTGGCGGGTCAAACCATTCCTCTCGCGGGGCGTCTCTCTTTGGCTTCTTGGCTGGAGCCTTCTTCTTGATCTTCTTCGGAGGAGGGACGTATTCCTTCTTCCAGAAATCAGAGTCGGCATGCGAAAATAAACCGGAGAAGAGTAATAGATCAGCAAGGTACAAACAAAAATCCAAGAGACGGATGGAAAGAAATTGACTTACATCTGGAGCCGGATTGTTGACGCTAAAAGGCGTCAGGCCAATGGCGCTGCATGAGTCAGAGGCTTCATGGATAAGGCTCCGGATGACAGTGGTGATGTCATCCTTTGTCAGGGTTGATTGACTGAAGCATAAGGAGCTGTCATACTTGCCTTCATATTCACACATAAGCCGGCTTCTATGGCTTAAGGGCATGATCCGCCAAGAAATCCAGCAGCGGATCAAATCCAATCTAGTTCAACCATTGGTCGTGAGTGCCTTGATCTTGGCATGACCCGGCTCATAACTGGCACGTTCCGAAGCTGAGAGCCAACCAAGAAGTTCTGAATCTGTCCCGAGCCGGGAGGGACGATAACCCAACAATGGGCGCTCATTCTCAGGAGAGGTGTCCTTGCAGTAGAACCAAGTCTTGTTCCAATCCTTCGGATGACTCAGCATCTACGCAGCCAGAAAGATGATGTCTCTGCGTCGTTGAATGGAAATACCGCCAAGCTCTAGACTCGGACCACTTTTCATTTTGGTTTGGCGGTTGGCGTAAAAGAATTCTCGAAACAAACCCACAGACGGCTTGATTTGCAGGTAGACTTCTCAGAGCACTTGGAAATTGCATATGTTTGAAACGGAGTTGGGGGCCAAGTCTTGAGGATGAAGCTTGTATAGGTGAAGAACATCACGGAAGAATTTCGAGCCGGGTGGCACGAATCCTCGCTCGATATGGCCAGAGAAAACTACTACCTCTCCTTTTTGGGGAGAGGGCCGTCTTTTGTCACTTGGAACCCGCCAATGAAGGACCTCCTTGGAAGGAAGAGTGCTCGCGCCAACAAAATCCGTTAAGTACTCTTCCGTGATGCAAGACCCGACCCAGTTGCATGAGTTGGAGGCGCGAGACATACTGGCGGCTTAAAGACTATGCAAAAATAAAGATTCTGTGACTGGCGGCGAGTTAAGAACAAGCAGATATCTGTGACGGCTTACAATTTTAAGGGCTCTACAAATACTATGCCATAGTCCGACTGATGAGAGCCGGAGAGGCCTGGCGGTTCAACAAGGAAAGGAGGAGCAAAAATCGGCTAAGTCCTGAAAACAGGTTTCGCAAACTACCACTACAATTACAGATCTACAAAAGTAGGAAAAAAGGTTCTTATTCTTGACCTAGCAAAGAAGAGATGAATCGGAAGAAAGAAAACAGAGCCACGATGATCCGCGCATTGCGTACGGCCGCCCCATACACGACGGCGCGGCAAGGATGCGCGTTAAAGGCGTCAACAGCATCGGGAGTGCACCGACGATGGTGCGGATGGAGCTGAGCGGTGGCGGTGGAGCTTCTGCAAACCCTACTATGGTGGCGATGGATCTAAGGAGGAGCTTGGGCTTATCAATGATGGAGCGGCGGACACGGAAGAAGCTCTGGATCGACACAGGTTGATGCAGCGGCCTGGTTGATGACGATGCGAAGACGGCGTCGGAGCAGGGAGTGCTGGAGCGGAGACGATGAGCGGAAGACAATGAAGGGTGAGCGGGAGAAGGAAAGTTTCCACCCGCAACAGGTTTTATTTAAAGAGAAGACAAGGCGGGCACAAAAATCTAGGCGACGGAAACCATTTGACCGAGGCGGACGCCTCGATTTTCGGGCTGACCATTTAATTAAAGATTTGGGGGCACGTCAGCGGATCTTTCTTGCAGGGACCACGCGACGTCACGCCGGGTCATCACCGGGCGACTCGCCGAAGAGCAGAAGAAAGGGGTGAAGTGAGCCAGCTCAATTCAACCTGGGGCCTAATGTTGGGGATATAACCCCGTAATATGACCCGCCATTAAGGTTCCGAGTCACATTGATGGCTCGTGAGCCGGTCCAAGGATGAGTCGTAAAGTCTACGGCCCAGGAAGATAAGCGGCTCAAGGTGTGTGCCGCAAGGTGGCCCGGACGAAGAAGACCCGGGTGTGTAAGCCGCTCGGGGACAGCTTGGACAAGAAGATAGAGGAAGACTCGGATAGACAATGAGACTCGGTTAGACAATTGTAAAGACCCGTGGTCCTGACCTCCTATACAAAGGCAGACCCGGGGCGACTTAGAGATCAGGTTATCGAGAACTAGGTCAAGCTTTAGCTCCCTTGTAATCGATACAACAAGCAATACAAGAACAAGCAGGACGTAGTCTATTACCTCGACTTGAGGGGCCGAACCTGGGTAAAATCGTGTCCTTCGTCCCAATCAACCCCTTTGAGTCCATCACGTTAGCGATGGCCTCGAATGCAAGTCCGTTCACCCGGACATCTGCCGTGATAAATCCACGACAAACGCGTTGAAGTTTAGGGTGACATTCGCGTTGGCCATTGGATCTACAATATATATTGTAAAGACAATTTTAGACTAAGTTCATGATAATTAAGTTCACATAATCAAATTATTTAATGAACTCCCACTCAGATAGACATCTCTCTAGTCATCCAAGTGATACATGATCCATGTCAACTAGCCCGTGTCCAATAATCACGTGAGACAGACTAGTCATCCATGGTGAACGTGTTCCGTGTCCGAGGCCATGTATGTACATGCTAGGCTCGTCAAGTCAACCTAAGTGTATCACGTGTGTAAATCTAGCTTACACCCGTTGTATGCGAACGTTAGAACCTATCACACCCGATCATCACGTGGTGCTTCGGAACAACGATCCTTAGCAACAGTGCACAGTTAGGGTGAACACATTTCTTGAAATTTTATTGAGAGATCATCTTATTCACTACCGTCGTTCTAAGCAAATAAGATGTAAACATGATAAACATCACATGCAATCAATATAGTGACATGATATGGTCAATATCATCTTGCTCCTTTGATCTCCATCTTCGGGGCACCATGATCATTACTATCACCGGCACGACACCATGATCTCCATCATCATGATCTCCATCATCGTGTCTTCATGAAGTTGTATCGCTAACTATTACTTCTACTACTATGGCTAACATTTAGCAATAAAGTAAAGTAATTACATGGCGTTTATGATTGACACGCAGGTCATACAATAAAATAAGACAACTCCTATGGCTCCTGCCGGTTGTCATACTCATCGACATGCAAGTCGTGAATCCTATTACAAGAACATGATCAATCTCATACATCACAATGCATCACATCACATTCTTTGGCCATATCACATCACAAGGCATATGCTGCAAAAACAAGTTAGACGTCCTCTAATTTGTTGTTGCAAGTTTTACGTGGCTGCTATAGGTTTCTAGCAAGAACGTTTCTTACCTACGCCAAAACCACAACGTGATATGCCAATTGCTATTTACCCTTCATAAGGACCCTTTTCCTCGAATCCGATCCGACTAAGGTGGGAGAGATAGACACCCGCTAGCCACCTTATGCAACAAGTGCATGTCAGGCGGTGGAACCGGTCTCACGTAAGCGTACGTGTAAAGTTGGTCCGGGCCACTTCATCCCGCAATACCGCCGAATCAAGATAAGACTAGTAACGGCAAGCAAATTAACAAGATCGACGCCCACAACAACTTGTGTTCTACTCATGCATAGATTCTACGCATAGACCTAGCTCATGATGCCACTGTTGGGAACGTAGTAGTAAATCAAAATTTCCCTACGACCACCAAGATCAATCTATGGATAAACCAGCAACGAGTAAGGGAAGAGTGCATCTTCATACCTTTGAAGATCGCTAAGCAGAAGCGTTACAGGAACACGGTTGGTGGAGTCATACTCATAGCGATTCAGATCGCGATCGATTCCGATCTAAGCGTCGAACAATGGCGCCTCCGCGTTCAACACACGTGCAGCCCGGTGACGTCTCCTACGCCTTGATCCAGCAAGGAGGAAGGAGAGGTTGAGGGAGAGCTCCGGTAGCACGACGGCATGGTGGCGGTGGAGCTACCTGGCACTCTGGCAAGGCTTCACCAAGCACTATGGAGGAGGAGGAGAAGGAGGGATGGGGCTGCCCGAGAGAAAAAGAGAACTCGTGTGTTTGGCAGCCCAAAACCTCCACTATATATAGGAGGAGGGGAGGGGAGGGGCACACCCCCTAGGGATCCCACCCTAGGGAGGCGACCAGTCCTAGATGGGTCTTGGCGTGGCGGCCAGAGAGGGAGAGGGGATGGCGGCGCCCTAGGCTGGCCTAAGGCCCATCTAGACCTAGGGTTTGCCCCCTCTCCTCCCTTGTTGCACCTTGGGCCCTTGTGGGGGGCACACCAGCCCACCTAGGGGCTGGTTCACTCCCACTTGTGGCCCATGCAGCCCTTTGGGGCCGGTGGCCCCTCCCGGTGGACCCCCGGAACCCTTCCGATGGTCCCGGTACGTTACCGGTGATGCCCGGAACACTTCCGGTGACCAAATACTCACTTCCTATATATGAATATTTACCTCCCAACCATTTTGGAACTCCTCGTGACGTCCGGGATCTCATCCGGGACTCCAAACAACCTTCGGTAACCACGTACAACATTTCCCTATAACCCTAGCATCATTGAACCTTAAGTGTGTAGACCCTACGGGTTCGGGAGACACGTAGACATGACCGAGACACCTCTCCGGTGAATAACCAACAGCGGGATCTGGATACCCATGTTGGCTCCCACATGCTCCACGATGATCTCATCGGATGAACCACGATGTCAGGGATTCAATCAATCTCGTATGCAATTCCCTTTGTCTATCGGTATGGTACTTGCCCGAGATTCGATCATCGATATCCCTATACCTTGTTCAATCTCATTACCGGCAAGTCTCTTTACTCGTTCCGTAACACATCATCCCGTGGATAACTCCTTAGTCACATTGAGCTCATTATGATGATGTCTTACCGAGTGGGCCCAGAGATACTTCTCCGTCACACGGAGTGACAAATCCCAGTCTCGATTCGTGCCAACCCAACAGACACTTTCGGAGATACCCATAGTGCACCTTTATAGCCACCCAGTTACGTTGTGACGTTTGGCACACCCAAAGCATTCCTACGGTATCCGGGAGTTGCACAATCTCATGGTCTAAGGAAACGATACTTGACATTGAAAAGCTTTAGCAAACGAACTACACGATCTTGTGCTATGCTTAGGATTGGGTCTTGTCCATCACATCATTCTCCTAATGATGTGACCCCGTTATCAACGACATCCAATGTCCATGGTCATGAAACCGTGACCATCTATTGATCAACGAGCTAGTCAACTAGAGGCTCACTAGGGACACGTTGTGGTCTATGTATTCACACATGTATTACGGTTTCCGGTTAATACAATTACAGCATGAACAATAGACAATTATCATGAACAAGGAAATACAATAATAACCATTTTATTATTGCCTCTAGGGCATATTTCGAACAGTTTTGACATGAAAACTTAGTACTCAAGCATATCAAAAAACAACCATGTCTTTCAAAATACCAACGCTAAAGCAAGTTATCCCTAGCCCATCATGCTCAATCATTGATATATTCATGTAGGAATAGACCCCATATTGTTATCCTTAATGGCAAAAATTCATGTGTGTCTTGCTGCCCCTTTTGTCACTAGGAAAGAACACCGCAAGATCGAACCCATCACAAAGCACCTCTTCCCATGGCAAGAAAAATCCATCTAGTTGGCCTAACTAAACCAAAGATTCGAAGAAGAAATACGAAGCTATAAGTAATCATGCAAATAAGAGATCAAAGAAGACTCAAATCGTATTCATGGATAGAAACTAATCATGAACTCAAAATTCATCGGATCCCAACAAACACACCGCAAAAGTCATTACATCAAATAGATCCCCAAGAAACCATTGTATTGAGACTCATAGAGAGAGAGGAAGCCATCTAGCTACTGCCTAAGGACCCGTAGGTCTATGGTGGACTACTCATGCATCATCGGAAAGGCACCTAAGATGAAGATGGACCCCTCTGTGATGGTGTTAGATTGGATCTTGAGGTTCTGGAACTTGCGGCGACTGGAATTGTGTTTTGTCGACTCCCCTAGGGTTTTCTGAATATTTGGGAATTTATAGGGCGAATAGTGTTGACGGGTGTCCCGAGGTGGGCACCCTCTACCAGGTCGCGCCAGGGGCCTCTGGCGCACCCTGGTGGAGGGTGGCCATTGTCGTGGGAACGATTCCAACAATAGATTGGGGTAGGATAACTGAGCATGATCTATCGAGATGCAAATGGGTGACATGGTGGTTTTAGTGAGTTCGGGCCTCTCACGGTGGAGATAACAACCCTACGTCTTGTGCTCCGGAGAGGCTTTGCTTATCTGTCATGAACACGGAGTTACATGGTGTATTTGAGAGAGAGAGAAGGTAGAACGGATCTCCATGCCTGAGCTAAGTCCTGAGACTAATGGCGAGAGAGCCAAGGAAGAAAAGTGCCCGCCCTGAGCTATGCGGTGAGGGGTGGCTTATATAGAGTGCGCCACCCCCTCACCTCCTATGTTACAAGATGGGGCATTGATGCCATAATTTCATCCCACTATGAAACCTCCAGTATAAGGATGATGTCTCGACTACCTTGTGGGTTGCTGGTCATCGCATATCCGAATGAGTTAGGATGTCGAGTGTTTGACTGTCATCCGAGTGGAGGGAATGTACATTTCCGAGTAGATAGTATGTATGTATTTATCTGGACCCACCTGATGTGTGGACCCCATGCTGTTATGATATTTCGACCCTTCATGGGCTACCTGTTTTGTGTATCCCCAATAGTAGCCCCTGAGACTCTGACTGATTGTTGGCAGTCGATTGGAGTCTACTGAGTTTGTTGAACTTGAATGTTGTTGTCGGACCTGACCGAGCAGAATATTTATTTATTTCTCTTCTAGTGGGGGCACGCTGAGTGCACCCACTAGGTGTAGTCCTCGAGCCTCTATCGGACTAGATAAGTTGGGCAGAGGGTTTAAGTCTTCTAGTACGGAACTGAACTAAATAGGTTAACTCTGATGCGCTTGGCGTAGTAAGTTGTTGCAATCTGGAGCCAAATCAGTTGGACTGATCTTTGTGCGATGGGTACGGTAAATAAATATAGCCTGGAACTGGGCCAGTCAGGTAAATCTTCAATGTGCTTTGCGTGTTGAATGCTTATTGACTCTGCCTTATATGAATTCTGGATCAAGGCTAAGTCCCCGAGTGTGGATGGTGTCCTCACTCGGAGAGGTTTTTAACTTACGCGATACGGAGTCGCAGCTAAGCCCCCGAGTGTGGATGATGTCTACACTCGGAGTGGTTTTCAACTTAGGCGATACGGAGTCGCAGCTAAGCCCCCGAGTGTGGATGATATCCTCACTTGGAGTGGTTTTAAACTTAGGCGATACGGAGTCGCGGCTAAGCCCCTGAGTGTGGATGATGTCCTCACTCGGAGTGGTTTTGGGTTTTTAACTTAGGCGATACGGAGTCGCAGCTAAGCCCCCGAGTGTGGATGATGTCCTCACTCGGAGCGGTTTTTAACTTAGGCGATACAGAGTCGCGGCTAAGCCCCCGAGTATGGATGATGTCCTCACTCAGAGCGGTTTTTAACTTAGGCGATACGGAGTCGCAGCTAAGTCCCCGAGTGTGGATGATGTCCTCACTCAGAGCAGTTTTAAACTTAGGCTATGCAGAGTCGCAGCTAAGCCCCCGAGTGTGGATGATGTCCTCACTCGGAGCAGTTTTTAGCTTAAGCGATATGGAGTCGCAGCTAAGCCCCCGAGTGTGGATGATGTCCTCACTCGGAGTGGTTTTTTAACTTAGGCGATACGAAGTCGCGGCTAAGCGGAGCGACCGAGTGACGATGGAGCGTCCAGCTGAGTGACGGCGCGCAAAGCGACTGACTGACGAAGGAGCATCCAGCTGAATGACGGCGCGTGGAGCAACCGAGTGATGAAGGAGCGTCCAGCTGAGTGACGGCGCGCGGAGTGGCCGAGTAACAAAGGAGCGTCCAACTGAGTGACGGCACGCGGAGCAGCCGAGTGACAAAGGAGCGTCCAACTGAGTGACGACGCGCGGAGTGGACGAGTGACGAAGGAGCGTCCAGCTGAGTGAAGGCGCGCGGAGCGGTTGAATGACGAAGGAGCATCCAGCTAAATGACGGCGTGCAGGATGGCCGAGTCCATCTTGTCATCGAGGAGGCGTCTGAACAAGTGGAAACACACGAATGATCGTCGCGGTGACTGAGCCTGAGTAGCGATGAAGATGGCGCATAGATGTGTCGAGTGATCACTTAACCTGTGTTTGAAAAATAGCACAAGCCAGCATAAACATCTCTCAATCTAATTTGATATTTTCTAAAATAATTTGTGTAAATAACACCTATAGACACCCGTTAGGTGTTCCGGGTGCTTGCTGGTCCTAAACGTGCAAGAGTCTAAAAGAGTGAAGGATCCGATTGAATTGAGTACTAAACCCAAATAAGGCGGAAGTGAAGTGTTCCGACATTTTTGAGCACTGGACCCAAATGAGGCGGAAGTGAAGTGTTCCGACATGAAAATAAACAACCGAGCGCAGAGGTAAACTCGATGGCGTGGCCTTTGAGTGAACGTCATGTGCGACTTACTTGACACTCGGTAATGCACAAATATTATTTAATTAAATGCAGCGTTTGAAGAATGACTTAGCTGTCTGACGGCGTACGAGCGGTCAAATGATGAAGATGTGCCTCACGGAGCGGCGACGCGCGGAGCGGACGGGGGATGAAGAAGTCCCTCACGGAGCAGCAACGCGCGAAGCGGCCGAATGTCAAAGGAGCGTCCAACTGACTGACAGCGCACGGAGCGGCCGAGTGACGAAGGAGTGTCCAGCTAAGTGACGGCGCGCGGAGCGGCCGAGTGACGAAGGAGCGTCCAGCTAAGTGACGGCGCGCAGAACGACCGAGTGACGATGGAGTGTCCAGCTGAGTGACGACACTCGTAGCAGTCGAGTGACGAAGGCGCGCCTCACCGAGTGGCGATGCGCGGGGCTGCCGAGTGATGACGACGCGTCCAGTAGAGTGACGTCGCGCGGGGCGGTAGAGTGACGAAGGCACGCCTCACTGAGTGGCGAAGGAGCGTCCAGCTGAGTGACGGCACGCGGAGCAACCGAGTGACGATGGAGCGTCCAGCTGAGTAACGGCGCTCATAGCGGTCGAGTGACGAAGTCGTGCCTCATCGAGTGGCGATGCACGGGGCTGTCGAATGATGACGACGCGTCCAGTAGAATGACATCGCGCGAGGCGGTCGAGTGACGAAGGAGAGTCCGACTGAGCGCTGGCGCGTGAAGCGGACAAATGACGAAGGAGCGTCCAGCTGAGTGACGGCGCGCGGAGCGACCGAGTGACGAAGGAGCGTCTAGCGGAGTGACGGCGCGCGGAGCGACCGAGTGACAAAGGAGTGTCCAGCGGAGTGACGGCGCGCGGAGCAACCGAATGACGATGGAGCGTCCAGCTGAGTGACGACGCTCGTAGCGGTCGAGTGACGAAGGCATGCCTCACCGAGTGGCGATGCGCGGGGCTGCTGAGTGATAACGACGCGTCCAGTAGAGTGACGTCGCGTGGGGCCGTCGAGTGACGAAGGCGCGCCTCACCGAGTGGCGATGCGCGGGGCTGTCGAGTGATGATGAGGCGTCCGGTAGAGTGACGTCGTGCGGGGCTGTCGAGTGACGAATGCGCGCCTCACCGAGTGGCGATGCGCGGGACTGTCGAGTGATGACGACGCGTCCAATAGAGTGACGTCACGCGGGGCTGACGAGTGACGAAGACGCGCCTCACCAAGTGGATGCGTGGGGCTGTAGAGTGATAACGATGCATTTAGCAGAGTGACGACGCACGGGACGACCTAGTGATGAAGACGCGTCTGACAGGCGACGATGCGCGAAGCGGCCGAGTAACGAAGATATGTCTCGTCGGAGCGGCGACACACGGCGCGAATGAATAATAAAGGTGTGTTCGCTGAGTGCCGACGCACGCGACTGACTGATCGGCGTGAGGCAGCCGAGGGAAGATGTTTCACCGAGTCGCTCGATGCTAAAATTGGCTTGTGCGAAAATTCGCCACATGGATTATCCGAATGGAATGTCCCGTCCGAGTGAATGCAGAAGTTTTGGTTCGACTGGATTGTAAGCTGAACATGACCTCTCCATGTGCGGAGTAACCGCTGCTAATGAGGAGAGTGCGGCCCGACGTGTACGGGGACGCGGATCGGCGTCTGTATCTGTGTCGCGTCTGGTCAATGCCTCACCAACGGATACTGAAGGGGCCGCCGCACGCGGAGGGCGTGGCCAGGGTCGGTACACCATCGCAGAGGCCGCCGTCGAGCCGGTGGATGGAGCAGCGCTGCCCACAGCTACGCTTCGTTGCTCGAGAGAGCCGGGTAGCCGGCAAGTTTGAAGGGCGTCGCGTCGTCCAAGCCAAGGCCCAGCGCGCGGCTGAGCCACGAAGTGCTGATGCCGGGGAGAGGAACATGACGCGTCGCTATTGCGGCAGCAGCCAAGTCGGGCCAGTGAGCCGACGCACGTGGACATCGCGTCCGCAGGAACCAGACCGTCCGTCGGGGCCATGAAGTGTATGCAGAATACGTTATGACGCATTGATGGTTGCCCACGTCCAGAATCTGCATGCAAGAAACTGAAACTGCATGCAAGAGACGTTAGCGCTAATTAAGCAAGAATAAAAACTAATCGCATGGAAGTTTCCCTTTTTCACGGCTCATTCACTGCTTGCCGTGGAGCTGGCCAGAACCGATCCTGCGGCCTTGTTATGCAATAAACTCGCTGGGAGCGAGGTCGGGGACACGGACGGCACCGGTGTTCGTGCGTAGGAGCATGGCGTTGGGTGCATGGACGAGGCCGGATACGGCGGACGTCGGAGCAGACGCACATGAGGCGGAGGCGGCAGACCGCGCCAGCATTCGTGCGCCGGAGCGTAGACGAAGCCGGAGACAATGACAGGTCGCTTCATCGAACGGGAGCTGAGCCACCGATCGAAACTGCATGAGGAGATCGTGTGCTCCCTGATCTTTTAGTATGAGTATTTTTCCTTCTTGTGGTCCAAGTGATGGGTGAAAATTCTAATAGTCAAGCATCTGGTGAAGATTGTTTGATCTTTGGGAGATCATCCCAAAAGAGCTTGGGTTGTTGAAGATTAAAAAAAAACATGTGCATCATGGCTCGATAGACGTCATGCTCCACGGTGGGCGTCAAATTTTGTGGGAACAATTTCGGCAATAGAGAGGGGTAGGATAACGAAGCATGATCTATCGAGATGTAAATGGGTGACACGGTGGTTTTAACGAGTTCGGGCCTCTCACGATGGAGATAACAACCCTACGTCTCATGCTCCGAAGAGGCTTTGCTTATCTGTCATGAACACGGAGTTACATGGTGTATTTGAGAGAGAGAGAAGGAGAACGAATCTCATGCCTAAGCTAAGTCCTGAGACTAATGGCGAGAGAGCCAAGGAAGAAAAGTGCCCGCCCTGAGCTATGCGGTGGGGGTGACTTATATAGAGTGCGCCGCCCCCTCACCTCCTATGTTACAAGATGGGGCATTGATGCCATAATGTCATCCCACTATTAAACCTCTAGTATAAGGATGATGTCTCGACCACCTTGTGGGTTGCTGGTCATCGCATATCCGAGTGAGTTAGGATGTGGAGTGTTTGATTGCATCCAGTGGAGGGAATGTACATTTTCGAGTGAATAGTATGTATGTATTTATCTAGACCCACCTGATGTGTGAACCCCATGCTGTTATGATATTTTAACCCTTCGTGGGCCTACCTATTTTGTGTATCCCCAACAGTCGGCCCCCTCTTCTATTGTTGTTTGGCCAATGTTTGTTCTGGTCTACAAAAAATCTCCAAAAATTTCCGTACTGTTTGAGCTCCATTTGGTACTGATTTTCTGTAAAGTAAAAAAACAAGCAAAAACAACAACTAGCACTTTGGCACTATGTCAATAGGTTAGTTCCAAAAAATAATATAAAAATGCTATAAAATGATTGTAAAACATCCAAGATTGATAATATAGCAGCATGGAACAAGCAAATATTATAGATACGTTAGAGACGTATCAATGTGATCCACACGCGCATTCATACGATGAGCAACAAAGCACAATAACATAACCACGAGATATTAAAACTAATTAACCAATTCACCCATAGGACAAGTGTAATCTACTCAAACTCAATAGTGATGATACAAATCATTAGATAATAATTAATAGCATAAAAACACATGTTAAAGTAGGGGATTACAACGGTTGTGGGTCGTTGAATAGAGGTGATAAAGGAGATGAAGACGGCGACGTTCATGAAGATGATCATCGTTGTTATGGTTCCTCGGTGACACATCGGTGTCACCGAGAGAGAGAGGGAGGGAGGGAGGGAGAGGGGAGGGGAGGGATAGAAATTTTTGATGTGGAATGCTGCCAAACATGTTCATCACATATTCTTTTCTTTGTAGCATGGACATTTAGACTTTTAATGGTTCAAAGCAATAGTCTACTTTTGACATTAAAACTTTAATACTCAAGCATATCAACAAGCAACCATGTCTTTCAAAATACCAATGCTAAAGCAAGTTATCCCTAGCCCATCATGCTCAATCATTGATCTATTCATGTAGAAATAGACCCCATCTTGTTATCCTTAATGGCAACGATACATGTTTGTCTTTCTGTCCCTTCTGTCACTAGGAAAGAACACTGCAAGATCGAACCCATCACAAAGCACCTCTTCCCATGACAAGAAAAATCGATCTAGTTCGCCTAACTAAACCAAAGATTCGAAGAAGAAATACGAAGCTATAAGTAATCATGCAAATAAGAGATCAAAGAAGACTCAAATCATATTCATGGATGGAAACTGATCATGAACTCAAAATTCATTGGATCCCAACAAACACACCGCAAAAGCCATTACATCAAATAGATCTCCAAAAGACCATTGTATTGAGACTCATAGAGAGAGAGGAAGTCGTCTAGCTACTGCCTACGGACCTGTAAGTCTATGGTAGACTATTCATGCATCATCGGAGAGAGAGAGAGAGGGAGGGGAGGGGGGGGAGGGAGGGAGGGGGGAGGGAGGGATGAGAGAGAGGAGGGAGGGAGGGAGAGGGAGAGGGAGATGGAGAGATAGATGGAGGGAGGAATGGAGGCCAAGTGAGAGGGAGAGGGAAAGCGGGAGATGGAGAGAGATGGAGAGCATAGACTTTTCCGCTGTCTCGAGAGGGAGGCGAAGTATCCTCGATAGATCGACTAGAGTCGAGCTATAGAGAGAGAGACTACGAGCCGATATAAGAATCGTAGGACTCGATATCTTCTTGTCTCTTTCTCGAGCGTCTTCAGGTTCTATCTTCTCGTCTCTTTCTTTCTCTAGAGAGGATAGGGAGAACGAGAGAGAGAGAGAGAGAGAGAGGCTCCCTCCATCTTGCTCATCCATGGCCTGCCCCCTAGATGGGCAGATGTTCTCCCCTCTAGTCATTGGCCTAAATAGCGCGGGAGGGGTGATAGCCGCTTCAAGATTGTACCTTCTCTCGCTATTTCTCACTGCTTTTCGATATTTTTTTCTGGTTGTAACTCCGATTGGTTTAAAATTTGAGGGGATTTTCTCCAGAAATTAGTTTTCTTCCAGTGAAAGCAGACCTCCTACCAACTTAACGGCAAGCCGCATGGGCTAGGGGCACGACTAGAGGTAGCCATGCCCCTGTCCATCTGGGCCCTCGGGGCAGTGTTTCGTGTTGAATCCTTCGCCCAAAATACTAATAATGCTAACGAAATATTCACAAATTTCAGATCGTTCTGAAACCATGAATTTTCTACCTATATTTCCAACAATATTAGAAGACATGAAGTGGCCTTTGGTATTGGATTCATATGTTAGTCCAAATAAATATTACGGTAAAATCATTAATAAATAATGTAAATACAACATGAATATTTCATAAATTATAAATACGTTGGAGATGTATCACACAACTGTCGTTAAAGTTGTAGAAGATTTTGAGGAGTCTAGACACGTTGTTGACAAGCCAAATCAGCATTGGACCCCAGAACAAACACATGATTTCTCCTCCCTTCTCTCTCCTCAATATGATTGAAGGACTGATTTCCCTCCCAATGGACGTACACATGTTTGGACATGCTCGTAGACATTTTAGGGTTGTCCGTTTTGTGAACCGCATTGGAGTTGCCCTTAACTATACGATTATTGCTCTGCATCCTCCCACCATGGATTGGCCTGGCTGGACTTGTGTAAGCTTCTTCCTTTATTGAAAAATAGTCTCTCGCTCCATTTTATATATAAAGCAACAACGCCCAAGTTACACGGCAAAATGTATAGTGTGGTGAGGCAGTCCTCTGATAAAGTAGATCCCTAAATAACTTGCCAACATAATCGCACACGACCTAGGACACCTACCCTCCACAACAACGCCCCCAGCAGGGGGAGCAAGCACCGCCGTTGTCAAACCCAAAAGAAAAGGGATTTTACCCAAAGACTCGCCATGAAGAGGGGAACCGTGATGATGTGCTCAAGAAGATAACGACACCGGCAAATGTCATCGTCGTCGATGCCAAAGAGTTGAGCTTTCGCTCGGCAGTTGACCTCTGTCATCATGAGACTCCCAGACTAGTCGCGGCGAGAGCCGACCTCCGTATCCAGATCTTAGCAGCACCACTATTGGACATCTATCATTCTAGCCACAATGATTGGCCATACAATTGATATTCATATTGGAAATGAACATATACCTATACATAACAAATCCTATGGTAGGTCAAAAATTTAGGGAATTTTTGCCTGCTCGACATTACACGAGTTATGAAAATGCAAGAAAGGATACTATAAATCTCGTCGTTAATTCGATTCTGAATAGAAAGATTAAGAAGGAAAAAATATTCAAAATAAATTATACAAAGAGTGTGCCCGAACCACCCATCGCTACAACCCTCGTCATCTAGACAATCAAGAAGCGTAGCCACCACTGCCGTCATGGAACCTGCGGGAAATTCACTATACGGACCACCATCTGAGGTCGTCGACCGGGCATCGATGTCTCGAGTCATCGCTAACATTCGACATCACAATGTACAACCACAATGGGAGGAACGAAAGACATCTCCTTTCGCCCCTAGCCCGACATTAGTCACCTGAGTTGGGTGAGCGCTACCATGGTAGGAGGCGTCCGACTTGCGTCCCCAGTCAATCGTCATGGACGAAGGGGGACACGACCTAGTAGCTGCCTATAACCACCGCCAAGCACAACCCACATTGGTCCCTAACCTTGATCAAGTTAAGCTCGCACGCCTACACACCTGTAGCCATCGGCGTCGATCTGACCTGGATCATAGCAGCATCAAGGGCACCTACTCGGGCCAACACCATAATGAAGCAACAAGGCAGGAGAACACTAATGTGAAGGCATACCAGCATGGACTAGGTCGGCCCTCTACACCTGCAATCGATCTAACGCCATCCACCACTGCAAAGCACATTTGTATCTCTCCGACAATAACCACTCCTCACTGATGATATGAACCACCTCCATAAAAAACATGTCGCTCGGCAACCACTGGAAGGAGCCCAAGCAGCTTCACCATGCGAGGCCCACAACGCCGGCACGTGCCTCGCCACCACAGCCACCCGCCACATGGCATCCGCCGAACTGGCACACTCCATCGAGGCAAAAACACATATTTGACCTTTGTGCGAAACTAATTCACGATATGAACTGCACTTGGAAAAAATTCACAAACTAGCCTTTTTGTGTGGCGCCTGGCAGTCGGGCGCTGCACTGCACTGTGCAGCGCCTCTATCTTAGGCTCTACACTCCGGCCAGCGTGACAGCCCGAGGCCAGGCGAGGCCCCACAGTATAATGTGCAACGCCTATGAGATAGGCGTTGCACTATATAATGTGCAGCGCCTAGCCCTTAGGCGCTGCACATTGACTTAAGCCACATCAGGCCAGCCCTTCCCAGGCAGTTCTTCCCTCTCCCAGGTAGTTCCTCTCTATCAACAGAGAGCAGCGGCGGCGCCCCCTTTGATCCCCCCCCCACACACACCCCTCTCAGATCTGGAGGTTTCAGCCGTGGAATCGATCTCTAATCCCTCCTACTAGGTAAACTCCTTCGTTCCCTTTCTTTTCCTCCATAAATTCGTTGCCATTTTAGAGATTTGTCCAAGATTGGATGGAACCCTTGATTTGCTTGGTTTGGATCTTCATTTGTCCAAGATTGGGTGTTCTGATTTAGGATGTGTAGTATTGTTCATTAGTTCACAATATATGACTCTTGTTAGTGAAACCCTAGATTGTTTATTTTTTTAGATATATATGAGATGCTTGTTGGGGAACGTTGCATGGGAAACAAAAAAATTCCTACGCGCACGCAAGATCTATCCATGGTGATGAGCACCTACGAGAGGGAGAGTGGATCTACATACCCTTGTAGATCGCTAAGCGGGAAGCGTTAAGAAACGCGGTTGATGTAGTCGAACGTCTTCACGATCCAAATCGCCGAGCGTCCCGCGATCCAATCACGATCCGTCCCGATCTAGCACTGAACGGGCGACACCTCCGCGTTCAGCACACGTACGGCTCGATGACGATCTCCGCCTTCTTGATCCAGCAAGAGAGAGCGGAGAGGTACAAGAGTTCTTCGGAAGCGCGACGGTGTTGTGGCGATGGTGGTGGAGCTATTCCAGCAGGGCCTCGCCTAAGCACCGCTGAAACCGGTCTAGAGGAGAAACTATGATCTAGAGGAGAGGGTAGCACGTGGCTGAAATTCTATGTGCAAAAACCCTAAAACCTCTAGTATATATAGGAGGAGAGGAGGAGAAGGCTTGGCCTCCAAGGGGCCAGCCCTAGGCTTTGGCCGAAGTGGAGGGAGGAGTCCTCCTCCTCCGCTCCTAGTCGGATTAGGACTCCTTCTTATTTTAGCCTTCTTGCCTTTTTCCACATTTTTCTCCTTGGGCTTTTCTTCCCAATCGCATGGGACCTTTGTGGGACTTCAACCAGCCCGCTAAGGGCTGGTATTCATCCTCCCACAGCCCATGTAGCCTCTTGGGTCAAAATACCCCTCCTGATGGTCCCCCGTTACCCTCGCGGCACTCCCGGTACACTGCCAATTAGCCCGAAACTTTTTCGGTGACCAAAATAGGACTTCCTATATATCAATCTTTACCTCTGGACCATTCCAGTGCACCTCGTGACGTCTGGGATCTCATCCAGGACGCCGAACAACATTCGGTCACCACCATACATAACTCTATACTACCGAAACGTCATCGAACCTTAAGTGTGCAGATCCTGCGGGTTCGAGAACTATGCATACATGACCGAGACACCTATACGCTCAATAACCAATAGCGGGACCCGGATGTCCATATTGATTCCTACATATTCTACGAAGATCTTTATCGGCCGAACCTCTATGACAAAGAATTCGGTTAATCCTATATGATGTTCCATTTGTTCTTCGGTATGTTACTTGCCCAAGATTCGATCGTCGGTATCTTCATACCTAGTTCAATCTTGTTGCCGACAACTCTCTTTACTCGTTACATAATACAAGATCCTGTGGCTAACACTTAGTCACATTGCTTGCAAGGCTTATTGTGATGTTGTATTACCGAGTGGGCCCTGAGATACCTCTCCGTCACACGGAGTAACAAATCCCAGTGTTGATCCATGTCAACTCAACAGACACCCTCGTAGATACCTGTAGAGCACATTTATAGTCACCCAGTTACGTTGTGACGTTTGATACACACAAGGCACTCCTCCGGTGTCTGTGAGTTGCATGGTCTCATGGTCATAGGAACATATACTTGACATGCAGAAAATTGTAGCAATAAACTGACACAATCATATGCTACGTTTATAGTTTGGGTCTTGTCCATCACATCATTCTCCTAATGATGTGATCCCGTTATCAAATGACATCTCATGTCAATGGCTAGGAAACCTTGACCATCTTTGATCAATGAGCTAGTCTACTAGAGGCATACCAGGGACATAGTTGTGTCTATGCATCCAGACATGCAACGTGTTTCCAATCAATACAATTATAGCATGGATAATAAACGATTATCATGAACAAGGAAATATAATAATAACCATTTTATTATTGCCTCTAGGGCATATTTCCAACAATCTCACACTTACACTAGAGTCAATAATCTAGCTCACGTCACTATGTGATTTACATTGTAATGAATCGAACACCCATATAGTTCTGGTGTTGATCATGTTTAGCCCTTGGAAGAGGTTTAGTCAACGGGTCTGCAACATTCAGATCCGTGTGCACTTTGCAAATATTTATGTCCTTCTCCTTGATGTACTCGCGGATGGAATTGAAGCGTCGCTTTATGTGTCTGGTCCTCTTGTGAAACCTTGGTTCCTTGGCCAGGGCAATGGCACCAGTGTTATCACAGAACAGATGCACTGGATTTAGTGCACTAGGCACTACTCCAAGATCTGTCATGAACTCCTTCATCCAGACACCTTCCTTCGTTGCCTCCGAGGCTGCGATGTACTCCGCTTCGCATGTAGAATCGGCTACCACGCTCTCCTTGGAACTGCACCAGCTTACCGCACCCCCATTAAGAATAAATACATATCCGGTTTGCGACTTAGAGTCATCCGGATCAGTGTCAAAGCTTGCATCGACGTAACCTTTTACGACGAGCTCTTGATCACCTCCATAAACGAGAAACATTTCCTTAGTCCTTTTCAGGTACTTAAGGATATTCTTGACCGCTGTCCAGTGCTCCATTCCATGATCACTTTGAAACCTTCCGGCCATACTTATGGCAAGGCTGACATCAGGTCTTGTGCACAGCATTGCATACATGGTAGAGCCTATGGCTGAAGCATAGGGGATGACACTCATCGTCTCTCTATCTTGTGCAGTCACTGGGCATTGAGTCTTACTCAACTTCACACCTTGTAACACAGGCAAGAACCCCTTCTTGGACTGATCCATTTTGAACTTCTTCAAAACTTTATCAAGGTATGTGCTCTGTGAAAGTCCTATTAAGCGTCTTGATCTATCTTTATAGATCTTAATGCCTAATATGAAAGCAGCTTCTCCCAGGTCCTTCACTGAAAAACTCTTGTTCAAATATTCCTTCACACTTTCTAGCATTTCTATATTGTTTCCAATCAGCAATATGTCATCCACATATAATGCTAGAAATGCTACAGAGCTCCCACTCACTTTCTTGTAAATACAAGCTTCTCCGTAAACTTGTATAAACCCGAATGCTTTGATCACCTCATCAAAACGCAGAATCCAACTCCGAGATGCTTGCACTAGCCCATAAATGGATCGCTGGAGTTTGCAAACTTTGTCAGCATTCTCTAGATTGACAAAACCTTCTGGCTCTATCATATACAACTCTTCCTTAAGAAAACCGTTAAGGAACCCTGTTTTTACATCCATCTGCCAAATTTCATAGTCGAAATATGCAGCTATTGCTAACATGATTCTGACGGACTTAAGCATCGCTATGGGTGAGAAGGTCTCATTGTAGTCAACTCCTTGAACTTGTGAAAAACCCTTTGCCACAACTCAAGCTTTATAGACGGTGACATTACCATCCGCGTCCGTCTTCCTCTTAAAAATCCATTTGTTCTGAATGGCCTTTCGCCCTTCAGGTAATACTTCCAAATTCCATACTTTGTTTTCATACATGGATCCCATCTCAAATTTCATGGCCTCTAACCATTTCTCGGAATCCGGGCCCATCATTGCTTCTCCATAGCTCGTAGGTTCATCATTGTCTAACAACATGACCTCCAAGACAGGATTGTCATACCACTCAGGAGCAGTACGCGCCCTTGTCGACCTACGAGGTTCAATAGTAACTTGATCCGAAGTCTCATGATCATCATCATTAACTTCCTCTTCAACTGTCGTAGGCTCCACAGAAACATCTTTCTGCGTTGTGCTACTCTCAGGCTGAGGTAAAGGTTTAGTAACCTCATCAAGTTCTATTTTCCTCCCACTCAATTCTTTCGAGAGAAACTCTTTATCAAGAAATGTTCCGTTCTTTGCGACAAACACTTTGCCTTCAGATCTGAGATAGAAGGTATACCCAACTGTCTCTTTTGGGTATCCTATGAAAATGCATTTCTCCGCTTTGGGTTCTAGCTTTTCAGGCTGAAGCTTTTTGACATAAGCATCACATCCCCAAACTTTAAGAAACGACAACTTTGAATTTTTGTCAAACCACAGTTCATATGGCGTCGTCTCAACGGATTTCCATGGTGCCCTATTTAAAGTGAATGTGGTTGTCTCTGATGCATAACCCCAAAATGATAGTGGCAAATCGGTAAGAGACATCATAGAATGCACCATATCTAATAAGGTTCGATTACGATGTTCGAACACACCATTACGCTATGGTGTTCCAGGCAGTGTCAACTATGAAACAATTCCACACTGTCTTAAGTGACTGCCAAACTCATAACTCAGATATTTGCCTCCTCGATCAGATCGCAGGAATTTAATCTTCTTGTTACGATGATTCTCAACTTCACTCTGAAATTGCTTGAACTTTTCAAACGTCTCAGACTTGTGCTTCATTAAGTAAATATACCCATATCTACTTAAGTCATCAATGAAGGTGAGAAAATAACGATATCCACCGCGCACCTCAATGCTCATCGGACCGCACACATCAGTATGTATGATTTCCAATAAGTCACTCGCCCGTTCCATTGTTCCAGAGAACGGCGTTTTAGTCATCTTACCCATGAGGCATGGTTCACATGTGTCAAGTGATTCAAAATCAAGTGACTCTAAAAGTCCATCAGCAGGAGCTTCCTCATGCGTTTTACACCAATATGACCTAAACGGTAGTGCCACAAAAAGTGGTACTATCACTATCAACTCTACATCTTTTGGCGTTAATGTTATGAACATGTGTATCATCACTATCAAGATTTAACATGAATAAACCCCTCACATTGGGTGCATGACCATAAAAGATATCACTCATATAAATAGAACAACCATTATTCTCAGATTTAAATGAGTAACCGTCTCGCAATAAACTAGATCCAGATATAATGTTCATGCTTAACGCATGCACTAAATAACAATTATTTAGGTTCATCACTAATCCCGATGGTAATCGAAGAGAGAGCGTGCAGACGGCGATCACATCAACCTTGGAACCATTTCCCACGCACATCGTCACTTCGTCCTTTGCCAGCCTTCGTCTATTCTGTAGTTCCTGCTTTGAGTTGCAAATGTGAGCAACTGAACCGGTATCAAATACCCAGGCACTACAACAAGAGTTGGTAAGGTACACAACAATAACATGTATATCACATATACCTTGTTTGTTGTTGGCCGCCTTCTTGTCAGCCAGATACTTGGGGCAGTTCCGCTTCCAGTGACCAGTTCCCTTGTAATGAAAGCACTCAGTTTCTAGCTTGGGTCCATCCTTGGGTTTCTTCACGGGAGGAGCAACTGCTTCGCCACCCTTTTTGGATTTACCCTTCTTGCCCTTGCCATTCTTCTTTAAACTACTGGTTTTATTGACCATCAACACTTGATGTTCTTTCTGGATTTCAAACTCAGTGACTTTCAGCATCGCAAACAGCTCGGTGACTGGCTTGTTCATCCCGTGCATGTTATAGTTCATCACAAAGCTCTTGTAGCTAGGTGGCAATGATTGAAGAACTCTGCCAGTGATCACCTCCGGCGGAAGGGGCATCCCTAACTCTGCCAGACGGATTGAATACCCAGACACTCTAAGTATATGTTCACTGATAGACTCGTTCTCCTCCATTTTGCAAGCATAGAATTTATCGGAGGTCTCATACCTCTCGATCCGGGCCTTCTTATTAAAGATAAACTCCAACTCTTGGAACATCTCATATGCTCCATGACGTTCAAAACGTCTTTGAAGTCCCGGTTCTAAGCCATACAACATTGCACATTGAACTATTGAGTAATCTTCAGAACGTGTCTCCCAAGCGTTCTTAACGTCTTCGGATGACAGGTCAGTGGGTTGGTCACCAAGCGGTGCATCAAGGACATATGCCTTCTGGGAAGTCATGAGGATAATCCTCAGATTACGAGCCTAGTTCACAAAGTTACTTCCATCATCTTTCAACTTAGCTTTCTCTAGGAACGCATTAAAATTCAGGGCTGCTACTGCACGAGCCATTGATCTACAACATAAATATGCAAAGGTTACTTAGACTATTTTTCAAGATAATGAGTTTAGTTAATCAAATTACTAAAGATCCCACTCAAATTGACATCCCTCAGGTCATTTGAGTGATACATGATCCAAATTCACCAACTCAAGTCCGATCATCACGTGAGTTGAGGTGGTTTCAATGGTGAACATCATCATGTTGATCATATCTACTGTATGACTCATGTTCGACCTTTCGGTCCCTTGTGTTCCGAGGCCATGTCTGTACATACTAGGCTCGTCAAGTTTAACCCGAGTGTTCTGCATGTGCAACACTGGCTTGCACCCATTGTATGTGAACGTAGAGTCTATCACACCCGATCATCACGTGGTGTCTCGACACGACGAACTTTCGCAACGGTGCACACTCGGGGAGAACACAATTTATCTTGAAATTTAAGTGAGGGATCACCTTATAATGCTATTGTCGTCCTAAGCAAAACAAGGTGCATAAAAGGATTAACATCACATGCAAATCATAAGTGACATGATATGGCCATGAACTTGTGCTTTTGATCTCCGTCTTGAAAGCACCGGCATGATCTCCATTGTCACCGGCATGACAACATGATCTCCAGCATCTTGATCTCCATTAACGTGTCGCCATCGGGGTTGTCGCGCCCGCCATGCTCATACTACAATAGCTACCATTTAGCGATAAAGTAAAGGATTACATGGTGCTTAATGATTGACACGTAGGTCATATAATAAAGACAACCCTATGGCTCCTGCCGATTGCCGTACTCATCGACATGCAAGTCGTGATATTCTATACAACACATGATCATCTCATACATCACATATATCTTATCATGTAATTGGCCATATCACATCACAACATACCTTGCAAAAACAAGTTAGACGTCCTCTAATTGTTGTTGCAAGTTTTACGTGGCTTCTACGGGTATCTAGCAAGAACAATTCTCACCTATGCAAAACCACAACGGTGATACATAAATTGCTTTTCAACCTTCTCAAGGACCGCCTTTGTAGAATCCGATCCAACTAAAGTAGGAGAGACAAACACCCGCCATCTATCTTTGTGCAACAAAGTCACACGTCAGTCGATGGAACCGGTCTCTCGTAAGCGTACGAGTAAGGTTGGTCCGGGCCGCTTCATCCCACAATACCGCTGAACCAAAACACGACCAAGGGAGGAAGCAATCTAAGAATCAACGCCCACAAACTCTTTGTATTCTACTCGAGATCTCATCTACACATAGACCTAGCTCATGAAGCCATTGTTGGGGAATGTTGCATGGGAAAGAAAATTTTCCTACGCGCACGCAAGATCTATCCATGGTGATGAGCATCTACGAGAGCGAGAGTGGATCTACATACCCTTGTAGATCGCTAAGCGGGAAGCGTTAAGAAACGCGGTTGATGTAGTCGAACGTCTTCGCGATCCAAATCGTCGAGCATCCCGCGATCCAATCACGATCCGTCCCGATCTAGCAACGAACGAACGGCACCTCCGCGTTCAGCACACGTACGGCTCGATGATGATCTCTGCCTTCTTGATCCAGAAAGAGGGAGCAGAGAGGTAGAAGAGTTCTCCGGCAGCGCAACGGCATTTCGACGATGGTGGTGGAGCTATTTCAGCAGGGCTTCGCCTAAGCACCGCTGAAACCGATGTAGAGGAGAAACTATGATCTAGAGGAGAGGGTAGCACGTGGCTGAAATTCTGTGTGCAAAAACCCTAAAACCTCTAGTATATATAGGAGGAGAGGACGAGGAGGCTTGGCCGCCAAGGGGCCATCCCTAGGCTTCGACCGAAGTGGAGGGAGGAGTCCTCCTCCTCCACTCCTAGTCGGATTAGGACTCCTTCCTTATTTTAGCCTTTTTGCCTTTTTCCACCTTTTTCTCCTTGGGCTTTTCTTCCCAGCCGCATGGGCCCTTTGTGGGACTTCAACCAGCCCACTAAGGGCTGGTATTCATCCTCCCGCAGCCCATGTAGCCTCTTGGGTCGAAATACCCCTCCTGATGGTCCCCGGGTACCCTCCCGGCACTCCCGGTACACTACCGGTGAGCCCGAAACTTTTTCGGTGACCAAAACAGGACTTCCTGTATATCAATCTTTACCTAAGAACCATTCCAGAGATCCTCATGACATCCGGGATCTCATCCGGTACTCCGATCAACCTTCGGTCACCACCATACATAACTCTATACTACTGAAACGTCACCGAACCTTAAGTGTGCAGACCCTGTGGGTTCGAGAACTATGCAGACATGACCGAGACACCTCTACGGTCAATAACCAATAGCAGGCCCTGGATGCCCATATTGATTCCTACATATTCTACAAAGATCTTTATCGGTCGAACCTCTATGTCAAGGATTCAGTTAATCCCGTATGATGTTCCATTTGTTCTTCGGTATGTCACTTGCCCGAGATTCGATCGTCGGTATCTTCATACCTAGTTCAATCTCGTTGCCGGCAAGTCTCTTTACTCGTTCCATAATACAAGATCCCGTGGCTAACACTTAGTCACTTTGCTTGCAAGGCTTATTGTGATGTTGTATTACCGAGTGGGCCCTGAGATACCTCTCCGTCACACGGAGTAACAAATCCCAGTGTTGATCCATGTCAACTCAACAGACACCCTCGTAGATACCTGTAGAGCACCTTTATAGTCACCCAGTTACGTTGTGACGTTTGATACACACAAGGCACTCCTCCGATGTCTGTGAGTTGCATGATCTCATGGTCATAGGAACATATACTTGACATGCAGAAAACTGTAGCAATAAACTGACATGATCATATGCTACGTTTATAGTTTGGGTCTTGTCCATAACATCATTCTCTTAATGATTTGATCCCATTATCAAATGACATCTCATGTCAATGGCTAGGAAACCTTGACCATCTTTGGTCAACGAGCTAGTCTACTAGAGGCATACCAGGGACATAGTTGTGTCTATGTATCCACACATGCAACGTGTTTCGAATCAATACAATTATAGCATGGATAATAAATGATTATCATGAACAAGGAAATATAATAATAACCATTTTATTATTGCCTCTAGGGCATATTTCCAAGAATGCCTAGTTTTGTAGATAATTATGAGATGTTGAGTTTTGTAGCTGTATATGAGATGTTGAGTTTTTTTAGATATATATGAGATGTTGAGTTTATTTGAAATATGAGATGTTGAGATGAACACATATGACATAGGAGATATATATGAGAATTTTCCAAATGAGTATTGTAAATCATTTATTCATTGTGTGAGAAGGAGATGTTGAGATTCTTGTAGATGAATACATATGAGATGTTTAGATGAACACATATGAGATGTTGAGTGTATGCCGATATTTGAGATGAACTCATATATGTGTATTGTTTGAACTTTGTAAGGATGGTTTGGCTTCTCGACGATGCCTATGACACACGACACTGGGCCTACATGATGCGTGAGCAGGGGATGGTAATAATGAGTAATGTAAATATTTAGCAAATTTTCCTTTAGTTGAAATTCACATGCCCTAAGATTTTCCATTACTTGTTTTTTGCAAAAGCTTGAACCTCTGAAGATTCGGTATCACGGGGTTTCTGGTGTTGCCATGCCCTACGATAAGAGGTACACACCCTACATCCATGAGGCAGGACTCTTCCCGTGGATTCAGATGGTCAGCCGGTCCATGCCGAACCTCAACGCTCCACTGGTGTCCTCTCTTGTTGATCGGTGGAGGCCGAAGACGCACAATTTCCATATTTGGACTGGGGAGATGACTGTGACGCTCCAAGATATCTCCTTGATCACCGGTCTTCCTATCTACGGTAGGCCTCTCTGTATGAGCACCGATTCTAATGGGTGGCGCTAGCAGATGATTGCTCTTATCGGTATGGCTCCTACCTAGGCGAGGCTGATGTAGAGGAGGGACAAGAGAAGAAGAAGAAGGAAAGGAAAGCAGCTGGAGCTGCTTTCACGTGGATTCAAGCAAACTTCACGCATTGCCCTGAAGGTGCCACTGTTGATGTGATCCAGACACATGCTCGTGTCTATATGTGGTACATTATCTCGAGGACTTTGTTTCCTGATGCCACAGGCAAGAACGCTCCATGGGTGTGGCTGAAGGCGTTCACCGTCTTTGAGAGCAGATGGAGCTGGGGTTCAGCGACTCTTGCCTAATTGTACCAACAGGCAGTTGGTTTGTTTTGTTATCAATTCATTTCTTCATTAGCAATGCAACCTTTTTGACAATTTAACATTGTTTTCTTTGATATGCAGCTGGATGATGCGTGTTGCAGGATCACATATAGTGCATGTATTGGTGGTAATATGCTTCTAATTTCTGTATGGAGCTGGGAGCGTCTGCCTGTTGGACGCCTGAAGAGCATCAAGTTTAATTCTTGGGATGAAGAAGACAATTTACAGTGCCCCACTTGGGCTTACAAGTGGGATATGGTATCCGATATGACAAACGATGTCAATCTCATGTACCAAAAGTACATCGCCAAGTTGGACACGATTACGCCTGAGCAGGTAACGACGACATTACATCAGTCATTTCTCATGCTTGCCTGAAAACTTGTCATCAATGTTGCATTGTTGTCCTATTGCATAGGTGGAATGACAGCCATATGGCGGCAATGACACATTAGGGTTCATCAACGAGTTTTTTCTTAACCCGATGTGCTTGTGGGATATGGATCTTTGGCTTATGCGGTGCCCACTAATATGCAACTAGGCGGTTGAGCTTCATTTGCCACATCGTGTGTATCGTTAGTTTGGTCTGTTCCAGCCTCACCCGTCGGAATGGGTGGACACGGACGAGAACATGAACCGTATTGACTTAGCATCGCCACTCCTTTTTGATTGTGCTAATGTTTGGTTTTCTACCATACAGGTTGGACAGGAAAAGGCAGCGGAAGATAAAGGAGTGGGACAAGCATCATGCATCGTATGTTACCCGTTTCCATCTTAGTGTGGAGCAAGCTCGTGAAAATGCAGGCTCCTAGCTTCATGAGCATAGCTCACTTGCTTTCGATAACTACCTACGATGGTTTCTTGGCCGGTAATACCTTTGTTCTCTATTGATGCAAGAACCACTCCCAGCTATCATTGTTCTCCACCCCAACCAAAGCAAAAGCCAAAGGCAACACCCGGTTATTGGCATCACTTGCTATTGCAACCAATATAGTGCCCTTGTATTGTCCGGTCAAGAATGTGCCATCAATGGCGATGACGGGCCGACAATGCTCAAAAGCCCTCACGCATTGCTCAAAGGCCCAAAATGCATGGCCAAATACTCGGACGGTCCTCCCGTTGTGAATCAATGTTTGGTGCCCATGAGGCTCGACCACGTGAACCATGCCTAGGTTTGTGGCGGCCATAGCTAACAACAACCTAGGGAGTCGGTTGTATACTTCCTCCCAATTGCCATACAACATCTTGAATGTGGCTTGCTTCGCCTTCCATGCCTTGTCGTACTTCACCTTGTAATGAAAGATGACTTTCACAAGGTCAATGACACTCTTAATGCTCATTATTGGAAGTGTGGATATTTGGTTGGAAAACCTGTAAGCGATGAACACGTACGTGAGTTGTCTGTGTTCTTGGGACACAAGCTTGCCATCCGCATTCTTGTGTTGACACATGTGACATGGTACACAACTCACTATGCGCCAAGTGGGACCTCCTTTCCATGGCCTTGCACGCACAATCCATGGACATCCTGGCACTTCACATTTAACCGTGTAACGCACATTGACGTTCGAGTTGGCCACTCTATGTGGAAGATAATACGTAACCGAGTAGTTGTCGAGCCACATCTTCAATTACAAGAAGGATCCAAACTCACAACCGGGATATATCTCGTTCTTGCCGTCTCCCAAATCACGGTGAGAACTTGGCCTAGCTCCAAGATATATACATTTTCCATCATCTACAACGGCTTCATCCGCAAGACTAAGATCCTTGAACAATGGTGTCTTGTGATCTCGTCGGAATACATTCTTAAATGCTTTGGCCTCCTTCGTCGTGAACCCCTCCTCATCAACTTCTTCATCGGGACCATCATCATCCGAGTCCGATGCATATGAACGGGAAAAGGGGATGGATTGGTCCATTGTCTCTTGCACATTATATTTGTCGAGATCACTCACATTGTTGTCATCCTCCTCGTACTCATCATTATCCTCTTGAAAAGCTTCATTTTGGTTGTTTGAAATCAGGCTCAATGTTGGCCAAACTTGTTGCGTCAAATGAGGTTCACTCATTTGATCTTGGTTCATGGGTGGAGGAGTACTAGCAACCAATGAGGAGGGGTTCCGGTTCAAGTCCAAATGCAAAACTAGACTCAACCTTCTTGGAGGCAAATAATTCAAGAGCCTTGTCTAGAGATTTGGCAACCGTCTCCTTGTATACAACCCAACGTTGCTCGGAGTTCACACGCATTGTCTTCCAACGGATGTGCATTCCAAAACAAACATTATGCCTTCCCTCCAACTCAACAGCGTCACTTGGATCCATCCAGTTCAAATCCCGCCTCACTTGTTCCAAGACATCCACATAGCTAGGACTACTCTCAAACACCATGTCAAGCTCATCCGGGTCCGGCTCAACATTTCCTTTCGAAAAGGCCTCTTTCTCCGCATGATGAACATAAACACATGTTCTTCCCATCCCTAAAAAAAATCAAAAACACACATATATCTAATAAGTACTTAACCGAATATTTACACAAAATACATAAGGCCTAACATAGATATGAAATAGTAACCCTAATCCCCACTTAACAATAACCACAGCCCTAATCATAGCATAACCCTAACCCTAACCCCAACATAACAACAAACATAACCCTAACCCTAGCATAGTAGGAAGCCTAACCCTAGCAAATTAGGAAAGATACATAACATGTTTCAACACAAATTTCCAAATCCAAGCCAAAACTAGGGTTTCCCCAAACTAGCAAGATTTGAGCAAATGTGACAATTCCTATGGATGAAAACGAGGGGATCGAAGGAGATTACCTTAAGGGAGGGGTTGGCTCCGAAATCCACGGATAATACTCCGGATTTGCAAGATTCGAGAATGATTTGAGAGGGGGGAGAGGGGGAGAGGGGGAAGAAGGGTGTGGGTGGGGTGGGGGTTGGGGGCAGCCTAAGTGACACACAAACAGTGCAACGCCTATGAATCGGACGCTACACATCATGTGTGGCACCTAGAACTTAGACGCTGCACGGCTGGCTGTGGGGCCGTGTCTGACCATGGGCTGTCACACTGAACGGACGTACGGCGTCTAAGACCAAGACGCTGCATAGTGTAGTATCGCGCCCGTCTATCGAGCACCACACAAAACAGTCAGTTTATAAAGAAAAATCAAATACAGTTCATATCGTGAATTAGTATCGCACAAATTTCTTTGCCCTCCATCGAGGGTCACCGCCCTGCAAAGACCCAGCCGGCCTCCATCTACCCTCTCGCGCCGCAGGTCAGGCCTCGCCGCCATAGAGTCGGCCAGACGGCCAGATCTGGCCGGAGGCCGACCCGCGCCCAACAACCGAGAGGATGGCTACGCATCCGCCGCATCACCCCATGCGCCAGCCGTCACACCGCCGAGCCCCGCACCAATTCCCTGTAATCCTCTTCCACGGGGTAAACTAAAAAAAGTGCTTCACTTAATTAACCACGTGCGTACGTAACGAACTTGTTCAACCTGTCATGGCTGCAGGTCATGCCCGCTGGGTGACGTACGTAGGCAGGTGAGTAGGCGTAGTGTGCCATGTGAAATCACTTTTATCTGCTTTGTCCCGGGGTGGTGGTGGACGTACCGGTGGTACGAGGACGGTGCAAGAAACCGAATGATGACTACATCTCGATCCGGCTATCATGGACACCTTTAGTTTAGTTTAGTTTTTAGGTATATGGATACCTTTAGTTGAGATGAAATCGATCGGTTAACTATATGCAGCTTTTATCTTTTTGATCTGTCACAGGCAAGCATATCCCGAGACCCGAGAGAAGTCTGTGTAGGTTTGCTCGAGAGAAGTCATACGACTGTGTAAAGAAAAGAGAGTAGGTGAAAACTGAAAAGGCCATAGCCGGCCGCAGCAGGCCATGCACGCACATACTCTCACTCTGTGTAGGAGTATGCAGCCGGTCGTGGCCAGTGGCCGCATGCAGCACGCGTGCACGTATGGCCTAGCAGCAGCGCCATGACTGAAACGCGAAGACTAGTCGTCGACCCGGAGCCCTACAACTCCAAAGCCAGACAGTGCTACTAGTACTACTAGGCTTGCCAGAGTACCAGCAGTCTTTGTGCATGCGCTGTCCACTGTTACATCACGTACATACGCCACGGTTCAGCGGCGAGCAGCCTGCCGCCGGCCTTTCGTCGGTGCCCGCTAGGTTAGGTGAACGGTGTTGCCCGCACTGTGCAGTGGCCGGCCGAGCCCAACGAGCTCCACTGCTGCTACCTACGTACTGCCACAGTACGTGCACCGCGGTGCGACCACTGTGCACATGTACGCCGGCCGGCAAGGCCATTTCATCGGTACGGTACCTAACCTGGGCACCACGGCACGGCCCACGAACGGGGAAGTTGGGAGACGCATGCAGCGGGTTTGGGTGCGGACGACTTTTTCTCCTGGCTACGGTATACTCCCTTAAAATATAAAAACATTTAGATCACTATTTACGAAGGGAGTACTTTTCTTCTGCCGCTCCATCCAACTGGCCACTCGATCGCGAGCTGGGAAGATGTACAGCACCGAGCCGTCACGGTCACATTACAGAGATGGATCATAGGTGTACCCCGATCGACGTTGCTTCGAGACATGTACGTAGGTGCGTCGTGCTTAACGGCATGAGGGTGGCCGCTTATCCTGCGACGGGTGGCGATGCAAAGAACACGCAGCCACGGATCGACGTGTCCATATGTCTTTTGCACATGCTGACCGTATACATGTTTTCCTCCCTTCTTCCAGGACGGTATCCCTGCATAGGCCCGTTTCAAGACGAAAAACCAGTGTTATATTAGCGTGTTTAGTTGGGTGTAATCATAGTTAGAACTAGATGATGTCCCCCGTATTGTTGTGGGTAAATGAACCATGTGACAAAATGTTGTCTAAAAAGAGAAAACAATTGGCTTGAAGTCAACTCGGTGGGTACATAACAAAAATGTGTAACATAACATATATTTACTCCAAGCATCAAGTCTATGCACACATAAAAATTAATGAAACAAATTGACATGCATGATTATTGAGGTGGCATGATTGTATAGAGAGAATAATGCGTAAATTATAACTTCTGACCTCATGCATGCCTTGATGATGTGGCATGCCTTGATGATGTAGAGTATTTAAGAACAAATGATGAGAACCAAACGAGTCAAGGAATTCAAATCTATCATATGATCAGAGAAAATAGTAGCCGATGAGAGGATTTCTGATGCAGGGTAGATTTTATTAACTTAAAATGAAGCATCAAGAGTATACAAACACAATGACTACACACCCACATTTGCATAATTAGGATGAAGGCAAAGCTTATAAAAAAAATCACACTAGTAAATAGCAAAGTCATATAAGACGAAGTTATACTAGGTGGAGTGAAAAAAAAGGGGCAAAATCCACAAAAATCACAATATTGATCAACAAGGTACAATAGCAACCATATTCGCACAAAATACCTATTGACATCACAACCACAACAAGAAATATTTTTAAACAACAACTCCTTCAGAGAAGGAATGACCCTCAAGCACCACCGTCACCGGTTCCATCCACTGAATGCTAGATCTTGAGTTTTCATCTTGAATATCAAGTTCCTTCAACACGGTAACGAACAAAATTGTTATTGCCAGATATAGCCAACAAGGGTCAGACCTCGGGTTTTTATCTTGGAAATCGAGACCTGTACTTGGGAAGCACCACCAAATCTAAGGTTCATCACTCGCTATTGCTTCCAATTTTCATAGATCCTATATTACGAACATGGCCACTATCAGCACTAGCTATTGCTTCCAATTTTCATAGATCCTATGTTACGAACATGTCTACACCGGAACAAAAGTGGTATCATCCAAAGCCAAAGTTCATCAAACTAAATGTTGATGCAACTTTTTTGCATATGATGGAGTTGGTGCAACGGTACCAATATTACGTGAGTGAATTTTTTTCTAGCTGGAGAATGCGAATATATCCTATTTGCAGTGGATGCGGTTGCCACTAAAGTGATGGTGAAGTTTGAAGAATTATACGGGTTTCTCCATGTGGAAGTTGAGTTAGACTCTTGGGTGGTAATCAACTTCTGTCTTAGGTGAACCAGATGGTGTCTTTGGCAACAACATTTTTTGTAGATGTTGACATTGGAGTAACAATTGGGAAGGTCAATGCTATGCATTATTTTTGTTCTGCCAATCAAGTGGCGCATGTGCTGGCTAATTTCAGCTTTTGTAATACGAATTATAGTAGTTGGTTTGACGACCCACCAAAATGGTTGGTGACTTCGCTCATAGACGATGTATCTCTATCATGCGTTTAAATAAAGCTAGTCATGATGGCCTTCTCTAAAAAAGCTTGAATCCATCATTTTGACTCCAATGACCAATTCCTGATGAATGGTTCCCCTTGTAAGTGCACATGGCAAAAAAAAAAACAATGTTAAATATTCAATGTAAAAAAACTTAAAACTTCCGATAAATCATATATGTACCCTGGTATTATATTTTTTTAATCTTATTTAGATCACATGTTTGAGAGGTGTTGGTAGTTTAGTTTGTTATTCACTAAATTCATTCAAAGTTCCACATTTAA
Source organism: Hordeum marinum (assembly GCA_022496015.1). Taxonomy (NCBI): domain Eukaryota; kingdom Viridiplantae; phylum Streptophyta; class Magnoliopsida; order Poales; family Poaceae; genus Hordeum; species Hordeum marinum. The sequence continues at coordinate 414,707,497 of CM039677.1, read as the reverse complement.
AAAACATATGAAGAAATCCCGTAAATCATACACGTACGATAGTACCAACCTAAAAATGACTATTTTGATCACTGATTGAGGTGATATTGGCTGGTTTAGTGAGACAACTGGTGTGTAATATTTTCTTGTCCCATATGCACTTACAAGCGGGACTCACCAGCCAAGGATCACGTGAGTTTTTAGTCGAGGACCGTAGAACAATAGTTCTACGATGATTTTCATTGTATATAAAAACTATATACATAAACGGAATAAAGATTACATAAGGTTGTCAATCAACCCATGCCAGTTTATCAAACATTAGATCAACTAGTGTAGGTCTTGTTAAGTCCGGGACTTGGTCTTTTCCGCTTTAGTGTGCTTTGCTCTCGTCTTTGCTACATGTAGCCTTTATTTAAGGTAACAAATCCAGCCATTGAAGTGTCCGGGTTCTTGGCAAAAAATCTTATCATTCCTGATAGACTAGATACTCCAACCAAGATATCCACTAGAATCTAAGATGGGATAAGTTGCATCATCAGACACATCTCATCATAACTAGACGTGCCTCTATTTTTAGTAGGAAAAAGGTATCTCCAGCAATTCAATGAAAATTGATAGTCCCGAAAAAGGTGTGTGAGGGTTTCTTCCACATTTTCAGATTATAATACAAAATTATGTGATTGAAGTTGCTTGTTTTTCCTCTTCAGTAAATTTCCGGTGTTGACTTTATCATGAAGGAGAATCCAGAAGAACATTGTATGTTTTAGTCAGGCCGAGCAAGACCAAAGAAGTTTAAGGATGTTATGAGCCTTGGAAGGACCAATGATATCTGTGTACACCTTCACCGAGGAGAGATGTGTAGAGTTCACTCTCAAATACCAGGTGTCATTTTGGTTCCGAGGTTGTCAGTTATTGAGACCAAAATGGAGCTGCACGAATTGAGTGTGAGCTTTGGTGGCTAGAGGCCTATGAAAGTGCTCTTCAAGTTCTTGTACTTCCAGATTTTTCTAAAGGGTGATGTCCTTTTTGTTAGCAAATGAGAAGAGCTTAGGATCTCTATGGCTCAAGCAATGTTTATGCTAGTTCTCATACCGGAATAGAATAGTGTCTCCCTTCCCACCTTTGCATAAAGAGATCTATTTGAAGTTATCCATCAAGTTGAGAATACCTCTTCAGGAGAAAGAGCCTACAATTCTGTCGCGAGGAGCTGCTTTAGAGTGGTAGGTTTATAATTTGGACCCGTGTAATGTTGTCTTTATTGAGAAATTTATGTAGGAATTTCAAGAGAAGAGCTTGATTTTGAGATGAAGTTTCTAAATGCCCAACCACCATGGCTCTTTGGTTGCCAGACTTGTTCCCAAGAGATCATGGCAGATCCTTGATCACCATTACCATATAATTTCCAAAGATAATGCATGAGAAACTTGTTGATTTGGTTGGTCACATACTTCGGAATGGCAAGGGTTTTCATGAAGAAGATAGGCATGCTAGCAAAAACTGATTTCACCCGAATGAGTTTGTCTCCATAGGAAAGAAGAGTTGAGCAGCCTAATAATCTTCTTTTAGTTTTGCAAAGCATTGGAGTAAAGTCATCAACCTTAAGTCTAGTAAGGCTTAAAGGAAATCCCATGTAAGAATGGGCAGTGCACCAATTTGACGTCCCAGAAGTTCTGAGTGAGCTTGCATTTTGTCGTCATGAGTATTGATAGAGATCATTGTAGATTTGGAGTACTTGACATTCAGACTAGTGAATTTAGCATAATGGAGCAGTAAGTTTTTGATGTGATTGAGTTGTCTCTCATCAGGTCGGATAACAAAGATTGTATCATCAACATATTAGATCACATGGAAATCAGGGCATGTGGTATGATGAAGAGGAGTTGCAATCATTTCATAATGCATAGCTTCATTGAGCATGGATTGCAATAGTTTTACACCAAGCACAAAAATGCGATGTGATAGAGGATCACCTTGCATGCCCCTCTTTTGCGTTGGAATTGCTTCCATGGAACACCGTTGAGTAGCACGAGAGAGAAACCCGAGCTGCATATCATCTTAACCCAGTTTAACCATTGAACACCATTTGGTGTGAGGAATCATGTGAACATAATTAAACGGTGGATAAGAGTAAGTTGTAATATATATGACACCAATTGGTGATGTTTTTTCAAAAAACCCGAATAATAATGCACATGAAAAAGTTGATGTTTTGCTCGATTTCCTTAATTTTGACAAGAGTCATCTCAAAATTCCTAGGGTGTAGAGAGTAAATAATGCACATGAAAAAGTCGACTAGTGTGGCCCATTTTTGTTCACATTTGCACTTACAAGCGGGACTCATCCGTTAGGGATCATGTCAGCAGAATTAAAAGGTTTATAAGAGCTAGGTGCAACATATTACACCGATGATGTTTTTAGTAATATTATAATACATTTTTTATCTGGCAATGTTAAAAATATTATTATAATATTGTAACATTATACTAATATTTTACCTGTGATAATACTATATAATTATTGTTTTTAAAAATAATTACTATTAGTATTATAATAATTATTATACAGTACTATTATTTCCAGTTTTTAAATTATAAACAATAATTCTTAGATGACGATTTTGATTTATAAAATGACAATTGAAAATAATAGTTACTTTATTATTATTTGTATTTCATATATTAACCCAAAGTTGATGGTTTGTGCGGTTTTCTGGATTTCGACAGCAGCCATCTCAAAATCCCTGGGATGGGGAAAGTCGAGAGTAAATAATGCACATGAAAAAGCCAAGCCTGAAGTCACATTACATGCACGTACTGTACCGGAGGCAGTCGAGTCCTCCTCCTACAGGGTACAATCCACAGCGTGTGTGAGTGCACCTACAGTACCGGGCCCAAGCGGCAATGTCCGGGCCCCTGGGTCGTCCGTCCGGAGCTGGCGAAACGACCAGACCGGACCAGGCGGGCCGCCCCCAACCCACGTCACGCACGGGCGTAATTAATGCGGAAAGCACGGCAGTGGAGCAACGTCCCATTCCTTCCTGGTCTATCCAAGCATATCCAAAGCGGCGCTGGCCCCTCCTTCCTCCCGGCCGGGCCGGGCCGTGTGGGGGTGCCCAGACGCCGGCCGGCAGCCGGCCAGGCGCCATGCCGCTGAATGCTACATCTTGCAGGCACGTGACTGGCCATGGCTCAGCTTGCCTGCTCGTCCGTTGCGTTTGAATGCAGGGCTACTAGCAATCAGGCCATGGCTAAGCTTAGCTTGTCATCTTGAGCCGTTCGGTTCGGGGTTAATACCAGGAGTAGGTGGCCTGGGCTTTGGGGTCTGGGCGTCTCAGCCGGGCTGGTCCAGGCGTCGGCACTGTGGAGTTATCGCTGGCGTGTAGCAGCTCACTGGGAGCTAGCGAGACGGAGACGGCATGATGAGGGGGGTGGCTGTCACTGTGGCTCGTTCTCGTTGCTCGCTCCAGTGCGAGATGTGTGGGGGTGGGGGTGGGGGGGGAGGTGGCTGGCTGGTCCCGGAGGCGGAGGGCGTGGCCTCGCCTGACGGTGATGGTGGTGGTGGTGTTGGGATGCGGTCGCCTGGGGCAGGCAGGCGGGCACATGGCCGCGCGCAGCACCAGCCACCAGCGGCACGGCCAGCCCCCCCCCTTGCCCTGCCCCGGCCTTTCCCTGCTCTGCTGCAAGCCTGCAACTACTACCACTGCTGCTGCGACACCTACGTCCCGATTACTATAACCGAGCCCCGTCCCTTTCTCACATGCATCACGCGTCCGCCGTTCAGACCAGACCGTCTTCGCCGCTGGATGGGTAGATAGATAGGAGGAGACGAGGGGTAGATGACAAGACGCCGACACTCCATGGCATTTCCAAACTGAACCACCGGGGAACACGCATGGAAGAGAAACAGCCATCAGTCACGGTCAATACGTGCCAAAATTAGCAGCGTACGTGCACGTTTGGTAGAGCGACCACCGTTTAGGCACAAGTAACATGTCCATTTTTATTTACACTAACTGCGTGCTAGTACTACTAGCCACACCACGCCGATGGAGCACCCAGTAGCGGCGCTGCAGCAGTGCAGTAGGGCACTGCTGCGAACTGTCTGGCCCAGGCCAGGCGGCTAGCTAGCCGCTGCTGCCACTAGCTGCAGCACGCAGGGGCAGCTAGTCCGCGTCCGTCCGTCCGTCCGTCGGGGTGTGGGGGACTGACCGCGGGACCCACGCGCGCGCGCGTACGTACGTGCCTCCCGGAGCGGGACGCGCAGGGCGTGGCAAGTAGCGCCGGCACGTCGAGCCCCACCACAGACCACACCACCCCACGGTGGATACGTAAAATCCGGGGGAGTACGTCTTCCGATGCTCATGCAGGCCTTCCCGCCGAGAGACTCGCACCACCACGGGGACAGCACCGTCATTTCGGCCTCCCCCCCTCCCTGCCGCAGATCTAGGCGCCCTATTTAATTTCGTCCAAGCCGCCTGCTCAGCGTCACAGTGAAGTGTGGGGGGAGGGAGGGAAAGGGAAGCCGAACCAGCTCGTTCGTCTCGGCCGTGTGGATTGGACGTTTCCAAACAAGAAATCGCGAGCTTAGCTACAGAGAGAAAGGGCACCACTTATATTTATAGAGAGAAACCAAGGAGCTGCACCGTCCTGAGGCTTGAGCGAGAGAGCGGCCAGCGGCGGAGGAAGACGAGTGGGAGGCCTGCGGCCAGCCACCCAGGTGAGGCGAAGTTCACAGCCAGCTCTCCTGCTTTGCTTTGGCGAAGTTCACAGCCAGCTCTCGTTCATGCCTTTGGGCTTTGGCGAAGTCTCGTCTGCCCCTCTGCCGCGTGCATGTGCGTATGATCTTTTGGTCTAAAGCGAGGTCTTGTACATGTCGTCCTTGTATCCAGCACCTCCAATTTCTTTAGCATTTTCTGCCTGAAGTTGCTCTGGCAGCTCCAAAGCAAGCTAGCTAGTACTACTGCTGCTACCACTCGTCTAGTTTCGCACTGCCTTTTGCTTTCTTCCCGTTGGGGGCGTCTCACGCTCGGTCGCTCACACGCACTAGCCTTTTCTTGCTGAGCAGGAGGTAGCAACAGCCGGCCGGGGCGCGCATGGAGGAGAGAGTGAAAAGAGGAGCAGAAGGTGAGCGCGAAGGAGCGAGGCTAACAGAAAGGAGCCTGCGTGGCCCGCCCCTGAGCTGAGCGGGAGGGAGGGCGGGGTGGTGGGAGGTGGAGGCGGACGCGGAGGATCTCCTCTCGCGTCGAAGGTGGGGGAAAGCATAAAGGGCAGAGGAAGGAGGAGGAGAAGGTGGTCGAGAAAGCCAGCAGCAGAGAAGAAAGGCACCAAGCTTCAGTGAGTGAGCAAGGGATATAGTAGGAGAGTGTGAGTGTGGAGTGAGTGAGTGAGTGAGTGATACCTCTCCCCCATATAGCTGAGAGGCAGAGAGCATCCGGTTCTTCCACCACCACCGCCACCACCGCATTGTCTCTCCATTTCGGCGTCCACCCACTACAGTCAGTCAGTTGGCTGGTGAAGTTGAAGAGGAGGAGGCGCCGGCCATGGCATTGCAGGAGGAAGAAGACGACGACGACGAAGAAGAAGATGGCGAGGAGGATGGGATCATGAGGAGGAGGGTGCAGTGGGGGAGGAGCTGCTGCTGATTTCCTCCCCTGACCGAGGACCGACCCGAGGCGCGCTGCCTGCTCCGGAGTAGTAAGATATTGGCACAATAGGCTCAATCACTTTTTCTTTCCCCTTGTTTTGCTGTTTTCGCGCTCCTTTCCCCCGTTCAGTCCATTGATGATTGCATACTCTTCCCCGTGTAATTTCTGTCCCTTTTCATCTCTTGTTGCTGGTGGTTTCCCCGAACGGAACTGAAAAAAAGCTTTGGCAAGCGCAAAAGAGGAACAGAATGGCGCGGCAGCAGTGATAAGTAAGTACCGCCTGCTCTGCGCGCGCTCCGGGACGAGGGCACGGCAAATCTGTCCCCGTCCCCTTTGTTTCTTGCGTTCGTTCGTTCTTTCTCGTCCGTCCATGCCGATGGGGCGCCGAGACCGGCTACGCGCGCGCATGTGCCGTGCTGCCGCTGTTCTGGATTCAACCCGCACAGTGGGTGGGCGATCGATCGAGTGCGACGAATGAGTGAACGAGCGCGCATTAAGTTTGGTCTGTTGCCATGATGAGTTCGGAGCTGTGTTGTGGCGTGGCGTTCGTCCAGACGGCAACGCTCCAGGAGGAAGAAGACGGGTGGCTCGGGCCGGAAACGGAGGTGGCGCCGGTCCTGCTTTCCTCCGCGCGCGCCCGGCCGTTTCCGCCGCGGCTGCGCACGCGCGCGCGGCAGCACCGTCAGGTGGATGATGGACCTGCGTCGCTTGCTTGTTGAGCTTCCCAATTCCGTTGTCTTGTTCCCCATGTCGTCTTCTTGGGGCGTTCAACTTGTGTCATCCGCTTTCTGCGAGAGGGGCGTGGGAGTGTGTGACAGGCGCAGCGCGTCAGCTATGGCTACGGCCATGGCCATGGCTAGTTGCATTTACTACTACTCGCCCCCACCTGATCCCTGGGCCCCGGCGGCGCGGCCGTGGCCATGGACCGGACGGAGGACGCCGTCCTGTTTGAAAAAGCGAGCTGCATGTGGATCGTGCCGCGCCGATCGAGATGGGCGCGCGACCGCGACAGGCCGCGGCGCCGCTCGCCCCCTTTTATTTTTTGTTGCTGGCACGCACGAACCAGCCAGGACAAAACCAACTTGGAGGAGCGTATCCTAGGCTACCATCGTACGTACGTATGTACTCCGTCGTCCGTGAGGGCGTATGCCGACGTGTACGTACGAACGTATAGATACCTCCGAGAGATGCATGCATGCATGCATGGGAATGTGTCGTGTCGGTCGCCGTTGGTGTTTTGCTGTCCGGGACCGGGAATGCCGGCACCGGCAGAGCAACTTGCGTCGCATGCATGGCGGGAGAGGAGCAGAGCAGAGCTGGGCTACCCCGGAGGTGCATGGCAATGGCGTGGTTGTGTGAGCTCGCTGCGCCGCATCGGGACTCTGCTCCCGCTGCTGCGGCTACGCTTCCGAGTCCCGACCTGTGTTGGGGTTACGTTGGGCAGCGTAAACAAAGCGGAAAAGAAGAGACGAAACGGACGTACACGAGGAGATTGAGCCGCGTCCCGACCGAGAGAGTTGAGGCGTTGTTGGTCGTGTCGTACCGTACGCGCGCGCGCGCTTGGATCTGGGAGGTTTTTTTCGGCGCTAATATAAAGCGATGGGACGTGGTTAAAGGTGCTGGTGAGTACGTAAAGTTAAGCGGCCATCACCTGACTGACTAGCCGTGTGTGGCCTGGGGAAGCAGAAGAGGACAAGGTGCTGCGTAGCAGCAGCAGCCATTATTATCTGATCTGATGATCTGAATAGACCGGCTACATTGCGCCCGTGCTATCGTTTTGAGTGGTTTGGGTTAGTCAGACAGCTGCTGGCATGATGGCGCGTCCGTCCGTGATCCTGCGTGCCCGAGAGAGAGTTGATCTTGGCCTGCAATGAGATCCTCCGCGGGATTGGTTTCACTGTTACCCCTTTTGCATTCCAGTCGCCGCTCGGCGCACCGACACACGAGTTATTAGCACGTACGCCCGCGTGTTGGGTCCAGTCCAGTTAGTGGTGGCTCGTGCGTAGAGTGGTAGATAGGCTGGCGTAGCTGGGGACACGACGCGACGGTGGGCAAGCCGGCAAGGCCGGGCCGGGCAGCAAACACAGCCGGCCGCCGATCATGCACCCACGAGGTGGCGTGTACGTGCGACGAGCTACACCTACTAGCTACTGCCACTGTAGCCTGCACGTACGCACGTAGGCTAGGCGTGTCGCCGAGCGGGGCGAGACCACGCAGACAACCGCACCGCGTCGTCTTTCTCCTCGATCTGACCGCAGATTTGACGCGCGCGCAGTACGTGGTACTGTTCGCCCTCCGCGATCGCGCATGCACCCGTCCGCTCACCACCCAGCTCACTTGAATTTCACCGCGCACGCTGTTCATCAGATCTCTCGGTCCATCACGCGTTCGTGTTCTTGACTCGAACAGTGTAAAAAGCCTACGCAGTGCTTGTCAAATTTGTCCGAGCTGGTAAAATGCATACCCGGCCGCAGGCCACCGGGCCGCCAGAAAGAGAAAAATACGCTCCGATGCTGTGGCCTGGGCGCGGTCACCACGGACGGAGCAGCAGTGCAATGGTCACCACGGCGACTGCGACCAGGGAGACCATGGCTTGCGCGCCAGAAACAGCGCGCGCTGCCGATGCGCGCGTAGTCGCGTACCAGGAGATGTCATTCAGGCGCCGTCGACGCGGACGGGTCGCGATGTTGGCTGCCTGTCTGTCGCCGGTACGAGACGGGACGACGGATCATGTTCATGTACCCCCAGAATAGATGCGATGACGGGCGACAGACAGATCGACGGACAACGCGGACGCTGTGGCTACAGAGAAGTGAGAGCCGCCACGCTATACATTTATGCTGAAACAGTTCGAGGGCGATGCATCGATGGGGTGATAATTGCGGGACCAGCGTTAACTAGCACAGTAATTAGAGGGGTGCTTAAAGGGAAAAAGCGTGGCCTTCGTGATGGAGCAATGATGAGGGGCCGGGCCTGGGTCATCATGGATTTCTGGCCCTTCGTAATGGAGCAATGATGAGAGCTGGGCCGGCAAACTGCTCACAAGTTGTGACATATCAAAACACATTTTTCCCTAAAAGAGAAAATCAAAGCGTGATAAATAATAATAATAATAAAGGCATATTAGAGAAAAGCCGAGATGTAAAAGGTAGATGCCAAGACTTTCAAGAAGTTCTACTATGTAGAGATGTGCGCTTTCAGTTTCTTTGATTTGGTGCGCAACCTACAATTTGTGTAGAATAACAGGATAGTTACCTCACTCGTAGAAAAAAAAAACCCAGGAGAATTGCCTCCTTGCTCCATTGTGTTCACGATGAGATCCATGATCATACCAATTCAAAAAGTCTAAAGAAATAGGGAGAGAAAGCAAATCAGATGTAGGAAAACATAAAGATGCAAATGTTGAAGAGAGGATCACATTGGCGCTACGTGAACTTGGCTTATGAGCTTGTTTTAGTGCGCCAAATTGCAAAATGCTGGGGCAGGGGAAGGGTGATGACAGGCATAGGTCGTGGCGGGATCTAAGCAAATGCAATATGCCCGGGGCAATGGTCTGAACGCTTGCAAAGCCTCCCCAGTATCCTCAGTTTGTCTTTGGTTTGCGAAAAAAGTGCGTCTAGACCGGCCTGCAGACCGATGCATGACATGATCGGATGGCAAAACACGTCCGGACCGCACGGTCCCGACGGTTGAGAATTGTTTGAGGGTCAATGTTAAAGATGCCCTAAATTGTGTACACATATGCTACATGGAAGAAAGATGAAGCCTCCTCATCTAGAGGAACAACCAAATTAGTGATATGCATCTTCATTCAACCAGAAGGAGAATATTAAGGGGGCACTTACATAACAGTACTGATGCACAAGTTAACCCCCCCTCCCCTCTTTGGGCGGAAGCGCTAGCACTCCAGGTTGCAGCACACCATGTCAAGCAACCAAAAAATTTCCTCGTCGACAATTAGATTTTAGCCTAGACGGTAACATCAAATGATGTTCACCACAACTTGGTTGATAATTGCATCGCCACCCCTCGCAGGCCAGACAACCATCCTCCAGATGAAATGCATGAACATACGTATATGCCTCAATGCAACGGCGATCCAGGTGCTGTCTCAATCTACCGACGACCCATCACGGTAATGAGACCGTGACGGCTCATTTTACTAGTACATCTTCCTAGCTCACTATCGAGTGGCTGGTCGGATGGAACGGCGGAAGAAAGAGGTAATAGCACCAAGGGTATTTGCAACAACGTGATACTTTGGTCCTATAAGTTGAAAATTGAACCTACCCACTCACAGAACTTGCACCCAATGTGCATACCCAGTCCAAAGCCACCACCAACCAATAGCAACTCGCCAACAGGACCAGGAAGGTCAGCTCATGGAACTTTGCAAGTAGCCCCCTCCGGTTGGGCCTAATTAATCAGCAACCGTCGGTAGGATGCACCTGAATTAATTTTGTCTCTTTTGTCGGGGCCCCCTCCCCCCAACAGAAGACATCTTGCTTCCTCGCCCCTCTCTATCTTTCTCTGCTCTCTATCATCGGTGCTCAGCTCACTTTCTTCCTCATCACCGGCCAACATGGTATCCTAGAGTTAAAAGATCCAGCTCCGAATCGTCGAACAGCGATGTCAGCAGTCCAGTGAGCTCTTCCTCGGCACCTCCTCAATCATTTTGTTTTAGGCAAGATGGGGGGATTTCTGAGCAGATTTTTTAAGGCTCCTCCCAAAATTTTCTACTCTGAGTGGAGAGGCCTAGCTGTAGATCTGGTTGTTAGATGTGAGCACCGAGCCATTTGTGAGAAGTTAGTGACCTTTCAGTCCATGGACAGTGGAAGGAGATTCCTCGGTTGCGCACAAAAGGTTAGCTCATTTTCAGATCTGCACACTCGAGCATATAGGTTTTTCAGATTGGTGGCCATTTTCAGACAATGTTCAGATGCAACTGCTAGTTCCTAAAGTTATAGTGAATTGTTATAGTCTGGCAATGTGAAAGTTTGCATATATTGACTGACATTGTTAACTGACATTGACTGAATTTGTGTGCACTGAACTGAATGTTTATTCAGTTAACTGAATGTACTCTAAATAGCTTGTAGCATTAACTCTTAGATGAAAATGGTAGTGTTATACTATTGAAGTATGCAAATTTTCTTAACTGTCAATGACTGAATTATCTGCTAGTGTGCTAACTGAATCTTTTTTTGCATAGAATGAACTTATACCGTTGAAGCCTGAAAAGATAACTGAATCTTGTTTATGTAGATCACTAATGGCCAATTTGCAGTTTGAAAGTTTCAATAGAGGGCTACATCTGGTTAGCTGAATGTTCTTTTCATGTGCAAAAGATATTAGCTAAACCATTTTATGGTGTTACAATGTGCAAAAGCTTACTGAATATTTTCCTGTTAACTTAAGTGTGTTCATACAACTTATATTTTCATTACACTTAAAAATTGTTTTGTTGTATGATTTCTATGAAGGACCTAAATGCAGCTTTGTGCACTGGGTTGACCCAGAGTGGCCTGTTTAGTTGAAGATGAGCCTTGGTAAGCTTTGGGACATGTATGAAGATGAGAACCAACTTAGGCTTAGGCAAAATGTCCTTAATGCCGAAGAAAACTTGAGGGTCTTGAAAGAGAAGGAAAATATGGAAAAGGATCTTAGGTTTTTCAAGGTTGATTTTGCTCAGATGGTTGCTGAAAAGGAGCAAGCTTTGAGACAACTAGGCAATAAACACATTGCTATTAGTGACCTAAAGGAAGAGCTAGAGAAGAAAAACATTTCAGACAAATGTGCCACAAACATCCATCAGGTTGTTAGGGCTAAGGCAAAGAAAGATTTACAGATTAATTTATGAAGCAAGAAATGGATCTGATGAAGCAAGAGATGGATCTGATCAAGTAGGAGAGGGAGAAATCAATGAAAGAGAGGGATGAGGTAATAAAGAGATGGACAAATTGATGGAAGAGAGGGAGGAGTTGAAGAAAGATAAAAAGAAGCTAGAGTACATGATTAGTGACCTATTCAAGCATAAGGAAGCCCTTAAGTGCAAGATCAAGAGGGTTAGGGACATACTAGATGAGTCTGATTGATCCATGGCATTTGTAATCGGGCCTTAATCTCTCTAGATGTAATGGGGCCTTAATCTCTATGGTTCACCTGAACTTGTTAGATTTGGCGAATTTTTATCATTGAACTTGTTTTATTTGGTGAATTCTATGTGTGAACCTGTTAAGTTTGGTGAATTTCTATCAGTGAAGGAATCTGTATTTCGATCTGTGTTCTGAATGTGTTATGTGAATCTGTTATCTGAATGTGTTATGTGAATCTATTATCTGAATTCATTTAGTAAACTGAATTTGTACTGACTTAACTGAATTTGACATATAACTGAGCTTGGCTGAATGTGTATTCAGTTAACTGAATTTGGATTCAGTTAAGTCATTGTGTATTTAGTCAACTGAATGTGTATTCAGTTAACTGAACTTCTTGCTACTTATAGTAAGTGCGCCATTGGTGCAATCTGTACACATGCAGAACCAAACAAGGAAAGCAATGCAAGTGGTTAAGAGCAACATTGTAGTTCCATAACAGCATCATAAGCTTAGCATAGAAATTAGAACATATAATTACATGTCCAAAGGAGTTCTAAATTATATGCTGTCATATAACAACATACCTAACTACAGATCACTCCATATTTCTAACTTATATGTTGTCATATACCAACATACCTAACTAAGATCACTTGTTGATCATCTTGTTCTTCGGTCCTTCCTGAGCATCTTGAGGCGCTCGGAGCGACGCACTTCCTCAGTGATGGGCCTCTTCCCCGCCTTCTTCTTCCTCTTCTTGCTATCTTCTTCTGCCAGCACCTCCTCATCTCGCACTTCTTGTTTGACGATGATGGTCTGCTATAGATCCGGTACATCGAGAAGCTTCTCCACGTTTATTGGCATTTCTGCATCACCCTCGATGGCGGCGGCGACGGACCTGACCATCTGCACCTCTGGCTCGTCCTCAGAGAGGACGACAACCTCCTCCACTTCTGTGGGGACCCCGACTCATAAGTCGTGATTACCGAATGTACGTGCACAGTGATCCCAGAGATCAATGCTCACTGGACACACAGAAACTGATTAACAAGAGTCTTACATCCATTACATATCGGTTTACTCAAATATGGCCTTTATGGCCAAGTCTTTATATGATGGCAACGGGAATCATCAACGATAGCGTGAACCCATGCCATCTGCCTTAACCCTACAAGCATTATGACTGGGAAGCGTCCTAGCTCGCATGTCCGTCACCAAGGTAATCTTCATCATAACCTGATCTTTCATGCCTGGCCAGTAAAATAACCAGTGGCAAGCCATACTTTGAATGTACTCGCAAGCAACCCATGTTTGGAACAAGGCAATAACAATGCATGATATAGCACTAATAGGTAAGTTTTGTAGAAAGCTAGTTTTGAGTGTAATGACATGATCAAGTAACTTAAGTAAGCATGCATCAACCAGGAACAGGTGTTCATAAGAACATGTCACAGTCATCATCATCAGCAGGGGGTTGGACGTTTCATGTTCAACCATCACACCAAGTCCTCAGACTTGTCTCCTGTACCGTCTGAACATCTCATGTTCAGTCATCATGACAAGTCATCCAACTCGACTCAAATATCATCCTTGTCACCACACACACACACACACACACACACACCAAGTTTGCGAAAACATCTGGACGTGGCATAAGCAGCACCACCCAACTGTCCTTGACCGTGGACACGGCTATTCGAATAGTTTTACACTCTGCAGAGGTTGCAAACTTTACCCACAAGACTCGGGGAACTTCCGTGTCATTCACGACTCGCGGTATATAACATATCCGAGGTAAGCACCCGGACAATGCCTTTCCCCTAGCGATACTAGACAAAGAGTCCACTCGATTGGTACCCAGTCCTCACGATGTACATCACACGAGCCTTGCTCTAATCGTACCATCCATGAGGGGACCAATGGTGTGCTCGGTGCCTGTGAAGGCATCGCATGATCATACATACTGGTATGACCCCGTATCGAGAGTGACCATGCCACTCCCGCCACTAGTAATGCGGGCTCCTTGCCAGTACCCACCAAGGTAATCAACAAAGCCCCTTCCCATATAGGGGTAGAGTGGTTGTACATGTAAGGTTAGGACGGTCGACAAATGTTAAACCCTCCATTTTCTAAAACACACACTCACTTATTCCAGTACACCACTCCTTTCTCAAGTGGTTACCCAAATTATCATAATCTCCCTCGGGCATTAGTGGCACCCGACGGGGTTTTCGAAAAGTCTTTGAAAGCATTTTGTTTCCATCACCATGCATATTCCCGATCCCACTTGCATAGCATCTACTAGAATCCTATCTACACCCACCCGCACGGTCCTCATAAGGTGGTAAGGGCATGCACGATGCAAGTGTCAACGGTAAAAGTATCGAAAGCAACCCACCGAAGTGGTCACTACTCCACATGATCAAGTATAACGAAAGTAAAGTGCTATATGGCATGCAATGAAAATGGTTTCTTAATATGTTCAAAGGGTTGCTTGCCTGGCGTAGCAATGTCTTCGAGGTCTACATCCGCTTCTTGTCCACTCCGAGCATTTCCTCTACTTTGTCGACTATCACCAGAAACAACCGCAATAAGCAACACGACAAGCAGAAAATAAAAGTGCTCTATAAATAGGAGTTTTATTTTTCTTTGACACCTTGGGTCACAAGAAAAATAATCAGGAAGGTTTCATTGGATGTGGATCAAGGAGAAGTTTCTGAATGGAGGGAAAGATGGAAATGATAATCCTTTAAGATGTCAACAAAAAACATTTTTATAAAAATGAGTGGATGGACCCAACAAATAGGGAATGATTTTAGAAACATTTGGAAAGTAGTTTCTTTGGATTTGGAGTTATGAGGATTTACCTATGATTTTCCTAAGATGGAATAATGGAAAAAGGGAGCTATTTATTTGGCTAAGCATGATAGGTGCATGATAAAATGTTAAACTTGGCCAGACAAATAGGTCATGATATTTAGAGCCTCTGGGAATTTGAATCACTCCATTTGGAGTTGATATGAGTGCTCTAGGAATTTACAAAGTGGTTCTCCAATAGTTCAAATTTAAATTTAAATTTGAACAGTAGAGAGAAGTTTGTGGAAAAAAATATGTAGGATATATTTTTGGATAGAGGAAGATTTTAGGAACCTCTAGGATTTTGAATCACCAGATTTGGAGTTAATATGAATTTAATATCTATTTTACAAATTCTGGAAAAAGGCAGAAATTGGAAAAGGGGGGTATACCTAGTGCGCTATATAGCGCACGCGGCGCAGGGTTGATATTGGGCCGGCCCAGCTGTCCGGCTCAGTGCCCGCATTCCACGTCGGAAGCGTACTCCTACGAAGTACGCCTTCCTAGTGGGGAGGCGGCCACCGATGACCCGCCTCCACTTATACCGGCGGGCCCGACCATCTGGGTAGCCGACACGCAGGCCCCGCCCGTCAGGCCCTCCTTCCTCCTCCCGCTAGAGCACAAGAGGAGCGGGGGAGGCAGAGCCGAGCGGCTCTGGCGCCCGCCCCTGGCGGCACCGGCCGTCTCCAGCAGTGCTCCGACCACCAGCGAGCTCGGGGCGGCGAGCCACTTCCGCCTGGGCCGTCCCCGGGCCATGGGGAGGTCGGGGTCGACCGCGACATTGGTCAAGGCGGAGGCAGCCGACGGTGGTGATGGGCGCAACGCCATCGCTGTGGAGAAGAGGGAGTGGGGTGGCAGGAAGCTTGGTGGTGATGCGGGGGAGGTGCTGGCGAAGCTCCAAGGAGAGGGGGAGATCGAATCCGAGCGGAGCCATGGCGAGGGAGCTCCAGTCATAGAAGGAGGAGAGGGCCTCGGGAGCAAGGGGGCTTGGTCCGGGGAAGTACAAGGGAGAGGGGGAGAGCCAAGGGCGTGAGAGGAAGCTCGGGGAGGGTTCTTAAAGGCGGGGGGCAACCAGGGGGGAGCTTGGGTGCCCTCGGATGCGCCTAGGGTGCGGTGAGCACGCGCTCCAGAGGCGCCTTGGAGGTTTTTGAGTGTCGGGAAGGGGCGTGGGAGGTCGAGGGGAGGCTATTGGCGACAGAAGATGCCCTGTCGAAGCTTGTTGCGAGCTACAGGACGAGGACAAGCGGCAGAGCGCCAGTTTTGCATGCTGGCTGCATGGTCACCATGCCAACCCTTGTCCATGGCATCTTTTTGGTCGGCCAAAGTTCTCTAGGTTGTGAGGCATGCATGCAGTAGAGTAGTGGTAAAATCTCATGGTAAATGGAGCTGGTTAGATGGGGTTTTCACAGCTGGGAAGTCTACCCAAAGTGTTGTTACTTTTGTACTCTTGTGGTAAAACCTTGTCTACTGGTCAAAGGAAAGGGAGGACTATGCACCCACTAATTTGCAGCTCAGGAAGATAATTCTACAGAGTACTTGCAGTACAGAGGCTCTATTACTGCCATAATGAAGGTTTAGATGAACTACTCATATTTTCCACATGAGCCTGCCATATTTGGGTTTGGTTTGATGAATAGGCATGCAAGTGAGGTTATGGAGAAGTTTTGGGTCTTTAGCATGATCAGAAGGGTGGGAGAGGTGCTGTTATGGTAAAAAAAGAGGGAATAAGAGAGAGTTACCCCCAAATAATTGACCAGAGTCCAAGTCAAAGTTACTGGAGGTAAAATGAGGTTAGAATATGTTGTGGTAAAAAGTTGGAGGCAAGAGGAATATTTTTGGGCCCACTTAGCTTGTCCACAAGTTTATGGCTAAAGGTGCTTGTGCTGTGATTGGCCTAAGCAGGGGAATCCTATGACCTTGAGATTTACCAGGGGTAAATGGTAATTTCATTTGTTCCTGATCACAAGTTTTCAGCTCAATTGAAGAAAGTTGATAATGTAAACTTGATAAACCCTAGAAATGGACAGAAATGGATCTTTATAGATCCGATCTTGCAATTCTATTCCCCTTGATGCACCACTTGATGTAGCATCATCATTTGGGTAATAGAGAATGCCCACAAAGTTTGGGATCAATAGAAGATACTTCACAAAGTAAAGTTGATCAAGTTTGGCTCTGGACAGGAATGGCTTTAGGATATTTTGGTGAAACAAAACAATTGGGATTGATATGAAACTTGGCAAGATAACCACATATAACATATTTGACATGCTAGAATTTTCTAGGATTTAATTCTGAATATTTCTTATAGTAATATTTCAAAACCTTGAAACAAACAGATATGGTTTTGAAGGGTTTTGTCCAGTATTTTGAACATGACCATGCGTTTAAACTCTTATATATGGATAATATATGTCCACTGAGTTTCCCTAAATTTTATCAAATATTTTTAAATCATTTAAATAATTTTTCCCTATGAAAAACCATTTTTGTCCTTAAGAAAAAGCCTTTATATAAAATATGAAAATAATCTTTAAAATAATATTTTGTGGTTTTGGAAAGTTATATATATAGTAGGTTCCAAATAAAGCCTTTGGGGAAAAAGGATCGACGCGATTTTGGGACTTGTAGTGCAAACCTCAAATCTGGGGGTTTCGAAAACCTAATTTAAATAAATGCTTTTTAACCAAAATAAAATTTTGTAAAAAATATTTTTAAGTCATATTCACATGTCATGATCATTGGACAAGAGTTGGGATCAAGGAAACGAGTTTTGAGAGTAGGAGGGATTTTGTCAATATAGAGCACATGGAAGCAAACAAGAAATCAACAATCAAGTCAAGCATCACAAGCACAGAAAAAGTTTCAGTTGGCCCTGATTTTTGAGTCATGATAACTTAGTCATGAGGCAAATCACAGGGTGTGACAACTTCCTTCTCAGACGACTCATCATCGGAGTCGTCGTCCGGCGCAAGGAGAGAGGGATTTAGGCGGTCCCAGTAGCCGGTGTTTACGGGCGCAGGGAGAGCAACCACGACATCGAAGTCATGCTCGGCCCTCGACGCAACACGCCCAACATCCGTCTAGACTGGCGGCATGGTGGATGAGCGGTACATCCACCACCTGGTGCATTGTGCGGGGTCGGGGGAGCGCATCACCTCTAGCATTGCCTAGACGAGGATGGTGGCGGCTAGGATGCTTTGGCCGTCGGGGAGGGCACAAAGCTTTTCAGCATCTATCATGACCTTCACAAGGCTGCGGGCATGGTTCCTCATCATCTGCATAGATGGGAACCACCACGCGATCTCCCGATACAGTTGGCGTATTTCTTGGTTGTCGCCGGCTAGGTCTTCGATGGCCTTCTGCCAGTCGAGGTTGTGCTCCATGGTGACGATGGTGGTGGTTGGCTAGGGTTTTAGTGGTACTTAGGAGAGGGAAGTGGGGATTGGGAGTGGTGAGTGGGCAGGGACAGCGGTGGGACGACATGTCTTAAAGCAGTGGAAAACCAAACGCCAAACTAAAAATCAACGCACGGTGTGTAGTTAACATTCGTAGCGCACGGTTGACACGCAACCGTTCTGCACACTAATAAAGAAGTTAACAACTAGCATACAGAGTACTATTCTAACAAATCACTACTCCTGTCCTGCTGGCATTGCACTCTCTCTTACAAACTACAGGTCCTGGGTTCGAGTCCCAGACCAAACATTTTTTTTATTTTTTTCCTTATTTAGATAATTTGGAGCAGCACCATAATTCCATACGATAATTTGGAGCAGCACAGTAATTCAGATGATCACAGTAAGACATTTAGAAAATATCACAACAGTTTTTCCTCTGAATAATTAGAACAACATAGCAAGTAAATGCCAATGTTTGGCACCAAAAAATTGGCAATGCATGCCATTGTTTGCTAGCAAAAAACAGGTAGTTTTTGGCACAGGACTTTAAAGGCTAGTCATAGTAGGCCTTACAAAAAATGGCACTGACAATTGCCAACAAATCAAAGAGGATGTGGCACCATATCTTCAGGAGGAGCATTAAGATCAGGTATGCTCCTCGCATCTCCAAAGAGGAGCCAAAATTCCCCTCTTCCTCTTCCTGGTTGACCTCCTGCGCCTTGTCTAGCTATACTTCCAAATCAAAATGCTCCCCTTCCTATGCTTCCTGTTGGATTAACTGCCCCTCTTCCTCTCCAAGCATGTACACTACTTCCTCTTGCTGTGCCTGCACCTGAAGCTGCTCCTCTTGTTGTGCGTGCACCTGAAGCTGCTCCTCTTGCTCTGCCTGCACCTGAAGCTACTCCTCTTTCTCTGCCTGCACCTGAAGCTACTCCTCTTGCTCTGCCTGCACCTGAAGCTGCTCCGCTTGCCCGTTTCCTTGCTCTTGCTGTAACTTGAGATCCTTCACCTATCTCAAGTGATGTCCTTGCCCTTGTCAGTGTGGCATTACTCATTTCTGTAGTCACCCTTGGCTGGGGTATTGCAGCCCCAGCATCAACAACAAAGGATGACTGCTCTAGGCAGTGGGCCATGAACCCTATTAGGAGGCCTTCTAGCAAGCTCCCTCTGAGCCATGTTGTAGACCATACTTGTTGGTGATTCAATTGGATCCAAGAGAGGATCTGCCTGGTTGGGGTATATGTTCTGCAAATTCAGTTAAAATTTTAGCTTGAGTGTAATATGAAGTTCAGTTACAGGTTCAGTTTAAGTACAATATACCTATAGGAATTTTGGGTCATCATAATTTTCATCAACCACCCCCACTCCCTCTTCAATGAGAGCTTCTTGCCATCTGTAGTGGCCCTTCCTGTTATGATCAGCTCTGCCACAAATTGAGGAGTGCATTGTAACACCCTTCTTGTTCAACACTCTTACACCATTTTAATCTTCTCCTCTGGTGTCTTCTTCATGTTCTTCTTGGGCCTTCCCAACTGTTTAGTAAACACTAGTGGATGCTCTTTGTAAGCATTCTGTATTTGCCAATCCTTTGGGTCTGCAAGAGGGAAAAGAGTGTATCCATATGACTTTAGATATGTCTGTACTGTATATCAATCATGAACCATTGTCTCTGGGTCAATCCTCTCCTCTCTTGAACAAGCTATGGAATGGACACATGGTACTCCAGACAACTGCCATATCATGCATTCACATGTGTGCTTGCAAAGGTCCACTGTGTAGCTAGAGTTACCAGACTGAACTCTGAAGATTTGCTGGCCAACTTTTGATACATGACAGTTTGCAGCAAACTCAGTGTTTTTCTCTAGTTTCTTCCTTATCTTTGGGCATATTCTATGAGCTGTCCACTTTTCTATAGCTTCTCTTTGTTTACTCGCTATCCTATGATGATCTTGTAGAAGATATATTCAAGCATGCGAAGCACTGCCATCTCTCTGCCATCAAGGATGTAGCTGTTAAACACTTCAGAGTTATTGTTTAACAGGATATCACATTTGGGAAATGTACTAAAAATGCCTTGCACCAGGTCTTTGCATCAAGTCTTTCAGTCCAATGGAATGCAGCTCATGAGTGATCATCCATTTTCTGACAGTTCTCTGTCCACTTGACCTTGTTTGGTAATCTTGTAATGGCCCACAAATTTTGCTTCAGTATCTCTCCTTTGTGCTTCTCATTAAAATTTTGGTAAATATGCCTCACACAAAACCTGTGTTCTGAATCTGGCCAAACTTTGTGCATAACATTTATTAATCCTTTCCGCTTATCATTCATAACTGTGAAAGGAGGAGTGTTGGTGACAACCATCAACAAAGAGAATGGGCCTGCAACCTTTTAGCCACCCTCTCTTACATGCATCAAATGACCAGTACAATGTTTTCAAACATTTCCTGCCCAAGGGAAATTTTGTATCTTTCACAAGTGTAGTTGTAAGCAGAAATGTAGAGCCAGGGTTCTTGCTCCTTAACTCATGGCCATAATCCCATAGCCTACTGAACTGTTCTTCCTCATCACCATGGATCTAATTAAGTGCTTGTATTCTAGCCCTAGCTAACTTCCATCTGTTAGGATTAACATTAAATTCCTTAGTTATTTTCCTTGCAAATGTTCCAAGTGACATCTACTGGTCATCTCTGAATTCTTCAATGAATGTCTTGCATAGGAATTTAGCTGTCAAATCCTTTAACTTCCAGTTATTTTGGCACAGATGCAATGGATTGAAGGCCTTGATCACAAATCCTCCAGTCCTGTTATCATTGCCAGCCTTGAGTAGCCATGGGCACCCTCTCTGACAAACCGCCTCTAACCTTATCTTGTAATTCTTCAACTTCTTGATCTGTATTCTATTTCTTATTGCATATGTAGTTAGAGCTTTCCTGGGCTCAACAACATCAGCAAACACCATACTCAAAGTAAAGACAGGTGATTTCATGTCCACCTTGGAATTGAAAGCTCTGAACTTGTACTTAAGTTGCTCTTGCTGTTCAATGGAGAGGTTCAAATATTCATCTTCAAGTAAATAGTCGGGCTCAACATCTTACACCTCTCGCTCAGCCTCTTCATCATCATCATAGTCAATGTTGTCTTCATAAAGATCATCATCTCCATCATCTATGTCATAATCACTATCACTGAAATCTGATTCTGACAGCAACACACCATCAGTCTGCAAATTTTGAGTAGCAACAGGAGTCAGCAAGTTTGGCTAGGAAATATCATTCAGCAAGTTTGGCTGGGGAGCATCATTCATCAACTGTGGCTAGGAAGCATCATTCATCAAGTTTGGCCGGGAAGCATCATTCAGCAAATTTGGGTCTGCATCATCAGCAAGCAGATTTGCCTCTACATAATAAGTAAGAATATTTCCCTCATGACTAAGCAAATTATCTGCTACTATGCTAACTTCTGCAACCTCTAAAACTGGATTATCAACATTGACACAAATCATGGTGTCAATGGTATTTTAAGACACTCTAACATGACTTGCAATTAATGGCTCCTTCAGTACCATATCTTGCCTGAAATTACTCATGAAGTCTGAATGGTCAATCATTATTGCACGCACCTTATTCTTAATACTAACTCTCATCAGTTGCTGCAGATCCTGATCACCTGTAATTCTCATCATGCCCTCTAATTTTTTTTGTCACGTAAGCACCAATAGATGATGTGCTGATTCTTAGGATATCGCAACCAACGTAGGTGCTCTTCTAATACTGCATATGAAAATGTTCCAGGATCAAGATAGTGCAGGACCTCCACAAAAGAGTTGTAATACTCCAGTTCACTGACTGCTCCTAAGAAAATTCCACCATGCTCAATTTCCAGTGTGAAATAAGGAGTGTCAACACTTTTTCCCATCAATGAATCACACCTGCATCAACAGAGTTAAGAATTCAGTTAAAAATTCAGTTCAATTTTCAGTTAAAAATTAAGTTAAAAACACAGTTGAGAATTCAGTTTTTAATACTGCAAACAGCAGCAACATATGTAGTACTAATATTCATACTAAACTAAAAATCCAGTTAAGAATTCAGTTTCTTTATAATGCAAACAACAACAGTGTATGTACTACTAATGTTCAGACTAAACTAACATGTGCTTCCACATGATGTGAGCATCTATAGCAACTTCTTGTTCACACCAGATCTAAGAAAATAACACTAGGATTAGCTTCATCAGTCTACTGAAATGTAGCTTGCACACAACAACAACAACAGCTCCATGTCAACAACCAAGAACTTTGGTGCACAAAACCATAGCCGAAACCTCTTGCTGAAAACCCTAACTTTACAACAAAACCCTAACCGAAATCCATTACTGCACATAACCATAGCAGAAAACAAGAGATCCGTAGTGAGGACGTGACAATGAGCAGAGCAGAGTGGAAGAGCACAACCAGAGCAGAGAAGGCGAGCGGAGCAGAGGGAAGGAGCAGAGCAGAGAAGGAGGGAAGGGAGGGGAATAGCACTGTAATTGGGAGGGGGGGGGGGTACACAGAGTGCGGCCGCACTAGGTGCATCGAGGGGGCGGTTCACGACCACCACTGAAGAACTCCGGCGACGCCATTGGTCGAAGGAGACGTAGGATCGAACGGCTCCCACAACTCCAACAGAAAGAGAGGCAGAGACAAAGAGAAGGAATTAACTACGGGAGTTATGAGCCCACCACAATAAATACAACCAATAAATTCAGGTGCTTCTCCCTGCCGACGGTTATTGATTAATTAGGCCCAACCGGAGGGGGCTACGTGCAAAGTGCCACGAGCTGACCCGCCTGGTCCAGTTGGCGAGTTGCTATTGGCTGGTGGTGTCTTTGGACTGGGTATGCATATTGGCTGCAAGTTGTGAGAGTGTGTATGGTCATTTTTCAACTTCTAGGACCAATGTATCACATTGAGTGCAAGTTGTAGTACCCCTGGTGCTATTACCTCCAGAAGAAAAGCACCGTAGCCGAGGAGAAAGTACGTCGGGCACCTTGACCTACTACATGCGTCTCCTACCTTCCCTCGTGACGTGGTACTTTTTGTTGTTTGGAGAGAGTTCCTTCTCCGATTTCCATTAAAAGAAACCACAATGTCTTCCTAACAAACTACTAGCTACACCGAAGAACATAATCCGATGACGTATGATCAAAGTGAGCACAGTCGGGCTATCTCACACAATATTCAGTGTAAGATCAAACCGTGGATTTCGGCCGGAGCGAAGCAACTGGGAGCTATTGTATCGAAAGAGTGAGGCCTTAGTACAATGGGTCTTATAACGCAAATTCTATCCACGTCTTAATTAATATATAAGGCAAATCTTTTGCCTCGGTTTCATAAAAATATTGAGCACAGTCGGGATATCCCCAACTCGTCATCCTGACCACAGAAACTTAAGAGGTTTCCAGAACATCATCATCCTGGGAAGCCACAAGCCGGATCTCCAAGACGATACGTAGGAAATTCAAACACAAATTTCTAATAGGTTTATCAGCTACTGATCGGGCTTGCAAAAGTCGCAACACTGACGGAGAACGTGCAAAAGGGTATGACTGATCCACAACAACACCTTGGTGATACTATCAAAAGGGAGCTCCGCCTAAGGAAGGAGAGGACTTGTCATCCAGCAGTAATCCTAAGCGAAGACCTCCATCCAAGGGTGGCCGTGCAAACTTCACCAGCGATTATCTCAACTCTTTTTACGCCCCACCTCATGACCTCTTGTTTTCTAGATTTGTCTGCAAAATAAGCCTATCATTAACCTTGTTATTATCAAATATAGTATCATTTCTTATCTTCCAAATTGTCCAAAAGATACTAGTGGCTGCCTATTTCTTTCATTTTTGTTAAACCTTTTAAGCCACACATTGAACATGCCCTGGACACTGTCAGTGCCGTGCCGTAGTACCCAGGATGAGATGGCCTTGCCGGCCTAGCTACCGGCGTACATATGCACAGTGGGCGCACCGCGGTGCATGTAGTGGCACGTACCGTGGGCCGTGGCAGTACGTAGGCAGTATAGAAGCGGAGGTCGCTGGTCACGGCCGGCCACTGTAGCGTAGACTGTACATTCAGTGCGGGCACCACCGCGTGTTCACCTAGCGAGGGAGCGAGGCAGTGTAGTGGCACCGACGAGGGGCGGCAGGCTGAACGTGGCCTACGTACTTACGTGCCGGAACAGTGGACAGCGCATGCACGCACACTGGCTAGTTGTACTGCTCTCTTGCTTGGTCGACGCCGGGTCGACGACTAGTCTTGAGTATTTCAGTCATGGCTGCCGGCTACATACATGTCTTTTTTCACCTGCTAGATTAGAAATAGACGGAGTTGGATATAGTTAAGAGCATCTTTAGCCGCCCCAAGAGGTCCCTCAAAGACCGTTTTTTTATACCGGCGGTCGAAAATCAGCCCAGTCGCGTCCATACGAGCTCATTTTTCGGTTAGGGCCTAATTTAACTCCAGCGTATCCAGACCGAACCCGACGCGCTGGGGCGCCTGGGGGCGCCGGGCGAAACGATTTGGCACGAAAAAGAGGTGGGTCCGCCGAGTCAGCGACCGAGCGGCGTCGTCGTCCTCATCTCGGTTTCCCCGCGAGGAATCAATACAAGGCTGCCGTCGGTCAGCCTTCCATTGATGTTGCGCCTTCACGAGCCGGCGTTCACGGGCGGCGCAGTCAGTACGGGGCGACGCGCGTCCACACATCGCCTCCGACGCGTCCGCACGGTGCCGCCCGCTCGCCTGCTATAAAAGGCGACCTCGCCGGTGTTCGTCACACCTCGTTGCCTGCCCCCAATCCCACCAGCGACGCCCTCTCTCTTCCCGGCGGTCTCCTCTCTCCCTCTTACCCCGCAATGGCCGAGCGCTACCCTGGCGACGGCGCGGCCCGCAACGGCTTCGGCCGCCGGCACCTCCACGAGGACGAGGCCCGCCTACTGTTCGAGGCAGAGTACCCGGCGCCGCCGGACATGCAGGCGCCCGGCGCTTGGAGGCTCAGCGCGGGCGGCGTCCCCGTGCCACCGGTGCCCACCGGAGCCGAGCAGCGCGCCGAGATCGCCCGGATCCGATCCACCCAGTCCGAGGAGCATCGCCGGCAGCCGAGGTACGCCCCGGACAACACTTCCCTCTGGATGGCCTACTTCGAGCGCCGCTGCGAGGAGCAGCTCGCCTCCACCAACGGCGGCCCCGCGCTCGGCTGCAACAACAGGGAGGGCCGCCGTCTTTGGTGGGGCGTCCACGAACGCACTCTCGAGGCCGTCCTCGAGCACATCGAGGGCGGCAACGAGCCGTGCCTCGGGTATCCGGAGGCGACGTCCGTCTCCCGCCGGAGGGGCTCGTCGTGGCAGCCATGGCGTATGGAGGCGTCGTCGTCGTCCTCGTACTCCTCCCAGTCCTCCCAGTCCTCCCAGTCCTCCCACTCCTCCCGCGCAATGCGCACGCCGCTCGTCGCCGTTAAGGCCGAGCCCGACATGTTGTCGCCGCTCCGACGCAGCGGACGCAGCAGCGTCGGCATCACCATCAACGAGGGCCATCGCCGCGAGCCCTCGCCTTCCCGCGGCCATCTCCGCCTTGTTAGGCCGAGGACGGAGCCTGACACGCCGGCGGTGGTCAAGCAGGAGCACCTGGACATGGCCACCGCCGCCGATGAGGCCGCCCTGAAGTGGGTGCGGGACGACTACGTCCGGGAGGAGGTGGAGCGGCAGCGCCAGGCCCTGGAGCAGATCGAGGCTCGCCACCGTGCCCGCCGCAAGGAGGAGATCGCCGGCCTCATCATCCTCGATGATGACAACGACGGGGAGGCGCCCGGGCCCTCCAACCCCGACCTGCACCGTTTCGACGACGCATGATAGGGCTACACCAGGGACGGCGGCCGCGGCGCGCCGGACGGCGACGACAGCGACAGGACGGGGACGACGGCGGCGACTACACCAACTTCTACAAGCTCCTCGGCATGTAGAATGCGGCGTGCGGCCACGGGATGGCGGCGGTGGGACGGCTACGTAGTCTTTTTTTTATTTTAGCTTTTGTATTATATTTCAATAAAAAATCAATTTTTTTAACGTTTTTAAGCCGATTCTACGTTCATAATAGGTTAAAAGCGGCGGTTGGGAGGCAACCCAGGGACGTGGCTGGAAAATCGAACCGTCCAGACAGATTTTAACGCCGACTGCGTCAAACGACACTAGCCTACGGCTGAAGATGCATAGATTTCATCTCAACTAAAGGCGCCGATGGTAGCCGGCCCAAGGCGCAGTCATCATTTGCACCGTCGTCGTACCACCGGTACGTCCACCGACCATGCACCACCCGGAACAAAGCAGGAAAAAAGCGGTTTCACGTGGTACACCACCCCACGCCACGCCACAACAAACGCACACTCATCTCATCTGACTGACTGGCCAGCCTACGTCACACAGCAACTGCGCGAACAGCAGCATGTTCTTCACGGGGAAGGGGAACCAGTTCGTTACGGGATGCACGTGCCTATAATCAACTGAAATACAGTATGCCTTTTTTTACTGGCCTTTTACTCCATGGAAGATTATTACCGTCTGTCTGGTGACAGAGACATCACGTTACACGGGTCTAGCCAGGCCGTCGATAATCGGATAATTAAGTGTTTCTACGGCTAGCTAGCCGCCGATCAAGCTCACGGACACGGCTCGAGCAGAGAGAGCAAAGGTACGCGGCGTACGTGCACAGGGACTCACAGAGACTGCTGAGTTTTTTTAAACACTTCTGAAGTGTGCGAGGAACCATCGACGACTAGCACGCATCGAGAGGTGGGCCTGGGCCTTTCATGGCCCTCTGGGTTTCCACTGACAGCTTTTGTGTGTGGGATTCTCTCCGAGAGTCCATCCACACGACGTTTTTTTTCTATTATAAGAAAACCGATTATTTATTCTTTTTGAAACCAATCAGCCGGACACTGAGAGCATCTACAGCCGGACTTTTCATATCCTCCTCAAACGTCCGGACAGACCGTTCGGTTAAAATAAACCCGATCCAGATGGGCCTTTCAAACCGGTCTCAAACACCCGGGTTGAGCGGCATCCCTTATTTTCAGCCCAAATATGGGGTGTCTATAGGGGAGCACGGGCGCGCCCGTCATGTCGGACCCGACAGTCCGACCCACCTCAAATTGGCCCAAATCCACCGAACCCTTCCTCCTCCTGCCGTCCTCCACCATTTCCCACGCCCGACCCCTCGTTGTCCGGCATCCTTACTCTCCATCCTCACCACCTGCCCCGATCCGCCGCCGTGATGTCTTCCACCCCATCCCCGACCACCGTGACTGAGATGTAGTCCACATGGACGACATTTCTTCGACAAGGGAGAGCAAGAAAGAGAAGAGGTACAAGCTCATGTTGGATGCGCAAAAGGAGAGGATGCAGTGGGACCGTGTGAGGGCCGAGAGGAGGCTTGAAATTGAGAGGGAGAAGATCGAGTTCGGTAAGCAAGAGGCGGCGATCAAATGGGAACTCGAGAAGGCCAAGACATTTGCAGAGATTGAGCTCGAGAAGGAGAGGTTGCAACTCACACGGGACGCGGAGGATGCGAAGATCATGTTGGCGGATGAATCCACCTTGGATGAACATGCCAAGAAATGGCTTGTGGAGAAGAAGATGGAGATCAACAACCGTGCACTGGAGGTGGCGAGGGCGACTACGGCTGCGGCAGCGAAGCAGGCGGCCAGGATGGAAGCGGAGGAGGCAGCCCGGATGCAAGCAGAGATGGATGCCCAGGCGGAGCAGCACGCATGGACGAACTCGTCCGGCCAGTGATCCGAGAAGCAGCACTTGTCGGCCGGACATTGATTTCATGTTGCCATGTCTGATTTGTTGAACTATGTTATCATTTGCTTTTGTTTAAAACTGTTGAATTCAGACAATTTATATCGGATGATCGACGTGCGTGGCTTTGCATGGTTTTGAGAGTCCGGATATGAGGTATGTGAATGCACAGAACCAAATATGAGGGGACGTCCGGATGCGTCCGCGGGCCTGCCCGGACGCGTCCACGGGCATATAGGGGACGAATTTGGAAGATCCGGCTATAGATGCTCTAACTCACGCGTGGTTGTATTTTTTTAAAGAATTTCTAGTGGCTCTTTATTTGAACTAGTAACGGTGTACGTGTAAATAAACATCTTAACTAATATTACAAACATATGTGAGAGTCAACATACATTGCAAGATATTTTAATTGCTGCATGTGCAACGCATGTCTAGGCTAATGTATTAATAATTGCAAATAACTCATATCTAATTAGCAAGCAAATACTAATGTGTACATATGCTTTTAGTAAACCAAATGATTACATGTTTCTGAATTATTTTCATCTAGCTTGTCGAAAAATATTATTCCCTTATCTGTAATCAGTTTGGAAGAACTTTGATGTTAAACGACAACTCGAAATGCCTTGACTGATCTTTATTAAGATAGAAAAAGATTTACCGTTTTGAGTTGACATTGAATATGCAATTTACATCACAAAGGGGGAAATCACCGAAAACTGGAATATGGACGTGAAAACCAAGAGAATGGCTGAAAATTCACTGGGCTCCAAATGACCTAAAACTTCTTGGAGATTTTTTATGGAATATATAAGAATTATTGGACAAAAAATATACCAGAGGGCCCACCTGCTCGCCACAAGTCAACAGGGCGCGCCCACCCCGTGGGAGCGTCCTGTTGCCTTGTGGGGCCCCAGCAGGTGCTCCGACCCCCCTCTTCTCCTATAAGGTGTGTTTTACCCTAAAAAAATCATAAGGATACTTTCGGGACGAAGCGCCGCCGCCTCGAGGCGGAAAGCAGGACATAGGCCCTTTTGATCTCCGGGAGAGAGATTCTGCCGCAAAAAGTTGTAACACCCCTCTCATTAAGCTAGAGTAAACCTCTATGATTAAGCTAAGTCATTTTTCTAGACAATAGTTTATCATATTTTGAATCATATATCATTTGAATTTCCACCTCTGAATTCAATTCAAATTTAAACTTAGAATTAAATTTACTAGCATGGTTGGAAAATAGTAACCACTTAGCCAATTTTCCATAACAATTATTGGTTAAGGAAAACAACATCACCTATTGCTGGTTTGGACCCTAGCAATTTAAACAGTGCCAAAAAGCATTTTTAATTACTTTCTAGTTTATGAAGAATTCAAACTATTTGAAATGCCTTCCAAACATTTTGTGGTGAGTGCTAAAAATTGCAATGGAATTAATGGGCCAAGTTCCATAAATTGCAAAAGTCATATGGATTTAAAAAACAAATGCAAAATAGAACAAACAAAAAAGAAACAGAAAATAAAATAGAAAAAAGAAAAAGAAAAAGGCCCACTATGCACTTGGGCCTCAAGTGCACACTGAGGCCCAGCCCACCCCTGCTCGTCTCCCTCCTCGCTACAGGAGCGGAGGGGGGCGTGGCCATCCCCGATGCTCGCCAGGACCGCGACCATCGCTGTGGCGACGATCCTGCCCCTCCCTAGTGTCTACAAGGTCGCCCCGACCCCCTATACGCGAACCCTAGACCACACTCTCCCCTCTCGCACTGCTTTCTTCTTCCGCGCGCACACCCGACGCTACTGTCGCCATGGCACAGCCGTGGACGTAGCCACCGATCGTCCCTTGCCCAGCCGTCAAGTCCATGAGCTCCGTCGGCCTCGTCCTCTCCGACCACGAGCTCGAGCTGAGAGCCCCTACTTCTCCTCCTCGCCGTTGTCTTCTTCCTCGAGCGCCGCCGCACCTTGCTGCCAAATTCGCTCCACCAGGCCTCCCTCAAGCCCGCGTTAGCACATCTACAGGGCCCGGTGAGACACCGCTTCTCCTCTCTCTCCCCCTGTCCCTCTGTGTAGCTTAGCTCGTTACGCCGCCATGACTAAAGCTCGCTGCCCACCCACTCGTCACCGTTGCGCTCACAGTTGTTGTCGCTCGCGTCCGAGCACGTCACCGTGCTCATCACATCCAAACCAATGCGCCCCGTCGCTCCTCCAACCGTGCCCCGTAGTGCTGTCCTGTCGAGACCCGAGCATCATCACCGTCGGTCGTCGATGCTCTAGCCAGCCCCTTCCACTTCAGTCTGTGCCTTCGTCACCGTTCGATGCGCGGCTTGACGACCCACAAGCATAGGGGATCAATCGTAGTCCTTTCGATAAGTAAGAGTGTCGAACCCTGATATGTCGCCAACATATTTATAATTTTTGATTGTTCCATGCTACTATATTATCTGTTTTGGATGTTTTATATGCTATTTTATATTATTTTTGGGACTAACATATTAATATAGAGCCTAGTGCCAATTTATGTTTTTCCTTGTTTTTGAGTATTGCAGATAAGGAATATTAAACGGAGTCCAAACGGAATAAAATCTTCGGAATAATTTTTCTTGGACAAGAAACAACCCAGAAGACTTGGAGATGAAGTCAGGAGAGCAGCCGTGTGGCCACAAGCCATAGGGGCGCGCCCTAGGGGGGGCACCCCTGGCTTGTGGGCCCACGGCAGCTCCCCTAACCCTATGTCTCGGCCTAAAAATTCACAAATATTCTCTGTATACCAGAGAGAGCCACGAGAACACTTTTCTGCCGCCAGGAGCCTCGGTTCCCATGAGATCAAATCTTGGAGCCCTTTCCGATAATCTGCCAGGGGGGGATTCGATCACGGAGGGCATCTACATTAACTCCATTACCCCTCCGATGATGCGTGAGTAGTTCACCATAGACCTTCGGGTCCATAGCTAGTAGCTAGATGGCTTCTTCTCTCTTTTTGCTCTTCAATACCATGTTCTTCATGATCTTCATGAAGATCTATCCGATGTAATACTCTTTTGCGGTGTGTTTGTCGAGATCCGATGAATTGTGGGTTTATGTTCAGATTATCTATGAACATTATTTGAGTCTTTTCTGAATTCTTATATGCATGATTTCATATCTTTGCAAGTCTCTTTGAGTTATTGGTTTGGTTTGGCCAACTAGATTCGTAATTCTTGCAATAGGAGAAGTGCTTAGTTTTGGGTTCAATCTTGCAGTGTCCTCACCCAGTGACAAAGTAGGGGTAGCAAGGCACATATTGTATTGTTGCCATCAAGGATAAAAAGATGGGGTTTTCATCATATTGCTTGAGTTTATCCCTCTACATCATGTCATCTTAACTAATGCGTTACTCTGTTCTTCATGAACTTAATACTCTAGATGCAGGCAGGAGTCGGTCGATGTGTGGAGTAATAGTAGTAGATGTAGAATCATTTCGGTCTACTTGGCACGGACATGATGTCTATATGCATAATCATTGCCTTGGATATCTTCATAATTATTCGCTTTTCTATCAATTGCTTGACAGTAATTTGTCCACCCACCATAATACTTGCCATCATGAGAGAAGCCTCTAGTGAAACCTATGGCCCCCGGGTCTATTTTCCATCTCATACTTTCACATCTAAAACCAAAAATACCAAAAATACCTTGCTGCATTATTTTCTACCTTTTGTTTTACTTTCCATTCAAGCAATATATTCTATCTATCTCTATCAGATCTCATCCTTGCAAGTAACCGTGAAGGGATTGACAACCCCTTTATAGCATTGGGTATAAGTGTTTGATTCTTTGTGTAGGTACATCTATTGGGGACTTGCTTGTATCTCCTACTTGATTGATACATTGGTTCTCAACAACAGAGGGAAATACTTATCTACTTTGCTGCATCACCCGTTCCACTTCACGGAAACCAACACATGCTCGAGAAGTAGCAAGAAGTATTTCTGGCGCCGTTGCCGGGGAGATACATAGCAAGTCAGGATAAGAACTCTCCCGTCAACTTGCCAATTTTTGGCACCTTTACCGGAGATATCTACATCAAGCCTACCAAGTACCCATCACAAACTCATCTCTTGCATTTACATTATTTGCCCTTTGCCTCTCGTTTTCCTCTCCCCCACTTCTAAAATGATTTTCAAAAAAGATTTGCCTTTTTATTCGCCCTTTTTCCGTTCGTCTTTTCGTTTGCTTTGTGCTTGCTTGTGTGTTAGATCTCTCAAACTCATGGCTAGCCTTGCTACTATCGCTATTACTCCCGAGAATGAAGTTCTTAATTTTAAGCAAAGGAAGGGAGAAAACTTAAAGGATGCTTGGTATAGAATTTGCAATACTCAAAATAGATCTACTCGTAAGCAATCTACTATCGTTCTCCTTCGCAATTTCTATGTGGGTGTTTCTCCTTGGAATAGATATGTTTTGGATACCATTACAGGAGGGAATTTCTTGGGAAGCAATACCTTTGATTCTTATAATGCTATGATAAATTTGGTAGGTTCACCCCCTCTCATGGTTAATGAAACAATCTTAACTTTGGAACATGTTATGTGAAGGCTAGATATCATTGAAATTAAATTTGCTACTATATAGCTGATTTAAAACTTGGATAAAAAGATCCATAATCATATCACCCAATATGGATCTAAGGTAGGAGTTACTCTACAAAACTTAAGGGAAAAGGAACCCATAGTTAATGAAAAATCGGACCAAGATTCCTCTAGAATAGGAAAGCTAGAGGACATTATTACCAACTTGGGTTCTGCTTTTGCTGCTGTTCAAACCACTCCAAAATTTCCTCTTTCTAAGGCTGCCAAGTTTGTTTACGTTCCCAAGAATAAGGGTGAATCCTCTAGTAAAGGGGACGAAGATCTTAAGATGATAAGTGCTCACCCTAACTTTATCAATACTGTTCAGGAACCGATTGCTACAAGAGAATTTCTTCACTATTTGCCTAGGAGTATGATTATTGATAAAACTAAAGAATCACCTAGGGTTTTCAAGAATGTAATTGAGGGATTGCATACCAAAGATGACAATACCTAGATCTATTGCGTTTTGCCTAGCTAGGGGCGTTAAACAATAGCGCTTGTTGGGAGGCAACCCAATTTTACTTTTGCTTTCTGTTTTGGTGTGTTTGCACAATATTAATTCTGTAATAATTGTGTTATCTTGTTTAAATTACTGTTTGAGCCAAGTAAGACCTTTGGAATGGTCTACGGTGTTTGCAATTTGATTTTGCTGAAAAATAGAAACTTTTGCGCTCAGTCCAGAATTTTTATAAATTCACTGGAACGTGATTTTGATCTGAAATTTTTACACAAGATTTATATAAAAATTTCCCTGATTTTACTAAATTTTAAGAATTTGTAGAGTTACCTAAGTATTTGAAGTCTACAGATTGCTACAGACTGTTCTGTTTTTCACAGATTCTGTTTTCTTTGTGTTGTTTGCTTATTTTGATGTATCTATGGGTTGTATCAGGGGGTATGAACCATGGAGAAATTAGAATACAGTAGGTGTTACACAAATATAAATAAATAATGAGTTCACAACAGTACCTAAAGTGGTGATTTATTTTTCTTATACTAACGGATCTCATGAGTTTTCTGTTGTGAAGTTTTCAAGTTTTGGGTGAAGATTTGATGGACTATGGAATAAGGAATGGCAAGAGCCTAAGATTGGGGATGCAAAAGGAACCCCAAGCCATATTCAAGGATACCAAAATGCTTAAGCTTGGGGATGCCCCGGAAGGCATCCCCTCTTTCGTCTTCAATCCATCGGTAAATTTACTTGAGGCTATATTTTTATTCACCACATGATATGTGTTTTGCTTGGAGTGTCTTGTATGATATGAGTCTTTGATTTTTTGTTTGCCACAATAATACTTGATGCACACATCTTTTGAGAGAGACACACTGAATAGTGAATTTATTAGAATACTCTATGTGCTTCACTTATATCTTTTGAGCTAGCAAATGTTGCTCTAGTGCTTCACTTATATCTTTTTAGAGCATGGTGGTGTTGTATTTTATAGAAATTATGGAACTCTCATACTTCACCTATATTATTTTAAGAGTTTCTTAAAACGGCATGGTAATTTTTTTAGGTTATGAATTTAGTCCTAATATAATGGGCACCCAAGAGGGATATAATAAAAACTTTCATATTAAGTGCATTGAATACTATGAGAAGTTTGATTCCTTGCATATAGTTTTGAGATAATAGAGATGGTAATACGAGAGTCATGCTAGTGAGTAGTTGTTAATTGTAAGAGATACTTGTGTTAAAGTTTGTGATTCCGTAGCATGCATGTATGGTGAACCGTTATGTAACGAAGTCGGAGCATGATTTGTTTAATGATTGTCAACCTTTGTGTGAGGGTCGGGAGCGCGCGATGGTTAACTCCTACCAACCTCTCCCCTAGGAGCATGCGTCTAATGCTTTTTTTGATAACTAATAGACTTTTTCAATAAGTATGTGAGTTCTTTATGACTAATGTTGAGTCCATGGATTATATGCACTCTCACCCTTCCACCTTTGCTAGCCTCTCTAGTACCGCGCAACTTTCGCCGATACATCAAACCCTCCTTCCTCAAAACAGCCACCATATACTTTCCTCAAAACAGCCACCATATCTACCTATTATGGCATTTCCATAGCCATTGCGAGATATATTGCCATGCAACTTCCACCATTCAGTTTTTTATGACATGCACTATCACTTCATCTTGCATATAGAGTCATATTTTGTTTTAGGTATCGAGTTGTAAGTAAATAAAAGTGTGATGATTTTCATTAATAGAGCATTGTCTCGTGTGAGAAAGGATGATGGAAGCCATGACTCCCTCACAAGTTGGGATGAGTATCCGGACTTTACAAAAAATAAAAGAGGCCAGCGAAGCCCAAATAAAAAAAGACATGCCAAAGATGCCCACTAAAATAAAAAAATTAGAGAAAGAGAGAAGGGACAATTGCTACTATGTTTTTCCACACTTGTGCTTCAAAGTAGCACCATGATCTTCATGATAGAGAGTATCCTATTTTTTCACTTTCATATAACTAGTGGATATTCATCTTGCATGACCACTTAGTTTCTTTTTGAGCTTTCATACACTTATAGCTCTAAGTGCATTTGTTGCATGGCAATCCCTACTCACTCACATTGATATCTATCGATGGGCATCTCCATAGCCCGTTGATACGCCTAGTTGATGCGAGACTATCTTCTCCTTTTTTCCTTGCAACCTCCTCCATATTCTATTCGACCTATAGTGCTATATCCATGGCTCACGCTCATGTATTGCGTGAGAGTTGAAAAGGCTTGAGAACACCAAAAGTGTGAAACAATTGCTTGACTTGTTCATCGGGGTTGTTCATGATTTAGATACTTTGTGTGGGCAAGATGGAGCATAGCCAGGCCATATGATTTTGTAGGGATAACTTTCGAAGTCCATGTTATTTCGAAAGGACACGATTGCCTTGTTGGTGTGCTCGAAGTATTATTGTTTTTATGTGAATATTAGACTATTGTGTTGAATCTTACGGATCTAAATATGCATGCCACAATAAAGAATATTACATGGATAAATATGTTAGGTAGCATTCCACATCAAAAAATCTGTTTTTATCATTTACCTACTCGAGGACGAGCAGGAATTAAGCCTGGGGATGCTTGATACGTCTCCAACGTATTTATAATTTTGGATTGTTCCATGCTATTATAATTTTGGATTGTTCCATATATATCTGTTTTCGATGTTTTATATGCATTGATATGCTATTTTATATTATTTTTGGGACTAACCTATTAATCTAGAGTCTAGTGCTAGTTTCTGTTTCCCCCTTGTTTTGAGTATTGCAGATAAGGAATATTAAACGGAGTCCAAACGGAACAAAATCTTAGGAATAATTTTTCTTGGACTAGAAGCAACCCAGAAGACTTGGAGATGAAGTCAAGAGAGCAGCTGTGTGGCCACAAGCCACAGGGGCGCACCCTAGGGGGGCTCCCCTGGCTTGTGGGCCCACGGTAGCTCCCCTAACCCTAGTTCTCGGCCTATAAATTCACAAATATTCCCTGTATACCAGAGAGAGCCACGAAAACACTTTTCAGCTGCCAGGAGCCTCGGTTCCCGTGAGATCCAATCTTGGAGCCTTTTCCGGTAATCTGTCGGAGGGGGATTCGATCACGGAGAGCATCTACATCAACTCCATTGCCCCTCCGATGATGCGTGAGTAGTTCACCACAGACCTTCGGGTCCATAGCTAGTATCTAGATGGCTTCTTCTCTCTATTTTCTCCTCAATACCATGCTCTTCATGATCTTCATGGAGATCTATCTGTTGTAATACTATTTTGCAGTGTGTTTGTCGAGATCCGTGAATTGTGGGTTTATGTTCAGATTATCTATGAATATTACTTGAGTCTATTGTGAATTCTTATATGCATGATTTCATATCTTTGCAAGTCTCTTCGAGTTATTGGTTTGGTTTGGCCAACTAGATTGGTAATTCTTGCAACAGCAGAAGTGCTTAGTTTTGGGTTCAATCTTCCGGTGTCCTCACCCAGTGACGAAGTAGGGGTAGCGAGGCACATATTGTATTGTTGCCATCAAGGATAAAAAGATGGGGTTTTCATCATATTGCTTGAGTTTATCCCTCTACATCAGGTCATCTTATCTAATGCGTTACTCTGTTCTTCATCAACTTAATACTCTAGATGCAGGCAGGAGTCGGTCGATGTGTGGAGTAATAGTAGTAGATGTAGAATCATTTCGGTCTACTTGACATAGACGTGATGCCTATGTGCATAATCATTGCCTTGGATATCTTCATAGTTATTCGCTTTTCTATCAATTGCTCGATAGTAATTTGTCCACCGTCCGTAATACTTGCCATCATGAGAGAAGCCTTTAGTGAAACCTATGGCCCCGGGTCTATTTTCCATCTTATACTTTCAGATCTAAAACCAAAAATACCAAAAACACCTTGCTGCATTGTTTTTAGCTTTTGTTTTACTTTCCGTTCAAGCAATCTATTCTATCTATCTTTATTAGATCTCATCCTTGCAAGTAACCGTGAAGGGATTAACAACCCCTTTATAGAGTTGGGTGCAAGTGTTTGATTCTTTGTGTAGGTACATCTATTGGGGACTTGCTTGTATCTCCTACTGGATTGATACCTTGGTTTTCAACAACTGAGGGAAATACTTATCTACTTTTCTGCATCACCCGTTCCTCTTCACGGAAACCAACTCATGCTCGAGAAGTAGCAAACCCAACGAGAAGCAGAAGGAAATGACAAGCGGTTTTCAACAAGTTATTCTCTACAAGTTCTGTAGGTAACAATGATAGATAGTTTTGTAAGAAGGTAATTCGTAACAAGTGATAAGTAACAATAGTAGCAATTGTGCAAAAAGATATCCTAATCCTTTTTATAGCAAAGGACGGGCCAGAAAGTACTCTTATATTAAGCAAGCGCTCCCGAGGACACATGGGAATTACTGTCTAGTCAAGTTCATCATGTTGAGTTGATTCATGTTCATTACTTTGATAATTTGATATGTGGGTGGACCAATGCTAAGGTGATGTTCTTACTTGAACAAGCAACCCACTTACGATTACCCCCTCCCGCAAGCATCCACAACTATGAAAGAAGAATTAAGACAAATCTAACCATAGCATGAAACGTATGGATCCAAATCAGCCCCTTACGAAGCAACACATAGACTGGGGTTTAAGATTTTGTTACTCGAGCAACACATCATCTAGTTGTTACTACACAATGCCTTACCTTAGGCACATAAAATGGTGAAGTGTCGTGTAGTCGACGTTCACACGACACCACTTAGAGAAGCTATGACATATACATCATCAAAATATCGAACGAATACCAACTTCAAATGATTAATTATAACAAGACTTCTCCCATGTCCTCAGGAACAATATTAACTAATCACACCTCATCAACATGTTCAAGATCAGAGGTGTAATAATGGTGATCAAGGCTCTAAACATAATATCTTCCACCAAGTACTCCAACAAGCATCAACTACAAGATGTAATCAACACAACGAGTAACCCATGAGTACCAATTTCAGGTTTTAAGAGAAAAATTGAATATAAGGGATGAACTATGGTTGGAGATGAGATGGTGCTGGTGAAGATTAGTCCTCCCACGAAGGAGGAAGCATTGGTGATGACGATGGCTTCAATCTCCTCCTCTCGGAGAGGAATTCCCCTTGCAGAATCTCTCTGTCGGAGAGCAAAAGGGCCTCTTTGATCTCCGCGTAAGCACCGTCTTTTTATAAATAGGTGCCAGGACTGACATGGTCCGTCCTCGCAACGCGCAAGATTGCAAAGGGCGATTGGCCCATGACCCCTTCGCAATTATGAAGTAGGCCGGCGTGGTGGCCTCTCCGTTGAGCCTAGGTAGGACTATGGCGTGTCGATCAGCCGAGCCCGAGCATGACCCCGAAAAGTGTTTTCGGCCTGAGTTAATCGAGCGTGTTGGTAAAGTTGGTGCGCCCTTGCAGGA
The DNA here is from genome assembly GCA_022496015.1 of Hordeum marinum. NCBI lineage: Eukaryota > Viridiplantae > Streptophyta > Magnoliopsida > Poales > Poaceae > Hordeum > Hordeum marinum. The sequence goes on along the minus strand of CM039677.1, from coordinate 414,669,141 downwards.
AAGTATATCTATTCAAATATCCGTGTCCACGGTAACGGACGCTCGGAGTTGTATCCTGATCTACTACAACTAGAACTGGATACTGGAGACATGAAATGGAAATGATGGCTCCGAGATTGCTTTCTCGCAGGGAGTCGAGGAAGGATCTCTCGTCATTACTAAGTAAACTTGCAACATATAATATGCTAATCTACACTCTTCTAATGCTGCAAGATGCTTCAAGATACTAGTCTTTGATATGCTAGGCTTTCCCCCACTATTCTCGCAATTCTGCAGTTCAGTCCAAAGATATAGCCCCATTCCTTTGATACTGATGCATACTTAGCATAGATCTGATGTAATTCCTACGAGTACTTTGGATGAATACTCACGGTTGCTTTGCTCCCCTTTTCCTCTCGATACGATTACTACGAGCAGATGATTGAGCCCAGTAGCCAGTTGATCCCGCCAACGACTACTACTACCATGACGGAGCATACTATTACGTGGAGTCCGCTGATGACCAGAAGTAGTTAGGATCCTCCTAGGCATAAGGCCTTGGATTTTAGATCCGATGTTGATGTTTGTGCTAGCCTTATTAAGGAAAACTTGTTTTCTTATGTCCATACTCAGACATTGTTGCTTCCATTGACCCGTTTGTATTCGAGCTTATGTGTTCGGGCCCTCGAGGCCCCTCGCTTGTAATATAAATCTTGTATGACTTTAATTTGTGTCCAGAGTTGTGTTGTGATATCTTCCCGTGAGTCTTTGATCTTGATCGTGCGCATTTGTGTGTATTATTAGTGTACGATCAAGGTGGGGGCGTCACAAAACTTCCCTCGGGGAGGGGAGATCGAATCCCTTGTCATCACCAACACTTCCTCCTTCGTGGGAGGACCAATCTTCATCAAAATCTTCACTAGCACCATCTCATCTCGAACCCTAGTTCATCTCTTGTATTCAGTCTTTGCCTCAAAACCTTAGATTGGTACATGTGGGTTACTAGTAGTGTTGATTACATCTCGCAATTGATGCTTGTTGGTTTACTTGGTGAAAGATATTATGTTCAAATCCTTGATCTCCATTATTACACTTCTGATCTTGAACATGTTGATGAGGTGTGAGTAGTTACCATTGTTCCCGAGGACATGGGTGAAGTCTTGTTATAAGTTATCATGTGAAGTTGGTATTTATTTTCTATTTCGATGATGTGTATGTTGTTGCTTCTCTTAGGGGTGTTGCGTGATCGTCGAGTACACGACACTTCCACATGTTATGTGCCTTAGGGAAGACATTGTTGAGTAACACGTAGATGATGGGTTGCGAAAGTACCAGAAGCTTAAACCCCAGTTTATGCGTTGCTTCATGAGGGGCTTATTTGGATCCACACGTTTCATGCTATGGTTAGATTTATCTTAATTCTTCTTTCGTAGTTGGGGATGTTTGCGAGAGGGGGTAATCATAAGTGGGTTGGTTATTCAATTAAGAACAACACCTTAGCACCGGTCCACCCACATATCAAATTATCAAAGTAACGAATGCGAATCAACTCAACATGATGAACATGACTAGACAGAAATTCTCATGTGTCCTCAGGAGTGCTTGCCTCATATAAGAGTACTTCCAGGCCCGTCCTTTGCTATAAAAAGGATTGGGCTACCTTGCTGCTCCTTTTTTTTACTATTTCTACTTGTCAGTTGTTACGAATTACCTTGCTACAAAACTATATATCACTGTTACTTGCAGCACTTGTAGAGAATACCATACTAAAAACTACTTATCATTTCCTTTTGCTCCTCGTTGGGTTAGACACTCTTATTTATTGAAAGGACTATATTGATCCCCTATAATTGTGGGACATCACAGGCTCTGTAAATGGCGAATGCCGCACTGTTAGGGTCAGTCGACACCAAATGCCATGGGTTTTGGTCTTGATCCTAGTGAAGCCATTATCACTAACAATAGAGTACCATGCCAAAGTATTGCAGTAAAAATAAAACTTCAGATGGTCAAAATGTAAAATGTCGATGGCTGATTTCAGACTTGGCCACCTCAGCTTTTAAGTTCAGACTTGCTATGTCTACACTTAGATAGCATGGCCTTACATCGTAAACTATGGTAGCAAAAGTATAATTTGCATTCATGCTAGAAAAAGGCTCAAGTAAAGGAAAAAAATAGCCTGTAATGTTTCTAAAAAAGGCAAAATTAGCAAGATATAATAAAGGAAAAATAAAAAAATAGTGATAGGAATTATCATATTTCTCAAAAATTAAATGGAAGGTGTTGCACTAGGATCCATACATGATCAGAGCTAATGGCATTGTCAAAAAGCAGTTCTATGGTATGAATTCTTGATGACAATAATGTGTGAATGAAAGTGACAAAGTCGAAAGTGTCTTTTCACTAACCAAAGTTCAAGTCCAGTAGACAAGTTCATCTATGCATATATAATGTTAACCACCTCAGACTTAACTTTCAGGAAAACCACATACACCTCCTTCTTGAGTGATTGACAAAGTGGATGTTTTTTGTTTCCTAAAAACCATGAAAACAATTAGAAGTTGAGAACTGAAGTGGATGTTTTATTTTTTTATAAACCATGAAACCAATGAAAATTCGACAAAATATTCTTGGAACAGAACTGAGATTCAAGTGAAGTGAGATGTTGATACAAGTATGAAACTGCATGAGTGATAATCCTGCATCATACTTGTAAAGGAAACTATAATCTCGCATATTCGAAGGCATATATTCAAATTTTGAAGAAAATAAATAAATAAACAAACTCCAAGCAGCATGCTATCATAGAACTCATGAACCATGCCCACGAAAATGCCCAACCTTTCCAGTTTTTTCATGGGAACACATTGGGAAAAACATCAAAAGCTTGGAATAACATGAAGTGCTACCAGTTAAATTTTGAGGAAGAAAATACTAATGGACATGAATCTAAGTGGAAAAGCCAGAAGCAACCAGAGATGATAGAGAACTCTTGCTCAACAGTAACAACCTGAACATGAACAACCTGATTTTAAAAGATTAGGGCCATTCCAATTAGTGTGAATAATGTTGTTTCATATAACATATAGTATTCAGGCAACCATTCCAATTAATGTAAATAATGTTAGATTTATCTTAATTTTGCTTTCGTGGTTGCGGATGCTTCCGAGAGGGGGTAATCATAAGTGGCTTGCTTGTTCATGTAAGAACAACACCTTAGCACCGGTCCACCCACATATCAAATTAAGAAAGTAACGAACGTGAATGAACTCAACATTATGAACATGACTGGACATAAATGCCCATGTGTCCTCAGGAGCAATTGCCTCATATAAGAGTACTTCTAGGCTTGTCCTTTGCTATAAAAAGGATTGGGCTACCTTGCTGCACCTTGTACTTCCAGGCTTGTCCTTTTGTACTGGTCACTTGTTATGAATTACCTTGCTACAAAACTATCTATCATTGTTACTTGCAACACTTGCAGATAATACTTTACAGAATACCGCTTATCGTTTCCTTTTGCACCTTGTTGAGTGATAACCCACAAGTATAGGGGATCGTGACAGTCTTCACGGGTAGTATTTAACCCTAATTTATTAGTTTGACACAACGGGAGCCAAAGAATGTTTATTGGCCTTGACAGTTGAGTTGTCAATTCAACCACACCTGGGATATCTCTCCACAACAAAGTTTTAGTAGCACGACAATTAGTAGTAGCAAAAGTAACAACAATAGTGACAACAGCAATTTTGTAGCAGGTGTGATAGTAGCAGCAACAGTAGTAACTTAACAAGATTCAGTATATGTAAATCATAGGAATCTGGATAAGTGATGGATAATGATTTAGATGACATTGATCATATAACAGTTACACACGAGGGCGACACAGAACTAGCTCCAATTCATCAATATAATATAGGCATGTATTACGTATATAGTCATGCGTGCTGGCGATAAGAACTTGAATAACATCTTTTGTCCTACCCTCTCGTGGCAGCGAGGTCCTATTGGAAACTAAGGGATATTAAGGCCTCCTTTTAATAGAGAATCGGAACAAAGCATTAGCACATGGTGAATACATGAATTCCTCAAACTACGACAATCACCAAAAAAAACCAATTGTTGTAACCTTGGGGTATGCGGATCAAGACACATAATAGGTGCATACAACTTGCAAGATGGGATCCAAATCACTTTTAATTTCATGAAAACACAATAGATTCATATCTGAAATCATGGCACTAGGGCCCTAGTGACAAGCATTAAGCATAACAAAGTCATAGCAACATCAATCTTAGAACATAATGGATACTAGGGATCAAGCCCTATCAAACTTAAATTGATTGCATGATCAATATCATCCAATCCCACCACCATCCAGCAAGCTTATAAAGGAATTAATCACTCCCGGTGGTGAGCATCATGGTTGTGTTGATGGATAAGGGTTAGTGATGATGACAACGAGGACCCCCCTCTCCGGAGCCCAAAAGAGGCTCCAGATCAGCTCTCCATCTCGTGAAACGCAATGAAAATTTCTCTCTTATTTTTTTCTCTACAGATGTGATTTTATAGGACTAGAATTAGGGTCGAAGGGGCTATGGGGGCCCCACAAGCCATCAGGGTGCGCCACCAGGGGGCCGCACCCTGTTGGCTTGTGCTCCCCTTGGCACACCCCTCCAGTTGTTCTTTGCTCCATAATTCACTATAAATCCCGAAATAATTAACAAAAAGTTTCTTCAATTCCGAGAAATTTTATTTCTGCACAAAAATAACACCAAGGTACTTCTGTTGATAATAGCATCAGTACGGGTTAGTTTCATTCAAATCAGGCAAATTAGAGGTCAAAACCAAAGCAAAAGTGTTTGGAAAAGTAGATACATTTGAGATGTATCAACTCCTCCAAGCTTAAATCGTTGTTTGTCCTCAAGAAATTTAGTTTATAAACTGAAAGTGATAAAGGAAACTTTTACAAACTCTTTTGTTCTCGTTCTTATACACATGCTTAGCTAGTGGTCAAGTTTTCAGCATAAATCATAAATAAGCACATCCATGAAAACAACTAAACATTATGTTAACTCATGGCAATACATAACCAACTAGCAAGCAATAATAAAATATCTTAAATGCCAACGATTTGTAGAAACAATTATAATATAATATGGTGAAATGGTATTTCTCTAGCCCTTTCTAAGACCACAAAACATAAATGCAGAGTAGCTTCGAGATTCAAGATGCGACTAAACATTATAATTCAGGGTAAAAAAGATGCAGTCTTGCTCATATCCAACATTAACTAGACTCAATGCATAAAAATGGAAATAGTACTCTATGGTCTGGTGCTTGTAATAAGAGGATGAAAACTCGGCATAAAAGAAATTAGATAGGCCCTTCATAGAGGGAATCATTGATTTGCAGAGGTGCTAGAGCTCGAAGCTTAAAACAAGAGTGAAGATATAATTTTGGGTGGTGCACTTTTCTTGTCAACCTTACGACAAAGGTTTTCAATATCTTCCATGCTAAACTCATTATTGGCGGTTCCCAAATAGAACAGTAAAATTTACTCCTATCCACCATCCGTACACAAACCATGGCTGACCGAATCCTTGGATGGCCGCCAACATATCAACTATCCTAAGGAGTTTTTTTAATTAATTTTAATTATGCAGGACTGGTCATCCTTTTTACCAGCCTGTCTGGGGCAATGACGGTGAATAAACGATCATCCTGAGAATAACTCACTTAGCATGGAAGTCACCCGACCGCCTCGTCGCTGCATGAGCGAGACGAGTGCACAAAATGAATGCTTATTTGAATACCTAGAGGTGTCACATGAAAATTTACTTGGAACGACAGGGTAGTACCGAATATAGGTAGGTATGGTGGACTCATGTGGAATTACTTAGTTTAAGGGGTTTGGATGCACAAGCAGCATTCCCGCTATGGCAAAGGCTAGCAATAGATTGAAGAGCGACCAACTAGAGAGCAACAAAGGTCATAAACATGCATTGTGAATAATTAGCAATGAGCGTAGTATGAGTAGGATATGAACACTCTGAATTTAAACATCATGAAGGCTGCATCGGTTTTGAATCAACCACATGTTTGCACATGGGCCAAGTCAGACTGCTCGAATTACTCAGAGGAAAATACCATACTACCATACCATATCATAACCATTTTAATGCATGTTAATACACAAGATAAATCATTATCATCTAGCTGTTTAGGCATGGCCGGAGAAGCTATAATCTCTAATTATCATCACAAACGTGTTTACTCATGATATACTGAATCAAGATCAAACTGGCCAAACATATTTACAAAAACGAAAAACAAGAAGACCTCATATCGGCTTCCTTTGCCACGATCACTTCATCAAATATCATCATTATTGCCTTTCACTTGCATGAATGAATGATATGATAATAATAATAGTGCAAGAATGCCGTGGAGTAAGCTAGAATCCGCACGCCAGTTTTAGACAAAGGAGAAGAGAAGGTAAAATTGTCTCTCTGTTAAATCAACAATAAAGCATATAGGAGCCGCACAACATTTTCATCCTGGTCTTCTCCTTTTAACGACTCACTGGAAAAAGGAAAAGGAATTCAGAGAAACACACTGAAATATTTTTGGAGTTTTCGTTTTTCTCAAGCAAGGAAACAAACTAAGGGAAAACAAGAACGAGCAAAACTATTTACACGGGAAAGCTCCCAACATGCAAAGGAAATAATTTTGGGTTTTTATTTTTATTACTATAGCTAAATAATGAAAGTAAAAACCAAAAAGAAGATATAAATGTTTTTAGATTTTCAAAGTTTTTCAAACACATAAGAAGAATGCGGAAAAATAAAGTGAACATGGATATACAATGATAGAGGATGAACACCAACAATTTATATGGAGTGTGTGAACATGAATGTAATGTCGATGAGAAATACTTACTCCCCGAAGCTTAATCTTTTGCCTAGCTTGGGAATCACCACTGATAATAGCCTTCAGATCCGGGAGAGTGTTCCTGCTCAGGAACCTGAGCGTCCCATGCATGGGCCTTGGCCTCCGCAGCAGCCAGCTCATTCCAGTAAGGAATAATGTCGTCTGGCATTATTCTTTATCCGTTCCCCGCATGATAATGAAACAAAGAAGCTGCAGGCAAGGGAATAATATCGCAATTCTTTTCACTAAACACTAAGTTGTAATGAAGGTGTTGCAGTGGTCGAGGTTCCTTAATATATTGGTGTTCCTCCATGGATTGGTGATCGAGATACACCTTGGGCAACAAGTAATCAGTAGGGCATATAGCAACATTAAAACGCTTTGCCACGTGCGTGGCATAAATACCACCATGAACCTTGCTCTTGGTTTGGTTAAGATTTAATCGACGCGCAATGATAGCTCCTAAGTTGTAAGTATTATCACCATAAAGTGCGCGACATAGAATGGCTAGGGTAAGGGCATTGAGACCGGCACCATGTTCCATGGCAGTTATGTATTTTTCTATAAACAGGGAAAAATAGTGCACACAAGGAAATTGCAAACTAGTGGCTCCGGCGTTTGACACGCCCCTAGTTTCTCCCATAGTTAAGGTGTGGAGGAAGCCCTTGAACTCCTAGGGTTTAGGTTCACGCATTTCCCTGTCAGAGGGAAGCAAACATATTTCACAAAATTCATGTAGAGGCATCTCATAGTTCGTGGCATAAATATCAAAGCACATTGTGGGAGCACCGGGCATATTTGTGAAGTTAAAGTTTTGCACGAAGAAATTAGTGAGGAGATAGTATTGGTCACAATCATCTGCGAGGAAGTTGGTCAGCCCGGCATTTGCAACGAATTGCATGAATTCTTCACAGAAACCGGCTTCGTTCATGAAGGGTGTGTGTGGCCACTCACAAGGCATAACCTCCGTCTTGTGGAAAATGTTGATGTCGCGATCCTGCGTTCTCCTAACAACTCCCTTGGGGCTCATTCTTGAAGAACCTTTCCTTAGAAAATTCATTTTCCTAAGCACAAATTCCTGAAATTTTTGAGCCACAAATTTATGTCAATACATTTTTCAAGATTGATAGCAACTACTTATAAGGGTGCCTAGAGGCCATATCAAGCATTCATACTACTTAGAACTCAAATAATTCAACATGCAAGCTCATTTTCTGTAGCACCAAGTGCAGCAATTTATGAAAAATACAAACCACTAAAGCAAAAACTAAGTGGTGGAATAGGAGAATCAAATACCAAGGAACAATTCCTCAAAACAGTTTCGGAAACGGAGTTCCGAGAAAGGAGATCGAAAATTCCAGTTTCAGGTGGAAGAACACGAGAGAGATGGACAAAGAGAGAGAGACAGAGCTTGGAAATTTTTGCTGGCGATAGGAGGCGAGGTGAGCTAAAGGGATAAGGCAGGGGGCCTTGTGGGCCCCAGAAGCCATCAGGGCGCCGCCCAGGGGGCGCGCCCTATTGGCTTGTGGCCCACAGGTGCATCGCTGTGCTGTAATTTTATGCCAAAAATTCTAATATATTCCAAAACAATTCATGTCAAAATTTTGTGGCAATCTCATACTCTTTATTTTTGGGTCATGTTTCATGCACGGGAAAAGCAGAAAATAGGAAATTCATGGCATTTTATTTTTATCTAACTAGTAAAAACAAAGAATAAACTTGTGATACAAAGAGTTGTGAATACTCAATTCATCAATGGCATGTCTTTCGAAAAGGATTCATTAATAAGGTTGATCAAGTCTTATTAATAACCATTTCCGACTAACATGAAACCAAAGAATTTTGGCATACCGCTAGGTTACCTCAATGGGGATTTGCATTTCCCCAACAATGAGATTATAATATTTCTTCCTCTTGGTAGTAGGTAGAGGGATTGTAAAATCTTCAATGGTAACCGCAGGAATAGGATCAATGACATTAATATTATTAACCAAAGTTTATTTCTTCGAAAAATGCGTGGTATGTTGCTTTCCATTGAGATAAAAAGTAACCTTGCTTTTATTACAATCAATAACAACCCTCACAGTGTTTAGAAAGGGTCTAGCGAGGATGATCGACATATTGTCGTCCTCGGGCATATCAAGAATAACAAAGTCGGTCAAAATAGTAACATTTGCAACCACAACAGGAACGTCCTCGCAAATCCCAATAGGTAAAGCAGTGGATTATCGACCATTTGTAAAGATATCTCAGTAGGTGTGAGATTACTCAAATCAAGTCTTTTATAAAGGGATAAAGGCATAACACTAACACCAGCCCATAAATCACATAAAGTAGTTTTAACATAATTTGTTTTAATAGAGCAAGGTATTGTGGGTATACCCCGATCTCCCAACTTCTTAGGTACTCCATCATCAAAAGAATAGTTAGAGAGCATGGTCGCAATTTTAGTTTCATGTAATTTTCCTTTGTTGGTGATAATATCTTGGTTTTTTTACATCTGTGCCCCTGGTTCCTTAGTTGTACTCATTCATCCCCACGCTCTTAACATTTTCTCACTTTTCCCCACTCTCTTGCCCGAAACCCTCAGAAATGGTCACACGGGGGGATTACGTGGGGTCAATGGTTTGACCGTTAACTACTGACGAGTGGGGCCGTGCTGGATTGTGTCACACGAACGCCGGACAGACGTGCATCCGCTTTCTCCTCAACAGCCTCGGGGGCGCGTGGCGGCCTTCCAACTACCCCACACCCCAAACTAAATGCGCATCCCGTGCGGGCCCCGGTCGTCGTCCTTCTTTAAGTGGAAACCTTTGGACCGGCCAGTCCCCAGTAGCTACCACCCTTCCAAAGCCAAGCTTGCCCCCTCCACCCCCGGCAGGATCTACATACCCTAGCCCGCCGGCGACAACTCCTAGTCCGTCGGCGACAAATCCTAGCCAGTAGCCACCATGGGCATCTTCTCAGGGGCTGGCTCGAGATCTAACAAGAACAAGGGCAAGTCCCCCGCCATCCCTTGGCGCGCGCTACCCCCGCCATCATCTTCCTATCTACCTCGTCAATGGATTAACGTCCCAGTGCACCAGGCGAGGTGGCACTTCGAGCACCGCGTCCCTCTCCCCTACCCCGACGTGATCCTGCCACATGACTGGCACTTGGATCCAGAGAGGATCCTAGTGCCGGTGGTGCCATGGTCGGCGTGGGCGCATGCTGAGGAGGTCAAGTGCTAGCAGCGTCAGCTCATGCTTGAGCAACGGCTCAACCTGACCTACGCTGTAGACTCTCCCAATTGAGGGGACTGGTTTGTGTTTGAGCACGAGGAGTAGCACCGACGTGGCGTCCGTGACGTGCGGGCTGGCATCTCGCCACCCCTCGTCATGCGCGATGAGGACCAGGAGGAGGAGGCCACATACCAGGCAGCGTTGGCAGCCGCCCTTTGTGAAAACGAGGAGAAAGAGTGGCACAAGGAGGAGGATGAGGAGGCGGCTTACCAGGCGCGAATGGCGGAGGCCATTGCGTTCTCCACTGTTGGTGACTCCGTTTTGCCGCCGCTGGCCCCGTCGTCCCTAGATAGGCTCGAGCCAGCACCGACTGCCCTCAAGGCCCACGATTACATCTGGGAGGGGGTGGTGCGCGAGTGGGTGAGCGCGCCACCCGCCTGGATATGGCGACACCAAAGCAGGAGTAGATCTACCTGGAGCAGTGGCGACGACAACACTTGTGGGCAGAGCGTGAAGAGGTTAAGCGGCTCGAGGAGTGGGAGAAGGATGCCGAGGCAAAGGAGGAGGAGCGATGTAGCGAAGCCCAGGTAGCGGCGGTACAGCCACCGGCAGACGACATCGCCGCCGCCTCAAAGACGATGTTCCCCTATGCTGGCCCGACGCCGACCCTCGTCGACCTCACTGGCCCTGACGACGAGGAGGAGGAGGACGCCTAGGGAAGTGTGCCTCCTTGTTTTCAATTCAGTTTTAGTGTTTTTAGTCTTAATGTTTTTCTTTAATGCATGGAAGACTTATGAACTATCGCCGACCCGTGTGGCCGACATTAATGTTTAAATCAAGTTAATGCATGTTGGTGTGATGTGATGTGGTTTTTAATTAAGGCAAAATTTGAATTAGAACTAACCTTTGAATTATAAGCAACGTTTGAAATTCATTGCTATGTGATGTGTGTTGCCATGATAATGTTGCCTATGTTGCAATGATCTAACAACAAACAAAACAAAAATACACTCCAAAATAAAACATATCATGTGAACTAACCCTTTAATATTCACACCAAAACGATTTAATAGAAATCATTATAGAAAAATTTAGATTTTCAAAAATCAAAAAATAAGTTCAGATCCTTCTTATCCACACAAAAATGAAGCTTTTGTGTTTTTTCTGTTTTTTTATTTTCGTAAACTTAAACCCATTATCACTCTCTATACAACATCGTACGTGATAGCTCACTTTTGTGAAGGATTTTCATAAAAATGTCTATAAACCATTTTTCTCTCTCATAACCATGTCACATACAACGACATTGTGCGCAGGTCTTCCATTTTTTTTATTTTTTTCAATTTGGTTTGCTCATTTGAACCTGGAGATGGTAGCTTACCTCAAAAAAAGATTTTCCATAAAAATGTCCCTAAACCAAGTTTATAGTTTTATGGTAACTATGTCTTATGAAACAACGAACTGTGAAGGTTTGCTATTTTTTAATTTTTTTAAGTTAGTTAACATCATTTGAAAGTTGATCAAACCTATGATAACCCCGCTTACCGGCTTAAAACCCCGTAGAATCTCTCCAAACCTAGCGTCAAGCTGCAGCCATCCGCTCATACCCTAGCGCCAAGTGACAACCCTCAGATCTGGTCTTCTAAAAGGAATTCGCAGGGCGGGCCGCGTGTAGGCTGCGCGCCGTTGGATCACATGGATGACTCTGCATTATCGGATTGTTGGGCGATCCATGAGAGGTTGGTTCTGCTCGCCCACTCGTCTGTCCCAAAATGCAAACAAGTCCTTGTTTGGCCTTCGCAAGGGGTTGACCTATCGAAGTCCCACAAGGATAAAATAGGCCTATAAAATGGTGCGTGCTAGTTCTATTTTTTATTGATTTGATTGCACCGCCAGCCTTTGATTTTATTGCACCGTTTGTTTGTTTTTTTGATTTGATTGCAACAAATTAGTTTCATCATGCAAAAAATAGTTTATTTTCCTTCTTCTTTTATAACATCAACATGGTTCATATTAGATTGAAAACATCATTACATAACCAGACATCTCATATTTAAAAGGATAAAATTCATACAAAAGTATACAAGATGTAAAACCTACGTACTACATAGTAAAACATATCTACTCTTCATCGGAGATGTCGATGATCTTCGTGCCCTCAGGTGGATAAATGGCCGCCTGTTGCGGCTCCGCCCCCTCTGGCGCCTGAGGCTGATCCGCTGCCACCTCATCTACCTCTATCTTTTCCTCCAGCTTGTTGAACAGGGCGTTGGCCTCCGCTTGCCTCTTCCGAATGAGCTGGCAGTTGGCCTCCACCTTGGCCTCATCCCAGATGGAATCGAGGATGGCATGCTGCTCCGCCATATCCTTCGGCTGGTCGACGACGACCTCCGCCATGGCTGCCGGTTGATTCTCCTCCTCCTCCTCCTCCTCCGTCCCTGGCGAATCAGAAGGCAGACCCACAGCGATGAGGCATCGCAGCGAGCCCGCATTTCCGCCTCGATTTGCAGGCGCCGTTCCGGTGTGAGTTGCGCATACATGGTGATGAGGCGCCGGGCCATCCCGACGGCGATGGAAGTGCAAGAGGAGGCGGATGGGCTCGGGCGACTATGGGGGTGGAGGGAGGAGGAGGAGGATGTGCAAGGGCTAGGGGACGACGACCATGTTAAATAACTGGCTAATGGCCTCGAGCAGTGTTTCAAAGCGGCGCCATGCGGCGTTCACACTGGCCCGACGTTTGAGGCACCCGTCGGAATGTTAGGTTTCCCGACGAGTTCGTGTGAGGCCATGTCGTCAGCCCGACGTGGCGGCCGCCTATGAAAAGACGCGTGTGCTACCTCTTGAGCTTGCGTTGGTTTTCCCTTGAAGAGGAATGGGTGATGCAACGAAGTAGATAAGTATTTACCTCAATTCATGAGAACCAAGGTATCAATCCAGTAGGAGGAACAAGCAAGTTACCAATAGATGCACCTACACAAACAATCAAACTCCTGCACCCAACGCTATAAAAGGGTTGTCAATCCCTTCACGGTTATTTGCAAGGATTAGATATGATAGAGATAGATGTAAAAGATTGCGGAAAGTTAAAAAGGTTAATAGATTGCAGCAAGGTATTTTTGGTTTATAGATCTAAAAATATAATATGGAAAGTAGACCCGGGGGCCACAGGTTTCACTAGAGGCTTCTCTCTTGAAGGAAAATAACACGATGGGTGAACAAATTACTGTCGAGCAATTGATAGAAAAGCGAATAATTATGACGATATCCAAGGCAAGGGTTATTCATATAGGCATTCGTGTCAAGTAGACCAAAACGATTCTGCATCTACTACTATTACTCCACACATCGACTGACTCCTGTCTGCATCTAGAGTATTAAGTTCATGAAGAATAGAGTAACGCATTAAGATGACATGATGTAGAGGGATAAACTCAAGCATTATGATGAAAAACCCATCTTTTTACCCTTGATGGCAACAATACAATACGTACCTCGCTACCCCTACTTTGTCACTGGGTGAGGACACCGTAAGATTGAACCCAAAACTAAGCACTTCTCCCATTGCAAGAATTACCAATCTAGTTGGCCAAACCAAATCAATAACTAGAAGAGACTTACAAAGATATGAAATCATGCATATGAGAATTCAGAGAAGAACCAAATAATATTAATAGATAAGCTGATCATAAACCCACAATTCATTGGATCTCGACAAACACACTGCAAAAGAGTATTACATCAGATAGATCTCCATGAAGATCATGAAGAACATGGTATTGAAGCATAAAAAGAGAGAAGAAGCCATCTAGCTACTAGCTATGGACCCATAGGTCTATGGTGAACTACTCACGCATCATCGGAGGGGCAATGGAGTTGATGTACATGTCCTCTGTGATCGAATCCCCCTCCAGCAGATTACCAAAAATGGCTCCAAGATTGGATCTCTCGGGAACAGAAGGTTGCGGCGGCAAAAATATATTTGCGTGGCTCTTTTTGGTATTGGGGGAATATTTGGATATTTATAGGACAAAGATTAGGGGTAGGAGACCTGCTGTGGGGCTACAAGCCTGCCAGGCGCGACCAGGGGTGGTGGCCACAGCCCCTGGCTTGTGACCTCCTCGCAGGTTCCCTGCCTTGCACTCCAAGTCCGGTAGATGTCTTCTGGTCAAGAAAATCATCACAAAGATTTTATTCCATTTGGACTCCGTTTAATATTCCTTATCTGCAATACTCAAAAACAAAGAAAAAACAAAAACTGACACTAGGCTCTAGATTAATAGGTTAGTGACGAAAATAATATAAATAGCATATTAATACATATAAAACATCCAAAAATATAATATAATAGCATGGAACAATCAAAAATTATAGATACGTTGGAGACGTATTAGCATCCCCAACCTTAATTCCTGCTCGTCCTCGAGTAGCTAAATGATAAAAACAGATTTTTTTATGTGGAATGCTACCTAACATATTTATCCATGTAATATTCTTTATTGTGACATGAATGTTCAGATCCATAAGACTCAAAACAAAAGCTTGATGCTGACATACAAACAATAATATTTCAAGCATACTAACAAAGCAATTGTAATCTCACATGGGACAATGCTCTAATAATGATGGTCATCACACTTTTATTTACTTACAACTCAAGAATTGCAACTCGATACTAGAATAAAATATGACTCTATATGAATGCCTCCGGCGGTGTACCGGGATATGCAATTGTCAAGCATAGCAAATGACATAAAAAAACGGACAAGCCATGAAAACATCATGCTAGCTATCTTACGATCATGCAAAGCAATATGAAAATGATGGTGCGTGTCATAATAAACGGAATAGTGGAAGTTGCATGGCAATATATCTTGGAATGGCTATGGAAATGTATAATAGGTAGGTATGGTGGCTGTTTTGAGGAAGGATATATGGTGGGTTTAATGCACCAGCGAGAGTTGCGCGGTACTAGAGAGGCTAGCAAAAGTGGAAGGGTGAGAGTGCGTATAATCCATGGACTCACATTAGTCATAAAGAACTCACATACTTATTGCAAAAGTCTATTAGTCATCAAAGCAAAGTATTAGACGCATGCCCCTAGGGGAGAGGTTGGTAGGAGTAAACCATAGTGCGCTCCCGGCCCTCACACAAAGGCTGACAATCAATATACAAATCATGCTCCGACTTCCTTACATAACAGTTCACCATACGTGCATGCTACGGGAATCAGAAACCTTTACACAAGTATTTTCTACAAATTCACAATTACTTACTAACATGACTCCTAACATTACCATATTTATATCTCAAAACTTTATGCAAGGAATCAAACTTCTCATAATACTCAATACACTTAATATGGAAGTTTTTATTATATCCCTCTTGGATGCCTATCATATTAGGACTAAAGTCATAACCTAAACTAATTACCATGTTGTTTAAGGATTCTCAAAATAATATAAGTGAGGTATGAGAGTTCAATTATTTCTATAAAACCAAACACCACCGTGCTCTAAAAAGATACAAGTAAAGCACTAGAGTAAAATTGCCTATCTCAAAAGATATAAGTGAAGCACACAGAGTATTCCAATAAATTCACCATTCAGGCGTCTCTCTCTCAAAAGATGTGTGCAGCAAGGATGATTGTGACAAACTAAAAAGAAAAGACTCATATCATACAAGATGCTCCAAGCAAAACACACATCATGTGGTGAATAAAAATATAGCCTCAAGTAAATTTATCGATGAATTGAAGACGAAAGAGGGGATGCCTTCCGGGGCCTTAGCATTCGGACAATCGATGATTTGGTTCTTCTTAGTCAAGAGTCGATTCCAGAATTGCCAAGCAGACTCACCGGGCTTCTAGACAACGTTGCGGAGATCGGAGGAGTCCAGCGGGCGGACATAGGTTCCCTGGAAGTTAGAGCGGAACACATCTTCTAGGTCTTCCCAGCATCTAATGGAGTTTTTGGGAGGCTGTTTAACCAGTGCCAAGATGGCCCCTTAAGCTTAATAGGGAGGTATTTGATGGCATGCATATCGTCTTCTCGTGCCATGTGGATATGGAGGAGGAAGTCCTCGATCCATACAGTTGGGTCAGTGGTCCCATCATACTGTTCTATATTCACGGGTTTAAACCCTTCGGGGAACTGATGCCGCATTACCTCATGTGTGAAGCACAGTGGGTGAGCGGTGCCTCTAACCCGTGCGATGTCGCGCCTGTATTTGGCATCTGTATGGGGCCGGTTGCATTCCCAGACTCTGTTGTTTTGCTCGAACCATGGTCTGTATCTGCCCCATCTATCGGGCGAGTACTGTCTGGATCCATAGATGGATCTTGTGCGGCCTGCTCTGTAATCCAGGTCATCTCACAGGTCGAACCTGTCATTGGGCTCTAATGGCTCCTTACCCCGTCTTCGGGGCACTGCTGGTATATAACCGGTGTCGTCAGCCGTCCTGTCCCGACCGCGAGGGGGGCGGTCTAGCTTGTCGTATGGAGTACGGTTTTGAGACAGGGTATTGGTAAGTTCATCATTGAATTGCGGCATCAGCCTTCTCCAAGGGTAGCTTTTGGGCTGGTTTGACAGATCGGTGCTGTATGCTTCCTCGGCTGAGAGGACTTTCGTCCATCGATCATTGAGGTCGTCCTGTTTGGCTTTGAGTTGCTGTTCTTTAGCCTTTAGGCTGCGAGCCGTTGCTGTGAGCTGCTGCCTGATTTCTTCCTGATTTTCAAGGTTATTAGGGATCTACAAGTCATCGGCTTCCAATTTATCTTCCTCCTCGACGGGGGAAGGTAATCATCACCCTCAGAGTCATTGACGTTATCAAGGTTGTTTTGGTCCTCAGGCCCTTCTGGACCCTCTAATGGATGCTCGGGGATATCGGGATTGCCATGATCAGCGGGGTTATTACCGTCCCCATTGCTGATAATAGCTTTTCTTCCCTTTTTGCTTTTGGACCGCTTATGCGGTTTCCGGCGCCTTGATGGCGCGTTGCCCGATTTGTCGCCGTCATTGTGAGGCGTGTTGTCACCATTAGTGGCAGGAGTATCCACCATGTAAACGTTGTATGTACAAGTGGAGGTCCAACTCCCGGTGTTAACGGGGATGGGAGGATAGTCCTCCTCATCCATGTTTTGGCCTCCTCGGAGGCATAGTCTAGCATGTCGGTTAAATCCTCGATAGTGGCTATCAAGTGGATGGTGGGTGGGTCGAAAAATTCTTCCTGGCCCGCACCGTAACCGAACCGAGCGTAGATCAGGGGTGGATCGTCGATGATCTTCATCGACGAAAATCGATCCTGGGCCTCGTCGACCGCTGAGGGCCCGATCGGATCCAGCTGTTCGGAACTCGTGGAGTTAACCTTCATGGCGTCTAGACATGGGAAGTGTTCGGCAAGAACACATGTTTGGTCATATGGCTTAATGGCCGGACCGGGATAAGAGATCATCTCATCGCCATGGGTGACCCCATCGGCATGTCTGAAGAAGGGGTTCAAGGTCAATGCCTTAGAGTCCTCGGGGGCTACAGGCGAAGCTCTGAGACCGATTAATGACAAGTCACCCCGAGAGTCGACGAAGAACTCTAAGTTTCCAAAATTGACCTCTTGATCAGGGGCGAAGTTCTCAACGCGGCGTAGATGGCCAGCATAATCAGCGTGCAGCACAATGCTGTCAAAGGCGAAGATCTGTCCAGCGATAAAAACGTCCATGTTGTGGACCTCTTGATTGATGACAAGGTGAGGCATCGATTCCATCTTGCTCACAGAGGAACTCTCAATGAAAGCACCAATGTCGATGTCAAAACCGGCGGATCTCGGGTAGGGGGTCCCGAACTGTGAGACTAGAATCGACGGTAACAGGAGACGAAGGGGACAAGGATTTACCCAGGTTCGGGCCCTCCTATGGAGGTAATGACCTATTTCCTACTTGGTTGTATTGATGATGTGGGGGGTTACAAAGTTGATCTACCTCGAGATCGAATAGCTAACCCTAGATGAGTTGTTCTATGCCTATACCCTAAAACCCTCCGGCTTATATAGGTGCCGAGGATGCCTAGGGTTTACACATGGTCGATTACATGCCGAAGAGATAAACATGCCTATTTACTACATCAAACGTGGAGCGCAATCCGTGCTTCCCGAATCTTCCATACTATAGACTGGGCCTTCAAATCTCCCGGTGTTTGGTAAGTAGCCCTCATAGTCCAGCCCACAATAATAGGTCGGCTATCCGAGGTCCCCCTAATCTAGGACTCCCTCAATCCCCAGGCTTAGGATCTTTGGCATCCTTGAATATGGATTTGGGTGCCTTAGGAACCCCCAAGCTTTGGCTCTTTCCATTCCTTATTCCATAGTCCATCAAATCTTTACCCAAAACTTGAAAACTTCACAACACAAAACTCAACAAAAAAACTCGCGAGATCCGTTAGTATAAAAAAATAAATCACTACTTTAGATACCATTGTGAACTCATTATTTATTTATATTGGTGTAACATCTACTGTATTCTAACTTCTCCATGGTTCATACCCCCAATACGACCCATAGGTACGTTAAAATACGTAAGCAACACATAGAAAACAGAATCTATCAAAAACAGAACAGTCTGTAGTAATCTGGAATCTCCGTATACTTCTGTAACACCAAACATTCGGAAAAATTAGGAAAACCTGGGAAATTTGTATAAAAATATTTTTTAAATGTTTCAAACTCATTCGACTCTATGATAAATTTATAAATTCCTGGACTTGGCGCAAAAGTTTCTGTTTTTCAACAAGATCAAATCAACAACCACCATAGACCATCCCAAATGTCTTACTTGGCTCAAACACTAATTAAAACACCAAAACACAATTAATACAGAGGTAATAATGTGTAAAACACTCAAAAAACATAGGAAAAAATAGAAACATAAAAATAAAATTGGGTTGCCTCCCAACAAGCGCTATTGTTTAACGCCCCTAGCTAGGCATAACGATTTAAATGATGCTCACATAAAAAGTAGTAATTGAAACATGCAAGAGAGCATCATGAATCTCATGACAAGAAAATTTAAGTCTAACCCAATTCCTATTCATAGGTATTTTGTGAGCAAACAATTTATGGGAACAAGAATCATCTAGCATAAGAAGGCAAAACAAGAATAACTTCAAAACTTTGAACACATAGAGAGGAAACTTGATATTATTGCAACTCCTACAAGAACATGTTCTTCCCTCATATTAAATTTCAGTGGGATCATGAATAAATCTCACAATATAACTATCATACAAAGCAATTTTTTCATGATCAATTATAGCATACGTGTCATCACCAAAACTTGGGGAACAAAAAATATCATCTTCATCAAGCATAACATCCCCAAGCTTGTGGTTTTGCATATCATTAGCATCATGGATATTCAGAGAATTCACGCTAACAACATGGCAATCATGCTTTTCGTTCAAGGAACTATAATGAATCTCCTTATAAATTTCTTCTTTCAATACTTCATCAAAATTTCCAGATTCATGATTTTCAAACAAAACTTCATAGAGATAACCAAGTGCACTCACCTCACTAGTAGTTGGTTCATCATAATTTGGTATTTTGAAAATATTAGCAAGTGGATGACAATCCATATCAATAGATTTTTAGCAAGCGAAGATGCAAGCAAATAGAAGGCACATGGCAACATAAGCAAACATAGCAAATAAGAGACGATCGAAAGAAGGGCGAATAAAAAGGTAAATCTTTTTGGTATTTTCTGAAAATCATTTTAGAAATGGGGGTGAGGAAAACGAGAGGCAAATGGAAAATAATTTAAATGCAAGAGATGAGTTTGTGATGGGTACTTGGTAGGCTTGATGTAGACCCCCTGGCAACGATGCCAAAAATCCTTCTTGCTACCTCTTGAGCTTGCGTTGGTTTTCCCTTGAGGAAAGGGTGATGTAGCAAACTAGATAAGTATTTCCCTTAGTTGAGGAGAACCAAGGTATCAATCTAGTAGGAGGAACAAGCAAGTTAACAATGGATGCACCTACACAAACAATCAAACTCTTTCACCCAACGATATAAAGGGGTTGTCAATCCCTTCACGGTTATTTGCAAGGATTAGATATGATAGAGATAGATGTAAAAGATTGCGCAAAGTAAAACAAGGTAAATAAATTGTAGCAAGGTATTTTTGGTTTATAGATCTGAAAATATAATATGGAAAGTAGACCCGTGGGCCATAGGTTTCACAAGAGGCTTCTCTCTTGAAGGAAAATAACACGGTGGGTGAACAAATTACTGTCGAGCAATTGATAGAAAAGCGAATGATTATGACGATATCCAAGGCAATGATTATGCATATAGGCATGACGTCCGTGTCAAGTAGACCGAAACGATTCTGCATCTACTACTATTATTACTCCACACATTGACCGACTCCTGCCTGCATCTAGAGTATTAAGTTCATGAAGAACAGAGTAACGCATTAAGTAAGATGACATGATGTAGAGGGATAAACTCAAGCAATATGATGAAAACCCCATCCTTTTACCCTTGATGGCAACAATACAATATGTGCCTCGCGACCCTAGTTTGTCACTTGGTGAGGACACCGCAAGATTGAACCCAAAACTAAGAACTTCTCCCATTGCAAGAATTACCAATCTAGTTGGCCAAACCAAATCAATAACTCGAAGAGACTTACAAAGATATGAAATCATGAATATAAGAATTCAGAGAAGAACCAAATAATGTTCATTGATAAGCTGATCATAAACCCACAATTCATCGCATCTCGACAAAAAAACCGCAAAAGAGTATTACATCGGATAGATCTCCATGAAGATCATGAAGAACATGGTATTGAAGCATAAAGAGAGAGAATAAGCCATCTAGCTACAAGCTATAGACCCGTAGGTCTGTGGTGAAAAACTCATGCATCATCGGAGGGGCAATGGAGTTGACGTGGATGCCCTCCGTGATCGAATCCCCCTCCGGCAGATTACCAGAAAAGGCTCCAAGATTGTATCTCTCAAGAACAGAAGGTTACCGCGGTGGAAAAGTATTTGCGTGGCTCTTTTTGGTATTGGGGGAATATTTGGGTATTTATAGTACGAAGATTAGGTTAGGAGACCTGCTAGGGGGCTACAAGCCTGCGAGGCGCGACCAGGGGTGGTGGTCGCGTCCCCTTGGCTTGTGACCTCCTGACAGGTCCCTTGCCTTGCATTCCAAGTCTGGTAGATTTATTCTGGTCCAAGAAAAATCATCGCAAATATTTTATTCGGTTTGAACTCCGTTTAATATTCCTTATCTGCAATACTCAAAAACAAGGAAAAATAGAAACTCTCACTAGGATCTAGATTAATAGGTTAGTCCCAAAACTAATATAAAATAGCATATTAATGGATATAAAACATCCAAAACAGATAATATAATAGCATGAATAAAAAATTATAGATACGTTGGAGACGTATCAGCTTGCAAAACAGGATTGAGGGAGTGGCGTGCTTCAGCCCAACAGCCCACCGAAACCAGGGCCCCACTCATCAGTAGTTAATGGTCAAACCATTGACCTGATGGCATTACCCCGTGTGACCATTTCTGAGGGTTTCGAACAAAAGAGTGGGGAAAAGTGAGCAAATATTAAGAGCGTGGGAATGAATGAGTACAACTAAGGAACAAGGGGCACATGAATAGAAATCCCTAATATCTTTCCTATACTTAGCATACGGAGGCATTTTCAATATATTAGTCAAATGAGTGCGCAAAACACAGGTCTAATCATTTTAGGAAAGCACTCAAAATCTTTATCGTCCCTACTTTTAGAGGGCTTATGAGGGAATGGCATGGCTTTTGAACCCCTGGCTCTATTGCCCTTCCATCTTTTCTATCAACAAAGTCTCTCTTATCATAACATTTAGTTTTAGAAGGTGGGTTATCAAGATCCTCAGCAGGTTCAATTTCCACATCATTATCATTTTCTTTTTTATCATCGTATTGAGCATCTACGTGATCATCATCATGATTATCATCTTCATTATCACTAGGTGTATGTTAACTACCAGATTGCGTCTCTACATTAGAAACATAAACTTCATTATGTTTCTCGACATTTTTTTCTATAACAGGTCCACTACAGGCATGCAAGTTCCTATCATCTTTCTTTTTGTTTTTCTTCTTAGATGAACTAGGTGCATCTTTATTAATTTTCCGAGAATCTTGTTCAATTATTTTAGGGTGACCTTCGGGATAAACAGGTTCTTGAGTCATTCTACCTCCTCTAGTCACTACTCTAACATCATGATCATTCATATTATAATTTATTTCAGCAAGCAAATCATTTTTTGACTTAGCTACTTGGTCTAGTTGGGTGTGAACCATAGAAGCATGTATACCTATACCTTTCACATCATTTGTAATTCTAAATATCAAGTCACTTAAGTGGTCTATTATCATGGCACTACGTCTCAATTGATTCTTAACATATTTATTGAAGTGTTCTTTCTTAACAACATAATTATCAAAATCATCCATGCATTTTTCAGGAGTCTTAGTATAAGGTATATCATTTTCATTAAAGGAACAAAAAGAGTTTACCTCTACTACTTGTGTTGATATGTCAAGTCCATGTATTCCTTCAATAGGCGGTAATTTCTTGACATCCTTGGTTTTAATACCTTTCTCCTTCATACGTATTTTTGCTTCTTGCATGTCTTCGGGATGAAGGAATACAATACCTCTCTTCTATTGAATATGTTTCCATGGTGGTTTAGGGAGTGTCCATTCATCAAAATTGTGCAATATGTTATTAAATAATTCTTCCTCTTGTCCAGCAGTTCTTTCCCCTAAAATACAACCAGCACAACTATCTAGGAAATCCCTAGAAGCATCTGTTAGTCCATTATAAAAGATATCAAGAATTTCATTCTTCTTAAGAGGAAAATCAGGCAAAGCTCTTAGTAACCGGAGAAGCCTCCCCCATGATTGAGGGAGATTCTCTTCTTCAATTTGAGGAAATTTAAATATTTCCTGCAAGGCAGCTTGTTTCTTATGAGCAAGACTTTTTTCCAGAGAAGTAATAAAGCATATCCTCGGGACTACGCATACAACCAGGAGAAAGATAAAGGAACCATTCCTTGGCCTCACCTTTTAGAGATAAAGGAAAATAGCTTAAGGATATAATAGTGTCAGTGCACTAGAGTTTTTGGGCCATCTAGTGCCCCTTTACTCATGCACGGGCAGTAGTAGCCTCCCCGGCGGCAGGGCCTAGCGAAGACTTATCAAGCACCAGCACAAAAGACTCAAGATTACCGACAAGACCTTGCCGGGAGGGCTATAGAGCCTCCAGGCAAAGCAAGGCCCCCGGGAAGGCAAGGTCCCGGCAAGGCAAGGCCCCGACAAGCACCGCCAGCACACATGCCAGGTGTCGATTCACCTAGACGCGTGTTGCGGCATTGATGTTGGAGGGAGCTAAGTAGCGCCGATGGGACGGGCCCCTGTCCCATCCCACTGACGGACTGAGGCGCCTGATAGTGCATTAAATACTCTTATCCTACTCCGTCAGATTAGGTACGATAGCACTATAGCACTATGCATCCCGTGTGCACACTGTACACCACCGTTGGGATCCTCTTAGGTATAAAAGGAGGCCCAGGGCGTTACAAAGAAGGGGTTAGACAATCAGACAATCAGACAATCAGACAGTTGGGCGCTTAGACAACCGGACAACCCGCAGTTAGACAACTAGAGGTTACCAAGCTCACGAAGTAGCCATTCATGCCGCTCCTATAGCCAGAACCCTAGAACACGATCAATATAGCCAAGCAGGAGTGGGGTTTACGCACCCGTGCGGCCCGAACCTGGGTAAAAACTCCCTGTGCGCTGCTTACCAGACCGACTCTTTGTGCGAGTCCACCCCCTACCGAACCGAAAGGAATCCCTGTGATCCCATAGGTGTTCGTTCCCATGACATCTTTGGCGCGCCAGGTAGGGGGCGTGCATGAGTGGTGCGAACCCGTTCTGGTGATCTACGCTCCAGCTTCATCATCGCCATGGCCCCCAAGAAGAAGGGCCTGGCAGCAATTGGCCCATCCACGTCCGCCGTCCTTGTATCTGCGCGGACGGGAGACGGCGTGGACACATGTGGAGGAGGAGGAGGCGGAGGTTCGGAAGTTCTGCGACGCTACGGTGACCAAGGCCAGGCAAGTGGCGACTCTCGCCATGGAGACGCCCATGGCAACGGTGGGTACCCTTGTGCCCCTGGGTTTTAGGATGGAGCGGTACCGCCTGCGGGTGGTACGGCGAACTCTGGGGGCGGAAGAGTATCTTCCAGGGCACCATGTCGGCGCCCATGCCGCAAACTTCTCAGGACGCGTGTGGAGAGCCGCGCCATGGCGCCCTGAGTTCTGAACGTCCCCATGGAAAAGCTCCTACGCATCATTCCCAAGATGCACGGGACCAACATGCTCACCAGCATGCAAGCGGGACCGCAGCAGTGCTCCTTCTAACACTTTTAATAGACACAGCACCTCACGTTCCTCGCACCGCTCGCTACCATCCACGGCGAAGGAAGCGATGGCGCGAGCATAGCTACTCCTGAACTTCCCTTCTTCCGGGGAGAAGCTCGATGAATGGGGAGCCACCATTCAGAGCCTCCTCAGCCTCGCAGATAAGCTTCGACCATAGGGCCGCCTCAGACCAACGGTGAGGTGCCCAGAGTCGGCGCGGCCTCGGCACACTCTCCTTCACGATAGCATCGCTGGTCGCTGACCCGACGGACCGACGCCTATGACGATTACTCAACGGTGTCGTCTCGTCCATGGAAGCGTCGCGATCAGCATCATGTTCTTCGGGAATGTGACAAGGAAGATGCCCCAACCGCGATCGAGCGACGAAGGGAAGCGCACCTCCAGTCGGACAAGCATGCGGGGCTCACTGTAGATAAGTCTGTGCTGGGGTACCCTATCAGCCTATCCTACGAGGTGGGCTGTCCAGCGTTTACCCATGAGCTGCGGCAAGTCCACTGGCCCAACTCTCACACGTTCAAACTAGAGGTCCCGGAGAAGTATGACGACAAGACCCATCAGTCAGAGTTCCTGAGCGTCTACACCATTGCGGTGCATGCCGTCAGGGGCTGTGACGACAAGATATTGGCCAACTACTTCCCGTTGGTGCTTAAGCCCAATGTCAGGTCATGGATGATGCACTTGTCGGAGGGGTCCATCGCATCTTGGGCGGACCTGTGTCACGAGTTCGTTGGCGCCTTCACCGGATGTCATCAAGCTCCTGGCCAAGAGAGAGATCTGCACATCATCCCCCATAAGGAAGGTGAGACTCTGCGCAAGTACATCCAGAGGGTCAACCGCGTTCACCACAACATCCCAAACGTTCACCCTGCTGCTGTTATCAGCGCGTTCCATCAAAACATGTGCAACCACAGGATGCGGGAAGAGCTGGCGATGGACAGAGTCAGGGACATCGCCGAGCTTTATGCTTTGGCAGACAAGTGCGCTCGGGCAGAAGAAGGGAGAAGACTCCCCGGTGAAGATGCCAGTGCAGAGGTCGACTCTAAAGATGAGGATACTGCTATCCCGACAAAGAAGGGCCGGCGACGGAACAAGAAGCGCAAGGGCAAGACCATACTTGCCATCAAGGCATCCGACAACCCCGGTGCCGCCAAGAAAGGCAAGGTCGATGACCCTGGCAACAATGTTGCCGGGTGCGCTTCTTGCCACGCCCTGGCGGCTGCTAACAAGCCAGAAGACTCTAGCAAGCAATATTGCAAGATCCATCGCACCAAAGGCCATGACCTCCAAGACAGTCGGCAAGTAGAGCAGCTTGCCGAGAAGCAAAGGGCTGAATATGAGAGGCGAGACAAGGAGAAGGATCAGGATGGTGCCGAGGGGTCCGGCAAGAAGCATGTTGGCCGAGGAGGTCGCCGCGGCAAGCCCAAGCGATAGAAGGACTAACCCGCCCGTGGCCGTGACAAACAAGGAGATGATGATGATGTTGAAGAGGACGACGAGTCCAGTGAGCATGAGTTTCAGAAGGCTACGAAGACGATGTGCATATAAGGAGGAGCCTCGTCGCATTCCTCTCACCGCGAACTTAAACAGTGGGCGCGCGAGATTAATGCAGCAGAGCCCTCTATTGGCGCGCAAAGACCTCTGAAATGGTCCAACACTCCTATCATCTTTGACACCGAGGATCACCCTGATCGCATACCTGTGGTCGGGTGCTTGCCGTTGTTGGTCTCGCCAACAATCCACAACCTCAAGGTGACGAAGATGTTAGTCGATAGTGGGGCCAGCCTGAACCTCATCTCGCCCGATGTCATTCAGAGGCTGCAGATTCCTGACGAAGATCTCGAGCCGACAAGTGCTTTCCAAGGGGTCAATTCGGGAAGGACTCAGCCGAAAGGCAAGGTCACGCTACCAGTAACGTTTGGCAGCGACATCAATTTCAGAACGGAGAAGATCGTTTTTGAGGTCGCCAAGATCACATTGCCATACAATGGCATTCTCGGCCGTCCGACACTAGCCAAGTTCATGGCGGCCACCCACTTCGCTTACAACATGCTAAAGATGCTCGGACCAATGAGCGTCATTACCATCAACTCCAACAAGAAAAGTGTGCTTATCTGCGCTGACCAACTCTACTAGGGCACAACTGCAGCACCTGTCACCAAGGCACTTGCTCCTGCCGCTGAAGCTCCCAGAGGGAAGAAGACCGGTAAGGCCTCTAGCGTATAGTCCGGCAAGCGCACCTCTTTGGGGTGTTGTGCTCCCGTCAATGATGTGCTGGAGAGCTCCACCGGCAAGAGCAAGAAGTCCAAGGCAGCTCCACTGGAAACCAAGAAGGTGCCTGCCAAGGAGGATGGCACGAGGGGAACTTTCACCATAAGTTCCACCCTTGACGACAAATAGGAAAGCGTGCTCATCGCCTTCCTGCGGGCGAATGTCAATGTGCTTGCATGGCAACCATATGATATCCCCGGTGTTCCCAGGAAGGTGATTGAGGACCACCTTGCCGTCTGTCCGCACGCGCAGCCCGTCAAGCAGAAGGTTCAAAAGCAAGCTTTGGAGCGGGAACAATTAATTGCCGAAGAAATCAAGAAGTTAGAAGCGACTGACCTGATCAGGGGAGTACTCCATCCTATGTGGTTGGCCAATCCAGTTGTAGTGCGCAAGGCGAGTGGGAAGTAGAGGCTATGCATTGATTTCAGAGACATCAACAAGGCCTGCCCCCAAAGATCCTTTTCCCTTGCCGCGCATCGACCAGATTGTGGACTCCACTGCCGTTTGCGATCGGATGTCTTTCCTTGATGCCTATTCTGGTTATCATCAGATTTTTATGGCCAAGGAAGACGAACAGAAGACCACATTTATCACCCCATGTGGTACGTACTACTTTTTGTGTATGCCTTTTGGGTTGAAAAGCGATGGTTCTAACTTTGCAAGAGCGGTCCAGATTGGTTTTGAGCCCCAGCTAGATAGAAATATGGAGGCTTATATGGACGACATAGTGGTCAAAACCAAGGATACGACCACACTCATATCAAACCTAGAAGAAATATTTGCAAATCTGCACAAGATCAACATGAAGCTCAACCTCGAGAAATGTGTGTTCGGCGTCCCATCTAGCAAGCTTCTCGGGTTCTTTGTGTCTCAATGAGTATCGAAGCAAATCCCGACAAGATCAAAGCAATTGAGAAAATTGAGGCACCAAGACGAGTCAAGGACGTGTGACGCCTTGCCTGCTGCATTGCTGCTCTGAATAGGTTCATCTCAAAATCTGCTGAGCATGCCCTGCCCTTTTTAAAAATCTTGAAGAAGACAGGTCCAATGAAATCCAGAGGCGGAGGCGGTGCTGCAGGATTTGAAGAGGTACTTTTTCTCTCCGCCAGTCCTAGTCGCGCCAAAACCACAAGAGCCGTTGCTGCTATACTTAGCAGCAATGAATCAAGTGGTGAGTGCTGCACTAGTGGCTGAAAGAGAGGTTGACAAAGAAGCAGCGACGATGCAGGGATGCCAAGCGACGAGCCAGGGCGTTCCCCGGCAGGATCTGGTGTCAGCAAAGAAGGATCCACGCAGTTGATAGAGATAGTCTAGCAGAAGAAAATGGTGCAGCGACCAGTCTATTTTGTTTGCTCCTTGTTACACGGGGCTAGATCAAGGTATTCTGGCGTGCAAAAATTGCTCTTCAGCCTTCTTATGGCCTCGAGGAAGCAGCGCCATTACATCCAAGTGCATGAGGTCACCGTTGTTACCCGCTTCCCGCTACAGCGGATATTGCGAAACCCAAAAACTACCGGCAAGATTGTGGAGTAGGCCCTGGAACTATCCAACGTTGGTCTTAAGTTTGAAAGCACTTCGATCATTCAGAGCAGGGCCTTGGCGGAGTTCAATGCAGAATGGACCCCAACGCCTGTTGAAGAGATTCCAGAGTCAACTCTCCCCGGCAAGGAGACCGATCGAGAATGGATCATGTATTTTGATGGAGCTTTCTCGCTGCAAGGCGTTGGTGTCGGAGTGCTGCTTATGAAAGCACAACATGCTCCCTTGGTGGTTTTGGTAATTCATGACAACATACGTTGTCTCTTGGACTGATATTTTTACCTAGTGTATTTCAGATACAGTCCATAGAGAGGATTGGCAAAAGGAGATTGTGGACATACCCCAAGATGCAAGGAAATAGGTTGGCCAAGCTTGAAGCAAGAGGACTCTACATTTTATATTTGTGAGAAATCACTTCGAGTCCATAGGAAAGCCAATACTATTAAAAGGGGGTAAGGTTTGTTGGTGAACAATATGCTCAAACGTGCACAAGTGATAGTCGCCAAAGACATCCACAAAATCTCCCACCAAAGTCTGTTCTATACCCAACATCAAAATCAGTGCAACCAACTTTCCCATACCGGCGCTACCAATTCCAAAACCAAGACAGACTCTGCGAAACCCTAGCAATTTCGGTGCAACCGATTCCGTACCGGTGCCACCGTGTTTAGGTTGCCAACTTTCTGTTACGCAAATTCACATTTTCGGTCCCACCGAGAATGTTGGATAGGCGTCACCAAGATTGGAAATCTGACCGTTGGTCACCTTATTGGTGGAGCCCTTTGTGGACTCTCGCGACTATTACCCTTCGTGGGTTGAAGACTCCATAAATGTGGAGTCTTCAACCCATGGAGGGTAACGGTTGCGAGAGTCCATGGAGGGCTCTACCCATGAAGGGTTCCACGAAGAAGCAAGCTTGACTATTCCATGCGGTTTCCGTCCATGAAGGACTAGCCTCACTATGGGTAGATCTTCACGAAGTAGGCGATCTCCTTGACCTTACAAACTTCTTGGTTCACTCCACAACACGAAGTAGGAGGCTCCCAAGCGGCACCTAACCAATCTAGGAGGCACCACCCTCCAAAAGGTAATAGGCTCGATAATGACGGTGAACTCCTTGCTCTTGTGCTTCAAGATGATAGACTCCTCAACACACAACCTGTCTCTCACAGATTTGGCTTAGTAGAAGAGATGGGACTGGTGGAAATCAACTTTGGGAGGCTATAAATCAAGATCCATATGGTTGGAGTGGAAGATAGGTGGTTCTCTCTCAGAAAACTGAGTAGGATAGGTATGGAATAGTTCCGAGTGCTTCTCTTACGAGTGGGTGGTGGTGAAGGGGTATATATAGGCATCCCCAAAAATCCAACCGTTACACACAATAAGTCAGATTCGGTGACACCGAAGTGTAAAACTCGATGGTACCGAAGTGACAAAAAGTGGCAACTTTTGAATCTCGGATGGACCGATATATAACTCCCGGTTGCACCGACAAGGTGACCAACGATCAGAATTACCAAACTCGGTGATGCCGAATCACCATTCCCGATCGGACCAAAAATGAGAATTTGCGTAACAAGAAGGTGGCAACCCAACTCGGTGGCACCGAGTGTAGTGTCGGCTGCACCGAAGTGTTAGGGTTTGGCTGAGTTTGTCTAGGGTTTGGAAGTCGGCGACACCGGGATAGGAAAGTTGGTTACACCGATTTGGTATATTTGGCTTAGGACAGACTTTGGTGGGAGAGTATGTGGATGTTTTGGTGACTGTCACTTGTGCACGTTTGAGCATATTGTTCACCATCAAAACCTTACCCCCTTTTAATAGTATTGACTTTCCTATAAACTCCAAGTGATTTCTCACAAATGTAAAATGTGGAGTCCTCTTTCTTGAAGCTTAGCCAACCTATTTCCTTGTATCTTGGGGTAATTCCACAATCCTTTTGCTATCCCCATCATTGAACTTATCTGAAATATACATGGCGAAGATATTAGTTCAATGACATATATGTTGTTATTAATTACCAAAACCACCAAGGGAGCAAATGTTCTTTCAATCTCCCCCCTTTTGGTAATTGATGACAACATATGGATCAAAGCTTCGATAAAGATATAATCATGGAATATAATCGTCGCTTTGAGAATGTGGTAAGTAAGAGGTCCCCCTAAATTTGTGCATTATTTTAAATTAGCGTTTGAATTCAAATGGTCAATCGATTAGGTACATGGGTCCCTTCTCACATGTCACATACCACTTGGTGGTGTGCGAGAATGATTGGAATGAATATCATAGCACAACACAATCAACCAAAGATGAAAGATCATCACATAAGCATTTAAGATGATAGGAAATAGTAGCATCACACATCAAAGCATATGATCAAACATCATCGAACATGTATCACAAGCAAAACAAAAGAGTATCACGGCAACCAAAATCAATTGTTTTGAAAAGCAGCAGACACCAAACACTCTCTGTCTCGAAGCCTAATGATCTATATGCACTTCTCCCCCTTTGGCAACAAGTTACCAAAAAGTTCAAAGGTATCTATCTAAGCGTTCTTGGGCTGATCTCCTCCGGTTATCGATGAAGGAGTCGAGAGCACGCGTCGACAAAGATCTCTGCAGATGTCGTGGAAGGAGCTGGAGTAGACACTAGTGGAATAGGAGCTGATGTAGCAGGAGCTGTGCTGACAGTAGCAGGGGCTGATGAAGAGGGCCTCGATTCTCGAGCAGGCACTATAGTTGATCTAGCCTGTGTATAGAACTAGGTGCTCGGCCTGAGAGGTGATCCTTCCTCATCAACATCATCATCATTAAAAGAGGTAGAAGAGACCCAGGGAATGTGCATGGAGTCAACTTCCTTCTGGAGCTCTATCACTGTCTTGGACAACTTGTCCACCTTGTCACCAAGCACCTTGATCCTCGTCTCGAAGATCCTCACAAGGTTGGTCTAGTTATCTAGAATCCCTTTGATATCCTTCTGCATGCCTTGGATGACCGTGATCAGAAGATTCATTTGCTCATTCCTGGATCTAGGGACTTGAGCACTAGCGGCTCGAACAGCTTCTGCCTCTGCCTGTGGTGTAGCAGATGTGGGATGATCTGGGTCCATCACCACAACGTTATCCTTGAACTCTGGCTGTAGGGGCAGGTGTGGGCGATCAAGAGAAAAAATGTGCTTCTCCAACTGTGAGTTGATAAGCAACTGGATGTAGGGTGCGTAACAACATGAGCGCTTCTAGTCAGCAACAACCCTCTTGATTGTCTCAACAATCAGATCCATGAGTCTAATCCTGGTGTTTGTGTCAAGGTGGATCAGCATATTAATGGAGTAGCCTCGGATCATCTTGTCATCTCCAGACTTGGGCATCAAGGTATGCCTGAGTATATTGTTCATAGTCCGGAGGCCTTCTTGCAGATAATAGATAGATCCTAGCTTGTGTGATTGCACCTTGTCAGTGGGGATATGAGTATACATGTCTTTCATGGCATTGTGACTAGCCTTGGGTTCAGAGTATACATCCAAATCTCCTTTCCAAGCTTCAGGAACTTCTAGTAGAACAGTGGATTCGTATCGTGCACCTTCAGTCATCCATACGATTCTACCATCTCCGTAGAAATGAGCAGTGGAGTAGAATTGCATGATCATCTCATTGTTCCATGCTGTAAGCTCTCTACCAATGAACTTGTCCAGACCAATGCAATGAAAGTTATCTTGAACACTTGGGAATTAGTTCACATTGTCTTTGATGAACTTCTAATCAACATACCTCATGTCGCTAACAGCTGGGCTCTTGTCAAGCAGAACGGTCTCATAGAAATCCTGTTGCTCTCTGGTGTAGAACCTGTAGTCAACAACTGTCTTTCTTTGCTGAGAATAAGGATCTATGGCTCTCCAAGCTCTCCAGCCTGAGTCTTTCCTCTTCTTCATGTCCTTAGCAACTAAGTGGCTGGCATCATGCACTGGAAGATGTAGTCTGAGCTTCATTAATGTAGTTAGGTCATCATCATCTTCCACTCTAGAGGCAGTCCCTTTGTTCTTCTCTAAAGCAGGAATATCTCTAGTGGTCCTCTTGGACTTTTGTGCTGCAGCCTTCTTAGATGCAGGCTTGGTGCTCTTGGAGGTGTTAGTATTTGGCATATCATCAGCCATGATCTTCTTGGCTTTCTTCTTGGGAGGTACAATCTCAGCATGCTCTTCTTCCTCCTCCTCCTCAGCAGCAGCACAAGCAGCCTCCTCTGGATCCTAAAATGTAGAGGTAGGCCTGCCAATGACACGGACAATCCTCTTCCTGGACTTTCCCCCCTGCCATCTTAGGCATAGCTTGCTTGTGGACCTCAACAGACACAGTTGCTCTAGAAGTCTCATATGCTTTGAAGGTTGAAGCAGGAGCATAGACTTTGCTGACAACTTTACGAGATGAAGTAGCTTCAGATGCTGACTTCTTGGTAGGCTTTTCTTGCTTCTTAGCAAGAATCTCCTCAGGAATGAAATCTGAATCTTCTTCATCAGAGTTGAGCTTCTTCTTGGTTCTGGTGGCAGCCTTAGGGAACCCATGAGAGCTAGGGGTGCCTGGGTCTAAGAAAGAACTGGCTTCTGGGCTTGTTCCAGAACTCATGTCAACTCCCTGCTCTGGCAAATTCTGACTGTCCTCTGAGCCTGACATACTGACCCTGTGAATAGAGTATAGGAGAGCAGAAGAAGATGAGTCATCACAAAATGAGGCTGGTCTTTGAAATTTGAGCAATGAATTTTCAAAAGTTTTGCAATATGTCAAATAGATATCGGTGTAGTCGAAAAGAAATTTTTGGTGAGACCGAGACAGACTAACTCTTTAACAGGAACTTGGCAGCCTTTTTGGTCGGACCGAAAAGAGCAACTCGGTTCTACCGAGTCAGTTCTCAACCTCACAGAAAAGCATATTGGTGAGACCGATATTTTCGTTTTGGTTCCACCGAGATGTATCGGGCGGACGACAAAACCCTTGAAAACCCATCTTTCACGAGATTTTGGAGTTTTAAGTGAATGGAAACATGTGCAAAGGGTGCAATGAGGATAAACAAGAATATAATGCACAAGAATCGGACGGTGAGTGCACTAGAGATCAAATCTGTACGCTAGCTTGGTGCGGATCCTCTATGGCGGTGACGATGGAGTAGATTTCGTCGGCGACGGCGATTCCCAACGGTGAAGGAGCGCGGGGAGACAAAGGCGATGACCAGGGGTCCTTGGATAGGCAGCCTAGGGTTTTGGAGCGCGACATATGAGATAGAAATTTCAAAGCATTGGGGTCCAGCTTTATATACCCACCACTGTCAGTGACACCGATTCTAAGTTTTTGGTGTCACTGAGTGCCTCAACTGTCAGCTGACAGGGACACTCAGTGTAATCGAGAAAACGGAATCGATGCTACCCAGATTGAAAAACTAGATCAACCCTAGGCATCCGTGAGACCGAGTTTTTTTGGTGTTGGTTCCACCGAGATGCACTTGGGAGGTTTTAATGGCCAGTCCTTGTCGATACGAAACTCCAAGTGCTCCACACACAGAGGGATCAAAAAGCACTTGTTCAAATTTTGTGATGCAACATGAATAGAGTATGTTGTGAGAAAGCATAGATAGCTAAAGAAGTGGTCCTAGGCATTCTTGTATATCCAATTGGAAAAAGGTAAATCAAAAGCCAAATAGCAACGATTGGATATCCTCGAATGAGAAAATAAATGCAGACCAACATGCTCACACAATAAGATGTCAAATGAAATCATGGCAAACATGCACATATACTCTAGCATCTAATAAGCACTTGGGCGATGATGAAGTCATCTATATATGAGTATTTGACTTAGGAGCCAAGTAAGAGTACGTGATCATAGGTCATACTCATTGTTTAAGCACAAGTGGGGTTACCACTTTTACATAAAGCGTTTAATGTTTGTCACATACTATGAGATCCTTTGACTCAAGTCTTAGAGTAAAGCTCCCCCTTGATGTGACATCCCCTGTAAGAGGGATAAACTAACCTTGGGTTTTGTCGATAAAGACTTCATGTTGGTGAGGTAGTGGTGGATGCTCAAGGTTGATGAAGATCACTAAGAGTTGGGAGCATCCTAGTTGTTTCCTTACTCTTCTCACCTACATGGGTTAGTCCCAACACACAAGAGACAAACACAAGGATATCTATGGACATGGAGTGCAAAGCATGTGTAATTATGTCCATTGATTTGTTGAATAACTTGTCCCTTGCTTACCTTTGAGGGAATGTGTGACTCCTTGATCTATTGCATAGGGTTGGTGTTGATTGCAAATATATCTTGCCAATAATGAATGTGAGTGAATTTCATTGGCGGAGTCACCCCTCAAGAACTCTCTAGTTCTTCCTCTTGGGAATCCACATCAAGTTGATGGGGATCCTTGGTGTTGAAGTAGCACTTGTAGAAGTTGAGCTTGTAGTAGCCTTGGGAACCCACTTCACCAAAGCTTGGGATTCATCTTCATACGAGTCAAAGTCCTCTTTGAGCTTGTTCTTGCCCTTGAGCTTGGTGTATTGTGGTAGAAGGTCATATTGTGTGATTGTCCCCTTGGGAAGAGTATTTTCATACTTCTCCTTTTGAGGAACAAACTTGGACTTGGCATATTGACCTTCTTCCCACTCAACTCCATTAGCGTTGAAGTAGCCAACACCACGATTCTTCCGGTATCCTCCGTGCTTGCGTACAATTTGTTCAAATTGCTTACATCCGGCAAGACGCTTGTAGATACCTTTCTCTATAATTCCTTTCAATAAAGCATTTTCTTGCTCAAGTGTAACTTGGATAAGAGAATCATCATTAGTGGAATCAATAGAACTACTAGGAGCTACATCGCTGGGTTTAACATTTTTATTGTTGCTACTAGATGAAGAACCTTTCTTTCCTTTGTTACTAGTTTGCTTAGATTTGACTTGTGGCATGAATGTAGACAAGAGTAGTCGTTTGGCAATATAAGATGAAGTCTTGTTTCGGAGATCGTCATTGATAGCTTTAAGAAATTCATGTTCTTGCTCCAAATTGAGCTTCTCGAAGCGTAGCTTCTCATGAGTTCTTACAAGCTCTCTATGATCTTTAAGAGTAGTTTCATGAGCTAACTTGAGAATGTTGAGTTCTTTAGTTAGTTCTTATATTTTCATCTTATCATCATCAGTTGACATATCTTGACTAGCATGAGAAATATCAAGTTCATTATGATTAACATCACTAGTTTTATCACATAGCAAGTCATCATCTTAAAGCAAATCATCTTCATCACTATCGAAATCAAGATATTCGGGGTGTGATACCTTGGGGACTTTAGACATGAAGCAACTTCCACTTCCTTCATTTGGTGAATCAAATAGATCATAGGAGTTGGTTGTCACTAGTGCAATTCTGGCAACACCATCATCTTGACTATAGTCAGAGTTGGAGTGATAGCTTCTCTCGGAGTGGTTGTCGGAGTCGGAGCCAGAAACCCATTCACCAACATGAGCTTGATGCTTCCTTCTCGAGTAGCTCTTGGTGTGCTTGTCATTCTTCTTTGATTCCCTACTTCTCCTTGAGGGGCTTCGTTCATAATGATCATCTCTACTCCTTCTCTCTCTTCAAGGTGATTCATCTCTTGAGCTTCGTCTTCTTGGTGACTCTTTTCTTCGTTTGTAGGGACCCGAGCACTCATTGGAGTAGTGTCCGGGCTTCCCACAATTGTAGTAGTTTCGAACACGACTTGACGAACACTTCTCTTCATATCGGGAGTTGGAGCTGTGATCTTTGCTTCTATTCTTGTAGAACTTGTTGAATTTCATGACCATGAGGCTTATCTCTTCATTTGTGACAAGGTTGTCTCTTGAGGTTGCGGGAACATCACTTGTAGCTTTTTAAGCACCGCTAGACTTATGATGAAGATCCTCCTTGTCTTTGAGTGTCATCTCATGAGCAACAATTCTGCCAATCACTTCCGTTGGTTTGAGATCTTTGTAGTTGGGCATCATTTGGATCAATGTGCACACGGTGTCATATCTCTCATCCAAAGCTCGAAGTATCTTCTTGATGATGAACTTGTCAGTCATTCTTCGCTTTCTAAGCCGGCAATCTCATTTGTGTTGAGAGCTAGCCTAGAGTATTCAGCGACTCCTTCACCATCCTTCATCTTGAACTTGTCAAGTTGACCTTGAAGAACATCTAGCTTGGATTCTCTCACGGACTCAGTTCCTTCATGCATATCAACCAAAGTATCCCAAATTTCTTTTGCGTGTTCAAGACGGCTGATTTTGTTGAATTCTTCAGGACATAGGCAGTTGAAGAGTATGTCACATGCTTGAGCATTGAGTTGCAACATCTTCAATTTATCCGCGGATGCTTCACGATCCGCTTCCTTTCCATACGCAAAGAATTCACCTTGCAAGCCAACATGAACAACAGCCCAAACGACAGGATTATGACCAAGCAAATGCATTTTCATTTTATGCTACCAACTAGAAAAATTAGTGCCATCAATGTACAGACCTCTGAGGTGATAATTTCCCTCACTAGATGCCATACTTCTCCTAGGTTCTGAAACCAATGCAATGGAGACCAAAGCTCTGATACCACTTGTAGGCTCGAAAGTAGGTCTAGATGGGGGTGATTAGACTACTTGAACAAATAAAAGTTTTGCCTTTTTCCCAATTTTAATTCTTGGCAAGTTTTAGCATTCATAGCATATCAAGTAACACCCTATGCATGCATGTCTAAGAGTGTGGCAACGGAAAATAAAGACATTTCACATGTAAGTAAAGAGAGGGTTAGGAATGCAAACACAAGTGATGACACGATGATTTTCCCATGGTTTCGATAGGTGGTGCTATCGTACGTCCATGTTCATGGAGTCTTCAACCCACGGAGGGTAACGGTCGTGAGAGTCCACGGAGGGCTCTACCCACAGAGGGTTCCACGAAGAAGTAACCTTGACTATTCCATGCGGCTTCCGTCCATGAAGGACTAGCCTCACTATGGGTAGATCTTCACGAAGTAGGCGATCTCCTTGCCCTTACAAACTTCTTGGTTCACTCCACAACACGAAGTAGGAGGCTCCCAAGCGACACCTAACCAATCTAGGAGGCACCACCCTCCAAAAGGTAATAGGCTCGGTAATGACGATGAACTCCTTGCTCTTGTGCTTCAAGATGATAGAATCCTCAACCCACAATCTCTCTCTCATAGATTTGGCTTAGTAGAAGAGATGGGACTCGTGGAAAGCAACTTGGGGAGGCTATTAATCAAGATCCATATGGTTGGAGTGGAAGATCTTGACCTCAACACAAGGGTAGGTGGTTCTCTCTCAGAAAACTGAGTAGGATAGGTATGGAATAGTTCTGAATGCTTCTCTTACGAGTGGGTGGTGGTGAAGGGTTATATATAGACATCCCCGAAAATCCAACCGTTACACACAATAAGTCAGACTCGGTGACACCAAAGTGTAAAACTCGGTGGTACCGAAGTGATAAAAAGTGGCAACTTTTGAGTCTCGGATGGACCGATATATAACTCTTGGTTGGACCGACAAGGTGACCAATGGTCAGAATTACCAAACTTGGTGATGCCGATTCACCATTCTCGGTCAGACCGAAAATGAGAATTTGCGTAACAGGAAGTTGGCAACCCAACTCGGTGGCACCGAGTTTAGTGTCGGCTGCAACGAAATATTAGGGTTTGGCTGAGTCTGTCTAGGGTTTGGAACTCGGTGGCACCGGGATAGGAAAGTTGTTTACACCGATTTGGTATATTTGCCTTAGGACAGACTTTGGTGGGAGAGTATGTGGATGTTTTGGTGACTGTCACTTGTGCACGTTTGAGCATATTGTTCACCATCAAAACTTTACCCCCTTTTAATAGTATTAGCTTTCCTATAGACTCAAAGTGATTTCTCACAAAAGTAA
The DNA here is from genome assembly GCA_022496015.1 of Hordeum marinum. NCBI lineage: Eukaryota > Viridiplantae > Streptophyta > Magnoliopsida > Poales > Poaceae > Hordeum > Hordeum marinum. The sequence continues at coordinate 414,630,773 of CM039677.1, read as the reverse complement.
AATGTAGATTCCTCTTGCTTGAAGCTTAGCCCACCTATTTCCTTGCATCTTGGGGTAATTCCACAATCCTTTTGCCATTCCCATCATTGAACTTATCTAAAACATACTTGGTGAAAATATTAGTTCAATGACATATATGTTGTTATTAATTACCAAAACAACCAAGGGAGAAAATGTGCTTTCACTGGGCAAGAGAAGAGAAGAAAGTTAAGTTCTGGCAAGTATTTCCCGACAGAGCTCCCAGGAGCCGCCGGCGAGGAAGTTGCCGAAGGGAACGACAGGCTTGTCGGTGAGTACTATGCTCCGGCAGGGCCTCCGACTCTTGCCGTAGAAGCGTACGCTCCCACTAGGCTTGCCGGGGCGCAGCACACTCCGGCAGGCCCTCAGGCCCTTGCCATCGAGGAAAATGCTACCCCGGCAGAGGGTACGCCTATAGTCCTCGTTGTCAAGCCCCAAGCTCCAGCATGGGCACAACACATTTTCCAGTTCCTTCAAACAGGAGAACTCCCCGAGGAACAAGAGGAAGGAGAGAAAGTAGCCCGCCGATCCCATATGTACTAGTTCGTAGACAACGTCCTATACAGAAAGAGGCCGAATGGCGTGAAACTCAAGTGCATTTCTTGGGAGGATGGACTGGTGCTGTTGGCAGAGATACACAAAGGCATATTGTAACAGCCCGGGACCGATGCTCCAGAAGATTCCCCTTTTATTTCCGTTCTCGTCTGTGTTTCGTTTGGTTGTTGAATTCATCATCACATCATTCACATCATTTGCCTTGCTTCGTCACTCGTTTTCGAAAACTTGCATTCGTTCGTAGTCGCCTGTTCTCTTCGTTCTTGCCGTTGCCCGTTTCGAGACTAGCCACACACACATGCCCCCGCGACATCGTTAAATAAAACCATTTTTAAAGAGCGCTAAAAATATTCTTGGATTGGGTCGAAACTTGGCGTGCGGTCTTGTTATATTGTAGGCAGACCGCCCGTCGAATTTCGTCGCGTTCCGAGTTCGTTTGATACCCCGTCGGTCATCCGTAGTAGTCGGTTATCGGGTTATTCTTCAGCCATTTTTGGTTTTGCAAACTTCGTTGCCGGGCCACAATTCTTTCTCTCTTCCCCATAGCCCATCTACACAGACACTAGCCCACTTAGCCCCTCCTCCGTTCATGGTCATCGCATCGCGATCGGACGGACAAGGTCCAACCCCCAGCCCCTAGTGCCTTCCCTATATATAATCCCATGGAGAGAGCTCTCACTATATCTAGGGTTCCCCCTTGGAAAATTGCAGACACACCCCTAGAAAAACCCCACCTGCTAGCCCTCCTCCTCTAGATCCCGCAGCCCTAGCCCCCAGCCAAAATTTGGCCCTCGGATCGCGATCTAGAGGCTCAGATTCATCAATTTTCCCACCTGCTGGACATGTTCGGCGGCCAACCCGGACATGTCTAGCGACATGTCTAGCAACCTGGACATAGTGCAGTGCCGCAGCCGCCCGAGCCTCCCATGGCGCCCGATCTCCCTCGCCCCGCGCCAGGGCTTCCCAGCCATCGCCGGCCCTTGCCGGAGGAGCTCGCCGGAGCCCCGAGGCCGCCGCCGCCTCGCCGGAAACTGCTGCCTCGCCGCTCCTATCTCTCTCCTTCTTCCTCCTCTCTATCTCTCCCTAATTCCTCTCTCCCTCTCGTGCCTATGTCCAGGTCCCAATGGCGCCGCCGGCCATCGAACGTCGCTGGATCCGGTCCCTAGAGCCGCCGCATGCTGCGTTCCCCGTCGGATCCAGCTGGCCCCGCCCCGTTCTCGGCCTCCCCGTCAATGGAGTGCCCGCCGTGGTCGCCGCCCCTGCCTTCCCCCGATCCGGATCGGATCGGCAGTCGGAGGACAATGCCGCCGTGGCGCTCATGCGCGCATGGGCCAACGCCCATTGACCGCCCCAGCCGGCCCAGCCTCCGTGCTGAATGGGCCAAGGCCCAGGGTGAGCATCCCCCCTACGTGTTTTTTCCTTTAGGCCGTTGCATTTTCTCTCAATTACAGATAATTGCACAATTTAAAATTGCTAATATATAATCAACCGTACGTCGTATAAAAATATTCTATATACGAAAACTATTTAGAAAAAAATGCGTAGATTAGCCATATGTCATTTTCATCCACGATAAGGATATTTAAACTTGTTGTTTGCATCAATTTGTATATATATGTCATATTTAGTTTTGCACATATATATATATTTAATCATGCACCCTGGATATTCAAACTCTTTATGTAATATGTGCATATTGATAGAATCACATTTTCATGCATGATAAAATTGTGTAATGTGATGTTTGTATTTTATTTGCATAAATAACTTGCTAAAACGGTTTAGGTCCTAATCCCGCATATTTGTGGTGTCATTTTGTTAATTTGAAAACCCCCATATTATATATGTTTTCGGGGTAGAAAAAATCCATATAATTTACCTGTGCATTTAGTTTAGTCATTCGAGCTTTTTGGTGCATGTCATTTTTGCTGTGATGCCCTTTTGTTATTTTTGTATGATTTAATACATGCATGATTTGAAATAATTTTGAACATGTGATATGCCCTTTGATATGTGTCCTAGCCCCTAGACATTTTGCTTGTCATGGAAATGCATGCATAGGTGTTATTTTGTTGTTGACAACTTGCTATAAAAATACTGCTGTTCGGAGTGTGAGGATTCGTTTGACTACGTTGGCTCGTCTTCTTCATGGACTTGATCTTCTGCCGAGCGGGATCTCAGGCAGGATGACACATTTCCCTGGATACCACTACTATCATTGCTATGCTAGTTGGCTCGCTTTTATCGTTATGTCACGCTACCTACCACTTGTTTGTCAAGCCTCCCAACAATGCCATCAAAAGCCTCTAACCCCTCCACATCCCAGCAAACCTTTGTTTGGCTATGTTACCGCTTGCTCAGCCCTTCTTATAGCGTTTCTAGCTACAGGTGCAATTGCTTCCATGTGTCAAAATGAACATTATTTTGTTATATCACATTATTGCTGCTATTTAATTTAATGCACATATATACTTGGTAAAGGGTGGAAGGCTTGGCCTTTGCTCGGTGTTTTGTTCCGCTCTTGTCGCCCTAGTTACTTGTGAACCAGTGTTATGTTCCATAATTGAGCGCTCCTAACATGCTCGGGGTTGTTATGGGGCCCCCCTTGATTTTTGAGTTATGATAAAAGCTTGTATGGCAAGGCCCAACATTGGTAGTACATTTGCCTAATAACTAATGAACTTGCATAGGGGCTTTCCGGACCCCGTGGATAATTAATCAACAACCCGGGCCAGTACTCCTCATGATTGTTGGTCCAAACTAGAGCATTGTGCGGGGCCAATCCAGGGCAACTTGGAAGATTTCTATCAGGCCACTGTACACGTGGCTCATCTGTCGTGCCCTGAGAACGAGATACGCGGCTCCTATTGAGATTGTCGGTACGTCGGGCGGCCTTGCTGGATTTGTTTTCCCTTTCTCGAACATCTTGAGTAAGGAACTCTGATTTTCTGCGGGCTATCTCGAGGTGTCGGATTTCCTTTGGAATTTCCTAGGATGATCATGAGATCCGTGGTTGAGGTTATTCCCGCTACGTGTGGTTAATTTGTGGTCGATGAGTTGGAGCACCCCTGCAGGGTTAAATCTTTTCGAGAAGCCGTGCCCGCGGTTATGTGGCAAACTTGGATACTTTTTTTAACACCCGGTCATAGCAAACTTGAAGTAAACTCTAATAAAATACACCAACTGCGTGCGTAACCGTGACTGTCTCTTCTCGTGAGTTCTTATCCGAAAGAGAACACAGTGGGGTTATGATTGACGTAAGTAGGTGTTCAGGATCAGTTAGTGATCATTACTAGTTCACGTCCATTATGCGTAGACCACCATAGTTTATTTTCTGTACTCGTAAGTTAGCCACTCAAATAAATGCTTAGTCGCTTGCTGCAGCCTCTCCACTTAACCATTCCTTACCTACTAAGCTTTAATAGTCTTGATACCCTTGGAAATGATATTACTGAGTCCCTGTGGCTCATAGATTACTACAACATCAGTTGCAGGTACAGGTAATGCGATGATTTGACATCAGCGTGTTGCTTGATTTGATTTGGGGTTCTTCTTCTTCTTCTTCATCAATCGTGGATCGGTTCCAGGCGGCAGCCTGGGATAGCATGGGTGGATGTCATTTTATCATTTGGTTTCGTCCGTAGTCGGACCCTGCTCTTATGTATGATGTTTGAGTATGTTATTGTATTGATGTGACTCTGATGTAGCTTGTGGCGAGTGTAAGCCAATTCAATATCCTCATCTCTTCTGTACATGTACTTGTAATGATATCCATTCTTGCAACACAACGAGATGTGGTTCTATCCTTGTCGATGCCCTCGTGCCAAAATAAGGATATGACCGCATCTTGGGCGTGACACATATGTGGCTCCCACATAGGATCAAGAGCACTTGCCGAAAAGGCATTCTGGCAAGGTTTCTTTTGGCCCACTACCCTCCAGGTTGCAACTGCGTTAGTAACCAAGTGTGAAGCGTGCCAGTTTCATTCGAAGAAACTACATCAACTAGCTCAAGCCCTTCAAACGATCCCTCTCTCCTGGCCATTTTTGGTTTGGGGGATCGACATCTTAGGCCCCTCTCCCCGCGCTGCCGGGGGCTTTGAGTACTTGTACATTGTGATCAACAAGTTCTGAAAGTGGTCGGAAGTAGAAGCAGTGAGAAAGGTGACAACACAGTCAGCCATCAAGTTCTTTAGGGGACTAGTTTGCCGCTTTGGTGTTCCCAACAGGATCATGACTGACAATGGCACGTAGTTCATGAGCCGCACCTTCATGCAATATGTACAAGACCTTGGCAGCAGAATCTGTTTTGCTTCCGTTGCCCATCCAAGGAGCAACGGCCAAGCGGAAAGGGCTAATGCTGAAGTGCTGCGAGGCCTCAAGACGTGAACTTTCGACAGGCTGCACAAGTGTGGAAGGCACTAGATTGATGAGTTGTCGGTGGTTCTTTGGTCAATCAGGATGACACCAAATCGAGCTACCGGTTAGACACCCTTCTCCCTTGTCTATGGGGCGGAGGCAGTTCTCCCCACAGAACTCATATACGGGTCTCCTTGAGTGCTCGCTTATGATGAGCTCGAGCAAGAGCATTTGCGACAAGACGACGCGACACTCCTTGAGGAAGACCTTCTTCAGGCCGCTGTGAGAGCTACGCACTACCAGCAAGCTTTGCGCCGCTACCATAGCCACAAAGTTAATGCCACAAGTCTTGAGGAAGGCGGCCTTGTTCTTTGGCAAGTTCAGTCCGCCAAGGATTCCAACAAGTTGTCGCCAAAGTGGGAAGACCCTTTTCAGGTAGTATGAGTCACGAGGCCTGGTGCAGTCCGCCTGGAGACCGAGCATGGCATTCCAGTGAGCAACTACTGGAATATCGAACATCTTCGAAAGTTCTACCCATGAGGCACGGTTGTTGGGTCAACCCCAGCAACCACCTTTTGTACAAGTCTTGCCGTTGAAGCACGTAATCCTTGGTACAAAGTCGGCCTCAGGCCCTGTGCGTAGTTAAATGAAGATAAGTGTTCTGCAATCCTGTTCGATTCTCATGTTTACTAATGTGCATGTTTATCTGAAGTGTTGAATTGCACTGAATCCCTGCAAGGACTAATGGACCGCCAAGGTTCCATATCCATATTTTCTCTTCTTTCTTTTTCTCAAAGGACAGAAGGATCCCTTGCATGCAGCTTTGCCGGGGGGGGGGGGGAAATAATGATAGTATGGATACCTATGAGTGACGTCCCCCCCAAAAACTTGCCGGAAGGAGAAAGGCAACAAAAAAAGATAAGTTGCAAAAACCCCATATGAATCCTTACCATAAAGTTATTTCTCCTTGAGCGATTTCGACTTCTGTATGGAAAACCTGCACGCGCGGGAACCTTGTCACGATTGGATGCGCCCTCACTACGTTCGGGACCGCTCAACGGCTTAAGTGGCTTCGCCCGCACTCCTAGTTTCGTTTCGAGTCCGCTCAACGATCCAAGTGACAGCGCTAGCGTCCTTATCCCATTTTCGAGTAAGGCTGACACCTTGAACGGCCGCGGCAAGGATGCTAAGGTATCTTGCCGGAAGTGGCACCACCAGCAGGCTGCTAAGGACCCTTTCCTCAAAGCACTCGCGGTAGGGCTGCACACGCTGGCAAGATTCTTCTAGAAAGGGCGTAGGGAAAATTCCATACACACAAGTAGTTTAACAAGGAAGATAACATACAATTTTTCAGATAGGGTGAAATTTACATAAGATATCACTTTTTCCTCTAAGAACATCTTTATTTGACTTTCTCCCCTAGGGGCGGATTACAAGAAGAAAAAGATGGAGAGGGGGGCAGATTACAAGAAGAAAAAGATGGCGAGAGGCCCCCGACACAAGCTCGACCTGACCCCTCTGGACCAGCGCTGCGCGGACGAGCAGGGCTGCCAGATGGGTAGGCAAGAACCTGGCCCCTCCTAGACCAGCATTGCACGGAAGAGCGGGCCAGAGCGGGTGGAAAGGTGGATGGACCGCAGAAGCCGAAGTCCACAGGCCAGCCGGAAGACCCAGCTGGAAGACGAGGCAGTGCCCGGGATTGAGCAGCCAACAAGGACATCTTGCCAGGAGGGGGAGAGGTGTGAGGCTGGCGACGATGGCAAAACCAGCGGTCAATCCGAGCTCGAATCTTCAGGCTCCGACTTGACCGACCGAAGACTGGACCCATCGCCGCTGTCTTCGCTGCTGTCCTCCCCGTGACTCTTGTCAGGGGACAGACTTTCGGTGCTGCTCGCGCTCTCTTCGCAACAGCTGAGGCGGATGGCAAAGCTCCCATAAATCTTGATGGAGACCGTATTGTCTCTAGTAATTTTAAACAAAGAGCATGCTCCACCTGGAGATTGTGGGCACAAGCGAAGGTCTTCCAATCACGCCTCAGGAACATGATGCGGCACACTGGGTACTCGACGTCCACCCGCATCGTGCCATTACAACACCCTGCCACCCGCAGCCACAGGAAGGGTGGCTCGTCGTCCTCCACCGCCCTCACGAAGAGGCTTGGGAGGCGCGGATGGCTCCGGAGGGGACCGCCCAGTTCGAGGACAAAGTCCAGCGCCGTCCCCTTGGTGTGGGCCTCTTCGATGGAGATGCCTGGCACCAGAGGAGGGGGTGGAGCAGCGCTCCGCCTCCCCCGAACTCGGCCTCCGTGGCGGCCACGACCCCTTGCACCTCCTCCACCACGCGAACTCGAGCCTCCCTCCACCTCTACGGCAGAAGCGGTGGCATGATCCCGTCGAGAGCTCCTACTCATAGCCGAGGAAGGTGGTCGCCCCCGCCCCCTGTACATGGCGAAAGGAGGACGCTGCCTGAAGATTGAGAAGACGAGGGGGCAGGCGGGCAACGGAATTTTGCCCTTGAAGGGAGGAAGAATGATGGAAGAGCTCCGCCCCCACTATCCCCAATTTATAGGAGGAAGCGCGGGGGCTGGCTCTCCCTCACTCCAAAGAACGCTGCCCACCTCGTCAAATAGCGGCGCCCTCGATCACGGGGCGAACAACAATCGCCCCATCGCCCTAATCTATGGCGCCACAATTATTGCCTTTTATCAGGGACTTCAAATCATGGGCGCCCGTTGCTAGCTCCCCGCTATGCATGCGGCGCGTGTGGCGGAAAAGACCTGACACGGTAATTGAAAACTCGGCGGCAACCCGTGCACGTACCCCATTACCCGCATTCAATGGACATCGCGGGGACGCGCAGCGGGCGCAATGATCTCAACTTCAAGGCCCTGCCACGTGTTCCCATGCACTGGTTGGGCCTAGCCCAACAACGCCTCATGACGTGTGTGGCCCAGGCCTGGGGGCTCCTGTGAGTGCACTAGAGTTTTTGGGCAATCTAGTGCCCCTTTACTCGTGCATCGGCAGTAGTAGCCTCCCTGGCGACAGGGCCCAGCGAAGACTTATCAAGCACCAGCATAGAAGACTCAAGATTATCAGCAAGACCTTGCCGGGAGGGTTGTAGAGCTTCCAGGCGAAGCAAGGCCCCAGCAAGGCAAGGTCCCGACAAGGCAAGGACTCGGCAAGCACCGTCAGCACACAGGCCAGGTGTCGATTCGCCTAGAAGCGTGTCACGGCGTCGACGTTGGAGGGAGCTAAGCGGCGCCGATGGGACGGGCCCCCGTCCCGTCCCATTGACGGACTGAGGCACCTAACGGTGCATTAAATACTCTTGTCCTACTCCGTTAGAGTTAGGTACGATAGCACTGTAGCACTGTGCATCCCGTGTCCATACTGTACGCCATTGCTGGGATCCCCTTAGGTATAAAAGGAGGCCCAGGGCGTTATAGGGAAGGGGTTAGACAATCATACAATCAGACAGTTAGGCGTTTAGACAACCGGACAGCCCAAAAGTTAGACAACTGGAGGTTACCAAGCTCACGTAGCGGTCGTTCATGGCACTGCTGTAGCCAGAACCACAGAACACGATCAATATATCCAAGCAGGAGTAGGGTTTTACGCACCCGTGTGGCCTGAACCTAGGTAAAAACTCCCCGTGCGCTGCTTACCAGACCGGCTCTTTGTGCGAGCCCGCCCCCCTGCCGAACCGAAAGGGATCCCCGTGATCCCATAGGTGTTCGTTCCCACGACAAATAGTAGCTAATCTTTTCATCATTAGTAAACAAAGCAACAATATCAATCAGTTTCATAAGGTGTTCTGCAACAGTTTCATTTTCATAACCATCGAAAGCATCAGACTCTACTATAGGAATTAACTCAGGGTCTATAGAGAACTCATAATCCTTATCGGCAACAAATATACGAGAAGTAGCAAATTTAGGGTCACGTTTCATTTTCTCCATCACAACTTTTTCTTTTAGTTTGCACAGTAGTTTCTACAAATCATCTCTATCCTCACAAGCAAAAAAGTCCCTAGCTACCTCACGATCCATAACATAACCTTCAGCTACATAAGGCAATTCATATCTATTAGGTGAGTGATGTCTACTACACAACCTTCTTCTTGTAGACCCTTTGTGCCTCCAAGCGTAGAGTTTTGTAGGACAGTAGCAAATTTCCCTCAAGTGGATGACCTAAGGTTTATCAATCTGTAGGAGGCGTAGGATGAAGATGGTCTCTCTCGAACAACCCTGCAACCAAATAACAAAGAGTTTCTTGTGTCCCCAAGACACCCATTACAATGGTAAATTGTATAGGCGCACTAGTTCAGCGAAGAGATGGTGATACAAGTGTAATATGGATGGTAGGTATAGGTTTTTGTAATATGAAAATATAAAAACAGCAAGGTAAGTAATAACTAAAGTGAGCAAAAATGGTATTTCAATGCTTGAAAACAAGGTCTCGGGTTAATACTTTCACTAGCGCAATTTCTCTAAACAATACTAACATAGTTGAATCATATGTAAATCTCTCATGCGCAACAAAGAGTTCACTCCGAAGTCACAAATAGCGGAGAACAAACAAAGAAATTATTGTACGGTACGGAACGACCTCAAAGTTATATTTTCCTATCAACCTTATGAGCTATCCCTATAAGTGTCACGAACAACCCTCGAGTTCGTACTAAAATAACACCTTAAGATACACATCAACCAAAACCCTAATGTCACCTAGATACTCCAATGTCACCACGAGTACCCATGGGCTTGATTATACGATATGCATCACACAATTTTAGATTCATCATGTTCAATCCAACACAAAGAACTTCAAAGAGTGCTCCAAAGTTTCTACCGGAGAGTCAAGACGAAAACATGTGCCAACCCCTATGCATAGATTCCCAAGGTCACGGAACCCGCAAGTTGATCACCAAAACATACATCAAGTGGATCAATAGAACATCCCATTGTCACCACGGATGTCCCATCGTAAGACATACATAAAGTGTTCTCAAATCCTTTAAAGACTCAATCCGATAAGGAAACTTCAAAGGGAAAACTCAATTCATCACAAGAACATAGAGAGGGGAAAACTCCATATGATTCATCTATATTAATAAATCTCGTGGTACATCAAGATCGTGTCATCTCAAGAACACGAGATCATTACTAGAAACAGCAAATCTGCCATCTGCCATTTCTTTGCCGTCAGCTGGTAGACGACAAAGCAGTTATTTGACATCAGTTTCCATACAACAGACGGCAAAGAACTAGCTGACGACAAAGAAGCTCTTTGCCATCAGCTAGTTCTTTGCCGTTTGCCAGCGGACGACAAACTAGCTTTCCCGTCAGCTAGCAGACGACAAAGAGGAAGGGTGGCCCACTAGTGGGTATCAGCTAACGAACATTTTGTTGGCCGTCTGCTTGCGGACGACAAAGAAGTAACGTCCGTCCCCCCGGCCCCACCCCACTAGCTAGTCTCTTTGCCGTCTCCTAGCAGACGACAAAGAGATTAACCTACCTAACCCCCGCGCCCCACCCCTCTCTCTCTTCCTCACCTCATCCGTGCCGTCCCCCATTACCCGAGCCACTGCCGCCCCCGCGCTACCCCCCGGAGAAGCCACCGCCGCCGGCCAGCCCCGCCCCTCGCTGCCCGCCCCGTTGCCCCACCCCTCTCTCTCTCCCCTCGCCTCACCAGCCCCGCCCCTTGCCGCCTGCCTTGTCGCCCCACCCCGAGCCGCCGCCCCCGTGTCACCCCTCGGAGCCCCCGCCGCCACCGGCCAGCCCCGCCCACCGGTGCCCGCCTCGTAGCCGGCCGGCCGCCCCTCCCAGCGGATGCAGGCCGCGGTCACCGCGCTGCCCGCCCCACCGCCGGAGCCGCACCGTGCCCCACTGCCGGAGCCACGCCCCGCCGCCCCGCCCCGCCACCGGTGCCACACCGCCCCGCCCCGCCACCGGCACCGCATCGCCCCGCCCCGCCACCGGCGTCGCGCCGCCCATCCTCGCCCTGCCGCCGGAGCCGCAACGTCAAACCCTAAGGTGATTTTTTCCTGTTTTTTCTCTTTATTTAGATTTAGTTTAGTTAGGTTTAGATTTAGTTTAGCTTGGTCGAGGATCGAGGGGAAAAGGAGTCGAGGGTCGACCCTGACATGACACCACCGACACCGTGACCCCTGACACGACACCCTGACACGACACCCCCGACACGCCGACCCCGACATGCCGACCCCGACACGACACCCCGACCCCGACACGACACCCCGACACCCCGACATGGCATCCCGACCATGACACATCACCCCTACCCCGACACGACACCCTCGACACCCCGACCCCGACACGACACCCCCGACACCGTCGACACCCCCAAGACGCCGACACCCCTAGATTTAGTTTAGGTTTATTTAGATTGTCGGGGGTCGAGGATCGAGGGGAAAGGGAGTCGAGGATCGACCCCGAAACGACACCCCCGACACCCCGACCCCCGACACGACACCCCGACACGGTACCCCCGACACCCCAACCCCGACATGACACCCCCGACACCCTGACCCCGACATGACACCCCCGACACACCGACCCCGACACGACACCCCGACCCCCGACACGACACCCCGACACCCCGACACGGCACCCCCGACCATGACACAACACCCCTACCCGACACGACACCCTCAACACCCCGACCCCGACACGACACCCCCGACACCGCCGACACCCCCGAGACTCCGACACCCGTAGATTTAGTTTAGGTTTATTTAGATTGTCGGGGGTCAAGGATCGAGGGGAAAAGGAGTCGAGGATGGACCCCGACAAGACACCACCGACACCCCGACCCCGACACGACACCCCGACACGGCACCCCCGACACCCCGACCCCGATACGACACCCTCGACACCCCGACCCCGACACGACACCCCGACAACCCCGACACGGCACCCCCAACCACGACACGACACCCCTACCCCAACACGACACCCCCGACACCCCGACCCCGACACGACACCCCGACACGGCACCCCCGACACCCCGACCCCGACATGGCACCCCCAACACCCCGACCCCGACACGACACCCTCGACACCCCGACCCCGACACGATACCCCGACACGGCACCCCCGACCATGACACAACACCCCTACCCCGACACGACACCCCCGACACCAAACCCCGACACGACACCCCCGACATCCCGACCCCGACAAGACACCCCCGACACCCCGACCCCGACACGACACGGGTCATATATTTGTGAATTATGAGTTAGGTCATATATTTTTCGATTTTGTTATACATAACATCATATTTATGTTGATCAGGTGGATTTAAATGTGCAGTTGTTTCATCGCTGCGAGGGTCTGGTGTTCGACGACCTCCCGATGCGTTCGACGAGCTCCGCCCCTGCATTCATGAGTGAGCACAAGTGACATCTCCTCTTGCCCCCTTCATTTCCTCTGGTCCGGTCTTCGTGCCAATGAAACTTGCTAGCTATAGGTGTCTTTAATCATCAGTATGCGTGACCACTATGCGTCTCCCGTTCGAAAGGGTTGCATCTATAAATATGCATTCATTAGCATATTTATAACCACGATTCTTTCGAATTGTCCAACGTTATCCATGGACAGCCTGAATATGTGTAGATTGGGTTCGGTTTCCCATATGCTCTGCTCCGAATCCGATGCAGAATTTTGTCAGTGAATCCCTCTAGTTCTCCGGGTACACATGCTCTCGGCTTATTGCCGAGACGTGTATCAGGGGAACAACGGGAGGTGCTGCCGAAATTGTGCGTCGGATCCGAAGCAGAGCGTGGGAAAACAAACCCATTCTACACATACTCGGGTGGGATTAGGACCTATCTTTACCTACTAGCGGCTAGGTTGCATCGACGTAATAAAACTAACAAACTCTATTAACTGATGAATATGGTTTGCTGAATTATGTATACATTTTTTGTGTGTCCAGTAGCTAGGCAAGATGAGTGCTCGTGGGTGGATGTACACCGATCACACTAGTCAAAAAGACATGACCCATGAATGTATAACAAAAACCAAGGAGTTTGTGAGAGTCGCGTTTGCAAATGGACAGAAAACAACTGGTGCCTTGTGTCGATTGTGACAACTATAAGAAGAAGTCAGAGTTTGAAATGATCAAACACCTGCAGAAGTGGGGTTTTACGCCTAATTATACGGTCTGGGCATTTCATGGTGAGTCTGCCCAACGTGCCATAGCTACGGTGGTTTGTTGTTGCACCGACGAGCATGGTATCGGGATCGAAGACATGGTGCAAGACTTTAATGATGCTCGGGATTCAGACGATGAGATGGAGGAATCTGCAAAGGCCTTTTATGAAATGTTGGAGTCTTCAAAACGTCCTCTCCACGAGCACACTGAGCTTTGTCAGCTGGATGCCATCGCGCAAGTAATGGCTCTGAAGGCTCAGTTCAACCTGGGCACAGAATGCTACGGCGCGATGATGACGATATTTGGACGCTTTCTACCCAAAGGCCATGTATTGCCACCAAACCTGTACCAGTTGGACAAAATCCTACGTGCGCTTAAGATTCCATATGAGAAGATAGATGCGTGTGAGAATGGATGTGCCTTATTTAGCCTTGAGTATGCGGGCTTGAACTATTGCCCCATTTGCAATGCTTCGAGCTTTGTTCTGGTAGACAATGGTATGGGTGAGAAGAGTAGGACCAAAATCCCCATTAATGTTCTTCGGTATCTGCCAATCATACCAAGACTTCAATGTCTTTTCATGGTCGAAGAGACGGCCAGACAGATGACGTGGCATAAATTGGGCAAAAGAACAGAACTAGATGCAGATGGGAATCCGATGTTGGGACACACTTCGGACGCTTTTGCGTGGAAGCACTTCGATGCATTACCTAAGGGTAAAGCGGCAGATCCAAGGCATCCGCGATTTTCCATAAGCATGGATGGGTTCAATGTGTATGGTATGACGGCAGCACAATACAGTTGTTGGCCTGTATTTGTCATTCCACTCAATCTCCCCTCGGAGATATTATGAAAATAAAGAACATTTTCCTGACATTGATAATTCCAGGGCCCAGATATCCGGGGAAGAATATGAATGTGTACATGCAACCACTTAAGGATGAATTGTAAGAAGCCTGGGATAATGGGATCAAGATATACGACGCCGCTACAAAAAGGAACTTCAAAATGCATGTGTGGTACATGTACTCGATGTATGACTCGCCGGCGTATGCGCTATTCGTTGGATGGTGTGTGGATGGAAGGTTTCCATGCCCCACATGCAAGGCAGCTCTTCAGTTCCGTTGGCTGGAGGCAGGTTGCAAGTTTTCTTGCTTCGACTTGCATAGACAGTTCCTGGATCCTGACCATAAGTTCAGAAAAGACAAGAAGAATTTCATCAAAGGTAGAGTTGTCAAAAACACTGCACCACCTGCGTTGACAGGTCAACAGATCCTGGATCTGATAAACGCTCTCGAGCCGGATCCAGATTGTCTAGTGTATAATACGGAACACGCCTAGACTCACAAGATATGTTTGTGGGATCTGCCTTACTTTAAAGACCTCCTTTGCCCACACAACATCTACGTGATGCACACTGAAAAGAATATCGCGGAGGCCCTTTTTGGTACATTGTTCGGCATAGAGGGGAAGTCGAAGGATAATCCTAAGGCAAGAGTCGACTAGGAGGCTCTATGTGATAGACTGTTACAAAACATTCGACAACCAAAAGGAAAGAAGAACTAGAGGAAGCCAAAGTAATGGTTCAATCTTGGAAGGCCAGCTATGAGGGAAGTGATCTTGTGGGTGAAAATGCAGTTGATGTTCCCCAATGGGTATGCAGCGAATCTAAAGAGGGGAGCGAGTCTTCTCAAATTGAAAATATTTGGTCTCAAGAGTCATGATTGGCACATATGGCTTGAGCGGGTAATGCCGGTGATGTTGCGTGGCTTTATCCCTAAGGATGAATGGCTAGTACTAGCAGAGCTAAGCTATTTCTTCCGTGCTTTTTGTGCAAAAGAACTATCGCCTCACGTGCTAGACAAACTGGAAGAGTTGGCGCCGGAGTTGATCTGTAAGTTAGAAAACATCTTTCCACCGGGATTCTTTAATCCAATGCAGCATTTGATTTTGCATCTCCCGACTGAGGCAAGATTGGCGAGGCCCGTGCAAAATTGTTGGTGCTTCGCAACCGAGAGGATGTAGAAGACGCTTCGAGCAAAATGTAAAAATAAACGTAGAGTTGAAGCATTGATGGCCGAGGCATTCATTACTGAGGAGGCGGCAAACTTCATGATTGCACACTACAAAGCCAAGAATCGTCAGTTGCATAATCCGAAGCCTTGGTACAATGATGGCGACCGTGAAAAAGGTCGATCCAACCTCAGCCTATTCAAAGGGAAGGTCGCACCAGTCGGTGCTTCGAAATCAATAGCGTTGGATGTCGAAGAATGGTGTACCATTTCGTTGCATATCTTCAACAACCTAACAGAAGTGCGGCCATACATCGAGTAAGTTCTCGGTACATTGTTTCGCAACTTCTAATTCCTTTGAAATGCTCTTCTTCCCAGATATGTGATACAGTCGATACGTCGCCAAATTATCGGATGGAGCGCTGATCCAAAAGGATTCCATCGAAGAGTATGAGCTTCTGGCAAAGCATGGAGGCGGCTATGCCGATTTCATCTCTTGGTTCAAGCAAACGGCAATTTCCATTAATTAGACGATTTCATTTCTTCGCCTAGTTTGTGGCTAATGCAACAATCCTTTCGTATTAAACTTGTAGGCTAATGTAGAGTCTATGGACTCCGAATTGAGATAGGTCACTAATGGTTTTGACTATAAGGTCCGTTCATTTGACAAATACGACATCAACGGGTATCACTTTCGTACTTTTGGCAAAGATCCATCTATTGCTGACCGAAAGTCTACAAATTGTTGTGTCTCCGCTGTCGGCGAAGGAGGGGTCGAGTATTATGGAAGAGTTGAAGCAATTTATGAACTTACATTCTTTGGTGAAAACCCACGAAACGTCGTAGTCTTCAAATGTTATTGGTTCCAGCCGAAGGAGACTAGAAGGACTCGTGAACATATAGGGCTAGTCAAAATGAAACAAAGCACCCATTTAGATGTTCCCGATGTCTATATTACAGCTCAACAGGCGACCCAAGTTTTCTATCTACCGTGGGCCTGCCAAACGGATCCAAATTTGAAAGGTTGGGATGTCGCTTATGATGTGCCGCCACATTTTAGACCACCTCCCATCAATGAAGATGATTATGAACCTCACATTAACCTAGACACATATGAAGGAGAATTCTTCCAAGAAACGCGTGTTTCCAAGAAACATTTCAAGAACCGCTCTACTTCACCCCAGAACGTTGAGGTCGACAGCGATAGTGAACCCGACTTCACCATTGAGCCGGAACAAGAAGAGACGGAAGAAGAAGAGGTTACTGCTGCGGATGACCTGGCAATGCTTGACCTATTACATAGAGGCCTTCCACATGTTGATGCATTTATTGATGATGCCGATGAGCACGTCATTGCTGATAGTGATGATGATTATGCATTTATTGATCCCGGAGCATATATAGACGATGAAGATTAATATTAGTAATGTGAGGTATTCAATTATTATTATGTACATATATATTATTAATATTTTCATGTTATTAGGTATTCAGTTTTTTTATGTTGAACTAATTTCGTTCACTCTTTATCATTGCAGGTGTTGACAGATGGTGGGCTCGGGTCGAGAGCGCTCTGAGCCTCCTTCCTCGGCGCGTGCTGGGAGGGGTTCTATTATTCCACCCCAGCAACTCCAGAGAGCGCTGGTACACTACATGTAGACACCGGCGGGCGCTTCTTCTCCGACCGGGAGAGGTCAGGGGAAGACGAAGAGAGGTGCTAGAGGTAGGAAGGCTGCTGTACCTTCCTCGCCGCCACACCCAGCTGATTCGCCCGACCTAGGAGTGCTCCGTCTCAGGTGGACCCGTCTGACTTGGACCCGTCTCGGACTCCGATCGATGAGCCTCGGGTCGACGAGCCTCGGGTCATCGAGCCTTCGTCCTAGGAGACTTCGGTCCCAAAGTCTTCGTCCCAGGAGACTCGGGTCCCAAAGTCTTCATCCCACGTGACTCCAGAGGCTAGTGGCCATGCTGATGGTGGCGAGGACTACTTGTCTAAGGACACCTATAGCGAGGGCGAGCTGGTTGAGGAGGGAAAGAAGGTCTACCACCGTGGTTGTACAAAGCTCCCGCCCGTGCCGACGACCCGCGAGTAGAGGTGGTTGATTGCGCCTAATGTGGAGAAGTAAGTGCATTTACTCTTTTTTAACCTTTTTCCTTCACGTTTCTTCAAATTAATACCTAATGTGTTGGCCTTGTCATACTGCAGGGGTTGGAAACACGAGCGTGGTGTCCACAGACCCAACCAGGTCCTTGGTGTGCTTCTTCGGCACCACTTCTCGGGGAAGGTCCAGTTGCCCGGTGAGGGTGAGGCTCCATAGGTAGCACTGACCTGGGAGCTGTACATGGCTGCCCCGGACCCGCCGGAGCAGATGGTCGACGGTCTCTTGTGTGAGACGGTGGTTGACATTGTGATCCGTCACCTTTGCGTAATTTCTCCTTTACATAATTAAAAATCAACAACACCTAGTGATTGTACTAATCAGTGTTGTCTTGTTTGATTGCAGACCTTCTATAGGTGTCTTAAGGAACACGAGGCGAAAGTGGCTGTTGTTCTCAAAGCCGAGTGCAAGCGCCGACTTCAGAACTTACGACACGAGGCTTGGGTGTAGGCTATTCGAGACTACTACGCCTCGACTAACATTAAAAGGGTCAAGAAAAAGTGTCGCAAAAATTATTTGAGTAAGGAGAAGTTAATGAAGGTAATTATCTATTGTTAAGGCCTTTTACTTAGTTTCTTTGATTTGATTCGTAGGCGTAGCACTAAAATTTCTCTTGTCCAACTTAGGTGCCCTCGAGATGGTGTACGGATAGGATGTACTATTGGGAGGTATTAGTGGATGAGTGGTGCTCTCCCGAATGGCCGGCCAAACACAACAAGGCCAAGGATAAGTGTGCCCAAATGAGAGGTGTGCCACACCATCAAGGGATCTCCAACCTGTTTGAGTACGGGGATCACTGGGTATGTGGTTTGCTTCATGATTCATGCAATTTCGTTCTTCATGCTAGCTTGAGCCCTTAACTAATATATTGTTCCTCTCTTTTAGGCACGAGAAAACAAGAAGGAGGTGCCACCTCTGTTCGACCTCTATGCCATGGCCCATACTGCCTCGTACAAGAAGGCCAAGGCATTATCTGAGGATGACCTCGATCATCCAAAGAGCTTCAGCAACATCTCCTCCCACTACAAGCTCGTGAGGTATAGAGATGAGGGGAAGGCGAGGAAAGGGGAGGACTTCAACCCGAGCCAGAGTCCTTTTGATCTAGACCTCGTGATGATATCTGGTGGCGGGAGGCCCCATGGCTCAATAGCCATTGGGGATGGACTGATACGTTGTCCTAGAACTCTCTCGGAGATGGAAAAGCGCCAGACGAGCTCTGATCCTGAGATAAGGCCTCGTCCACGGCCAATGGAGCTCGCCATTGCGGTTAGGGCCCAGGAGCTTCTGGTGGAGGCAAACAGGCAGGCGGCACACAGGGATAGGGACATGGAGGAGAGGACGGCTAGGCTCTTGGAGGAGGAGAGGAACCAGAACGATGCATCTCATCGAGCCCTATACGAGCTCCTCGTGGTAAGTTTCTCCTGTATATTAGCCAAATCATGCACGTAATGTTCTTTTCATCACTTACTAATATGAATGACTCATGAAAAGAAAATGTGCAGACCGTGTGCCAGAACAATGGTCAGACCCCTCCATCGATGCCCCATATTGCTATAGCACCCACGATGAGTTTCATTTGAATGGTCATTAGTTACTAGTATTCACATTTGAGTTGCATCATGCTAAGGAGACATTGCTTGCAAATGATCTTTGGTGCAGCATGCCTCCCGACAAGCATCGACCGATCCTTCTGCGTCTGCCACAACCCTGACCGGTCCTTCTATGTCTCACCCTCGCGCAAACCCTACCGGTCCTTCACCTCTGTGATGATGGTAAGTTTTCCCAAGTGTTTTGCTTAACAAATGCATACTTAGCTGAAGAGATGGCCTAATTAGCTCCAAAATGACCTATACTTAGCTTATTTACCTCAAAAATGACATAATGACCTTACTTAGATCCAAAATGATATATTCTAGCTATAATATCTATAAAGTGACCTATACTTAGCATTTTTTCCTCCAAAATAACTTGATATGCTTAGTTAGCTAGAAAATGGCATAACTACCTAGGATAGCTCAATAATGATCTATAGCTAGCTTAGCTAGTTCATTTATGACATAATTAGCTCACTTAGGTACAAAATGGCATAACTACCTAGGATAGCTCAATAATGATCTATAATTAGCTTAGCTAGTTCATTTATGACATAATTAGCTCACTTAGGTAAAAAAATGGCATAATAACCTTGGTTTAGCTCCAAAATGACCTATACTTTTCCTCAAAAATGACATAATAACCTTACTTAGCTCCAAAATGATATATTCTACCTAGGATAGCTATAAAATGACCTATATTGAGCATTTTTTCCTCCAAAATGACTTGATATGCTTAGTTAGCTAGAAAATGGCATTACTACCTTGGAGAAGAGGAGAGGAGAGGAGAAAAAGAAAGAGAAGATAAATTCTTCTTCTTCTTCTTCTTATTTTTCATCTTCTTTTTCTTCTTTTTCTTCTAGCTAGTCTTCTTCTTCTTCTAACTTTCATCTTTCCTAATTTGCAAATTTTCTATAGATGAGGAAGCTTGCATTGATGGAGTGTACTCTTCTACTTGTGCTTCCTTTTTGTTTATGGAAACTTGTTAGAAACTTGTTTTGGATATGTATGTATGGATATGTTGTTGATAACCATTGTATGTTGGATATGTTGTTGGAAACTTGTATGTTGGATATGTTGTTGGAACTTATTACTGGTATGCTTGTTGAAACTTATTGTTGGTATGCTTGTTGGAAACTTGTATTGTTGATATGTTGGATATATATGTGAAATTCTGTCAAAATTGAATGATTTGAAGAAAAAACAGAAAAAACAGGGGCTATATAGCCACTTTTCTGTCTACTGGCAGACGGCAAAGGTCTTTGCCGTCAGCTAGTAGACGGCAAAGCTGCCACGTGGCAGCTACTTGTGCAATCCGGGGTAGCACTAGGCTGGCCTAGGTGGGTTCTTTGCCGTCCGCTGGAAGATGGCAAAGACCTAAGGTTCTTTGTCGTCTGCCAGCGGACGACAAAGAACCCACCTAGGCCGTCAAAGAAACAGGTGCTTTGCCGTCAGCTGGCAGACGACAAAGAACTAAGGTCTTTGCCATCTGCCAGCGGACGACAAACCACGTCGTTAAGCCCTTAACAAACCTAAGTTGCCACGTGTGCCATCCATGCCCTTTGCCGTCCGCTGGGAGATGGCAAAGATGCAAAGGTCTTTGTCGTCTGCCAGTAGACGGCAAAGCGCCCTTTACCGTGGCTTATTCAGTCGGACAGTTGGCCGTCTGCTGGCGGACGGCAAAGCCTTTGCCGTCTAGCATGCATGCCTTTGCCATCCGATATGGCTGACGGCAAAGTGCCTGATTCCTGTAGTGAAGAGAGAGAGAGAGTCAACACATAGCTACTGGTACATACCCTCATCCCCGAGGGTGAACTACTCCCTCCTCGTCATCGAGACCGTCGGGATGATGAAGATGGTCTCTGGTGATGGTTCCCCTTTCGACAGGGTGCCGGAACAGGCTCCCGATTGGTTTTCCATGGCTACGAAGGCTTGCGGCGGTGGAACTCCCGATCTAGGTTTCTTTCTAGGGGTTTTAGTATTTATAGGAATTTTTGGCAACGGTCTCACGTCAATGGGATGCTCGAGGAGTCCAAAAGCCAAAGGGGAGCGCCCTAGGGGGCGCCCAGCAGACTTGGGACCTCCACGTCCACTTCCTGGCCCAGCTCTTGTGCTTCGGGGGTCTCTTTTGGTCCGTAAAAGATCACCGTCAATTTTCAGCCCATTTCGAGTGTTGGGGAACGTTGCATGGGAAACAAAAAATTTCCTACGCACACGTAGATATATCCATGGTGATGAGCATCGACGAGAGGGAGAGTGGATCTACATACCCTTGTAGATCGCTAAGCGGGAAGCATTAAGAAACGCGGTTGGTGTAGTCGAACGTCTTCGCGATCGAAATCGCCGTGCGTCCCACGATCCAATCACGATCCATCCCGCGATCCAATCACAATCCGTCCTGCGATCCGATCACGATCCGTCCCACGAACTTGATCACGATCCTTCCGATCTAGCACCTAACGAACGACACCTCCGCGTTCAGCACACGTACATCTTGATGACAATCTCCACCGTCTTGATCCAGCAAGAAGGAATGGATAGGAAGAAGAGTTCTTCGGCAGCCTGACAGCGCTCCGGCGGTTGTGGTGGAGCAATTCCGACAGGGTTTCGCCTAAGCACTGCAAAAATCTGATCTAGAGGAGAAACTATGCACTGGAGGAACGGGTAGCACGTGGCTGAAATTCTAGTGCCAAAACCCTCTATACCACCAGTATATATAGGAGGAAGAGAGGAGAGGAGGCAGCCTTGGCTTCCCAAGCCAAGGGCTTTGGCCGAAAGGAGGTGGAGGAGGTGGAGTCCACCTCCAATCCTAGTAGGACTAGGATTCACCTATTTTGCCCTTTTTTCCACCTTTTCTCTTGTTTTTTTTCTTCCAGCCGCATGGGCCTCTTGTGGTTGTTCCACCAGCCCACTAAGGGCTGGTTTCCACTCTCCCACAGCCCATGTAGCCTCTTGGGTCGAAATACCCCTCCCGGAGGTCTCAACGGATTTTGATGGTGCCCTATTTAGAGTGAATGCAGCTCTCTCTAGTGCATAACCCCAAAACGATAGTGGCAAATCAGTAAGAGACATCATAGAATGCACCATATCTAATAAGGTTCGATTACGACGTTCGGACACACCATTACGCTGTGGTCTTCCGAGCGGTGTGAACTGTGAGACAATTCCACACTATCTTAAGTGACTGCCAAACTCATAACTCAGATATTCACCTCCTCGATCAAATTGCAGGAACTTAATCTTCTTGTTATGATGATTCTTAACTTCACTCTGAAATTGCTTGAACTTGTCAAACGTTTTAGACTTGTGTTTCATTAAGTAAATATACCCATATCTACTTAAGTCATCAGTGAAGGTGAGAAAATAACGATATCCACCACGCGCTGTAACATTCATTGGACCGCACACATCAGTATGTATGATTTCCAATAAGTCACTCGCCCATTCCATTGTTCCCGAGGACGGCGTTTCAGTCATCTTGCCCATGAGGCATGGTTTACATGTGTCAAGTGATTCAAAATCAAGTGACTCAAAAAGTCCATCAGCATGGAGCTTCCTCATGCGTTTTACGCCAATATGACCTAAACAGTAGTGCCACAAGAAAGTGGTACTATTATTATCAACTCTACATCTTTTGGCATCAATGTTATGAACATGTGTGTCATGACTATCAAGATTCAATATGAATAAACACCTAACATTGGGTGCATGACCATAAATGATATTACTCATATAAATAGAACTAACTTTATTCTCTGATTTAAATGAGTAACCGTCTCGCAATAAACAAGATCCAGATATAATGTTCATGCTTAACGTAGACACTAAATAACAATTATTTAGGTTCATCACGAATCCCAATGGTAATCGAAGAGAGAGCGTGCCGACGGTGATCACATCAACCTTGGAACCATTTCCCACGCGCATCGTCGCTTCGTCCTTTGCCAGCCTTCGTTTATTCCGTAGTTCTTGCTTTGAGTTGCAAATGTGAGCAACCAAACCAGTATCAAATACCCAGGCACTACTACGAGAGCTAGTGAGGTACACATCAATAAGATGCATATCATATATACCTTGTTTGTCATTGGCCGCCTTCTTGTCAGCCAGGTACTTGGGGCAGTTCCGCTTCCAGTGAGCAGTTCCCTTGCAATGAAAGCACTCAGTTTCTGGCTTGGGTCCATGCTTGGGCTTCTTTGCAGGAGTAGCAACTGCTTTGCTCTCCTTCTTGGTTTTACCCTTCTTGCCCTTGCCCTTGACTTTGCCATTTTTCTTGAAACTAGTGGTTTTGTTGACGATCAGCACTTGATGTTCTTTCTGGATTTCAGACTCAGTGACTTTTAGCATTGCAAATAGCTCGGCAACTGACTTGTTCATCCCGTGCATGTTATAGTTCATCACAAAGCTCTTGTAACTATGTGGCACTGATTGAAGAACTCTGTCAGTGATCGCCTCTGGCAGAAGGGCAATTCTCAACTCCACTAGACAAGTTGAATACCCAGACATTCTGAGTATATGTTCACTGATAGACCCGTTCTCCTCCATCTTGCAAGCATAGAACTTATCTGAGGTTTCATACCTCTCGATCCGGGCGTTCTTTTGAAAGATAAACTTCAACTCTTGGAACATCTCATATGCTCCATGACGTTAAAAACGTCTTTGAATTCCCGGTTCTAAGTCATACAATATTGCACACTTAACTATTGAGTAATCTCCCGTACGTGCCTCCGAAACGTTCTTAACGTCTTCGTAGGTCATGTCTTCTTGTTGGTCACCAAGCGGTGCATGAAGGACATATGATTTCTGGAAAGAAGTGAGGATAATCCTCAGATTACGGGCCCAGTCAACAAAGTTACTTCCATCATCTTTCAGTTTAGCTTTCTCTAGGAACGCATTAAAATTCAGGGGTGCTACTGCGCGAGCCATTGATCTACAACATAAATATGCAAAGTTTACTTAGACTGTTCTTCAAGATAATGAGTTTAGTTAATCAAATTACTAAAGCTCCCACTCAAATTGACATCCCTCAGGTCATCTGAGTGTCACATGATCCAAATCCACCAACTCAAGTCCGATCATCACGTGAGTTGAGATGGCTTCAATGGTGAACATCATTATGTTGATCATATCTACTATATGAATCATGTTTGACCTTTCGGTCTCATGTGTTCTGAGGCCATGTCTGTACATGCTAGGCTCGTCAAGTTTAACATGAGTGTTCTGCGCGTGCAACATTGGCTTGCACCTATTGTATGTGAACGTAGATTCTATCACACCCGATCATCACGTGGTGTCTCAACACGACGAACTTTCGCAATGATCCGCACTCAAGGGGAACACAATTTATCTTGAAATTTAAGTGAGGGATCACCTTATAATGCTACCGTCGTACTAAGCAAAACAAGGTGCATAAAAGGATTAACATCACATGCAATTCATAAGTGACATGATATTGCCATGAACTTGTACTTTAGATCTCCATCTTGAAAGCACCGACATGATCTCCATCATCACCGGCAAGACACCATGATCTCCATCATCTTCATCTCCATCAACGTGTCGCCATCGGGGTTGTCGCGCCCAACATGCTTCTACTACTATTGCTACCGTTTAGCGATAAAGTAAAGCATTACATAGCACTTAATGATTGACATACATGTCATACAATAATTAAAGACAACCCTATGGCTCCTGCCGGTTGCCGTACTCATCGACATGCAAGTCCTGAAATTCTATACATCACATGATCATCTCATACATCACATATATCACATCATGTAATTGGCCATATCACATCACAACATACCCTGCAAAAACAAGTTAGATGTCCTCTAATTGTTGTTGCATGTTTTACGTGGCTGCTACGGGTTTCTAGCAAGAACGATTCTCACCTACGCATAAACCACAACGGTGATAAATAATTTACTTTTCAACCTTCTCAAGGATCGCCTTTGTCGAATTTGATCCGACTAAAGTGAGAGAAACTCCCACCCGCAAGCCATCTAGGCAACAAGTTGCGTCGAGGGAACCGGTCTCTGTAAGTGTACGAGTAATGTTGGTCCGGGCCGCTTCATCTCATAATACCACTGAACAAAAATCTGACCAAGGGAGGAAGCAAGCTAAGCATCAACGCCCACAAACCTTTTGTGTTCTACTCGAGATCTCATCTACACATAGACCTAGTTCATTATGCCACTGTTGGGGAATGTTGCATGGGAAACAAAAATTTTCCTACGCACACGTAGATCTATCCATGGTGATGAGCATCGACGAGAGGGAGAGCGGATCTACATACCCTTGTAGATCGCTAAGCGGGAAGCGTTAAGAAACGCAGTTGGTGTAGTCGAACGTATTCGCGATCCAAATTCCCGTGCGTCCCACGATCCAATCACGATCCGTCACGCGATCCGATCACGATCCGTCCCACGAACTTGATCACGATCTGTCCCACGAACTTGATCACGATCCTTCCGATCTAGCACCGAACGGACGGCAACTCCACGTTCAGCACACGTACAGCTTGATGATGATCTCCACTGTCTTGATCCAGCAAGAAGGAGTGGATAGGAAGAAGAGTTCTCCGGCAGCCTGACGGCGCTCTGGCGATGGTGGTGGAGCAATTCTGGCAGGGCTTCGCCTAAGCACTACAGAAATCGGATCTAGAGGAGAAACTATGCACTGGAGGAACGGGTAGCACGTGGCTGAAATTCTAGTGCCAAAACCCTCTATACCACTAGTATATATAGGAGGAAGAGAGGAGAGGAGGCAACCTTGGCTTCCCAAGCCAAGGGCTTTGGCCGAAAGGAGGTGGAGGAGGTGGAGTCCACCTCCAATCCTAGTAGGACTAGGATTCACCTATTTTGCCCTTTTTTCCACCTTTTCTCTTGTTTTTTCTTCTTCCAGCCGCATGGGCCTCTTGTGGTTGTTCCACCAGCCCACTAAGGGCTGGTTTCCACTCTCCCACAGCCCATGTAGCCTCTTGGGTCGAAATACCCCTCCCGGAGGTCTCCCGGTACACTACCGATGAGCCCGAAATTTTTTATTGGTCGAACCTCTATGTCAAGGATTTAGTTAATCCCGTATGATGTTCCCTTTGTTATTCGGTATGTTACTTGCCCGAGATTCGATCGTCGGTATCTCCATACCTAGTTCAACCTCGTTACTGGCAAGTCTCTTTACTTGTTCCGTAATACAAGACCCGGTAACTAACACTTAGTCACATTGCTTGCAAGGCTTATTGTGATGTTGTATTACCGAGTGGGCCTTGAGATACCTCTCTGTCATACGGAGTAACAAATCCCAGTCTTGATCCATGTCAACTCAATAGACACCCTCGGAGACACCTATAGAGCACCTTTATAGTCACCCAGTTACGTTGCGACGTTTGATACACACAAGGCACTCCTCCGATATTTGTGAGTTGCATGATCTCATGGTCATAGGAACATATACTTGACATGCAAAAAACAGTAGCAATAAACTGACACAATCATAAGCTACGTTTGTAGTTTGGGTCTTTTCCATCACATTATTCTCCTAATGATGTGATCCCGTTATCAAATGACATCTCATGTCCATGGCTAGGAAACCTTAACCATCTTTCGATCAACGAGCTAGTTGACTAGAGGCATACTAGGGACATTGTGTTTGTCTATGTATCCACACATGTATCCATGTTTCCAATTAATAAAATTATAGCATGGATAATAAACGATTATCATGAATGAGGAAATACAATAATAAACACTTTATTTATTGCCTCTAGGGAATATTTCCAACATCGAGAACTTTTATTTTTGCACAAAAAATGACACCGTAGTAGTTCTGTCGAAAACTGCGTTAGTCTGGATTAGTTCTAATAAAATCATACCAAAATCATATAGAATTTTTGTAAACATGGCAGGGATACTTCCTAAACTATAGATACATTGGAGACGTGTGAGCATCCCCAAGCTTAATTCCTGCTCGTCCTCGTGTAGGTAAATGATAAAAGAAATAATTTACGAAGTGTGAATGCTAGCATAGTGCATAAATTTGATCAATGATAGTTCCAAACACTTTTTCTAGCATCATTATATATCATAAACCGCAGTTCATCTCATAAAACTTCTCATGATGAAGTAACAAGCTATTCACATGTTAAAGTATAGACCATAAAGTTTCTTGAAAACTAACAAACTATGCTTTCAGTCACCAAAGAATTGCAATTCATCTTATTTTCAGGAAGGGTCTATGTAAGAGCTTTGATTTAGCAAATTCCACATACTCAACTATCATATAGTCTTCAATGATTTGTAGCTCTCAAAGCATATTTTTAGAGCAAATGGCATCTATGAACACAAAGAAAGATAGGGGCTTAAAGTTTCGCCTCCTAGCTTATTTATCATATAATTGTCAACAATAATAATTCATGATCAAATATATTTGAATGGCCATATATGCCTAGATCTTTTCCCCACCACATGATACTTGCCAAGCGAAAAGGCAAGATATAGGAAGTGGTGAAGATCACCATGACTCTTGTATAAAGGTAAGTACTAGAAAGTAAAATATAGGCCCTTCGCACAGGGAAGCATTGATTTGCAGAGGTGCCAGAGCTCGAGCTTTTAAAACAAAGATGAATAATAATTTAGAGCGGTATGCTTTCATTGTTAACATAACAACCGAGAGATCTCAGTATCTTCCATGCTATATACATTATGGGCGGTTCCCAAACAGAATGGTAAAGTTTTCTACTCCCCCTCCACCAATAAATCACACTCCACGGCGAGCTGAACCCATGGGTACAGTCCATATAAAGAACATTCATGGGGGAGTTTTGTTTCATTATATTTTGATTTGATTTTTTGAGGATGGAACTGGGCATCCCAAATACCAGCCACTTTCTCGTGAATGATAGTTAATCAACACAAATCATGAGAATAACCAAGCTAGGACGGAAGATACTGACAGCCCCTAGTCACTATATGAGTGATTAGGGTATATAAAATAGAATATTATTTGAAGGTTTAGAGTTTGGCACATGCAAATTTACTTGGAATGGCAGGTAAATATCGCATAATGGTGGACTCATATGGAACAACTTTGGGTTTAAGGTGTTTGGACGCACAAGTAGTATTTCTACTTGGTGCGGAAGTTTTGGCTAGTAAGATATGGAAGCAAGCACCACATGTTGGAGTATCCATAACAATATAACTTCTATACAAATATACCCAAGCATTACTCATTACATTGTCTTCCAAGTCCAACTTCAACTAATTTGCTCAAGTTTGAAAATAATTAATGGGGATCACAACCATAGAAGATGTCCAAGATAATATATTTATATGTGAAATCTCTCTTCCTTGATTATTCTTTCATGAATTGTTCAAGTGACCAATGCGGTGATTGCTAACTTTCAATAAATTATACCACCTATACTTCTTATATGTGAAGTCATTTCTCCCCATGGGATAAGCATATAAAACATATATAATTTCAGATTTATGATATTCAATTCATTCAACCATTTACTCATAGGATATAAGTGAAGCACGAGAGTAAATGACAAAACTACCCCAAAACATATAAGTGAAGATCAATGAGTAGTCAAACAATTAAGTAGCTATGTGAGGACTTTCTCTCTCTCTTAATAAAGATTTTCAAACCTGAGTATTTTACTTAAACAACAAGAAAAATAAAATAGCACTCCAAGAATAGGACGCATCATGTGAATGAATAAAAATTTGGGCTCAACATAGGCTAACCGATAGTTAAAGAAGAGAGGTGGAATGCGTAGCATCCCCAAGCTTAGATGCTTGAGACTTCTTGAAATATTTACTTGGGGTGCCTTGGGAATCCCCAAGATTGAGCTTTTGTATCTCGTTCAATCCTCTCATATCATGGTTTCACCTATTCTCAAAAACTTCATCCACACAAAACTCGAAAAGAACTCGTCAGATATGTTAGTACACATAAGAATAAATCAACACTTCATGTACTGCCAGGACAAGTTGCATAATAATTTAAAAACATTAGGTACCATATACTGTCATTTCCACAATTTATATCTACCAATATAGGCTATGGAAACTATAGGATAAGTAGATAGCAAAACTATGACAACAATCTGTCTAAACAGAGCAGTCTGTAGCAATCTATTAAACTAGTGTACTTCTGTAACTCAATAAATTATGAAAATTTAGGACATTCTAAATAATTTTGTATTAAAATACTTTGTAAATGTTTTAGAAACTTTTGATGTCCAGTAAAATATGAAAATTCAAACACTAGAGCAAAATTTTCTGTTTTTTACACAACACACATCAAACATGCAATGCAAGCATCCTAAAGGCAATTCTTGGACCTTTTTATTGAAAATAAGATTACAAATAACACCTAACAGAGAATAACGAAATTAAAAGCCACTCCAAGCAAAACTCATATTATGGGACGAATAAAAATATAGCTCCAAGTGAGATATACAGATAGTGTTGAAGACGAAAGAGGGGATGCCTTCCGGGGAATACCCAAGCTTGGGTGCTTGAGTATTCCTTGGATATTACCTTGGGGATTCCTTGGGCATCCCCAATCTTAGGTTCTTGTCACTCCTTGTCCTCCTCATATCGGTTTCTCACCCTAAACTTGAAAACTTCAATCACACAAAACTTAACGGAACTTCGTGAGAAGGGTTAGTGTAGTAAAGATAAATCATTCAATTAGGTACTATCAAGACAAGAATCATAATTGTTCCCACATGATACCTACTGTATTCCATCATTCCCACAATTTATATTACTCACTATAAGCTATAGGAACACTTGAAACAAGGAAACTATGCATGCAAAACAGAATTTGTCAAAAACAGAACAATTTATCAAGATCTGACTGATCACCATACTTCCCTGACTAATTCTGAAAAATTAGAAAAACTCAAGGAATTTTCATATAAATGTTGTATAAAAATTGAAGATTTTTTTTACGCTCCAGTAAAATCAGATAATTCATATACTGGACGCAAAACTTTCTATTTTTGTACAGAATCAAACAAGCAAGTATCCACACTATCCCAAAGTCTTTACTCGGCACTTTATTGAAATAAAAGACACAAAACAAGATTAATACAATATATTAATCATGTGAACACATCAAAACAGAAGGTAAAAGTGTTGGGTTGTCTCCCGACAAGCACTTTTCTTTAATGCCCTTTAGCTAGGCATGGTGATTTCAATGATACTCACATAGGAATAGTAATTGAAACATGCAAGAGAGCATCACGAATCTCATGACAAGCACATTTAAGTCTAACCCACTTCCTATGCATAGGTATTTTGTTAGCAAACAATTTATAGGAGCAATAATCTACTAGCATAGGAGGGCAAAACAAGCATGACTTTAAAACTTCGAACACGTAGGGAGGAAACTTCATATCATTCCAATTCCTAAAATCATATGTTCCTCCCTTATAATTATTTTCAATAGCATCATGAAGGAATTTCCCAATATAACTATCACATAAAGAATCTTTTCATGATCTACAAGCATAGAAAATTTATCACTCTTCGTATAAGCAAACTTCTTCTCATTCATAGTAGTGGGAGCAAACTCAACAAAATAACTATCATGTGACACTTGATTGACATAACCACATTGAATATTAAAATTGTGATAATAGGTTTCATGGTTGTCATTACTCTTTATAGCATACATGTCATCACAATAATCATCATAGATAGGAGGTATGCCATCATCATAATAGTTTTGCTAATCAAAACTTGGGGGACTAAAAATATCATATTCATCAAACATAGCATCCCCAAGCTTGTGGCTTTGCATATCACTAGCATCATGAATATTCAGAGATTTCATACTAGCAACATTGCAATCATGCTCATCATTCAGGGAATTCTCATTAAGTATTTTCATAGTTTCTTCCTCTACCAATTGAGCACACATTTCTGAATCCTTATTTTCACAAAAGACATTGTAAGGACGCAACAAATGATGCAACCTAAACTCCATTTTTTGTAGTTTTCTTGTATAAAACCAAACAAGTGAAAAAAAGAAACTAAAAGATTTAATTGCAAGATCTAAAGGTATAACTTCAAGCACTCACCTCCCCGGCAACGGCGCTAGGAAAGAGCTTGATGTCTACTACGCAACCTTCTTCTTGTAGACTCGTGTTGGGACTCCAAGCGCGGAGTTTTGTAGGACAGTAGCAAATTTCTCTCAAGTGGATGCCCTAAGGTTTATAAATCCGTGGGAGGCGTAGGATGAAGATAGTCTCTCTCGAACAACCCAACAACCAAATAACAAAGAGTCTCTTGTGTCCCCAACACACCCAATACAAGGGTAAATTGTGTAGGTGCACTAGTTTAGCAAAGAGATGGAGATAAAAGTGCAATATGGATGGTAGATATAGGTTTTTGTAATCTGAAGATATAAAAGCAGCAAGGTAACTAATAACAAAAGTGAGCAAAACGGTATTGCAATGCTTGAAAACTAGGCCTAGAGTTCATACTTTCACTAGGGCAATTTCTCTCAACAATACTAACATAGTTGAACCATATGTAGATCGCTCACACGCGACAAAGAGTTCACACCAAAGTCACAAATAGCAGAGAACAAACAAATAAATTATTGTAGGGTACAAAACCACCTCAAAGTTATCTTTTTCAATCAATCTTATGAGCTATCCCTATAAATGTGATGAACATCCCTAGAGTTCGTACTAAAATAACACCTTAAGATACACATCAACCAAAACCCTAATGTCACCTAGATACTCCAATGTCACCACGAGTACCCATGGGATTGATTATACGATTTGCATCACACAATTTCAGATTCATCATGTTCAATCCAACACAAAGAACTTCAAGGAGTGCCCCAAAGTTCTACCGGAGAGTCAAGATGAAAACGTGTGCCAACCCCTATGCATAGATTCCCAAGGTCACAGAACCCTCAAGTTGATCACCAA
This sequence comes from Hordeum marinum, assembly GCA_022496015.1. Classification (NCBI taxonomy): domain Eukaryota; kingdom Viridiplantae; phylum Streptophyta; class Magnoliopsida; order Poales; family Poaceae; genus Hordeum; species Hordeum marinum. The sequence continues at coordinate 414,598,947 of CM039677.1, read as the reverse complement.
AACATACATCAAGTGAATAAATAGAACATCCCATTGTCACCACGCATATCCCATCGCAATACATACAACAAGTGTTCTCAAATCCTTTAAAGACCCAATCTGATAAGAAAACTTCAAAGGGAAAACTCAATTCATCACGAGAAGATAGAGAGGGGAAAACTCCATATGATTCATCTATATTAATAAAGCTCGCGATATATCAAGATCGTGTCATCTCAGGAACACGAGAGAGAGAGAGATCCAACACATAGCTACTGGTACATACCCTGAGCCCCAAGGGTGAACTACTCCCTCCTCGTCATGGAGACCGCCGGGATGATCAAGATGGCTTCCCGTGATGGTTTCCCCCTGCGGCAGGGTACCAGATCGGGCTCCCGGTTGGTTTTTTGTGGCTATGGAGGCTTGCGGAGGCGGAACTCCTGATCTAGGTTTCTTTCCATTTTTTAGTATTTATAGGTTTTTTTGGCATCGGTCTCACGTCAAGGGGATTCTCTAGGAGTCCACAAGGCACAAGGGCGTGGCCTGGGGGGGCACCTAGCAGGCTTGTGGCCTCCTTGCCCACTTCCTGTCCCATCTCTTGTGCTTTGAGGGTCTCTTTTGGTCCATAAAAACCACCGTAAATTTTCAGCCCATTCCGAGGACTTTTATTTCTGCACAAAAAACGACACGATAGTAGTTCTGCTGAAAACAACGTTAGTCCGGGTTAGTTCTAATAACATCATACCAAAGTCATATAGAATTATTGTAAACATGGCATGAATACTTCATAAATTATAGATATGTTGGAGACGTATCATTGAGCGAGGTGTAATGGGTGATTCAAAGTATTCATCACTTTCAGCATTCTCACGTTCGCTAGCTTTGACAATACGAGCATCAAGTAATTCACTCAGTGGCATAGTTTCAGTTTCAACATGTGTAGCAATAGCATTATCATTAATTTCATAAGTACCATCATTAAGTTCATGTGACATGTCAGGACGATCAACAGCAGCTGAATCAAAACAGTAGGTGAATCAAAAGTAGAGCTAGATGGCAGCTCCTTACCTCCTCTCGTGCGAGAGGGGCGATCTTACTTCGATTGTCTTTCATATTCTTCATTGTAGCAATTGGATATCCTTAAAGTTAACACAATAAATAAATCTATGCTCCCCAGCAACAGCACCAGAAAAAGGTAGTGATAACCCACAAGTATAGGGGATTGCGGTAGTCTTCACGCATAGTATTTCACCCTAATTTATTGGTTCGACACAAGGGGAGACAAAGAATATTTATTGGCCTTGAAAGTTGAGTTGTCAATTCAACCGCACTTGGGATATCTCTCTGCAACAAAGGTTTAGTAGCACAGCAAATAGTAGTAGCAAAAGTAACAGCAATAGTGAGAGCAGCAATTTTGTAGTAGGTCTCACAGTAGTAGCAACAGTAGTAACTTAGCAAAATTCAGTATATGTAAAGCTGGTACGTCTCCAACGTATCTATAATTTTTTATTGTTCCATGCTATTATATTATCAATCTTGGACTTTTACAATCTTTTTATAGCAACCTTATATCATTTTTGGGGACTAACCTATTGACATAGTGCCAAGTGCCAGTTGTTGTTGTTTTGCTTGTTTTTTACTTTGCAGAATATTGGTACCAAACGAAGCCCAAACATCGGGAATCTTTTTGGAGATTTTTTGGGCCAGAAGACACCTAGAGGACCAAAGAAGCACCGGAGAGGAGGGCCGAGGAGGCCACAACCCACCAGGGCATGCCAAAGGCCCCTGGCGCGACCTGATGGGTTGTGGCCTCCTCGGGATGCCTCTACACTGCCTATCGGCTCTATAAATACCCAAATATTCCAAAAACCCTAGGGGAGTTGATGAAACACAATTCCGAACACCACAAGTTCTAGAACCCCGAGATCCAATCTAACACCATCATGGAGGGGTTCATCTTCTTTGTAGGTGCCTCTCCGATGATGCATGAGTAGTTCACCGTAGACCTATGGGTCCGTAGGCAGTAGCTAGATGGCTTCCTCTCTCTCTTCTTATTCTTGTACAATGGTCTCTTGGAGATCTGTTTGATGTAATGACTTTTGTGGTGTGTTTGTTGGGATCCGATGAATTTTGATTTCATGATCAGTTTCTATCCATAAATATTATGTTAGTCATCTTTGATCTTTTAGACGCATCAATACTAATAGCCTCGTATTTCTTCTTTGAATCTTTGGTTTAGTTAAGCCAACTAGATCGATTTTTCTTTCCATGGGAAGAGGTGCTTCGTGATGGGTTCTATCTTGTGGTGTCCTCTCCCAATGACAGAAGGGGTAGCGAGGCATGCATGTATCATTGCTATTACGGATAACAAGATGGGGTCTATTCCTACATGAATAAATCTTTTCTACATCACGTTATCATTCTTATTGCATTACTCCATTTCTCCATGAACTTAATACACAAGATGTATGTTGGATAGCGATCGATGTGTGGAGAAATTGTAGTAGATGTAGAATCGTTTCAGTCTACTAATCTTGGACATGATGCCTCTATAATGATTACTGCCTTGGATATCGTCATGTTTTTTTGATCTTCTATCAATTTCTCAACAGTAACTTGTTTACCCACCGTGTGCTATACTCATCAGAGAAGCCAGTAGTGAAACCTACGGCCCCCGGGCTTATCTGTTAATATATTGCTTTCTGGTCTATCTTTTTCCGCATTTCCTTTCAGATCTATTATTACAAAAACCCAAAAAATACCTTGCTGGACATTTTATTTACATATTTTATTTTGTGTTCCTACTCGATCTATTCATTCAATCTCATACAATTCAATCTATCTTTCACCATGGTGAGATTGACAAACTCTGTTACGCGTTGGGTTGCAAGTATATGTTCTTTGTGTGCAGGTACCGTTTACAAAGTGTTGGGTGGTTCTCCTACTGGTTCAATTACCTTGGTTTCATCACTGAGGGAAATACTTACTGTCGCCGTGCTGCATTATCCCTTCGTATTTGGGCAAAAACCGACGTAGTCTCAAGCCACGTCAAAGGAATTTCTGGCGTCGTTGGTGGGGAGACATCATCAACATCTATCAGGTTCCTAATAACGAATCTCAACCCCTTGCAATTTACATTATTTTCCATTTTCCTATCATTTTCTCTCCCCCACTTCACAAAATTTGCCGTTTTATTCGCCCTCTTTTTCGTTTACCTTTTTCTCGTTAGATCTCTTGTCTGCTTGCACTCTTGTTTGCGTAGTCACGACGACTCAAGAAAAGACCAAATTGTGTGATCTTTCCAATAATAATAATAATGATTTTATTAGTACTCCGATTGCTCCCACTGCCACTAGTGCGAAGTCTTGTGATATTAATGCTGCTTTGTTGAATCTTGTCATGAAAGATCAATTTTCCGGTACTCCTAATTAGGATGTCGTGTCCCATCTAAACACATTCATAGAATAGTGTGATATGCAAAAGAAAAGAGATGTGGACAATGATATAGTGAAGTTGAAATAATTTCCTTTCTCTTTGCGAGATCATCCAAAATTTGGTTTTCTTCTTTGCCACACAATTGTATCGATTCTTTGGATAAGTGCAAGGACGCTTTTATTACTAAGTATTTTCCGCCCGCGAAAATTATTTCCCTTAGAACTCAAATCATGAATTTTAAGTAACTTGAGTGTGAACATGTTTTGAAGGGGTGCATGGGGGACAGAAGGCGAAGGAGGTGGAGGGTACCGGCTTCAAGCTGTGGTACACGGGGACGGTTGCAAACAGAAATAGAGTAGGCATATTGATCAGCAAGAGCCTCAAGGATGGAGTGGTAGACGTCAAGAGACGTGGGGACCGGATTATCCTGGTCAAGCTGGTAGTTGGGGACTTAGTCCTCAACGTTATCAGCGCTTATGCCCCACAAGTAGGCCACAATGAGAACACCAAGAGGGAGTTCTGGGAAGGCCTGGAGGACTTGGTTAGGAGTGTACCGATCAGCGAGAGGCTCTTCATAGGAGGAGACCTCAATGGCCACGTGGGCACAACTAACACATGTTTTGAAGGGGTGCATGGGGGATTTGGCTATGGCATCAGGAATCAAGAAGGAGAAGATGTCTTAAGCTTTGCGTTAGCCTATGACATGATCGTAGCTAACACCTTCTTTAAGAAGAGAGAATCACATCTAGTGACTTACAGTAGTGGGCAGCACTCTAGCCAGATTGATTTCATCCTCTTGAGAAGAGAAGACAGGCGTGCATGCCTAGACTGTAAGGTGATACCTGGAGAGAGTGTTGTCCCCCAGCATAAGCTTGTGGTTGCTGACCTCCGTTTTCGGATTCGTGTCCAGCGGGACAAGCGTGCCAAAGTCGCTAGAACGAAGTGGTGGAAGCTCAAGGGGGAGGTAGCTCAGGTGTTCAAGGAGAGGGTCATTAAGGAGGGCCCTTGGGAGGAAGGAGGTGATGCAGACAACATGTGGATGAAGATGGCGACTTGCATTCGTAAGGTGGCCTCAGAGGAGTTTGGAGTGTCCAGGGGAAGTAGAAGAGAAGCTAAAGATACCTGGTGGTGGAATGATGTTGTCCAGAAGGCAATCAAGGAGAAGAAAGATTGTTTCACACGCCTATATCTGGATAGGAATGCAGACAACATAGAGAAGTACCAGATGGCAAAGAAGGCCGCAAAGCGAGCTGTGAGTGAAGCAAGGGGTCGGGCGTATGAGGACCTCTACCAAAGGTTAGACACGAAGGAAGGCGAAAGGGACATCTATAAGATGGCCAAGAGCCGAGAGAGGAAGACCAGGGATGTTGACCAAATCAAGTGCATCAAGGAACAGATCAACTCCTGGTGAAGAACGAGGAGATTAAGCATAGATGGCGGGAGTACTTTGACAAGTTGTTCAATGGGGAGAGTGAGAGCTCTACCATTCATCTGGATGACTCCTTTGATGATACTAGCAGGCGTTTTGTGAGGCGAATCCAGGAGTCGGAGGTCAAGGAGGCTTTAAAGAGGATGAAAGGAGGTAAGGCGATGGGCCCCGATTGTATCCCCATTGAGGTGTGGAGAGGCCTCGGGGACATAGCGATAGTATGGCTAACCAAACTTTTCAACCTCATTTTTCGGGCAAACAAGATGCCAGAAGAATGGAGACGGAGTATATTAGTACCAATCTTCAAGAACAAGGGGAATGTTCAGAGTTGTACTAATTACCGTGGAATTAAGCTGATGAGCCATACAATGAAGCTATGGGAGAGAGTCATTGAGCACCGTGTAAGAAGATTGACAAGCGTGACCAAAAATCAATTTGGTTTCATGCCTGGGAGATCGACCATGGAAGCCATTTTCTTGGTACGACAACTTATGGAGAGATATAGGGAGCAAAAGAAGGACCTGCATATGGTGTTCATTGACTTGGAGAAGGCCTATGATAAGATTCCGCGGAATGTTATGTGGTGGGCCTTGGAGAAACACAAAGTCCCAACAAAGTACATTACCCTCATCAAGGACATGTATGATAATGTTGTGACAAGTGTTCGAACAACTGAGGGCGACACTAACGACTTCCCAATTAAGATAGGACTGCATCAAGGGTCAGCTTTGAGCCCTTACCTTTTTGCCTTGGTGATGGATGAGGTCACAAGGGATATACAAGGAGATATCCCATGGAGTATGCTCTTTGCGGACGATGTGGTGCTAGTCGATGAGAGCCGGACGGGGGTTAACAGGAAGTTGGAGTTGTGGAGGCAAACCTTGGAATCGAAAGGTTTTAGACTTAGTAGGACTAAAACCGAGTACATGAGGTGCGCTTTCAGTACTACTAGGAACGAGGAGGGGGAGGATGTTAGCCTTGATGGGCAAGTGGTGCCTCAGAAGGACACCTTTCGATATTTGGGGTCAATGTTGCAGAAGGATGGGGATATCGATGAAGATGTGAACCATCGAATTAAAGCCGGATGGATGAAGTGGCGCCAAGCTTCTGGCATTCTTTGTGACAAGAGGGTGCCACAAAAGCTAAAAGGCAAGTTCTATAGGACGGCAGTTCGACCCGCAATGTTGTATGGCGCTGAGTGTTGGCCGACTAAAAGGCGACGTGTGCAACAGTTAGGTGTGGCGGAGATGCGCATGTTGAGATGGATGTGTGGTCACACAAGGAAGGACCGCATCCGGAATGATGATATACGGGATAAAGTTGGGGTAGCGCCAATTGAAGAGAAGCTTGTCCAACATCGTCTGAGATGGTTTGGGCATATTCAGCGCAGGCCTCCTGAAGCCCCAGTGCACAGCGGACGGCTTAAGCATGCTGATAATGTCAAAAGAGGCCGGGGTAGACCGAACTTGACATGGGAAGAGTCTGTAAAGAGAGATCTGAAGGACTGGAGCATCACCAAAGAACTAGCCATGGACAGGGGTGCGTGGAAGCTTGCTATCCATGTGCCAGAACCATGAGTTGGTCACGGGATCTTATGGGTTTCACCTCTAGCCTACCCCAACTTGTTTGGGACTAAAGGCTTTGTTGTTGTTGTTGTTGAGTGTGAACATGTTTCACAATGTTGGGAAAGAATGAAATTGATGCTAAGAAATTGTCCTACTCATGGTTTAAAGCTTTGGATGATCATACAATTTTTTTATGCGGGATTGAAATTTGTCCCTAGAAATCTTTTAGATTCCGCCACGGTTGGTACTTTTATGGAAATCACTTTGGGTGAAGACACTAAATTACTAGATAATATTATGGAAAATTATTCACAATGACATACTAAAAGAGCACCTACTAGTAAAAAGGTGAATTCAGTTGAAGAAATTAGTACTTTGGGTGAAAAAGTTGATGCTCTTATGAAGTTGGTTGCTAGTAAAAATGCTCCTATTGATCTTAATGATGTGCCATTGTCTACTTTGATTGAGCAACATAGTGATCTTGTAGATGTGAATTTGATCTCGTCAAACTATTTTAATAACAATTCTTATAGAGGTAAATTTAATCCTATGCCTTTTCCTGGAAATTCCTCTAATAATTATGGTAACTCCTATGTTAATGTTCAGCCCTAGAAATTGCTTGTATTAGTTGCATCATTGAACATTCATTGCATCATGTTTAACTTCAAATGAATTTGAAATGGGAATGACAAACCCTAGCACTTCAAAAATATTAAACCAATTTCAATAATTGTTTTTATTTTTCAATGACTTCAAAATGCCTTTTAAAAATGTTCACCATGTATGATAAATATTGGCAACAACATACCAGGTGTGAAGCATATTTTCACAACTAATTTGGCAAATTTAATAAATCAGCAAAGTTTGTGAAAACCACTATTAAAGCACTATAAATATTTTAGTTGCTTAAAATTTCTTGAAACTATTTGTGGGGCTTGGAAATATTCCAAGTATACCCCACAAGTACTTATAGGAATTTTGGCTTTATAGTTTTGCCCAAACAAAATTATAACTGAGAGCAGAAATTAGAAATAGAAAACAGAAATAACAAAAAGGAAAGAAACTTACCTGGCACTGTTGGCCCAACCCTGTAGCTAGGCCCAGCCCAACAATGAGGCGGTCATCTTCAAGCTCTGCCAGTAGGCAGAGGCATGTCGACACACCCACGGTCGCCATGGCCACCTCCCTGTCTGCTTCCTCCCCTCCCCTAGCTTATCTCCTCGTGCTAGAGAGACGCGGTGGATCTCCCTCTCTCCCCCCGAGCTCATTCTCCCATCTCTGCTCTCTCTTCCCCCTTCGGAACCGTCAGGATTCGAAGCTCGATTCGCAATCTTCAGGACCTCCCCGAGCTCGCTGTAGTCTCCTGTGGATCCGTGGTGAGCTGCCGCGCGTTTTCCCCTGCCCCTTTGCTCGTTTGCCGCCCCTATCTAGCCTAGTCACCAGACTCGAGACCTCCCCATCGCTGGCCATGTTGCTGCCGTGGAAGGAGATGCCACAACTCGCGCTCGAGCGTGTCATCGTGCTCGCATTGCTCCCAGGAGTCGAACGCACCCAGTAGTTGGTCCTCCCGTGCCCCATAGCGTTGCTGCCGATGTTGCGGGAACTACGGCCGCTGCGGACGCCATCGCCACCTTCGATGCAGTGCATCCTAGCTGTTGCCGCTTGCTGTAGTAGATGCGTGTGAGCGCGTGCTTTCCGTAGAGACAAACGGCGCTCGAAACCGTGGCCCGTAGCTCGATCCCGAGCACCTCCGCTGTCGCGGATGGTCACCGGTGTTCAGCCGCCGGCGGGCGTGACGTGGCGGCATCACTAGTGGTTAATGATGCCCCTATTTAGCCCTCTATGTCGCTGACAAATGGAGCCCACGGATTAACTAATTCTCTGCTTAAAAATTAAAATATGTTAGTAAGGTAGGAGTCACTAACTGACGGGTCCCGCAGGTCAGCTTTGACCTGACCATGTCAGGGTTGACTGGGCCCACCAGTCAGCCTCTGGAGATGGCCTTGTGTCATTGACATGTGAGTCCAGCCAGTTAGATTTGACCTGGACTAGCCCTGTTGACCTGCTGATGCCACTATGACATCATGGCGATGCAGTAAAGTATTTATGGAACTAAAACAAATCAGTAAATGATTTAATATTTTCAGAAAATGTTTAAAACTTCTAAAAATCATAGAAAATAATTTGTAAGTCAGATGAAAATAATTTATATATGAAAAATGATCATAAAAATTCAATGAATCTGTTTATGGCATGATCATGCATGTTTGAACAAGTTAACATCACCAAGTAGGACATTTTGTGACTAGGGGAATATAGGAAATATCATTTGGAGTTGGAATTGAAACTTGTTTGAATTCCACTTCAATTAACTTGGATAATTATTCCTCTAGGTTAATTGCATTGAATGTGTTCCTTTCTTGTTTTCCGGTGTTTGTTCCCTCTCGGTAGACGATTGTTCCGACGATGTGACCGTTGACACTAATGAAGAGAAGTATTAACTTTAGGACTGTCAGGCAAGCAAACCCCCTTGAGCATACTGATATGAACCCACTCTCTCACTCATGCTCTCTTTTAATGCATTAGGACAACAACAATTCAACTGTTATATGTTCTTAGTAGTTGAACCCATTCCTTTGCATGACCTGTCTTTCTCACAGTAAATAGTTGAAACCACTTAGCATGAGTAGCAACTGCTTGAGCCTTGTCATGCTTACCCATCCATGCTTGCTTACTTACTATGCCTGCTATGCTTAGAGTCGTGTCATGTCAGGTTTGATACATCTGGTGATTGATCGGAATGGCAGTGTTCATGTCCTACCGTGTTAGAGCTAAGTGTGTGAACACGATTTTGGTAAAGGTAGCGATGAGATGCCATGTAGGAGTACGTGGCGGGTTGTTTCATTGGGACCGTCCTTAAGAACTGAGTCATGTGTGTTATCCAAGACTAGCTACTACCGCACATTGGGATCCTTAAATGACTCTCTCGACTTCTTAATTGACTTGATCTCTGTCCAGGAGTTGCAATTAGTTTCTGGTGTTTGTAGGACATGCTAGTAGTCTACCGAGTGGCACCCCGTACAGGTGGGCTTGGGACAGACTAGGCATTGTGGCCTGGTGTACCAAGCGTAGTACCATCCGCCGAGGTGGGCTTCGGAACCCTGTACACATCGTTTGGGGCCGTAGGGGAAACTTCGGCCGGACTTCCTTGCGGGTTCAGTCTCAAATAGGTAATAAACCTGTACTAGAATCTTGTGTGGTTAGTCAAGTCGTGGCCGACTCCCTCGCTGGGCTTCTGCTTGAAGGTTGTCGAGGTGCCTTTTTACGAGCATATGGCTGTAAGCGGCGGTAGCATGTGTGACGAAGTACACCCCTGCAGGGTAATCAATGTATTCGAATAGCCGCGTCCGCGGATATGGACTACTTGGATAGTTATGTGGTTCATAGAAAACTTGAAGTGGATACTCTAAAATACGCAAGATAAGTGTGAGTGCTATGGATGGCCTTCTCGTAGGGTGACGGGAGTGGATCCATAGTCGTGTATTGATTGGTTAATATGTGGAATCGTGTGCACTATCCCACCTCAAAGAAATCATTTGTAGTGGTAGTACATGTTAGCCAAGAGTCAAAGCTGGCTTGCTGCAATAAACTCCACAGCCCCCCTTCATTGATACTGATTTATATGTAGTTAGTTCCGATGTAAGTCTTGCTGAGTACCTTTGTACTCACACTTGCTTAATTTATGTTTTTGCAGATGAGACGTCAGTCTCATTAGTGACCCTTCTGACATGAAGTTCAATGTTAACTGGATGAGCTTGGAAATCCTAGACAGAGGTCTGGTTCCTATGGTAGGGTTGTTGTAGTTTTTCAGGCTCCTCTAGCCACTTTTATAGATGTCTGTACCCAGACATGTTTAACTTCCGCTTGTTTGTTTGAATGCTCTAAATGTTGGGTCCTGCAAACCTTGCTTGTAACATCTTATTGTGTTGGCTCTTCCGAGCCTTCTAAATAAATGTTGTAATGTTGTATGGTTATGTTGTGATGCCATAGTTGTATCTATGCATATCGGACATGTCGTGCGTACGTGTGACATGCAATGGTATGTATGGGATTCGACACCTAGTTGTATGCCTTTAGTAGTACTCTTTACGGGGAAATGCATCTTTGTGCTTCCACCGAGCCCTGGTAGCTTGCTACTGCTCCGGACGCATTGATTGAACAACATGTATCCTTCTTTGCTGATGTGTCTGTCCCTTTCGAGGAAATGTCTCGCGGTGTAATGGAGTCCCTGTAGCCTGCCACGACTCATCTACGTGCAGTGATGAAATTTATATCCCACGGCGTAATGGAGTCCTTGTAGCTTGCTATGACTCGTCTACACAGGCTAGAGATCGACACGTGCATTGCTGGGTTACGTATGCCTATCCCTATATGAATGTGCCACTTGGGTTCTACTAGTGATGTCGGCCCGGGTTCTTTGACATTTTAATGCTAGCGACACATTCACCTACGTGAGTCAAAAGACGCAAACAGTCCTGGCCCAGGTAAGGTGGCAGCCATGGAGATAACCGTGCATGAGACCGCAAAGTGATGTGATGTGTTATAGGCTCGATTCTTATGGCTTAGGATCGGGGTCTCGACAGGTAATTCTTCTTAAAAATAATAATAGGAACCCCTCTGATCTTGAGAGTAATTTTGAAGAATTTATCAATGCTCAAAAAGTTTTCAATACTATGTTAATATTTTGAAGAGTAATTTTGAATAAGATTGATGATATGTGAAGAAGCATTGATAAAATTTCCCATGATGTAGAAAATCTCAATTTGAAAGCTTTTTCACCTAATATTGATGAATCAATTAAATCTTTATGTTTCTATGGATGAAGTAAGAAAAGAACCGCTATGCTTAGACCTAAAAGAGATTTTTTTAGAAAAATCATTTTCTAATGATTGCTTTCATAAAAATGATGAAGATCTTAAAGTGATTGGCGTTTCTTATATTTATTCCTTGTTTAGTATTATTAAAACCAATGATAAGGGGATTGCAGAAGAGTCAACATTAGCTACAAGGCATCCAATGATTTAAAGGGTGAAAAACTTGATGAAAAATATGATGAAAGTGGGTTCGAAGAGGTCAGAACTTTAACTAGTGATGTGCCCACTATTTTGGATTACAATTTTTTTAATTACGATAGCTTCTCTTTGGTTGTATGTATTTCTTTGTTGCAATCCATGATAAATTCACCCCATGCTCATGAACAAAATAAAGCTTTTACTAAACATATTGTTGATGCCATGATGAAATCTTTTGAAGAAAAGTTGGAGTTAGAGATTTCAATTCTTAGAAAATTTTATGATGAGTGGGAACCTACCATTACAGTCAAGATTAAAGATTATGAGTGTTTTGCTTTATGTCATTTGGGTTCTAGTGTTTCCACAATTCCGAAATCTCTATGTGTTGTGCTTGGTCTTACCAATATTGAAGAATGTTCTCTTAATTTGCACTTGGCGGATTCTACTATTAAAAAGCCTATGGGAATAATTAAAGATGTTCTTATTTTGGAAAATAGGAACTATGTGCCCATAGATTTTATTGTTCTTGATATTGATTGCAATCCGTCTTGTCCCATCATACTTGGTAGACCGTTTTTATGTACTATAGGTGCCATGATTGATATGAAAGAGGCAGTATTAAATTCCAATTTCCACTAAAAAAGCATATGGAACACTTCCCTAGAACAAGAATTAATACAGCATATGAATCAATGATGAGGGCATCCTATGGAGCAAAAGCTAAAGATGACAATACTTGAATCTTTGCATTATGCCTAGCTAGGGGCGTAAGACTATAGCGCTTGTTGGGAGGCAACCCAATGAGTAAAATTTATTTTTACCTTTTTATTTCTGTTCTTGAGTGTTTAAACACTTATGATACTGTTATGATTGTGTTTTTTATATTTTAATTAGTTTTTATGCCAAGTAAAACCTTCGGGGTGATGTTGAGTGATAGTTGATTTGATCTTGTTGAAAAACAGAAACATTTGCGTCCAGTGAAAGAATTACTAAAAATCACAAAAGCTACCAAAAATTCTGAATCTTTTACAAACTATTTATATACAAATTTCTGATGTTGTCCTAATTTTCAGAACTTTTTGAGTTACAAAAGTATGGTTAGAGTACAAATTACTATAGACTGTTCCGTTTTTGATAGATTATGTTTTCATTGCATTGTTTGCTTGTTTTGATGAATCTATGGGTTGTATTGGGGGGGTATAGGCCATGGTAAAGTTATAATATATTATATATAAAGAAATAATAAAATATTAATGGGTTTGCAATAGTACTTAGAGTGGCAATTTGCTTTATTATACTAACGGATCTCATGAAGAGTTTGTTAAATTTTGTGTGATTGAAGTTTTCAAGTTTTGGGTGAGATCATGATGGATGAAGGAATAAGGAGTAAGAAGATCCTAATATTGGGGATGTCGATGGCACCCCAAGATAATATATAAAGAGAAACAAGCAACTAAGCTTGGGGATGCCTGGAGTGGCATCCCCACTTTCTTCTAACGAGCATCGGTATTTTACTTGGAGCTATATTTTTATTCGTCACATATCATGCGTTTTGCTTGGAGCGTCTTGTATCATATGAGTTTTTGCTTGATTTGGTTTTTATTTTTATACCCACTATGTGCTATACTCATGAAATAAGCCACTAGTGAAACCTATGACCTCCAGGTGTACTTTTCTAACATATTGCTTTTCTATCTATTTTTTTGCCGCTTTTATTTTTAGATCTATTAATACAAAAACCCAAATATACCTTGCTGGAATTTTTACTTACTTCTTTTATTTGTGTTCTTGTGAGGTCTATTTTCCCAACCTATTACAATCTAATCTATGTTTTTACCGTTGAGAGATTGACAATCTCTCTTACGCGTTGGTTTGCAAGTATTTGTTCTTTGTTTGCAAGTACCATTTACATAGCATTGCGTGGTCTTCCTCCTTGGATTGATAACTTGGTTTCATAACTGAGGGAAATACTTACCGTAGGTGTGCTGCACCATCCCTTCCTGTATGGGGAAATACTGACGCAGTCTAAAGCCACGTCAGTGCTGCACTTATATCTTTTTGAGCACAGCGTGCTTGAAATTTTTAAGAAATACTCTCAGGCTTCACTTAGATTAATTTGAGATCTAGTAAAATTTTTCAAGAATTTCCCTCATGCTTCACTTATACTATTTTGAGAGATGAAACTTTTATGCTCATGTTCTTCACTTAAATTAATTTGAGCTTGTCAAAAGCAATGGCAATATATGAAACTAGTCACAAAGTGATAGATATTCAGTAGGGATATAATAAAAACTTTCATGAAGATCATTGGACAAATTAAACTTGATTCCTTGTAATAGCTTTGAGACATGATGATAGTAATATGTGAGTCATGTTGGTGAGTAATTATGCTTTAGTAAGAATATTGATGTTAAGGTTTGTGATTCCCTATGCAAGGACGAAAGTTAATAGTTATGCAATCAAATTACAACCTACTTATGGTGCATTATTCGGTGTTAGTTATGCTTAATGCCCGCTTATGAGAATTTTCTTTTCTTGGTTGGTTGCTTCTCAATCTATTTGCTAGCCTTCATTTGTACTAAGTAGAAATACTACTTGTGCATCCAAAATACTTAAACCCAATTTTGCCACATGACTCCACCATACCTACCTACATGCGTTATTTATATGTCATTCCAAGCAAATTTGTATGTGCCATCTGTAATTTTCAAAATGAATTTTACCTTTTTGTGTGCTTGTACCGCTCATGAAACGGTAAGGGGTGACCGATATTTTTCCATGCTAGATGTGTTATTCTCAAGATGAGTGATTATTCACTTGTCATTGCACGAGAGTACGGCGGTAATAAGGATGCCCGGTCCCAAAATGAAAACCAAATTTATTTGATGTTGTGAAAGAATAAATTCCTTGGAAAGTGTTGGTATGGAAGGCAACCGTGGATTCAGCTAGCCATGGATTGTGAAATTATGGTGGCAAAAGGAATAAAATTTATTTTCTGTTTGGGAACCACTTATGATTTATCTAACATGGAAAGTTATTGAAGGCTCTCGGTCATTTTCGTTGACAGGAAAGACATGCCACCCAAATACTTTTTCTCCTTCAATTTAAACTTTGAGCTCTGGCACCTCTACAAACCCCTACTTCCGTCTATGAAGGGCCTATCTATTTACTTTATGAAAATTTTATTTTATTTGAGTCACCATCTTCTCTTATAAAGCACCAACTAGGGAACACTATGACCATACTTGTGCATTGAGTGTAGCTAATACTTGAGTATGTTTCATCAATGGATCAATGATTGAGCATGATGGGCTAGGGATAGCTTTCTTTAGTGTTGATATTTTGAAAGACATGGTTGCTTATTGGTATGCTTGAGTATTAAAGTCTTCATGTAAAAACTAAACTATTGCTTTGAACCATCTAAAAGTCCAAATGTCCATACTACAAAAAAAGAATATATGATGAACATGTTGGGCAGCATTCCACATCAAAGATTTTGTTTTTATCATTTACCTACTCGTGGACAAGCAGGAATTAAGCTTGGGGATGCTGATACATCTCCAACGTATCTATAATTTTTGATTGTTGGATGCTGTCATATTATTAATCTTGGATGTTTTACAATCTTTTTATGGACACTTTATATCATTTTTTGGGACTAACCTATTGACATAGTGCCAAGTGCCACTTGCTATTTTTTGCTTGTTTTTACTTTGCACAATATCAGTACCAAATGAAGCCCAAACATCGTGAAAGATTTTTGGAGATGTGTTTGGGCCAGAAGACACCTGGATGACCAAAGAAGCACCAGAGAGGGGGGGCGGGGAAGCCACAATCCACCAGGGCATGCCAGAGGGCCCTGTCATGGCCTGATGAGTTGTTCCCTCATTGAGACACCTCCGCACCACCTATCAGCTCTATGAAAACCAAAATATTCCATAAACCCTAGGGGAGTGGACGAAACAGAATTCCAGCACCGCAAGTTCCAGAACCGCGAGATTCAATCTAACACCATCACAAAGGGGTCCATCTTCCTCATAGGTGCCTCTCCGATACTATGTGAGTAGTCCACCATAGACCTACCTGAATATAGGCAGTAGCTAGATGGCTTCCTCTCTCTCTTTTGATTCTCAATACAATCATCTCTTGGAGATATATTTGATGTAATAACTTTTGTGGTGTGTTTGTTAGCATCCGATGAATTTTGAGTTCATGATATAAAGTTTCTTTGAGTCTTCTTTGATCTCTTATATGATTTGAGTCCATGAATATGATTTGAGTCTTCTTTTTTGATCTCTTATATGCATGATTACTTATAGCCTCGTGCTTCTTCTTTGAATCTTTGGATTACTTAGGGCAACTAGATCGATATTTTTGCCATGGGAAGAGGTGCTTTGTGATGGGTTCGATCTTGCGATGTCCTTTCCCAATGACAGAAGGGGCAGCAAGGCATGCATGTATTATTTCCAATAAGGATAACAAGATGGGGTCTATTCCTACATGAATATATCTTGTCTACATCATGTCATCATACTTATTCCATTACTCTGTTTTTCCATGAACTTAATGCACTAGATCCATGCTGGATAGCGGTCAATGTGTGGAGTAATAGTAGTAGATGCAGAATCGTTTCAGTCTACTATTCTTGGATGTGATGCCTATATAATGATCATTCCCTTGGATATCGTCATGATTATTTGATCTTCTATCAATTGCCCAACAAGAATTTGTTTACCCACCATGTGCTATACTCATGAGAGAATCCAGTAGTGAAACCTATGGCCCCCGGGTGTATCTTTTAATATATTGCTTTCCAATGTATCTTTTCCACATTTGCTTTCAGATCTATTATTGCAATAACCCAAAAATACCTTTCTTCACTTTTTATTTACATCTTTTATTTTGTGTTCCTATTCGATCTATTCATTCAATCTCATACAATTCAATCTATCTTTTACCATGGATAGAATGAGAACCCCTCTTACGTGTTGGGTTGCAAGTATATGTTCTTTGTGTGCAGGTAACATTTACAAAGTGTTGTGTGGTTCTCCTATTGGTTCGATAACCTTGGTTTCATCACTAAGGGAAATAGTTACCATTGTTGTGCTGCATCATCCATTCCTCTTGGGGGGAAACCGACGCATTCTCAAGCCACGTCAAAAGCGTAGGCCCGTGGATCGGTGATAGATAATGATTTAGATGACAATGTAGGCATGTATTCCATATATAGTCATGCGTGCTTGCGATAAGATCTTGCATAACATCTTTTGTCCAACCCTCCCGTGGCAGGGGTGTTCTTTTGGAAACTAAGGGATATTAAGGCCTCCTTTTAATACAGAACTGGGAAAGCATTAGCACATGGTGAATACATGAACTCCTCGAACTACAACAATCACTGGAAAGAATCCCAATTATTGTCACCTTGGGGGTTTGTGGATCAACACACGTACTAGGTGCATACAACTTGCAAGATAGGATCCAAATCACTCTTATATTCATGAAAACATAATAGGTCTAGATCTGAAATCATGGCACTCGGGCCCTAGTGACAAGCATTAAGCATAGCAAAGTCATAGCAACATCAATCTAACAACATAGTGGATACTAGGGATCAAGCCCTATCAATCATAACTCGATTACATGATCAATCTCATCCAATCCCACCACCGTCCATCAAGTCTACAAAGGAATTACTCGCTCCTCTTGGTGAGCATCATCGCAGTGTCGATGGAGAAGGGTTGGTGATGACGACATCGACGATCCCCCCTCTCCAGAGCCCAAAATAGGCTCCACATCAGCCCTCCGGAAGAAGAACAGGAGGTGGCGGCAGCTCCCTCTCGTGAAACATGATGAAAACTTCTCTCTTATTTTTCTCTCCAAAGATGTGAATTTAGAGGACTCTAATTAAGGTCCGAGGAGCCACTAGGGGCCCACAAGCCATCACGGCGCCGCCTAGGGGGCCTGATGTGTGTTGGCCCCTTGACAGACGCCCTCCGGTAGTTCTTTGCTCCATAATTCATTATAAATCCTAGAAATAATTCAAAAAAAGTTTCGTCCAATTTCGAGAACTTTTATTTCTGCACAAAAATAACACCAAGGTAGTTCTGCTAAAAACAACATCAGTCCGAGTTAGTTTCATTCAAATCATGCAAATTAGAGGTCAAAACCAGAGCAAAAGTGTTTGGAAAAGTAGATACGTTGGAGGCTTATCATTGGGTTCGACACTCTTACTTATCGAAAGGACTACTATTGATCCCCTATACTTTTGGCTCATCAAGACTCTTTTCTGGCGCCGTTTCCGGGGAGTGAAGCGCCTCCCGTAAGTGGAAATTGGTAAGGAAATATTTTCATATGTGCTGAAATTTACTGTTGCTTATTGATACGTCCATTTTGCATCATACTTTTATATTGATATTTATTGCATTATACGCTGTTATTACACATTTTAGTACAATACTTATGCCTTTTATCTCTTATTTTACAAGGTTTACATGAAGAGGGAGAATGCTGGCAGCTGGAATTCCGGACCGGAGAAGGAGCAAATCTGACATAGCCATTCTGCGCAACTCCAAAAGTCCTGAAAATTTATGGGGAATTAGTTTTGATTATATAAAAAATATTACGCAAAAGAAATACATCAGGGGGCCCACCAGGCAGTCACAAGCCTGGGCGGCGTGCCTACCCCCCTGGGCACAACCCTGTGGCTTGTGGCCCACCTAGCACGCTCCGATGCCCATCTTATGCTATATGGAGGGTTTTGACCAGGAAAAAATCATAATAGAGCATTCGGGGCGAAGCGCCTCCGTCTCGAGGCGGAAGTTAAGCAGAACCAATCTTGGGCTAAAGCGGAGCTGTTCTGCCGAGATAACTTCCCTCCGGGAGGGGGAAATCGAAGCCATCGTCATCACCAACGATCCTTTGCTCGAGATGGGGTCAATCGCCATCAACATCTTCACCAGGACCATCTCCTCTCCAAACCCTAGTTCATCTCTTGTATCTGATCTTTGTCTCACAACCTCATTACTACTTGTAGTTGATGCTAGTTGGTTTAGTTGGTGGAAGATCATATGTTTAGATCCTTGATCATCACTAATACTACTCTGATTATGAACATGAATATGCTTTGTGAGTAGTTACGTTTGTTCCTGAGGACATAGGATAAGTCTTGTTATAAGTAATCATGTGAATTTGGTATTCGTTTGATATTTTGATGAGATGTATGTTGTGTATCCTCTTGTGGTGTTATGTGAACGTCGACTACATGACACTTCACCATTGTTTGGGCCTATAGGATGGCATTGGGAATTAATAAGTAGATGATGAGTTGCTAGAGTGATAGAAGCTTAAACCCTAGTTTATGCGTTGCTTCGTAAGGGGCTGATTTGGATCCACATGTTTCATGCTATGGTTATATTTATCTTAATTCTTCTTTCATAGTTGCAGATGCTTGCGAGAGGGGTTAATCATAAGAGGGAGGTTTGTCCAAGTAAGGGAAGCACCCAAGCACCGGTCAACCCACATATCAAATTATCAAAGTAACGAACGCGAATCATATGAGCATGATGAAAACTAGCTTGACAGAAATTCTCATGTGTCCTTGGGAGCACTTTGCTTTATATAAGAGTTTTTCCAACCTTGTACTTTGCTAAAGGGATTGGGCCACCTTGCTGCACCTTTGTTACACTTGTTACTTGTTACCCGCTACGAATTATCTTATCAAAATCTACCTGTTACGGATAATTTCAGTGCGTGCAGAAAATACCTTACTGAGAACCGCTTGTCATTTACTTCTGCTCCTCGTTGGGTTCGACACCCTTACTTATCGAAAGGACTACGATAGATCCCTTATACTTGTGGGTCATCAAGACTCTTTTCTGGCGTCGTTGCCGGGGAGTGAAGCACCCTTGGTAAGTGGAATCTGGTAAGGAAAAATTTATATAGTGTGCTGAAATTTATTGTCACTTGTTACTATGGAAAGTAATACTTTGAGGGGCTTGTTCGGGGTATCTTCACCTCAACTGGAAAGACAAAGAGTTGTACCTCAACCTACTGAACCTACTGAAAATATTTATTATGAAATTCCTTTGGGTATGATAGAGAACCTATTGGCTAATCCTAATGCAGGAGATGGAACACTACATCCCGATTTTCATCTAATCTATGTGGATGAAGTTTGTGGATTATTTAAGCTTGTAGGTCTGCCCGATGATCACTTGAAGAAGAAGGTCTTTCCTTTATCTTTGAAGGAGAAGGCATTGACATAATATAGGCTATGCGATGATATTGGATCATGGATCTACAACTGACTGAAAATGGAATTTCATGACATGTTCAATTCTATGCATCTAGTTCATCGTGATCGGAATTATATTTATAATTTTTAGCCTCGTGAAGGAGAAAGAATCGCTCAAGCTTGGGGGAGGTTTAAGTTAATGTTATATTCATGCCCCAATCATGAGCTCTCGAGAGAAATTATTATTCAGAACTTTTATGCTCTACTTTCTCGTAAAGATCAATCCATGCTCGATACTTCTTATGCTGGTTCCTATATGAAGAAGGATATTGACTTCAAATGGGATTTATTGGAAAGAATTAAATGCAACTCTGAAGATTGGAAGCTGAAAGAAGGTAAGGAGTCATGTATGAACTTCAAGTTTGTTTGCGTTAAATCCTTCATAGACACCGATGCTTTTCATGAATTTAGCACTAAATATGGACTTGACTCTGAGATAGTAGCTTCTTTCTGTGAATCTTTTGCTGCTCATGTTGATCTACCTGAGGAGAAATGGTTTAAATATCATCCTCCCATTGAAGTTAAAGTAGTTGAACCTGTTAAAGTTGAAGAGGAAACTATTACTTATAATGTTGATCCTGTTATTCCCGTTGCTTATATTGAGAAGCCACCTTTCCCCGTTAGAATAAAGGAACATGCTAAAGCTTCAACTGTGGTTCATAAGAGGTGTGGTAGAACACCTACACCCGCTGAACAAATTAAAGTTGAACCTAGTATTGCTATGGTTAAAGATCTCTTGGCTGGTAATATTGGTGGGCATGTTATTCATTTCTGTGATGAAGCTGCTAGAATTGCTAGGCCTCATACTAAGAGTAAACATACACCAATTGTTGGCGTGCCTGTTGTTTCCATTAAAATAGGAGATTATTGTTATCATGGCTTGTGTGATATGGGTGCTAGCATGAGTGCAATTCCCTTTTCCTTATACAAATAAATTATGCATGATATTGCACCAGTTGAATTAGAGGAAATTTTTATTACTATTAAGCTTGCCAATAGAGATACTATTGCCCCAATTGGAATTGTTAGAGATGTTGAAGTCTTGTGTGGGAAATTAAAGTATCGTACTGATTTTCTTGTAATTGGTTCCCCCACAAGATGATTTTTGTCCCATTATATTTGGTACACCCTTGTTGAATACTATTAATGCTAGGATTGATTGTGAGGAAGAAACAGTTACTGTGAGTTTTGGGGATGTGTCTCATGAGTTCAATTTCTCTAAATTTTGTAGACAACCCCATGACAAAGAATTGCCTAGTAGAGATGAAATTGTTGGTCTTGGTTCTATTGTTGTGCCTCCTACTGATCCTTTAGAACAATATTTGCTAGACCATGAAAATGATATGCATATGAATGAGAGGAATGAAATAGATAAAAGTTTCTTTGATCAACAACCTATTTTGAAACACAATCTATCGGTTGAAATACTTGGGGATCCTCCTCCACCCAAGGGTGATCCCGTGTTTGAGCTTAACCAATTACCCGATACTTTAAAATATGCTTATCTTCATGAAAAGATGATATATCCTGTTATTATTAGTGCTAACCTTTCAGAGCATGGAGAAAAGAGATTATTGAAAACTCTAAGGAAGCAGCGTGCTTCTATTAGATATACTCTTGATGATCTTAAGGGCATTAGTTCCACTTTATGTCAGCATAAAAATAATATGGAGCCTGATGCCAAACCAGTTGTTGATCACCAATGGCGGTTGAATCCTAAGATGAAAGAGGTGGTAAAAAAAGAAATACTAAAGCTTCTGGAGGTAGGTATAATTTATCCTGATGCTGATAGTAGATGGGTTAGCACCATTCATTGTGTCCCTAAAATTATTTGATCCCGCAAAGAATTGTTACAGGTTATAGAATGGTAATTTATTTTAGACAATTAAATAAATCTACTATTAAAGATCATTACCCTCTACCTTTTATTGATCAAATGCTAGAAAGATTATCCAAACATACTCATTTTTTCTTTCTAGATGGTTACTCTGGTTCCTCTCAAATACCTATGTGAAAAGACGATCAAGAAAAAACCACTTTAACTTGCCCTTTCGGTACCTTTTGCTAATAGATGTATGCCTTTTGGTTTATGCAATGCACCTGCTACCTTTAAAAGGTGTATGATGGCTATATTCTCTGACTTTTGTGAAAGGATTCTTGAGGATTTCATGGATGATTTTTCTGTTTACGGAACTTCCTTTGATGATTGCTTGAGCAACCTTGATCAAGTTTTGCAGAGATGCGAAGAAACTAATCTTGTCTTGAATTGGGAGAAGTGCCACTTTATGGTTAATGAAGGCATTGTCTTGGGGCACAAAATCTCCGAAAGAGGTATTGACGTTGATAAAGCTAAAGTTGATGCTATTGAAAAAATGTCATGTCCTACGGATAACAGAGGTATAGGAAGCTTCCTTGGTCATGCTGGTTTCTATAGGAGGTTTATTAAAGATTTCTCTAAGATTTCTAGGCCTCTCACTAATGTTTTACAAAAAGATTTTCGATTCATTTTTTATGATGATTGTGTAGAAGTTTTCAAATCCTAAAGAATGCTTTGATTTCCGCACCTATTGTTCAACCACCTGATTGGAACCTACCCTTTGAAATTATGTGTGATGCTAGTGATTATGCTGTTGGTGCTGTTCTAGGACAAAGAGTTGATAAGAAATTAAAGGTTATCCATTATGCTAGTAAAACTCTAGACAATGCTCAAAGAAACTATGCTACTATTGAATAAGATTTTTTAGTAGTCGTGTTTGCTTATGCTAAGTTTAGACCTTATATTGTTGATTCCAAAGTAATTGTTCACACCGATCATGCTGCTATTAAGTACCTTATGGAAAAGAAAGATGCTAAAACTAGACTTATTAGATGGGTTCTTCTGCTACAAGAATTTGATCTGCATATTATGGATAGAAAGGGTGTTGATAACCCCGTAGCAGATAAGTTGTCTAGATTAGAAAATGTTGTTGATGACCCACTACCTATTGATGATAGCTTTCCTGATGAACAATTAGCTATCATAAAGGCTTCGCACAATGCTCCATGGTATGCTGACTATGCTAATTACATTGTTGCTAAATTTATACCTCCTAGTTTCACATACGAACAAAAGAAAAAGTTCTTCTATGATTTAAGACATTACTTTTGCGATGATCCACACCTTTACAAAGATGGAGTAGATGGTATTATTAGATGTTGTGTACCTGAGCATGAACAGGAACAGATCCTACGCAAATGTCACTCCGAGGCCTATGAAGGACACCACGCCGGAGATAGAACTGCACACAAGGTACTACAATCTAGTTTTTATTGGCCAACTCTCTTGAAGGATACTCGTAAGTTTGTCTTGTCATGTGACGAATGTCAAAGAATTGGTAATATTAGTAGATGTCAGGAAATGCCTATGAATTACTCTCTTGTTATTGAACCATTTGATGCTTGGGGTTTTGATTATATGGGACCTTTTCCACAATCTAACGGGTATACTCATATTCTAGTTGATGTTGATTATGTTACTAAGTGAGTAGAGCTATTCCAACTAGTAGCGTTGATCATAACACTTCTATTAAAATGCTTAAAGAAGTTATTTTCCCTAGGTTTGGAGTCCCTAATATTAAATGACTGATGGTGGTTCACACTTTATCCATGGTGCTTTCCGTAAATTGCTTGCTAAGTATGATGTTAATCATAGAATTGCATCTCCTTATCATCCTCAATCTAGTGGTCAAGTATAATTGAGAAATAGGGAAATTAAATTGATTTTGCAGAAGAGTGTTAATAGATCTAGGAAGAATTGGTCTAAGAAACTTGATGATGCATTATGGGCTTATAGAACTGCTTACAAGAACCCTATGGGTATGTCTTCGTATAAAATGGTTTATGGTAAATCATGTCACTTATGTCTTGACATAGAACATAAAGCTTATTGGGCAATTAAAGAGTTCAATTATGATTTCAAACTTGCTGGTGAGAAGAGGTTATTCTATATTAGCTCACTTGATGTATCGACAACCCAGGCCTATGAGAATGCCAAGTTGTTTAAAGAATAGGTTAAGAGATGGCATGATAGAAGGATACAAAAGTGTGAATTTAATGTAGGTGATCATGTCTTGCTATACAATTCTCGGTTAAGATTTTTTGCAGGAAAAGTTCTCTCTAAATGGGAAGGGCCTTACATAATCGAGGAGGTATATCGTTCGGTGCCATCAAGATCAACAACGCCGAAGGCACAAACCCAAAGGTGGTAAAGGATCAAAGAATAAAACATTATATCTTAGGTACTCCCATAAATGTTGAGACCAATATCATTAATACCATAACTCCAGAGGAATACATTAGGGAGACTTACCGGAACGTTACAGACTCCGAAAAGGAATTGGTATGCGGTACGGTAAGTAAGTCGACTCCAAAACTTTTTCAATGGGAATTTTTATCCGTTTTGGAATATTTAAAAAATTAGGAAAATTTAAAGTAGTATGAATAGTGCACGAGGAGGCGACAAGCCTAGGGGCACGTCCTACCCCCCTGGGCACGCCCCTGTGGTTTGTGGCTACCTCGTGTACCGTCCGGACTCCGTTTTCTTGTGGAATACTCCTTCGGGTCGGTAAAAAATTCATTATATAGTCTCCCGAAGGTTTTGACTCTCGTATCATGCTGATACCTGTTGTTTTCTTTTTGAGGTGTTTCCGAAACAGATTTAGAGCAATATGTCGTCCCAAGATTCTGACGGGGAGAGTTATATATCGCATTATCTTGCCAATCCCAAGCTTTATGAAGACTTGGATCCTTATGGATTGTTCTCGGAGGAGGAACAAGAAGGCAAGTACGATGAAGAAAGGTCGGATGAAGAAGAGTCCCCCTTGCTCAGCCAGGAGATATGCACGTGGAGTTCAAGAAATCAAGCCTCCCAAACACGAGGCGAAAACCCCAGGTTCTATTTATCCCTTCTCGTTTCCTGCAGGAGAGCAAGGAAGAATTATGTCAAAGGATATTGAAACTCGAGTAGGAAGTGGACGATCTGAGGTAACATAATTTTATGCTTAGGAGGAAACTAGACAAGCTTCCAACCTCATCAATAGCTCCAACGTCACCACCTTCGAAGCAAGACAAGTGAACACATGGGTATGGGCACTCCCCTTGGTTTGTGACAAGCTTGGGGAAGGTGCCCTGGTATCGTATCATCATCACATCCCTTAATTTTATCATTTTTCTTAGTTCGATCCTTTTGGTTATATCTTGATCTAGTAGAATGAACTTTTCGTGTGATCTAGTTGTGAGTTTTTGTTTTATGTCCCCCCTATGTAAGCAATTCCGAGTGTTATAATAAAGAGTAGTTTTGAGTTGAGGGCTTAACCTGTTTGCTCTGATCTTGATCCTAAGAAAAAGAAATAGAAAGAAGTATAGAATAAAAGCAAAGAGTATATATGATTATCTTATGGGGAGTGATAACTTCACATATAAGAAGTATGTCGATTGAAACTTTATGTGGGTTGACAAACATAGCTATTGGTCATTGTGGCAATTAAAAGGTAGTAATGAAGGAAGAGAGGTTCACATATAAATATATTATCTGTGACATCTTCTATGATTGTGAGCACTCATTGAAATATTATATGTTAACTAGTTGATGTTGGATAAGGAAGACAATATAATGAGTTATGCTTGCTTACTTCCGAATAGAAGTTATATGGTTGTAGGTCCTTCAATATGTGTCGCTTGCTTCCATCTCATATCAGCCAAAACTTCCGCACCAAGTAGAGATACTACTTGTGCATCCAAACACCCTCAACCCAGTTGTGTCATGAGAGTCCACCATACCCACCTATGGAATGAGTAGGATCCTTCAAGTAAGCTGTCATCGGTGCAGGCAATAAAAAATTGCTCTCTAAATATGTGTGATCTATTAGTTTGAGGAAAATAAGCTTTATGCGAACTTGTGATAGGGAAGAAATAAAAGAGACAGACTGCATAATAAAGTTCTCTATCACAAGGGGCAATATAAAGTGACGTTCTTTTGCATTAAGGGATTGTGCATCCAACTATAAAAGCGCATGACAACCTCTGCTTCCCTCTGCGAAGGGCCTATTTGTTACTTTTATTTTCTAGTACTTACCTATATGCAAGAGTAATGGTGATCTCCACCACCTTCCTTACTTCGCATTTATCTCTTGGCAAGCGTCATGTGTTGGGGAATGATCTGGACACATATATCCACTCAGAATTGGGTGAGCATGAGCTGTTACTGTTGACATTACCCTTGAGGTAAATAGTTGGGAGGCAACACTATAAGCCCCTATCTTTCTCTGTGTCCAATTGAAGCTTTGAACTCATAGGTACCTCGTGAGTGTTAGCAATTGTGAAAGACTAAAAGATGATTCAGTATGTTGCTTTGCTTTACAAGCTCTTATATTGACTCTTTCCTATGTTATGATAAATTGGAATTGCTTCAGTGACTCAGATCATAGTTTGTTGTATCCCAATTGATTTCTTGATTCATACTTTACCTTGTGAACGAATTGTTACTTCAGCATAAGAAATTATATGTCAATTTATGTTGCTGTTCTAAAGATGATAATGATGCCTTCATGTCTGCATTTGATTTTATCGATAAATCTATCGCTAAACATGTGGGATATTTATAGATTTCGGCGTTCGCTTGACGACAAGCGAGGTCTAAGCTTGGGGGAGTTGATACGTCCATTTTGCATCATGCTTTTATATTGATATTTATTGCATTATGGGATGTTATTACACATTTTGGTATAATACTTATGCCTTTTATCTCTTATTTTACAAGGTTTACATGAAGAGGGAGAATGCTGGCAGCTAGAATTCGGGACTTGAGAAGGAGCAAATCTGAGATACCTAATCTGCGCAACTCCAAAAGTCCTAATAATTTACGGAGAATTATTTTGGATTATATAAAAAATATTGGGTGAAAGAAATACATCAGGGGGCCCACTAGGCAGTCACAAGCCTGGGGGCGCGCCCTACCGCCCTCGGAACGCCCCTGTGGCTTGTGGCCCACCTTGCAGCCCTTTGGGTTTTGACCTGGAAAAAACCATAATAGAGATTTCGGGGCGAAGCATCTCCGTCTCGAGGCGGAACTTGGGCAGAACCAATCTAGGGCTTTGGCGGAGCTGTTCTGCTAGGGAAACTTCCCTCCGGGAGGGGGAAATCGAAGCCATCATCATCACCAACGATCCTCTCATCGAGAGGGTTCCAATATCCATCAACATCTTCACCAGCACCACCTCCTCTCCAAACCCTAGTTCATCTCTTCTATCTGACATTTGTCTCAAAACCTCAGATTGGTACGTGTGGGTTGCTAGTAGTGTTGATTACTCCTTGTAGTTGATGCTACTTGGTTTACTTGGGGGAAGATCATATGTTTAGATCCTTTATCATCATTAATACTCATCTAATTATGAACATGAATATGCTTTGTGAGTAGTTACGTTTGTTCTTGAGGATATGGGATAACTCTTGTTATAAGTAATCATGTGAATTTGGTATTCGTTCGATATTTTGATCAGATGTATGTTGTCTCTCCTCTAGTGGTGTTATGTGAACGTCGACTACATGACAATTCTGTTGGGGAACATTGCATGGGAAACAAAAAAATTCCGACGCACACGCAAGATCTATCCATGGTGATGAGCATCTACGAGAGGGAGAGTGGATCTACATACCCTTGTAGATCGCTAAGTGGGAAGCGTTAAGAAACGCGGTTGATTTAGTCGAACGTCTTCGCGATCAAAATCGCCAAGCATCCCGCGATCCCATCATGATCCGTCCCGTGATCTCATCACGATCCGTCCCGCGATCTCCTCACGATCCGTCCTGCAATCCAATCACGAATTGGCTCGCGATCTTGATCACAGTCCTTCTGATCTAGCGTCGAACGGACGGCACCTCCGCGTTCAGCACACGTACAGCTCGATGATGATCTCCGCCTTCTTGATCCAGCAAGAGTGAGCGGAGAGGTAGATGAGTTCTTCGGCAACATGACGACATTGCAGCGATGGTGGTGGAGCTATTCCAGCAGGGCTTCGCCTAAGCACCGCTGACAACCGATCTAGACGAGAAACTGCGATATAGAGGAGAGGTAGCACGTGGCTATTAGGCTTAGCTTTTCCCTCTAAATCCTCTAGTATATATAGGAGGGAGGGAGGGGAGGAGGCAGCCTCAAACCCTCAAGATCTGGCCGAAATTGGAGGTGGAGGAGTCCTACTCCAATCCTATTAGGATTAGGACTCCTTCCTTATTTAGACTTTTTTTCCTTTTTCCACCTTTTTCTCCTTGGGCTTTTCTTCCCAGCTGCATGGGCCATTTGTGGGACTTCAACCAGCCCACCAAGGGATGCTATTCACTCTCCCACAGCCCATGTAGCCTCTTCGGTCTAAATACCCCTCCCGATGGTTTCCTGGTACACTACCGGCACTGCCGGTACACTACCGATGAGCCCAAAACTTTTCCAGCGACTAAAACAGGACTTCCTATATATCAATCTTTACCTCCGGACCATTCTGGAGCTCCTCGTGATGTCCGGGATCTCATCCGGGACTCCGAACAAACTTTGGTTACCACCATGCATAACTCTATACTATCGAAACATCACCAAACCTTAAGTGTGCAAACCTTGCGGGTTCCAGAACTATGTAGACATGACCGAGACACCTCTACGGTCAATAACCAATAGTGGGACCTGGATGCCCATATTGGTTCCTACATATTATATGAAGATCTTTATCGGTCGAACCTCTATGTCAAGGGTTCAGTTAATCCCGTATGATGTTTCCCTTTGTTCTTCGGTCTGTTACTTGCGCGAGATTCGATCGTCGGTTTCTGTATACCTAGTTCAACCTCATTACCGGAAAGTCTCTTTACTCATTCCGTAATACAAGATCCCGTGGCTAACACTTAGTCACATTGCTTGCAAGGCTTATTGTGATGTTGTATTACTGAGTGGGCCCTGAGATACCTCTTCATCACACGGAGTAACAAATCCCAGTCTTGATCCATGCCAACCCAACAGACACCTTCGGAGATAACTGTAATGCACCTTTATAGTCAACCAGTTACGTTGTGACGTTTGATACACACAAGGTACTCCTCCGGTATCCATGAGTTGCATGATCTCATGGTCAAAGGAACATATACTTGACATGCAGAAAACAGTAGCAATAAACTAACACGATCATATGCTACGTTTGTAGTTTGGGTCTTGTCCATCACACCATTCTCCTAATGATGTGATCCCGTTATCAAATGACATCTCATGTCCATGGCTAGGAAACCTTAACCATCTTAGATCAACGAGCTAGTTTATTAGAGGCATACTAGGGACATGGTTTTGTCTATGTATCCACACATGCATCTAAGTCTCCGATCAATACAATTATAGCATGGATAATAAACAATTATCATGAACAAGGAAATATTATAATAACTAATTTATTATTGCCTCTAGGGCATATTCCCAATAGTCTCCCACTTGCACTAGAGTCAATAATCTAGTTCACATCACCATGTGATTCACATTGTTATGAATCTAACACCCAATGAGTTCTGGGGCTTGATCATGCTTTGCATGTGAGAGAGGTCTTATAGTCAACGGATCTGGGACATTTAGATCCGTGTGTACTTTGCAAATTTCTATGTCAAACCGTAAACACTGCTACCACACTCCACTTGGTACTATTCCAAATGGCTGCTCCACCATACGTATCCAGATTGCTACTACGAGTCATCTAGATTGGTGTTAAAGCTTGCATCGACGTAACTCTTTACGTCGAACTATTTATCACCTCCATAATGGAGAACCATTTTCTTAGTCTTTTAGTTACTAAGGATAATCTTGACCGCTGTCCAGTGCTCCATTCTAGGATCACTTTGAAACCTTCCGGCCATACTTATGGCAAGGCTGACATCGGGTCTTGTGCACAGCATTGCATACATGATAGAGCCTATGGCTGAAGCATAGGGGATGACACTCATCTTTTCTCTATCTTCTGCAGTCATTGGGTATTGAGTCTTACTCAACTTCACACCTTACAAATCAGGCAAGAACTCTTTCTCTGACTGATCCATTTTGAATTCTTTCAAAAACTTTGTCAAGGTATGTACTTATTGAAAAGTCTCATCAAGCTTCTTGATCTATCTCTATAGATCTTGATCCTCAACAATTAGGTAGAGCTATCCAGGTCTTCCTTTGAAAAACTTGTTTCAAACGACCGTTCATGCTTTCCCGAAATTCTACATCATTTCTGATCAACAATATGTCAACCACATATGCTTACCAGAAATTCTCTAGTGCTCCCACTCACTTTATTGTAAATACAAGTTTCTCATAAACTTCGTATAGGCTCAAAAACTTTGATCACCTCATCAAAGTGTATATTCCAACTCTGAGATGCTTGCTTCAGTTTATAGAAGGATCACTGAAGCTTGCACACCTTTTAGCAACGTTAGGACTGACAAATACCTTCTGGTTGTATCTCATACAACCTTTCCTTGAGGAAGGAAACGATATTTTGACATCCATCCGCCAGATTTCATAATTGAAACATGCAGCAACTACTCACATAATTCCAACGGACTTTAGCATCGCTACGAGTGAGAAAGTCTCATCGCAGTCAACTCCTTGAACTTGCTAAAACTTCTTTGCGACAAGTCGAGCTTTATGTCTTCATCTTAAAGGTCCATTTGTACTCGACGACCTGCTGTCCAACCAGCAAGTCTACCAAAGTCTATACTTGGTTTTTATGCATGGATCCTTTCTTGGATTTTATGTCCTCTAACCATTTGTCGGAATTCGGGCCCAGCATCGCTTCTCCACAGCTCGTAGGTTCATCGTTGTCCAACAACATGACCTCCAAGACAGGGTTGTCGTACCGCTCAGGAGCAGTACACATCCTTGTCGACCTACGAGGTTCGATAGTAACTTGATGCGAAGCTTCATGATCATCCTCATTAACTTCCTCTTCAACTAATGTAGGCTTCACATAAAAACAACTTCCTGCGCTGCACTACTCTCTGGTTGAACAAAGGTTCAACAACCTCATCAAGTTCTATCTTCCTCCCACTCAATTCTTTGGAGAGAAACTTTTTCTCGAGAAAGGACCCAATTTTAGCAACAAAAACTTTATGCTTGGATCTGAGATAGAAGGTTTACCCAACTATTGTTAGGGTATTCTATGAAGATGCATTTGTCTGCTTTGGGTTCGAGCTCATTAGGTGAAAACATTTTCCACACAAGCGTTGCAGCCCTAAACATTAAGACATGACATCTTGGGTTTCTATTAAACCCTAATTCACGCGATGTCATCTCAACGGATTTAGATGGTGCCCTATTTAAAGTGAATGTAGTTGTCTCTAATGCATAACCCCAAAATTATAGTAGCAAAATGATAAGAGACATCATAGCACGCACCATATCCAATAGAGTACGACTATGACATTTGGACACACCATCACACTATGGTGTTCCAGGTGGCGTGAGTTGTGAAACAACTTTCACATTGTCTAAAGTTGTATGCCAAACTCGTAACTCTGATATTCACCACGACGATCATATCGTAGACATTTTTATCTTCTTGCCACAATGATCTTAAACTTCACTCTGAATTTGCTTGAACCTTTCAAACGATTCAGACTTGTGTTTCATTAAGCAAATATACACTATATCTACTCAAATCATTAGTGAAGGTAAGAAAATAACGATATCCACCGCATGCTATAAGACTCATTGGATTGCATACATCAACATGTATCATTTCCAGTAAGTCACTTACCCGCTCCATCAAACCAGAAAACGGGGTCCTTAGTCATCTTGACCAAGAGCATGGTTCGCATGTCTCAACCGATTCGAAATCGAATCAGTCCAAAGATCCATCAGCATGGAGTTTCTTCATGCATTTTATACCAATATGACATTTAGCGGCAGTGCCACAAGTATGTGGTAATATTATTATTAACTTTGTATCTTTTGGCATCAATGTTATGAACATGTGTATTACTACAATCAAGATTCAACAAATCATTCTCACTGGGTGCTTGACCATTGAAGGTATTATTCATGTAAACAGAATAACCATTTTTCTCTAACTTAAATGAGTAATCGTGTTGCAATAAGCATGATCCAATCACGTTCATGCTCAATGCAAAATACCAAATAACATTTATTTAGGTTTGTCACTAATCCCGAAGGTAGAGAGAGTGTGCGATGTTGATCACATCAACGATGGAAAAATTTCCAACACACATCGTCACCTCACCCTTAGCTAGTTCTCCGTTTATTCCATAGCTTTTATTTAGAGTTACTAACATTTAGCAACCGAACCGGTATCCAATACCCAGGTGCTACTAGGAGTACTAGCAAAATACACATCAATAACACGTATATCAAATATAATTTTGTTGATGTTGCCAGCCTTCTTATCTACCAAGTATCTAGGGTTATTCTGCTTCAGCGACCACTCTCCTCATAATCGAAGCACTTAGTCTCGGGTTTGGGTTCAACTTTGGGTTGCTTCACCGGAGTAGCAACTGACTTGCTATCCATGAAGTTTCCCTCCTTGCCCTTGCCCTTCTCGAAACTAGTGGTTTTACCAACCATCAACACTTGATGCTCCTTCTTGATTTCTACCTTCACGGTGTCAAACATCGCGAACAGCTCAGGGATCATTATTTCTATCCCTGGCATTTATAGTTCATCACCAAGCTCTAGTAGCTTAGTGACAGTGAC
Organism: Hordeum marinum; assembly: GCA_022496015.1. Classification (NCBI taxonomy): domain Eukaryota; kingdom Viridiplantae; phylum Streptophyta; class Magnoliopsida; order Poales; family Poaceae; genus Hordeum; species Hordeum marinum. The sequence goes on along the minus strand of CM039677.1, from coordinate 414,566,426 downwards.
TTGGAGAACAATATCAATCACTATCTTATCTGGAAGATCAAATCCCACTCGATTCAAGCGATTGTAGCACCCAGATAATCTGAGCACATGCTCAACGATTGAGCTATTCTCCTTCATCTTACAGGGAAACAATCTTGTTGGAGATCTCATATCTTGCAACACGGGCATGAGCCTGAGATCCTAATTTCAGCTCTTAGAACATCTCATATGCTCCAGGACGTTCAAAATGTTTCGGAGCCTCAATTCTAAGCTGTAATGCATGACACACTAAACTATCAAGTAGTTATCAGAACGTGCCTGTCAGATGTTCACAACATCTACAAACAACTCTAGAGGGGTTGGCGCACCAAGCGGTGCATTAAGGACATAAGCCTTCTGTGCAGCAATGAGGACAATCCTTAGATCACGGAGCCAGTTCCTAATATTGCTACCATCTTCTTTCAACTCTATTTCTCTAGGAACATATAAAAATTCAAGGGATCTACAGCGTGAGCTAGTAATCTACAACACAATTTGCGAAGACACTACTGACTATGTTCATGATGATGAGTTCAATTAATGATATTACTTAAGAACTCCCACTCAAATTGACATCCCTCCAGTCATTCACCAACTCAAGTCCGATCATCAGGTGAGTTGAGGTGGTTTCAATGGTGAACATCATCATGTTGATCATATCTAGTATATGACTCATGTTCGACCTTTCGGTCTCTTGTGTTCCGAGGCCATGTCTGTACATGCTACGCTAGTCAAGTTTAACCTGACTGTTCTGCATGTGCAACACTGGCTTGCACCCATTGTATGTGAACGTAGAGTCTATCACACCCGATCATCAAGTGGTGTCTCAACACGACGAACTTTTGCAACGGTGCACACTCGGGAAGAACAGAATTCATCTTGAAATTTAAGTGAGGGATCACCTTATAATGCTACCATCGCCCTAAGCAAAACAAGGTGCATAAAAGGATTAACATCACATGCAAATCAAAAGTGACATGATATGGCCATGAACTTGTGCTTTTGATCTCCATCTTGAAAGCACCGGCATGATCTCCATCGTCATCGGCATGACACCATGATCTCCCTGATCTTGATCTCCATCAATGTGTCGCCATCGGGGTTGTCGCGCCCACCATGCTTCTACTACTATAGCTACCGTTTAGCGATAAAGTAAAGCATTACATAGCGCTTAATGATTAAAATGCATGTCATACAATAATTAAAGACAACCCTATGGCTCCTGCCGGTAGCCGTACTCATCGACATGCAAGTCATGATATTCTATACAACACATGATCATCTCATAAATCACATATATCACATCATGTAATTGGCCATAGCACATCACAACATACCCTGCAAAAACAAGTTAGACGTCCTCTAATTGTTGTTGCAAGTTTTACGTGGCTGCTACGGGTATCTAGCAAGAACAATTATCACCTATGCATAAACCACAACGGTGATACATAAGTTGCTTTTCAACCTTCTCAAGGACCGCCTTACTCGAATCCGATCCAACTAAAGTAGGAGAAACAGACACCCGCCAGCCATCTTTGTGCAACGAAGTTACACGTCAGTCGACGGAACTGGTCTCTCGTAAGCGTACGAGTTATGTTGCTCCAGGCTGCTTCATCCCACAATACCGCTGGACCAAAACACGACCAAGGGAGGAAGGAATCTAAGTATCAACGCCCACAAACTCTTTGTGTTCTACTCGAGATCTCATCAACACATGGACCTACCTCATGATGCCATTGTTGGGGAACGTTGCATGGGAAACAAAAATTTTCCTACGCACATGCAAGATCTATCCATGGTGATGAGCATCTATGAGAGGGAGAGTGGATCTACATACCCTTGTAGATCGCTAAGCGGGAAGCATTAAGAAACGCGGTTGATGTAGTCGAACGTCTTCGCGATCAAAATCGCCGAGCGTCCCGCGATCCCATCATGATCCGTCCCGCGATCTCATCACGATCCGTCCCGCGATCTCATCATGATCCGTCCCGCGATCCAATCACGAATTGTCTCGCGATCTTGATCACGGTCCTTCTGATCTAGCACCGAACGGATGGCACCTCCGCATTCAGCACACGTATAGCTCGATGACGATCTCCGCCTTCTTGATCCTGCAAGAGGGAGCAGAGAGGTAGATGAGTTCTCCGGCAGCGCGATGGCGTTGTGGCGATGGTGATGGAGCTATTCCAGTAGGGCTTCGCCTAAGCACCGCTGAAAACCGATCTAGAGGAGAAACTGCGATCTAGAGGAGAGGTAGCACGTGGCTATCAGGGGGGAGGGAGGGAGGGGAGGAGGCAGCCTCAAACCCTCAAGATCTGGCCGAAATTGGAGGTGGAGGAGTCCTACTCCAATCCTATTAGGATTAGGATTCCTTCCTTATTTAGACCTTTTTTTCCTTTTTCCACCTTTTTCTCCTTGGGCTTTTCTTCCCAACCGCATCGGCCTTTGTGGGACTTCAACCAGCCCACCAAGGGCTGCTATTCACTCTCCCACAGCCCATGTAGCCTCTTGGGTCGAAATACCCCTCCCGATTGTCTCCCGGTACACTACCGGCACTCCCGGTACACTACCGATGAGCCCGAAACTTTTCGGGCGACCAAAACAGGACTTCCTATATATATCAATCTTTACCTCCCGACCATTCCAGAGCTCCTCATGACGTCTGGGATCTCATCCGGGACTCCGAACAACCTTCGGTCACCACCATCATAACTCTATACTATCGAAACGTCACCAAACCTTAAGTGTGCAGACCCTGCGGGTTCGAGAACTATGTAGACATGACCGAGACACCTCTACGGTCAATAACCAATAGCGGGACCTAGATGCGCATATTGGTTCCTACATATTCTACGAAGATCTTTATCGGTCAAACCTCTATGTCAAGGATTCAGTTAATCCCGTATGATGTTTCCCTTTGTTCTTCGGTATGTTACTTGCCCGAGATTCGATGGTAGGTATCTGTATACTTAGTTCAACCTCGTTACCGGCAAGTCTCTTTACTCGTTTCGTAATACAAGATCCCATGGCTAACACTTAGTCACTTGTCTTGCAAGGCTTATTGTGATGTTGTATTACCGAGTGGGCCCTGAGATACCTCTCCGTCACACGGAGTAACAAATCCCAGTCTTGATCCATGCCAACCCAACAGACACCTTCGGAGATACTTGTAATGCACCTTTATAGTCACCCAGTTACGTTGTGACGTTTGATACACACAAGGCACTCCTCCGGTGTCCGTGAGTTGCATGATCTCATAGTCAAAGGAACATATACTTGACGTGCAGAAAATAGTAGCAATAAACTGACACGATCGTACGCAACATTTGTAGTTTGGGTCTTGTCCATCACATCATTCTCCTAATGATGTGATCCCGTTATCAAATGACATCTCATGTCCATGGCTAGGAAACCTTAACCATCTTTGATCAACGAGCTAGTCTATTAGAGGCATACTATGGACATGGTTTTGTTTATGTATCCACACATGCATCTAAGTCTCCGATCAATACAATATAGCATGGATAATAAACGATTATCATGAACAAGGAAATATGATAATAACTAATTTATTATTGCCTCTAGGGCATATTACCAACAACTTCACCATTGTTTGGGCCTAGAGGAAGGCATTGGGAAGTAATAAGTAGATGATGGGTAGCTAGAGTGATAGAAGCTTAAAACACTAGTTTATGCGTTGCTTCGTAAGGGGATGATATGGATCCACATATTTCATGCTATGGTTAGATTTATCTTAATTCTTCTTTTGTAGATTCGGATGCTTGTGAGAGGGGCCAATCATAAGTGGGAGGTTTGTCCAAGTAAGGGCAGCACCCAAGCACCGGTCCACCCACATATCAAATTATCAAAGTAACGAACGTGAATCATATGAGCATGATGAAAACTAGCTTGACCTAAATTCCCATGTGTCCTCAGGAGCGCTTTGATTTATATAAGAGTTTGTCCAGGCATTTCCTTTGCTATAAAAAGGATTGGGCCACCTTGCTACACCTTTGTTACACTTGTTACTTGTTACCTGCTATGAATTATCTTATCACAAAACTATTTGTTACCAATAATTTCAGTGTCTGCAGAAAATACCTTAGTGAGAACCGCTTGTCATTTCCTTCTGCTCCTCGTTGGGTTTGACACTCTCACTTATCTAAAGGACTACGATAGATCCCCTATACTTGTGGGTCATCACTTATTACTGTGGACGATCACCCTTTGATTATCTTTCTTGGGGCATCTTTGCCTCCAACGAAAGTGGAAAAATTTACCACTCAACCTACTGATCCTACTAAAACTATTTATTATGAGATTCCTTCGGGTATGTTAGAGAAACTTTTGGCAAATGCTTGTGATGGTACAACTCATCCTGATTACCACTTGTTATATGTCGATGAGATTTCTGGATTGGTTAAACTTGGAGGTTTACCTGGATATAATGTTAATAAGAAGGTTTTCCCTTTATCTTTGGAGGGAAAAACACTAATGTGGTACATGTTATTGGATGATATTGGATCATGGGACTAGAATCGCTTGAAGCTGGAGTTTCATCAAAAGTTTTATCCTATGCATCTAGTCCATCGTGAATGGAACTTTATATATAATTGTTGGCCTCATGAAGGAGAAAGCAGCACCTAAGCTTGGAGGATGCTTAAATCTATGATGCACACTTTCTCCAACCATGAAATCTCAAGGGAAATGATTATACAAAAATTTTATGCTTGGCTTTCTCATGATGATCAATCACCACTTGATTCTTCTTCTACTGGTTCCTACATGAACATTACTATTGAATTCAAATGGGGTCTTCTAGAAAGAATTAAATGCAACTCTGAAGATTGGGAATTCAACAAAGGTAAAGAGTGAGGCATAAAACTTAAGTCTGATTGTGTTAGATCTTTTATGGAAAGTGATACTCCAAGATAGTAGCTTGTTTCTGTGAATCATTTGCTACTCATGTTGATCTCCCTAAGGAGAAGTGGTTTAAGTATCGCCCACCTATTGAAAACGGTTAAGAGGAACCTGTTAGAGTTAAAGAGGGAAAAGTTGTTTATCATGTTGATCTAGTTGTTCCCACCGCTTACATTGAGAAACCTCATTTTCCCGTTAGGATTAAGGAACATGCAAAGCGACAGTTGTGGTTACTAAAAGTTATGTTAGAACACCTAAACCCTCTGAACAAATAAAATTTGAGACCAATATTGCTATGGTTAAAGATCTCCTTGTTGATAATATTGTTGGTTAGGTTATCTATTTCTATGATGAAGCTGCTCGAATTGGAAAACTAGTTAGAAACAAGCGGTATGAGCTAGATAAAAATAAACTCGTTACTGGTATGCTTGTTGTTTCTATTAAAATTGGATATCATTGTTATCATGGCTTATGTGACATGTATTGATGCTAGTGGTAGTGCTATACCTTTTCCTTTATACCAAGAAATTATGAATGACATAGTACCCTCTGAGATTGAAGATATTTATGTCACTATCAAACTTGCAAACAGAGACACCATTTCTCCGCTTGGGATTGTTAGAGATGTTGAGGTCTTGTGTGGAAAAGTACAATATCCTACGGATTTCTTAGAACTTGGTTCACAACAATATAGTTTTTGCCCCATTATATTTGGTACACCTTTCTTGAATTCCGTTAATATTGAAATTATTTGTGTTACTAAGAAAGTTAAAGTAAGCTTTGGTGATGAGTCTCATGAATTTAATTTCTCTAAGTTCGGCAGGAAAAACTACGAAAAAGAATTACCTAGTAAGGATGAAATAGTTGGTCTCGCTTCTATTGTTGTGCCCCCTACTGATCCAGTAGATAAATATTGGCTAGACCATAAGAATTATATGCATATGAATGAAAGAAATGAGATAGATGACATACTTCTTAGACAAACACTGATACGCCTCCAACGTATCGATAATTTATGAAGTATTCATGTCATATTTTCCTATGTTTACAATACTTTTACTTGGTTTTTATGCACTTTATATGATTTATTTAGAACTAACCCGGACTGACATTGTTTACAACAGAATTACTGTGGTGTTGTTTTTGTCCAGAAAATGAAAGTTCTCCGAATCATCCGAAACTTTTTTGTGATTTTTTCTAGAGGAAATAAGAAACATTGGAGCGAATACCTGCCAAAGGGGGTGTGCTAGTGGGTGATACATCTTCATCGTATCCAATTTTTTCAAACTCTTTTACCCTTGTTTTTGACTCTAATTTGCATGATTTGAATGGAACTAACTCGGACTAACGCTATTTCAGGAGAATTGCCTTCGTGTTATTTTTGTGCAGAAATAAAAATTCTCGGATTGACCTGAAAATTTACGGAGATTATTTTTGGAATTAATGAAAAATACTGGTGAAAGAATCAACCGGAGGGGGCCACCCACAGGTCAAAAGCTAGGGGGTGCGGCCACCCCCCTGGCCATGCCTAGCAGGCTTGTCCGCCCCTTGGAGCTCCACCGACCTCAATTCCAACTCCATGTATTCACATGTGCGGAGAAAAGCAATCAGAGAGAGGAGTTCATCGTGTTTCATGATATGGAGCTACCGCCACCTCCTGTTCTTCCTCGGGAGGCCAGATCTGGAGTCCGTTTTGGGCTCCGGAGAGGGGAAATCGACACCATCGTCATCACCAACCAAACTTCATCACCAATTCCATGAAGCTCTGTGCCGTTCATGAGTAATCCCATCGTAGGCTTGCTTTATAGTGATGCGTTGGATGATATTTACCATGTAATCGAGTTAGTTTTGTTAGGGATTGATCCCTATTATCCACTATGTCCTGAGATTGATGTTGCTATGACTTTGCTATGCTAATGCTGGTGACTTGGGCCCGAGTGCCACGATTTGAAATCTGAACCTATTATGTTTTCATGAATATATATGTGTGTTCTTGATCATATCTTGCAAGTTGTAGAAACCTATTATGAGTTATGATCCGCATCCCCCAGGGTGACAATAACTGGGATTCTTTCCGGTGATTACCGTAGTTTGACGAGTTCACATATTCACTAACTTCTAATGATTTGGACCGGTTCTCTATTAAAAGGAGGCCTTAATATCCCTTAGTTTCCATTAGGACCTCGCTGCCACGGGAGGGTAGGACAAAAGATGGCATGCAAGTTCTTTTTCATAAGCATGTATGACTATATATGGAATACATGCCTACATACATTGATGAATTGGAGCTAGTTCTGTGTCACCCTATGGTATAACTGTTGCATGATGAATGTCATCCGACATAATTATCCATCACTGATCCATTGCCTACGAGCTTTTCACATATTTATCCTTGCTAAGTTACTTTTCCATTGCCACTGTTACAATCACTACAAAACTGCTACTGTCACTTTTGCCATCGTTACCGTTACTTCCATACTACTTTGTTACATATATTAAGTATTTCACGTGTGGTTGAATTGACAACTCAACTGCTAATACTCGATAATATTCTTCGGCTCCCCTTGTGTCGAATCAATAAATTTGGGTTGAATACTCTACCCTCGAAAACTATTGCGATCCCATATACTTGTGGGTTATCAAGACCTTTTTCTGGCAGTATTGCCGGGGAGCATAGCTCTATTCACTGAGTCACTTGGGATTTATAAATGTTGATCAGTATGAAGAATCTGAAAGACCCAAAAACCAAGATCTATCCCTCTACTAAGAGGGGAGGTAAGGAACTCCCATCTAGCTCTGCACTTGATTCACCTTGCGTTATGACTAAATTTGCGACACCACCACCTGCTATTGATTCCAATGTGTAGCAAGTAATTAATTATGTCACTTCTACTATCCATGATGCTTATTGTCGGTGCACTAGAGTTTTTGGGCCATCTAGTTCTCCTTTACTCGTGCACGGGCAGTAGTAGCCACCCCGGCGGCAGGGCCCAGCGAAGAGTTATCAAACACTAGCACAGAAGACTCAAGACTACTGGCAAGACCTTGCTGGGAGGACTGTGGAGCCCCCAGGTAAAGCAAGGCCCTTGGCAAGGCAAAGAACCAGCAAGGCAAGGCCCCGGCAAGCACCGCCAGCTCACAGGCCAGGTGTCGATTCACACGGAAGCGTGTCATGGCGTCGACGTTGGGGAGCTAAGCGGCGCCGATGGGACGGGGCCCCGTCCCGTCTCACTGACGTACTGAGGCGCCTGACGGTGCAGTGAATGCTCTTGTCCTACTCCACCAGAGTTAGGTATGATAGCACTGTAGCAGCACTGTGCATCCCGTGTGCACACTGTACGCCACTGTTGGGATTCCCTTAAGTATAAAAGGAGGCCCAGGGCATTACAGAGAAGGACTTTTGGAAGGTTGGACAATCAGACGATGAGACAGTTAGGTAGTTAGACAGCGGGGCAGCCCGACAGTTACACAACGGGAGGTGACCAGGCTCACGTAGTAGACGTTCATGGCGCTCCTATAGATGGAACCCTAAAGCACGATCAATACAACCAAGCAGGAGTAGGGTTTTACGAATCCGTGCGGCCCAAACCTTGGTAAAAACTCCCCGTGCACTGCTTACCTGACCGGCTCTTTGCGCGAGCTCGCCCCCTTGCCGAACCGAAAGGAGTCCCCGCGATCCCATATGCGTTCGTTCCCACGACATCTTCGGCACGGCATGTAGGGGGTGCATGAGTGGTGCGAACCCGCTCCGGTAATCCACACCCGAGCTTCATAATCGCCATGGCCCCCAAGAAGAAGGGGCTGACAGAAGTTGGCCCATCCACGTCCGCCATCCCTGCATCTGCGTGGACGGGAGATGACGTAGAAGCACATGGAGGAGGAGGAGGCGAAGGTTCGGAACTTCCGCGACGCTTCGGTGACCAAGGCCAAGCAAGCGGCGGTGCTCGCGGCGGAGACGCCCATGGAGACGGTGGGACCCCCTTGCCCCTGGGTCCCAGGACAGAGCGGTACCACCTGCGGGAGGTACGGCGAACTCCGGGGGCGGAAGGGTTTCCTCTAGGGCACACACGCCGGCGCCTATGCCGCGACCTTCTTAGGACGCGCGTGGAGAGCCGCTCCATGGCACCCGCAATTCTCAACGACTGCACGGAAAAGCTCCTGTGCATCATTCCCAAGATACGCAGGACCAGCATGCAAGCGGGAGTGGCATGTCGGTGCGGGACCGTGGCGGTGCTCCTTCTAATATAGTTAGGAGTCAGAGCACCCCGCGTTCCTCCCGTCGTTCGCTGTCATCCATGGCGGAGGAAGCGATGGCATGACCGCAGCTACTCCTGAACTTTCCTCCTGCTGCGGAGAAGCTCAAAGAATGGAGAGCCACCATTCAGAGCCTCCTCAGCTTCGCAGATAAGCTCTAGCCCGTAGGGCCGCCTCAGACCAGTGGTGAAGTTCCTGGAGTCGGCGCGACCTCGGCGCACTCTCCTCCGCGACAGCATCACTGGTTGTCGACCCGACGGACCGATGCCTACGATGGTTACTCAACGGCGTTGTCTGACCCACGGACTTGCCGCGATCAGCGTCATGTTCTTTGGGAATGTGGCAAGGAAGACACACGAACCACGATTGAGCGACGGCAGGAAGCACGCCTGCAGTCAGACAGGCACATGGGACCCACTGTAGGCAAGTCCGCGCCGGGATACTCTGTCAGCCTACCTTATGAGATGGGTTGTATAGCGTTTACCCATGAGCTACGGCAAGTCCAATAGCCCAACGCCCGCATGTTCAAACCAGAAGTCCCGGAGAAGTATGACAACAAGACCCATCCGGCAGAGTTCCTGAGCATCTACACCATTGCGGTGCAGGCTGTCGGGGGCCGCGACGACAAGATATTGTCCAACTACTTTCCGTTGGTGCTTAAGCCCAACATCAGGTCATGGCTCATGCACTTGCCGAAGGGGTCCATCGCTTCTTGGGCGGACCTGTGTCACGAGTTCATTGGCGCCTTCACTGGAGGTCATCAATCTCCTGGCTAGTAGAACGATCTGCACATCATCCCCCAGAAAGAAGGCGAAACTCTGCGCAAGTACATCCAGAGGTTCAGCTGCATTCACCACAACATCCTCGACATTCATCCTGCTGTCATTATCAGCGTGTTCCATCAGAACGTGCGCAACCGCAGAATGCGGGAGGAGCTGGCGATGAATAGAGTCAGGGATGTCGCCAAACTTTACGCTTTGGCAAACAGGTGCGCTCGAGCTGAAGAAGGGAGAAGACTCCCCGGCGAAGATGTCGGCACTAAGGTCGACTCTCAAGATGAAGATACTGCTGTCCCGACAAAGAAGCGCAATGGCAAGACCGTGCTTGTTGTCGAGGCATCCGGTAACCCAGGTGCCGCCAAGAAAGGCAAGGTCGATGACCCCGGCGATGACGTTGCCGGGTGCGCGTCCTGCCATGCTCTGGCGGCTGCAGGCAAGCTAGAAGACTTCGGCAAGCAGTATTGCAAGATCCATCGCACCAAAGGCCATGACCTCCAAAACTACCGGCAAGTTGAGCAGCTTGCCGAGAAGCAGAGGGCCGAATACGAGAGGCGAGATAAGGAGAAGGGTCAGGATGGTGCTGAGGAGTCACGCAAGAAGCGTGCTAGCCGAGGAGGCCGCCGCGGCAAGCCCAAGCAAAAGGAGGACCGGCCCACCCGTGGCCGCGACAAGCAAGAAGAGGATGATGATGCCGAAGACGACGGAAATCCAGTGGAAATAAGTTTCAGAAGGCTACGGAGATGATGTGCATAGAAGGAGGAGCCTTGTTGCATTCCTCTCATCGCCAACATAAACATTGGGCACACGAGATTAATGCGGCAGAGCCCTCTATCGGCGCACAGAAACCTCTGAAATGGTCCAACACTCCTACCATCTTCAATGCCGAGGATCACCCTAATCGCATAACTGTGGTCAGGTGCTTGCCATTGTTGGTCTCGCCAACAATCCGCAACCTCCAGGTGACGAAGATGTTAGTCGACAGTGGGGCCATCCTAAACCTGATTTCTCCCCATGTCATTCAGAGGCTGCAGATTCTTGACGAAGATCTTGAGTCGACAGGCGCTTTCCAAGGGGTCAACTCGAGAAGGACTCAGCCGAAGGGCAAGGTCATGCTGCCGGTGACGTTTGGCAGCGACATCAATTTCAGAACGGAGAAGATCGTTTTTGACGTCGCCAAGATCTCATTGCCATAGAATGGCATTCTCGTCCGTCCGGCACCGGTAGGGTTCATGGCGGCCACCCACTTCGCTTACAACGTGCTGAAGATGCCTGGACCAATGAGCGTCATTACCATCAACTCCTATCTACGCCGACAAACACTATCGAAGGGCAGCTGCAACACCTGCCGCCAAGGAACTTGCTCCTGCCGCTGAAGCTCCCAGGGGGAAGAAGACCGGCAAGGCCTCTGGCGCACATTCTAGCAAGCACGCCCCCTCGGGGTGCTGCGCTCCCATCGACGATGTGCGAGAGAGATCCATCGGCAAGAGCAAGAAGTCCAAGGCAGCTCCGCCAGAGACCAAGAAGGTGCCCACCAAGGAGAATGGCATGGGGGGAACTTTCACCATAAGTTCCACCCTTGACGACAAGTAGGAAAGCGCACTCGTTGCTTTCCTGCGGGCGAATGTCGATGTGTTTGCATGGAAACCATCTGATCTCCCCAGTGTTCCCAGGAAGATGATTGAGCACCACCTTATCGTCTGCCCACACGCACGGCCCGTCAAGCAGAAGGTCCAGAAACAAGCTTTGGAGCGGCAATAGTTTATTGCCGAAGAAATCAAGAAGTTGGAAGCGACTTGTCTGATCAGAGGAGTACTCCATCCTACATGGTTGGCCAATCCAGTCGTGGTGCGCAAGGCGAATGGGAAGTGGAGGCTATGCATTGATTTCACAGACATCAACAAAGCTTGGCCCAAAGATCATTTTCCCTTGTCGTGCATCGACCAGATTGTGGACTCCACTGCCGGCTGCGACTTATTGTCTTTCCTTGACGCTTATTCAGGCTATCATCAGATTTTTATGGCCAAGGAAGACGAAGAAAAGACCGCGTTTAACACCCCATGTGGTACGTACTGCTTTTTGCGTATGCCTTTCAGGTTGAAAAGCACTGGTTCTACCTTGGCAAGAGCAGTCCAGATTGGTTTGGAGCCCTAGGTACATAGAAATATGGAGGCTTATATGGATGACATAGTGGTCAAATCCAAGGACAAGCCAACACTCATATCAGACCTAGAAGAAACATTTGCAACTCTGTGCAAGATCAACATGAAGCTCAACCTCGAGAAATGTGTGTTCGGCGTCCCATCCGGCAATGAAGATCCAAGCAATTTAGCAAATTGAGGCACCAAGATGAGTCAAGGACGTGCGACACCTTGCCGGCTGTGTTGCTGCTCTAAGTAGGTTCATCCCAAAATCTGCTAAGGGCACCCTGCCCTTTTTCAAAATCTTGAATAAGGAAGGTCCAATGAAATGGACTCCGGAAGCGGAGGCGGCACTACAAGATTTGAAGAAGTACCTTTCTCTCCACCAGTCCTAGTTGCACCAAAACCACAAGAGCCGTTGTTGCTATACCTGGCGGCAACGAATCAAGTGGTGAGTGCTACACTAGTGGCTGAAAGAGAGGTAGACGAAGAAGTAACAGCAACAGCAGGGACACCAAGCAACGAGATAGGGCGTTCCCCAGTAGGATCTAGTGCCAGTGAAGAAGGATCTGCGCAGTTGACAGTGATAATCCAGAAGAAGAAAGTGGTGAAGTGGCCAGTCTATTTAGTCAGCTCCTTGTTGCAGGGGGCTAGATCAAGGTATTCTGGCATGCAAAAATTGCTCTTCGGCCTTCTTATGGCCTCGAGTAAGCTGCGCCATTACTTCCAAGCACATAAGATCACCAGTGTCACCCGCTTCCCGCTACAGCAGATATTGCGAAACCCAGAAGCTACCGGCAGGCTTGTGGAGTGGGCCCTAGAACTATCAAGATTTGGTCTTAAGTTCGAAAGTACTTCTACCATTTAGAGTAGGGCCTTGGCGGAGTTCATTGCAGAATGGACCCCAATGCCCGATGAAGAGATTCTAGAGTCAACTCTCCCCGACAAGGAGACTGATCGAGAATGGATCATGTATTTTGATGGAGCTTTCTCCCTGCAAGGCGCTGGTGCCGGAGTGCTGCTTGTCGCACCCACCAGAGAGCACCTCAGATATGTAGTCCAGATGCACTTTCCCCAGGAGAGATCAACGAACAACACTGCTGAGTACGAAGGGCTACTTGTCGGTCTCGGGATCGTGGCAGACCTTGGGATCAAGAAACTTATTGCCAGGGGTGATTCTCAACTTGTCGTCGGGCAAGTGAATAAAGATTACCAGAGTCCATTGATGGAAGCTTACGTAGATGAAGTGAGGAAGTTGGAAGAGCATTTTGATGGCCTATAAATGGAGCACGTTCCGTGTGTAGAGAACAGCGTTGCTTATGGCCTGTCAAAGTGTGCTGCCCTTAAGTTGCCTGTGGAACGAGGGACTTTCGTGCTCCAACTAACTCAACCCTCCGTGACACCATCAACTGTGCAAGAGAAGAGAAGAAGGTTAAGTTTCGGCAAGTACTTCCCACAAAGCTCCACGAAGCAGTCGGCGAGAAGGATGCCAGAGGGAACGACAGGCTTATCGGTGAGTACTATGCTCCGGTAGGGCCCTCGGCTCTTGCCATAGAAACATGCGCACCCGCTAGGCTTGCCGGGTGCAGTAGACTCCGGCAGGCCCTCAGGCCCTTGCCGTCGAGGCAAATGCTACCACGGTAGAGGATACGCCTTTAGTCCTTGTTGTCGAGCCCCAAGCTCCAACATGGGCATAGCACCTTGTCCAATTCCTTCAAACAGGAGAACTCCCCGAGGAATAAGAGGAAGCAGAGAAAATAGCCCGCCGGTCTCATTTGTACTAGTTCGTAGACAATGTCCTGTACAGAAAATAGCCCGCGTGAAACTCAAGTGCATTTCTTGATAGGATGGACTGGACCTGTTGGCAGAGATACACGGAGGCATATGTGGTTCCCACATAGGATGAAGAGCACTTGTCGGAAAGGCATTCCAGCAAGATTTCTGTTGGCCCACTGCCCTCCAGGATGCAACTGCGCTAGTAACCAAGTGTGAAGCATGCCAGTTTCATTCAAAGAAACTACATCAACCAGCACAAGCCATTCAAACAATCCCTCTCTCCTGGCCATTTTTGGTCTGGGGGCTCGACATATTGGGCCCCTTTCCCCGCGCTGCCGGGGGCTTTGAGTCCTTGTACGTGGTGACACCGACAAGTTCACAAAGTGGCCGGAAGTGGAAGCAGTGAGAAAGGTGATAGCACAGTCTACCGTCAAGTTCTTTAAGGTATAAGTTTGCCGCTTTGGTGTTCCCAACAGGATCATCACTGACAACAGCACACAGTTAACGAGCCGCGCCTTCATACAGACCTTGGTAGCAAAATCTATTTTGCTTCCGTTGCCCACCAGAGGAGCAACAACCGAGTGGAGAGGGATAACAATGAAGTGCTACGAGGCCTCAAGACAAGAACTTTTGATAGGCTGCACAAGTGCACAAGGAACTGGATTGATGAGTTGCTGGTGGTTCTTTGGTCAATCAGGACGACACCAAATCAAGCTACCGGCCAGACACCCTTCTCCCTTGTCTATGGGGCAGAGGCAGTTCTCCCCACGGAACTCATATATGGGTCTCCTCGAGTGCTCGCTTATGATGAGCTTGAGCAAGAGCAGTTGCGCCAAGATGACACAATGCTCCTTGAGGAAGACCGTCTTCAGGCTGCTGTGAGAGTTGTTAGCTACGAGCAAGCTTTGCACCGCTACCATAGCCGCAAGGTAAGTTCCAGAAGTCTTGAGGAAGGCGACCTTGTTCTTTGGCAAGTTCAGTTCACCAAGAATCCAAACAAGTTGATGCCGAAGTGGGTAGGCCCTTATTGGGTAGTACGAGTCACTAGGCCCGACGTAGTTCGCCTATAGACCGAGGAAAGCGTTACGGTGAGCAACTCCTAGAATATCAAACATCTTCGAAAGTTCTACCCATGAGGCGCGGTTGTCGGGCCACCCTAGCAACCACCTTTTGTACAAGTCTTGTCACCGAAGCATGGAATCCTTGGTACAAAGCCAGGCTCAGACCCCTATGCATAGTTGAATAAAGATAAGTGTTCTGCAATCCTATTCGATTCTCATGTTTACTTATGTGCATTTTTATCTGAAGAGTTGCATTGCACTTAATCCTGGCAAGGGCTAACGGATCACCAAGGTTCCATATCCATGTTTTCTCTTCTTTCCTTTTCTCAAAGGACAAAAGGAGCCTTCGCGTGCAGCTTTGTCGAGGGGAGGAGGACGATGGTACGGATACCTATGAGAGACATCCCAAAAAAGGGCTTGCCGGAAGGAGAAAGGCAACAAAAAGATAAGTTGCGAACACCCCTTGTGGATCTTTGCCGTAAGGTTATTTTCCTTGAGCGATTTTGACTTCTTTGTGGAAAACCTGCATGCTCGGGAACCTTGCCGTGATTGGATGCACCCTCACTGCGTTTGGGACCGCTCAATGCCTTAAGTGGCTTCGCCCGCGCTCCTTGTTTCGTTTCGAGTCCGCTCAATGATCTAAGTGATAGCGCCCGTGCCCTTATCCAGTTTCGAGTAAGGCCGGCGCCTTGAACAGACGTGCCAAGGACGCCAATGTATATTGCAGCAGTGGCACCGCCAGCAGGCTGCTAAGGACCAATTCCTCAAAGCGCTTGCGGTAGGGCTACACACGCCAGCAAGATTCTTCCAGAAAGGGCGTAGGGAAAATTCCATACACAGAAACAGTCTAACAAGGAAGATAATGCACATTAATTCAAAATAGGGTGAAATTTACATAAGATATCGCTTTTTTCCTAGGTATTTCTTTATTTGACTTTCTCCCCTAGGGGAGATTACAAGAAGAAAAAGGTGGAAAGGAGAGGCGGGGTACAAGAACAAAAAGATGGTGAGAGGCCCCCGGCAGAAGCCCGGCCTGACCATCTAGACTAGTACTGCACGGACAAGCAGGGCTGCTAGATGGGCAGACAAGAACCTGGCCCCTCCTGGACTAGCATTACACAAAGGAGAGGGCGAGGGCAGGCGGAAAGGGGGGTGGACCCCAGAAGCCGAAGTCCACGGGCCTGCCAGAAGACCCAGCTAGAAGATCTGGCAGTGCCCGGGACTGAAGCACCCGGCAAGGACATCTTGCCGGGAGGGGGAGAGGCATGAGGCTAGCAATGATGGCACGACCGGCAGTCAGTCTGAGCTCGAATCTTCGGGCTCTGACTTGACCGCCCGAAGACTGGACTCATCGCCGCTGTCCTCCCTGTCACTCTCACCGGAGGACAGGTTTCGGCGCAACTCGTGCTCTCTTCGCAGCAGCTTAGGCAGATGTCGGAGCTCCCATAAATCTTGATGGAGAGCGTGTCGGCCCCCGTCATTTTAAAAAGAAGAACTTGCCCCACCTGGAGATTGTGGGCACAGGCAAAGGTCTTCCAACCATGCCTGAGGAACATGACGCGGCGCGCTGGGTACTCAACCTCCACCCGCGTCGTGCCATTGCAACATCTCGCCATCCGTGGCCATAGGAAGGGCGGCTTGTCATCCTCCACTGCCCTGGAGGAGAGACGTGAGAGGCGCAATGGCTCTAGAGGGGGACACCCAGTTCGAGGACGAACTCTAGCACCGTCCCCTCGACATGGGCCTCTTCGTCGGAGATGCCTAGCGTCAGAGGAGGAGGTGAAGCAGCACTCCTCCTCCCCCTGCCTCGGCTTCTGCAGAGGACATGGCCCCTAGCGCCTCCTCCACCATGTGACCTCAGGCCTCCCTCCGTCTCCGAAGCTGAAGCGGTGGCATGATCCACACGAGAGCTCCTCCTCGCAGGAGAGGAAGGCGGTCGTCCCCGCCCCCTGTACATGGCGAAGGGTGAGCGCCAATTGGAGATTGAGAAGGCGAGGGGGAGACGGACTACGGAGTTTTGCACTCGAAGGGTGGAACAAGGATGGATGAGCTCCGCCCCCGCTGTCCCCAATTTATAGGAGGAAGCACTGGGGCTCGCTCTCCCCCACTCCAAAGGACGCCGCCCACCTCCTCCAATAGCGGCGCCCTTGATCACGGGGCGAACAGCAACCGCCCTATCACCCCAATCCATGGCGCCATAGTTACTGCCTTTTCTTAGAGACTTTAAATCACGGGTGCTTGTTGCTAGCTCCCCGCTCTGCATGTGGAGCATGTGGCGGAAAGGATTTGCCTCGGTAATTGAAAACTCAGCGGCCACGTCGCGCACGTATCCCACTACCACCATTCAATGGGTGTCATGGGGAAGCGTAGTGAGCGCAACGACCACAATTGCAAGGCCCTGCCACGCGTGCTCATGCACTGGTTGGGCCTAGCCCAACAACGCCTCACGACATGTGTGGCCTAGGCCCGGGGGTTCCTGTCGGTGCACTAGAGTTTTTGGGCCATCTAGTGCCCCTTTACTCGTGCACAGCTAGTAGTAGCCGCCCCGGCAGTAGGGCTCAGCGAAGACTTATCAAACACCAGCACAAAAGACTCAAGACTACCAGCAAGACCTTGTTGGGAGGACTATGGAGCCCCCAGGCGAAGCAAGGCCACCGGCAAGGCAAAGACCCGGCAAGGCAAGGCCCCGGCAAGCACCGCCAGCTCACAAGCCAGGTGTCGATTCACCTGGACGCGTGTCGCAGCATCAATGTTGGGGGGATCTAAGTGGCGCTGATGGGACGGGCCCCTGTCCCATCCAACTAACGGACTGAGGCGCCTGACGGTGCATTGAATGCTCTTGACCTACTCCGTCAGAGTTAGGTATGATAGCACTATAGCAGCATTGTGCATCCCGTGTGCACACTGTACGCCACTGTTGGGATTCCCTTAAGTATAAAAGGAGGCACAGGGTGTTATAGAGAAGGACTTTTGGAAGGTTAGACAATCAGACGATTAGAAAGTTAGGTAGTTAGATAGTGGGGTAGCCAGACAGTTACACAACTGGAGGTGACCAAGCTCACGTAGCAGCCATTCATGGCGCTCCTGTAGCTGGAACCCTAGAACATGATCAATGCAACCAAGAAGGACTAGGGTTTTATGAATCTGTGCGGCCCGAACCTGGGTAAAAACTCCCCGTGCACTTCTTACCAGACCGGCTATTTGCGCGAGCTCGTCCCCTTGCCGAAACGAAAGGGGTCCCCGCGATCCCATAGGTGTTCGTTCCCACGACACTTATGATGTTACTTTTCTTAATAATATTGTGCCACTAGGTGAATTTATTGATGAACAAAATTCTAGATTCAATGGTGAAACTGATGGTACTTCTGAAACCGATGAAATTATTGAAACTGAACACTATGAGACACCTGCTAGACCTAGATATCCTAGATATGAATTGCCTAATATACGTAAGGGTTATTTTATGGAAGGATAGGTAGCTAGGGACTTTCTTTCTTGTAAGGATAGAGATGACCTTAAGAAATTGCTCTCCAAGTGGAAGGAAAAATCTTTGAATGCTAGAATGCAATATGATCCTAAGTTTGCTACTTCACCTATCTTTGTTACTGATAAGGATTATGAATTCTCTGTCGATCCTGAGTTAATTACTATGGTTGAATCTGATCCTTTCCATGGTTATGAATCTGAAACTGTTGTGGCACATCTTACTAAATTGAATGATATAGCCGCCCTATTTACTCATGAGGAAAAAATCATTATTACTATATTCTTAAGTTGTTTCCTTTCTCATTAAAAGGTGATGCTAAGATATGGTTTAATTATCTTGCTCCTGGTTGTGTGCGTAGTCCCCAGGATATGATCTATTACTTCTGTGAAAAATATTTTCATGCCCATAAGAAACAAGATTCCTTGCAGGAAATATTTAACTTTGTGCAAATTCAAGAAGAGAGTACCCCACAAGCTTGGGGGAGGCTTCTCCACTTACTTAATGCTTTGCCTGATCATGCTCTCAAGAAAAACGAAATACTTGATATCTTTTATAATGGACCAACCGATGCTTCTAGGGACCACCTAGATTGATGTGTTGGTTGTGTTTTCACGGAACGAACTGTTGAACAAGCTGAACTACTATTGAATAATATATTGAGAAATGATAATGATTGGATTATTCTCGCACCACCTCCAAAGCCCACTCCAAAGAAGAGAGGTATTCTATTCCTCAGTCTTGAAGATATGCAAGAGGCAAACAAATCTATGAAAGAAAAAGGTATTAAAGCTGAAGATGTTAAGAATCTACCACCTATTGAAGAAATACATGGTATTGATAACCCGATACAGGTAGTAGAGGTAAATTATCTCCGTAGATTTGATGAAGGTGATATTCCTTATAATAAGTCTGCTAGCCAATGCTTGGATGAGTTTGACAACTTTGTTGTTAAGCAAGAAAATTTCAATGCTTATGTTAGTAGACAATTGAAACATAATGCTTACATTCTTGATCGTTTAGGTGATTATGTGAGTAGAACTATTAATGATCTTAAGCTTATTAGTAAACATGCTTCCATGGTAACTACTCAAGTAGAACAAGTACTTAAGGCACAAAATGATTTGCTTAATGAGATGAATAGTAAGAACAGTGATCACGCTATTAGAGTTGTGACTAGAGGTGGTAAAATGACTTAGGAACCTTTGTATCCTCCGGGGCATCCTAAGAGAATTGAGCAACATTCTCAGGGAATTAACACTGATGCGCCTAGTCATTCCAATAATAAGAGGAAAAAGAATGATGATAGAACTTTGCATGCTGCTAGCGAACCTGTTATAGATACACTTGAAAACCCAAATGATATTTCTGTTTCTGATGTTGAGACACAATCTGGTGATGAACACGAGCCTAGATATAATATTAATGATGATGTTCATGTTCATTTTGATGCTCAACCCCGTAATGATAATGATGTGGAGATTGAACCTGTTGTTGATCTTCATAACCCACAACCTAAGAATAAAAGATATGAAAAAAGAGACTTTGTTGCTAGGAAGCATGGTAAAGAAAGAGAACCATGGGTTCATAAACCCATGCCCTTTCCTCCCAAACCATCCAAGAAAAAGGATGATGAGGACTTTTAGCATTTTGTTGTAATGCTTAGATCTGTCTTTTTGTGTATGCGCTTGACTGATATTCTGAAATTTTCTCCTTATGCTAAGTATATGAAAGATATTGTGACAAATAGGAGAAAGATACCAGAGCTGAGATTTCCACCATGCTTGCTAATTATATCTATAAGGGTGGAGTACCAAAGAAATTAGGAGAACCAGGAATACCAACTATACCGTGCTCCATTAAGAGAAACTATGTTAAAACTGCTTTATGTGATCTTGGAGCTGGTGTTAGTGTTATGCATTTCTCTTTATATCGCAGACTTGATTTGAATAAGTTGACACCTACTGAAATCTCTTTGCAAATGGCTGATAAATCGACTGCTTTACCCATCGGTATTTGTGAGGATGTACTTCTCGTAGTTGCAAATGTTACTATCCAAACGGACTTTGTTATTCTTGATATTACCGAGGATCATAGCATGTCGATCATCCTTGGTAGACCTTTTTTGAATACTGCAGGGGATGTTATTGGTTGCAACAAGTTCAATGCCATCATGTTAATGGTAATGAGCATACGGTACACTTTCCGAAGAAACAACCTCAGGTTCATCGTATCAACTCTATGGAAAAAATTTCAACGATTATTATTGCAGGTTTTGAATTCCCCGTCCCTATTGTGAAGAAGAAATATGATATACTTATTGTTGGGGATATGCATATATCCATTGAGGTAACTTAGTGTTATCCGAAAATTCTCCGGTTTTTATGTTACTCGAAAGAAGTTTGTTAATAAGACTTGATCAACCTTGTTAATGAGTTCCTTTTGATGAGCATGAGATGGATGAATATAGAAAGCACAACCTTCTGCACCCAACTTTTACTTTCTGTTAGTTAGAGAAAATAAAGTAAAAATGTCATTACTTTTCTGTTTTCTGAGTTTTCCGTGCAATAGAAAAATGACCTGAAAATGAAAGTTCTTCAAATGCCCTGAAAATGTAGTATGATTTTTTATGGAATATTTAAGAATATCTGGCACTGAGTACATACGAGGGGGCTGCACCAGTGGGTCACAATCCCACAAGGCGCGGCCACCCCCTGGCCATGCCCAGGTGGCTTGTGGGTTCCACGTAGACTCCCTTCACTTATTCCAGCACCCATCCACTTTGTCTTCCTACAGAAAAAATTCCCACCATTGCTCAAACCCGTGTTCGAGCTCATTTTGCTGCCATTTTCGATCTCCTTGTGCAAAGCTCCAATTGCAAAACTGTTTTAGGGGATTGATCTTCGGTATGTGACTCCTCCAATGGTCCAATTAGTTTTTGTTCTAGTGCTTTATTTATTGCAGATTTTTGCTGTTGTGGTGAACTTGTTCTTGATATTTCATGTCATATTTGCATGGTCCCAAGTAGTTTTGATGCATGATATAGGCTCTAGGCACTTGTGGGAGTAGTTGCTATAAGTTTTGTTGAGTTTTGTTCACCTTTATTTCGAGTCAC
The DNA here is from genome assembly GCA_022496015.1 of Hordeum marinum. Classification (NCBI taxonomy): domain Eukaryota; kingdom Viridiplantae; phylum Streptophyta; class Magnoliopsida; order Poales; family Poaceae; genus Hordeum; species Hordeum marinum. The sequence goes on along the minus strand of CM039677.1, from coordinate 414,544,881 downwards.
TAATAATTTCAGAAATTTTTCAGTGAAAGAAAAATGTTGAGGCGAATATACCAAGGGGGATCCTCGAGCAAGAACCACTGAGGGAAGCACAAGTGCGGCCTTGTGAGTGGCCATCGGATCAATTCATGGTTGAAGCCGGATTCATGGAAGAATTTTACACGTACACACGAAATGTTGGCCTTGAAGAATTCGTTTCAGACCAATGAAAGCACTATTATCAACTCACTGATTCTTTCGTGCGGAGGTTTGTATTTTCATCCAAGTGTAATAAGCATTCTGTTTTATTAAATATTTATGATGAATATTATACTATGGACCTAGAAGATTTTAACCGTGCATGCAAAATTCCACAATGGGGGAGCCATAGTGATCCTCACAAAACTGAATATAATGATTTCCTTGCTAGCATCACTGTGGGAGAAACTAGAAATATTACACATGCTACCTTGGGAAGCATTCACTTTCCTGCTACACATTATTTTGCTCTCTTCATAGGTAGATGTATTAACGGTAAAACTGATCATAGCCACCTTTGTGCACCTGATCTTAGTATTCTTAGGAGTGTGGTAATGGGTGATAGATGATATAACTTGGGGGCTATTATTGCTAGGAGGCTACACAAAAATGTTAAGGATGGAGATTTCCTTGGTGGTATTTATGCCACTCGTGTAGCTAATTATCTTGGGGTACCCATACGGGGGAATGATATTGAGTTACCACCTGCTTTTATTGATTATGAGGCTTTGGTGCGTTATCAGTTTCTTGAGATTAACGAACAGTCCCTCCTATATCGACTAATTTTTGATAGACAGCATGTTGTCCATATTACCCTTCCTGCTCCTTCCTTCTTTAAGTTTTAGGAAAAGTGGAGACACTTTATAACCAGAGAGGACGCAAATGAGTACGAGAGAAGGGCAGAAGCCGCTCGCCTCCATGGTACAGCGGTTCCGGTGGTAGCTGCCGCAGCCCAGTACAGCCCTAACTATGACTTTGGATATCATCCGGGCCAGCCATGGCCCTAGACCAACTTAGGCCAAAATCCTAAGCTTGGGGGAGTACGTATTTCTCACCAACATTACATTCATGTTCACACACTCATCTTAGTAGTCGGTGTTCATACTATTTCATTGTACCATCCGTGGTAGTTTACTTCTTCCTTCCACTTTCTTCTTGTGTGCTTAGTTAACCTTGATAAAATCCAAAGAATTTAGTTATAGCTCTACCTTCTAGTCTGTTTAGTTGCAGCATTAAAAGAAAACCCAAAAAGAGTTTTCATTCTTCTTTTAGTTTTCCCGTGTAAATAGTTTTTTTCTCGTCCTTGTTTTGAATTTTCTTTCTTTGGGTCGTAAGGATAAGACCACAATGAAAATGTCGAGTGGCTCTCATATGCATTATTGTTTATCAATTAGAGAGCCCATATTACCTTGTCTTCACCCTGGAATTATTGTTTGCATATTCTAGCTTAGTCCAATGCACGTGCACTCTTATTAATATTCACACCGTTCGGTCGTGCAAGTGAAAGGCAATAATGATGATATATGATGAAAAGATTGAGATGGAGAAAAGCTGGTACGAACTCGACCTATTTTGCTTTTGTAAATATGATTGGCTCATCGTTCTGAATTCAACTCATTATGGGTGAAACATATTTGCCATGACAATTAGAGATTATAGTTACTCATGCCATGCTTAATTATCTAAGAGTGGATAATGGTTTGTCTTGAGTGCCAACATGCATATTAAAATGGTTGTGATGTAGTATGATAGGATGGTATCCCCATTTGAATGATTCAGGTGGCTTGACTTGGCACATGTTCATGCATGTAGTTGAAACAAAATCAACATAGCCTCCACGATATTTTTGTTCATGGTGATTTATATCCTACTCATGCTTGCATTCAATGTTGGTTAATCTCAAAGCATGTTGATGACTATTGTTGCTCTCTAGTTGGTCGCTCCCCAGTCTTTTGCTAGCCTTCACCTGTACTATGAGGGAATACTGCTTGTAAATCCACTTCCTTAAACCCAAAGTTGTTCCATCTGAGTCCACCATACCTACCTATATGCGGTATTCACATGCCGTTCCAAGTAAATTTGCATGTGCCAAAATCTAAACCTTCAAATAATATTTTGTTTTATAAGCCCGAAACGCTCATGTAGCGACTGGGGGCGGTTAGTATCTTCCATGCTAGGTGGGTTATTCTCACGATATGTGTTGATTCACTATCATTCACGAGAAAGTGGCTGGTATTCAGGATGACCAGTTCCATGCTCAAAATCAAATCAAAATATAATGAAACAAAACTCCTCGAGGACTGTGTTTGTATGGACAGTACCCGTGGATTCGGTCAGCCGTGGAGTGTGCTCGACTAGTGGAGGGGGTAAAAACTTTATCATTTTCTTTGGGAACCACGTATAATGTATCTAGCATGGAAGATGGTGAAATCTCTTGGTTGTTATGCTGGCAATAAAAGCATACCGTTCAAAATTGTTATTCATCCATGTTTTAAAAGCTCGAGCTCTGGCACCTCTGCAAATCAATGCTTCCCTCTGCGAAGGGCCTATCTATTTTACTTTATTGTTGAGTCATCCTCCTCCTATAAAAAGCACCAGTTAGAGAGCAAAACCGTCATTTGTATGCTTTGCTATTAATTGATATTGAGTATGAGTGTGACTGGATATCTTTTACCATGAATTACAATGTCCACTGAGTCCTTGTTCTTTAGGGGTGCTCTACATTTAGGTTTTGCGGTCTCACACAGGGCTAGCGAGATGCCATTATATCATATTGTATGATGATTGTTTTGATAAAAGTGTTGTCATCTAAGAGTTATTATTATTGCTCGCTAATTGATTACGCCATTGATATGAGTAAATGTGAGACCTAAAAGTTATTGTGAACGTGGTTAGTCTATAATATTTGCTGAAAACCTGAACATCAGTTGGACATATTTACAACAACAAGATCAAATAGAGTTTGTAAAAGTTTTTCTTTATCACTTTCAGTTTATCAACTGAATTGCTTGAGGACAAGCAATGGGTTAAGCTTGGGGCAGTTGATATGTCTCCATCGTATCCACTTTTCCAAACTTGTTTGCCCTTGTTTTGCATGATTTGCATGATTTGAATGGAACTAACCCGGATTGACGATATTTTCAGTAGAATTGCCTTGGTGTTATTTTTGTGCACAAATAAAAGTTCTCGGATTGACCTGAAAATTTACGGAGATTATTTTTGGAATTAATAAAAAATTCTGGCGAAAGAATCAACCGATGGGGGCCACCCACAGGCCACAAGCCAGGGGCACGGCCACCCCCTGGTCGCGCCTAGCAGGCTTGTGGCCCCCTGGAGCTCCACCGACCTCAATTCCAACTCCATTTATTCACATATGCAGAGGAAAAAATCAAAGAGAAGAGTTCATCACATTTCACGATACGGAGCTGCCGCCACCTCCTGTTCTTCCTCGGGAGGCCTGGTCTGGAGTCGGTTTTGGGATCCGAAGAGGGGAAATCGACGCCATCATCATCACCAACCATCCTTCATCACCAATTCCATGATGCTCTCCGCCGTTCGTGAGTAATCCCATCATAGGCATGCTGGACGGTGATGGGTTGGATGAGATTTACCATGTAACCGAGTTAGTTTTGTTCGGGTTGGATCCCTAGTATCCACTATGTTTTGAGATTGATGTTACTATGACTTTGTTATGCTTAATGATTGTCACTAGGGCCCGAGTGCCATGATTTCAGATCTGAACCTATTATGGTTTCATGAATATAGATGTGAGTTCTTGATCCTATCTTGCAAGTTGTAGACACCTATTACGAGTTATGATCTGCATCCCCTAGGGTGACAATAACTAGGATTCTTTCTGGTGATTACCGTAGTTTGACGAGTTCATGTATTCACTAAGTGCTAATGCTTTGGTCCGATTCTCTTTTAAAACGAGGCCTTAATATCCCTTAGTTTCCATTAGGACCCTGCTACCACGGGAGGGTAGGAAAAAAGATGGCATGCAAGTTCTTTTCCATAAGCGCGTATGACTATATATGGAATACATGCCTACATTACACTGATAATTGCAGCTAGTTCCGTGTCACCCTATGTTATAATTGTTACATGATGAATGCCATCTGACATAATTATCCATCACCGATTCATTGCCTACGAACTTTTCACATATTGATCCTTGCTAAGTTACTTTTCCGTTGCTACTGTTACAATCACTACAAAACTGGTACTGTCACTTTTGACATCATTACCGTTACTTCCATACTACTTTGCTACTAAATACTTTGTTGTGGGTATTAAGTCTTTCAGGTGTGATTGAATTGATAACTCAGTTGCTAATACTCAAGAATATTCTTTGGCTCCCCTTGTGTTGAATCAATAAATTTGGGTTGAATAGTCTACCCTCGAAAACTGTTGTGGTCCCCTATTCTTGTGGGTTATCAGTGGGCCACCACGCAACAGGTTTCTACCCCTAGTGGTGTTGTGAGATATGTGGTGGGACCCACATGGCTCTGTTTGACATGATTCCAGTGCTGAAAAATCCCATAAATACAAGAAACCCCAGAAATAAAGAGAGAATCCTCGTTCCACTGCTGCAACTCTTTGTATCAATGAAAAACCAATTTGGAGATGTTCTAGTACCCTATCGGAGAGGGTAGATCATCTCCGGTAGCCATCTTCATCATCCCGGTGGAGGCCATGACGAGAAGGGAGTAGTCCACCCTCAGGGCTAACTATTTGTACGAGCAGCTATGTGTTCAATCTCTCTCTCCCTCCCTCGTGTTCTTGAGATGCCATGATCTTGATGTATCAGGGGCTTTTTTAATACAGACAGATCATACGATGTTATTCCCTTGCTACCTTGTTGTGATGAATTGAATCTTTACCTTTGAGATCTCGTTATGTTGGATTGACTATTCTGGTTTGAGAACACTTGATGTACGTCTTGCATGGGATACCCGTAGTGACATTGGGCATTCTATTGATTCACTTGATATATGTTGAGGCATTAACTTGCGGATTCCGGTGACCATGGGGATCTATGCATAGGGGTTGATTGCATGTTTTCATACCATGTTCTTCGATAGAAATCTTGGGGTGCTCCTTGACGTTCTTTGTGTTGGATTGAATATGATAGATATGAAATTTTTTGATGCATGTCATATAATTTACCCACGGATACTTGAGGTGACATTGGAGTATCTAGGTGACATTAGGGTTGATTAATATGTATCATTGGTGTTATTTTACTACAAACTCTAGGATTGTTTGTGACACTTATAGGAATAGCCCAAAAGATTTATCGGAAAGGATAAATTTGAGGTGGTTCTACTACCTACAGTAATTTCATCTATTTGTTCTCCGCTAGATAGGAACTTTCGAGTGTTTCTTTGTTGCATGTTGAGGGATTATCATATGATTCAACTATGTTAGCATGTTGGGAGATTGCGCTAGCGAAAGTATGAACCCTAGGCCTTATTTCCAAGCATTTATACATAGTTTTTCTCACAGTTTTACACTTGCTACCTTGATATTTTTATATTTTTGTATTACAAAAACCTATATCTATCATCCATATTGCACTTGTATCACCATCTCTTCGCCAAACTAGTGCACCTATACAATTTGCCATTGAATTTGGTGTGTTGGGGAGAGATATTTCTTGTATTTGATTGCAGGGTTGTTTGAGAGAGACCATCTTCATCCTACACCTCCCACAGATTCATAAACCTTAGGTCATCCACTTGAAGGAAATTGCTACTCTCCTACAAAACTCTGCGCTTGGAGGCCCAACACAAGTCTACAATAATAAAGTTACGTAGTAAACATCAGACACCTATTTTCAAACACAAATTGCCTGTTGATATATTAGGGGATCCTCCTCCACCCAAGGGAGATCTCATGTTTGAGTTGAAGACATTACCTGATACTTTAAAATATGCTTATCTTGATGAAAATAAAATATATCCTATTGTTATTGGTGCTAACCTTTCAAAGCATGAAGAGAAGAGATTATTTAAAACTCTGAAGAAGCACACAGGTGCTACTGGATATACTCTTCATGATTTGAAGGGCATTAGTCCCACTCTATGTAAACACAAGATTAATATGGAACCAGATGCTAAACCACTCGTTGATCATCAACACCTATTAAATCCTAAGATGAAGGAAGTGGTAAGAACTGAAATACTAAAGATTCTGGAAGAAGGTATAATTTGTCTTATTGCTGATACTACATGGGTAAGTCATGTTCATTGTGTTCCTAAGAGAGGCGCTATAACTGTTGTTCCTAATGATAAAAATGAACTTATTCCACAAAGAATCGTAACTGGTTATAGGATGGTAATTGATTTCAGGAAATTAAACAAAGATACTAGAACAGATCATTACCCCTTGTCTTTTGTTGATCAAATATTTGATAGGTTATCTAAGCACAATTTTTTTTCTTGATGGATATTCTGGTTTGTCTCAAAAACATGTGTCGAAAGAAGACCAAGAGAAAACTACTTTCACTTGCCCTTTTCAAACTTATGCTTATAGATGTATGCCTTTTGGTTGATGTAATGCACATGCTACCTTTGAAAGATGTACGACTCCTATATTCTCTGATTTTTGTGAAATTGTTGTAGAGGTTTTCATGGATGATTTTTATTTATGGTACTTCTTTCGATATTTTTTTGAGCAACCTTGACCGAGTTTTGCAGAGATGTGAAGAAACTAATATTGTCTTGAATTGGGAGAAGTGACACTTTATGGTGAATGAATGTATAGTACATGGGCGTAAGATATCTTAAAAAGGCATTGAGGTGAACACAGTTAAAGTTTATGCAATAGAGAAAATGCCATGTCCTAAAGACATTAAAGGTATAAGAAGTTTTCTTGGGCATGCTAGATTTTATAGGCGTTTTCTTAAATATTTCTCAAAAATTTCCAGGCCACTAACTAATCTTCTTCAAAAATATATTCCTTTTGTTTTTTATGATGATTGTGTAGAATCCTTTGAAATACTTAAGAAAGCCTTGATTTCTACACCTATTGTTCAACCACCTGATTGGAACTTATCATTTGACATCATGTGTGATGCTAGTGATTATACTGTTGGTGTTATTCTAGGGCAAATGGTAGACAAGAAATTAAATGTATTCATTATGCTAGCAAGACCCTAGACAATGTTCAAAACAATTATGCTGCTACTTAGAACGAATTTTTAGCAGTTGTGTTTGCATGCGATAAGTTTAGACCTTATATCGTTGATTCCATAGTTACTATTCACACCGACCATGCTACTATTAAATACCTTATGGAAAAGAAAGACGCTAAGCCTAGAATGATTAGGTGGTGTTCTTTTACTTCATGAGTTTGACCTGCACATTGTTGATAGAAAGGGAGATGAAAATCACATAGCAGATAATTTGTTTAGGATGGAAAATGTTCTTGATGACCGACTACCTATTGATGATAATTTTTCTAATGAGGAACTTGAGCTCATAAATGCTTCCCATAGTAATCTCTGGTATGCAGATTATGCTAATTATATTTTTACTAAATTTATACCACATAGTTTCACCTATAAACAAAAGAAAAAAATCTATGATTTAAGACATTACTTTTGGGATGACCCTCATCTTTATAAGAAGGAGAAGATGGTGTTATTAGATGTTATATACCTGAGCATGAATAGGGACATATCGTATAGAAATGTCACTCCGGGATTACGGAGGACACCATGCTGGTGACAGAACTGCACACAAGGTATTACTCCCGCCGGTCCTTTTTACTCTACTTATTAGGTTTTTTTCAAGTCAAACTTTGCAAACATTGAACAATTATATATTAAAAGTACAAACATATACAATAACAAATACACATACTATGAAACAACATCTCATAGTGAATCTAACAATATTGATTTGGTATTGTGAATGTTGATACTTTTTCAGTAAGTTTGGTCAAAGTAGAGGTGCTTTGACTTCGGACAAATCTTATACGCATACTAAAAAGGACGAGAGGGAGTAAAATCTGGTTTTTATCGGTCTACTCTTTTCAAAGATGATTGTAAGTATGTCCTCTGTTGTGATGAATGTCAAAGAATTGGTAACATTAGTAGGCGCCAGGAAATGTCTATGAACTATTCACTTGCTATTGAACCATTTGATGTCTGGGGCTTTGATTATATGGGACATTTTCCTTCATCTAATGGGTATACTCATATTCTAGTTGTTGTTGTTGTTTTACTAAGAGGGTAGGAGCCATTCCAACTAGTAGTGCTCATCATAACACTTCTATTAAAATGCTTACAGATGTCATCTTCCCGAGGTTTGGAGTCCCTATATATTTAATGACTGGTGGTGGCTCACATTTTATTCATGCTACTTTCCCTAAACTCCTACCTAAATATGATGTTAACCACAGAAATGCATCACCTTATCATCCTCAATCTAGCGGTCAAGTTGAGTTGAGCAATAGAGAAATAAAACTAATATCGCAAAAGACTGTTAATAGATCAAGGAAGAAATGGTCTAAGAAACTTGATGATGCTTTATGAGCTTATAGAACTGCTTATAAAATCCTATGGGAATGTATCCATATAAAATGGTCTATGGAGAAGCATGTCATTTACCTCTTGAGTTATAACACAAGGCTTATTGGGAAGTCAAAGAACTTAATTATGGTTTCTAAATTGTTGGTGAAAAGAAGATATTTTATATTAGCTCGTTAGATGAATGGAGGACACAAGCTTATGAAAATGTCAAATTGTTTAAAGAAAAGGTTAAAAGATGGCATGATAAGAGAATCCAAAAACGAGAATTCAATGTAGGAGACATAGTTCTTGTTTTAGATTTTTGCAAGAAAGCTCCTCTACAAATGGGAAGGACCTTATATTGTCGAGGAGGTCTATCGCTCCCGTGCTATCAAGATTAACAACTCCGAAGGCAAAAATACGAGAGTGGTAAATGGGCAGATAATTAAACACTATATTTTAGGTACGCCCATCAATGTTGAAACTAATATTATTCAAGTTATGACTCTGGAAGAACACATAAGAGAGGCCTTCCGGAACACTCTAGAAAACTGAAAGGGTACGTATGTGATAGGTAAGTAAACTAACTACGAAAATTCGAAAAAATAGGTTCTCTCAGTTTTGATAGTTTAGATAAATTACAAAAATAAAAATGAGTCAGGGGGGCCATGAGAGAGCCACGATGCAACAGGGCGCGCCCACCCCGCTGGGCACACCCTCATGGCTTGTGGGTCCCTCATGTGCCTCCTGGACTCTGTTTTCTTATTGGATACATATTCTGACCTAGAAAAATCATTATATATACTCCTATATGTTTTGACCACCGCATCGCGAGTTTCTTCTTTGTTCTTGTTTTGAGCTGTTTTTTTTTACATATTTCTTAAGGTGAGGAATATATGGCTCCACCGACCCTCCGCAAGAAACATCGCATAGTCCGACCTTCACCAGGCAAGCACCCCTGCAACAAGCTCTACTATGAGTTGTCCTCTGGGGAGGAGGATACACCGAAGTTCCTCGGAGATGCCATGAAGGGTAACCAAGAGGAGACAAAAGGATCCAAGGGGGACCATGCCAATCATCCCTCCAATGCTTCTAACAAGGAAGAGTCACTATTTCTCCTTCGTGATGATGTTTCTTTACATGAAATTGATGCATTGAATTCCATGGACTCTATCTGTGCGCAAAATACAACACTCACTAATGAAGTCATCTTGCAAGAAGAGCAGCATCGTGCCCTCCAGAGGATTATCAATAATCTGGAATACCTCCTGAAGAACAAGCCTATCACGACATCACCACCATTACTCAAGGAGGGCAATTGAGTACATGGGTCTGGGCACCACCCTTAGCTTGTTCCGAGATTGGGGGAGGTGCCCCGGTATCAGATCACCATTATTTTCTATTTCAGTTCGATCCTTAGCTATGCCGTGATTTAGAGAAACAAAATCTCAGATTTGTTTTGCTTAGAATTTGTGCTTTGAGATATATCTATCCTTGTAATCGAGTATCAGAGTTATATAATAAAGATTTATTTGAGTTTGCTTTACTCCCATGCATCACTCATAGCAATGAAATAAAATAAGTAGAAAAATCATATGCTAATCCCATGTGGAGTAATGACTTCACATAAAAGAAGTATATTAGATAAAAGTTGTTGGGAATAATCGAGCATAGCATTAATCATTGATATAATCTATGTAAGATTATGATAGAGGATAGGAGATTCACATACAAATATACTATCTTGGACGTCTTTTATGATTGTGAGCACCCACCAAATATTATATAATGATCAAGTGTTGATATTGGACATGGATGACAATGTAATGAGTATGTTTGTTTACATCCACATAGAAGTTATATTGTCATGGATCCTTTAACATGTGATGCTTGCTTTATATCTTTTGCTAGCCAAAAAAATCCACACCAAGCACAGATACTACTTGTGCATCCATAACCCCTTAAACCCAGTTTCTTTCCATGAGAGTCCACCATACCTGCCTATGGATTGAATAAAATCCTCCAAGTAAGTTGTCATCGGTGCATGAAGTAATAAAAAATGCTTTTAAATATGTATGATCTTTTATTGTAAGGCAAAACAAAAATTGTACAATCTTGTAATGGCAAAGAACTAAAAGAGATAGATTGCATAATAAATTTTTCTACCATAAGCGGCAATATAAAGTGGCGTTCCTTTCCATTCAGAGTTTGCACATCCAAAACTAAAAAACGCATTACAACCTCTGCTTCCCTCTGCGAAGGGCACATCTTTTATTTTCATGTATTTACTTCTAAATAAGAGTCAATAATATTTATTCCTTTTCCTACCTAGTAATTCTATAGTTGGCAAGCATTATGTGTTGGGTGGCAAATACTTTGAAGCCCCTATCTTCCTATGTGTCCCGTGGAAACATTAGCTCCAAAAATATGCAATGAGTGTCAGCAAGTATATAAGACTAAATGATAGTTGAGTATGTGAACTTGCCACAATAAAAGCTCTTACATAGAATCTCTTGTGGAATATGATGAATTATGATTGTCTCAATGACTAAGAACATAGTTTGATGATTATCAATAACATTTATGCTTCATACGATAGTTGTAGAAAGATTGCTAGTTGTTCACGAGAAGTTATATGATGAAAAACGTGTTGCTATATTTTTATACATGATGATCTCATGTTCGTATTTTGTTTTTATCGACACCTTTCTCTCAAATTATGTGGTCATTATTATCAAGTTGGGCTTTTGCTTGAGGACAAGCGAGGTCTAAGCTTGGGGGAGTTCATACATCCATTTTGCATCATGAATTCTTATTGATATTTAGGTCACTCTTGTCCATTATTACCCATTATGATACAATTCTTATGTCTTTTCTCTCTGAATATGCAAGGTACATCACAAAGGGCGAAACACTGGAAACTGGAATTCTTGACCTGAAAACCAAGAAAATGACTGAAAATTCACTCGACTCCAAATGACGTGAAACTGCATGGAGCGTTTTTATGGAATATGAAAAAATTGGGCCAAAAATACACCACAAGGGGGCACCTACTGGCCACAGGTAAACAGGGCGCACCCTGTTGCCTTGTGGGGCCCTACCAAGTCTCCCGACCCCCCCTCTTCTCCTATAAGGTGTGTTTTACACTAGAAAAATCATAAGGATATTTTCGGGATGAAACGCTACCATCTCGAGGTGGAAACCAGGGCAAACTTCCTTCCGGGAGGAGGACAAGCGAGGTCTAAGCTTGGGGGAGTTGATAAGTCCATTTTGCATCATGATTTCCTACTATTATTTACTTTGTTTAGTTAAGTAATAATGCTTTGGGGAGTGATTGTATTGCCTTTTCTCTCATAGTATGCAAGGTTTACACAAAGAGGGAGAATACCAGCAGCTAGAATTCTGGACCCAAGAAGAGCAAGTCAGAGATACCTATTCTGCACAACTCCAATGAAGCTGAAAATTTACGGAGATTATTTTTGTATTTAATAAAAATTACTGGAGCACAAAACTACCGGAGGAGGGGCCAAAGATGGGCACAACCCACCAGGGTGCGTCAGGCCCCCCTGGCCATGCCCTGATGGGTTGTGCCTAGCCTGGCCCGCTTCCGGTGCGCATCTTCTGGTATAAATTCCCAAAAAAACTAAAACAATAAGAGGAGGACTTTCGGGATGAAGTGCTGCCGCCTCGAGGCAGAACTTGGGCAGGGGCACTTTTGCCCTCCGGCGGAGCGATTCCGCCGGGGGAACTTCCCTCCATAAGGGGGAAATTGAAGCTATCATCATCACCAACACCCCTTTTATCTTTGGGAGGCCAATCTTCATCAACATCTTCAATAACACCATCTCCTCTCAAACCCTAGGTCATCTCTTGTGTTCAATCTTTGTACCGAAACCTCAGATTCGTACCTATGGGTGACTAGTAGTGTTGATTACCTTGCGTAGTTGATTACTATATGGTTCATTTGGTGGAAGATTATATGCTCAGATCCATTATGCTATTTAATACTCCTATGATCTTGAGCATGTTTACTATTTGTGATTAGTTACCTTTGTTCTTGAGGACACGAGAGAAGTCATGTTGCGAGTAATCATGTGAATTTGATACGTGTTCGATATTTTGATGATATGTATGTTGTAATTCCCTTAGTGGTGTCATGTGAACGTCGAATACATGACACTTCACCATTCATGGGCCTAAGGGAATGCATTGTGTAGTAGTTATTAGATGATGGGTTGCTAGAGCGGCAGAAGCTTAAACCCTAGTTTATGCGCTACTTCGTAAGGGGCTGATTTGGATCCACATGTTTAATGCTATGGTTAGGCTTTGTCTTAATACTTTTCTCGTGGTTGCAGATGCTTGCGAGGGGGTTAATCATAAGTAGGTTTTTAGTTCAAGTAAGAACATCACCTTAGCACTGGTCCACCCACATATCAAATTATCAAAGTAAAGAAGATCAATCAAATCAACATGATAAAAGTGACTAGACGAAATCCCTATGTACCCTCAAGAACACTTTGCCTATTACTAGTGATTGTTCTGGCATGTCCTTTGCCTCAAAAGTATTGGGCTACCTTGCTGCACTTTGTTTACCTTTACTGTTACTTGCTCGTTACAAATTACCTTGCTATCAAACTATCTGTTACCTACAATTTCAGTGCTTGTAGAGATTACCTTGCTGAAAACCGCTTGTCATTTCCTTCTGCTCCTCATTGGGTTTGACACTCTTACTTATCGAAAGGACTAGATTGATTCCCTATACTTTTGGGTCACCAGTTGCGAGAGTGATAGAAACTTAAACCCCAGTTTTCCCGTTGCTTCATGAGGAGCTGATCTCGATCCACACGTTTCATACTATGGTTAGATTTATCTTAATTCTTCTTTCATAGTTGTGGATACTTGCAAGAGGGGGTAATCATAAGTGGGTTGCTTGTTCAAATAATAACAACACCTTAGCACTGGTCCACCCACAGATCAAATTATCAAAGTAACGAACACGACGCAACTCAACATGATGAACATGACGAGACAGAAATTCCCATGTGTCCTCTGGAGCACTTGCCTCATATAATAGTACTTCCAGGTCTGTCCTTTTCTATAAAAAGGATTGGGATACCTTGCTGAACCTTTGTTACTATTGCTACTTGTCACTTGTTAGGAATCACCTTGCTACAAAACTATCTATCAATGTTACTTACAGCACTTGTAGAGAATACCTTACTAAAAGCTACTTATCATTTCCTTGTGCTCCTTGTTGGGATCAACATTCGTACTTATCGAAAGGACTACGATTGATCCCCTATACTTGTGGGTCATCACAAGCTCTGAAAAGGGCAGATGCCGCACCGTTAGGGTCAGCTGAAACCAAATGCTATGGGTGATGCTCTTGATCCTAGCAAAGCCATTGTCATCGGCAACAGAGTGCCATGCCAAAGTATTGCACTTAAAATAAAAATTTATATGGTCAAAATGTAAAATGTTGATGGCTGATTTCAGACTTGGCCACCTCAGCTTTTAAGTTCACACTTAGTATGTCTACATTTAGATAGCTTGGCCTTACATACTAAACTATGGTAGCAAAAATATAATTTGCATTCATTCTAGTAAAAGGCTCAAGTAAAGGGGGAAAAGCATATAATGTTTCTAAAAAAGGAGAAATTAGCAAGATATAATAAAGGAAAAGGGGGAAATAGTGATAGGAAATTATCATATTTCTCCAAAATTGAGTGGAAGGTGGTGCACTAGGATCCATACATGATCAGAGCCAATGGAATTTTCAAAACACAGTTCAATGGTATGCTTTCTTGATCACAACAATGTGTGAATGAAACTGACAAAGTTGAAAGTGTCTTTTCACTAATCAAAGTTCAAGTCCGATAGCATCTATGCATATATATCGTTGACCATCTAAGACTTAACTTTCAGGAAAACCACATACACCTCCATCTTGAGTGATTGACAAAGTGCATGTTTTTGCTTCCTAAAAATCATGAAACCAATTAGAAGTTGAGAACTAAAGTAGACATTTTATTTTATATATACCATGAGACCAATGAGAATTCAACAATGTATTCTTGGAACGGAATTGAGATTTAAAAGGGGTAAGATATTGGTACAAGTATGAAACTGCATAAGTGATAATCTTACATCATACTCATAAAGGAAACTATAATCTTGCATATTTCAAGGAATATATTCAAATATTGAAGACGAAAATAAATAAACAAACTCCGAGCAGCATGCCATCATAGAACGCATGAACCATACCCTCCAAAATGCCCAACCTTCCCAGTATTTTCGTGGGAACACATTGGAGAAAACATCAAAAGCATGGAATATAATGAAGTGCTGCAAGTTAAATTTTGAGGAAAAATACTAATGACCATGAATCTAAGTGGAAAAGACAAAAGCAACCAGGGATGATAGAGAACTCTTGCTGAACAGTAATAACCTGAACATGAACAACCTGATTTTAAAAAGTCAGATCCATTCCAATTAATGTAAATAATGTTGTTTCACATAACATATGGTATTCAGGCAACCATTCCAATCAATTATATCATGGTATCCCACCCTTGTCACCGCTTATCCTTTGTCCCATTTGAAAGGACGTGGATGTCGCCTAGAGGAGGGGAGGGTGTGAATAGGCGCTTAAAAATAATTATGGTTTAGGCTTGAAAAAATGTGGAATAAAACTGTCATTTAATTTGTTAAGCACAAAACCTTAAATAACTAGGCTCACCTATGTGCACCAACAACTTATGCTAAGCAAGATAAATAACTTAAGTGATAGCAAGATATATAACATGAAACAATATGGCTATCACAAACTAAGGTGCATAAGTCAAGGGATCGGGTAAGAGATAACCGAGGCACGCAGAGTAGACGATGTACCCCGAAGTTCACACCCTTGCGGCCAATAATCCACTAGGGCCACCGCAATCTCCCCAAGAATCCACTAGGGCCACCGCAATCTCCTCACGCCCTTGCACAATGCAAGATGTCATGATTCCACTAAGGGAGCATTGAGAGCGGTCACTGAACCCGTACAAATGGCAACCCTTGGGGGTGGTCAACAAACTCGTACACTTTCGTAACCCTTGGGGGCGGACACCGGAACCTATACAAATTGCTCGGGGCGATCTCCACAACCAAATTGGAGACCCTGACGCTTGCCTGGATCTTTACACCACAATAATTGAGCTCCAAGGCACCACCAACCGTCTAGGGTGCCAAAGGACCCCAAGAGGAACAAGCTCTAGAGTACCAAGCACCCAAGAGTAATAAGCTTGTCAACTTTTCACTTTCACATATCACCGTGGAGAACTCAAACCGATGCAACTAATGCAATGGAAAGAACACACGAAGTGGTCAAGTCCCTCACACTCAAATCCCACCACAACAACAAAAGCTATGGAGGAATATGAGAGGAAGAACAAGGAGCTCACAAAGAACTCCTAGATCTAGATCCAAGGGGTTCCCCTTACATAGAGGAGAAAGTGATTGGTGGAAAAGTAGATCTAGAGCCCCTCCCTCTTTTCCCTCAAGAACAAGCAAGAATCATTGGAGGGATTGAGAGTTAGCCAGCTCGAAGAAGGTTAACAATGGGGGGGGGAACATGAGCTCAAAGGACTAGATCCATTGGGGAAGAAGACCTCCTTTTATAGGTGGGGGAAAATCTAATTTTTATCCCTGTAGCCCGCACACAAGTGGTACTACCGCTCGGGCGGCAGTGCTCCACTGAGCAGTGCAATGGCACGAAGCCATGAGGCGGTAGTGCCGCCGGAGCGGTACTACAGCTCGCCCCAACGGTACTACTGCTTATAAGTGGAAGTGGAGCGATAGATATGGGTGGTACTACTGTGCCACTACCGCCCAGTACGACATGAAAATTCGAGACCGCGCAGAGGCAGAGGTAGTACCAGCAGAACAGGACAGGGGTACTACCGCCTATAAGCGGTACTACCGCTTGCTCAGAGCGGTACAGCTCTAATATGCAGTACTGTCGCTTTCCCATAGGGGTACTACCGCGGGAGAGAAACAAATAAGCCCAAGCAAACATATGGATATAATAAAATCTGAACTTCCATAACTTTCGCATACGAGCTCCGAATTGAGAAAACTCAAGCTTGTTGGATAGAGGATGGCAAGAGTTCTCCAACAGAGACGGAAGAGGCGGCATAAAATGCCAATAATATATAGATGTGAAACCTCTATGAAAGAAGAACTGACAAAATATCTAACATCAAAAGCATCATAGAAGATGCATATGGACTCCGTTTTCGATGAACTCGAGCTTGTCGTGAAGATTAAGCTCTATGACCCACAAAGAGAAAATCCAAACAAGAACCAAGAAAGATGATGATGCCAAGAATGCAATGGTTTGAGCTCACAACAAACGATACGATCATGCTACTCACTTGAGAGCCCCCCCTTGATAGAATGACCATCGATCCTATAACCCGGTCTCCCAACTACCACCATGAGACCGGTAAAATAGAGAACCCTATCAAGGTCAAACCTTTGCCTTGTGCATAGTCCACTTGAGCTAGATGATGAACATCTTGTCCTCCTCAAGATGGACCACCTTTCTTGATTGTGCCTGCTTAATGAAGACTAGTAGATTGCTTCCCGATACTCCACTATGGGTAAGCCTCTCTTCGGCACACCTTCACATGTCCATTATCATCATAATGGACGGCAAGCTTCAAGCATGATCTCTTTGTGATGCTTCACTTGAACTTGCACACCGCAATCTTGATGATGAACACCACTTGATGTTGTCCTCCATGGGTTGTATTCGATCTTCCTTTTGATGCATGCCCATAGAAATATATCTAACCCCACAAACAACACTCATAAAGATCATGGGTTAGTACACAATCACTACAAGAATCAGCAACTTTGTTGTCACCCATCCCTGACGACAAAGGTATGCATAGCGGATGGCAAAGGCTTTGTCATCTGCTAGTAGACGGCCAACTGTCCGGCTTAATAAGCTATGGTAAAGGGTGCTTTGTCGTCTGCTGGCAGACGGCGAAGATGCAAAGTTCTTTGTCGTCTGCCAGCGGACGGCAAAGCAATGGTTTCTTTGCCGGCCTATGTGGTTTCTTTGCCGTCAACTGGCAGACGACAAAGATGCAAAGTTATTTGTCATCTGCCAGTAGAAGGCAAAGAAATCACATAGGCCAGCCTAGTGCCACCCCAGGTTGCACAGGTAGCTGCCACATGGCAGCTTTGCCGTCTGCCAGCAGACGGCAAAGAGCCTGTATAGCCCCTTTTTTCTGTTTTTTCTTAAATTCATTAAATTTCAAAGAATTTCATATATATATATATATATAAACATTTGAAAATACTTTCAACAAACATACCAACACATATCCAACACCAAGTTACCAACACATATCCAACAACAAGTTTCCAACAACATATCCAACAAGTTTCCAACATAATATCAAACAAGTTTCCAACATAATATCCAACAACAAAGTTCATCGTACACAATCAAAACAAAACGGAAGCACAAGGAGAAGAGTAGACTCTATCAACGCAAGATTCCACATCTAAAGCAAATCTGAAAATTGGGAAATAAGAAAGTTAGAAGAAGAAGAAGAAGACTAGCTAGAAGAAGAAGAAAAAGAAGAAGAAGAAGAGGAGGAAGAAGAGGAGGAATAATTTTTCTTCTCTTTCTTTTTCTCCTCTCCTCTTCTTTATATTCTTCTTCTTCTAACTAACGTAGGTAAAATGCCATTTTTTAGCTAAGCTAGGTAAAAATGCTAAGTGTAGGTCATTTTAGAGCTAAGCTAGGTAAATAGGTCATTTTGGAGCTTCGTAAGGTTATTATTTCGTTTTTGAGGAAAATAAGCTAGGTCTATGTAATTTTGGAGCTAAACCAAGGTTATCATGACATTTTAACCTAAATATGCTAAGTATGTCATAAATGAACTGAAGAAGCTAAGTATAGGTCATTTTTGAGCTAACCTAGGTAGTTATGCCATTTTTGAGCTAACTAATCATATTTACTCATTTTGGAGGACAAAATGGAAAGTGTAGGTCATTTTAGAGCTATCCTAGTTATAATCGGTCATTTTGGAGGTAGGTAAGGTTATTTTGTCATTTTGGAGGAAAATAAGCTAAGTCTATGTCATTTTGGAGCAAAACCAAGGTTATCATGCCATTTTTTACCTAAGTATGCTTAGTATGTCATAAATGAACTAAAGAAGCTAAGTATAGGTCATTTTGGAGCTAAATAGGTCATTTCTTTAGCTAAGTATGCATTTGTTAAGCAAAACACTTGGGAAAACTTACCATCATCACGGAGGTGAAGGACCGGTCGTGTTTACGCCAGTGTGAGACGGAGAAGGACCGGTCGGGGTTGCGGCAGACGCAGAAGGATCGGTCGATGCTTGTCGGGAGGCACGCTGCACCAAAGATCATTTGCAATGCCTCCTTAGCATGATGCAACTCAAATGTGAATACTAGTAACTAATGACCATTCAAATGAAACTCACTGTGGGTGCTATAGCAATCTAGGGCATCAACGGAGGGGTCTGACCATTGTTCTGGCACACGGTCTGCACATTTTATTTTCATGAGTTAGTCATATTAGTTAGTGATCAAACGAACATTACATGCATGATTTGGCTAATATGCAGGAGAAACTTACCACGAGCAGCTCGTATAGGGCACAGTGAGACACGTCGTTCTAGTTCCTCTCCTCCTCCAACAGCCTAGTCGTCCTCTCCTCCATGTCCCTCTCCCTCTGTGCTGCCTGCTTGTTTGCCTCCACCAGAAGCTCCTTGGCCCTGGCCTCGATGGCGAGCTCCATTGGCCATGGACGAGGACTTATCTTAGGATCAGAGCTCGTCTAGCTCTTCTTGATCTCCGGGAGAGTTCTAGGACAACATATCAGTCCATCCCCAATGGCTATCGAGCCATGGGGCCTCCCGCTACCAGATATCATCACAAGCTCTAGATCAAAAGGACTCTGGATCGGGTTGAAGTCCTCCCCTTTCCTCGCCTGCCCCTCATCTCTGTACCTCATGAGCTTGTTGTGGGAGGAGATGTTGCTGAAGCTCTCTGGATGATCGAGGTCATCCTTAGAGAATGCCTTGGCCTTCTTGTACGAGGTAGTATGGGCCATGGCATAGAGGTCGAACAGCGGTGGCACCTCCTTCTTGTTTTCTCGTGCCTAAAAGAGAGGAACAAAATATTAGTTAAGGGCTCAAGCTAGCATGAAGAATCAAAGTGCATGAGTCATGAAGCAAACCACATACCCAGTGATCCCCGTACTCAAATAGGTTGGAGCTCCCTTGATGGTGTGGCACACCTTTCATTTGGGCACGCTTTTCCTTGGCATTGTTGTGGTCGGCTAGCCATATGGGAGAGCACCACTCATACACCAATGCCTCCCAACAGTCCATCCTATCCGCACACCATCTCGGGGGCACCTAAGTTAGACAAGAGAAATTTCAGTGCTACGCCTACGAATCAAATCAAGGAAACTAAGTACATGGCCTTAAGAATAGGTAATTACCTTCATGTACTTCTCCTTACTCAGAAAATTTTTGCGGCACTTCTTCTTGGCCCTATTAATGTTAGTCGAGGTGTAGTAGTCTCGAATAGCCTGCACCCGAGCCTCATGTCGTAAGTTTTGAAGTAGGCGCTTGCACTCGGCTACGCCAACAATAGCCACGTCCGCCTCGTGTTCCTCAAGACACCTGTAGAAGGTATGGAATCAAACAAGACAACACTGATTAGTACAATCACTAGGTGTTGTTGATTTTTAATTATGTAAAGGAGAAATTACCCAAAACCGACGAATCACAATGTTGGCTACCGTCTCGCACAAGACACTGTCGACCCTCTCCTCAGGCGGGGCCAGGGCAGCCATGTATAGCTCCTAGGTCAGTGCTACCTATGGAACCTCACCCTCACCGGGCAATCGGACCTTCCCCGGGAAGTGGTGCCAGAGAAGCACACCAAGGACCTGGTTGGACACCAGGGTCGTGTTTCCAACCCCTACAGTATGACAAGGCCAACACATTAGATATTAATTTGAAGACACATGAAGGCAAAATGTTAAAAAAGGGTAAATGCACTTACTTCTCCGCATTAGGCACAATCAACCACCTCTGATCGCGGGTCATCGGCATGGGCGGGAGCTTTGTACAACCACACTGGTAGACATTCTTGCCCTCCTCAACCAGCTCGCCCTCGCTATAGGTGTCCTCGGACAAGTTGTCCTCGCCACCATCAACATGGCCACTAGCCTCCGAAGTCACGTGGGACGAAGACTCTGGGATCGGAGTCTCCTCGGACGAAGACTCTGGGACCGGAGTGTCGTGAGACAAAGCCTTGGTGACCCGAGGCTCATCGGCCCAAGGCTCAGCGACCGGAGTCCGAGACGGCTCCAAGTCAGACAGGTCCACCTGAGACGGAGCACTCCTGTGGTCGGGAGAATCAACTGGGGGTGGCAGCGAGGAAGGCGCGTGTCACACCCTATGTTTGTAGCACATTGTTATGTTTTGGTTTATAAAATTTGGAGCCAACTAAAACTTTTTCTATGAACTTCTGCTTTCTTGCTATGTTGTTTGCTTGCTTGTTGATTGTGTTATATGGCACTCCTAGATTCTATTCCACTTCATCCTCATCTCTCTTGTCCCAAACCTCCGGCCTAATGATCATGCCATGTGAATAGTGCCCAAAACTATTTTTATCAAAAAAAAATTTAACCAAAAATGATTTATTCAAGTTAGGTTTTCAAAAACCCCTGAAATGAGGTTTGCACTACAAATCTTCAAATTGGGTGGACCCTTCTTTCCCAAAGGCTTTATTTCAAACCTACTATATATATGACTTCCCAAAACCACAAAATATTATTGTTAAATATTATTTTCACATTTTATTTAAAGGCTTTTTCTTAAGGCCAGAAATGGATTTTCTTAGGGAAAAATATTTAAATGCTTTGGAAATATTTGAGAAAATTTAGAGAAACTCAGTGGACATATATTTTCCATATAGGAATAATTGTATTTGTGCCCTTAGTTGTGTCACCATCGACAGGAATACCCCTAGTTTCCGAAAATACGCGGTCATGCCCACGTCACTTTGCTCGTCTTGTGCTTTTGCCCTTTGACCATTTGACTGCCATTTTGAAAACTCCATAACTATTTCATACTAACTCGGAAAATGCAAATAAGATATCAAAATGTTCGGAAAGACATCACCTATACGTGCATGACATTTGCAGTCATGACAAAAGTGTTGGAAAGTCCCCATCACCTATATGAGCTAAAACTGATATGGAGACTTCCCAACAATTTTCTCATGAATGCAAATGTCATACACATATAGGTGATGTCTTTCCGAACATTTTGATATCTTATTTGCATTTTTCTGAGTTAGTATGAAATTGTTATGAAGTTTTCAAAATGATAGCCAAACGGTCAAAGGGCAAAAGCACAAGATGAGCAAAGTGATGTGGGCATGAACGTGTGTTTTCCAAAATTAGGGGTATTCATGTCGATGGTGGCACAACTAAGGGATCCAATACAATTATCCCTTCCATATATATGAGTTTCAACACAAGGGCATGATCAAAGCATGGGAAAAAAAACCTCAAAACCCTTTCTGTTCAAATCAAACTTTTGGAATATTTCTATAAGAAATATTCTCAATAAATTCCAGGAAAATTCCAGCAAGTCAACACTATCATGGGTGATGATCTTGCAAAGTTTCATTCCAATCCAGGTTGGTTTAGTTTATCAAACCATCCCAAAACCATTCCTGTTCAGAATCAAATTTGAGCAACTTTACATTGTGAAGTGTCTCCCCTTGGCCTCAAACTTTGTGAGAATGCTCTAATGGTCAAATAGTGATGATACACTAAGTGGTGCATCAAGGGTTAAATTCTAACATCAATGGATCTACAGAAATTTAATTTTGATAAATTCTAGGGTTCATCAAATTTCCATTATCAACTTTTTCCCCTTGAGCTCAAATTTGGTGAAGCATCACATTTCTACCTAGCCTTTGGCCCTGGTAAATATCTCAGTAAGTTGGCAAACTTACCTTGCCCAAATCACCACCAAACACCTTCTGGTGATTTGGTAAAACCCCTTTTTCTACTTCTTATCCGTTTACCCTTGCCCCCAAGTTTTTACCACACCTTCAAGCAATGCCCAAGCACCCCCTGTAAAAATCCCAAGTCATCAGACCACTGTAAGGTGGGGTAAAAACCCTATTCTTCACCCTGGCAGCATCTTTTTCCATCCTCCCCTGCCCATTTCTTTTCTCCCCTAGCTCTCCTTAGCCTCTAAGGCATCCAAGAGCATATTCAGGCCCCCCCATGAGCTAGTAGACAAGGTGGGCACCCCAGAGCGCGCAGGCAGCAGCAATGCCGGCCATACGCACGATCTGGAGCGCGCTACAATGTGCTCCCGCACTGTAGCCGCCGCCCAATGGCCGGCCCCGACCACCTTAGGCCTCCCCTGCATGTCCCCCGAGGCGCCCTCGGTGTCCGTGACACGCCAAGCTGCCGGCCCCCTCTCTCTCCTCTCTCCTCTGCCGTCCCACACGCGTGCCCGGCGCCACCCGGTTCGGCCAACGGGGGAGCTCACACACGCAGGCATCTCTCCCTCTTCCTTTCTTCCCTCTGGCCTAGACCGACCCCAAGAACGCCCCTAGCTCGCCCTCTCTCTCTCGTGGCCTCTGGCCTCGACCATGAGCTCGCCCGCGTACCAGCGCTCGGTGGACTCGCACCCGCCTATAAAAGGGCCTCCCGGGCCCCTCTCTCCCCTCTGGCCTCCCTGTTCTCTTCCCAGAAACCTCCCTAAGCCCCTTGAGAGCCTCGACGTCTCTCTGCTCGGGATCGACCCGAGGGCCGCCGCGGTCATCTCCCCGTCGATGTCCGGGTACGAAGCCTCTCCGGCCCCCATTTCTCTCCCGTTGGTCCTCCCTTGTCCTCCTGGTGCGATCCCCCCTCATTTCCTTCTTCTTCGCGGCCCCGACGACCACCTCCGGAAGGCACCTCCGACGTGGGTGCTTGCCGATGGCAGCTCCGACCTCCTCCGGCCGCCCTTCCACCTCCAGAAAACCGTTGGGTCGATGCCAAGCCCGTTCCCGCCTCCAGATCCCCTCACTGTGCCTCCCCTCGCTGTCGGTGAGCTCTCTTCCCTCCCTATCCCGAGGTGGCAGAAGGACCCGATAGGTGGGGCCCACCTATCGGCCTCTCTTCCTCCCTCCCGCGCTCTCTCTCTTCCCCCTCATGTCGCTGACGATCGGGCCCCGCGCGTCAGGTTTGAAACTATTTTTAGTACTTTTTTATTTGAAAACCTATATATAGGCACCTTTTTGCCTCTGTCATTTTATTTACAAAATCTTTTTCACAACAAAACCCTAGGAGAATATTTTTAGTATAACATTGGGTATTTATGAGAGTAGGTTAACATTTTTGATAGTAGTTTGTGTGCTCTGTTTTATATGATTGCTTATTTTAAGAGTTATTTTATCGCGACGATAGATTGCGTTGTTGACGAAGAAGTTGGACCTGAAGACTTTGAAGACCCCGGAGACTTTGTTGAGCCAGGCAAGCATCCCTTTGACCATGATAAGATACCATTTTATTGCATGTCATATAGCACTCTACTTTCATCATAATTGATCATGTGATGTGGTGTTCCCCTTCCGGTGGGATGCCTCCGTACCTTTCCATTGACACTTGCATCGTGCATGACCCTACTACCTTATGAGGGTTGTGTGGGTGGGTGTAGTTAGGATGCTAGTAGATGCTACGCAAGTGGGATCGGGATTTATGCATAGTAATGGGAGGAAAGAAATGATTTCAAAGACTTTTCGAAAACCCCGTTGGGTGCCACTAATGCCCGAGGGAGATGATGAGAAGATGGGAGAGCATTTGAGAAAGAAGTGGTGTGCCGAAGCAAGTTGAGATTGTGTTTTTACAAAACGGATTAGATTTAAGATTTGTCGACCGTCCCAACCTTACATGCGCAACCACGATACCCCTTATGGGACGGGGCTTTGTTGATTACTATGGTTGGTACTAGAAGGGAGCCCGCATTAATAGTGGCAAGAGTGAAGTGGTCACTCTTGAGACGGGGTCGTCCCAGAGAGGAAGGGCATGCACCGTCTTTACAGGCACCGGGCACACCGTTGTGTGCCCTCATGGATGATACGAGTGATGTATATCATGAGGGATGGCACCAACGAGTGGACTCTTTGTTTAGTATCACCATGGGAAAGGCATTGTTCGGGTGCTTACCTTGGGTATGTTATATACCGCGAGTCGTGGATGACACGGAAGTTCCTCGAGTCTTGTGGGTAAAGTGTGCAACCTTTGCAGAGTGTAAAACTATTCGAATAGCCGTGTCCACGGTCAAGGACAGTTGGGTGGTGCTGCTTAAACTACGTCCGGATGTTTTCGTGAAACTTGCTGTGAGAATGGTTGTGATGGTGACAAGAGGTCACATGAGCTGAGTCCAATGACTTAGCAAGGGAATTAAACTAAGTCCGATGGCTTAGCTTAATGAATGAACATGATTTCTTCAACCCCTACTTATGGTGATGTCTGTCACTTGTTCACATGGACATATGTTAACTATTAATGCATGCTTACTAGTTACTTGATCATGTCATTTGCATACAAAATTAGCTTTTCGCAAACTTGCCTACTTAGTGCTATATCATGCATCATTGTTACCTTGTTCCACAACTTGGGTTGCTTGTGAGTACATTCAAAGTACTCATTGGCTTGCCACTGCTTATTTAATTGGCCAGGCATGGAAGAATAGGAGTATGTTGAAGAGTTCGTTGGAGACGAACATGCGAACTAGGACGCTTCCCAGTCAGAATGCCTGTAGGTTAAGGCAGATGGCATGGGTTCACGCTTTCGACCAAGATTTCCGCTGCTTGTTCTAGTTTAAGTGTTTGGCCCTTGAGGCCCTATCTATGTAAGACTTGACCTTCATGGTCTTTATTTGTGTAAGACCTTAAGTGTGGATGTAAGACTCTCGTTATTCAGCTTCTGTGTGTTCAGTGAGCATTGATCTTTGGGATCACTGTACACGTGCATTCAGTGATCACAACTTATGAGTCGGGGTCCCCACAGCGCGGCAGCCTTCCTACCTCTAGAACATCTCTTCGTCTTCCCCCGACCTCTCCCGATCGAAGAAGAAGCGCATACTGGTGTCTGCATACTGTGTACCAGCGCTCTCCGGAGTTGCTAGGGTGGAATAATTGCACCCCTCCATGCACGCGCCAAGGAAGGAGGCTCAGAGCGCTCTCGACCCGCGTCCACCATCTGTCAGCAACTGCAATGACAAAGAGTGAACGAAATTAGTTCAACCTAAAAAAATGAAATACCTAATAACATGAACTAATTAATAATATATATGTACATAATAATAATTTAATACCTGACATTACTAATATTAATCTTCATCGTCTATATATGCTTCGAGATCAATAAATGCATAATCATCATCACTATCACTAATGACGTGCTCATTAGCATCATCAATAAATACATCAACATGTGGAAGGCCTCCTTTATGTAATCGGTCAAGCATTGATAGGTCATCTGCAGCAGTAACCTCTTCTTCTTCTGTCTCTTCTTGTTCCGGCTCAGGGGTGAAGTCAGATTCACTGATGCTGTCTACCTCAATGTTCTGGGGTGAAGTAGAGCGGTTCTTGAAATGGTTTTTGGAAACACGTGTTTTTGACGGTGTTGTTACCCCCAGGTAGGCCAAAGCAATGGGGTCATCCCCCGCCCACTTCGAAGAAAAACTACGCGGTCGGCTGCCCATGGCTGGCTAGAGGACGTCCGGCTCGAGCTGCCGCCGGTTGGCGCCACGGACGGCTGGTCGAGGAGATGACTCGACCCTCGGCCGGCTGGCCACGGCCGGTTGCCTCTAGGCCGCCTCCTCCATTGACCCTAGGACGGACATGCGACCTCCCGTCCCTCTGCGTACTGGTATGACGACGCGACACGACCGACACAACGGGCGGCCCTATGGCTACAGTGGTCGATGACGCGCCGCAGTGCATGGCTACATTCTGGCCGTCCAGGCCGCTGACCTCGCCGAGCATGACCGGGCGAGGTAATAGTACTAGCATGCCCTCACCCACTCGATTATCTGCCTCAGCATGGCTACAGTGCGACCGGCCGTACCGAAGACTTCGGCCGGCTGGCGCTAGACGACGCCTCCCGGGCGACCCATGCCGCGGCAGGTGGGCGAGGGCCAATCGCAGAGCCGGATGGAGGGCCCCAGCAGAGATGGGACCGCTCACCCGGTGGACCCCACCGACGACAAGACGGCATGAAGGGCGGGTCTCCCTGGCCAGCCGGAGAGATTGATAGTCGGGTCCCTCCACCCCTGTACCTAGAATATATAATAAAGGCCGGGGGTATGCCTATAAAAAAACCCGAGCCCCCTTGCAACGGGGACGGCCGATCGCCCACACACATCCACATAGAGGTTCCCCCTCACACCATCTCTAGCAACGGAGGAGAACGAGTCGGCTGCTCCTTCTTCCTCCTCTAGACACAGCTCCAGGAGCATCCCTATAAACATAACTATCCATCCAACTAGACCAAGCAGGACTAGGGGTATTACCTCCCCCGGAGGGCCGTGAACCTGGGTACATTGTGTGTCACCACTGCTTGTGCCCAATCACGCACCCGGAGCCCGTCGGTGTCCTCCGGCCCCAACCACCTACGATAAGCCTACCCATGGCTTCTGTCGTGAGAAAACAACAACAGTTGGCGCCCACCGTGGGGCCTGTACGTGGCGCCGATCGGACTCATGCTCCGGGCAGGACCCCTCGCCATTCCCCGCTGCCGCCGCACGTCTAGGAGAAACCGCGGGCTTGTGGGGCATGCTCCAGCATGCCCTGCGGGCGATTCTATTGACCTCACGGCCGACATCGACACGCTCATCGAGCGTTTCGACAGGCTCAGCCTCGCCAAGACTCCGTCCATCGATGAGTACCCCGTGCGGGTGCTCGTCTGCGCCGGTCTGTCCACGGCCGTGGGCGCACTCGCTGCGACTCAGTCCAGCAGCACCCACGATCGCATGGGGGTGATGGCCATCACCTCCTCCACCGCTTCCAGATGCGCATGGGTCGTGGCTAGCGCTGCTGCTGCCCGCGTTGGCACCTCCGACCTGCTTGGTGCGGCCCTCCGGGGCTTGAGCACACCTATCACCGCGACGGCGAACCCCCGACACCGCCACGGCTGAGCTCGAGGCGGCTCGTCGCGTCCTGTTTGAGGACACCACCACCCTCGCGGACATGCGGCGTCGCATGGAGGCGGCCTAGCAGGAGTACGCTTCCGCCAATGGTCTCACCCCGGCTGGCACCAAGCCCAGCCGGCGTGGGGCTGTGCGCGACCGCGTTCGCGTGGTCGCCGAAATCCTTGGCAGCAAGATGTCCGTCTACGACACCACTACGGCCAACCTGCGGGCTCTCAAGGTGGCCTACAAGGAACTGGCCACCTTGGAGGGCGAAGAGCGTACCGCCCACGAGCATCATATCAAGGATCTCATTGATGATGTTGATGCACAGCAGCACCTGCTCGTGATGGGCGGCGCTGCCACCGAAGGCCCCCGGCCCGAGCACGAGGGCACGGGAACTGCCGGCCGACAGGCATCACAGTACTCCTGCTACCCTCGCGTCTCTGGCCGTCGGGACGAAGTAAACAAGCCCCAGCCCTCTCAGCTGCCGGGGAGCGAGCAGCCGGCGTACCAACAACCTGCCTCGAAGCGGCCGCCACCACGAAGCGCCGGCATCCGACAGCCGGCATAGCCGCGGGCACACTATGCCCCCGCAGCGCGAGTCGGAGCGATCGGTTCCTCCCACCATCTGTCCCGAGCTCTCGGCTCGGCTCGGACCGCGCATCCCCCGTAGCGAGAACGACTCCCGCAACTGCATTGACAAACTCACGCAATCCGCCCTCCTCGAGGAGGAGGGCTCGATTGGTCCGGCTTGTTTCGGCCATAGGATCTGGACCGAGCCTTTTCCAACCGGCTTCACGCTCCCTCGGGACACCCCAAAGTACAACGGGGCCGCCAAGCCCGAGGACTGGCTGATTGACTAGACCACCGATGTCGGCATCGCCAGGGGAACAAGCGCGTTGCCGTTTGCTATGCGCCCCTCATGTTGGTCCGCTCGGCCCGCACCAGGCTCAACAGCCTGGCGGCCAGCAGCATCAACACCTGGACGGACTTCGAGGAGGCCTTCGTCTGCAACTTCACCGGCACCTACAAGCGGACTAGCCACCCCGCGAACTCACCATGTGCATTCAGGGGACGGACGAGTCGCTCCGCGACTACCTCACCCGGTGGACTGAGCTCCGCAACTCCTGCGAGGGGGTGCATGAGGTGCAGGCCATACAATACTTCATCGAGGGCTGTTGGGATGGCACCCCCCACAAGCACAAGCTTCTGGGCTCCGAGCCGATGACGCTCGCCGAGCTCATGACCAAGGCGGACAACTATGCCACGGCTGATTCAGCCATCCGTGTCAAGACGAGCCCGGCCGCCAAGGCAATGACAACGCCAGCAACTGCCTAGCCAGATGCCGACAAACGGCAGCCGCAGAGCAACAAACGCAAGAACGATCAGTCGGATCCCTGCTACGGGAGCTGGCAGGTCAACACCATTGAGGAGCAGGAGCCGGCTGCCGAGTCTTCCAGTCAGCGCCAGCGCACTGGCAAGACTGCCTGGTAGCCGAAGCTCACCTTTCAGCAGATGCTCGGCCTCCCCTGCAAAAACCATTCAGGGACCAAACCCTCTACGCACACGCTCCGGTAGTGCAGCTTCTCACAGTGATTGGACAGGGGGATGGCCTTCCGGCTCCTCCCATGCCACCTGCCCGCACGCCGGCCCCGGCCTCAGCTGCCGCTCCGGCGCCGGCTCCGGCTCCGGCCCAAAACGATGGTTGTCTTCACGTCCAGTTCCCCAGCCACGACGGCTACTACATCGTCTTCACCAGTGAGGAAACAAGCAAACATGCTCAATGTCGGGTCCATTGTGAGGTGAACGCCACCATGCCGGCAACTCCCCAGTTCATGCACTGGTTGAAGAAGCCAGTCACCCGGAGCCGGGCTGATCACCCCGCCGTGATGTCGAATCCTGGCAGCTACGCTCTTGTCCTCGACCCCACCATCACCACCAAGGAATGAACTTGCCGCTTCTCACGGGTGCGGATAGATGGGTAGCAGCATCAACATCCTTTACCTCGACATGATGTGCAAGCTGGGGCTGAAGATAGAAGACCTACAGGCGAGCCGAACGGTTTTCCATGGCATCGTGCCTGGGAAGTCCTGCTCCCCTGTCGGAAAGATCATGCTCGACGTCCTCTTCAACGGACCCGGCCACTTCCGCCGCGAGTCAGTGTTGTTCGAGGTTGTGGACCTCGCGAGTCCCTACCACGCGTTGTTGGGCCGGTCGGCCCTCGTCAGCTTCATGGCGGTCCCCCACTATGCCTACCTCAAGCTCAAGATGTTGGGTCTCAAAGGAATCATCACCATCGTGGATGATTACAAGATGTTGCTCAAGTGCACTCAAGATGGCAGCCGGCTGGCCGAGGCCCTGGAAATCGCCGAGGAGAAAAGGCAGCTCGACCGGCTCATAGCTCTCGCCGCCAGCCGGCCGGCCATGACGGCTCCTCCCTCGCAATCCATCGGCGAGGCCTCCTTCCAGTCGTCCAAGGACACCAAGCAAATTCCACTCGACCCGGCCAACCCGTCTCAGTGCATCACCATCGGCTCCCGCCTCGACAGCAAATAGGAAGGTGAGCTCGTCAACTTCCTCTGTGAGAATCAGGACAACTTCGAAGGGTCCCCCAAGGACATGTTGGATGTTCTGAGGAAGTTCGCCGAGCACAAACTACACGTCTGGTCGGACGTCAAGCCGGTCAAGCAACCACTGCGCCGCTTCTCCGAGGAGAAGCAACGTACTATAGGCGAAGAGATCGCCCGGTTGCTCGCAGTCGGGTTCATTATGGAGGTGTTCCATCTGGACTAGCTGGCCAACCCAGTCCTAGTGCTGAAGAAGAACAAGACTTGGCGCATGTGCATCGACTACACTAGCCTGAACAAGTCATGTCCCAAGGATCCATTCGCCCTGCCACAGATCGATCAAGTCATCGACTCCACCACCGGTTGTGACTTGCTGTCCTTCTTGGACACCTACTCAGGCTACCACCAGATCAAGCTGGACCCGGAAAACCAGCTCAAGACCTCATTCATCACGCCCTTCGGGGCCTATTGCTACATCACCATGTCCTTCGGCCTGAAGAACGCAGGCGCCACCTTCCAACGATGCATGCAGAAGTGCCTCCTGCCTCAAATAGGCAGGAACGTCCACGTCTACATCTACGACATCATCGTCAAAACCAAGAAGCACTTCAGGCTCCTCGATGACCTCCGGGAGACCTTCGCGAACTTACGTGAGTACAAGATCAAGCTCAACCCGGAGAAATGTGTCTTTGGCGTCCCAGCCGGCCAACTCTTGGATTTCTTCGTGTCCTCTCGCGGCATTGAAGCTAACCTCGAGAAGATCAGTGCAATGGAGCGCATTCCCAAGCCAACCTAGCTCGGCGACGTCCAGAAGTTCATCGGCTGCCTTGCCTCGCTCAGCCGGTTCATCAGCCGGCTAGGGGAGAAGGCCCTGCCTCTCTATGGCTCCTTTGCAAGACGGCTCTGATCGAGCCGGGCCACACCAAGAAGTCGGGTGTTTTCGACTGGCCTGACGAGGTGGACGAGGCCTTCCACGGCGTGGAGAAGGCTCTCACCCGCGTGCCCATCCTGGCCGCGCCGGCTGAGAAAGAACCACTGCTCGCCTACATTGCGGCGACCACCCGTGTCATCAGCGTTATCCTGGTGGTCGAGCGGCCAAAGGAGGGCAAGTCCCTTCCGGTCCAACGGCCCGTCTACTACCTCAGCGAGGTCCTCTTCGCGTCCAAGCAGAACTACCCCCACTACCAGAAGATGTGCTACGGCATATACTTCACCGCCAAGAAGGTCAAGCAATACTTCCAAGAGCATACAATCACCGTGGTAAGAACGGCCCCGCTTGGCAAGATCATGAGCAGCCGGGACTCCACCGGCCGGATTGCCAAATGGGTCATCGCCCTCGCCAATATTGAGATCTAGTACGAGCCAAGAACTGCCATCAAGTCACAGGCATTGGCTGACTTCCTCGTCGACTGTATGGAGATGGAGTATGTACCGCCTCCCCCAGACTCCACAAATTGGCGCATGCATTTCGTCAACTCGAAAATGAGGACCGGCCTGGGTGCCGGCATAGTCCTCTCCTCCCCCAAAGGTGACCAGCTCAAGTATGCCCTCCAAATCCACCTTGCCGCCTCCCACAAAGTGGCCGAGTACGAGGCCATCGTCCACGGCCTCCGGCTTGCCAAGGAGATTGGCATCAGGGTCATCTTGTGCTTCGGCGACTCCGACTTCATGGTGCAACAAGCAAGTCTCTGGCGAATGGGATGCCAGGGACACCAACATGGCCAGCTATCGCTTCCTGGTACAACAGCTCACCGACTCCTTCGAGGGTTGTGAGTTCCATCATGTCCCGTGGGCGGACAACGAGGCGGCTGACGCGCTGGCAAAGATCGGTCCACCCGACAGGCCATCCCAGCCGGCGTCTCCCTCGAGTGGCTGCTCAAGCCATTGATCAAGCCTTCCTCGGAATCGGAGTCAATCTTCGTGCCAGCAGACGCCGCCGGCTTGTCGACGGCTCCGTCTGCCCCTCCGGTACCTTCGTCGCCGGCTCCCGCAACATCGGCCGCCTTGCCGGCACCCATTGAGCCGGCTGTGCCCAAGCCTGCCGGCTCGAGCGACACGGCCGTCATGATGATTATCGACCAGCTGGCCCTGGGGGCTGGCGAGCCAGTCCTGGGGACTGATCTTCCAGTCCCGGGGGCTCCCGAGCCGGTCCTGGGGCTGGCGAGCCGGTCCCGGGGGCTGATCAACCAGTCCTAGGGGCTCCCGAGCCGGCCCCCGTCTCGTCCCCCTCATGGGCCCAACCTATCCTGGCGTTCCTCCTACGAGGCAAGCTCCCTCCGAACGAGGCCTTGGCAAGGCAAATCCAATGTTGGGCCTCGGCCTACAGCATCATCAACAACGAGCTCATTCATCGCAGCACTACCGACGTCTTTCAGTGATGCGTCGAGCCGGAAAAGGGCCTGGAAATCCTCCTCGACATCCACCAGGGTGAGTGCGGGCATCATGCCGCCTCCAGGACCCTGTGGCCAAGGCCTTCCGGCACGGTTTCTTCTGGCCCACTGCTCTCGAGGCGGCCAAGAAATTGGTCGACGAATGCGAGGGCTGCCAACGATTCAGCCTGCGGAGCCACCTACCGACGTCGGCCCTCCAGACCATCCCCCTCTCGTGGCCCTTCGTCGTCTAGGGGCTGGACATGGTGGGCCCCTTCAAGACCGCTCGAGGCGGCATGACGCACTTGATAGTGGCTGTTGACAAATTCAGCAAGTGGATCGAGGCGCAACCAATCAAGAATCTGGACATTCACACGGACGTTTGGTTCATCGACGACATCATGGTTCGCTACGACGTACCCCATAGAATCATCACCGACAACGGCACGAACTTCGCCAAGGGCGCACTCGCACGTTTCTGCTCCAAGCAAGGAATCTGGCTTGACCTGGCCTCTGTCGCTCATCCATAGTCAAATGGCCAGGTCGAGAGGGAAAATGGCCTCATCCTGTCCGTCATCAAGCCCCGGCTCATGATGCCACTAGTAAGGTCAGCCGACTATTGGATCGACGAGCTGTCGGCTGTCCTTTGGAGTCTCAGGACCACCCCCAACCGATTAACCGGCTACACTCCCTTCTTCCTTGTGTATAGGTGCGAGGTGATCATCCCCACCGACATCGACTTCGACTCGCCTCGGGTCGCCCTATACACGGAGAATGATGCAAAGGAGGCAAGAGAAGACGGCGTCGACCTACTCGAGGAGGCTCACGAACTGGCCTTTAGTCGGACGGCCATCTACCAGCAGAAGCTCTAGCACTACCACAGCAAGTGGATCCGGCCACTCTCCTTTCGCGAAGGAGACCTGGTCCTCAGGCGGATCCAACGAACAGCCAGACAACACAAGTTGTCCTCCCCATGGGAGGGACCGTTCGTCATCAGCAAGGCATTGCACAACAACGCATACTACCTGATAGATGCCCAGAAGCCGCAGAAGCGCAAAAGAGATGCCTCCTGTGAGGAGACAGAGCGCCCATGGAACGCGACGCTCCTCCGCCCGTTTTACTGCGGAAAATACCAATGTATGCATGGATCCCTACCCTTTTGGGCTTATGAATGCAATGGGTGCCCTAGGTCAGCTCTTGGGGCACGCCCTGTTTTGTTTCCTCCAAAAGATTCCTCGCTCACCGGCTCCCCGACCCGGCTCTCGGGCCCGGTGGCTCGCCGACTGGTCCTAGGTCGTTTCTCCTAGAAATTGGCTAAGTAATGTGAGCCGGGCAAACCTCCCCACCCCTACCAGCTACAGAATCGGCTCCCGGCTCTCCGGCTGACGGGGCCTCGGGGCGGCAAGGCTTAGCTCACACGAAGAGTCAAACGAAAGGGGAATTCGGCGAGGCCCAGCTGGAGCACCGCCTCACCTCTACCACTCTACTTATCTTGAAAAACCCTTGTGGTTCCTAAGTTCCGAACCGGATCCCTCGAGGTGGACGCCCTGGCCTAGCCACAGACTGGCTCCTGGCTGTTGAGGTGGCGGGCCGAAACCGAAGGGGAAAAGGAGACGGACCGAAAAGAACCAAGAGGGCAAAAAGGGATAAGGACGAGTCGGCACGAGCAAAAAGGCAAACACGCTAAGTTTTCATAGCATAAACGTTAAGACAAAAGCGGCCCACGGCCAGCATGGTTCATTACATAAACACCCCGAGTGGGTGGACTAGAGCCTAACTTGCAGGAAAGAAAAAGAAAGATAAAAACGCCCGGGGGCTCAGGCCACCGGCGCGTTGCCAGCCGGCGTGCCCCCAGCCGGCTCGTCGCTGGACGGCTAGACTCTCGCCTCGGAGGTGGTCGCGGCCTTCGGGTCGGCCTCCTTGGCCTTCGAAGTGGCCTCCGAAGTCCTAGCCATCTTGCCGCTCGAGCCGGTGCTCTTGTTGGCAACCTCCTCGTCCGCTGGGCCTTGAGGGATGCCGAAGGAGTCTTCAGGCAGTGGCTCGCCATCCTCGCCAAGCACCGGCAGAAACTCGTCCGCGTCAACATACGACGTGAGTTCGTTGGCCCGATGGATGAGGGCCGGCTCATGGGCCTCCTGCTCCTCGGTTGGCTCATCGCGCATGGTGGCCAGCCGATTCAGATCGACACTCAATACAACGAGGTGACGAACCAGAGCGCCATCTGCGCACCGGCTCGCGCCGTCAACGCCTTACAGGCTTTGAGCCGGGCCACAGCCTGCTCTAGCCACAAGGCCACGCGGTTCGCCGGAGATCCCCGCGGCCCGGCCACAAAGCAGCGATGATCTCCTTCCCAGCCGTCTTCAGCCGGTCCACGCTTCGCTCGAGATGGGTCAGCCGGTCCACGCTTCGCTCGAGATGGGTCAGCCGGTACTCAATGGCGGCCCTAATCTCGTCCACGAACCACGCGGCGTGCTCATCGATGGAGCGACCGTGTTCCCGAAGGTACTCCCGATGCTCCTCAATGGCGCGTGCAGTGTGGCACTGAGTTTCCGGGAAGTGCCCTAGAAGAAAGAAGAAGAGAAGAAAAAGAAAGGCAAATCAAACACAGAAACCAGTGAAGGAAAAAGCAACCGGCTGGAGAAGAGAAGGGGGGCGCTTACCTTCAATAGCATTGTCCACCCCGAGGTTGAAGTTGAGCACCGCCTTCCGCACTGACGCTAGAGCCGCCTATGATTCGACGACGGAGCCCTGACCTCCTCGAGCGACCTCTCGAGGCGGGTCACCTCGTCTTGGAGGGTGACAGTCCTCCGGGCGGCGTCAGCTACCTCCTTGACGATCGTCACCCTGGCCGCCGCCTCCTTAGCCGCCTCAGCGTTAAGACGGTCCTGGGCCGCCTCCCCATCCACCAGTAGCACGGCCAGCCGGTTCTTCTCCTATCCTGCCGCCTGGACGTCGTGCGCCAGCCGGTCCCGCTCGGAGACGAACCCGGCCATCTCGTCCCGGAGGGTGGCGAGATCACATGAAAGGAAAGGCAGGAGTCAGCCAGCTCTCGAGGGCTACACACCCCTCCCACGAAGTTCAACTGGCCTCGCATGCGCGTCAGCTCCTCCTCCAGGCGGTAGAAGCCGTGTTTGCCCCGGTCGTGGATGGAGACCGCCTCCTCGAACAGCTTCTGCCGTAGGGAGATTCCCTCCTGTCACAAATAGACAAAGATCAAGACGTGCTCAAAAGAAATCCGACCCAGCTGCCCGTCAGCCGGTCAGCCGACCCGCATCTCGGGGGCTACACCTAGTGGGTGCGCTTGCGCGCCCCCACTAAAAATTCTAAGACAATGCAATATAATCGTGCTTACCTTTGCACGTTGCAGGGCGGCGTCTGCTGCCTCCGCGAACCGGGCCAGTTCCTGTTGGCACCGGTCCAGGACGCTTCCCGAGTCCCTAAAGGAGGGGACAGGTCTGCCCGCCTGGGGAGCCGGCAAGGCCGACACGCGTGCCAGCGCTTCCCATTCCTGGAGCACCTCCTGCATTGTCCGCAGGGTCCCCCGGGCTCGGACGCCATTACCACTTGGGCTCGCCGCGGCGCCAGCCGCCGGGGGCGGGTTGATGACGACAAGGGTCCGGGAGTCGCCTCCCGCCGGCCCTCCGCCCAACGTCGTCGCCGCCTCCGCCTCCTGCCGCTCCGGAGGGATGATCGCAACGACGGGCACCTCCACCTCCATGGCCGCCACCTCCGGCGCTGCCTCCGGGGC
This sequence comes from Hordeum marinum, assembly GCA_022496015.1. Classification (NCBI taxonomy): domain Eukaryota; kingdom Viridiplantae; phylum Streptophyta; class Magnoliopsida; order Poales; family Poaceae; genus Hordeum; species Hordeum marinum. The sequence goes on along the minus strand of CM039677.1, from coordinate 414,508,411 downwards.
CACCGGGGCCTCCGGCACCTCAACCCGGGCCGGCTCGGCCACGGGCGGGGTCACGACCGGCACCTCAGGCCGGGCCGCCTCGGGAGCCGGCTCCGTCGTCGTCGCCCTCACTTGGGCCGCCTCCTCCACAGACGGAGGCACTGGCGGATCCATGGCCTCCCCTCGCGGCTCGCTCGACGGAGGCCTCGATATGCGGGTTGATTCCGCCGCCGAGTCCGACGCCCGTGGGGGATCCGCGGACCTCCTCCGCCTCCGGCTACTCGAGGTCCCGGAGTGCAAGGACCCTCCTCATGTTCCGGACTTGGAGGCTCGCAGCTCCACGAGCCTCCTCTTCTCCTCCCTTTAGGTGGTCGCGTGCTCGTGGGCCAGCTGGCTGGCAGCATCCGTCGGATCCCCCGCCAGCTCCCACTCGTGGAGCTCGATGGGGTCACTTCAATGCCCAAGGACCGGTTATTTACCGGCTCGCGACCCGGAAGAGAAACTTACATAAGAAGGATACTCATCCAGTGATGAGGGGCAAGGCCTACTTGGCGCGCGTCGACGGCTTCCGCGCGGCCACCTTCACCCTCTTCAGGGCTGCGACGGGGCCGCCAGCCTCTTCGCCCGGGTAGCTTCTCCGGCCACTGGGGCTTGAACCGGCCGCTCCTCGCTCCTCTGACCCTGGCACGCTGAGGAAGGAGGCTCGTTCAGAATCATTAAGTCATCATCATCGTCGTCGTTGTCGGTGTTCGTCCAGTCCCTGATCGCGGGGGCAAGAAGGCACTCACCCGCTCCGCTGGGCTCCCCGGCCGCATTGGATCCTCCGGCTCCGTTGGGGTCGCCGGCTCGTGGGTCATCCGGCTCATCAGCTCCTCCCAAGGAGTCCACCCCCTCCTCCGGAGGGCCTCCCGTCTCATAGTCTTCGGAGTCGGAGTTTTCATGCTTTGCCTTGAATATCTGAGGGTGTGGGCCGTCCAGTGTATTCTGTCACACCAGCAGCTGCGGTCAGCACGACAAAAGTAAGTTCTCCAGCCGGCTGCTGGCTAGGAAGTATCAAACGAAGGAAGAGCTGCCTCGACGAAAGACTTATCAGGGGGGCGGTTGATGTGGTCATATGGTTCCATGCCGAAGGACCATGACGCGGGCTTCAGCTTGAACGTCATAAAGGCGTTCACCCGCCTCGCCACCTGAGCTGGTGTCAGGTCGATGGTGGACAGCCAGCAGGGGTCGCACCGGCCGGACATGACGCAGATCTGGTGCGGCCTCAGCTGGAGGGGCAACACTCGGCGCGAGATCAGAGCCGCCACCAGATCGGCGGCGACCAACCCCTCAGAGCTCTTCAGCAGCGCGAGCCGGCTGAGCTCCTCCACGGCCACGAGACGCGGGGCAGACCCTAGCCAATTCACTTGGGTGGACTACGCATAGACGAACGGCGGTAGCCGCATGTAGTCCATGTTCGGGTCGGCGTTCTTCACGTAGAAGAACGTTCGGTGCCACCCCTTGACGGAGTCAATGAGAGAAAGAGGTGGGAAGCGCGCGACGCCGTGGAAGCACACCATCGTGCCCCCGTAGGCGTCGCTTTTCAACGGGTTGAGATAGAAGAGAGCGTTGAAGAAATCGATGAAGGGGAGGATTCCAAGATAACCCTCAAACAGCATCACAAATGCGGCGAGGTACAAGATTGCATTGGGGCTAAGATAATGCGGCTGGAGGTCGAACGTGTCAACAAGTTGGTAGAAGAAAAGGCTCACTGGGAGCCCGAAGCAACGGGAGAAATGCCAGAGGAACACGACTTGTTCCCCTGGCTGTGGCGCCGGCGCCACCTCGTTGCCCGGTGCTCGTGCGACCACCCGCTCCTCCGGTGGCAGCATATGCGCGCGGCGGAGCTCTCTGATGCCTGCCTCAACCACGACGGAGCCAGCCCAGCTCTCACTGCGTCCATCGGCCATCGCGGCGACGGTGTGGCGTGCGGGTGCAGTTGCGGGTTCGAGTGCGGTGTTGCGCGAGGAAAGTGAAGAAGCAAGAAGGCGGGGCAGCGAGGGGGCAAGCAGAATGCGGGTATCTCTGCCCCTGCCCCTCCTCCTGTCTTTATAAGGGAGGACACGACCAGGGGATGTGGGATTAATTGCACCCACTCCCCCAGAAACTCCGCGGTGCGTGGGTGGCCCCGGACCGTAACGACCGACTCAGGGCGCAGAGGATCCCGGTCTGCGCCCCGACGCCTACTGGGCTATGCCCGGGGCCTAGCGGGCTAGGCCCAGGCCGACGTCCTGTCTCCCCATGTGCGCGGGGCCCGCCGCATCATTACGTGCCGCATGGCGTACGGCGGGCCGGCTCGGGTCCCGAGGCAATGCGCTAGTACCCGAGGCGTTGGGCCTATCGACCGAACCGGCTGCCCCTTCAGCTTCGTGCCGAAGGCGGGTACCGCTGGGGGGAAGCCACCAGCTCCCCTCTGTCTGCCGGACACGGGACCCCACTGGCTATAGGGACTACTGACGGGGTTGTTACCCCCAGGTAGGCCAAAGCAACAGGGTCATCCCCCTCCCTCTTCGAAGAAAAACTATGCGGTCGGCTGCCCATGGGCGGCTGGAGGACGTCCGGCTCGAGCTGGCGCCACGGACGGCTGGTCAAGGAGACAACTCGACTCTCGGCCGGCTGGGCGCGACCGATTGCCTCTTGGTCGCCTCCTCCGTTGACCCTCGGACGGACATGCGACGTCCCATCCCTCTGCGCGCTAGTACGATGACGCGACGCGACCGGCACGACGGGCGGCCGTGTGGCTACAGTGGCCACTGACGTGCCGCGGCGCCTGGCTATAGTCTAGCCATCCAGGCCGCTAACCTTGCCAAGTGTGACCAGGCGAGGGAACAGTACCGGCACGCACTCGCCCACTCGATTACCTACCTCGGCATGGCTACAGTGCGGCCGGCCGTACCGGAGACTTCGGCCGGCTAGCGCTAGACGACACCTCCCGGACGACCCGTGCCGCAGCAGGTGGGCGAGGGCCAATCTCAGAGCCGGCTAGAGGGCCGCAGTAGAGACAAGACTGCTCAGCCGGTGGAACCCACGGACGACAAGACGGCCCGCAGGGTGGGACCCCCTGGCCAGCCAGAGAGACTATCAGTTGGGTCCCTCCACCCGTGTACCTAGAACATATAATAAAGGCTAGGGGTGGCCTATAAAACCCCCCAAGCCCCCCTTGCAATGGGGACGGACGATCGCCCACACATATCCACATAGAGATTCCCCCTCACACCATCTCTAGCAACGTAGGAGAACGAGCCGGATGCTCGTTCTTCCTCCTCTAGACACGGCTCTAGGAGCATCCCTGTAAACATAACTATCCATCCAACTAGACCAAGCAGGACTAGGGGTATTACCTCCCCCGGAGGGCCCTGAACCTGGGTACATTGTGTGTCACCACCGCTTGTGCCCAATCTCGCACCCGGAGCCCGTCGGTGTCCTCCGGCCCCAACCACCTATGATAAGCCTACCCATGGCATCTGTCATGAGAAAATGACGACATGTTTCTTGGAAGAATTCTCCTTCATATGTGTCTAGGTTAATGTGAGGTTCATAATCATCCTCATTCAGGGGAGCTGGTCTAAAATGTGGCGGCACATTATAAATGACATGCCAACCATTCAGATTTGGCTCCGTTTTGCAGGCCCACGATAGATAGAAAACTTGGGTCGCCTGTTGAGCCGTAATATATACATCGGGAACATCTAAATGGGTGCTTGGTTTGATATCGACTAGCCCTATATGTTCATGAGTCCTTCTAGTCTCCTTTGGCTGGAACCAATAACATTTGAAGACTACGACGTTTGGTGAGCTTTCACCAAAGAATGTAATTTCATAAATTGCTTCAACTCTTCCATAATACTTGACCCCTCCTTCGCCGACAGCGGAGACACAATAATTTGTAGACTTTCGATCGGCCATAGATAGCTCTTTTCCAAAAGTACGAAAGCGATACCCGTTGATGTTGTATTTGTCAAATGAACGGACCTTATAGTCAAAACCATTAGCGACTTGTCTCAATTCGGAGTCAATAGACTATGAATTAGCCTACAAGTTTAATACAAAAGGATTGTTGCATTAGCTGTAAACTAGACGAAGAAATGAAATCATCTAATGGAAATTATCGTTTGCTTGAACCAAGAGATGAAACCGGGATAGCCGCCTCCATGCTTTGCCAGAAGCTCATACTCTTCGATGGAATCCTTTTGGATCACCGCTACATCCGAGAATTTGGCGACGTATCGACCGTATCACATATCCGGGAATAAGAGCATTTCAAAGGAATTAGAAGTTGTGAAACAATGTACCGAGAAATTACTCGATGTACAGACGCACTTCTGTTAGGTTGTTGAAGATATACAACGAAATGGTCTGCCATTCTTTGACATCCAACGCTATTGCTTTCGAAGCACTGGCTGGTGCGAGCTTCCATTTGAATAGGCTGAGGTTGGATTGACCTTTTTCACAGTCGCCATCATTGTACGGAGGCTTCGGATTATGCAAATGATGATTCTTGGCTGTGTAGTGTGTTGTCACGAAGTTTGCCGCCTCCTCAGTAATGAATGCCTCAGTCATTGATGCTTCAACTCTACATTTTTCTCGAAGCGTCTTTTGCATCCTCTCACTTGCGAAGCACCAACGATTTTGCATGCCCCCCCCCCAATCTTGCCTCGGTCGGGAGATGCAAAATCAAATGTTGCAATGGATTAAAGAAGCCCAGTGGAAAGATCTTTTCTAACTTCCAGATCAACTCCGGCGCCAACTCTTCCAGTTCATCTAGCACGTCAAGCGATAGTTCTTTTGCACAAAGAGCGCGGAAGAAATAGCTCAGCTCTGCCAGTACTAGCCATTCACCCTCATGGATAAAGCCACACAACATCACCGGCATTACCCGCTCAAGCCATATGTGCCAATCATGACTCTTGAGACCAAATATTTTCAATTTGTCAAGACTCACTCCCCTCTTTAGATTCGCTGCATACCCTACACATTGAACCCATCTGTGCTGATGGCAACTCGAGGACGCCTTGGATCTGCCACTTTATCATTATGTAATGCATCGAAGTGCTTCCACACAAAAGCGTCTCAAGTGTGTCCGAGCATTGGATTCCCATCTGCATCTAGTTCTGTTCTTTTGCCCAATTTATGCCACGTCATATGTCCGGCCGTCTCTTCGACCATGAAAAGACGTTGAAGTCTTGGTATGATTGGCAGATACCGAAGAACATTAATGGGGATTTTGGTCTGAATCTTCTCACCCATACTGTTGTCTACCAGAATATACCTGGAAGAATTGCAAATGGGGCAATAGTTCAAGGCCTCACACTCAAGCCTAAATAAGGTGCATCCATTCTCATAGGCATCTATCTTCTCATAGGGCATCTTAAGCGGACGTAGGATTTTGTCCGACTAGTACAGGTTTGCTGGCAATACATGGTCTTTGGGTAGAAAGAGTCCAAATATCATCATCATCACGTCGTAGCATTCTCTGCCCAGGTTGAACTGAGCCTTTGGAGCCATTACTTGCGCGATGGCATCCAGCTGACAAAGCTCAGTGTAGTCGTGGAGAGGACGTTTTGAAGACTCCAACATTTCATAGAAGGCCTTTGCAGATTCCTCCATCTCATCATCTGAATCCCAAGCATCAAAGTCTTGCACCATGTCTTCTATCCCGGTACCATGCTCGTCGGTGCAACGACGAACCACCTCAGCTCTGGCACGTTGGGCAGACTCACCATGAAATGTCCAGACTGTATAATTAGGCGTAAAACCCCACTTCTGCAGGTGTTTGATCATTTCAAACTCTGACTTCTTCTTATAGTCGTCGCAATGGACACAGGGGCACCAGGTTATTTTCTGTCCATTTGCAAGTGCGACTCTCACAAACTCCTTGGTTTTTGTTATCCATTCACGGGTCATGTCTTTCTGACTAGTGTGACCGGTGTACATCCACCCACGATCACTCATCTTGCATAGCTACTGGACACAAAAAAAAAATATACATAATTCAGCAAACCATATTCATCAGTTAATAGAGTTTGTCAGTTTTATTACGTCGATGCAACCTGGACGCTAGTAGGTAAAGATAGGTCCTAATCCCACCCGAGTATGTGTAGATTGGGTTTGTTTTCCCATGCTCTGTTTCGGATCCGACGCACTATTTCGGCAGCACCTCCCCGCTGTTCTCCTGATACACGTCTCGGCAATAAGCGGAGAGGATGTGTACGCGGAGAACAACAGGGAGGCACTGACGAAATTCTGCATCTGATCTGGAGCAGAGCATATGGGAAAACGAACCCAATCTACACATACTCGGGCTGTCCATGGATAACATTGGACAATTCGAAAGAATCACGGTTATAAATATGCTAATGAATGCATATTTATAGATTTAACCCTTTCGAACGGGAGACGCATAGTGGTCACACATACTGATGATTGAAGACACCTATGGCTAGCAAGTTTCATCGGCACGAAGACCGGAACAGAGGAAATGAAGGGGGGAGGAGGAGATGTCATTTGTCCTCACCCACGAACGCAGGGGCGGAGCTCGTCGAACGCACGGAGAGGTCGTCGAACACCAGACCCTCGCAGCGATGAAACAACTGCACATTGAAATCCACCTAATCAACATAAATATGATGTTTTGTACAACAAAATTGAAAAATATATGACCTAACTCATAATTCACAAATATATGACCCATGTCGTGTCGGGGTCGGGGTGTCGGGGGTGTCATGTCGGGGTCGGGTGTCGAGGGTGTCATGTCGGGGTCGGGTTGTCGGGGGTGTCGTGTCGGGGTAGGGGTGCTGTGTTGGGGTCGGGGGTGTCATGTCGGGGGTCGAGATGTCGGTGGTGTCGTGTCGGGGTCGACCCTTGACTCCTTTTCCCCTCGATCCTCGACCCCTTGACCACTCGGCGACCCTCTTTTCCCTCGGCGACCCTCTTTTTCTACTTTTCCTACTTCTTTTTTTCATCTTCTACTTCTACTTCTTTTTTTCATCTTCTTCTTCCTTCTTCTTCTTCTTCTTCTTCTTCTTCTACTACTACTACTACTTATTGTTCTTTCTTTTTCATCTTCTTCTTCTTCCTCTTCTTCTTCTTCCTCCTCTTATTCTTTTACTTCTTTTTTCATCTTTCTTGTTTATTCTTAAAAAACAGAAAAAAACTAAACTAAACCAAACCAAATCTAGGGGTGTCGGGGGTGTCGGCGGTGTCGGGGGTGTCGTGTCGGGGTCGGGGTGTTGAGGGTGTCGTGTCGGGGTAGGGGTGTTGTGTCGTGGTCGGGGGTGTCATGTCGGGGTGTCGAGGTGTCGTGTCAGGGGTTGGGGTGTCGTGTCGGGGTCGGGTGTCGGGGGTGTTGTGTCAGGGTCGGGGTGTCAGGGTGTCGTGTCGGGGTAGGGGTGCTGTGTCGGGGTCGGGGGTGTCGTGTCAGGGTGTCGGGGTGTCATGTCGGGTGTCGGGTTGTCGGTGGTGTCATGTTGGGGTCGACCCTCGACTCCTTTTCCCCTCGATCCTCGACCCTCGACAATCTAAATAAACATAAACTAAATCTAAAAAATAGAAAAAAAACTGGAAAAAAAACTGAAAAACTCACCTTAGGGTTTAGGCGACGGTGCGGCTCCACCGCAGGGTGGGGCGGGCTGGCGCGGCTCGGGTGGCAAGGCGGGGCGGCGCGGCACGGCTCCGGCGGTGGGGCAGGGAGGCATGGCACGGCTCCAGCGGTGGGGCGGGGCAGCACGGCCACCGCGGCTTGCGTCCGCTAGGAGGGGCGGCCAAGGCGGGCGGGCGACCGGCGATGGGGCGGGCTCCGGGGGGCGGGGCTGTCCGGTGGCGGCGGGGGCTCCGGGGGTGGCGCGGGGGGCAGCGGCTTCGGCACGAAGCGGCACGCGCGGGTAAGGTGAGGGGAGAGAGAGGGGGTGGGGCGACGGGGCGGGCTCGAAGGGGCGGGCTCGAAGGGGCGGGGCTGGCCGGCGGCGGCGGCGGGGGGCCTCCAAGGGGTAGCGCGGGGCGGCGGCGGCTCGGGCGCGGGCGACGGCACGGGTGAGGTGAGGGGAGAGAGGTGTGGGGCGCGAGGGATTAGGTAGGTTAAATCTCTTTGTCGTCTGCAGACGGCAAAGAGACTAGCTAGTGGGTGGGGCCGGGGGGAACGGACGTTACTTCTTTGCCGTCTGTTAGCAGACGGCAAAGAAGCTTTGCCGTCCGCTAGCAGACGGCAAAGAAAGTGTCCGTTAGCTAATACCCGTTAGTGGGCCACCCTTCCTCTCTGTCATCTGCTAGCTGACGGCAAAGCTTCTTTGCCGTCGGCCAGTAGACGGCAAAGAACCGACTAATGGCAAAGAGCTTCTTTGTCGTCAGCTAGTTCTTTGTCGTCCGTTTTCTGGAAACGAATGGCAAGAGCTTCTTTACCGTCCGCCAGCTGATGGCAAAGAACTAGCAGACGACAAATTTGTTGTTTCCAGTAGTGAATGCGGAATGGACAATACTTACCATACCATGAGATCACTTGATCCCACTTGGTACATCTTCTACACTTTGTGTGTTGATCAACTTGAATCACTCTTTGTACTAAGTCTTGATCAATCTTGACTCTTATATACTATGACCAATTTTCGGATAAATCCTCGAATACCACCTTGGTCATCACATAAACTCCTTCAAACCAACAAATAGACTCCAATAAGTTTCTATGGACAAATCCTTCGAATATAAATCAAGACAACCATTAGTTCATAGAGAATGTCATCAATTACCAAAGCAACACATGAGGGCACCATGCTCTTCCACCATTCTAGGCCCTATATATCCTCCTTCCGTTTGTAAGCCAATGGTGGATGTGGTGTCCAACTGATCAAAATGACCTATTCCTAGTCAATTACAAAGTGATGACCTCGACGTGAGGCAGGCAACGACCAACAACATACTCATCGGCCCAGTTTCGAGTGAAACAGGTGTGTATCACAGGGCCGCAACAAGGCCAGTTTGGTACCCATGCGGTGAGGTTTCTTCGGCTGACTATTAAGGAGTTTCCATTAACCAAGTGACAATGCATCTAAATGAATCGAACATATGATTAAGTGATATACGGTATACATAGGTTAGGAATATGATATTTTTCATTCATGGTTTCTACAGGTTTAATTGATTCCCATCTTGAATAGTATAACAAGCCATGATCTAATAGATGCCTTTCACTCTTACTTTTTATGAGATTTTTCAATCTTTTATACATGGTCAAATAAATAGACCATATGGTTATATGTACCATCTTTGCATGATGTTGCATGTATATGCAGGTACGGAATAGTAATCCTCTCTTTGCTTAGTCCCCTGCATGTAATCATATGATCCTCATGATCTCCAAGATTACCTCAGAACATCATCCATGCATCATACAAAATTAGTAAATTAGATATAAGATTTTTTTTCCTAATAAACAAACTTGTGGTTTCAGTACATATCTTTATGAAAAAAATTGAATTACATATGAAGCCACTGGTGATCCATACTCTATTCCTTATGATGGGTTAATAATCCATGGGCTATAGATACAAAAATTTAAATGTAAATAAAAAAGGAGCAAAGAGCTTTTTCATTCAGGTATTGATACAGACAATTGTTGGGCAACCTCCTTGAACCTGAAACTGGAAAAAGAAATTACGGTAGTGGGTCAGGTAGTTTGGGGAAGTTGTTTTCTCATCCGCACGAGGGAGTTGTGTTTCTCGTCCATAAAATGACACAACATCATTAGTGTAAATCGATGGGTTAGTGGCGTTCAACTTTCATTTTCGTTGGTGCTCAACATTTAAATATTTTAGACCATTAGATGTTGTGGTTAGACGGTTGATATGCTAAGTTGGATCTTACTTATCATACTTTTATAGGGGTAGTAGATAGATGGAATAGTTACATCAGCAAATACAAATGGCATGATAAACCCGATGGATCACCATCGCATAGAATAATGGAATATGAATTAAAAAGCATGCCTGGCTAAATTATGAGCCACCTTATTTGCATTCCTTGGACTTATGTGTCGCATAACCTCTACGTCGCCTGCAACCAAAATTTAGCACGGCAACATGCACATTATGATTTAGGCATTACTCGGAACAGATCCTACAATAATTTTTATAAGCACTAGGAAAAGACCTTACAATAAATTCTATGAGCACTAGCATAATGTTCGTGCATCACTACGGGGTCATAAACAAGACAAAGGTTTAGGCCACCCACTTAGATAGTGTTTAAAAGACATTAGTGCCTTGCAACCTTTGCACGATTCACAACTAAAAAGAGGGCAAAATACAATAAGCAGGATTAGTGTAAACAAATCTTAAATGGTCGTGGTAAGTCCTTTGCAAGATTTAAATTGAGTTCAAATTTTAAAATATGGGAGCATGGACATTAGTAAGTTGATTGCATTTTTGGGATATCCACCTTATATGAGCTGTGAGGATATGAAAAATTGGAGCCTTTTATGTAGCCAAACATGTGGCAAAACCCACTACCCGTTCCGATTATGGCCTAGGGTCATTTTGGTCTCTACATGAGAGGGGAGGGGTGTTTATCCCACCATCCAACAGTCACCAACACAAGTAATTACAATCAGGTTAGCCTCCATTCTCCATTACAGAGGAAGAATAGAAAACTAAGAGAGTAAAGCAATGAAAGGAAGAATGGAGGAAAAGCTTACAAGCAAGCAAAAGGAGCTCCTCCCAAGGTTGTAATGGTTTATATCCACTACCCTGTGTCGTTCAATCTATGATTCCACCATCTTTGATGGGATTACTTCAAATTTTCAATCCCAAGCTATTGAGCCCTAAATCTTGTTATTGCCATCTATGATTGAGAGATCTTGATGTATGCGAGCCTCTAATGCTATCTAGAGAATAGCATGTTGAATCCCACATTTTATTATAGTGAAAGAATATTTAGATGGCTTTGGCCCATGGTTTTCCCTCAACTTCGGAGTTATTTGTGTAGAGATATACTGGTGTTCATATCTAGTGATTTTATTTCATTGTTTTGCGTATTTTTACTTAGCATCATACACCTCTGACATGGATGTTTGAGGTATAGCACTATGATATGTCTCCAACATATCTATAATTTATGAAGTATTCATGTCATGTTTACAATAATTCTATATGATTTTGGTATGATTTTATGAGAACTAACCCGGACTTACGCTGTTTTCAACAGAACTACTGTGGTGTTGTTTTTGTGCAGAAACAAAAGTTCTCAGAATGAGCTGAAAATTTATGGAGAATATTTTTTGAAAATATAAAAAATACTGGAGTGAAGAGTCACCGGAGAGGAAGCTCGAGGAAGCCACAAGCCATAGGGGTGCCCCCCCAAGGGCGCGCCCCCTGGCTTGTGACTTCCTTGGGAACCTTCTGGATGTGGGACCAACGCCAATAATTCCTATAAATACTAAAAAAACCACAAAGAAACCTAGATCAGGAGTTCCACCCCACAAGCCTCTAGAGCCAAAAAAACCAATTGGGAGCCTGTTCTGGCACCCTGTCGGAGGGGGAAACCATGACCGGAGGCCATCTTCATCATCTCGTCGCTCTCCGTGATGAGGAGGGAGAAGTTCACCCTCGGGGCTAAGGGTATGTACCAGTAGCTATGTGTTTGATCTCTCTCTCTCGTGTTATTGAGATGGCACGATCTTGATGTACCGCAAGCTTTATTGATATAGATTGAATCATATGGAGTTTCCCCTCTCTATCTTCTTGTGATGTATTGAGTTTTCCCTTTGAAGTTTTCTTATCGGGTTGAGTCTTTACGGATTTGAAAACACCTGATGTATGTCTTGCGATGGGATATCCGTGGTGACAATGGGATGTTCTATTGATCCACTTGATGTATGTTTTGGTGATCAACTTGCAGATTCCGTGACCTTGGGAATCTATGCATAAGGGTTGGCATAAGTTTTTTTCTTGACTTTCCGATAGAAACTTTGGGGCACTCTTTGAAGTTCTTTGTGTTGTATTGAACATGATGAATCTGAAATTATGTGATGCATATTGTATAATCAGGCCCATGGGTACTTGTGGTGACATTGGAGTATCTAGGTGACATTAAGGTTTTGGTTGATGTGTATCTTAAGGTGTTGTTTTAGTACGAACTCTAGGGTTGTTTGTGACACTTATAGGGATAGCTCATAGGATTGATCGAAAAAGATAACTTTGAGTTGGTTTCGTACCCTACAATAATTTCTTCGTTAGTTCTCCGCTATTTGTGACTTTGGAGTGAACTCTTTGTCACAAAAGTGGTATTTACATATGATTCAACTATGTCAATATTGTTGAGAGAAATTGCACTAGTGAAAATATGGACCCTGGGCCTTGTTTCCAAGCATTTATACAACATTTTGCTCGCTGATTACTATTTGTTACCTTGCTTTTTTATATTTTCAGATTACAAAAACCTATACCTACCATCCATATTACACTTGTATCACCATCTCTTCGCCGAACTAGTGCACCTATACAATTTACCATTGTATTGGGTATGTTGGGGACACAAGAGACTCTTTGTTATTTGGTTGCAGGGTTGTTTGAGAGAGACCATCTTCATCCTACACCTCCCACAGATTGATAAACCTTAGGTCATCCACTTGAGGGAAAATTGCCACTGTCCTACAAAACTCTGCACTTGGAGGCCCAACACGAGTGTACAAGAAGAAGGTTGTGTAGTAGACATCAAGCTCTTTTCTGGCGCCATTGCCGGGGAGGTGAGTGCTTGAAGGTATATATTTAGATCTTGCAATTGAATCTTTTAGTTCCTTATTTTATCACGAGTTTAGACTATAAAAGGAAAACTACAAAAAAAGTATGGAATTAAGGTTGCCTGATATGCTTCATCTTTTCAATGTCTTTCATGAAAATGATGGAAAGGAAAATTGTGCTCAAGTGTTATAAGAAGAAGTTATTAAAATGTTTGGCACTAAATCTTTGAGTGATGAGCATTATTGCAATGTTGTTAGTATGAATTATTTGAATATCCATAGTACTAATGCTGATTGCACTAGTCATGATAAAAATATTTCTTATAAGCATGTCAATTTATGTGGAGTGCATAAAGTTTGTCAAGACATGCCTAAAAGGGAAGATAGATTTCGTAAGAGGCATAAGTATTTAGAAACTAAATGATTGCAAGAGAGGCTATATGTTTGTGCTGAAAGACTTAATAATTCTCGCTGTCCTTGTGAACTTTGCAATGAAAGTGGTCATTTTAATTTCCAATGTGAATTATTTCATGACCGAATTGTGTCCAAAAATTATGATAACTTCATTACCCTTGAGCATCATAATGAACTTAGTCTATTCTTGGGTATGAAGAAATGAAACATGAAACTAAGGATGTTCCAGCTTGGGTTCTCATGAAAATGATTGATTTTGATATAAATGAAATCTATATGTATTCGTGGTAAATTGCATTGAGAATCCTTATATTGCCAATTACTTAAATACAAGAAAACAAATAGAAGAGGAAGAGAATACTAATGAAGTGGAAGAGGTTTCCTAATATCCTCCTATTTTTTCTTATGATAAATCAGGTAATGAGGAGAAGCTTTTTATTCAACCAACCTCTTCAAAAAGAATTTTGGGGGAATTAAATAAAGCTACACATAATGTGGTGAAGAATAAGAAAAGAAGTAAAAGTAAAGGTAAAGAGGTATCTCTCCCAAATAATGTTGCTCCCATTATTGATAGGCCTCATGAGAATGAATCAAAAATAGTTGTGGAAGATGATACACTTGAGGATGATTTTGTTATGCCTATTGCTTGTTGTGATAATTATGATTGGGAAGATAATTATAATTCTTATAATCTTGAAAATATTTATGGCACCAACTTGGAGGAGGATGATAATAATTGCTATACTATTGGTGCTATTCATACCATTAATGATGAGAGTGATTATGTTTATGATATACAAAGCCACAAGCTTGGGGATGCTATGTTTGATGAAAAAGACATGTTTGAGAATTTATTTGCTGAAATTAATGTTTTTCCCAAGCTTGGTGATGCTATGCTTAATGAATATGATCTTTTTATTCCCCCTACTTTGAATGATCAAATTTGTTATTTGCATGCCTCCTACTTATGATGATTATTGTGATGATACTTATGCAATGCAATAGAGTGATGATTACTATTATGATACTTGTAATAATTATGAATATCATTTTACTAAATATTACTCTTTTAGTGTGTAACCAATTTGTAGTATTCAAGTCTTTTATGATACTCCCACTATTAGTCATGAGAAGAAATTTGCTTCTGTGGAGAGTACTAAAATTTCTATGCTTATAGATCATGAAAAGAATGCTTTATGTGCTGGTTATAATGTGGAATTACTTCATGATGATACTAAAAATTATTATGAGGTAGGGAACATATGCTTATAGGAATTGCAATAATATCAAGTTTCCTCTCTATGTGTTCAAATTCTTGAAGATATGCTTGTTTTCCCTTCCTATGCTAGATGATTCTTGCTCCCATAAATTTTTTGCTCACAAAATCCCTATGCATAGGAAGAGGTTAGACTTAAATGTGCTTGTCATGAGATTTATGATGCTCTTTTTCATGTTTTAATTTTTATTCCTATGTGAGCATCATCGAAATCATCATGGATAGCTAAGAGGCATTAAAGAAAAGCGCTTGTTGGGAGACAACCCAACACTTTTACCTTCTGTTTTGATGTGTTCACATGATTAATATACTGTATTAATCATGTTTTGTGTCTTTTATTTCAATAAAGTGTGAAGTAAAGCCTTTGGGATAGTGTGGATACTTGCTTGTTTGATTCTGTGCAAAAACAGAAAGTTCTGCGTTCAGTATATAAATTATCTGATTTTACTGGAGAATCAAACAATTATGAATTTTTTACACAAAATTTATATGAAAATTACTTAAGTTTTCCAAAGTTTTTAGAATTTTTAGAGTCACGGAAGTTTCAGGATCATTTAGATCTTTACAGATTGTTCTGTTTTCGACAGATTCTGTTTTGCATAAATAGTTTGCTTGTTTTAAGTGTTCCTATAGCTTATATTGAGTAATATAAATTTTGGGAATGATTTAATACAGTAGTTATAATGTGGTAACAATTATTAATCTTTTCTTGACAGTACCTAAGTGAATGATTTATCTTTACTACACTAACCCTTCTCGCAAAGTTTCGTTAAGTTTTGTGTGATTGAAGTTTTGAAGTTCTGGGTGAGACACCGATATGAGGAGAATAAGGAGTGAAAAGAACCTAATATTGGTGATGCCCAAGTCACCCCCTAGTTAATATCCAAGGAAGACTCAAGCGCCTAAGCATGGGGATGCCTCGAAAGGCATCCCCTCTTTCGTCTTCAACACTATTGGTATATCTCACTTGGGGCTATATTTTTATTCGTCACATAATATGAGTTTTTCTTGGAGCATCATTTTATTTTTTTTCTATGTTAGTTGTTATTTATAATCTTGTTTTTCAATAAAAATTTCCAAGAATTGCCTTAGGATGCTTGCATTGCATGTTCTGATATGTGATGGGTAAAAACAGAAACTTCTGTTGTAGTGTTTGAATTTTCATATTTTACTAGAACGGGGAAAGTTTCTGAAATTTTTAAAAAGTGTTTTAATATAAATTTATTATCCTGTCCTAAATTTTAAGAATTGTTTGGGTTATATTAGTACACTGTTTTCATAAATTGCTACAGACTGTTCTCATTGGACAGATTGCTATCATAGTTTTGTTATCTACTTATCCTATAGTTTCCATAGCCTATATTTGTAGATATAAATTGAGGGAATGTTAGTATACACTACCTAATTTTTGAAAATTATTTTTCAAATTGTCTTGGCACTACATAAAGACTTGATTTATTATTATGTGTACTAACCTATCTCACGAGTTCTTTTTGAGTTTTGTGTGGTTGAAGTTTTTGAGAATAGGTGAAACCATGGTATGAGAGGATTGAAAGAGATAAAAAATATCAATCTTGGGGGTGCCCAAGGAACCCCAAGTAAATATTTCAAGCAGTCTCAACCATCTAAGATTGGGGATGCTACACATCCCACCTCTCTTCTTCAATAATTATCGGTTAGCCTATGTTGAGCCTAAATTTTAATTTGTTCACATGATGCATGCTATTCTTGGAGTGCTATTTTTATTTTGCTTGATGTGTAAATAAAAAATTCAGATATGAAAATCTTTATTGATTTAGAGAGAGAGAGAGAGAAAGTCCTCACATATCTACTTAATTTTTTGACTACTCATTGATCTTCACTTATATGTTTTGGAGTAGTTTTGTCATTTACTCTCGTGCTTCACTTATATCCTATGAGTAAATGGTTGAATGAATTGAATATCATAAATATGAAATTATATATGTTTTATATGCTTATCCCATGGGGAGTAATGACTTCATATATAAGAATTATAGGTGGTAAAATTTATCGAAAGTTAGCAAACACCGCATTGGTCAATTGAACCATTCATGAAAGAATATTGAAGGAAGAGAGATTTCACATATAAATATAATATATTGGAAATCTTATATGATTGTCATTACCCATTAATTATTTTCAAACTTGAGAAAATTAGTTGAACTTGGACAAGTAAGACAACGTAATGAGTTATGGTTGCTTGCTTCCACCTCATACTAGCCAAAACTTCTGCACCAAGTGGAAATACTACTTGTGCATCCAAACACCCTTAAACCCAAAGTTGTTACATACGAGTCCACCATACCTACCTATATGCGGTATTTACCTGCCGTTCCAAGTAAATTTGCATGTGCCAGACTTTAAACCTTCAAATAATATTTTGTTTTGTATGCCCGAATCACTCATATAATGACTAGGGGTTGTCAGTATCTTCTATGCTAGGTGGGTTATTCTCACGATATGTGTTGATTCACTATCATTTATGAGAAAGTGGCTGGTACTAGGGATTCCCAATCCCGAAATCAAAGAAAAAAAATGCAAATAATTAAACAAAAATCCCCCAGGAATGTTGTTGGTATGGACGGTATCCGTTGATTCGGCTAGCCGAGTGTGATTGATTGGTGGAGGGGGAGTAAAAACTTTACCATTCTGTTTGGGAACCGCCTATAATGTATCTAGCATGGAAGATATCGAGATCTCTCGGTTGTTATGGTGACAATGAAAGCATACTGCCCAAAATTATTACTCATCTCTGTTTTAAAAGCTCGAGCTCTCGCACCTCTGTAAATCAATGCTTCCCTCTGCGAAGGGCCTATCTTTTACTTTCATGTACTTACCTTTATGCAAGAGTCATGGTGATCTTCACCACATCCTACATTTCGCCTTTTTCTCTTGACAAGTGTCATGTGTTGGGGAAGATCCAAGCATATATGGCCATTCAAATATATTTGATCACGAATTATTATTGTTGACAATTACCTATATGATAAATAAGTTGGGTGGCGAAACTTTAAGCCCCTATATTTCTTTGTGTTCAACGGATGCCATTTGCTCCAAAAATATGCTTTGAGTGCTAGTAATCATGGAAGACTATATGATAATTGAGTATGTGGAATTTGCTAAATCAAAGCTCTTACATAGACCCTTCCTGAAAATAAGATGAATTGCAATTGTTTGGTGACTGAAAGCATAGTTTGTTAGTCTATACTTTAACTTGTGGATAGCTTGTTATTTCATCATCAAGGTTTATGAGATGAGATATTGTTTATGGTTTATATTGATGCTATAAAAAGTGATTGGAATTATCACTTGCTAGCATCCACACTTCATAAATTATTTCTTTTATCATTTACCTACTCGAGGACGAGCGGGAATTAAGCTTGGCGATGTTGATAGGTCTCCAACGTATCTATAATTTATGAAGTATTCATGCCATGTTTACAATAATTCTATATGATTTTATTAGAACTAACCCGGACTGACGTTGTTTTCAGCAGAACTACCGTGGTGTTGTTTTTGTGCAGAAATAAAAGTTCTCGGAATGAGCTGAAAATTTACGGAGAATATTTTTGGAAAATATAAAAAATACTGGAGCAAAGAGTCACCGCAGGGGAAGGCCGAGGAAGCCACAAGCCACAGGGGCACCCCCCCCTAGGGCGCGTCCCCCTGGCTTGTGACTTCCTCGGGAACCTTCTGGACGTGGGATCGATGCCAAAAATTCCTATAAATACAAAAAAATAGAAAGAAACCTAGATCGGGAGTTTCGCCGCCGCAAGCCTTCAGAGCCATGAAAAACCAATCGGGGGCCCATTCCGGCACCGTGTTGGAGGGGAAAACCATCACCGGAGGCCATCTTCATCATCACGTCGCTCTCCATGATGAGGAGGGATTAGTTCACCCTCGGGCTGAGGGTATGTACCAGTAGCTATGTGTTTGATGTCTCTCTCTCGTGTTCTTGATATGGCACGATCTTGATGTACTGCGAGCTTTATTTATATAGATTGAATCATATGAAGTTTTCTCCTCTCTATCTTCTTGTGATGAATTGAGTTCTCCCTTTGAAGTTTTCTTATCGGATTGAGTCTTTAAGGATTTGAAAACACTTGATGTATGTCTTGCAATGGGATATCCATGGTGACAATGGGATGTTCTATTGATCCACTTGATGTATGTTTTGGTGATCAACTTGCGGGTTCCGTGACCTTGGGAATCTATGCATAAGGGTTGGCACACGTTTTTTTCTTGACTTTCCGGTAGAAACTTTGGGGCACTCTTTGAAGTTCTTTGTGTTGGATTGAACATGATGAATCTGAAAATATGTGATGCATATCGTATAATCAAGCCCATGAGTACTTTTGGTGACATTGGAGTATCTAGGTGACATTAGGGTTTTTGGTTGATGTGTATCTTAAGGTGTTATTTTAGTACGAACTCTAGGGCTCTTTGTGACACTTATAGGGATAGCTCATAAGATTGATCGGAAAGATAACTTTGAGGTGGTTTCATATCCTAGAATAATTTCTTCATTAGTTCTCCACTATTTGTGACTTTGGAGTGAACTCTTTGTCGCACGAGAGGTATTTACATATGATTCAACTATGTCAATGTTGTTGAGAGAAATTGTACTTGTGAAAGTATGGTCCCTAGGCCTTGTTTCCAAGCATTTATACAACGTTTTGCTCGTTGTTTACTATTTGTTACCTTTCTGTTTTTATATTTTCAGATTGCAAAAACCTATATCTACCATCCATATTACACTTGTATCACCATCTCTTCGCCGAATTAGTGCACCTATACAATTTACCATTGTATTGGGTGTGTTGGGGACACAAGAGACTCTTTGTTATTTGGTTGCAGGTTTGTTTGAGAGAGACCATCTCCATCCTACACCTCCCATGGATTGATAAACCTTAGGTCATCCACTTGAGGGAAACTTGCCATTGTCCTACAAAACTCTGCGCTTGGAGGCCTAACACGAGTCTACAAGAAGAAGGTTGCATAGTAGACATCACACTGCAGGGAAAGTGAAGTTGCATCCTAAGCATTGGCTAATGAAGCTTACTCTATATTGTCCTAAGTTTTGACTTGCACAACTTACTCCATATAGTCCAAAGTTTTGAGTTCCATGACTAAGAAACAATCCATGAGTTATTTGCCTACATGTGGTGTTGAAGTTACTTTATTCTCGCTGTAATGTTTGAGATCACCGTTAAGCATGCGCCAATTTCCAACATAGTGTATGATACTAAATCCGTAGTGTATCTTATATTGCCTCTTTAATTATTTTGCCTGGCACATAGTAGCACACAATTTATTATGACACTAGTATCTTCTATTTTCCCAATTGATACTATGACATGTCATCAATATGGATGGTTGACATTGCATGAGGTTGCATGATACTACCCGTGATACCCCATAATGGGAGGTCCAAAATAGTAGTGTATGTGTTTATTTATGTTAGGTCCCACATGTGAGGAAAATACAATTATTTATATATTTTTTTGAAGGTTGTGGGAAGGAGTGCATTTGTTTATTGTGAAGGTTGTTGCATGTGAACTCACCATCAACTCCAACCTTTATAAGTAGAAAGGATATAAATATATTTAGAAGTTATTTTTTTGGGAAATGCATTTACATGGTTATTTTGAAGTTACAAAAGGAAACAAAAAAATATTGTAAAGGATCCGAGCTTCGAGGGTTTAGAAGTTTTTTGTTCAATCGGAGTGTGTGTAATAAGAGTGGGAACTTCCTTGAGATTTCTTTACCATTGCCATACTTGGATTCTAATAATTAAAGTTTGAGCATTTTTCCGCCCTTAAAAATCTCATCACTCCAATGTAATGATCTCCATCTTGAAGGGTTTGTTGATCTTCTGTTTTATTGTGAATTTAGCTTTATGGCTAATTCCCATGAGGTTATGTGGAATAATACATGATAGCCCCACTCGTCATTCTTTTTTTTGGAAAAGTGAGCATCCATGTCACTTTTTGTTAAAGAAACCATCAAATTTACAACCATGCAAATATGAAAACAAAAAGGAAAAGTTCAGAGAGCAAAATAAAAGCAACATCAGATATAGGGTGACATTACTCCCAGACTTTGCCTGCACTAAAGTCTACTGACATCATTACAACAAGCACATCCGGAACCCAACTTCAAACTGAGAGTTCAAACTTCAGCCAAACATAACACCAAATTCTTTTTTAATCTCACAATGGAGCCTCACGCAGCACAACATCTGCCACTCATGGTTGTGCTCTCTTTTATTCTTTGTGTGGTGCCTGCAACAACCCTTTCCCCCTTCTCCTAGGTGTTTCACTCTGGTCCTCTCCCTGTCGTTGTCATATGTTTTCATTACAAGCAAAGAAATCAAGATGTGATAGTGTAGAGTTTTCTTCACAACATGTTTACACACAATATTTTTTTCACTTTTTAACAAGTTGTCAGAGCCGCCTCCGTGATCTCATGTGTGAAATTTCTCGTCCACACAATGGTTCTTCCATGCGCCCTACCTTGCTTTTTAGAGAAAGGAAATATATTAATATTGCGGAGATACCAAATACACTTAGTCTTCGCAACAATGAAATGTCCTAAATACATTATGGATGCACACAACCAAAAAACAAAAAGAAGAAGTAAAGAAAAACAAAATATTTCGCTACAGTTGAGGGAGTCCTGGGTTAAGGGGTCCTCAGATAACCGGCCTATTTTTTATGGGCCGGACTATACATGGACGCAAAGCAAGCGTCGGATGATCAAAGACCACCTACACCAGATGGAAGCTTCGAGGAGCCATGACGTATTCTCCAAGTTATTAGCTGTAATTAGGCATGTTTATCTCTTAGACATGTAACCGACCATGTGTAAACCCAGGGCACCCTTGGCGTTTATATAAGCCGGAGGGTTTAGGGGTATAGAGAGGACAACGCATTTAGGGTTAGCTATTCGATCTCGAGGTAAATCAACTCTGTAACCCCCCACATCATCAATACAACCAAGCAGGACGTAGGGTATTACCTCCATAGGAGGGCCCAAACCTGGGTAAATCCGTGTCCCCTTTGTCTCCTATTACTGTCGATTCTAGTCTCATAGTTCGGGACCCCCTACCTGAGATCCGTCAGTTTTGACACTGACATTGGTGCTTTCATTGAGAGTTCCTCTGTGAGTGCCGAAGGAATTGATGGCTCACCTCGTCACAAGTAGTGAGATCTGCATCGAGGGGACTCTCGCCCCCGATCAGAGTCTCACCGGCAACGTCATCCTGTCGCATGCCAGCCCGTTCAGCCATCATGGCTAGACCGGGAGCTTTCCCCCCAATCAGAGTATCAGGTTCGAAACCTTGGAGTTCAAGGCTGATTCATGGGGAACGCTTCTTCCAATGGAACCCTCAACTTCCAAAGAAAAACCTGTAAGTCCGGACACTTTGACACCCAAGACATCAGGTCCCATGGTGGTACGGAACACAGGTCCCCTTCGGCATAACTCTGGAACCGCCATGCCACCCGATGAATCCACTTGTATCAGCGATACACAGCTGGCCATCACCGCGTTCTTAACCGAGTTGTTCAATCGGATTGAAGTTATGCGTATATCATATGACCAGGTTCCGATCAATGATCGGCTCGGGATCAGACCCGATGACAAGGAGATTCATGTCCCTCTATTCACCCACCTTGTCGCTACCATCGAGTGTCCAGCTACGGATTCTTCCTGACAGCTAGAATTAAAAAACCATCTATACTTCAGTCCTCGGTCACCAAGACTATGTCGGTGAACCAGAGGCAGGGAATCATTCTAAAGACGGACCATCACCGGTCTGGAATCCTCCGCACGATTTGGAATCGTTGCGGCATGGAATTAAAAAAATTCCCACCCACCGCCCAAGACGACCATCCAAGTATCGCACCAAAGCCCGTGTCTTCGGACTTTCGAGATATCAAGAAACTACAAGGAGAATCAGTCCACCACTTTTCGGCCAGACTCCTACTCACTAGGAGCAGAGTAAAAGGTCTTAGTGACCAAGATATAACCGCAATTTTCATTCGCAATTGCCATGATGAAGGGATTCTCAATTCCCTGGCCCGCCGACGCATAAGTGACTTTTTGGAGTTATCCGAATTGGTACAAAAGTATTGTGCCATGGAGAGTGTCTGGCAATCTGAGCAGTTGTTCTCGGAACCAATTTTCTCCGAACACCCTAGAGGAGCTCGGAAAAAGAGGATACCTCCAAATCGGCCAGCCAAGTTCGAACCCGTCAAAAAAAAAGAAACAAGCCCCTTTCAGGGACCGGCACTGTCCTCAACGGACTTTTGGATAAACCTTGCCCCATACATTCCATGTTGTTAAACAAGAACCCAACTCACAGCCTTCGAGCTTGCTGGGTCATCAGGCAAGTCGCAAAAAGCAGCGAGGCCATCCTCTAAACACCTTTGTCGAGTAGGCGCTCTCCTTTGTCACCCGGGTTCAATGCCGAAGTCCTGGTCGTCTATGAGACCTTCCCCTCGAGGAACAAGCATAAAAGAGCTCTTAGGGAGCACAAGCAAGTCTACCACATGGCAGCCACTAGCCCATGGGCAGACATACCAATTACTTTCAGGAACACTAACCAGCCACCCATTCTTCCCGGTCACTGACCGACCGCTCTAGTCTTGAATCCCATCATTGATGGATACATGCTACATAAAGTGATAATGGACGGCGACAGTGGTCTTAACCTCATATACGAGGCCACTCTAGAAAAAATGTAGTTTGACCGATCTCGCATCGAACATAGCAACACAACCTTTCGGGGAATTATCCCAGGGAAAGAGGCACGTTGTTCTAGATGTATCATCCTAGACGTTGTGTTCGGCACGCCCAAAAACTACCGATCTAAAGAACTTCTCTTCCACAGCGTCCCCTTCCCAAGTGGCTATCATGCGCCATTGGGATGTGACGTCTTTACAAAGTTCCAGGCTATACCCCCATTTACGGGTATATGAAACTCAAAATGCCAGGACCAAATAGAGTGATCACGATTGCCAGTGATCCAAATATAGCGCTTCGGTCCGAAAGCAAAACGGCAGCGCTCGCCCTCGAGGCATTAGTGGAAACTTTTGCCGCTGAAGAGTTGACCGCCTTACGATCGACGGTTAATAAGGACGATGTGATCCATAGCAAAAGGCCCAAGTCCACGTCCTTTAAACCCGCAGAGGAAATCGTTAAATTTCAGGAACATCCAATGAACCCCAATAAGACAGCGTCCATCATAGCCCAACTCGATCCCCTCGTGGACGAGGCACTGCGGAATTTCCTCTGCGAGAATTGGGACATTATCGCCTGGCATCCTTCCGATATGCCTGGAATCCCACGTCGCCTCGCCGAAAACAGCTTAAACATCATCCCAGTCTTTAATCCCATGAAACAAACTCTATGCTGCTTCTCTGAGCCCAAATGTCAAGCCATGGGTGAAGAATTAGCTAAACTGCTCGAGGTCGGATTTATTCGGGATATTAAACACCCTGAGTGGCTAGCGAACCTGGTGATGGTACCTAAGAAAGACAAGTCCTGGCGGCTGTGTGTCGACTTCAAACACCTCAACAAGGCATGCCCGAAGGACCCTTTCCCCTTACCACGCATAGACCAGATCATTGACGCCACAGCCGGACACGATTTGTTGTGTTTCCTCGATGCTTACTCCGGATACCATCACATTAAAATGAAGGAATCCGCTCAAGCAACAACTGCATTCGTCACCCCCTACGGGCCATTCTGCTTCAACACGATGCCTTTCGGCCTAAAAAATGCCAGAGCCACATACCAGCGCATGATCCAAACATGTCTCGCGACACAGGTTGGTAAGACTGTCGAGGCATATGTGGATGATGTGGTGATCAAAACCAAACACGTCGACCAGTTGATCAACGACTTATGGAAAACCTTCGCTAGTCTACGCGAATATGATACACGGCTCAATCCGGAAAAATTTGTATTCGGAGTTCCCTCTGGTAAGCTGCTTGGATTCATCATCTCCCATACAGGAATAGAGGCAAATCCAGCTAAAATTCATGCTCTATCAGAACTTGCAATCCCCACAGAGCTTAAGCATGTCCAAAAGCTAGCCGGGTGCGTAGCGGCGTTAAGCCGCTTTATCTCCCGCCTCGGAGAAAAGGCTTTGCTGCTCTATAAGTTGCTGAAACGGACCAACAATTTCGAATGGACCAATGAGGCAGCAGCTGTGTTAGAAGAAATCAAAACACTACTGGCAACCAATCCCATACTCATGGCACCCGGCGCCAGTGAGCCCATGTTGTTATACATATCGGCCACCAACAAAGTCGTCAGTGCGATGCTCGTCGTTGAACGAGATGAGGAGCGACATAAATTCCGGACTCAGAAACCGGTATATTATGTGTCAGAAGTGCAAACGCAGTGCAAGTCCAGATAACCACATTACCAAAAAATAGCTTATACAGTATCCATGGCGTCGAGGAAACTCAGACACTACTTCCAGGAGTGTGCAGTAACAGTGGCATCGGAAGTCCCCTGAATGATATAATCAATAACAGGGACGCCACCGGTCGCATAGCCAAATGGGCCATTGATCTCCTTCCCTTTGAAATAACCTACAAGCCATGCCACGCCATTAAATCTCAGGTATTGGCGGACTTCCTGGCTGAATGGACAGAGGCCGAGATCCCCAAGGAATACAGTGCATACTCCCATTGGACAATGTACTTTGATGGATCCAAGACTTTGGCTGGTCTGGGGGCTGGAGTATTCTCACATCCCCCATAGGCGACAACATGGGATCCATGTTGCAAATCATGTATGTTGACTCCAACAATGCAGCCGAATATGAAGCTCTTCTTCATGGTCTTCGGATGGCGGTATCAATGGGAATACGATGGCAAGAGGTACGGCAATGGGGAGACTCAAACTTGGCCATATCCCAAATTAACGGCGAGTTCGACGCCAAAAATCCGAAGATGGCGAGGGGTTGGAATTCCGTCCTCAAGATATCTGTTCGGTTCGAGGGGTTGGAATTCCACCACGTCGCTCGCGACAACAACCAATCCGCTGACATACTAGCCTGTATGGGAGCCAAGTGCGATCCCGTCCTGAGAAACACCTTCCTAGAGCAGTTCTTTAAGCCCTCCATAGTGTGGCAGGATGACGATAATGGCGCTGGTCCGAATACGGCGGACAAAGTTGTTTCCCCCATAAACGAGCCAGACGATGGCATTATCGGCGGCTCCGCAATGACTGAAACACCCTCGGCTCACGAGGTAATGGTAGTAATAGCGCCATGGACTGAGCCCTTCCTCGCTTACCTTCTTCACAAGGAACTCCCCGATGATCAAACCGAGACGCGCCGCATAGTTCGGCGATCCAAGGCCTACAAGTACACGAGGGTGTGTTATACAAGAAAAGTACAACCGGAATATTACATCGGTGTATATCTGAGGAAGAAGGATGGGAGTTCCTCTCTGAAATCCACGCAGGCATGGGTGCGCATCACACCGCGGCAAGATCCCTTGTTAGCAAGGCCTTCCGAGCTGGTTTGTTTTCGCCTACAGCTCTGACGGACGCCCAGTCACTTGTTCAACATTGCGTAGGGTGTCAAATCTTTGCAAATCAAAGTCACATGCCCCCGACAACTCTTCGAACTATTCCGATCACCTGGCCTTTCGCGGCTTGGGGGTTGGACATGGTCGTACCCCTTAAAGGGGGAACCAAGAAAAATAAATACCTACTAGTCATGGTTGACAAATTCACCAAATGGATAGAAGCAAAGCCCGTTAAGTCGGCTAAATCCGGACCAGTGATCGACTTTATATCTAGCGTAGTACACCGTTACGGTGTCCCGCATAGTATAATAATGGATAATGGATCCAACTTCACGGCCCAAGAGGTCAAGGACTGGTGCACAAAAATGGGCATAAAGCTTGATTATGCGTGGGTCTATCATCTGCAAACCAATGGACATGTCGAGCGAGCAAACGGTCTCATTATGAGCGGCATCAAGCCATGTTTGGTCCGATCTCTTCACGAGTCCGACTATCATTGGGTGGAGGAACTCGACTCCGTTCTATGGGGCATGCGCACCACCCTGACAGATCAACGGGTTAGACACCATTCTTTATTGTCTATGGGGCAGAGGCAGTCCTCCCTTGCGATATTATTCACGACGCACCAAGAGTGCGCATGTACAAGGAAAAGGAGGCCAAGTTAGATCAGCAGGAAAACTTAGACGCCTTGGAGGGTGAGCGTGACATAGCTCTGGTTCGTTCCACTCTTTACCAACAGCAAGCTCGACGTTACCAAAATACGGAGGTCAGGGCAAAAGCATACAACATAGGTGAACTCGTCCTACGGTTCCCGGAGAAATAGAAGCATAAACTCAACCCCAAAAGGGAGGGTCCTTTCATCATCGACGAAGTACTCGTGGGAGGTGCCTATCGTCTGTGGAGTCCATCCGATAACCACCTTGAACCAAACCCATGGAACGTAGCTCGTCTTCGGCGCTTCTATGGATAAACCGGTGTCGTCTAAACTCCCCACATATTTTACTTTTTCCTCTTGTTATTTTTGCCTTTTTTTTCTTTTTCCCTTCCCATTTTGCTATTTGACAAGGCCAATTTCTTTTCTTATGCTATGTTTGTCTGAACCAATATTGTACTAAAGATTATCAGCATACACCGTAAAGTGTTAAATCCGAACACAACACATGGGGACTTCTTCTAGTAGCCAAACTTTTTACAAGTATTTGCTCATACTTACTAGGTGTACATGTTTCTTTTGTCATGTTCTAGCCATCATATGCATCAATTCGAACTAAGACTTTGTCAAGCTGGGTTGCCTCGCTCCTGTGATTACTCTCTACGTTCCCGATTGTTTGGCTAGAGAGTAAAGGGAGCACCTCTGCAATTGTTACGACCGGGTCATCCGGACACGTACCTCAGACGGGTGAAGCCAAAAGCTAGCTATCTTACATATACAATTGGTCGGCTATGACGAAAACACCTTATACGGCTCCGGTCGTTATTACCGTTGCTTCGGTCTTTTATTCCCAAAGAACAATTAGCCGCATACTGAAAGTATGCGGACTTCTATCTACAATTTTTGCAGAGCCCCGACGAAAGGTATCGATAGAGGTACTATTTTTCTCGGAAGATGTTTCTTACGCTATGCAGTAATATAACATATCTTTTTGTGTGCTTTCTGTCTGTTTGCACCACATGGCCGGATTGTCTGGTACCTTGAATACAGTTCGCTCTTTTGGAGGGACAAATAAGAAGGAACACTCCCGAGCTCTTTGCATGGGAGGGAGAAGTCGATGGCCGGTTAAGACAAAGTTTACAACACAGATTGTTTTACACACACGTACATATAAATTACATGTGCGGCTGTTGATCGAGATTGTCAGTTATGGTGTTAAGAGGACAGTCCACTTGCGAAAGACGGGTGGCAGGCATCACCTGGTCATACACTAGGTGGAGTGGCACTTCTTTTCCATCCGATCCCACGGGACCAACCTGCATCATATTCTTGGGGTTAAGTCCGATGAAACGGGTCTTGATCATTGCCCACGCTTCCCGTGCTCCCTCCCGGCAAGCTGACATCTTCCACAGCTCAAACCTATTTCAAGACCCCTTGAATCGATCCACGAGTGTGGCTAGCCCTTCAGGTGGCTCTTCGGCAAGCCATAGTGCCTTCACCATTCCTTTCATTGCTTTCTGCACGCGCTCGTGGAGAGAGGTCAGCTCCTTCAGTAGGTCCCCCTGGTATGATTCGATCTCCTCTTTAGGATGCCCGAATAGGAGGCCGTACATAAGGCAACAGCGTGGCTACCATTATTCCCTACATCATAAATATCTGCTGATAATAGAAATGTACTTACTGAACACGCCAATCTGAAGCTTTCAGTTTTCTTCTTGAGCTTGGGCCAGTTGAATCTTCAAACTCTTAATTTATTCGGCCTGCTTTTGTATAACAAGGCAGCCAGCCTGGTGCTAGGACTCGGCATACCTCTGAGAGTGTCGGGATTCCTCCAACTGCCTTTCCATGTGCCCTATTGATTCGGCTGCTAAACAGAATACGTGTGTCAGGCACTATGATACATTAAGATTAGCAGTAAATGCACACTCACCATGGGCCTCTCGCGTGAAGCTCTTTACTTGTACCTGTTCGGCCTTCATGGATTGTACTTCTGCAAGGCTCTCCTCGAGCTCCTTGGCCAATTGCTTAGACTGTTGCTTTGAGGCCTGCATCAGCAGTCAAACAGTGCAGAGATCCTTAATTCATTTGTTTCAAACCAAATTAAGGCTCGGGGCTACTAGGCTTACACAAACGTTCGAATTCTATAAAAATTGATCACTTTCCTGTATGTTGGTTGTTATCAACTTCATAGCTTCGCCGAACCCAGCTCGGGCGACACCAAGGTGCGCATCCGCCGAGCGTAGAGCGCCAAACTCCTGTTCGGAGAAAATTGGGTGTCGCATGGCTTCCCATCGATGCCGACGATGAACGGAACTCTCCACCTCCGATTTGGTGACAGACACACCATAAACAGAATCGGCGGGCGCCGGATTGGCCATGGGGGCTTCTATAGTAGAAGCCACATGGGCCGTGGCTCGAGAACTTCGGGCATCTCTAGACACCCGGGTAACCCCTTCAGTAGGAGAGGATTGGGTGTTTTGCCTAAATATTTCAATAAAATAAACTGTTGTAAGACTCTATTGATTGCAACCATCAACGGATAACCGAATGATGTACCTTCGGCATGAGCGGGTAGGTGGATTCGTCTATTGGAAATATGCCCTAGAGGCAACAATAAAATGGTTATTATTGTATTTCCTAGTTCATGATAATTTTCTATTGTTCATGCTATAATTATGTTAACCGGAAACCGTAATACATGTGTGAATGCATAGACCACAACAGGTCCCTAGTGAGCCTCTAGTTGACTAGCTCGTTGATCAATAGATGGTCACGGTTTCATGACCATGGACATTGGATGTCGTTGATAACAGGATCACATCATTAGGAGAATGATGTGATGGACAAGACCCAATCCTAAGCATAGCACAAGATCATGTAGTTCGTTTGCTAAAGCTTTTCAATGTCAAGTATCGTTTCCTTAGACCATGAGATTGTGCAACTCCCGGATACCGTAGGAATACTTTGGGTGTGCCAAACGTCACAAGGTAACTGGGTGGCTATAAAGGTGCACTACGGGTATCTCCGAAAGTGTTTGTTGGGTTGGCACGAATTGAGACTGGGATTTGTCACTCCGTGTGACGGAGAGGTATCTCTGGGCCCACTCGGTAAGACATCATCATAATGAGCTCAATGTGACTAAGGAGTTAGTCACGGGATGATGTATTACGGAACGATTAAAGATACTTGTCGGTAATGAGATTGAACAAGGTATAGAGATATCGACGATCGAATCTCGGGCAAGCATCATACCGATAGACAAAGGGAATTGTATACGGGATTGATTGAATCCCCGACATCATGGTTCATCTGATGAGATCATTGTGGAGCATGTGGGAGCCAACATGGGTATCCAGATCCCGCTGTTGGTTATTGACCGGAGAGGTGTCTCGGTCATGTCTACATGTCTCCCGAACCCGTAGGGTCTACACACTTAAGGTTCGATGACGCTAGGGTTATAGGGAAATGGTATACGTGATTACCGAAAGTTGTTCGGAGTCCCGGATGAGATCCCGGACGTCACAAGGAGCTCCGGAATGGTCCGGAGGTAAAGATTGATATATAGGAAGTCCAGTTTTGGTCACCGAAAAGTTTTCGGGCTCATCGGTAGTGTACCGGGAGTGCCGGGAGGGTGCCGAAGGACCCCCGGGAGGGGTGTGACGACCAAAGGACTTCGTGGGCCCTTAGAGGAGGTGTGCCAGCCCTTAGTGGGCTGTCCAATACCTTCTAGAAAGGCCCATGCGGCTGGGGTAAAGAGATATAGGGCTAAAGGATTTAAAAGGAGGAGATCCACCTCCCTTGTGGGAGGTGGACTCTTCCCCACCTTCGGCCAAACCTCTCCTCCTTGGAGGAGGGGCCAAGGCAGCCCTCCCTATCCCTCCTCCTATATATACCCAAGGGTATGGGCTGATTTGACACACGACTTCTTTCTCTCTCGGTGCAGCCCTACCCTTCCTCTTCCTCGTTCTCCGTAGCGCTTGGCGAAGCCCTGCCGGAGTTCACGTCGCTCCACCATCACCACGTCGTCGTGCTGCCGGAGCTCTCCCTCAACCTCTCCTTCCTCCTTGCTGTATCAAGGCATAGGAGACGTCACCGGGCTGCACATGTGTTGAACGCGGAGGCGCCGTTGTTCGGCACTGAGATCGGAATCCACCGTGATCTGAATCGCTGCGAGTACGACTCCACCAACCGCGATCTTGTAACGCTTCCACTTAGCGATCTTCAAAGGTATGAAGATGCAATCTCTCCCCACTCATTTCTGGTTTCTCCATGGATAGATCTTGGTGATCGTAGGAAAAAATTTGATTTACTACTACGTCTCCCAACAGTGGCATCATGAGCTAGGTCCATGCGTAGAGTCTATGCACGAGTAGAACACAAAGCAGTTGTGGGCGTCGATCTTGTTAATTTGCTTACCACTACTAGTCTTATATTGATTTAGAGGTATTGTGGGATGAAGCGGCCCGGACCGACATTACACATACTCTTATGTGAGACTGGTTCCACCGCCTGACATGCACTTGTTGCATAAGGTGGCTAGCGGTTGTCTGTCTCTCCCACCTTAGTCGGATTGGATTCGATGAAAAAGGGTCCTTATGAAGGGTAAATAGCAATTGGCATATCACATTGTGGTTTTGTCGTAGGTAAGAAACGTTCTTGCTAGTAACCTATAGCAGCCACGTAAAAACTTGCAACTACAAATTAGAGGACGTCTAACTTGTTTTTGCAGCATATGTCTTGTGATGTGATATGGCCAAAGGATGTGATGTGATGCATTGTGATGTATGAGATTGATCATGTTCTTGTAATAGGATTCACGACTTGCATGTCGATGAGTATGACAACCGGCAGGAGCCATAGGAGTTGTCTCATTTTATTGTATGACCTGCGTGTCAATCATAAACGCCATGTAATTACTTTACTTTATTGCTAAACGTTAGCCTTAGTAGTAGAAGTAATAGTTGGCGAGACAACTTCATCAAGACACAATGATGGAGATCATGATGATGGAGATCATGGTGTCGTGCCGGTGACAGTGATGATCATGGTGCCCCGAAGATGGAGATCAAAGGAGCAAGATGATATTGGCCATATCATGTAACTATATTGATTGCATGTGATGTTTATCATGTTTACATCTAATTTGCTTAGAACGACGGTAGTAAATAAGATGATCTCTCAATAAAATTTCAAGAAAAGTGTTCACCCTAACTGTGCACCGTTGCTAAGGATCGTTGTTCCGAAGCACCACGTGATGATCGGGTGTGATAGGCTCTAACGTTCGCATACAACGGGTGTAAGCCAGATTTACACACGCGGAACACTTAGGTTGACTTGACGAGCCTAGCATGTATAGACATGGACTCGGAACATGGAAGACCGAAAGGTCGAACATGAGTCGTATAGAAGATATGATCAACATGGAGATGTTCACCATGGATGACTAGTTCGTCTCACGTGATGATCGGACACGGGCTAGTTGACATGGATCATGTGTCACTTGGATGACTAGAGAGATGTCTATCTAAGTGGGAGTTCATTAAATAATTTGATTATGTGAACTTAATTATCATGAACTTTGTCTAAAATTATCTTTACAATCTATATTGTAGATCCAATGGCCAACGCGAATGTCACCCTCAATTTCAAAGCGTTCCTAGAGAAAACCAAGCTGAAAGATGATGGAAGCAACTATGCGTACTGGGTCCGTGGCTTGAGGATCATCCTCATAGCTTCCAAGAAATTGTATGTCCTTGATGCACCACTAGGTGACCCACCCCTTCTCCCAGCAGAGCAAGACATTGCGAACGCTTGGCATTCTCGCTGTGATGATTACTCCCTTGTTCAGTGCGGCATGCTTTACAGTTTAGAACCGGGGCTCCAAAAGCGTTTTGAGCAACACGGAGCATATGAGATGTTCCAAGAGCTAAAGCTGGTTTTCCAAGCTCATGCCCGGGTCAAGAGATATGACGTCTCCGACAAGTTCTTCATCTGTAAGATGGAGGAGAATAGTTCTGTCAGTGAGCGCATCCTCAAAATGTCTAGGCTACACAACCGCTTGACTCAGCTGGGAGTAAATCTCCCAGATGACTCAGTCATTGACAGAATCCTCCAGTCGCTTCCACCTAGCTACAAAAGCTTTGTGATGAACTACAACATGCAGGGGATGGAGAAGTCCATTCCTGAGTTGTACTCGATGCTGAAATCAGCGAAGGTCGAGATCAAAAAGGAGCATCAAGTGTTGATGGTGAATAAGACCACTAGTTTCAAGAAAGGCAAGGGTAAGAAGAACTTCAAGAAGGACGGCAAAGATGTTGCCGCGCCCGGTAAGCAAGTTGTCGGGAAGAAGAAGAACAAGAATGGACCCAAGCCTAAGACTGAGTGTTTTTATTGCAAGGGTACCGGTCACTGGAAGCGGAACTGCCCCAAGTACTTAGCGGATAAGAAGGACGGCAACATTATAGGTATATGTGATATACTTGTCATTGATGTGTACCTAACCAGCGCTCGTAGTAGCTTCTGGGTATTTGATACCGGTGCAGTTGCTCACATTTGTAACTCCAAGCAGGAGCTGCGGAATAAGCGGGGGCTGGCAAAGGACGAGGTGACGATGCGCGTCGGGAATGGTTCCAAGGTCGATGTGATCACCGTCGGCACGCTACCTCTCCATCTACCTTCGGGATTAGTGTTAAACCTTAATAATTGTTATTTAGTACCATCTTTGAGCATGAACATTGTATCTGGATCTCGCTTAATGCGGGATGGCTACTCATTTAAATCTGAGAATAATGGTTGTTCTATTTATATGAGAGAAATGTTTTATGGTCATGCCCCGCTGTTCAATGGTTTATTTTTGATGAATCTCGAACGTGATGTTAGACATGTCCATAGTGTGAGTACCAAAAAGTGTAAGGTTGATAACGATAGTCCCACTTATATGTGGCACTGCCGCCTTGGTCATATTGGTGTCAAACGCATGAAGAAGCTCCATACTGATGGACTTTTGGAGTCTCTTGATTTCGAATCATTTGACACTGCGAACCATGCCTCATGGGCAAGATGACCAAGACTCTGTTCTCCGAAACAATGGAGCGAGCAACTGACTTGTTGGAAATAATACATACCGATGTATGCTGTCCAATGAGTGTCGAGGCCCGTGGTGGCTACCGTTATGTTCTCACCCTCACTGATGACTTGAGTAGATATGGGTATGTCTACTTAATGAAACATAAGTCTGAAACTTTTGAAAGGTTCAAGGAATTTCAGAGTGAGGTAGAAAATCAACGTGACAAGAAAATAAAGTCCCTATGATCTGATCGTGGCGGAGAATATTTAAGTCACGAGTTTGGCACGCACCTAAGGAAATGTGGAATTGTTTCACAACTCACGCCGCCTAGCACACCTCAGCGAAATGGTGTGTATGAACGTCGTAATCGCACTCTATTAGATATGGTACGATCTATGATGTCTCTTACTGACTTATCGCTATCATTTTGGGGATATGCATTAGAGACTGCCGCATTCACTAATAGGGCACCATCAAAATCCGTTGAGACGACACCGTATGAATTATGGTTTGGAAAGAAACCTAAGCTGTCGTTTCTAAAAGTTTGGGGATGCGATGCTTATGTGAAGAAACTTCAACCTGAGAAGCTCGAACCCAAAGCGGAAAAGTGCGTCTTCATAGGATATCCCAAAGAGACTATTGGGTATACTTTCTACCTATGATCCGAGGGCAAAGTCTTTGTTGCCAAGAATGGATCCTTTCTCGAGAAAGAGTTTCTCTCGAAAGAAGTAAGTGGGAGGAAAATAGAACTTGATGAGGTAATTGTACCTCCACTCGAACTGGAGAGTAGCACAGCACACGAAGTTGTTTCTGTGGAGCCTACACCGGCTAGAGAGGAAGTTAATGATGATGATCATGAAACTTCAGATCAAGTTACTATTGAACGTCGAAGGTCCACTAGGACACGTTCCGCACCAGAGTGGTACGGCAACCCTGTCCTGGAGATCATGTTGTTGGGCAACGGTGAACCTTCAAACTATGAAGAGGCGATGGCGGGCCCGGATTCCAACAAATGGCTTGAAGCCATGAAATCCGAGATAGGATCCATGTATGAGAACAAAGTGTGGACTTTGGTGGACTTGCCTGATGATAAGCGAGCCATTGACAATAAATGGATCTTTAAGAAGAAGACTGACGCGGATGGTAATGTGACCGTCTATAAGGCTCGGCTTGTCGCTAAGGGTTATCGACAAGTTCAAGGAGTTGACTATGATGAGACTTTCTCACCCGTAGCGATGCTGAAGTCTGTCCGAATCATGTTAGCAATTGCCGCATTTTATGATTATGAGATCTGGCAAATGGACGTCAAAATGGCATTCCTTAATGGCTTCCTCAAGGAAGAACTGTATATGATGTAGCCGGAAGGTTTTGTCGATCCTAAAGATGCTAACAAGGTATGCAAGCTCCAGCGCTCCATCTATGGGCTGGTGCAAGCATCTCAGAGTTGGAACATTCGCTTTAATGAAGTGATTAAAGTGTTTGGGTTTGTACAGGTTTATGGAGAACCCTGTATTTACAAGAAAGTGAGTGGGAACTCTGTAGCATTTCTCGTATTATATGTGGATGATATACTGATAATGGGAAATGATATAGAACTCTTGGAAAGTGTAAAGGCCTACTTGAATAAGTGTTTTTCAATGAAGGACCTTGGAGAAGCTGCTTACATATTAGGTATTAAGATCTATAGAGATAGATCGAGACGCCTCATAGGTCTTTCACAAAGCACATACCTTGAAAAGATATTTAAGAAGTTCAATATGGATCAGTCCAAGAAGGGGTTCTTGCCTGTGTTACAAGGTGTGAGATTGAGTACAACTCAATGCCCGACCACGGCAATGGATAGAGAAGAGATGAGTGTCATCCCCTATGCTTCAGCCATAGGCTCTATTATGTATGCCATGTTGTGTACCAGACCTGATGTGAACCTTGCCATAAGTTTGGTAGGGAGGTACCAAAGTGATCCCGGAGCGGAACACTGGACAACGGTCAAGAATATCCTGAAGTACCTGAAAAGGACAAAGGACATGTTTCTCGTATATGGAGGTGCCAAAGAGCTCGTCATAAAGGGTTACGTCGATGCTAGCTTCGACACAGATCCGGACGACTCCAAGTCGCAAACCGGATACGTGTATATTTTGAACGGAGGGGCAGTCAGCTGGTGCAGCAGCAAGCAAAGCGTCGTGGCGGCATCTACATGTGAAGCGGAGTACATAGCTGCTTCGGAAGCAGCAAAGGAAGGAGACTGGATGAAGGAGTTCATCACCGACCTAGGAGTAATTCCAAGTGCGTCGGGCCCGATGACTCTATTCTGTGACAACACTGGAGCTATTGCCCTTGCGAAGGAGCCTAGGTTTCACAAGAAGACAAGACACATCAAGCGTCGCTTCAACTCCATCCGTGATTACATTCAGGAGGGAGATATAGATATTTGTAAAGTGCATATGGATCTGAATGTCGCAGATCCGTTGACTAAACCTCTCTCACGAGCAAAACATGAACAACACAAGAATGCTATGGGTGTACGATTCATCACAATGTAACTAGATTATTGACTCTAGTGCAAGTGGGAGACTGTTGGAAATATACCCTAGAGGCAATAATAAAATGGTTATTATTGTATTTCCTAGTTCATGATAATTGTCTATTGTTCATGCTATAATTGTGTTAACCGGAAACCGTAATACATGTGTGAATGCATAGACCACAACATGTCCCTAGTGAGCCTCTAGTTGACTAGCTCGTTGATCAATAGATGGTCACGGTTTCATGACCATGGACATTCAATGTCGTTGATAACAGGATCACATCATTAGGAGAATGATGTGATGAACAAGACCCAATCCTAAGCATAGCACAAGATCGTGTAGTTCGTTTGCTAAAGCTTTTCAATGTCAAGTATCGTTTCCTTAGACCATGAGATTGTGCAACTCCCGGATACCGTAGGAATGCTTTGGGTGTGCCAAACGTCACAACGTAACTAGGTGGCTATAAAGGTGCACTACGGGTATCTCCGAAAGTGTCTGTTGGGTTGGCACGAATCGAGACTGGGATTTGTCACTCCGTGTGACGGAGAGGTATCTCTGGGCCCACCCGGTAAGACATCATCATAATGAGCTCAATGTGACTAAGGAGTTAGTCATGGTATGATGTATTACGAAACGAGTAAAGAGACTTGCCGATAATGATATTGAACAAGGTATACAGATACCGATGATCGAATCTCGGGCAAGTATCATACTGATAGACAAAGGGAATTGTATACGGGATTGATTGAATCCCCGACATCGTGGTTCATCCGATGAGATCATTGTGGAGCATGTGGGAGCCAACATGGGTATCCAGATCCCTTTGTTGGTTATTGACCGGAGAGGTGTCTCGGTCATGTCTACATGTCTCCCAAACCCGTAGGGTCTACACACTTAAGGTTCGATGATGCTAGGGTTATAGGGAAATGGTATACGTGATTACCGAAAGTTTTTCAGATTCCTGGATGAGATCTCGGACGTCACGAGGAGCTCCGGAATGGTCCGGAGGTAAAGATTGATATATAGGAAGTCCTGTTTTGGTCACCGGAAAGTTTTCGGGCTCATCGGTAGTGTACCGGGAGTGCCGGGAGGGTGCCGGAGGACCCCCGGGAGGGGTGTGACGACCAAAGGACTTTGTGTGCCCTTAGAGGAGGTGTGCCAGCCCTTAGTGGGCTGGCCAAGATCTTCTAGAAAGGCCCATGCGGCTGGGGTAAAGAGATATAGGGCTAAAGGATTTAAAAGGAGGAGATCCACCTCCCTTGTGGGAGGTGGACTCTTCCCCACCTTCGGCCGAACCTCTCCTCCTTGGAGGAGGGGCCAAGGCATCCCTCCCTATCCCTCCTCCTATATATACCCAAGGGTATGGGCTGATTTGACACACGACTTCTTTCTCTCTCGGTGCAGCCCTACCCTTCCTCTTCCTCGTTCTCCGTAGCGCTTGGCGAAGCCCTGCCGGAGTTCACGTAGCTCCACCATCACCACGTCGTCGTGCTGCCGGAGCTCTCCCTCAACCTCTCCTTCCTCCTTGATGGATCAAGGCATAGGAGACGTCACCGGGCTGCACGTGTGTTGAACGCGGAGGCGCCGTTGTTCGGCGCTGAGATCGGAATCCACCGCGATCTGAATCGCTGCGAGTATGACTCCACCAACCGCGTTCTTGTAATGCTTCCGCTTAGCGATATTCAAAGGTATGAAGATGCAATCTCTCCCCACTCATTGCTGGTTTCTCCATGGATAGATCTTGGTGATCGTAGGAAAAAATTTGATTTACTACTACGTCTCCCAACATCGTCCCCATGTCCGGCTCCTTTGCAGGATCCTGGTTGGCCTCTAACTCGGCCGTAGCTTCGGCTGTCGGTGTATGGTGCACGGATTGGCGGCGCTTGGAAGTCGGGACCGGCACGTCCGGGTGCTCTTGGTAGTTGTCCTCTTGCGGGAGGAGCTTTTCTTCTTGCCCGCAGCAGGGATGCAGAATGATCCGGGGTAATAAACTATGATAGCCACCGGGGTTTGGACGATGTTGTCCTAGAAGAAGGCTCTATTTTCAAAGTCAAGAAGAAGATCTGGGTCCCCATTGAAACCCGGATCATTGTCGCGTGAATGGTTCTCGGGCTGAGGAGCCGAATAGTTGACTGTCTCGATGAAACTACTCCATTCTTGTTCACACCAGGCCTCAGTCAAATAGAGTGTGGAACGGAGACCCCAAACTATTTCATGATTAAAAGATAAAGGCTTACTCATTCAATGGGATTGTGAGCCGAATATCCTTCCTTGGTTGACCGCCAAACAAAGTCTTATTGCTCTCCTTTGTACAGGTTAGCAAGTGCGGCGGCCAACACTATCGGATTGGCGGGACCTTGCTTTCGGGAGCGCATGGTGTCGCATGTCCTGTTGTATTGCCATAAAGGGTGAACCCTCTGTTGGAGGGGCTGCATGCACTGGGAGATGGTGGCGGCCATGACGTCGATCATGGTCACTCGGTGGTGGATGAGCATCCGCACCTGCGCAGCTAGGCGCCGCACTTCGACGCTTTCCTCCTGGGATGAGCTCTTTGGCTGCCAGTTGTACCTCTTCTTCGGGAGGACGTCGGAGTATTCGGGAAGGCCTATCTGAGTTGGCTCGAACAGGGGTACATCTTCAATATAAAACCACTCCGAGGTCCATTCTTCGGACTTCTTCGGTGTGCCTGTCGAATACCCCATCCTCGCTATGCGGCACACTTCGGCTCCGCCGACCTCCAAAATTGTCTTGTCCCGAGTTCGGGGGATGAGACAAAGTATTTCCTCCACAAATCAAAATGTGCTTCGCACCCCCAAGAACATCTTGCAGAGAGCGACGAAGCCCGAGATGTATAAAATTGACCCTAGAGTGAGATGTTGGAGTTGGATCCCGCAGAACTCCAGCAACCCCCTCGGGAACGGATGGATTGGAAACACAAGGCCACGAAGGAGGAAGGGGACAAAGTATACGCACTCCCCCTAGTTAGGATTGGGGAAACGCTGTCGAAAACCTTGTCGCCATAAGAGAGCAGACATGCGCGGGTTGCCGCTAGATCTGATGATGGAAGATACCCCTGGGTCTCCAAGTTACGAAGCCACAGGAGTGTAATGGAACAGCTGGTCCAACCCCTGGGCGTGAGCCATAGGGACGTGCAGAGGAGCTAGGGAAGTTAGCCATGTTTTGCATGGAGCTGTCGCTAGGAGTTTCTTTCGATGAGGAGGAAGAGAATGTGGTTTGAGCCACGATTTTGTTTGATTAAATGGGTCGGTGCCTCTGTTACGGAGGGGTAAGATTGTAAAAATCACTAACCACTCGCCTCCTCGCGACGCACGAAAATTGACGAACACACATAGTTATGATAATGAACATGCGCCCGTGACGCTTGAGATCTTAACGAAGACTTGTCGTTTGCCGAACAAAGAAGGATGAGGGACTCACCTCACAAGCCGAACACGACGACATGAGGAGATTGACCGAATATATATCGGCATTGAAGACTAGTCCGGGGGCTACTGAGGGTGTCCTGGGTTAGGGGGTCCTCGGATAGCCGACCTATTGTTTATGGGCCAGACTGTACAGGGCCGCAAAGCGAGCGTCGGATGATCAAAGACCACCTACACCAGATGGAAGCTT
Organism: Hordeum marinum; assembly: GCA_022496015.1. Taxonomy (NCBI): domain Eukaryota; kingdom Viridiplantae; phylum Streptophyta; class Magnoliopsida; order Poales; family Poaceae; genus Hordeum; species Hordeum marinum. The sequence goes on along the minus strand of CM039677.1, from coordinate 414,468,530 downwards.
CGAGGAGCCATGACGAATTCTCCAAGTTATTAGCTGTAATTAGGCATGTTTATCTCTTCGGCATATAACCGGTCATGTGTAAACCTAGGGCACCCTCGGCATCTATATAAGCCGGAGGGTTTAGGGGTATAGAGAGGACAACTCATCTAGGGTTAGCTATTCGATCTCGAGGTAGATCAACTATGTAAACCCCCACATCATCAATACAACCAAACAGGACGTAGGGTATTACCTCCATATTGTTGGAAATATGCCCTAGAGGCAATAAATAAAGTGTTTATTATTGTATTTCATTGTTCATGATAATCGTTTATTATCCATTCTATAATTGTATTAATTGGAAACATGGATACATGTGTGGATACATAGACAAACACAATGTCCCTAGTATGCCTCTAGTGAACTAGCTCGTTGATTGAAAGATGGTTAAGGTTTCCTAGCCATGGACATGAGATGTCATTTGATAACGGGATCACATCATTAGGAGAATGATGTGATGGACAAGACCCAAACTACAAATGTAGCTTATGATCGTGTCAGTTTATTGCTACTGTTTTCTGAATGTCAAGTATATGTTCCTATGACCATGAGATCATGCAACTCACAGATATCGAAGGAGTACCTTGTGTGTATCAAACGTCGCAACGTAACTGGGTGACTATAAAGGTGCTCTACAGGTGTCTCCGAGGGTGTCTGTCGAGTTGGCATGGATCAAGACTGGGATTTGTTACTCCGTGTGACGAAGAGGTATCTTAGGGCCCACTCGGTAATACAACATCACAATAAGCCTTGCAAGCAATGTGACTAAGTGTTGGTCACGGGATCTTGTATTACGGAACGAGTAAAGAGACTTGCTAGTAACGAGGTTGAACTAGGTATGGAGATACCGACGATCGAATCTCGGGCAAGTAACATACCGAAGAACAAAGGGAACATCATACGGGATTAACTGAATCCTTGACATAGAGGTTTGACTGATAAAGATCTTCGTAGAATATGTAGGAACCAATGTGGACATCCAGGTCCCGCCATTGGTTATTGACCGTAGAGGTGTCTCGGTCATGTCTACATAGTTCTCGAACCCGCAGGGTCTGCACACTTAAGGTTTGGTGATGTTTCGGTAGTATAGAGTTATGTATGGTGGTGACCGAAGTTTGTTCGGAGTCCCTGATGAGAGATCCTGGAGGTCACGAGGAGCTCCGGAATGGTCTGGAGGTAAAGATTCATATATAGGAAGTCCTGTTTTGGTCGCCGGAAAAGTTTCGGGCTTATCGGTAGTGTACCCGGGAGTGCCGGTAGTGTACCGGGAGACCTCCGGGAGGGGTATTTCGACCCAAGAGGCTTCATGGGCTGTGGGAGAGTGAATATCAGCCCTTAGTGGGCTGGTGGAAACTCCCACACAAGGCCCATGTGGCTGGAGAAGAAAACCCAAAAGGAAAAAGGTGAGAAAAGGCAAAAAGGGAAAAAAAGGATGAATCCTAATCCTACTAGGAGTGGAGGAGGTGGACTCCTCCTCTCCTAGTTCGGCCGAAGCCTAGGAGGCTTGGAGGCCAAGATGCCTCCTCTCCTCCTCTCCTACTATATATACTGGTGGTATTGAGGGTTTTTGCACTAGATTTTCAGCCACGTGCTACCCGTTCCTCCAGTGCATAGTTTCTCCTCTAGATCGGTTTTCTGCAGTGCTTAGGCGAAGACCTACCAGAATTGCTCCACCACCATCGCCGGAGCGCCGTCAGGCTGTCGGAGAACTCTTCTTCCTCTCCACTCCTTCTTGCTGGATCAAGAGGTGGAGATCGTCATCAAGCTGTACGTGTGCTAAATGCGGAGGTGCCGTCCATTCGGTGTTAGATCGGAAGGATCGTGATCAAGTTCGTGAGACGGATCGTGATCAAGTTCGTGGGACGGATCGTGATCGGATCGCGGGACGGATTGTGATTGGATCGCGGAATGGATCGTGATTGGATCGCGGGACGCACGGCGATTTGGATCGCGAAGACGTTGGACTACACCAACCGCGTTCCTTAACGCTTCCCGCTTAGCGATCTACAAGGGTATGTAGATCCACTCTCCCTCTCGTAGATGCTCATCACCATGGATAGATCTTCGTGTGCGTAGGAAAATTTTTGTTTCCCATGCAACGTTCCCCAACACATATGAGGGCCCGAACCTAGGTAAATCTGTGTCCCCTTCGTCTCCTGTTACCGTCGATTCTAGTCTCACAGTTCGGGAACCCCTAACCGAGATCCACCGGTTTTGACACCGACAACAGTGATCAATTCCTTGTATCCACGGACGAACCACCACCAAGACAACACGCAAAATCCAAATTCCTTAAAAGTGACACCTCCAAGAAGTAAATACTGCAGAAGTGTCATCGTCACCCGATCATAAATCTTAGGTTTTCACCCTAAAGGAAATATGTGCTCTCAAAATAATGACTTCAACAAGGCTACTGCCAAGCACAATCAATTAAGGTGAGACCTTGGGTTTACACCCTGAAAGCTAAGACTCTATACTCCTCCTATGTTGCCACCCCCACTTGTTGATGTCGCTGCTATGAGTCATGAATCACCAAGAAAAGTCCTCATAACCTTGAAGACTTGATCCATCATTACTAGGCCTAAGACCACAACCACCATGACGTTCTCCATGACTGTTTTCACCATGAAAATCGAAATACCGACACGTCACATAATGTCAACAGACAAAGAAGTTTGCATCAGTTCCTTCTGAAGCCACACGGGCTGAAATAGGGACGCACACGAACGAATCCCATCCGATCCAGCAATCTATAATGGAGCCTTTCGAAACTTGACAACGGCTAGATCAATGAGGGCCGACATCAAGCCGAACACCTTCTTAGCGCTAGAAGACTCGTAGAACCGCCAGAGAACAAAATATAAGGAAGCATCATCGATAGCTCATGACCCACCTTCATGTCATGTCTAAGTTTAAGAAATTTTACATGTGCTTCCCTAATCAACTCATGTTTCACACTCATCGTTGGATGCGTAGAACGCTGTATATTGATATTTAAGGCTCACCTAATCGGAATTTTTAGCATCATTTACCTTTAAACTGGAACTATATCCATTGGAATGCCAAGACAAGACCCCCTCCACTGTTGTCGGCTGACCACATGGTCAACATCCAACTTCTCCTAGCAAAATCTATCGGGAAACCACGTCCTAGGGCAGCTGTCACAAGATAATTTTAGGTCCCCTCGCATCCAGCTGTCATTACAGTGCTGAGATGTGAGGGATGTGAGGGGACCTCACATCTTTAAGAGTTCTATGTTTTTCGTCATCGTCTAGTGATCACCGTTTTTATGAGAATAAATTTACCCTCGTTCTTTTGGTAGTTGAGGGAGTCCTGGATTAGGGGGTCCTTGGATAGCCGACCTATTGTTATGGGCCGGACTATGAGGATTACTTACCGAACACCAGAAGATTTGAAGGCCCGGTCTCTAGGATGGAAGCTTCAGGAAACACGGCTTCCGCTCCACATTTGATGTAGTAAATAGGCATGTTTATCTCTTCGGCATGTAACCGACCATGTGTAAACCCTAGGCATCCTCGGCACCTATATAAGCGGAGGGTTTTAGGGTATAGGCATAGAACAACTCATCTAGGGTTAGCTATTCGATCTCGAGGTAGATCAACTCTGTAACCCCACACATCATCAATACAACCAAGCAGGACATAGGGTATTACCTCCATAGGAGGGCCCGAACCTGGGTAAATCCTTGTCCCCTTCGTCTCCTGTTACCGTCGATTCTAGTATCACAATTCAGGACCCCCTACCCGAGATCCGTCGGTTTTGACACCGACATTGGTGCTTTCATTGAGAGTTCCTCTATGAGCAAGATGGAATCGACGTCTCGCCTTGTTATCTATGAAGAGGTCCGCAACATGGATGTTTTTGTCCCTGGACAGATCTTCGCCTTCGACAATGTTGTGCTGCACGCTGATTCCGCTGGCCATCTAGGCCGCGTTGAGAGCTTCGCCCCTGATCAAGAGGTCAGATTTGGAAACTTACAGTTCTCCGTCAACTCTCGGGGTCACTTGTCATTAATCGGGCTCGCAGCTTCACCTGTAGCCCTCGAGTGCTCTGAGGATTTGAGCTCAAACCCCTTCTTCGGACATGCCGATGGGGTCACCCATGGCGATGAGCCGATCTCTTATCCCGGTCCGGCCATTAAGCCATATGACCGAACATGTGTTCTTGTCGAACACTTGCCATGTCTGGACGTCGTGAAGGTTAACTCCACGAGTTCCGAACAGCTGGATCTGATCGGGCCCTCAGCGGTTGACGAGGCCCTGGATCAATTTTCGTCGATGAAGACCACCAATGATCCACCCCCGATCTACGCTCGGTTCGGTTACGGTGCGGGCCAGGACGAATTTTTCGACCCACCCACCACCCACTTGATAGCCACTGCTGAGGATTTAACCGACATGCTGGACTATGCCTCCGAGGAGGCCGAATACATGGATGAGAAGGACCGTGCTCCAATCCCCGTTAACATGGGGAGTTGGACAGCCACTTCTACATACAACGTCTACATGGTGGATACTCCTGCCACTAATGGCGACAACACGCCTCACAACAACAACGACAAATCGGGCGATGCGCCATCAAGGCGCCGAAAATCGCATAGGCGGTCCAAAAGCAAAAAGTGTTGGAAATATGCCCTAGATGCAATAAATAAAGTGTTTGTTATTATATTTCCTTGTTCATGATAATCGTTTATAATCCATGCTATAATTGTATTGATTGGAAACACATTACATGTGTGGGTAAATAGACAACATTTTGTCCCTAGTATGCCTCTAGTGAACTAGCTCGTTGGTCAAAGATGGTTAAGGTTTCCTAGCCATTGACATGTGATGTCATTTGATAATGGGATCACATCATTAGGAGAATGATGTGATGGACAAGACCCAAACTACAAACGTAGCATATGATTGTGTCAGTTTATTGCTACTGTTTTCTGCATGTCAAGTATATGTTTCTATGACCATGAGATCATGCAACTCACGGACACCGGAAGAGTGCCTTGTGTGTATCAAACATCGCAACGTAACTGGGTGACTATAAAGGTGCTCTACAGGTATCTCCGAGGGTGTCTGTTGGGTTGGCATGGATCAAGACTGGGATTTGTTACTCCGTGTGACGGAGAGGTATCTCGGGGCCCACTCGGTAATACAACATCACAATAAGCCTTGCAAGCAATGTGAATATGTGTTAGTCATGGGATCTTGTATTACGGAACGAGTAAAGAGACTTGCCGGTAACGAGGTTGAACTAGGTATGGAGATACCGACGATCGAATCTCGGGCAAGTAACATACCGAAGAACAAAGGGAACATCATACGGGATTAACTGGATCCTTGACATAAAGGTTCGACCGATAAAGATCTACGTAGACAATAAAGGAACCAATATGGACATCCAGGTCCCGCTATTGATTATTGACCGTAGAGGTGTCTCGGTCATGTCTACATAGTTCTCGAACCCGCAGGGTCTACACACTTAAGGTTTGGTGACGTTTTGGTAGTATAGAGTTATGTATGGTGGTGACCGAAGGTTGTTCTGAGTCTCGGATGAGATCCCGGATGTCATGAGGAGCTCCGGAATGGTCCGGAGGTAAAGATTGATATATAGGAAGTCCTATTTTGGTCGCCGGAAAAGTTTCGGGCTCATCGGTAGTGTACCGAGAGACCATTGGGAGGGGTATTTCGACCCAAGAGGCTACATGGGCTGTGGGAGAGTGAATACCAGCCCTTAGTGGGCTGGTGGAAGTCCCACACAAGGCCCAAGCGGCTGGGAGAGAAAACCCAAATAGAAAAGGTAGAAAAAAGGTAAAATAGGGAGGAATCCTAGTCCTACTAGGATTGGAGGAGGAGTCCTCCTCTCCTCCTTGATTCGGCCGAACCAAGGGCTGGTCCCTTGTGGGCCAAGCCTCCTCCTCTCTTCCTCCTATATATATTGGAGGTTTTATGGTTTTTAGCACTAGATTTTCAGCCACATGCTACATGTTCCTCTAGTGCATAGTTTCTCCTCTAGATCGGTTTTCTACAGTGCTTGGGCGAAGCCCTGCCGGAATTGCTCCACCACCATCGCCGCGACACCATCATGCTGCCGGAGAACTCGTCTACCTCTATGCTCCCTCTTTATGGATCAAGAAGGTGGAGATCATCATCAAGCTGTACGTGTGCTGAACGAGGAAGTGTCATCCGTTTGGTGCTTGATCGGGACGGATCGTGATTGGATCGCGGGACGCTCGGCGATCTGGATCGCGAAGATGTTCGACTACACCAACTGCATTTCTTAACGCTTCTCGCTTAGCGATATACAAGGGTATGTAGATCCACTCTCCCTCTCGTAGATGCTCATCACCATGGATAGGTCTTGCGTGAACGTAGGAAAAAATTTGTTTCCCATGCGACCTTCCGCAACAGTGGCATCATGAGCTAGGTCTATGTGTAGATGAGATCTCGAGTAGAACACAAAGAGTTTGTGGGCGTTGATGCTTAGATTGCTTCCTCCCTTGGTCGTGTTTTGGTTCAGCGGTATTGTGGGATGAAGCGTCCCGGACCAACATTACTCGTACGCTTTCGAGAGACCGGTTCCCTCAACTGCAACTTGTTGCGAAAGATGGCTGGCAGGTGGCAGTTTCTCCTACTTTAGTTGGATCGGATTCAACAAAGGCGGTCCTTGAGAAGGTTGAAAAGCAACTAATGTATCACCGTTGTGGTTTATGTGTAGGTGAGAATTGTTCTTGCTAGATACCCGTAGCAGCCACGTCTAACTTGTTTTTGCAGGGTATGTTGTGATGTGATATGGCCAATTACATGATGTGATATATGTGATGTATGAGATGATCATGTGTTGTATAGAATATCACGACTTGCATGTCGATGAGTACGGCAACCGGCAGGAGCCATAGGGTTGTCTTTAATTATTGTATGACCTGCGTGTCACTCATTAAGCGCTATGTAATGCTTTACTTTATCGCTAAACGGTAGCAATAGAAGTACAAGCATGATGGGCGTGACAACCCCGATGGCGACACGTTGATGGAGATCAAGATGATGGAGATCATGGTGTCGTGTCGGTGACGATGGAGATCATGCCAGTGCTTTCAAGATGGAGATCAAAAGCACAAGTTCATGGCCATATCATGTAACTAATGATTTGCATGTGATGTTAATCCTTTTATGCACCTTGTTTTGCTTAGGACGACGGTAGCATTATAAGGTGATCCCTCACTTAAATTTCAAGATGAATTGTGTTCTCCCCGTTGCACCGTTGCGAAAGTTTGTCATGTCGAGACACCACGTGATGATCAGGTGTCATAGACTCTACGTTCACATACAACAGGTGCAAGCCAGTGTTGCACATGCAGAACACTCGGTTAAACTTGACGAGCCTAGCATGTATAGACATGGCCTCGGAGCACAAGAGACCGAAAGGTCGAACATGAGTCATATAGTAGATATGATCAACATGATGATGTTCATCATTGAAACCACCTCAACTCACGTGATGATCGGACTTGAGTTGGTGAATTTGGATCATGTGACACTCAGATGACCTGAGGGATGTCAATTTGAGTGGGAGCTTTAGTAATTTGATTAACTAAACTCATTATCTTGAACAATAGTCTAAGTAACCTTTGCATATTTATGTTGTAGATCAATGGCTCGCGCAATAGCACCCCTGAATTTTAATGTGTTCCTAGAGAAAGCTAAGTTGAAAGATGATGGAAGTAACTTTGTTGACTGGGCCCGTAATCTGAGGATTATCCTCACGGCTTCCCAAAAATCATATGTCCTTGATGCACCGCTAGGTGACCAACCAGAAGACATGTCTTCCGAAGACATTACGAATGCTTGGGAGGCACGTTCTGGAGATTACTCAATAGTTCAGTGTGCAATATTGTATGTCTTAGAACCGGGACTTCAAAGACGTTTTGAACGTCATGGACATATGAGATGTTCCAGGAGTTGAAGTTTATCTTTCAGAAGAATGCCCAAATCGAGAGGTATGAGACCTCCGATAAGTTCTATGCTTGCAAAATGGAGAATGGGTCTATCAGTGAGAATATACTCAAAATGTTTGGGTATTCGAATCATCTAGTAGAGTTGGGAATTGCCCTTCCGCCAGAGGCAATCACTGACAGAGTTCTTCAATCACCGCCACCTAGTTACAAGAGCTTTGTGATGAACTATAACATGCACGGGATGAACAAGTCAGTCGCCGAGCTATTTGCGATGCTAAAAGTCGCTGAGTCTGAAATCCAGAAAGAACATCAAGTGTTGATGGTCAATAAAACCACTAGTTTCAAGAAGAATGGCAAGGGCAAGGGCAAGAAGGGTAAAACCAAGAAGGATGGCAAAGCAGTTGCTACTCCTGTAAAGAATCCCAAGCATGGACCCAAGCCAGAAACTGAGTGCTTTCATTGCAAGGGAACTATTCACTGGAAGCGGAACAGTCCCGAGTACCTGGCTGACAAGAAGGCGGCCAACGACAAACAAGGTATATATGATATACATGTTATTGATGTGTACCTTACTAGCTCTCGTTGTAGTGCCTAGGTATTTGATACCAGTTCGGTTGCTCACATTCGCAACTCAAAACAGGAACTACGGAATAGACGAAGGCTGGCAAATGATGAAGTGACGATGCGCGTGGGAAATGGTTCCAAGGTTTATGTGATCGCCGTTGGCACGCTTCGATTATCATCGGGATTAGTGATGAACCTGAATAATTGCTATTTAGTGCCTGCGTTAAGCATGAACATTATATCTAGATCTTGTTTATTACGAGACGGTTACACATTTAAATCAGAGAATAAAGGTTGTTCTATTTATATGAGTAATATATTTTATGGTCATCCACCCAATGTGAGGGTTTTATTCATATTGAATCTTGATAGTAATGACACACATGTTCATAACATTGATGCCAAAATATGTAGAGTTGATAATGATAGTACCACTTTCTTGTGACACTGTCGTTTAGGTCATATTGGTGTAAAACGCATGAGGAAGCTCCAAGCTGATGGACTTTTGGAGTCACTTGATTTTGAATCACTTGACACATGTGAACCATGCCTCATGGGCAAGATGACTAAAACGCCATTCTCTGGAACAATGGAACAGGCAAGTGACTTGTTGGAAATCATACATACTGATGTGTGCGGTCCAATGAATGTTACAGTGCGTGGTGGATATCGTTATTTTCTCACCTTCACTAATGACTTAAGTAGATATGGGTATATTTACTTAATGAAACACAAGTCTGAAACATTTGAAAAGTTCAAGCAATTTCAGAGTGAAGTTGAGAATCATCGTGACAAGAAGATTAAATTCCTGCGATCTGATCGAGGAGGTGAATATCTGAGTTATGAGTTTGGTAGTCACTTAAGACAGTGTGGAATTGTTTCATACTTGACACCGCTTGGAACACCACAGCGTAATGGTGTGTCTGAACGTCGTAATCGAACCTTATTAGATATGGTGCGTTCTACGATGTCTCTTGCTGATTTGCCACTATCATTTTGGGGTTATGCATTAGAGACAGATGCATTCACTTTAAATAGGGCACCATCGAAATCCGTTGAGACGACGCCATATGAACTATGGTTTGGCAAGAGGCCAAAGTTGTCGTTTATTAAAGTTTGGGTGTGTGATGCTTATGTCAAAAAGCTTCAGCCTGAAAATCTGGAACCCAAAGCGGAGAAATGCGTCTTCATAGGATACCCGAAGGAGAAAGTTGGGTATACCTTCTATCTCAGATCCGAAGGCAAAGTGTTTGTCTCTAAGAACGGAACATTTCTTGAGAAAGAGTTTCTCTCGAAAGAATTGAGTGGGAGGAAAATAGAGCTTGATGAGGTTATTGAACTTCAACCAGAAAGTAGCATAGCGCAGAAAGATGTTTCTGTAGAACCTACGACGGTAGAAGAGGAAGTTAATGATGATGATCATGAAGCTTCGGATCAAGTTGGTATTGAACCTCATAGGTCGACAAGGGCGCGTACTGCTCCTGAGTGGTACGGCAACCCTGTCTTGGAGGTCATGTTGTTGGACAACAATGAACCTACGAGCTATGGGGAGCGGTGATGGGCCCAGATTCCGAGAAATGGTTAGAGGCCATGAAATACGAGATGGGATCCATGTATGGAAACAAAGTATGGACTTTGGAAGTATTACCTGAAGGGCGAAGGGCCGTTTAGAACAAATGGATCTTTAAGAAGAAGACAGACGTGGACGGCAATGTCACCGTCTATAAAGCTCGACTTGTGGCAAAGGGTTTCTCACAAGTTCAAGGAGTTGACTACGATGAGACCTTCTCACCCGTAGCGATGCTTAAGTCTGTCAGAATCATGTTGGCAATAGCTGCTTATTTTGACTATGAAATTTGGCATGGATGTCAAAACAGCATTCCTCAACGGTTTCCTTGAGGAAGAGTTGTATATGATGCAACCAGAAGGTTTTATCGATCAAGAGAATGCTGACAAAGTTTGCAAACTCCAGCGATCCATTTATGGGTTGGTGCAAGCATCTCGGAGTTGGAATAAGCGCTTTGATGAGGTGATCAAAGCGTTTGAGTTTATACAAGTTTATGGAGAAGCTTGTATCTACAAGAAAGTGAGTGGGAGCTCTATAGCGTTTCTAATATTATATGTGGATGACATATTGTTGATTGGAAACAATGTAGAAATGCTAGAAAGCGTGAACGAATATTTGAACAAGAGTTTTTCAATGAAGGACCTAGGAGAAGCTGCTTTCATATTAGGCATTAAGATCTATAGAGATAGATCGAGACGCTTAATAGGACTTTCACAGAGCACATACCTTGATAAAGTTTTGAAGAAGTTCAAAATGGATCAGTCCAAGAAGGGGTTCTTGCATGTGTTACAAGGTGTGAAGTTGAGTAAGACTCAATGCCCAGTGACTGCAGAAGATAGAGAAAAGATGAATGCCATCCCCTATGCTTCAGCCATAGGTTCTATCATGTATCCAACGCTATGCACAAGACCCGATGTCAGCCTCGCCATAAGTATGGTCAGAAGGTTTCAAAGTGATCCTGGAATGGAGCACTAGGCAGCGGTCAAGAATATCCTTAAGTACCTGAAAAGGACTAAGGAAATGTTTCTCGTTTATGGAGGTGATAAAGAGCTAGTCGTAAAGGGTTACGTTGATGCAAGCTTTGACACTGATCCGGATGACTCTAAGTCACAAACTGGATACGTATTTATTCTCAACGAGGGAGCGGTAAGCTGGTGCAGTTCCAAGCAAAGCACGGTAGCCGATTCTATGTACGAAGCGGAGTACATTGCAGCCTCGGAGGCAGCAAAGGAAGGTGTCTGGATGAAGCAGTTCATGACAGATCCTGGAGTAGTGCCCAGTGCACTGAATCCAATGAACTTGTTCTGTGACAACACTGGTGCTATTGCTTTGGCCAAGGAACCAAGGTTTCACAAGAGGACCAGACACATAAAGCGACGCTTCAACTCCATCCGCGATTACATCGAGGAACAGGACATAAATATTTGCAAAGTGCACACGGATCTGAATGTGGCCGACCCGTTGACTAAACCTCTTCCAAGGGCTAAACATGATTAACACCAGAGCTGCATGGGTGTTTGATTCATTACAATGTAAATCACATAGTAATGTGAACTAGATTATTGACTCTAGTGCAAGTGGGAGACTGTTGAAAATATGTCCTAGAGGCAATAAATAAAGTGTTTATTATTATATTTCCTTGTTCATGATAATCGTTTATTATCCATGCTATAATTGTATTGATTGGAAGCACATTACATGTGTGGGTAAGTAGACAACACTTTGTCCCTAGTATGCCTCTAGTGAACTAGCTCGTTAGTCAAAGATGGTTAAGGTTTCCTAGCCATTGACATGTGATGTCATTTGATAACGGGATCACATCATTAGGAGAATGATGTGATGGACAAGACCCAAACTACAAATGTAGCTTATGATCGTGTCAGTTTATTGTTGTTGTTTTCTGCATGTCAAGTATACGTTTCTATGACCATGATATCATGCAACTCACGGACACCGGAAGAGTGCCTTGTGTGTATCAAACATCGCAACATAACTGGGTGACTATAAAGGTGCTCTACAGGTATCTCCGAGGGTGTCTGTTGGGTTGGCATGGATCAAGACTGGGATTTGTTACTCCGTGTGACGGAGAGGTATCTCAGGGCCCACTCCGTAATACAACATCACAATAAGCCTTGCAAGCAATGTGACTAAGTGTTAGTCATGGGATCTTATATTACGGAACAAGTAAAGAGACTTTCTGGTAATGAGGTTGAACTAGGTATGGAGATACTGACGATCGAATCTCGGGCAAGTAACATACCGAAGAACAAAGGGAACATCATACGGGATTAACCGAATCCTTGACATAAAGGTTCGACCGATAAAGATCTTCATAGAATATGTAGGAACCAATATGGACATCCAGGTCCCTCTATTGGTTATTGACCGTAGAGGTGTCTCGGTCATGTCTACATAGTTCTCGAACCTGCAGGGTCTGCACACTTAAGGTTTGGTGACGTTTCGGTAATACAGAGTTATGTATGGTGGTGACCGAAGGTTGTTCGGAGTCCCGAATGAGATCCCGGACGTCACGAGGAGCTCGGGAATGGTCCGGGGGTAAAGATTGATATATAGGAAGTCCTGTTTTGGTCGCCGGAAAAGTTTCGGGCTCATCGGTAGTGTAGCGGGAGTGCCGGTAGTGTATCGGGAGACCATCGGGAGGGGTATTTCGACCCAAGAGGCTACATGGGCTGTGGGAGAGTGAATACCATCCCTTAGTTGGCTGGTGGAAGTCCCACACAAGGCCCATGCGACTGGGAGAGAAAACCCAAAGAGAAAAGGTGGAAAAAAGGCAAAATAGGGAGAGATCCTAGTCCTACTAGGATTGGAGGAGGAGTCCTCCTCTCCTCCTTGATTCGGCCGAACCAAGGGCTGGTCCCTTGAGGGCCAAGCCTCCTCCTCTCTTCCTCCTATATATACTGGAGGTTTTAGGGTTTTTGGCACTAGATTTTCAGCCACGTACTACCCGTTCCTCTAGTGCATAGTTTCTCCTCTAGATCGGTTTTCTACAGTGCTTAGGCGAAGCCCTGCCGGAATTGCTCCACCACCATCACCACGGCGCCGTCACGCTGCCGGAGAACTTTTCTACCTCTCCGCTCCCTCTTGCTGGATTGAGAAGGCGGAGATCGTCATCAAGATGTATGTGTGCTGAACGCGAAGGTGTCGTTCGTTCGGTGCTTGATCGGGACGGATCGTGATTGGATCACGGGACGCTCGGCGATTTGGATCGCGAAGACATTCGACTACACCAACCGCGTTTCTTAACGCTTCCCCGCTTAGCGATCTACAAGGGTAGGTAGATCCACTCTCCCTCTCATAGATGCTCATCACCATGGATAGGTCTTGCGTGAACGTAGGAAAATTTTTGATTCCCATGCGATGTTCCCAACAAAAAGGGAAGAAAAGCTATTATCAGCAACGGGGACGGTAATACCCCCGCTGATCATGGCAATCTGGATATCCCCAAGCATCCATTAGAGGGTCCGGAAGGGCCCGAGAACCAAAACAACCCCGATAACGTCAACGACTCTGAGGGTGATGATTACCTTCCCCCCGTCGAGGAGGAAGATATAGCGGAAGTCAATGACTTGTACATCCCTAATAACCTTGAAGATCAGGAAGAAATCAGGCAGCGGCTCACATCAACGGCTTGCAGCCTAAAGGCTAAATAACGGTAACTCAAAGCCGAATAGGATGATCTCAATGATCGATGGATGAAAGTCCTCTCAGCCGAGGAAGCATATGGCAACGGTCTGTCAAACCAACCCAAAAGCTACCCTCAGAGAAGGCTGCTGCCGCAATTCGATGATGAACTTACCAATACTCCATCTCCAAACCATACTCCGTACGACAAGCCGGGCTGCCCCCCTTGCGGTCGGGATAGGACGGCTGACGACACCGGTTATATATCGGCAGTGCCCTGAAGACGGGGTAAGGAGCCATTAGAGCCCAATGACAGGTTCGACCTGCGAGATGACTTGGATCGCAGAGCAGGCTGCATAAGATCCATCTATGGATCCAGATAGTACTCGCCCGATAGACAGGGCGGATACAGACCATGGTTCAACCAAAACAACAGAGTCCGGGAACACAACCGGCCCCATACAGACGCCGAATACAGGCGCGACATAGCACGGGTCAGAGGTGCCGCTCACCCATAGTGCTTCATAGATGAGGTAATGCGACATCAGTTCCCCGAAGGGTTTAAACCCGTGAATATAGAACATTATGATGGGACCATTGACCCAACTATATGGATCGAAGACTTCCTCCTCCATATCCACATGGCGCGAGGAGATGATCTCCATGCCATCAAATACCTCCCTCTTAAGCTTAATGGACCAGCTCGGCATTGGTTAAACAGCCTCCCTGAAAACTTCATTGGATGCTAGGAAGACCTGGAAGATGCGTTCCGCTCTAACTTCCAGGGAACCTATGTCTGCTCGCTGGACTCTTCCGATCTCAGCAACGTCGTCCAGAAGCCCGGCGAGTCCGCACAACAATTTTGGTATCGGTTCTTAACTAAGAAGAACCAAATTGTCGACTGTCCGGATGTTAAGGCCATAGCCTCCTTCCGGCACAATATTCAGGACGAATGGCTGGCCCGCCAGCTAGGCTAGGACAAGCCTTGGACCATGCCCACCCTTACCTCCCTCATGACCCTCTTTTGTGTGGGCAAAGACAATTGGCTGGCAAGACGCAACCACAATTCCGAATATCCTGTAGCACCTGAAGCCCGGAATGGGAACTCAAAACCGAAGTGCAATAAGAACAAGCGCCGGCACAATAATAGCGATGCCGATGATACGGTTGTAAACACCGGATTCCACAACTCCCAGCCTGGGCAATGGAAGAAGCCTCCTAAAGGCAATCGTGATGGACCCACTCAGCTGGAGAAGATCATGGAAAGGCCTTGCCAAATCCATGGGACTTTGGAAAAGCCCCCCAACCACACACACCGCAACTACTGGGTGTTTAAACAGGATGGCAAGATACTACCCGAGGACCAAGGCAAAAGCTCTCGCAGCAAGGACGAGGATGAGCCCCGGGGTCCAATTGGTGGCGGATAGAAGAAATTCCCTCCCGAAGTCAAAATGATGAACATGATATATGCCACCCATATACCCAAGAAGGAGAGGAAGCGCGCCCTTCAGGAGGTCTACGCTATTGAACCCGTATCCCCGAAGTACAACCCATGGTCGGCATACCCGATCACCTTTGATCGGCACGATCATCCGATCAGTATCCACCATGGGGGTTTGGCGGCCCTCGTCCTAGACCCCATTATAGATGGGTATCACCTCACAAAAGTCCTAATGGACGGAGGAAGTAGCCTCAATCTGATTTACTCAGATACGGTGAAAAAGATGGGCATAGATCCGTCAAGGATCAAACCTAGAAGCACTACCTTCAAAGGAGTGATCCTAGGTGTTGAGGCACGATGTACAGGCTCCGTAACTCTGGAAGTTGTGTTCGGCTCGCCCGGTAACTTTCACAGCGAAGACTTGATCTTCGACATTGTACCCTTCCACAATGGCTATCACGCGTTGCTTGGTCGGATGGTGTTCGCTCGTTTCAACGTAGTCCCACACTATGCATACCTCAAGCTCAAGATGCCGGGCCCCAAGGGGGTCATTACTATCAATGGCAATACAAAGCGCTCCCTTAGAACTGATGAACATGCATTGGCCTTAGCGGCCAAATTTAGCTACAAAGAAGATCGACAAGTTCCGACATCCGCCATAAAGGCACAGAAGGCTGGGAAGCGAGTTCGGCTTCAGACCGAAAACTCAGATCCTTCCTCCTCCCCTCTATAGGGACTCACCCCCCACCGCACAACCCCAGGACCAGCAAAGTATATGCCGAGGAGGCACAACTTCATACTTAAGATTCCATGGGTCGTGGTGGGGAAATAAAGATGGGTGTTTGGCCGGCCCGAACTGCTACCATCAACACGTCTTCGGACAAAATGCATGCGCTCCTAAAAGAACCTGCCTACGGTGTAAAGCTCACCAACAATTCGGCGGCCTCTCAAGATTTTGTTGGCAAAATCCGCCCACCGAACACTAACACCCATCACGGTGCATCTAAGAGCAGGAGTCAACTAGCAAGGGGGCATATCGAGGACGTCAGGTTACCAGTCGAAGACCCCTGGTACAACAACTCCTATAAATTTTTATTTTTATTTCACATACCTATAAACAGTTGCTTCGGCAATCCTAGTCATAAGAGTTGTTGAGAAAATGAAAAATTGCGTGGTGCAAATCCGCCTTATCTGTCCTTTTTTCGGCGCATATTTTTTCTACTTTCTCCCTCTTCTCGTGAACCTGTTCGGTATGACGCGAGGTAACCGGCTAATAGACCAGGGGCTCGAGTTCAAACGCAAATCGCCTTATCTATCATGTGTTCGGTGTCTTGGCGTTCGCTTCATATGCATCGGTTCCGAACTATGTCTTTGGTCAATAAGTTGGGTTGCCCGGCTCTCGTGCTTGCCCCTTTATGTTCCGCTCGTTCGGCTAAAAGGGCGAAGGGAGCACCTCTACGATTGTGCTTCTGGATAGTCTGGTCAAGCACCTTAGGGGAGAAAACCGAAAACGTACTGTCATAGTGTGCGCGATCCGATCTGTGAACACCAAGTTAGAAGTGTTATACTTCAATCCTCGTAAGAGGTTATTCCGTGTTATACGAGAAATCTGCCTTTTGTGCAGACATTGTGATACCGGCTTCAGCCATGGTTCGTCCGAACATCACAACACTCCGGTGGCTAATCGTACGCTTCCCGTAATCCTTTTCGTGCCCCTCCGGCTAAGCGAAAGAAATAAAGCACTATAGTCCGATTGCCTAGTCTACCACACTGTACCGCCTTCGGGTTCCGATAATACGGCTAAGGGACACAGTACATTGGCATAGACACCCCATATAGAATCTACGTGGGGGCTGAAGCCGACAACTCACATCTTTCAGTATTAAACAGCCACATAGGAGTTATAAAGGAATGCAAAACCATATAAGAGCAAATACTAATATCATTAAAAGTTAACGCAAGTCTTCGGACATGTTACAAGCTCATTCAAACATTTTATCACCCGAACACTGCGACGTTATCACCCGAGCACTCTCCATCACTCCATCGAAGTATAGCTCAGGGCGTCGATGCTCCTTCCCGGGTGGCGGCGGGTCGATGGCTACCTTCATCGGATTTAGCCCCGGCCAGTGCACTTTGGCCTTGGCAAGGGCCATCCGGGCTCCTTCAATGCAGGAGGAGTGCTTGACAGTGTCAAGGCGGGGCGAAGCACGATCAACTTCTGCACTAGGCCAAAGTAGCTGCTTGGTAGCGGCTCGCCGGGCCATAAACAGATGCAGAGATCCTTCATGGCCGGCTCCGCCATCTGGTGCAGCTCCATCAGTTATTTCAGCTGCTCCACCACAAGAGGAGGGCGCTCGGGGGCTCCGAACTGTGCCCAAAATAGTCGAGCTTCATCTCCTTCTCCCCGCGAGGCGAACAACTGATTGGCGTCTGCCATGCTCTTCTGGAGATCGGAGGATGTGCCTGAGGATCGCCACACCCGGGTAAGCAATGTGAATCTGCTATCCCCGAATACGCACTTTAGTGAGTACGGCTTACCATCTGCTATTTCCTTGTCCTGGCACACTTGCTCCTCATAGAAACGTCTATCCATCCGCTCCTTCTGGAGTTCGGTTTTCATGGTGGACAGTTCGGCCGAGCTCACCTTATTCTTCTGCTCCAAGGCCTCGCATCTTTCATTGGCATCCTTGAGCTCCTGCTGGACCTTTGACATGCGAGCTTCATGCTTGCCACTAGTGGCCCGCATGGCGGAAAGGGCGACAGCCGTTTCCTTAGCAGCCGCCCTCTCGGCGGTCGTCTCATCCTTTGCGCACTGGATCTCGGCCTTGAGTCTCTCCACCTCCTTCGTCGAGGCTGCGCGTGCATTATACAATATGAAGAAGCTGCATTGATAGTATTCGGACTATAGAGCTCAAACAAAGGCATTCGGATTCTGTTTTGACATACCTTGAGCCTCTTGAGCATTCGGTTAAGGGCCTCAGCTTCGTCTTCGGAGCGCTTCAGCTTCTGATTTAGCTCTTCCAGCTCAGTGCCATTTATGGCTGCCGCCAATGACAAAGCCTGCATTACACACACAGTTAATACATTACATGGGCTCTCAATTCTCGAATTATAGACATCCGATCATATGTCGAGTTATTCTCACATTCTGGACACTTAAAGTGCATCTAGTTTGGTATTGGATTCAGATGTGACCCCTAGGTGAGCTTTTTCACCTCACCTAGGGCTCGGGGCCTGCCATGTATACAATATGAGTAAATAAAATCTTTGAAAAATAAACACATCGGGTGACTTACTTGAAAACCCGCAAGGAGACCTTTGAAGGCCTCCTTCAGTCCATTGTCAATGGACTGGACGCTCTGTAGTACCGCACCCATAAGGGTGCGGTGATCCTCAGGGATGGAGGCGCTCAATAGAGCCTCCTCCATGGTCGATCACCTATTGGTCGGTGGTGCCGGTGATGATCGGATTCCTCGATCAGCCACTGGGATTGGACCGGCCTTCGGAGGCATAGTGCGCTCCGGAGATGTTCTCAGAGGGAACTGAGCGCCCGCTCGTCTGGCCTCCTCGGTATCCGGGCAGGGTGTTGCCCCCCGGTTATCAGTGGCCGAGGCGTTAGCCTCGTCCACGGTGCCATCTCCCTCGCCATCGGTGTCCACCGCCATAGGAGTGGGTTAGGATGACACCTCCATGGCGTCCTTCGTGGCGCCTGGAGTGGTGGGATGCGAGGCATCCCCGCTCTCCGCCGGTTCGGTGGGCGGGGTCTCCCCGTCCGATATCACCTCGGCGGGGATAATGCGTGGGGGGCTGCAAGGCCAATAACCTACGTATTATCAAACTCTAAATATATTCGTAATGAATAGGAGGGTCTTCGGATCCTAACCTGGATGGGGTGGCTTGACCCGTAGGCTCCTTCGTGGAACCTCCTCGAGGTCTTCGGATGCAGTGCCCGAGTCCGAACTATCGTCGGACATAACCACCCGCGTCTGTCGCGCCCTCTTATGGGAAGGAGAAGCGACTTGCTTCGGGGCGTCCGAAGACGCCGCTCTCTTCTTGGCATGGGGGGAATCGCCTCCCCCCTCGGCCTCCTCCTCCTCCTCCTCTTCTTCCTCTTCCTCCTCCTCAACCTCCTCCTGATTTGAGGAGGCGGGGGTATCCTTGGATGCGGCATCAGGCTGGTTCCTGATGCGGATGCCATCCTGGCCTGGTTTCTTCTTCTTCTCTTTCTTCGTGTGAGCCTCGTAAGGCTTTACCACGAGCATTTTGGCTAACAGCCCGGTCCTCTCGTCTTCGGGCTGAGGCGCCGGACTGTTAATGTTGACGGCTTTCTTCAGCCATCTCTGCAAAGACAGATCGGGTAAGGCATTATGAATATTCTATGTAATAAAGCTGACCAAGCTAGGGTATATCGTACCTCGAAATCGGGCTTGGCGGTGTGCATACCCTTGTCCTCTTCCTCGGATGGCCAGCTCTTCATTGATTTGAAGAGCACCTTCCACAACTTCTCCCGCGTAGTGCGGAAGAGGTTCCATACTATGGGCTCGGCTTCGAGTTCTCGAGCCCACAGGGGTGTCCCGACGCTGGCAGGGGAGGATGCGTCTTTGGAGCATCATCTGGACCACATCGGTCAACTTGGTGCCCTCCTCGACCATGGAGCGGATGCGCTTCTACAAGTCGGTCACCTCCTTGCCCGGTCCCCAGACAAGGCCCTTTTTGAGCCATGAAGCTAGTCTGGTGGGGGGACCGGATTTGAATGCGGCGGCGGGGTGCCGACCCTCTTCTTGTGGTTCGGTGACGTAGAACCACTCCTTTTGCCATCCCTTGATGGTGTCGATGAAGGTGCCCGACGGCCACCCGACGAGGGTGAGCTTGCCAATGACGGCCCGGCCTCAATCTGCGTGCTTGCTACCAACACACTTGGGCTTGATGTTGAACACCTGCAGCCAGAGCCCGAAGTGTGGCTCAATGCGCAGGAAGGCCTCACAGACGAGGATGAACGCCGAGATGTGCATGATGGAGTTCAGTGGGAGGTCGTCGAATTCGAGGCCGTAGAAGAACATCAGCCCCCTAACGAAGGGATGGAGAGGAAAGCTCAGCCCCAGATGAAGTGGGGGATGAACACCACCCTCTCGCCTGGCTTGGGGGTGGGGATCACTTGGACCTCCTCCGCTGCGCGGTGAGGGATGTTGGCGGGGAGGTAGTCGGCCTTCTTGAGGTCGAGAATGTCCTGGTCGGTAACCGTGGAAGCTTCACATTGGCCATTGGACCCCACCGTTGATGAGCTCGGAGGTGAGAGCGAAGAGACCTAGATATGTGCTTTGGGGCGCAAGGGAATGAGAGGCAGAGAAGTCAAATGGAGAGCGTAGAAAGCCTTTGAGATTTTCCTCCTCTTTTTATGAGGCCTATCAATTTCGACTCCCCTTTCTATGTCGTGAATCCCTCCACTTCCCAAGACGTGCGAGCCGTTGCGTGCGCGTGATTAAGTATATCTCGTGTAAAACGGGACACGATCGGTATATTGATAGATCGTGATGATTAAAACGGCCTCGAACCGCGAATCGAGTCTATGCAACTAGCCTAGCGGGCGTGGTGGGTCGTAGCCTTTCGTCAGAGAGGTCATCAGAGGAGCGTTGTTTCCCCTGACGTTTGGCCTTCAAGGTCGATTTATTTGCAGTATTCGGACGTGCCACTATGCGGGAAACTACTTGTCATCGGAGGCCGAACTATGGTTCGGCGGGAAGGAACTCTCCTCGCAAGCCGAAGACTCTGTTCGCGAAGCAATTGGAGTTGAAGACCCTTGACGTTGGAGGCAAGTTCGGGGGCTACTGAGGGAGTCCTGGATTAGGGGGTCCTCGGATAGCCGACCTATTGTTATGGGCTGGACTATGAGGATTACTTACCGAACACCGGAAGATTTGAAGGCCCAGTCTCTAGGATGGAAGCTTCAGAAAAAACGGCTTGCGCTCCACGTTTGATGTAGTAAATAGGCATGTTTATTTCTTCGGCATGTAACCGACCATGTGTAAAACCCTAGGCATCCTCGTCACCTATATAAGCCGGAGGGTTTTAGGGTATAGGCATAGAACAACTCATCTAGGGTTAGCTATTCGATCTCGAGGTAGATCAGCTCTGTAACCCTCCACATCATCAATACAACCAAGCAGGACGTAGGGTATTATCTCCATAGGAGGGCCCGAACTTGGGTAAATCATTGTCCCCTTCGTCTCCTGTTACCGTTGATTCTAGTCTCACAGTTCGGGACCCCCTATCCGAGATCCGCAGGTTTTGGCACCGACGGTAATGCCATGAGATTAGAGAGTTTTCTGTCCTCGCGGATCCGAATATTCGGATATGATGAGTTTATGTTGGTGTGTTGAACTTCTTTTGTTGGTTTGATTTTTTGTGGAGTTGAAATCTTTTATCGACATCATGGTGAAGATATTGTGATCCGAGAGCCTGCACTTCTAGGGGGTCATCCCCAGCCCAAGTACGTTCATCAATCAAGGCTCTCCATCTTTTTGGATGGGCGACTCATGGCGCTTTCGAAAACAATTATTGGTAATTCTCGTCCGGTTGAAAGAGTGATAACAATGTTGCTCCGGCCTATTGCAGTCTTTTTACAAAAGCCTTCGTGGTATTCTTTTAGCAGAAAATGATACCGCGAAGAAGATGTTTTCAAGAGATTTCATTGTTATTTATGAGTTGCTTTGTATTTTATTATATTTTTTATCCAAATCAGTGTATCTATAATTGTTATGAGTATGAATAAAAAAACGCAGTCAACATCCAACATGATGTCATGGTCTGATCTTTTTCTCTTTGGCAAACATGCATGAACACATATAAACTGTTACCTCGACATGAGGAATTTTTGTACTCCAACGTAGCACTGCCCTTTTGTGCAAAGAAATAAACAAGTTTACAAAACCCTAAAAAAGGAAAAACCTGAAAAATAAATAAACAAGTTTATAAAACATTTTTATATTATAAGATGAAGGAAAACGCTTTTATATTACGAGACGAAGGAAGTACGTATGTTTTTTTTTTGTTCTCATCAGAAGTGAACATTGTCCGAAAAAAAAGGGAGTATGAACCGTTACCAAAACGGATTCCGTTGGTTTTACCGTTAAACCGAAGCTTCTCTAATCCGTCCACGACGCACGCAAAGACGCCCAAGTCCACGACGCTACGAAACGGGGAAGAAGCTACACGTAAAGCATCCGGCCTCGGCCATCCCACCGCCGAATATTTTTCACCTACTTTATTCCCGGACACGCACGCAGGCGGCGCAACCGAACCTCCCTTCAGCTGCGGGGGAGAGAGGGAGAAAAAAAATCCGAACTTTCGATTCCGACGAGCGATTCCGGCAGGCGGCGGCGCCGGCGATGGCGAGCGGCTCGTCCCGGCCCCAGATTCTCTGCGTCTCCTTCAACCAGGACAACAGGTACGTGGAGGAGCGGTGGCGGCGGGATACGCGCTCTCGTGCTCGATTCCGGCGGGTTTGGGGGGGTCGGATTCGCCGGAGGGGAGCTCTGGTTCTGATTCTGACTCTGGGTTGCCCGGTGCTTTGTTTCAGCATGTTCTCCGTCGGGACCAAGGAAGGGTTCAAGATTTTCGATGCCCGGACCGGGAGGCTCTGCAACGACAACAGTAAGCCTTGCTCCACAGCTCTTCCTCCCTCCCCACCTCATAGCAGTTGTTCACTGGGAATATCCAATTGTACTTACAGCAAGTTGATTGTGTAGCTCCTAGTGTAAAACACGCTACTTCTATGTAGAAGCTTATGCTGAACAATCAATGCTGCTTTGTGCTTCCTGCCTGATTCAGACTAGTTCTGAACACAATCATTCTGCATTGGTAGATGGTAGAGCCAGATAGCATGCAAATTCTTCCTGTCAGCGTATTGTTCGGTGATTATACCCGCAAGGGGAAGAACTATCGCGCTATGAATTTATCATAAATAGCTAAGGCGTTAAGCCGTATGTGCCTCTTCTGTGGTTGCAGAACTTGGAGGACTGAATGTCGTGGAGCTGTGGTTTGCCACGAACCTCATCGCTATGGTCGGAACTGGGGAACAGGTATCTGACGCGCTCTTTTCGTCGTTTTCGGTTCGATTTGTTCCCTGCTGTGCGGTTGAGGCTCGACGAATCGAGTGGTTAATCATCGGTTCAAACTGCCTTTTGCAGCCTTCACGGTCTCCTCGTCGCCTTTGCCTGTTCAATACCATTACAGGCGCCGCAAAGAAGGATCTGAACTTCAGGAGTACAATTTTGGCTGTTCGGTTTAGTAGAACGAGGTACAACACCAATCCTTTCTGTCTAAAAGAGACCGAGTACCTTAGTGTTTCACTCACCTGTTACTAATTAGGTCTATCTCTCGTTTGCCTGAGCACATTTAAGACTGTCGTACATTAGTGATGACTATGTTCTTTATATATCCTGCAATTTGAGAAGAGAAGTCTAGCGGGTCCATTCAAGTTAACAATGCTGTTAGAGATCATGACGCTTAATCATATGCTTCTATCTATTCCTCACAAAAAAGTGTAAAAGGTTCTTCTATTCATTAGTTCCTGACTTCCTGTGATGACATAATTTTTTTACTTGTGTAATTGTTGTATGTCCATCGAGTTTTGGACCAAGGATGTTATGCATGTTTTTTTTTCTCATTGAGTTTTATTATAAAAAAGGTTGTCACATTATGTGCAGGCTTATTGTTGTTTTGCAGGACAAGACCTTTATTTATGATCTAAACAGCACTCGTATCTTGGAGGAAATTGACACGGTACATAATCCTAAAGGTAAGCATCCTACCCAAAATTTTCAAATTGCGGCTCATACTAGTATTCCAAACAATTATATAGCTGAGGCTGGGGGCAAATCAAAAAGTATATTTGACTACTTTTGCTTTGAAACAGAATTTGCTTCACATATTTGCTGCTAACGTTCTTAACTGTAAATACCAGGCCTTTGTGCATTTGCTCCTAATTCAGAATGGTGTTATTTGGCCATCCCAGCAAGCACATCAAAGGGATCTGCTTTAGTGTATAAAGCATCAGAACCTGAATTAATATGCCAGGTAAATGGTAATTCCCAGAAGGTTTAGTTGTCATTTGTACAGCTGAGTAAACATTATTACATTTAAGGATTTATTACAGTTCTCCAAGTCCTGGATCTTTCTTGAGAAAAATCACTGTAAAAGCCCTACTCATTGATTATTTTGGATCTCATTAATTATTTTGAATCACTGAAAAGGCAATGGTCGTGCAACTATGGTGGCATGCACAATATTTTGTTCATATATATGTGAATTCTTTTGGAACCTATTTTTATTCTGGAATATATATCAGAATAGGAATACTTTCAAGACCGGATTTGTTTTCCTACAGTTTTCAGTCAACTTCAGAGGCTTTAATCTCAACCCTAGTAATCTGAAGATATGTAAATGTCTTTCCACTGATAGTTTCCCCTCTTTGTAATCAATCAACAGATAGATGCCCATGAGTCTCCATTAGCTGCAATGGCATTTTCTTCCAATGGCATGTACCTAGCAACAGCTTCTGAGAAGGGCACAATGATTAGGGTATATATCGTGGCACAAGCAACTAAGGTGAACATTATTGATCTTTGTTTTACCACCATGAGAAGCACTCTGTCATTCTGCCTAATATCATTTAAATTCTTACATCAACAGTCGCATAGTTTTCGGCGGGGAGCATATCCATCAACAATTTACTCGCTCTCATTTGGGCCGTGCATCGATCGGCCTGATGTTCTTGCTGCCACAAGTTCGTCGGGCTCCTTGCACATGTTTTTTCTTGATGCTGCCAGAAATGGAAGGTTACGTTTCCTTCTTGGCTGTTGTGATTCGTGATGAAATTTTGTGGGCATATTTTGAAGTGCTTCACTTTTCAGGAACCAAACGAATAAATTACTCGGTTCGATAATTCCTGGATCCAAAGCAATTTCCGACGCTTTGGATCCAGCTAATCACCATGTTATTCACAACATTGCCCCCGCAGAAACCAAGAGGTACATTTAAGATCTCGTGGCTTCGTCTGACCCTTCCCTGTTTTCACTGCTAATCTAATCCTTTGGAATTGTAGCTGTCTAGCAGTACATAGCGTAGAATATTCCCAAAATTCATCCAAGTTTCCTGCTGTGAGGTAAGAAATTCTCGCATAATTCCACACAAGATGCATCTTGACATGTAATGCCTTCCAGATCATATTCATAAGCAATTGTAAATTCTTGCAGGACTGTAGTCTATGTTGTTAGTCACGATGGATACTTCCGCGAGTACACGATCGGCACCACCAAGTCAAACGAATCTTCATGGGTTTTGGAGCGCGAATTCAGCCTGCTGGATACCGGTTATACTTTGAAACAGAATGACCACCATCATGTGGACTGATTTTTTCGGTTTGCCGACCTGTTCCTTCCTCTGACTGATGTAAATATCATGTGCAAGATGAGTGAGTGTATGCATAGGAGACCTAGCCATGGACCAGAGTGATCCAGTTTGACATAGTATAGCACAGGATAGGTGTTGATTAAGCTTCATGTTGTGGATGTAAACTGTATGATATGTCACTTGCGTCACAAAAATTACTAATCCATGAAGGCTTGTTTTCCATGTGATAAAATTCCTGATGACATCGAGTGCCTGGCAGCTTTGCCATTGCATTCTTTCATGAATGCCAAATTGTACATATTGCTGCACCAAGATTTCTATGCATTGCATGTTCACTAAAGCACAGTGATTTTAGAGGAACCAATGCAATTTGCCATATGTACAGAAAAAAGTACTCCCTCATCCCAAAGGTGGCTTTCCCTCTGCAATGAAATGGATAGCCACATCACCACAAGTTTGTGTTGCAAGAATTCACTGAAAGCTAGACAGTCTTTTTCAAAACCTTGCATAATGGCGCTCCGACAAAAAATCAGCGCCATGCCATTTTATCTTTGATACTGAGGGAATTACAGGAGGCATACCATCCATTCATCAGTGTGGATGCACAAAATTTGACAACTAACACTAAAAAATTCCTTTATACAAAATATAATAACTGAAGCACCGTTGCCTTTGTTGCAGCAGGCTTGCCACCCATTATATAATCTCCGTGGTGTTGTTTTCTTTCCTATGCCTAAGTAAGCCACTTGAAGACAATAACGACACATTAATTTTGTTAACATGATAACAAGTCCTTGATCCTCCCTGCGCAGCCAACCACATTCAGTCGTCAGATCTGTCAAAAAGAACCATCTCGATGTTAACATGCTGAAATTTGCCCCGATACAAGATCACATATGCGGTCAAATGTTGGTACCTGGGCTGTCTTTGCTTTGAGCCTCTGCACCTCCTCCTGTGCACACAATAACCTGCAGTGCTCCAAACTTTCAGGCCCGAGTTCTTCTTTTTCTTGTTTAGTTGACTTTAGAAAGATAAGATGCGAGATAATTACCGCCACTGCAGCTCCAGAACTTCATTGATCAGTTCCTTCTCCTTTTCTTGTGCCGCTTCCAACTGAAAATATAGTGACTGGGTTATACTGTCCTTGACATTTACCATCATAATGGAGAGAGCGAGTGTCTGAATAAAGTCTGCAGAAGCTATGTTTCGACGTTAATCATATTGGTGGCTTAATAATTCAAATAACTATCTTCTATGTTTTGGATGCCAAGACTTAGGTGTCACAAGCCCACCAGGACCTAAGAACTTTGTGGAATCTTTGTAGTGTTCAGTAAATATTAATTTTGGATACCCACAAAATTCTATGACGCTAATTTTCAACTGTTAGGTTATGTTTTCCAAAATTATCACTGCTTCAATTTCATACCTCACATTAATTGAAAGAATGGAAAATGAGACATGTTGAACATATAAAGCGATTTGGTTTTCTAGTTGGCCATAGCCTGACGGTGTCCAGTATTCATCAGCATTTTCCAATACAGAAATTACTTGAGTTTCATGATATAGTTCCTGCCATTTTAACTGGAACCTGAGCTTACCATGGATCTATCTACCGATAAAGCTGATGATGGAGATGGTGAACGACTTAACGAAGGCATCCGAACAGGTGAAATCGAATCAGAAACGTATAACTGCTTCATCGCATGAAGTATCTGTTCCTGCAAGTGAGGGGAAGACTAGTATCAACAGAGCAAAGCTTTTCATTCTTGGGAGGTTTCGTTTGTCAAGCTCATTTTTCTGTTGTGAGTGCATGTGGGTGGGAGATTTACCCTCTGAAGCATATTTGTCTGCAAAACATTGTATAACTGGACGTACAAGGAGCCACCAATAATGCTTGAAGCAGTTTCAGCTGAAGATGGTATGCTTAATGCAGGAAGGTGAGAAATTGTCTGCATAACAACAAATATATGTAGGTGTGAAAGGAAAAGAAAGTTAACTGTACATTTCATGCATCAGAAATGATCAACCATGTAAAGAGAAGTACGGAGTACATGATAAATTCTCCTTCTGGCTTTGCAAGATGGCTTCATTATCTAATACCCATAAAGCCGTCTGTTTTCTAGTAAAGCACTCGGCAAAGGGATATAATATAATCTAAAACAAAAATCGCCTTTGGAACAGGCAGATGCAGCCAAAATTACCAATGATCATAGAAGAGGGACACTTGTGTACTCAGGTATGCCGCATTTCACAACAACTGTGATTGGCTAGTTCATGTAAAAGTAAACAAAGGCAACCAGTTCAAAGTTCAAACCCTTACCAGCGTTTTTACCAAATAATTCAAACCTATCAATAGGAGGACTAACATGCATCAATTACTTTTGGATATTCAAGCTGAACTCAAGTAATCCTGCTGCTATTGCACATTTCGCGCTCAGGTAAAACAGTCTTTTACTGAGCCTTGAGGCAGGTTATATTGTCAAGTCCCTCTTGAGGACCACATAGTTAAAGCAAAGACATTCAAACTGCTCTCTGGCTCTCTGCACTGTCCATGATGCGTTTATTCTGTACTCTTTTTTGAACCAATATTCTGCGGTCAATATATCAATTTTTTCAAAGAAGTTATTGTTAAGTATATATGTTGTGTTTGTCTTGTACAGGCCCAGGCCCATAGTCTAGAGTGAGGCCCAGGCCCATGTAACCTTGTATATCTCTCTCTCCTCCTCAATACAGAAAACTGTTCGGTCATTTTCTTCCTCACGTTTTCCTAACATGGTATCAGACCAGGACCAAACCCTAGTCCCTCTTCCAGCCGCCACCCATGAAATCGCCGCCGGTGAGGTGATTCAGGCGGATCTGTCTGGTGAGGAGACATCCACATCGCTGCCCCATCCCATCTTCGTCATCAACCTGTAGGAGCAGCTCCTCTGTGTGTCCTCACAGCTACTCTCAAGCTCCAGGCGTTCCCCCTTCTATCCAGCAAGATCCTCCTTCTATCCAGTGAGATCCAGCTCCTGTTTGTGGCTGTCTGCTGCTCTTTTCTTGTTGCTGCCTGCAGCTGCTATCAGATTGGGTGTTTCCAGCTGCTGGCCGCTCACCACTATGGCAAGAAATGATTTCGGATTTGGTTCTTTGATCATAGATATCAAGCTTGATGGTTCAAACTGCAGGGAATGGGCATTTTCTGCCCGGACTGTCTTGAGGACGGCTGGTTTTGTTTCTCATCTGACAGATGATCCACCTAGTCCAAATGATGATGCAGCAAGGAAGTCTTGGCAAAAGATCGATGATTGTGTGATGGGAGTTTTAATTCTGGGTGTTGAACCCTCACTCTGAATGAACTTGAGCATCACACTTCAGCTAAAGAGATATGGAAGTACTTTCAGCAGCGCTACCTTCAGCCCAGCAGTGCACTTCATTTCTCCTTGTTGCAGAATTTACACAACACTCGGCAGCCAGAAGACATGTCCATAGAAGAGTACTATGGAGCTTTCACTCGCATCACTGGGCAGCTAGGTTCCATGGTTCCAAAGGGTAATTCTGGTTGTGAGTCATGTGCAGCGAAGGAAAAGTATGACCATCAGACTCTCATGTTTCAGTTTGTGATGGGTCTCAAGCCAGACTTTGAGAACATTCGCACTCAATTGCTTGGCCGTACGACTCCTCCCACCTTGACAGAGGCACTTGCTAGCTTGATCGCTGAGTAGACTCGTCTCCGTTCTCTTGGGGCTACTTCTGCGCAGACTCTACACACTAGTGTTCTGGCTTTTCCTCAGCGGCCAGGTGCCTCCAAGGCCACACCTTCAGCTGTCGTCTGCTCGTTCTGCAAGAAGGCAGGACACCACAGAGATGGTTGTTTCAAGTTTCATCCAGAGCTGTTAGCTGAGTTTCAGGCTAGACGGGCCCTCAATCAGCAGCGTCGTGCACCCTAAGCTCCTTATCAGCAGCAAGCGAGGGGTGCTTCTGCATCTGTTCTCTCTCAGCCCGCTGTTGCTGCAACCCAGCCTTGGGTTCTGGACTCTGGAGCTTCTTTCCATGTGACCTCTGATCGCTCTCAGCTTGTGTCTTGCCAGCCAGTGCGGGGTGGTGCCTCTGTTCAGACTGCTGATGGTACACCTTGTTCTATTACTCACCAGGGTTCTCTTTGCACATCCAAGTTTTCTGTTCCTGCCATCTCCTTTGCTCCAGAGCTGTCCATGAATCTTATGTCTGTTGGCCAGCTTGCTGATATGAACTACTTTGTTGGTTTTGATGACTCATTTTGTTATGTGCAGGACCGTCAGAGCAAGAGGGTCATTGGAACTGGCCATCGCCGTAGAGGATCCACATCCCTCTACATCCTTGACACCTTACACCTTCCTTCAGCTTCCACCACATCCGCGTTCCGGATGGCTGCATCAACATCAAGATCCACTTCGTCGTTTTCTTTTGCCCAGTGGCACCATCGCTTAGGTCACTTGTGTGGTTCTCGTTTATCTACCCTTGTTCGACAAGATGTTTTGGTTCATGTTTCCATAGATGCTGGTTTTCACTGTAAGGGTTGTAAGCTAGGGAAACAAATACAGCTCCCATACTCTTCCAGCACTACTCATTCTAGTCATCCTTTTGATTTAGTGCACTCTGATGTATGGGGTCCTTCCCCCTTTGTTTCGAAAGGTGGCCACAAACATTATGTCATATTTTGTTGATGATCACTCTCGACATACTTGGGTCTATTTTATGAAGCATCGTTCTGAGTTGTTTTCTATATATAAGGCTTTTGTACATATGGTCCATACTCAGTTTTCCAGTGCTGTTCGTGTTTTTCGTTCTGACTCTGGGGGGGAGTATCTATCTACTGCTTTTCGCGAGTTTCTCTCATCTGAGGGTACTCTCCCTCAGCTTTCATGCCCTGGTGCCCATGCTCAGAATGGCGTTGCTGAGCGTAAGCATCGCCATATTGTTGAGACAGCTCGTACCCTTCTGATTTCTTCCTTTGTCCCCACTCATTTTTGGGGTGAAGCTATCTCAACTGTTGTTTATCTTATCAATCTCCAACCTTCTACTCGCCTTGAGGGCAAGTGTCCTGGTGAGGTTTTGTTTGGTTCTCCTCCCACGTATGACCACCTCCGTGTCTTTGGTTGTACTTGTTATGTTCTTTTAGCACCTTGTAAGCGTACCAAGTTGACTGCTCAGTCTGCTCAGTGTGTCTTCCTTGGATATAGTCTTGAACATAAGGGCTACCGTTGCTATGATTCTTTTGCTCGCCGCATTCGCTTTTCTCGCGATGTCACTTTTGTTGAGGATCAACCCTTCTTCTATTCCCCTTCCACTAAACCATCATCCTCAACTTCTTTAGAGTCTACCTCGTTTCTTTCACTTCCACCTATCTTTTTAGATGAGTCCATAGCTGAACAACCTTCCTCTCTCCTAACATCAGAACCATCTCCACCACATGTTTCATCTCCTTCCTCACCAGCTCCTTTCTCTCTTCCACTAGCTCCACCTCTAGATAGTCTTCCTTTCCATTACACTCGTCGTTATTCTACTCCTCCAGCCAGTACTTTCCATTACACTCGTCGTTCTAAAGTTCCATGTGACACGCAGTCATCTATGCCTTTGTCTTCTACTCCTCCAACCAGTACTACTGATCCTTGCACTGACGGCTCTTCTCTAGCAACGCGATACAAAAAGGACTTATATGCAGGGGCTGTTTCTGAGCCTAGTACCTATCAGGAGGCAGTTGTGTCACCTGAGTGGCAACTGGCTATGTCTGAGGAGCTTGCAGCCTTAGAGCGTACTGGTACATGGGATTTGGTACCATTACCTCCTCGTTCAGTCCCTATCACTTGCAAATGGGTGTATAAGGTTAAAACCAAGTCAAATGGTTATGTGGAACGCTACAAGGCTCGCCTTGTTGCAAGAGGTTTTCAGCAGTCTCATGGGAAAGATTATGATAAGACGTTTGCTCCTGTTGCTCACATGACTTCAGTTCGAACTCTAATTGCTGTGGCTGCTACTCGGTCATGGAAAATTTCCCACATGGATGTGAAGAATGCCTTCCTTCATGGTGATTTACATGAGGAAGTTTATATGCAGCCACCTCCAGGTATCAAGGTTCCATCAGGTCATGTTTGTCGCCTTCAAAAGGCTCTTTATGGGCTTAAGCAAGCCTCTCGTGCCTGGTTTGAGCGGTTCAGTTCTGTGATTCAAGCTGCCGGTTTTTCTCCTCGTGAACATGACCCTGCACTCTTCATTCATACATCTAAGCATGGCCGTACATTGCTTCTACTTTATGTAGATGACATGTTGATCACTGGAGATGATGTTGGGTATATTGATTTTGTTAAGAAAAAATTGAGTGAACAATTCAAGATGTCAGATTTGGGGTCTCTCAACTATTTTCTCGGGATTGAGGTCGAGCACACCAATGATGGTTACTATATCTCCTAGCAAAAGTACACTCAGGATTTGATTCTTCGCTCAGGTCTCACTGACACGCGCATTGCTGCTACACCTATGGAGCTTCATCTGCAGTTGCGTCCTACTGATGGCACTCCTCTTGAGGATCCCTCTCGCTATCATCACATTGTCGGCAGTCTAGTGTACCTCACAGTGACCAGACCTGACATCGCACATGCAGTCCATATTCTCAGTCAATTTGTCTGTGCTCCCACCTCAGTTCATCATGGTCACCTATTCCGAGTCCTTAGGTATTTAAGGGGAACTACATCTCGCCGCTTGTTCTATGCTAATTCCAGTCAGCTCCAGCTTCATGCTTACTCTGATTCCACTTGGGCGAGTGATCCTATTGATCATCGCTCGGTCACTGGCTATTGCATATTTCTTGGTACATCTCTCATTGCATGGAAATCAAAGAAGCAAATTGCTGTGTCTCGCTCCAGCGCCGAGGCAGAGCTTAGGGCTCTCTCTACTACTACAGCAGAGATTGTATGGCTTCGCTGGCTATTGGATGATCTTGGTGTCTTATGTCATACACCAACACCTCTTCTTTGTGACAGCACTGCTGCTATTCAGATTGCTAATGATCCTATCAAGCATGAGTTGACCAAACACATTGGTGTGGATGCCTTTTTCACTCGATCTCATTGTCAACAATCCACTGTCAAGCTACAATATGTCCCATCAAAGCTTCAAGTCGCAGATTTCTTCACCAAGGCACAAACTAGAGATCAGCATAGGTTTCACACTCTCAAACTTGGTGTATCAGATGCTCCTGGCCCACCTTAAGTTTGAAGGGGGGATGTTAAGTATATATGTTGTGTTTGTCTTGTACAGGCCCAGGCCCATAGTCTAGAGTGAGGCCCAGGCCCATGTAACCTTGTATATCTCTCTCTCCTCCTCAATACAGAAAACTGTTCGGTCATTCTCTTCCTCACGTTTTCCTAACAGTTATAACGATGTTTCCACATGGCTTAGGTCCCAACGCAAAATCTGCCCAATATACCAAATAGGGGACCACTAAGGTTGTTGGTCAGAAAAAAATGTTTTTTCCCGCATTCCTTGAGCACACAAAATATATGTGATTCCAATCAATACACTGCACCATTTCTTGAACTAAAACAGATGAATGCCCATGAAATATGATAATATGATAAAGACTAAAAACCTGCATGCTGTGACTCTTATGTAAGCCTGGTGAGTGAGCCTGAAATTACAAAATCATGTCATCCTAGAGTTAACCAAACATGCACCAAGTATTATTAATGGCTGTCAATTACCTTATCCAACTCAACATTCCCAGGTGTAACTTTGAAACGACCTCTTTGCTGTACAAGTGGAGGTTTTGGTTTATCATCATGTTCGTCAACATTCGATACTGCATTATGAAGAAATAAACAGATGCCACACTTGTGAGAACTTATTCTGATGAGCCCACACTAGGTTAGCCTATACAAACTGCAGGGATAAAACCAGTATATTACCTGATGATTTAGGTGCCTTAGAAATAGCTTCAGGAGATGGCTCATCAGCTACTTGCAAGACCCCTCCGCTACCCTTGTCACGGTTATGAATGTTGATTTGCGGCTTAGAGCTGAAAGAACTACATATGTAGTTGCACACTTTATCAAAAAAATATAACAAAGGGGATACAAATACAGTAGTATTACTATGGACAGCTTCCAGAAGGACACCATCAGGCCTGGTTTGGAACACAAGAATTTGGTCCTCGATTCCAAACAAGGTCTAACTATAGATGGTAAAAATTGGAACATTATTGGTTAATAGCATATGTGGTTAAAAGAACAGGAATCCCAATGATTTGGTCAAAATATTTAGCTTTGTGTTCCAGTTTGACACAACGCCCTTTTTGGTAAATATAGCTTACCTATTAGTTATGGGGTCATGAATATGGATATAAAAAATAGTACAGCCATGCAGCTATCATATGAACAGAAAAGACCCTACTACTGAAAAATATACATTAAACTGCTAAGCCAAGCAAACAACCTTTTAAAAACTAGCACATTCCCATCAGTGGCACTGTTAACTAACTGAAACTTCATAGACATTGACTGCGAGTTGCAAAAAAATCTTCAGACACCAAAAGTGCATATCGAGAATATCAAAAGTTTATGTGAATACAGGAAAGTAAGTTTTGTTCATTGCCAGTGCATATGTAACGTGATAAGAAAAGTCTCTGTCAGCACTTGTGTGGCCTGTATTTTCGTAATTGGTCAACTGTTTTCCGTCAAGTTTGAGTCTACAAGATATTGTCAATTTGGCCAACTGAAACTATGAAATATAACCATGATAAAATGGAACTGGTTCTAGAATACAGTTCAAATTACCGGCAAGGAAAACATGTTGTCGTATAGTTGGAAAAAAGGTGATTCCTAAAGTTTAAATTTCATTCTGTGAAGTGCAACAAACCTCTCTTTGGAAGAAAGAAAACCATCAGATGAGCAAGAACTGAAAGAAAACTTCCTTTCCTGAAACGAGCTTGTTGGAATAGCATCCAAATCTTTCTCTTGCAAGTCCAAATCACAGCTTTCGATGGAGTTATGTTTCCCGACATGGCCATTTACCAGTACTCCGTTTGAAGTTCCACACAGAGATGCCCTGGTAGTAGAAAGAAGTGAAATCAGTTTTCTGAGGTGTGTACTATAAGTGCACAACAGTGAGATATTACATAATTTCACACACCGGAATTGTTTGGCACAAAATAAGATATTATCATTTACAAGCAACAATATGACTTTGAAGTAATTTCAACCAAATTAAATCTATTACCTTGACAGACAAACAGACTGTTCGGGTGATGAAACAGCTGACTTATCATTGGCCATGACATCATTTTCCTACCAACTTTGCTTGGTGTTAGATGTAAGTAAAATTCTAGATTGGAAAACCTTACATTGTACAGGAGCTATAACTTACGATGTCGGTATCATACTTCATTGAAAAAAGAGATCCTTCGTGTGCTTGCTCCTGCAAGCTGGTGTCGAAGTCATAGATAGACAATATATCTGTACCTTTAGATGATATTGTGTCCTCACACTCTGAAATCTGTCAAAATATATAAATAAGCTAAATTAGTTGATGTGAAGTCAGTGATTAAAGAGGAAATGAAAATGCTAAATGCCTACCAGTGAGGCTTGAGACTTCAGGTCATCAATGTCGAAGTTCCAGCTGCTGATACCCCTTTTGTATTCATCCTAGCAATGCAAGAGATACAAAGGATTGGATGCAAGGGTAATATTTTTTATCAATATACCGAAAGGGTACAATAGAAATGACACAGATCCAAAGTTCACAACAATGATAGGAATGGAATAGAGTTTTGGGTTGGCAACATTTGTTAGTTTTACAGCGCTATCAAACAGTTCAAGTTCAAACTTCAAACAAATGATAAGATAGCTCAGAATTGCCTTTCTTTCCCAAAAAGGAAAGGATAATATAATTAGGAAAGCCGACAATAGGGTAGGAGGCATGTTTCTATGTCTTCTCAAAAGTCAAATAATTATAGACTTAGAATAACCCTAGCATTCACAATGAACATAGCACAACTCAGGAACAAATGCATATCAGCTATTGCTGGAAACAAGGACTCATGTAGCACTAGAATCAGGAGCAAAACAAGAGACTTGATGGGCTTATTTACGGCTTCCCACACTCCAATAGGCCAACCAAACACTCGATTATTTTTAGCCTTTCCAAAAGTGCTGTGGCTGCTTTCAGTCGAAGGCAAGCACCTTGTGAGGAGCTTTTCCAGCTTAAACAAATACCCTGCCCAAACTACCATGCCACTTCACTGAAATTACAGTATATGCTTCCTACCGCAATTTTCTCCCGTGAAGAAAGATGGGTCAACACTAGGGTTCCATGTGGCCACCCTATCTCATGCTTCAGCGTCGCCCACCAGAAAAATGGTGTCCCCGCCCCTCTCTGATCTCCCTCTTCCAGTCCCCTCAACCAGTTCCAGTTGTAGCATGGCGTGTATGTTGTTAAATGTAACCACATCTAAATTTTGAACTCTATAGTTTGGGAAGATACATGAGTGACACTGGTGTCGGCTTTTATCACGTACCGATGCCACGTCCTCCCAACCCTACCTGGTTTAATCATAAATTTACAAGCTTCCCATTCGTCTTTCTAACTAGCAAAAATTCAGAAACAAGGTCATATCAACATGCTTACTAATGTTATGGGGAGACATAAGAAATTAACCTTTGAATAAAGAAACCAACATGAAATGCATACTTTGTTCGGCGATCATGCTTACCGATGCCGTAACAAATATTAATTATTGTGGCCACCACCCATACAAGACATGCCAAAAGGCCGCAATGAAAGATAAAGTAGTTGCTTGATTTTACTACTCCAACAATAGGGCCATTTTCAGGAATGATCTATGAGAAATTTAGAATTAGCACCTGCGAGATTTCTTCCTTTCTACCATCAGGCATTTTCTTTTGGGCAAGTAAATTTTCATCCTTTTCCTGTTAATAGTTAAGATGCCACGTTAAATAGTGAAGAAGATCAAGTACCAATAAGTAGCCATGCCCCATTTAAACCAGTGTACCTTCAAAGCTTGATATCTGGCACCAAGGCCAGGCAATCCGTCCACAAGCTTTCGAGCAATGTAATCATGGGAACGAGCTTGCTTGAAAAAGGATTGCTTGAGCAATTTTGTTGCAGTCGGCCTTTTTGAAGGCTCTTTTACCAAACACATAGCTACCATTTGCTTAAAGTGCTGTTATAAGAAACCGGTATGCATAACAGCATAAGTAAGTCCTCAGAGCAAGAACACAGAGGTGACAGACTGTTTCAAATATATTTACCCTTGAGAACTTCTTATCTCTTTCATAATCAAGACCAGGGGGAGCATTTTGAAGCGTCATAAGCAAGACCTAAGCAAAATAAATGAAATAAATATTAGAAACTTTGATGTTACTCCTTACCATACATCATAAGACAAGGAATATCTTCAAAGATATTATTGAGTATGTATACCTTCATGGGAGGATACTTTGAGAAAGGAGCGTGACCATGGGCAAGTTCAAGTGCAGTAATTCCAAAGGACCATATGTCTGCCCTGCAATATATTTTATGTTTGTTCAAAGCAGCTCCAGTTAACAAGCAGTTGTGCAGAAAAGGTACCCCGCTAGTTAACTTAGTGATCCAGTACAGTGAGTAGCCTACTTGAAATCATATCCATGTAGTTGCTCCATTACCTCTGGTGCCATCCTAATCATTAAAAGGGCCAATACATGAGCATGTGTCAAGAAAAGGTTATGTAGCAGAAATGAAAGCATGTTATTGCTTTGTCAGAATGACTACCAGCAAGGAGTTCCCACGAAAGTATTTCTAGCCCGCTGTCTGTCACCAGATTCAAAAAGGCAAGCAGAAACCCCAAAATCTCCAAGCTTAACTCCACCACGAGAATCAACTAGGATATTTCCTGCCTATGGCCAAAAGAAAGAGAAAGGGAAATCAACGTAGCGCTCAGCACAGGGGAACAGCAGATCCTTCATATATATATGAATGTGCATTTACCTTGACATCACGATGTATATGCCCATGATGATGAAGATATTCCAAACCTCTTAGAACTTCACGGAGCACTGTTGCAATGACAGCTTCCTCAAAACCATCTGGGTAGACTGATTTCATTATGTGAAGACAAGATCCTCCAGCCATGTACGGCATAACCACCCATAACGTTTGGTTATTTGCAAAGGAGCAGAGTGCCTTAACAACGTTAGGATGGTCTATAAGAATCATTGTCTGAGCTTCACGCATGATATTGTTCTGCACCAAGACAAGCACCAGTGTTCAGTAGAGGAGCTTGATGAAGATTGTTGAGGGGGCTAATCAGAGTTGAAGGGGCGAAGAAGATAGGTTATGCATGAACTCTAAGAAATCTTTGATATTCAAGCCTAATAATTAGGGGTCCACTTAAGTTTTTTTCTAGAGTAGGGGGGCAATGGCCCCGTTTGGCCCCATGAAGCTCCGCCACTGCCAGTGTTGGCCATTTTCGAAACAAAATGCACCATGACACGGAGATGGACATAAAATTGAATAGGACCCATGAAACTGCAGAAGACGATGCTAGAAGCCAATACAAGTAAAGATTGGCCTGTATCATCCAACCGGTTCAGATTCATGTATGATATAATCACATAAATTCAACAACTTAACATAAATCCAACTCCAGCCAAAAAGCTTCATTATCCCACAAATATGAACCCAAGCATACAAAAGGACTTGTCGCAATCTACACTTAGGAGTTAGGAATGCTACAAGCCAATACAAGTAAAGAGACTATCTGATTCCCTCTAGGTGACATATTTGCACCATTGAGATTGGCCTCTCATATATATATCATCCGTTCGGTTCAGATTCATATAACCACATATATGCAACAGCTTGACATAAATCCAATTCCAGCTATCAAACTTATTTATCAATATAAATATGAATCCACGCATATCATTCTTCTAAACATATTATCAATGCCTACTGATACGCATTACTTGTCCGACAGGTTCATCAACGACATGAGTATGACCGAACAATCGATGCGTTCTATGGATGGCAGGAACCGTCTACCGGAGTAACTTCTACTGCGACATAACAACAGACAAACATATCGCGCTATCATGTACTCGTACGTACCACCCAACGAACGAACACGACAGGAATTACGGCGCGGGCCGGCAAAACAAGAGGCAGATTTAGTGGTTATTACCAGGTTGCTGTTGGTGCGCTCGAAGTCGAGCACCTTGACGGCGACGGTCTCGGCGAGCGGCTTGCAGAGCGCGCGGTAGACGATGGCGCTGACGCCCTGGCCGATCTCCTCGTACAGCTCGTAGTCCTCGGCGCGGATCGGGTACCTGCGCCTCTCCCCTCCGCCGAGGCCGCCGCTCCCGCCCGCGGCATGCTTCGCCCCTGACCCGACCATTGCCCGCCTATGCCGCCGCCACCGCGGCTC
The DNA here is from genome assembly GCA_022496015.1 of Hordeum marinum. NCBI lineage: Eukaryota > Viridiplantae > Streptophyta > Magnoliopsida > Poales > Poaceae > Hordeum > Hordeum marinum. Next base: position 414,429,457 of record CM039677.1, on the reverse strand, counting down.
TCGAACCCGACGGCGAGCCCTCCACCGACGATCTGACGCGCGCGACGACGGGGCCGAGGTTCGCGGGATCCGCGCGCTGGGTGGAGATCGTCGACGTAACCCTAGGATAGGACCGCAGCGTCTCCACGCGATGGGGCGGGCGGATTGGCGGTGGTGGATGCGGGAGAGGGGAGGAGGAGAGGGGGAGGCGGGTCGCGCGTTGCGGAGGAGGGAGGGAATTGGGTTTAGGGTGGCGGGCGACGGACGGAGGGAGCGCGCCACTCGGTCGGGACTCGGGAGGGAGGGGCGCGGCGCGTCCACGCGATCACGTGCTCAGGCCAACGGGCTGGCACGCTGGGGCCCGTGTATAAGCGGGCCGCGCCGGGCCGGCACGCGTGCCTCTCCTTGAGGCCCAGGCACTAAACTTTAGCTAAACGGGTCGGCATGTCGGACCTTTTTTTAAAAACCCCAGAACTAGCTAAAAAAGAAGCTATGCCATGCCAAACTCTTCATTTTTAATAAAGTGGAGTGTGCTTAGACTAAAAAAAGCTATCTTATAGCGGAAATTCACTTTGGTTCATAGGTGTATATGCACCCATTGTCTAAATACATATTTAAAAATGTTTAAAAATTCTAAGAAAAAGTTCCGCGTCTAAATCCGGAGATTATATGTGCGCTCACAAAGTTTCGATGAAAAAAAACATTTTTGTGCCTTGGGTAAAAAAGACAATTTTCGATGCTTAATTACAGCTATTCACAAGGCATATTTTTATCCATTTTATACACGCCAATAAAAAAAATTCTTTTTCGCTGAAATTTTGTGTGCAAACATAGGATGTTAAAATATACATGTGGGATTTTTTCTTAATTTTGAAATGTTTTTTATAAATATATCATAATAGGTGTATATACACCTAGGAACCAAAACACCACTCTCATCTTATAGCAGATAAAGCAAGCCCGAAAAGAGAAAGGAGACTGACCTTGATGCCGACGTTGGGTTTTCCAACGAAATAAATAAGTTTTAGGACTCGAGCAAGCGTGGGATACAACCCATATCACATTCATGTGCCACAACTCGCAGACCATATCAATGATTATCAGCTCCTAAGATTCGATCCTAGTCGAAGTCTTCTTGCTGGCTCAACCCAACATGCATTTTAGAGCAATCACTAATTAAGAGGTATCATTGCAAAGGTCACTCCCACTTTCTTATGTTGCGTCACTTGTCGCAATCTGAAAGTTTTTCTTTTTTGGTAAATTTATTTATTCAAAATGTTTTATCTCTTAAATTGTGCGTCCAAATCCTGAAATGTTTTCACCGTTCGATTTCTTGCATCGAAATCTTTGAAACTACATATCATGTTAATGGGTTTCGATGAACTTCTTTTCATGACAAAATGAAATAAAAAAAACAAGTTGGAAGTATGTTTTTTTCCAGCATTTTTCCCTTTTTGAGTGTCTCTTGCGGAAGCAAATCTATACCTTCACGTGAAGCAAATTTATACCCCCTGCGAAAGCAAATCTATGTCTTCACTATTTTTTTCCTTTCCGGGAGGCACAATCATGTCTTTAGCAGAAGCAAATTTGTTTCTTCACGAGAAGCAAATTTGTGCGTTTTTGTCCCCGAAAGAAAATAATACAGAAAAATGTGCAAATTTGTTCCTTCCCAAAAGAAAATAATACATATAACGTATTTTTGTCCCCGAGAGGCATAGTTGTGCTTCTCGCGGAAGTAGAAAACCCTTTTTTTTTCTTTTCAAGAGGCGCCTCCATGTAAAGCAAATATATACCTCTCGCGAAAGCAAAAAAATGTATTTTTTCGCGCAATTTATTTTTCACGAAAAACATCTAAAACACGAAAATGCACATAGAAACATAAATATATAATAAAATTTCAAGGAAACACCACATGACGACGCGTTTTCAGCCCACCAAAAATGACCCTTGCGGGAGCTTCGCAAGGGATACTCCATGAGTAGTTGCTATTCACGTAAGCCACTCGCGTCCTTACTTTTCGGCTTCTAAAAAGACAATAATAAAGGTTGTGTCAGGTCGGCAAGCATGCCCAGCCTCGAGGCCCATACACGACCATTTAGCCCGGCCGACACATGGCACCAGACATGCCGGGCATGCGTGCTTCTAGACCCGCATCGCAAAACACGGCCTATTTGACCAGCTACAGTTGAGACCAACTCAAGCATAGTCGTAATGATCGTTACATACTGATTTTGAACCAAAATAACACTTATCATAGTCGTCATAAGTCACCATATTTTAAACGCGCTCCAAAACGGCCCCATAATGCTTTTGTATTTGAAGGTTGGACGAGGTGATATGGCACGCCCACCAACCTCCCAAATAATATTGGTGTCATGAACATTTCAAAACACTGTTTTCTTCCATCACCTCCCACATTCATGCGCCCCTTCTGTTTGGTGTCATCGCTGCCGCTCGGACCATCGTGATTTTGCTCCGATCGCCTTCCCCGAGCCATTCCTCCTCCCATGCTTCGTCAGAGGACTGTTGTGCAAAGTAGCGGCCGAGCAAGAATTCCAATTTTGGGTGTAGAGTTAAAAAATAGTGAATCCCAGTGGTTGCATTCGAACAATATTGTAGTTGGAGTAGCTGAAATGACGGATTCACATGGTACATTGCTTTTTTCCCTTCGGATCTCTCTTTACGGATTCTTCTCATGTAAAGTTGGATCTATCTCGACCTCTCTTCGCATTACCAACACACGTTTTAGCCGTTCTATAACACTTGAGCTGCCGCAGGTCTGTGCTGAATATGTCCAGACCATCTCACATGATGTTGAACAAGCTTATTCTTCAATCGGTGCTACCTCAACTCTATCTTGTATATCATCACTCCGGACCCGATCCTTTCTCGTGTGGCTACACATCCATCTCAACATGTGCATCTTCGCTACACTAACTGTTGAACAAGTTGTCGCTTTGTCGGCCAACACTCAACACCATAACATTGCGGGATTGCCTTAGAAGTCTTGTATGTGCTTGTGGGACTTGCTATAAAAGTAAAACAATCTTCAAAATTTTCCTGCACGTGGCACTTGTTTGTCATTAGCTATTGTACTGTTTTTGGAAAACCGTTTCCCTATAACGATTTATTGTCTTCTTTGTCCTAGAATTTTGTTGTTGAAGGGCACTGAAACATTGGGAGTGCCCTCGGCGCACCATTACTATTACGGGCAGTAGATTAAGTGTCATTGAACCATATGTTCTTTTTTCTTTCAAGTGAAGTTCAAAGAAATTCACCGACGAAAGAGTTCCATGTGTTCTTTTAACTTTCAAAGAAGTTCATTTTTTGCTTCCTCAACTTTCACCGAAGTCCAGATTAGCATGAGATTTTGCAAAAATCCAACACATTCCAAGATACCACAACTTGTTACCAACGGGCTCAGAACATGTCCTACAACGCAGCTTCCTCCTCAAGAAAATCACTCAAACAACCCTAAACAATAAATACATTTATGCAGGCAAAATGGAAAGCAGTGACAAACTACTCCCGCACCCTTTAAAAAAAAAAACTACTCCCGCACATCTTCACCTATGCTGACGACATTATGGTGATCATCTTTGCAAAGAAATTCCAATGCAACACTCCGACCATTGGCAAGACGATCCTCCGACTTGACGCGCGCTCGTACAGGGTCAGCTGTTCTCGGCCATGGATCGATCCTCAATGCTTTGAGAACCGTAGCATTGTGGAGAATATGAAGCGCCAGCTCCAGTTGATCTTTCTCCCCGATGAATCCGCTTATATTCACCAAACTGAGATGTGAGTGCGGGCATGAAGGGAGACTCCTCAGCTCGCCGTCTTCATGACAGTACCGTTTGTGGAGGAAACAGTCCATCACCATCTATAAGCATGAAAACAGCTTTGTTAGTATCTCAATCAGGAATGACCAAACAAACTTGTAAAATTTATACAAGAAAAAAAAAGCAACATCAACTTAAAGGAGAGAGATAATCATATACATAACTTTTTAAGGCAATCCCAAATAAGTTTTTGTGCCATGACATGCCACACCTAACAGAGACACTAGATATATAGACATATAAGCTACACGGGTGGCATGTTATTTGCCGGACCAATTAATCAACCAGCTCTATCCATGTTAGAGATCAATGGATTGCTATATGCTACAGTTTCGAATAAACTATGACTTGAAATGTTGTGTAATGAATTATTGTTAATATTTACTGAATATTTTGCCCTTCCCTCCCTTGCTCAGTTCAAAGGTTGGCAGATGCTTACTATTCTGCTTTGCTGTGTATGTAGGTTGTTTCTCGACTATTTCTTATTCCTCATGACAGCTAAATACTACAGAAGGTCACATAGAATGGCGTTGCGCAGATAGTTAAATAAGCATGCTTGTCATTCTTAGCTTTATTCTATGTTTTTGAAAGAATGCCATCATGTCTCACTTCAATTATTAAATTAAAAGCACACGTACATCGTTAATTAACAGCAGCATGATGAAACTAGGGGAATCTTCCACGCAAACATTAGGGTGAAGTCCACTCTCTTTCGCTAAAGTATGAGCAACATTTTATTTGCATCCCCAGGACAATAAGCATAAACAATTTTAGTAAAGCTAGAAGACTAAATGCATATATCTTGAAATATAGGTGCTGCTGCCGTTGCTGAGTAACCTCCTACAAATTGTTCACAACCCCATAAAGTCCGACTGGATAACATTTTTTTGGCATCCCAGCCGGTTGGCAAGATGTAGCCCCTGAAGAACCGCCAACGATTCAGCCATTAGAGCATCCAACACAAAATTTAAGCTCTGCTTTGCAGCAGATAAGAAATGTCCCTTCTCATTGTGTAAAACAGCACCAGTGGATCCACCGGCATGGTTTGAATGAATCTGTGTGTTTCAGTTACACAGCAGATCTGTGCAGTGGGATTCTAGTTCAGTTTTTTATTGGATCTGTAGAACACTGCAGAAGTTTCTTTTGCGCACTTGATCATGTTTCGGTATTTTTTATCAGGATGGGCTCGGGCTTGATAGTTGAAGCTCAGGCTTCTGTAAGCCCAGCGGAAAACCCAGCCCGGCCCAGACAGCCAGTCCTCATTCAAAGCAGAATGAACAGGTTATCAAGCACCACTGCAGCTTCTAGCTGCGGCTTCTTGGTATTTCATTTCTCACCAGATCTACTTTTTTCTCTTTGTAAACTTTACGTTGTCTGTTTATCTCTTATACAATGTACTACTGCAATATATTAATATAGCAATATTACTAGTTAACCCATGTCTAGTAGTATACCTATTTAATTGAACAAGTTAAGTACATGGAAGTACTACGAATGAACTCATGTGTACATACAAGTGAAGAACTGAAAACTGAAATGGATAAGCTTACATGCAATTCTAGTTTTTCCATGAAAGGGGCAGTCTCTAGGAGATAACCAAGGACGAGGGTATCAATTGTCCTTTTTGGAGAGTCAAAAATAGTCCAGTTTAATATCAAATGATGCAGAGAACGAAATTTGGAAAGCCTGCTCACTGAACCAACCCTCTGCATACAACAAGTACGGAGACAACATAAAATAAATATGAACATAACCAATTAAAATACAAAACGGCAGGGGAAATGCAAACCTCAAGTTGTGTGCAACTTAATGTGAGCATCTCAAGATGGGGGAGAGTTGTTGGGAGTTCATTGAAGATGAATCCTAGAGCAGAATGGCAAGTCAATAACTCAACCGATAGTTTCCTTAGCTTCAAAGGTGCAGCAAACTCCATTGGTATCAATGAGCCTCTATAGTGGAGCATTGGCACTCCACAATCTAACGCCATGTCTTCAAGTAGTGGGCAACTCACAACAAGCAAAACCTTGAGGCGATCCAGGCAATGCGGAATCCTTAAACTGGTAAGCATCATACAGTTGGCAATACGGAAGCACTCTAGATGATTGCCTTCAGACAGCAAGCGTTGGACATCTTCATTGGTGATATTAACATCTTGCAGGGAAAGCTTAGTGAGATTCTGAAATCCCCTGTAACCAGCAGGCAGATTTAAAGAAACAGACCAAAGCTCCAGACGGCGCAATTTGGAGTTCTTTGTAACAAGAACCTGAAGAGGGAAATTATATCGTGCTATTGTGGGCCCAAAATCCAGTCCCCATAATTCAAGAATGAGACCCTTAGCCTTTGATGCAATGGTATAGTTGACCAATCTATCGATATGACCCGCGTATCTATCACAGAGATCATGCCTAATTCTGATGACCTCGGTCCCTATGCCCTCGTGTTGCTGGAGAAGTGCACCAGCACTCTTAATAAATTTTCGCCTGTTGAGTTCAATACCTCCATGAGTATTCCAGGCGCGTACCTTGTCGGACTCTGACAAGACCGTCTGATGACTAAGATCAATGTAGGGGCGGCACAACCAAACACGCTGCCACTGACTCGACAAGATGCTTGTCCTGGCAGCTTCCTTCAATGACAATTTAGATGTGATAGAGCTCAAAATATCCTGCAGCACAGAGTGTGATCCAACATGAGCAAGACAAAAATAATAATGAGAGGATTGGTCGTTTTCTTCAGTTATTTTTTTGAGAGGAAATAGTTTGTTTCAGCTTACCTTGGGTAGACTGCTGATTCCAAGCCTGCGTTTCGTTCTCTTGGCAGATGGTCTCTGCAGGCTACCTGGTGGAAATTTCCTCTTGGTATTCGATACTGGGCTACAGTGAACTATCCCCATTGTTAAAAAGTCGGAAATTGTCCAAAAGACCCGAAGGTAGATGGATACTGGAGGGGATTGAACCTAATAGCTAGGTTGCCTAGAGGAAGGGGATTGAACCGACCGTAGATAAATCCTGAAGGTTGAGATAATGGCCCCTAGTAGACGCTAGCTGAAGTTGGCAACGAACGAAGAATGAAAGAGATTCAAGGGCAAAGGGTTGAAAAGATCTGATTTTGATGCAATCGCCGCAGCAAGAACAAAATTCTCACTTTTGGATCTGGGCACTACTGGGAGCCTAGGTGGCGGGGATACACAGGGTTACCGTAGGCCGTGGGGTTCCGGCGACGAGCAACCGAACGCGACAGTCAGAGGGGCGCCACCGGCACGTGAAGGGTACAATCGATGGCGCGGCCACGGACCGGAAACAGAGGAATAGAATCGCGAGTGAAGCTCGTGGAGTCGTGGTCGTGGGGGAGCTGAACTTTTTTTTTTCTTTGACTGAGGGAGGGGAGGCTGAACCTTTCTTTATACTAGGAGACAAGGAAAACTGAACAGCTCGGCGGAAATAAAGCCCACGAAGGCCTACAAAACTGGAATCCGGACAGAACAAGAACAACAGCACATGCTTTTGTGGTTTGAGCGCGAGCATGACTCTTCCTACTTAAAAATCTCTTTTTTTTCTGAAAAAGAAAAATTAAAATATCTTACTATCCTACTTGCTAGTTTTCAAGAAAAACTTTCAATTTATTCATCATTGATTGCCACTTTTTATGAACTTACCAAGTTAACTGTAAACATCATGACAGTAAAAAAACACAAGAAAAAAAATGCATCAATGTCGTACACCACCTAACGACATTTTCTCCCATACAGAGCTTCAAACAAGGACATTAACACTTTGTTGGTAGTTTTTGTAGGAGAATTCTTCGTAATGAAGGGTGTGTCACCATTCGCGTTCAAGGTGCTCATCCTTAGATTATCGACATTCTGCGGCAGATTATTTACCTATCGCACCTGCGACTACCGAATTGGGCCGGGCCATTACATAGATTTCAAATTTTGCTTCTGGGAACCAAGCTTTCCAAAATGTTTTTCTTCAGTTTTGGAAACCTCTACAACATTCTTTAATATATTTTTTTCCTTTTTCTTTTTTCGTATTCTTCTTCGTGTTTCATTTTATTTTTCATTTTCTCTCCTATTTTATTGTTTTCCTTTTCTTCCTTTCACATTCTGTTTTTCTTTTTTCCTTTTCAATTATATATATATATATATATTTCAAAAAAATCATATACTCATTTTTTTTGTTTTTCACAAATTGTTCAAAAGTTCAAAATATGTTCCATTTTCAAATCATGTTCACAAATTCAAAAAAAAACTTTTTGAATATTTTTGGAAATTCAAAAATGTTCGTGTTTTAGAAATATATTCATGAATTCAAGAATGTTCCCATTATCAATTTTCGGTGACAACTTCGAAAAATATTTGGGATCTGGAAAATTATTTACGGATCCAAAAAATATTGGCTTTTTTCTACATTATGTTCCCATTTTCAAGAAAACTTCGGTGTTTCCAAAAAAAGTTTGGAATCTTAAAAAAAATATCAAAATAGAACTGTTTGATATTTTGAAAATTGTTCATGTTTTGTTAAAAATGTTTGAAATTTCAAAAGTTATTCACATTTTTCATTAACTGTTTCGATTTTCATAAACTATTTGAGTGTATTAACTTTTTTATTTTAAGAAATGTTTTGATTTTGTTTTAAAAAATGCTTTTCATTAACTCTACCAGGTTGTGTGTGATCAATGTTTGATCTCTTGTGTATCCTGGCCAGAGGCGCCCCTATCACGTGGAGAGGCATAGTCGCTGAGAGGAAATTGCTTTGCGCCTACCGATCATGAGGATGACACAATTCTAGAGAAGGTGTGTCCTGCTAATAAAATACCATCATCGATGGCTTTACATGTAGAAATGCAAGGGTGGGGTGTTCTAGCTTCGCACATGACCCGAAATATTTCTGTAGGAGATATGCCCTAGAGGCAGTAATAACAGTTACTTTAGTATCTCCAAGTTTGTAATGAATGTTTATGATCCATGCTATAACTGCAATGATTCTCGAGTCTGCAATATCCACGAGGCTTGGAGGGAAACTCATGTGCACGTGTGGTATAATAAACTGTAAATTGTATTCCTAGTCTTGCCTCTAAGACTGGCTCAAGTATTGCATGATGATCTTGTTTTCCTGATCATGGGCATGGCTATGCCGGCAATTTTGAGGGCACGATGTTGGTAGAACACTTGTGTTGAATCGATCCGAATTGATGTTATGCTATGAGATACATTCGTCACAAGTTAATGGTTAATAACACAGAGATGATTAACGTTTGCATAATTCCTTAGACCATGAGAGTATCGAGTCTCTTCATGCTTGCTTCATGAACTTTGGGGTTTGTTAAACGTCATCCGTAAATGGGTGGCTATTACCGCGGCTTACAGGTTCATGGAAAAGTATGTCAAGTAACTTGATAAATCAAGATTGGGATTTGCTCCTCCGACGATGGAGAGATATCTCTGGGCCCTCTCAGTGTTACGGTATCCATCATCGTCTGGCTAGACACTTTGTGATTTGATCAGGGGGATGCCGGCACACGGGAACGAGAAAAGAGAACAATACCGGCAATGAGGTAACTGGCATAGTGGACAAGTTGTTGATCCAAGAGGATGCCTACATGTCTCACCTCGGGAAATTGTAACTTATCGCAAAGCAACAGGAATAGCTCACGGCAACTAGAGGTTCATTCGAATATTCATTCGTGTGGGTATAGGGGTCAATATGGGTGTCCACGGCTCCGATGTTGATCATTGATCGGAAGGGGTTCCGGGTCATGTCTATACTTCACCGAACCTATAGGGTCACACGCTTAAGGGTCATCTATCTGCTGAATACTAGACTAGGAGTCCAAGAGAAAGTCACTAAAATAGTTTCGGAGACAGCGAAAAGTTCCGGAGAGAACACCGAAAAAGTTTCGGTAAAACCGAAAAGTTGTTTCGAATATAACCATTGATCCAAAAAGGTTTCGGCATGCACCGGGAATGTTTTGGAGGTTGCCAGATCAGTCTGGTAATTTCTGGAATTTTTCGAAGAAAAACCGGAAAAGGTTTTCGGAGCTGCCGGAATTGTTTACCGGGTAAACGAAGATGGTTTTAAATTAAACCACCATACCGGAAATGTTCCGGAGTGTGTCCAGATAATTTTAGAGGGTGCCGGAAATGTTCTGGGACCTTCCAGAATTTTTCAGAAGTAATAGTCGCGGAAAATATCTTGTCCCAGCGTGAGGGGACAAGATCCCACATTTCGTGGGGCTGTTTTGGGGCGCCTCCCTTTTGGGGGCAGCCCCTTATGGCTGGACAAAAGGTTTTGGCCCCCCCCCATGGTGGGGGCAGCCTCCACAAATGGTGGAGAGTGTTGGGAGGAAGGTGGGGCCCCATGGGGGAACACCATGGACAAGGGAACATGTTTTCTCCATGTTTGGTGGGAACATGCTTCCTTGTTTTGTGGGTGCTTGTCATGTGGCTGAACTTTCAGCCACCACCACCCCCTCCTTCCCCTATAAAAGGAGGTGGAGAGGAGCTCTCCACCCCCACTCCAACTCTCATACACATGCCATGCATTATCTGACTTCTTCTCTCCCTCCCACGAAAAGAGTTTCGTAGTGCCGAAAGGCTGTCTGGGTTCCGGTGGGAACTAGTTCTGGACGGCAAAGCCCTACCGGATAGATGACACCGTATGTGTGCAACCCCGTATAGAGGTCGTAGTTTCGATCTTTTGCCTGAGGGGCTATTCGTGTGTCCTCCCGTAGGGCTGTCCGAGTCTCCGTTCGAGTTTCGAGGGTCCTCCCGAAAGGATGTCCGCGACATCGTCCGGGGGACTGTCCGACCACCTCCCGAAGGGCTGTCCGACGAGGGAGTACATCCTCACGGTTGGGAGGTTGTAAAATCCTAGCTGCGGGGATCTGCACCAACGATCTCCACCGACTCTTCTTCCGTTGGGCTTCGAGTCGGTACGGATCAAATCAAACCTTGTATGTAGTCTCCATAGTGGTCCTGGGTGTGCTCGCTATACCGGAATTTTTTGTTTTCTGTCGCGTTGCCCAACAGTGGCATCAAGAGCCAGGCTATGAGTAGATGCATGTTATGATCTAGAATACATGAGATGTATGGGTATTGCATAGTATAATTTTGTAGTAGATGAGATCTATTGCTGAAAATTATTTGTGCGGGTAGCAGATGAAATCTGTTACCCGATGTTCCTGTTGCTTCCCATGAATTTACGTAGTCCTGATCTTGACGGAATGGTGGAATCTTACAAAGTTCTGGCAATCCGCGATCCTTTCATGCTGCTCCTGAGTATGCTGATTGACAGATCAACGAAGTGCTAACAGTTCTTTGGGTTCCATCATAGTTAAAGAAAGATGGATGTTTCGCAGACAAAAGGGCAATGCAGATATGATCTGCACGGGGGTCACGCGTATGACGAAGTTTAGTATGGGGCTCGAGATTTTATTATCTCGTGTTTCATACACCCTGGAAAGTTAATCTAGCAACTTGAATTATCATACTTGATGATAACGTTGGTAGCTGCGGTTTGAGTCAAAACCTTAGAAGCCACGTAAAATAAAATTTTGTATAACCGATTAGAGGCGTCTAACTTGGTTTTGCGGGATGGTTTGCATATGATGTGGTGTAGCAATGCTCATATTCAATTTGATTATGTATGAGATGGCTATATGATGTAATTAACATGACCTGCGTGTCATGATTCGGCATGATGGCTGGAGCCATATGATTGCACTTTAATGACCTGCATGTCAACCTTATGTAATGCACTTATTTTATTAGCTATAGAGATAGCAATATTATCTGGTGCATCGACAAGGTGGTGGCAATCTTCGCAAAGGTGAACACCGACGTGAATGCCAAAGACGAAGAAATACTTGACTTCTCCATCAGAAAGGGCTATACCATATCATGCTAATTATGAATTGCCTGAGATGTTTGTCCCTCTTAATGCACCCTTCTTGATTGCGCGGTAGTCGCTTTTTATTAGGGTGATCTCTCACTAAAATATCAAGTAGTTAGTGTTCTCCCAAGTGTAGCACCATCACGACACCTAACTTTTCGGGGTGCGCCATGGATGCATGGGTACGAACGATTAGGGATGTGTGAGGCGGGTGAGTAAAGACCTCGCAGCAATATCACTTGGTTGTCTTGATGTTCAGGCATGAAAGTCATGATCTCGAAACACACGCATCAAAAGATGAACAAGAGTCACATGGAGATGTGATTGACAAGTTAGCCTACCAATTAAAATTCCCGTCATGAGATGATGATTCTATGACGATGAATTGAAGTTTGGGTCTTGAATCACTCATAATCAATTTTGAGAGATATTGATTTGAGTGGGAGCGCACCTTAGAATAAAACTGTTTATTCACTAGTGCAAATATCATTATGAACAAAGTCTAAGTGAATTTGTGTTTTCCGTTGTAGATCAAATGGCTCGCAATAGCGCGTTCAACTTAGGCCCGATGTTAGAGAAAGAGAAGTTAGCTGCGAATGGAAACAACTATGTGGACTGGGTCCGTACCCTGAGGATTGTCCTCAGGGGTGCTAAGAAAGTGTACGTGCTTGACGGACCTCTTCCTCCTAAACCTGCGGTAACTTCCGCGGCAGACATACAAAATGTCTGGGTCACTAAGAATGATGATTACAACTTAGTGCAGTGCCTCATGCTATCTTGCATGAGTTCAGAGCTTCAAAAACGTTTTCAATTCCATAACTCCTTTGATATGATCAAAGATCTGGATGCTCTTTACAAGTTTAATGCACGATCTGAACGTTTTGACATCATGAAAATGATGGCGGAGACCAAGATGGCTGAGGGCAGTTCAGTTGGCGAGCACGTAGTCAATATGATTGGCTACGCTGAAAGGCTTAAAATCCTGGAATTCTCACTTCCAGAAGAGCATGTTATGGACTTGTTGCTAGGTTCACTCCCCCTGTCTTATGGCGGTTTTATCATGAACTACAACATGAATGGGATGGACAAAATAGCAAATGAGGTGCTTGCCATGCTGAAAACTGCTGAAGGAGGATTGCAGAAAAATCGCAAGCAAGTGTTGCTTGTGAACAAAACTGCCAGTTTCAAAAAGAAAGGCAAGCCAAAGAAGGGCAAGGGCGCCGGTAAGACCGTCTTCCAATGCAAATCTAAGGGCGGAGCCAAGAATGAAACTGAGTGCTTCTACTACAAAGGCACATGACACTGGAAGAGAAACTGCAAGAAGTATCTGGAAGATAAGAAGTCCGGGAAAACCGGAAAAAGGTATAATTGTTATACAAGTTAATGTCATTGAAGTTTTGCTTGCTAGCAGAAATTCTAAGTCTTGGGTATTTGATATGGGATCGGTTGCTCACATTTGCAACTCGATACAGGGGCTTCAGAAGGTGCGCAAGCTGGCAAAGAATGAAGTCGTGCTGCGTGTCAAAAACGGCGCTGGGATCGCCGCTCAAGCCGTCGGCATTATGCCTCTACGTCTCCCTTCAGGATTTATTTTGGAACTTAGTAACTGTTATTTTGTTCCGTTGTTGTGTAGAAACATTATCTCTGGATCATGTTTAGTACATGATGGGTACTCCTCAAGTCTGAGAACAATGGTTGTTCACTTTATTGTAAGGATATGTTTTATGGATTTGCACCCATTGTTGGGGGCCTTTTCATACTGAATCTTGAATGTGAAAATGATGTCTTTAACGTGAATGCTAAACGCCTTAAGAAGGCTGATACCACCACCACTTTCATGTGGCACTGTCGGCTTGGCCACATTGGAAAGAAACGCATGCAAAGACTCCATAAAGATGGAGTTTTACCGTCTTTTGATTTTGAATCATTTGACACATGTGAAGCTTGCGTGATGGGAAAAATGACTAAGACGCCGTTCACGGGTCATCCTGAACGGGCGAGTGAATTATTGGAAATAATACATAGTGATGTATGTGGTCCAATGAGCACAGTCGCACGGGGTGGGTATTTCTACTTCGTAACTTTTACTGATGATTTAAGTAGGTATGGATATATCTACTTGATGAAGCATAAGTCAGAAACATTTGAAAAGTTCAAAGAATTTCAGAATGAGGTAGAAAATCATCGTAAGAAAAAGATTAAGTTTCTGCGGTCTGATCGCGGAGGCGAATATCTTAGTCACGAGTTTGGCCAACATCTGAGTGACCGTGGAATCGTTTCACAGCTTACGCCTCCCGGAACTCCACAGCGAAACGGAGTGTCGGAACGACGTAACCGAACCCTGTTAGACATGGTAAGGTCGATGATGTCTCTTATAGATCTACCGATATCTTTTTGGGGTCATGCACTAGAAACTGCCGCTCACACACTAAACAAAGCACCGTCTAAGTCTGTTAAGACGACACCACATGAGATGTGGCATGGGAAGAAACCTTGTGTGTCGCATCTTAAAATTTGGGGGGTGAGGCATACGTAAAGCGTTTACAGCCTAGCAAACTCGATCCCAGATCATACAAATGCTACTTTGTAGGTTATCCAACAAGCATTGTTGGGTATTCCTTCTACCTACCCTCCGAGCACAAAGTGTTTGCGCTAAAGGCGGAGTCTTTCTTGAGATAGAGTTTCTCGCTAAAGAAGCTAGTGGGAGGACAGTACAACTTAATGAGATTAGTGAATCTTTGGCAACCGTTGATATGTCTAAGGAACCGGAAGTAATTTCGCAAATTATCCCTACAACTGGGCCGGAAGTTGTCGCATGTGATGCGGAAACTTTAGACAATGTTGTAACTGAACCGCGCAGATCAGGTAGGGCTATCCAGCCACCTGAGTGGTTTCATAACGAAATCTTCATTCTTGAAGATGATGGACATGCGCACTACAAGGAAGCGATGGCAGGGCCTAGCTCAAGGGAATGGCACAAGGCCATGAGATCCAAAATGGAATCCATGTACGAAAACCAAGTTTGGAACTTGGAAGAACTTCCAGATGGCATAAAAACCCATTGGTTGTAAATGGATTTTCAAAAGAAAGATGGACGTGGATGGTAACATTACTATCCACAAAGCTAGACTTGTCGCAAAAGGGTTCACGCAAGTTCGAGGAGTGGACTACGACGAGACTTTCTCGCCCGTAGCTATGCTTAGGTCTGTTCGGATATTACTAGCAATTGCTGCTTATTTCGATTATGAAATATGCCAGATGGATGTCAAAACGGCTTTCCTAAATGGAAACCTTGAACAGGATGTATACATGATATAGCCAGGAGGTTTTGTCAATCCTAAGAATGCTGGAAAAGTATGTAAGCTTCAGAAAGCCATTTATGGTCTGAAGCAAGCATCAAGGAGCTGGAACATTCATTTTGATGAAGTGGTCAAAGAGTTTGGCTTCATCAGAAACGATGAAGAATCTTGTGTTTACAAGAAGTTTAGTGGGAGCGCAAAAGCATTTCTAATCTTGTATGTGGATGACATATTGTTGATTGGAAATGATGTGAATTTTCTTAGCGAAATAAAAGACTCATTGAAAAACAATGAAAGACTTAGGTGAAGCGGCATATGTATTGGGCATCAGGATCTATAGAGATAGATCAAGACGCCTAATAGCGCTTAGCCAAAGCACGTACATAGACAAGGTGTTGAAAAGGTTCAACATGGAGAACTCCAAGAAAGGCCTACTCCCCATGTCACGTGGCACAGTGCTTTGCAAGAATTAGAGTCCTCGGACCCTCGATGAGCGAGTACAAATGAATGATATTCCATATGCTTCGGCAGTTGGTTCTATTATGTATGCCATGCTATGTACAAGACCGGATGTTTCCTATGCGCTAAGTGTTAGCAGCCGGTACCAAGGTGATCCAGGATTGGAACACTGGGCCGTAGTCAAGGGTATTCTTAAGTACCTCAGAAGGACCAAGGATTTACTCCTTGTGTACGGAGGTGATGAAGAGATCATTGTAAGTTGTTACACTGATGCAGGCTTCATGACTGACCCAGATGACTTCAAATCTCAATCTGGCTATGTTTTCATATTGAACAGCGACGCAGTTGATTGGAAAAGTTCCAAACAAAAGACTGTGGCGGATTCTACGACGGAGGCGGAATATGTTGCTGCTTTTGAAGCCTCCAAGCAAGCTGTCGGTATCAAGCAATTTCTTGAAGACCTTGGTGTGGTTCCAAGTGCTCTGGACCCGATGGAGATCTATTGTGATAATAGTGGTGCCGTGGCTCAGGCAAGGGAGCCATGTTCGCACCATAAGACAATGCATATTCAACGCAAATATAAACTCATTCGACATCATGTCGAAGAAGGTTTAGTGAAAGTACGCAAAGTTCACACGGATCTGAATGTGTCAGACCCGAGGACAAAGCCTCTACCACTAGCAAAGCATGAGCAACACCGGATAGCCATTGGTGTTAGGAGGCCATGTAACTGGATTATGACTCTAGTGCAAGTGGGAGTCTGTAGGAGATATGCCCTAGAGGTAGAAATAACAGTTACTTTAGTATCTCCAAGTTTGTAATGAATGTTTATGATCCATGCTATAACTGCAATGATTCTTGAGTCTGCAATATCCACGAGGCTTGGAGGGAAACTCATGTGCACGTGTGGTATAATAAACTGTAAATTGTATTCCTAGTCTTGCCTCTAAGACTGGCTCAAGTATTGCATGATGATCATGTTTTCCTGATCATGGGCATGGCTATGCCGGCAATTTTGAGGGCACGATGTTGGTAGAACACTTGTGTTGAATCGATCCGAATTGATGTTATGCTATGAGATACATTCGTCACAAGTTAATGGTTAATAACACAGAGATGGTTAACGTTTGCATAATTCCTTAGACCATGAGAGTATCGAGTCTCTTCATGCTTGCTTCATGAACTTTGGGGTTTGTTAAACGTCATCCGTAAATAGGTGGCTATTACGGTGGCTTACGGGTTCATGGAAAAGTATGTCAAGTAACTTGATAGATCAAGATTGGGATTTGCTCCTCCGACGATGGAGAGATATCTCTGGGCCCTCTCAGTGTTACGGTATCCATCATCGTCTGGCCAGACACTTTGTGATTTGATCACGGGGATGCCGGAACACGGGAACGAGAAAAGAGAACAATACCGACAACGAGGTAATTGGCATAGTGGACAAGTTGTTGATCCAATAGGATGCCTACATGTCTCATCTTGGGAAATTGTAACTTATCGCGAAGCAACAGGAATAGCTCACGACAACTAGAGGTTCACTCGAATATTCATTCATGTGGGTATAGGGGGTCAATATGGGTGTCCACGGCTCCGATGTTGATCATTGATCGGAAGGGGTTCCGGGTCATGTCTATACTTCACCGAACCTATAGGGTCACACGCTTAAGGGTCATCTATCTGCTGAATACTAGACTAGGAGTCTGAGAGAAAGTCACTAAAATAGTTTCGGAGACAGCGGAAAAGTTCCGGAGAGAACACCGAAAAAGTTTTGGTAAAACTAAAAAGTTGTTTTGAATAAAACCATTGATCCAAAAAGGTTTCGACATGCACCGGGAATGTTTTGGAGGTTGCCAGATCAGTCTGGTAATTTCTAGATTTTTTCACAGAAAAAACCGGAAAAGGTTTTCGGAGCTGCCGGAATTGTTTACCGGGTAAACGAAGATGGTTTTAAATTAAACCACCATACCGGAAATGTTCCGGAGCATGTCTAGATAATTTTAGAGGGTGCCAGAAATGTTCTGGGACCTTCCAGAATTTTTCAGAAGTAATAGTCGCGGAAAATATCTTGTCCCAGCGTGAGGGGACAAGATCCCACGTTTCGTGGGGCTGTTTTGGGGTGCCTCCCTTTTGGGGGGCAGCCCCTTGTGGCTGAACAAAAGGTGTTGGGGGCCCCCCCATGGTGGGGGAAGCCTCCACAAATGGTAGAGAGTGTTGGGAGGAAGGTGGGGCCCCATGGGGGAACACCATGGACAAGGGAACATGTTTTCTCCATGTTTGGTGGGAACATGCTTCCTTGTTTTCTGGGTGCTTGTCATGTGGCTGAAATTTCAGCCACCACCACCCCCTCCTTCCCCTATAAAAGGAGGTGGAGAGGAGTTCTCCACCCCCACTCCAACTCTCATACACATGCCATGCATTATCTGGCTTCTTCTCTCCCTGCCACGAAAAGAGTTTCGTATAGCCGAAAGGCTGTCTGGGTTCCGGTGGGAACTATTTCTAGACGGCGAAGCCCTGCCGGATAGATGACACCATATGTGTGCAACCCCGTAGAGAGGTCGTAGTTTCGATCTTTTTCCCGAGGGGCTGTTCGTGTGTCCTCCCGTAGGGCTGTCCGAGTCTCCGTTCGAGTTTCGAGGGTCCTCCCGAAGGGCTGTCCGTGACATCGTCCGGGGGACTGTCCGACCGCCTCCCGTAGGGCTGTCCGACGAGGGAGTACATCCTCGCGATTGGGAGGTCGTAAAATCCTAGCTGCGGGGATCTGCACCAACGATCTCCACCGACTCTTCTTCCGCTGCGCTTCGAGTCAGTACGGATCAGATCAAACCTTGTATGCAGTCTCCATAGTGGTCTTGGGCATGCTCGCTATACCGGAATTTTTTGTTTTCTGTCGCGTTGCCCAACAATTTCAAGACATGTCATGTTTTTTTTGAAACGGATGCAAAGGATTTGCCTCGTGATTAATTTCTCAGAAGAGAATTCCCGGGTTAATTAACCGTAAATCAGGCAAAAACCAATACAAATCCAGCACTTGTGAACTACTCACACATTATGCAACTCCATAAGCCCACGGTCATCGTGACAACCAAACCCAACACACAACGCGCCCCCCACTGCTACCTTGCAAATAAACCCCCTCTCTAAAGACCATGGACACCACCAGAATCCATGAAGCCATCAAGCAGTTGCGGATGCCTTTCCTGTGGTGCCACTCTTATTTATTTTGCTCATGAGAGCCTCCTCCACAACCGTTTTGCCAGATCCAGGGCTAGCCTTCTCCAAACATGTGAGAAAGTTGTGCAACTAAATCTGGAAGAGAACCTCATCAACCTTGTCATGCATAGACTCGCACCTAGCCCACGGTCCATGTGCGAGTCGGTGATCGCAACGTCGGAACCTCCATGGTCCACAAAGGTGAACGGTTGGCTGGCCGCTGAAGGATCATGCGCCAACATACCGACCGCCTCAACATCATTAACCTCGGAATTTGGTGACAAACACACCTACCTCAATTGCCTCATCATGCACAGACACTAGCAGCTGGATAGGATCCAACGATGATGGTGTGGGAATCATGGGCACCGCCAAGGCCCCTAGCGAGTCCATCTTCTTTGGAATCACCATCGATAGAGGTGAAGTGGGTTCCTCACATAGTGCATGCAGCTTGGGCATAATTTGTAGCACTGGAGCCATGACCTCGATGACGACTTCGCTCTTAGAGGTAGACAACGCCACATACAACTGCGATGAGCAAGGTCTAGCATGAGGAGAGACACCTCCATAGTGCCATACATCTGCCTCATCAATAGAACCGAACCAACCTGAAGCTCGGGCATTGAAGGCATAACATACACAACCAGCTTGTCGAGAGCAGCCTTTGCTCTTGTTGAAACACTCCCAACACCTGCAAGGCAGTCCTCCTACAAAGACACTCTAGTCAAGGCAGTATCATCAATGGTTGCAGGTTGTGGGGTAGGTGGTGAAGTAGCTCGTTAAGGCATTGTAGTCTGCGCGGTTTGACGCTCTGCATGACAGAAACGGGCAATATGCCTAAATCGAAGGCAACTCATACACCAGATTGGGTCCCTACATTCCCAGACATGATGACCTCCAGAAAGGCATCGAGAGCAACGACCCCACACCCTTAACGGGGGAGTTGGTCACGCAATGGAAGCAGGACGACGAATGTGTCATGGGGTTGACACGACAAGTGTCCTCATAGGAGAACTTAGTTGTGAGGCCATAACTATGAGGCAATCCTTGGATGGGGTTGATCATAAATGAGAGAGGCAAGTTTACCTAGGTTCGGCCCCTCTGGTGAGGTAAAAGCCTACTCCTGCTAGTTTTACTTATTAGATGTGTTGATCTCGATTACAAGGGTGATGTTTCTCTACCTATGACTCGAGAGCTTCTAACTTGACTTGTTCCTTTGGACGACCCAGGAACCCCCTTCATATAATAGGTTGGGTTCCTGGTGTTACAACAGATTACGGGTCTTACCCATGTTTGAAAGCCTACTCTAAGTCCTTCATGCTCTCCAAGTTAGGAAGCCTCCAACTTGTGCACGATCTCCATGAGTTGGGTCTTGCCAACTCTTGTCTGGTATCATCAGGGCTTGCCAACCCACTGAGAGCCGTCCCAGGTGTCTTCTTTGCAGACCTGGCCTTGGGCTTCCGATCACTTTTGGCAAGGTCCCCTCTAGGACCTTTGGCCTATCGGGACCTAGCCCACACAGGATTTGGACAACACAATCTTGGGCTCCTTCATCTTCATAGGCCGACTCCCTTCAAGCTCGCCGACTCTTTGGGACCCAGCCCAGGTAGTGGGGTCTGATGTGTGGGTAATATCCCCATAGCCCCTAGGTTAGCTTGGATTTATCCATGCTAAGCCCTTGAAATAATAAAAAAATTGTTGAAGACTAAAGTCCGGGTCTTGTTGTCGCATCAATGAGCCAGCTCGCTCCATTAATTCTCATCCAATAGACCCAGTTTTTGCCTATCGTGAGTTCACACACCTCTTTACCCTTTCCCGGGTATTCTGTCGGGCCCTTGTCAAAGGCTCGTTTAGGCAGCCGAGTTATGAGCATATCTTCCCACACTTAGGGTTTGTTTTTCCTCCCACACGTGTCTCTTCCAAATGACACATGTTTATAAAATGTTGGGGTTTCTTCATGGACCATTTTGCACGAAATTTCACCATGGTGTTTTTTAGGGTTTCCACTACGACGCTTCGATGTTTTACCCTGCCTATAAATAGTGTGTGGGGGGGGGCAAGGGCTCATTTACACCCTTTCTCCTCTAGCTTCATCTTCCAGTTCTAGTGCTGCTTCGAATCCAAAGCATTCCACGTCATCGCCGTTGCCGTCATCGGAGTTCATCCGCATCCATCATTGACGCCACCGACGTTGTCGTTGGTCTGCATCAGGATCTTCTCCATCTGTGTCGCCACTCATCTACTCCGACCTCTTCTTTCACATCAGTAAGATTGAATCAACTTGAGCTTCTATCACTGTTAGGGTTCGTCCATGTTGCTTCATCTTACTCCCTTGTTCATATCATTATTATTACTTAAGGCCTTAAACTCATATCAATGTTGGTAGAATCTTTTAGCATAGATCGTTTTTGCTACATCCCATATGTCGTTGTTTGTAGTTCAGGTTCTTCTATTACCTTATATCGTTGTCGTTGCTTTGTAATTGTTTTGCCATTTTATGCGCAAAGCAATGGCCCAAACGAACAAGGACAAGAAAAACACGGAGTCGTCAACAGCTTCGACTTTTGTCAAGCAGTCACTTCACGCAAATTGGGTTAGTCCCAAATCACCGAACTTCAACTCAAGGAGCTCGTGAATACTGGGTTGTTTCCACCCAAGGAAGTGATAAGATGGCGTGCACCCTAAGAAGAAGCCCAACCTCAACCAGGGCAGGGCGAAGTCATCATATTCGCCGATAACATAAGCCGGGGTTTTTGGTCGACCGGCTCTAGGTTCTTTTGAAACATCCCCGCTTATTATAACATGTGGCCTCATGACCTTGCACCCATTTCCATTCCGAATATAAAAAAAATCCAAGTTTGTTGTGAGGACTACCTCCAGATGGAGCCAGATTTATACTTGTTTCTAGAATTCTTCTACTGTAACAAACAAAACGAATACAAAAATAGTCCTTTGTTGGAATTGTTGGGGAACATTGCATGGGAAACAAAAATTTCCTACGCACACGCGAGATCTATCCATGGTGATGAGAATCTATGAGAGGGAGAGTGGATCTACATACCCTTGTAGATCGCTAAGCGGAAGCGTTATAAGAAACACAGTTGATGTAGTCGAATGTCTTCGCGATCCAAATCGCCAAGCGTCCCGCGATCCCATCATGATACATCTCGTGATCTAATTACGATCCGTCCTGCGATCCCATCACGATCCATCTTGGTACCTTGATCACGGTCCTTCCGATCTAGCGCCGAACGGGCGACACCTTCGCGTTCAACACATGTACAGCTTGATGACGTCCTCGCCTTCTTGATCCAGCAAGAGGGGCGAAGTAGTAGATGAGTTCCGACAGCACGACAACATGGTGAAGGTGTTGGTGAAGAACAATCTCCGCAGGGCTTCGCCAAGCACTATAGAAACTATGACAGAGGATAAACTAGAGGGACGGGGTTGCCGGCACACGACTTAGGGTTTCTTGATGTGTTCCAGGTGCTAGCCCTGCCCCTTTATTTATATGGTGAGCCTTGGAGTCGAAACTTGGAGAAAAATCCTCCTCAAGGTCGGTTTGCCTGCAAGGTAAGAGTCGTCCTCGGACTCCAGGACCAGACGCCAAGGTCCTCGGCGTCTGGCCCCAAACGCCAGGGTCCCTGGCGTCTGGCCCCTGGCCTTTGCAAAACACCTTTTGCACCTTCCTAAAGCCTCATGGGCTTTACCTCTTGGCCCAAATAAAGTGTTCTTGTACCCCGAACATTTCGGGAAACATCCGAAACTATTCCGGTGAATTCCAAAACTCTTTCGGAGACTAAACACTATTATCCCATATATCAATCTTTACCTCCGGACTATTTCGGAGCTCCTCATCATGTACGGGATCTCATCCGGGACTCCGAACAACTTTAAGTCACCAACATAACAACTCAACTATACTTATATCGTCACCAAACGTTTAGTGTGTAGATCCTGCGGGTTCAAGAACTATGCAAACATGACCGAGACACCTCTACGGTCAATAACCAATAGCGGGACCTGGATGCCCATATTGGTTCCTACATATTCTATGAAGATCTTTATCGGTTGAACCTCTATGTCAAGGATTCAGTTAATCCCATATAATGTTCCCTTTGTTCTTCGGTATGTTACTTGCCCGAGATTCAATCGACGATATCTCTATACCTAGTTCAATCTCGTTACCGGCAAGTCTCTTTACTCGTTCCGTAATACAAGATCTTGTGGCTAACACATCAGTCACTTTGCTTGCAAGGCTTGTTGTGATGTCGTATTACCGAGTGAGCCCCAAGATACCTCTCCGTCACACGGAGTAACAAATCCCAGTCTTGTTCCATGCCAACCCAACAGACACCCTCGGAGATACCTGTAGAGCACCTTTATAGTCACCCAGTTACGTTGCGACATTTGATACACACAAGGTACTCCTCCGGTGTCAGTGAGTTGCATGATCTCATGGTCATAGGAACATATACTTGACATGCAGAAAACTGTAGCAATAAACTGACACGATCATATGCTACGTTTATAGTTTGGGTCTTGTCCATCACATCATTCTCCTAATGATGTGACCCCATTATCAAATGACATCTCATGTCCATGGCTAGGAAACCTTGACCATCTTTGATCAACGAGCTAGTCTATTAGAGGCATACCAGGGACATGGTGTTGTCTATGTATCCACACATGTATCTAAGTTTCCGATCAATATAATTCTAGCATGGATAATAAACGATTAGCATGAACAAGAAAATATGATAATAACTAATTTATTATTGCTTCTAGGGCATACTTCCAACAGGAATGTGGTGTCATGACCATGCAAAAGCGCTCCAACTATATATATAACCTTACATGAAGCTGGTGAGTCATCCTAAAGGCATAAGACCTTCTTCTACTGCAAAGACACATCTCTCCTGAGGGTGAAAATCCTTTGTCGCGTTACCGTGTCAGCCGATTTGAGTTTGAGGATAATATGAACTCATATGCACCTCGTGAAGAGTGGAGGAAATTGGAACCCTTCTTAGAGTGGATTAAAGTGTTCATGGCTCATGGGATCAAAGCCATAGATCTAAGGGCTGGATGATGCATACAACCATTAAGTGTGCGCACGCGCCTATTTCACCAATATACAGTCCAGCTTCATGACACACGCTATGTTGGAAATATGCCCTAGAGGCAATAAATAAAGTGTTTATTATTATATTTCCTTGTTCATGATAATCGTTTATTATCCATGCTATAATTGTATTGATTGGAAACACATTACATGTGTGGGTTAATATACAACACTCTTTCCCTAGTATGCCTCTAGTGAACTAGCTCGTTGATCAAAGATGGTCAAGGTTTCCTAGCCATTGACATGTGATGTCATTCGATAATGGGATCACATCATTAGGAGACTGATGTGATCGACAAGACCCAAACTACAAATGTAGCATATGATCGTGTGAGTTTATTGCTACTGTTTTCTGCATGTCAAGTATATGTTTCTATGACCATGAGATCATGCAACTCGCGGACATCGGAGGAGTGCCTTGTGTGTATCAAACGTCGCAACATAACTGGGTGACTATAAAGGTGCTCTACAGTTATCTCCGAGGGTGTCTGTTGACTTGGCATGGATCAAAACTGGGATTTGTTACTCCGTGTGATGGAGAGGTATCTCAGGGCCCACTCGGTAATACAAGATCACAATAAGCCTTGCAAGCAATGTGACTAAGTGTTAGTTGCGGGATCTTGTATTACGAAACTAGTAAAGAGACTTGCCGGTAACGAGGTTGAACTAGTTATGGAGATACCGACGCTCGAAACACGGGCAAGTAACATACCGAAGAACAAAGGGGACATCATACGGGATTAACTGAATCCTTGACATAGAGGTTCGACCGATAAAGATCTTCGTAGAATATGTAAGAACCAACATGGGCATCCAGGTACCGCTATTGGTTATTGACCGTAGAGGTGTCTTGGTCATGTCTACATAGTTCTCGAACCCGCAGGGTCTGCACACTTAAGGTTTGGTGACGTTTCAGTAGTATAGAGTTATGCATGGTGGTGACCGAAGGTTGTTCGGAGTCCCGGATGAGATCCTGGACATCACGAGGAGCTCCGGAATGGTCTGGAGGTAAAGATTGATATATAGGAAGTCCCATTTTGGTCGCCGGAAAAGTTCCGGACTCATCGGTAGTGTACCGAGAGTGCCGGTAGTGTACCGGGAGACCATCGGGAGGGGTATTTCGACACAAGAGGCTACATGGGCTGTGGGAGGATGAATACCAGCCCTTTGTGGGCTGGTGGAAGTCCCACAGAAGGCCCATGCAGCTGGGAAGAAAATCCCAAAAGGAAAAAGGTGGAAAAAGGCAAAAAAAGGCAAAATAAGGAAGGAGTCCTAATCCTACTAGGAGTGGAGGAGGAGGACTCCTCCCTCCTAGTTCGGCTGAACCAGATTGGATTGGAAGCCAAGGCTGCCTCCTCTCCTCCTCTCCTCCTATATATACTAGAGGGTTTTAGGGTTTTTGCACATGATTTTCAGCCACGTGCAACACTACCGTCTAGTGCATAGTTTCTCCTCTAGATCGGATTTCTGCAGTGCTTAGGTGAAGCCCTGCCACAATAGCTCCACCACCATCACCGGAGCACTGTCACGCTGCCGGAGAACTCTTCTTCCTCTCCGCTCCCTCTTGCTGGATCAAGACGGCGGAGATCGTCATCAAGCTATACGTGTGCTGAACGCGGAGGTGTCGTCCGTTCGGCGCTAGATCGGGACGGATCGTGATCAAGTTCGCAGGATAGATCGTGATCAAGTTCGTGGGATGGATCGTGATCAAGTTCACGAGATGGATCGTGATTGGATCGCGGGACACTCAGTGATTTGGATCGCGAAGACGTTCGACTACACCAACCGCGTTTCTTAACGCTTCCCGCTTAGCGATCTACAAGGGTACGTAGATCCACTCTCCCTCTCGTAGATGCTCATCACCATGGATAGATCTGCGTGTGCGTAGGAATTTTTTTGTTTCCCATGCAACATTCCCCAACAGTGGCATCATGAGCTAGGTCTATGTGTGGATGAGATCTCGAGTAGAACACAAAAGGTTTGTGGGCGTTGATGCTTAGATTGCTTCCTCCCTTGGTCGGATTTTGGTTTAGCGGTATTGTGAGATGAAGCGGCCCAGACCAACATTACTCGTATGCTTACGAGAAACCGGTTCCCTCAACCGCAACTTGTTGCATAGATGTCTTGCGGGTGACAGTTTCTCTCACTTTAGTTGGATCGGGTTCGACAAAGGCGGTCCTTGAGAAGGACTAGTGTATCACCGTTGTGGTTTTTGCGTAGATGAGAATTGTTCTTACTAGATACCTGTAGCAGCCACGTAAACACATGCAACAACAATTAGAGGACGTCTAACTTGTTTTTGCAGGGTATGTTGTGATGTGATATGGCCAATTACATGATGTGATATATGTGATGTATGAGATGATCATGTGATGTATAGATTATCACGACTTGCATGTCGATGAGTACGGCAACCGGCAGGAGCCATAGGGTTGTCTTTAATTATTGTATGACCTACGTGTCAATCATTAAGCACTATGTAATGCTTTACTTTATCGCTAAACGGTAGCAATAGTAGTAGAAGCATGTTGGGCATGACAACCCCGATGACGACACGTTGATGGAGATCATGGTGTTGTGCCGGTGACGATGGAGATCATGCCGGTGCTTTCTAGATGGAGATCAAAAGCACAAGTTCATGGCCATATCATGTCACTTATGAATTGCATGTGATGTTAATACTTTTATGCACCTTGTTTTGCTTAGGATGACGGTAGCATTATAAGGTGATCCCTCACTTAAATTTCAAGATGAATTGTGTTCTCCCCAAGTGTGCACCATTGCGAAAGTTCGTTGTGTCGAGACACCACGTGATGATCGGGTGTGATAGACTCTATGTTCACATACAATGGGTGCAAGCCAGTGTTGCACATGCAGAACACTCGGGTTAAACTTGACGAGCCTAGCATGTACATACATGGCCTCGGAACACAAGAGACCGAAAGGTCTAACATGAGTCATATAGTAGATATGATCAACATGTTGATGTTCACCATTGAAACCACCTCAACTCACGTGATGATCGGACTTGAGTTGGTGAATTTGGATCATGTGACACTCAGATGACCTGAGGGATGTCAATTTGAGTGGGAGCTTTAGTAAATTTGATTAACTAAAACTCATTATCTTTAACAATAGTCTAAGTAACCTTTGCATATTTATGTTGCATATCTAAGTAAAACCAAGAAGGATGGTAAAGCAGTTGCTACTCCTGTAAAGAAGTCCAAGCATGGACCCAAGCCAGAAATTGAGTGCTTTCATTGCAAGGGAACTGGTCACTGGAAGCAGAACTGCCCCAAGTACCTGACTGACAAGAAGGTGGCCAACGACAAACAAGGTATATATGATATACATGTTATTGATGTGTACCTTACTAGCTCTCGTAGTAGTGCCTGGGTATTTGATACCAGTTTGGTTGCTCACATTTGCAACTCAAAGAAGGAACTACGGAATAGACGAAGGCTGGCAAAGGACGAAGTGACGATGCGCGTGGGAAATGGTTCCAAGGTTGATGTGATCGCCGTCGGCACGCTCTCTCTTCGATTACCATCGGGATTAGTGATGAACCTGAATAATTGTTATTTAGTGCCTGCGTTAAGCATGAACATTATATCTGGATCTTGTTTATTGCGAGACAGTTACTCATTTAAATCAGATAATAAAGGTTGTTCTATTTATATGAGTAATATCTTTTATGGTCATGCACCCAATGTGAGGGGTTTATTCATATTGAATCTTGATAGTGATGATACACATGTTCATAACATTGATGCCAAAAGATGTAGAGTTGATAATGATAGTACCACTTTCTTGTGGCACCGCCGTTTAGGTCATATTGTTGTAAAACGCATGAGGAAGCTCCATGCTGATGGACTTTTGGAGTCACTAGATTTTGAATCACTTGACACATGTGAACCATGCCTCATGGGCAAGATGACTAAAACGCTGTTCTCTGGAACAATGGAATGGGCAAGTGACTTATTGGAAATCATACATACTGATGTGTGCGGTCCAATGAATGTTACAACGCGTGGTGGATATCGTTATTTTCTAACCTTCACTGATGACTTAAGTAGATATGGGTATATTTACTTAATAAAACACAAGTCTGAAAGGTTTGAAAAGTTCAAGCAATTTCAGAGTGAAGTTGAGAATCATCGTAACAAGAAGATCAAGTTCCTACGATCCGATCGAGGAGGTGAATATCTGAGTTATGAGTTTGGCAGTCACTTAAGACAGTGTGGAATTGTTTCACAGTTGACACCGCTAGGAACACCATAGCATAATGGTGTGTCCGAACGTCGTAATCGAAACTTATTAGATATGGTGCATTCTATGATGTCTCTTGCTGATTTGCCACTATTGTTTTGGGGTTATGCATTAGAGACAGCTACATTCACTTTAAATAGGGCACCATCGAAATCCGTTGAGACGATGCCATATGAACTGTGGTTTGGCAAGAGGCCAAAGTTATCGTTTCTTAAACTTTGGGGATGTGATGCTTATGTCAAAAAGCTTCAGCCTGAAAAGCTGGAACCCAAAGCGGACAAATGCGTCTTCATAGGATACCCGAAAGAGAGAGTCAGGTATACCTTCTATCTCAGATCCGAAGGCAAAGTGTTTGTCGCTAAAAACGAAACATTTCTGGAGAAAGAGTTTCTCTCGAAAGAATTGAGTGGGAGGAAAATAGAGCTTGATGAGGTTATTGAACCTTTACTTCAACCAGAAAGTAGCGCAGCGTAGAAAGATGTTTCTGTGGAACCTACGACGGTAGAAGAGAAAGTTAATGATGATGATCATGAAGCTTCAGATCAAGCTACTATTGAACCTCGTAGGTCGACAAGGGCGCGTACTGCTCCTGAGTGGTACGACAACCCTATCTTGGAGGTCATGTTGTTGGACAACAATGAACCTACGAGCTATGGAGGAGCGATGATGGGCCCGGATTTCGAGAAATGGTTAGAGGCCATGAAATCCGAGATGGTATCCATGTATGAAAACAAAGTGTGGACTTTGGAAGTATTACCCGAAGGGCGAAAGGCCATTCAGAACAAATGGATCTTTAAGAAGAAGACGGACGCTGACGGTAAAGTCACCGTCTATAAAGCTCGACTTGTGGCAAAGGGTTTTTCACAAGTTCAAGGAGTTGACTACGATGAGACCTTCTCACCCGTAGCGATGCTTAAGTCTGTCAGAATCATGTTGGCTATAGCTGCTTATTTCGACTATGAAATTTGGCAGATGGATGTCAAAACAGCGTTCCTCAATGGTTTCCTTGAGGAAGAGTAGTATATGATGCAACCAGAAGGTTTTGTCGATCCAGAGAATGCTGACAAAGTTTGCAAACTCCAGCGATCCATCTATGGGCTGGTGCAAGCATCTCGGAGTTGGAATAAGCGCTTTGATGAGGTGATCAAAGGGTTTGAGTTTATACAAGTTTATGGAGGAGCTTGTATTTACAAGAAAGTGAGTGGGAGCTCTATAGCATTTCTAATATTATATGTGGATGACATATTGCTGATTGGAAACAATATAGAAATGCTGGAAAGTGTGAAGGAATATTTGAACAAGAGTTTTTCAATGAAGGACCTAGGAGAAGCTGCTTTCATATTAGGCATTAAGATCTATGGAGATAGATCAAGATGCTTAATAGCACTTTCACAAAGCACATACCTTGATAAAGTTTTGAAGAAGTTCAAAATGGATCAGTCCAAGAAGGGGTTCTTACCTATGTTACAAGGTGTGAAGTTGAGTAAGACTCAATGCCCAGTGACTGCAGAAGATAGAGAAAAGATGAGTGTCATCCCCTATGCTTCAGCCATAGGCTCTATCATGTATGCAATGTTGTGCACAAGACCCGATGTCAGCCTTGCCATAAGTATGGCTGGAAGGTTTCAAAGTGATCCTGGAATGGAGCACTGGGCAGCGGTCAAGAATATCCTTAAGTACCTGAAAAGGACTAAGGAAATGTTTCTCGTTTATGGAGGTGAAGAAGATCTCATTGTAAAGGGTTACGTCGATGCAAGCTTTGACACTGATCCAGCCGACTCTAAGTCGCAAACCGAATACGTATTTATTCTCAACGGGGGAGCGGTAAGCTGGTGCAGTTCCAAGCAAAGCGTGGTAGCTGATTCTACATGTGAAGCGGAGTACATCGCAGCCTCGGAGGCAGCGAAGGAAGGTGTCTGGATGAAGCAGTTCATGACAGATCTTGGAGTAGTGCCAAGTGCACTGAATCCAATGAACCTGTTCTGTGACAACATTGGTGCCATTGCTCTGGCCAAGGAACCAAGGTTTCACAAGAGGACCAGACACATAAAGAGATGCTTCAACTCCATTTGTGATTACATCGAGGAGAAGGACATAAATATTTGCAAAGTACACACGGATCTTAATATTGCAGACCCGTTGACTAAACCTCTTCCAAGGGCTAAACATGATCAACACCAGAACTGCACGGGTGTTCGATTCATTACCATGTAAATCACATAGTGATGTGAACTAGATTATTGACTCTAGTGCAAGTGGGAGAATGTTGGAAATATGCCTTAGAGGCAATAAATAAAGTGTTTATTATTATATTTTCTTGTTCATGATAATCGTTTATTATCCATGCTATAATTGTATAGATTGGAAACACATTACATGTGTGGGTTAATAGACAACACTCTGTCCCTAGTATGCCTCTAGTGAACTAGCTCGTTGATCAAAGATGGTCAAGGTTTCCTAGCCATTGAAATGTGATGTCATTTGATAACGGGATCACATCATTAGGAGAATGATGTGATGGACAAGAACCAAACTACAAACGTAGCATATGATCGTGTCAGTTTATTGCTACTGTTTTCTGCATGTCAAGTATATGTTTCTATGACCATGAGATCATGCAACTCACGGACATAGGAGGAGTGCCTTGTGTATATCAAACATCGCAACGTAACTGGGTGACTATAAAGGTGCTCTACAGGTATCTCGGAGGGTGTCTTTTGAGTTGGCATGGATCAAAACTGGGATTTGTTACTCCGTGTGACGGAGAGGTATCTCAGGGCCCACTCGGTAATACAACATCACAATAAGACTTGCAAGCAATGTGACTAAGTGTTAGTTGCGGGATCTTGTATTACGGAATGAGTAAAGAGACTTGCCGGTAACGAGGTTGAACTAGGTATGGAGATATCGACGCTCGAATCTCGGGCAAGTAACATACCGAAGAACAAAGGGGACATCATACGGGATTAACTGAATCCTTGACATAGAGGTTCAACCGATAAAGATCTTCATAGAATATGTAGGAACCAATATGGGCATCCAAGTCCCGCTATTGGTTATTGACCGTAGAGGTGTCTCGGTCAGGTCTACATAGTTCTCGAACCCGCAGGGTCTGCACACTTAAGGTTCGGTGACGTTTCAGTAGTATAGAGTTATGCATGGTGGTGACCGAAGGTTGTTCAGAGTCCCGGATGAGATCCCGGACATCATGAGGAGTTCCAGAATGGTCCGGAGGTAAAGATTGATATATAGGAAGTCCTATTTTGGTCGCCGGAAAAGTTTCGGACTCATCGGTAGTGTACCGGGAGACCATCGGGAGGGGTATTTCGACACAAGAGGCTACATGGGCTGTGGGAGGATGAATACCATCCCTTTGTGGGCTGGTGGAAGTCCCACACAAGTCCCATGCAGCTGGGAAGAAAATCCCAAAAGGAAAAAGGTGGAAAAAGGCAAAATAAGGAAGGAGTCCTAATCCTACTAGGAGTGGAGGAGGAGGACTCCTCCTTCCTAGTTTGGCCGAACCAGATTGGCTTGGAAGCCAAGGCTGCCTCCTCTCCTCCTCTCCTCCTATATATACTAGAGGGTTTTAGGATTTTTGCACATGATTTTTAGCCATGTGCAACCCTACCCTATAGTGCATAGTTTCTCCTCTAGATCGGATTTCTGCAGTGCTTAGGCGAAGCCCTGCCAAAATAGCTCCACCACCATCGCTGGAGCGCCGTCAAGCTGCCGGAGAACTCTTCTTCCTCTCTGCTCCCTCTTGCTGGATCAAGATGGCGGAGATCGTCATCAAGCCATACGTGTGTTGAACGTGGAGGTGTCGTCCGTTCGGCGCTAGATCGGGACGGATCGTGATCAAGTTCGTGGGACGGATCGTGATCAAGTTCACGGGACGGATTGTGATTGGATTGCGGGATGCTCGGCGATTTGGATCGCGAAGACGTTCGACTACACCAACCGCGTTTCTTAACGCTTCCCGCTTAGCGATCTACAAGGGTACGTAGATCCACTCTCCCTCTCGTAGATGCTCATCACCATGGATAGATCTGCGTGTGCGTAGGATTTTTTTTGTTTCCCATGCAATGTTCCCCAACACGCTATACCACTGAAGAGTTAACCCGGGAAAAATAACAAGATTCGCGAAGAAACTCCTGGGTGAGAACATAACAAAGATACAAATCATGGGTCTTCATCCCTTTGAAATTAGCAACCCGACTCCCACGATACATTATCAATAGTTTTATTCTGTCTGCTTTGCACCTTTCTTTAATTGTATTTACCTATAAAAATATCGGCTTACACTTCTCACCTTATAAAGAGTGGTGAAAGACCAACTTCAAGTATCCAACCACACCATAGGAAGAGATGGCAGAGGAAACAGAAGACACTGATGAGGTAGAAGAACTTGACT
Organism: Hordeum marinum; assembly: GCA_022496015.1. NCBI lineage: Eukaryota > Viridiplantae > Streptophyta > Magnoliopsida > Poales > Poaceae > Hordeum > Hordeum marinum. The sequence goes on along the minus strand of CM039677.1, from coordinate 414,396,971 downwards.
CTCTTGGTCGACTTCACAAAAAACTTGATGATGTCGGTTATCAATAGGATAACATTGGGACTAGAAACACAACTGATAACTAAGCGACCCCTAGTGCCTTAGATGCTGAACTTGGGAGGAGGACGATCCGACTGATTGTAAGAAAGGTGACCTTTTCTCATCGGTTAGCTTATCTGGACCCACACTTATCTTTGAAGAAAACACATCATGCTAAGAGCAAGAAAAGGAGGACCTAGAGTTCTAGTTCAGAGGACCCACTCTCTGATGGTATCCCAACCGAGACCTCTTCACGCAGGCATCCATAGGAAGGAGCAGTTGAGTACAACGCCATCTAATCGTGAAGCCGACAAGATGAAAACTCCATTGAATCCATCAGACCCCAGGGTACCATACTTCATCACCCTTGTCCGATGCGTACAACGCTAGCCTACTACCCGACTTTACTATAAATATTGGGTAAGTTTTTAAAAACTAGCCATGTTGTATCAATTGTTATTTTCTTAATTTCTTTGTTCTCATCTCAATAGGACAAATGCTATATTGAAGGAAAAATCAGGCTCTTCTTCTGTGGCTACAACCGATGTGGGTATGGTCAATTCAACCATCCAAGAAACTGCCGTTGGCGACTCAGCTATGAGTGAGCTGAATTTTAATGATAATCCGACTGAAGCCGAGACGACTCAAGATGATGTGGTCATCACTACTGAGAAGTATAATCTGACAACCCATCACCTCCAATGTCTTATCTAAGATGGCTATTGATGAGAAATTTGTGTTGCGTGAAGAACTAGATCATGGAACTCACATTGAAGAGATGAGCATTGCGGCTCTTCATCAACAATATGAAACCCGACTCATGCAAAACTAAGAACATGAAGGTGCGTTGGCACCCATATATATTTTTAGCCCCAAGCTCCGACTGTATCTCCTAGTGATGACTAGGTACCTTGCATAAATTAGGAGTCTAATTGTGTAGCCCCCAAGTGACGGGTTGCATGACTGCAGCAACCTACACTTGTCGTAGAAACTAGTAAATTTGTAACTTCAAACTATGTAGCCCCCAAGTGTCGGGTTATCTGCGTACAGCAACCTGAGACTTTTAGTATTTCCAATATGAAGCTTCAAATAGTGTACCCCCAAGCAAAGGGTTGTCTTGCCTCCAACAACTTGGAACTTTTACTATTGACTTTGAACTCTTAAACATGTTTTAACTTAACATGTTGTAGCCCCCAAGCGATGGGTTGTCTTGCCTGCTAACTCTATGTTTTGCATATCTATCTAACTTCCAACTTTGTGTTTGCAAAAATCTGATACGTTGTATCTATAATTTTTGATTGTTCCATGCTATTATATAAAAATCTTGTATAATTTATATGCAATTATATGCTATTCTATATCATTTTCTGGGACTAACCTATTAGCTCAATGCCCAGTGCCAGTTCATGTTTTTTTGTGCGTCTTTGACATTTTCAGAGAAACAATACCAAATGAAGTCCAACGATGATGAAACTTTACGAAGGTTAATTTTGGACATAAAGAGACACTAGAAGATTAGGGAGGTGGCCCAAAGAGCCATGATGACCCACAAATATATGGGATCAATCATAGTCCTTTCGATAAGTAAGTGTGTCGAACCCAACGAGGAGCAGAAGAAAATGACAAGCAGTTTTCGGGAAGGTATTCTCTGCAAGTGCTGTGAATAATAGTGATAGATAGTTTTGTAGCAAGATAATTCGTAACAAGAGACAGTTAACAAAAGTAAAAGGTAGCCCAATCCTTTTTTGTAGAAATATGATAGGTCTGAAAGTTCTCTTATATGAAGCAAAGTTCTATCGATGACACATGGGATTTTCATCTAGTCATGTTCATCATGTTGAGTTGATTCCTGTTCGTTATTTTGGTAATTTGATATGTGGGTCGACCGGTGCTTAGGTGTTGTTATTACTTGAAGAAACGACCTACTTATGATTACCCCCTCTTGCAAGCATCCACAACTACGAAAGAAAAATTGAGATAACTCTAACCATATCATGAAACATATGGATCCAAATCAGCTCCTTATGGAATAACACGTAAACTAGGGTTTAAGCTTCTATCACTCTCGCAACCCATCATCTACTTATTACTCCACAATGCCTTCCCTTGGGACCAAAGTATGGCGAAGTGTCATGTAGTCGACGTTCACATGACACCACTAAAGGAAGCAACAACATACATATCATCAAAATATCGAACAAATACGAACTTCACATAGTTACTTATAACAAGACTTTTCACATGTCCTCGAGAACAAAATTAACTACTCAGAAAGCAGCATCATGTTCAAGATCAGATGTGTAATGAATATGATGAAGTATCTAAACATATTATCTTCCACCAAATAAAGCAACAAGCATCAACTACAAGATGTAATCAGCACTACTAGTAACCCACGTGTACCAATCTAAGGTTTCGAGACAAATATTGAATACAAGAGATGAACTAGGGTTGAGACGAGATGGTGTTGGTGAAGATGTTGATGAAGATTGGTCCTCCCACGAAGGAAGAAGCATTGGTGATGGGGATGGCTTTGATTTCCCCCTCCCGGAGGGAAGTTTCCCCGGCAGAATCGCTCTACCAAGAACACAAGAGCTCCTGCCCAGGTTTCCACCTCGAGAAGGTGGTGATTCGTCCCGAAAGTATCCTCCTTATTTTTTCTAGGTAAAAACCTTTAATATAGTAGAAGAGGGGCACCAGAGCTTGCATGTGCAATCCCAAGGCAAGAGGGCATGCCCTGGGGGGTGGTCATGCCCTATTGCCTTGGGGGTAACAGGTGGCCCCCCTTTGGTGGCTCTTGGCTCAAACAATTATTATATATTTGATAAAAAATCCCCACAAAGTTTCAGGTCATTTGGAGTCCAGAAATTTTCCAGCTTTTTCCATGGCCTTCAGGTCCTGAATTCCAGTTTCCGGCAATTTCCCTATTTGGATAAACCTTGCAAGTTAAGATAGAAAATGCATTAGAATTGTATCATAAAGTGGAATAATGACCAAAAACATTATGAATATCAATAGGAAATGATGATGCAAAATGGACGTATCAACTCCCCCAAGCTTAGACCTCGTTTGTCCTCAAGCGAAAGTCGAACTCGATAAGAACGACCACATGACTTAGAGAAAGGAGTCAATAAAAATAAAATACTAACATGAACGCATCATGATTATTTACATAGCAACAGCTTTTCATCATATAGCTTCTCATAAACAAGTAACAATCCATCCACAACTATTGAAGTATGAAACATAAACTCTATTGACAACCAACAGACTATTTATAGTCATTGATATAATTACATTTCATCATATTCCAGAGAAGAGTCTATGTAAGAGCTTTCATTCTAACAAGTTCACATACTTAACTATCATTTAGTCTTCCATGATTGCTGACACTCAATGCATTTTTTTGGAGCAAACGTTTTTGTCAGACACATAGGATGATAGGGGCTGTATTATTTTTTCCTCCCAAGATTTTACCTCAATGATAATGTCAACAATAATGACTGGTGATCACCTACATACAACTGGATATATATGCTTGGATCTTTCCCCAACACATAATGCTTGCCACGAAAGAGTTAATAAGATGGAATAGGGATGAACATGATTGACTCTTGCATAAAAGTAAATACAGAAAAATAAAAGATAGGCCCTTCACAGAGGGAAGCAGAGGTTGTCATGCACTTTCATAATTTAGGACGTGCAAACTCTTAATATAAAGGAACATCACTTTATATTGCCCCTTATGATAGCAACCTTTATTATGCAGTCTGTCGCATTTATTTCTTTGCTATCACAAGATTGTACAAAGCTTATTTCCCCTTAAAATAAAAGATCAGACATATTTAGGAGCAAATTTTATTGCTTTATGCACTGATGACAACTTACTTGAAGGATTTTATTCAATCCATAGGTAGGTATGGTGGACTCTCATGGAAAGATACTAGGTATGTGGGTTTTATGGATGCACAAGTAATATCTCTACTTAGTGTGAATTTTTGGCTAGCAAAATATCCTAGACAAGCACCACATGTTAGAGGATCCAGGACAATATAACTTCTATGTGAATGTAACAAACACAACTCATTACATTGTCTTCCTTGTCCAACATCAACCATTCGATCATGTAGAAAATATTTGATAGGTGATAACAATAATAAAATATGTCCAAGATAGTGTATTTGTATATGAATCTCCTCTCCCCTTTCATGGTTTTGCATGAATTGTACCAATTGTCAGTGTCAAAACCGGCGGATCTCAGGTAGGGGGTCCCGAGCTGTAAGACTAGAATTGATGGTAACAGGAGACAAAGGAGACGATGTTTACCCAGGTTCGGGCCCTCCTATGGAGGTAATACCCTACGTCCTGCTTGATTGTATTGATGATGTGTAGGTTATAGAGTCGACCTACCTCGGGATCAAATAGCTAAACCCTAGATGAGTTCTCTTCCCTCTACCACCTAAAACCCTCCGTCTTATATAGACGCCGAGGATACCTAGGGTTTACCCATGGTCAGTTACACGTCGAAGGGATAAACATGCCTATTCGCTACATCAAACGTGAAGGACAAGCCACGATTCCCAAAGCTTCTTTCCTGGAGACAGGGCCTTCGATCGATCCAATGCTCGACGAGCGGCCCATACAGTTCGGACCATACAGAACAGGTCGGCCTCCCGAGAACCCCTTAATCCAGGACTCCCTCAGTAGCCTCCGAACTTGCCTCCAACGCCAAGGGTCTTAGCTTTAATTGCTTTGTATAATTAGAGTCTTTGGCTTGCGAGGTGAGTTCTTCCCATTGAATTTAGTTCAACCTCCGATGACAGGTAGTTTTCCAATTAAAGGCATGTCCGAAAACCATGAATAGGCTGCCCCCTGAAGGCCAAACATCAAGGAGTGAAACAGTGTCCCTTGACGACCTTTTCTATGAAAGGTCATGGCCCACCACGACAGCTAAACTAGTTGCAAAAAATTGATTCGCGGTTCGAGGCTGCTTTCATCACCATGATCCATCAATGCACAGATCGTGCCCCGTTTTACGCGGGATACGTTTAATCATGCCGGCGCAACGGCACGCCCGTCTCGGGAAGCGAAGGGATTCATGGTGCAGCCAAGGGAGGCCAAACAAATATAAGCCTCATACAAGGGAAAGAAATCCCCAAGGCCTAACCACGCTCCCCATTCGTCTCCTATGCTTCCCCATTCTTCTGAGACTCCAGAGTGCAGAGCTAGGTTTTCCACAACTCCCCTCCGAGCTTGGTCATGGCTGGCTCCAATGGCAAGTGGGAGGCTTCCACGGTCACTGACCAGGACATTCGGGACCTCAAGGACGCCGGCTATCTTCTCGCCAACATCACTCACCGCGCACCGGAGAAGGGCCAGGTGATCCCCACCCCAAGCCAGGCGAAAGGGTGGTATTTATTCCCCACTTCATGCGGGGATTGAGCTTCCCACTCCACCCCTTCGTCAGGGGGCTCATGTTTTTCTACGACCTCAACTTCCACAACCTCCTACCGAACTCCTTCATGCACATATCGTCCTTCATCCTCGTCTGTGAGGCCTTCTTGCGAGTCGAGCCACACTTTGGACTTTGGCTCAAGGTGTTTAACATCAAGCTGAAGTGTGTCGCAGGCGAACACGCAGACTGTGGTGGGGCTGTCATCAGCAAACTCCCCCGTGTCGGATGGCCATCCGGCACCTTCATCGACAATGTCAAAATATGGCAGAAAGAGTGGTTTTACATCACCGAGCCAAGGGAGGAAGGCCGGGCTACACTGACCAAATTCAGATCCGGTCCCCTCACCAGATTGACCTCGTGGCTCCGAAAGGGCCTCGACTGGGGGTCAGACAAGGAGGTGGACAACCTGCAGAAGCGCATCGCCTCCATGGTTAGGAATGATATCGCGCTGACCAACGTGGGCCAGGTTATGCTTCGTCGGCACATCCTCCCCTGCCAGCGTCGGGATTCTCCCGTGTGGGCTCGTCGGTTCGATGATGAGCCCACAATTTGTCACCTCTTCCACACTACTCGGGAGAAGCTGTGGAAGGCACTTTTCAAGGCATAGAAGGATTGGACAGACGAGGGGGAGGATCGGGGTCTACACGGCGATAATCCTCCTACCCAAGTATAGCGTAGCTTTGCTTGATCGGCTCTATCTTCCTTAAAGAAAATCTAAAACATCCTTCCGATCACTTTTGCAGAAAGGGATGAGTAAAGCCACGGGCATCGACTGCCCAACGCCTCATCCCTAGGACAGTAGGTCCGGGGTGTTGGCGGAGATGCTCGTCGAGGCGCCTTACGAGGCGCCTGCAAAGAAGGAGAAGAAGAAGAAACCAGGCCGAGAAGGCCTTCGTATTAGGGACCAACCAAAGGCTGTGTCCAAGGAAACCCATGCCTCCTCGAACCAAGAGGAGCATGAGGATGAAGACAGGGGGGGAGGATGATTCCCCCTCACAATAAAGAGGGCAGCGTCATCGGACGCCACGGAGGACGTACCTCATGCTGCCCAAAAGAAAGCGCATCGGACACAGATAACCCCGTCCGACGATAATTTGGACTCGGATACCGAGTCTGATGACTTTGAGAGGGTTCCACGAAGGAACCTAAGGGTCAAGCCCCCAGCTCGAAGGTAAGGATCCGAAGAGTTCATCGACTATCAACGATAAGTCTTAAAAGTTACTAACATGTGAGCACTTACTGATTTTGCAGCCCATCGCGCGTCCTCCCCACCAACCAGGTTTTGGACGGGGAGACCCCACCCGCCAATCTGACGGAGAGCAGGAATGCGTTGCACCCAACTCCTCTGGGCACTGCGAAGGACACCGCAGAGTTGTCGTCCCAGCATGCTCATATGAAGGCAGGCACCAGCGATGGGGGAGACGATATCATAGTCGAGGCTAACGCCTCGGCCACCTAAGACCGGGGGGAGGACCCCCACCCGGATATTGAGGAGACTAGATGAGTGGACGTTCAGTCCCCTCCGAGGACATCTCTGGAGCGCACCACGCCTCTAGAGGCACCGGTTCAATCCCCGGTCAGTGATCGGGTTGTCCGATCACCACCGACACCACCCACCAATGGGTGTCCAGTCATGGGGAGGCTCTATCGAGTGCCTCCATTTCCGAGGAGCACCGCACCCTTATGGGTGCGGTATTGCAGAGCATTCAGTCCGTCGACAACGGACTTAAGGAGGCCTTCAAGGGTCTCCTGACGGGCTTTCAGGTGAGCCGCGTGACGCTATACTTGTAAAATATTAATTTCTTTGTGTTCTCATCATATACATGGCATCCCCCGAGCCCTAGGTGAGTTTGAAAAAACTCACCTAGGGGTCAATCATGGATCATTGTCCGGACTATACACAAAACTATATGTTCGAAATGTTCTGACCAACCCTTAAGAGGACCCGACATAGGATCGGATTGACGAAAGTTTGGTAACTTTGAACCCATGTAACCTGATAAGGATTTGCTTCTTACAAGCTTCGTCATCGGTGGCAGGTGTGAATGCCGCCGAGCTAGACAAGCTGAATTGGAAGCTCAAAAGCTCCGAAGATGAGCTTGATTCTCTGAACAAGAGATTCTACGAGGCGCAAGGTAAGCTTAAGTCAATATCCGGAAACTTTTTTCATCGCACTGTTGATGTGGTATTCCTATTATTAATGCTTACATAGCCTCAACGAAAGAGATGGAGAAGCTCAAGGCCGAGCTGCGGCAAGCGAAAGAGGAGGTAGCGGTGGAGAGGGCGGCGGCCAAACAAGCGGCTACCGTGCTTTCCGCCTTAAAGGCTACCATTGGCAAGCATGAGGCTCGGATGGAGGAGATCTAGCAGGAGCTCAAAGATGCCAGCCAAAAATGCATGGCCCTTGAACAGAAAGGTAAGGAGCACGCTATTGATCTATCCACCCTGAAAACCGTTCTCCAAAAGGAGTGGGTGGATAGGCGATTTTTTGAGGAGCAAGTCCGCCAAGCGAAGGTTATCACGGATGCTAAGCCGTACTTATTGCAGTGTGTCTTCAGGGATAGCAAGTTCGAGTTGCTTATCCAAGTGATGCATTCCTCAGACACCTGCTCCAACCTCCAGAAGAGCGCAGTGGACGCGAATCAACTCTATGCTTCGCAGGGAGAAGGAGATGAATCTCGTCTATTCTGGGCGCAGTTTGAAGCCCCCGAGCACCCTCCTCCCCTTACTGAGCAGCTGAAGCAGCTGATGGAGCTACACCGAATGGCAGAGACGACCATGAAGGATCTTTATATCTGGCTATGGCCCACCAAGCCACTACCGAGCAGCTACTTCGGACTAGTGTAGAAGCTGATCAATGCGTCGCTCCAGATCGACACGGTAAAGCGCTCCTCCTGCATCGAAGGAGCTCGAATGGCCTTTGCAAAGGCCAAGGTGCACTGGCCGGGGCTTGATCCGATGAAGATATCCACCTCTCCTCCACCTCCTGGAAAGGAACATAGGTGCCCCGAGCTATACTTCTCTGGAGTAATGGAGGGTGCTCGGGCGATAGAGTCGCAGTGTTCGAAAGAGAACATCTATGAGTAGATTGTAATGTGGACGAAGACATTTTAACATTTTAAGGTTATAATTTATCATGCTTTCAATGTTTTGTGTTCCTTATAACTTCTGTGTGGCCGTTGAAACTAAAAACTGCGAGTTGTTGGCTTCAACCCCCATGTAGATACTACATGGGGTGTCTCTACCAATGCACTATGTCCCTTAGCCGAGCTATCAGAACCCGAAGGCGATGGAGTGCGGCGGACCAGGCAATCATACCATCATGCATTATTGCTTTCGCTTAGCCGTAGGGGCGCGAAAAGGACTACGGGGGGCTGATGACTAGCTCCCGGTGTTTTGTGATGTTCGGATGATCCACGGCTAAAGCCAATATCACATGGTTTGTATGAAGAACAAACCCCTCGTATGACATGGAATATACTCTGACGAGGACTTGAGTATAACACTTTAAGCTCGGATTCACAGATCGTTTCTCGCATACTATGACAGCCAGTTTTCGGCTTTCTCCCCTGAGGTGGTTGACCAGGCTAGCCGGAAACACAATCGCAAGGGTTCTCCCTTTGCCCTTTTAGCTGAACGAGCGGAACGTAAAGGGGCAAGCACAGAAGCCGGGCAACCCAACTATTGACCCAAGACATAGTTCGGAACCAATGCATATAAAGCGAATTCCAAGATGTCGAACGCATAATCAATTGTACATAGGGCGATTTTTTTAACTCGAGCCCCCAGTCTATTAGCCAGTTGCATCGTCATATACCGAACAGTTTCACGACAAGAGGGAGAAAATAAAATATGTGCCAAAAAGGACAATGAGACAAACATGTATAGTGTTGTTGTATTTTTCTCAACAACTATTATTGCTCGGACTGCTGAAGCAACTGTTTACAAGTATTTGAAAAAAGAAATTTTACGAGAGTGGTTGTACCAGGGGTCTTTGATTGGTGACCTTACGTCCTTGATGTGCCGTGTCGCTTGTCTACTCCCGCGTCTCCTAGGGAGTGGTGCACCTCAATAGGTGGTACTGTTCGGCGAACGGATCTTGCAAACAAGGTCTTGAGAAGTCACCAAAGTGTGGATGAGCTTTACGCCTTTGGCAGGCCCTTTAATGGTACCTGCATTGTGTCCGAAGACATTTTAATGGTGGTAGTTCGGTTTGGCCGAACTCTTACCTTTTTTCCCCACCACCGCCCATGGAATTTTAAGTGCAAAGTTGTGCCTGCTTGGCACATACTTCTCTAGTCCTAGGGTTGTGTGATGGGGGCCGAGTCCCTATTTAAGGGGAGAGGAGGGTTCTGAGAGCTCGGGCTGAAGCCGTGCTCGCTTCCCAACCTTGCGTGCCTCTATGGCAGGTGTCGGCGTTTGCTGATCATCGTTGTAATTGAATTCGGCAGCGAGGGCCAACACATGTTCCTCAGTTTGGAGAGAGCGCTCTATATTGTCATTGAAAGTAATGACCCCCTTGGGGCCGGGCATCTTGAGCTTGAGGAATGCATAGTGCAGGACGACGTTAAAGCAAGTGAACGTTGTTTGGCCGAGCAGGGCATGATAGACGTTGTGGAAGGGTACTATGTCGAACATTAAGTCTTTGCTTCAAAAGTTGTTGGGTGAGCCGAACACTACTTCCAGACTTATGGAGCCCGTGCACCGGGCCTCGATGCCTGGGATCACTCCTTTAAAGGTTGTGTTGCTGGGTTTGATCCTTGATGGATCTATACCCATCTTTTTCACCACGTCTGAGTAAATCAGGTTAAGGCTACTTCCTCCGTCCATTAGGACTTTTGTGAGGTGATACCCATCTATAATGGGGTCTAGGACGAGGGCGGCCGAACCCCCATGATGGATACTGGTCGGGTGATCACGTCGATCGAAGGTGATCGGGTATGGCGACCATGGGTTATACTTCGGGGCTACATGCTCTACATCGTAGGCCTCTCGAAGGGCGCGCTTCCTCTCCTTCTTGGGTATGTGGGTGGCGTATATCATATTTACTGTTTTCACCTCTGGAGGGAATTTCTTCTTTCTGCCACCCATTGGACTGCGAGACTCATCCTCATCCCCCCTGCGAGGGCTCTTGCCTTGATCCTCGGGCGTGAGTTTGCCGACCTGTTTGAACGCCCAACAGTTACGGTCCGTGTGGTTGGTGGGTTTCTCTTGGGTGCCATGAATTTGGCAAGGCCTTTCCATCTCGATGCCTTTAGGAGGCTTCTTCCACTGTCTAGGTCAGGAATTGCGGAATCCGGCATTAACGGCCGTGTCATCGGCATCACTATTGTTGTGCTGGCACTTATTCTTGTTGTTCTTTGGTTTCCCGTTGTCGTCCCAAACTTCAGAGGTTCCGGGATCGTCGGAGTTGTGGCTACATCTTGCTAGCCAATTATCTTCGCCCGCGCAAAAGCGGGTCATGAGTGATGTAAGGGCGGACATGGTCCGAGGTTTATCCTGGCCGAGCTAGCGGGCCAACCATTCATCCCGAATATTGTGCCGGAAGGAGGCTATTGCCTTAGCATCCAGGCAGTCAACAATCTGGTTTATCTTCATCAAGAACCGATTCCAGAATTGCCGCACAGACTCTTCGGGATTCTGAATGACGTTTCTTAGGTCGGAGGAATCCGGCGGCCGAACATAGGTGCCCTAGAAGTTAGATCGGAATGCATCCTCTAGGTCTTCCCAATATCCGATGGAGTTTCCGAGGAGGCTATTTAACCAGTGCCGAGCTAGCCCCTTGAGTTTTAGGGGGATATATTTGATGGCGTGCAGATCGTCTCCTCGCACCATGTGGATGTGGAGGAGGAAGTCCTCAATCCATACGGTTGGGTCAGTTGTCCCATCGTATTGCTCTATGTTCACAGGTTTAAACACCTTTGGGAACTGATGCTACATCACTCGTCCGTGAAACACAGTGGGTGGGCGACACCTCTGACCCGAGCTATGTCGCGCCGGTATTCGGCGTATGTTCTAGCCCGGTTGCATTCCCGGCCTCTATTGTTACGGTCGAGCCAGGGCCTGTACCCGTCCCGTCCATTGGGTGAGTACCCTTTGGATCCATAGATGGATCTCGTATGACCTGCTCTGTAGTCCAGGTCATGTCATAGGTCAAACCTATCATCGGGATCTAGTGGCTCCTTTCCCCGTCTACATGGCATTGCCGACCTATAACCGGTGTCGTCAGCCGTCCTGTCTTGTCCTCGAGGAGCTCGGTTGGGCTTATCGTACGGGGTATGTTTGGGAGATGGAGTGTCAGTGAGCTCGTTGTTGAATTGTGGCAGCAACCTTCTGCGTGGATAGCTCTTAGGCTGGTCTGACAGACTGGTACCAGGTGAGAGGACTCTCGTCCATCGACCATTGAGGTCATCTTGTTCGGCTTTAAGTTGTCATTCTTTTGCTTTCAGGCTGTGGGCCGTGGCTATGAGCTGTTGCCTGAACAATTCTTGATCTTCAAGATTATTAGGGATGTCGAAGTCATCGTCTTACGGGATGTCCTCCTCCTCGACAGGGGGAGGTAATTGTCGTCCTCAGAATCGTTGAGGTTGTCGGGGTTGCGCTGGTCTTACGGCCTCTCCTGACCCTCTAGCAGGTTTTCGGGGATACCAGGATCACTGAGGTCTTTTGGGGTATCTCTATCCCCGGTGCGGATGATAGCTTTCCTCCCCTTTTTGCCTTTTGACCGTTTATGCGGCTTTCGGCGCCTTGACGACGCTTCACCCGACTTGCCGCCATCGTTTTTAGGTGTGTTCTCGCCATTAGCGGCAGGAATGTCCACCATGTAGACATCATATGTGGAGGTGGCGGCCCATCTCCCGGTGTTAGTGGGGGTGGGAGCACAATCCTCCTCATCCATGTATTCTACCTCCTCGGAGGCATAGTCCAGCATGTGAGTTAAATCTCCGACTGTGGCTACCAATTGGGCGGTGGGTGGGATAAAAAATTCGTCCTGACCTGCCCTGTAACCGATCTGAGTAGGGATCGGGGTTGGATCATCGGTAATCTTCATCGACGAGATCTGATTTAGGGCCTCGTTGACTGTCGAGAGCTCGATCAGGTCAACCTGCACAGAGCCTTCGAAGTTGACCACCGACGTGTCCAAGCGAGTGGAGTGTTCGGCAAGAACAAACATCCAAACATCGGGCACTATGGCCAGATCTAGACTAAGTGTCAGGTCATCACCGGGGTTAATCCTATGGGTGTGACCGAAAGAGGAGTCCGAGGTTAAAGCTTCTGAGGCTTTGGGCGTGGCAGGCGAGACTGCGAGCCCGGCTAGTGACAGGTCGCCCCGAGAGTCTACGTAGAACTCTAGGTTCCCGAATCTGACCTCTTGATCAGGGGCGAAGCTCCCGACACAGCCTAGATTGCCGGTCGGGTCGTCTTGCAGCACGACGCTGCCGAAGGCAAAGATCTGTCCGGGGACAAAAAGTGTCCGTGTTGTGGACCTCTTCGTTGATGAAAAGGCGAGCCATAGTTTCCTTGGGTAATCACAGCGGAACTCTCAATTAAAGCACCAATGTCCGTGTCAAAACCGGTGGATCTCGGGTAGGGGGTCCTGTCGGGGATATACCCCGCGGTATAACCCGACCAGGACTTGGCAACTCATTGGAGACCCGGTCGAGACGCGACGATTCATTGGTAACCCGGCAGGCGGGTCAGGCGAGCGACAAGGCCCAAGGCCTGACGTGTAAGCCGACGCCATGCGGCTCACAAGAGAAGGCCCAAAGGAGAGAGGATTCCCTCACAAGAGAAATAAGACCCAGATTAGGATTCAAGAGAGACTAGTCCTAATCCTAATCCCAGTAGGATTCTATTTGTAAACCTACCATCTCCACTTAGATAAGGAGGGGTAGAGCACCCCTAGAGGGACAAGTTCACAAGTTCTCAAGTTTAGACAGACACAAGTCATTAGAGATAGACAGATTAGAGGCTCTCGATATTAGAGGCACCGATGCCGCACCCTTGTAACCGAGAGATCTTTCTCATCATCAATACAAGACAAGCAGGACGTAGGCTTTTACCTCATCTAGAGGGGCCAGACCTGGGTAAACTCACGTCTCTCGATTCCGACCAACCCCTCTCAAGCCGCCACATAGTTGCGATCGCCCCGAACCTAAGTCTGTTCACCCGGACATCTGCGGTGACAAATCCACGACAATTGGCGCTCACCGTGGGGCCTACGCACAATGGTGTTATGTTCTTGGAGGGAGCTTTTTATGGATCGAGAGGTTCAAGATTGATTGGATGAAGAAGAGCCAGACATGCATCGAATCTGAATTAGGGTTTATTGTTCTAGACGCCATAGATGCAACGTGATCCATCAAAACCGAGAAGGAGATCTATTTCCACTATTATGGTTATGCGTCACCGAGACCGAAGGGAATTCCGATGCAACAGCCGTACGCCGCCGCATCGTATCAATCTTTCGACAAGCTGTGGGTTGTGCAGGGATAAAACCCTAGATGCCCTCTTTTGAAGGATAAAAATAACCAAAGCCGGACTGGTCAGTTCAGCTGTCTGTTACACCCGAGGTTCAAGGATAGTCCCGAGGTGGCTCCATAAAGCGATATGCTAAGCTGCTGCTACTGCTGATTGATAGTATGACATCTAGTGAACATGTGCTCACGTGAAGACCAAAGCCAGATTTGCCGACTGCTACTTGAAGACAATACTCTTATTTTTATTTGCTCATCCGAAGGTAGTACTACTTTGAGTACTAGTAATACACTGAATCAAAAACAACAACACCATCATCAGGGATCTGCCAGCCGGACCACCAATGCCCGACCGTCAAACACATCTGACACCGCGTAGCCGAGTTGCACCTGGCTCCCCTCTGCCTTACGAGGTATTTGCCGCAATCTGCCGCCGTGCTGCTCTGCTGCCATGGCCTCGTTTCATTTTTGACCCGGATTCAGTCGGTTTTGCCAAACCGCTTCGCAACTGGCCCCCGCAGCTCAGTGTCCGAGCCGCCCGGCTGCCATGGTCTTCGCAGCTCTATCTCTCACGGCTTCTTCTACAGCCCGTTTCGCCTCCGTACTCTCCGCTCCGCCGTGCGCCTCGACCCGCCGAGCTGGCCCTCTCTGGCGCAGTGGCTTCGAACCGCCGCATCCGCAAACACCTCCACCTCCATGCCTTGCCTCCACGCCTTGCCTCTGTTGCGCTCCTTCGAGCCGCCGCGATTGGAGCCACGCTAAAGCCGCCGCCGTGGCCGTTGTCGCTGCTCCTGCCTCGCCCGCTCCATCACTGCGATTTCGGGCCGGCCTGCCATGTCGTGCCCGCCTCCGCCGCGCCTTCTCCTGATTCTAAGCCGGCTAAGCTCCGGAGGCTCGCGTTTGAGCTGCTGAGCTGCCACGTCGTGGCTGCCTCGCCCCGCCCGCCCACCATGCCGTGGCCGGCTTGGCCTCGCTGACATGCGTCCACCATAGCTTGGCTCCGGCCACCCGCCGGCTGGCCATCCTGCTGCGTCGGCTCTGTTGCCAAGCCTCGCCTCACCCGCTTCACTCCATTGCGCCCGCCTCCTCCATGGCTTCGCCTTGCTTCGGCCCGGCTGTGCCTCCTGCGCCAAGCCGCCGAGCTCACGCTCTACCTCGCCCACCTATGGTAGGTCGAGCCCCTGCTCTGCTATGTGCCATAGCCGCTAGGCTCCCCCTCGCCCTGGCCTTCATCCTCCTAGATCACCATCTACTGTGAACATGAACAATGGCAGAGCTGTTTTCTGGATACTGGCTTTAAGCACGTGGGTGCATAGATTGCCAAGGGAAAAAGTGGTAGGGCATGCGCGCAATCTAGTGCTAGAAACGTGTGCACTCCAATTTAAAAAAGTAGCACCAGACACCGCCGAGGTTTCTATGCCTGTGGAAGGCCGGTTCGTCTATGGCAACGAGGAGGGCGTCTTGATCTAGCATGCTCACGATGGGTGAACGCGTGCACCTCCCGTCGCCTTAGGGCCACGATGATCTGAAGAGTTCAAATTTATCAGGTGATATTTGTCCTATCTATTTCTATTTGTTTATTAATTCAATCGAAAATAATTACTCTGCTCTGTAATGTTTTTATGCAGGACCAATTACCAAAGTGATAGTCATATTACGACTCGCATCGGTATTGCCTTGCGACAGCGCCCATACCGCACCTGTTTTCGCTCGAGACGCCCAATGAGTGCGGTGAGCCGTCGTAGTCGCGGCATGATTTTCACCAACAACGTCGCGGCTGTTTCTCGCGACCGCACTGGCTTACAACACCATAACTGACTTCTATGTCTACATCAACACACCGGAGGTATGCATACAAATTGCTCAGCGGGCGCACGCAAGTCGCCGCCCATGCGTTCTAGTCTATATCGACATATCAATACAGTGCAAACTAGTACGAGCCTCCCAATGGATGCGCGGAAGATGCCACCCCACAGTCTGATCTACAACATATCGGTGTGGTGTTCGTCTATACAAGCCGCCAGACGGACAGGCGCACAAGTCGCGACAATCGTAGTTTGGTTAACTTCAACAATCAGCTGGGACGAACAGTTGACCGGATTATTGAAGCAATCCATACGGGATCGTCGATAACCTGCCACGGTCAACCTCAACCTTCAGTGGAGATTTTCAAGCCGCTCCTTCGAGTCAACTTAAGACTCGGGGCCTACAGACATGGCGAGACACACTTGGTTGTTTTCAACGAGAACCCCGGGTCATTGCGAGAAAATTTAACCCGATACCGGGGGCTACTACATTATTCACGAAGGAATTAAAAGCCGCCCAAGAGGACGAGCTGCCATGTTGCCAGCCGTTCAAACATGGGTGCACCGCCTTATTGACGAAAGATTTCGGGTCACCCAAGAGGATGAGTCGCCACATTGCGAGCCGTTCAAACATGCGTGCACCACCTTATTGATGAAAGATTTAAGGTCACTCAACAGGATGAGCCACCACATTACAAGCCATTCAAACATGTGTGCCTTACCTTATGGGTGAAAGATCTCAAGTCGCTCAAGAGGGAAAGCCGCCATGATGTGAGCCGTTCAAACATGGGTGCCATGGACACCAAAGAGGATGTGCCGCCAGGTTGCGAGCCGTTCAAACATAGGTGCCATGATGCAAGACGGGTTGTCGTGGATTTATCACGGCAGATGTCCCGGTTAACGGACTTGGATTCGAGGCCATCACTAATTTGATGGACTCAAAGGGGTTAACAGGGACGAAGAACACGAGTTTACCCAGGTTCGGCCCCTCAAGGTGAGGTAATAGCCTACATCCTGCTTATGTTTGTATTGCTTGTTGTATCGATTACAAGGGAGCTAAAGCTTGACCTAGTTCTCGATAACCTGACCTCTAAGTCACCTCGGGTCTTGCCTTCATATACCAAGGTCAAGACCATGGGTCATACAAGTCGTAGCCGACTCTCATTACACGTCCGAGTCTGCCTCTATCTTCTCTTGCCTATCCTGACCAAGTTGTCCCCGGGCGGCTTACATGCCCGGGTCTTCTCATCCGGGCCACCCTGCCGGCCCATCTCGTGAGCTGCTACGCTTGCTGGGCCCTCCGGTCCTCATGGCTCACCCTTGGGCTGGCTACGAGCCGTTCGGTTTAACCCGGAGCCCTCCAGGGCGGGTCTCACCGTGGGGTTATATCCCCAACATTAGGCTCCAGGTTGATTTGAGCTTGCTCATTTCATCCTTCTCTTCTGTTCCTCGGCGAGTCGCCTGGTAGTGACCCGCCGTGACATCATGTGGACTCTGCAAAAAAGATTCACTGACGCATCGCCAAATCCTTCCATTAAATGGTTAGCCCGAAAATCGAGGCATCCACCTCGGTCGGATTTTCGCGCCTGCCCCATTTTCCTTTTAAATAGGACTACTATGGGCGGCATTTCCTTTCTCCCGCTCGCGCTGTCATCTCCCTCTTCTCCGGTACCTCCGCTCCTGCCCCGGCGCCGTCTCCGTCTCGCCGTCGACTGGCCGCTGCATCAACCTGTTGCGAACCAGAGTCCATGTCGCGCTCCTGTTGCCGGTAAATATTCACCCATAACCGTCTCTGGTAGGGTTTCTATAAGCTCCGCCGCCGTCGTCGCTTAGAACTCAAACTCCATTGCCGCTGGCTGTGCTCAGCATATGAACTCTGGCCAGTCGCCCGACCTCGCGGCGCCGCTGCGTAATAGGCAGCGAGTAATAATACATAAATCAGTCCCTACTCAGCCTGCCATTTTAGGTTTTCGACGGCCTCGCCCGTTCGTCCTTAGGTCTAAAAATAGAGGCATTTTTCCTGCTTTTGTAGATATGTTATTTTAGCTGAACTTCACGAAATCTGTTTCCTGGGACTTAGCCATTTTTGCTCCTCCTCTTTTCTTTGTTGACTCACCAGGCCCCTCCGACTCTCATCAGCCGGCATATTATTTGTAGAACCCTTAAAATTGTAAGTCGTCGTAGATATTAGTTTTGCTCTTGACTCGCCATACTTTTTAATTTGCACAGTCCTTAAGCCGCTAGCATGTCTCGCGCCTCCAACTCATGCAACTGGGTCAGGTCTTGCATCACAGAGGAATACTTATTGGATTTTGTTCACGCGGGCACCCTTCCTTCCAAGGAGGTCCTTAATTGGCGGGCCCCGGGTGATGAAACGCGGCCCACTCCTCAAGAAGGCGAATTAGTGGTGTTCTCCGATCATATCGAGCGAGGATTCGTGCCCCCCGGCTCGAAGTTCTTTCTGACGTCCTTCACTTTTACAAGTTTCACCCCCAAGACTTGGCCCCCAACTCCGTCTCCAATATATGCAATTTTCAAGTGCTTTGTGAAGTCTATCTGCAAGACAAGCCGTCTGTGGGGTTATTTCGATAGTTTTTCTACGCCAACCGGCAGACTGAGGTGAAGGTCGGTCCGAGTCTAGAGCTTGGCGGGATCTTCATTCAACGGCGTAGGGACATTACTTTTCCAGCCATGCAGATGGCGAGTCATCCAAAGGACTGGAACAAGGCTTGGTTCTACTGCAAGGATACCTCTCCTGAGAATGAGCGTCCACTGCCGGGTTATCGTCCCTCTCGGCTCAAGACAACTTCAGAGCTTCTGGGCCGACTGTCAGCTTCGGAACGTGCAAGGTACGAGACGGCTCATGCCAAGATCAAGGCCCTCATGGACAATGGTTTAACCGGGATGGATTTGATCTATTGCTGGATTTCTTGGTGGATTATGCCCTAAGTCATAGATGCCGGCTCATGTGTGAATACGAAGGCAAGTATGATAGTTCACTATGCTTCAGCCAATCAACCCTGACGGAGGATGACATCACCTTCGTCATACGGAGCCTTGTCCATGAAGCATCCGGATCATGCAGCGCCATTGGTCTGGCACCTTTTAACGCCAAAAATCTGGCTCAAGATGTAAGGCGACTCTTCACCACTTTTCTCCTTGTCACTTATACCTTTCTGACGCATTACTGTTTAACCGCTTTAACCTTTCTAGGCCAACTCTGATTTCTGGAAGAAGGAGTATGTTCCTCCTTTGAAGAAGCCCAAGAAGAAAGTTCTGGCTAAGAAGTCCAAGCAGATCGCCCCACAAGAAGGATGGTTTGACCCGCCGCAATCGTCCGACTCAGAGGTAAACCTTGGCTGCTTTCTGCCATTTTATTACCTTATTTTACTTACACTTGTTTTACTCACAGGATGATGTTGAAACAAGCTGCGCCAACGCCCCTGAGGTAATCCATATTTCTTCCGGCTCAGAATATTTTATCCCCCGGAGGCCGCAGCGGGTTATTGGAAAAGTTCCTCTTTCTCATCCTCTTGCTTATCTGGCTCCCGATTTTCTTTTGAAGAAGCAACAACAGGTTGAGCGTCGCCAGACCCGGAGCGCTGGTTCTACTGAACTTATGTCTGGCTTGCCAAACTCGCCAGCTCCAAAGAAACGCCCCGTAGAGGTATGTATCTCTGTTTTAATTAATCTCACTTTGCGATCTCGATGCTGTCTCATCTTTCTTAAATTGTCTCTCAGAAATCACCCTCTTCTGGCGACTCTTCGGCGACCGCTCTGCCGCCTCCCAAGATCAATCCATTGTAAGTATTTCTTTTAGCTGTGCATTTCTATTCCCTTTGGCGGCTGTAATCCTTGGGTTCTAACACTTCATGTTCTCCAGGGTTCAAGCAAAGCGTCGCAAGACGAACAAGTCCTCCCCTAGCCCTACAGCCCAAGAGCTAGAGCATGAACAACCGGAAGAGTCACGACCGGATGTAGATCCGCCAGCCGCATCCACTGGGCCGACTGTTGAAGATAACATCCTAGAGAGCCCTCCAAGGGGTCCTTTGAAACCACCGAGTCCTGCCCCGATGACCAAGACCACTGCAACTCCGGACGTCGTGATCACCGGGTCTGCCTTTCAGTCTCCCCCGGCTCACGTGCTGACCAGGATAAAGAGCCAGCCGAGGCTTCAAAGAAGCTGGATTTTGACTCTTCTTCCTTTGAGAAGATGACGGCCGAAGAACTTCATGCCGGTTATGTGAACCGGCTTTCCACCAGCCGAGATCTGGAGCTTCGGTTGGTCAGCTTGATGAAGAAGAAATATGAGGTACTCCTCTTCTTGCTATAACCTTACTTAGCCCCCAAGGGCCGGCTCAATCTAATTAAGAGTTGAACCGGGTCTTTCCTGATCCTCTATAGAAAATCTAAATCCATAGTCCCCAAGGGCTGGCTCAGCTGTGATAAAGTTGAGTTGGAGCTTCATTGTAGATAGTTTGAACAGCCAATTGTAGCCCCCAAGGGCCGACTCAATTTTGATAAAGTTGAGTCGGAGCTTTAATGTGGATAGTTTTAAGAGCCAATTGTAGCCCCCAAGTTCCAAATTAACTTGATGAAGATGAGCCGGAACTGCACTGTAATCTTGGAGATCAAATATACATTAGCCCCCAAGTGTCAAACATATTGCTTGCAATCTGCTTGAAACTTGCATAATTTTGTCTTAATCTTCATCATCTGATAAAATTCCATCCTGGAGACTTATTTTGCATTTTGATATGCCACATGAAGCTTTAAACGAGGCCGGGTCGTAGTTGACGGATCTGAAGACCAACCTGGCGGCTCAACAAACGGCTCGAAGTGCCACCGATGAAAAGTGCCGGCTCCTCTCTAAGGAGTTGGCCACAATCAAGGCCAACTTTGCTGCTTTTAAAGAGTCAGCTGAGTCTGAGAAGATCTCTTTGACCAAACGGGAGGATGACGTCGATCAACGGCTGATAGCTGTATCCGATGAACTCCAAGCCCTGAAGCACCACATTACCAAGATGACAGCCACCCTCTTTGGTAAGCTTCTGACAACTTGTGCTTCAATGGCTATATAACACTTGTACTAGCGACTCATCCTGGAATGTCCGTCTTATGCAGGCCCTAGGAGCCGGCAACTGGCTTCTGATAGTCTGCTACCGTTGAAGGCCATCTACACTTTGACTGAGCAACTGTATTGCGGCACGGTGTGCACTATTAAAGCTGTGCAATACAAAGACAAAATTCCAGAGACTCTCAAGGGCGTCTTGGAGCTCTTTTCCACCATGCCTAAGCAGATTGCTGAACTCAAGAAGTCAGCCGCCCGCCAAGGGGCCATTGTGGGCATCAGCCGAGCTTTGGCCTTTTCTCCGGGTCTAACATCAGCCGAGATGATGGATGGCTTCCCTTCAAAGAAAGACGACGTCTTAGAGTTCTGATGCTGACTACAGCCAATGCGTGATGGAATCCCGAGTACTAGCTTCCGTCTTACCGGAGGAAGCTGATCTGACGACCTACCAGGCGGCTTATGGCCCGGATCAAAAAAGAATCTGCGACCCACTTTACGAGTGCAAAGACTTGACGCCTGCCCGCAGTAAGGACTTCTTCGCTCCCGACCTTGACTCGTCTCCTTATTTTGACTAAGGCTCTTTTGTGGCTCTAACGAACTGCAACTGGGATTTGGACAACCTCCAGATCGGGGCCATCGAAGAGCCGGAGGAGGATCACCCGATAGCTAGTTAGTCCCTTCTTGAAAAAACTTGTAACAACCGACTCTCTTTAACCCGCCATGTGGCATTTGAAAAGACTTGTCTGAAATTATGAGCTCCTCTGGGAGTGTATGTAATAGACTAGATGTTTACTTTTGCTTCTCCTGAACCTTGTGTCATTATGCTTTATAAGATGATCCGGCTTTTTAGCTGCCATTGTCTTTGTATGCTCTTGAACCATTTATACTGCTTTGTCATCATAGAAGACACCCGCGGCCAAGATTAGGTAAACTATACTCGGAGATGGTAATTACCTTTTGGCAATTACGACTAATCTGGTTAGCCGGAGATGGCATAAAACCTGGCCGATAAGGCGTTTAAAAGATACACCCATAGGTAATAATACGACGTAAACGTCGGCGGATAAGCGTTAGAAGCTGTACCCGAAGGTAAGAAGTCGCTCTCGCCGCGGCTAATTTTCCTGAGCCGGATTTTTGTGCCATAAGGCTGGCTAATAGGCGTTATAAGCTATACCCAAAGGTAAGAAGCCGATGTTCGCTGACGCTAATTTACCTTAGCCATTTTTACGTGGCCTAAAGCTGGCTAATAGGCATTATAAGCTATACCCGAAGGTAAGAAGCCGCCGTTCACGGGTCATGAGACGTTAGCTACCCGTCGGTAAAAAATCTCTCATAACCGCGGCTAAACGTGTTAGCCGGAAATTTGGCATAAAGCCGACCGATAGGGCGTTAGAAGCGATACCCGTCAGTAAGAAGCCCCCCTCAGCCGTACGGCGTAACCCGCCAGCAGATAGGCGTTAGAAGCTGTACCCAAAGGTAAGAAGCCGCCCTCGCCACGACTCATTTTCCTGAGCCGGTTTTTTTGTGGCATAAATCCTGGTGCCGCGACTCATTTTCCTGAGCCGGGATTTTGTGGCATAACGCCTGGTGCCGCGACTCATTTTCCTGAGCCGGGATTTTTTGGCATAAGCCTGGTGGCGCGACTCATTTTCCTGAGCCGGGATTTTACTTTGGCAGTGATACTATTTGATATAACTATGACATGTACAATGATAGTATACGATGAGGGGTCTCTACACCCTTAAGTGAAATAAGGCCGAAGATGCGCGATGTTCCACGGCCGACGGGTCTCCTGACCCGCCGTATCTAAGTCATCTTGGATATCGATGAGGTAATATGACACATTGTTGAGATTTCTGCTGACTACAAAAGGTCGTTCCCATGGAGGAGAGAGCTTATGCATATTTGTCTGGTCCTGAATCAGCCGGAGCACTAAGTCGCCCTCCTGGAATGTCCGGGTCTTGACCCTGCGGCTTTGATAGCGACGCAAGTCTTGTTGATAAATTGCCGACCGGACCGCTGCTAACTCTCGCGCCTCTTCCAGAGCATCCAATGCATCTTGACGTGCTGTCTCATTGTCCGCCTCAACGTAAGCCGCCACCCTTGGCAAGTCATGCCGGATGTCACTGGAAAAACTGCCTCGGCCCCGTACACCATAAAGAAAGGCGTGAAACCCGTAGATCTGTTAGGGGTGGTCTGATGCTCCATAAGAAGGAGGGTAATTCTTCTACCCAACACTCGGGTGTTCGCTACAAAGGAACCATAAGCCACGGTTTAATCCCTCTTAAAATTTCCTGATTGGCATGCTCCGCCTGACTGTTGGATTGTGGATGCGCCACTGCTGAAACATCAAGCCGGATATGCTCTTCGTCGCAGAATTTTTTCATAGCCCCCTTGGACAGATTTGTACCATTATCAGTGATGATGCTGTGTGGGTAAGCAAAATGGTAGATCAACTTTTTAATAAATAAAACCGCCATAGCCGCGTCACATTTGCTGACCGGCTCTACCTCTACCCACTTGGTAAACTTGTCCACCGCCACCAGGAGGTGTGTTTTCTTATCCTTGGATCTCTTGAAAGGTCCCACCATGTCAAGCCCCCAGACCGCAAACGGCCAAGTAATTGGTATCATCCTTAACTCCTGAGTCGGGATATAGCACGCTGTCCAAACTTCTGACAGCCGTCGAACTTACGGACTAGGTCCTCCGCATCTTTATGAGCCGTCAACCAGAAAAATCCATGCCAGAAAGCCTTGGCCACCAAAGATTTCGAGCCGGCGTGGTGTCCACAATCGCCAGTATGGATTCATTCAAGATCTGCTGGCCCTCCTCTGGTGAAACACAACGTTGAAAAACTCCCGTCACACTGCATTTATGCAACTCACCATTGACTATTGTCATGGACTTAGAACGCCGGGTGATCTTTCTTGCTAGGTCTTCATCCTCAGGTAACTCGCCCCGGGTCAAATAGGCCAAATAGGGAATAGTCCAATCTGGGATAGCATGCAGAGCCGCCACTAATTCTGTCTCTGGGTCAGGAACAACCGAATCTTCTTCTGAAGGTATCTTGATAGTCAGATGGTGTAAGACGTCCAGAAAGACATTGGGTGGCACCGACTTTCGTTGAGAGTCTAATCGTGATAAGGCATCAGCCGCCTCATTTATGCGACGATCAATGTGATCTACCTGATATCCTTTGAAGTGCCCTGCAATAACATCAACCGCTTGACGGTAAGCCGCCATCCGCGGGTCCTTGGAATCCCAAGTGCCAGAAACTTGCTGAGCCACCAGATCTGAGTCGCCCAAACACCTGACTCGGCTCAAATTCATCTCCTTGGCTAACCTAAGACCATGAAGCAAAGCTTCATATTCAGCCGCATTGTTAGTGCAGGGGAACATCAGCCGGAGCACATAACAAAATTTATCACCCTTGGGGGATGTCAAAACAACTCCTGCCCCTGACCCCTCTAATTTCTTGGATCCATCTAAGTGTATAGTCCGGTATGTGTTATCCGGCTTTTCCTTGGGAGCTTGACACTCTGTCCAATCATTTATGAAGTCCACAAGGGCTTGGGACTTGATAGCTATGCAAGGCACATATTTTACATTGAGAGGTCCCAGCTCCAATGTCCACTTAGCAATCCTTCCAGTGGCTTCTCTGTTCTGGATAATATCCCCCAGCGGAGCAGAACTGACCACAGTTATCTGGTGCCCTAAGAAATAGTGTTTTAACTTGCGGTTGGCCATGAAGACCCCATATACTAGCTTCTGCCAATGTGGATACATTTGCTTAGACTCTGTCAGGACCTCACTGATATAATAAACCGGCCTTTGCACTGGATACTCCTTTCCAGCCTCCTTGCGCTCGACCACGATTGCAACACTCACTGCCCGGTTATTAGCCGCCACATAAAGGAGTAACAGTTCTTTTTCAGCCGGAGCAGCCAGCACTGGCAGCTCAGTGAGCTATTTTTTAAGCGCCTCAAGTGCTTCACCCGCCGCTTTACTCCAGACAAATTTGTCTGTCTTCTTCATCATTTGATATAAAGGAATAGCCTTCTCTCCAAGATGGCTTATGAACTGGCTCAACGCAGCAATCCACCCTGCCAAGCGCTGAACATCATTAATGCAAGCTGGCTCTCCTAGAGAGGTAATAGCCTTGATTTTGTCCGGGTTAGCCTCGATACCATGCTCAAAGACCAAGAAACCCAAAAGCTTGCCCGCCGAAACACCAAAGACACACTTGGTCGGGTTAAGCATCATCTTGTAGATCCGGAGATTATCAAAAGTTTCTTTTAAATTCCCCAAGAGAGTCTCCTTCTTTCTGGATTTGATCATGATGTCATCCACATAAGCATGAACATTACGGCCAATCTGACTGTGAAGGCAGTTCTGCACGCATCGCTGGTAAGTCGCCTGGGCACTTTTGAGCCCGAAAGGCATAAAGACATAGCAGAACGCCCCAAAGGGCGTAATAAAAGCCGTTTTCTCCTGGTCTTTAACCGCCATCTTGATTTGATGATATCCTGAGTACGCATCCAGGAAGCACAAACTTTCACACCCCGCCGTAGCATCAATGATCTGATCAATACGCGGGAGAGCAAATGGATCAGCCGAACAAGCCTTGTTAAGGTCCGTGTAGTCCACACACATACGCCATGTGCCATTCTTTTTGAGTACGAGCACCGGATTAGCCAACCATTTCGGATGAAAAACTTCAATGATAAAACCCGCTGCCAAAAGCCGGGCAACTTCTTCCCCAATAGCCTTGCGCCTCTCCTCATTGAACCGCCACAAAAAATGTTTAATCGGCTTAAACTTTGGATCCACATTAAGGTTGTGCCCACCGAAATCTCTCGGTACACCCGGCATGTCAGAAGGTTTCCATGCGAAGATGTCCGGATTCTCACGGATGAATTCGATGAGCGTGCTTTCCTATTTGGGATCCATGTGAGATCCAATGATGAACTGCTTAGATGAGTCACCCGGAGTAAAATCTACTGTCTTGGTATCATCCGCTGAGAACTTGAGGGGCGGCTCAACCTCCGTGGTGGGCTTTTTCAGCGGGGTCATATCCTCCGGATCGACATTCTCCTTATAGAACTTAAGTTCCTCCTGGGCACAACTAGACTCTGCGTAAGCCGCGTTTCCTTCTTCACACTCAATAGCCGTATTTCGGTTACCATGAACGGTAATGGTACCGTTTAAGCCGGGCATCTTGAGCTGCAAGTAAACATAGCAGGGCCTAGCCATGAACTTAGCATAAGCCAGCCGTCCAAATATCACATGATAGGGACTCTTGATCTTGACCACTTCGAACCACAAGGATTCCACCCTGTAATTGTACTCATCACCAAAAGCCACTTCCAACGAAATCCTGCCCACCGGACGTGACTCTTGCTGATCCTTCCGACCACGTATCCTTCGAGACCCGGGAGATAGCCCTTCGAGAACTCAACACCACCAAGCGTCAGCCCCACGATGGGCGCCAACTGTCGTGGATTTATCATGGCAGATGTCTGGGTTAACGGACTTGGATTCGAGGCCATCGCTAACGTGATGGACTCAAAGGGGTTAACAGGGACGAAGGACACGAGTTTACCCAGGTTCGGCCCCTCAAGGTGAGGTAATAGCCTACGTCCTGCTTATGTTTGTATTGCTTGTTGTATCGATTACAAGGGAGCTGAAGCTTGACCTAGTTCTCGATAACCTGACCTCTAATTTGCCCCGGGTCTTGCCTTCATATACCGAGGTCAAGACCACGGGTCATACAAGTCGTAGCCGACTCTCATTACACGTCCGAGTCTGCCTCTATCTTCTCTTGCCTATCCTGACCAAGTTGTCCCCGGGCGGCTTACACGCCCGGGTCTTCTCATCCGGGCCACCCTGCCGGCCCATCCTATGAGACGCTACGCTTGCTGGGCCCTCCGGTCCTCACGGCTCACCCTTGGGCTGGCTACAAGCCGTTCGGTTTAACCCGGAGCCCTCCAGGGCGGGTCTCACCATGGGGTTATATCCCCAACACGGGTTGCGGACCAGAGCAAGTGCTAGAGTGGGTGAAGGTCGCCCCCCAATCTTGGTTGGGTTGTACCTGCCTGTATGTAGCCGCCGCTCGTCCAGGGGTGTAGCGAGCTGTCAACTCACCCCCTTCGAGGGCCTTATACAGCGGCGAGGGAAGCTCTCTCATCTGCTACGTACTCTCCGCCAAGTGGTCCGTCGTACTCTTAACAAGTGATGTTGTTTAAGGTTCAAACGATGGATTTATGTCACGTGAGAACTAGATTATGGGCCCGGGGCACTCACCCCATTGTAAATTCTGGTCTGTTGCGCCCTTAATAGTTAATCTTGCCTAGAGACCCTACGCCGTGTAAGATTGGCAGTCACTCTCATTACTTCCCCCTCAAAGAGCCAGAATATGAGTTTTCAAAAAACAAAAAACAAGGGGAAAGCAAGACCATCATGCATTACATCATACATTGCATCATACATATTGCATCATACATTGCACCATACATTGCATTCATGTTATAAGTCGGGCCAGAGCAAGATTGTGAAAGATGAAGCAAGGTTATGTTAAGATCTCCGGGTTATGCTTTTCAAGCCGCCCTTACAACAATGCAGAATCTACTCTGTCTTGTTTATTTTTGCAGGTCTTGTCTCCTAAGATGAGCCTCCATTAAGTGTGATGAAAGAACTTCTGCAGGAACAAATAGATCTTTGATAGCAAAATGGTTGGATCTTCATCATGGTTTATCATAACCAGTATTAAGTGATTGGTTTTTTTCAAAGACAGATTGGAAAGTTGATTATTCTTGAAGAGCCGCCCTATCAGATATAATGCCGTGTCATCTAACTGACTGGTTTTCTTCAATTGTGCTCTATAGTATACTACAACACTCATGGATTTCTTAAAGATATATTTGCCGGGTTGCATTGCAACCACAAGCAGGGTTTTCATTTCAAAGACAAAGGAATTATTCCAGGATATTCACTCCGGGTTATATTACAATCACGGTCGAAGATTCATTCAAATCAGATTAATATCAGTTCAAAGAGAACTTTTGAAGTGCATTATGATGAGTCATATTATTTTCACATAGTCCCGAGTCGCCGCAGGCAGACAACCCGGCAATTGGGGGCTACATCATTCAAATACAGTTTATATCAAGAATGCAAGTCCCATGTCGCTGCAAGCATGCACCACGACACTTGGGGGCTAATGCAAGCCGATTTTCAAATCATTACATTGTTAGCAAGACCCTATTATCTCAAGGAGATGAGCCGGACTTTCTATATTTTTCTAAGTCCCAGCCCGGTACTTCTTACTGACCCAGCACTTGGGGGCTACACCGCTCAGATCAAATTTTCTAAAGTCCCAGTCGCTGCAGGCATGTGACCCGACACTTGGGGGCTACAGTGTTCAGTTGTTCAAATATGTTATGAGGTTCAAATTGAAGACCCGGCCCATCACATACCAATGAGCCAGCCCTTGGGGGCTACACCTGCTGAAGTTTCATAAAGGTATAAAACAACTATAAGTCCCAGGTTGCTGCAGGTAGGACAACCCGACACTTGGGGGCTATACAGTCGAATATATTATTGAAAAGCACCAAGTAATCATGGATAATCTCGGAGCTTGGGGGCTACAGGTAATATGGACATATCAAAAACTTTGAGGAGAATTTTCAAGATGTTAATTATGGAGTTCAGTTGTTAGACCCGACGTCACCAACATTCATGACCCGGCGTTATCAAAAGATCATAACCCGCCAGAGTTTATATAAGCCGCCCTGCTTCACAACAATGGAAGTCCGGATCTACGTCATGAGCATTTATTATTTTAAAGATTTTCATTAAGCCAAAGTATTGGAAGCTGACTCAATGGCATACGGGTATTCTATTCCCAAATTTTTTCAAAGGACACTAACAAGCAAGATGATTTTCAAGATGACTCATTGATATGCAGGAAATACCCGAATTTCTGAGGAGCCACTTCATAAGCCAGCCAAAGGAGCAAGCCGGTCACTTAACATATTTGTTACTCTTATTCAGGAACCTAGCATGAATAAATTCAAGCTAACATGGGGGCTAATGTCGGGGATATACCCCACGGTATAACCCGGCCGGTATAACCCGGCCGGAAGTATGACCCAGCCAGGACTTGGCGACTCACTGGAGACCCGATCGAGACGCGACGATTCATTGGTAACCCGGCGGGTGGGTCAGACGAGCGACAAGGCCCAAGGCCCGACATGTAAGCCAACGCCAGGCAGCTCACAAGAGAAGGCCCAAAGGAGAGAGGATTCCCTCACAAGAGAAATAAGACCCGGATTAGGATTCAAGAGAGACTAGTCCTAATCCTAATCCCAGTAGGACTCTATTTGTAAACCTACCCTCGCCACTTATATAAGGAGGGGTAGAGCACCCCTAGAGGGACAAGTTCACAAGTTCTCAAGTTTAGACAGACACAAGTCATTAGATATAGACAGATTAGAGGCTCTCGAGATTAGAGGCACCGATGCCGCACCCTTGTAACCGAGAGATCTTACTCATCATCAATACAAGACAAGCAGGACGTAGGCTTGTACCTCATCTAGAGGGGCCGAACCTGAGTAAACTCGCGTCTCTCGATTCCGACCAACCCCTCTCAAGCTGCCACATAGTTGCGATCGCCTCGAACCTAAGTCCATTCACCCAGACATCTGCCATGACAAACCCACGACAGGTCCCGAGCTGTGAGACTAGAACCGATGGTAACAGGAGACGAAGGAGACGATGTTTACCCAGGTTTGGGCCCTCCTATGGAGGTAATACCCTACGTCCTGCTTGATTGTATTGATGATGTGTAGGTTATAGAGTTGATCTACCTCGAGATCAAATAGCTAAACCCTAGATGAGTTGTCTTCCCTCTACAACCTAGAACCCCCCGGCTTATATAGACGTTGAGGATACCTAGGGTTTACACATGGTCGGTTACACGTCGAAGGGATAAACATGCCTATTCGCTACATCAAACGTGGAGGACAAGCCACGATTCCCGAAGCTTCCTTCCTGGAGATAGGGCCTTCGATCGATCAAATGCTTGCCAAGCAACCCATACAGTCCGACCCATAAAGAACATGTTGGCCTCCCGAGGACCCCTTAATCCAGGACTACCTCACCAATGACTAATACCGTGTTTCTTAATTCCTAACAACTTTTACCAAGCATACTCCTATTATGTGAAGTCATTACTCCCCATGGGATTAGCATATGATCTTTTTATTTATTTTATTTCATTGCTATGATTGATGCATAAGAGTATAGCAAGCAAACTCAAACTAATCTTTATTATATAACTCTCACACTCGATTACAGTGATAGATAGATCATAAAGCAAACACTATAAGCAAAATGATATTGGAATTCATTCTTGTAAATTAGGAAATAGCTAAGGATCGAACTAAGAGAGACGATAATGGCAAAAGTGATGGTGATACGATACCTAGGCACCTCCCCCAAGCTTGGAACAAGCCAAGGGTGGTGCCCATACCCATGTACTCAAGTACCCTTCTTGGGTGATGCCGGTGATGAAGTGATCTTCTTAGCAATGATGCTCTTTAGGATACAGATATCCTCCTTAAGTTTATCGACCACTTTCTTAAGGCCTAGGTTCTCCTTGCGAAGTTTGTTGGTGACGATCATTGCTCCTTCATCAAAGGATATGTTTTATTAGTGGAGGCAGCGGTAATATCTACCTACCTATGACGAAAAGGGATAAATCGAGTATTGGAAGGTGTAACCTTGTTTGGTAAGCTCGACTTTTTGAACTCCACATGTATATCTCTAGGTTGAGGAAGAGGTACTTCTTCTTCATCATAACTTGAAGGTTCAATCCTTTTTAGATAAGCCTCCACCTCTTCCTCCGTTGACCACCCATAAGGATCAATATCCCCATAAACTCGGGTATTGTCGATGAGATTTGAGACATAGCTCTCCCCATCTAAATCTTGTGATGACATATTGATTTTAAATCTGTCAGAAAAACAGACCGAAACAAGAATAGAGGAGAAACTTGCGATGCGGTGGTCAAAACATACATGAGTATATATATAATGAATTTTTCTGGGTCAGAATACATGTCCAGGAAGAAAACAAAATCCGGGAGGCACACGAGGTGCTCCCAAGGCAACTAGGCGCACCCAGGGGGTGGTCACGCTCTGTTGCCTTGGGACTCCCTGGTGGGTCCCCTTGGCTGGTTCTTAATTTTTCTTTTTTCTAAAATTCCAAAAATGACAGCAATATTTTTTTCTGGAATTTTTGGAGTCTGTTTACTCACCGTATCACATACCTACCCCCTTTTAGGGTCCTGGAGTGTTCCCGAAAGGTCTCTTCTATGTATTCTTCCGGTGACACCACTTGAATAATATTAGTTTCAGCATTGATGGGCATACCTAAGATATAATACTTAATATCTGCCCATTAACCACTCTCAGATTAGTGCCTTCGGCATTGTTAATCTTAGTAGCTCCGGAGCAATAAACTTCTTCGACGATATATGGTCCTTCCCATTTGGAGAGAAGTTTTCCTGCAAAAATATTGAAACGGGAATTTTACAAAAGAACTAGATCACCAATTTTAAATTCTCGTTTTCGGATCCTTTTGTCATGCTGATGTCTACTACACAACCTTATTCTTGTAGACTCGTGTTGGGCCTCCAAGAGCAGAGTTTTGTAGGACAGTGGCAATTTTCCCTCAAGTGGAGGACCTAAGGTTTATCAATCCGTGGGAGGCATAGGATGACGATGGTCTCTCTCGAACAACCCTGCAACCAAATAACAAAGAGTCTCTTGTGTCCCCAACACACCCAGTACAATGGTAAATTGTATAGGTGCACTAGTTCGGCGAAGAGATGGTGATACAAGTGCAATATGGATGGTAGATATAGGTTTTTGTAATCTGAAAATATAAAAACAGCAAGGTAACAAGTAACAAAAGTGAGCACAAACGGTATTGCAATGCTTAGAAACAAGGCCTAGGGTTCATACTTTCACTAGTGAAATCTCTCAACAAATCATATGTAAACCCCTCAAGTGCGACAAAGAGTTCACTCCAAAGTTACAAATATCTGAGAACAAACATATAAATTATTGTAGGGTACGAAACCACCTCAAAGTTATCTTTTCTGATCAATCTTATGAGCTATCCCTATAAGTGTCACGAACAGCCCTAGAGTTCGTACTAAGATAACACCTTAAGATACACATCAACCAAAACCCTAATGTCACCTAGATACTCCAATGTCACCACAAGTACCCATGGGCTTGATTATACGAAATGCATCACACAATTTCTGATACATTATATTCAATCCAACACAAAGAACTTCAAAGAGTTCCCCAAAGTTTCTACTGGAGAGTCAAGACGAAAACATGTGCCAACCCCTATGCATAGATTCCCAAGGTCACGGAACCCGCAAGTTGATCACCAAAACATACATCAAGTAGATCAATAGAACATCCCATTGTCACCAGAGATATCCCATCACGAGACATACATCAAGTGTTCTCAAATCCTTAAAGACTCAATCCGATAAGAAAACTTCAAAGGGAAAACTCAATTCATCACAACAAGATAGAGAGGGGAAAACTCCATATGATTTAATCTATATCAACAAAGCTTGCGGTACATCAAGATTGTGCCATCTCAAGAACACGAGAGAGAGATCAAACACATAGATACTGGTGCATACCCTCAGCCCCGAGGGTGAACTACTCCCTCCTCATCATGAAGACCGTCGGGATACTGAAGATGGCCTCTGATGATGGTTTCCCCCTCTGGCAGGGTGCCGGAACAGGCTCCCGATTGGTTTTTCGTGGCTTTGGAGGTTTGTGGCGACAGAACTCCCGATCTAGGTTCTGCATTGTTTTTTTAGAATTTATAGGAATTTATGGCGGTGAAAACGAGTCAGGATGGGCCACGAGGGAGTCACAAGCCTGGGGGGCACGCCCTAGGGGGTGGGCGCGCCCCTGAGGCATGTGACTGCCTCGTGGGTCTTCTGGCCCAACTCCATCTCTCCCTGGGCTTCTTCTGGTCCATAAAAATTCACCATAGATTTTTATTCCATTTAGGCTCCGTTTAATATTCCTTTTCTGTAAAACCCCAAAACACAAAAAAAAACAGGAACTGGCCTGGGCTCTAGGTTAATAGGTTAGTCCCAAAAATAATATAAAGTTGTAGTAAAATGATTGTAAACATCCAAGAATGATAATATAGCAGCATGAAACAAGCAAAAATTATAGATACATTGGAGACGTATCACATGCCAACTTTTAACTTTTTATTTAAACAACTTGGCATTGTCATAAGCTTGTGTCCTCCATTCATCTAGAGAGCTAATATCAAATAACCTCTTCTCACTAGCAAGTGTGAAATCACATGTAAGTTCTTTAATTACCCAATAAGCTTTGTGTTCTAGATCAAGAGCTAAATGACATGGTTTTCCATAGACCATTTTGTGTGGGGACATTCCCATAGGATTTTTATAAGCAGTTCTGTAAGCCCATAATGCATCATCAAGTTTCTTAGACCGATTTTTTCTAGATCTATTAACAGTCTTTTGCAAGATCAATTTTATTTCTCTATTACTTAACTCAACTTGACCACTAGACTGAGGATGATAAGGTGATGCAATTCTACGGTTGGCGTCATATTTAGCTAGAAGTTTATGGAAAGCACCATGAATAAAATATGAAGCACCATTAGTCATTAAATATTAGGGACTCCGAACCTCGGGAAAATAACATCTTTAAGCATTTTAATAGAAGCGTTATGATCAACACTACTAGTTGGAATAGCTTCTACCCACTTAGTAATGTATCAACAACAACTAGAATATGAGTATACACATTAGAGGAAGGAAAAGGTCCCATATAATCAAAGCCCCAAACATCAAATGGTTAAATAACAAGTGAATAATTCATAGGCATTTCCTAACGTCTATCTATATTACCAATTCTTTGACATTCATCACAAGAGAGGACAAACTTACGTGTATCTTTGAAAAGGGTAGGTCAATAAAAACCAAACTATAGTACCTTATGTGTAGTTCTGTCACCAGTGTGGTGCCCTCTGTATGCCTCAGAATGACACTTCCGTAGGATTTGTTCTTATTCATGCTCAGGTACACAACATCTAATAACACCATCTACCCCCTATTTATATAGGTGTGGGTCGTTCCAAAAGTTATGTCTTAAATCAAATAAGAACATTTTATTTTGTTTTTATGTGAAATTAGGTGGAATATATTTAGCAACAATGTAATCAACATAATCTGCATACCAAGGAGTATTACGGGAAGCATTTATAATTGCTAATTGCTCATGGTTAAAACTATCATCAATAGGCAGTGGGTTATCAAGAATATTTTCTATCCTAGACAATTTATTTGCTACAAGATTGTCAACTCCCTTTCTATCAACAATATCCCAATCAAACTCTTGAAGTAAAAGGACCCAACTAATTAGACTCAACTTAACATCTTTCTTTTCCATCGGGTATTTAAAAAAGCATGATCAGTGGGAATAGTAAGTTTGGAATCAACAATATAAGGTCTAAACCTATCACATGCAAACACAACTACTTAAAATTCCTTCTGAGTAGTAGCATAATTTATTCGACCGCTATCTAGAGTCTTACTAGTATAATGAATGACATTCAATTTATTGTCTACTCTTTGCCCTAGAACATCACCAACATCATAATTGCTAGCATCACACATGATTTCAAATGCTAAGTTCCAATCAGGTGGTTGAATAATAGGTGCAAAAATCAATGCTTTCTTAAGTATTTCGAAGGCCTCTGCACAATCATCATAAAAAAAGGGACATCCTTTAGAATAAGATTAGTTAATGGCCTGGAGATCTGGGAGAAATCTTTAATAAATCTTCTATAGAAACCCGCATGACCAAGGAAACTTCTTATACCTTTTACATATTTAGGACATGGCATTTTCTCAATTGCATCAATATTAGCATTGTCTACCTCAATATCTCGTTCGGAGATCTTATGTCCACTACTATGCCTTTATTCACCATAAAGTGGCAATTCTCCCAATTAAAGACAAGATCAGTATCTTCACATCTCTGGAAAACTCGATAAAGGTAGTTCAATCAATCATCAAAAGAAGTCCCATAAACGGAAAAATCATCCATGAATACCTCGACAATCTTTTAACAGAAGTAAGAGAATATAGCAGTCGTACATCTTTGAAAGGTAGCAAGTGCATTACATAAACTAAAAGACATACGTCTATAAGCATAAGTTCCAAAAGGATATGTGAAAGTAGTTTTATCTTGATCTTATTTTAACATGGGTATTTGAAAAAAATAGAATATCCATCAAGGAAACAAAAGTGTGTATGCTTATATAATCTTTCTAACATTTGATCAATAAATGGCAAGGGGTAATGATCTTTTATCATAGATTTGGTTAATTTCCTGAAATCAATTACCATCATATAACCAGTTATAATTCTTTGTGGGATAAGTTCATTTTTATCATTCGGAACAACTGCCGTACCTCCTTTCTTAGGAACACAATGAAAAGGGCTAACCCATCTACTATCAACTATGGGATAGATTATACCTGCGTCCAGAAGCTTTGATATTTCAGTTCTTACCACTTCCTTCATTTTAGTATTTGGACGACATTGATGATCAATGGCAGGTTTAGCATCCGGTCCCATATTAATCTTATGCTGACATAGAGTGGGACTAATGCCCTTAAGGTCATCGAGAGTATATCCAATAGCAGCTCGATGCTTCTTCATAGTTTTGAGTAATCAATTTTCTTCATGCTCTGAAAGGTTAGCACTAATAATAACATGATATATCTTCTTTTCATCAAGATAAGCATATTTGAATGTATCAACTAATTTCTTTAGCTCAAACACGGGATCTCCCTTAGGTGGCGGAGGATCTCCTATAATGTCAATAGGTAAATTGTGTTTAAGAATAGGTGTTTGCCTAAAGAATATCTCATCTATTTCATTCCTTTCATTCATATGCATATAATTTTCACGGTCTAGCAAATATTGTCCTAACGAATCAGTAGGAGGCACGAAAATAGAAGCAAGACCAATAATTTCATATCTATAATACCTAAATAGTTCATCCCCACTAACCTATTTCTCTTGACATGCAACATGTCCACCTCAGCAGCCTTGTCAGATGGCAGTTACCTTGACCATGCATCTCACCACGTCAGCATTTTTAACAAAATAATAATAATAATAATAATGTGATTTGACTCTGGTAACCGAAGAGGCCTATTTGGTCTTCCGTAGCCCCAATACGTCGATGTAATAAAAGATCAAGAGAAGCCCAACAGAAGCCCATCGCTCGATCTATTCGCATCTCTTAATCTTCCCCGTGCGAATCGTGGCAGCAGACCAGGCACCGCGACACCGTTGATCACCACCCAAGCACCACCAGGGAGTGCCTCGCAACCCATGCCAGATCGGGTCAAGTACCACCACTGTATTCAACCATCAAGGACCTTCTCTAGTCGTCGGGCGCTCCAGGGATCCAGCCACACCGTCCAGATCCGCCATCGAGAGTATGACCTCCACCACCAATCTGCTAGCATGCAGCCTCGATGAGCCCAACCCTGGCCACTTCGACGACTTTGCATCCTCAAGGACGAGCTCCACCTTCTGAAGGACGAGCTCCACCACCGCCCTACTGCCTAGAAGCGACAGCGGCACTGCCTCTCGGCAAGTTCCCCTACCTGCGTAATTTCCCATCGTCTCCAACATCGGGTCCGTGTGTGTGTGCCTTTGCTCTGAAATCGTCATGCTGACCAGGCAGTGCACAGTATCCGGCGTTCCATCTTGCGCTATTTGGTCTCAAAAGAACATGTGTTCTATCATAGTTATAATTACTGACTCATACCATCCTGATTATTTTAGTATTGTTACAAATCCGTTCTCTTTGTCCTGAAGTTGGCTGGGGACATTCCACATATGACAAGTTTCACTGCATGAGTCAAGGATAGAAATGAGTGGACTTGGTGTCATACCACCCATGTTTCGACACTGTATCGACAAACTTTGAGTATATATTGCCATCCCAACAAGACATGGATTGGATATTTAAGGTGCATTCATGTTTTTTCACCTAACACCATGTTGATTATATCATTGGCATCAAATAGTTGCCCTGATGGAAAATTACTTCATATGTGAACAATAGTTGATGGTGTGATTAAGGTCTTAGCTATTTGTATATCTGATATAGTCACGAGTTATGAGAGCTTTCTAATTTTCTCAGTATATTTCATTGTTGCTTCTACACATTATTTGTCAGGTAACAATATCTTCCATTTATTAACACAAATTTAGCTTTGTTATGTATTGGACTTCATTTTGGCTACATCGACAAGTTAGATAAATATCTTGACTCCATGTATTTCAATCATATTTCTTGATCAGTACAAAGATATGAAAGGGATAAAGTAACCCCTTATTAACAAAAATATGTTTGGTTTTCCTCTAAGAGAACTTCGCAGTTCCTACAATGTCGAAGTTACGAACATTACGTTAGTATCTTTGGTTTCTTATACTTTGTTATTCTTCATAGTGGGGTTTTAGATCATTTTTTAATCTTGAATGCCTATTTCCATGTTGTTTCTCAGTGCTTGGGGTAAGTCAATTCACTTACTGTTTCATAAGGAGCCTTTATATCTTATGTTTTTATATCACTATGTTAGTATCTTCTGTTCCTTATACTATTTGTTTGAGACCCGGCGCATTTGGAAAATATGTAACAAATTAGTCTTTTATAATGTAATTCCAGACTTTGATTGATGAAGAATTTCTGTTGTTAGCACGTACACATATAACTAAATAGATGTGACCAAAAGAATACTCTAATCATCAAAATTATCATTTGACATAATCATCAGTGTTATTTTTTGACCATACAATCCCGCAGCAACGCGTGCGGAATCATCTAGTTTACTAGATAACTCTTTCTCATGTGGTTGTCTACAAAACTTAAAGAAATTAAATTAATGAGACACATCACCAAAACTCACTAACCTTTTGTGTAACACAATTAATTTCAGCATTAACGGTATTCAAGAAAGGCCTACCAAATATAACGAGACAAAAATTATCTTGTAGTGTACCAAGTACTAAGAAATTAGTAGGGTATTTGATTTTTCCATAGAAGACCTCAACATTTGGAACAATCCCAAGTGTTGAAATAGTATCTCTGTTTGCAAGTTTAATAGTAACATCAATGTCTTCCATCTCAGAGGGTCCTATATTATTCATAATTTCTTGATATAAGGTAATAGGAATATCACTCACACTAGCACCCATGTCACACAAACCATGATATCAATGATCTCCAATTTTAACAGAAACAACAGGCATGCCAATAACGAGTTTATTCTTATCTAGCACATCTTGTTAATTCCTAGCAGGTTTTGCGATTCTAGCAGCCTCATCGTAGAATTAAATAACATGCCCATCAATATAATCAAACAAGAGATCTTTAACCATAGAAATATCAGGTTCTATATTTATTTGTTCAGAAAGTTTGGGTGTTCTAACATTGCTTTTATTAACCACATTTTTAGCCTTAACATGTTCCCTAATCCTAACAGGAAAATGTGGTTTCTCAATGTAAGTAGTGGGCACAACTGGATCAACAATTCTTCAATGGGTGGATGAATTTAAACCACTTCTCATTGGGGAGATCAACATGAGCAGCAAAAGTTTCACAAAAGGAAGCTACTATCTCAGAATTAAGTCCACATTTAGTGTTGAACTTATAAAAAGCATCAGTTTCTAAAAGATTTAACACAATCAAACTCAAGTTTTATACCTGACTCTTTACCTCCGTGGAGCTCCCAATATTCAGGGTTGCATTTAATTCTTTCCAAAATATCCCATTTTTATTCAACATTTCTCTCCATGAAGGAACCCGTAGAAGAAGAATCAAGCAAGAATTGATCATCATAAGAAAGGTGAGCATAAAAGTTTTGTAGATTTATTTTTCTTGAGAGCTCATGATTGGGGCAAGTGTGCATCATAGATTTAAGCCTCCCCAAGGTTGAGTGATGATTTCTCCTTCAGGAGGCCAAAAATTATATATATAATTCTGATCACGATGAACTAGATGCATAGGATAAAACTTCTGGTGAAATTCCAGCTTCAACCGATTCCAGTCCATGTATCAACATCATCCAATAGCCTGTACCAAATCAACGACTTTCCCTCCAAAGATAAAGGTAACACCTTCTTCTTAACTTTATTCTAGGGTAAACCTACAAGCTTAAATAATCCACAAATCTCATCTATATATATATATCAAGTGCAAATCACGATGAGTTGTTCTGTCTTCTGCATAAGGATTAACTAGCAGTTTCTCTAACACACCCGAAGGAATCTCATAGTAAATATTTTCAGAAAGTTCAGTAGGTTGGACAGTGAACTTTGACACTTCCATTTGAGGTGAAGATACCTCGAAAAAACCTGTCAAAGGATTATCATCCATAGTAACAAGTAATAGTAAATGTCAGCATGTACTTAAAGTGTTTCCTTACCAAGTTCCACTCACCAAAGGCGCTTCACTCCCCGGAAATGACGCCACAAATGAGTCTTGATGACCCACACATATAGGGGATCAATGGTAGTCCTTTCTATAAGTAAGAGTGTCAAACCCAACGAGGAGCATAAGTAAATGACAGGCAGTTTTCAGCAAGGTATTCTCTGCAAGTGTTGTGAGTAATAGTGATAGATAGTTTTGTAGGAAGATAATTCGTAATAAATGAGTAGTAAAAAGTAACAACTGTGAAGCAAGGTAGCACAATTCTTCTTGTAGCAAAGGATAGGCCTGGAAGTTATCTTATATGAAGCAAAGTGCTCTCGAGGGCAATGAGAATTTTCGTCTAGTCATGGTCATCATGTTGAGTTGATTCGCGTTCGTTACTTTGATAATTTGATATGTGAGCGGACCAATGCTTAGGTGCCATTCTTACTTGAACAAAAAACCTACTTATAATTACCCCCTCTCTCAAGCATTCACAACTACAAAATAAGATTTTAGATAACTCTAACCATAACATGGAACATATGGATCCAAATCAACCCCTTATGGAATAATGCATAAACTAGGGTTTAAGCTTCTGTCACTCTCGCAACCCATCATCTACTTATTACTCCACAGTGTCTTCCATTAGTCCCAAAGTATGGTGAAGTACCATGTAGTCGATGTTCACATGGCACCACTAAAGGAAGGAAGCACATACATATCATCAAAATATCGAACTAATACCAACTTCACATGATTACTTATTAAAAGACTTCTCCCATGTCTTCGAGAACAAAAGTAACTACTCAAAAATCAGAATCATGTTCAAGATCATAGGTGTAATGAATATGATAAAGGATCTGAAAAATATTATCTTCTACTAAATAAACCAACAAGCATCAACTACAAGATGTAATCAACACTACTAGTAACCCACATGTACCAATCTGAGGTTTTGAGACAAAGATTGAATACAAGAGATGAATTAGGGTTTTAGATGAGATGGTGCTGGTGAAGATGTTGATGAAGATCGGTCCTCCCATGAAGGGGAAATCGTTGGTGATAACGATGACTTCAATTTCCCCCTCCTGGAGTGAAGTTTCCCCAATAGAATCGCTCTACCAAAGAGCAAAAGGGCTCCTGCCCAGGTTTTCGCCTCGAGACGGCGATACTTCGTCCATAAATTATCCTTATTATTTTCTCTAGGTCAAAACCTTTCATATAGAAGAAGAGGGGCATGAGAGCCTGCCTATGGGCCCCAAGGCAACAGGCATGCCCTGGAGGGGGTGGGGGTGAGGGTGGATGCACCCTGTTGCCTTGGGGGCAATAGGTGGCCCCCTATTGTGGTCATTGGCTCCAATAATTCTTATATATTTGATAAAATATCCCCGTGAAGTTTCTGGTCATTTGGAGTCCAGAAATATTCCATTTTCCGGCAATTTACCTCTTTGTGTAAACCTTGCAAGTTAAGAGAGAAAGGGCATTAGAATGGTATCGTAAAGTGGAATAATGACCAAAAATATTGTGAATATCAATAGGAAATCATGATGCAAAATGGACGTATCAAGCCACGAGGTAGCGAAGCCCGCATGGCGTGCCCAGGGGGTAGGGCGTGCTACTTGTAAACCGCATAGGGTTTTTCCCCAAAGAGGAGAGGAGATGCAACATGGTACAGATAAGTATTTCCTTCAGTGATAACCAAGGTTAAAACCAATAAGATAGTCAACCTTCTCGTCATGAATACCTACACAAATAGAATCAAACACTTGCACCCAACACAGGCTGGAGGGTTATCAGCCCCTTGAACTTGTTACTTGCACGAATTAAATACTGATAGTTGTATAGGCATACGTCTCCAACGTATCTATAATTTTTTATTGTTCCATGATATAATATTATCATTCTAGGATACCTTTTGGCATTTATTTGTTGATTCATATTATTTTTGAGCACTAACCTACTAATCTAGTGCCAAGTGCCAGTTGTTGTTTTCTGCATGTTTTTAGCTTTTCAAGTTTATAGTAACAAATGGGGTCCAAATACCATGAAACATTTTGATAATTTTCTCTGGACCAAAAGAAGACCCGGAAGCTTCGAGAGGACGTCGGGAGCCACACGAGGGCCCCACAAGCCAATAGTGCGCGCCCAAGGGGGTGGCCGCACCATGTTAGCTTGTGGGCCACCCCTGCTCTCCCAACCTTGTTCTCCGGCTTATACATTATCAAATATTCCCAAAACCCTAGGAGAGCTCTCGAAACACTTTTTTCGTCGTCGCAAGTCTCTATTATGCTGTGTGCCCATCTAGAGCCCTGTTCCGGTGCCCTGTCGGTGTTGGAAATATGCCCTAGAGGCAGTAATAAATTGGTTATTATCATATTTCCTTGTTCATGATAATCGTTTATTATCCATGCTATAATTGTTTTGATCGGAAACTCAGATACATGTGTGGATACATAGACAACACCATGTCCCTAGTATGCCTCTAATAGACTAGCTCATTGATCAAAGATGACTATGGTTTCCTAGTCATGGACATGACATGTCATTTGGTAATGGGATCACATCATTAGGAGAATGATGTGATGGACAAGACCCAAACTACAAAACGTAGCATATGATCGTGTCAGTTTATTGCTACTATTTTCTGCATGTCAAGTATATGTTCCTATGACCATGAGATCATGCAACTCACTGACACCGAAGGAGCACCTTGTGTGTATCAAATGTCGCAACGTAACTGGGTGACTAGAAAGGTGCTCTACAGGTATCTTCAAGGGTGTCTGTTGGGTTGGCATGGATCAAGACTGCGATTTGTTACTCCGTCTGACGGAGAGGTATCTCAGGGCCCACTCGGTAATACAACATCAGTACAAGCCTTGCAAGAAATGTGACTAAAGATTTATCCATGAGATCTTGTATTACGGAACGAGTAAAGAGACTTGCCGGTAACGAGATTGAACTAGGTATAGAGATACCGACGATCGAATCTTGGGCAAGTAACATACCAAAGAACAAAGGGAACATCATACGGGATTAACTGAATCCTTGACATAAAGGTTCAACCGATATAGATCTTCGTAGAATATGTGGGAGCCAATATGGGCATCCAGGTCCCGCTATTGGTTATTGACCGTAGAGGTGTCTCGGTCATGTCTACATAGTTCTCGAACCTGCAGGGTCTGCACACTTAAGGTTCGGTGACGTTTCGGTAGTATAGAGTTATGTATGGTGGTGATCAAAGGTTGTTCGGAGTCCCGGATGAGATCTTAGACATCATGAGGAGCTCCGGTATGGTACGGAGGTAAAGATTTATATATAGGAAGTCCTTTTTTCATCACCGGAAAAGTTTCGGGCTCATCGGTAGTGTACCGAGAGTGCCGGAAGGGTACCGGGGGACCATCGGGAGGGGTGTCTCGACCCAAGAGGCTACATGGGCTCTGGGAGGTGGTAAACCAGCGCCTAGTGGGATGGCCTAAGCCTCCTCAAAGGGCCCATGCGGCTGGAGTGTTTTGAGAAGGAAAAACTCCAAAGGTGGAGAGGTGGAAAGAGTTTCCAAGTGGAAAGGAGGAATCCTACTGCTAATAGGATTGGAGTAGGACTCCTCCACCTCCAATTTCGACCAAACCTTGAGGGTTTGAGGCTGCCTCCTCCCCTCCCTCCCTCCTATATATACTAGAGGATTTAGAGGAAAAAGCTAACCCTAATAGCCACGTGCTACCTCTCCCCTAGATAGCAGTTTCTCCTCTAGATCGGTTTTCAACGGTGCTTAGGCGAAGCCCTGCTAGAATAGCTCCACCACCATCACCGCAACGCTGTCGCGCTGCCAGATAACTCATCTACATCTCCGCTCCCTCTTTCTGGATCAAAAAGGCGGAGATCGTCATCGAGCTGTACGTGTGCTGAACGCGGAGGTGCCGTCCGTTCGGTGCTAGATCGGAAGGACCGTGATCAAGATCGCGAGACGATTCGTAATTGGATCGTGATGAGATCGTCGGATGGATCGTGATTGGATCACGGAACGGATCGTGATGGGATCGCGGGACGCTCGGCGATTTGGATCGCGAAGACATTCGACTACATCAACCGCGTTTCTTAACGCTTCCCACTTAGCGATCTACATGGGTATGTAGATCCACTCCCCCTCTCGTAAATTCTCATCACCATGGATAGATCTTGCGTGTGCGTAGGAATTTTTTTGTTTCCCATGCACATTCCCCAACATGCTATACCAATGAAGATTTGAACCTGGGAAAAATAACAAGATCTGCGTAGATACCCATAGCAGCCACGTAAAACATGCACCAACAATTAGTGGACGTCTAACTTGTTTTTGCAGGGTATGTTGTGATGTGATATGGCCAATTACATGATGAGATATATGTGATGTATGAGATGATCATGTGTTGTATGGAATATCATGACTTGCATGTCGATGAGTATGGCAACCGGAAGGAGCAATAGGGTTGTCTTTAATTATTGTATGACCTGCGTGTCAATCATTAAGCGCCATGTAATGCTTTACTTTATTGCTAAATAGTAGCAATAGT
This sequence comes from Hordeum marinum, assembly GCA_022496015.1. Lineage (NCBI taxonomy): Eukaryota > Viridiplantae > Streptophyta > Magnoliopsida > Poales > Poaceae > Hordeum > Hordeum marinum. The sequence continues at coordinate 414,352,999 of CM039677.1, read as the reverse complement.
AGTAGAAGCATGGTGGGTGCAACAACCCCGATGACGGCACGTTGATGGAGATAGAGACGATGGAGATCATGGTGTCATGCTGGTGACGATGTAGATCATGCCGGTGCTTTCAAGATGGAGATCAAAAGCACAAGTTCATAGACATATCATGTCACTTATGATTTGCATGTGATGTTAATCCTTTTATGCACCTTGTTTTGTTTAGGATGACGGTAGCATTATAAGGTGATCCCTCACTTAAATTTCAAGATGAATTGTGTTCTCCCTGAGTGTGCACCGTTGCGAAAGTTCGTCGTGTCGAGACACCACATGATGATCGGGTGTGATAGACTCTACGTTCACATACAACGGGTGCAAGCCAGTGTTGCAAATGCAGAACACTCGGGTTAAACTTGACGAGCCTAGCATGTACAGACATGGCCTCGGAATACAAGAGACCAAAAGGTCGAACATGAGTCATATAGTAGATATGATCAACATGATCTTGTTCACCATTGAAACCACCTCAACTCACGTGATGATCGGACTTGAGTTGGTGAATTTGGATCATGTATCACTCGAATGACCGGAGGGATGTCAATTTGAGTGGGAGTTCTTAAGTAATATGATTAATTGAACTCATTATCATGAACATAGTCAGTAGTGTCTTTGCAAATTATGTTGTAGATTAACAGCTCACGCTGTAGCTCCCTTGAATTTTTATATGTTCCTAGAGCAATAGAGTTGGAAGATGATGGTAGCAATATTGCGGACTGGGTCCGTGATCCGAGGATTGTCCTCATTGTTGCACAGAAGGCTTATGTCCTTAATGCACTGATTGGTGCGCCACCCCCTCTAGTATCGTCTATAGATGTTGTGAACATCTGACAGGCACGTTCCGATGACTACTTGATAGTTTAGTGTGTCATGCATTATGACTTAGAATTGAGGCTCCAAAACATTTTGAACGTCACGGAACATATGAGATGTTCTAAGAGCTAAAATTGGGATCTCAGGCTCGTGCCCGTGTTGTGAGATATGAGATCTGCAACAAGATTCTTTGCCTGTAAGATGAAGGATAATAGCTCAATCGTTGAGGATGTGCTTAGATTGTTTGAGTGCTACAATCGCTTGAATCGAGTGGGAGTTGATCTTCCAAATAAGATAGTGATTGATATAGTTCTCCAAGTCACTATTGCTAAGCTACTAGAACTTGGTGATAAACTATAAAATGCCAGGGATGGAAATAATGACCCCTGAGCTGTTCGCGATGTTTGACACCGCGAAGGTAGAAATAAAAAAAGAGCATCAAGTGTTGATGGTTAGTAAAACCACTAGTTTTGAGAAGGGCAAGGGAAAGAAGGGAAACTTTATAGATGGCAAGTCAGTTGCTGCTCCAATGAAGCAACCCAAAGTTGAACCCAAAGCCAAGACTAAGTGCTTCTATTATGAGGAGAGCGGTTGCTGAAGCGGAACAACCCTAGATACTTGGTAGATAAGAAGGCTGGCAACATCGACAGAAGTATATTTGATATATGTGTTATTAATGTGTACCTTACTAGTATTCCTAGTAGCACCTGGGTATTGGATACCAGTTCGGTTGCTAAATGTTAGTAACTCTAAATAAAAGCTACAGAATAAAGGGAGACTAGCTAAGGGTGAGGTGACAATGTGTGTTGGAAATGTTTCCAAGGTTGATGTGATCAACATCACACGCTCTCTCTACCTTCAGGATTAGTGACGAACCTTCACTGCTGATTTGAGTAGATATAGTGTATATTTACTTAATGAAACACAAGTCTGAATTGTTTGAAAAGTTCAAGCAGAATAAGAGTGAAGTTTGAGATCATCGTGACGAGAAGATAAAATGTCTACGATATGATCGTGAAGGTGAATATCCGAGTTACAAGTTTGGTATACAACTTAAGATAACGTGAAAGTTGTTTCACAACTCACGCCACTTGGAACACCATAGTGTGATGGTGTGTCCGAACATCATAGTCGTGCTCTATTGGATATGGTGCGAATTATGATATCTCTTATCGTTTTACCACTACCTTTTTGGGTTATGCATTAGAGACAACTACATTCACTTTAAATTGGGCACCATCTAAATCCGTTGAGATGACACCATATGGTTTGGTAGAAACCTAAGATGTCATTTCTTAATGTTTGGGGCTGCGACACATATTGAAAAGGGTTTTCACCTAATGAGCTCGAACCCAAAAGCAGAAAAATGCATGTTCATAGAATACCCTAATAATAGTTGGGTATACCTTCTATCTTAGATCCGAGTACAAAGTGTTTGTTGCTTAAACTGGATCCTTTCTCAAGAAAGAGTTTCTCTCAAAAGAATTGAGTGGGAGGAAGATAGAACTTGATGAGGTTGTTGAACCTTTGTTTCAGCCATAGGGTAGCGCATCACAGAAAGATGTTTCTGTGGAGTCTACGTCAGTTGAAGAGGAAGTTAATGATGATGATCATGAAGTTTCGGATCAAGTTACTATCGAACCTCGTAGGTCGACAAGGACGCGTACTACTCCTGAGTGGTACGACAACCCTGCCTTAGAGGTCATGTTGTTGGACAACGACGAACCTACAAACTATGGAGAAGCGATGCTGGGCCTGGATTCCGACAAATGGTTAGAGTCCATGAAATCCGAGAAAGGATCCATGTATGAAAACCAAGTATAGACTTTGGTAGATTTGCTCGTTGGACGGCAGGTCGTTGAGTACAAATGGACCTTTAAGATGAAGACATACGCTGATGGTGAATGTCACCATTTATAAAGCTCGACTTGTCACAAAGAAGTTTCCGACAAGTTCAAGGAGTTGACTATGATGAGACTTTCTCACTCGTAGCGATGCTAAAGTCTGTTGGAATTATGTTAGCAATTGCTGCATTTTTCAATTATGAAATCTGGCAGATGGATGTCAAAACATCGTTTCCTTAACGGTTTACTTGAGGAAAGGTTGTATGTGATACAACCAGAAGGTTTTGTCAGTCCTAAGGATGCTAAAAGGTGTGCAAGCTCCAGTGATCCTTCTATGGACTAGAGCAAGCATCTCGGAGTTGGAATGTATGCTTTGATGAGGTGATCAAAGTTTTTGAGTTTATACAAAGTTTATGAGAAACTTGTATCTACAATAAAGTGAGTGGGAGAACTATAGAATTTTTGATAAGCATATGTGGTTGACATATTATTGATCAAAAATGATGTAGAATTTTTGGAAAGCACAAACGGTTGTTTGAAAAGTGTTTTTCAAAGGAACACCTGGATAAAGCTACCTAATTGTTGAGCATCAAGATCTATAGAGATAGATCAAGATGCTTGATGAGACTTTCAATGAGTACATACCTTGACAAGATTTTGGAAGAGTTCAAAATAGATCAGTCAGAGAAAGAGTTCTCGCCTGATTTGTAAGGTGTGAAGTTGAGTGAGACTCAAAGCTCGACAACGGCAGAAGAAAGAGAAAGGACGAACGTCCTCCCCTATGCCTTAGCTATAGGCTCTGTATAGTATGCCATGCTGTGTACCGCACCTGTATGTGCCTTGCCATGAGTCTGTCAAGGGGTACAAGAGTGATCCAGGAGTGGATCACTGGACAACAGTCAAGATTATCCTTAGCAACTAAGAGACTAAGGAAAATGTTTCTCGATTATGGAGGTGAGAAAGAGTTCGTCGTAAAGAGTTACGTCGATGCAAGCTTTGACACCAATCTGGATGACTCTTAGTAGCAATCCGGATACATGTAGTAGAGCAGCCATTTGGAATAGCTCCAAGTGGAGTGTGGTAGCAGTGTTTATAGTTTAACATAGAGATTTGCAAAGTACACATGGATCTGAATGTCGCAGACCCGATGACTATAAGACCTCTCTCACATGCAAAGCATGATCGAGCCCCAGAACTCATTGGGTGTTAGATTCATAACAATGCGAATCACATGGTGATGTGAACTAGATTATTGACTCTAGTGCAAGTGGGAGACTGTTGGAAATATGCCCTAGAGGCAGTAATAAAGTGGTTATTATCATATTTCCTTGTTCATGATAATCATTTATTATCCATGCTATAATTGTTTTGATCGGAAACTCAGATACATGTGTGGATACATAGACTACACCATGTCCCTAGTATGCCTCTAATAGACTAGCTCGTTGATCAAAGATGAATATGGTTTCCTAGTCATGGACATGAGATGTCATTTGGTAACGGGATCACATCATTAGGAGAATGATGTGATGGACAAGACCCAAACTACAAATGTAGCATATGATCGTGTCAGTTTATTGCTACTGTTTTATGCATGTCAAGTATATGTTCCTATGACCATGAGATCATGCAACTCACTGACACCGGAGGAGTACCTACTGTGTATCAAACGTCGCAACGTAACTGGGTGACTATAAAGGTGCTCTATAGGTATCTTCGAGGGTGTCTGTTGGGTTGGCATGGATCAAGACTGGGATTTGTTACTCCATGTGATGGAGAGGTATCTCAGGGCCCACTCGGTAATACAACATCACTATAAGCCTTGCAAGCAATGTGACTAAAGAATTAGCCACGTGATCTTGTATTACGGAACGAGTAAAGAGACTTGCCGGTAACGAGATTGAACTAGGTATAGAGATACCGACGATCGAATCTCGGGCAAGTAACATATCGAAGAACAAAGGGAACAACATACGGGATTAACTGAATCCTTGACATAGAGGTTCAAACGATAAAGATCTTCGTAGAATATGTAGGAACCAATATGGGCATCCAGGTCTCGCTATTGGTTATTGAACGTAGAGGTGTCTCGGTCATGTCTACATAGTTCTCGAACCCGCAGGGTCTGCACTCTTAAGGTTCCGTGACGTTTCGATAGTATAGATTTATGTATGGTGGTGATTGAAGGTTGTTCGGAGTCCCAGATGAGATCCCGGATGTCATGAGGAGCTCCGGAATGGTCCGGAGGTAAAGATTGATATATAAGAAGTCCTGTTTTGATCCTCGGAAAAGTTTTGGGCTCATCAATAGTGTACCGGGAGTGCCGGGAGGGTACTAGGGGACCATCGGGAGGGGTGTCTCGACCCAAGAGGCTACATGGGATTTGGGAGGAGGTAAATCAGCCCCTGATGGTCTGTCCGAAGCTTCCTCTAAGGGCCCATGCAGCTGGAGTGGTTTGAGAAGGAAAAAAAATCCAAAGGTGGAGAGGTGGAAAGAGTTTCCAAGTGGAAAGGAGGAATCCTACTCCTAATAGGATTGGAGTAGGACTCCTCCACCTCCAATTTTGACCAAACCTTGAGGGTTTGAGGCTGCCTCCTCCCCTCCCTCCCTCCTATATATACTAGAGGATTTAGAGGAAAAAGCTAAACCTAATAGCCACGTGCTACCTCTCCTCTAGATCGCAGTTTCTCCTCTAGATCGGTTTTCAATGGTGCTTAGGCAAAGCCCTGCTGGAATAGCTCCACCACCATCGCCACAACACCGTCGCGCTGACGGAGAAGTCATCTACCTCTCCGCTCCCTCTTGCTGGATCAAGAAGGCAAAGTTCGTCATCGAGCTGTACGTGTGCTGAACGCGGAGGTGCCGTCCGTTCGGTGCTAGATCGGAAGGGCCGTGATCAAGATCGCGAGACGATTCGTGATTGGATCATGATGAGATAACGGGATGGATCATGATTGGATTACGGAACAGATCATGATGGGATCGCGAGACGCTCGGCGATTTGGATCGCGTAGACGTTCGACTACATCAACCGCGTTTCTTAACGCTACCCACTTAGCGATCTACAAGGGTATGTAGATCCACTTTCCCTCTCGTAGATGCTCATCACCATGGATAGATCTTGCGTGTGCGTAGGAATTTTTTTATTTCCCATGCAACTTTCCCCAACAGTCGGAGGGGGATCGATCATGGAGGTCCTCTACATCAACCTTGCTGCTCCCATTGTGATGTGTCAGTAATCTACCATAGACCTACGGGAGAGAAAAAGGGCCTCTGCCTAGGTTTTTGCCTCGAGACAGCGGCACTTCATCCCGAAAGTATGCTTATGACTTTTTCTAGGTCAAAACCCTTCATATAGAAGAAGGGGGGGGGCAGAGGTCGCATGTGGGCTTGCCAAGCCATCAAGGCTTGCCTAGGGGGTGGGCACGACATGTTGACTTGCCACCAATAGGTGCCCCCCTCTGGTACATCTTTGCTTCATAAATTCAGATATATTCCACAAAAAATTCTCTTGAAGTTTAAGATCATTTGGAGTCCAGAGAATTTTCATCCTTTTTCTTGGTTTTTAGGTCTAGAATTCCAGTTTCCGGGAATTCCCCTCTTTGTGTGTACCCCATAAATTAAGAGAAAAATGCATTAGAATTATATCATAAGATAATAATGCCAAAGAATAATATCAATATCAATAAGAAATCATGATGCAAAATGGACGTATCACCCAACTCCACAACCACACGGTTAGCCAACAATAATAACCCTCCATCCAAAGTTGGCATACGTTGGATGGCCAACTTTACCCAGCGTCAAGAAGATTATCAACATAAACATGCAAAGAGGATATTAAATCCTAATACCAATCTACCTATTGCACACTAGGGTTTATCCATACCTCGAGAACAAAGGGGATTACTCACTCATGAAGGCAACAAACATCATCTCGCCAATGATGGGAAACATAGATGGATCATACATGTAATACACAAGTTGTTCCTGTAGCGTTCTTGATATTACAATAGGTGAAATGAGTTTGGAGTGATGAGGATGAGGATAATGGTGGAGGAAAGCGTCCCTTGCTCGGTCCCCCTAGGATTGGTCCAGCGGCTAGGGTTCCTGCCTAAGGCAAGTTTTCTAGTGTCTCTAGGCGTCTGATCCATGATCCCCTTCGACGGGGTGGAAATAATTGATTTTCTGGAGGCACCGGCATGCCAAACAACTGCTCATGTGGGCGCTTGCGGTTGCATGGAACACCGCCATTCGCTTTGGAAATAGAACAACGACTATTTCTTTGGCCCTCTTGCTTGATTTTCTTATATGGAAACCATTTATCACCTTAAATGCGTGATTCCACTGCCATTTTCAGGGATTTTCTCCACTAAATGATTATTGCTCCAGAAGCCATTACTAAGGGTTTATTAACAAAAAAGTGCATGAACGCGGTAAAATGCATCAAAGCCCAAAAAGTAGGCAAAAAAACAAAGGTAAAAGGTCTTAAAATTTGGACTGATCAATTCCTCCCAAGCTTAGAGATTTGCCCACTCCGCGGGACGCTCAGGGTATCCGTTGTTTTTGCATGGCACGAAGATGGGCGATCGGAAGCTCACATTGATTTTTGCGTAGGCGAGGCATGTGTTGTCGAAGATAGTCGGCTGCCGGCTTGCAGACATCGTGGCATTTTATGAGCGGGGCGCGCCGTCCGCACCCGCTGGGTGTAGCCTCCGAGGCATTTGATGGAGGTGTCGCTCGGCCGGGCCTGACCGGGCAGCGTCAAAGTGGACGAGCAGCGGAGCCGACTACCCAGCCGACCTGGTGTCGAAGTATGCGGGCATGCTAGCCAGGAAGCCGCCCAGGCAGCGACGCGGGCGGGCTAGTCGGCTAGCCTACCGAATGGCAATGCAGGCAAGCATGCCAGCCGTTGAGCGGGGACGTGGGCGGGTGCCAACTGGCCGAGCGGCGATGTGGGCCAGCTGACCAAGGACGGGGCGAACGGGCGCAAGTGTCTTCTTTTCTTCTTTTTCAATGGAGGTGTTTTTCTTAGCCGCCTGGGCAGTCCGCCCACTATTTTCCAGCTGGCACTCCCCCTTTTTTCCGGGCAGCTCGCTCGGCGAATGAGCTGCAGGGATCGCGGGCAAGCCGGCCAAGGCACGAGCCGGTGGGGCGGGCCGTCGGGACCCAGCCACGGGGCGGCAGCCGGCGTCAGGGTGCTGAGCCGGCAAGCGGCTAGTGCTATGGACACGTGGGGCCGCACGGCAGCCGACAATGGTGCGAGTAGGTGGGGCACGCTATCAGGAGGCGGCCATGGAGCGGCCTACGACGTCGGGGCACAGAGCCGGCGGGAAGTGCAGGGGCACAACGATGATACGTCTCCAACATATCTATAATTTTTGATGATGTCATGCTATTATATTATCTGTTTTGGATGTTTTATATGCATTAATATGCTATTTTATATTATTTTTGGGACTAACCTATTAGTCTAGAGCCAAGTGTCAGTTTCTGTTTTTTCCTTGTTTTTGAGTTTTGCAGATATGGAATATTAAACGGAGTCCAAACGGAATAAAACCTTCGGAAGGAATTTTTCTGGAAGGAAACAAGTCGATCAAACTTGGAGTGCACATCAGGGGAGGTGCTAGGACGCCACAAGCCTGCTAGGCGTGGCCCCCCTAGCAGCACCTAGCAGGCTTGTCACCTCCTAGCAGGTCTCCTAACCCTAATTCTTGGCCTATAAATACCCAAATATTCCCACAACATCGAAAAGAGCATCGCAAATACTTTTCCGCCGTCGGAAGCCTCCGTTCCCGAGAGATCCAATCTTGAGCCTTTTCCGGTAATCTGCTGGAGTGGGTTTCGATCATGGAGGGCATCTACATCAACTCCATTTCCCCTCCGATGATGCGTGAGTAGTCCACCATAGACCTACGGGTCCATAGCTAGTAGCTAGATGGCTTCTTCTATCTCTCTCTCTTTGATCTTCAATACCATGTTCTTCATGATCTTCATGGAGATCTATCCGGTGTAATCCTCTTTTGTGGTGTGTTTGTCAGGATCTGATGAATTGTGAGTTTATGTTTAGATTATCCATGAATCTATTTGAATCTCCTATAAATTCTTATTTGTATGATTTCATATCCTTGCAAGTCTCTTCAAGTTATTGGTTTGGTTTGGCCAACTAGATTGGTAATTCTTGCAATAGGAGAAGTGCTTGGTTTTGGGTTCAATCTTGCGGTGTCCTCACCCAGTGATATAGTAGGGGTAGCGAGGCACGTATTGTATTGTTTCCATCAAGGGTAACAAGATGGGGTTTTCATCATGTTGCTTGAGTTTATCCCTCTACATCATGTCATCTTTCTTAATGTGTTACTCTGTTCTTCATGAACTTAATACTTTAGATGCAGGCAGGAGTCGATCGATGTGTGGAGTAATAGTAGTAGATGCAGAATCGTTTCGGCCTACTTGTCACGGACGTGATGCCTATATGCATGATCATTGCCTTGGATAAGTACATTGTTATTCGCTTTTCTATCAATTGGTTGACAGTAATTTGTTTACCCACCATTATATTTGCCTTCAAGATAGAAGCCTCTAGTGAAACCTATGGCCTTCGGGTCTATTTTCCATCATATACTTTTAGATCTATAAACCAAAAACCCAAAAATGTCTTTCTGCAATGTATTTACCTATTACTTTCCGCACTCGTTTACATCTATCTCTTTTTGATCTAATCCTTGCAAATAACCGTGAAGGGATTACAACCCCCTTTATAGAGTTGGGTGCAAGAGTTTGATTGTTTGTGCAGGTGCATCCATTGGTTAATTGCTTGTTCCTCCTACTAGATTGATACCTTGGTTCTCAAAAACCGAGGGAAATACTTATCTACTTTGCTGCATCACCCTTTCCTCTTTAAGGGAAAACCAACGCAAGCTCAAGAGGTAGAAAGAAGGATTCCTGGCGCCATTGCCGGGGAGGATACATATCAAGCCTACCAAGTACCCATCACAAACTCATCTCTTGCATTTACATTATTTGCCATTTGCCTCTCGTTTTCCTCTCCCCCACTTCTAAAACGATTTTCAGAAAATACCAAAAAGATTTGCCTTTTTATTCGCCCTTCTTTCGTTTGCCTTTTGTTTGCTTATGTGATAGTTCGTTTGTTCGTCTTTATGGCTCCACACAATGATTTTAATCCTTATCTTAGGAAATTGGAAGATATTGAGGATTATGCTAAAAGATTCATGTCACTTCAATTTGCTCATAATAACTTCTTTAGAAATGAGCTTAAAGAACAAAAGAATATGCTCGAATACATGAACAAGGAACTCGATGATATGTCTAAAAAGTTTTTTGGATTGAAATCTCAGTTTGCTCATCTTTAAGATTTAGTGGGCCAAATTTCTAATAAACAAGCTACCTTAGTCAATAAGATGGCTGCTAAGTCAAAATATTTTAATAATGATGAAGATCTCAAAGTGATTGATGTGACTCATATTGAATCTTTGTTTTCCAATATAAATCTTGATAATGATGGGACTGGAGATCAATCAACTTTAGTTAAAAGGCGTCCCAATGATTTGGAGTCTATAGATCTTAATGCAAAGATTGAAAAAAGTGGGATTGAAGAGGTCAAAACTTTAAATAGCAATGAACCCACTATTTTGTATTTCAAGGACTTTAATTATAATAGCTGCTCTTTGATTGATCGTATTTCCTTGCTTCAATCCATGATAAATTCTCCTCATGCTTATAGTCAACATAAGGCTTTTACTAAACATATCGTTGATGCTATGATGAAATATTTAGAAGAAAAACTTGAGTTAGAAGTTTATGTTCCTAGAAAACTTCATGATGAGTGGGAACCTACTATTAAGATTAAAATCAAAGATTACGAGTGTCATGCTTTATGTGATTTGGGTGCTAGTATTTCCACGACTCCGAAAACTTTATGTGATGTGCTAGGTTACCATGATCTTGATGATTGCTCTCCAAATTTGCATCTTGCGGATTCCACTATTAAGAAACCTATGGGAAGGAATAATGATGTTCTTATTGTTGCAAATAGGAATTATGTGCCCGTAGATTTCATTGTTCTTGATATAGATTGCAATCCTACATGTCCTATTATTCTTGGTAGACCTTTCCTTAGAGATTGGTGCAATTATTGTCATGAAAGAAGGAAACATTAGATTAGAATTTCCATTAAGGAAAGACATGGAACAATTTACTAGAAATAAAATAAGATTTTATTATGAATCTATTATGAGAACTACTTTTGGATTGCATACCAAAGATGACAATACCTAAATCTATTGCGTTTTGCCTAGCTAAGGGCGTTAAACAATAGCGCTTGTTGGGAGGCAACCCAATTTTATTTATGGTGTTCTGTTTTTGCTTATGTTCGTGAGTGTTTCCCACATTATTACTTCTTTAATAATTGTGTTTTGGTGTTTAAATTAGTGTTTGATCCAAGTAAAACCTTTGGGGTGATCTATGGTAGTTGTTGATTTGATCTTGCTGAAAAACAGAAACTTTTGGGCTCAGTCCAGGAATTTTCTAGACTTTTCAGAGTGCCGAATTGATATAATGTTTTTACAAAAGATTGATATATAAATTTCCTAGGTTCTCCTAAGTTTTCAGATTTTTTTGAGTTACATAAGTATACGAAGTTTCAGATAGCTACAGATTGTTCTGTTTTTTGACAGATTCTGTTTTCTTTGAGTTGTTTGCCTATTTTGATGAATAGTTGTATCATGTGGTATGAGCCATGGAGAAGTTAGATTAGAGTAGGTATAACACCAATATAAATAAATAATGAGTTCACAACAGTACCAAAATTGGTGATTTTTTTATACTAACGGATCTCACGAGTTTTCTGTTAAGTTTTCTGTTGTGAAGTTTTCAAGTTTTGGGTAAAGATTTTATGGACTATGGAATAAGGAGTGGCAAGAGAATAAGCTTGGGGATGCACAAGGAACCCCAATTAATATTCAAGGATGCCAAAAAGCCTAAGCTTGGGGATGCCTCGGAAGGCATCCCCTCTTTCGTCTTCAATCCATCGGTAAATTTACTCGAGGCTATATTTTTATTCACCACATGATATGCGTTTTTCTTGGAGCGTCTTGTATGATATGAGACTTTGCTTCTTAGTTTGCCACAATAATCCTTGCTACACATATCTTTTGAGAGAGACACGTTGAATCATGAATTTATTAGAATGCTCTATATGCTTCACTTATATCTTTTGAGTTGGGCAATTTTGCTCTATGTGATTCACTTATATCTTTTAGAGCACAATGGAGTTTGCATTTTATATAAATACTTGAACTCTCCTACCTCACTTATATTATTTCCAGAGTCTCTGAAACAGCATGGTAATTGGTCTAGGTTATGAATTTAGTTCTAATATGATAGGCATCCAAGAGGGATATAATAAAACTTCCATATTAAGTGCATTGAGTATTTATGAGAAGTTTGATTCCTTGCATAAAGTTTTGAGATATAAAGATGGTAATGTTCAAAGACATGTTAGGAACCAAATTGTGATTTGGTAAAAATACTTGTGTAAAGGTTTGTCATTCCCGTAGCATGCACGTATGGTGAACCGTTATGTAAGGAAGTTGGAGCATGACTTGTTTATAGATTGTCGGCCTTTGTGTGAGGGTCGGGCGTGCGTGATGGTTAAATCCTACCAACCTCCCCCATAGGAGCATGCATTTAATGCTTTGTTTCAATGACTAATAGGCTTTTGCAATAAGTATGTGAGTTCTTTATGACTAATGTTGAGTCCATGGATTATACACACTCCCACCCTTCCACTTTTGCTAGCCTCTCCATTACCGCGCAACTTTCGTCGGTACACCATAAACCTTCCTCAAAATAACCACCATATACCTTCCTCAAAACATCCACCATATACCTTCCTCAAAACAGCCACCATACCTAACAATTGTGGCATTCCCATAGCCATTCCAAGATATATTGCCATGCAACTTCCACCGTTTCCTTTTATGACATGCACCATCACTTCCATATTGCATATAGAGTCATATTTTGTCATAGGTATTGAGTTGTAATTTTCCTTTTGAGTTGTAAGTAAACAAAAGTGTGATGATTTTCATTAATAGAGCATGTCCCATGTGAGGAAAGGATGATGGAAGCTATGATTCCCTTACTAGTAGGGATGAGAGTCCGAACTTTATGAAAAAATAAAAGAGGCTAGCGAAGCCCAAATAAAAAAATGAATAAAAGAGGTCTTAGATGCCCATAATATATATATATATACATATATATATATATATATATGTGAGAGAGAGAGAAAAGAGAGAAGGGACATTGCTACTACCTTTTTCCACACTTGTGCTTCAAAGTAGCACCATGATCTTCATGATAGAGAGTCTCCTATTTTGTCACTTTCACATAGCTAGTGGAAATTTCTCTTCATGATGCACGTCCACTTAGTTTATTTTTGAGCTCTCATACACTTATAGATCTAGTGCATCCATTGCATGTCAATCCCTACTCACTCACATTGATATCTATTGATGGGCATCTCCATAGACTGTTGATACGCCTAGTTGATGTGAGACTATCTTCTCCCTTTCCTTGACAACCTCTACCATATTCTATTCCACCTATAGTGCTATATCCATGGCTCACGCTCATATATTGTGTGAGAGTTGGAAAATATTGAGAAAATAAAGGTGTGAAAACAATTGCTTGATTTTTCATCGGGGTTGTACATGGTATCAATACTTTGTGTGGGGAAGATGGAGCATAGCCAGACCATATGATATTATAGGGATAACTTTCTTCTGCCATTGTATTTTGAAGAGATATGATTGCTTTGCTAGTATGCTTGAAATGTTATTGTTTCTATATCAATATTAAGCTTTTGTTTTGAGACTTATGGATCTGAATATTCATGCCACAACAAAGAATATTACATGGATAAATATGTTAGGTAGCACTCCACATCAAAAAATCTGTTTTTATCACTTACCTACTCGAGGACGAGCATGAGTTAAGCTTGGGGATGCTGATACGTCTCCAATGTATCTATAATTTTTGATGATTTCATGCTATTATATTATCTGTTTTGGACATTTTATATGCATTAATATGCTATTTTATATTATTTTTGGGACTAACCTATTAATCTAGAGCCAAGTGCCAGTTTTTGTTTTTTCTTGTTTTTGAGTTTTGCAGATATGGAATATTAAACGGAGTCCAAATGGAATAAAACCTTCGGAAGGAATTTTGTTGGAAGAAAACAAGTCAATCCAGCTTGGAGTGCACATCACGGGAGGTGCCAGGACGCCAAAAGCCTGCTAGGCGTGGCCCCCCTGGCCGTGACTAGCAGGCTTGTCACCTCCTGGCAGGTCTCCTAACCCTAATTCTTGGCCTATATATACCCAAATATTCCCGCCACAGCAAAAAGAGCATCACAAATACTTTTCCGCCGCCGGAAGCCTCCGTCCCCAAGAGATCCAATCTTGGAGCCTTTTCCGGTAATCTGCCAGAGGTTTTTTTGATCACGGAGGGCATCTACATCAACTCCATTGCCCATCCAATGATGCGTGAGTAGTCCACCATAGACCTACGGATTTGTAGCTAGTAGCTAAATGGCTTCTTCTCTCTCTTTGATCTTCAATACCATGTTCTTCATGATCTTCATGGAGATCTATCCGATGTAATCCTCTTTTGTGGTGTGTTTGTCAAGATCCGATGAATTGTGAGTTTATGTTCAGATTATCCATGAATGTTATTTGAATCTCCTCTGAATTCTTATTTGCATGATTTCATATCCTTGCAATTCTCTTCGGTTTATTGGTTTGGTTTGGCCAACTAGATTGGTAATACTTGCAATAGGAGAAGTGCTTGGTTTTGGTTTCAATCTTGCGGTGTCCTCACCCAGTGACATAGTAGGGGTAGCGAGGCATTATTGCATGGTTACCATCAAGGGTAACAAGATGGGGTTTTCATCATATTTCTTGAGTTTATCCCTCTACATCATGTCATCTTTCTTAATGAGTTACTCTGTTCTTCATGAACTTAATACTCTAGATGCAGGCAGTAGTTGGTCGATGTGTGAAGTAATAGTAGTAGATGCAGAATCGTTTCGGTCTACTTGTCACGGACATCTTGCCTATATGCATGATCATTTCCTTGGATAACTACATGATTATTCGCTTTTCTATCAATTGCATGATAGTAATTTGTTTACCCACAATGATATTTGCCTTCAAGAGAGAAGCCTCTAGTAAAACTTATGCCCCCCGGGTCTATTTTCCATCATCTATTTTCAGATCTATAAACCAAAAAACCCAAAAATATCTTGCTGCAATTTATTTACCTTTTACTTTCCACACTCGTTTACATATATCTCTTTTAGATCTAATCCTTGCAAATAAACATGAAGGGATTGACAACCCCTTTATAGCGTTGGCTGCAAGAGTTTGATTGTTAATGTAGGTGCATCCATTGGTGACTTGCTTGTTCCTCCTACTGGATTGATACCTTGGTTCTCAAAAACTATGGGAAATACTTATCTACTTTGCGGCATCACCCTTTCCTCTTCAAGGGAAAACCAACGCAAGATCAAGAGGTAGCAAATGACACGATACAAGTGGAGCTCGGTGGAGGGTGCGCGGGAGGAGACGGGAAAGCATGGACACGCGGGGAGGCCCTTGGTTCGTGCGGACGGCCGGTATGGGAGGCGCATGGGCCGATGAGGGGGCGGGAGGAGCCGGACCACGGGGCGGACGGGACTGGGCGCCGTAGGTGGAGCCGGCGGTGGGCGCGCGGGGCGGAGGGTGAGTGCGAGTGGCCCGCACGGGCGACGTAGAGGCACAACTGGGTAGAGCGCGGGGGATGTGCGACCATGTGCCGAGCAGTCGTAGCGCCGTGGAACGGAACCGGGGCCGCAGCGCCATGTGGATGCAGGTCCGTCTGGAGGCTCTAGGTGATGAGGAGTGGCAACCTGGCCACCAGCAGTGGCGCCTCCTTGGCAAGTTGGAAGGTGCAGATGCAGCATGCGCACACGTGGGTGGAGCGGTTGAGCCGTCAATTGGAGGAGCTGGTCGCGCATGGGGGGACGCCGTGGCGCTTGGACTCGGTCTGGCCGAGGTTATGGTGGCACGGGCGCGGGCAAGGCAACATGCGGATGAGGTCGGAGCACAAGCAACGCTGGTGCGGAGGAGGCTATAACGAGGCGGAGTGCAGTGATGTGCGAGCGCGGGCGCGCAACCATGGGAGCGACGGGGCAGCTAGAGACGGGTCGTGGCCAATGCAACAACAACATTGCTCGTAGGCGGTGGAGTAGGCACGACGCGACATAGTGGCGCCGGAGGAGGCGCGTTGGCGATGGTGCGTGGATGGCGCAACGATGCGACGAGGGGGGCACCGACCGTGTAGCAACGTGGGGGCATCGGGGGGGGGGGGGGGTCGGCATCATGCCGTTGCCATGAGGCGGTGACGGGGATGCAGGCGGTGCAGTGCGGGGACATCGGGAGGCTGGCGTCGCGGTGGTTGGTGAGGCGAGCGCATCGAGGTCGGGTGCGGGCGGAGGACCGCGGGAGCAACGACGGTCGGCCTCGTGGTGGTGGTGATGAAACCGGGAGCGAGGACGCATCGGCGCGCGGATTCGCCTCGGGGCGTATCGACGTCGATCCCCCGGGCGTCTACAGAGAAATGACGGCGACGCCGCGATGGAGATGATGAAGAGGGTCCCACTCGGACCGTGGTCCCAACAGCAGCTAGCCCCACGGTGGGCGCCAACTGACTCGTTTTCTCACAGGGGGTGCCCCAGGACGACAGAGGCCATGGGATGGCTTAAGAGGTGAGAGCAAGGCTGCAGTGGAGATCCGGGACGGGATAGGGCCACATCACGCGGTGGTTTACCCGGGTTCGGGGATCTCCGGAGAGATAATACCCCTACTCTTGCATGTCTGTATATGAGGTGTATATACGTAGTACATGGTTGCTCCTGGAGCTATATCTGAGGAGGAAGAGGGAGCCGACTGCTCCTTTCCTTGGCCTCACGTGTATGAGTATGAGATAATGGGAGAGGATGAGAGAAATGAGAGGGGGCTTCATGTGTGTGTGCTCATGCCTTGAGAGGCTCCCCTGGTGCCTATTATAAAGGGAGGCTCAGGGGACATGGGGTGGCCCGCATGGCCAACTAACCACTATTGGAGATGACAAGTGATGTAGGCAATAGTACACCACTATTGGAGATGACATGCGAGGTGACGTATGATGTAGGCTACAGTGTGCCACTATTAGAGCGCAGTGAAATGACGCATGATGCATGCTATAGTGTCTTCACGTCGTGTCCAATGGGACATCATGGTTGACTTCTTGCAGTTGGCTGGCTGGAGCAGCCGGACGAGGGGTCGGTCGAAGCAGCCGGTTGGGTAGGGAGCTGACCGGACTCAGTAGTCGGCCGGACCGGGGTACCAGCCGAAGAAGCCAGACAGAGGGGCATCGGCTGCCCCGTTGTTTTAAAATTTTGATTCGCCTCCTTGAGCCTACCCGGGGGTAATCCCCCCGACACTGCACCTACTACTATTACTCCACTTCAAGAGTGCTTTTATGCTTGCCTCTCTACGTATTAAGTTCATGACAAATAGAGTAATGCTTGGAGAACGATGACATGATGTAGACAAAGTAAACTCAATTAATATAAATAAAACCCATCGTGTTATCCTTAGTAGCAACAACACAAAGACGCAACTTGTCCCCTTCTATCACTAGGATATAGAAACTCGTCAGGTTGAACCTACTACAACGCACTACTCCCGCCGAAGAAATATCAATCTAGTTGACCAAATTATCTTAACAGTTTGGCGAGCATTACAAAGCTATAATGATCATGCACATAAGAATCATATAAGATCAGAGGAGGCTCAAATATTTATCACGAACAATCTGAACATAAAAAACTCGCAATTCATCGGATCCCAACAAACACAACATACGGAGGGATTACATCGGATAGATCAAGGCAAAGATGTGATGAGCTCCATATGGGTTCCTGTATGAAAAGAGACTTACGGCGGCGTAAAAAGTGTTTCTGGAGTGCTTTTGATGTTTTTAGCATAAAAGCGAATTTATAGGCCAGAGAGGGGTGTCAAGAGGCAACCGAGGAGGGCACAAGCCATCAAGGCGCGCCCGCGCCCTGTTGGCTTGTGGGCCCCTCTGGCTCTCCCGGCCTCCTCCCAAAGCTTTCAGGTCTTCTTATGGTCCAAAAAACCATCAAAAAGTTTCGTGGCAATTGTACTTCATTTGGTACTATAAAATTGAAAAGTCAAAACACACAGAAAACAACAATTGGCACTGGGCACCGGGTCAATAGGTTAGTGCTCAATAACATTATAATTTGGTAAACAAATGCCCAAAAAGTATCCTATAATGATAATATATTAGCATGGAACAATAAAAAATTATAGATACGTTGGAGATGTATCAGCCTCCCCCAAGGTTGAGTGTTATTTTCTCCTTCACGAGGCTAGCAATTATAAATCAAGTTCCGATCATGATGGACTAGATGCATAGGATAAAACTTTTGATGAAATTCCAGCTTTAGTCGATTACAATGCCATGATCCAATATTATCCAATAGCCTAGATCACATTAATGCTTTTCCCTCCAAAGATAAAGGTAAAACTTTCTTCATAACTTTGTCTACAGACAAACCTGGAAGCTTAAATAGCCAGGATGAGTCGTGTCATCATATGGATTAGATAAAAGTTTGATATGTCTCCAACATATCGATAATTTATGAAGTATTCATGCCATATTCACCTATGTTTACAATACTTTTACATGGTTTTGATGCACTTTACATGATTTATTTGGAACTAACCCGGACTAACGCTGTTTTCAGCACAACTACCGTGGTGTTGTTCTTGTGCAGATAATGAAAGTTCCCGGAATCACCTGAATTTTTTTGTGATCTTTTCTGGACGAAATTAGCAACATTGGAGCGAAAAAAAATGTAGGGGAGCCACCTATGGGCCACAAGACAATAGGGCGACCCCCCTAGGTGGCGTGCCCTCGTGGCTCCATCTGGCGTGATTCCAACACTGAAAACCCATATAAATCACAGAAACCCCAGAAATAAAGAGAGACTCCTCGTTCTTCCGCCACAACTCTCTATATCGACGAAAAACCAATCTGGAGGCGTTCCAGTACCCTGCCAGAGGGGGTAAATCATCTCCGGTGACCATCTTCATCATCCCGGAGGAGGCCATGACAAGGAGGGAGTAGTCCACCCTCGGGGCTGACGCTTTGTACCAATAGCTATGTGTTCAATCTCTCTCTCTCTCTCTCTCTATCTCTCTCTCTCTCTCGTGTTCTTGAGATGTCATGATCTTCAGTATCACAGGCTTTGTTAATATAGTTGGATCATATGGTATCCTTCCCTTGTCTTCTTGTTGTGATGAATTGAATCTTTCCCTTCGAGATCTCGTTATGCTGGATTGAATATTTTGGTTTGAGAACACGTGATGTACATCTTGCGTGGGATACCCGTAGTGACATTGGGGTATTCTATTGATTCACTTGATATATGTGTTGGAAATATGACTTAGAGGCAATAAATAAAGTGTTTATTATTATATTTCCTTGTTCATGATAATCGTTTATTATCCATGCTATAATTGTATTGATTCGAAACACATTACATGTGTGGGTAAATAGACAACACTTTGTCCCTAGTATGCCTCTAGTGAACTAGCTCGTTGGTCAAAGATGGTCAAGGTTTCCTAGCCATTGACATGTGATGTCATTTGATAACAAGATCACATCATTAGGAGAATGATGTGATGGACAAGACCCAAACTACAAACGTAGCATATGACCGTGTCAGTTTATTGCTACTGTTTTCTGCATGTCAAGTATATGTTCCTATGACCATGAGATCATGCAAATCACGGACACCGGAAGAATGCCTTGTGTGTATCAAATGTCACAATGTAACTGGGTGACTATAAAGGTGCTCTACAGGTATCTCCGAGGGTGTCTGTTGAGTTGGCATGGATCAAGACTGGGATTTGTTACTCCATGTGACGGAGAGGTATCTTAGGGCCCACTCGGTAATACAACATCACAATAAGCCTTGCAAGCAATGTGACTAATTTTTAGTCATGGGATCTTGTATTATGGAACGAGTAAAGAGACTTTTCGGTAACGTGGTTGAACTAGGTATGGAGATACCGACGATCGAATCTGGGGCAAGTAACATACCCAAGAACAAAGGGAACATCATACGGGATTAACTGAATCCGTGACATAGAGATTCAACCGATAAAGATATTCATAGAATATGTAGGAACCAATATGGGCATCCAGGTCCCGCTATTGGTTATTGACCGAAGAGGTGTCTCGGTCATGTCTACATAGTTCTCGAACCCGCAGGGTCTGCACACTTAAGGTTCGGTGATGTTTCGGTAGTATAGAGTTATGTATGGTGGTGACCGAAGCTTGTTCGGAGTCCCGGATGATATCCCGGACTTCAAAGGAGCTCCACAATGGTTCGGAGGTAAAGATTTATATATAGGAAGTCCTATTTTGGTCGCCGGAAAAGTTTCGGGCTCAACGGTAGTGTACCGGGAGTGCCGGTAGTGTACCAGGAGACCACCGGGAGGGGTATTTCGACCCAAGAGGCTTCATGGGCTGTGGGAGAGTGAATACCAGCCCTTAGTGGGATGGTGGAAGTCCCACACAAGGCCCATGCGGTTGGGAAGAAAAAACCCAAAGAGAAAAGGTGGAAAAAGGCAAAAGTGGGAAAATAAGGAAGGAGTCATAATCCTACTAGGAGTGGAGGAGGAGGACTCCTCCCTCCTAGTTCGGCCGAAGCCTAAGGGCTTTCCCTTGAGGGACAAGCCTCCTCCTCCCCTCCTCCTATATATACTAGAGGGTTTTAGGGTTTTGGCACAAGATTTTCAGCCACGTGCTACCCGTCCCTCTAGTGCATAGTTTCTCCTCTAGATCGGTTTTTTGCAGTGCTTAGGCGAAGACCTGCCGGAATAGCTCCACCACCATCGTCGGAGTGCCGTCATGCGCTGGAGAACTCTTCTACCTCTCCACCCCCTCTTTCTGGATCAAGAAGGCGGAGATCGTCATCAAGCTGTACGTGTGCTGAACGCGGAGGTGCCGTCCGCTCGGTGCTTGATCGGGACAGATCGTGATTGGATCGCGGGACGCTCGGCGATTTGGATTGCAAAGACGTTTGACTACACCAACCGCGTTTCTTAATGCTTCTTGCTTAGAGATCTACAAGGGTATGTGGATCCACTCTCCCTCTCATAGATGCTCATCACCATGGATAGGTCTTGCGTGAACGTAGGAATTTTTTTGTTTCCCATGCAACGTTCCCAACAATGGCATCATGAGCTAGGTCTATGTAGAATAGATATCGAGTAGAAACCAAAGAGTTTGTGGGTGTTGATTATTAGATTGCTTCCTCCCTTGGTCGTGTTTTGGTTCAGCGGTATTGTGGGATGAAGCGGCCCGGACTAATTTTACTCGTACGCTTACGAGAGATCGGTTCCATCGACTGACGTGTAACTTCGTTGCACAAAGATGGCTGGCGGGTGTCTGTTTCTCCTACTTTAATTGGATCGGATTTGACTAAGGCGGTCCTTGAGAATGTTGAAAAGCAACTTATGTATCACCGTTGTGGATTATGCGTAGGTGAGAATTGTTCTTGCTAGAAACCCGTAGCAGCCACGTAAAACATGAAACAACAAGTAGAGGACGTCTAACTTGTTTTTGCAGGGTATGTTGTGATGTGATATGGCCAATTACATGATGTGATATATGTGATGTATGAGATGATCATGTGTTGTATAGAATATCACGACTTGCAAGTCGATGAGTACGGCAATCGGTAGGAGCCATAGGGTTGTCTTTAATTAATGTATGACCTGCGTGTCAATCATTAAGCGCTATGTAATGCTTTACTTTATCACTAAACGGTAGCAATAGTAGTACAAGCATGATGGGTGCGACAACCCCGATGGCGACATGTTGATGTAGATCAAGATGATGGAGATCATGGTGTCGTGCCGGTGATGATGGAGATCATGCCGGTGCTTTCAAGATGGAGATCAAAAGCACAAGTTCATGGCCATATCATGTCACTTATGATTTTCATGTGATGTTAATCCTTTTATGCACCTTGTTTTGCTTAGGACGATGGTAGCATTATAACATGATCCCTCACTTAAATTTCAAGTTGAATTGTGTTCTCCCCGAGTGTGCACCGTTGTGAAAGTTCGTTGTGTCGAGACACCACGTGATGATCGGGTGTGATAGACTCTACGTTCACATACAACGGGTGCAAGCCAGTGTTGCACATGCAGAACACTCGGGTTAAACTTGACGAGCCTAGCAAGTACAGACATGGCCTCGGAACACAAGAGACCGAAAGGTCGAACATGAGTCATATAGTAGATATGATCAACATGATGATGTTCACCATTGAAACTACCCCAACTCACATGATGATCGGACTTGAGTTGGTGAATTTGGATCATGTGACACTCAGATGACCTGAGGGATGTCAATTTGAGTGGGAGCTTTAGTAATTTGATTAACTAAACTCATTATCTTGAAGAATAGTCTAAGTAACCTTTGCATATTTATGTTGTAGATCAATGGCTCACGCAGTAGCACCCCTGAATTTTAATGCGTTCCTAGAGAAAGATAAGTTGAAAGATGATGGAAGTAACTTTGTTGATTGGGCCCGTAATCTCAGGATTATCCTCATGGCTTGCTAGAAATCATATGTCCTTGATGCACCGCTTGGTGACCAACCAGAAGACATGTCATCCGAAGACGTTAAGAATGATTGGGAGGCACGTTCTGGAGATTACTCAATAGTTCAGTGTGCAATATTGTATGGCTTAGAACCGGGACTTCAAAGACGTTTTGAACGTCATGGAGCATATGAGATGTTCTAGTAGTTGAAGTTTATCTTTCAAAAGAATGCCCGAATCGAGAGGTATGGGACCTCCGATAAGTTCTATGCTTGCAAGATGGACGAGAACGGGTCTATCAGTGAACATATACTCAGAATGTCCAGGTATTCGACTCGTCTAGCGGATTTGGGAATTTCCCTTCCACCAAAGGCGATCACTGACAGAGTTCTTCAATCGCTGCCACCTAGTTACAAGAGCTTTGTGATGAACTATAACATGCACGGGATTAACAAGTCAGTCGTTGAGCTATTTGCGATGCTAAAAGTCGCTGAGTCTGAAATCTAGAAAGAACATCAAGTGTTGATGGTCAATAAAACCACTAGTTTCAAGAAGAATGGCAAGGGCAAGGGCAAGAAGGGTAAAACCAAGAAGGATGGCAAAGCAGTTGCTACTCCTGTAAAGAAGTGTTAGTTCATCTAGTGCCCCTTAGTGATTTTGGTGTATTGAAGATTTATAGGTTAAGGTACTAATGTGTTTATGAGTGTACACAGGCTCTGTAAGTCAATGGGGAGTTTGATATATTCGGAGATTATCGACCCCTAAAAATGGATGTCTTCGCGTAAAGACTTTGCTAAAGACTTTGGTGAAGACTTTGTGAAGACTTTGAAAATGAAGAAGTTGGTGTGACCTTGAAGATATGAATGAGGAATATGAAGCATGAAAACTTTGTTTTCGTAGTTTCATTTCCTTTATTTGACTCATAGGAAACACCAAACTATTAAAGGGGGCCAAGGAAATACTAAGGAAAATTTCCAACTGATGCTCAACTCCAAAATCCTCAACCTATACAAACCTTCGAGTGAAGCATTTGGAAATCTCTTGCGGTTCAGTCAAATTCATCAGTGACAGAGCCGAAGTTCTTCTAGTCTCTGAGGAAATTGATCTAACTGAGGAGTTAGGATTTCGCTAGTGCGAATTGCCTACAAGTGAGGAACATGATAGGCCTAAGGACTTTCATAGTTCGAAATTCCGACCGTTGCTGTGCTTAGCGCCAGCTGTCCCCAATCATAGCATCCACATAACGGTCATATCATTGGGGGCATTTATGTATTATCATGTCAGGTTGCACCCTGGCTATAAATAGCCACCCCCACAACCACTAGTTGGTTGGCTGCTCCGAGAAAGAACTGACACTTGTCATTTGAGAGCAACCCATCCTTTGAGGACTTTGAGTGAAAATCATCAGTGTAGAAAAACCTACAATCAAACCACAAAATCCAAAGTGATTGAGCATCACTGAAGAAATTCCTGTGTGGAACCGACGCTTGTTACCTTTGAGGACTGTGCATCCTCCAAACGGTTAGGCGTCATGGTCTAGTGCTCCTGCAGTCAATTGGGGACCACGAAGTGACCTTGGTCTAGAGCATCCAGCAGTAAATTGTGGATCGCCGGGTGACCAGTTTGTGAGGGTTTTGGAAGTCTACCCTAAAGACTTACCACGAGTGTTGGGCGAGGACTGTGTGACCTTAGCTCAAGGAGAATACGGTAAGGACTGTGTGTCCTCTGGTTTAAATACCAGGCCGCTCCAAACCAGAGGTATGACTGTCACAGCAGTTAGAACTGGGTCATCAACCATTGTCTTCATCGAGCTATCTGGTTCTATTTCCTCAACCCCTCTATTCCTCATATACCTGTTGATGAAATTGATTGTTACTGTTTGAAGAATTTGACTGAAGACTTTCACCAATTCCTCACCTCAAATTCTTCAAGTTACCTTGTTCATCACTGCTTATCCTGTATCATGCTACACTCTATTTGTGCATGTTTCATTTCATCATGAAGACTATGTTGTTACTATGTTCCTCATGCACTTGAGTACTTATTCCGCTGCTAGTTATTCATCACATTTCAAATTCCTCAAAGTTGAAATTCCTCAAGTGATGAATTTGTAAAAATCGCCTATTCACCCCCTCTAGTTGATATAACGCACTTTAAATTGGTATTAGAGCAGGTACTCCCTCGCTCTGTGTGATTTTGGTTTAACCACCTGGAGTTCTAGTTATGTCGACTGCAGGTATGATCAAGGTTTCCGCGGGATGTCCTACCTTCGATGGGACAGACTAGCCCTACTGGAAGAACAAGATGCGTATGCACCTTGAAGCTATTGACAACGATCTCTGGTACGTTGTGGAAAATGGTGTGCCCTTTGTCACTCCCACTGTTACTACTGCTAATGTGAAAAGATTCAAGCAACTTGATTCTCAAGCAAAGAATATCATCTGTGGCCATCTGAGCAAAGGTCACTATGGCAGAGTGAGTGCTTTGGAGTCTGCTAAGCTTATCTGGGATAGGCTGTCCAAAGTCAACGAAGGTGTTTCCACTCAACATGACTCTCGTGTTGATGTTATTTGCAATCTCTTCAACCGCTTCAAGAGACTTGACAATGAAAATGTTCAGCAAACATTTGATCGCCTCACTGATATATCCAATGAACTTCAAGCACTAGGTGCCACTGATATCACTAACCATGAAGTGGTGAAGAAACTGCTACGATCTCTCGATTCCTCATTTGATACTCTGGCTTTGATGATCCAAGAACGTGGAGATTATAAAGCTCTTGATCTTGCAGATATTCTTGAGAGACTCAATACTCATGAATTGCAACAAGCTGAAAAGAGAGACCTCTATGGGCCAAGCTATGGAAGATCTCGTTCTCTGAAGGCAAAAGCAATTTCCTCATCTGAAGAAAAAGATTTTGACAGCAGCCTTGGTGATCCTGAAGAACTAAGTCAGGAACTAGCAATGCTTGTGAGGAAATTCCAGAAGTTCTCAAGAAGAGGTGGATTTGGAAAGTCATCAAAAAGTGGCTTGAGGAAATCATATTCCTCAGAAGATTACAAGAAAAGAACCTGTCATCGTTGCAAGAAGCCTGGTCACTTTATCTCTGACTGTCCTCTCTGGGAAAAAGACTCAAAGAAGAAGAAGAAATACAAGGATGATAGTTCTGATGACTCGAAGAAAAAGAAGAAATCTTCAAAGTCCTCATCTTCAAAGTCCTCAAAGCACAAGAAGAATGGTTCCAGAAAGGCTTGAGCATTTATCGGCAAGGAAATGGATTCTGAGGAAGAATCTGAAGAATATGAAGAAGAGGAAGAATCTTAGGATGAATTAGAATCTGGTGTCGCTAGCCTCGCTCTCGCTACTGCTTTCGTCAGCAAGTCCATCTTCAACGATGAAGAATATGACTACTCCAACGACTCTGACGTGAGCAATGACAATTATGCTCCCACTTATTGCTTCATGGAAAAAGGCTCAAAGGTACACAAACATCATTCCTCATCTGAATCAAGTGAAGGTGAATCTGATGAATATGTGAAACCTAGCTATGCTAAACTTGTTAAAATTGCCACTAAGCAACAAAGTGCACTTGAAAAGCTTCATAAAATGCTAGACAAAAGCGATGATCTGTTAAACCATGAAGTGGATCGGACTCAAACTCTGTTTGTTGATCTCAAAAGTCTTCAGACAAAGTATGATAACCTTCAGACTCATCATCATGACCTCTTAGCTGATCATGAGAAGCTTTCTCATGAATTTCTTCAAGGAAAGCAAGATCTTGAGAAACTGAGGGTGTCACATGAGGATCTCCAAAGGGAAAATGATTCCTTATTGGCTCAACAAATCAGTACCACTCAGGAAGAATTTGTTCCACCTTGTTTGAAATGCATCAAACGTGAAACTGCTAATTCTTCACCTGAATGTTCAAATGCTTCTACTGTTGCAAATTCTTCAACTATTCCAGTGGTCTCAAATTCCTCACCTGAGGATACCACAAGTATCACTGACGAAAATGCAGGGTTGAAGGAATTGTATGTGATAGGCATGTACAAAAGTCTCAAAGGGCATGAAACCCTTTGCGATGTCCTCAAAAAGCAGATACTGAACAGGAACCCTAGGAAAGAGGGTATTGCCTTTGTGAGGAAACTCAATGCTAATGGATCCTACTGGACATCTGAGCAGTACCCCAAAACCTCATGGGTTGCTGCAAAAGGATCTCCTGTAGATCCATCCACTTTATCTGGCTTTACTTGTGAAACTGCATATTCCTCTGATGAGTCACTTGACTCCAATTACAGATTCTTCAAAAATCAGAAAAGTGAAGTATTTGCTAGATATGTTGGAACTAACTACAGGAACGGTTCTCCTATGAAGAAACTTTGGGTTCCCAAGAGCTACCTACAAAATCTTCAAGTGAATGTCCTGACGACACCACTCATGAAGAATAGGAACCCCAGATCAAATTCCTCATATGGACCAAAGTCCTCACTTGGACCAAATTCCTCAAATGGTCAAAATCATCATTCTCGTGCTAATGCCTCTGTTTCGCAGGGAAAACCTAAGAGTTATGAATATGTGCATTATTCTTTAAACCATTATGTTCATAAGTCCTCGAAGAATTTCTCTGCTTATTCATTTGAATACTCTAACCCTCACCCTGTGAAACGAAACGCACTTGCTTCTATGCCTCCCTTCTCATATGGTACTCGCAAATGATGAATTCTTTGCCACCCCTCCAGATGTGGGTGGTGAAGAAATCAAACTGACATCTTATGCAGGGTCAGGTCTCCAGATGAATTTGAACATCTGATGAATTTGCTGGAGACTTGAGGAAATGCTTGAAAGGACGCAAGCTAACCATGATGAAATGAATTCTTCATTTCTCACGTCCTCACTCTAATTGCTTACTATCTTATGTGATGAAATTCTATATGATGAAATTGATATCATATTCTTCACTCTGAAGCATATGAGTTCGTAAGTTGTACTAATTCATCTACATGATGATACTCCAAAAGCTACCAAGTGGGTCCTTGATGGTGGATGCACAAACCACATGACTGGTGACAAGAATCTACTGATGAATTTTCCACTCACTCAATCTCCTCTGAAGCATATCACCTATGTAGACAAAGGAAAAAGCAAAGTATGGGGACTTGGTAAGGTTGCTATCTCAAAGGACTGAACCATGGATAAGGTGATGCTTGCTGAATCCCTTGGGTTCAACCTTATGTCTGTCTCAATGCTTTGTGATCTTGATATGGTTGTCGTATTTGGAAAATATCATTGTGTTGTCATCATGGAATCTGACAATTCCAAAGTCTTTGAAGGCTTTAGGAGAGGAGACTTGTATATTGTTGATTTCTCTACAGGTCCTCAGCTTGCCACATGCTTACTTGCAAAGTCCTCAGAAGGCTGGTTGTGGCATCGACGACTTGGACATGCGGGCATGAGGAACTTGCACACGCTCGTGAAGAAAAAGCATGTCATTGGCATCAAGGGCGTCAAATTCCTCAAGGACCACCTTTGTGGCACATGTGAATCTGGGAAGATGACCAGATCCAAGCATCCCTCGAAGACAATCATGACCACTACTAGACCCTTTGAATTGCTTCATATGGATCTCTTTGGCCCCACTCATTACTCTGTACTAACAAGTTCTTCAAGTTTGTATGGATTTGTCATTGTTGATGATTACTCTCGTTACACTTGGGTGCATATTATTCTATACAAAAATGAAGTGTAGGACGTCTTCAGACGATTTGCTTCAAGGGCCTCCACCAACTTCGGCGTCAAGATCAAGCATATCAGGAGTGATAATGGGACTGAGTTCAAGAACACTAATCTTGATGAATATCTTGATGAACTTGGTATTACTCATGAGTTATCTGCCCCTTATACTCCTCAGTAGAATGGCATCATGGAGCGCAAAAACAGGACACTTCTTGAGATGGCTCGCACCATGCTTGACGAATACAAAACTCCTCGTCGCTTCTGGCCTGAAGCAATCACTACTACAAAATAGGCTGTTAGTGGCGCACCCGTTTTTAACATTAATGGCGCACTATGGGTGCGCCACTATTAACACGCCACTAGTAACAAATAGTAATGGCGCACCTCTGGTGTGCCATTAGTATCCCAGATAATAGTGGCGCACCACAGAGTGCGCCATTACTATGTCCAACCGTGCACCATTAATATGCCTCCTAGGGGCCATATTTGCCTCCACCTATGCCCCCAGGTGCGCCATTACTATGCCCCATAATGCGCCACTAGTATTTGGCCCTGGTGCGCCACTAATGCTCAATATGGTGCGCCACTACTATGAATATTAGGAATTATTATTTTTTGCTTTTCTGGTATTTGCACAGGTTACAAAATACGTTACATCACAGAATATAAACATCACACAATAGAATTCATCATATTAGTCTCCAAATTCGAAATAGCGAACAAAGTTCAAACATTAGCCAAGTTTAGGTCTTGAGACATTAGCAAAGTTCATCGTATTAGCCGAGTTTATCGTCACATTACAAAGTCGATATCGATCATCTAAACTACCATCACATAGAAGAGAGCTGCGGTCACGATGAGCATCATCGCGATGAAACTGGTCTTCATCCAGTTCCTCCTCCGCTCCCTCCTCTCTCCCACTAGATACCGCGCGTATCTAGCTTCCGCCTCCGCCCTAGTGGTGTACCCTTTGTAACTGTTACCACTGAAACGGTGAACCTGTCTCCGACACTCCGCCCAGTCATCGTAGACTCCGGGAACCTTACCCTTGTACACGACATACGACGACATCTCTATGCACTAGACAAACAAAACGTTAGTAGCAATTCACAGATAATATATAAGCAATATATAAGTATGCAACAAAAGGATCGGAAGAGAAAAGCAGCACATTAATAGCACGATTCATGGTCCTACTAATAAATAGCATCGATTACATATAAGTTGAACGACTGTCGAAACTAAAGAGACATACAAGTTCATTAAAGTTTAATTATAACATGAGCTAAACTCTTCTTCCAGAAGTACATAGCATCAATACTTTCGACTCAGCTCAGGGACCGGAGCGTGGATGAAGCCGCCGTCTTTCGTGATGGTCATGAATGTGCGGTCGTTGTCAGCCTGCATTTGTAGCGTTGTTTCTATTTCACTGTTGGACGGTTGATATTTGAGGTAGAACTGCCTTGAGGTATGAAGGACATCTTGATAGATGATTTCCGCAATATCCGACTGGATGCGAAAGAATTCTTGTCTGATGTCCGCGTCCTTGATTTTTGACAAGCGTGCGGCCCAATCTTTGAGATTACTTGGTAGCATAAGGTGATGAAGGTCCCGTACGATCGCCCGCATGTGATGGAGGGCGTAGTAGGCATCCTTCTGACTGCCAGGCGGCTGCTTGACGCAGGGGAACGTCGTTATGTGGGTGAACACGTGCTTGTCGTACCTATAAATTGGCCTCCTGAAGGTGCCTCCAGATTTGGCGTAGCCGGGGAGAACATCATCAAGAACTTTCTTTATATTTG
Organism: Hordeum marinum; assembly: GCA_022496015.1. Taxonomy (NCBI): domain Eukaryota; kingdom Viridiplantae; phylum Streptophyta; class Magnoliopsida; order Poales; family Poaceae; genus Hordeum; species Hordeum marinum. The sequence goes on along the minus strand of CM039677.1, from coordinate 414,323,017 downwards.
TGTAGTCTTTCTTTGACTGATGATCCGAGTCGAAATACGTGGCCATGGAATATTTTGGGCTTAAGAGGATGAGTGTGCAATGTGTGTCACTGCACAAAACACGGAATGTTAGAAAAAAAAAGAACGATCGAAATCTAAGAAATCATATGTTACGGGGCGATGAGGGGATGACTTACTCGGGAAAGTAAGGCACGAGGAATTTATCCTTATCTTGGTTCGCCAGAATGACGCCTTCGAGGTATGAACTCGCGACTTGCCGGTCCCCAGCGCTGCCCAAGATCTTGGCACGCATGTAGAAGGGGTCGACTATCACGATGTCTGGGGTCTTGTCTCTAATGATCCACATCTCCATACTGAGCGAAAATAGCCGAACGAAGGTGTAGTGCAACGGATAAAGGTTAAACATAGCGAAGATGTCATCAAACCATAGGACTATCATACGCCCGACGGTGCTCTCGACAAAGCCCTTGCCCTCTGGCACCTTGGCCACGAAAACCGGGTATGCCACATCATTCTCGGTGAGATGCTGCTTCTCCATAGTAAGAACACCGTCATGCAGACTTCGCATAGCACCGGTTGCAGCATCGAGAAGATTAGTCGGTAGCATCGGCCTACCCGCCACATGCACCCTCCTCGACATATCCTTAGGTATTGGTGGCCCGTCCTGAGCACGGATCGTACTCGGTGCCGGCTGGCTTGCACCCTTGTTATTTTTTCTTTTCCATGCCTTCTACTTCTTCTGTTGTAATGGGATCGAGTTCTGCTCAGAGACCACCTTCTTGAGTCTGTTGGGGCTGATAATATTTCGCACCTCGGCTATTTGAGTCTCGGTGAAGGCGGCAGCTGGAGGCATCTCCTGAGAACTGAACAGACGATGTCTGTTGCAATTGGGTTTCTCCACGGTACCAGCTCGATCTCGATCGTCTTTTGCAGGGTTGGGTTCTTGAGAAGGAGGCCCCAAGAATTTGTCACCATACCCATCTTCGTTGATGTACATATCGACGTTGGAAAATGTACCGTCGTCGTTGACCGGATCCTGTGCCATATGCATGTCCGGATGAGCTGACGGCGGTAGCGTGCGGTGGTCTTGCCATGGCTTGGCACCGGCACGACTGGCGGTGTTGTCTGTGGGGTGGTGTCCCCCGCCCCCAAACGAATCTGGCTCTTTGGCCAAAGCATGGACCAGTTTAAGCAGGCGCTGAGGGTCGTCACATCATCTTTGTCGGCCCCAGGGGGTCGATACGGAGGTAACAAGTCATCGCAGCCCCGCAGCACCCGAACCAGTTGAACCCTATACATGGTGGGTGGCATCGGATTACCGTGGAACACGCGGTTGCCCGGTTCAACGATTTTGGCCTTGGCGACATCGATCAACTCGCCCTCCATGAAGTGCAGGAGAGTGCATGGAGCGTTGGCGGCGCCCTGCGAAAACATGTAGGGCGTCAGGGATGCCCAGTCAAAGGCAAGGAGATGAAGTAGTCATCGGCTGAGGCTTAGTTACCGTGATGGCGTCGAGCTCGGCTAATGTCGAGGCACCGCCAATGGAGGGCGTGCAAGTGACGGAGGGGCCGCTTGCTGCCGAGGTGCCGACCAGCGTATTCTTCCCACACTCGGGTGCATTAAGGTCCAATACCGGCACCGACGCCGGAGACACCAATGCCGCCTCCATCGGAGAAACCAATGCCGCCTCTGCCGGAGACACCAATGCCGCCTCCGCCAGAGACACCATTGTCGGCGCGTTGTGCGAGTTGCTGCCCGTGAAGCTGGGAATAGGGGGCGACCCCTGTTGGCCGCCCGCAATCCACCCCCGCAGCCCCTCAAGCAAGGAAGGCATAATGGAGGTGATCGTCGCTCCTAGTTGGTCTCGCACTTGCTCTTGGACTATCTCCGGAATCCGCGCCACTTGTTCCTTAAGTTCTTTAACCTCGCGCTCCTGGCTTTCCGAGCTGATCTTTCTCTCCTTTCGCCCAGCCTTATAGTATTCCGACCATTTCGTGGACAAGCCTTCGCCGGCCACACGACCAGCTAATGACGGCTTACTGAACGTATCCTTTTGTTTCAGAACATTCAACGCCCTATTTAAAGAGGTGTCCCAAGGGGCAGCAGGCGGGGAGCTCTGAGACCCCGCGCTACTGCTTTCAGTTTCCTGTGGAAGGAATGTGAACCATTTAGAAAGTTGGCTTCATAATTAGAATGCAACCATATGGAGGTAATTACGTGGGGGTGTATTCCTTACCATAACACGCTCAAGCTCCTTCACCTTCGGATCCGTGGTAAGCTCCCCTATTACCAGGTCCACCTTGTACCGGGCCCTGACATAGTTCTTGGTCTGCTTTTCATGGTATTTATCGAAGAGGGATGGTAGGCCTTGCGCGGCATGCTCCGCGTCCTCCTTGTCCCATTTAGATTCCGCCACTCTGTAACCACCGGGACCGAGTTTGGGGACCCCTAAGTTCAAGTCTCGCATATTTTTCCCCCACTGACTTGATTCGGCAAAATTCGTTGCTCTCGCACTTGATCTTGAACTCCAGGTAGTCCTCTTCGCTGATCGAAGGATTTGTCGCCTTGATCTTCTCATAACTATCACCACTTAGAATCCTTCTCTTCACTGTGGCTCTCCAATTAGCCAGGGTCGTGCTTATCTTCATGAGGGCGGCACTGTTCACTTTATTCCCTGAGAGGCGTGTGTTTGCGAAGTCACCGGGGAACTTGTATCGTTCGTGTAGCTTCGTGAAGAGGAGGTTGCGCAAATTCCCTCGGTCAGGATGCCTTAGGTTCTCGGTGTTGATCGAGACGGTGCTCCGAAGAATGCACCCGAGTTGTCCCGCGTACCCACGGACTAATTCTTTGGGCGCCGTTGGATGCCCACTGGAGTACACTTCAGTAAATTCCTCCTTGACGGTGCCGAGCATGTTCGGGTGCAGGTCCTTCCGTTGCCTCTTCGGTTGGCTACCATCTGTGCGTTCGCTGCCATCATCAGTGGTGGCATCCCCGGCGGCACCATCAGTGGTGTCATCCCCGATGCCACTAGGGGTTGTGCAGTTGGGATCGGTGTCTTCCGCGGCATCCTCATAGCGGTGAGGTTCTTCCTCCATCTCTTGGGACAGCTCCCAGAATGGTTTGCCCGAACCGCCGACCTCATCGTTGTTGGCCATGTTCACTCTAAATAGGAAAAAAGGCTACTAGAGTTACTAGATGAGATCAGGGTAGTATCTATTCTTCTCAGATTTAGAGGAAAACTAAGAATAAAACATTGTCTCTAAATGTTGATTAATTTTTGTTTCGGCTGAGAATCGGGCACCTTCTAGGTCAAGAAAATTGGGCATGACCTTTGCTAATTTTCTTGACCTAGGAGTGCCCCATTCTCAACCGAAATGGAAATTAATCAACATTTCAGGAGAAAGGGGTAACTATTTGTCCTGGCGTCAAAAGCAGGGGCTAGCCATCTCCAGACATGGATGCTGTATATGAATAGTGGCTTGGAAGAGGATCAGGGAGACCAATAACTAAGTACCCATGTTGCCTGTCCAAAAATGGACCATAAGACCTCAATGTATATATGAGATCAATAACTATCTTTTCCAATCCCAATCACATGAAAAGTCTCACAATACTAATGACCATAGTAAAACCCAGAAGAATGTGATTAACAAATGAACATAGTAGTACTCTGAAGTTATTGGTCTTACAATATCTTTCACGTAATTCATTGAATTTTGAACTCCTACCAACTACCACTACATCCAATTCTCATCTAGAATGAACATTTGCTAATACAAACTAAAGTTCTCCCTCAAGGAGTAGTAACTTATTAGCATAGCTATTGTAGATATACTTGTATACTTGTTGACAATGTTTCTATGTGCTGCTCCTAATGATTATATGCATCCATTTGCTAATACAATTCCAGTACTAAAAGACAATTTTTTTTCTATAATTTTTCAAGCCAGCCATGCAAGAAGAATAAAAACTCTGTTTTGTGCAAGTGAAAGAATGTCATTGTGTAGCTAGTAGATCAGGAGGGATGTTAGTTGTAGAAAATGCAGCCAAGAGTTCCATGTACAACACCTAGCTAGTCCAACACCCATTGAAATGAGTAAACAGTAAGTTGATGGTAATGGATCAGCAAATAAAGTGGCTAGTTTTGTATGTACATCTACTGCATCATACTGTTGTATGCATATGCTTGTTTGTGAATAACCTGGGAAATTACTTTTACTTGGTTCGCAACCTTTGATTGTTATTAGTTGCAACTATTGTGCACTAGTTATAAATTCAGCTCTCACTAAAAAGTAGAACTGAGATGACTAGCAACAAAGTAGAAATGAACTGATACCTCACTGCTCTCACTAAATGGATCTGGTAAAGGAAACATATGGGCAGGAAAACTCCATTCCCATCTACAACAATTTGCAAAACTACGTGCCCATGGCCGGTGGCATACACTCATCAAGCAATTGATAGTAGCCCTAAGTTTGAAAAGGAGAACCTTGTGAGGTACTTAAATGTAAGCAAGCAAAGAAAAACTCGCACAAGCTGAAGCAAAAGCGTCAAGGCACGGCCAAACGTGTGGAAGCAGAAAAACATAACCTGAAGCAAACTATCGAAACTGACTAACTGAGACAACAACGGCATGAAAGCACAAGCGTCATGGCATGGCCAAACATGCAGATGCAGAAGCAGAACAACATAATCTAAAGAAAACTGTCGAAACTGAAACAACAACTACATGACAATATTAAAACTGAAGCAGAGCAACATTCAGACTAGAGCTACCATTATTAACCTGAAGCAGAGCAACTGTTTGAATAAGGATATTCCTTTCCCGGACGTGGCACTCCCATCCCATCGCATTCCATGGTGGAGAAGCACAAACGGTCGGGTACTAAAATCACGCACGTCCAAACCATGAATGAACGGGGCAATGACAGGGTGAGGCACCGGCATTATTAGGGAAGCTAGCTTCCTCGACAAACTGAGGCACTGGCATCTCAGTTTGTGAATAGCCTGAAATATTAGCATTCGGGCAACAATAGAGATCTTTGGACGCATAAAAACATCGGAAACTATAAACCAAACCCACCCACCATGATCTAACCTCTGAACCTTAACCTCTGATCCTTGGCTCATGTTTTGAGATTAGATAACTTGTGCATTTAGAAGTTGAACCGAAGTACAAGATTTGATCTGTACAAGATGGACAAACCTCATACCTCGACCAAATCCAATGGGCGGATGGGGCGAAGACGGTAGGGGCAGCGACTGTAGGGACCGGGCACGAGAGATTGCGGCGGTCAGGATCGGGAGCCGGGCGGCCGAGGTTGGGGACGAGCAGGGGAGCTCCCAGTGTCGATGGCGGCGAGGGCGAGGGTGGGAGGGCACCGGTTGTGAAAGAAGGGGAAGGCGGGAGGCAGGAGGGGGGAGGGTGGGAAGGCCGCGGTGGGGGAGGGTTAGCAATGGCGCACCTTTTAGGGGTGGGCCTAAAAACCGTGATAGCAATGGCGCACCTTCTCCTTGTGCGCCATTACTAACTTTTTTTTATTGATATACCAATGGCGCACCTTTTGGGGTGCGCCATAAAGACCTTCATAGCAATGGCGCACCTTCTCTTGGTGCGCCATTACTTACTTTTTTTGGATTTTTAGTTGCATGTAATAATTTAGAATTATATGACATGGTATGATACAAAGTGTGTATGTTGGTGGTTGTTGTGTAGTTGGTTCACTATGATACAATGTTACATAAAGTTGTGTACCTATCTCTAGATTCCGTCCAACTCCTTAGCTCCTGCCATCCTCCATAGATGGTGATAAAACCATTGTGCAAAGATTTAGAATTATATGACATGGTTGAAATCAAGTGACATGAAATAACAGTCATCAAACATTGAGCTTGCCACTGACACACACACGCAGCCCACACGTCATGATTCGATCTTAGCTATATTTTCACAATATTCTTTCCCTTCTTTCTCACGGTTGAATAATTTAGCCCCGGAACCCCTTGAGTTCTTCTCTTAAACGGACGTCCTTTAGGTAGGGTGGTCCTGCTTCTTCTTGTGGTGTATGGTACTTCATCGTCATCATCATCTTCCATCTTCGGGTCGCCGTACTTGTCGAAGTCTTGCTCATTGGCGACTCCATCCATTCCGATGATGTTCCTTTTGCCTCTCCTCACGACAACACGACTCGGCTTTGACGGGTCGGTAATGAAGAAGCATTGGTCCACTTGGCAAGCCAGTACCCATGGCTCATTTTTTGCGGGTACGTTTGCGCCTGCGGTCCTGGATTTGGCTTCGGGTATAACCATGGTGGTGAAACACCGGTCTTCTTTTAGGACGCTCTTGGCCCATTTGACACGGAACATCGGGACCTTCTGTCCAGCATAGCTCAGCTCCCATATCTCCTCAATCCTTCCGTAGTATCTATCCTTGTCGTTACCGGTGTAGGATTCCATTGTTACCCCGGAGTTCTGATAATCGCTCTTCATGTCCTTTTCCTCGGTGTAGATCGTACGCCTCATAGGTCATCAGGTTATGCTCGACGCCCTGTGACAAGGAGAATATGAGTTTTTGTTCTGCGAAAGAATCCTCATGTCAAGGGTACGACAAAAGCTTGTCCTTGAACCAACGCTTGAAACATGAGTTGTGCTCTTTGATTATATCTCCGTCCATCCTCTGTTGGCCTCAGTCATTGTATGTCTTCTCAATAAAGGTTTTGTGCTCTACCACCCAAGGATCGACCACGTCTATGTGTTGTAGCGCGACTAGGTTTGCTCTTTCAAAGTCGGCGAGTCGACCCTTGAAGTCGACATGCATTTCTCGGCGACCCTCGCGGTGACCCCATCCAGCGAGCCTGCCGAGGTGCCTATTGACGGGCAGACCAACGGGGTTCTAGATGCCTAGATAATTCGTGCAGAAGGAGATGCACTCTTAGGTCAGAAAGCCCTTGGCTATGCTTCCATCTGGACGTGCCCTGTTGCGAACGTATCCTTTGATGACACCATTCATCCTTTCGAACGGCCTCATGCTGTGTAGGAATGTCGGCCCGAGTTGGATGATATCCTCCACAATATGGACTAGCAGATGCACCATAACGTCAAAGAATGCGGGCGGGAAGTACATCTCAAGCTCGCATAGTATCACCACGATCTCTTCCTGTAGCCTTCTGAGTTGCTTCACGCCAACCGACTTCCATGAGATGACGTCGAAAAAGTTGCATAGGACAAATAGCATTTCACGGACGTGCGCGTCCATGATCCCATGGATTGCAACTGGAAGTATTTGTGTCATCAGCACGTGACAGTTTGAGACTTCATCCCGCTGAACTTCTGCTTCGCCGAGTCTAGGTATCTGCTTATCTTCCCCGCGTAACCGTAAGGAAGTTTTACTCCTACGAGGTAGGTGAAAAACTGCTCGATCTCCTTCTGACTTAGAGTGAAGCACGCGAGAGGGCATTCATATTCGATCTTCTTGGCCTTTTTTCCTTTGTTGTGATGACTTTTCGTGTCCTTCGCCTCATCATCATCATCATCATCATTAGGGCGTTTTGCGTGAAGCTCCTCCCTGATGCCCATTGATTGCAAGTCTGCCCTTGCTTTTGACCCATCTTTGGTCCTCTCTGGCATGTTGAGCAGGGTGCCAAGCAGACTCTCACACACGTTCTTCGTGATATGCATGACATCAAGGCTGTGAGGCACACGGAGGATCTTCCAATACGACAAGTCCCAGAAAACAGACCTCGTTTTCCATACCTTCATCAGCGGCTCTGGCGCCTTTCACTTCTTTCCCGGCGGTGGGCACTCTTTCCAATTTTTCAACAAATCATCTATTTGCTCGCCGCTCCTCGTACATGGGGGTCTTCGGGGTTCGGTTTCACCATCGAACAGATCCTTGCGTTTTCTCCATGCGTCATCATCGCGAAGCCACCTTCGACGTCCCATGAACACGGTTCTCGAAGACCTGGGATCTCTATCTAGCTGGCGATACGTTGTGTCATCCATGCACCTGACGCATGCACTAAATCCGTGGACAACCTGCCCCGCGACATATCCGTAACCGAGAAAGTCGTGCACCGTCATGAGCAGTGCAACTCTCATAGGGAAATATTGTTTCGCTGAGGCATCCCACGTATTGGCTAGCATTTTCCACAGCGTGTCTAGCTCCTCTTTCAGCCGCCCCAGATACAGATTGATGTTGTTCCCTGGTTGTTTTGGCCCTTCAATTAGCATACTCATGTGAATGTACTTCCTCTTCATGCACATCCAGGGGGGAAGGTTGTACATCCACACAAACACAGGCCAGGTGCTATGTGTGCTTCTCTGGCTGCCAAATGGATTGACTCCATCGGTGCTCGCGCCCAGCACGATGTTCCTTGGATCGTCCCCAAATTCTGGGTGTTCGAAGTTCAACGCTTGCCACTAGCTCGCATCCTTAGGGTGACTCAGCATCTTGTCTTTTTTATTTATCTCCGGATCATTTCCGTCATCTTCTCGCTTCTTCTCCTCCCTATCTGCGTGCCAATGCAGGAGCTTTGCTAGCTTAGGGTCCGTGAAATACCGTTGCAGACGAGGAGTGATCGGAAAGTACCACACCACTTTTGGAGGAGCTTTCTTCCTCTTCTTGTATCGATTGATGCCGCACACCAGACATATGGTAGACTCCGCGTCCTCGTCACGATAAATGATGCAATCGTTCATGCACACATGGTATTTCACGTGCAGTAAATCCAGAGGACACCCGATTTTCTTCGCCTCCTCCAAACTGGTCGGGCACTTGTTCCCCTTGGGAAGACGTTCGTGCCAGAATGACATGTACTCGTCGAAGCATGCATCGATCATTTTGTGTTTTACCTTCATCTCCAGAGCCATGAGCATTACTTTCAGGCGGGTATCCTCGGGCCTGCATCCTTCATACAATGGAGTAACCGCGTCTATCTCCAATTGATCCATCTTGGCTTTCTCTCGGGCGGCAGCTCTTGCGTTACCCGTCTGCTTGAGAAGCAGCTCTTGAATATGAGGGTCCTGCACCCAGCCCATCGATGGTCCATCATCGTCTGCTCCGGCATCTTCATCTTCGCGATCATGCCCTTCATCTTGATCTTCCTCATCATCATGTCCGACATCTTCTACATGATGACTGTGTCCTGCATCTACTTCATGATCATGTCTTGGTGATTCTTCGTCTTCTCGCCCGCCCTCGCCGCTATTGTCTTGCTACCCTTCCTTATTTCTTGCTCGGCCCCCATGGACGAATTCATAATCATCTTCATCACCTTGCCACTGATAGCCATCCATGAAACCACCCACGAGCAGGTGGTCCCATGCCTGTCTGGAATCCGGGTCCATAAGGCTCTTCAGCTTGCATCTTTGACACGGACATCTTATCTCCTTCTCGTTCTTTTGAAGCATCTCGGCCTTCGCGGAGCTCAAAAACCTATTCACGATGCCTTCGGTCATCGTGCGGACCATGGTCGCCTGCGGGGTAGAGCAAAACGATATTTTAGAACCAAACTTTTTTTGCATGACTTTGCCTAAAAGTAGGACAAAAGGGAATGCACAGTGCCAAATTCTCGCCGAAACGGAAATGAATCAACATTCCGGCAAAATATTGACAACATTTAGGGGAGGGTCATCACCATAAACAATGGCGCACCACAAACATACGTAGATCTAGGCCATAAAAAGTGTGTACGTTGGAGGTAGAAAAAAGTAGATCTAGAACATAAACAAAGCTTTCCCCTTACTTACCTATCAAAAAAAGGAAGTTTAACCACTTAATTTGGGTCAATCTATGGTGCAAATAAGGTGATGAGGAGGAGGCAGCCGAGACCAAGCTTGGTAGCTAGAGGTGGAGAGAATGAAGTGGGGAAAGTGAGTGTGGTAGGTGGCAGTAAAAAAATAAATATCTAGCTGCTCTCAGGTTACCAATGGCGCACCTCCTAAGAATGCGCCATTGGTAACTAGGGTTACTAATGGCGGACCTGGTGCATGGTGCGCCATTACTAGTTTTGAAAAAAATGGAAAAAAATTGTTAGTAGTGGCGCACCGTGGGTGTGGTGTGCCATTAATAGTTAAAACTAGTAATGGCGCACTTCCACCTGGTGCGCCACTGCTAAGTCCGGGGAGGGGTGTGGGGCCAAGACACAACTAGTAATGGCGCACCACACATCAAGTGCGCCATTAGTAATATGGCCATTAATAGCGCACCAGTATCTGGTGTGCCACTGCTATATAGCAGTGGCGCACCACATACATAGTGCGCCACTAATGTCTATATTAGCCATAGCCCTTTTCCTAGTAGTGAATTGATACTGCATGCCACATCATCAACAGGGTATATCTTCACAAATTCTTCAAGAAGACTTCATATGAGCTCATGACAGGCAAGAAACCCAATGTCAGTTATCTCAAAGTCTTCGGTGCAAAATGCTGGATCAGAGATCCTCACCACAGTCTAAGTTTGCACTGAAAGCACATGAAGGTTTTATGCTTGGTTATGGACAGGACTCGCACACCTACAAAGTCTTCAACACCTACCATCACAAGGTGGTTGAAACTGTAGATGTGCGGTTCGATGAAACTAATGGCTCGCAAAGAGAGCTCCTTCCTTCTGTGTTAGATGAACAGTCTCCCGAAGAATCCATCAAGCTGAAGGCAACTGAAGATGTCATACCCAGTGAGGAAATCATTCCAACAAATGAAGACTCTCGTACTTATATACCTGAAGAAACTGGTGCTGATGAAAATCCGTAGCCACCTCAACCTGCTCATCCAAGAGTAGCAAATGAAGTGCAGATTGACAAAATCATCGATGACATCAACGCACTAGGTCCTCTCACACGCTCAAAAGCTTCACATCTAACTAACTTTTGTGGTTACTTTGCCTTTGTCTCTATCATAGAGCCCACCAAGGTTGATGAAGCATTCAAGGAGCCTGAGTGGATTCAAGCTATGCAAAAGGAACTGCATCAATTCAAGCTCAACAATGTGTGGGAACTTGTCAAGCGGCTAGATCCTCGCAAGCATAACATCATAGGTACAAAGTGGATCTACCGCAACAAGCAAGATGAAAATGGCCTTGTGGTGAGGAATAAGGCTCGTCGTTGTAGCTCAAGGCTAAACACTTAGCATAATATCAGGCCTAGATGCACATAGATACAAAAAAGAGCCAATCATGGAGTTGCGGTGTGAGCTAAATATCTTAGAATCTTCGAATGTTCTTTGAAGAAAGACACACATCCTAACACTTATGCAAAATTGATGACTTTGATGTGGAACACACGAAGTAACATTTTTCTTCAATCAATGAAGAATAACTCTCTAAGTGTGAAGAAATCAATGAAGAATTTGATTCTCAGAATCCTACGAGAATTGTACGTAGTGTTTGAAATCATCATTCTTATACGGTGGGTTACGCCACCAACCAAAGTTGAAATTCTTCAAAATTGAGTTTTTCGTCATTTTTGCAAACTCTTCGAATTATCAAATTCCTCAAAATTGAAAATTCCTCAACTTTTCAAATTCTTCAAACTTAAAAACTCATGTTCTTCATTGACTATATATATATATATTTGAGTTTTTCAATGTCCTCAACAACATTCACTTATTGCTAATTCTTCAAGTTGATTTTCATCTAAGTGAATGTGATCGGACCCTTTTCCCCTCTATGGTAAACTCAACCCAATCTGTTCACAAATTCTTCATATGTGTTCTACTTTGAAACTTGTTCAAAGTCTTCACTGTGTCCTTGACAGCTGAAGAATTTGCGAACAGAATGTTTGAAATTTCCACTATCAAAATCTTCAGCGGTTCCCGCTAAAATGGTTCCGACTCCCGCGCCTGGATAACCCACGCTCCCCCACTATCGCCACCTCTAAGTACGTGGGTGACACCTGTCGCATGGAGAGCAGGGGTCAGGGGCAATCTTGTCCAAAGTCTTCGGGTAGATTGGTTTTCACTCCATCTATAAATACCCCCTCCCCTTCAACTGTGCTCGGTTACTCCTCACTTCTTCCCTCTCCCGAGCTCCAGCCTAGCGCCGCCGCTAAATCCATCGTCGCCGATGAGGAAGAGCTTCACTCCTCGACCTCGTCGTCACCGTACTCGCACCTGCCGCGAAAATCCTCATCCCGCCGCCGCTGTAGCTGTCTCCCTCTGCCAAGCTAGGGCATGGGAGATCTGAACGCACGAACTTCCCAATCTCATCTTTGAGTTCGTCGTGTTCTTCATCAGGGTAAATAAAATTTATTTTTACTGCCCTTGTTTGATCCTCAAATGCTCTTTATATTCCTCAAAAGGTGTTTGTTCTTCATGAACCTTATTTTAAAGCACCTTACATCTCCTCATACTTGATGATTTTCTCTAAGTAATGATTTTCTTCAAGATTCCTCAATTGTGCAAATCCTCAAAATTTGTACAACTCAGGAACCTGAGACAAAGAACACTTAGTGAAATTCCTCAAGACATCCATGGTCAAATTCCTCACACCTAATTTTTCTTCAAAATTTCTGAGAACGCATATGACCTCTTCAAATTCCTCGTACCTATACTCTGTTCACAGGTACAACATATCCGCTGATGAATAACTAGGTTCTCATCAACTTAACTCATTTGCAGTGCCTCTTGAAGAAAAATTGTGTACCTCTTCAGAATCTTCAAGAGTTCATATTCCTCAAGTGAAGAAAATGGCTGACGGAAAGAAACCTCAGAAAGGAGGAAAGAAGCCAGATGTGCACACTGCCTTTGAGATTCCAGAGGATGTGTATGATGAATACTGCACACCTGATGAAGAAACACATGGAAAAGAGACGACCAAGCAGAGAAAGATCTGTCTGCAAAAGATTGAGAGGAGATGGGCAAAGGAATGGAAAGAATATCGTTATGTAACCCCAAAGTACATGATGAAATTTGAAGTGAAACCACCTTGCAGCAGGCCTCCTCTAGCTCAGAACCAAATTGCTGATCCCACAAGCCTAAAGACCAGTGAGGACTTTCCTCATCTATGGGAGAAGCAGCAAACCAAGCTGGCTAGGAAAGCCAAAGAAGCAGTGAAGAGATTCAATGAAGATTCTGCTGCTGCTGCCTTTGCTGGAGCTTCTGCAAGTGCTCCGAAGAAAATCATGAAGAAATCTGCTTTGAAGATAGGTTCTTCAACATCAAGACCTTCACAGCAGATTCCTCAAGGTGAAAGGCCTCAACCTACAATGTACTCAGCACCTAGAACTGTCCCTGCCCAGTCTTCTGCAGCAGTTACAAAGTCCTCAACACCAGTGCATCTGGCTACATGCAAGAGGAGTGAGGGTTTCACCAGAGTCCTAAAGATCACTGCTAGCTCCTCCAACACAACAAAGTCTTCAACCAGCCCCTCTACGTTGAAGCTGAAGAAAACTGTTGGACAAGCAAGCCTGTGATGACCATACCCTCACGTTCTAAGGATAATGATGGTGATGATGATGAAGCTGATGAGGAGGAATTGGAAGAAATCATCAGACAAAGTCAGCACAGGGCTGCTAGAGCAAAGGGTAGTTCTGTTCCTCCCATACTGGATCCCAAAACAATCCTTAACATCATCGACATATGGCATGAAGACCCAAGCACCCCACTTTCTTCACTAAATCTGCCTTTTGGAGTGGATCATGTCCTCACCAAATTCATCTCTGAAGAAAAATGGAAGAGAGAGCAATCTCTGAGAGCTAAGAGGAACAAGACTCAAAAAGAAAAGTTTCTACGCGACAATGTGATGAACTTGACTCCAAAACAACTCGTCACAGTTAGTCAGAAATTCACACTCTCTCTAAGGATCAAGAGAGATATGATGCATAATGGAAAGGAACAAAGGTCAGATTCGTCAGGGCTGCTCAAGCTACAGTAAAGGACCACAACTCCAGGGTTGCAGCTCGATGAAATTCCTCAGACTGCACATGAAATTCCTCAGGCAGCTGATGAAAATGCTCTACCAGATGAAAATGCTGATGAAAATGCTTCTGCACCAGAAGCAACTGCCAGTGCTTCTAAGGAAACTCAGACCACTGATGAACATGCCAGGGCAGCCTCTTTTGTTGTGCCTGAAGAAACTGCTATGCCAATAGATACTCCTGTTGCGCCTGAAGAAGCTGATAGGCCAGCTGAAGAATCTGTTGTGCCTGAAGAAACTGAATCAACCAAGGCGGCTGCATCAGTCGTTCCTGAAGAAACTGTCAGTGCTGAGGAAAAGAACCTCAAAAGAAAAGCATCAACTTCTGAAGCCCCTGCGTTGAAGAAGTTGAAGACTTTGCCAAGTTCCTCAGCAACACCAATTGATGCAACTCCAATTTCCTCGGCACCTGCCTACGCTATTGTGCCATTTGGGGAGGAGTATGTCATCCCAGAAGAAGAAGAAAATCATTCTGCTGCTTCCACAGAGCAGATTGATGAGGAAATTGTGATTGAAGACACTGCTTCAACCCCCAAGGTATCAACGCCCAGCTTCAGTTAACTGCTGAGGAAGCTGGCGTTGAAGAAATTGATGAAGAATTTGACATTGGTGACACTACTCCAGTCATCAATGATGAATATTGGGAATCTACATACCCAAATTCACCAATGACAGCTCCTCTGATGTTGATTCCTCAGTCGCCTGCTCTGACTGAAGAAATACCTGAAGAGTCTGAAGATCTGAATATTCAAGTCAGTGAAGAAATTCCAGCTGCAATAGCTGAGGAAATTGATGCTCCTGCCACAGCTGAGGAACCAGCTCTTCAAATCATTCTGTCTGAAGGTGTTCCTCCCATGCCAAAGGAGATCAAGGGCCGCTTCAAGCCAAATATTCAACCGAAGTCAAGATTGCCATTCAAAGGCTCAGTGCGCCCCAAAATTCCTCAAGAGCAATTTCTTCAATGAACACATGTTCTTCTCAGGTCCAAACCCCTATGACTCTGCAAGGGCTGGACGCAACAGATTCTAGACTGCAACACAACTCAACTACTATGCATCAGTACTGTATGAGAAGAAGAAAGTCTTCGAGCACCATCAGATTCCTCATGCTAACATGGAAACTCTTCCATCATTCACACCGATGCTCCAAGTTCTTCATGATGCAGGAATTCTTTCATTCTGCGTCGACATCTATGACTGGAATGAAGAACTCATTCTTCAGTTTTATGCCACATTGCATATCAGCGGAAAAGCTTCAGACGTCAACTCCTGGATATTGGACTGGATGATAGGATCCACACACTTCACTGCTCAGGCCTCTGAATTGCTTCAGTGTGTTCTAGTCCCAATTCCCTCAGATGAAGCCCTCAAGCTGTTTGATGAACGCGCACTTCCACATCAGCTGATGCAAGTGTTGATGAAGACATTGCCTCCAGGAAAGCCTTGACGCACAATCTTCTTGGTGAAGGATATTCTATATGCGCCCAGGACTGTCTATCGCATTCTGACAAACACGCTATGTCCTCAGAAGGGCCACAACACTGAAGAAGAAGCAGTTGAAGGAGTCATGAAGAATATGCTCTTCAACGTCATACATGGTATTCCCATTAACTTGCATGATTTCTTCATGAGGACTTTGGCCACTGCTATAGTTGCTCCATTTGAACAGAATCCCTATGCACCATGGATCATGAAATTCATCAGGGAAAGTCCTCAGTTCCCTACAAAGCTGGTTTTCAGAACCACTTTGGCTTCCTACCTCCCATTGAAGTCATCAAGAGTACAATAGCCTCAGTTGAAGGAAAAGACAAGTCTGTTATTGATAAAGGAACTCATCCACTAGATGGATAGTTTCGTAAAGCTGCTTCCTTCTCTACAAATGATGGCACTGCCACACAAGACTCAGATGCAAAAGCCTCAGCTCACAAATCTCAAGAGACTGCCCCTCGGGTGATGACTGATCGTGAGCTTCTCATAAGTCTTCATCAGAAGGTCGATCGCAATCACAAGTGGGTAAAGCATCAACTTGGTTACATTGTGCAGAACATGACTGTGACGCAGAATACTATGAAAAGGAACCACTATTATGCACATGAAAACCTCAAACGCTCTTGGGTTGTACTATCTCACATCATGTCTTCTGATGAACTGGATGAGCTGGATCTTGAAGAACATCCTGATTTTGCTCGTCGTCCTCAGAAGAAATTCAAGAAAGTTCAAGTTCCTCTGATGGTCACAAGTTCATTATCTTCATCTCAAGAGCGCGATGACGATGAAGAAATTGACGACACTGCCGCAGGCCCTGCATCGACAACCGACCCCGACAACATTGTCACTCCTTCTTCACCAACATGATGAAATTCTTCAAAGGGGTGTTAGTCCTCACTTTTTCGTCCCTTTTGGTCTTCGATGACAAAGGGGGAGAAAATTTGAGTTAGTCTTCAAGCGGGTCTCTATATATATGGGCTATTTTTGTTTAAGTTACAACTCTCGCTCTCGTGAAGCTTTTGTTGATCGAGTTGTAAACTTAAGTCTGATGGTGGTCTGATACTTTTGAACTATTTCCTCGCATCTTTATTTCCTCAAGTACCTTAATGCATACATGCTGAATTTCGTCAGACACCATTTTCCTCACGCATTTCAAATTCTTCATATCTTATGTTCAAATGCGTGTATGAATTACAAGATATAGGGGGAGTTCTCCATGTTTTAACCTGCCATGTGCATTTGCAGTCCAAAGCAAATTCCTCAAATATGAACATCTTCAGGGGGAGTTCTTCTATATCTTGCATCAAATTCTTCAAACTAAGTACTTTCACTTCGTATGTTTATTCCCGTTGAAAACTTAACCTATTTGTCATCAATCACCCAAAAGGGGGAGATTGTTAGTGCATCTAGTGCCCCTTAGTGATTTTGGTGTATTGAAGACTTATAGGTTAAGGTACTAATGTGTTTATGAGTGTACACGTGCTCTATATGTCAATGAGGAGTTTGATATGTTCGGAGATTATCGACCCCTAAAAATGGATGTCTTCACGTGAAGACTTTGCTGAAGACTTTGGTGAAGACTTTGTGAAGACTTTAAAAATGAAGAAGTTGGTGTGACCTTGAAGATATGAATGAGGAATATGAAGCGTGAAGAATTTTCTTTCGTAGTTTCATTTCCTTTATTTGAGTCATAGGAAACACCTTACTATTAAAGGGGGCCGAGGAAATACTAAGGAAAATTTCCAACTGATGCTCAACTCCAAAATCCTCAACCTATATAATCCTTCGAGTGAAGCCTATGGAAATATCTTACGGTTCAGTCAAATTCATCAATGACACAGACGAAGTTCTTCTAGTCTCTGAGGAAATTGATCTGATTGAGGAGTTAGGATTCCGCCAGTGCGAATTGCGTACAAGTGAGGAACATGATAAGCCTGAGGACTTTCATAGTTCGAAATTCCGACCGTTGCTGTGCTTAGTGCCAGCTGTCCCCAATCATAACATCCACATAACGGTCATATCATTGGGGGCATTTATGTCTTATCATGTCAGGTTGCACCCTGGCTATAAATAGCCAGCCCCCACAACCACTAGCTGGTTGGCTGCTCCGAGAAAGAACTGACACTTGTCATTTGAGAGCAACCCATCCTCCGAGGACTTTGAGAGAAAATCATCAGTGAGGAAAAACCAACAATCAAACCACAAAACCCAAAGTGATTTAGCATCACTAAAGAAATTCCCGTGTGGAACCGATGCTTGTTACCTTTGAGGACTGTGCATCCTCGAGACGGTTAGGCGTCATTGGCTAGTGCTCCTACAGTCAATTGGGGACCATGAAGTGAACTTGGTCTAGAGCATCCAGCAGTAAATTGTGGATTGCTGGGTGACCAGTTTGGGAGGGTTTTGGAAGTCTACCCTGAAGACTTACCACGAGCGTTGGGCAAGGAATGTGTGACCTTATCTCAAGGAGAATATGGTAAGGACTGTGTGTCCTGGGACTGTGTGTCCTCTGGTTTAAATACCATGCCGCTCCAAACCAGACTTACGACTGTCACAGCAGTTGGAACTGGGTTATCAAACCATTGTCTTCATTGAGCTATCTCGTTCTATTTCCTCAAGCCCTCTATTCCTCATATACTTGTTGATGAAATTGATTGTTACTGTTTGAAGAATTTGACCGAAGACTTTCGCAAATTCCTCACCTAAAATTCTTCAAGTTACCTTGTTCATCACTACTTATCCTGTATCACGCTACTATCTATTTGTGCATGTTTCATTTCATCATGAAGACTATGCTGTTACTATGTTCCTCATGCACTTGAGTACTTATTTCGCTAGTTATTCATCACATTTCAAATTCCTCAAAGTTGAAATTCCTCAAGTGATGAATTTGTAAAAATCACCTATTCACCCCACTCTAGTCGATATAACGCACTTTCAAGAAGCCTAAGCATGGACCCAAGCCAAAAACTGAGTGCTTTCATTGCAAGGGAACTGGTCACTGGAAGCGGAACTGCCCCAAGTACCTGGCTGACAAGAAGGCAGCCAATGACAAACAAGGTATATATGATATACATGTTATTGATGTGTACCTTACTAGCTCTCGTTGTAGTGCCTGGGTATTTGATACCGGTTCGGTTGCTCATATTTGCAACTCAAAATAGGAACTACGGAATAGACGAAGGCTGGCAAAGGATGAAGTGACGATGCGCGTGGGGAATGGTTCCAAGGATGATGTGATCGCCGTCGGCGTGCTCTCTCTTCGATTACCATCGGGATTAGTGATGAACCTGAATAATTGTTATTTAGTGCCTGCGTTAAGCATGAACATTATATTTGTATCTTGTTTATTGCGAGACGGTTACTCATTTAAATTAGAGAATAAAGGTTGTTCTATTTATATGAGTAATATCTTTTATGGTCATGCACCCAATGTGAGGGGTTTATTCATATTGAATCTTGATAGTGATGATACACATGTTCATAACATTGATGCCAAAAGATGTAGAGTTGATAATGATGGTACCACTTTCTTGTGGCATTGCCGTTTAGGTCATATTGGTGTAAAACGCATGAGGAAGCTCCATACTGATGGACTTTTGGAGTCACTTGATTTTGAATCACTTGACACATGTGAACCATGCCTCATGGGCAAGATGACTAAAACACCGTTCTCTGGAACAATGGAACGGGCAAGTGACTTATTGGAAATCATACATATTGATGTGTGCGGTCCAATGAATGTTACAGCGCATGGTGGATATCGTTATTTTTTCACCTTCACTGATGACTTAAGTAGATATGGGTATATTTAATTAATGAAACACAAGTCTGAAACATTTGAAAAGTTCAAGTGATTTCAGAGTGAAGTTGAGAATCATCGTAACAAGAAGATTAAATTCCTGTGATTTGATCGAGGAGGTGAATATTTGAGTTATGAGTTTGGTAGTCACTTAAGACAGTGTGGAATTGTTTCATAGTTGACACCACCCGGAACACCACAGTGTAATGGTGTGTCCGAACGTCGTAATCGAACCTTATTAGATATGGGGCGTTCTATGATGTCTCTTGCTGATTTGCCACTATCGTTTTGGGGTTATGCATTAGGGACAACTGCATTCACTTTAAATAGGGCACCATCAAAATCCGTTGAGATGAAGCCATATGAACTATGGTTTGGCAAGAGGACAAAGTTGTCGTTTCTTAAAGTTTGGGGATGTGATGCTTATGTCAAAAAGCTTCAGCCTGAAAAGCTGGAACCCAAAGCGGAGAAATGCGTCTTCATAGGATACCCGAAAGAGACAGTCGGGTATACCTTCTATCTCAGATCCGAAGGCAAAGTGTTTGTCGCTAAGAATGGAACATTTCTTGAGAAAGAGTTTCTCTCAAAAGAATTGAGTGGGAGGAAAATAGAGCTTGATGAGGTTATTGAACCTTTACTTCAACCAGAAAGTAGCGCAACGCAGAAAGATGTTTCCGTGGAACCTACGCCGATTGGAGAGGAAGTTAACGATGATGATCATGAAGCTTCGGATCAAGCTGCTATTGAACCTCGTAGGTCGACAAGGGCGCGTACTACTCCTGAGTGGTATGGCAACCCTATCTTGGAGGTCATGTTGTTGGACGACAATGAACCTATGAGCTATGAAGGAGCGGTGATGGGCCCGGATTCCGAGAAATGGTTAGAGGCCATGAAATCCGAGATGGGATCCATGTATGAAAACAAAGTATGGACTTTGGAAGTATTACCTGAAGGGCGAAAGGCCATTCAAAACAAATGGATCTTTAAGAAGAAGACAGACGCGGATGATAATGTCAACGTCCATAAAGCTCGACTTGTGGCAAAGGGTTTTTCACAAGTTCAAGGAGTTGACTACGATGAGTCCTTCTCACCCGTAATGATGCTTAAGTCTGTCAGAATCATGTTGGCAATAGCTGCTTATTTCGACTATGTAATTTGGCAGTTGGATGTCAAAACAGCGTTCCACAACGGTTTCCTTGGGGAAGAGTTGTATATGATGCAACCAGAAGGTTTTGTCAATCCAGAGAATGCTGACAAAGTTTGCAAACTCCAGCGATCCATTTATGGGCTGGTGCAAGCATCTCGGAGTTGGAATAAGCGCTTTGATGAGGTGATCAAAGCGTTTGAGTTTATACAAGTTTATGGAGAAGCTTGTATTTACAAGAAAGTGAGTGGGAGCTCTATAGCGTTTCTAATATTATATGTGGATGACATATTGCTGATTGGAAACAATATAGAAATGTTGGAAAGCGTGAAGGAATATTTGAACAAGTGTTTTTCAATGAAGGGCCTAGGAGAAGCTGCTTTCATATTAGGCATTAAGATCTATAGGGATAGATCGAGACGCTTAATAGCACTTTCACAGAGCACATACCTTGATAAAGTTTTGAAGAAGCTCAAAATGGATCAGTCCAAGTGTAACATCCCAAAATTTCAATTTTGGAATGTTATGACATATAGCTATGCATCATCATCACTTTTTTTGAATGAAATGAATTGTTGTAGTTTTTCTTTTGGAATTCTGAAAGGCCATCTCAATTCTTCTTATACTTGTTTCCTCCCATTTGAAAACCCTTGGAATATTCATAAAAATAGAGGAGTAATATGACAGTCCACACCGGGGGCATCTTGGTGAGTTATTTGAACAATAACACCAGGGGGTTATTTGAAAGTTTATCTCAAAAGAATTTAAAATCAATTAGGCATTTTTCTGAAAAAAATATATTTTTAAAGTATTCATTTTGACAGAGGAAAAATGTTCACTAAATAGCATTCATTCCCCTGATCATTCTGATATATATATTCCCTATGTTTGGAAATGAATTGAATGCTTTAAATAGTTTTAAACGCTCTAGAAAATAGAAAAGGAAACAGATTTAAAGCGTTTAATTAGAAAACCGGCCGGCCCACATCCTTTAAACCCCGAGATCCCTCCGGATCGGTCAACCGACGCGCTAACCTCGCCATCTCTCTCACTGACATGTGGGACCCACTATCCGACGGCGTCATCCGCGCGCCCGTCTCCTTCCTCGCGCGCACCACCTCACCGGAGATCTCTCCTCTCAGGATCTCCCTCCTCTCTCCCTCTCCCGAGCCCGCACCTGGCCTATATAAAGCCCGACCCTCGCCACTCTCCGTTCCACCCTGCTACCCCCTCTACCCTCGTCAGAACACCACCACGCCACCTCGCCCGAGTTCTAACTCCACCCGAAACCCCCCTGAGCCCCTGGCCGTCGCCACATTCACCCCACTCCATTCTGACGCCGCCATTCAACGCCGTATCTTCACCGCCGTTGCCTGAGCATTTCGGACGCTGCCCTCGACCACCGTAGCACCCTCTTCGAACATCTTCGACCTCCGGCCGCCGTCGACGTCGCCGGAACTCCGACCCCTCCTCTGTAAGCCGCCACCTCCACCCGCATCCGTTAGATCTAGGATCTACGCTCTGGATTAGAACATTTATAAAAACGAACCGATACGCGTTAGTTTTCGGTCGTCCGTCGCAAACACCCCGCACGCTCACGACCTCAGCTAATCACAGCACGCCACGTAGCCCTGTCCGTTCGCTAGGAAATTTATTCTTTTCTGTTTTGTTTTAGGAAACAGAATGTTTTTTTGTTTTAGTTGTAACTTTTAAACTAATTAGTGTTTTTAATTGATTCTTTTTGCATTAGGTCACAAATTTCATGTAGTTTCATCCTGCAGTCTTAGATTTCAAATTTGAACTTTAAAATTTGAATCTAACCAAATTTGCTTAAATTACTAAAATCTGTATAACTAGAGTTTGAAAATATATTTTTGTATGAATCTTTTTGCCACTGGTTTGTATTAGTTAAACCTATCATCCCACCAAGTTTGAGAATTTTTAAGATAAATTTGGTTAGTGTTTTTAACAAAAACTGAATCTGTTTAGTTCCTAATAAAGTTTAGTTAATTTGATTTTAGTTTAGTTTGAATCTGAGTTAGTTTAACTTTTGTTTTAGTTTTCATTAGTTCTGTTGTTACAACATTAGGTGAAAT
This sequence comes from Hordeum marinum, assembly GCA_022496015.1. Classification (NCBI taxonomy): domain Eukaryota; kingdom Viridiplantae; phylum Streptophyta; class Magnoliopsida; order Poales; family Poaceae; genus Hordeum; species Hordeum marinum. Next base: position 414,300,576 of record CM039677.1, on the reverse strand, counting down.
AACTTGCTGCTAAGAAAAATAATTGTTTAGTTTTATACCTTATTGTTATAGGAAATCTTCATTCCTTTCCATTAGGTATAGTTTTATAAAACAATTTAGTTTTACTTTTCACAAAACATTTAGGAGATTTAATTCTGTCATATAATAAAGAATTTTAGTAATTCTTTTCTGTTAAGTGATGTTCTGTTTATAATAATAATAATAATAATAATAATAATTTTGTTTCATACTCAAGTACTATAGGAAACTCTAGTATCTACATTAAGTGGTGTTTTATAAAATATTATTATTTTAGTAGCATTTCTTTTCACTAAAGTTTTAGTGGATTTAATTCTGTTTACTAAATATAATATTTTTATTTCTTTTCTATTGACTATTGTTTTGTTATTAAAAAAATAATTGATTGGTCTTATTTCTTTTGTAGTTTTGACACAACAAAATTTTGTGAGACAAACATTGGTTTTGAATTTCTTCCCCTTGATTGATACTATCGAATTGTTTTATTTTAGTCTTGCTGATTGTGTGAGTTGTATTATTAGTTGTATGCTTATTGTGTGCTTTGTTTGATTCGTTAGATCATCCGGAGTGCGAAGCTTGTTATCTAGAGTCACTTGAGTACGAGGATCGTCAACAAGGCAAGTCACTTTGATCATGATTACCCATGTTTTTATTGCATTAGTTCTACCATCTTCCCAATTGCATGCAAAGTAGGTAATTTGGAAACTTGGTTACTTGATGTAGTATCATGTGGTAGGTACCCCTCAACCCTTTGACACATTGGCCTCGGGAAACGTTGATTTAATTTTGATATGCTATTAGTAGATGGGGTTGGTTGTGTGATTCATGAGAGTTGTGAGTTAATAATTTCAAGACCTACAAGATGATCAAGATTTCAAGACTCCGAGTGTTCAACATACCTCTGGGTGGATGATGGCTGAACGGCGCCCTGGAGAAACCAGAGGTTAGCCTACATGTTGCTGGAGAAGTGCCAGTATTCATGCGGAAAGGTCCACCCAGGCACAAAGAGATGGATGGATGCTTCAAGACCCAAGGCTTACCTGCACAGCCACAAGCCATTATGGGCTCTGGCTTGGTTGGATATCGTGGTGACCCTGGACAGGCGGTGCTACGAGATGTAGAAGAACGGTAGGAAAGGATGGGCACCGACAGAGTCTCGGGGAAACCCTTTAGAACACCATGTTTTGGTCATCCGTTTCTCAAACACCCTGAAGTGCGAGAAATCCAACGAAGGCGATCAAATCTTGTGGGGAACGTGTGCAAAACTCTGCAGAGTACCCAAACCTAATCGATTAGCCGTGTCCACGGTCATGGACAGCTTGAGCCAAAGGAACTAAACTATCTGGAACTCTCAACACAATAAAGTATATTGATGTGGGTTTTTAATGACAATTTGGGTATGAGAATTGGTTGGTGGAACCATCTCATTAATCAACCAACATTGTAGTAATAATATTTTGCCCCCTCTTGTTGTAGGAAAAATTTGTCTTTGTGCAAAACTTACTACCCCACCTGCCAGATATGCATATAGAATATATGATTACTTTACCCCCTCTTTTGTGACATTGCCGGCATATTCAATATGTCGACCTACACGGATGCAACATATCATGTTGCAGAGTACTTTTCCGACCAGGAGTGAGGATACGCTCTATGCTCAGTGAGATGCCCTTGGAGTCAGATGGACTCAACTACCTTTGAAGCTTCCGCAAGATTAGTTATTCTCAAGAGTTGGCCTTCAGCCACTTTATTGTAATTCTTGTTGTAATAAAGGACTTGATATGAGATTTTCGATTATTAAAGCTGTGTGATTTCACTTTGATATATACATTGATGTACCGTGTGTGTATCAGCACGATCTTGGGATGGTACAGTAACACCGGAGATTCGACCTTTCAGGTCGGGTCGTTACACCAAGAAGGGGTTCTTGCCTATGTTACAAGGTGTGAAGTTGAGTAAGACTCAATGCCTAGTGACTGCAGAAGATAGAGGAAATATGAGTGTCATCCCCTATCCTTCAGCCATAGGCTCTATCATGTATGCAATGCTTTGCACAAGACCCGATGTCAGCCTTGCCATAAGTATGGTCGGAAGGTTTCAAAGTGATCCTGGAATCTGCACAACAGTCAAGAATTTCCTTAAGTACCTGAAAAGGACTAAGGAAATGTTTCTCGTTTATGAAGGTGATGAAGAGCTCGTCGTAAAGGGTTACGTCGTTGCAAGCTTTGACACTAATCCGGATGACTCTAAGTCACAAACCGGATACGTATTTATTCTCAACGGGGGAGCGGTAAGCTGGTGCAGTTCCAAGCAAAGCGTGGTAGCCGATTCTACATGCGAAGCGGAGTACATCGCAGCCTCGGAGGCGGCGAAGGAAGGTGTCCGGATGAAGCAATTCATGGCAGGTCTTGGAGTAGTGCCTAGTGCACTGAATCCAATGAACCTGTTCTATGACAACACTGGTGCCATTACTCTGGCCAAGGAACCAAGTTTCAAAAGAGGACCAGACACATACAGCGATGCTTCAACTCCATCCGCGATTACATCGAGGCAAAGGACATAAATATTTGTAAAGTGCACACGGATCTGAATGTTGCAGACCCATTGACTAAACCTCTTCCAAGGGCTAAACATGATCAACACCAGAACTGCATGGGTGTTCGATTCATTACAATGTAAATCACATAGTGATGTGAACTAGATTATTGAATCTAGTGCAAGTGGGAGACTGTTGGAAATATTCCCTAGAGGCAATAAATAAAGTGTTTATTATTATATTTCCTTGTTCATGATAATCGTTTATTATCCATGCTATAATTGTATTGATTGGAAACACATTACATGTGTGGGTAAATAGACAACACTTTGTCCCTAGTATGCCTCTAGTGAACTAGCTCGTTGGTCAAAGATGGTCAAGGTTTCCTAGCCATTGACATGTGATGTCATTTGATAATGGGATCACATCATTAGGAGAATGATGTGATGGACAAATCCCAAACTACAAAAGTAGCATATGATCATGTCAGTTTATTGCTACTGTTTTCTGCATGTCAAGTATATGTTCCTATGACCATGAGATCATGCAACTTACGGACACCGGAAGAGTGCCTTGTGTGTATCAAACGTCACAACGTAATTGGGTGACTATAAAGGTTCTCTATAGGTATCTCCGAGGGTGTCTGTTGAGTTGGCATGGATCAAGACTGGGATTTGTTACTCCGTGTGACGGAGAGGTATCTCAGGGTCCACTCGGTAATACAACATCATAATAAGCCTTGCAAGCAATGTGACTAATTTTTAGTCACGGGATCTTGCATTAAAGAATGAGTAAGAGACTTTCCGGTAACGAGGTTGAACTAGGTATGGAGATACCGACGATCGAATCTCGGGCAAGTAACATACCGAAGAACAAAGGGAACATCATACGGGATTAACTAAATCCTTGACATAGAGGTTCGAGCACTTTGGCCAAACCCTAAGGGCTGGCCCTTGAGGGCCAAGCCTCCTCCTCCCCTCCTCCTATATATACTAGAGGGTTTTAGGGTTTTGGCACAAGATTTTCAGCCACGTTCTACCCGTCCCTCTAGTGCATAGTTTCTCCTCTAGATCGGTTTTCTACAATGCTTAGGCGAAGCCCTGCCGGAATAGCTCCACCACCACCCCCGGAGCGCCGTCACGTGCCGGAGAACTCTTCTACCTCTCCACTCCCTCTTTCTGGATCAAGAAGGTGGAGATCGTCATCAAGCTATACGTGTGCTGAACGCGGAGGTGCCGTCCTCTCGGTGCTTGATTGGGACGGATCGTGATTGGATCGTGGGACGCTTGGCGATTTGGATCGCGAAGACGTTCAACTACACCAACCGCATTTCTTAATGCTTCCTGCTTAGTGATCTACAAGGGTATGTGGATCCACTCTCCCTCTTGTAGATGCTCATCACCATGGATATGTCTTGCGTGAACGTAGGAAATTTTTTGTTTCCCATGCAACTTCCCAACAATATGTTGAGGCATCAACTTGCTGATTCCGGTGAACTTGGGGATCTATGCATAAGGGTTGATTGCATGTTTTCATACCACGTTCTCCGATACAAAACTTGGGGTGCTCCTTGAAGTTCTTTTTATTGGATTGAATATAATAGATCTGAGATTGTTTGATGCATGTCACATAATTTACCCACGGATACTTGAGGTGACAATGAAGTATCTAGGTGACATTAAGGTGGATTGATATGTATCATTAATGTTATTTTACTACAAACTCTAGGGTTGTTTGTGATACTTATAGGAATAGCTCAGAAGATTGATCGGAAAGAATACTTTGAGGTGGTTCTACTACCTACACCAATTTCATCTATTTTTTCTCCGCTATATAGGAACTTTGGAGTGATTCGTTATTGCACGTTGAGGGATGATAATCCCCAAGTGCAAGGAATCATCATAGCACTTTCCAAAGCTGGAAGTGGTAAGTATGGAGTGTCGAACCCACAAGGAGCTAAGGGTAAGATCAATATTCTCCCAAGTAGTATCTACCACTGGTACGACTCTACAATACACCGAACGTTTGCTTCTATCTAGTAACGAGAAATAAAACCGCATTGTGGGTATAAAGAGGATAACTTTGCACAAATTTGGAGAACTAAAATATGAAAATAGTTGCTGCACTAAATAGAGTTGGAATATATCACAATATATTACAAATAGCGAGTGTGGAATAATGATGGTATGGTGTACGGAATCATCCTAGGCAATTGATCACAATATCGGTAATCATTCTTGGAATTTTATATGAGGGAGAGGCATCAGCTAACATACTTCTAGTACATGGATCATATGAACTTATGATTGGATCTCTAGCAAGCATCCGGAACTACTAGAAATCATTAAGATAAAACCAACCATAGCATTAAACATCAAGTCTCCTTTACTCCCATACGTAAACAACCCCTTACTCGGGTGTAAGCTTCTATCACTATAGCCACCCACTATAAGCGAATCATATTGAAACACCCTCCAACATGGATGATACACATGTGCGCCTCACGGAAGGCACCTTAGGACCGCGCCAAAATAAAACATACACTAAAACGATTCAACATCATCAATCAACCCAAAGGACAACATAGATCTACTCAAACATCATAGGATGGCAACACATTTTTGATTAATAATATGTGGCACGAAACACCATGTTCAAGTAGGGGATTACAGCAGGTGCGAGAGAGTGGATCGCTAAAAATAGATGGGGAAGGTGATGAAGACGGTGATGTTGATGAAGACGATCACCATGGTGATGGCTCCCTTGGTGGCACTTCAACGCCGCCGAAAGAGAGGGGGAGAGAGAGTCTCCCCCCTTAGGATTCCTGCTCCATGGCCTCTCCCCATCTAGGGAGAGGTTCTCCCTCTGCTCCTTGGCAGCCATGGCTACCGGAGGCGTGAGATCCCCTCCGATATTGGATCTCTCTCTCTGTTTCTTTCATGTTTTCGTTTATGTTTTTGGCCCTTCACCATTTCTTAAATATCCAGAGATCTGTAACTCCGATAGGGCTGAAATTTTGATGGGATTTTTATCGGAAAATTAGCGTTCTTGCGACGAGAGACGGCACCCAACCGACTTAAGGGCTGGCCATAAGCAATCATGTCGTTACCCCACCCCAAGCCACATCATGTTGTATTGTGGGGCCCTCAGGCATCATCTTGCGTTGATTCTTATTCCCAAAATTCACATATATGCCAAAATAAATCTTCGTAAATTTTTATCGCGTTTGGAGTTCATTTGATATGGATATTCTGCGAAACAAAAACACACAAAAAACATGAACTGGCACTGGGCACTTGATAAGTAAGTTAGTCCGAAAAATAATATAAAATGTTGCCAAAAGTATATGAAAGTTGCAGAATATTGGCATGAGTACTTCATAAATCATTGATACCTTGGAAAAGTCTCGACATCCCCAAGCTTAGTTCCTACTTGTCCTCGAGTAGGTAAATGATAAAAGAAATAATTTATGAAGTGTAAATGATAGCATAGTATATAAGTTTGATCAATGTTACTTCCAATCACTTTTTCTAGCATCATAAAAAAACAACTCTTTTCTCATAGAACTTCACATGGTCAAGTAACAAGCTATTCACATGTTAAAGTATAGACCATAACCTTTCATGAAAACTAGCAAAAAAATTCACTCATCAAACAATTGCAATTCATCTTCTTTTCAGGAAGGGTCTATGTAAGAGCTTTGATTTAGCAAATTCCACATACTCAACTATCATTTAGTGTTCCATGATAGTTGACACTCAAGGCATATTTTTAGAACAAGCAGTTTCAATCAAACACATAGGAAGATATGGCTTAATGTTCCGCCTCACAACTTATTTATCTCAGGGATAATGTCAACAATAATGAATCATGATCACCTATATCCAAATGGATATATTTGCGTGGATCTTTCCCACCACATGATGCTTGCTAACTAAAGAATTGATAGATAGGAACAGGGATGAACATTATTGGCTCTTGCATAAAAGTAATAATAGAAAAATAAAAGATAGGCCCTTCGCAGAGGGAAGCAGAGGTTGTCATACGCTTTTTATTTTTTGCATGTGCAAACTCTTAATGAAAAGGAACGTCACTTAATATTGTCCCTTGTGATAGAAAACTTTATTATGCATTCCGTCGCTTTTATTTCTTTGTCATCACAAGATCGTACAAAGCTTATTTTTTTCCTTACAATAAAAGATCATACATGTTTTGGAGCAATTTTTATTGCTTTGTGCACCGATGACAACTTACTTGAAGGATTTTATTCAATCCATAGGTAGATATGGTGGACTCTCATGGCAAGAAACTAGGTTTAAGGGTTATGGATGCACAAGTAGTATCTCTACTTCGTGCGAATTTTTGGGCTAACAAAAGATCTAAAGCAAGCACCACACGTTAGAGGATCCATGTCAATATAACTACTATGTGAATATAAAGCAAACATAACCATTACGTTGTCTTCCTTGTCCAATGTCAACTACTTGATCAAGTTTGAAAATAATTGATGGGGCTCGCAATCATAGAAGATTCCAAAGATACTATATTTATATGTGAAGTCTCTCTTCCTTCATTATTCTTTCATGAATTGGTTAAATGACCAATGCTATGTTTGCTAACATCCAATAAATTTTACCGCTTATACTTCTAGTATGTTAAGTCACTACTCCCCATGGGACAAGCATATGAAGATTATATAATTTACGCTTTATGAGATTCAATTCATTCAATATTTTCTCTTAGGATATACACAAGAGTGATCATCAAACTAATCTCAACAAGATATAAGTGAATTTCATAGAGCATTCTTCAATGAACATATAGATACCAATATTCAAGCTCAAAATATATATAAGTGAAGTACATGAAGCATTGTATAAAGCCGTACTCAAAAGATTTAAGTGAAGCACATGAAGCATTCTATAAAGTCATACTCAAAAAATTTAAGTGAAGCGCATGAAGAATTCTATAAATAAGACAAGGATTACCTCATACCAGCATGGCACATAAAATAAAAAGGAAAAATAAACACAAAAGATGCTCCAAGAATAGCACATGTGAACGAATAAAAACGTATGATCATTGTAGGCTAACCGATAATTATTAACGAAGAGAGATGGGATGCGTAGCTTCCCCAAGCTTAGAAGCTTGAGAATTCTTGAAATATTGACGTGGGGAGACTTGGGCATCCCCAATATTGAGCTTTTGTATCTTGTTCAATCGTCTCATACCTCAGTTTCACCGAAGTCTCAAAAACTTCATCCACACAAAACTTGAAAAGAACTCATGAGATAGGTTACTACACATAAGAATAAATCAACACTTCATGTACTGCCAAGACAACTTGCATAATAATTTTAAAACATTATGTACTATATACTATTATTTCTTCAATTCATATCTACTAATATAAGCCATGAAAATTCTACGATAAGTAGATAACAAAACTATGGCAGCAATCTGTCCAAACAGAACAGTGTGTACAAATATATAAAAACAGTGTACTTCCATAACTAAACAAATTATGAAAAATTTAGAACATGATAAATAATTTGTATGAACGTATTTTGTAAATTCAGAAACTTTCCACGTAAAATATGAAAAATTCAAACACTACAACAAAAGTTTCTGTTTTTGTACAACACACAACACACATGCAATTCAAGCATTCTAAAGGCAATTCATGGAACTTTTTATTGAAAACAAGATTATAAACAACATCTAACAGATAACAATAAAATAAAATGATGCTCCAACAAAACACATATCATGTGATGAATAAAAATATAGCTCTAAGTAAGATATATCGATAATGTTGGAGGCAAAAGAGGGGATGCCTTCCGGGGCATCCCCAAGGTTAGACGCTTGAGTCTTCCTTGGATATTACCTTGGGGGTGCCTTGGGAATCCCCATTCTTAGGTTCTTTCTGCTCCTTATTCATCTCATATCAGTATCTCACCCAAAACTTGAAAACTTCAATCACACAAAACTTAACGGAACTTCGTGAGATGGGTTAGTGTAACAAAGATAGACCATTCACTTAGGTACTATAAATACAAGATTCATAATTATTCTCACATAATACCTACTATATTCTATCATTCACATAATTTATATTACTCAATATATGCTATGGAAACACTAAAACAAACAAACACAAAATATAATGTGTTAAAAACAGAACAGTCTGTGAAGATCTGAACGAACACCATACTTATCTGACTCTAAAAATTATAAAAAATAGTACAATGCAGAGAAGTTGCATATAAATAATTTTTAAAACTTTTAGATTTTTTTGATGCTCTAGTAAGATTAGAGAAATTCTACACTGGACGTAAAAGTTTTTGTTTTTGTACAGAATCAAACATGCAAGTATCTACACTGTCCTAAAGGCTTTACTTGGCACTTTATTGAAATAAAAGACATAAAACAAGATTACTACAGTAGCTTAATCATGTTAACACACAAAAACAGAAAGTAAAGGTGTTGGGTTGTCTCCCAACAAGTGCTTTTCTTTAAAGCCTTTTAGCTAGGCATGATAATTTCAATGATGCTCACATAAGGATAGTTGATGAAACAAAAGCATCATGAATATCATGAAAAGCACATTATTTTTATGGTACTGTGGTATATACAAAGGGATGACTATTTTTATGAGAAATTTCCATGAAAAAATCTACATTGTTTCCATGATCATGAACACAAGTGTTCAAGGTCGACCCTCACTTCTCCAATGCATAACTTTCCAATCGCTTCTCTTATAAAAGGCAAGTAATTTTTTTGAGTTTTTATTTTATTTATTTATTGTTGGTTTCTTTCACCCACAACTAAAAAAACAAGAAAACATAAATAAAAGGAAATTAAAATCTATTTAGTGATAGAAGCAAACAAGGATACACAAAAATATTAAACCCATGCTATTGCTCCCCGACAACGGCGCTAGAAAAGAGCTTGATAATCCCCGAGTGCAAGGAATCATCATAGCACTTTCCAAAGATGGAAGTGGTAAGTATGGAGTGTCGAACCCACAAGGATCTAAAGGTAAGATCTGTCGTCGTTTTCTCATGGGGGGTCACGAGAGATGGCAGATGCCATGGGGTGGCCTATCGAGGTGAGGGCAAGACTGTCATGGATGATCTGGGACGGGTATGCGAATAGCACAGAGTGATTTACCTAGGTTCGGGGCTCACCGGAGAGATAATACCCCTACTCCTGCATATCTGTATATCCGTGGAATATCTGGTACATGGTTGCTCTTGGAGCTGTATGGGAGAGGAAAGCCATGAGGCTTCTTGCCTCGTGTGCGTGTGAGCACTTGAGAGTGGGAGTCCAACCCCCATATGTGGTGGGCACAAGGACTTTATATAGGCATGAGTGGGTAGCTTGGGATGTAAGCTACACTGGGTAGCTTACATCCCAAGCAGCTTGAGGTGTAAGCTACCATGGGTAGCTTACATGTCAAGCCATATGTAGCTTGGGGACTATGCCATGTTTGTTCCCTAGTGCACTTTATAAGTCAGTGTCCAGGGGACAGGTTACACTATAGATAGTACTGCGCGACACCCGTGTAGTGCGCTACTGCTCGCCACTAGTTCATTGCCACGAGATGTGTTGGTCTTGTCCATGCGTGTCCGATGGGACGTCGAAGTTGGTTCCGGGCTACCGGCTGGCGAGCGCACCCGGCTGGTCAGAGCAACCGGCCACGGGTGAGAGTCGGAGCAGCCGGCACAGGCGGGCTGGAACCCCATCCGACTCACCGTCTTTGGGGTACCCGAGGGGTCACCCCCCCAGCAGTAGCCTCCAAGCCTCCGGGCAACTTGCAGAGTCGGGCGGAGGGTTTTCGTAGTCGTTGTTGTTGCCGTTGTTGTTGTAGAAGTTGTCGGTGACAGTCGATCGCGGGTTGGAGACGACACGGCTCGCTTCCAGCGGGGGCGCGCCAGCGCACCCACTGGGTGTAGCCTCCGAGCCTCCGCGCGACTCGAGGAGTCGGGCGGAGGGTCTCTGCTATTGCCGAAGTAGACGATGGCGTCGAGGATGCCGGGCGTGGATGCGGAGCCCGCCGATTGAAGGGCACGCGATGTCGGGGGCGAGCGCAGAGTTCACTGGCTTTCGGTTTCCAGCGGGGGCGCGCCACTGCACCCGCTGGGTGTAGCCTCCGAGCCTCCGAGCAAATCGAGGAGTCGGGCGGAGGGTCTTTGCTGTCGCTGAAGCAGGCGGTGGTGTCGAAGATGTCGGGCGTAGACGCGAGGTCTGCCAACTGAAGGGCATGAGGCGTTGCCAAAGGCGGACGCGGGGTCCGCCAGCTGAGAGGCATGGAGCCCTGCCAAGGGCAAACGTGGAGTCCGCCGACTGTCGAGCGTGACGCGCCGCCAGCCACGGACGGAGGGTCTGCCGGCTGATGGGTGTCGAGCCCTGTCGAAGATGAACGTGGGGTCTACTGGCTGTCGAGCGCGAGGCACTGCCAGGCGCGGACAGAGGGTCCGTTGGCCGATTGTGTGGAGCCCCGCCGAAGGCGGATGCGGGGTCTGCCGGCTGTTGAGCGCGAGGCGCTGTCAGGCGCAGATGGAGGGTCCGCTAGCTGGTGGGCGTTGAGCCCTGCCGAAGGCGGATGCGAGGTCCGCCGGCTGTTGAGCGCAAGGCACTGCCGGGAGCAGACGGAGGGTCCGCTAGCTGGTCGGCATGGAGCCCTGCCGAAGGCGGACGCGGGGTCCATCGGCTGTTGAGCGCGAGGCGCTGCTAGACGCGGACGGAGGGTCCTCCGGCTTGTGGGCATGGAGCCCCGCCGAAGGCGGACGCAAGGTCCGTCGGCTGTCGAGCGCGAGGCGCTGCCGGGCACGGACGAAGGGGCCGCCAGCTTGTGGGCGCGAAGCCCTACCGAAGGCGGACCCGGGGTCCACCGGCTATCGAGCGCGAGGCGTTGCCGGGCGTGGATGTAGGGTCCGCCAGCTTGTGCGCGTGGAGCCCGGCCGAAGGCGGATGATAGGTCCGACGGCTGTTGAGCGCAAGGCGCTGCCGGGCGTGGATGGAGGGTCCACTAGCTGGAGGTCGTGGAGCCGTGTCGAAGGTGGACATGGGGTCCGCCAGCTGTTGAACGCGAGGCGCTGCCGGGCGCGGACGAAGGGTCCGCTGGCTTGTGGGCGTGGAGCCCTACCGAAGGTGGACGCGGGGTCCACAGGCTGTCGAGCGCGATGCCCTGCCGGGCGCGGACGGAGGGTTCGCCGGCTTGTGGGCGTGGAGCCCTGCCAAAGGTGGACACGGGGTCCGACGGCTGTCGAGCGCAAGGCGCTGCCAGGCGCGGACGTAGGGTCCGCCAGCTTGTGGGCATGGATCCCTACCGAAGGCGGACGCGGGGTCCGCCAGCTGTCGAGCACGGGGCGCTGCCAGGCATGTGCGTGGGGTCCGCTAGCTATCGAGCGTGAGGCGCTGCCGGGCATGGATGGAGGGTCCGCCGGCTTGTGGGCATGGAGCCCTGCCGAAGGTGGATGTGGGGTCCGCCAGCTGTCGAGCACGAGGCGCTTGCAGGCATGGACGTAGGGTCCGCCGGCTGATGGGTGTGGAGCCCTGCCACAGACGGACGCGGGGTCTTCCGGCTGTTGAGTGCGGTGCCCTGCCAGGAGTAGCCTCTGAGCCTCCGAGCAAGGAGGTTCCTCATGGAAATGATCGTGCAAAAGACAAGGTTAGGTCGGCACAGATATATCAAATATTTGATTTTGGCAGTGCAAGTTGGAGCAGAGGGTGCCGACTTGGTATCATCCGGGGCCCCCTGAGTCTTTTTCATGTTCCCTCCGCTCTTTGGCTTTTGCTCTTGCTAGCCAGATAGCCGGGAGCCGATCTGTAGCTGAGATGAAGAGTGGGCCGTGGAATGGAGCGTACAGTACTCGGACTCCGGGAGAAGACTTGACCGAGCAGATACTCATAAATGAGAACGACCGGGTCGCCCAAGCCGTTTTCTCCCTGGACGCTTTTCGCGTGTGGTGACCTCCAGCCTTTGCTCTTGCTAGCCGGACAGCCGCGATACGGTCTGTAGCTGAGACAAAGAGTGGGCCTTTGGTCCCGCGCACGCTACTATGCCGTCCCGTTGAAACGAATGTATCGGGCCAAGCGGCCAGCCCCGGGCCAAGACTAGCTGGCGCCGGGGCGAATAGTAAGGCAATAGAATAAATGCGGAGATGGCCCCCGAGGGCCGGCCGGGGTTATTTTTTTTGTGTGTATGGTTCAAGGGTATGCGCGTGGAGATCTCACGTTGCTTTTGGGTGCCGGCGAGGCGGTTTTGTCGTTGTTGGCCAACGCAGTTCGTAGCCGACATGTCCTGCTCACGCGCGCGAGGTGCTGCCGGGTGTGGACTTGGGGTCCGCCGGCTGATGGGCATGAGGCGCCGCCGGGCAAGGACGTCGAGTCCGCCGGCTAATGAGCGCGGAGCCTTGCCGGGCGTGGACACTGGGTCCGTCGGTTGATGAGCGAGAGGCGATGTCGAGGGCATACGCGGAGTCCACCGGCTGATGAGCGCGAGGCGCTGCCAAGGGCGGACGTAGAGTCCGCCGGCTAATGAGTTCGAGGCGCTGCCGAGGGCGGACGCAGAGTCTGCCGGCTGATGAGCGCAAGGCGCTACCGGAAGTAGTCCGCACCTCCGAACGACGAGGTTCATTGATTTTCGCGAGGGCGAGACGGGTGTTGTTGACGAAAGCCGGCACGACTTGGCGCTTGTAGAGCGCGCCGGCACACCCACTAGGTGAAGCCGTTGAGTCCCTTGGCGGTCGGCGGGTGTGCCAGCCGGCCAGATCTGACTGGCCGGACATCGAGACGTGTGGGCAGCTAGAGCCAGCCCGGTGTCGAAGTAGACGGGCAGGCCAGCTAGCCAGACGGCGATGCAGGTTGGCCGTTCGAGCGGGGACGCGGGCACGCAGACGCACGTGACCTTTTTTTCAGCAACCGGTCCCCGCCCCCACCCCACCGCAGCTAGGCCACAAGGGAGCAGTCGGTGCGGCACTGGAGCCGGACCGGGCGCGCGGGCAGGCGGGAAGGGACCAGCGGGCGCCGGTCGGAGCCGGGCGTTGGGGAGGCGGGAGTCGGATCCGGGTGACAGGGAGGCGGGAGCTGGATCTAGGCGACGGGGAGGCGGGAGCCGGAGCCGGCGCGACATGCGAGGGGTGGAGCCGAGGCACGGAGGTCGTCGAGGAGCGCCCGACCATGGAGCAGGCGGCCCACAGCAGTGCCGGTGCAGGCTGGGCAAGCGCCCCCGACCGTGGCACGGATGCAACGAGCCGACGGCCAGACCCTGCCGGAGGCACGAGAGGAGGTCCGTGGCCAGGCGGTAGACGGAGCCGGCGCGGCGCAAGGGCACGGGGCCGATGGCAGCGACGAGGTGAGGTGGGAGCTAGGGCGAGCCAGCATGGGGCGAGCCGACGTGGGGAGCAGCCGGCACCAGGCCGAGGGAGGTGAGCCGGTTGGGCCAGCTGGCCACCGGGCCGGAGGCATGGAGGCGCAGGCGGAGCTGGGGAGCCGGCGCGCTGGAGGTCGGAGTTGGCATAGGGGAGGATGGCGGAGCCGTCGCCACAAACCCACAAGCATGCATAGCCGGCTGGGCCGCGGGCGGGGGAGCTAGGGGGCGCGATGGGCACGCGCGGCAGGAAACGCAGCCACCGGAGGTAGGGAGGCCAGCCAGAGGGCGGCAGCCGGCATCGAGGCGCAGCTGGGGCAGCTAAAAGCACATTTGCTCCCTTGGTGGTTTTGGTAATTAATAACAACATATAAGTCATTGAACTAATGTATTCCACCAAGTATATTTCAGGAAATGTTCAATGATGGGATGGGCAAAAGGAGACTGTGGAGAAACCCCAAGATGCAAGGAAATAGGTTGGCCAAGCTTCAAGCAAGAGGACTCTACATTTCATATTTGTGAGAAATCACTTTGAGTGTATAGGAAAGCCAATATTATTAAAAGGGGGTAAGGTTTTGTTAGTGTACAATATGCTCAAACATGCACAAGTGATAGTCGCCAAAAACATCCACAAACTCTCCCACCAAAGTCTATTCTATACCTAACACTCAAAACCGGTGCAACCAAGTTTCCATACCGGTGCCACCGATTCCAGAACCTAGACAGACTCATGCCAAACCCTAGCCACTTCGGTGCAACCGATTCCATACCGGTGCCACCGAGTTTAGGTTGCCAACTTTTTGTTACGCAAATTCACATTTTCGGTCCCACTGAGAATGTTGGATCGGCGTCACCGAGATTGGAAATCTGACCGTTGGTCACCTTATCGGTGCAACCGAGTTTCCTATATCGGTCTCACCGAGATTCAAAAGTTTCCACCTTTTGGTCACTTCGGTACCACCGAGATTAACACATCGGTGTCACCGAATTGGTCATTTTGTGTGTAATGGTTGGATTTTTGGGGATGCCTATATATACCCCTTCACCACCACCTACTCGACAGAGAAGCACTCAGAACTATTCCATACCTATCCTATCAGTTTTTTTGAGAGAGAACCACCTACCCTTGTGTTGAGGTCAAGATCTTCCACTCCAATCATATGGATCTTGAAATCTATCCTCTCCAATTAGCTTTCCACCAATCCCATCTCTTCCACCATGCCAAATATATGAGAGAGTGATTGGGTGCTGAGGAGTCTATCATCTTGAAGCACAAGAGCAAGGAGTTCATCGTAATTACTGAGCCTATTACCTTTTGGAGGGTGGTGCCTCCTAGATTGGTTAGGTGTTGCTTGGGAGACTCCTACTTCGTGTTGTGGAGTGAACCAAGAAGTTTGTAAGGGCAAGGAGATCGCCTACTTCATGAAGATCTACCCATAGTGAGGCTAGTCCTTCATGGACGGAAGCCGTTATGGAATAATCAAGGTTGCTACTTCATGGACCCTTTTGGGTGGCGCCCTCCGTGGACTCTCACGACCGTTACCCTCCGTGGGTTGAAAACTCCATAAACGTGGATGTACAATAGCGCCACCTATCGGAACCACGGGAAAAATCATCATATCTACAACTGCGTTTGATCTTCCGACCCTATCCCTTCTATACATGCTTGTTGTTACTTTCTGCTGCTATATACTCTTAGGCTTGCATGTGTAGGGTGTACTTGACTTGACATGAAATGCTAAAAACTTTCAACCCTAAAACTTGGTATAGGCAAAACTTTCATTTGGTCAAGTAGTCTAATCACCCCCCTCTAGACATACTTTTGGTCCTACAAGTGGTATCAGAGCTTTGGTCACCTTTGCTTAGGTCTCACAACCTAGGAGAGTTTGGCATCTAGTGAGGGAATTTATCACCGTAGAGGTCCGTACTTCAATGGCACTAATTTTGCTAGTTGGAAGCACAAAATGAAAATGCATATTCTTGGTCATAACCCCTGTTTTTGGGCTGTTGTTCATGTTGGCTTGCAAGGTGAGTTCTTTGCGGATGGACGGGAACCGGATTGTGAAGCGACCGCAGATGAGTTGAAGATGTTGCAACTCAATGCTCAAGCATGCGACATTCTCTTCAACTGCTTATGCCCCGAAGAATTCAAAAAAATCAGCCGTCTTGAGAATGCAAAACAGATTTTGATACTTTGGTTGATATGCACGAGGGAACCGAGTCTGTGAGAGAATCGAAGTTATATGTTCTTCAAGGTCAGCTTGACAAGTTCAAGATGAAGGATGGTGAAGGAGTCACAGAGATGTACTCTAGGCTAGCTCTCATCAAAAATGAGATTGCCGGCTTAGGAAGCGAAGAAATGACCAACAAATTCATCATCGAGAAGATACTTAGAGCTTTGGATGAGAGATACGACACCGTGTGCATATTGATCCAAATGATGCCAAACTACAAAGATCTCAAGCCTACGGAAGTCATTGGAAGGATTGTTTCTCATGATATGACACTCAAAGGTAAAGAAGAGCTTCATCACAAGCCTAGCGGTGCTTTCAAAGCCACAAGTGATGCTCTCGCAACTTCAAGCAACAACCTTGTCACCAATGAAGAGATAAGCCTCATGGTCAAGACATTCAACAAGTTCTACAAGAATAGAGGCAAAGAAAGAAACTCCAACTCAAGATATGAAGAGAAGCGTTCGTCAAGTCGTGACCGCAATTGCTACAATTGTGGGAAGCCCGGACACTACTCAAATGAGTGCACGGCTCCCTACAAAAGAAGAGAAGAGTCACCTCAAAGACGAAGCTCAAGGAATGAGTCACCACAAAGAGAGAGAAGGAGTAGAGATGATCGTTATGAACGAAGACACTCGAGGAGAAGTAGAGATTTGGAGAAGAAGGACAAGTACACCAAGAGCTACACAAGAACAAAACATCAAGCTCATGTTGGTGAATGGGTTTCTGGCCTGACTCCGACAACAACTCTGAGAGAAGCTATCACTCCGACTCCGACTATAGTCAAGATGATGGCATTGCCGGAAATTATGTAGTGACTACCAACTCCTATGATCTATGTGATTCACCAAACAAAGGGAGTGGAAGTTGCTTCATGGCTAAAGGCCCCAAGGTATCACACCCCGAGTATCTTGATTTTTATAGTGATGAAGATGATTTGCTTTGTGATGATGACTTGCTTTGTGATAAAACTAGTGATGTTGATCAAAATGAACTTGATAATTCTCATTCTAGTCAAGATGAGTCATTTGATAATGATAAGATGAAAATATAACAACTAACTAAATAATTAAACACTCTTAAGTTAGCTCATGAATCTACTCTCGAAGATCATAGAGAGCTTGTGAGAACTCATGAGAAGCTACGCTTCGAGAAGCTCAACTTGGAGCAAGAGCATGAGTTTCTCAAAGCTATCAAAGACGATCTCCGGAAGAAGACTTCATATTATCTAGCCAAACGACTACTCGTGTCTACTTTCATGCCTCAAGTTAAAACTAAGCAATCTAGTAACAAAAGCAAGAAAGGTTCTTCATCTAGTAGCAACAATAAAAATGCTAAACCCAATGATGTTGCTTCTAGTAGTTCTATTGATTCCCCTAATGATGATTCTCTTAGCCAAGTTACACTTGAGCAAGAAAATGCTTTATTGAAAGGAATTATAGAAAAAGTTATCTACAAGAGTCTTGCCAGATGTAAGCAATTTTAGGAAATTATACGCAAGCACGAAGGATACCGGAAGAATCGTGGTGTTGGCTACTTCAACGCTAATGGAGTTGAGTGGGAAGAAGGTCAATATCCCAAGCCCAAGTTTGTTCCTCAAAAGGATAAGTATGAAAATACTCTTCCCAAGGGGACAAACACTCAAGATGACCTTCCACCACAAGACCACAAGCTCAAGGGAAAGAACAAGCTTCAAGAGGACATTGACTCATATGAAGATGAACCCCTAGATTTGGTGGAGTGGCTTCCCAAGGCTACTTCAAGCTCAACTACTACAAAGGCTACTTCAACACCAAGGATCCCCATCAACATGATGTGGGTCCCCAAGAAGAAGAACTAGTAAGTTCTTGAGGGGTGACTCCGCCAATGAAATTCACTCACATTCATTATTGGCAAGAACTTTTTGCACTCAACATCAACTCAATGCAATAGTTCAAGGAGTCACACATTCCCTCAAAGGTAAGAAAAGGGACAAGGTAATCAACAAATCAATGGATATCATAACATATGCTTTGCACTCTATGTCCATAGATATCCTTGTATTTGTCTCTTGTGTGTTGGGACTAACCCATGTAGGTGAGAGGAGTTAGTAAACAACAAGGATGCTTCCAACTCTTGGTGATCTTCATCAACATTGAGCATCCACAACTACCTCACCAACATGAAGTCTTCATCGACATAACCCAAGGTTAGTTTATCCCTCTTATGGGGGGATGTCACATTAAGGGGGAGCTTTACTCTAAGACTTGAGTCAAAGCATCTCTTAGTATGTGACAACATTAAATGCTTTATGAAAAAGTGGTAACCCCACTTGTGCTTAACGATGAGTATGACCTATGATCAAGTACTCTTACTTGGCTCCTAATTCAAATACGCATATATAGATGACTTCGTCATCGCCCAAGTGCTTGTTAGATGCTAGAGTGTTTGTGCATGTTTGTCATGATTTCTTTTTGACACCTTATTGTGTGAGCATGTTGGTCTGCATTTATTTTCTCATTCGAGGATATCCAATTTTTGCTATTTGGCTTTTGATTTATCTTTTGCCAATTGGATGGATAAGAATGCCTAGAACCACTCTTTATCTATCTATGCTTTCTCACCTCATATTCCATTCATGCTGCATCACAAAATTTGAACAAGTGCTTTTCGATCCCTTTGTGTGTGGAGCACTCGGAGTTCCGTATCGACAAGGACTGACCATTAAAACCTCCCAAGTGCATTTCGATGGAACCAACCCCACAATCTCGGTCTCACCGATTGCCTAGGGTTGATCTGGTTTTTCAATCTCGGTACTTCCGATTTCATATTATCGGTTACACCGTGTTTCCCTGTCAACTGACAATTGTGGAACTCGGTGACACCAAAAAAAACATAAAATTGGTATCACCGACAGTGGAGGGTATATATTCTATGGACCCCGACGCTTTGAAATTTCACCTTCAAATGTCGCGCCTCAGAACCCTAAGTTGTCGCCTCGAGACCCCTGGTCGTCGCCCTTGTCTTCCTGCGCTCCTCAGCCACTAGGAATCGCCACCGTCGAAGAAATCTGCTCCATCGTCGCCGTCATAGCGGATCCACACCAAGTTAGGGTATGGATTCGACCTCCCTTGCGCTCTTCCTTCTGATTCTTGCGCATTGGACTTAATTTTCTCTATAAGCCACTCTTTACACTTATTCCTATCCACAAGAAATCTCCATAGGATAGAGAACCATTGATTTCTAGGGTTTTGTCTTCCGCCTGATGCAACTTGGTAGAACCGAATCAAGAAAATCGATACCACTGATTTTTGTTTCTGTGTGCTGAGAACTGTCTCAGTGAAGCCGAGCACTCCTTTTCGGTTTCACCGAAAAGGGTGCCAAGTTTCTATTAAGAGGGATAGTCAGTCTCGGTGTCACCAAAATTTTTGCTTTGGTCTTATCGATTTGTTTCTAACAGAATGCAAAACTTTGAAAATCGTTATTCAAAATTTCAAAAACCTGCTGAAAATTTTGTGATGACTCATCTACTTCTGCTCATCTATATTCCATTCACAGGGTCGGGATGTCAGATGCAGAGGACAGTCAGAACATGCCAGAGCAAGGTGCAGACATGAGTTCAGGCACAAGCCGAGAGCCCAGTTCATTTTCAGATCCAAGCACTCCCAGTTCCCATGGTTTGCCCAAGGCTGCTACAAGGACCAGAAAGAAGCTGAATTCAGATGAGGAGGATTCAGACTTTGTCCCTGAGGATATTCTTGCTAAGAAGCAAGAGAAAGCTGCCAAGACGTCTGCTACTGAAGCCAATTCTTCCAGGAGAGTTGTCAGCAGAATCTATGCTCCTGCTTCAACCTTCAAGGCTTATGAGACTGCCAGAGCAACTGTTTCAGTTGAGGTCCCCAAGAGAGCTATGCCTAAGAAGGCAGGGGAGAAAAATTCCATAAAGAGGATTATTCATGTGACTGGCAGGCCTACTTCCATGTATGAAGATCCAGAGGAAGCAACTGGTGCTGCTACTGAGGAAGAGGAGGATGAGCCAGCTACAAAGGCTCCTCCCAAGAAGAACGCAAAGAAACTGATGTCTGATGCTATGCCGAAGACCAGCACATCCAAGAAGGCTGCTACTGAGAAGCCTAAGAGGACAACTAGGCAGATTCCAGCTTCTGAGAAGAACAAAGGAACTGCTTCCAGAGTTGAAGATGTAGATGACCTGACAACTTTGATGAAACTCAGACCACATCTTCCAGTTCACAATGCCAGCTACCCACTAGCTGAGGATATTAAGAAGAGGAAGGATTCTAGATTGAGAGCTTGGAGAGCTATAGATCCCTATGCCCAGAGGAAGAAGACAGCTGTGGACTACAGATACTATACCAGAGAGAAACATGATTTCTATGAGACTGTGCTCTTTGAAAAGAGTCTAGGTATGAGTGACATGCGGTATGTTGATTGGAAATTCATCAAGGACAATGAGGACTACTTTCCTAGTGTCCAGGACAATTTCCATAGCATAGGCTTGGATGAGTTGTTGGCAGAGAATTCACAGCTTGGAATGATGAGATGATCATGCAATTCTACTCCACTGCACACTTCTGCGGAGATGGTAGAATTGTATGGATGACTAAAGGTGCAAGGTATGAATCGACTGTTGAAGAATGGGCTGATATCTTAGGAGTTCCTGAAGCACAGGATGGTGACTTGGATGTATACTCAGAATCCAATGCGAGCCACAATGCTATGGCAAATATGTACAAGGAGATCCCTATTGCAAATGTGAAATCTCACAGGCTAGGATCAGTCTACTTTCTTCAGGCCGGCCTCCGCACGATGAACACCATTCCGAGGCATACGTTGACGCCCAAGTCAGGAGATGACAAGATGATCCGAGGCCACTCCATCAACATGTTGATCCACCTTGATAGACACACCAGGATCAGAGTCATGGATTTGATTGTTGAAAAAATCAAGAGGGTTGCTGCCGACCAGAAGCACTCCAACTGTTATGCACCCTACATCCAAATGCTTATAAACTCAAAACTGGAGAAGCACATCGTTGCTCTAGATCATCCACATTTGCCACTACAGCCAGATCTCGAGGACAATGTTGTGGTGATGGATGCTGATCGTCCCACTTCAGCTGCAGCTCAGGAAGAAGCAGAGGCAGTTAGATCCACTAGTTCTCAAGTCCCTAGATCCAGAAATGAGCAAATGGATCTCTTGATATCATCAGTTCAGGGCATGCAGAAGGACATTAAGGGGATTCTGGACAACCAGAACAGTCTTGTCAGGATCTTTGAAACCAGGATCAAGACCCTTACTGATAAGGTGGACAGGCTGACTAAGATACTCACTTCCTCACACCACTTCTTCAGATGACGATGATGATGAGGATGAATCACCTCTCAAGCCGGTCACTCAGTTCACCACTCAGGCCAGATCAGCTACTGTGCCAGCTCCATCAGCTCCTGCTCCATCAGCTCCAGTTCCTCTAGTGGCCACTCCAGCTCCATCCACGACATCTGTTGAGATCTTCGCCGCGCTGTTATCTCGAATCCTTCATCAACAGCCGGAGGAGATATGCCCAAGAACATTTAGATGTATGTCTTTGAACTTTTTGGTAACTTGTTGCCAAAGGGGGAGAAGTGTATATAGATCTTTAGGCTTCGAGCGAGAGAGTGTTTTGGTGTTTACTGCTCTTCAAAACATTTGGTTCTTTTGGTTTGACGTGAGATACTTTTGTGTTTATGTGTGATCATACGTTATTATGTGTGATGCAACTATTTCCTATCATCTTAATGCTTATGAGATGATCATTCACCTTTGCTTGATTGTGTTGTGCGTTGTTATTCATTCTAAATTATTCTCACACACCACCAAGTTGTATGTGATATGGTAGAAGTACCCCATATGCTTAATTGATTGTGCACTTGCATTCAAACACAAATTCAAAATAATGCACAAATTTAGGGGGAGCTCTTGCTTATCACAAATCTCTCAAAGCGACGATTATATTCATTGATTTTATCATATGTCGAAGCTTTGATCTATATGTTGTCATCAATTACCAAAAAGGGGGAGATTGAAAGCACATTTGCTCCCTTGGTGGTTTTGGTAATTAATAACAACATATAATTCATTGAACTAATTTTTTTCACCAAGTATATTTCAGGAAATGTTCAATGATGGAGTTGGCAAAAGGAGATTGTGGAGATACCCCAGGATGCAAGGATGGCCAAGCTTCAAGCAAGAGGACTCTAAATTTTATATTTGTGAGAAATCACTTTGAGTCCATTGGAAAGCCAATACTATTAAAAGGGGGTAAGGTTTTGTTGGTGAACAATATGCTCAAACATGCACAAGTGATAGTCGCCAAAAACATCCACAAACTCTCCCACCAAAGTCTGTTCTATACCTAACACTCAAAATCGGTGCAACCAACTTTCCCATACCGGTGCCACCGATTCCAGAACCTAGACAGACTCAAGCAACACCCTAGCCACTTCGGTGCAACCGATTGCAGAACCTAGACAGACTCAAGCAACACCCTAGCCACTTCGGTGCAACCGATTCCATACCGGTGTCACCTAGTTTAGGTTTCCAACTTTCTATTACGCAAATTCACATTTATGATCCCATCGAGAATGTTGGATCGGCATCACCGAGATTGGAAATCTGACCGTTGGTCACCTTATCGGTGCAACCGAGTTTCCTATATCGGTCTCACCGAGTTTCAAAAATTGCCACCTTTTGGTCACTTTTGTACCACTAGGATTAACACATCGGTGTCACCGAGTTGGTCATTTTGTGTGTAACGGTTGGATTTTTGGGAATGCCTATATATACCCCTTCACCACCACCTACTTGAGAGATAAGCACTCAGAACTATTCCATACCTGTCCTATCAGATTTTTTGAGAGAGAACCACCTACCCTTGTGTTGAGGTCAAGATCTTCCACTCCAATCATATGGATCTTGATTTCTAGCCTCTCCAAGTATCTTTCCACCAATCCCATCTCTTCCACCATGCCAAATTTATGAGAGAGTGATTGGGTGCTGAGGAGTCTATCATCTTGAAGCACAAGAGAAAGGAGTTCATCGCCATTACTGAGCCTATTACCTTTTGGAGGGTGGTCCCTCCTAGATTGGTTAGGTGTTGCTTGGGAGCCTCCTACTTCGTGTTGTGGAGTGAACCAAGAATTTTGTAAGGGCAAGGAGATCGCCTACTTTGTGAAGATCTACCCATAGTGAGGCTACTCCTTCGTGGATGGAAGCCATTATGGAATAGTCAAGGTTGCTACTTCGTGGACCCTTTTGGGTGGAGCCCTCTGTGGACTCTCGCGACCGTTACTCTCCGTGGGTTTAAGACTCCATAAACGTGGATGTACGATAGCGCCACCTATCGGAACCACGGGAAAATCATTGTGTCTACAACTGCGTTTGATCTTCCTACCCTATCCCTTCTATACATGCTTGTTGTTACTTTCCGTTGCTATATACTCTTAGACTTGCATGTGTAGGGTGTACTTGACTTGCAATGAAATGCTAAAAACTGTCAACCCTAAAACTTGGTATAGGCAAAACTTTTATTTGGTCAAGTAGTCTAATCACCCCCCCTCTAGACATACTTTCGGTCCTACAGCGGCAGAGCCGGCGCGCGCGGGGCCATTGCTGGCGGAGGACGGGCGACAAGAGAAGGTGGCGGGGTGCAGCCGTCGGCTGTGGAGGTCCCGGAGGTGGAGAATGGCACAACAGAGGAGCATGGGGGCGGCCGGGTCACGGGCGCGAGCCAGCCCGCGCAGGAAACGGCCAGGCACGGCAAGGGCAAGCCGGCCAGCGCAGGAGCTGGCCGCGGCAAGCATGCGGCCGGCTGCTCGGGGGGGGAGCCGACGAGGAGCGGCAGGCCGGCGTGTGCTAGGAGGCCGGGGCTCGCAGCCACATGGGCGGAGTGGCGCTAGGCGCGGTCCAGCAGCACGGGTAGAGCAGCATGTAGGTGCGCGGGGGCAAGGACTGCATGCTCGGAGCGGGGAGCAGGCGGCCTACGGAGCGGCGCAATGGCAATGCGCGCACATGCGGACGAAGCGGCATGGAGGGCCAACGCGACAGTGGAGGGAGCACAGATTCACGGGGCTAGAGAAGCACGGAGGTTAGTCGCTCGTGGGGACGAGGGTGGCTACGTGGGTGATAAGGTGAACGGAGGCGGACGGTGCCGAGGCCGACGGCGAGGACACGGCGCACCGCACAGTCGTCCTGAGGCATGCTGATGTCGAGCTCTCGAGAGCTATCGGAGGGACGCCAGCAGCACTGCGCCTGTTGGGGATATGACCCGCCGAAGAGGCCCCGGGTCATGGTATTGGCTCGTGAACTGGCCGAAAGGTGAGTCGTAATGTTAAGTGGCCCAGGAAGATAGGCGGCTTGCGGTGTGGGCCGTACGACAGCCCGGGCTCAGAAGACCTGGGCGTGCAAGCCGACTCACAGACGGCTTGGGCAAGAAGGTAGAGAGAGACTCGGTTAGCAATTGTAACAACCCGGATGTTCTGACCTCTTATATAAAGGCAGAACCGGGGTGACTTAGGGGGCAGGCAGTCGAGAACTAGGTCAAGCTTTTAGCCCCTTGTAATCGATACGCAAGTAATACAAGCACAAGCAGGACGTAGGCTGTTACCTCGATTTGAGGGGCTGAACCTGGGTAAACCCATGTCTTTCATCCCGATTAACCCCTTTGAGTCCACCTCGTCGGTGATGGCCTTGAACCAAAGTCCGTTCACCCGGACATCTGCCGTGATAAAACCACGACAATTGGTGCCCACCGTGGGGCTAGCGCTTGGTGGTGTTGAGTTCTCAAAGGGCTCTCTCCCAGGGCTCGAAGGATACGTGGTTGGAAGGATGAGCAAGAGTCACCGCGGCCGGCTCTACATCGACGACGCCGGCTGGGGGCTCAATGTTGGTTCTGCGGAGTATGGATTCCAGGTTCCGTTCGGCGGGATCCAGGTTTTCATCGGAAGGGTTGATGGATCTACACCCAGGCCGGACGTCTGCACCAACATCGTCGAGTGGGCTCGGCGTCTCCAATCTGCGTATGGTACATAGTCTGCCCGTGCCCGTCTGGATCAGAACCATGTTCTCGTGGGCTTCACTCAAGGCTTAGATCTGGAAGTGTCCGGGTCACAGGGAACTCTCGTTTGCTCGGAAGATGAGTCTTCCAGTGGGGAGACAGAATCAGTGTATCAGCTCAGCAATGGTGGCCTTGGGGGCTACTACGACTACTATTCTGAGGTAGAAGGCGTTGAGACTGATGCTATGAGACCCCCGGTTCACGGGGAGGTGTTCATGGCAGGATCAGCCTTAGCCGCCGGTAACACGACTGCGGGAGCCGCCGCAGCAGGCGACAGCCCGCTGCCGGCTCAGGTTCTAGTGGAATTGATGGACGAACTTACAGCTCTCATGGCCATAGAGGTAACCCCGGATAATCAAGCAGCCAGGAATCTAGAGGTGGCACGGATCAAGGGCCGGATGGTAGAGGAACGACAAAGGATGGACGAGCTGAAATCCCAGATGGAGGAAGAGGCGGAGCGTATCAAGGCGGACGCTTTCTGATTGGAACTAGAGCAAAGGTCAGCTGCCGCGGTGCACCGGAGGAGGAATCAATCCCGTCTACCAAAACGTTACGAAGCGAGGAACCTTTTTGACACCCCTGGTGCGGGGCGGGTTATGGGTGTGCCAGGGAGCCGCCCGATGGAGCGACCAGCGACTCATCCACCCCAGCATAACCAAATCTCTCCCAGGGCTTTCCAACACTGGTGGGTCATCATTCTAACCCGGCCGAGAACATGGTAGCAGCGGCCACCCGGCTTGAGATGATCCCCATCCCGGATGAGGCGCCCTTTGCAGAGGAGGTGCGGAACGCCATTGGATATTTACAGATAGCCATGGCCCAACAGGAGAAGTATACTCATAGCCGAAGCCGGGTTCACTCTACCCCCCTCCCCAGTCAAAGTTTTAGCCGGCATTATGAGTCGTCGGCGTGTTCCAGCAGTCACCCGCGCCGCGGACCACCGGAGGATAATAGGGCGGCTCAGGATGCGCAAGCCATCATGGGTCCGGCGGGAGACAGGCGAGAGGCGGAGGTAGCTACAGCCCGTCCAGAGCCGGCGCCCTCCGTGGCAATGGGAGTAGCTAGCACCAGAGCCGTAGGGGTGCCATGTTTAACTCCGGCTCTGAGGAGTGAACGGCTTCCCAAAGACTTTAAGGGGCCTCGAAAGGTTTCGAACTACACAGCTGATCTACCCTCGGAGGCGTGGGTTGAAAGTTACGAACTGGCCATGGAGATGCTGGATGTCAGTGAGGCGGTATGCGCAAAATACTTCATCATGATGCTTGAAGGTCCGGTCCGTACATGGCTAAAAGGTCTGCCACCCAACACGGTAAGCTCATGGGCGGAGCTGAGAGCGAAGTTTATTAAGAATTTTCAGGGGACCTGTAAGCAGCTTATGACTATTGTCAATCTAGATCACTGTGTTCAACAGGAGAATGAGTCGGCCCATCATTGGGTCCGGTGGGCGTCGGTCATTATTCACTCTTCAGAGTAGATCACAGCGGCTCAAGCGGTGCTTATCTTAGAGAAGAATTGTCATTTCGTTCCATTGAAGCAGAAGCTCGGCCGGCTCAAACGTACGTTTCAGGCTATGGGAGAGCTCATGACGACCTTGACGAAATATGCTGACTCAGATAATACAAAGGATCCAGGTTCAAATGATGAGAAGGCCAATCAAGCAAAGAAAAACAATCGAGGAAAGGGTTTTGCGAACAATGGGAATCATAATAAGCGGAAGAACGCTGATGGCGGATCCGAGCTGGTGGCGAATACCAACACAGGACAGAATTATCCCAAGGGGGTGGAAGATTTAGGCCAAGGAATAGGGGCCCCTTTAATTTAGAGGAGGCGCTTAGGAAGCCTTGTCCGGAGCACAGCACGCCCGACAAGCCGGCGTTACATGTGTGGGATGATTGCTTTATCATGCACAGGTTCAAAAACCAGCATTCCCAACCACGCAATAACCAGGACGGTGGCCCGCCCGACGGCTCAGGACATGGTGGGTCAGGAGCTGGATTCGGCGCTAGCGGTTCAGGAAGCGGGCATCCGGGTCAGAATAACCAAGGGGGGCACCAACAGGATCTAGGCAACAACGGCAATCACAACAGTCAGCAGCAGCGCAATCAGTCCGGGTTTCAGAGTAACTCGATGCAGCTCAGTTCCGGGCAGTATAATGTATTCACGACCGATCACAGTAAACGAGACGAGAAGTTGCGGAGGCGAGCGGTTAATACGGTTGCTCCGGCTCTCCCGCGATATTTTCCGTGGTCTGAATATGATATAATATGGAGCATGGAGGATTACCCGTCGTGGGTGGATGATCCGGGCCGACTGGCTCTAGTTGTGGCTCCTCAGGTGAATGGCTATATGGTGAATAAAGTGCTCATGGACGGAGGTAGTAGCATCAACATCCTTTACTATGACACCTTCCGGCGGATGAAGTTGCTTGACAAGGATCTCAAACCCTCCTCCACTATCTTTCATGGTGTGGTCCCAGGTAAATCAGCATACCCGGTAGGCCGGATATCTTTGGAAGTAGCTTTTGGTGATGAACATAATTATAGGGTGGAATCTTTGTGGTTCGAGGTGGTCAAAATCAAAAGTCCCTATAATGCGCTATTTGGGAGGCCGGCTTATGCTAAATTTATGGCTAGGCCTTGTTATGTTTATCTGCAACTTAAAATGCCCGGCTTAAATGGCACAATTACCGTTCACGGTAACTGGAAAACGGCTCTTGAGTGTGAAGAAGGAGATGCGGCTTATGCAGAGTCTAGTTGTGCTCAGGAGGTACTGAAATTTTACAAAGAGAATGTTGATCCGGAGGATATGACCCTGCTCAAGAAGCCTACGACAGAAGTTGAGCCACCACTCAAGTTTTCAGCGGATGATACCAAGGCAGTAGACTTCAATCCGGGTGATTTGTCTAAGCAGTTCATCATTGGGGCTCGCATGGATCCCAAATAGGAAAGCGCCCTCATCGAATTCATCCGTGAGAATTGGGACATATTTGCATGGAAGCCTTCTGACATGCCGGGTGTGCCGAGAGAGTTCGCTAAGCACAATCTTAATGTGGATCCAAAGTTTAAGCCGATCAAACAGTTTCTACGGCGGTTCAACAAAGAGAGACATAAAGCTATTGGGGAGGAAGTTGCTCGGCTGTTGGCCGTAGGTTTTATAGTGGAAGTTTTTCACCCGGAGTGGTTGGTTAACCCGGTGCTAGTGCTAAGAAAGAACGGCACGTGGCGCATGTGCATAGATTACACGGAACTTAACAAGGCTTGCCTGGCTGACCCTTTTGCGCTCCCTCGTATCGATCAAATTACTAATGCAACAGTCGGATGCAAAAGTTTATGCTTCCTGGACGCTTATTCAGGGTATCATCAGATCAAGATGGCAATAAAGGATCAGGAGATGACGGCATTTATTACGCCTTTTGGCGCGTTCTGCTATGTCTCCATGCCCTTCGGGCTCAAGAGTGCCCAGGCAACTTACCAACCTTGTGAGCAGAATTGCCTCCACAGTCAGATTGGCCGGAATATCCATGCTTATGTAGACAACATCATGGTTAAATCCAGAAAGAAGGAAACTCTGTTAGAGGATTTGAAAGAAACCTTTGACAATCTCCGGGTCTACAAGATGATGCTTAACCCGGCAAAGTGTGTCTTTGGTGTTCTAGCAGGAAAGATTTTGGGTTTCTTGGTCTCTGAGCAGGGCATTGAAGCTAACCCAGATAAGATTAAAGCCATCACTTCTCTGGGTGAGCCGACGTGTATTAATGACGTTCAATGCCTTGCAGGGCAGATTGCTGCGTTGAGCCGCTTCATAAGCCGGCTTGGAGAGAAAGCTATTCCTTTATACCAGATGATGAAGAAAACAGACAAGTTTAAATGGAGCGCAGCAGCGGCTGAAGCAATTGAAGCTCTTAAAAAGCAGTTGACTGAGCCACCAGTGTTAGCCGCTCCGGTTGAGAAAGAGCCTTTGCTCCTGTATGTAGCGGCTAACAACAGAGCGATTAGCGTAGCAATTGTGGTTGAGCGCAAGGAGGCAGGGAAGGAGTACCCTGTGCAAAGGCCGGCTTATTACATCAGTGAAGTTTTGGCAGAGTCTAAACAGAGGTATGCGCATTGGTAGAAGTTAGTATACGGAGTTTTTATGGCCAATCGCAAGTTAAAGCATTACTTTTTGGGGCACCACATAACAGTGGTCAGTTCTGCCCTGTTGGGGGATATCATTCAAAATAGAGAGGCTACAGGGAGGATTGCCAAGTGGGCCTTAGAGCTGAGTCCTTTTGATGTCAAGTATGTTCCTCGTACAACAATTAAGTCTCAAGCTTTGGTGGATTTGATAAATGATTGGACTGAATGTCAAGCCCCTAAAGAGAAGCCGGATAACACGTATTAGACTATACACTTTGATGGATCCAAGCAGCTAGAAGGGTCTGGGGCAGGAGTTGTTCTCACTTCCCCCAAGGGTGACAAGTTTTGTTATGTGCTCCAGTTAATGTTCCCTTGTACTAATAATGCAGCTAAGTATGAAGCACTGCTCCACGGTCTCAGAGTTGCTAAAGAGATGAACTTAAGCCGGGTCAGGTGTTTAGGCGATTCAGATCTGGTGGCCCACCAAGTTTCAGGCACTTGGGATTCAAAGGATCCACGGATGGCGGCTTACCGACAGGCGGTGGATATCATTGCTGGTCACTTCAAGGGGTACCAGGTGGATCACATTGATCGTCGCAGGAATGAGGCGACTGAATCCTTGTCACGGATAGGTTCACAACGAAAGCCGATACCACCTAATGTTTTTCTAGATGTATTCTATCATCCGACTGTCAAGATACCTTCTGAGGAGGATCTAGCTATTCCTGACCCGGAGGTAGAACTGGTGGCGACTCTGCATGTTACCCTAGATTGGACTATTCCTTATTTGGCATATCTAACACGCGGCAAGTTACCTCAAGAGGAGGATCTGGCCAGGAGGATCACTCGCCATTCTAAGTCTATGACGGTTATCAATGGTGAGTTACATAAGTGTAGTGTGACGGGTGTCTTTCAGCGCTGCATCTCACCAGAGGAGGGCTGGCAAATATTATGTGAAATTCATGCTTGCGATTGTGGGCATCATGTCGGGTCAAAGTCTTTGGTGGCTAAAGCCTTTCGACATGGGTTTTTCTGGCTGACGGCTCACCAGGATGCAGAGGACCTAGTTCGCAAGTGTGACGGCTGTCAGAAATTTGGCCAGCGCGATCACGTTCCGGCTCAAGAATTGAGGATGATACCAATCACTTGGCCGTTTGCGGTCTGGGCACTTGATATGGTAGGACCTTTCAAGTGATCTAAGTATAAGAAGACGCACCTTCTGGTGGCGGTTGATAAATTTACTAAGTGGGTAGAGGCAGAGCCTGTCAGTAAATGCGACGCAGCTACGGCGGTTCAATTTGTTAAGAAGCTCATTTATCGCTTTGGTTACCCACACAGTATTATTACAGACAATGGGACAAATTTATCCCAAGGAGCTATGAAAACGTTCTGTGAGAAAGAGCATATACGGCTTGATGTTTCAGCCGTGGCACATCGACAGTCTAATGGTCAGGCAGAGCGAGCCAATCAGGAAATTTTGAGAGGTGTCAAGCCACGGCTCATGGTTCCTTTGAAACGGACACCCGGATGTTGGGTTGAGGAGTTTCCCTCCGTCTTATGGAGCATCAGAACTACACCTAACACATCTACAGGTTTTACACCTTTCTTCATGGTGTACGGTGCTGAGGCGGTTCTACCCAGTGACATCCGGCACGACTCACCAAGGGTGGCGGCTTATGTTGAGACGGACAATGAGGTAGCCTGCCAGGATGCGTTGGACGCCTTGGATGAAGCACGAGAGTTAGCAGCAGCCAGATCGGCAATTTATCAACAAGACCAGCAACGCTATCATAGCCGCAGGGTAAAGACCCGGACGTTTCAGGAAGGTGACCGGGTGCTCCGGTTGATTCAAGACCAATCTGGAATGCATAAGTTATCTCCACCATGGGAGGGACCTTTTGTGGTCAGCAGGAACCTTAACAACGAATCATATTACCTCATGGATGTCAGAGATGAGTCAGAAACCGCAGGACAAGAGACATTGCGACCCTGGAATGTCGCACATCTGCGACCGTACTTTACCTAACAGGGGTTGAAAGCCGCTATCATTGTATATATCATGAGCACATAAGTAAAATCTAGCATCCTTACACAAGACTGAGGCCTCTGCTCTTATGTATACCTTTGTACGGTCAAGATAAAATCTTCCGGCTCAAAAAATTTGAGTGGAAGAGGGTCGTTCGCTGCTAAAACGGCTGATCTATCTTTCGGCTTTACGCCTTATTAAATCCTGTTGCAAAGAGGCTTCTTGCCTTTGGGTATAGCTGACTTATCTTTTGCACAGCCGGCTATCTCTAAACTGTTGCAAGGAGGCTTCTTGCCTCCGGGTATAGCTTACTTCTCCCTTGCACAGTTGGCTTTATGCCTAGTTTGGTTACATTAAGAGCTGATTGTTAACGGAGGCTTCTTACCTTTTGGTATAGCTTACAGTGCCCTAACACAACAACGTGTATACCAAATTCCAGTTGCTTATCAACTGCGGCCATCGAAGGGGGCTTCTTACCGACGGGTATCGCTTATCTCACCCTAATGGCCGGCTTTATGCCACTTCCGGTTACTTATTAACCGCGGTTGTCGAAGGGGGCTTCTTACCGACGGGTTCGCTTATCTCACCCTAACAACCGGCGTTACGCCAAAATTCAGTTGCTTATCAACTGTCGCTGTTGAAAGAGGCTTCTTACCTTCAGGTATAGCTTACTTCTCCTTTCAAACAGCCGGCTTTATGCCGTCTCAGGCTAATTATTGGCCGCGGTTGTCGATGGAGGCTTCTTGCCTTGAGGTATAGCTTACATCTGCCATTGACAACTGATGTTCACTATACTCTTACCAGTCAATCTTGCCTAGACCCTGAGCCGGTTCAAGAAATTGACGGCCAATCTCGCCTAGAGACCCTGCGCCGGTTCAAATAATTGACGGCCAATCTCGACAGAGACCCTGAACTGGTATGAGTTTAAACTGTTCGAATCCATGCAAAAGAGCCGTCATATGAGTTTTTGAGGAAGGAAAGATCATCGTCGCATATGGTATCATGCGGGCTTGTCAAAGCTGAGCAATTGTAAGTCCCGGGTTGCCGCAGGCGAAACTACCCGGCACTTGGGGGCTACACAGCCGAACCCTCCTCAAAGGTTCTGGTTCATCAATAGCCGCAGTTGTCGATAGAGGCTTCTTACCATCAGGTGTAGCATACATTATCCTAAAGACAACCAACTCTTTAATAACTCCGTCTGATGAAAGCCGCAGCCATGTGGCTTCGGTCAACAAACTTGAAAGTTTCAAAGAGATTATCCGGCTGTAATATTCTGTAGAAAGGAATGGCATCTTAAATGACAGGCCCCTCATTAGAAAATTTCAAAGGTAGAGTCGGCAACACATCAAAACGCAGAAAGGTGCAAATATATATGGCCACCAGGTGGCAGATTCATGGTTACTCTATTACAAAAATACTCTCAGAAAGTGCAAAAGTATTGTCAGCCACCCACGGCGGGTCATTACGTAAATCTATGCTCAGAAAGGCTAAGAGATTACAATTCAGTTGTTGGCGGCTCATCCTGCTCCGGGTCTTCTGCTTGCTTTATCTGAAGATTGCCCAAGTCCCAGTTACAGTCAGCCAGAGCAGCAAATGACCCCTCAAGGAACGGAGACGCGTCAAGCTCACAAGGAAAGAGATCCTTACTTAGGGCGGGTGTCAGATCATTCCACTCGTAGAGCGGCCCGCGGATTCTCTTCTCTTCTGCGTCATAAGCCGCCTGATAGGTCTTCAAATCAACTTCATCCGCCAAAATAGAGGCCAAGTAGGATGACTCTTTGACACACCGGGTATAATCTTCCTCGGTGAAATCTGAGCCGTCATCTCTTTTAGACGGATAGCCATCCATCATTTCAGCCGGCGTTAGCTCAGGAGCAAAGGCAAGATCCCGGCTCAAACCGGCGACGGCTCCTTGGCAAAAGGAGGACTTCTTGAGCTCTTCAATCTGCTTCGGTATTGTTGAGAAGAGTTCCAAGACCCCTTTCAGAGCAGTGGGGATCTTCTCCTTGTACTGCACGCTCTTAATTCTGAAGATGGCGCCACAGTATAGCTTCTCTGCAAAAGTGTAAATGGCCTTCAATGGCAGAAGGCTATCAGAGGCCAACTGCCAGCTCCTGGGACCTGGATGAGTCGGATAAAAATAATGAGCCGCCAGTTTTCTTACTAGCAATCCTAAAAAGGACAAAGTGAACAAGGAAGCTTACCAAATAGGGCGGCTGACATATTCGTAATATGCTATTTCAGGCCTTGAAGTTCATCCGCCACGGCTGTAAGCCGTTGTTCAGCATAGTCCGCCCGTTTGGTTAAGGCGGCCTTGTCAGATTCGGACGTCTCTTTTAAAGAGGTGAGCTCAGCGGTAACACTGGCCAGTTCTTCTGCGAGAAGCCGGCATTTTTCATCCGCGATGCTTCGAGCTTCTTGCTGAGCTGCCAAGTTGACCTTCAGATCCGTCAGCTGAGACCCAGTTTCCTTCAAAGCTTCCTATAAAACATCAAAATACAGGATAAGCCGCCAAAATGCAAGACGGGTGTTAAAAGAAAATACAAGTCTCAAACAGATTGCAAGCAATATATTTAACACTTGGGGGCTAATGTCTATTTAATCTTGCAAGTATGTAGTTCCGGTTCATTTCCTTCAAAGTTGATACGGAACTTGGGGCTATATAATGGTTCTTCAATATGCTAATAATGGAAGCACCGACTCAACTTTATCAAGATTGAGCCGGCCCTTGGGGGCTACGATTGGCAGTTCACTTTACTTACAGTGCAAAGTTAAAGGAATGACAATCTCTGCAAGAGGTTGTAGAAAGACCCGGCTCAACGATGATATGTTAAGACGGATCTTGGGGGCTAAGAAAGAATATAGTAAAGAAGGAAAAGTACCTCATATTTTGTCTTCATGGAAGAGATCAGCTGAAGTTCAAAGTCCCGGCTGGTGGTAACCCGGTTTACATACCCAGCGTGTAGCTCTTCAACGGTCATCTTCTCGCATGAGGAATCGAAGTTCAGTTTCCTTGAAGCTTCAGTCGGCTCCGTATGTTTGGTCAACACATGAGCCGGAGGCGTTTGATGATCAAACCCGGTGATAACAACATCCGGGGTGTCAGGCGTGTTGGCAGGAGTTGCCGGCTTAGAAGGAGCCCTCGGAGGACTCTCCATGATGACATCATCTGTGGCCGGTTCAGCGGAGGCAGCCGGCGGGTTTTCCTCCGGTTGAGTTTCTTCCGGCTGCTTGGGCTCCGGTTCTTCAATAACT
Source organism: Hordeum marinum (assembly GCA_022496015.1). NCBI lineage: Eukaryota > Viridiplantae > Streptophyta > Magnoliopsida > Poales > Poaceae > Hordeum > Hordeum marinum. The sequence continues at coordinate 414,265,927 of CM039677.1, read as the reverse complement.
GGGATGGAGGGGGGCTTGTTGGCCTTGCGACGTTTAGCTTGAGCAATATAAAAAAAGAGAAGAAAAAATAATTAGTAGTTGAAGATATTATTAATCATTGTAACAACCGACCATCAAGATGCTTACAGTGGATTAATCTTAGGCGGTGGTATGATTGACTCCGAAGAGTCGCCGGAGGAAGGAGTTTTCTGCAAAGGTAAAACAGAAAGGTGAAGAGAGTATCAAGTTGACAAAGAGAAAGATAAAGGAAAATAAGGGGTTCAAACCTCGGCAGGGCGTTTCTTGGCAGCCGGCGAATTTGGCAACCTGGACATGAGCTCGGTAGAGCCGGTGCTTCGAGTTTTTCGACACTCGATTTGCTGTTGCTTTTTTAAGAAGAAATCGGGAGCCAGATAAGCAAGAGGGTGAGAAAGAGGAACTTTTTTGATAACCCGCCGCGGCTTTCGGGGGATGAAATATTCTGAGCCAGAGGAAAAGTAATTTAGCTCGGGAGCATTAGCACGGCTGGTCTCCACTTCATCCTGTGAGTAAGATAAGTGTTAAAATAAGGAGGTAAAAGATCAAGCAAGAGAGTTGAAACTTTACCTCTGAGCTGGATGATGGTGGTGGGTCAAACAAATTATCTTGCGGGACATGTTTTTTGCCCTTCTTAGTTGGGACCTTCTTCCTGGATTTTTTCAGAGGGGTAACATATTCCCTCTTCCAGAAATCTGAGTCGGCCTATAAGGATGACCCGGAGAGTGAATATCAAACTAGAAAAATGCAAACAACATCTGAGAGACGGAAGGGAAGAGATTAAACTTACGTTGGGAGCCGGATTGATGGCACTGAAAGGCGCCTGGCCAATTTCGCTGCATGACCCCGAAGCTTCATGGACAAGACTTCGGATGGCGAGAGTAATGTCGGACTCTGTCAATGAAGATCGGCTGAAGCATAACAAGCTGTCATACTGGCCTTTATATTCGCACATGAGCCGACTTCTATGGCTCAAAGGCATAATTCGCCATGAAATCCAGCAGCGGATCAGGTCCAGCCTGATTAAACCGTTGGCCATGAGAGCCTTGATTTTGGCATGAGCCGGCTCATATCTGGCGCATTCTAAAGCAGGTAGCCGGCCAGGAAGTTCTAACGTTGTTGTGAGCTGGGAAGGGCGATAACCCGACAAAGGACGCTCATTTTTAGGAGAGGTGTCCTTGTAGTAGAACCAGGTCCTGTTCCAGTCCTTGGGGTGAGTCAGCATCTGTGTGGCTGGGAAGATGATATCCCTACGCCGTTGCATGGATATGCCTCCAAGTTCTAAGCTCGGGCCGGATTTCACTTCAGTTTGCCGGTTAGCATAAAAGAATTCCCGAAAGAGTCCCACCGACGGCTTGATTTGAAGGTAAGCTTCGCAGAGCACTTGGAAATTGCATATGTTTGAGATGGAATTGGCGGCCAAGTCTTGCGGGTGAAGCTTATAACAGTGAAGGACGTCTCGAAAGAATTTGGAGCCGGGAGGCACGAACCCTCGTTCAATATGTTCAGAGAACACCACCACTTCACCTTCTTGAGGTTTGGGTCGCGTCTCATCACCTGGAACCCGCCAGCTAATGGCTTCCTTAGGAGGAAGAGTACCCGTGTGAATAAAATCCGACAAAAACTCCTCTGTAATACATGACCCAACCCAGTTGCATGAGTTGGACGCACGAGACATGTTGGTGGCTTAAGTGTTGTGCAAGATAAAAGGCGCGATGAGTCGGAGCACAAGCAAATATTTTTGACGACTTAAAAGTTTAAGGGTTCTACGGATAAGACTGAAGACCCGGCTGGTACAAGCCGGAGGAGTTGGCGATTCAACAGGGAAAAGGAAGATCAAAAAAAATCGTCTAAGTACTAAAAACAGATTCCGCAAGATGTCACTATATCTACGGATCTACAAAAGCAGAGAAATGAATTTTTTTAACCTAGCGATGAACAGCGGAGGAAAAAGAAAACGGACTGGGACCATCGAAGCCCGTGCATTATGCGCGGCCGGCCCGCATGCGGTGATGGAGCAAAAGCGCATCCTAAAGACGTCAGCAGCGTCGTAATGCGCTGGCGACAACAGAATTGGAACCTAAACGACGGCGACGGAGCACCGGAGAAAACCCTACTACGGCGGCGACCATCTAGGGAGCAGGAAAACTTATCGGAGACGGCGTGGCAGAGGCGGATGGATCTCTGGTACGTTCAGGGTGATGCAGCGGCCAAGGTCGGGGATGGTGTACAGACGGCGTCGGCGCAGAGCTCGAAGGCGCTGGGGCGGCGAGAGGAAGAAGGCAAAGAAGCAGAGGCACGGGCAGGAGAATAGAAAGCCCAACACGCACGGGTCATATTTAAAAGGGGGTTAAGGAAGGCGCGAAAATCCAGGCGATGCCACCGTTCGATCGAGGCGGACGCCTCAATTCTTGGGATGACAGTTAAGTGAAAGATTTGGTGACACGTCAGCAAATCTCATGACGTCACGCTGGTTCATTTCCGGGCGGCTCGCCAAAAATGGAAGAGAAGGATGAAGTGAGCAAGCTCAGTTCAACCTGGGGCCTAATGTTGGGTATTGGCTCGTGAACCGGCCCAAAGGTGAGTTGTAATGTTAAGTGGCTCAGGAAGATAAGCGGCTTACGGTGTGGGTCGTATGACAGCCCGAGCTGAGAAGACCCGGGCGTGCAAGCCGACTCACAGACGGCTTGGGAAAGAAGGTAGAGAGAGACTCGGTTAGCAATTGTAACAACCCGGATGTTCTGACCTCTTATATAAAGGCAGACCCGGGGTGACTTAGGGGGCAGGCAATCGAGAACTAGGTCAAGCTTTTAGCCCCTTGTAATCGATACGCAAGTAATACAAGCACAAGTAGGACGTAGGTTGTTACCTCGATTTGAGGGGCCGAACGTGGGTAAACCCGTGTCTTTTGTCCTGATTAACCCCTTTGAGTCCACCTCGTCGGTGATGGACTCGAACCAAAGTACGTTCACCCGGACATCTGCCGTGATAAAACCACGACAACGCCGGTGATGACGAAGACGGCGAGGCCGACGATGAGGACGCGCCGCTCCGCGCGGCCGCCTCGGGGGCGAGTTGATGTCGAGCCCTCTAGCACGGCCAGAGAGATGGCGGTGACATCACGGTAGATATGACGAAGATGTTCCTGCCCAGACAGCGGTTCCAGCAGCAGCTTGCCCCATGGTGGGTGGCAACTGTCATCATTTTCTCACGGGGGGTCACGCGAGACGGCAGATGTCATGGGGTGGCTTATCGAGTTGAGGGCAAGACTGCCATGGATGATCCAGGCAGGTATGCAAATAACACGGAGTGATTTACCCAGGTTTGGGCCTCTCCGGAGAGATAATACGCCTACTCCTACATATCTGTATATCGGTGGAATATCTGGTACATGGTTGCTCCTGGAGCTGTATGGGAGATGAGATCCATGAGGCTTCTTGCCTCGTGTGTGTGTGAGCACCTGAGAGTGGAAGTCCAACCCCCATATGTGGTGGGCATGAGGCATTTATATAGGCATGAGTGGGTAGCTTGGGATGTAAGCTACAGTGGGTAGCTTACATCCCAAGCAGCTTGAGGTGTAAGCTACCATGGGTAGCTTATATGTCAAGCCATATGTAGCTTGGGTACTAAGCTATGTCTGTCCCCTGGTGCACTTTATACGTCTGTGTCTAGGGGACATGTTACACTATAGATAGTACTGTGCGACACCCATGCAATGCGCTACTGCTCGCCACTAGTGCACTGCCACGGGATGTGTCCGTCTGGTCCACGTGTGTCTGATGGGACGTCGTAGTTGGCTCCGGGCTATCGGCTGGCGGGCGTAGCCGACTGGTCAGAGCAGCCGACCATGGGCGAGAGTCGGAGCAACCGGCCCAGGCGGGCTGGCACCCCATCTGACTCGCCGTCTTTGGGGTACCCGGGGGTCATCCCCCCGACAAGATCAATATTCTCTCAAGTCCTATATGCCACCAATACGACTCATACACCGAACGTTTGCTTCTATCTTGTAACGGGAAATGAAACCGCATTGTGGGTATAAAGAGGATAACTTTGGATGAAATTGGATAACAATATGAAAATAGTTGCTTCACTAAATAGAGTTAGAATATATCACAATATGTTACAAATAACGAGTGTGGTATAATGATGGTATGGTGTGTTGAATCATCCTAGGCAATTGATGACAAGATCGGTAATCATTTTTGCAATTTTATATGAGGGAGAGGCATGAACTAACATACTTTCCGTACTTGGATTATATGAACTTATGATTGTGTCTCTAGCAAGCATCCGCAACTACTAGAAATCATTAAGGTAAAACCAACCATAACATTAAACATCAAGCCCCCTTTACTCCCATACGTAAACAACCCCCTTACTCAGGTGTAAGCTACTACCACTCTAGCACTATAACCGAATCATGAACATATTGCAACACCCTCCAGCATGGATCCTTCATGTGTGCGCCTCATGGAAGGCAGCTTAGGACAACACCAAAATAAAACATACACTCAAACCAATCAAGATCATCAATCAACCCAAAGGACAACATAGATCTACTCAAACATCATAGGATGGTAACACATCATTGAATAATAATATGTGGCATGAAACAGCATGCTCGAGTAGGGGATTACAACGGAGTGCGGGAGAGTGGACCATTGAAAAGAGACGAGGAAGGTGATAAAGACGGTGATGTTGATGAAGACGATCACCGCGGCGATGGCTCCCCCGGCGGCACTCCGGCGCCGCCGGAAGAGAGGGGAAGAGAGTCACCCCCCTTAGGCTTCCTCCTCCGTGGCCTATCCCCATGTTGGGAGAGGTTCTCCCTTTGGTCCTTGGCCGCCATGGCTCCCGGAGGGGCGAGAGCCCCTCCAAGATTGAATCTCTCTCTCTCTCTCTCTCTCTCTCTCTCTTTGTTTCTCTCATGTTTTTGTTTATGTTTTCTGGCCCTTCACCGTTTACTAAATAACCGGAGATCCGTAAATCCAATAGGGATGAGATTTTGAGGGGATTTTTATCGGAAAAATAGATTTCATGCAACAAAAGACGGGCCTCAACCGACTTAAGGGCTGGCCACAAGCCATCAGAGTGTGCCCCGCCCCCAGGTCGCGCCCTGTTGGCTTGTGGGGCTCTCGAGCATCATCTTGTGTTCATTCTTTCCTCCCAAAATTCACATATATTCAAAAAAAATCTCTGTAATTTTTTATCACGTTTGGAATTCGTTTGATCTGGATATTTTGCGAAACAAAAACACACACAAAACAGGAACTGCCACTAGGCATTGGATAAGTAACTTAGTCCCAAAATAATATAAAATGTTGCCAAAAGTATGCGAAAGTTGAAAAATATTGGCATGAGTACTTCGTAAATTATCGATGCGTTGGAGACTTATTAGGGGATAATCATATGATTCAACTATGTTAGCATTGTTGGGAGATTGCACTAGTGAAAGTATGAACCGTAGGCCTTGTTTCCAAGCATTTATACAATGTTTTGCTCGTTGTTTTGCACTTGTTACCTTGATGTTTTTTATATTTTCAGATTACAAAAACCTATATCTACCATCCATATTGCACTTGTATCATCATCTGTCCGCCGAACTAGTGCACCTATACAATTTGCCATTGTATTGGGTGTGTTGGGGACACAAGAGATTTCTTGTATTTGATTGCAGGGTTGTTTGGAGAGACCATCTTGATCCTACACCTCCCACGGATTGATAAACCTTGGGTCATCCACTTGAGGGAAAATTGCTACTGTCCTACAAAACTCTACGCTTGGAGGCCCAACACGAGTCTACAAAAATAAACTTGCATAGTAGACATCACAGTTTTCAAGCAAACCCTAAGGAATCTCATAATAAATAATTTCAGTAGGTTCAGTAGATCGAGCAAAAACTTCATCATCATCAGTTAGAGGCAAAGATGCCACGAACAAGCCAATCAAAGGGTGATCATTCATAGTGATAATTGACGAGCAACAATAAATTTCAGCACTTATAGAAAATGTTTCCTTACTAATTCCACTCACTAGAGGCACTTCACTCCCCGGCAATGGTGCCAGAAAAGAGTCTTTATGACCCACATGTATAGGGGATCAATTGTAGTCCCTTTGATAAGTAAGAGTGTTGAACCCAACGAGGAGCAGAAGGAAATGACAAGCGGTTTTCAACAAGGTATTCTCTGGAAGCGCTGTAAGTGACAATAGTAGATAGTTTTGTAGCAAGATAATTCGTGACAACTAACAAGTGGAAATAGTAACAAAGGTGTAGCAAGGTAGCACAATCCTTTTTATAGCAAAGGACGTGCCTAGAAGTACTCTTATATTAAGCAAGCGCTCCTGAGGACACATGGGAATTTATGTCTAGTCATGTTCATCATGCTTAATTGATTCGCATTCGCTACTTTAATAATATGATATGTGGGTGGACCGGTGCTAAGGTGTTGTTCTTACTTGAACTAACAACCTACTTATGATTACCCCCTCTCGCAAGCATCTGCAACTACGAAAGAAGAATTAAGATAAATCTAATCGTAGCATGAAACGTGTGGATCCAAATAAGCCCATTATGAAGCAACACATAAACTGGGGTTTAAGCTTCTATCACTCTAGCAACCCATCATCTACTTGTTACTACACAAGTACTTCCCTTAGGCCCATAGCATGGTGAAGTGTCATGTAGTCGACTTTCACATGACACCACTAAGAGAAGTAACAACATACATATCATCAAAATATCAAACGAATACCAACTTCCCAAGATTACTTATAAAAAGACTTCTCCCATGTCCTCAGGAACAATAATAACTACTCACACTTCATCAACATGTTCAAGATCAGAGGTGTAATATAATAATTAAGGATCAGAACATAATATCTTCCACCAAGTAATCCAACAAGCATCAACTACGTGATGTAATCAGCACAACTAGTAACCCACAAGTACTAATCCGAGGTTTTAGAACAAAGATTGAATACAATAGATGAACTAGGTTTGGAGATGAGATGGTGCTGGTGAAGATGTTGATGAAGATTGGTCCTCCGACGAAGGAGGAAGCGTTGGTGATGACGATGGCTTTAATCTTCCCCTCCCGAAGAGGAATTCCCCCGGCAGAATCTTACTGTCAGAGGGCAAATCGGCCTTCTGCCCAGGTTTCCTCCTCAAGACGGTGGAACTTCTTCCCAAAAGATTGATTATAATTTTTTCTAGGGTAAAACACGCAATATAGGAGAAGAGGGAGGTCGGGAGGCCTGTAGGGGCCACACAAGCCATCAGGGCGCGACCAGGGTGGTCGCGTCCTGTAGGCATGTGGCCAGCAGGTGTCCCCCCTTTGGTATATTTTTGGCCCAGTAATTCTTAAAAATTCCATAAAAATTCTCCGTGAAGTTTCAGGTCATTTTGGAGTCTGGTGATTTTTCTGCAATTTTCTCAATTTTCCGGTCGAGAATTCCAGTTTCTAGATATTTCCCTCTTTGTGATGTACCTTGCATATTCTGAGAGAAAGGGCATAAGAATTGTATGATAATAGGGAATAACAGACAAGAATAACATAAATATCAATAAAAACTCATGATGCAAAATGGAGGCATCATGGCCGCATGGTGCGAGCCACCCTATAGCATTATCGGCACGCGCCAATGATGACGACCAATCGGCGAGCCCCCAGCTCGATGTGACCCTGCAGCCGGCGGGCCCTACGGGAGACGAGTTTGCTCAGCCCGTGGGCCGCACAAACTACTAGAGAGGCTTCTAGCCGGGGCCCACCCCCATTATATCCATGTATTTTAAGCTAGGGGGTTGGACTATAAAAGCCCCTGGTAGTCCCCCATGCAGAGGGGTTCAGATTCCTTAGGTTCTCCCCTCATAGCTACACACACAGGAGAAGCAAGAGGGGATAGCCAGACACTTCTTCTTCCTCCGGAGCACAGCTCAAGGAGCAACATTGTATTGTTCGCTCCCCACATACTAGTTTAGGCGGGATTAGGGGTATAACCTGCCATGGAGGGCCCCGATCATGGGTACATCGTATGTCTCACATCACGTGTCCCCAATCCTGCTTTCGGAGCCCATCGACGCACCTTGGCCCCAACCACCTTCGATTAGCCACCATATGGCCTCTGTCATGAAAAAACCACGACAATACTTCTTCAATAGGTGGTAAATTGTTCACATGCTCAGATTTAATACCTTTTTCTTGCATAGTTCTCTCTTCTTCTTGCATATCTTCTAGACTGACGAATAGAATACCTCTCTTCTTTTGAATAGGTTCTGCGGTGGTTCGGGAAGTGCCCAATCATTAGCATTCTTCAAAATATTATCCAATAGTTCTTCAGCCTGCCCAATAGTTCCTTCCCTGAAAGCAGAACCATCACAACTATCTAGGTAGTCCCTAGAAACATCGGTTAGCCCCTAGAAATATAGAGGATATCAAGTATTTCATTTTTCTCCAGTATCTTTCTAGGGACTACCTAGGGGAGGCTAACCGATGTTTCCGGGGACTCAAGTAGTCCCTAGAAACCAGCACAACTTGCAATACTTGATATCCTTCTCTCGTATTTCATTTTTCTTAAGAGGATGATCATGCAAATATCTAAGTAACTAGAGAAGCCTCCCCCTAGCTTGCACAAAGTTAAATATTTCCTATAAAGCAGCTTGTTTCTTGTGAGTAGGAAAATAGTTTTCAGTAAAGTAATAGACCATATCCTAGGGGCTACACACACAACCAAGAGCAAGAGATAGGAATCAATTCTTAGCATCACCGTTTGGTGAAAAAGGAAAAATCTTAAGAATATAAAAGTCATGAATATTTTCCTCATGAGCAAACCATGTGGAAATATCATGCAATTTGGTAACATGTGCCACAACAGTTTTAGTTTCATAACCATGGAAAGGATCAGATTCTACTATAGTGATTAACTCGGGATCAACAAAGAATTCATGATCCTTATCAATAACACAAATAGGAGAAGTAGCAAATTTAGGATCATGTTTTGTTTTCTTCATCATTGATTTTTCTTTTAGTTTGCATTGCAGTTTCTTCAAATCGTCTCTATCATTACAAGTAAGCACGTCTCTAACTATCTTCCCATCCATGACATAACCTTCAGGTACATCAGGCATATCATATCTATTAGGAGGTCTAAGCATAGTAGGTGAATCAAATTGTTCATCAATTTCAGCATTCTCAACTTCTCTAGCTTTAGCAATATGAGCATCAAGTAATTCATTCAGGGGCACATATTTAGTATTATTGACCAAGTAGTAGCATCATCATTAATATCATCCATAGAGGAAGCAGTAGCAGATTCAATAACATGTGGAGGTGTCATAAGCTGATTGAAAACAGTGGGTGAATCAAAAGCAGAGCTAGATGGCAGTTCCTTACCTCCCCTCGTCTTAGAGGGTATGATCTTGGTTCTTGTATCTTTCATATTCTTCATAGTGACAACAAGATACCCTTGGTGAACACAACAAATAGAGTTATGCTCATCGGCAAAGACACCAGAAAATAGTCTTGACCCACAAGTATATGGGATCATAACAGTCTTTGAGGGAAGTATTTTACCAAAATTTGTAGATTCAACACAAGAGGAGATAACGAATATTTATCGGTCATAGAAGTTGAATTGTCAATTCAAAGACACCAGGTTACCCTCTTCGCACAAAGATTTAGTAGCACAACAACATAGTAGCAATGATAGTAATAGTAACAACAACAGTTTTGTAGTGATGATGACAGCAATAGCAACAATAGTAACTTAGCAAGATTAAGTATGTAGAAGCGTAGGCCATGGATCCGTAATGTATAATGATTTTTATGACATCAATCATCTAATAGTTACATACTAGAGCGACATAGAAATAGCTCCAATTCATCAATATAATGTAGACATGTATTCAGTATATAGTCGAACTAGCTCCAGTTCATCAATATAATGTAGGCATGTATTCCGTATATAGTCATACGTGCTTCCAATAAGAACTTGCATGACATCTTTTGTCCTACCCTCCCGTGTTAGCAGGGTTCATAAGGAAATCTAAGGGATATTATGGCCTTCTTTAAATAGAAAACCGGAACAAAGCATTAACATATGGTGAATACATGAACTCCTCAAACTACGACAACCACCAGAAAGAATCCCAATTATTTTCACTTTGAAGTATGTGGATCATCACACATAATAGGTGCATAAAACTTGCAAGATAGGATCCAAAACACTCTCATATTTATGAAAACATAATAGGTTCAGATCTAAAATCATGGCACTCGGGCCCTAGTGACAAGCATTAAGCATAGAAAAGTCATAGCAACATAAATCTTAGAACATAGTGGATACTAGGAATCAAGCGCTATCAAAATAACTCAGATACATCATCACTCTCATCAAATCCCATCACTGTCTAGCAAGCCTACAAAGGAATTACCCACTTCCATGGTGAGCATTATGAAATTGTTGATGGAGAAAGTTGGTGATGATGACGGTGGTGAATCCCCCTCTTTGGAGCCCCAAACGAACTCCAGATCAGCCCTCCCGAGGAACAACAGGAGGTGGCGGCGGATCCTGTTGGAAATATTCCCTAGAGGCAATAATAAATTAGTTATTATCATATTTACTTGTTCATGATAATCGTTTATTATCCATGCTAGAATTTTATTGATCAAAAACTCAGATACATGTGTGGATACATAGACAACACCATGTCCCTAGTATGCCTCTAATAGACTAGCTCATTAATCAAAGATGGTCAAGGTTTCCTGGCCATGGACATGAGATGTCATTTTATAATGGGATCACATAATTAGGAGAATGATGTGATGGACAAGACCCAAACTATAAACATAGCATATGATCGTGTTAGTTTATTGCTATAGTTTTCTACATGTCAAGTATTGATACGTCTCCAACGTATCTATAATTTTTTATTGTTCCATGCTATTATATTATCTGTTTGGATATTTTATATGCATTAATATGCTATTTTATATTATTTTTGGGACTAACCTATTAATCTAGAGCCTAGTGCCAGTTTTTGTTTTTCCTTGTTTTTGAGAATTGTAGATAAGGAATATTAAACGGAGTCCAAACGGAATAAAACCTTCGGAAGGAATTTTTCTAGAATGAAAGTAAACTAGGAGACTTGAGAACCAAGGAATAGGAGCCACCATGGGGCCACAAGCCCTAGGGCCACGCCTAGGGGTGTAGGGCGCGCCGGGCAGGCTTGTGGGCCCACGACAACTCCCCTAACCGTAATCTTTGGCCTATAAATTCGCAAATATTCCATCATTATCAGAACAAGCCACGAAAACACTTTTCCGCCGCTATAAGCCTCCATTCTCGAGAGATCCAATCTTGGAGCCTTTTCCGGTAATCTGTCGAAGGGGGATTCGATCACGGAGGGCATCTACATCAACTCCATTGCCCCTCCGATGATGCGTGAGTATTTCACCATAGACCTTCGGGTCCATAGCTAGTAGCTAGATGGCTCCTTATTTATCTTTGCTCTTCAATACCATGTTCTTCATGATCTTCATGGAGATCTATCCGATGTAATACTCTTTTGCGGTGTGTTTGCCGAGATCCGATGAATTGTGGGTTATGTTCAGATTATCCATGAATATTATTTGAGTCTTTCCTGAATTCTTACATGCATGATTTCATATTTTTGCAAGTCTCTTCAAGTTATTGGTTTGGTTTAAATTGGTAATTCTTGCAATGGGAGAAGTGCTTAGTTTTGGGTTCAATCTTGCTGTGTCCTCACCCAGTGACAAAGTAGGGGTAGCGCGGCATGTATTGTATTGTTGCCATCAAGGGTAAAAATATGGGGGTTTCATCATATTTCTTGAGTTTATCCCTCTACATCATGGCATCTTACCTAATGTGTTACTCTGTTCTTCATGAACTTAATACTCTAGATGCAGGCAGGAGTCGGTCGATGTGTGGAGTAATAGTAGTAGATGCAGAATCGTTTCAGTCTACTTGACACAAACGTGATGCCTATATGCATAATCATTGTCTTGTATATCTTCATAATTCTTCACTTTTCTATCAATTGCTTGACAGTAATTTGTTCATCCACCGTAATACTTGCCACCATGAGAGAAGCCATCTAGTGAAACCTATGGCCTCCGGGTCTATTTTCCATATCATACTTTCAGATCTAAAACCAAAAATACCAAAAATACTTGCTGCATTATTTTTACTTTTACTTTTACTTGCCGTTCAAGCATCCTATTATATCTATCTCCATTAGATCTCACCCTTGCAAGTAACCGTGAAGGGATTGACAACCCCTTTATAGCGTTGGGTGCAAGAGTTTGATTCTTTGTGTAGGTACATCTATTGGGGACTCACTTGTATCTCCTACTGTATTGATACCTTGGTTCTCAAAAACTGAGGGAAATACTTATCTACTTTGTTGCATCAAATCGTTCCTCTTCACGGGAAACCAACGCATGCTCAAGAAGTAGCAAGACGGATTTCTAGCGCCGTTCCAGGCAGATGCATAGCAAGTCAAAGATACCAAGTACCCATCAATAACTCATCTCTTGCATTTACATTATTTTCCATTTGCCTCTCTTTTTCCTCTCCCCCACTTCTAAAACGATTTTCGAAAAATACCAAAAAGATTTGCCTTTTTCTCGCCGGATCTCTTGTTTGCTATGTTTGTTTGTGTTGCCATGTGCCTTCTATTTGTTTGCATATTCGCTTGCTAAAAATCTATTGATATGGATACTCATCCACTTGCCAATCCTTTCAAAAGACCAAATTATGATGAACCAACTGCTAGTGAGTTGAGTGCACTTGATTATCTCTACGAATCTTTGTTTGAAAATCATGAATCTGAAATTTTTGATGAAGTATTGAAAGAAGAAATTTATAAGGAGATTCAGGATAGTTCCTTGAATAAAAATCATGATTGCTATGTTGTTAGTATGAATTCTCTGAATATCCATGATGCTAATGATATGCAAAACCACAAGCTTGGGGATGCTATGCTTGATGAAGATGACTTTTTTTGTTCCCCAAGTTTTGGTGATGACACGTATGCTATAATTGATCATGAAAAAAATGCTTTGTGTGATAGTTATATTGTGAAATTCCTTCATGATGCTACTGAAAATTACTATGAGATAGGAACATATGCTTGTACATATTTCAATAATATCAAGTTTCCTCTCTACGTGTTCAAGGTTTTAAAGTTATGCTTGTTTTGCCTTCCTATGCTAGTTAATTCTTGTTCCCATAAATTGTTTTCTCACAAAATCCCTATGCATAGGAAGTGGGTTATACTTAAACATGTTTTTAATGCTATTCACGATGCTCTTTTGCATATCTAAACTACTACTTTTTGTGTGAGCATCACTGAAATCGTTATGCCTAGCTAGGGGCCTTAAACAATAGCGCTTGTTGGGAGGCAACCGAATTTTATTTTGCTTTCTATTTTTGTTTCCATTTTGGTGTGTTTTTCACATTATTACTTCTGTATTAATTGTGCTTTGGTGTTTTAATTAGTATTTGAGCCAAGTAAAACCTTTGGGGCGATCTATGGTAGTTGTTGATTTGATCTTGCTAGAAAACAGAAACTTTTGCGCTCAGTCCAAGAATTTTCTAATTTTTTCAGAGCATAGAATTGATATGAAATTTTTACACAATATTGATACACAAATTGCCAATAATTTTTTTCTTTTAAAAATTGTAAAGTTCCACAAGTATTCGAAGTTTACATATTTCTACAGACTATTCTGTTTTTGACAGATTCTTTTTTCTTTGTGTTGTTTGCTTATTTTGATGTATCTATGGGTCGTATTGGGGGGTATGAGTCAGGGAAAAATTACAATACAATAGGTATTACACAAATACAACTAAATAAGGAGTTTACAACAGGACCTAAAGTGGTGATTTATCTTTTTATTCTAACGCATCTCATGAGTTTTCTGTTGAATTTTGTGTTGTGAAGTTTTCAAGTTTTGGGTGAAGATTTGGTGGACTATAGAATAAAGAGTGGCAAGAGCCTAAGCTTGGGTACGATGAAGTCACCCCAAGTAATATTCAAGGATACCAAAAAACCTAAGCTTGGGTATGCCCCGGAAGGCATCCCCTCTTTCGTCTTCAATCCATCGGTAAATTTACTTGAGGCTATATTTTTATTCAGCACATGATATGTGTTTTGCTTGGAGCGTATTGTATGATATAAGCCTTTGCTTTTTAGTTTGCCACAATCATCCTTGCTGCACACATACTTTGAGAGAGACATGCTAAATCGTGAATTTATTATAATACTCTATGTGCTTCACTTATATCTGTTGAGCTAGCCAATGTTGCTCTAGGGCTTCACTTATATCTTTTTAGAGCTTGGTGGTGTTATATTTCATAGAAATTATTGAACTCTCGTACCTCACTTATATTATTTTGAGAGTTCCTTAAAACAGCTTGGTAATTTGTTTAGGTTATGAATTTAGTCCTAATATAATGGTCATCAAAGAGGGATATAATAAAAACTTTCATATTAAGTGCATTGAATACTATGAGAAGTTTGATTCCTTGCATGTAGTTTTGAGATAATAGAGATGGTAATATGAGAGTCATTCTAGTGAGAAGTTGTGAATTGGAAGATGTACTTGTGTTAAAGTTTGTGATTCCGGTAGCATGCACGTATGGTGAACCGTTATGTGACGAAGTAGGAGCATGATTTGTTTAATGATTGTCAACCTTTGTGTGAGGGTCGGGAGCGCGCAATGGTTAAATCCTACCAACCTCTCCCCTAAGAGCATGCGTATAATGCTTTGTTTGATAACTAATGGACTTTTTCAATAAGTATGTGAGTTCTTTATGACCAATGTTGAGTCCATGGATTATACGCACTCTCACCCTTCCATCTTTGCTAGCCTGTCTAGTACCGTGCAACTTTTGCCGGTACCAAACCTTCCTTCCTCAAAACAGCCACCATATATTACTCAAAACAGCCACCATACCTACCTATTATGGCATTTCCATAGACATTCCTAGATATATTTCCATGCAACTTCCACCATGTAGTTTTTGTATGACTTGCATCATCACTTCATATTGCATATAGAGTCATATTTTGTCATAGGAATCGAGTTGCAATTTCTTTTTCTTTGAGTTATAAGTAAATAAAAGTGTGATTATTTTTCATTAATAGAGCATTGTCCCATGAGAGAAAAGGATGATGGAGGCTATGACTCCCTCACAAGTTGGGATGAGTATTCAGACTTTACAAAAAATAAAAGAGGCCAGCGAAGCCCAAACAAAAAAAGGCCAAAGAAGCCCACCAAAAAAAGAAAAAAAAAGAAAAAAAGAAAAAAATGAGAGAAAGAGAGAAGGGACAATTGCTACTACCTTTTCCACACTTGTCACATTCATTAACAAGTGGATATTCATTATGCACGACCGCTTAGTTTTCTCTTTGAGATTTCATACACTTATAGCTGTAAGTGCATTTGTTGCATGGTAAACCTACTCACTCACATTGATATCTATTGACGGGCATCTCCATAGCCCGTTGATATGCCTAGTTGATGTGAGACTATCTTCTCCTTTTTTTCCTTGCACCTCCTCCATATTCAATTCCACCTATAATGCTATATCCATGGCTCACGCTCATGTATTGCATGAGAGTTGAAAAGGTTTGAGAACACCAAAAGTGTGAAACAATTGCTTGACTTGTTCACCGGGGCTGTGCATGATTTAGATACTTTGTGTGGGGAAGATGGAGCATACCCAGACCATACGATTTTGTAGGGATAACTTTCTAAGGCCATGTTATTTCGAAAGGACACAACTACCTTGTTGGTGTGCCTGAAGTACTACTGTTTTTATGTCAATATTAGACTATTGTTTTGAATCTTGTCTATCTGAATATGCATGCAACACTAAAGAACATTACATGGATAAATATGTTAGGTAGCATTCCACATAAAAAATTCTGTTTTTTTATGATTTACCAACTCGAGGACGAGCATGAATTAGGCTTGGGGATGCTGATACGAGCAGGAATTAAGCTTGGGGATGCTATTGATGTATATCAAAGAGAGCCATGAAAACACACTCTGCCGCAAGAAGCGCCCGTTCTCGAGAGATCCAATCAAGGAGCCTTTTCCGGTAATCTGCGGGAGGGGGATTCGATCATGGAGGGCATCTACATCAACTACATTGCCCCTCTGATGATGCGTGAGTAGTTCACCACAGACCTTCAGGTCCATAGCGAGTAGGTAGATGGCTTCTTCTCTCTCTTTTCTCTTCAATACCATGTTCTTCATGATCTTCATGGAGATCTATCCGATTTAATACTCTTTTGCAGTGTGTTTGTCGAGATCCGATGAATTGTGGGTTTATGTTCAGATTATCCATGAATATTATTTGAGTCTTTCCTGAATTCTTATATGCATGATTTCATATCTTTGTAAGTCTCTTCGAGTTATTTGTTTGGTTTGGCCAACTAGATTGGTAATTCTTGCAATGGGAGAAGTGCTTAGTTTTGGGTTCAATTTTGCGGTGCCCTCACCCAGTGACAAAGTAGGGGTAGCAAGGCACGTATTGTATTGTTTCCATCAAGGGTAAAAAGATGGGGTTTTCATCATATTGCTTGAGTTTATCCCTCTACATCATGTCATCTTACATAATGCATTACTCTGTTCTTCATGAACTTAATACTCGAGATGCAGGCAGGAGTCGGTCAATGTGTGGAGTAATAGTAGTAGATGCAGAATCATTTCGGTCTAGTTGGCACGGATGTGATGCCTATATGCATAATCATTTCCTTGTATATCTTCATAATTATTCACTTTTCTATCAATTGCTAGACAGTAATTTGTTCACCCACCGTAATACTTGCCATCATGAGAGAAGCCATCTAGTGAAACCTATGGCCCCCGGATCTATTTTCCATGTTATACTTTTAGATCTAAAACCAAAAATACCAAAAATAATTGATGCATTATTTTTACTTTTAGTTTTACTTTCCGTTCAAGCATCCTATTATATCTATCTCTATTAGATCTCACCCTTGCAAGTAACCGTGAATGGATTGACAACCCCTTTATAGCGTTGGGTGCAAGAGTTTGATTCTTTGTGTAGGTACATCTATTGGGGAATCCCTTGTATCTCCTACTGGATTGATACCTTGGTTCTCAAAAACTGAGGGAAATACTATCTACTTTGCTGCATCAAACCATTCCTCTTCACGAGAAACCAACGCATGCTCGAGAAGTAGCAAGTATTTGTTCCTATGACCATGAGATCATGCAACTCACTAACACCGGAGGAGTACCTTGTGTGTATCAAACATCGCAACGTAACTGGGTGATGATAAAGGTGCTCTATAGGTATCTCCGAGGGTGTCTATTAGGTTGGCATGGACCAAGAGTGGGATTTGTTACTCTATGTGACAGAGAGGTATCTCAGGGCCCACTCGGTAATACAACATCACTATAAGCCTTGCAAGCAATGTGACCAAAGATTTAGCCATGAGATTTTGTATTACGGAACAAGTAAAGAGACTTGTCGATAATGAGATTGAACTAGGTATAGAGATACCGACAATCGAATCTCGTGCAAGGTATATACCGAAGAACAAAGGGAACAACACACGGGATTAACTGAATCCTTGACATAGAGGTTCGATCGATAAATATCTTTTTAGAATATGTAGGAACCAATATGGGCATCCAATCCCCGATGTTGGTTATTGACCATAGAGGTGTCTCGGTCATGTCTACATAGTTCTCGAACCCACATGGTCTGCACACTTAAGGTTCACTGATGTTTCGATATAGCTAAGTTATGTATGTTGGTGACCGAAGGTTGCTCGGAGTCCCGGATGAGATCCCAGACGTCACGAGGAGCTCCGGAATGGTCCGGAGGCAAAGATTTATATATAGTAAATCCCGGTTTTGCCACCGGAAAAGTTTTGGGTATTTCCGGTAGTGTACACGGAGTGCTGGAGGGCCATCGGGAGGGGCCACACATGACGGGAGGCCACATGGGCGTGAGGGGTGTTGCACCAGCCCTTAGTGGGCTTGGCAAACCAGCCCTATAAGGCCCATGCGGCTAGGAAAGAGTGGAAAGGAAAACCCCCCAAAAGGGGAAGGAAAATCCAAATAAGGAAGGAGTCCTAATAGGATTCCACCTCCCTTGTGGGAAGTGGATTCCTCCCTTGTTTGGTTCGGCCGAACCTGCTTGGAGTAGGGGCCAAGTCTGCCTCATCTCCCCTTCCTCCTATATATATTGAGAGATTTTGAGGGCAGCCCCTAACCCTAATCTCCATGGGCTGCCCTCTCTCTCCCTCTACATCTCTTTGCCTCTAGATCTGTTCGGTATAGCTTAGCGAAGCTCTGCTGGATCAGCTCCACCACCACCACCACCACGCCGTTGTGCTGCCGGAGAACTCATCTACCTCTCCACCCTCGCTTGATGGATCAAGAAGGTGGATATCGTCTTTGAGCTGTACGTATGCTGAACACGGAGGTGCCGTCCGTTAAGCGCTAGATCGGAAGGACTCATGATGAGATCACGGGACGGATTGTGATTTGGATCGTGAAGATGTTCGACTACATCAACTTTGTTTCTTAATGCTTCTGGCTTAGCGATCTAAAAGGGTATGTAGATCCACTCTCCCTCTCGTAGATGCTCATCACCATGGATAGATCTTGTTTGTGCGTAGGATTTTTTTTGTTTCTCATGCAACGTTCCCCAACATTGGTATCAGAGCTAGGTCTATGTGTAGATGAGATCTCGAGTAGAACACAATGGAGTTTGTGGGCGTTGATGCCTAGATTGCTTCCTCCCTTGGTCGTGTTTTGATTCAGAACTATTGTGGGATGAAGCGTCCTGGACAAACCTTACTCGTATGCTTACGAGAGACCGGTTCCATCGACTGGCATGTGACTTTGTTGCATAAAGATGGGTGGCGGGTGTCTATCTCTCCTACTTTAGTTGGATCGGATTCGACAAAGGCGGTCCTTCAGAAGGTTGAAAAGTAATTTGTGTATCGTTGTTGTGGTTTTGTGTTGTTTAGAATCATTCTTGCTAGATACCCGTAGCAGCCACGTAAAACATGCAACAACAATTTGACGACGTCTAACTTGTTTTGTAGTGTATGTTGTGATATGATATGGCATATTACATGATGAGATATATGTGATGTATGAGATTATCATGTTTTGTAAAGAATATCACGACTTTCATGTCGATGAGTACGACAACCGATAGGAGCCATAGGGTTGTCTTTAATTATTGTATGACATGTGTGTCAATCATTAAGTGCTATGTAATGCTTTAGTTTATCGCTAAGAGGTAGTACTAGTAGTAGAAGTGTGGTGGGCGCGACAAACCCGATGGTAACACATTGATAGAGATCAATATGATGGAGATCATGGTGTCATGGCGGTGACGATGGAGATCATGCCGGTGCTTTCAAGATGGAGATCAAAAGCACAAGTTGATGGCCATATCATGTCACTTATGATTTGCATGTGATGTTAATCCTTTTATGCACCTTGTTTTGCTTAGGATGATGGTAGGATTATAAGGTGATCCCTCACTTAAATTTCAAGATTCCGGTCTATTGCAACAAAATTTATTGCTACATCTATCTTTCGTTGCAATAAAATGACGTATTACCACAAACTTCCAATTGGTGGTAATAAGCCCTACATATTGCCACATGTTTGTTTCACCTCGCTAGGTACTCCTTTTGTTGCAATACATGTCGTGTATTGCCACAAGCTATGTGACCGTTGTAATATGGTAGCACTATTGCAATAGTTCTGTGTCATTGCGGGAATCAGTCATCTTCATACGATAGAGACTAGGTATTGCAACAAAGTAAATCCTTGTGGTCATATTCTGGCATGTATTGCAACGATTTCAGCGTGATGCGCTAGGCACAGATATTGTTGCAAAAAAATCGCTTCGTACTGCAACAAAACACGTATTGTTGTGATAGAACAATATTTTGCCTCGCCTTCATTGTGTTGAAATAACTATTATATATTGCCACAAATTGTGCAATCATGGTAATATGTAGAACATATTGCAACAATCCCCTAGTGATGCAAAAAAGGAGCAATAGAACATCTATGAATTTTTCTTTTAGTTATAGACATATAATTTATATTCAGGTTTATAAATATTAAGTGATGATTTTTGCAAGTTTTACGAAGGAATTAAGTTATTTATTAATTGCACCAATTTTAATTAACCAAAACAATAAACAAAGTTTATAAATGGAGAGAACACATTTTTCTGATAGAAATACCAATTTTATTTTTTGTATAGGAATACATATTTTATTTTGGAACTAGGGTGTTTTCTCCCAAAACCAGGGGCTTGTGGGATAGAAATAAAAAACAAGGGCTTGCGAGGATTCAAACTCATGCCCTCTAGGGTGTAGAGGCAGGTTCATACCACTTGGGTGTGCATGTGTTGGTGACAGTATAATGGCCTGGAAATAGACAGCGTGTACCCGCGAGGTTAACCGCACTTGAAGCAAAACTTCAGGGTTGCAGCCTGATGGTGACAATGAAAAATGATCAGCGACGACCACGAACTGGTGCCACTCCATCCGCGTGAGTGGGATGACGAGGTGCAAGCATTCCGAGGCTACATTTAAATATCTCCTGGACATTACCTTTGCTCAAGACAAAAGACTCCCAGACTCTTAGCAAGATATATAACACATCTTTCAACATGACAACACACAAGTTTTAGCAGCCATACTTGTATAGATTGTTCACACAAAAGACGATAAGTTCACGGAAAAGTAATGAAAATAGCAACAACACTAAAAGACCACATGTCGAGCAACAGCGTGTACATTGCATCACTATCAAAATAGCAACAATACTAAAAGAAAAACATCCATGATATTACACATCCGCAACTACTCTTCTCTTCTCTTCTCTCCTCTTCTCTTCTCTTCATCACTAAACTGTTAGCGCTGAGCACTAGCTTATGTTCCCATTCGCCACAATAGATGACACTATGCATGTGTGCCTTGCTTGAACCTATTTCACATCAGATTAAACTTCGAGAGAGGGACTACTCATAGGTAACCATAAAAAAGTTCGGGATTTATATTCATGGCTTAAACATGTGAAAAGCACCTTACCAAGATATTAAAGCCTACACAAAGAACCCGTGGTCATCAGCCAATTCTTCTTGTCCCAAAGGAGAAACATGACCATCATTTATGTAAGCATCATCATCATCCGTATCATCATGAGATTCTAATGGAACATCTTCAAACTCAACAGGTTTTATATTTTGTATGACTGAAACATCAATGTTGGATTCTCCATCATCATTTCTACTCCAACTAGTGATCTCTTTAGGTACTGTAATCTGTGGCACTGTAATTTTTGCATCTACGGCATCCAGTACATCTGCCTCACCACCTTCATCGTTATCAATAGCTTCATCAAGGCCTACACCATTTGAACAGAAGGGCAAACACATTGCGTGGATTCATTTGAATAACAGCTGCCCAATCAGGGTTCTTCACATTTCAATTGTTCAAAGAACACCTTGGCTGTTGCATTTGGCTACTGGTTCCTTCCATCATCGCTGGAATCATACACATGAATTTCTCATGTACGTTCATCATGATCTACATTACTTTCCATGCATGTGCCCCTGATGAGAGTATTGAGCATGTCACACATCACAGAACCATCATCTACAACGTCTTCATTATTAGAATCTTCAGACGTGATGCCCTCACCAGGTTGTTCACCATGGTAAATCGAGTGAGTGTAGCTCGGATCCATCCCATGGTACAACAAGTGAGTATGAACATCCTTTTTATTTCTTTGAGCACTATTCAGACATCTCCTACATGGACATGGTACAACTGAGTTTGGATGAGCACCTCAAAAGCAAAATTCAAGAAATTCTTCATGTCAGTTTGCCACCCAACAAAATCTCTTTCCTTATCCATCCAGCTCTTATCTCGTGTCATTTTGCCTTATCTCCGTAAAGTCTGTCCTGTTAAAGAAACATAGCAGATGCATTAGTACGTGCATTACTACAATTTCAATTTACATAGTAAGCACCAAATGAATAACATATTAATAAGTACTAAGTAGTTCAATTTCAATTTACAAGCAATCAATGAAAAATCTTCAGATTTGTTAAAAAATAGAGGGATATAATACCTTGTTAGATGGCTAGATGTGGAATTATGGATGGATGTAGATGGCCGAATGTCCGGAGGCCACACTCAAACCACCAGAGGGTGTTTCTGCCCTGTGGAGGCTGGAGAAGTGCCGGACAGACTGGCAGTCTGTCGACTGCCGCTTCATGGAGCTGTGAAGGATGGAGGAGAGGACCGGAGGGTGAGAGCAGGGGAGGAAGAGGGCCAGCTAGAGGGGAGGAGATCGAGCAGCGGTGGAGAGGCTCGAGATGGCTGGGCCAGTCGCCGGAGCTGATTCCAGGGGAGGCAGGAGAGGGCCGACCGCCTTCGGTAGTCAGCTAGGTCGACTGAATCGGTAGGGGGAAGGGGAACAATTGAATCGTTTGGGAGCGGTTGACCCTGACTACTCGCACGTCTAACCAGACGCCACGGTGGTCATGTCTAGTCTCGTGCGTGGATGCCGTGGAATGTTTGGGCTACTTCCGTCCAGCAAAAACATATGTTACATATATGGTGCCAAAACAATTTTAGCCTCCCGCTAAACGCTCCTGAATTAGTGTTTTTGTTCCCTCCAAAAAAATCCCTATAATTAACCTTGAGTATTAAACCGCGTCTTTCCTGGTGATTGGATCTGAGCTATCCTCCCCGACGGCGTCAACACAGGGAACCATGTCGGTGTCAACACAGCGAACGGCGTCTCAGGTAGTTATTTCCCTGATCTCCTCCTAGCATAGTCCAGCGAGTGCATGCGCCCCATCCCTCCGCCATCCCCATCCTCCTCCCCACTATGCCTACCATTGATTCCAGCAACGATTCCATCAACAGTTTACGAATGGCTCCCATCCCCCGTGATCCCCATCCTCCTCCCCACTCCCCTTAAATCCATCCCGCAACTACGGCCAGAGAGCCCTTGCATCCTCGGCCATATCTGGATTCCTCTGCTGGCCACTAGTTGTGTGTGTTGTGGTGTGCGCCGCCACATGCAGTACGCTCCCTCGCCTCGCCACTCCATGTCTCCGTGTCCTTGGCCATGCTGCCGGCGACAACGATGCGGTTTGGCATCGGCGCCGGTGTAATTTATGTGTTCTCCCCTGGATCGTGAGCGCACTGTCGGCCTTCCCAAGTCAGGGTTGCTCGACGCATCCCTGAACCTCCATAGCAACCACTTTAGGTTATCAGTCTATTTGTTTTTGTTTCTTGGTATCATACTGCACCGCTATAGAACTGAGAAGAAGCAGAGCAGGTTCATTTGTGCTGAACCTCCATAGCCAGCCTTGTAAATAGTATGGTTTGTGTGGTATTTTTTCTGCTAAAAAAATTTGTATGATACTTTCCAATTTCAAGTGTGTCAATTAAGCATGTCTATTGGTAAGACTTCTTGGGTGATAATATTTGTGGCCAGATTGTTTACATAGGCCAAAATTAGTTTATGATAAGGAAAATAAACTGACTGAATTTTCTGTATGAATGAAACTGAGAGTTAAGTTGTATTTCATTGTACTATTTCATAGCTTTACATGAAAATATATTCAACAGAATAGTGGATTCAAGGTCATGCAAAATATTATCGCAAGCTAGCATCTAGTATCAAACGAAGACCATCATAGATATTTTCCAGATCATTTTTATGCCTACTTTAAGTATTGTGTTTCTTTCGATATTTTTTCAAATTATGGTTGTAAGGCATATTTCTCCTTAAGTGGTTTTGGTGATTGATGACAATGCCTTTCTGGACTAATCGTGTGCATTGAGTATTTCAGATATCTCATGTCTAGGCACGATACGATTCGGTACCCCTCAGAGCTTATCGAAGATGGTTGTTCTCTACATTTCCTTTCGGTGGATTTGAGTCCTAGGAAAGCCATACTATTAAGAGGGGGTCCGCTTTAGAAAGGTTTGGGTGGAATCAACACGTACACATCTATTTTATTGCACCACCTTTCTTTGCTTCAATGGAGCTCCAGCTCATTTTGTTTTCTGTGCAAAGTGAAGCCTGCGGGGGTGCTTGTTTTCAGTGGCCAGCGGTAGTACCGCTCAAGGGAGCAGTAGTACCGCAGGAGCCAGCAGTAGTATCGCTCGGTGGAGCGGTAGTACCGCTGTTCCCTGCCCTGGTACGTGCGTCTGCGGTAGTAGGCACTGATGTAATTTTTTTACACCCACCCTCTTGCGGTAGTATCGTGATGCATTTCCAGTACTACCATGCCAGCCTTTTTTGCAGCTTCGCTCTCAGCGGAGGTAGGCACAGAAGTAATTTTTTACTTCCGTGCATCTCGAGTGGCAGCCACTCGCGGTAGTACCACTCCGACGGTTCTACTGCTAGTTGCCTAGTGCAATCGGCCCACGTCTAACACTTCCTTGCAAGCGGTAGTACCGCATGTTGCAGCAGTAGTACCGCAAGCCCTTGCAGTAGTACCGTGGTCATATGCGATAGTACCACGACGCGCGGGGCTGAGAGTGGGGATAACGGTTGGATCTTATCCCCCACTATAAAAGGGAGATCTTCTTCTCCAAGAAGACTACCTCTTCCTTTCCCAAGCTCCATTGTTGCTCAAAGCTCCATTTTATCCCGATCTCTCTCCCTAGCCAATCAAACTTGTTGATTTTCTAGGGATTGGTTGAGAAGGCCCCGATCTACACTTCCAACAAGAGAAATTTGATTCCCCCACTAATCCCTTGCGGATCTTGTTACTCCTGGGTGTTTGAGCACCCTAGACGGTTGAGGTCACCTTGGAACCACATTCCATTGTGGTGAAGCATCGTGGTGTCGTTGGGAGCCTCCAATTCAGTTGTGCAGATAGCCCCAACCTTGTTTGTAAATGTTCGGTTGCCGCCTTCAAGGGAACCAATAGTGGAATCACGGCATCTCGCATTGTGTGAGGGCGTGAGGAGAATACGGTGGCCCTAGTGGATTCTTGGGGAGCATTGTGCCTCCACACCGCTCCAACGGAGATGTACTTCCTCACAAGGGAAGGAACTTTGGTAACACATCCTCGTCTCCACCGGCTCCACTTTTGGTTATCTCTTACCTTTACTTCTTGCAAGCTATTATTGTGGTGTATCCCTTGCTTGCTTGTTTACTTGTTGTGTTTAGCGTCATATATGTTCCTCACCTAGTTGCACATCTAGCCAACTTATTTGATGCTAAGCCTAAATTGTTAAGGAAAAGTTAAAAAGTGTTAGTTCCCTATTCACCCCCTCTAGTCAACCATATCGATCCTTTCAATTGGTATCAGAGCCACGTCTCTTTATTAAGGGTTTTACCACCCGAAGAGTATGGCTGGCGAAGATGAGCATGTGGGAGAACTTACGAGGCCATGGGAGTGAACACGGTCTCACACGAGGATTTGAATGAGGTCTTTTCCTTACTCAAATCCTCCATGGTGACCAAGGTTCAATCCATGTTCAAAGAGTTCCTTAAAACTCTTCAAGTGTCTATCGATGCGGACAAGTGGTCAAACCCACTAACTCGACATTGGATGTCAACTCCGGTAAGGAGGGGGCTAGTGCTGATAAGGATAATCGTTCTCAAGGAGTTAATTGGCCGGGGAGCTTTGCCTCAGTTCCCCCTCTTGTGGTCTATAGAGGACCGGTGCACCCACCTCATATAGTCAATCATGGTCCTCCTCCTAAACTTGTTAAGAATGATTTTTCTAACTGGGTTTTCAATATGAAGTCTCATTTAGATCACTACTCAATTCAACACATGAGAGTCATTGAAGAAGGATATTATCCTCATGATCCACGCAATCTTACTCCAAGAGGACAAGAGGATAAACAACTAAATTCTTCCGCCTTGTTCATACTCCAAGTTGTTGTTCCTACTGAAGACCTACCTCACCTGCAACCCTTCACTGTTGCTAAAGAGTGTTGGGAACACATCATCGCCATGTACAAGGGAAGTTCTAGCATTCAACGGTCAAACTATGGAGTTGTCCTTGATCAGTTAGATGAGTTTGTAATGATAGAGGATGAGGAACCACCTGAGCTCTATAGAAGGGTGACCGCTCTCGCCGTCTCCCTCAAGGATCATGGCAGCAAGGATGTGGATAATACTTGGATCAAGCATAAGTTTCTAAAGGCCATCATGCCCTACAACAAGGCCATGTCCGCTGTCATCCGTCAAAGGCCGAACTTTCACACCTTGTCTTCTGGTGATGTGTTGGATGAATTTATTGCAATGAACATCCTTAACACGACAGCTAACAATGCTCTCGCTCGTGTGCAACGGTCAAAGAAATCCTCTCCCAACCTTGATTTGAAGGCCAAGGTCAGTCAAGAGGAAGATGAGGGTTGCCCCAAGGACACCAAATATGCTTATCATGAGCACATGGCTCTTGCGTCCAGACAATTTTGGGGCAAGAAGAGAAACACAAGGCCCAACTGCTCCAAGAACAACTCAAATGGGTCAAAGGGCAAGCAACATGTGAGAACATGCTACAACTATGGTAATGTGAGTCACTTTGTGGTGGATTGCCCATATGAGAAGAGGGAAGACAATGTTGGCAAGCTCATCCGTAAAGATAAGGTCAAGTTCGTCCCCAACAAAACCAACTTCACCAAAAAGGCTCCTCACAAAGTATTGGTGGCTCAAGAAGAGTATGCCTCGGATGATGATTTTGATGACGAAGACACGAGCAGTGAAGGAATGGAGATGGAATCTGTGGAAATTGCTTCCTCTACCCCAAAAAATGTGTCACTCTTCGACGCCGCCAATTAGAACATCGTCGTGAGGTGCCTCATGGCTAAAGGTATCACCAAGGTAACCTCCAACGCCAATACCTCAAACATTAAGACTTCTATTTATTCCACTCCATTATAATGTGCAGTGAACATGAGGAGGCGAAAGAGGGTAAAAATGAGTTTGACAAATTCATGTGTAAACTCAAGGGAGAGTCCAAGAAGCACTTCGTTGCTCTCTTGGAACAACTTGGTGAGGCCCATGACACTATTAATTCTCAAGACGAATTTCTTGAGGAGTTGAGAGGCCATAGTCGTGATTATGCCAACAAGATAGCAGATCTATCTATTTCTCTTGAGGAAGAGCAAGGTCTTCGTATGACTCTTGAGGAGTCACAAAATGATGACCTTGCTAAATTACGAAAAGATTATGATCATGCTATTGTTCTTAACCGTGTGCTCAAGTCTGAAAAGGTTGCACTTGGAGTTGGCCATGATCGACTCAAGGTTGAGCTTGACACACTTGACAATACTCACAAGGCATTGAAGTTTGCTCATGCCTCTCTTAAGGAGTCGCATTATCAACTCCAAGTAAAACTCACTAAGGAAATTGCCACATGTCCTCCTTTTGTTCTAATTGATAATGCATCTGCTAATAACCCATGTTGTGAGCCTGCACATCTTGTGGAGGAAAATGCTAAGCTAAAAGAGAATCTTGAAAAGGGCTTGGTGACGTGTATCCAAGGTGAGAAGACGCGCCATGATCTCTTGAGTAATCAGAAGGAAGCTGTGGCAAAACAAGGAGTTGGGTTTGCACCCAAAAGCGAGAAGAAGAAGATGGTGAACACCAAGGAAATTCCACCGCTCAAGGAAACCTTTGTAAGAGCCGGAGATTGTCCTCATGAGAAGAAGAAAGACAAAGTTGTGGTTGGTAATGCCAAGAAGGGCAAGATAACCCACCCCAACAAGACCGGCGACTTTAACCCCTCTTATGTTTTGTGTCGTGCTAGTGATGGACATGTTTATGCCAAATATGTTGGTTCTTATTATGAGTACATTGAATGGTGTATTTGGGTTCCTCCTAAGACCCTTGTTTCTAACATTAAAGGACCTATTAAAGAATGGGTACCTAAAACCAAACATTGATCTCTTGTAGGACTTTGTTTCCGGGGGAGTCTCATGGTTGCTCGATAGCAGAGCAACAAATCATATGACCGGAAGCAAGGACTTGGTGGTGGATGTTAAACCCGATGCATCTATGGCCACCCGAGTCTCATTTGGATATGATGCAATCTCAAAGGTACTGGGTCTTGGTAAGGTGGTTATCTCTCCGGCTTTAACTATTGAGAGAGTCATGCTTGTTGAGACCCTTGC
The DNA here is from genome assembly GCA_022496015.1 of Hordeum marinum. Classification (NCBI taxonomy): domain Eukaryota; kingdom Viridiplantae; phylum Streptophyta; class Magnoliopsida; order Poales; family Poaceae; genus Hordeum; species Hordeum marinum. The sequence continues at coordinate 414,237,702 of CM039677.1, read as the reverse complement.
ATACAATTTACTTTCCGTTCTTCAACTTGCAATCATGGGTTTTAGTACTTTCTTTGGCATAGACACTGTGACCCTTTTGTGGAGCAAGACTCTTAAAGTAGCATTTGTTGGACATGTCAAAAACGGTCTCTATGTGATTAACTTCTCTGAGCGACCCACTAAGACCGCTACATGTCTAATGGCTAAAGTTGATGTGGGATGGCTTTGGCATCGCCGACTAGCCCATGTCAATATGAGATATTTGCAAAGTCTCCTCAAAGGGGATCACATTCTTGTACTAACAAGCGTGAGCTTTGCCAAAGATCATGCTTCCAGTGCTTGTATCAAAGAAAAGCTACATGAAAAGGCTCATCGTCCAACTACAACAATCTACTCAAAGAAGACCTTAGAGCTCCTTCACATGGATCTCTTAGGGCCTCCATATTTTGATAGTCTTGGTGGAAGAAGATATTTCTTGGTGATTGTGGATGATTACTCGAGATATACTTGGGTATATTTCTTCAAGAGGAAGAGTGAGACCCAGCAGACCGTCATCGACTTTGCAACTGAAGTCAAACGTCAACATGATGCAAAGATTCTGATGATCAGAAGTGACAACGGCACTGAGTTCAAGATTACACCCTAAATGAGTTTCTTAGTGATGAAGGGATCAAGCACCAATATTCCACACCCTACACCCTCAACAAAACGGTGTTGCGGAGAGGAAGAATCGGACATTGATGGATGCGACAAGAACCATGATGGCGGAGTTCAAATCTCCATACAACTTTTGGGCCGAAGCCATCAACACAATGTGTCATGCATCAAACTGGCTCTATCTCCGCAAATGCTTAAACAAGACTCCTTATGAGATTCTTACCGGGAACAAGCCCAACCTCAAATCACTGTTCAAAAAATCTTCCGATTCAGCAATTTATCATCCGATTTATCGCTACTCGTGGGGTGACCGATAAGATTATGCCTAATCTTCACAGTTTATCTTTTGGGCTGATTTATCGCTCAGACAAGCGATTTATGGGGAATCTTTCGATAAATCAGACCTATTCCTAGCACTATGTTTGCAAAAATTATCTTTATTTGTGTTTTTGTGGACTTTCTTATGCAAATATGTACTATTTTGCTAATTTTTGTCACTATACGAGGATTCGGAGGCTAGGAATCAAGGTAACACTTTTGTGCAATATATTTTTGGTGTTAAATATAGCATATTTCAGTGTTGGGAACCTGAGATTTGCAAAAAAACAGATGGATTAATAGTCAGCCGATAAAATCGATTAATCAGCCGATTTTCGATTAATCTCTAATCCCCAGCTCACCGATACGATAACGATAAGCGATATCCTCAACATTGCTTCAAATACTTCCGGGTGTTCGGTTGTAAGTGTTTCATTCTCAAGAAAGGTGCTCATTTGTCTAAATTTGAATCTAGATCCCATGAGGGCATATTTGTTGGTTATACTACAAACTCTCATGCTTACCGTGTCCTTAACAAGTCCACGGGATTCATTGAGGAGACAAGTAATGTAGAGTTTGATGAAAATAATGGCTCCCAAGTGGAGCAAAGTTGTCTTTGTGATGTAGGTGATGAAATTCTTCCCCAAGCCATAACAAGAATGGGTGTGGGATACTTCCTACCCTTTGAGGAATCTCTTGTGGCCGAAGGAGAAGGACAATGTTCCACTCAAGTTGAACCATCACCGACGCAAGACCCACACGCTGTCGAAGAACAAAATGAAGGTCCTCTACCACATGGACAAGATCAAGGGTAAGATCAATCTACTGATGATGGTGTTTCACCAAATGATGCCCAAGATCAAGTTCACGTCTCCGAGCAAGCTCAAGATTAAGATCTTCTTCAAGATCAAGAGCAAGCTCACGAAGGCGCTCAAGATCATCAAGAAGATGACTCTCAGAATGTTTTCCCTCAACCTTCCATGGAGGAAATCTTCGAGAGACGAGCCGCCAAGAATGCTGCCAAGATCAAACTTAGACAACATTTTCTTGGAAAACGTGTATGGTGATTTGCAAAAAGGGGTAACCACTCGTAAACAATTAACAAACTTTTGTTAACATCATGCGTTTGTTTCTTGCATTCAGCCCCTTAACGTACAAGATGCGCTCGAGGATATGGAGTGGGTTGAAGCTATGCATGATGAACTCAACAACTTCGAGCGCAACAAAGTATGGCGATTGGTGCCAAGACCTCAAGAGAACCACAATGTTATTGGAACTAAATGGATCTTCAAAAACATGCAAGATGCGAACGGTATCGTCATTTGCAACAAGGCAAGATTGGTGGCACAAGGCTACTCCCAAGTTGAGGGTATCGACTATGGTGAAACCTTTGCTCCTGTTGCTCGCCTTGAATCTATTCACATGTTGCTTGCATATGCTTCTCATCATAACTTTAAATTATATCAAATGGATGTCAAGAGTGCTTTTCTTAATGGTCCTCTTAAGGAGTTGGTATATGTCAAGCAACCCCCGGGGTTTGAGGATCCCAAGTTCACCACTCATGTATACGTTCTCGATAAGTCTCTCTATGTCCTTAAGCAATCCCCACGCGCGTGGTATGAGCACCTTACCAAGATGTTGCAAGACCGTGCGTCTGAAATTGGGAAAATTGATCCCACTCTTTTTACGAAGAGGGTCAACGGGAACCTGTTCATATGCCAACTATATGTTGATGATATTATATTTGGTTCTTGTCATGGTTTTGTCATGGCAGATGTCCGAGGACTTAGGTTCGAAGCCATCGGTACGGTGATGGACTCAAAGGGGTTGGTTGGGATGAAGGACATGAGTTTACCCAGGTTCGGCCCCTCAAGAAGAGGTAAAAGCCTACGTCATGCTTGTGTTGTATTGATTGGAGTATCGATTACAAGGGAGCGGATTCTCTTGACCTAGTTCTCGATTAGTTGGTTTCTGTCTAAGTCGCCCCTCGTCTCGCCTTTATATAGGAGGTCAAGATAACGGGTTACACAAGTCGCATACAGACTCTTACAACCTATCTGACTCTGTCTCTATGTCGCCTTACCATCTAAGATAAGCCACCTCTAGGTGGCTTAACCACCCGGGTCTTCATGCCATCTTCCGTCCGGGCCTTTATCTTGGCCCATCTTGGTAAACTGCCATACGGCTAGGCCCGTCTTTTGGCCCATCTTCCTTGGTATAGATTATGAGCCGCCAGGTATGACCCAGACCCACTTGGGCGGGTCTTACCACGGGGTTATATCCCCAACATTAGGCCCTAGGTTGATTTGAGCTTGCTCATGTAAATCTTCAAGCTTGATTGGCAGCGAGTCTCACTCTTCATCGCCTGAAAGTAAGATACGTAACCCGCCATGACGTAAAATCGAATATGCTAAAAACATTCTCTAACGACCACAATGGATCTTTTCATTAAATTGACGGCCCGAAAATCAAGGCGTCTGTCTCTGACGGTCAGTTTCTTCCGCCTTGATTCTCGCGCCCGTTTCAACCTTCTAGCCTCTTAAATAGGACCGTGAAAGATCCTTCTCATTTCCTCCACTGCATGCGCCTCTTCTTTTTCCTTTCAATGCCATCGCCCCCGAGCTCCCTCGCTTCGGTGAAGCTCCATCTCTGTCGTCGCCCTAGGCCGCTGCATCAACCTGAACGGACCAGAACTTTGCCCGCGTCCGTCGCGTCACTTGTGGTAAGTCTTTCGCCATCCCCTAGATCCGTAGCTTAGTTCAACAAATCCATGGAGTTCTTCGGCCCCATTAGAGTGCAAGTTCTTCGTAATGCCAAATGACACATAACCCAACAAATCTTGTAGTGTTCACCTTTCCGCTGCGGTAGATCGTGCGAAATCATCAATAACCTAGTACAAATCTGTAGTTGATGCCTTTTACTGCCTTTGAACTTGTCAGTTTTCCCTCAATTCGTCACTAGGTCTGAATTAAATCTTCTTTTCCTCTGTCCATAGATCTGTAACTCTAAAAACAATATGTGAAACCTGTTTTCCACACTTAGTTGTATTTTGCTTCGTTGCTCTGCAAACTTAGCCCGTCATTAGACTTCTGACTCTCGCCATAAACTGCACCAATGGCTTAGCTTCGTAGTGCTTAGATTCATCATCCACCCTTAGTTGTCTATCTCTTTCTAACTCGCCGCGCACTGTTACTTTTCACAGTTTTAAGACGCCATTATGCCTCGTGCGTCCTCTTCCTGTAATTGGGTTGGCTCTGCGGTCTCTGAGGAGTTTTTGCAAGATTTCGTAGAAGCAGGGACCTTGCCAGCCAAAAATGTCATCCGTTGGCAGGTTCCGAGCAATGAGAAGAAAGCCATCCCCCAAGAGGGTGAAGTAGTCATATTTGCGGACCACCTTGCATGCGGTTTCTGCCCGCCCGGCTCTAAATTTTTCCGAGACGTCCTCCATTTCCTCAAGTTGCATCCTCGGGACATTGCGCCCAACTCCGTCTCAAATATGTGCAACTTCCAAATCCTCTGGGAAGCTTACTTACAAGAAGAGACGTCAGTTGACCTCTTCCGTGAGTTTTTTTACGTAAACCACTAGACAAAAGTGGCGGCTGGCTCAAGCTTAGAGCTCGGCCGAGTCTCCATCCAAAGAAGACGGGACATGACCTTTTCGGCTATTCGAATGCCAAGTCACCCCAAAGACTAGAACAGGACCTGGTTTTACTGCAAAGACACTTCTCCATAGGGAGAACGTCCATTGCAGGGTTATCGTCCTACCCGGCTCCGAACCACAACTAAACTCCCTGACCGGATGTCAGCCTCCGAACGGGCGAAGTATGCTCCGTCTTTCGCCAAAATTAGAGACCTCATGGCCAATGGTCTCACATGGATTGGTCTGACCCGCTGCTGGATCTCCTGGAAGGTCATGCCTCTAAGCTGGCGGGACCGTCTCATGTGTGAGTACACGTGTGACGCCAATGACCCCCTCTGCTTTAATCATACCACTTTGACAGAGGAGAACATCGTTACCGCCATCAAGGGACTTATCCATGAGTCCCAAGAATCTTGCCGCACCGTTGGGTTACCACCATTCTATGCCGCAAACCTAGCCCCAGATGTAAGGACGGCTTTCAAGTCTCCTTTCCTCCGCGTTAACTATCCATGTATGTTGCAACTTTTAACCTCCTTCAGCAGCTTCTACTTTCAGGCTAACTCCGGCTTCTAGAAGAAGAAATATATCCCCCCTCTGAAGAAGTCTAATTAAAAAGCCGGCGGCCGAAAGAAGAAAACTGTACCTCAAGAACAGCCTGAGGTCGACGATTCAGAGGTAGAATTTGACTCTCTTGACCATCTTACAGGACAAAACGGAGACAAGCCATGCCAATGTTCCTGAGGTAACATATGTTTCATCTAACTCAGAACATCTTGCACCAAAGAAGATACGACGGGTCGTCCGAAAAGTCCCATCTTCTCATCCTCTTGCTTATTTAGACCCCAACTTTCTTTTTAAAAAAACAACAACACCCCTCACGACACCAAACCCAGAGCGCCGGCTCTGAAGATCTCATGGTCGGGTTGTCTAATTCTCTGACTCAGCGGAAACGGTCGGCTGAGGTACCTGTTTAACTAGGTTTGGCTTTCTCAACCTTCCCTTATAAATTTACTCCGTCTTTATATTGCTTTCACTGCTTTCAGGAATCGCCCCCATCGTCAGGCGACTCTACAACGACTAAGCTGCCGCCCCTGAAGATCAACCCAAAGTACGTGCCTTCATGTTAGCATCACATCCTTTGTCATCTTTGAACTTTATACAATAATCTTATGTGCTTTTCTAGGGCTCAAGCGAAACGAAGGAAGACCGGTAGGTCTACCTCTTCCCTCACTGCCCAAGAGCCGGAGCCTGCTAAGCCGGACTCTCCTGTGGCACGCACTGAGCCCTCTGCAGCCACAAAGGATGCCTCTAAAGACACTCGTCGTTCTTCCGAGCCGGTGTCCCATGAGATAGCACCTGATAGTCCTCCAAGGACCAGTTCTAAGCCGCCAAGCCCATCAACAGTCGTCGAAGAACCAATTCTTCCGGACGTCATTATTACTAGTACAGGCTTCCAATCTCCCAAGCCTCATGTGCTGACCAAACACACTGAGAAGGCTGAAGATTCTAACAGTCTGAACTTTGAGCTCCCCATGCTGGAGAAGTTAACTGCCGACGAGCTACATGCTGGTTATCTGAACTGCCTGTCCACAAGAAGGAACATGGAGCTCAAACTTGTTGGCTTAATGAAGGAAAAATATGAGGTATGTCTTCCTTTCCTTATATCCTTATGTAGCCCCCAAGAGCTGGTTTAATATTTGCAAATGGTAAACCGGGTCTTCTAAACCATGTCACAAGTAGATCAACTTAGCCTGTAGCCCCCAAGTATCGGCGAAATATGTATATGTTGAGCCGGTAGTCAATGTTGATTATTTGATCAATGGTAGCCCCCAAGTTCGGGTCAGTATAGAAATAACGGGCCAGAGCTTCCCTGTAGATTGAGTGAAGAGCCATATGTAGCCCCCAAGTGTCGTCTTATATTTGATGAATATGATCTGGAACTTCATTGTAGACTTAGAAAACATCACTGTAGCCCCCAAGTGCCGGCTTAACTAGATGAAGTTGAGCCAGAACTTACTTGTAGTCTATGGAGAACAAACAGACATTAGCCCCCAAGTGTCGAGTATATTGCTTGCAATCTGCTTGAGACTTGCATTATATTCCCTTGGCTGACCATCTGGCGACTTACCCCTCATTGCTTTTGCATGTCATAGGAAGCTTTAAGTAATGCCGAGTCTGAACTGACCGGCCTAAAGAGCAATCTTGCCTCCCAGCAAGCCGCCCGAAGCGAAGCAGTGGAGAAGTGCCAGCTTGCCGCCGAAGAACTTACAAAAGTTAAGTCTGAATTTGCTACTTTCAAGAAAGCTGCTAAGGCGGAACAAACTGCTCTGGCCAAACATGCAGACGATGCTGACTAGCAACTCATGGTCATATGAGACGAGTTGCACTCCCTGAAGCGCCATATCTCAAAGATGACTGCTTCCATCTTTGGTAAGTACTAAAAACTCAGGCAATATTCTTACTTAAAAAACTGTGCAGGCGGCTTATCATGCAAAACTCGTCCTTTGCAGGTCAAAGGAGCCACTAGCTTGGTGCCGACAGCTTGCTGCAGCTGAAAGCCGTCTACACTTTATCAGAGCAACTGTACTGCGGAACTCTTTGCACGATCAAAGCGATGCTAAATAAAGAGAGTATCCGCAAGTCCATGAAGGGAGTCATAGAGGTGTTATCCACCCTGCCAAATCAAATCCAAGAGCTCAAAAAATCAGCCGCCCGGAAGGGAGCCATTGCTGCGATAAGCCAGGCTTTGGCCTTTGCCCCGGAGCTAACTGTTGAAGAAATGATGGACGGCTTTCCATCCAAGAAGGACGACGGTTGAGAATTCACAGAAGCCGACTATGCCCACTGTATGAAGGCCTCCAGGGTCCTTGCATCGATGTTGACGGAAGAAGTGAATCTGTTAACATACTAGGCGGCTTACAACTCTGAGAACAAACGGGTGCATGGTCCAACCTTCGAGGCCAGGGACTTAACTCCTGCACGCCATAAGCATCTCTTCGCCCCTGACATTGACCCGTCTCCCCTCTTTGAAGAGGCCAACTTTGAAACTTTAACCAACTACAACTGGGACGTGGACAATCTTCAGATCGAGGAGGTCAAAGACCCACCACAGGATGACCCTCCGTCCAGCTGAACAAATTTATACTGCAATGTCATAACCCGGCTTGTTGATCCGCCGAAATTTGAGCGTTGTAAAAAACTTTAAGTCTTGCTTTTGGGCTCTTGTGGAGAGCTCTGTAATAGGCTTAGAAAAACCTTGTCTTTCCTGAACTATGCCATCATGCACATAGGAGACCGCATGGCTTAATATATTTTCATCTGCCTTGTGCTTTAATCAGATCGAATTTCATGGCAGCTTATCTTAAGAGACAGCTTGCAAAAATACATAACTGAATAAATTCTGCATTTCTGCGAGGGCGGCTTAGAAATGCACAACCTAGAGATGTTAAATGTTTCTTGGCTTTGCCTTTTCAATGACTCATGCGCCGGTTGTTTTGAGTGGACTCGCTACTAGAACTCCTTATCAGTACAGGGTCTCTATCGAGATTGTCTGTCAACTTCTTTGAACGGCTCAAGGTCTCTAAGCGAGATTAACTGATAGGAGCATAACGTCCCAGAAAGAGACATAGCAGGGCATGAGTACCCTTGTAGCCCATAAACTGCCTCTCACATGACATAAATCCGTCGTTTTAACCTTAAACAGTGTAGGGTCTTTAAAAGATTAACTGTCTAAGAGTACGAAATGGGCCACATAGCGGAGAGTTGGCAGTAGATGAGAGAGTTTGTCCTCGCTTTCCGTAATCCGGCCCTCACGTGATAAGAGCCGCCGGTTTCACCTTAACCGGTATAGTGTCTCTACCGAGATTTGCCGTCAACTTCTTTGAACCAGCTCAGGGTCTCTAAGCGAGATTAACTGGTAAGAGTTCGGCGGGTCACATAGCGGAGCAGCATCAGCTTACAGGTAGGTTTAACTCGAGCTTGTGGTTTCTTAAGAGCCGATCAAGAGGGTATGTAAGCTAAACCCGGTGGGTTGGAAGCCCCCAAATGACCTTGTTGACGGAGTCAACTTTTTGGGTATATAATCCGCCTGACTTTGGCGTGAGAGCAGATCAATAGGGTATGATAGGCTAAACCCGGTGGGTTGGAAGCCCCCTAGATGACCTTGTTGATGGTGTCAACTTTTGGGTCTATAACCCGCCTGACTTTGGCTTAAGAGCATGATCAAAAGGGTGTGATAAGCTAAACCTGGTGGGTTGGAAGCCCCCTAGATGACCTTGTTGACGGTGTCAACTTTTGCGCAAACAAATATATGAGAAATGGCAGAGGCCCCGACTTGCAGGGATCCCAAGTTTATTCATATATGTATATGTGATATATAAAATGATGGTGTACAAGGTTGAGTGTTGATTACTCAAGTATAGTAAGGACAAAGATTAGCTATATTCCACGTCTGACGGGTCTCCTGCCCAAAAGTGCTTGACTCGTCTCGTATATCAACGAGATAATACGACCCGTTGTTGAGATTTTTGCTGACCATGAAAGGTCCTTCCCATGGAGGGGATAAGTTGTGTGCATCCGTCTGATCTTGAATCAACCGCAACACCAAATCGCCTTCTTGAAGCGTCCGGGTCTTAACTCTACGGCTATGATAGCGATGCAGGTCTTGTTGATAAATTGTTGATCGAGCCGCCGCCAGATTGCTCTCTTCATCCAAGGCATCCAACACGTCTTGATGTGATGTTTCATTATCTGTCTCAGAGTAAGCCGCCACCCGTGGAGAGTCATGACGTATATCGCTTGGTAATACGGCTTCTACGCTATAAACCATGAAGAAAGGTGTATAGCCTGTTGATCTAGTGGGAGTTGGTATGATGCTCCATAAGACTGACGGCAACTCCTCTACCCAATAACCTAGCGTTCGCTGCAAAGGAACCATAAGCCGGGGTTTGATGCCTCTCAAGATTTCCTGGTTAGCACGCTCTACCTGACCATTGGATTGTGGATGAGCAACCGCAGAAACGTCAAGTCGGATGTGCTCACTTTCACAGAATGCTTCCATAGCACCCTTGGATAAGTTTGTACCATTATCTGTGATGATACTATGAGGGTAACCAAAGTAGTAGATCAACTTTTTAATAAACTGAACCGCCGTAGCAGCGTCACACTTGCCGACCGGCTCAGCTTCTACCCACTTGGTAAACTTGTCCACCGCCACCAAAAGGTGGGTCTTCTTGTCCTTGGACCTCTTGAAACGTTCGACCATATCTAGCCCCCAGACTACAAATGGCCAGGTGATTGGAATCATACGCAACTCCTTAGCCGGGACATGAGCATGCCGGCCGAACTTCTGACATCCATCACACTTGCGAACCAAGTCTTCTTCATCTGCATGAGCCGTCAGCCAGAAGAAACCATGTCGAAAAGCCTTGGCCACCAGAGATTTTGAGCCGGCGTGATGACCACAATCGCCAGCATGAATTTCATTCAAGATTCCTTTGCCTTCTTCAGGTGAGACACAACATTGAAAGACGTCGATAAGGCTGCACTTATGTAACTCACCATTGATGATTGTCATAGACTTAGACCGCCTAACGATCTGTCTCGCCAAGTTTTAATCCTCAGGTAACTCGCCGTGAGTCAAGTACGCTGGATAAGGCACGGTCCAGTCAGGGAGAGCATGTAGAGCCGTCACGAGCTGCCCCACCGGGTCAGGTATGGCCAAGTCTTCCTCTGAGGTTAACTTAACTCATGGGCGATGTAGTATGTCTAAGAAAACGTTAGGCGGCACCGGCTTACGCTGAGAGCCCAGCCTTGACAGTACGTCAGCCACCTCGTTCCTACGACGATCAACATGATCCACTTGATAACCCTTGAAATGACCAACAATGACATCCACCGCCTGACGATAAGCCGCCATTAGCGGGTCCTTGGAATCCCAAGTACCTAAAACTTGTTGGGCTATGAGATCTGAGTCGCCAAGACATCTAACCCAGATCAAGTTCATCTCCTTAGCCACCCAGAGGACATGAATTAGAGCTTCATACTCAGCTGCATTGTTAGTACAAGGAAACACTAACCTTAGCACATAACAGAACTTGTCACCTTTCGGGGAAGTTAAGACAACCCCTGCCCCTAATCCTTCCTGTTGCCTGGATCCATCAAAGTGGATTGTCCACTATGCGTTATACGGCTTCTCCTCGGGTGCCTAACACTCCATTGAGTCGTTTATGAAATCCACCAAGGCTTGAGACTTGACAACCATGCGAGGCACGTATTTCAGATTAAGAGGTCCAAGTTCCAATGCCCACTTAGCAATCCTGCTGGTGGCTTCTTTATTTTGAATTATGTCCCCCAACGGGGCTGAGCTAACCACCATGATCTGGTGCCCCAAAAAGTAATGCTTCAGCTTACGATTTGCCATGAACACCCCATATACCAGCTTCTGCCAATGTGGGTACCTCTGCTTTGACTCTGTCAGGACTTCACTGATGTAGTAAACCGGCCTTTGAACCGGATATTCCTTCCCTGTCTCCTTACGCTCAACAACGATTGCGGCGCTGACTGCCCTATTATTAGCCACCACGTATAAGAGCAAAGGTTCCTTCTCAGCTAGAGCAGCTAAGACCGGTGGCTTAGTGAGTTGCTTCTTGAGTGCCTTAAATGCCTCACCCGCCGCCATACTCTAGACAAAGTTGTTTGTCTTCTTCATCATCTGGTATAAAGGGATAGCTTTCTCACCAAGGCGGCTTATGAACCGGCTTAATGTAGCAATCCGTCCTGCTAGGCGCTGAACATCATTGATGCATGTCGGCTCAGATAGGGAGGTAATAGCCTTAATTTTATCTGGATTAGCCTCAACGCCACGCTCGGAGACTAGAAACCCCAAGAGCTTGCCTGCAGGAACTCCAAAAACATACTTAGCCGGGTTAAGCATCATATTGTAGACCCACAAGTTGTCAAAAGTCTCCTTCGGGTCGTCAAGTAGAGTCTCCTTCTTCCTTGACTTGATCACAATATCATCCACATATGCATTAACATTGCATCCAATTTGACTGTGAAGACAGTTCTGTACACAACGCTGCTAAGTCGCCTGGGCACTCTTGAGCCCAAAAGGCATGGACACATCGCAGAAAGCACCAAAAGGCGTGATGAAAGCCATCTTATCTTGGTCCTTGACTGCCATCTTGATATGATGATAACCAGAATAAGCATCCAGGAATCATAAACTCTCACAACCCACCGTTGCATCGATGATCTGGTCGATATGGGGGAGAGCAAACGGGTCAACCGAACAGGCCTTGTTAAGATCCATGTAATCCACACACATACGCCACGTGTCGTTCTTCTTAAGCATTAGCACCGGGTTAGCAAGCCATTCTGGATGAAACACTTCAATGATGAAACACGTCGCCAGAAGCCGGGCCACTTCTTCCCCAATGGCCTTGCGCCTCTCTTTATTAAACCGCCGAAGGAACTGTTTGACCGGCTTAAACTTAGGATTTACATTAAGGTGGTGCTCAACGAACTCTCTTGGTACAGCCGGCATGTCAGAAGGCTTCCATGGAAAGATGTCCCGATTCTCACAGATGAATTCGATGAGCGCGCTTTCCTATATGCGATCCATATTGGCCCCAATAGCGAACTGTTGTGATGAGTCGCCCGGAGTGAAGTCCACCAACTTTGTATCATCTGCCGAAAACTTGAGGGGCGGCTCAGATTTTGTGGTAGGGTTTTTGAGTGGTTTCATGTCCTGCGGGTCAACATTTTCCTTATAAAACTTGAGCTCTGCTTCAGCATAACTTGACTCTACATAAGCTACGTCTCCTTCCTCACACTCAATCGCCATCTTCTCATCACCATGCACAGTAATCGTCCCGTTCAATCCTGGCATCTTGAGCTGTAAGTAGACATAGCAAGGCCTAGCCATGAACTTGGCGTAAGCCAGTTGCCCAAACAGAGCATGATATGGACTTTTAATTTTTACCACCTCAAACCATAAGGATTCCATCCTGTAATTGTATTCGTCACCAAAGGAGACTTCCAAGAGATCTTACCCACTGGATAAGCCAACTTGCCAGGCACCACACCATGAAAGACTATCAAAGAAGTCCTAAGATCTTTATCAAGCAACTTCATCCGGCGGAAAGTGTCATAGTACAGGATATTGATGCTGCTGCCACCATCCATAAGTACCTTAGTAAACACGTATCCTCCCACTTGGGGGGCCAACCACCAGAGCCAGCCGCCCCGGATCATCAACAAGTGGCGGGTGATCCTCTCTACTCCAAGTTATATCGTCCTTAGACCACTTCAAATACTGCGGAAGAGCTAGTGTGACCGCATTAACCGCCCGCTTGCGCAACTTCTGATCTCGTCTGTCAAGGATGGTCATAAAAACATGATACTGACCCGAGCTGAGCTGCTTCGAATTACTCTGATACCTAGATTGGTTACTCTGCTACTGATTACTGCCACCAGATTGCTGATGATGACCTCCTTGATTGCCCTGACCCTGATAGCCAGAGCCTAGGCCGCTCGAACCAAGATTGGCCCCTGAACCGCCTGGCCCTGAGCCGCCTGGCGGGCCACCACCATTGTTGTGATGCTGCCGCAAGCTGTAGTCCCGAAACTGTCACATAACGTGGCAATTCCTCCACGTGTGACCCGCCACCTATCAGGTCGGCTGTGCTCTAGACAAGGTTTATTGAGCATCTCCTCCAAGTTAAAAGGAGTTTTACCCTTATTAAAGGGTTGTCTGAAATTCCCGTTGCCCTTAGCACGATTGTTCCCGGCGCTGGTATTGGCCACCAATTCTGACCGACCATCTGGATTCTTCCTCTTGCCATGGTTTCCATTGCCTGCCACACCCTTGCCATTGTTATTCTTCTTACCCTGACTGGGCTTCTCCTCATCAGAGCCTGGATCCTTCGTATTGTTAGAGTCGGCGTACTTCATGAGAACTGCCATGAGCTCTCTCATGTCCTGACACGAGCACTTGAGCCGTTCAATCTTCTGCTTCAGAGGCGTAAAGTGGCAATTCTTCTCCAGAGTGAAAACTGCTTGAGCCGCCGTAATCTGTTCAGACGAGTGGATGATAGTTGAGACCCGCCGGACCCAATGATGAGCCGACTCATCCCCCTGTTGCACACAATGATCCAAATCCACAATCGTCCTGGGCTGCTTGCACGTTCCTTGGAAATTTTTGATGAACTTCGCCTTTAACTCGGCCCAGGAATTAATGGTGTTGGGTGACAAGCCCTTCAACCACGTGCAAGCCGGCCTTCCAGCATCATGATAAAATACTTGGCACATACTGCATAATTGACGTCTAACATCTCCATGGCCAGCTCATAGCTTTCAATGCAAGCCTACGGAGGCAGGTCAACAGTGTAATTTGGGACCTTGCGAGGACCCTTGAAATCTTTCGGCAAACGCTCGTTCCGCAAAGCCAGCGCTAAGCATGGAACCCCCACGGCCCTGGAGATTACCCCTACTTCAACTGAGATGGAAGGTGCGGGTTCTTGATGAGACGGCGCTGCCGCCAGAGCCACCGCCTGTCGCCGTGCTCTCGCCCGATCCACTAGTGCCTGAGCATCTAGAACCGCCCGGTCATCTCGTGGCGGGTCCCGGTGTCAGTCACTGCTAGAAACCGCCGGTGACTCATAGCGCTGGCTGTAGCTGTGGCTGGGGATGGGGTTTGAATGCACGCGACTCCGCACCTCTTCTGCGAAAGGCGCCTCGTCCGGGATAGGGATTGTTCCAAGCTAGGTTGCTGTCGCCACCATGTTCTCCGTCGGGTTTGAATAGTGACTCGCCGGCATTGGTAAAGCCATTGGTGGGGTCTGGTTCTGTTGTGGCGGGTTAAGCTACTCCTTTCGAGCTGCCGGCCGACTTCTAGGTGCTTCCGCTGTCCATCCCGTTCCCGACGTGTTCAAAAGGTTTCTGGCCTCATATTGTTTTGGCAAGCGGGATTGATGCCTCATCCGCTGAACCGCCGCTACAGATTGCTACTCCAGATCAAGGTGGAAAGCATTTGCCCTAAGGCACTCCGCCTCCGCATCCATCTGAGCCTATAGCGCGCTGATCCCTTGTTGTACTTTAGTCATCTGGTCCTTCAGTCTTGCAATCTCTGTGTTCCGGGCTGCCTGGTTCTCAGCTGTGACCTTAGTCACCATCAGGGTTGTAAGCTTGTTCACCAGATCCAGGAGAACCCGAGCCGGTGGCAGGTCGGCCCCCACCCCGCTGCCCCGGCGGCTGTATTGCTCGGGCCTGGTGCTGAACCCGCCATGAAGACGGCCGCTCGAGTCAGCGGTCTATGATACTCCGACTCGGGGTAAAGCTCGTCGTAGCCCCCGAGCCTGCCATCGTGAAGCTGGTAGATTGATTCTGTCTCCCCGCTCGAAGATCCATCCTCCGAGAAGATGAGAGTTTCCTGTGACATGGAACCTTCAAGATCCATGCCCTGAGTAAAGCCAACGAAAACATGCTTCCTGCCCAGGTTAGCACGGGCGGGTCGCACATGTCGGGCGGGTTGTACGCACCAGTCCAGATCGATGATGTTGTGTAGTCATCCGACCCGGGTGTAGATCCGCCGATCTTGCCGATGAAGACGTGGACTCCGCGGAAGGGAACCTGGAAACCGTACTCCATAGAGTCGGCCTCGGGGGCCCAGCCGGCGTCGTCGATGTAGAGCCGGCCACGGCGACTCTTTTTCATCTTGCCAACGATGTACCCCTCGATCCTTGGGAGAGAGCCCTTTGAGAACTCAACACCACCGAGCGCGAGCCCCACAGTGGGCGCCAACTGTCGTGGTTTTGTCATGGCAGATGTCCGAGGACTTAGGTTCGAGGCCATCGCTAAGGTGATGGACTCAAAGGGGTTGGTTGGGACGAAGGAAACGAGTTTACCTAGGTTCGGCCCCTCAAGAAGGGGTAAAAGCCTACGTCCTGCTTGTGTTGTATTGATTGGAGTATCGATTACAAGGGAGCGGATTTGCTTGACCTAGTTCTCGATTAGTTGGTTTCTGTCTAAGTCGCCCTGGGTCTCGCCTTTATATAGGAGGTCAAGACCACGGGTTACACAAGTCTCATACCGACTCTTACAACGTATTTGACTCTGTCTCTATGTGGCCTTACCATCTAATATAAGCCGCCTCTAGGCGGCTTAACCGCCCAGGTCTTTATGCCATCTTCTGTCCGGGCCTTTGTCTTGGCCCATCTTGGTAAACCGCTATACGGCCAGGCCTACGTCTTTTGGCCCATCTTGCTTCGTCTGGGTTATGAGCCACCGGGTATGACCCAGCCCCACCTGGGAGGGTCTTGCCACGGGGTTATATCCCCAATAGTTCTCCTAACAAAGCTTTCAATGAAGAATTTGCCAGTTTGATGACAAATAAGTTTGAGATGTCTATGATGGGAGAGTTGAAGTTTTTCCTTGGTTCGAAGTCAAGCAAAGAAGTCAAGGTACCTTGATTAATCAAGCTAAATACACTCAAGACGTTCTCAAGAGGTTCAAGATGGATGAGCTCAATCCTCCCAAGGCCAACACTGCCATGCCACTCAAAGGCCATCTTGACAGTGATCCCAATGATAAAGCAGTGGATCAAAAGGTATATCACTCCATGATTTGATCCTTGCTTTACCTTTGAGCATCTAGACTGGATATCATTGTATGAGGGGTATTTGTGCATGATTTCAATCTGCACCTAAGGAGAGTCACCATGTGGCTGTCAAGAAAATCTTTTGATATTTGGCTCATACCCCAAACTTTGGCTTATGGTACCCCAAGGGGGCTTCATTTGATCTTGTTGGATATACTGACTCGGATTGGGTGAGAGACCGTGTGGATAGAAAGTCCACTTCTGGAGGCTGCCAATTTCTTGGTCGGTATTTGGTAAGTTGGTCTTCAAAGAAACAAAGCTATGTTTCTCTCTCGTCCATCGAGGCCGAGTATGTAGCTGCTTCCAGTTGTTGTGCACAGATTCTTTGGATGAGGCAAACTTTCAAGGATTATGGTGTCAATTGTGAAAAAGTGCCTCTTTACTGTGATAATAAAAGTGCCATTATGATCTCCAGCAACCGAGTTCAACATTGCAAGACGAAGCATATTGATATTCGTCATCACTTCCTTCGGGAACATGTCAAGCGAGGAGACATCAATCTTATCCATCTGAGCACTAATGAACAACTTGCAGATATATTTACGAAGCCATTGGATGAAGCGATATTTCGCGAGTAAAGGCATGAGCTAAATATCATTGATTCGAGCAATGTGGATTGACTTAGTGCACACCTCACCACACTCATCATTATGTCTTGTCTAGGTGTAGGCATGGATTTAGGGGGAGTCTAGTTCTCTCAATGAACTATACCTCCCCTCATTATGCATAAACTAATCAAAGTCTTTCACATCCACCATTTTTCTGATTGTTACTGTGCTTCAAAAGACGAGTCTTGGTCATGGGCCCAAGGATAGTTCTTCGCGGTGCCATACCATTTGACTCAAACATAGGTGGCTCTAGGGCCACTGCCCTCTCTTCATGTGAAGTAGTGGTTCATTGTTTGGTCCTCATTTCTACTTTCTACTCTCTTGGACCATACTCTTGTTTTGAATTGCATATTTGTCTTCTTATGTCTATCGTTTTGTGTGAAGAAGTTTTTTCTCTTCTTCTCCTTTCTCTCTGAAATCTTGCATTTTGTGGGCAGCACGGTACTACCGCGGTAATCCACGGTACTACCGCTGGAGTTAGACTGCCTCTGTGCTTGCACAGGTGCGTCTCCGGCATGGTACTACCTCCCCAAAACACGGAAGTAAAAAATTACTTCAGCTCCCGGAGCGGTACTGATGTCTACTACACAACCTTCTTCTTGTAGACTCGTGTTGGGCCTCCAAGCGCAGAGTTTTGTAGGACAATAGCAATTTTGCCTCAAGTGGATGACCTAAGGTTTATCAATCCGTGAGAGGTGTAGGATGAATATGGTCTCTCTCAAGCAACCCCGCAACCAAATAACAAAGAGTCTCTTGTCTCCCCAACACACCCAATACAATGGTAAATTGTATAGGTGCACTAGTTCGGCGAAGAGATGGTGATACAAGTGTAATATGGATGGTAGATATAGGTTTTTGTAATCTGAAAATATAAAAACAGCAAGGTAACAAATGATAAAAGTGAGCACAAACGGTATTGCAATGCTTGGAAACAAGGCCTAGGATTCATACTTTCACTAGTGCAAGTTCTCTCAACAATACTGACATAGTTGAATCATATGTAAGTCCCTCATGTGCGACAAAGAGTTCACTCCAAAGTCACAAATAGCAAAGAACAAACGAAGAAATTATTATAGGGTATGAAACCACCCCAAATTTATATTTTCCAATCAATCTTATGATTTATCCCTATAGGTGTCACAAACAGCCCTAGAGTTCGTACTAAGATAACACCTTAAGATACACATCAACCAAAACCCTAATGTCACCTAGATACTCCAATGTCACCACAAGTACCCGTGGGCTTGATTATACAATATGCATCCCACAATTTCAGATTCATTATATTCAATCCAACACAAAGAACTTCAAAGGGTGCCCCAAAGTTTCTACCGAAGAGTCAAGACGAAAACATGTGCCAACCCCTATGCATAGATTCCCAAGGTCACAGAACCCGCAAATTGATCACCAAAACATACATCAAGTAGATCAATAGAACATCCCATTGTCACCATAGATATCCCATCACAAGACATACATCAAGTGTTCTCAAATCCTTAAAGACTCAATCCGATAAGAAAACTTCAAAGGGAAAACTCAATTCATCACAAGAAGATAGAGAGGGGAAACTCCATATGATTCAATCTATATCAATAAAGCTCGCGGTACATCAAGATCATGCCATCTCAAGAACACGCGAGAGAGAGAGAGAGAGATCAAACACATAGCTACTGGTACATACCCACAGCCCCGATGGTGAACTACTCCCTCCTCGTCATGGAGACCGCCGGGCTGATGAAGATGGCCTCCGGTGATGGTTTCCCCCTCCGGCAGGGTGCTAGAATGGTCTCCCGATTGGTTTTTGGGGCTCTGGAGGTTTGCAGCGGCAGAACTCCCGATCTAGGTTCTGCATTGATTTTTTTGGAATTTATAGGAATTTATGGCGATGGAAACAAGACAGGATGGGCCACGAGGGATTCACAAGCCTGGGGGCGCGCCCTAGGGGGTGGGCGCGCCCCTAAGGCTTGTGACTGCCACGTGGGTCTTCTGGCCCAGCTCCAACTCTCCCTGGGCTTCTTCTGGTCCATGAAAATTCATCGTAGATTTTTATTCCATTTGGGGTCCGTTTGATATTCCTTTTCTGCAAAACCCAAAAACACAGAAAAACAGGAACTGGCACTGGGCTCTAGGTTAATAGGTTAGTCCCAAAAATTATATAAAAGTTGTAGTGAAATGATTGTAAAACATCCAAGAATGATAATATAACAGCCTGGAATAAGCAAAAATTATAGATATGTTGGAGACGTATGAGCATCCCCAAGCTTAATTGATGCTCGTCCTCGAGTAGGTAAATGATAAAAACAGAATTTTTGATGTGGAATGTTGCCTAACATGTTCATCATATTCTTTTCTTCTATGTAAAGCATGGACATTTCGACTTGTAAATGATTCAAAGCAATAGTCTAGTTTTAACATAATGACTTCAATACTCAAGCATGTCAACAAGCAACCATGTCTTTCAAAATATGAACACTAAAGAAAGTTATCCCTAGCCCATCATGCTCAGTCATTGATCCATTCATGAAACACACTCAAATATTAGCTATGCCCAATGGTCAAGTACGATCATAGTGCCCCCTAGTTGGTGCTTATAAGAGAAGATGGACACTCAAAGCAAAAATAAAAATTGCATAAGGTAAATAGATAGGCCCTTCATAGAGGGAAGTAGGGATTTGTAGAGGTGCCAGAGCACAAGGTTTATATTGAGCGAGAAAAATATTTTGAGTGGCATGCTTTTCCTGTCAACAAAAACGACGAAGTACCTCACAATACTTTCATGCTAGATACATTATAGGCAGTTCTCAAACAGAATGGTAAAGTTTTTACTCCCCCTCCACCAATCAATCACACTTGACGGCGAGCCGAATCCACGGGTACCGTCCATACCAACAACATTCATGGGCGAGTTTTGTTTCATTATTATTTTTGATTTGATTTTTGAGCATGGGACTGGGCATCCCGAATACCAGCCACTTTCTCGTGAATGATAGTGAATCAACACATATTGTGAGAACAACACACCTAGCATGGAAAGATATTGGATACTCCCCACCGTTTCATGAGTGGTACGGGCACACATAAGAGAAAATTTATTTTGAAAACTTAGAGATAGCACATACAAATTTGCTTGGGACGGCATGGAAATACCGCATATAGGTAGGTATGGTGGACTCATAAGGCAAAACTTGGTTTAGGGATTTTGGATGCACAAGTAATATTTCTACTTAGTACAAATGAAGGCTAGCAAATAGATTGGGAAGCAACCAAACCAAGGAACGAAAAATCACATAAGTGAGCGTTGAGTCATAACTAACACCGAATAATGCACCATAAGTAGGATGTAACTTCATTGCATAACTATTGACTTTTGTGCATGCATAGGGAATCACAAACCTTAACACCAATATTCTTACTAAGCATAATTACTCACTAACATGACTCACATATTACTATCATCATGTTTCAAAACTATTACAAAGAATCAAGTTTAACTTTTCCCATGATCTTCATGAATTTTTTTTATTATGTCCTCCTTGTATATCTATCACTTTGGCACTAGTTTCATGTATTGCCATTGTTTTTTCGACAAGCTCAAACAAATTTAAGTAAAGCACATGAGCAAATGACAAGCTACTCTGAAAGGATATGAATAGTTAAACAATTAAGGAGCTATGTGAGGACTCTCTGTCCCTTAATAAATATTTTCAGATCTTAAGTACTTTATTCAAACAGCAAGCAAAAGAAAATTAGCACTCCATGAATAGCACGCATCATTTGTACAAATAAAAATTTAGGCTCAACATAGTCTAACCGATAATTGTTGATGAAGACAGGTGGGATGTGTAGCATCCCCAAGATTAGATGCTTGATAGTTCTTGAAATATTCACTTGGGGTGCCTTGGGAATCCCCAAGCTTGAGCTTTTGTACCTCGTTCAATCCTCTCATACCACGGTTTCACCTATTCTCAAAAACTTCATCCACACAAAACTCAAAAAGAACTAATGAGATAGGTTAGTACACATAATAATAAATCAACTCTTTATGTACTGCCAAGAAAAGTTGCATAATAATTTTCAAACATTAGGTACTATATACTATAATTTCCACAATTTATATCTACCAATATATGCTATGGAAACTATAGGATAAGTAGATAACGGAATTATGACAACAATCTGTGTAAACAGGACAGTCTGTAGCAATTTATGAAAACAGTATACTTCTGTAACCCAAAACATTATTAAAATTTAGGACATGCTATAAACTTTATATGACCATATTGTTTAAAAATTTCAGAAACTTTCCACGTTACAGTAAAATACGAAAATTCAAACACTACAGCCAAAGTTTCTGTTTTTACACAACACTCATCAAAACAAGCAATGCAAGCATCCTAAAGGCAATTCTTGGAACTTTTTATTGAAAAACAAGATTATAAATAACACCTAACATAAAGTAACAAAATATAATGATGATACAAGCAAAGCAAAAATTGTGTGACGAATAAAAATATAGCTCCAAGTAAGATATACCAATAGTGTTGAAGACGAAAGAGGGGCTGCCTTCCGGGGATATTTCATATAATATTACCTTGGGGGTGCCTTGGTCATCCCCAAGATTAGGTTCTTGTCACTCCTTATTCTCCTCATATCGGTGTCTCACCCAAAACTTGAAAACTTCAATCACACAAAACTTAACGGAACTTTGTGAGAAGGGTTAGTGTAGTAAAGATAAATTATTCACTTAGGTACTGTCAAGACAAGATTCATAATTGTTCCCACCTGATACCTACTGTATTCCATCATTCCCACAATTTATATTACTCAATATAAGCTATAGGAACACTTGAAACAAGCAAACTATGCATGCAAAACAGAATCTGTCACAAACGGAACAGTCTGTGAAGATCTGTAGTGTAACCATACTTCCCTGTCTCTAAAAATTCGGAAACATTAGGACAATCTAGGAAATTTCATATAAATTTTGCGTCAAAATTTCAGAATTGTTTGACGCTCCAGTAAAAGCAGATAATTCATATACTGGACGCAAAAATTATGATGCTCCCTGGATTATGAAATTCATCACATCAAGGTCTTCAACTGAATAGATTCCCAAGGTCACGGAACCCGCAAGTTGATCACAAAAACATACATCAAGTAGATCAATAGAACATCCCATTGTCACCGCAGATATCCCATTGCAAGACATACATCAAGCATTCTCAAATCCTTAAAGACTCAATCCGATAAGAAAAATTCAAAGGGAAAACTCAATTCATCACAAGAAGATAGTGTAAGTGCATCTAGTGCCCCTTAGTGATTTTGGTGTATTGAAGACTTATAGGTTAAGGAACTAATGTGTTCGTGACTATACTGTAGGACCGAAAGTATGTCTAGAGGGGGGTGATTAGACTACTTGACCAAATAAAAGTTTTGCCTATACCAAGTTTTAGGGTTGACAGTTTTTAGCATTTCATGGAAAGTCAAATACACCCTACACATGCAAGTCTAAGAGTATATAGCAGCGGAAAGTAACAACAAGCATGTATAGAAGGGATAGGGTAGGAAGATCAAATGCAGTTGTAGACACGATGATTTTTCCCATGGTTCCGATAGGTGGCGCTATCGTACATCCATGTTTATGGAGTCTTCAACCCACGAAGGGTAACGGTCGCGAGAGTCCACGGAGGGCTCCACCCAAAAGGGTCCATGAAGTAGCAACCTTGACTATTCCATAATGGCTTCCATCCACGAAGGACTAGCCTCACTATGAGTAGATCTTCACGAAGTAGGCGATCTCCTTGCCCTTATAAAATCCACAACACGAAGTAGGAGGCTCCCAAGCGACACCTAACCAATCTAGGAGGCACCACCCTCCAAAAGGTAATAGGCTCGGTAATGATGATGAACTCCTTGCTCTTGTGCTTCAAGATGATACACTCATCAGCACCCAATCACTCTCTCACAGATTTGGCATGATGGAAGAGATGGGATTGATGGAAAGCTACTTGGGGAGGCTAGAGATCAAGATCTATATGATTGGAGTGGAATATCTTGACCTCAACACAAGGGTAGGTGGTTCTCTCTCAGAAAATTTGATGGGGCAACTATGGAATAGTTCTGAGTGCTTCTCATTTGAGTAGGTGGTGGTGAAGGGGTATATATAGGCATCCCCAAAAATCCAACCGTTACACACAAAATGACCAACTCGGTGACGTCGATGTGTTAATCTCGGTGGTACCGAAGTGATCAAAAGGTGTCAACTTTTGAATCTTCATGAGATCGATATAGGAAACTTGGTTGCACCGATAAGGTGACCAATGGTCAGATTTCCAATCTCGGTGACGTCGATCCAACATTCTCGGTGGGACCGAAAATGTGAATTTGCGTAACAGAAAGTTGGCAACCTAAACTCGGTGGCACCGGTATGGAATCGGTTGCACCGAAGTGGCTAGGGTTTGGCTGAGTCTGTCTAGGTTCTCGAATCGGTGGCACCGGTATGGGAAAGTTGGTTGCACCGATTTTGAGTGTCAGGTATAGAACAGACTTTGGTGGGAGAGTTTGTGGATGTTTTTGGCGACTATCACTTGTGCACGTTTGAGCATATTGTTCACCAACAAAACCTTACCACCTCTTAATAGTATTGGCTTTCCTATGGACTCAAAGTGATTTCTCACAAATATAAAATGTAGAGTCCTCTTGCTAGAAGCTTGGCCAACCTATTTCCTTGCATCTTGGGGTATGTCCACAATCTCCTTTTGCCAATCCTATCATTGAACATTTCCTGAAATATACTTAGTGGAAACATTAGTTCAATGACTTATATGTTGTTATTAATTACCAAAACCACCAAGGGAGCAAATGTGCTTTCAATCTCCACCTTTTTGGTAATTGATGACAACATATAGATCAAAGCTTCGACATATGATAAAATCAATGAATATAATCCTCGCTTTGAGAGGTATGTGATAAGCAAGAGCTCCCCCAAAATTTGTGCATTATTTTGAATTTCTGTTTGAATGCAAATGCATAATCGATTAGGTATATGGGGCACTTCTTCCATGTCACATACAACTTGGTGGTGTGTGAGAATAATTAGAATGAATAACAAAGCACAACACAATCAAGCAAAGGTGAATGATCATCTCATAAGCATTAAGATGATAGGAAATAGTTGCATCACACATAAAGCATAAAATAGTAGCATAACACGCATGAGCATACGCTCAAGACAAGGAACCAAAAGACCAAATGTTTTGAAAATCAACAAACACCAAAGCGCTCTCTCGCTCGAAGCCTAAAGATCTATATACACTTCTCCCCATTTGGCAACAAGTTACCAAAAAGTTCAAAGGCATACATCTAATCGTTCTTGGGATGATCTCCTCCGGTTGTTGATGAAGGAGTCAAGAGAACAGCATCGGCGAAGATCTCAGCAGATGTCATGGATGGAGTTGGAGTGGCAGATGGAGGAACTGGAACAGATGGAGTAGGAGCTGAGGTGACAGCGGCAGGAGCTAATGAAGAGGGCCTCAAGTCTGAAGCTGGCATAGTGGCTGATCTGGGTTGGGTATGAAACTGTGTGCCTGTCCTGAGAGGTGATTCATCCTCATCATCACCATCATCATTTGAAGAAGTAGTCTGAGGAAGAGGCACTGAGTCAACTTCCTTCTTGAGCTCATTGACTGTCTTAGTCAGCCCATCCACCTTATCATTAAGGGTCTTCATCTTGTTTTCAAAGATTCTGACAAGACTGTTCTGGTTGTCCAGAATCCCCTTAATGTCCTTCTGCATGCCCTGAACTGATGATATCAACAGATCCATTTGTTCATTCCTGGATCTAGGGACTTGAGCACTAGTGGCTCTAACTGCCTCTGCTTCTGCATGAGCTGCAGCTGAAGTGGGATGATCAGCATCCATCACCACAACATTGTCCTCGAGATCTGGCTGTAGGGGTAAATGTGGATGATCTAGAGAAAAATGTGTTTCTCCAACTTTGAATTGATAGGCATCTGGATGTAGGGAACAGCAAGAGCACTTCTAGTCAGCAGCAACCCTCTTGATTGTCTCAACAATCAAATCCATGACTCTGATCCTGGTGTGTCTGTCAAGGTGGATCAACATATTGATGGAGTGGCCTCGGACCATCTTGTCATCTCCTAACTTGGGCATCAAAGTATGCCTCAGAATGGTGTTCATTGTGCGGACGCCAGCCTAAAGAAAGTAGATAGATCCTAGCATGTGAGACTTCACATTGGCAGCAGGGATCTCCTTGTACATATTTGCCATAGCATTGTGGCTCGCCTTGGATTCTGAGTATACATCCAAGTCACCATCCTGTGCTTCAGGAACTCCAAAGATAGCAACTCATTCTTCAACAGTTGATTCATACCTTGCACCTTCAGTCATCCATACAATTCTACCATCTCCATAGAAATGTGTTGTGGAGTAGAATTGCATGATCATCTCATCGTTCCAAGCAATGAATTCTCTGCCAACAAACTCATCCAAACCTATGCAGTGGAAATTGTCTTGGACACTTGGAAAGTAGTCTTCATTCTCCTTAATGAATTTCCAATCAACATATCGCATATCACTAACAGCTGGGCTCTTGTCAAAAAGCACAGTCTCATAGAAATCCTGCTGCTCTTTGGTATAGAATCTGTAGTCCACAGTTGTCTTCTTCCTCTGGGCATATGTATCTATAGCTCTCCAAGCTCTCAATCTTGAATCCTTCCTCTTCTTCATATCCACAGCTAGTGGGTAGCTGGCATTGTGTACCGGGAGGTGTGGTCTGAGCTTCATCAAAGTAGTCAAGTCATCATCATCTTCAGCTCTGAAAGCAGTTCCTTTGTTCTTCTCAGAAGCTGGAATCTGCCTGGATGTCCTCTTAGGCTTCTCAGTAGCAGCCTTCTTGGATGTGCTAGTCTTTGGCATAGCATCAGCCATAAGCTTATTTTGCTTTTTCTTGGGAGGGGCCTTCTCAACATGCTCTTCCTCCTCTTTAGCATTAGCATCCGCAGCTTCTTCAGGATCCTCATACATGGAGGTTTTTCTGCCAATAACATGAATAACCCTCTTTCTTGTTTTCTTCTCTCCTGCCTTCTTAGGCATAGCTTTCTTGGGGACTTCAACTGAAATAGTTGCTCTGGCAGTCTCATGAGCCTTGAAGGTTGAAGCAGGTGCATAGATCTTGCTGACAACTCTCCTGGAAGAAGTGGCTTTAGTAGCACACTTCTTAGCAGCTTTCTCTTGCTTCTTACCAAGAATCTCCTCAGGGATAAAGTCTGAATCCTCTTCATATGAATTCAGCTTCTTTATGGTCCTTGTAGAAGCTTTGGGCAACCCATGGGAGCTAGGGTGCCTGGATCTGAAAATGAACTGGACTCTGGGCTTGTGCCTGAACTCATGTCAGCACCCTGCTCTCGCATGTTCTGACTATCCTCTACATCTAACATACTGACCCTATGAATGGGATATAGATGAGCAGAAGTAGATATCACAAAATTATCAGCTGGTTTTTGAAATTTTGAACAAAAGATTATCAAAGTTTTGCATTCTGTCATAAACGAATCGGTAAGGCCGAAGCAAAATTTTCGGTGACACCGAGACTGACTATCCCTTTTAACAGAAACTTGGCACCCTTTTCAATGAGAGCGAAAAGGAGTGCTTGGTTTCACCGAGACAGTTCTCAGCAACAAGGAAACAAAAATTGGTGGTACTGATTTTCTTGATTCGGTTCTACCGAGTTGCGTCGGGCAGAAGGCAAAACCCTAGAAAATCAATGGTTTGCTAGCCTATGGGATTTTGTGTGGATAGGAATACGTGCAATGAGTGTCTTATAGATAAAATCAAATCCAATATGCAAGAATCAGAAGGGAGCACAAGGGAGGTCGAATCCATACCCTAACTTGGTGCGGATCCGCTACAGCAACGATGATGGAGCAGATTACGTCAACGGCGGCGATTCCCAGTGGCGGAGGAGCGCAAGAAGACAAGGGCAATGACCAGGGGTCTTGAGGCGGCAGCTTAGGGTTCTGAGGCACTACATTTGAAGATATATTTTCAGAGCGTCGAGGTCCACAGCATATATACCGTCCACTATCAGTGATGCCGATTTTATGTTTTCGGTATCACCGAGATCCACAACTGTCAGCTGACAGGGAAACTCGGTGTAACCGAGAATATGAAATCGGCAGTACCAAGATTGAAAACCAGATCAACCCTAGGCATTCAGTGAGACCGATATTGTGGGGTTGGTTCCACCGAGATGCACTTGGGAGGTTTTAATGGTCAGTCCTTATCGATACGGAACTCCAAGTGCTCCACACACAGAGGGATCGAAAAGCACTTGTTCAAATTTTGTGATGCAGCATGAATGGAATATGAGGTGAGAAAGCATAGATAGCTAAAGAGTGGTCCTAGGCATTCATGTCCATCCAATTGGCAAAAGAGAAAATCAATAACCAAATAGCAACAATTGGATGTCCTCGAATGAAAAAATAAATGCAGACCAACATGCTCACACAATAAGATGTCAAAAGAAATCATGACAAACATGCACAAACACACTAGCATCTAAGAAGCACTTGGGTGATGACTAAATCATCTATATATGAGTATTTGACTTAGGAGCCAAGTAAGAGTACTTGATCATAGGTCATACTCATCGTTTAAGCACAAGTGGGGTTACCACTTTTACATAAAGCATTTAATGTTGTCACATACTAAGAGATGCTTTGACTCAAGTCTTAGAGTAAATCTCCCCCTTAATGTGACACCCCCCCCCATAAGAGGGATAAACTAACCTTGGGTTTTGTCGATGAAGACTTCATGTTGGTGAGGTAGTTGTGGATGCTCAATGTTGATAAAGATCACCAAGAGTTGGGAGCATTCTTGTTGTTTCCTTACTCCTCTCACCTATATGGGTTAGTCCCAACACACAAGAGACAAATACAAGGATATCTATGGACATGGAGTGCAAAGCATATGTTATGATGTCCATTTATTAGTTGATTACCTTGTCCCTTGCTTACCTTTGAGGGAATGTGTGACTCCTTGAACTATTCCATTGAGATGTTGTTGAGTGCAAAAAGTCCTTGCCAATAATGAATGTGAGTGAATTTGATTGGCGGAGTCACCCCTCAAGAACTTACTAGTTCTTATTCTTGGGGACCCACATCAAGTTGATGGGGATCCTTGGTGTTGATAGCCTTTGTAGTAGTTGAGCTTGAAGTAGCCTTGGGAACCCACTCCACCAAAACTAGGGGTTCATCTTCAAATGAGTCAATGTCCTCTTGAAGCTTGTTCTTGCCCTTGAGCTTGTGGTCTTGTGGTGGAAGGTCATCTTGAGTGTTTGTCCCCTTGGGAAGAGTATTTTCATACTTCTGCTTTTGAGGAACAAACTTGGGCTTGGGATATTGACCTTCTTCCCACTCAACTCCATTAGCGTTGAAGTAGCCAACACCACGATTCTTCCGGTATCCTCCGTGCTTGCGTACAATTTCCTCAAATTGCTTACATCCGGCAAGACTCTTGTAGATACCTTTTTATATAATTCCTTTGAATGAAGCATTTTGTTGCTCAAGTGTAACTTGGCTAGAGAATCATCATTAGTGGAATCAATAGGAGTACTAGAAGCAACAACGTTGGGTTTAGCATTTTTATTGTTGCTACTAGATGAAGAACTTTTCTTGCCTTTGTTACTAGATTGCTTAGTTTTAACTTGAGGCATGAAAGTAGACAAGAGTAGTCGTTTGGCTAGATAAGATGAAGTATTCTTTCAGAGATCATCATTGATAGCTTTGAGAAACTCATGCTCTTGCTCCAATTTGAGCTTCTCGAAGAGTAGCTTCTCATGAGTTCTCACAATCTTTCTATGATCTTCGAGAGTAGATTCATGAGCTAACTTAAGAGTGTTTAGTTCTTTAGTTAGGTGTTCTATTTTCATATTATCATCATAAAATGACTCATCTTGACTAGCATGAGAATTATCAAGTTCATTTTGATCATCACTAGTTTTATCACAAAGCAAGTCATCATCACAAAGCAAATCATCTTCATCAATATCAAAATCAAGATACTCGGGGTGTGATACCTTGGGGCCTTTAGCCATGAATCAACTTCCACTCCGTTCGTTTGGTGAATCAAATAGATCGTAGGAGTTGGTAGTCACTAGAGCAATTCCGGCAACACCATCATCTTGACTATAGTCGGAGTCAGAGTGATAGCTTTTCTCAAAGTTGTTGTCGAAGTTGGAGCCGGAAACCCATTCACCAACATGAGCTTGATGTTTTCTTCTTGTATAGCTCTTGGTGTATTTGTCCTTCTTCTCTGAATCTCTACTTCTCCTTGAGTGTCTTCGTTCATAACGATAATGCCTACTCCTTCTCTCTCTTTGTGGTGATTCATTCCTTGAGCTTCATCTTTGAGGTGACTCTTCTCTTCTTTTGTAGGGAGCCATGCACTCATTTGAGTAGTGTCTGGGCTTCCCACAATTGTAGCAATTGCGGTCACGACTTGACAAACGCTTCTCTTCATATCTTGAGTTGGAGTTTCTTTTTTTGCCTCTATTCTTGTACAACTTGTTGAATTTCTTGACCATGAGGCTTGTCTCTTCATTGGTGACAAGGTTGTTGCTTGAAGTTACGGGAGCATCACTTGTGACTTTGTAAGCACCGCTAGACTTGTGATGAAGTTCTTCCTTATTTTTGAGTGTCATCTCATGAGCAACAATCCTTCCAATGACTTCCGTAGGCTTGAGATCTTTGTAGTTTGGCATCATTTGGATCAATGTGCACACGGTGTCGTATCTCTCATCCAAAGCTCTATGTATCTTCTTGATGATGAATTTGTTGGTCATTTCTTTGCTTCCTAAGCCGGCAATCTTATTTGTGATGAGAGCTAGCCTAGAGTACATCTTTGTGACTCCTTCACCATCCTTCATCTTGAAATTGTCAAGCTGACCTTGAAGAACATCTAACTTGGATTCTCTCACGGACTCGATTCCTTCATGCATATCAACCAAAGTATCCCAAATCTCTTTTGCATTCTCAAGACGGCTGATTTTGTCGAATTCTTTGGGGCATAAGCAGTTGAAGAGAATGCCGCATGCTTGAGCATTGAGTTGCAACATCTTCAACTCATCCACGGCCGCTTCACGATCCGGTTCCCGTCCATCCGCAAAGAACTTACCTTGCAAGCGAACATGAACAACAGCCCAAATGGTGGGGTTATGACCAAGAATATGCATTTTCATTTTGTGCTTCCAACTAGGAAAATTAGTGCCATCAAAGTATGTACCTCTTTGGTGATAACTTCCCTCACTAGACGCCATACTCTCCTAGGTTGTGAGACCTAAGCAATGGAGACCAAAGCTCTGATACCACTTGTAGGACCGAAAGTATGTATAGAGGAGGGGTGATTAGACTACTTGACCAAATAAAAGTTTTGCCTATACCAAGTTTTAGGGTTGACAATTTTTAGCATTTCATGGCAAGTTAATTAGACCCTACACATGCAAGACTAAGAGTATATATCAGCAGAAAGTAACAACAAGCATGTATAGAAGGGATAGGGTAGGAAGATCAAATGCAGTTGTAGACACGATGATTTTTCCTATGGTTCCAATAGGTGGCGCTCTCGTACATCCACGTTTATGGAGTCTTCAACCCACGGATGGTAACGGTCGCGAGAGTCCACGGAGGGCTCCACCCAAAAGGGTCCACGAAGTAGCAACCTTGACTATTCCATAATGGCTTCCGTCCACAAAGGACTAGCCTCACTATGGGTAGATCTTCACGAAGTAGGCGATCTCCTTTCCCTTACAAACTTCTTGCTTCACTCCACAACACGAAGTAGGAGGCTCCCAAGCGACACCTAACCAATCAAGGAGGCACCACCCTCCAAAAGGTAATAGGCTCGGTAATGACAATGAACTCCTTGCTCTTGTGCTTCAAGATGATAGACTCCTCAGCACCCAATCACTCTCTCATAGATTTAGCATGGTGGAAGAGATGGGATTGGTGGAAAGCTACTTGGGGAGGCTAGTGATCAAGATCTATATGATTGGAGTGGAATATCTTGACCTCAACACAAGGGTAGATGGTTCTCTCTCAGAAAATTTGATGGGGCAAGTATGGAATAGTTCTGAGTGCTTCTCATTCGAGTAGGTGGTTATGAAGGGGTTATATAGGCATCCCCAAAAATCCAACCGTTACACACAAAATGACCAACTCGGTGATGCCGATGTGTTAATCTCGGTGGTACCGAAGTGACCAAAAGGTGGCAACTTTTGAATCTCGGTGAGACCGATATAGGAAACTCGGTTGCACCGATAATGTAGCGACCCGACCTGAAAGGTCGAATCTCCGGTGTTTCCATACCATCCCAAGATAATGCTAGTACACACACGGTACATCAATGTATATATCAAAGGGAAATCACACAGCATTATATTAATCGAAATCTCATATCGAGTCCTTTATTACAATAAAGTGGTTGAAGGCCAACTCATGAGAATAACTAAATCTTACGGAAGCTTCAAAGGTAGTGAAGTCCATCTGACTCCAAGGGCATCTCACCGAGCGTAGAGCGTATCCTCACTCCTGGTCAGAAAAGTACTCTGCAACATGATACGTTGCAGCCGTGTAGGTCAGCATATGGAATATGCCGGCAAAGTCACGAGAGAGGGGTGAAAACATAATCATCTAATCTACATGCATATATGGCAGGTGGGGTAGTAAGTTTTTGTGTAAAGCCAATTTTCCTACATCAAGAGAGGGCTAAGCAAAATTATTACTAAGTTGGTTGATTAATGAGATGGTTCCACCAACCAATTCTCATACCCAAGTTATTAATACCCACATCATCATATTAATTGTGTTGAGGGTTCCGGAAGTTTCAGTTCCTTTGGCTCAAGTCGTCCATGACCATGGACACGGCTAATTGATTAGGTTTGGGTACTCTGCAGAGTTTTGCACACGTTCCCCACAAGATTTGATCGCCTCCGTTGGATTCCTCGCACTTCAGGGTGTTTGAGGAACGGATGACCAAAACATGGTCTTCCAAGGGGTCCCACTGAGACTCTGTCGGTGCCCATCCTTTCCTACCATTCTTCTACATCTCGTAGCACCGCTTGTCCAGTGTCGCCACAATATCCAACCAAGCCAGAGCCCATAATGGCTTGTGGCTGTGCAGGTAAGCCTTGGGTCTTGAAGCATCCATCCATCTCTTCGTGCCTGGGTGGACCTTTCCGCGTGAATACTGGCACATCTCCAGCATCACCTAGGCTAACCACTGGTTTCTCCAGGGCGCCGTTCAACCATCATCCACCCAGAGGTATATTGAAAACTTGGAAATCTTGAAGTCTTGATCATCATAGTAAGTCTTGAAATTATTATCTCACACTCTCATGAATCACACAACCAATCCCCATCTACTAAAAGCATAGCATGACTAATTTAACGTTTCCCGGGGCCATGTGTCAAAGGTTGAGAGGGTACCTACCACATGATACTACATCAAGTAACCAATTTCCAATTTACCTACTTTGCATGCAATTGGGGAGATGGAAGAACTAATGCAACAAAACATGGATAAAACATGATCAAAGTGACTTGCCTGATTGACGATCTTCGTACTCGAGGGACTCTAGGTAACAAGCCTCGCACTCTGGATGATCTAACGAATCAAACAAGAGCACTCAATAAGCATACAACAAAATATTGTAACTCACAAAAATCAGGAATGAACTAGTAATCACTCAAGACAAAACAAGGCACAATCAAAAGAAAAGAAGATCAACACATAGTTTGGGTTTTCTAAAGTTGATGGGTAAACTACTACTAACAACATAGAATTATTGGTATTAACAAAACAATAGTTGACAGAAAAGAACAATAGACATAATTTATTAATAAACAGAATTAAATCCATTTAAAGTTTTGTTAAGAAAAATCTTAGTAGGGTTTTAAAAGTTTTGATAAACACTACTATATGAAGTGGGCTAGAGTTTATTAACAATACGGTGAAATAAATTACAATTTTATTAATAAAACAATTCTCCTAACAGAAAAGAATTTACTAAAACTTTTCTTAGAAAACAGAATTTAATTATCTAAACTTTGTTAAAGGAAACTATTACTAACTAGTTTGTTTTTATCAAACTAAACCTAATTGAAAAAAATAGTAGAGATTCCTATAATATTATAGAAATAAACTAAGCAAATTATATTATTATTATCAGCAAGTAAAACACCTAATGTTTAAACAACAGAATCTACTGAAACAAAATATAACTAATTCTGATTTGAACTAACTAAAAACTAAATTATTTAAACTATACTAACCACTAGGAAGATTCTGTTTATAGTTAAAACACTAAACAAATCCGTCCTAAAAATTCTCAAACTAAGCATGGTGATAGTCCTAACTAATACTAATCAGTGGCAAAAAGATTCATACAAAAATCTATTTTCAAACTCTAGTTATACAGATTTTAGTAATTTAAGCAAATTTGATTAAATTCAAATTTTAAAGTTTAAATTTAAATTCTAAAACTACAGACATAAACTACAAGTAATAAGTGACCTAATACAAAAAGAATTAACTAAAAACACTAAATAGTTTAAAAGATACAACTAAAACAAAATCAGAAAACCTTCTGTTTTCTAAAACAAAACAGAAAAGGGAAAAAACTAACGAACGGCCAAGGCTACGTGGCAACTTCCTATTGCGTGCTAGCATGCGCACGCGGAAACTAATGAACGGTGGCCGAACTCTAGAGGAAAACGGTTCGCGTTTTAAAACGATCTAATCTGGATCGTAGGATCCAGATCCGAAGGTTGAGAGAAGGTGGGGGCTCACAGCGGTGGTCGGGGTGGTGCTCCGGTGACGTCGACGGCGGCCGGAAGCAGAAGGTGGTCGGGGAGGTCGCTCCGGTGACGTCGACGGCGGCCGGAAGCAGAAGGTGGTCGGGGAGGTTGCTCCGGTGGTCGGGGAGGACGTCCAGGCAACGGCGGTGAACCTCCGGCGATGATTGGCGGCGTCGGACGGGCGTGAGGTGGAGGGAGGAGACGGCCAGGTGCGTGGGGAGGGTTGGGAGTTGTAGGAACTCCGGCGAGCTTCTTCGGGCAGTGTCTCGGCGAGGCAGAGGGGGTTTTCGGGGGGAATGAAGTGCGGAGGGTGATCGCCTTATATAGGGCCGCGGTTGAGCGAAGGGAAGGAAGGGGAGTGAGATCAGGCGAGTGCACAATCTCCGGCGATTACCGTCGGGCGCAAGGAGGGTGATGGCCGCGTGATTGCAGCGAACGGTCGGGTGGGCTCCATTGTCAACGAGGGTGATGAGCGCGGCAGAGGCGTCAGTGGCCGATAGAAAGGAAAGTCGGGAAGGGGCTTAAATGCAGATGGGCCGACCGGGTATTTAAAGCTTTAAATGATTTCCTTTTTTTCTAATTTCTAGCGCAAAAGAAACCTTTTAATGCATTCGATTTGACTCCAAATATAGGAAAAATATATATCAAAATTATCAGAAGAATAAATGCCATTTATTGAACATTTTTCTTCTTCCATTTGAATACTTTGAGAAAATAATATTTTTAGAAATTGCCTATTTGGTTTTAAAACATTTTACAAATATTTTTCAAAAGACCCCCCTGGTTTTATTGTTCAAATAACTCACCAAGATGCCCCTGGTGTGGAGTGTCGTGTTACTCCCCTCTTCTTTGAACATTTTCCAAGAGTTTTCAAATAGGTGAAACAAGAATAATGAAAATTGAAAGGGGCTTCCAGAAATTCAAAGGAAGCACTTCAAACATTCATTTCATTCAAACAACATGATGATGATGATGCATAGTTATATTTCATAACATTCCAAAATGAAATTTTGGGATGTTACAGATAAGGGTCCACGGTGGCATGTTTTGGTCACCTTATCGCTGCAACCTAAACTCGGTGGCACCGGTATGGAATCGGTGGCACCGGAGTAGCTAGGGTTTGGCTGAGTCTGTCAAGATTCTGGAATCGGTGGCACCGGTATGGGAAAGTTGGTTGCACCAATTTTGGGTGTTAGGTATAGAACAGACTTTGGTGGGAGAGTTTGTGGTTGTTTTTCGCGACTATCACTTGTGAACGTTTGAGCATATTGTTCGCCAACAAAACCTTACCCCCTCTTAATAGTATTGGCTTTCCTATGGACTCAAAGTGATTTCTCACAAATATAAAATGTAGAGTCCTCTTGCTTGAAGCTTGGCCAACCTATTTCCTTGCATCTTGGGGTATGTCCACAATCTCCTTTTGCCAATCCTATCATTGAACATTTCCTGAAATATACTTAGTGGAAACATTAGTTCAATGACTTATATGTTGTTATTAATTACAGAAACCACCAAGGAGCAAATGTGCTTTCATATACACAGGCTCTATAAGTCGATGAGGAGTTTGATATATTTAGAGATTACCGACCCCTAAGAATGTGTGTCTTCAACTGAAGGCTTTGGTGAAGACTTTGCTGAAGACTTTGGTGAAAACTTTGGTATTCCCTGAAGACTTTGAAAATGAAGAAGTTGGTGTGACCTTGAAGGTATGAACGTGGACTATGAAGCGTGAAGACTTTTGTTTTCATACTTTCATTTCCTTTCTTTGAGTCATAGGAAACACCATACTGTGAAAGGGGGGCGAGGTAATACAAAGGAAAATTTCCAACTGATGCTCAACTCAAAATCCTCAACCTATCCAATCTTTCGAGTGAAGCCTTTTTGGAAATCTCTTACAGTTCAGTCAAGTTCTTCAGTGACAGAGATGATGTTCTTCTTGTCTCTAAGGAAATTGGTTTGACTGAGGAGTTAGGATTTTGCCAGTGTGAATTGCCTACAAGTGAGGAATAGATAAGCCTGAGGACTTTCATAGTTCGAAATTCCGACTTATGTTGTGCTTAGCGCCAGCTGTCCCCAATCATAATATCCACATAACGGTCATATATCATTGGGGGCATTTATGTATTATCATGTGAGGTTGCACCCTGGCTATAAATAGCCACCCTCACAACCACTAGTTGGTTTGCTGCTCCAAGAGAGAACTGACACTTGTCATTTGAGAGCAACCCATCCTCCGAGGACTTTGAGAGAAAATCATCAGTGAGGAAAAACCCAAATCCAAACCATCAAACCCAAAGTGATTGAGCATCACTGAAGAGATTGTTCCTGTGTGGAACCGATGCTTTTTACCTTTGAAGACCGTGTATCTTCCAGACGGTTAGGCGCCATGGTCTAGTGCATCCTGCAGTCAATTGGGGATCACGGAGTGACCTTGGTCTAGAGCATCTAGCAGTCAATTGTGGATCGCCGGGTGACCAGTTTGTGAGGGTTTTGGAAGTCTACCCTAAAGACTTACCACGAGTGTTGGGAGAGGACTTTGTGACCTTAGCTCAAGGAGAATATGGTAAGGATTGTGTGTCCTCTAGTTTAAATACCAGGCCGCTCCAAACCAGACGTACGACTGACACAACAGTTGGAACTGGGTCATCAAACCATTGTCTTCATCGAGCTACCTGGTTCTATTTCCTCAACCCCTCTATTTCCTCGTATACTTGTTGATGAAATTGATCGTTACTGTTTGAAGAATTTGACTGAAGACTTTCACAATTTCCTCATCTCAAATTCTTCAAGTTACCTTCTTCCTCACCTGCTTATCCTGTATCACGCTACATGTATTCTGTGCATGTTCATTTCATCATCATGACTATGATGTTGCTATGTTTCTCATACACTTGAGTACTTATTCTGCTGCTAGTTATTCATCGCATTTCAAAATCCTCAAGTTGAAATTCCTCAAGTGATTAATTTATAAAAATCACCTATTCACCCCCCTCTAGTCGATATAATGCACTTTCAGATAGAGAGGGGAAAACTCTGTATGATTCAATCTATATCAATAAATCTCGCAGTACATCAAGATTGTACCATCTCAAGAACACGAGAGAGAGAGAGAGAGATCAAACACATAGCTACTGGTACATACCCTCAAACCCGAGGGTGAAATACTCCCTCCTCGTCATGGAGACCGCCGGGATGATGAAGATGGCCTTCCGTGATGGTTTCCCCCTCCGATAGGATGCCGGAACGGGCTCCCGATTGGTTTTTCGTGGCTCTGGAGGTTTGCAGAGGCAGAACTCCCGGTCTAGGTTCTGCGTTGGGTTTTTTGGAATTTATAGGAATTTATGGTGGTGGAAACGAGTCAGGATGGGCCACGAGGGAGTCACAAGCCTGGGGGGCACGCCCTAGGGGGTGGGCACGCCCCTGAGGCTTGTGACTGCCTCATGGGTCTTCTGACCCAACTACAACTCTCCTTGGGCTTCTTTTGGTCCATAAAAATTCACCGTAGATTTTTCTTCCATTTGGGCACCAATTAATATTCCTTTTCTGTAAAGCCCAAAAACACGAAAAACCAGGAACTGGCACTGGGCTCTAGGTTAATAGGTTAGTACCAAAAATAATATAAAGTTGTAGTGAAATGATTGTAAAACATTCAAGATTGATAATATAATAGCATGGAACAATCAAAAATTATAAATACGTTGGAGACGTATCAGGTACTACCGCTTATCAAACGGAAGTAAAAAATTACTTCCACTCGTTGAGCGGTACTACCGCAATGACCTGCAATACTACCATGTTGTCAAGTTTGCGTGGGGGTTAAGAGCCGGCAGGGGGAGTTCAAACTAACCATACCCATTATCTCTTCCCCTCACGTCTCTCTCTCCTCCTCCTCACAACCGACGCCGGAGGACCTCGCTGGATCTTCGTCTCCGGCCACTCTCCTTTCATTCCCATCGGTGGGATCGTTCCCCACCTCGTCCTCTTGCCATGGACCCTGGTATTTCCCCGAGCTCTCCTCTTTTTGCTTTTCTATTTTTGAATCTAGGTTTAGGGGAAATCTGAGTTGGTCTAGTGATTTTTGGCCAAATTTGTGCATGAGGG
Organism: Hordeum marinum; assembly: GCA_022496015.1. Classification (NCBI taxonomy): domain Eukaryota; kingdom Viridiplantae; phylum Streptophyta; class Magnoliopsida; order Poales; family Poaceae; genus Hordeum; species Hordeum marinum. The sequence goes on along the minus strand of CM039677.1, from coordinate 414,199,866 downwards.
TATGTTTTGAGATTGTGTGTGACATAGAAGTGCTTATTGATAGGATACAACGTGATAGCTATTGATCCATGGTAGTACTGATCTGGTTTTTAGATCCGTGTTCATGTGAACTCTGCCCCGTGTGGTACTACTGCTCGTCGGGTGGAAGTAAAATTTTACTTCCGCTCCTGCCCCGGTACTACCGCTCATAGCGGTACTACCGCGTCCGGAGTGGTCGTAATTTTTTACTTCCGTGTGAACCTCTGGTACTACCACTCGATCAAAAGCTACCTTGTTTTGTCCTCTTCATTCTCACCGCTATAGTGTTTTCGTGTCTGCTTTGGTCTTTGCATTGACTCCTTTTCCGTTCGTCTCTTGTGTTTGCGTTGTGTGTCATAGGTGGTGGCTCCGGTTCCGGTTCAGGTCCAAGACGCTCGAATCCTTCTCGCGACACTAGTTCCAAGCGTCTTCGCAATCCAGATGCTCCTGAGGGGTCCAATGCCCTGCAACGCCGTTTCAAGAGAACCGCATCCAAGCTCAAGGAGACAATTGATAATTGGGAAGACATGCCTCAAGTTGATTTTATGTCTCGTCGGTTGATTGACCCCTATATCTAACCTAGGGAACATTCCAGTGCCAATGAGTTGTTTTGGACTAAGCAACAACATCTCATCCATATCGATGTGATCAAGGGCAAGAAGGATCTCTATGTTCCTGTCCAATGGATTGACATGGCTCATATGAGGAAGAACCAGGAATACTTTGGTGAGGCTCTGAGTATGGTGGAGTAGTTTGCTATGAAGGACATTATCTCTTTCCATCTTGACTTTGATCCCGAGATTGTGGGTTAGTTCTTTGCTTCTGACCATTTCCACTCTGATGTGCACCGGACCATGACTAGTATGACCAATGGAGAGAGGCTGTCATCTAACTGGAAGGAGTTCATGGATCTGTTGCATGTTCATGATGAGGGGCTTGAGGAGCCCGTTGGTTTGCGCCCTCACGGCAACCCCCAGCCTGCATGTAAGGAAAAGCTCATGCCCTACTATATTCTGAAGAATTTACCCTCTGGTGAGCAAGTTTCTGTGCTCAACCCATTCCTTGATGTCATGCACAGGATCTTCTGCAACACTCTATTTCCTCGCATGGGAGACAAGGACAAGGTGCACTCCTATCTGGTACATATGTTGCTACTCTATGAGAAAGGACGAACTGAAGAACTTGACCCCCTTGATGCTTCTCACATTATGTGGACTGAGCTTTGCACTGTTGTGTTTCACCATAAGGTCCCCATTTATGGGCCCTACTTGTTCCTCTTGATTCGTACAACTTGGGAGAAGACCCTTCCGGATGAGGACTTTCAGGCTCACTGGTTTCTTCATGAGCCCATTCGACTACGTATGAAGGACAAGTGGGCCAACACCACCACTAAGCTAGCTCCTGCTCATATGGAGGTTGATGAGGATGAGATCAAAGAGGCGGAAGATGACAGCTCAAAGATGTATGTTCCACCATCTTCTGAGCCATCTTGGGCCAAGAAGCTCTCACACAGGATGAAGACTCTGTTCTGCATGTAGGCCAAGGGACAATATCAGACTCGCGTTGCTCAGAAGGAGAGTCGCCAGCGTGACAAGCGAATTCTGAGGAAGCTTGGCGAGGCCATCTCGAGTGGGTCTGAGAAGGACATCACTCCTGAGGCTACTTGGATGACGAAGCAGAAGTTCCAATGGGCTGATTCGCATGAGGAGTCCATTCCAGCTGCATCAGAGGAGGAGCCTGATGACTGATCGTTCTGCATGGGAGCTACCACCTACGTGTTAGGTGTCCTCTCTGCCTTTTTGGCGTCTCGATGCCAAAGGGGGAGAGAGAGTAGGATTTGCGAGTGTTTGCGTTGTTTTTCATCGTCTCTTTGCTTTTGTTGAACTTTGGTTTATGTCGATTGTTTGTCAGACCAGGAGACTTCTTCTATCATATGGTGTGAGACATATGCTATCACTCTTATCTTATTATTGTCCAGAATGATTCGTAGCTTGTGAGTCTATCTCTTATGTACCCTTATCTTCATGCTCACATGCTATGCCTTGTTTCCATATTTAGTGTTATACAATCTGTTACAAGGATTGTCTTGTTTATAAAATATAGGGGGAGTGTTGATCCTAGTGTGTGTGCTTTGCAGTCCAAAGCATATATATAGAATGCACACATCTAGGGGGAGCCTGTCTATATTTTATAGATCTTGGGTTTGCATATGCTCATCTTATATCTTTATGTGCAAATCCCGTATTGTCATCAATCCACCAAAAAGGGAGCGATTGTAAGGGCATATTTCTCCTTAAGTGATTTTGGTGATTGATGACAATGCCTTTGCGGACTAATCGTGTGCATTGAGCATTTCAGATATCTCATGTCTAGGCACGAGACGATTCAGTGCCCCTCGGAGCTTATCGAAGACGGTCGATCTCTACGTTTCCTTTCGGTGGATTTGAGTCGTAGGAAAGCTGTACTATTAAGAGGGGTTCCGCTTTGGAAAGGTTTGGGTGGAATCAACATGGACACATCTATTTTATTGCATCACCTTTCCTTTGCTTCAATGGAGCTCCAGCTCATTTTCCTTTTCTATGAAAAGTGAAGCCTGCGGGGGTGCTTGTTTTCAGTGGCCAGCGGTAGTACCGCAGGAGCCCGCGATATTACCGCTCGGTGGAGCGGTAGTACCGCTATTCCCTGCCCTGTACGTGTGTCTGCGGTAGTAGGCGCGGATGTAATTTTTTACATCCGCCCTCTTGCGGTAGTACCGTGATGCATTTCCGGTACTACCGTGCTGGACTTTTTTGCAGCTTCGCCCTCAGCAGAGGTAGGCACGGAAGTAATTTTTCACTTCTGTGCATCTCGAGTGGCAGCCACTACCGACCATGTGGTAGTACCGCATGGGCTCGCGGTAGTACCGCTCCGGTGGTTCTACCGCTAGTTGCCTAGTGCAATTGGCCTGCGTTTCACACTTCCGTGCAAGCAGTAGTACCGCATGTTGCAGCGGTAGTACCACAAGCCCTTGTGGTAGTACTGTGGTCATATGCGGTAGTACCGCGACGCGCGGGGCTGAGAGTGGGGATAATGGTTGGATCTTATCCCCCACTATAAAAAGCAGGTCTTCTTCTCCAAGAAGACCACCTCTTCCTTTCGTAAGCTCCATTGTTGCTCAAATCTCCATTTTAGACCGATCTCTCTCCCTAGCCAATCAAACTTGTTGATTTCTAGGGATTGGTTGAGAAGGCCCCGATCTACACTTCCACCAAGAGAAATTTTATTCCCCCCACTAATCCCTTACGGATCTTGTTACTCTTGGGTGTTTGAGCACCCTAGACGGTTGAGGTCACCTCGGATCCACATTCCATTGTGGTGAAGCTTCATGGTGTCGTTGGGAGCCTCCAATTCAGTTGTGGAGATAACCCCAACCTTGTTTGTAAAGGTTCGGTCACCGCCTTCAAAGGCACCAATAGTGGAATCACGGCATCTCGCATTGTGTGAGGGCGTGAGGATAATACGGTGGCCCTAGTGGCTTCTTGGGGAGCATTGTGCCTCCACACCATTCCAACGGAGACGTACTTCCTCACAAGGGAACGAACTTCAGTAACACATCCTCATCTCCACCGGCTCCACTTTTCGTTATCTCTTACCTTTACTTCTTGCAAGCTATTATTGTGTTGTATCCCATGCTTGCTTGTGTACTTGTTGTGTTTAGCATCATACAGGTTCCTCACCTGGTTGCACATCTAGCCAACTTATTTGATGCTAAGCCCAAATTGTTAAGGAAAATTTAAAAAGTGTTAGTTGCCTATTCACCCCCCCCCCTAGTCAACCATATCGATCCTTTCAATGATATTGCCTATAGAATGCCACAATGATGAATTCAAGACAAGATCCTGCTGGTAGGAGACCTAGTACAATACAGCGACAACTTGGTAATAACATTTATGTTCACTTCAGTTTATGCCATATCAGATTATGTAATTAACATTTTGGATTAACATGTAGTTAGGGATGCGTTAGGTAATGTTCAACATTCAGAGGAAAGAGATGATGCACACGACTCCTTTCTACAAGGTACAAGGCATCCTTAATCCTTATTCATTTACATGAATGGTGCACACTGATAATGCTAACTCCCTTAATTTTTTTGTGTTTAGTAAAGAAAGGATATGTTCTAGTAACAAGGATGGAAAGCATAACAACTTACAAAAACCAGCATGGACAACTGAGATCTAGTAAAAAGTTTATGAAATTTACCCCGTTTGGTAGCTCGGCATTTTAAAAGTACTCTGAGAATACTACAGTTTTTCAGATTATCATTGTTTTGATTACAAGGAGGTGTTTGGTTGTCTCTAACAATGATGATTTTAGTATTGTAGTATTAGCTGAACTGTAGTTTTTTCTTTATATGAGAAAAAGAAGTCAACACTTCTTTTAAAAAGAACGGTTGGACGCTGTTTTTCCTTTCCTAACTCTGCATGTCGCTAAGCTTCGCTCGAGTTGTTTGTCTAGTCTGCTAGCATTCTTAATCCAGTTTCTCGACCTTGTATGGAATATGTTTTTGTTGGTTCCTGGTTGCTGGTTGTATGTATTGTGGATACTTCAAAATATCCTGTTTCGATAAAACCATGGTATCTCATACCAACATGAAAAAATATTGTAGTTTTTCATACTTTGGTTTATATAATAGTTTGCTATCAAACACAACCTTTGGTTTATATAATACCAACAGGAACTCAAGACCAATCTGACACTCCAGTGTCTACTAATGACATGTGTGTGATGGATGAATGGCCATCCCATGCTCGCCGCAACCATGCACAACTATAGGATGGTACTGTTGCTGTTTATATCTGTGTATTCCTTTTGTTACAATCTAATGTCGAGTAATACATTATTTCTTGAATGATTTGGGTTGTAGAAGTTGTTGGACAAAACAAGAAAGGGCGAGGTGTTCTAAAAGGTTTTAAAGCATCTAAGACGTGTTTTGCCAATGGATCTGCAAAGCTAAATAATGCATTCTCTGGATAATTGGGTGGTACCATAGGAATGAACTATCATTCATTCAAGGATGACGTGGTAGTCATAATGAAAAGAAAGTTACCACTCATTGGAGTGAGTAAATGGTCAGACATTCATCGTACCATCCATCGACTCATTGCTGCAGATATGATAGTGTGTACCATCTTTTCCACTTGTGTTAACTTATTTTACCATCAATAATGCACTTCTTATGTATGTTCATTTGTTGTATGCTTTATAGGATAGGTGGGACCTAGAAGATACACCAGACACAGAAGAAAAAGTACTCCAAATTGTGAAAGAGCTATACAAAGGTTGGTGATCAACTCTAAGCTCCACTTACAAGGCATACAAAACAGATCCGGCTAGATTGGCTAATCTGCCGGAAGATTTACAACCAAAAGAGTGGGAATGGATGATTTAGTACTTTAGCACTGATTCAAAATTAAAGGTTATCTCTAAGAGCATTGTTTGTCCAATATGTGGTAATCTGAAATGGCTTGTATGACTGGTTATATTTGGTTTCAGTGAATTGATTGGAATGCAAGCAAATGAACACATATAATCGTAAGAAGCAGAAGACAAAACATGGAATTGGATCAAAATCTTACTCGCAAGTAAATTTTGAGAAGGTATGACTCTAACTACATATGTATGCCTCTCTACTAAATATGGTTTCATGTTTCAAGCATCTCATTCTTATATCACTTGCAGAGAAACCCAGAAACTGGAGAAGAGCCAGATTGTATTGCTCTGTGGGAACTCACCCACACGAAGAACGGAACATGGTCTAACACGGAGTCACAAGATGTTTACGTGAGTACATTATCTTTTGGTTATTCTATTTACAGGTTGCTTCATCATCAACTGAGATTATTCATGCTTTGGATCATGTTATTCTTGTTTCATCTTTTATAGTGTCAATATTGATGCCATACCTATAATTGTTCTTTTCATTCTTAGGAAAAGGACGTGAGGTTGAAACAAAAGAGACAGAAAATCAAGGTCCACTTTCAAGTGAGCAACGAAACAATATTTTCCAGAGCGCATACAAAGACACTCTGAAATGGAAGTCATCGCAGCTTCGTAGGTACGGATACATGGCCAGACCTTCAACTGGTCCTGAAAGGTTTCGTATCCAGATTAAAGAGCAAGCTCGTGCTACAGTAGACACCCAATAGCAAAACTCTAAGCTTAGCCAGTAGGTCAATGAATTACAAGATCAACTACAAGCTGAATGGGCAACCACACAAGAGAGGATTAACTTGGAGCATGCTGAGAGAGAACAACTTAAGGAGAGGCTAAAACAAGAACGTGTTGAAAGGGAAAGATTGTTGGAGGCAGAGCGAACATCAAGACTGGACTTTGAAAAGTTCATGATGGCAAAGTTTGCAGAATTGAGCCAACATATGGAAATCCAACAGGTGATTACAGTCATATGCTTGTGACCTTGTAAGATTTATGTTGCTTACTTGCATTGTTAAAAGTGCACTTCTATTTACAGGTGCCTTTGAACAGGATTGACAAAGAAAATAGTAACCCAAACTTGCAAAATACTCTTTTATAGAGATCTAGTCCTGATAAGTCTCTAGGTTCAAGGCAAACTGTTATTTCTTCAAATGTGCTCATACAAGCTGCAACAAGGCAGTCTCGAATGTTTAAAGCAACAATGGTAAGTCACAACCTCGCTTTCTCTTCATGTTCACCTGCATTTTATGTGTCATTGTGCTTCGTAATTAGCTATCTACTTTATAGTTTCCGTTAGCCTGATGCTAATATCTAGTTACCTTCTCAAAAAATTATACAAAACTGTTCATCATTTACCATAAATTTCCATTATTGAAAATGTTGAATTCTACCAAATCCAACTGCAACTTTTATGCCATATGTCACATATATAAGTGGAACTTCAAAATAGGCAAGCAATTGTGTCTTTGGGAGCAGAGTAATTTCTGTCTGCAGCTATGTAATATATAATTGTACTATCACTAGACAGAGAACCACCTATAATGTGAGTTGGTTTAGAAAGTTGCACTACATGGTCAAAATCTTATACTACATGGTCACAAATTGAACAAAAACCGAATATGTGCTAGCTAGGGACAAGAACTTAACTGAAATTATACATCAAGTCACAACTTAAATCCATAGTGAAAGCTTATAGTAGATGTACTTGTGCTTATGATTTAGACATTTACACTTGTTCTGATCCCTCACTTACCTGCTTGCTAACACGGTATTAGTCCAGTTAGTATGGGGCTGGAATAATTGTATGGTTTATGTTATGTTGGGCTCATTAAATAGAACTTTATTATTTCTTGATTGTAGGATCCAAGGAACTAGCTGGATTGGAATCGAGATCACAGATAATTTAGTCTTGGCACTTAATTACGATGGGTTAGTTACATTTGAGTTTCATTTGATAGATATTGGCTATGAGAATTATGAATGTTATGAATATACATATTATAGTCATGGTTTTCAATATTTTAAGTGAATGCATGTATATTTTTTATGTTTGTATTAGGGTATTACCATGACCCACTTTCCGTTGCCACATGTTAGCACCATGAAAAATATAGTGTTGCGTCAAATCTCAGTCGTCACGCCTACATGTTTTGTTGCATTAGGATGTTATAGCGGAGCAATTTATATTGTCGCAATAGCTTTGGCGCCACATTTTTTCACGATGCTATACCTACGTGGCGCCACGAAAGTAAGTTTTGTTGAAATAGTGATGCCACAGAAATTTGCATTGCCGCGGTAGCATCTCGCTACAAACATTTTGCCCGTTGCAATAACTATTTTGCGCCACCAAGCTAAGTTTTGTTGAAATAACGTATCACCATGAAAAGTTTAAATTGTAGTAATAGTTTCTCGCTACAATCATGTTGCCCGTTGCGATAACTATTTTGCGCCACCAAAACAAGTTCTGTTGACATAAAATATCGCCATGAAAAGTTTAAATTTCCGCTAGTCTCTCGCTACAAACATTTTGCCCGTTGTGATACATATTTTTCACCACCAAAATGAGTATCTTGCAATGTCCTCTTACGACGAATGGGAAATTTGTTGCCACAAGTGTAGTGGTTCGTGGCAAAATACCTAATGCCACGAAACCAAGGATTGTTGCCATAGTTTGTTGCCACAATTAACTATTGCCACAAAAGAGTTTGCACCAAGGAACGAGCATCGTTGCCATAGGTTGTTACCACAAATGTCTATCACAACGAACTATCAAACGCCATGATTCGTTACATGTTGCATTAAAGCTATCTCCACGAATGAAATTGTGGCATCAGGTTAATGTTACCACGGGAAAACATGTGGTAACTTCCCACATGGATGTTGCAATAGAAAAATTTATTGCCACAATTGTTTTTTGTGGCAATAGCCTATTACCATGCGTCCAATCGCAATGGCTGCCAACAAAAATAGTTTTGTGGCGATAGGTACTTATTGCCACAAATCGACATGTATTGCAACGAACGATTTTGTTGCAATAGACCGGAATCCTTGTATGGGTGATAGACTCTACATTCACATACAACGGGTGCAAGCCAGTGTTGCACGTGTAGAACACTCGGGTTAAACTTGACGAGCCTAGCATGTACAGACATGGCCTCAGAACACAAGAGACCGAAAGGTCGAACATGAGTCATATAGTAGATATGATCAACATGATGATGTTCACCATTGAAACCACCTCAACTCACATGATGATCGGACTTGAGTTGGTGAATTTGGATCATGTATCACTCGGATGACCGGAGGATGTCAATTTGAGTGGGAGTTTTTAAGTAATATGATTAACTAAACTCATTATCATGAACATAGTAAAAATGTCTTTGCAAATTATGTTGTAGATTACTAGCTCGCGCTGTAGCTCCCTTGAATGTTCCTAGAGAAACAGAGTTCAAAGATGATGGTAGCAATTATGCGGACTAGGTCCGTGATCAGAGGATTGTCCTCAGTTGCTGCATAGAAGCCTTCTTATCTACCAAGTATCTAGGGTTGTTCCACTTCAGCGACCGTTCTCCTCATAATAGAAGCACTTAGTCTCGGGTTTGGGTTCAACCTTAGGTCCGTGATCAGAGGATTGTCCTCAGTTGCTGCACAGAAGGCTTATGTCCTTGATTCTCCTCATATACGTGTTATTGATGTCTACCTTGATATTACTCCTAGTAGCACATGAGTATTAGATACCGGGTCGGTTGCTAAATGTTAGTAACTTGAAATAAAAGCTATAAATAAACGAAGGCTAGCTAAGGGTGAGGTGACGATGAGTGTTGGAAGTGTTTCCAAGGTTGATGTGATCACCATCGCACGCTCTCTCTACCTTTGGGATTAGTGATGAACCTAAATAAATATTACTCTGTGTTTACGTTGAGCATGAAAACGTGATTAGATCGTGTTTATTGCAATACTGTTATTCATTTAAGTTAGAGAATAATGGTTATTCTGTTTACATGAATAATACCTTCAATGGTCATGCACCCAATGAGAATGGTTTATCGAATCTTGATCTTACTAATACACATGCTCATAACATTGATGCCAAAAGATATGAAGTTAATAACGACAGTACCACATACTTGTGGCACTGCTTCTAAATGTCATATTGTTGTAAAGCGCATCAAGAAAATCCATGCTGATGGATCTTTGGAATCATTCGATTTCGAATCGGTTAAGACATGCGGACCGTGCCTCATGGGCAAGATGACTAAGACCCCGTTTTCAATATGATGGAGTGGACAAGTGACTTATTGGAAATAATACATGTTGATGTATGTGGTCCAATGAGTATTGTAGCGTGCGGTGGATATCGTTATTTTCTTACCTTCACTGATGATCTGAGTAGATATGGGCATATTTACTTAATGAACACAAGTCTGAAACATTTGAAAAGTTCAAGCAAATTCAGAGTGAAGTTTGAGATCATCATGACAAGAAGATAAAAATGTCTACGATATGATCGTGGAGGTGAATATCTGATTTACGAGTTTGGTATACAATTTAAGACAATTTGGAAGTTGTTTCACAACTCGCGCCACCTGGAACACCATAGTGTGATGGTGTGTCCGAACATCAAAGTCGTGCTCTACTAGGTATGGTGTGTACTGTGATGTCTCTTATCATTTTTGCCACTATCGTTTTGAGGTTATGCATTATAGACAACTACATTCACTTGAAATAGGGCACCATCTAAATCCACTGAGATGACACCGAATGAATTATGGTTTGGCAGAAACCTAAGCTGTCATTTCTCAAAGTTTGGGGATGCGACGCTTATGTCTGATGAGCTCGAACCCAAAACGGAAAGGTGCATCTTCATAGGATACCCTAAGGAAACAGTTGGGTATACCTTCTATCTCAGATCCGAGGGCAAAGTGATTGTTGCTAAAATGGATACTTTCTCGGGAAAGAGTTTCTCTCGAAAGAATTGAGTGGGAGGAAGATAGAAATTGATGAGGTTGTTGAACCTTTGTTTCAACCAGAGATTAGAGCAGCGCAGAAAGATGATTCTATGGAACCTACGTTAGTTGAAGAGGAAGTTAATGATGATGATCATGAAGCTTTAGTTCAAGTTACTATCAAACCTCGTAGGTCGAGAAGGACGCATACTGCTCCTGAGTGGTACGGAAACCCTGTCTTGGAGGTCATGTTGTTGGACAACGATGAACCTACGAACTATGGAGAAGCGATGATGGGCCCGGATTCCAACAAATGGTTAGAGGCCATGAAATCTGAGAAAGGATCCATGTATGAAAACCAAGTATGGACTTTGGTAGACTTGCCCGTGGAACGGCGGGTCATTGATTACAAATGGACCTTTAAGATGAAGACGGACGTTGATGGTGAATGTCACCATTTATAAAGCTCGACTTGTCGCAAAGAAGTTTCCACCAAGTTCAAGGAGTTGAATACGATGAGAATTTCTCACCCGCAGCAATCCTAAAGTTTGTTGGAATTATGTTAGCAGTTGGTGCATTTTTCAATTATGAAATCTGGCAAATAGATGTCAAAACATCGTTTCCTTAACGATTTACTTGAGGAAATGTTGTATGCGATACAAACGGAAGGTTTTGTCACTCCTAAGGATCCTAAAAGGTGTGCAAGCTCCAGCAATCCTTCTATGGGCTGGAGCAAGCATCTTGGAGTTGGAATATACACTTTGATGAGGTGATCAAAGTTTTTGGATTTAAACAAAGTTTACGAGAAACTTGTATTTACAAGAAAGTGAGTGGGAGCAGTATGGAATTTCTGATAAGTATATGTGGATGACATATTGTTGATCGGAAATGATGTAGAGTTTCTGGAAAGCATAAAGGGTTGTTTGAAAAGAGTTTTTCAAAGTAAGACCTGGATAAAGCTACTTAATTCTTGGGCATCGAGATCTATAGAAATACATCAAGACGGCTGATAAGACTTTCAATGAGTACATACCTTGACAAGATAATGAAAGAGTTCAAAATGGATCGGTCAAAGAAAAAGTTCTTGCCTGATTTGTAAGGTGTGAAGGTCAGTAAGACTCAAAGCTCGACCATGGCAGAAGAAAGAGAAAGGACGAAGGTCGTCCCCTATGCCTTAGCCATAGGCTCTATATGGTATGTCATGTTGTGTACCGCACCTGTGTGTGCCTTTCCATGAGTCTGTAAAGGGGTACAAGAGTGATCCAGGAGTGGATTACTAGACAGCGGTCAAAATTATCCTTAGTAACTAGAGGACTAAGGATATGTTTCTCGATTATGGAGGTGATAAAGAATTCGTCGCAAAGAGTTACGTCAATGCAAGCTTTAACACCGAATAAGTATAGTGGAGTAGCCATTTGGAATAGCTCCAAGTGGAGTGTGGTAGCAGTGTCTATAGTATGACATAGAGATTTGCAAAGTACACTCGGATCTGAATGTCGCAGACACGTTGACTAAAACCTCTTTCACATGCAAAATGTGATCGAACCCCAGAACTCATTGGGTGTGAGATTCATAACAAATCACATAGCGATGTGAGCTAGATTATTGACTCTAGTGCAAGTGACAAACTGATGGAAATATGCCCTAGAGGCAATAATAAATTGGTTATTATCATATTTCCTTGTTCATGCTAATCCTTTATTATCCATGCTAGAATTTTATTGATCGGAAACTCAGATACATGTGTGGATACATAGACAACACCATGTCCCTAGTATGCCTCTAATAGACTAGCTCGTTGATCAAAGATGGTTAAGGTTTCCTAGCCATGGACATGAGATGTCATTTGATAACGGGATCACATCATTAGGATAATGATGTGATGGACAAGACCCAAACTATAAAGATAGCATATGATCGTGTCAGTTTATTGCTATAGTTTTTTCCATGTCAAGTATTTGCTCCTATGACCATGAGATCATGCAACTCACTGACACCGGAGGAGTACCTTGTGTGTATCAAACGTTGCAACATAACTGGGTGGCTATAAAGGTGCTCTACAGGTAACTCTGAGGGTGTCTGTTGGGTTGGCATGGATCAAGACTGGGATTTGTTACTCTGTGTGACGGAGAGGTATCTCAGGGCCCACTCGGTAATACAACATCACAACATGGGTAGTCCTAATAAAAACAATGTTAGCTCGTGTTAGTTTCATTTGAATCATGCAAATTAGAGCCAAAACAAGAGCAAACGTGTTTCACAAAGTAGATACGTTTTTAGAATTATCATCTCCCTGATCGGATCACCACCATCACACTTGGGGTCGCAATGGGAAAGTGACCCACCAACGCTGCTACAGGGAAGTGACACCAGACAGCAGCGCTGGAAACACAATAGATGCACGAGCTAACAACCTACTATCCACATCCACAAGAATCTCCTACAGAAGCAGCAAAATCACACGTTCTACTCAACTCAAGTTTATTAGTAGTAGTCAAGCCAGGCGCCAACGGTTGAGACTCTAGTTTACACACTAGTTCCTCATGGCAATGACGACGACCACTGGGGGGAAGAGAAGACGGTCTGAGTAACCCCACTTGAAATATACCTAGAAGACCGGCTACACCCACGTGATTGCCTCTCACGTTGCAACCTCTGCAACTAAAAAGCCTAGTCTCGAACATTTTGTGATTGCATGTACTTCATTAGTGTAGTTAGCTTCTAACATAGTTAGGGTAGTGGACGCACCTACGTTTACATGTTCTCTGCATGTATGTACACACACTCGATTGATAAATACACAAGTAAATTCCTCTCGTGTTCTTCTTCTACAAAGCTCTATGAAGCATGGCCATCATTGAACTAGACGACAATAGGTGCACCGATGTGTGGTGACCCCCTCGACCTCCCTAGAGGCATCGAAGGCCGCAACGACATCATTGTGGGCTGGGCGGTTAGCCCCACCGATGATGGCGTATACCCAGACTTGGCCATCTATGTTGTCACGGCAACCGGAAATCGAATTGGAGGTAGGGTGAAAGCAGGGAAACAGGACGCAAGCAGCAACAACGGTGGGGCAAGCGATCGAACCATCACCTTCCCTGTTCCCACATGATAGCCTAGAGGCCATCGTACCCGCCTTTGCTTTCCACCCTTCTCTCTTCCATGTCTTGTAGAAGGTATGGGAGAAACTCCTCGTGTAGATCCAGATCATATGGGCGTTGGGTTTGGAAATAAAAACATAATGGGCAATGGATCGTAAGTGTTTGTATAGATGATGGATTGGGAAGGATTGATGGAAAGAAATCTGAACAGAGCGGAAACAATGTGAGAAGAGAAAAAACCCAGTCAAAGGTGGGGTTCACTCAAAAAAGATCGGCGGGGGTTGTTCCTTTGTTTATAAAGTCGATGCAAGGTAGAATAGAAATATGTGGAAGGTGTGACAAACAAACGACCGACCAATGTATTGCCCCTTTAGGAGTAGAGCTGAAGTGCGTTATATCGCCTAGAGGGGGGTGAATAGGCGATTTTTACAAATTCATCACTTGAGGAATTTGAAATGTGATGAATAACTAGCAGCAGAATAAGTACTCAAGTGCATGACGAACATGGCAACGGCATAGTCATCATGATGAATTAAAACATGCACAAATTACAAGTAGTGTGAAACAGGATAAGCAGGTGAGGAACAATGTAACTTGAAGAATTGGAGGTGAGGAAATTGTGAAAGTCCTCAGTCAAATTCTTCAAACAGTGACGATCAATTTCATCAACAAATATACGAGGAATAGAGGGGATGAGGAAATAGAACCAGGTAGCTCAATAAAGACAATGGTTTGATGACCCAGTTCCAACTGTTGTGTCAGTTGTACGTCTGGTTTGGAGCGGCCTGGTATTTAAACCAGAGGACACACAGTCCTTACCGTATTCTCCTTGAGCTAAGGTCGCACAGTCCTCGCCCAACATTCCTGGTAAGTCTTCAGGGTAGACTTCCAAAACCCTCACAAACTGGTCACCCGGCGATCCACAATTGACTACTGGAAGCTCTAGACCAAGGTCACTTCGTGATCCCCAATTGATTGCAAGAGCAGTAGACCATGACGCCTAACCGTCTGGAGGATGCATAGTCCTCAAAGGTAACAAGCGTCGGTTCCACACAGGAATTTCTTCAGTGATGCTCAATCACTTTGGGTTTGGTGGTTTGGTTGTGGGCTTTTTCTCACTAATGATTTTCACTCAAAGTCCTCGGAGGATGGGTTGCTCTCAAATGACAAATGTCAATTCTCTCTCGGAGCAGCCAACCAACTAGTGTTTGTGGGGGTGGCTATTTATAGCCAGGGTGCAACCTGACATGATAAGACATAAATGCCCCCAATGATCTGACCCTTATGTGGATATTTGTGATTAGGGACAGCTAGCGCTAAGCACAGCAACGGTCGGATTTTCGAACTATGAAAGTCCTTAGACATATCATGTTCCTCACTTGTAGGCAGTTCGCACTGGCGAAATCCTAACTCCTCGGTCAGATCAAGTTCATCAGAAACCAGAAGAACTTCGTCTCTGTCACTGAAGAACTTGACTGAACTGTATGAGACTTCGAAAGGCTTCACTCGAAGGATTGGATAGGTTGAGGATTTTGCAGTTGAGCATCAGTTGGAAATTTTCCTTAGTATTTCCTCGGGCCCCTTTAACAGTACGGTGTTTCCTATGACTCAAATGAAGGAAATAAAACTAAGAAAACAAAAGTCTTCACGCTTCATAGTCCTCATTCATACTTCAAGGTCACACCAACTTCTTCATTTTCAAAGTCTTTAGGGAATACCAAAGTCTTCAGCAAAGTCTTTACCAAAGTCTTTAGTTGAAGACATTCATTTTTAGAGGTCGGTAATCTCCGAATATATCAAACTCCTCATCAACATATAGAGCCTGTGTACACTCACAAACACATTTGTACCTTAACCTATAAGTCTTCAATACACCAAAATCACTAAGCAGCACTAGATGTACTAACAATCTACCCCTTTTGGTGATTGATGACAAATAGGTTAAGTTTTCAACGGGGATAATAATATGAAGTGTAATTACTGAGATTGAGGAATTTGATTGCAAGATATAGAAGAACTCCCCCTGAAGATGTGCATATTTGAGGAATTTGCTTTGGACTGCAAATGCACATGGCAGTTTAAAACATGGAGAACTCCCCCTATATCTTGTAATTCATACACACATTTGAACATATGATATGAATAATTTAAAATGCATGATGAAAGTGGTGTCTATCAAAATTCAGCATGCGTGCATTAAGGTGCTTGACGAAATAAGCACGCGAGGAAATAGTTCAAAAGAGTCAGACCACCATAGGACTTAAGTTTACAACTCAACCAACAAAAGCTTCAGAAGAGCGAGAGTTGTAACTTAAACAAAAATAGCCCATATATATAGACCCGCTTGAAGACTAACTCAAATTTTCTCCCCCTTTGTCATCAAAGACCAAAAGGGACGAAAAAGTGAGGACTAACGCCCCTTGAAGAATTTCATCTTGTTGGTGAAGGAGGAGCATCGGCGTTGTCGGGGTCGTTTGGCGATGCAGGGCCTGCCACAGTGTCGTCTATATCTTCATCTTCATCGCGCTCACATGATGAAGAATATGAACTTGTGACCATCAGAGGAACTTGAACCTTCTTGAATTTCTTCTGTGGTCGACGAGCCCAGTCAGGATGTTCCTCAAGGTCCAGCTCGTTCAGTTCTTCAGGAATTTTGAGGTGAGATAATATAGCCCAAGTGCGCTTGAGGGTTTCATGTGCATAGTAGTGATTCCTCTTCATAGAGTTCTGCGTCACAGTCATGTTTTGCACAATGTAACCAAGTTGATGCTTCACCCAATTGTGATTACGATCGACTTTCTGGTGAAGACTTATTAGAAGTTCACGATCAGTCATGACATGTGGGGCAGACTCTTGAGGTTTTTGAGCTGGGGCCTTTGCTTCTGAGTCCTGAGTGGCAGTGTCATCATTGGTGGAGAAGGAAGCAGCATTGAGAAACTATCCATCCAATGGACGAGTGCCTTCATCAATGACAGCCTTGCCTTTTCCTTCCACTAAGTCAATTGTGCTCTTCATGACTTCGATCGGAGGTAGGAAGCCAAAGTGGTTCGGGAAATCAGCCTTGAAGGGAACTAAGGACTTTTCCCTGATGAATTTCATAATCCAAGGTGCATAAGGCTTCTGTTCAAATGGGGCTAGAGTAGCACCGGCCAATGTCCTCATGAAGAAATCGTGGAAGTTGATGGGAATCCCATGAATGATGTTGAAGAGCATATTCTTCATGACTCCCTCCACTTTTTCTTCTTCTGAATCGTGGCCCTTCTGAGGACATAGAGTATTTGTGAGTATGTGGTAGACTGTCCTGGGCACGTATAGCAAATCCTTCACAAGGAAGGTTTTCCATTGAGGCTTTCCAGAGGCCAATGGCTTCACCAGCACTTGCATCAGTTGATTTGGAAGTGCAAGTTCATCAAACAATCGACGAGCTTCATCTGAGGGAATTGGCACTGGTACACACTGAAGCAATTCAAATGCTTGAGCAGTGAAGTGAGTTGATCCTGTCATCCAGTCCAAAACCCAGGAGTTGATGTCTGAAGCATTTCCACTGATGTGCAGTGTGGCATAGAACTGAAGAACGAGTTCTTCATTCCAGTCGCAGATGTCAACGCAGAAAGGAAGAATGCCTGCATCGTGAAGAACTTGGAGCACCGGCGTGAATGATGGAAGTGTTTCCATGTCAGCATGAGGAATTTGGTGGTGCTCGAAGACTTTCTTCTTTTCGAACAAGACTGATGCATAGTAGTTCAGCTGAGTGGCAGTCCAGAATCTACTTCGTCCGGCCCTTGCTAAGTCATAAGGATTGGGACCTATGAAGAACATGCGCTCATTGAAGAAATTGCTTTTGAGGAATTTGGGGCGTGTTGAGCCTTTGAATGGCATTCTGGTCTTCAGTTGAAGATTTGGCTTGATGCGGCCCTTGATTTCCTTTGGCATAGGAGGAATTTCTTCAGACTGATGAATTTGTAGAGCTATTTCCTTAGTTGCTGGTGGAGCAACAAAGTCATCAGCTGTTGCACCTGGAATTTCTTCAGTGACTTGGGCGGTCAAGTCAGCAGTTCCTTCGTGAATTTCTTCAGTCTGGGCAGGGGACTGAGGAATCTGTGACAGAGGAGTAGTCATTGGTGAATTTGGGTGAGCTGTTTCCCAATATTCATCGTTGATGACAGGAGTTGTATTGCCAATGTCTACATCCTCATCAATTTCTTCAACTCCAACCTCTTCAGTAGTGAACCAAGGCTGGGGCGATGATACCTTTGGAGTTGAAGCAATGTCTTCAACTTCAATTTCTTCATCAATCTGCTCTGTCGAAGCAGCAGAATGATCTTCATCTTCTTCATCTGGGATGACATAGTCAACCCCAAATGGGATGATTTCATAGGTAGGTGCAAAGGAGATTGGAGTAGCATCAATGGGTCTAGTTGAAGAACTTGTCATAGTCTTCAACTTCTTCACAGTTGAGGACTCTGAAGCTGATGCTTTTCTCTTTAGAGTCTTTTCTTCTGCAGTCGTAGCTTCTTCAGGCTCGACTGCTGCAGTCGCCCTAGTGGGTTCAGTTTCTTCAGGTGCAGCAAAAGCTTCAGCTGGCCTCACAGTTTCTTCAGACACAACAGTGGAGGTTGTCCTGGCATGGTCATCAGCGGTCTGAATTTCTTCAGCAGAGCTGGTTGTTGCTTCTGGTGTAGAAGCATTTTCATGAGCAGGCTGAGCAGTTTCATCAGGCTAAGGAATTTGAGGTTGCGATTGAGCTGCAACCCTTGTGTTGTGGTCCTTCACAGCAGCTTGAGCAGCCCTGACGAATCTCAACTTGGTGCCTTTCCATTCAGCATCATATCTTTCTTGTTCCTCAGAGAGTGTGCGAATTTCAGATTGTACACTGATGAGTTGATTTGGGGTCAAGTTCATCATGTTGTTACTCAGGAACTTTTCTTTCCGAGTCCTGTTCCTCTTAGCTCTCTGAGCTTGTTCTCTCTTCCATTTTTCCTCAGCAATGAAGTGGGTGAGGACATGGTCCACACCAAGAGGCAGATTCAGTGAGGAAAGTGGTGTGTGTGGATCCTCGTGCCATATATCAATGAAATTGAGGATCATCTTGGGATCCAACATAGGTGGAACAGCGCTGCCTTTGGCTTATGCAGACTTTTTCTGACTCTCTTTGATGATTTCTTCAAGTTATTCATCATCACCTTCATCATCATCTTCATCATTCTATGAGTTCCTGAGGGTACTGTTACCACAGCTTTGCTCGTATGAGGACTTGGTCTTTGACCTCGTCCAGCAGTCCTCTTTAGTTTCAACATTGTCGGACTTGTTGAAGACTTTGCTATAGCAGAGGGGCTTGCTAAGATCTTTGGAACTTTTGAGAATCCCTCCGTCCACTTGCATGATGCTAGATGTACAGGAGTTGAGGACTTTGCAGTAGCAGCAGAGGACCGAGCAGCAATAGAACCAGCTGCTGAGACCTTTGAAGACTGAGGTCTTTGAACTTGAGGAATCTGCTGTGATGAATTTGCAATTGAAGAAAGTGGCTTCACAGCAGATTTCTTCATCATCGATTTCTTCGGAGCACTGGATGAGGCTCCGGCAGTGGCAGCAGCAGCAGAGTCTACATTGAATTTCCTCACTGCAGCTTCTGCAGCTCTCTGTAGTTTGAGTTGACGCTTTTTCCATTATTCTGGAAAGTTTTTTCACCCCGAGCAATACTTGAGGGTTCAACTTCTTGATCATCAGCAGGTGGAGGCCTATTGCATGGGGATTTGAGAGCGAATTTATTCATGTATTTGGGAGTAACATAGCGATACTCCTTCCATTCCCTCACCCATCTCTGTTCAATCCTCTGGATTCTGATTTTTCCTCTGTTCTTTTATCTCTTTTCCATGAATGGCTTCATCAAGTGTACAATATCCAGCATACATATGTTTAGGTATCTCAAATGTTGTATTCTGTTCCTCCTTTCTGAGGTTTCTTTCCATCAGTCATTTTCTTCAGCTAAGGAATTTGAGTTCTTAAGGACTCTGAAGAAGTGCATAGTTTTTCTTCAAGAAATGCTGCAAATGAGTTAAGTTGATGAGAACCTAGTGATTAATCAGCGTACATGTTTGTACTTGTCAACGGAGTATAGGTGCGAGGAATTTGAAGAGGTCATATGCGTTCTCAGAAGTTTTTCAATAAATTCAAGAGTGAGAAATTTGACCATTGACGTCTTGAGGAATTTCCCTAAGTGTTCTTTGTCTTAGGTTCCAGAGTTGTGCAAATTTTGAGGATTCACACAATTGAGGAATCTTGAAGAAAATCATAACTTAGGTGAAATCATCAAGTGTATGAAGATGTAAGGTGCTCTAGAATGAGATTCATGAAGAATAAACACCTTTTGAGGAATATGAAGAACACTTGAAGATCAAACAAGGGCAGTAAAAATAAATTGTATTTACCCAGGTGAAGAACACGACGAACTGTGAGATGAGATTGGGAAGTTCATCAGTCCAGATCTCCCATGCCCTAGCTCGGCAGAGGGAGACAGCTACAGCGGTAGCGGGATGAAGACTTCCGCGGCGATGCGAGTATCTCGACGGCGAGGTTGGGGCAATGAAGCTCTTCCACACCGGCAGCGATGATTTTAGCGGCGGCGCTTGGTTGGAGCTCGGGCGAGAGAGGAAGTGAGTAACCGAGCATAGTGAAAGGGGAGGGGTATTTATAGTGGAAGTGAAAACCAATTCGTCCGAATATTTCGGACAAGATTGTCCCTGACCCTTGCTCTCCATGCGACATGTGTCACCCACATTCTAAGTAGTGGAGATTGCGGGGGGTCGTGGGTTATCCAGTCATGGGAATAGGAACCGTTTGAGCGGGAAGTGCTGAAATTTTGTTAGCGAAAATTTTAAATTGTCCGTTCGCAAAATCTTCAGATGTCAAGGACAAAGTGAAGAATTTGAACGAGTTTCAAAGTAGAACGCGTATGAAGAATTCGAGAATAGACTGGGTTGAGTTTGGCATAGAGGGGGGAAAGGGTCTGATCACATTCACTTAGATGAAAATCAACTTGAAGAATTAGCAATAAGTGAATGCTGGCGAGGACATTGAAAACTCAAATATATAATTATATAGTCAATGAAGAATATGAGTTTCATAGTTTGAAGAATTTGAAAATTTAAGGAATTTGAAAATTGAGGAATTTGCAAACTTGAGGAATTTGAAAATTTTGAAGAATTTGCAAAATGATGAAAAACTCAACTTTGAAGGATTTCAACTATGGTTGGTGGCGTGACCCACCGTATAAGAATGATGACTTTAGACACCATGTACAATTGTCGTAGGGTTCTCAGAATCAAATTCTTCATTAATTTCTTCACACTTAAAGGGTTATTCTTCATTGGTTGAAGAAAAACATTACTTCGTGTGTTGCACATCTAAGTCATCAATTTTGCATAAGTGTTAGGATGTGTGTCCTTTCTCAAAGAACATTCGCAGATTCTAAGATATTTAGCTCACACCGCAACTTGCAAAATCTCTTTTCATCCAAGGGCTTTGTGAATATATCGGTCAGTTGTTCTTCAGTAGGGATGTGGTCGATGGAGGTGTCGCCCTTGAGTACATGATCTTGAAGAAAGTGATGACGAATCTGGATGTGCTTGCTCTTGGAATGCTGAACTGGGTTGTAAGGAATCTTGATGGCACTCTCATTGTCATAGTAGAGAGGCACATTCTTTAACTTGATGCCGTAGTCCTTGAGGGTGTGCTTCATCCACAGCAGCTGAGCGCAACATGAACCAGCAGCAATGTACTTAGCTTCAGCAATAGATAGTGACACGCAGTTCAGCTTCTTTGAGGACCAACAGACTAAGGATCGTCCGAGGAAATGACATGTGCTTGAGGTGGACTTGTGATCCACACGATCTCTAGCATAGTCGGCATCAGAGTATCCGACAAGGTGAAGATTTGAGCCCTTGGAATACCATAATCCAAGTGTTGGTGTGTGAGCTAAGTATCTAATAATATGTTTCACAGCCTTATGGTGTGATTCCTTCGGTGTTGCTTGGAATCGGGCACACATGCAAACACTTAGCATAATATCAGGCCTAGATGCACATAGATACAATAATGAGCCAATCATGGAGCAGTATACCTTCTGATCGAAATCTTTACCATTTTCGTCGGTGCAGAGGTGGCCTGTTGAAGGCATTGGAGTTTTGATGCCTTTGCAATCTTGCATGTCGAATTTCCTCAGAACATCCTTGAGGTATTTCTCTTGAGAGATGAAGATGCCGTTGTCTTGCTCACGAATTTGCAGACCTAAGAAGAATTTCAACTCTCCCATCATAGACACTTGATATTCTTCACTCGTTATATAGGCAAATTTGTCACTGTAACGTTTGTCAGTACAGCCAAAGATAATATCGTCGACATATATTTGGCATATGAACAGTTCATTGTCATAGGATTTTTTGAAAAGAGTAGGGTCGAGTGAACCGGGTTTGAAGCCTTTCTTCATGAGGAATTCCTTTAGAGTGTCGTACCACGCCTGAGGGGCCTACTTGAGGCCATAGAGGGCCTTGTTAAGTCTGAAGACTTTGTCAGGATACTTAGGGTCTTCAAAACCTAGTGGTTGAGCAACATATACTTCTTCCTCAAGCTTACCATTGAGGAATGCACTTTTCACATCCATTTGATATAAGATGATATTATGATGGTTAGCATAAGCAAGCAATATGAGAATAGCTTCGAGTCTAGCAACAGGCGCAAATATTTCATCAAAGTCAATTCCTTCAACCTGTGTGTATCCTTGAGCTACAAGACGAGCCTTATTCCTCACCACAAGGCCATTTTCATCTTGTTTGTTGCGATAGATTCACTTGGTACCTATGATGTTATGCTTGCGAGGATCTGGCCGCTTGACAAGTTCCCACACGTTGTTGAGCTTGAATTGATGCAATTTCTCTTGCATAGCTTGAATCCACTCAGGCTCCTTGAATGCTTCATCAACTTTGGTGGGCTCTATGATAGAGACAAAGGCAAAGTGCCCACAAAAGTTAGTCAAATGTGAAGCTTTTGAGCAGGTGAGAGGACCTGGTGCATTGATGTCATCGATGATTTTGTCAATATGCACTTCATTTGCAACTCTTGAATGAGCAGGTTGACATGGCTGAGGATTTTCATCAGCACCATTTTGTTTAGGTGTATCAGCATGAAAGTCTTCATTCGTCGGAATGACTTCCTCAGTGGGTATGATGCCTTGAGTAGCCTTCGGCTTAATGGATTCCTCAAGAGACTGTTCATCTAACATAGAAGGTAGGTGCTCTCTTTTCGAGCCATCAGTTTCATCGAACCGCACATCTACAGTTTCAACAACCTTGTGGTGGTAAGGGTTGAAGACTCTGTAGGTGTGTGAGTCCTTTCCATAACCAATCATGAAACCTTCATGTGCTTTCGGTGCAAACTTAGAACTATGGTGAGGATCTCTAATCCAGCATTTTGCACCGAAGACTTTGAGATAACTAACATTGGGTTTCTTGCGAGTCATAAGCTCATATGAAGTCTTATTGAAGAATTTGTGAAGATATACCCTGTGATGTGGCATGCAGTATCAATTGCCTCAGGCCAGAAGCGACGAGGAGTCTTGTATTCATCAAACGTGGTGCGAGCCATCTCAACAAGAGTCCTGTTCTTGTATTCCACGACGCCATTCTGCTAAGGAGTATAAGGGGCAGATAACTCATGAGTAATGCTAATTTCATCAAGATATTCATCAAGATTGGTGTTCTTGAACTCAGTCCCATTATCACTCCTGATATGCTTGATCTTGATGCCGAAGTTCGTGGAGGCCCTTGAAGCAAATCGTTTGAAGACATCCTGCACTTCAGTCTTGTACATAATAATATGCACCCAAGTGCAACGAGAGTAATCATCAACAATGACAAAGCCATACAAACTTGAAGAATTTGTTAGTGTGGAGTAATGAGTGGGGCCAAAGATATCCATGTGAAGCAATTCAAAGGGTCGATTCGTGGTCATGATTGTCTTCGAGGGATGCTAGGATCTGGTCATCTTCCCAGATTCACATGCACCACAAAGGTGGTCCTTGAGGAATTTGACACCTTCAATGCCAATGACGTGCTTTTTCTTAACGAACGTGTGCAAGTTCCTCATACCAGCATGTCCAAGTCGTCGATGCCACAGCCAGCCTTCTGAGGACCACGCAAGATAGTAAGCAAGTAGTGTGAGGACATGAGAAATGAGGAATTCATTTCTACATAGTTAGTTTGCGTCCTTTCAAGAATTTCCTCTGGTCTCCAACCAATTCATTAGATGTTTAAATTCATCTGGAGACTTGACCCTGCATAAGAGATTAGTTCAATTTCTTCACCACCCACATCTGGAGGGGTGGCAAAGAGTTCATCATTCTGCGAGCATCATATGAAAAGGGAGGCATTGAAGCAAGTTTGCTTCGTTTCACAGGACGAGGGTTAGTGTACTCATATGAATAAGCAAAGAAATTCTTCGAGGACTTATGAACATAATGATTTGTAGAATAATGCAATATTCAGAACTCTTAGATTCTCCCTGCGAAACAGATGCATTAGCACAAAAATGATGATTTTGACCATTTGAGGAATTTGGTCCAAGTGAAGACTTTGGTCCATATGAGGAATTTGATCTGGGGTTCCTATTCTTCATGCATGGTGTCATGAGGACATTCACTTGAAGATTTTATAGACAGCTCTTGGGAACCCAGATTTTCTTCATAGGTGAACCATTCCTGCAGTTAGTTCCAACAAATCTAGCAAATACTTCACCTTTCTGATTTTTGAAGAATTTGTAGTTAGAGTCAAGTGACTCATCAGAGGAATATGAAGTTTCACAAGTAAAGCCAGATAAAGTAGATGGATCTACAGGAGGTCCTTTTGCAGCAACCCATGAGGTTTTGGGGTACTGCTCAGGTGTCAAGTAAGATCCATCATCGTTGAGTTTCCTCACAAAGGCAACACCCTATTTCCTAGGGTTCTTGTTCAGAATCTGCTTTTTGAGGACATCGCAAAGGGTTTGATGTCCTTTGAGACTTTTGTACATGCCTGTTACATACAATTCCTTCAACCCTGCATTTTCATCAATGATACTTGTGGTACTCTCAGATGAGGAATTTGAGACCACTGGAATAGTTGAAGAAATTGCAGCAATAGAAGCATTTGAACATTCATGTCAAGAATTAGTACTTTTACGTTGGATGCATTTCAAACAAGGTGGAATAAATTCTTCTTGAGCGGTACTGATCTATTGAGCCAGTAAGGAATCGTTTTCCCTTTGAGGATCCTCATGTGACACCCTTAGCTTCTCAAGATCTTGCTTTCATTGAAGAAATTCATAAGAAAGCTTCTCATGATCTGCTAAGAGGTCATTATGATGACTCTGAAGGTTATCATACTTTGTCTGAAGACTTTTGAGATCGCCATACAGAGTTTGAGTCTGATCCACTTCATCGTTCAATAGATCATCGCTTTTGTCTAGCATTTTCTGAAGCTTTTCCAGTGCACTTTGTTGCTTAGTGGCAAGTTTAACAAGTTTAGCATAGCTAG
This sequence comes from Hordeum marinum, assembly GCA_022496015.1. Classification (NCBI taxonomy): domain Eukaryota; kingdom Viridiplantae; phylum Streptophyta; class Magnoliopsida; order Poales; family Poaceae; genus Hordeum; species Hordeum marinum. Next base: position 414,174,759 of record CM039677.1, on the reverse strand, counting down.
GTTTCACACATTCATCAGATTCGTCTTCACTTGATTCAGATGAGGAATGATGTTTGTGTATCTTTGAGCCTTTTGCCATGAAGCAATAGGTGGGAGCATAATCATCATTGCTGACGTCGGAGTCATTGGAGTAGTTATTTTCTTCATTGTTGAAGATGGACTTGTTGACGAAAGCAGTGGTGACAGCAAGGCTTGCAACACCAGATTCTGATTCCACCTCAGATTCTTCCTCTTCTTCATATTCTTCAGATTCTTCTTCAGAATCCATTTCCTTGCCAATGAACGCCCGAGCCTTTCTGGAACCATTCTTCTTGTGCTTTGAGGACTTTGAAGATGAGGACTTTGCAGATTTCTTCTTTTTGTTCGAGTCATTAGAACTATCATCCTTGTATTTCTTCTTCTTCTTTGAATCTTTTTCCCGGAGAGGACAGTCAGAGATAAGGTGGCCAGGTTTCTTGCAATGGTGAAAGGTTCTTTTCTTGTAGTCATCAGAGGAATCTGATTTCCTCAAACCTCTCTTTGATGACTTTCCAGATCCACCTCTCCTGGAGAAATTTTGGAATTTCCTCACGAGCATTGCTAGCTCCTGACTTAGTTCTTCAGGATCACCAAGGCTGCTGTCAGAATCTTCGTATTTAGATGAGGAAATTGCTTTTGCCTTCAGATCATGAGATCTTCCATAGCTAGGCCCGTAGAGGTCTCTCTTCTCGGCTTGTTGGAATTCATGAGTATTGAGTCTCTCAAGAATATCATCAGGATCAAGTGACTTGTAGTCTCCATGTTCTTGAATCATCAAAGCCAGAGTATCGAATGAGGAATCAAGATATATTAGAAGTTTCTTCACCACTTCATGGTCAGTGATGTCAGTGGCACCCAGTGCTTGAAGCTCATTGGAGATATCAGTGAGACGATCAAAAGTTTGCTAAACATTTTCATTGTCAAGTATCTTGAAGCAGTTGAAGAGATTGCGAAGAACATCAACACGAGAGTCACGTTGAGTGGAAACACCTTCATTGACTTTGGACAGCCTATCCCAGATAAGCTTAGCAGACTCCAAAGCACTCACTCTGCCATACTGACCTTTGCTCAGATGGCCACAGATGATATTCTTCGCTTGAGAATCGAGTTGCTTGAATCTCTTCACATCAGCAGCGTTGATTGTGGGAGTAACAGAGGGAACACCATTTTCCACAACATACCAGAGATTGTTGTCAATAGCTTCAAGGTTCATGCACATCTTGTTCTTCCAGTAGGGGTAGTCTGTCCCGTCGAAGGTAGGACATCTCGTGGAAACCTTGATCATACCTGCGGTCGACATAACTAGAACTCCAGGTGGTTAAACCAAAATAACACAGAACAAGGGAGTACCTTGCTCTGATACCAATTGAAAGTGCGTTATATCGACTAGAGGGGGTGAATAGGTGATTTTTACAAATTCATCACTTGAGGAATTTCAACTTGAGGAATTTGAAATGTGATGAATAACTAGCAGCGGAATAAGTACTCAAGTGCATGAGGGAACATGGCAACAGCATAGTCATCATGATGAATTGAAACATGCACAAATTACAAGTAGCGTGAAACAGGATAAGCAGGTGAGGAACAAGGTAACTTGAAGAATTTGAGGTGAGGAAATTGTGAAAGTCTTCAGTCAAATTCTTCAAACAGTAAAGATCAATTTCATCAACAAGTATACGAGTAATAGAGGGGTTGAGGAAATAGAACCAGGTAGCTCGATGAAGACAATGGTTTGATGACCCAGTTCCAACTGCTGTGACAGTTGTACGTCTAGTTTGGAGTGGTCTGGTATTTAAATAAGAGGACACACAGTCCTAGGACACATAGTCCTTACCATATTCTCCTTGAGCTAAGGTTACATAGTCCTCGCCCAACACTCGTGGTAAGTCTTTAGGGTAGACATCCAAAACCCTCACAAACTGGTCACCCGGCGATCCACAATTGACTACTGGATGCTCTAGACCAAGGTCACTTTGTGATCCCCAATTGGCTGCAGGAGCACTAGACCATGATGCCTAACCGTCTGGAGGATGCATAGTCCTCAAAGGTAACAAGCATCAGTTCCACACAGGAATTTCTTCAGTGATACTCAATCACTTTGGGTTTGGTGGTTTGGTTTTGGGTTTTTCCTCACTGATGATTTTCACTCAAAGTCCTCGGAGGATGGGTTGCTCTCAAATGACGAGTGTCAATTCTCTCTCGGAGCAGCCAACCAACTAGTGGTTGTGGGGGTGGCTATTTATAGCCAGGGTGCAACCTGACATGATAAGACATAAATGCCCCCAATGATATGACCATTATGTCGATATTTGTGATTGGGGACAGCTGGTGCTAAGAACAGCAAGGGTCGGATTTTTGAACTATGAAAGTCCTCAGACATATCATGTTCCTCACTTGTAGACAGTTCGCACTGGCGAAATCCAAACTCCTCGGTTAGATCAATTTCATCAGAGACCAGAAGAACTTCGTCTCTGTCACTGAAGAACTCTAATGAACTGTATGATATTTCCAAAGGCTTCACTCGAAGGATTGGATAGGTTAACGATTTTGGAGTTGAGCATCAGTTGGAAATTTTTCTTAGTATATCCTCGGCCCCCTTTAACAGTACGGTGTTTCCTATGACTCAAATGAAGGAAATCAAACTACGAAAACAAAAGTCATCACGCTTCATAGTCCTCGTTCATATCTTAAAGGTGACACCAACTTCTTCATGTTCAAAGTCTTCAGGGAATACCAAAGTCTTCGGCAAAGTCTTCACCAAAGTCTTCAGTTGAAGACATTCATTTTTAGGGGTTGATAATCTCCAAATATATCAAACTCCTCATCGACTTATAGAGCCTGTGTACACTCACAAACACATTAGTACCTTAACCTATAAGTCTTCAATACACCAAAATCACTAAGGGGCACTAGATGCACTAACAAGAGATACGATTGAAAAATCTTCCTACTATTAATTATTTGCATCCCTAGTTAAGTCTCTCACTAATTAATGAATTGCATTAATGGCTCTATTTCATAATTGATTGGGCACAAAAAATCCCTCCTTAATTAATTATATGTGTAATTAATTGTATTAATGGCTTGATTTCCAAATTGCTTTGATTTTTTTTCCAAATTGCGTTAGCATTAATGACTAAGTGCCGATGAAATGATGTACGATCTCCCCTTTTAGGAGTAGATATGCGATGGTGTGTACCCAGACTTGTCCATCTATGGTGTCACGACAACCGGATATCAAGTTGGAGGCAGGGGTGAAAGGAGGGAAAGGAGCACGCAAGGTCCAACAATGGTCCGGTGAGCGATCGTACCACCACCTTTCCTTTTTCTCGGGTGATGGCCAAGAGGACACGTGCTCGCCTTTTCCCGGGTGATGTCCAAGAGAAAATACCCAGTCAAAGGTGGTGTTCACTCGAAAAATATCGATGGGGGTATTTCCTTTGTTGAGGAAGTCGGTGCAACGTGGAATGCGAATCGATGGATGGTGTAACAAATGAATGAATGACCTATGTACCGCCCCTTTAGGAGTACAGATAAGATTGGAAAAACTTCATACTATTAATTATTTGCATCCCTAATTAAGTCTCTGACTAATTACTGGATTGCATTAATGGCTCGATTTCATAATTAATTTCACACAAAAAAATTCATACTTAGATGGACATAATTAAGTATATGTACTAGGAGAATGCCCATGCGTTGCCATGGGCCTTTTAAATATTTTTATGATTGCACCTACGAATATCATGCATATCAAATTTTTCATGTATATTTTTTATTGCATCTATACATATAATGCCTGTCAAATTTCACATACATGGAGAAGATATCATACAATGATCGGAAAGTATACTTACAAATTTCTCGTGTACATATGCAGTCTACTTTTTTATTCATAATTCACTAATTATTTTTTCATCACATTCTCCACATACTCAGTCCATGCATGCCACCTCAGTTAATGACAAACCTGGCTTGCAATATCCCTTTCCACCTCCATTTACACACTTTGAATTTCATCAACCACGTAGCGTTGCACTTGTGATATACTCCTATTTTGCATTGAAATTCTCTCTACCTCCCCTCTCTCTCTCTATCTCTATCTCTATCTTTGTCTCTCCTCATTATAATATCTCCATCTCCCTCCCTCTCCCCCACACATGTCTACCATCCTTCATCTCTCTCCAACCCTGGCTCTCTCTACCATAGATTTGTTGTCGCAAGCAAATAACAGTTAACACTGGTTGTACTTCAACCAATTAGTATAGGCATCGTTCCTAGTGTACGAATCTAATTAAAAGTTTGGAACTTATCAAAATTAAAACATTCTAGAAATATTAAACAATACCGTTGGAATGTCGGGTGTTCGAGTCACGTTGTTATTTCGTCCGGGCAAGGTTGGCAAAGGCAGTTGCATGGTCTAGAAGGTGAAACATGTGGCAGCACGGCCCAACTTGAGAAGGTGGGAGAGAGAACCCACTAAACAAAAATAGCCGATTAAACGCCACCGCGATTCGGAATAAATGCAAAACAAGGAAAGGGGTCTATGATGGCATGGCCATTAAAGTGATGTCGATGCTAACGAGCATCAAATGCATACGGAACAAAGATTTTATTCACTCTAAATTTTATAGAAATTTGGCTTTGCAAGGAGGATACATTTTAGAACCTAGTATCATCCAACTAAATAAAAATGCATTAAATAACACACTGCCTATATCCAATATTTATCCTAAAGGTAAAAAAAATTAATGCTCGAACCCGTCTAGTTTTGAGCCTCACGTTGATGGCACATAATTTCCTAGAGTTTCACATGGATGGCACATAATTTCCTAGATTTTCTCCACCATACACATAGTTGTAAGTCTTTGTACAAGTACACAAGATGGCTCAATATAGTATGTGCCATGTACTCCACAGGTCGTAGGAAATGATCTTGACATGGGCCACTGAGAAGCATGGTAGAGCGACCCAGTTAGTTCGACCACAGTTGGGTGCACATGCCAGCTTTGACTACATCCGAATTCAATGTCATTTCATTATTTTCCATGGAAGAAAAATATTGCTATCTTGATCAATTCTTTGTTAGAAAAATAGTATAATATCATAGAGAAGGAAAGATGTTTCACATTGTCCCAAAAACTAAGACACATTGCGCAGACCACCCTATACAAATTTATTGGCTACTCATTTTAGCATGGCCCAAAATAAAAGGAAAAATGGAATGATTTAACAGTATTATAAGTGGCTAGAGAATTCAGTTCGTTGGGGCTAGTTATGAAAAGCAAATGGAATTGTTCAATGATAGAATTACTACCAATTACATATCTAGGAAACATTGAGAACCATCACGAATTAAACAGACTAAAGAATATACTACTCCCTCCGTTCCTAATTATAAGTCTTTTTAGAGATTTCACTATTGGACTACATACGGATGTATATAGACATATTTTAGAGTATAGATTCACTCATTTTGCTTCGCATGTAGTCCCATATTGAAATGTCTAAAAAGACTTGTATTTAGGAACGAAGGGAGTATATAATAAGCAGGTCTAAATTAACATTTGCAAAAATTGCTAAAGCGATGAACCATAGATCACCTAATCAGTAGATCACTAAAAATTATACCGATCACTCATTGTACCCACATAGTAGAACGCCTGTGCATTGCTATAGGCTACAATACATATATAAATCAATCAAAGAGATGACTATAGTCGCATTAAAGGTCGAAGCTCAATTATCTCTCATACGTCCGGGCGTGTTCGGACATCAAACGGGGTCTAGTGGACTCCCCAAAATTCAGTCGTCTAGACAGCCCAGTCTCTCCTAGATCCATCCCATATGTGGGTAGAAATGTGGTTGTTCAGACTATCCAACATATTATCTTCAACATGCGGACCCAACACAAATCCCCACCTCACGACACACTTCCATTTTTCCGTCGGACCCTTCTCTTCCCGCTCAGTTTCCCATCATAGTATATCCACAGTAAACATAATAGATATATTTTCAGACTTGTGGCAGTTAGAAAAACATAACTTTGCTCATTGATTCCAACTATTTGCATCCTAGTATGATCCACAACTTTAAGCTCCATAACTCGAATCGTTAGTACATCAGAATTTGAGAAGACAAGTCATAAAATCAGTGAAAAATCATATGTAGCTCTGAATGAGCAATCTTTGATGCCCACTAAAACTCATAACTCATTGAATCATTTGGTCGAGCAGCTAGAGAGCAAAAACTATTTGCAGAGTGTAACTTAGTGAACAATGCAGACACACATGTTTATTTGAAAATGGGAGGCATAATTCATAATGACCTAGTATGAGCACACGAGACTAATTTTGAGCCCCCATCTAGCATGTCTAGTGGTTCTAGACGTGTATTGCTAAAATAGTTTTTTTTGTAGAAAGTCTAGCATAATCAGAGAAAATATACCAAGAAGGGCATTAAACAACTTTGGTGCGTCAGTTTTATAGATGGAATGCTAAAACTATTTCAGTCAGTTAGTTGATTGGCTTCCTCGCAAAGAAGCAAGGGAACTTGAAGATATACTGATGTAGCATCTAATACTATGGTAGACTTTGGTGCGTCAATTTTATAGATGGAATGCTAAAACTATTTCAGTCAGTTAGTTGATTGGCTCCCTCACAAAGAAGCAAGGGAACTTGAAGATATACTGATGTAGCATCTCACCCCCCCCCCAATTCTGAAGAAAAGATAGTAAATCAAAGAACTGAACTATTTTGGTGCAACACAACAAAGATCATGATCACCAAATGTAAGCATAAAAGCCCGTTGTAATGGGACTCAGAAAATTGTCAAAACAATATAATATAAGCTAAAGAAATATTGTACTCTTGCAACATAATGATAATAGATTTTCAAGGTTCTTGTTCTTGCTCAATTATTGCAGAGGATAGGACAAATAACTTGGTCATACTGACACCGATATCAACATCAGCAAATCAAGTGTAGCAAAAGCATAGTGAGTTGTAAAGATAAAATATATAAGATGAGCAAAGTCTTAGTGATTGATATGGTGTCAGACTGGTGTAAAACCATTAGGTGATCTGGCAACACATATCTTGCTTCTTTCGTCCACCATTTCACTATTAACTTCTCCAAAACCTCTGTAAATCCAAGGGCATCCATCACCTGCGTTACATAATATCATTATTTTGTTTAGTACTTCCCCACCGGATTGAAAATCTACTTCAACTGAATTTATTTACCTTAAGTACATGGCAGCATGGCATACCCATGTGTTAAAATATGCCACACTCTCACTCCAACATCTCACCATAATCCACTATCTTCACTTAATAAATGAGTCAGCAACACTTTTACAACCAATTTGCTTGTGTATGGGTCGTTCTGTAGAGTTTCTTGTTTTCCATTTCGTCCACACAATATGCATGTGCCTGAAAAATTAGGTTACAAACTGCTCGAATATAGACCTACACCTCATGTATATTTTTGCTCACGTGATGCTCAACTGACATGTTGCATTTAACTTCTACACCAACCTGAAATTGCAAACAAGATCATAGATTAGTTTAAATGATGATCATAGTTTACTATGTTTGTATGCTTCTAATCATAGCTTTCCTATGTTTGTATGCTTAGGTGTCATCTTACTATGTTTGTATGCTTCTAATCATAGCTTTCCTCGGCAATCTCATGTACTGCTTGTCAAATATCTTATGGTGAATGAAAGTGGACTCTTATACATATATAATTTGGATTTTCAAGTTCACTGCTTATTCATCAAACTCACCAATAATAGTACAAATACACAAGGAAGAAATTTTGAATTGTTTGGGCCCTAAAGCAAGCAGGAAAGACATGAACTCATGTAGGTGAGGAGGGGCAAGAATGGTACCTTCAACCATGGAGTACGTCACCCGCTGACCCTTCATACTTTGCACGACCATGTCCATATTGTGTTGATCATCATTGGATCTCCTCACAGCGGTGATCCTCCTCAGTCAACTTGATTGATCTTAGAATCCTGGTACCATCCCAAACCAGGTGCATCGTCTCGTCTCCATGTGGCTAGATGCTAGACCAGCCAGCGATGACATCCCCCCTCCCACACTCCTTACCTACCTTGCTACCTTTGGGTATCGATCGTCGCTCCGGGAGACAAAATTGGGTCATTTTTGTATGTTAGGAAACTCATATAAGACAACCATAACAAATACAAACATTATTTTTTGTATACTGCCAGTCAATTCCATCTAATAGTAAAATTCATCTCCAAATTTGTCCATTTTATGGAATAGCAGATAATAATTTATGAGCAGAGGACAATGAAGAAGTTACATCATACAAGGAATGTGTGTGTGCGATATTATCAAGATGTTAGCAACAGAAAACGGACAATAAGTTGTACTAAGTAACCACACATTGTTTCCTTGGTACTTACAATCTGCAAAAAAGTGAGAACTGGCTCACTGGTTTTTGCAATCTTGTACAATCTGAAATAGAATGAAGCACCTGCAGCTGCCCTACACAACATCAACAGATGACATAATTATTAATTCAGATCATGTACGCAAGGATTCACGAAGATTCAGATATCATATAATAGTAGAATTTTCCTTCAAAAATAAATAGAACAGTAGAAATCAACATGCAGCAGTCCCATGTAAGAGAAGAAAACACCACAAAGTCCCCTCGATTCAGTTGAGCCACTCAACTTTAATATTCAGTATCATCTTTCCTAGAAGAGAAATGTTTCATTAACTGACCAAATGTTGGCTCATTTCAGAATAAACTGAAGCTCCTTTGTGCATTATTGAAACTACTTTTTGTGAATACATACAAATTCTAGTTATGATTTCAATACATACAATGAGTAGTAGGTTGTGGCATGCAACTTGAGGGCCAGGGCTGTCAACGCACTCGAGCAGCTTCGGCAGGCAATTTAATTCCTTGGCATCTAAGTATAATGAGTTGCATATATAGAGTAGCAATCATACGGGTTGAGATACCACTAAACCTAAGTTCGTACTCCTTTCAACAGGCTTATCGGCTGAAAAAAATTGTTCTGCATGATGCTCATGAACTTGTGCAGCTTTTCTTGGTAATTCCAGATTTCTTTCTTACTATTACTTGGACCTCCATAAAAAGTCAGGGTGTCGATTCTAAATACTAATCGAATCACACGAACTATTCCAGCTATTTTGTATCAGCTACATGTCCCTCCTTGAAATGTTCAAAGGAAATAAATACAAAATGAGGTGAATTAGAGGCAGCAAGAGCAAGCACGTTTCAGATCGGCCTCTCTTCATACGCTGCATCTACATATGTGACAAGTATGATGGTTAATTAAGTATGCTCTTAGATTAATTAACCATGCCCACGCCCGCTTGTTGCAGAGCACGAGAGATTTGATGGTATATATTATGACCGTGAGAAGGCAGAGTTAGAAATAGGGCTAACACCTACAGGTTCTTCCACAAGATATTGTTGATGTCTAAACTGGGATCTGAGAAGAACAGAATGAATCATACCAATTTAATGTTGGGGAGAAGAACTCGGAAGCAGTGGCTGCAGCGTTCCATGCCTGCTTGTCCGTTGGCGGAGCTTGAGTCGATGAACATGGCGCTCTGAAGTGGGGAACAGCAGCTCCTTGCTCGGTGGTGGTGACCTGTTGAGGCTCCCGTGTCGGCGGCGGCGGCAGCGTAGGGACCCGCATGGATTGGCGCCCCATCCTCTCAGCAGATAAAAGGTTGTACCATGAGAGAGATCGAACACATCCATGTTCGATTAAGAGGGCATCATGAAGAAGGAGAAGTGGAGGATGAGCAGATCGTGGAGAATGAGAAGTGGAGAAGAAGGCGCGCTCGATCTGATTTCGTTCGCGCGTGACAACATAGTTCGCGTTAGAAAGGAAACCTGGTTCGCGGGAAAGGGGAAATCTGTTTTCCTGGAACACCATCACGTTGAGCGGTAGGAGGTGTGGCTGGTCGAGGATCTCCGATGCGGCGGCGGCGCAAGGAACCCTAGCGTTCGTGAGGGTTATCGAGGAAGGGAGCAGCTTGCGCGATGGGAAAGAAGGGAGCGGCTTGCACGATGGTAAAGAAGGGAATGGCTCAGGAGATTTTCGTATGGGGAAGGGAGAGGAGAAAACCGGACGAAAAAGACCATTGAGGATGGAGGAGGTGGGACGAAAAACCGGACGAAAAATCTTCTGCTTTGATGGTGGATATGGTTTCTCGGAAGGTGATCTCACATATATGGTATGATTTTGGAATTCTTAATTACCTATTATTAATGTGATTAAATCGAATCATCACCCGCCAAAGCAAGCACAAAACAAAATCTTCCACTTTAATCAAATCATCACCTGCCAAAGCAAGCACAAAACAAAATCTTCCGCCGCCGACGACGATGAAGATGGCGCTCTGAAGTGGGGAATAGCGGCTCCTTTCTCGATGGTGGTGACTTGCTGAGGCTCCCGTGTCATCGGCGGCAGCGCAGGGACCCACGTGGATTGGCACCCCATCCTCTCAGCGGATAAAAGGCTGCACCAGGAGAGAGATCAAACACATCCATGTTCGATTAAGAGGGCATCATGGAGAAGGAGAAGTGGAGGATGAGCATATCCTGGAGAATGAGAAGTGGAGAAGAAGGCGCGCTCGATCAGATTTCGTTCGCGTGAGAACAGAGTTCGCGGTAGAAAGGAAACCTGGTTCGCGAGAAAGGGGAAAATCTATTTTCCTGGAAGACCATCACGTTGAGCGGCAGGAGGTGTGGCTGGTCGGGGATCTCCGATGCAGCGGCGGCGCAAGGAACCCTAGCGCCTGTGAGGGTTATCGAGGAGGGGAGCAGCTTGCGCAATGGGAAAGAAGGGAGCGGCTTGCGCGATGGGAGAGAAGGGAACGGCTCGGGAGATTTTCGTACGGGGAAGGGAGAGGAGCAAACCAGACAAAAAAGACCATTGAGGATGGAGGAGGTGGGACGAAAAAACAGATGAAAAATCTTCCGCTTTAATGGTGGATTTGGTTTCTCGGAAGGTGATCTCACATGTATGGTATGCTTTTGGAATTCTTAATTACCTATTATTAATGTGATTAAATCGAATCATCACCTGCCAAAGCAAGCAAAAAACAAAATCTTCCACTTCAATGGTGGATTTGTTTTTTCGGAAGGTGATCTCACATATATGGTATGCTTTTGGAATTCTTAATTACCTATAATTAATGTGATTAAATCAAATCATCACCTGCCAAAGTAAGTACAAAACAAAATATTTTGCTTTAATGGTGGATTTGGTTTTTTAATGAGAAGGAGAAAATAAACCAATGGGAGGAAACGATGGGAGGCGGGATAAAAAACGGACGAAAATAAACCAGACGAAAAAAAAACGAGGCAAGAAGCTACCAACTGCCCCTTTAGGAGTAGAGATAGTTAATTGTATTAATGCCTTTATTTCTAAATTGATTTGATGCTTCATTCTTAAATTGTGTTGGCATTAATGACTCATTACCAACGAAACGATGTACAGACCCCCCTTTTAGAAGTAGAAAATTACTGACTCGGTTTACAAATTCATTCGCTGCAAAAAATCCTATTTAAATGCCCTAATTAATTGCATTCGTAATTAACTGTCTAGATAATTAATTAATGATAGTTTGATTTCCAAATTGATTCAATGCTTGATTTCCAAAATGTTTTTGCATCAATGCCTACTACGAACAACGATGACGACTACCAAGTATTATAGGGCAGATTTCTTTAATAGATTTTTTTACATTTGAATGGACACACTTGATTTGAGAATGTAGCCCGTTTGTCTCTTTGTATAACTGATAAGAAATATAATATGACTACATCCATGAATGCGTGTACATGGCGGTCTGATGGCCCGCCTTCCGCTATGCCCGTCCTCGACACGGTGATCCATGCCCTGGCATTATCAAGCATCGCGCCGACATCAGGCCCAACCACGACGTCATCCATGGTGTCACCCACGACGTCGCTCCAGAGCGATGCACGATAAAAGATATGTTACTTTTTCTTATATTAGGAAACTTGTGATTGCCAATTAATAGTAGAGACAATGTTAGTAATAAATGGTATAATGCACAGGATTAGCAATTTGTTATTGAGAAATATCTGGTCTTGTTTTGGAAAGTTATCGAGAAAAATCTTATGTCTGTCTTTTTAGGGAGGTGATCTCAAATATATAGTGTGATTTTCAAAAAAATTAATTACCTATATTTATGTGATTGAATTAAAGCGACACCTACCAAAGCAGTAACGAAACAAGATCTGCCCCTTTAATGGGATTTTTTAGTGTTGTGGGAGGGGAATCCTGTGGGAAGGGGTGGTGGGAGGTGAGACAAAATAACCCTAGACAAAAAATAACCATGGAGGGGAGGCTACAAACTCTCCTTTTAGGAGTAGAGATAATCGAAATTTGATTTTTTAATAGGAGGGAGAAAATCCAATGGGAAGTGATGGTGTGAGGTGAGACCAAAAAAACCCAGACAAAAAAACTAGACGAAAATAAACCGTGGAGGGGACGCTACCGACTCCCCACGAGCTCTTTTTAAACGATACAATGTTGGGGAACGTTGCATGGGAAACAAAAAAATCCTACGCACACGCAAGATCTATCCATGGTGATGAGCATCTACGAGAAGGAGAGTGGATCTACATACCCTTGTAGATCGCTAAGTGGGAAGCGTTAAAATGCGGTTGACGTAGTCGAATGTTTTCGCGATCCAAATCGCCGAGCGTCCCGCGATCCCATCACGATCTGTTCCGCAATCCAATCACGATCCGTCCCATGATCTCATCACGATCCAATCACGAATCATCTCGTGATCTTGATCACGGTCCTTCCGATCTAGCATAGAACGAACGACACCTCCGCGTTCAGCACACGTACAGCTCGATGACGATCTCTGCCTTCTTGATCCAGCAAGAGGGAGCGGAGAGGTAGATGACTTCTCCGGCAGCGTGACGGCGTTGCGGCGATGTTGGTGGAGCCTCTATCGTATGATGTTGGTGGCGTTGCGGCATTACGAAGATCTTTATCGGTTGAACCTCTATGTCAAGGATTCAGTTAATCTCGTATGATGTTCCCTTTGTTCTTCGGTATGTTACTTTCCCGAGATTCGATCGTCGGTCCAATCGCGTCTTCGCGATCCAAATCGCCGAGCGTCCCACGATCCAATCACGATCCGTCCCGATCTAACACCGAACAGACGGCACCTCCGCGTTCAGTACACGTATGGCTTCATGACGATCTCCGCCTTCTTGATCCAGCAAGAGGGAGCAGAGAGGTAGACAAGTTCTCCAATAGCGCGACGACGTTGCGGCGATGGTGGTGGACTAATTCCAGTAGGGCTTCGCCTAAGCATTGTTGAAACCGATCTAGAGGAGAAACTACGGACTAGAGAAGAGGGTTGCACGTGGCTGAGAATCTATATGCAAAAACACTAAAACCTCTAGTATATATAGGAGGAGGAGAGGAGGCTTGGTGCAAGGGCCAGCCCTTGGTGGCTTCGGCCGAAGTAGAGAGGAGGAGTCCTCCTCCTCCACTCCTAGTAGGATTAGGACTCCTTCCTTATTTCCACCTTTTTGCCTTTTTCCACCTTTTCCACTTTGGACTTTCTTCCCAGCCACATGGGCCTTCTATGGGACTTTGGACAGCCCACTAAGGGCTGGTATTCATCCTCCCACAGCCCATGTAGCCTCTTGGGTCGAAATACTCCTCCCGATGGTCCCCCGGTACCCTCCCGGCACTCCCTGTATGCTACCGATGAGCCCGGAACTTTTCCGGTGACCAAAATAGGACTTCCTATATATAAATATTTACCTCCGGATCATTACGGAGCTCCTCATGATGGCCGGGATCTCATCCAGGACTCCGAACAACCTTTGGTTACCACCATGCATAACTCTATACTACCGAAACGTCACCAAACCTTAAGTGTGCAGACCATGTGGGTTCTAGAACTATGTAGACATGACCGAGACACCTCTATGGTCAATAACTAATAGCGGGACCTGGATGCCCATATTTATTCCTACATATTCTAAGAAGATCTTTATTGGTCGAACCTCTCTGTCAAGGATTCGGTTAATCCCATATGATGTTCTCTTTGTTCTTCGGTATGTTACTTCCCCGAGATTCGATCATGGGTATCTCCATACGTAGTTCAACCTTGTTACCGGCAAGTCTCTTTACTCGTTTCCATAATACAAGATCCCATGACTAACACTTAGTCACATTGCTTGCAAGGCTTGTTGTGATGTTGTATTACCGAGTGGGCCCTAAGATACCTCTCCGTCACACGGAGTAACAAATCTCAGTGTTGATCCATGCCAACCCAACAGACACCCTCGGAGATACCTATAGAGCACCTTTATAATCACCCAGTTACATTGTGACATTTGATACACACAAGGCACTCCTCCGATGTCTGTGAGTTGCATGATCTCATGGTCGTAGGAACATATACTTGACATGCAAAACACTGTAGCAATAAACTGACACGATCATATGCTACGTTTATAGTTTGGGTCTCGTCCATCCCATCATTCTCCTAATGATGTCATCCCGTTATCAAATGACATCTCATGTCAATGGCTAGGAAACCTTGACCATCTTTGATCAACGAGCTAGTTCACTAGAGGCATACTAGGGACAAAGTGTTGTCTATTTATCCACACACGCAATGTGTTTCCAATCAATACAATTATAGCATGGATAATAAACAATTATCATGAACAAGTAAATATAATAATAAACACTTTATTTATTGCCTCTAGGGCATATTTCCAACAGTCTACCACTTGCACAAGAGTCAATAATCTAGTTCACATCACTATGTGATTTACATTGTAATGAATCGAACACCCATGCAGTTCTGGTGTTGATCATGTTTAGCCCTTGGAAGAGGTTTAGTCAACGGGTCTGCAACATTCAGATCCGTGTGCACTTTGCAAATATTTATGTCCTTCTCCTCGATGTAATCGCGGATAGAATTGAAGCGTTGCTTTATGTGTCTGGTCCTCTTGTGAAATCTTGGTTCCTTGGCCAGAGCAATGGCACTAGTGTTGTCACGGAATAGAGTCATTGGATTCAGTGCACTGGGCACTACTCCAAGATCTGTCATGAACTACTTCATCGAGACACCTTCCTTTGCCGCCTCTGAGGCTGCGATGTACTCCCCTTCACATGTAGAATCGGCAACCACGCTTTGCTTGGAACTGCACCAGCTTACCGCTCCCCCGTTGGGAATAAATACGTATCTGGTTTGAGACTTAGAGTCATCCGGATTAGTGTCAAAGCTTGCATCAACGTAACCCTTTACGACGAGCTCTTGATCACCTCCATAAACGAAAAATATTTCCTTAGTCCTTTTCAGGTACTTAAGGATATTCTTGACCGCCGTCCAGTGCTCCATTCCAGGATCACTTTGAAACCTTCCGGTCATACTTATGGCAAGGCTGACATCGGGTCTTGTGCACAACATTTCATACATGATAGAGCCTATGGCTGAAGCATAGGGGATGACACTCATCTTCTCTCTATCTTCTGCAGTCACTGAGCATTGAGTCTTACTCAACTTCACACCTTGTACCACAGGCAAGAACCCCTTCTTGGACTGATCCATTTTGAACTTCTTCAAAACTTTATCAAGGTATGTGCTTTGTGAAAGTGCTATCAAGTGTCTCGGTCTATCTCTATAGATCTTAATGCCTAATATGAAAGCAGCTTCTCCTAGGTCCTTCATTGAAAAACTCTTATTCAAATATTCCTTCAAGATTTCCAGCATTTCTATATTGTTTCCAATCAGCGATATGTCATCCACATATAATATTAGAAATGCTATAGAGCTCTCACTCACTTTCTTGTAAATACAAGCTTCTCCATAAACTTGTATAAACCCAAACGCTTTGATCACCTCATCAAAGCGCTTATTCCAACTCCGAGATGCTTACACCAGTCCATAAATGGATCACTGGAGTTTGCAAACTTTGTCAGCATTCTCTGGATCGACAAAACCTTCTGGTTGCATCATATACAACTCTTCCTCAAGGAAACCGTTGAGGAATGCTGTTTTGACATCCATCTGCCAAATTTCATAGTCGAAATAAGCAGTTATTGCCAACATGATTCTGACGGACTTAAACATCGCTACGGGTGAGAAGGTCTCATCGTAATCAACTCCTTGAACTTGTGAAAAAACCGTTGCCCCAAGTCGATCTTTATAGACGGTGACATTATTGTCCGCGTCCACCTTCTTCTTAAAGATCCATTTGTTATGAATGGCCGTTGGCCCTTCAGGTAATACTTCGAAAGTCCATACTTTGTTTTCATACATGGATCCCATCTCGGATTTCATGGCCTCTAACCATTTCTCAGAATCCGGGCCCATCATCACTCCTCCATAGCTCGTAGGTTCATTGTTTTCCAATAACATGACCTTCAAGACAGGGTTTGCCGTACCTTCATCTATTCCGTAGTTCCTATTTTGAGTTGCAAATGTGAGCAGCCGAACCGGTATCAAATACTGAGGCACTACAACGAGAGCTAGTAAGGTACACATCAATAACATGTATATCATATATACCTTGTTTGTTGTTGGCCGCCTTCTTGTCAGCCAGGTACTTGGGGCAGTTCTGCTTCCAATGACCAGTTCCCTTGCAATGAAAGCACTCAGTTTCTGGCTTGGGTCCAGTCTTGGGTTTCCTTATAGGAGGAGAAACTGCTTTGCCATCCTTCTTGGATTTACCTTTCTTGCCCTTGCCATTCTTCTTGAAACTAGTGGTTTTATTGACCATCAACACTTGATGTTCTTTCTGGATTTCAGACTCAGGGACTTTCAGCATCGCAAACAGCTCGATGACTGACTTGTTCATTCTGTGCATGTTATAGTTCATCACAAATCTCTTGTAGCTAGGTGGAAGTGATTGAAGAACTCTGTCTGTGATCGCTTCTGGCTGAAGCGACATTCCCAACTCCGCCAGACGAGTCGAATACCCAGACATTTTGAGTATATCTTCACTGATAGACCCATTCTCCTCCATTTTGCAAGCGTAGAACTTATCGGAGGTCTCATACCTCTCGATCCGGGCATTCTTCTGAAAGATAAACTTCAACTCCTGGAACATCTCACATGCTCCATGAGGTTCAAACGTCTTTGAAGTCCCGGTTCTAAGCCATACAATATTGCACACTGAACTATTGAGTAATCTCCAGAACATGCCTCCCAAGCGTTCTTAACGTCTTTGGATGACATGTCTTCGGGTTGGTCACCAAGCGATGCATCAAGGACATATGATTTCTGGGAAGACGTGAGGATAATCCTCAGATTACGGGCCCAGTCCACAAAGTTACTTCCATCATCTTTCAACTTAGCTTTCTCTAAGAACGCATTAAAATTCAGGGGTGCTACTGCGCGAGCCATTGATCTACAAGATAAATATGCAAAGGTTACTTAGACTATTGTTCAAGAAATGAGTTTAGTTAATCAAATTACTAAAGCTCCCACTCAAATTGACATCCCTCCGGTCATTCGAGTGATACATGATCCAAATTCACCAACTCAAGTCCGATCATCACGTGAGTTGAGGTGGTTTCAATGGTGAACATAATCATGTTGATCATATCTACTATATGACTCGTGTTCGACCTTTCGGTCTCTTGTGTTCCGAGGCCATGTCTGTACATGCTAGGCTCGTCAAGTTTAACCCGAGTGTTCTGCATGTGCAACACTGGCTTGCACCCGTTGTATGTGAACGTAGAGTCTATCACACCAGATCATCACGTGGTGTCTCGACACGACGAACTTTCGCAATGGCGCACACTCGGGGAGAACACAATTCATCTTGAAATTTAACTAAGGGATCACCTTATAATGCTACCGTCATCCTAAGCAAAACAAGGTGCATAAGAGAATTAACATCACATGCAAATCATAAGTGACATGATATGGCCATGAACTTGTGCTTTTGATCTCCATCTTGAAAGCACCGGCATGATCTCCATCGTCACCGGCATGACACCATGATCTCCATCATCTTGATCTCCATCAATGTGTCGCCATTGGGGTTGTCGCGCCCACCATGCTTGTACTACTATTGCTACCGTTTAGCGATAAAGTAAAGCATTACATAGCACTTAATGATTGACACGTAGGTCATACAATAATTAAAGACAACCCTATGGCTCCTGCCGGTTGCCGTACTCAACGACAACCAAGTCATGATATTTTATACAACACATGATCATCTCATACATCACATATATCACATCATCTAATTGGCCATATCACATCACAAAATACCCTGCAAAAACAAGTTAGACGTCCTCTAATTGTTGTTGCATGTTTTACGTGGCTGCTATGGGTATCTAGCAAGAACGTTCTCACCTACGCATAAACTACAACAGTGATACATAAGTTGCTTTTCAACCTTCACAAGGACCGCCTTAGTCGAATCCAATCCAACTAAAGTAGGAGAAACACACACCCACCAGCCATCTTTTGTGCAACGAAGTTACATGTCACTCGATGGAACCGGTCTCTCGTAAGCGTACGAGTAAGGTTGGTCCGGGCCGCTTCATCCCACAATACCGATGAACCAAAACATGACCAAGGGAGGAAGCAATCTAAGCATCAACGCCCACAAAATCTTTGTGTTCTACTCGAGATCTCATATACACATAGACCTAGCTCATGATGCCACTGTTGGGGAACGTTGCATGGGAAACAAAAAAATTCGTACGCACACGCAAGATTTATCCATGGTGATGAGCATCTATGAGAGGGAGAGTGGATTTAAGTATCCTTTTAGATCGCTAAGTAGGAAGCGTTAAGAAACGCGGTTGATGTAGTCGAACGTCTTCATGATCCAAATCGCCGAGCGTCCCGCGGCCCAATCACGATCCGTCCCGATCTAGCACCGAACGGACGACACCTCCACGTTCAGCACACGTAAGGCTTGATGACGATCTCCGCCTTCTTGATCCAGCAAGAGGTAGAGGAGAGGTAGACAAGTTCTCCGGCAGTGCGACGGCATTGCGGCGATGGTGGTGGAGTAATTCCAGCACGGCTTCGCCTAAGCACTGCTGAAACCGATCTAGAGGAGAAACTATGGACTAGAGGAAAGGGTTGCACGTGGCTGAGAATCTATATGCAAAACCCCTAAAACCTCTAGTATATATAGGAGGAGGAGAGGAGGAGGCTTGGTGCAAGGGCCAGCCCTTGGTGGCTTCGGCCGAAGTGGAGAGGAGGAGTCCTCCTCCTCCACTCCTAGTAGGACTAGGACTCCTTCCTTATTTCCACCTTTTTGCCTTTTTCCACCTTTTCCACTTTGGACTTTCTTCCCAGCCGCATGGGCCTTCTGTGGGACTTCTTCTAGCTCACTAAGGGCTGGTATTCATCCTCCCACAGTGCATGTAGCCTCTTGGGTCTAAATACTCCTCCCGATGGTCCCCCGGTACCGTCCCGGCACTCTCGGTACATTACCGATGAGCCCGGAACTTTTCCGGTGACCAAAACAGGACTTCCTATATATTAATATTTACCTCCGGACCATTCCGGAGCTCCTCGTGATGTAGGGGATCTCATCCGAGACTCTAAACAACCTTCGGTTACCACCATGCATAACTCTATACTACCGAAACGTCACCAAACCTTAAGTGTGCAGACCCTGCGGGTTCGAGAACTATGTAGACATGACCGAGACACATCTACGGTCAATAACCAATAGCGAGACCTAGATGCCCATATTGATTCCTACATATTCTACGAATATCTTTATTGGTCGAACCTCTGTGTCAAGGATTCAGTTAATCCCATATGATGTTCCCTTTGTTCTTCGGTATGTTATTTGCCTGAGATTTGATCGTCAGTATCTCCATACCTAGTTCAACCTCATTACCAGGAAGTATCTTTACTCGTTTCCGTAATAGAAAATCCCGTGACTAAGACTTAGTCACATTGCTTGCAAGGCTTGTTGTGATGTTTTATTACCGAGTGGGCCCTAAGATACCTCCCCATCACACGGAGTAACAAATCCCAGTGTTGATCCATGCCAACCAAACAGAGACCCTTGGAGATACCTGTAGAGCACCTTTATAATCACCCAGTTACGTTGTGACGTTTGATACACACAAGGCACTCCTCCGGTGTCTGTGAGTTGCTTGATCTCATGGTCATGGGAACATATACTTGACATGCAGAAAACTGTAGCAATAAACTGACACGATCATATGCTACGTTTATAGTTTGGGTCTCGTCCATCCAATCATTCTCCTAATGATGTGATTCCATTATCAAATGACATCTCATGTCAATGGTTAGGAAACCTTGACCATCTTTGATCAACGAGCTAGTTCACTAGAGGCATACTAGGGACAAAGTGTTGTCTATTTATCCACACATGCAATGTGTTTCCAATCAATACAATTATAGCATGGAGAAGAAACAATTATCATGAACAAGGAAATATAATAATAAACACTTTATTTATTGCGTCTAGGGCATACTTCCAACATAGAATGCGATTAATTGCTTGTCTAATTATTTCATTAATTAATCACACAAATGATTAATGGACTACCTAATAAATTCTATTTATTGCCTAATTAAAGCCCAACCAAATTAATTAATTATCTACCTAATTAGGAAAAATCCCTACTTATAATTACTTGTATGAATTATTAAGTCCTTACCTAATTCATTATTTGTTAACCTGGTTTCCAAATTGATTCGGCACAAAAAATCTTATTTAAATTTAATTGACTATGTATTTAAATATCTAGTTAATTAATTATATTGATGGTTTGATTTCCGAATTGATTCAATGCTTTATTTCTAAAAAAATCCACATGAATGGCTATTACAAACGATGACGACTACCGAGTATTGTGGGAGAGATTTCCTTATCGAATTTTTTGACATTTGAATGGACACACTTGATTGGAGAATGTGGCCTATTTGATTTTTTATGACTGATAAAAATATAATATGACCGCATCCAATAATGCATGTATGTGGCGGTCCGATGACCCGCCTTCCGCCATGGTTGTCCTCGATGCCATGATCCACGACTTGCATTGTCCAGCATTGCGCTGACGTCTGGCCTGGCCACCATGTTCTGTTGGGGAATGTTGCATGGGAAACAAAAAAAATCCTATGCACACACAGATCTATCCATGGTGATGAGCATCTACGAGAGGGAGAGTGGATCTACTTACCCTTGTAGATCGCTAAGCGGGAAGCGTTAAGAAACGCGGTTGGTGTAGTCGAACATCTTCGCGATCCAAATCGCCGAGCGTCCCGCGATCTCATCACGATCCGTCCCGCGATCCAATCACGATCCGTCCCGCGACTCATCATGATCCATCCCGCAATCCAATCACGATCCGTCCTACGAACTCATCACGATCCATCCCACGAACTCATCACGATCCGTCTTGTGATCTTGATCATGGTCCTTCCGATCTAGCGCCGAACGGACGACACCTCCGCGTTCAGCACACGTACAGCTCGATGACGATCTCCGCCTTCTTGATCCAGCAAGAGGGAGCGGAGAGGTAGAAGAGTTCTTCGGCAGTGTGACGGCGCTTCGGCAATGGTGGTGGAGCTATTCCGGCAGGGCTTCGCCTAAGCACTGTAGAAATCCGATCTAGAGGAGAAACTATGCACTGGAGGAACGGGCAGCACGTGGCTGAAAATTTTGTGCAAAAAACCCTAAAACCTCCGGTATATATAAGAGGGAGGGAGGAGAGGACTTAGCGCAAGGGCCAAGCCTCCTTGGGTCGGCCGAAGTGGGGAGGAGAGGAGGACTCCTCCTCCAATCCTAGTAGGACTAGGATTCCTCCCTTTTTTGCCTTTTTTTTGCCTTTTTCCACCTTTTTCTCTTTAGGCTTTCTCTCCTAGCCGCATGGGCCTTGTGTGGGACTTCCACCAGCCCACTAAGGAATGGTATTCACTCTCCCACACCCATGTAGCCTCTTGGGTCGAAATACCCCTCCCGATGGTCTCCCGATACACTACCGGCACTCCCGGTACACTACCGATGAGCCCGAAACTTTTTCGGCCACCAAAATAGGACTTCCCATATATGAATCTCTACCTCCGGACCATTCTGGAGCTCCTCGTGATGTCCGGGATCTCATCCGGGACTCCCAACAACCTTCAGTCACCATCATACATAACTCTATACTACCGAAACGTCACCAAACCTTAAGTGTGCAGACCCTGCGGGTTCGAGAACTATGTAGACATGACCGAGACACCTCTACGGTCAATAACCAATAGCGGGACCTGGATGCCCATATTGGTTCCTACATATTCTACGAAGATCTTTATCGGTCGAACCTCTATGTCAAGGATTCAGTTAATCCTGTATGATGTTCCCTTTGTTCTTCGGTATGTTACTTGCACGAGATTCGATCGTCGGTATCTCCATACCTAGTTCAACCTCGTTACCGGCAAGTCTCTTTACTCTTTCCGCAATACAAGATCCCGTGACTAACACTTAGTCACATTGCTTGCAAGGCTTGTTGTGATGTTGTATTACCGAGTGGGCCCTGAGATACCTCTCCGTCACACGGAGTAACAAATCACAGTCTTGATCCATGCCAACTCAACAGACACCCTCGGAGATACCTGTAGAGTACCTTTATAGTCACCCAGTTACGTTGTGACGTTTGATACACACAAGGCACTCCTCTGGTGTCAGTGAGTTGCATGATCTCATGGTCATAGGAACATATACTTGACATGCAGGAAACAGTAGCAATAAACTGACACGATCATATGCTACGTTTGTAGTTTGGGTCTTGACCATCACACCATTCTTCTAATGATGTGATCCCGTTATCAAATGACATCTCATGCCCATGGCTAGGAAACCTTAACCATCTTTGATCAACGAGCTAGTCCATTAGAGGCATACTAGGGACATGGTTTTGTCTATGTATCCACACATGCATCTAAGTCTCTGATCAATACAATTATAGCATGGGTAATAAACGATTATCATGAACAAGGAAATATTATAATAACTAATTTATTATTGCCTCTAGGGCATATTTCCAACAGTCTCCCACTTGCACTAGAGTCAATAATCTAGTTCACATCACCATGTGATTCACATTGTTATGAATCTAACACCCAATGAGTTCTGGGCCTCGATCATGCTTTGCATGTGAGAGAGGTCTTATAGTCAATGAGTCTGCGACATTCAGATCCGTGTGTACTTTGCAAATCTCTATGTCAAACTATAAATACTGCTACCAAACTCCACTTGGAGCTATTCCAAATGGCTGCTCCACTATACGTATCTGGATTGCTACTAAGAGTCATTCGGATTAGTGTTAAAGCTTGTATCGACGTAACTCTTTACAACGAACCCTTTATCACCTCCATAATCGAGAAACATTTCCTTACTCTTTTAGTCACTAAGGATAATCTTGACCGTTGTCCAGTGATCCACTCCTGGATCACTTTTGTACCCCTTGACTGACTCATGGCAAGGCACACATCAGGTGCGGTACACAGCATGGAATAATATAGAGCCTATGGCTAAGGCATAGGGGACAACGTTCATCCTTTTCTCTTTCTTCTACCATTGTCGAGCTTTGAGTCTCACTCGACTTCACACCTTACAAATCAGGCGAGAACTCTTTCTCTGATTGATCCATTTTGAGTTGTTTCAAAATCTTGTCAAGGTATGTACTCATTCAAAGTCTCATCTAGCATCTTGATCTATCTCTATAGATCTTGATGTTCAAAAATTAGGTAGCTTTATCTAGGTCTTCCTTTGAAAAACTCTTTTCAAACAACTGTTTATGCTTTCCAGAAATTCTACATCATTTCCGAATAGCAACATGTCATCCACATATACTTATCAGAAACTCTATAGTGCTCCCACTCACTTTATTGCAAATACAGGTTTCTCATAAACTTTGTATAGATTTAAAAACTTTGATCACCTTATCAAAGTGTATATCCCAACTCCGAGATGCTTGCTTCAGTCCATAGAAGGATCACTGAAGCTTTCTCACCTTTTAGCATCCTTAGGACTGACAAAACCTTCTAGTTGTATCTCATACAACCTTTCCTCAAGTAAACCGTTAAGGAAACGATGTCTTGACATCCATCTGCCAAATTTCATAATTGAAAAATGCAGCAACTGCTAACATAATTCCAATATACTTTAGCATCGCTACGAGTGAGAAAGTCTCATCGCAGTCAACTCCTTGAACTTGTCACAAACATATTTGCAACAAGCCGAGCTTTACAAATGCTGATATTTACCATCAGCATCTGTCTTCATTTTAAAGATCCATTTGTACTCAACAACCTGCCGTCCAACGAGCAAGTCTACCAAAGTCTATACTTGGTTTTCATACATGGATCCTATCTCGGATTTCATGGCCTCTAACCATTTGTTGGAATCCGGGCCCATCATCGCTTCTCCATAGCTCGTAGGTTCATTGTTGTCCAACAACATGACCTGCAAGACAGGGTTGTCGTACCGCTCAGGAGCAGTACACGTCCTTGTCGACCTACGGGGTTCGATAGTAACTAGATCCGAAGCTTCATGATCATCATCATTAACTTCCTCTTCAACTAACGTAGGCTTCACAGAAACATCTTCCTGCGCTGCGCTACTCTCTGGTTGAACAAAGGTTCAACAACCTCATCAAGTTCTATCTTCCTCCCACTCAATTCTTTCGAGAGAAACTCTTTCTCGAGAAAGGACCTAGTTTTAGCAACAAACATTTTATGCTTGGATCTGAGATAGAAGGCTTACCCAACTGTCTTTAGGGTATTCTATGAAGATGCATTTGTCCACTTTGGGTTCGGGCTCATTAGGTGAAAACCCTTTTTCACATAAGTGTTGCAGCCCCAAATATTAAGAAATGACAGCTTAGGTTTCTATCAAACCATAATTCACACGGTGTCATCTCAACGGATTTAGATGGTGCCCTATCTAAAGTGAATGTAGTTGTCTCTAATGCATAACCCCAAAACGATAGTGGTAAAAGGATAAGAGACATCATAATTCGCACCATATCCACTAGAGCACGACTATGGCATTCGGACACACCATCACACTCTGGTGTTCCAGGTGGCGTGAGTTGTGAAACAACTTTCACATTGTCCTAAGTTGTATACCAAACTCGTAACTCAGATATTCACCTCCACGATCATATCGCGGACATTTTATCTTCTTGTCACGATGATCTTAAACTTCACTCTGAATTTATTTGAACTTTTTCAAACGATTTAGACTTGCGTTTCATTAAGTAAATATACACTATAATCTACTCAAATCATCAGTGAAGGTAAGAAAATAACGATATCCACCGCATGCTACGACACTCATTGGATTGCATACATCAACATGTATCATTTCCAATAAATCAACTGCCCGCTCCATCAAACCAGAAAACGGGGTCCTTAGTCATCTTGCCCAAGAGGCATGGTTCGCATGTCTCAACCGATTCGAAATCGAATGAGTCCAAAGATCCATCAGCATGGAGTTTCATCATGCGCTTTATACCAATATGACATTTAGCAGCAGTGCCACAAGTATGTTGTACTATCATTATTAACTTTGTATCTTTTGGCATCAATGTTATGAACATGTGTATTACTACGATCAAGATTCAACAAACCATTCTCACTTGGTGCATGACCATTGAAGGTATTATTCATGTAAACAGAATAACCATTATTCTTTAACTTAAATGAATAACCATGTTGCAATAAACACGATCTAATCACGTTCATGCTCAACGCAAAACACCAAATAACATTTATTTAGGTTCGTCACTAATCCCGAAGGTAGAGAGAGCGTGCGATGTTGATCACATCAACCTTGGAAACATTTCCAACACACATCGTCACCTCACCCTTAGCTAGTTCTCCGTTTGTTCCGTAGCTTTTATTTCGAGTTACTAACATTTAGCAACCGAACTGGTATCCAATACCCAGGTGCTATTAGGAGTACTAGCAAGGTACACATCAATAACACGTATATCAAATATACTTATGTCGATGTCGCCAGCCTTCTTATCTACCAAGTATCCAGGGTTGTTTCGCTTCAGCGACTGCTCTCCTCATAATCGAAGCACTTAGTCTTGGGTTTGGGTTCAACTTTGGGTTGCTTCACTGGAGGAGCAACTGACTTGCTATCCATGAAGTTTTCCCTCCTTGCTCCTGCCCTTCTCAAAACTAGTGGTTTGACTAACCATCAACACTTGACGCTCCTTCTTGATTTCTACCTTTGCGATGTCAAACATCGTGAACAGCTCAGGGATCATTATTTCTATCCCTGGCATTTTATAGTTCATCACCAAGTAGTAGCTTAGTGACAGTGACTTGGAGAACTATATCAATCACTATCTTATCTGGAAGATCAACTCCCACTTGATTCAAGCGATTTTAGCACCCAGACAATCTGAGCACATGCTCAACGATTGAGCTATTCTCTTTCATATTACAGGCAAAGAATCTTGTTGGAGATCTCATATCTCGCAACACGGGCATGAGCCTGAGATCCTAATTTCAGCTCTTAGAACATCTCATATGTTTTGTGACGTTCAAAACGTTTTGGAGCCTCAATTCTAATCCTTAATGCATGACTCACTAAAATATCAAGTAGTTATCAGAACGTGCCTGTCAGATGTTCACAACATCTACAAACAACGCTAGAGGAGTTGGCGCTCCGAGCAGTGCATTAAGGACATAAGCCTTCTGTGCAGCAATGAGGACAATCCTCAGATCACGGAGCCAGTCCACAATATTGCTACCATCATCTTTCAACTCTATTTCTCTAGGAACATATAAAAATTCAAGGGAGCTATAGCGTGAGCTAGTAATCTACAACACAGTTTGCAAAGACACTACTGACTATGTTCATGATAATGAGTTCAATTAATCATATTACTTAAGAACTCCCACTCAAATTGACATCCCTCTAGTCATTCGAGTGATACATGATCCAAATTCACCAAATCAAGTCCGATCATCACGTGAGTTGAGGTGATTTCAATGGTGAACATCATCATGTTGGTCATATCTACTATATGACTCATGTTCGACCTTTTGGTCTCTTGTGTTCCGAGGCCATGTTGTTGGAAATATGCCCTAGAGGCAATAATAAAATGGTTATTATTGTATTTCCTAGTTCATGATAATTGTCTATTATTCATGCTACAATTGTGTTAACCAGAAACCGTGATACATGTGTGAATACATAGACCATCACATGTCCCTAGTGAGCCTCTAGTTGGCTAGCTCGTTGATCAATAGATGGTCACGGTTTCATGACCATGGACATTGGATGTCGTTGATAACGGGATCACATCATTAGGAGAATGATGTGATGGACAAGACCCAATCCTAAGCATAGCACAAGATCGTGTAGTTCGTTTGCTAAAGCTTTTCAATGTCAAGTATCATTTCCTTAGACCATGAGATTGTGTAACTCCCGGATACCGTAGGAATGCTTTGGGTGTGCCAAACGTCACAACGTAACTGGGTGGCTATAAAGGTACGCTACGGGTATCTCCGAAAGTGTCTGTTGGGTTGACACGAATCAAGACTGGGATTTGTCACTCCGTGTGACGGAGAGGTATCTCTGGGCCCACTCGGTAAGACATCATCATAATGAGCTCAATGTGACTAAGGAGTTAGCCACGGGATGATGTGTTACGGAACGAGTAAAGAGACTTGCCGGTAACGAGATTGAACAAGGTATGGCGATACCGACGATCGAATCTCGGGCAAGTACCATACCGATAGACAAAGGGAATTGTATACGGGATTGATTGAATCCCTGACATCGTGGTTCATCCGATGAGATCATCGTGGAGTACGTGGGAGCCAACATGGGTATCCAGATCCCGCTGTTGGTTATTGGCCGGAGAGGTGTCTCGGTCATGTCTACGTGTCTCCCGAACCCGTAGGGTCTACACACTTAAGGTTCGATGACGCTAGGGTTATAGGGAAAAGGTATACGTGATTACCGAAGGTTGTTCGGAGTCCCGGATGAGATCCCGGACGTCACGAGGAGCTCCGGAATGGTCCGGAGGTAAAGATTGATATATAGGAAGTCCAGTTTTGGTCACCGGAAAGTTTTCGGGCTCATCGGTAGTGTACCGGGAGTGCCGGGAGGGTGCCGGAGGACCCCCGGGAGGGGTGTGACGACCAAAGGACCACATGGGCTGTTAGATAAAGTGTGCCAGCCCTTATTGGGCTGGGCAAGACTTTTTCTAAAGGCCCATGCGGCTGGAGATAAGGAGATAAGGCAAAAAGGATTTAAAAGGAGGAGATCCACCTCCCTTGTGGGAGGTGGACTCTCCCTTTAATTCAGCCGGCCATCTCCTCTTTGGAGTAGAGGCCAAGCCAGCCCTCCAAGTCCCTCCTCCTATATATACTTGAGGTTTTGGATGTTTTGAGACAGGATTTGATCTCTCTCTCTCACGGCGAAGCCCTACCTCTCTTCTTCCTCCTCCGCAGCGCTTAGGCGAAGCCCTGTCGGAATACCTTGCTACTCCACCACCACCACGCCGTCGTGCTGCTGTTGGAGCCCTTCCCCAACCTCTCCTTCCTCCTTGCTGGATCAAGGTGTTGGAGACGTCACCGGGCTGCACGTGTGTTGAACGCGGAGGTGCCGTCCGTTCGGCACTTGATCGGATCTACCGCGATCTGAATCGCTGCGAGTACGACTCCATCAACCGCGTTCTTGTAACGCTTCCGCTTAGTGATCTTCAAAGGTATGAAGATGCAATCTCTCCCCTCTCGTTGCTGGTTTCTCCATAGATAGATCTTGGTGAACGTAGGAAAATTTTGATTTACTACTACGTCTCCCAACAGTGGCATCATGAGCTAGGTCTATGCGTAGAATCTATGCACGAGTAGAACACAAAGCAGTTGTGGGCGTCGAGTTTGTTAATTTGCTTGCCGCTACTAGTCTTATCTTGATTCGGCGGTATTGTGGGATGAAGCGGCCCGGACCAACTTTACACGTACGCTTACGTGAGACCGGTTCCACCGCCTGACATGCACTAGATGCATAAGGTGGCTAGCGGGTGTCTGTCTCTCCTACCTTAGTCGGATCGGATTCGATGAAAAGGGTCCTTATGAAGGGTAAATAGCAATTGGCAAATCACGTTGTGGTGTTGACGTAGGTAAGAAACGTTCTTGCTAGTAACCTATAGCAGCCACGTAAAAACTTGCAACTACAAATTAGAGGACGTCTAACTTGTTTTTGCAGCATGTGCCTTGTGATGTGATATGGCCAAAGGATGTGATGTGATGCATTGTGATGTATGAATTGATCGTGTTCTTGTAATAGGATTCACGACTTGCATGTCGATGATTATGACAACCGGCAGGAGCCATAGGAGTTGTCTTATTTATTGTATGACCTGCGTGTCAATCATAAACGCCATGTAATTACTTTACTTTATTGCTAAGCGTTAGCCATAGTAGTAGAAGTAATAGTTGGCGAGACAACTTCATGAAGACACAATGATGGAGATCATGATGATGGAGATCATGGTGTCGTGCCGGTGACAGTGATGATCATGGTGCCCCGAAGATGGAGATCATAGGAGCAAAATGATATTGGCCATATCATGTCACTATATTGATTGCATGTGATGTTTATCATGTTTACATCTTATTTGCTTAGAACGACGGTAGTAAATAAGATGATCTCTCAATAAAATTTCAAGAGAAGTGTTCACCCTAACTGTGCACCGTTGCTAAGGATCGTTGTTCCGAAGCACCACGTGATGATCGGGTGTGATAGGTTCTAACGTTCGCATACAACGGGTGTAAGCCAGATTTACACACGCGAAACACTTAGGTTGACTTGACGAGCCTAGCATGTACAGACATGGCCTCGGAACACGGAAGACCGAAAGGTCGAACATGAGTCGTATAGAAGATACGATCAACATGAAGATGTTCACCATGGATGACTAGTCCGTCTCACGTGATGATCGGACACGGGATAGTTGACATGGATCATGTATCACTTGGAAGACTAGAGAGATGTCTGTCTAAGTGGGAGTTCATTAATTTGATTAAGTGAACTTAATTATCATGAACTTAGTCTAAAATTGTCTTTACAATCTATGATGTAGATCCAATGGCCAACGCGAATGTCACCCTCAATTTCAACGCGTTCCTAGAGAAAACCAAGCTGAAAGATGATGGAAGCAACTATGCGGACTGGGTCCGTAGCTTGAGGATCATCCTCATAGCTTCCAAGAGATTGTATGTCCTAGATGCACCGCTAGGTGACGCACCCGTTCTCCCAGCGGAACAAGATGTTATGAACACTTGGCAATCACGCTGCGATGATTACTCCCTTGTTCAATGCGGCATGCTTTACAGTCTAGAACCGGGGCTCCAAAAGCGTTTTGAGCAACACGGAGCATATGAGATGTTCCAGGAGCTGAAACTGGTTTTTCAAGCTCATGCCCGGGTCGAGAGATATGATGTCTCCGACAAGTTCTTCAGCTGTAAGATGGAGGAGCATAGTTCTGTCAGTGAGCACATCCTCAAGATGTCTGGGCTACACAGCCGCTTGACTCAGCTGGGGGTTAATATCCCGGATGACTCGGTCATTGACAGAATCCTCCAGTCGCTTCCACCTAGCTTCAAGAGCTTTGTGATGAACTACAACATGCAAGGTATGGAGAAGTCCATTCCTGAGTTGTACTCGATGCTGAAAGCAGCGGGGGTCGAGATCAAAAAGGAGCATCAAGTGTTGATGGTGAATAAGACCACTAGTTTCAAGAAAGGCAAGGGTAAGAAGAACTTCAAGAAGGACGGCAAAGCTGTTGCCGCGCCCGGTAAGCAAGTTGCCGGGAAGAAGAAGAAAAATGGACCCAAGCCTGAGACTGAGTGCTTTTATTGCAAGGGTACCGGTCACTGGAAGCGGAACTGCCCCAAGTATTTAGCGGATAAGAAGGACGGCAACATTAAAGGTATATGTGATATACTTGTTATTGATGTGTACTTGACCAGCGCTCGTAGTAGCTCCTGGGTATTTGATACCGGTGCAGTTGCTCACATTTGTAACTCCAAGCAGGAGCTGCGGAATAAGCGGAGGCTGGCCAAGGATGAGGTGACGATGCGCGTCGGGAATGGTTCCAAGGTCGATGTGATCGCCGTCGGCACGTTACCTCTACATCTACCTTCGGGATTAGTTTTAAACCTTAATAATTGTTATTTAGTACCAGCTTTGAGCATGAACATTGTATCTGGATCTCGCTTGATGCGAGATGGCTACTCATTTAAATCCGAGAATAATGGTTGTTCTATTTATATGAGAGAAATGTTTTATGCTCATGCCCCGTTGGTCAATGGTTTATTTTTGATGAATCTCGAACGTGATGTTACACATGTCCATAGTGTGACTACCAAAAAGTGTAAAGTTGATAACGATAGTCCCACTTACATGTGGCACTGCCGTCTTGGCCATATTGGTGTCAAACGCATGAAGAAGCTCCATGCTGATGGAATTTTGGAGTCACTTGATTTCGAATCATTTGACACATGCGAACCATGCCTCATGGGCAAGATGACCAAGACTCCGTTCTCCGGAACAATGGAGCGAGCAACTGACTTGTTGGAAATAATACATACCGATGTATGCGGTCCAATGAGCGTCGAGGCTCGCGGTGGCTACCGTTATGTTCTCACCCTCACTGATG
Organism: Hordeum marinum; assembly: GCA_022496015.1. Lineage (NCBI taxonomy): Eukaryota > Viridiplantae > Streptophyta > Magnoliopsida > Poales > Poaceae > Hordeum > Hordeum marinum. Next base: position 414,143,000 of record CM039677.1, on the reverse strand, counting down.
ACTTGAGTAGATATGGTTATGTCTACTTAATGAAACACAAGTCTGAAACTTTTGAAAGGTTCAAGGAATTTCAGAGTGAGGTCGAGAATCAACGTGACAGGAAAATAAAATGCCTACGATCTGATCGTGGCGGAGAATATTTAAGTCACGAGTTTGGCACGCACCTTAGGAAATGTGGAATTGTTTCACAACTCACGCCGCCCGGCACACCCCAGCGAAATGGTGTGTCTGAACGTCGTAATCGCACTCTATTGGATATGGTGCGATCAATGATGTCTCTTACCGACTTACCGCTATCATTTTGGGGATATGCATTAGAGACTGCCGCATTCACTTTAAATAGGGCACCGTCTAAATCCGTTGAGACGACACCGTATGAATTGTGGTTTGGAAAGAAACCTAAGCTGTCGTTTCTAAAAGTTTGGGGATGCGATGCTTATGTGAAGAAACTTCAACCTGAGAAGCTCGAACCCAAAGCGGAAAAGTGCGTCTTCATAGGATATCCCAAGGAGACTATTGGGTATACCTTCTACCTACGATCCGAAGGCAAAGTCTTTGTTGCCAAGAATGGATCCTTTCTCGAGAAAGAGTTTCTCTCGAAAGAAGTAAGTGGGAGGAAAATAGAACTTGATGAGGAAATTGTACCTCCACTCGAACCGGAGAGTAGCGCAGCACAGGAAGTTGTTTCTGTGGAGCCTACACCGGCTAGAGAGGAAGTTAATGATGATGATCATGAAACTTCAGATCAAGTTGCTATTCGAAGGTCCACCAGGACACGTTCCGCACCAGAGTGGTACGGCAATCCTGTCCTAGAGATCATGTTGTTGGACAACGGTGAACCTTCGAACTATGAAGAAGCGATGGCGGGCCCGGATTCCAACAAATGGCTTGAGGCCATGAAATCCGAGATAGGATCCATGTATGAGAACAAAGTATGGACTTTGGTGGACTTGCCTAATGATAAGCGAGCCATTGAAAACAAATGGATCTTTAAGAAGAAGACTGACGCGGACGGTAATGTCACCGCCTATAAAGCTCGGCTTGTCGCTAAGGGTTATCGACAAGTTCAAGGAGTTGACTACGATGAGACTTTCTCACCCGTAGCGATGCTAAAGTCAGTCCGAATCATGTTAGCAGTTGCCGCATTTTATGATTATGAGATCTGGCAAATGGACGTCAAAACGGCATTCCTTAATGGCTTCCTCAAGGAAGAACTGTATATGATGCAGCCGGAAGGTTTTGTCGATCCTAAAGATGCTAACAAGGTATGCAAGCTCCAGCGCTCCATCTATGGGCTGGTGCAAGCATCTCGGAGTTGGAACATTCGCTTTAATGAGGTGATTAAAGCATTTGGGTTTGTACAGGTTTATGGAGAACCTTGTATTTACAAGAAAGTGAGTGGGATCTCTATAGCATTTCTTATACTGTATGTGGATGACATGCTGATAATGGGAAATAATATAGAACTCTTGGAAAGTATCAAGGCCTACTTGAATAAGTGTTTTTCAATGAAGGACCTTGGAGAAGCTGCTTACATATTAGGTATTAAGATCTATAGAGATAGATCGAAACGCCTCATTGGTCTTTCACAAAGCACATACCTTGAAAAGATATTGAAGAAGTTCAATATGCATCAGTCCAAGAAGGGGTTCTTGCCTGTGTTGCAAGGTGTGAGATTGAGTACGACTCAATGCCCGACCACGGCAAAGGATAGAGAAGAGATGAGTGTCATCCCCTATGCTTCAGCCATAGGCTCTATCATGTATGCCATGCTGTGTACCAGACCTGATGTGAACCTTGCCATAAGTTTGGTAGGGAGGTACCAAAGTGATCCCGGAGCGGAACACTGGACAGCGGTCAAGAATATCCTGAAGTACCTGAAAAGGACAAAGGACATGTTTCTCATATATGGAGGTGCCGAAGAGCTCGTCGTAAAGGGTTACGTCGACGCTAGCTTCGACACAGATCCGGACGACTCTAAGTCGCAAACCGGATACGTGTATATTTTGAATGGAGGGGCAGTCAGCTGGAGTAGCAGCAAGCAAAGCGTCGTGGCGGCATCTACATGTGAAGCGGAGTACATAGCTGCTTCGGAAGCAGCAAAGGAGGGAGTCTGGATGAAGGAGTTCATCACCGACCTAGGAGTGATTCCAAATGCGTCGGGCCCGATGACTCTACTCTGTGACAACACTGGAGCTATTGCCCTTGCGAAGGAGCCCAGGTTTCACAAGAAGACAAGACACATCAAGCGCCGCTTCAACTCCATCCGTGATTACATTCAGGAGGGAGACATAGATATTTGTAAAGTGCATACGGATCTGAATGTCGCAGATCCGTTGACTAAACCTCTCTCACGAGCAAAACATGATCAACACCAGAACGCTATGGGTGTTCGATTCATCACAATGTAACTAGATTATTGACTCTAGTGCAAGTGGGAGACTGTTGGAAATATGCCCTAGAGGCAATAATAAAATGGTTATTATTGTATTTCCTAGTTCATGATAATTGTCTATTATTCATGCTACAATTGTGTTAACCAGAAACCGTGATACATGTGTGAATACATAGACCATCACATGTCCCTAGTGAGCCTCTAGTTGGCTAGCTCGTTGATCAATAGATGGTCACGGTTTCATGACCATGGACATTGGATGTCGTTGATAACGGGATCACATCATTAGGAGAATGATGTGATGGACAAGACCCAATCCTAAGCATAGCACAAGATCGTGTAGTTCGTTTGCTAAAGCTTTTCAATGTCAAGTATCATTTCCTTAGACCATGAGATTGTGTAACTCCCGGATACCGTAGGAATGCTTTGGGTGTGCCAAACGTCACAACGTAACTGGGTGGCTATAAAGGTACGCTACGGGTATCTCCGAAAGTGTCTGTTGGGTTGACACGAATCAAGACTGGGATTTGTCACTCCGTGTGACGGAGAGGTATCTCTGGGCCCACTCGGTAAGACATCATCATAATGAGCTCAATGTGACTAAGGAGTTAGCCACGGGATGATGTGTTACGGAACGAGTAAAGAGACTTGCCGGTAACGAGATTGAACAAGGTATGGCGATACCGACGATCGAATCTCGGGCAAGTACCATACCGATAGACAAAGGGAATTGTATACGGGATTGATTGAATCCCTGACATCGTGGTTCATCCGATGAGATCATCGTGGAGTACGTGGGAGCCAACATGGGTATCCAGATCCCGCTGTTGGTTATTGGCCGGAGAGGTGTCTCGGTCATGTCTACGTGTCTCCCGAACCCGTAGGGTCTACACACTTAAGGTTCGATGACGCTAGGGTTATAGGGAAAAGGTATACGTGATTACCGAAGGTTGTTCGGAGTCCCGGATGAGATCCCGGACGTCACGAGGAGCTCCGGAATGGTCCGGAGGTAAAGATTGATATATAGGAAGTCCAGTTTTGGTCACCGGAAAGTTTTCGGGCTCATCGGTAGTGTACCGGGAGTGCCGGGAGGGTGCCGGAGGACCCCCGGGAGGGGTGTGACGACCAAAGGACCACATGGGCTGTTAGATAAAGTGTGCCAGCCCTTATTGGGCTGGGCAAGACTTTTGCTAAAGGCCCATGCGGCTGGAGATAAGGAGATAAGGCAAAAAGGATTTAAAAGGAGGAGATCCACCTCCCTTGTGGGAGGTGGACTCTCCCTTTAATTCGGCCGGCCATCTCCTCTTTGGAGTAGAGGCCAAGCCAGCCCTCCACGTCCCTCCTCCTATATATACTTGAGGTTTTGGATGTTTTGAGACAGGATTTGATCTCTCTCTCTCACGGCGAAGCCCTACCTCTCTTCTTCCTCCTCCGCAGCGCTTAGGCGAAGCCCTGTCGGAATACCTTGCTACTCCACCACCACCACGCCGTCGTGCTGCTGTTGGAGCCCTTCCCCAACCTCTCCTTCCTCCTTGCTGGATCAAGGTGTTGGAGACGTCACCGGGCTGCACGTGTGTTGAACGCGGAGGTGCCGTCCGTTCGGCACTTGATCGGATCTACCGCGATCTGAATCGCTGCGAGTACGACTCCATCAACCGCGTTCTTGTAACGCTTCCGCTTAGCGATCTTCAAAGGTATGAAGATGCAATCTCTCCCCTCTCGTTGCTGGTTTCTCCATAGATAGATCTTGGTGAACGTAGGAAAATTTTGATTTACTACTACGTCTCCCAACACATGTCTGTACATGCTAGGCTCGTCAAGTTTAACCCGAGTGTTCTGCATGTGCAACACTGGCTTGCACCCGTTGTATGTGAACGTAGAGTCTATCACACCCGATCATCACGTGGTGTCTCAACACGACGAACTTTCGCAACGGTGCACACTCGGGGAGAACACAATTCATCTTGAAATTCAAGTGAGGGATCACCTTATAATGCTACCGTCGTCCTAAGCAAAACAAGGTGCATAAAAGGATTAACATCACATGCAAATCATAAGTCACATGATATGGCCATGAACTTGTGCTTTTGATCTCCATCTTGAAAGCACCAGCATGATCTCCATTCTCACCGGCATGACACCATGATCTCCATCATCTTGATCTCCATCAACGTGTCGCCATCGGGGTTGTCGCGCCCATCATGCTTGTACTACTATTGCTACCATTTAGCGATAAAGTAAAGCATTACATAGCACTTAATGATTGACATCTAGGTCATACAATAATTAAAGACAACCCTATGGCTCCTGCCGGTTGCCGTACTCATCGACATGCAAGTCGTGATATTCTATACAACACATGATCATCTCATACATCACATATATCACATCATGTAATTGGCCATATCACATCACAACATACCCTGCAAAAACAAGCTAGACGTCCTCTAATTGTTGTTGCATGTTTTACGTGGCTGCTACGGGTATCTAGCAAGAACAATTCTCATGTACGCAAAAACCACAACGATGATACACTAGTTGCTTTTCAACCTTCTCAAGGACCGCCTTTGTCGAATCCGATCCAACTAAAGTGAGAGAAACTGGCACCCGCAAGCCATCTATGCAACAAGTTGCGGTTGAGGGAACCGGTCTCTCGTAAGCATACGAGTAATGTTGGTCTGGGCCGCTTCATCTCACAATACCGCTGAACCAAAATCCGACCAAGGGAGGAAGCAATCTAAGCATCAACGCCCACAAACTCTTTGTGTTCTACTCGAGATCTCATCTACACATAGACCTAGCTCATGATGCCACTGTTGGAAAACGTTGCATGGGAAACAAAAAATTTCATATGCACACGCAGATCTATCCATGGTGATGAGCATCTACAAGAGGGAGAGAGGATCTACATACCCTTGTAGATCGCTAAGCGGGAAGCATTAAGAAACGCGGTTGGTGTAGTCGAACATCTTTGCGATCCAAATTGCCGAGCGTCCCGCGATCTCATCACGATCCGTCCCGCGATCTAATCACGATCCGTCCCGCGAACTCATCACGATCCGTCCCGCAATCCAATCACGATCCGTCCCCCGAACTCATCACGATCTGCCCCGTGAACTCATCGAGATCCGTCTCGCGATCTTGATCACGGTCCTTCCGATCTAGCGCCGAACGGACGGCACCTCCGCGTTCAGCACACGTACAGCTCGATGACGATCTCCGCCTTCTTGATCCAGCAAGAGGGGGCGGAGAGGTAGAAGAGTTCTCCGGCAGCATGATGGCGCTCCGGCAATGGTGGTGGAGCTATTCCGGCAGGGCTTCGCCTAAGCACTACAGAAATCCGATCTAGAGGAGAAACTATGCACTGGAGGAACGGGCAACACGTGGCTGAAAAATCTATGCAAAAAACCCTAAAACCTCCATTATATATAAGAGGGAGGGAGGAGAGGACTTAGCGCAAGGGCCAAGCCTCCTTGGGTCGGCCGAAGTGGGGAGGAGAGGAGGACTCCTCCTCCAATCCTAGTAGGACTAGGATTCCTCCCTTTTTTGCCTTTTTTGCCTTTTTCCACCTTTTTCTCTTTAGGCTTTCTCTCCCAGCCGCATGGGCCTTGTGTGGGACTTCCACCAGCCCACTAAGGTCTGGTATTCACTCTCCCACAGCCCATGTAGCCTCTTGGGTCGACATACCCCTCCCGATGGTCTCCCGGTACACTACCGGCACTCTCGGTACACTACCGATGAGCCCAAAACTTTTCCGGCGACCAAAATAGGACTTCCCATATATGAATCTCTACCTCCGGACCATTATGGAGCTCCTCGTGACGTCCGGGATCTCATCCGGGACTCCAAACAACCTTCGATCACCACCATACATAACTCTATACTACCGAAACGTCACCAAACCTTAAGTGTGCAAACCCTGCGGGTTCGAGAACTATGTAGACATGACCAAGACACCTCAAGGTCAATAACCAATAGTGGGACCTGGATGCCCATATTGGTTCCTACATATTCTACGAAGACCTTTATCGGTCGAACCTCTATGTCAAGGATTCAGTTAATCCCGTATGATGTTCCCTTTGTTCTTCGGTATGTTACTTGCCCGAGATTCGATCGCCGGTATCTCCATACCTAGTTCAACCTCGTTACCGGCAATTCTCTTTACTCGTTCCGTAATACAAGATCCCATGACTAACACTTAGTCACATTGCTTGCAAGGCTTGTTGTGATGTTGTATTAACGAGTGGGCCTTGAGATACCTCTCCGTCACACGGAGTAACAAATCCCAGTCTTGATCCATGCAAACTCAACAGACACCCTCGGAGATACCTGTAGAGTACCTTTATAGTCACCCAGTTATGTTGTGACGTTTGATACACACAAGGCACTCCTCCGGTGTTAGTGAGTTGCATGATCTCATGGACATAGGAACATATACTTGACATGCAGAAAATAGTAGCAATAAACTGACACGATCATATGCTACGTTTGTAGTTTGGGTCTTGTCCATCACACCATTCTTCTAATGATGTGATCCCGTTATCAAATGACATCTCATGTCCATGGCTAGGAAACCTTAACCATCTTTGATCAACGAGCTAGTCCATTACAGGCATACTAGGGACATGGTTTTGTCTATGTATCCATACATGCATCCAAGTCTCCGATTAATACAATTATAGCATGGATAATAAACGATTATCATGAACAAGGAAGTATTATAATAAATAATTTATTATTGCCTCTAGGGCATATTTCCAACATGTTCTTCATGGTGTCGCGCACTGCCTCTCTTCACAGGGGCGCATGGATGCATACACTCATAACAAAAAGTATATGTTATTTTTGTTATATTAGAAAACTTTTGATTGTCAATTATTAGCAGAGTAATGAGAATAACAAATGGCATAATGCATGCTACTTGTAAACAACATTGGTTTTTTTCCTCAAAGAGGAGAGGAGATGCAGCATGTCGGAGATAAGCATTTCCCTCAGTGACAACCAAGGTTATCGAACCAATAGAAGAACCACGCAAACTCCCGTCGCAAGCACCTACACAGACATAATCAAACACTTGCACCCAACGCGAGCAAGAGGGTTGTAAAGCCCTTGAATTCGTTACTTGCAAGGATTAACTATTGATAGTTGGATAGATATAAATAGAAAAGAAACTAACAACAAATAATGGTAGCAACGTTTTTATGGTTTTAGTAATAATGTTTGTGAAGACTCGCTGGCCATAGTTTTCGCTAGAGGCTTGTCTCTCGAAGAAAGCATACAGTGGATAGATAAATTATTGTTGGGCAATTGATAGAAAAGCGCATAGTTATGAAATATTTATTCACGGCAATGATCATGTATATAGGCATCACGTCCATAAGCAAGTAGACCGACTCCTTCCTGCATCTACTACTATTACTCCACCCATCAACCGTTATCCAGCATGCATCTAGAGTATCAAGTAAAAACAGAGTAATGCTTGGAGCAAGATGACATGCTATAGACAAAGTAAACTCAATCAATATGAATAAACCCCATCATTTTATCATTAATGACAACAATACAATACAATATGTGTCATGTGTCTTTTTTCACTGGAATTGAGCACCGCAAGATTGAACCCATCACAACGCACCACTCCCACTAATATAAATCAATCTAGTTGGTCAAACCAAACCAATAGATTGGAGAGAAATATGAAGCTATAACAATCATGCATAAAAGAATTCATAGATGACTCAAATATTATTCATGAATGATCTAATCATGAACCCACAATTCATCGAATCCCAACAAACACACAACAAAGAAGATTACATCGAATAGATCATTGCGGGAATCGTGGCGAACTTTGTATTGGAGATCAAAGAGAGAGATAAAGAAAGCCATCTAGGTACTAGCTATGGACCCGTAGGTCTGTGGTAAACTACTCACACATCATCATGGGAGCAACAAGGTTGATGTAGAGGCCCTCCGTGATCGAGTCCCCCTCTAGCAGGGCACCGAAATAGGGCTCGCGATGGGCACATAGTGGAATAAAGACTTGCGGCGAGGGAAAAAGAATTTTGGATGGATCTTTGATAGTTTCCCGATTTTAGTGAATTTATAGTGATGAAATCAGGTCAGGAGGCCTCGAGGTGTCCCCAAGGTAAGAGGGTGCACCCTCTTGCCTTGGCGGCGCCTCGTGTGCCCTCAGGAATCCCTTCGAAGCTTCTAGGTCATATTTTTGTCGAGAAAAAATCATTAAAGAAATTCGTGACATTTGGACTTCGCTTGATACAGATTTCCTAAAAGGCCAAAAACAAGCAAAAAATAGATATGTTGGAATGATACAATGGGCACTGGGTTAATAGGTACATTGGGCACTGGATTAATAGGTTAGTTCCCAACATCGATATAAATAGCATGAAAATGCATATAAATTATCCTACAATGGTAATATAGTAATATGGAATAATTAAAAATTATAGATACGCTAGAGACATATCAATGCGTGGGATTAGCGACTTATTATTGAGAAATATTTGATTTTGTTTTAGAAAGTTGTCGAGAAAAATCTCATGTTTGTGTTTTAGGGAGGTGATCTCAAATATACGGTGTGATTTCCTAATTATTAATTACCTATTATTTATGTGATTGAATTAAAGCAACACGTTCCAAAACAGGCACGAAATAAGGACCCGAGGTGGGTGTGGAGGCAACCAATTCCCCTTTTAGGTGTAGAGATAATGCATGCGATTAGCAATTTGTTATTGAGAACTATTCAATTTTAGAGTAACATCTTCAACTTGACTGTAGTTGTGAGTTCGTGACCTTGGCGTCTTCGTGCTTGCTTCAGTCACCTCCTCAAGTTATTCTTCATTGGCCAGCTCCTCTTCGAACACATCCTCCTCTTCCACCTCTTCCCCGACCACCTCTGAATGATCGCAAATCAAGTCATGATCGAGATCATCTAGCTCCATCGTACCGGACGACTCCAAAGACGCCAAGAATTAGGTCGTTGTTCATCTCCACACTACAACAACAAAACCAGCAAACTCCATCATCATCGACAACCAACAATTACCGTCAAATTTGTCGGCCGAAATGTAAAATAAGGTATTTTACCCTGTTGACATTTCCTCAAGCACTTGGCGGCTGTGACCTTGCTTATCGGCTGCGATGGTCGGACGCGTCGGAGCAGTGGCCGTAGGGGGTGGTCGGAGACACTTCACTAGGCGGCGTTCGTGGATGGGGGGTTGGAGTGGCCTTCTTCTTCTTCGCGGCCACCTCGGGTCGTCGTGTCGGTTTTGACGTGTCCCGATGTGTTGGGTTTGATCATGACGGACATGTCTGGGCGGCCAAAGTCTGCCCACCTATGAGATTGATTTGAGGGGTGTCATATGAGCCGGACGTAGATAAGGGGTCGGCTTGGGTGTCATTTTTGTGTTTGAAACTGTCTTGCATACGATTATTTTCCATCTGATTTTCGTACGATCGGAGAGAGGTTCGTTTTCCAATGTTTGGGCCCACAGCATCATACCAGTCTGATCGTACAAAGATCGTATCAAAATTGATCTTACGTATAGCATCTCTCTTTTGTGTTTGAAGGGTTTGGAGGTCCAGTTGAAGATGCTTTTAGTTTTGAGATTCAATGCAAATGCATTGAGACGGGAGATAGTGGCGTTGCGAGAGCTGAAAGCCAGCGGCGGTTCCGTTGACGGCTGGAGACTACCAGTATACCACAGCCAACGAAGAAACACCTCTCTACCAAAAATGAAAGTGATGATGAGCGCGGGGCCCAAGAGCAAGTGGGACCCGTGTACAGAGAGACAGGCAACCAGAGTGCGGGTAGAACGGGGCCAGCGAACCCCACCACCCAGAGTAGTGCTGCGCGGGAGGCGCAAGCACGCAATCCGCGTGTGTAGGCCCCACAGTTGTGTGTGTACGACACAGCACACGTAGTTGCACTCGTCAATGACAACTGGGCCCAGGAACCTCTGGGACCACATCGCAGGGAGATATGGAACTGGACAGGAGAAACTCAACCGAGGGCGGTAGAAACGCTCTCTCTCCTCGCGTGTGCCAGCCCACAGCCCAAGCAGTGTGGTTCGCCTCGGTGAATGACAACTGCGACCGGCTACTGATGACCCCACGGATCAGCGACGCAACGACATGACGTGTCCGCCCTGATGCGAGTGCTCAAAAAATATACTCAAAAAATATATCAAAGGCAATATCAGGAGGCAGATCCCCGTATTTCTTGCGCCGCTTCTCATTTCTTCTCCAATCCTCCTCCTCCTCCTCATTTCCTCTCCCGTCCCCCGTCCCCCTCTCCCTCCTCGTGGGTTGGGTACCCCCTTGCTCGCCCGCCTCCAATGGAGCGATTCCGCGTGATCATCGAGGCTCCAGCTGGGACGACGTGGCGCGGGCGGCCAAGCAGTACTACACGAGCGAGGTCGGGCTCGCGATTAATCCGGACGCCTCCCTCCTCTTCGTAAGTCTCCCGCCCTTCCCTCTCGAACCCGCGAACCCCGCCTCTGCTTGATCTCTAGTCCCTCGTTTCCTGGTGTTCAATCTAGGGTTTGTGAGCTTGAACGCTCCGTGTAGCGTGACGTTTGTGGTTGCGCTGGGATCTCTATCTAGGTTTGCGAGATCGACTGCTCCGTTCGGCTTATGATTTGAGCGGTTTCATGTTGTATTGGTTGTGTGATCGGTTGTTCATGGATCATGGATAGGATTTCCGTTCGATCGTCCCGATCTAGGGTGTGTAGGTGGTCTTCATGTGGGTTGTGGAGTGTTGCCCCCATGTGTTTGTTACATTGCCCGCTCCGATTGGCGAGAAGTATTTTCTGTTGTTGTGTGGTTACGCTTTGAGCACTGGCTGCCATTAGGTTCCTGGGGGTTTTTTCAGCCAGACGAGCCATATGCGCGAGATGATTTGTTGAATGTGAATTTAGCCAATGCAGGTGCCTTGTTGCTTTGTTTATGCTACACTAACCTATGTTTCCTCCTTCTAGTTGTGGCAATGTATTTGTAACATCCTTTCACTTACAAATATATTGTCCCTGTTCATTTGAATGTACCATGTTGACCTGTTCTACTTGACTGCTCTGTTTGGGTTACAGGTTCGTCTCTTGTTGTCCCAGTGCTAGGACCTATATCTGGGTTTCTGAGATTAACTGCTCTGTTTGGCTTATGATTTCAACGGTTTCATGTTGTAATCGTTGCGTGACCGCTAATCCTTTCATTCCTGGTGTCCATGCTATAGGATTTCCTCTCCTGCATCTCTGACCTAGTGAGTGTGGTGCTTTTTATATGGTTTGTGGCACTCTTTCCCCATGTGTTTCTGAAATTGACCACTCTGTTTGGCGTCAGGTGTTTGTGTTGCTGTGTGGTTGCGCTGGGAGCACTGGCTGGGAGCACTGGCTGGGACTCGGTTTCTAAGTTTTTTTTCTAGCCAGACAAGTCAGATATGCAGGCCGATTTCTTGAATTGAGACAATTGGCTTTAAATGTGCAGTATGCAAGGGACTTGTTGTCATCGGCTTGTTGTATGCTTCTGTTTACACTGACCCATGTTTCATTCTCTTCTAAACGCCCTGGATTCCTGTTTCCTCCTTGTGGTTCTGGTAATAGGTTTTAGGTCTTTCAGCTAGAATGTCTCTTCATTTGAATGTTCCATGCTGACCTTTTTTTTTAATCCCATGGTAGATCACTGTCATGTTTGGCCTAGTGTTGCTGGTGTTAGCTCCTCTCTCTGCATTTCTTATCAGGCCACAGAGCTTGTGGGCGCGTTTGACCCTGAGAACAAGGTCGGGGCTTTCCGGGTGGTCAACCCAGAGATTGCCCGTTGCAAAGCTGAGGTGCACAAATGTCTGCTGCCCCATGTTGCAGCGCTTTCAGGATGGGCCAGAAATGTCAGCCGGGACGTCCAGAAGGTTACGGACGCAGTTAGTGAGATGTGGGGCAAGTTCGGCGCATCTGAGAGGGGCGAGATCTTCACGGACCTCTCACAGGACGCTACCGTCCTTGAGCCCGTGTCTCGGCAGGAAACCGTATATGTCATGGTAAGTTTTGCTTTATCTCTCACTTGCGCCATTGTTGATGCAATAGGAGACAGGTAAGCATCCTTGCAATACCGTCAGTAGCATTCCTGCAAATAAATATAACCTGAATTCGTCGGATGCTCGAAACTGCCTGAATAGTGTGACCTTTCGGTCAGTGTCCACTTTAGAGCATGTTCCTTTCTTGTCAACTGATGAACTGCCTACAATACAGTCTCATATGTAGATTAATTCACACTAGGCTGAAAGAGAGCTCTGCAAATCATGGAGGTGGATATGCTTGTGATAATTTGTGTAGCTTTTCATGTTCAGTTTGCGAGTGTAAATATGATTTGCTTCGTCGCATGATTTAATGTGCATGCTGATATTCTTTGATGATTTAAATATTGTTGTATTTTGTTTTGCAAACTTCTGTGACTGATTTTACCGCTATTGATACCTGCTAAAATGAATGCTAATTTGGTCACTGCAGCCACGCCCAGGCAAAACTGAACGTCATACAACCCGCCGTAGACTGACAGCCGAGGAGAAGAAGGACCCCCCTAGGACGACCCCTCTGCCTGATGGTATAGCTATCAAGACGGCGATGCATAGAACCAATCTTGAATTTGTCCAGGGAAAGCTGAAGTTTCTTGATGCACTGGAAAAGAAGGTCAAAGGGTTCTCCAGTGAAATGCATGACCTTGTGCTCGGCGGAACTTCACTAGGCTCTGGCAGAACAGGTTAACCTATGTTTTAGTCCTGATGTTGACTCTCATGTTCGTTCTTGCCATCGTATTATTTGAAAGCACATCAAAAAAAGAAGAATTGACACGTCTCTTTACAGAATCCACATTGGTTTGTTCTGCTGTTGTGGTAGTATAATTCATCAGCCAGTTTAGTCGTGCAAATTAGTTGTGTTGATGTTATGCCATGATCTGTATTATCCAGGCTTTGTTGGAGTATTTGCTAATTTTGTTGTTTAATTAATGCAGTGGTGGATTTTCTTGATGTGGATACTACTGGAGTTAAGGTCCGCAGGAGCACGGCCGGCACTCCCCAGACAAAGCTGCTTAATGGAGATGAAGTGACGTTGGCGTCTGCTGCCACCAAGTCTACTACTGTCGCTGCTACATATGCCCAGTCTGAGACGCCTACAGAGGATCGTACACCAAAGAAGGTGGTGACTGCTTCTGGTGAGGTGGTCCGCAAGTCTGCCAAGTCGACCAATGTTGCCACACGCACACGACCTGAGTCTTGCAAGACCCCAGACTGCACCAAGTCTGGCAAGTCAAGTAAGAGGACCCCCGGTGGCATTCACCTGACTCCGAGGAAAGCCAAGTTTCAGAAAGACGGGCACTCTCCATAGACAAGCTTGATGTAGGAGCGCTGCCCTGGGAAACTGATGCCAGTTACCTAATCCTTTCCTTAGATTAGTCCTGTGGTAGGAGACTATGAAGAAGAATCTGGTTCCACTTTCCTGTGTTTAGCATCCCCTGCTTTCCTGAATTCCGCATTACGTCTGCACGACTTTGTCAGAAGCGAATCCTCTTGGGAGACTCACTACTGAAAAGAACCTTTAGTTTGGGCTGTAGAAAAGGATCTTCTTGGTTCGAGCTGGTAACTGGAAGAAAGCTTACATTGCTAGATGGTGGAAAATGAACTTGAATCCAACCTGGAAAGCTAATAATGGTTTTCCGTGTTGTATTGTTTTCAACGTTTGCTTCTTTGTGTCATCCTGTGTGTCCAAGGTTCTGAGGAGTGCTTTAGAAGAACCAGCTTCCATTTCACTAGTGTCTTGCATCACCGGCTTTGTGACGTTGTTTCACTCTTGAATTGCATTTCACACTGCGGATTATAAGTAGAAATTTAGGGTACTATATCTGCTGTTCATCAACTCATCCCAAATATCTCACTTTCTAGATGCTAAAGCAATGAATATGAGAATCTTGGTCCTACTGTAGGAGCCTAGGAAGAAGAAACTGATGGCACTTTTCCTATGTTATTTACTTGATATCGGCATTATGTCTGCATTACTTGGTTAGAAGTGAGTCCTCTTGGATTTCCTGGTGCAGGCGGTGGTGAAGCAACTCGCTGAGGTACCATCGTCCGGTTGGTACGGGTTCCTCACGACATAAACGAGCAACGTGGCTGAAGCGAAGGCAACTCGCACACGGCACACCGAATTGGGCCCGTGAACTCTTCGATAACCCGCTGCTCCTTCCGTTCCACAATTCTTGTCGTGGTTTTAATTCATATTTAAACTAAATCACGACAAGAATAATGAATCGGAGGTAGTACTTGTTAGTAGTTTTATATCCCCTCCCCCTAAACCATTAGGGTTGTAGAAAAGGATCCCCTTGATTCAAGATCATAGCTGGAAGCAAGCTTACACAGAAGAAATACTATCACCGGCTTTGGTTCGCTTTCTCAAGTGCATTTCTCAAACTAATAACTAGGGTGGCATATCTTCTGCTGTTCATCAACTCACCCAACTCTGAACTGGACGCACAAGGATAGATTGTACAGTATATCACTTCTTCAGAATTGCTTGCGCAAACACGACATGCTCATATTTCAAACTTGATACATAGATTCAGTCCAGTTTCAAAAATCACGCGGATTCAGTTATATGCAAGATACCAGGCCTCCTTACCCGACGGGGTCAGAACCCAGCCTACTGTTTTTGGACTCACTCAAACCACTCAAAACAAGAAATATGTTTGTGAAGGCAAACGGAAAGCAAGAACAGTGTTCCTTCGGGAGCATCCGGTAAAATTGAAACGACACACGTAAGATTTAGCATGCCGGACCTGCCCAAGGGTGGCACCCACAAAACGTGGAAATCAGTGATCAACTACTCCCTCACGTCTTCAAGTACGCTGACGACATTACGTGGTCATCTTTGCAAAGAAATTCCAACGCAACACTCCGACCATTGGCAAGACGGTCCTCCGACTTAACGCGCGCTCGTACAGGGTCAGCTGTTCTCGGCCATGGATCGATCTTCAGCGCTTTGAGAACCGTAGCATTGTGGAGAATATGAAGCGCCAGCTCCAGTTGATCTTTCTCGCCGATGAATCCGCTTATATTCACCAAACTGAGATGTGAGTGCGGGCATGAAGGGAGACTCCTCAGCTCGCCATCTTCATGATAGTACCGTTTGTGGAGGAAACAGTCCATTACCATCTACTGTATAAGCATGAAAGCCACTTTGTTAGTGCCACAATCAGGAATGACCAAACAAACTTGTACAATTTATACAAGAAAAAAATATCACTTAAAGGAGAGAGATAATCATACACTTGACCTTTTTAAGGTAATCCCAACTAAGTTTTTTGCCATGACATGCCACACCTATCAGAGACACTAGATATATAGACATATAAGCTACACAGGTGGCATGTTATTTGCCGGACCAATTAATCAGCCAGCTGTATCCATGTTAGAGATCTGGATTGTTATATGCTACAGTTCGAATAAACTATGACTTGAAATGTTGTGGTAATGAATCCTTGTTAATATTTACTGAATATGTTGCTCAGTTCAAAGGTTGGCAGATGCTTACTATTCTGCTTTGCTCTGTATGTAGGTTGTTTCTCGAGTATTTCTTATTCCTCATGACAGCTAAATACTACAGAAGGTCACATAGACTGGCGTTGCGCAGATAGTTAAATAAGCATGCTTGTCATTCTTAGCTTTATTCTATGTTTTTGAGGGAATGCCATCATGTCTCACTTCAATTATTAAATTAAAAGCACACTTACATCGTTAATTAACAGCGGCATAACGAAACTAGGGGAATCATCCACCCAAACATTAGGGTGAAGTCCACTCTCTTTCGCTAAAGTATGAGCAACATTTTATTTGCATCCCCAGGACAATAAACACAAACAACTTTAGTAAAGCTAGAAGACTAAATGCATATATCTTGAAATATAAGTGCTGCTGCCGTTGCCGAGTAACCTCCTACAAATTGTTCACAACCCCCATAAAGTCCGACTGGATAACATTTTTTGGCATCCCAGTTGGTTGGCAAGATGTAGCCCCTGAAGAACCGCCAATGCTTCAGCCATTGGAGCATCCAACACAAAATTTAAGCTCTGCTTTGCAGCAGATAAGAAATGTCCCTTTTCATTGTGTAAAACAGCACCAGTGGATCCACCGGCATGGTTTGAATGAATCTGTGTGTCCCTTTTCAGTTACACAGCAGGTCTGTGCAGTGGGATTTTAGTTCAGTTTTTTATTGGATCTGTAGAACACTGCAGAAGTTTCTTTTGCGCACTTGATCATGTTTCGGGTTTTTTATCAGGATGGACTCGGGCTTGATAGTTGAAGCTCAGGCTTCTGTAAGCCCAGCGGAAAATCCAACCTGGCCCAGATGGCCAGTCCTCATTCAAAGCAGAATGAACAGGTTATCAAGCACCACTGCAGCTTCTAGCTCCGGCTTCTTGGTATTTCATTTCTCACCAGATCTACTTTTTTTCTCTTTGTAAACTTTACGTTGTCTGTTTATCTCGTAGACGTACAACTACAGTATACTGATATAGCAGTATTACTAGTTAAACCATGTCTAGTATATCTATTTTATTCAACAAGTTAAGTACATGGAAATACTACCAATGAACTCATGTCTACATACAAGTGAAGAACTGAAAACTGAAAAGGATACGCTTACATGCAATTCTAGTTTTTCCATCAAAGGGGTAGCCTCTAGGAGGTAACCAAGGACGAGGATATCAGTTATCCTTTGTGGATAGTCAAAAATAGTCTAGTTTAATATCAAATGATGCAGAGAATAAAATTTGGAAATCCTGCTCACTGAATCAACCCTCTGCATACAACAAATATGAAGACAATATAAAATAAATATGGACATAACCAATGAAAATACAAAACGGCAGGGGAAATGCAAACCTCAAGTTGTGTGCAACTTAATGTGAGCATCTCAAGATGGGGAGAGTTGTTGGGAGTCCATTGAAGATGAATCCTAGAGCAGAATGGCAAGTCAATAACTCAATCGACAGTTGCCTTAGCTTCAAAGGTGCAGCAAACTCCATTGGTATCAATGAGCCTCTATAGTCGAGCGTTGGCACTCAACAATCTAACGCCATGTGTTGAAGTAGTGGGCAACTCACAACAAGCAAAACCTTAAGGTGATCCAGGCAATGCGGAATCCTTAAACTGGTAAGCATCTTATAGTTGGTAATGTGGAAGCACTCTAGATAATTGCCTTGAGACAGCAAGCGTTGGACATCTTCATTGGTGATATTAACATCTTGCAGGGAAAGCTTAGTGAGATTCTGAAATCCCCTGTAACCAGCAGGCGGATTTAAATAAACAGACCAAAGCTCCAGACGGCGCAATTTGGAGTTCTTTGTAACAAGAACCTGAAGAGGGAAATTATATCGTACTATTGTGGGCCCAAAATTCAGTCTCCATAATTCAAGAATGAGACCCTTCGCCTTTGATGCAATGGTATAGTTGACCAATCTATCGATATGACCCGCGTATCTATCACAGAGATCATGCCTAATTCTGATGACCTCGGTCCCTATGCCCTCGTGTTGCTGGAGAAGTGCACCAGCACTGTTAATAAATTTTCGCCTGTTGAGTTCAATACCTCCATGAGTATTCCAGGCTCGTACCTTGTCGGACTCTGACAAGACCGTCTGATGACTAAGATCAATATAGGGGCGGCACAACCAAACGCGCCGCCACTCGCTCGACAAGATGCTTGTCCTGGCAGCTTCCTTCAATGACAATTTAGATGTGATAGAGCTCAAAATGTTAGCACACAGTGTGATCCAACATCAGCAAGACAAATATAATAATGAGAGGATTGGTCGTTTTCTTCGGTTAATTTTTGGGAGGAAATAGTTTGTTGCAGCTTACCTTGGGTAGACTGCTGATTTGAAGCCCGGGTTTCGTTCTCTTGGCAGATGGTCTCTGCGGGCTACCTGGTGGAAATTTCCTCTTGGTATTGGACACTGGGCTACAGTGACCTATCCCCATTGTTAAAAAATCGGAAATTGTCCAAAAGACCCGAAGGTAGATGTATGCTAAAGGGGATTGAACCTAGTACTAGGCTGCCTAGAGGAAGGGGATTGAACCGACCCTAGATGAGTCCTGAAGGTCAGGATAATGGCCCCTAGTAGACTCTAGCTGAAGTTGGCAACGAACGACGAATGAAAGAGATTCAAGGGCAAAGGGTTGGGAAGATCTGATTCAGACGCAATCGCCGCAGCAAGAACAGAGTTCTCGCTCTTGGATCTAGGCGTTCCTGTCTGGGAGCCTAGGCGGGGGGCGAGGGGCGGGGAGGGAGGGGGGATGCGCAGTGTTGCCGTAGGCCGTGGGGCTCCGGCGACGAGGAACCGAACGCGGACGTCAGAGGGGCGCCACCGGCGCGTGAAGGTATAATCGACGTCGCGACCACGGGCGAGGAACAGAGGAAGGAAGAGGAATAGTAGAATCGTGAGTGAAGCTCGTGGTCGTGTTGGAGCTGGACTTTTTTTTTTCTTCGAGGGAGGGGAAGCTGAACTTTTTTATACATGGAGATAGGGAAAGAAAAAAGAAAAGTGACCAGCTCGGTGGAAATAAGGCCCACGAGGGCCTGGAAAATTGGCACAAATAACTGTTTTTGTTTGTTTTATTGATTGACTGATGATGAGCACGAGCGGATGGTCATAGTAAGATGATGTGTGGATGAGGTGGTCTCAGGAGCTTGGGTGAAAACCGTGTCTCGGTTGTGGCCGGGACCAACGATGGCTGCGGATGTGGCTGTCGTGTATCTTTTTGAAGATATCGTTGTATTGCTAATGCAGCCCTCTCATGCTGATCATTGCAGGCCCGGAAAAAACCCTTCATCTGGTTTGATTGGACGAAGAAGACGCCTTGGTGTCGTATTCCTTTCTGGGGGCTTTGTCTTTGGAGCTATATATTGGCGAGCGAGACCAGTGGAAGGCAACGGTGTTTGCACGAGGCTTCTATGGCAACGATGATGGGGTGATCAGTGTCGGAGACGTGGCCATGATGCGGAAGTCGGCTCTTCTCTGGCGTGTCTGCGGGATCATCTCGGCTGGTTTGTTGCTGTGAAGTCAATGCTGCGGTGGCGGGGCCCCGGTGGTATACGATGACTTGCAACAGGTGATTCATTCGATGATCTTCTCTGGCGCCAGTTGTGCCTAGTTCTCCTTCGTTGTACTCCGTTAGAGTCGAAGTTGCGCTCTCTCGTCGACGGTGACTGGTTCTAGCGCGAGTCTTCATGCCTCTTCAGGGTGAGTTGAGTTGAAGATCGCTTACGGCGAAATCGGAGTCGCTTGCTTAGGGTTTAGGGATGACGATGAGGCCTCTAGGGGAGGAGTGGTGACGATGACGCATGTGTCTTGTCTCGGTAAGACCCTTTTCGGAGTGGTGTGCCTAAGGTTTCTTATGTGTGTCGCCCAACGATTGTGATTGTTTTCGCCCGGTTCTTCAAAATGAACTAGGCAACCTAGTTTTGGCTCGGTTTTCCTCAATTAAGTGAGCAAATTTTTCTTCGTGATGAATGCAGGAAAATTACCATTTCGAAAAAATGATGAGCACGAGCCTAACTCTTCCAACTTAAAAATCTCTTCCTTTCTCAAAAGGAAAACTAAAAATATCTTCGTGTACTACTTTCTACTCTCTCTTTTGCGACAAACGCTTTTGAGCTATTAGTTATTGATTGCACTTTTCTTATTCTTCTTCATGTTTCTTTTTTATTTTCATTCCTTTTATTTTTCTATCCTTTTGTGTTTCCTTTTTTCCTTTCACAATATTTTTTAAAATGTTTATATATTTCAAAAAACGTTTATGGTCTTCATAAATTTCTCACAATTTAAAATATATTCCATTTTCATTTTTTGTCCACAAATTCAAAAACCATTTTTTAATAATGTTCAAGAATTTTAAAATGTTCACAGATTGAAAAATGTTCCTGTGATCAACTTTTGTTCACAAATTCAGAAAATAATTGGTATTTGGGAAAACTTTAAAATATCCAAACAATATTCACTTTTTTCTAGATTTTGTTCCCATTTTCAAAAAAATATTCCGTGTTTAAAACAATGGAATCTTAAAAAAATGTTATCATTTCAGAACTGTTCGAGATTTCAAAAGTTGTCCTTGTTTTTAAAAAAAAAATCAAAAATTCTTCACATTTTTCAGCAGATGTTTTGATTTTCGTAAACTAAATAAATTAACTCTTCAAATTTATTTGAAGAAAATCAGGAAATGTTTGATTTTTTAAAAATGCTTTCAAATATGAACGCTGCTAGCGCCAAGTAGCACGCTTCATGATTGCTAGGTCACACGCTCTTGCAAGGTCACTTCATTTCCAAGAATTTCACGCCGTTCATTATTCTTCATGTTTTTTATTTTCTCTTTATTATTTTTCATGTTTTTTATATATTTTTTGAAAAAAATGTTCATATATTTAAAAATATATTTTTGTTCTCCATTTTTTTTCAAAAATTCAAAAATTGATCCATTTTCATATTTTGTTCAGGAATTCAAGAAATCTCTATATTTTGAATAATGTGCGGTAATTTAAAAATATTTGTGTTTTTATAAAAAATGTTCACAAGTTCAAAAAATGTTCATGTTATCAATTTTTGTTCACTAATTAAAATAATACTTGGGATTTGGAAAAAAGTTCAAAATGCAAAAAATATTCGTTTTATCTACATTTGTTCATATTCTGAAAAGAAGTTTGTGTTTTTCAAACTAGTTTGGAATCTAAAATTTTGTCATAATCTTTAAAACTGTTTGATATTTCACAAATTGTTCTTCTTTTTTTAAACATATGTTTGAAATTTCAAAATTTACAACCATTTTTCATAAATTATTTGGATTTTCATAAACTATTTGCATTTTTCACAAATATTTGGCACTTCAAAATTATTAACTTTTTTTCAAAAAATATTTCGTTTCTTTTCAAAAATGCTTTCAAATATTAACACCGCTAGCGACAAATAGCACGCGTGAGGATTGCTAGGTCACGAGTTATTGCAAGCTCACTCATATTCCAAGAATTTAACGCTGCTTGTTAAAAAAAATGGCTTCACACCCGTGGGCCGACCCATTTATTCGCAAAGGCCGTGAAGTGTCGTATGTCTGCTCACCCCTCAATCAAATAAAACATGTCTGCTCATATCGCTTTCATATTTGTATCAATACTATTGTTATTTTTAAAGAAAAATACTTTGTATTGCTCAATTAGCCACACTACTTTCACGATTACATAGATTGACAATTGAACCAGTCACTGAGAGGAAATTGCTTTGCGCCTACCGATCATGAGGATGACACAATTCTAAAGAAGGTGTGCCTTGGCTAACAAAAACTAGCATTGATGGCTTTACATGCAGAAGTGCCTTGGCTAACAAAAACTAGCATTGATGGCTTTACATGCAGAAATGCCAGGGGACGTGTTCTAACTTCCCCCCAGGCCCCTGAAATTTCAGGATCGGGCATGTTTATAAGGCCATCGAGATATACTTGTCCATCAAGCTCCCATAGTGCATTTATAAGATCATAGGGACCTTCTTGTTCACCGTGCCTTGCATCTTGTCCGCTTCAACCATTGATCGTCGCCATTGATCTCTCCATTTCAATGATCAGCGCCTCCCTCTCCCCCGTATGCCCGTCGGTGGCCTCCTCCCCTTGCCCTATGTGGTACCGCTCATCATGTCATAGTGTCATGTTCATGCGCACCAAATATTTGAAATAACTAGAGAGCATTTTGCAAGTTGTTTCCCGTGATTAATACACCCATGTATATTTCAGAGCGACCTTACTATACGTCTGATGGATTCCCATCCAGCACTCATACGATTAGAGACAACTATAGACGATTCAGTTTGTGGAGCATAGAATTTAGAGATGATTTACTCTCTGGTCGTACCGGTGTTGGACGCAAAAGAATCGTACGCAGAGATTCAGAGCTTTCGAACCACCACTACATATACGTCGCTTAAGAGATCCGTGCTTGCGTAGTCATTATTTGCGTGCTTTTGCTACTGTTCAACCACTTGAAATATTTCGTAGGTGAGATTGAGTATACAGCGAGTAGGAGACTGGGACGGCACGACATCGCCACAGGAGCAAGGTAGAAACTTAACTAGTGCAGGTGTGGGGGTGGTGTGGTGGAGTGGAGGGGCTTGCCGGTGCAGGAGAAGCGTCGGGGTTAGAGCATCTATAGCCGGATTCCTTAAACCCGCTCCAAACATTCGGGCAGGTCATTCGATCACTGACCGATCATAAAAAATCGACCTAGCCGGACCCCTCAAACGAGCCTCAAACGCTTGGGCTAACCGACATCCCTTATATTCATCCTAAATATGAAATGGATATAGGGGAGATCGGGTGCGTATCTACACCACATATACTCATCCCCATTAGTTGGACGGACCAAATCCTATCCACTTCACTCCATTCTCTTTCATTCCCATCCGCCAACCTACCTCATCTCCGGCGATATTCGGCCTTCTCCGGCATGGAGGGCAGCGGATCTGACACCGATCAGTCCAGATCCATCGACTGGGGGCGAGGGGGACGTTCCGTGCGGAGTGGAGGAGGCAATGGCGGTTTGCATTGCACTCCGTCGCTCCCGCGAGGACAGCGCCAGGCCGACGGAAGGATCTATCTGTCGTGACTCCATAGCGTCCGCTCAAAGGGCACTCGATTCCTTTGGAGCGTGATCATCGATGTCCCGGCGGGTGGACTTCGAGTCCCATCGGGAAAGTGCTTCCCGATGTGGGAAGGAGAGGATAAGGGTCACCGAGGCCTTTCTCGCGAAGGAAACGACGGAGGCGGAGGCGGCTGATGCGGCAGAGTGGATGGTCGCAGAGGAGAAAGCCATCCACGCCCACATTTTGAAGAAACGGCGACGGAGGAACACGCGCGCTCTCGGTCGCAGGCAAAATCATGCGGTCCGTGAAATGGCCGGACTGCCACCGAAGGAGGTGAGCGATGGCGAGGACAGCTCCGACTACGAGTAGATCCGGCTCGATCCGTACTCTGTTTTCGATTGGTACTTACACGATGAGGACGAGAAGGGCACCGTAAGGGGCAAGGGCAGCCGTGGATGATCACCATAGCCAAACATGCCAAATTTTGATAGTCTGATGGCATGTTGTGATGAAGTAACCGGACGATATGTGTAATGCATCGACGTACTAGCTGCATGGGTTGTATGGATTTAAGATGTGAGATTTAAAGTGTCCAGATGTAGAATGCATTATTTGAGACGTGACCGATCAGTGTCCGTGGACGCACCCGAACGCGTCCGCGGGCGTTTGAGAGGCTGGATTGCAAGGTCCGGCTGTAAATGCTCTTAAATGGTGGGTCGCGAAACGTCTTGGGAAGGCCGTGTGCTGCGGCTAATTAGAGCAAGTACAATAGAGTTGAGTCAGCGGGCTATATGAAATAAACTACTATAATTTTTGCTTAGTTAAAGGAAAAAGAAAAGGAGAGAGAAAGTAAGCGGACTCTTCATGAAGAGTCAACTCTAGCACGTGCTCTAGACATTTTGTTAGAGTAAAAGGTGGACCACACAATAAAAAAATATTACACTCTTTTGATCAACTATTGATCATGTTGGCTATAAAATAAATTACAGATGACATGACAATGACTTATAACCCGCTGCTGGCTATACTATTAACCATGCTCTTAGACCGAACTAAAATAAATCATCATCAGGTGACTAAATGCTCTTAAAGGGAGGGCGTCGGAGCGGTCTTGGGAGGCCGGGTGCTGCGGCTAATTAGACTGAACTAAAATAAATCATCATCAGGTGACTAATAGATAGTGGGCCCCTTTATTTCAACAAAACGCTACTCGCAAAAGTAAACATTCCAGCTAATTGCAGCACACCATTGTACGAGAGTGTCGAGAGGCAGGAAAACGTCGTCGCGCTTGTTTTTCAAATATAAAATCTTATATCCCGACGACTGCGATTGGACATACGATGATATTTCTTCCTGAAACCTCCTCCACACGCTGACAAGCACGGGCCAAGGAGTCGTCCCTGTTAGAAATAAATTAATTAGATTAATTAAAGGGTTAATCCCCGCTATGTCGGTTGCTACTTGTAGCAACTGTCTCTTTGTAACTGCCTTGTACCAGGGGTATATATACTCTCAATCCATCAATGAAAGCAACGGTTCCATCATTTTATTTCCTTCTCTCGTTTTTACACTTTACACGTTATCAGCACGAGCTCTGCCGAGAGCGACAAAGAGGCATCACGAGAAAGATTTTACGGGAAGATAATCCGATGGAAGAAGAATTATGTTTGGTGAACAGTTGTACCACTAACACAATATTAAGGGAAATAAAATATTTCCAAACTCTAACTAAGAGAAAAGGAAATATTATGACAATCGCCGGTCGCGATGCGTCGATTATTGGTTCAGGACGAGCCACACTCGTTCTACCTATGGGTACTACAATTGTAATCAAGGATGCACTATTGTATCCTGAATCTACACGCACCCTTCTAAGTTTCAAAGACCTCAGGTCAAATAATTTCCATCTGGAAACAATTTCTGAAAATAATTCTGAACATTTGCTCTTAACAAAGAGTAATGGTCTGAGAAACAAATTCTTGAGAAATTCCCTTCACTTTCATCTGGATTATATTACAGTTATATAAAGCCCGTATCACATGTTGCGTACAAAATAATTTTTCAAGACCTTGATAAATTCAAGACTTGGCATGATCGCCTAGGTCACCCTGGCGTAGGGATGATGAAAAAAATTATTGACAATTCTATTGGTCACAGCCTTCCAACTAAAAATTTTCCAAAACCATCAAATTTTGTGTGCACCGCATGTGCAACTGGGAAATTAATTATAAGACCATCTTATCTTAAGGTAAAAAATGAGTCACTTAATTTTCTTGAACGCATTCAAGGAGATATATGTGGTCCAATTCAACCACTCTCAGGACCTTTTAGGTATTTCATGGTACTCATAGATGCATCTACAAGATGGTCACATGTGTGTCTATTGTCCACACGAAATCATGCTTTTGCCAAGCTAATTGCTCAAATTATCAAATTAAGAGCAAATCATCCTGAAAATAGGATAAAAACAATTCAATGGATAATGCCGCTGAATTTTCTTCACGTGCATTCAATGACTATTGCATGGCTATGGGCATTCATTTAGAACATTATGTGCCTTATGTTCATACTCAAAATGGTTTGGCTGAATCTCTCATCAAAAGAGTAAAGTTAGTTTCTCGACCACTATTACAGAATTGTAATTTACCAGCATCTTGTTGGGCACATGCGGTATTACACGCCGCGGATCTGATACAAATCAGACCAACTGCATACCATACAACCTCCCCGATACAGCTAGTACGTGACACTCAGCCAAGTATTTCCCATTTGCGAAAATTCGGTTGCGCAGTATACGTACCGATATCACCACCGCAGCGTACAACAATGGGCCCCCACAGAAAACTAGGGATCTATGTGGGTTATAATTCTCCGTCAATTATTAAATATCTTGAACCTCTTACAGGGGACCTGTTTACTGCCCGCTACGCTGATTCAATTTTTGATGAGGACCATTTCCCGGCATTAGGGGGAGAATCAAACCACAAAGAATGCCAGGAAATAGATTGGGATGTAACAGGCATTCAATCCTTAGATCTACGTACTAAAGAATCAGAAACTGAAGTTCAGAGGATCATAGATTTGCAACACATTTCAAATAATCTGCCAGATGCATTTACTGTCCATAAAGGTGTCACAAAATCACATATTCCTGCTGTTAATGCACCAGAACGAGTGGAGGTACCAACTAAAACCACTCAAACCCCAAATGAGAGTAAGAGGGGGAGAAATCTGGTTAGACGGAATATAGCTTCTCAAAAGCCTCCGCGGAAACAGAGGAAATCAAATTCTATACCAGTAAATGCAATTCAACCTCAAGTTGAAGGACACCAACCAGATGCTCAACATCTTGAACCTAGCATAAATGCGCATAAAAACACAATAGCTGGGACATCGGAACACCATGATTCTATTGTTGTGGGAAATCACGTAGAGTCCGAAGGTATAAAAGAAATTTCCATAAACTATACAGAATCAGGAGAATCATATAATAGAGAGACTACAATTGTCGACATATATTTCGCCTCCGAAATTGCTGAAACCCTTCAACTGGATCGAGAACCAAAGACCGTCACAGAATGCCTCAAGCGTCCTGATTGGCCTAAATGGAAGGAAGCAATTGAGGCAGAACTGCACTCGCTCAACAAAAGAGAGGTATTTTCCTCAGTAATACCTACTCCTCATAATGCCTTCCCTGTTGGAGCAAAATGAGTTTTTGTTCGAAAAAGGAATGAAAACAATGAGGTGGTGAGATACAAAGCGAGGCTTGTAGCACAAAGGTTCACGCAAAGACCCGGCATCGATTACGATGATACATACTCTCCTGTTATGAGTGGAATAACGTTTCGATACTTAATATCTTTGGTAGTACAAATGAATTTATCTATGCAGTTGATGGATGTAGTGACAGCATACTTATATGGGTCACTCAAATCGTACATATATATGAAGGTCCCTGAAGGACTTAAAATGCCGAATCCAAAAGCAAATCGCAACGCATATTGTGTAAAATTACAAAAGTCACTATATGGCTTAAAACAGTCAGGTAGAATGTGGTATAACCGACTGAGTGAGTTCCTTATTTCAAAAAGGCTACTCAAATAATGATGATTGCCCTTGTGTATTTATAAAGAAATCCTCAAATGGATTTTGCATCATCTCAGTGTACGTTGATGACCTCAATATCATTGGGAGTACACCTGATATAGAAGAAGCACGCAATCATCTAATGGCGGAATTTGAGATGAAAGATTTGGGAAAGACCAAATTCTGCTTAGGCTTACAGCTTGAGCATCTTCCCTCAGGAATTTTAGTATACCAACCTGCTTATATTCAAAAGGTTTTGGAAAAATTTAATATGGATAAATCATATCCAACCAAAACACCCATGGTTGTCAGATCCCTTGATATGAATAAAGATCCTTTTAGACCTCGGGATGATGACGAAGAGATATTAAGACCTGAGTTCCCGTATCTTAGTGCCATTGGTGCGCTAATGTACCTTGCAAATTGCACCAGGCCTGATATTGCATTTGCGGTAAATTTACTAACTAGACATAGCGCTGCTCCAACAAAACGTCATTGGACGGGAGTAAAGAATATCCTTAGATATTTACATGACACAAAAGATCTTGGCTTATTCTATCAGAAAAACCAAGATATGACTATGGTAGGATATACTGATGCTGGCTATCTATCTGATCCTCACAATGCCAGGTCACAGACAGGTTTCGTATTCTTATATGGTGGAACTGCTTTTTCATGGAAGTCAACAAAACAGACTCTCGTAGCAACTTCCACTAATCATTCTGAAATTATTGCATTATTTGAAGCATCTAAGGAATGTGTATGGCTTCGCAGGATGATTAACCATATTCAAACTTCATGTGGTGTTGGTTCATTAGGATCACCAACTATTATATATGAAGATAATGCAGCCTGCATTGCTCAAATGCAAATGGGTTATGTGAAAAGTAATATCATAAAACACATTTCTCCTAAGTTATTCTATCCTCATGCATTACAAAAGGATGGAGAAATTGATATTTTGCAAACCAAATCATGTGACAATCTAGCAGATTTGTTCACAAAGTCTTTACCATATTCAACATTCCAGAAATATATTCATGGAATTGGTATGAGACGTTTTCGAGATTTGCAAATTTCAGGGGGAGAAACTACTAGAATCATAATCCATTAATTATCACCAGATAATAATTATTGTACTCTTTTCCTTTATGAGTTTTGCATCGGTTTTCTCATAAAAAGGTTTTTAATGAGGCAATATATTATCAAAATCATATGCCATACTTTCTATTTTCCCTATTGGGTTTTTAAAGGAAGTATTTAAGACATATTAATTGTTCTCTAAACTCACAAATGATTTTTCTCCTTCTTCAAAGGTTTTCTCGATTGAGTTATCAAGAGACAATAATCATTATATGTTGCACTATTTTTTCTTATTATTTTTCCACCGGGTTTAAAGGAGTTTTAGCAACATATCTACACTATTCTCCTCATATTTTTTCCCACAGGGTTTTTGAGGGAGACTTTCAAGATTATACAAAAGCTTTCACGAAGATGATGGACATTCTCAAAGACACATACAAAGAGGAGTCTTCATCAAGATAATAAATATCCAAGACAAGCAGTGATTAGGGGAAGTGTTAGAAATAAATTAATTAGATTAATTAAAGGGTTAATCCCCGCTATGTCGGTTGCTACTTGTAGCAACTGTCTCTTTGTAATTGCCTTGTACCAGGGATATATATACTCTCAATCCATCAATGAAAGCAACGGTTCCATCATTTTATTTCCTTTTCTCTCGTTTTTACACTTTACAGTCCCCTTGTCCATTTTGCGCCACCGGTCGATACGCGCGACCGCGACCTCGAACGCTACGTGCGGTGCCATGTGTCGGCCACAGTCGGTCGTCGACGTTGGTTGCCGCTCGGCCGGCCATGCGCGCATGCATGCATGTCTCCGTCCGCCACATGGCCCGGTTCCAGAAGCAAGGCAGAGGAAACACACGAGCAGTAACACTGAAGACTGATCAACGAAGCTACCACACTTTTTTTTTTTGAGCTGACGAAGCTACCACACTGAGTGAAGGAGAAGTCAGCAGTAAGAGAACCTTCCATGATCGACATCGACATGTCACGCGTCGCTATCTCGGTGGAGCGTGCCGGGACAAAGATTTGGGCGAGTGGAAAGGCTGTCTGGCCATAGCCCGTAGGCAGGCCGCTTCTTCGTCGGTCTTCCCGTACCGCCTCTACTGCTGAATGCTGGATCCCGGCCTCTTCCCTTTTTGTCTTTTTTTTTTCTACTGCTACTATAAGCTGGATCTGAGGTTGATCATGCAATATATATCTGCACGATTGTCTCTAGCCAGCACTCGTTGATGTAGTACGTACGTCCGGTTCCTGCTTTCGATCGGGTAGGCAACCTGCCGGAGCTGATGGAAGTTCTAAAATGTTCTCGAGACGCACCAGTCCAGCATTGCTCCTTTTTCAGCGTGCCTGCTTTCTTTTCTTTTTTTGGACGTGGAGGTTCCCTGCTTTAGATAAGAACAAATTTGAACCGTTGGGTGGATGCTTGAGGCCTAAACTTGGAATTTCCGGCAGCGGTGTGCAGCCAGATCCAGATGTCTGCAAAGCTGGTGTATCCATGCGACCACGTATCTAGGACAGATCTTGGCCCGTCCGTCCCAAATCGGGGGAAGGAAGCCCGTCTCGTGTCCCGCGTTTTTATACACCATCACGCTCGACGGCGCCACGACGTGATCGGCTCGTCTCGTCGGCGCCTCCGCGGCACTAACTTTGGCACATCAGCACGTGGGTCGGGGTAGCCACACTGGACACTGCGGCACATGGGTACGGTAGGGTAGCGCAGCGCGGGGCAAATGCAGCGAACCAACGGCAACGCGAGCTGCATGCCATGATAGCGTCGAGAGTCGAGACGACGACGATGGGTGCGTAAAGCGGGCACATGCAAGTCATCCGTCTCCTCGGATCCGATGATTGTTTGCAAAGCACAGATAGGCACCAACCATGGCGACTGCAACTGCGTGCTCCCGGACTCCCGGTAGGTCACCCGTTCCACTAGCTAGCTGCAAGCCTGCGGTGCAGTTGACGCGATGGATTCTGATGGCACGGGCCGGCCGAGAGAAACGGCGTCGGTTGCCAACAGTGAGACCCGCGGTGGCTATTAATTTTACACTGATGAAATGGATGGTTCGCACGACCCTTTAAAAATGGGTGATGTTATTAATAGAAGTACTAATGAAATCACCGTTGTTGGTACTAGTAAAATCACTTGGTGTGTTTAGTAGAAGTACCCATGACAGAAACTGAAATGAAAGACAATAGGTGTTGAACTTTAAAATACTTTTTACAGTTTTTTATGTATGAGAAAAATATAAATAAAAAATAACAACTAAGGAAAGTTACATAACAAGGAAGATAATATTTGAATTTAATAACCTTTGTAGTAGAGAACTTGTATTTCCCCGACAAAGGCGCCTTAAAAACTTTGTGGCTTGATGGTGTGGCAACTCTCTTGGAACCTAAGGCTCAAAGCACTAGTAGAAAAGAGGGATTTGATCCAGGCCTTGAAATGCCATTAATCCCGGTTCACTCACGAACCAGGACCCATGGTGACATCGGTCCTGGTTCGTGGGGCCAGGGCATCGGCGGGGGCTCGTGGGCCATTGGTCCCGGTTCTGGACACGAATCGGGATCAATGGGTCTCGTTCCTGACCCACCATCATTGGTCTCGGTTTATGACTGGAACCGAGACCATATGTGGTCCTTTAGTCCCGGTTGCAGCCACAAACCGGGACCAGTGGTTGGCCTATATATACCCCCTTCCCGTGAGCAGATCAGTGCACTGCTCTGTTTTTTTGCCGGACGTGGTAGAGCTTTATGGTGCTCTAGCTCACCTCCTATGCACATGAGGTGTTCGATGAAATGCCCGAGCCACACTCAAGCTTTCTCCTCTCGAAGCTCCTTGCCAAAGCTCCATTTTTCTCAAGATTTGTCTAGGTTTGGCGGTCCATCCTGTCCCGTCCCCGTCCTCACCGCCATCGATCGTCCTTACCCATCTCGGCGCCGACACCACCGTGTTTAGCCTCTTCTTCTTATCTTCTTGCTAAAAGAAAAGAAATTCTTACTTGTATGATTTAGATAGATACTTGTGTAATTTTCTTACTTTTATTATTGTTGTTATTATATAGTGTGATGGTTTTGGTATCCGCCTCCGTCGGTCCTCGTCCTGTCTATGATTCGGATGTGGTATATATTATCTTTTATAACTATTTGTTTTATTTAGTGTTCATGACAATTATGCCGACCAACGTGACATAGATTTTTTTAATCTAGGAGGTATGTGAACCGGAAATTCCAACCGACATAGAAATTCTTGTCGAGAAGTTAAATTTGGTTGAAAAAGAAAACAATTACTTGAAAGAAAAATTACAAAGAGTTGAAGAGGAGAAGATGAAGTTGGAGTTGCATGTTGCCGATGTCGTCGACGATCACAAGATCAAGATGGATGCAATGCGCTTGAAGATTAGAAAGATTAGAAAATATGCCATTCATAACGAGGCTTGGTATCATTATGTCGTTGGACCAATTGGTACCTTAGTAGCGGTTATGATCACATTTATTGTTGCATTTAATTTTTTACATAGTTTCAATGTACGTTTTATTTAGATGCTCTAGAGAGCTATATGTTGTTCAATAATGAGAACTATGTATGAACTTTATGTATTTATTTTGGTCACTATTGTGCTTTGGCTTTAATGTGATGATCAATTTCTATTAATTTGGTCACTTCTTTATTCATGATATGTTGTAATGGTTTTTAGTACACTTTATTATATAACGCACACAGATGAACCGGCAATGGATGTACGGTGACCGACGCACCTCCGACTATATTAAGGGCCTGCATAATTTTCTCGAAGCGACTGAGGCAAACAAGCAGAATGGTTTTATGCATTGTCCATGTACTGTGTGTGAGAATACGAAGGCTTTCTCCAACTCTAAAACCCTACACTTCCACCTGCTCGAGAAGGGTTTTATGCCACACTATAATGTTTGGACCAAGCACGGAGAAAGAGGGGTTATGATGGAAGACAACAAAGAAGAAGAGGATGATGACAACTATGTGCCTCCTAAATATGCTCATGCTGCAACGAGGGAAGATGAAGATCAAGAGGAACCAAACGATGTGCCCGATGATGATCTTCGTCGGGTCATTGTTGATGCAAAGAGACAATGCGAAAGTGAAAAGGAGAAGTTGAAGTTCGATCGCATGTTAGAGGATCACAAAAAAGGATTGTACCCCAATTGCGAAGATGGCAACACAAAGCTTGGTACCACACTGGAATTGTTGCAGTGGAAGGCAGAGAATGGTGTACCTGACGAAGGATTTGAGAAGCTACTGAAAATATTGAAGAAGAAGCTTCCAAAGGATAACGAATTGCCTGACAGTACGTACGCAACAAAGAAGGTTGTATGCCCTCTAGGATTGGAGGTGCAGAAGATACATGCATGCCCTAATGACTGCATCCTCTACCGCGGTGCGTACGAGGATTTGAACGCATGCCCGGTATGCGGTGCATTGCGGTATAAGATCAGACGAGATGACCCTGGTGATGTTGATGGCAAGCGCCCCAGGAAGAGGGTTCCTGCCAAGGTGATGTGGTATGCTCCTATAATACGACGGTTGAAACGTCTGTTCAGAAACAAAGAGCATGCCAAGTTGATGCGATGGCACAAAGAGGACCATAAGAAAGACGAGAAGTTGAGAGCACCCGCTGACGGGTCGCAGTGGAGAAAGATCGAGAGAAAGTGGAATGACTTTATAGGTGACCCAAGGAACGTATGGTTTGGTTTAAGTGCAGATGGCGTTAATCCTTTTGGGGAGCAGAGCAGCAAGCATAGCATATGTCTTGTGACTCTATGTATCTATAGCCTTCCTCCTTGGTTGTGCATGAAGCGGAAGTTCATTATGATGCAGTGCTCATCCAAGGCCCTAAGCAACCCGGCAATGACATTGATGTGTACCTCAGGCCATTAATTGACGAACTTTTACAGCTATGGAATGGAAGAGGTGTACGTGTGTGGGATGAGAAAGAACAGGAGGAATTTGACCTACATGCGTTGCTGTTTGTAACCATCAACGATTGGCCTGTTCTCAGTAACCTTCCAGGACAAACAAACAAGGGATACTACGCATGCACACACTGTTTAGATGACACCGACAGTATATATTTGGACAAATGCAGGAAGAATGTGGACCTAGGGCATCGTCGATTTCTTCCGACCAACCATTAATGTCGAAAGAAAGGAAAGCATTTCAAAGGTGAGGTAGATCACCGGAAGAAGCCCGCCCTCTGTACCGGTGATCACATACTTGATATGGTCAATGATTTAAAAGTAATCTTTGGAAAGGGTCCTGGCGGACTATCTGTTCCGATTGACGATGCGGGACGCGCACCCATGTGGAAGAAGAAATCTATATTTTGGGACCTACCCTATTGGAAAGACCTAGAGGCCCGCTCTGCAATCGACGTGATGCACGTGACAAAGGATCTTTGCGTGAATCTGCTAAGCTTCTTGGGAGTGTATGGGAAGACAAAATATACATCGGAGGCACGGGAGGAACAACAACATGTGCATGAAAAAGACGGCATGCATCCAAAGCAGTATGAAGGTCCTGCTAGTTACACTCTTACCAAAGAAGATAGGGAAATCTTCTTTGAATGCCTACTCAGTATGAAGGTCCCGTATGGCTTCTCGTCAAATATAAAGGGAATAATTTATATGACGGAGAAAAAGTTCCAGAACCTAAAGTCTCATGTCTGCCACGTGATTATGATGCAACTGCTTCCGGTTGCATTGAGGGGGCTTCTACCGGAAAACGTTCGATTAGCCATTGTGAAGCTATATGCATTCCTCAATGCAATATCTCAGAAGGTGACCGATCCAGAAATCCTACCAAGGTTAAGGTGTGATTTGGTGCACTGTCTTGTTAGTTTTGAGCTGGTGTTCCCACCATCCTTCTTCAATATCATGACGCACGTCCTATTTCATCTAGTCAACGAGTTTGTCGTTCTGGGGTCTGTATTTCTACACAATATGTTCCCCTTTGAGAGGTTCATGGGAGTCTTAAAGAAATATGTTCGTAACCGTGCTAGGCCAAAAGGAAGCATCTCATTGGGCCATCAAACAGAGGATATCATTGGGTTTTGTGTTGACTTCATTCCTAACCGTAAGAATATTGGTCTCCCTCAATCGCGGTATGAGGGGAGACTGACTGGAAAAGGTACGCTAGGAGCGGACTCAATAATATGTAGGGACGTGCATTCTTGGTCTCAAGCACACTACACAGTTCTATGGAATTCTACCTTGGTGACCCCTTATGTCGATGAACACAAGAATATTCTGCGCTCCAAACACCCGGAGCAGTGTGACGACTGGATTACATGTGAACACATCTGGACTTTCGGCAGTTGGTTGCAAACACGTCTCATGCGTGACAACACGGTTTCTGATGAGCCGTACTCGTTGGCCAGGGGACCAACTTCGACTGTATTTACTTACAAAGGGTACGAGATAAATGGGAATACATTTTACACGATCGCCCAAGATCAAAAGAGCACCAACCAAAACAGCGGTGCCGCTTTGATGCAGCAACCAACAGGGGAAAGGACACATATTATGGTTACATAGTGGACATATGGGAACTTTACTATGGACATGATTTTAAGGTTCCTTTGTTTCAGTGCAAATGGGTAAATCTCTCAGGAGGCGGGGTACATGTAGACCCACAGTACGGAATGACAACAATGGATCTGAACAATCTTGGATACACGGACGAACCATTCGTCCTAGCCAATGATGTGGCACAGATTTTCTATGTGAAGGACATGTCTACTGTCGTGGGAATGAGCCTGACAGCAGATGGTAGGGGTACGAAAGGAGAGGGCAGAGTCCTAGCTACGGCGAGGATGTACACATGGATGTATGAGTTCAGGCCCCTCCCGTGGAGGCAACAGCCCTACGTCTCAGTGCTCGGGAGCTTATGTCATGTGGAATATATGGATTACAATGGTTTCAAACCCTTGTGCAGGAGGGGAGGGGCGGCTTATATAGAGTTCGATGCCCCTCATAATTTCCCAACATCTAAGGGTCCGATCGTGGGGTTAAAGTCTGCCGTTACTGGTAACGTACGTAATAAAAGCTACTAATGACCATTGAACCAACGTCTACCCGTTGGGCTCTTGATGATGGCTCCTGGTCTTCTGGCGTCGAGTGAGCGTGAGGTCTTCCGAGTGACACGTGATTGCCGAGTGAAAGAAGGAGTCCCCGAGTGGATATCTGTCGAGTGACTTTGAACGTCTCCAGGAATACACTCGGAAGTTCATGCTTGATCTTCAAGTCCTCCCATGTAGTGTCCTTAGGTAGGGTATGTAGGCCTTGTCTAGGACCCTACCCTAGGTACATATACTCGTCATTAGCCCCCGAATGGGTCGGGGTTCGAGTGGTGAAATGAGGTATCAATGTCAACGTTGAGTTAGGGCATGAAATCCTCCGAATGATATTTGGGGTTTTAATAAAACTTGCGTCGAGTGGACTCTGAGTATTAACGTCCATTCAGGATCGGCACGCAAAGTCTTCCGAATGATATTCGGGGCTTCAACGAAACTTGCGTCGATTGAATTCTTCTCCGTTCTCCCGGATCCATTCAACCTTAAAAGTGCCCGAGTGGATGTTCAACACTTATTTTGCTCCGAGTGAACTGAAGGTATCTTGGAAGGTGACGGGTCGGTCTGGCAGACCCGGATTTTGTGGGATATCAAAATTTGGGAAGCATGCGCGCATGATGATGACGCCACGATCAGGACAACTGGAGGCACGACGCCTCGATTCTCGTGCCGGTCATATCGCCACGTACTGGGCGTCGTCAGCGGTTGGCATGCACGGTGATCTCGCGGGCCCACTGATCAGTGGGACACTCGGTGGAGTATAAAGTCTCACACGCCGTGGCTTGCGTAGTACTTCCGCCCATTCTTCCTCTCTTCCTCCGCCTCCCCCGCCTCCAGCGCCCCATCTTGTTCTTCTCCGTCGAGATCCGCTGATGAGATGATGAAAGGCACCACAGAAAAGCTGGAGCGAGCTAAGAAGGGGGCGACGAAGCTCAAGGGAAAGAAGCCCTCGACTGCTCGATTCACCGCGCCGGTGGGATGGATGCAGGGGACTTTCTCCCCTCTGTAGTCACTCGCGAGGACATGGAGGGCCTTGTTGCTGACGGGCTTGTGGCGGACGGCGCCTGGAGGCTGTCGGGGGAGGAGCGCGAGCCGGAGCCGCGCGGCGAGGAGCAGATCCTCCTTCTCTCCCACGTTGAAAGAGGTTTCTCCATCCCACCCCACCCGTTCTTTAGGGGATTTCTGAATTTCTTCGGTGCCCAACTGCATCACCTCTCGCCAAATACCATTGCATATCTGTCCGCATTTATCACTTTATGCGAGTGCTTTCTAGGCTTCTCTCGCGATTGGGGGTTGTTCAAGCACCTCTTTACGGTCAGATCTTAGACCGTGAAGAAAGCTCTCTTCACTGACGGGAAGACTCATGTGCTTCAGCCGTGTGGAGGTTTAGGAGTTCAGAAAACAGCGCGTAGTTCCTTTCCTGCCATGACTTTTCTTGAGGCTGTCAGATGTTGACAGTCGACCTGGTTCTACTACAAAGATGCAACATCGCCCAATATGTCGACTGGCCTTCCCTCCTATACACCCGACCGTCCAGTTGTCCCTAAATCTCTAAAGGTGATCGAAGAGGAGCACGTCCAAGTGGGTATCTTAGTTGAAGCAGTGGTGCAGCCGATCCGGGGTGGATGGACTGGTATGGACCTATTGGAGACGTTTCTTGGTCGACGTATTCAGCCGCTCCAAGCCAGAGACCACACCATGTGGCACTACGCGGGCCTAAAGGACTCGACTAGGACGCATCCCGAAGAAGTTCTGCAGAAAACTGTCGAGCAGTAGCTTTGTAGCATCACCGGAGCTTGCGACAATCCTTTTGGAACCAAGAGGATCCGACCTTACTCGGCCGAAAACCCACCGAAGAATCTGGTGAGTTGTGTTGTGTCGACTGATATACTTGTACTGTCGAGTGATACATTGACTTATAAACTGACTTCCTCACTTGAATCATGCAAGAGTGGATGAACATGCACTCGCCTGTTCCTAACGGGAACCACGCTGAGGACAGCGTGGTGAGCAAGGGCGGCAGCGTGGACAACGACGGTCCCTCTGACTCTGTAGATGAATACGCGGACTCCGACTAAGAGGAAGAAGTCGAGTCACCTCCCCGGCGCGAAGGCCGCACCAAGTCCTGTCAGGATCCGGTAGCTGTTGAGGACAGGGCTCTAGGCCCTAGCGAGAAAAATCTGAAGCAGAGTCGTCCTTCAACTGTTGAGTCGAGTGAGAGGCTGGCCAAACAGCCCAAGCAAGTCACGACCAAACCTCGCAAGGCTTTGCCTCGCATGAGGATGGTCGTACCTATCGTCTCCACGTAAGTATTTATTTCTGAATTCTTTCTGTCGACTGAAGTCTTGAGTTGTATCCGATCGAAAGTTGTTCAATCCGTCAGGGCTGCTACGTCCGTAACCTCGCCTCATCAAGACGGAGGGGAGGCGATGGATATCGACACTGCTGATGTGGCCACTTCTCATAGAGGTTAGTAAGTTGTTGATTTGTTCGAACGGGACTCGACATATGCGAACGTTAACATTGTCGGTTGTTGTTGCAGAGGTCATTTAGGTGGAAGATGACGAGGAGCACCTGGACACTTCGCACTCGCATCCGAAGAGCCTCATTAGCGCAGGCGCCTCAGCGCTTGACTGCGGAGTCTCCCCAGGGGATAGGCGACTCGACGCAACTCATACCTGAACCTGCAACACCTCTGTCGCATACTCCTCCAGCTGTCTCGACCGTTGTGATGTCGACTCCAACCAGACCCACTCAAACTGCCTCAGCTGCTCTAGCAACCACGTCGATCCCACGTGCGATGATCTTCACTCTGAATCGCGTTCCGGAAGATCATACCGGAGCTATGAAGGAGGCCATGATCCAGGCGGAGCAGATTATGCTGAGAACCAAGGAGGCATACGAGGCCAGCAAGCTGGCTTACAACATCAGCGCAGCCCTCTGCACCAATGTCCGAGTAAGTTCGATTGTAAGTACATTTCCGATTGAATTCCTGTCTTTTCTTGACTGCTGTACACCCAGTGGGTGATTGCTGTAGAATGTTTGAAATTTCTCCACTCGAATAGATTGGATCGTAGTTGAGTAGGATTGGGATCGATAGTACGCGTGGTACTAAAGTCACTCGACATGTCGAGTGTTTTTTCCTCTGACAAGTCACTCGACGGATCGAGAGTTAACCATCTCAATGGGGGCACTCTTAGTGCATCCACTGGGTGTAGTCTCTGGGACCGCTGTCGAGTGCTTGCATCGGCAGGGGTCTTAGAGCTTGTCTTACCCACCACTCCGTAGTTATTCTGTAGGTTTCATGGATATTATTGACAAACCATGATCTAACGCTACATAAGGATAGATTGAACTTCACAGAGCAAGGAGGCGCGTCACTCGACGGGTCGAGTGTTCTGACAGGGTTGACCTTGTCGAATGTTTTAATAACTAGTGGGGGCACGCTAAGTGCACCCACTGGGTGTAGTCCCCGAGGCTACTGTTAATCACAGACGATAAGCAGTAGGCTTGAAAACTTGTCGTACACGTGGTACTAGAGTCACTCGACATGCCGAGTGCATTTTTTCTGCCGAGTTACTCGACGGATCGAGAGTTAACCGTCTCAGTGGGGGCACTCTTAGTGCACCCACTGGGTGTAGTCCCCGAGGCTAGTGTTAATCGCAGACGATAAGGAGTAGGCTTGAAAACTTGTCATATGCATGGTACTAGAGTCACTCGACATGTCAAGTGCATTTTTTTCTGACGAGTTACTCGACGGATCAAGAGTTAACCGTCTCGGTGGGGGCACTCTTAGTGCACCCACTAGGTGTAGTCCCCGAGACCGCTGTCGAGTGCTTGCATCGGCAGGGGTCTTAATAGAGACAGCTTTAAATTTGTTTATGGTGCGCGGAGCGCTAGGGCCACTCGACATGTCGAGTGGACTTTTTGCTTGAGTTCCTCTTAGGTTGTTCCAAGGTTGTAAGATAGTCATTCACCGGTGTTCATAACTCAGTCGACTGTCCAGGAAGCACTTGCCGATTGAATTCCTGTCTTTTGTTGGTTCCAGACAGCTTGCAAACTTGGGACGCAGTACAAGGACGTGGAGGATGAAAGGAACCGGCTGCAAGTGGATCTGGCGGTCTCCAACAACACACTGGAGCGAGCGCGTGCTGAGCTTCATTCTTCATGTTTTGAACCGAGTGCTCTCACTCGAACAGACGTACGCAATGAAAACCGTCGACTCCAAGCACGACTCAACAATGTTGTTTCTTTAGATTCCATGAAGAGTGGACTGGAGGAGAAGGACAAGGCGCTTGCTGACGCTCAACGAGTGGCCAAGGACAAGACTGAAGATGCCGATCGGAAGCTGGCGTCCGCCAAGAAGCTGGAGGATGAGAACACCAAGCTGAAGCAAGAGCGTGCAGACCTCGTCAAGAAGGCCGAGCAACTGACCAAGAGGAGTAATGGCCTGGAGAAGCATTTGGGCGAATTCTCGAGGAAGATGTATATTTTGCTCGACGGTGAGTGTTTCTTGTCGACTGAACTTTGTAAAATCTTTGAGGGTCGCAGTTCACCGATTCTCCTCCCATTCCCCATTCTTCAATAGAATTCTGCCAAGACTTTGAGAAGGAGACAGAGGAGGTTGAGCCCAATCTGGATCCCACCAAGTCACCAGTTGTTGATGCAGTGGTGATGAACATGCTACGAGTCAAGTTCGGACTCCAAGGCGTCCAGGCCTATATCGCCCAACTGAAATCTGCCATGGAGAGAATCGACAAGGAGCTATGGCACGAGGACACTCTTCAGCTCAACCTCAACTCTATAACGGTTCACCTGAATGAACTTCCCAGTCGAGTGCAAGCTTGGAAGAAATCTGTTGCTCGCTGCGGGGCCGACGTGGCGTTATCACTTGTTAGGGTCCATTGCAGGGACGCAAGGGAGGAGAAGCTGAAGGAGCTCCAGGTGGTAAACACGAAGAAACTCCAGTTTGAGGACTTCATGGAAACGTTCATCAAGGCAACCACCAGAATCGCCGACGGCATCGACTTGGACACTTTTGTCGAGCCCGCCAGCCCGTCACCTGTTTCAAAAACTTGGTCTTTGGAAGAAACACTTATATTTGCCTCGGTATGCCGAGTGGAATTGTATCCCTTAAAACTTCATTCAGGCCTTAGGCCTGAGCACATTTGCTTCCATATGAAACGTTTATCCGCGGTTTACCCTTTGGATTTTATTCGTATTTGGCTTTCAATCGTCTGTTCGACTGAGTTTGTTTTTAACTTAGACGAAGCGTGTTCGCAGCTAAGCCCCCGAGTGTGAGGATTACTCATCACTCAGAGTATTTTCAAACTTAGGCAAATGTCGATTCGTGGCTAAGTTGTCAAGTGAATGGATTACTATCCACCCGACGAGATTTTTTACTTAGGCGAAACATGTTTCGTAGCTAAGCCCTCGAGTGTGAGGATTGCTTATCGCTCGAAGTATTTTCAAACTTAGGCGAATGTCGATTCGTAGCTAAGCTGTCGAGTGAATGGATTACTATCCACCCGACGGGTTTTTTTAACTTAGGCGAAACGTGTTTCTACGCTAAGCCCCCGAGTGTGAGGATTGCTCATCACTCAAAGTATTTCGAACTTAGGCGAATGTCGATTCGCAGCTAAGCTGTCGAGTGAACGGATTACTATCCACCCGATGTTTTTTTTTACTTAGGCGAAACGTGTTTCGCAGCTAAGCCCCCGAGTGTGAGGATTGCTCATCACTCGGAGTATTTTCGAACCTAGGCGAATGTCGATTTGCAGCTAAGCTGTCGAGTGAATGGATTACTATCCACCCGGCGAGGTTTTTAACTTAGGCGAAACATGTTCGCGGCTAAGTCCCCGAGTGTGAGGATTGCTCATCACTCGGAGTATTTTTGAACTTAGGCGAATGTCGATTCACAGCTAAGCTGTCGAGTGAATGGATTACTATACACCCGATGAGGTTTTTTACTTAGGCGAAATGTATTTCACAGCTAAGCCCCCGAGTGTGAGGATTGCTCATCACTCGGAGTATTTTCGAACTTAGGCGAATGTCGATTCGCAGCTAAGATGTCGAGTGAATGGATTACTATCCACCCGATGAGGATTTTAACTTAGGTGAAACGTGTTTCGCAGCTAAGCCCCCGAGTGTGAGGATTTCTCATCACTCGGAGTATTTTTGAACTTAGGCAAATGTTGATTCACAGCTAAGCTATCGAGTGAATGGATTACTATCCACCCGACGAGGTTTTTAACTTAGGCGAAACATGTTCGCGGCTAAGCCCCCGAGTGTGAGGATTGCTCATCACTCGGAGTATTTTTGAACTTAGGCGAATGTCAATTCATAGCTAAGCTGTCGAGTGAATGGATTACTATCCACCCGATGAGGTTTTTTACTTAGGCGAAATGTATTTCACAGCTAAGCCCCCGAGTGTGAGGATTGCTCATCACTCGGAGTATTTTCGAACATAGGCGAATGTCGATTCGCAGCTAAGCTGTCGAGTGAATGGATTACTATCCACCCGATGAGGTTTTTAACTTAGGTGAAACGTGTTTCGCAGCTAAGCCCCCGAGTGTGAGGATTGCTCATCACTCAGAGTATTTTTGAACTTAGGC
The DNA here is from genome assembly GCA_022496015.1 of Hordeum marinum. NCBI lineage: Eukaryota > Viridiplantae > Streptophyta > Magnoliopsida > Poales > Poaceae > Hordeum > Hordeum marinum. The sequence continues at coordinate 414,101,041 of CM039677.1, read as the reverse complement.
AAATGTCGATTCACAGCTAAGCTATCGAGTGAATGGATTACTATCCACTCGACGAGGTTTTTAACTTAGGCGAAACATGTTCGCGGCTAAGCCCCCGAGTGTGAGGATTGCTCATCACTCGGAGTATTTTTGAACTTAGGCGAATGTCGGTTCGCAGCTAAGCTGTCGAGTGAATGGATTACTATCCACCCGACGAGGTTTTTAACTTAGGCGAAACATATTCGCGGCTAAGCCCCCAAGTGTGAGGATTGCTCATCACTTGGAGTATTTTTGAACCTAAGCGAAGATGGATTCGCAAATAGGCCGTCGGGTGAATGGACTGTTATCCACCCGAACGGGTTTTTAACTTAGGTGAAACATGTTCGCGGCTAAGCCCCCGAGTGTGAGGATTGCTCTTCACTCGGAGTATCCCCAAGAATGTAACTGTACGATTGGAACCGACGATATATATTGCAGAAATGTGAATTGCATTGATGAAGTGTTCTTATTACATCATAAGATTCTTGTCTCAAGTATAAAAACACCGAAGCAGATCCGCATTCCAGGCTCGTGGCTTGTCTATCCACTTCCTGAGATTGTACAGGTGATAGGCTCCATTGTTTAGCACCTTAGTGACGACAAAAGGGCCTTCCCATGCAGGAGCAAGCTTGTGAGGTCGGTGTTGATTCACTCGGAGCACTAAGTCTCCCTCATGAAACGCCCGACTCTTGACATTCTTCGCATGAAAGTGCTCCAGGTCTTGCTGATAAGTAGTAGTCCAGATCAGAGCCATCTCTCGCTCCTCCTCCAGAAGATCTACACCGTCCTGTCTGGCCTGTTCAGCTTCAGCCTCAGAATACAGCTCCACTCGAGGAGAGTTGTGGGCCAAGTCACTCGGCAATATGACTTCAACACCATAGACAAGGAAGAAAGGAGTTCATCCAGTCGACCGATTAGGCGTTGTCCTCAGACCCCACAAAACATACGACAACTCGGTTACCCAGGCTCCGGCGGCATGATCCAAATTGCGCATGAGACGAGGCTTCAGACCTTGCAGGATGAGACCATTAGCCCGCTCGACTTGCCCATTGGTTTGAGGATGCGCAACAGATGCATAATCCACTCAGGTGCCTTGGGAGTTACAGAAGTTCCTGAATTCTTCTGAGTCAAAATTAGTGCCGTTGTCCGTGATGATGCTGTGCGGAATGCCGTATCGAATAATGATCTCTCTCATGAACGTGACCATCGTACGGGAGTTCAGCTTCTTGATTGGCTTAGCTTCTATCCACTTGGTGAATTTGTCGACTACTACCAACAAGTGAGTGAATCCTCCTTTTCCGGGTCGAAAGGGGCCAACCATGTCGAGTCCCCAAACCGCAAACGGCTAGGCGAGAGGAATTGTCTTCAGAGCAGACATCAGCTTGTGTGACAGGTTCGCATAGAACTGGCAACCATCGCAATGATCAACGATGTCTTTAGCCATCTCATTAGCTCGTGGCCAGTAAAAACCAGCTCGATATGCTTTAGCGACAATCGTCCTTGAAGACACATGTTGGCGACAAGTTCCCGAGTGAATCTCGTCTAGAATCATTCGACCTTCCTCGGGGGAAATGCAGTGCTGGGTGACACCAGTCGCACTCTCTCTAAACAGCTGGTCTCCCATTACAGTGAAAGCCTTGGACCTGCGCACAACCTATCAAGCCTCTGTTTCATCTTCAGGGAGCTCTTGTCTGACGATATATGCAATATAAGGTATAGTCCAATTGGGAATGATAACCAGAATTTCCATGGCCAGGTCAGTCACTGCAAGGACATCAAATTCAGTCGAGTTGGTGGAACTCAAAGCTTGTGGGGACTCTTCGGTGAATGGATCTTTTTGAACCGAAGGAGTGTGCAAGTTCTCCAAGAACACACCACTGGGGACAGGCTGTCGAGTGGAACCAATCTTGGATAGCTCGTCGGCCGCTTGATTTTTCAATCGGGGAACCTGATGAAGTTCCAGGCCTTCAAATTTCTTCTCCAACTTCTGGACTGCATTGCAGTATCCAGTCATAGCGGGGTTTCGAACATCCCACTATTTCATCACTTGATTCACCACCAAATCTGAGTCGCCATAAACCATTAGGCGCTTGACGCCAAGTGAGATAGCCATGCGCAACCCATACAAAAGTGCTTCATACTCTGCCTCGTTGTTGGAGGAATCAAAGTGAATTTGCAAGACATAGCTGAGCTTGTCGCCCCTGGGAGATATCAAGACAACCCTAGCACCGGACCCATTCAACATTTTGGAGCCATCAAAGAACATTGTCCAATGCACCGAGTGAACTTGGATAGGATGTTGCTGCTCAATCCACTCGGCCATGAAATCTGCCAATGCTTGGGACTTGATTACTTTCTTGGCTTCAAATCTGATGTCAAAGTGTCCAAGCTCGATTGCCCATTTAGCCACTCGACCTGATGCATCTCGATTATTGAAAATTTTGGGCAAGGGAGCATCACTGACGACTGAAATCGAGTGGTCTTGGAAATAATGCACCACCTTCTTCGCTGATAGGTAAATACCATAAACCAGCTTCTGATAGTGTGGATATCTTTGCTTTGAGGGGGACAATACTTCCGAGACATAATAAACTGGCCGCTGAACTTTATAAGCTTTACCCTCCTCTTCTCGCTCAACAGTCGGTACTGTATTGATGACCTGATTTGTGGCCGCGATGTACAGGAGCAAGGGCTCTTTGCTGGCAGGAGCGGCAAGCACCGGCTGGGTGGAGATCAGGGCTTTGAGCTCGACAAACGCTGCTTCGGCTTTGGGAGTCCAGTCAAATGTGCCAGACTTCTTCATCAACTGATATAAGGGCAGAGCCTTCTCACCAAGACGAGAAATGAATCGACTCAATGCTGCCAAGCAACCTGTGAGCTTCTGGACGTTGTGCACTCGCACGGGAGTCTTCATACGGGTGTTGGCGCTGATTTTCTCAGGGTTGACATCAATCCCTCGCTCGGAAACGAGAAAACCGAGCTACTTGCCACCAGGGACACCGAAAGTACATTTGGTCGGATTCAGCTTGATGTCGAATCGCCTCAGATTGGCGAATGTCTCGGCCAAGTCAGCCAGCAGGTCGGAACCTTTGCGGGACTTGACCACTATATCGTCCATGTATGCCTCGACATTCCAAGGGATCTGGTCGAGTAAACATTTATGAATCATGCGCATAAAAGTAGCGTCGGCATTCTTGAGACCAAAAGGCATGGTGATGTAACAAAAACACCCGAATGGGGTGATGAAGGCTGTCTTTATTTCATCCAGGCCATACAGACAGATCTGATGGTACCCAAAATAAGCATCCAAAAACGATAAACGCTCACACCCCGCTATCGAGTCAACAATTTGATCTATGCGTGGGAGTGGAAAATGATCTTTTGGGCACACCTTGTTGAGGTGTTTGAAGTCAATGCACATGTGCAACGACTTATCTTTCTTTGGCAGCATCACAACATTCGAGAGCCACTTGGAGTGGTAAATCTCCCGAATGAACTTGGCTTGCAAGAGACGAGCCACTTCTTCTCCGATTGCCTTGCGCTTCTCCGCCACTAAGCGACACAAATGCTCCCTGACGGGTTTGGCTTTCGAATCCACTCGCAGACGGTGCTCAGTCAGCTCCCTGGGAATCCCCGGCATGTCAGCAGGCTTCCATGCAAAGATATCCCAGTTCTCAGAGAGGAACTGCATGAGCTCGGTTTCCTATTCACTGTCGAGTGTTGTTGAGATATTCGTCGGGGCAACGGTTGGATCTGTCGGGTGGATGCGTACCTTCTTCACTTCCCCTGCTGACTGAAATGCCGACTCGGAAGCGGGCTTCTTTGCACGGAGCAAATCGGTAGGGTCGGCGGGTTTCTTGTACTCCTCCAACTCTACCATAGCCATCTGTTGATCGACGATCTTGGAGCCTTGCTGGATGCACTCTTCGGGCCGCTGTCGATTGCCAGTGACTGTAATCACGCCCTCAGGGCCTGGCATTTTCAACTTGAGATACACATAACATGGTCGGGCCATGAAATGTGCATATGCGGGTCGACCCAGAATGGCGTGGTAAGCACTCTTGAAATCCACGACTTCAAATGTCAACTTTTCTTTTCGGAAATTTTTGTCATTCCCGAATGTCACATCCAATGCTATCTGGCCGAGTGACTTGGCCTTCTTTCCTGGGATGACCCCGTGAAACTGCATGCTGCTCTCACTCACACGGGACATCGGAATGCCCATCCCTTTCAGGGTATCCGCATAGAGAATGTTCCGACCGCTGCCGTCGTCCATGAGGACCTTTCTAAGTCGAGTCCCCCCGGATCAACTACCAGAGCCTGTCGACTGGGAGTGGCCACATGAGCAGGATGGTCTGTCTGGTCGAATGTGATAGCATATTGGGACCATTTGAGGTAGGTGGGGGTGTCTCGTACATCCATGTTGATTTCTCTTTTGATGACTTTCAGACGGCTCTTGCTCTCGACATCAGCAAAGATCGCCAGTGTAGCAGTGACATCCGGGAATGTTTCCTTTTCCTCATATTCATCTCCCTTCTCAGGAGATTTGTCACTCGACTGGTCTCCCTTGAATTGCTGAATAAGGGTCCGACACTATCGAGTGGTGTGCTTGGGCAAAATCAGATTGCCTTCCGCATCTTTCCTCGTGTGTATTACACACGGTTGATCCATGATATCAGTTCCTGACTGATTTTTCCTTTTCTTGGGGGCATACTGTGCTTTAGCTTTGCCCTTGTTCTTCAGCTGAGTCACCAATGTTGCCGCTTCTGCCTGAACCGGATCTTCAGCCTTTCGCTTCTGTTTCCGATTGTTGTTGCCGCCAGCCTCATTGACAACTGCCTTTCCTTTGCCGCTACGGAGGCGGTCTTCTTCCTCGCCATTGGCGTACCGAGTGGCGATTTCCATCATCTTGCCGAGTGAAATATCACCCATCCGCCCAAATTTCAGATATAGTTCTCTGTATCTCACACCAGCCTTGAAAGCACAAACAACCTGGTGTTCCGACACATTCTCCACCGTATGATGCAGGGTGGACCATCGCTGAATATAATCCCTTAAAGTTTCATTGGGCTTATGGACACAGTGTTGCAAGTCGACCAGACCTGCCGGACGCTTGCAGTGCCCTCAAAGGTTCGGACAAACACTCGGGCAAGATCCTCCCAGCAATGTATACTAGAAGGAGCCACGCGATTCAGCCAAGCTCGAGCTGAACCATCCAACATCAGGGGCAGGTGTTTCATTGCAACATTGTCATTTCCGCCACCAATTTGCACAACCACTCGGTAATCATCCAACCAAGTCTCTGGCTTTGTTTCGCCAGAAAACTTTTTGATTCCCGCCGCCATTCTGAAGTTGGGGGGATCTCTGCAGAACGGATGGCTCTGCTGAAACACTTGGGACCAGACACCATGGCTGAGCTTCCATTCGGAACATCTCTGTCATGTCCTTCTCTATAGGCTCTACCCTTGTCAATTTGCTTCTAAACAAGGTAGGCGCGGGCGTCAAAGCCCACATCCCGCTCATCACCGAAGGAGCGCCTGTCGTCCTGGGGCCGGGGCGCGTACGAACCACTCCGCGGAGGAGTGGGCACTCGACGGTGGTCTTTGCGGTGAAACTGATCTCTGTCTTGCCCTTCACGAAAACCGCCGCCCTGACGGCACAAGGGCGATCCAGGGCTATGTGCCGACTGAACGGTCTCCGCCCTAGGTGAATTGTTGTGTTTCCTGTTGTGGGACTGAGAAACTACTGAATTCTGACGCTGCACCGCATCTAACAGTGCTCTGATCTGTATCAAGCCTCTTCCAGCCTCTGATCGGGATGGCTGAATGGAATCCGCTATCCTAGCAGCAACATCAACATTTAGCACAGGAGTTCAGTATACCTCAACATCGTCGTGAGATCCAGTCGGAAACAGTTGTTGATGACGTCGACTGGGGCGTGGCGGGCGCTGGCGAGCGCGCTCGTTAATCTCCGCCTGGAGTTCTTCCCGACGAATGCGCGCGGCCTCCAAAGCTTGGGCCTCGGTAGTCGCGCCGACGATGGGAGTATGAAGAACCTCCTCTTCGCGGCATGGCTGCTCTTTCGACGGACCTCAAGCCTCGCGTCTGCCACGGCCAAAGCCAGGCGGCGAACTCTGATGAGAGCCCACCATCAATAACTCCGCTGTGGGATTGCAACTTTCGCACTCGGAAGGCATGTCGGACGGATCAGAATCCGACTCGAACATGCCGTGAAGGGGCTCGGTGGGCTCGAGTGCTGTAATCTATGGAGAAGTTTGATGCGCCGCTGCGTGTTTAACCCATCCGCTTGCGACCGGACTGCTTGCAACCGTGAACAGCGAGGGGAGCCGACGTTAGGGAGTCGAAGGCTGACGCATCAACACGCCGCAGGAACTCGCGCGGAAGTGCGTGGCCCCACAGAACGGGAGCGCCTCGACATTGAGAAGCGCTTCTTGGAGCCATGCCGAATCGTCGGCGATGAAGGTGAGCGCGTCGAAATGGATCTCGTGGCCCAGAGCAAAAACACCGCTGGAAGACATGTCAAAGGATGAGAAATGCAACCTCGCCGGAAGTTGCTTAGACGCCTGCCCCACGGTGGGCACAAACTGTCGTGGGAACGAGCCTAACAGTAGATGGTAGGGGTATGAAAGGAGAGGGCAGAGTCCTAGCTATGACGAGGATGTACACACGGATGTATGAGTTCAGGCCCCTCCTGTGGAGGTAACAACCCTATGTCTTAGTGCTCGGGAGCTTATGTCATGTGGAATATATGGATTACAATGGTTGCGAACCGTTGTGCAGGAGGGGAGGGGTGGCTTATATAGAGTTCGCTGCCCCTCGCAATTGCCCAGCATCTAAGGATCCGATCGTGGGGTTAAAGTCTGCCGTTACTGGTAACGTACGTAATAAAAGCTACTAATGACCATTGAACCAGCGTCTGTCCGTTGGGCTCTTGATGATGGCTCCTGGTCTTTTGGCGTCGAGTGAGCGTGAGGTCTTTCGAGTGACACGCGACTGCCGAGTGAAGGAAGGAGTCTCCGAGTGGATATCTGTTGAGTGACTTTGAACGTCTCCAGGAATACACTCGGAAGTTCATGCTTGATCTTCAAGTCCTCCCATGCAGTGTCCTTAGGTAGGGTATGTAGGCCTTGTCTAGGACCCTACCCTAGGTACATATCCTCATCATCTACCAAACCGAGAAAAAGAAAAGACAAGGAAGCAAATAAATCATACGATGAGCCAAAATGCCACATAGTTCTTTCAGGAAAAAGATACACCATGGGATTGGAGGGCAAGACAGACATGTCTGAAGATTATGAAAAGTTTCGCGAAATTCCTCACTTCAGAGTCAATGTTGACCCAAGTACCCTGTTAAACGATGAAGATTATCCATGGTTACGACGCAATAAGCAAAGGACACAAGCGAAGAAAAAATGAAGACTTTCTCTCCACAACTATTATGACGATGCCTTTGATGGAGAATATCACTTCTATTACATGTGAAGAAATGAAATACCTTTGTAACAGATGAGTTTTCGTCCGAAACCAAGATTCTTCGAAAGAGATTGTCTGTTTTGTACACGAAGTGCATCCAGTTTTTGTCGTAACCCTCTCAACTTTTTAGCACATGCTATGTGGGTGAAATGATGATACCATGCCAACTTTCAACCTTTTCAGAGTTCATTTGTAGTGATTTTCAATTTCATGTTCATTTAGCTCAAAAAAATCAGTAAATGCATGAAAAATATCAAATGAAGTCAGAAAGGGTTGAAAATTGATGATATGGCTTTGAATGGTGCATTTTGAACACACAAAAATTCTGGAGTTCAGAATAAGTTCAAAACAATGAAATACCTTTCTAACAGATGAGTTTTCATCCGAAACCCTAATAGTTCGAAAGAGATTGTCCGTCTTGTACACGAAGAGCATCCAGTTTTTGCGGTAACCCTCTCAACTTTTAGCACATGCTATGTGGGTGGAATTATGATACCATGCCAATTGTCAATGCTTTCAGAGTTCATTTGTTGTGCTTTTCAATTTCAGGATCATTTAGCTCAAAATCAGTAAATGCATGAAAAATACCAAATGAAGCTAGAAAGGATTGAAATTTGATGATGTGGCTTTGAATGGTGCATTTTGAACACACAAAAAGTCTAGAGTTCAAATAAGTTCAAAAAATGAAATCCCTTTGTAATAGATGAGTTTTCGTTCGAAACCCTCATACTACGAAAGAGATTGTCCATTTTGTACACGAAGTGCATCCAGTTTTTGTCGTAACCCTCTCAACTTTTTAGCCATGCTATGTGGGTGAAATGATGATACCATGCCAACTTTCAACCTTTTCAGAGTTCATTTGTAGTGCTTTTCAATTTCATGTTCATTTAGCTAAAAAATTCAGTAAATGCATGAAAAATATCAAATGAAGTCAGAAAGGGTCATTTAGGTCAAAGAATGAACTAAAAAGCTTTTATAAAACGCTAATAGAAAAAACAATCAACTAAAAAGCTTTTATGAACCTCTAGTATTTTTGAAACTAATATTATCAAAGTATTTTTTGTTCAAAACATTAATAGCAAAAATAATTTTCATAAAGAATTTTTTTATTAAAAACTTTAATAGCAAACTAAAATAACCAAATCTGTTTTTGATTAAAATAGACATTTAAAATAACCTAAAACTTACTAAATAACAGGAAAAAGAATCACTCAAAAATCTATTTTTAGTAAAGTTATTCACAAACTAGTGATTCAGACAAATTTCAAAAATTTCAAATTTAAACTACAAATTTGAAAACTAATGGCACTAATAGAAAGCTTACAATTTTTATGACCTAAAAGCAAAAAGAATCACTCAAAAATAGTAAGTAGGAACAAAATAAATTAAAGAAAGCAAAAAACAAAACAAAAAATGGATTTTTTTAAATGCCACCTACTAGGCCACCACGGCATGAATACGACTAGAAACCCAACCAGCTTGTTGGGCCAGGATTCAGGCCCATAGAAGTCCCAATAGGCCCATAGGCAGTGACACATTAGGCCCGAAAGCCTGCGGTTGAGAGGAGATCGGGAGGGTGTGCGCATCAGCGGTTATAAACCACTCCCGAGCTCTCTTGACTAGTGAGGTGGGACTAAAAATTTGGCCTCGGGCAGCACCACCCTTTGGTCCCGGTTTGTGGCACCAACCGGGACCAATGCCCACCTTTAGTCCCGGGTGGTTCCACCAACCGGGACCAAAGGTCCCTGTTTCCTGCCATTTGGACTGCTAAAAACTGACCTTTGGTCCCGGTTGGTGGAACCAACCAGGATCAATGCCCCTGTTTAGTCCCGATTGGTGCTACCAACCGAGACCAAAGGTCCTTGTTTCCCGTCCTTTGGGCCGCTGAAAACTGACCTTTGGTCCCGGTTGGTGGCACCAACCGGGACTAAAGGGGGCATTGGTCCCGGTTGGTGCCACCAACCGGGACCAATGCTCTGGCTATATAAGCCGACACTTTGGGATTTTCAGCATTCTTCATCTCGCCCCCAACGACACCGATGCCGTCATCGTGCCCCTGCCCCGATGCCGTCGTTGCGCCCCTGCCCCGGCATCGCCATCACCGTCGCTGTCGCCATCATCGCCCCCGAGCTCACACGCTGTCGTTCCTCCCAGAGCCCTTGTTGTGCCCCTGCCCCGCTGTCACCGTCGTCGTCGCTGTCGACACCCCCGAGCCTGCAAGCTCTCCCTCCTCCCCGAGCCCTCGCCGCCCCCGCTATGAGCCGTCGCCCCAGCTTTCCTTTTTTTTCATAGACTATTTTGTTCATGTATGTAGATGTATGTATACATGTAGATGTATGTATGTAGATTTTTGTAGATGTATATGTAGATGTAGGTATATATGTGGATTTTGAGCCACCACCCCAAGCCCATCCCGAGCCATAGATTTTTTTGTTTATGATGCTTTTTATGTTTTAGTTGTTTTATGTTTTATTTAATTAGGAGTTCTAGGAAAAATTAGTATGTGTATGTTAGATTAGAGAAAAATTCTTGGTTTTTGGAAAAATTAGTGATTAAACGATAAGAAAATGTTCTCATAGGAATTTGTCTCGACATCGATGATGCCCGGCCCGCATCCTCATCGTCGAGTGGTCCGCGAGGCCTGCTTGATTGGCGCCATGTCCGGCACTAGGCTCCACCGGGCTGGCACTGGGAGGTGCAACCTTTCGGGGCTCAAAGCTTGGTGAGGAATCCGGGTCTCGTCGTCGACCTGGAGCTTCTTTGGTGGCGGTCACGTGGGCCACTTTCGGTGCAGAGGGAGCGGGCCCCCATGGAGGTGGTACGTCGCCGTGACAGGGAGGAGGATGAGCACGTCCGTATCTACATGGCGGTGTTGGACGCCAGGTTCAACAATACCCGGAAGATTCTTCAGGGATGTCACCCGAGTTATGATCCTGTGATGGTTCCTTATCTCTGGGTGTCCACCACCTGCAACTCAGGAACCGCTAGTGACTTAGATTATTCGATAGTATTCGATCTGTATTAGTGACCTTATTCTCCTCATATCGGTGTCTCACCCAAAACTTGAAAACTTCAATTACACAAAACTTAACGGAACTTCGTGAGATGGGTTAGTGTAGTAAATATAGATCATTCACTTAGGTACTGTCAAGACAAGATTCATAATTGTTCCCACATGATACCTACTGTATTACATCATTCCCACAATTTATATTACTCAATATAAGCTATAGGAACACTTGAAACAAGCAAACTATGCATGCAACACAGAATGTGTCAAGAACACTCTGTAAAGATATGAACGATCAGCATAATTCCATGACTCTAAATATTCTGAAAAATTAGGACAACTCAAGGAATTTGCATATAATTGTTGTGTAAAAATATCAAAATTTTTGGATGCTCCAGTAAAATCATATAATTCATATACTGGATGCAAAACTTTCTGTTTTTGCACAAAATCAAACAAGCAAGTATCCACACTATCCGAAAGGCTTTACTTGGCACTTTATTTAAATAAAAGACACAAAACATGATTACTACAGTATCTTAATCATGTGAGCACATCAAAACATAAATTAGAAGTGTTGGGTTGTCTCCCAACAAGCGCTTTTCTTTAATGCCTTTTAGCTACACATGATGATTTCAATGATGCTCACATAGGAATAGTAATTGAAACATGCAAGAGAGCATCATGAATCTCATGACAAGCACATTTAAGTCTAACCCACTTTCTATGCATAGGGATTTTCTGACCAAAAAATTTATGGCAACAAGAATCATCTAGCATAGGAAGGCAAAACAAGCATAACTTCAAAACTTTAAAAACATAGAGAGGAAACTTGATATTATTGCAATTCCTACAAGCATATGTTCCTCCCTAATAATAATTTTCCGTAGCATCATGAATAAATTCCACAATATAACCAGCACCTAAATCATTATTTTATGATGCACAAGCATAAAAATTTGTCACTCTCATTCAAAATAGTGGGAGCAAACTCAACAAAATAACTATCATGACATACTTGATTGACATAACCACTTTGAATATTAAAATCATGATGACAAATTTCATGGTTACCATTAATCTTTATAACATAGGTTTCATCACAATAATCATCATAGATAGGAGGCATGTCATAATCATAATAGTTTTCCTCATCAAAACTTGGGGGGCTAAAAATATCATCTTCATCAAACATAGCATACCCAAGCTTGTGGCTTTGCATATCATTAGCATCATCAATATTCAGAGAATTCATACTAACGGTATCACTATCATGCTCATCACTCAAATATTTATTGCCAAAAATTTTAATAACTTCTTCTTCTAACACTTGAGAACAATTTTCCTTTCCATCATTTTCACGAAAGACATTAAAAAGATGAAGCATACGAGGCAAGCTCAATTCCATTTTTTTGTAATTTTCTTTTATAAAACAAGAAACTAAAAGATTTGATTGCAAGATCTAAAGATATACCTTCAAGCACTCACCTCCCCGGCAACGGTGCGAGAAAAGAGCTTGATGTCTACTACACAACCTTCTTCTTGTAGACTCGTGTTGGGCCTCCAAGCGCAGAGTTTTTTAGGACAGTAGAAATTTTTCCTCAAGTGGATGACCTAAGGTTTATCAATATGTGAGAGGTGTAGGATGAAGACGGTCTCGCTCAAGCAACCCTGCAACCAAATAACAAAGAGTCTCTTGTGTCCTCAACACACCCAATACAATAGTAAATTGTATAGGTGCACTAGTTTGGCGAAGAGATGGTGATACAAGTGTAATATGGATGGTAGATATAGGTTTTTGTAATCTGAAAATATAAAAATAGCAAGGTAACTAATAACAAAAGTGAGCACAAACGGTATTGCAATGCTTAGAAACAAGGCCTAGGGTTCATACTTTCACTAGTGCAAGTTCTCTCAACAATACTAACATAGTTGAATCATATGTAAATCCCTCACGTGCGACAAAGAGTTCACTCCAAAGTCACAAATAGCAGAAAACAAACGTAGAAATTATTGTAGGGTACGAAACCACCTCAAAGTTATCTTTTCTAATCAATCTTCTGAGCTATCCCTATAAGTGTCATGAATAGCCCTAGAGTTCGTACTAAGATAACACCTTAAGATACACATCAACCAAAACCCTAATGTCACCTAGATACTCCAATGTCACCACAATTACCCATGGGCTTGATTATACGATATGCATCACACAATTTCAGATTCATTATATTCAATCCAACACAAAGAACTACAAAGAGTGCCCCAAAGTTTCTACTAGAGAGTCAACACGAAAACATGTGTCAACCCCTATGCATAGATTTCCAAGGTCACGGAACCTGCAAGTTGATCACCAAAACATACATCAAGTAGATCAATAGAACATCCCATTGTCACCATAGATATCCCGTCGCGAGACATACATCAGGTGTTCTCAAATCCTTAACGATTCAATCCGGTAACAAAACTTCAAAGGGAAAACTCAATTCATCACAAGATAGAGAGGGGGAAACTCCATATGATTCATCTATATCAATAAAGCTCGCGATACATCAAGATCATGTCATCTCAAGAACACAAGAGAGAGAGATATCAAACACATAGCTACTGGTACATACCCTCATCCCCGAGGGTGAACTATTCCCTCCTCATCATGGAGACCGCCGGGATGATGAGATGGCATCCGATGATGGTTTCTCCCTCCGACAGGGTGCCAGAACGGGCTCCCGATTGGTTTTTCGTGGCTCTGGAGGCTTGCGGTGGTGGAACTCCCGATCTAGGTTTCTTTTCAGGGGCTTCTATATTTATAAGAGTTTGTGGTGGCGGAAACAAGTCCAGGGGGTCCATGAGGAAGTCACAATCCAGGGGTGCGCCCTAGGGGGTTGGCGTGCCACTTTGGCTTGTGGCTTCGTGTGCCTTCCTCCCCGATGACTCTTCACTCCAGTATTTTTTATATTTTCCAAAAGTATTCTCCGTAAATTTTCAGCTCATTCCGAGAACTTTTATTTCTGCACAAAAACAACACCATGGTAGTTCTATTAAAAACAGTGTCAGCCCGGGTTAGTTCTAATAAAATCATATTAAAATCATATAGAATTATTATAAACATGGCATGAATACTTCATAAATTATAGATGTTGGGGAACGTTGCATGGTAAAGAAATTTTTTCCTATGCACACGCAACATCTATCCATGGTGATGAGCATCTACGAGAGGGAGAGTGGATCTGCATATCCTTGTAGATCGCTAAGCGGGAAGCGTTAGGAACGCGGTTGATGTAGTCGAACGTCTTCGCAATCCAAATCGCTGAGCGTCCCGCGATCCCATCACGATCCGTCCCGCGATCCAATCACGATTTGTCCCGCGATCCCATCATGATCCGTCCCGTGACCCAATCACGAATCGTCTCGCGATCTTGATCACGGTCCTTCCGATCTAGCGCTGAACGAACGGCGCCTCCGTGTTCAGCACATGTACAGCTCGATGACGATCTCTGCCTTCTTGATCCAGCAAGAGGGAGCGAGAGGTAGATGAGTTCTTCGGCAGCACAACGGCATGGTGGTGGTGGTGGTGAACTAATCCTGCAGGGCTTCGCCTAAGCACCGCAGAACTAATCTAGAGAAGAAATAGATCTAGAGGAAGAAGAGGGCAACACGTGGCAATTAGGGTTAGCTCTTCCCTCTAAATCCTCTAGTATATATAGGAGGGAGGGAGGGGAGGAGGCACCCTCAAACCCTCAAGGTTTGGTTGAAATTGTAGGTGGAGGAGTCCTAGTCCAATCCTATTAGGAGTAGGATTCCTCCTTTCCACTTGGAAACTCTTTCCACCTCTCCACCTTTTGGGTTTTTCCCACCCCTAGCCGCATGAACCTTAGTGGGGCCTAGTACAGCCCACCAGGGGCTGGTTTGACTTCTCCCACATCCCATGAGGTCCTTTGGGTCGAGACACCCCTCCCAATGGTCCCCTGGCACCCTCCCGACACTCCCCATACACTACCGATGAGCCCGAAACTTTTCCAGACCAAAACAAGACTTCCTATATATCAATCTTTACCTCCGGACCATTCAGGAGCTCCTCGTGACATAAGGGCTCTCATCCGGGACTCTGAACAACCTTCGTTCACCACCATACATAACTCTATACTACCGAAACGTCACCGAACCTTAAGTGTGCAGACCCTGCGGGTTCGAGAACTATGTAGACATGACCGAGACACCTCTACGGTCAATAACCAATAGTGGGACCAGGATGCCCCTCCGTCACACTAAGTAACAAATCCCAGTCTTGATCCATGCCAACCCAACAGACACCCTCAGAGATACCTGTAGAGCACCTTTATAGTCACCCAGTTACGTTGCGATGTTTGATACACACAAGGTACTCCTCCGATGTCAGTGAGTTGCATGATCTCATGGTCATAGGAACAGATACTTGACATGCAGAAAACTATAGCAATAAACTGACACGATCATATGCTACGTTTATAGTTTGGGTCTTGTCCATCACATCATTCTCCTAATGATTTTATATCGTTATCAAATGACATCTCATGTCCATGGCTAGGAAACGTTAACCATCTTTGATCAATGAGCTAGTCCATCAGAGGCATACTAGGGATATGGTATTGTCTATGTATCCACACATGTATTTGAGTTTTCGATCAATACAATTCTAGCATGGATAATAAACGATTACCATGAACAAGGAAATATGATAATAACTAATTTATTATTACCTCTAGGGAATATTTCCAACAGTCTCCCACTTGCACTAGAGCCAATAATCTAGTTCACATCACCATGTGATTCGCATTGTTATGAATCTAACACCCAATGAGGTTTGGGGCTCGATCATGCTTTGCACGTGAGAGAGGTCTTTTAGTCAATGGGTCTGCTATATTCAGATTCATGTGTACTTTGCAAATGTCTATGTCATACTATAAATACTGCTACCACACTCCACTTGGAACTATTCCAAATGGCTGCTCCAGTATACATATCCGGATTGCTAATAAGAGTCATCCGGATTGGTGTTAAAGCTTGCATCGGCATAACTCTTTACGATGAACTCTTTATCACCTCCATAATCGAGAAACATTTCCATAGTCCTTTGGTTACTAAGGATAATCTTGATGGCCGGCCAGTGATCCACTCTTGGATCACTCTTGTACCCCTTGATAGACTCATGGAAAGGCACACACACACAGGCGCGGTACACAACATGACATACTATATAGAACCTATGGATAAAGCATAGGGAACGACCTTCGTCCTTACTCTTTCTTCTGCCATGGTCGAGCTTTGAGTCTCACTCAACTTCACACCTTACAAATTAGGCAAGAACTCTTTCTTTGACTGATCCATTTTGAACTCTTTCAAAATCTTGTCAAGGTATGTACTCATTGAAAGTCTCATCAGGTGTCTTGATCTATCTATATAGATCTCGATGCCCAACAATTAAGTAGCTTTATCCAGGTCTTCCATTGAAATACTCTTTTCAAACCAGCCTTTATGCGTTCCAAAAATTCTACATCATTTCCGATCAACAGTATGTCATCCACATATGCTTATCAGAAACTCTATAGTGCTCCCACTCACTTCATTGTAAATACAAGTTTCTCGTAAACTTTGTATAAACTCAAAAACTTTGATCACCTCATCAAAGCATATATTCCAACTCCGAGATTCCTTCTCCAGCCCTTAGATGGATTGCTAGATCTTGCATACTTCTTAGCATCCTTAGGAGTCACAAAACCTTCCGGTTGTATCACATACAACCTTTCCTCACGGAAACCGTTAAGGAAACTATGTTTTGACATCCATCTGCCAGATTTCATAATTGAAAAACTGCAGCAACTGCTAACACAATTCCAACAGACTTTAGCATCGCTACGGGTGAGAAAGTCTTGTCGCAGTCAACTCCTTGAACTGTTGGTAGACGTAGTAGTAAATCAAAAAAAATCCTACGTGTTCACCAAGATCCATCTATGGAGAAACTAGCAACGAGAAGGAAGAGATTGCATCTTCATACCTTTAAAGATCGCTAAATGGAAGCGTTACAAGAACGCGGGTGGTGGAGTCATACTCATAGCGATTCAGATCGCGGTGGACTCTGATCTTAGCGCTGACCAACGGCGCCTCCGCGTTCAACACACATGCAGCCCGGTGACGTCTCCTACGCCTTGATCCAGCAAGGAGGAAGGAGAGGTTCAGGGAGAGCTCCGGCAGCATGACGGCGTGGTGACGGTGGAGCTGCATGGTACTTCGGTAGAGCTTCGCTAAGCACTATGGAGGACGAGGAGAGGGAGGAGTAGGGTTGTGCCGTGGGAGAGAGAGATGCGTGTCTCCGGCTGCCCCAAGGGCTCCACTATATATAGGAGGAGGAGGAGGGAGGGCTGCACCCTAGGGTGGTGCGGCAGCCACCAGATCCCATCTGGTCGGCGACCAACAGGGAGAGGGGTGCGGCTGCCCTACGGTGGGCCTTAGGGCCCATCTACCCTAGGGTTTGCCCCCTTCCCACTTCAACAGCGCCTTGGGATCTTGTGGAGGGCGCACCAGACCCCCTAGGGGCTGGTTCCCTCCCACTTGCGGCCCATGCAGCCCTCTGGGGCCGGTGGCCCCACTTGGTGGACCCCCGGAACCCTTCCGATGATCCCGGTATGTTACCGGTAATTCCCGAAACATTTCCGGTGACCAAAACCTCACTTCCTATATATGAATCTTTACCTATGGACCATTCTGGAGCTCCTCGTGACGTCCGGGATCTCATCCGAGACTCCGAACAACCTTCGGTAACCACGTACACTATTTCCCTATAACCCTAGCGTCATCGAACCTTAAGTGTGTAGACCCTACGGGTTCGGCAGACACGTAGACATGACCGAGACACCTCTCCGGTCAATAACCAACAGTGGGATTTGGATACCCGAGTTGGATCCCGCATGATCCACGATGATCTCATTGGATGAACCACGATGTCGGGGATTCAGTCAATCCCGTATATAATTCCCTTTGTCCATCGGTATGTTACTTGCCCAAGATTCGATCGTTGGTATCCCTATACCTTGTTCAATCTCGTTACTGGCAAGTCTCTTTACTCGTTCCGTAATACATCATCCCGTGGCTAACTCCTTAGTCACATTGAGCTCATTATTATGATGTCTTACCGAGTGGGCCCAGAGATACCTCTCCGTCACACGGAGTGACAAATTCCAGTCTCGATTCGTGCCAACCCAACAGATACATTCGGGGATACCCGTATATACCTTTATATCCACCCAGTTACGTTGTGATGTTTGGCACAACCAAAGTTTTCCTACGGTATCCGGGAGTTGCACAATCTCATGGTCTAAGGAAACGATACTTGACATTAGAAAAGCTTTAGTAGACGAACTACACGATCTTGTGCTATGCTTAGGATTGGGTCTTGTCCATCACATCATTCTCCTAATGATGTGATCCTGTCACCAACGACATCCAATGTCCATGGTCATGAAACCGTGACCATCTATTGATCAACGAGCTAGCTAACTAGAGGCTCACTAGGGACTTGTTGTGGTCTATGTGTTCACACATGTATTACGGTTTCCATTTAACACAATTATAGCATGAACAATAGACAATTATCATGAACAAGGAAATATAATAATAATCATTTTATTATTGCCTCTAGGGGATATTTCCAACAGTCTCCCACTTGCACTAGAGTCAATAATCTAGTTCACATCTCCATGTGATTAACACTTACATCACCATGTGATCATATCATCATGTGATTAACACCCAATCAGTTTTGGGGTTTGATCATGTTTTGCTCGTGAAAGAGGTTTTAGTCAATGGATCTGCGACATTCACATCCGTGTGTACTTTGCAAATCTCTATGTCATACTGTAGACACTGCTCCTATGCTCCGCCTGGAGCTATTCCAAACGGCTACTCCACTATATGTATCCGGATTGCTACCAAAAGTCATCCGGATTGGTGTTGAAGCTTGCATCGTCGTAACCCTTTATGACGAACTCTTTATCACCTTCATAATCGAGAAATATTTCCTTAGTCCTCTAGTTACTAAGGATAATTTCGACCGTTGTCCAGTAATACACTCCTGGATCACTCTTGTACCCCTTGACAGACTCATGGCAAGGCACACATAGCTGCGGTACATATCATGGCATACTATATAGAGCCTATGGAGGAAGCATAGGGGATGACACTCATCTTTTCTCTATTTTCTGCCGTTGTCGGGCATTGAGCTGTGCTGAATCTCACACCTTCTAATATAGGCAAGAACCCTTTCTTGGACTGATCCATATTGAACTTCTTCAATATCTTGTCAAGGTATGTACTCATTGAAATTATTATCTGGCATCTTGATCTATCTCTATAAATCTTGATGCCCAACAATTAGGTAGCTTTATCCAGGTCTTCCTTTGAAAAACCCTTTTTTCAAACAACCATTTATGCTTTCCAGAAATTCTACATCATCTCCAATTAATAATATGTCAACTACATATTATTATCAGAAATTCTATAGTGCTCCCACTCACTTTCTTGTAAATACAAGTTTCTCATAAACTTTGTATAAACTCAAAAACTTTGATCACTTCATCAAAGCTCATATTCCAACTCCGAGATGCTTGCTCCATTCCATAGAAAGATCACTGGAGTTTGCATACCTTTTAGTATCCTAAGGATTGACAAAACCTTCTGGTTGTATCACATACAACTCTCCCTCACGGAAACTGTTAAGGAAGCCTTGTTTTGACATCCATCTGCCAGATTTCATAATCGAAAATGCAGCAACTGCTAACATAATTTTAACAGACTTTTAGCATCTCTACGGATGAGAGAATCTCATCGCAGTTAACTCCTTGAACTTGGCGGAAACTCCTTTGCGACAAGTCGAGCTTTATAAATGGTGACATTTCACCATTAGCGTCTGTGTTCATCTCAAAGGTTCATTTGTACTCAACGACCTGTCGTTCAACGGGCAAGTCTACCAAAGTCCATACTTGGTTTTCATACATGGATCCTTTCTCAGATTTCATGGCTTCCAGCCATTTGTTGGAATCCGAGCCCACCATCGCTTCTCCATAGTTTGTAGGTTCATCATTGTCCAACAACATGACTTCCAAGACAGGGTTGACGTACTACTCAGGAGCAGTATGCGTCCTTGTCGACCTACAAGGTTCGATAGTAACTTGATCTGAAGCTTCACGATCATCATCATTAACTTCGTCTTCAACTGACGTAGGCTCCACAGAAATATCTTTTTGTGCTGCGCTACTCTCTGGCTGAAACAAAGGTTCAACAACCTCATCAAGTTCTATCTTGCTCCCACTCATTTCTTTCGAGAGAAACTCTTTCTCAAGAAAGGACCTGTTTTTAGCCACAAACACTTTTGTGCTTGGATCTAAGATAGAAGGTATACCCAATGTATCCTTAGGGTATTCTATGAAGATGCATTCGTCTGCTTCGGGTTCGAGCTCACTAGGTGAAAACCCTTTTCACATAAGCGTCACAGCCCCAAACATTAAGAAATGATAGCTTAGGCTTCTATCAAACCTTAATTCACACGGTGTCATCTCAACAGACTTAGATGGTGCCCCATTACAGTGAATGGATTTGTCTTTAATGCATAACCCCACAACGATAGTGGCAAAATGATAAGAGACATCATAGTACTCACTATATCCAATAGAGCACGACTATGACGTTCGGACACACCATCACACTATGGTGTTCCAGGAGGCGTGAGCTGTGAAACAATTTCCACATTGTCTAAAATTGCATACCAAACTCGTAACTCAGATATTCACCTCCACGATCATATCATAGACATTTTATCTTCTTGTCATGATGATCTTTAACTTCACTCTGAAACTCCTTGAACCTTTCGAACATTTTAGACTCATGTTTCATTAAGTAAATATCCCCATATTCACTCAAATCATCAGTGAATGTAAAGAAAATAACAATATCCACTGCGTGTTTCAACACTCATTGGACCACATACATCAACATGTATCAATTCCAATAAGCCACTAGCCCGTTCCATCATACTGGAAGACATGGTCTTAGTCATCTTGCCCAAGAGGCATGGTCTGCATGTCTCAACCGATTCTAAATCGACTGAGTCCAAAGATCCACCAGCATGGAGTTTCTTCATGCGCTTTACACCAATATGACGTTTGTGGCAGTGCCACAAGAATGTAGTACTATCATTATTAACTTTGTATCTTTGGTACCAACGTTATGAGAATATGTGTTACTACGATCAAGATTCAATAAACCATTCCCATTGGGTGCATGACCATTGAAGGCATTATTCATGTAAATAGAATAACCATTATTCTCTAACTTAAATGAATAACCGTATTGCACTAAACACGATCCAATCATGTTCATGCTCAACGCAAACACCAAATAACTTTTATTTAGGTTCATTACTAATCCCAAAGGTAGAGAAAGCGTGCGATGGTGATCACATAAACCTTGGAAACACTTCCAACACACATCGTCACCTTTCACTTAGCTAGCCTCCATTTATTCCGTACCTTTTATTTCGAGCTGCTAACACTTAGCAACTGAACCGGTATCTTATACCCAAGTGCTACTAGGAGTACTAGCAAGGTACACATCAATAACACATATATCAAATATACTTCTTTTGACATTGCCAGCCTTCTTATCTACCAAGTATCTAGGGTTGTTCCGCTTCAGCGACCGTTCTCCTCATAATAGAAGCACATAGTCTCGGGTTTGGGCTCAACCTTGGGTTTCTTCACCAGAGCGGCAACTGGCTTGTCATTCCTGAAGTTTTCCCCTTCTTGCCCTTGCCCTTCTTGAAACTAGTGGTTTTCACTTAACCATCAACACTTGATGCTCCTTCTTGATTTCTACCTTCGCGGTGTCAAACAACGCGAATAGCTCAGGGATCATTATCTCCATCCCTGGCATTTTATAGTTCATCACGAAGCTCCAGTAGCTTGGTGGCAGTGACTTGGAGAACAGTATTAATAACTATATTATCTGGAAGATTAACTCCCACTCGATTCAAGTGATTGTAGCACCCAGACAATCTGAGCACATGCTCACCGATTGAGCTATTCTCTTTTATCCTGCTGGCAAAGAATCTTGTTGGAGGTCTCATACCTCTCAACACAAGCATGAACCTGAGATCCTAATCTTAGCTCTTAGAACATCTCATATGTTCCGTGACATTGAAAACGTTTTGAAGCCTCAATTCTAAGTCGTAATACATGACGCACAAAACTATCAAGTAGACATCATAAAGTGCATGTCAGATGTTCACAACATCTACAGACAATGCTTGAGGGAGTGGTACACTGAGCAATGTATCAAGGACACAAGCCTTTTGTGCAGCAATGAGGACAATCCTCAAATCATGGACGCAGTCCGCATTATTGGTACCATCATCTTTCAACTTACTTTTCTGTAGGAACGTATCAATAAGACACGGAAGCTATAGCGTGAACTATCTACAACATAATTTGCAAAGACACTTTTAGACTAAGTTTATGATAATTAAGTTCACATAATCAAATTATTTAATGAACTCCCACTTAGATAGACATCTCTCTAGTCATCCAAGTGACACATGATCCACGTCAACTAGCCCATGTCCTATCATCACGTGAGACGGACTAGTCATCCATGGTGAACATCTCCATGTTGATCGTATCTTCTATACGAATCAAGTTCGACCTTTCGGTCTCCCATGTTCCGAGGCCATGTCTGTACATGCTAGGCTCGTCAAGTCAACCAAAGTGTATTGCTTGTGTAAATCCTTCTTACACCCGTTGTATGCGAATGTTATAACCTATCACACCCGATCATCACGTGCTGCTTCGGAACAACGATCCTTAGCAACGGTGCACAATTAGGGTGAACACATTTCCTGAAATTTTAGTGAGAGATCATCTTATTTAGCTACCATCGTTCTAAGCAAATAAGATGTAGACATGATAAACATCACATGCAATCAATATAGTGACATGATATGGCCAATATCATCTTGCTCCTTTGATCTCCATCTTCGGGGCACCATGATCATCAATGCCACCGGAACGACACCATGATCACCATCATCGTGTCTTCATGAAGTTGTCTCGCCAACTATTACTTCTACTACTATGTCTAACGAATAGCAATAAAGTAAAGTAATTACATGGCGTTTATGATTGACACGCAAGTCATACAATAAATTAAGACAACTCCTATGGCTCCTGCCGGTTGTCATACTCATCGACATGCAAGTCGTGAAGCCTATTACAAGAACATGATCAATCTCATACATCACAATGCATCACATCACATCCTTTGGCCATATCACATCACAAGACATATGATGCAAAAACAAGTTAGACGTCCTCTAATTTGTTGTTGCAAGTTTTTACGTGGCTACTATAGGTTTCTAGCAAGAACGTTTCTTACCTACGCCAAAAAGAACAACCTGATATGCCAATTTCTATTTACCCTTCATAAGGACCCTTTTCATCGAATCCGATCCGACTAAGGTGGGAATGACAGACACCCGCTAGCCACCTTATGGAACAAGTGCATGTCAGGCGATGGAACCGGTCTCACGTAATAGTACGTGTAAAGTTGGTCTGGGCCGCTTCATCCCACAATACCGTCGAATCAAGATAAGACTAGTAACGGCAAGCAAATCAACAAGATCGATGCCCACAATAACTTGTGTTCTACTCGTGCATAGATTCTATGCATAGACCTAACTCATGATGCCACTATTGGTAGACGTAGTAGTAAATCAAAAAAATTCCTACGTGTTCACCAAGATCCATCTATGGAGAAACCAGCAACGAGAAGGAAGAGATTCCATCTTCATACCTTTGAAGATCCCTAAGCGGAAGCGTTACAAGAGTGCGGTTGGTGGAGTCGTATTCATAACGATTCAGATCGTGGTGGACTCCGATCTTAGCGCCGAACAACGGCGCCTCCGCGTTCAACACACATGCATCCCGATGACGTCTCCTACGCCTTGATCCAGCAAGGAGGAAGGAGAGGTTGAGGGAGAGCTCCGGCAGCACAACGGCATGGTGACGGTGGAGCTGCATGGTACTCCGGCAGAGCTTTGCTAAGCACTATGGAGGACGAGGAGAGGGAGGAGTAGGGTTGCGCCGTGGGAGAGAGAGAGATGCGTGTCTCCGGCTGCCCAAAGGGCTCCACTATATATAGGAGGAGCGGGAGGGAGGGCTGCACCCTAGGGTTTCCACCCTAGGGTGGTGCGGCAGCCACCAGATCCCATCTGGCCAGCGGCCAAGAGGGAGAGGGGTGCGGCTGCCCTAGGGTGGGCCTTAGGGCCCATCTGCCCTAGGGTTTGCCCCCTTCCCACTTCAGTTGTGCCTTGGGCCCTTGTGGGGGGCGCAACAGCCCAACTAGGGGTTGGTTCCCTCCCACTTGCGGCCCATGCAGCCCTCTGGGGCTGGTGGCCCCACTTTGTGGACCCCCGGAACCCTTTTGGTGGTCCGGGTACGTTACCGGTAATTCCCGAAACATTTCCGGTGACCAAAACCTCACTTCCTATATATGAATCTTTACCTCCGGACCATTCCAGAGTTCCTCGTGACATCCAGGATCTCATACGGGACTCTGAACAACCTTCGGTAACCACGTACACTATTTCCCTATAACCCTAGCGTCATCGAACCTTAAGTGTGTAGACCCTACAGGTTCGGGAGACACGTAGACATGACCGAGACACCTCTCCGGTCAATAACCAACAGCGGGATATGGATACCCATGTTGGCTCCCGCATGCTCCACGTTGATCTCATCAGATGAACCATGATGTCGGGGATTCAATCAATCCCATATACAATTCCCTTTGTCAATCGGTATGTTACTTGCCCAAGATTCGATCGTCGATATCCCTATACCTTGTTCAATCTCGTTAATGGCAAGTCTCTTTACTCGTTCCATAATACATCATCCCGTGGCTAACTTCTTAGTCACACTAAGCTCATTATGATGATGGCTTACCGAGTGGGCCCAGAGATACCTCTCCGTCACACGGAGTGACAAATTCCAGTCTTGATTCGTGCCAACCCAACAGACACTTTTGGGGATACCCGTAGTATACCTTTATAGCCACCCAATTACATTGTGACATTTGGCACACCCAAAGTATTCCTACGGTATCTGGGAGTTGCACAATCTCATGGTCTAAGGAAACGATACTTGACATTAGAAAAGCTTTAGCAGACAAACTACACGATCTTGTGCTATGCTTAGGATTGGGTCTTGTCCATCATATCATTCTCCTAATGATGTGATCCCGTTATCAATGACATCCAATGTCCATGGTCATGAAACCGTGACCATCTATTGATCAACGAGCTACCTAACTAGAGGCTCACTAGGGACATGTTGTGGTCTATGTGTTCACACATGTATTACGGTTTCAGGTTAACACAATTATAGGATGAACAATAGAAAATTATCATGAACAAGGAAATATAATAATAACCATTTTATTATTGCCTCTAGGGCATATTTCCAACATGAACTTGGCGAAAACTCCTTTGCGACAAGTCGAGCTTTATAAATGGTGACTTTCACCATCAGCGTTTGTCTTCATCTTAAAGGTCCATTCGTACTCAATGACCTGCCATCCAACGGGCAAGTCTACCAAAGTCCATACTTGGTTTTCATACATGGATCCTTTCTCAGATTTCATAGACTCTAGCCATCTGTCGGAATCCGGGCCCATCATCGCTTCTCCATAGCTCGTTGGTTCATCATTGTCCAACAACATGACCTCTAAGACAGGGTTGTCGTACCACTCACGAGTAGTACGCGTCCTTGTCGACCTACGAGGTTCGATAGTAACTTGATCGGAAGCTTCATGATCATCATCATTAACTTCCTTTTCAACTAACATAGGATCCACAGAAACATCTTTCTGCGCTGCGCTACTCTCTGGTTGAAACAAAGGTTCAACAACCGCATCAAGTTCTATCTTCCTCCCACTCAATTCTTTTGAGAGAAACTCTTTCGCGAGAAAGGGCCCATTTTAGCAACAACACTTTGTGCTTGGATCTAAGATAGAAGGTTTACCCAACTGTTACGTTAGGGTATTCTATGAAGATGCATTTGTTCGCTTTGGGTTCGAGCTCATTAGGTGAAAACCCCTTTTTCACATAAGCGTCGTAGCCCCAAACATTAAGAAATGACAGCTTAGGTTTCCCCCAAACCAAAATTCATATGGTGTTATCTCAAAAGACATAGATGATGCCCCTTTTAAAGTGAGTGTAGTTGTCTCTAATGCATAACCCCAAAACGATAGTGGAAAATCGATAAAAGACATCATAGTTCGCACCATATCCAATAGAGCGCGACTACAACGTTCGGACACACCATCACACTATGGTGTTCCAGGTGGCGTGAGTTGTGAAACAACTTTTCACATTGTCTTAAGTTGTATACCAAACTCGTAACTCAGATATTCACCTCCACGATCATATCGTAGACATTTTATCTTCTCGTCACGATGATCTCAAACTTCACTCTGATTCTACTTAAACTTTTGAAACGATTTAGACTTGTGTTTCATTAAGTAAATATACACTATATCTACTCAAATCATCAGTGAAGATAAGAAATAACGATATCCACCGCACACTACAACACTCATTGGCCCGTATACATCAACATGTATCATTTCCAATAAGTCACTTGCCCGTTCCAGAAAACAGGGTTTTAGTCATCCTGCCTAAGAGGCATGGTCCACATGTCTCAACCGATTCAAAATCGAATGAGTCCAAAGATCCATCGGCATGGAGTTTCTTCACGCACTCTACACTAATATGACATTTAGCGGCAATGCCACAAGTATGTGGTACTATCATTATTAACTTTATATCTTTTGGCATCTATGTTATGAACAACAGTACTACTACGATCAAGATTCAACAAACCATTCATTGGGTGCATGACCATTGAAGGTATTATTCATGTAAGAAGAATAACCTTTATTCTCTGACTTCAATGAATAACTGTATTGCAATAAACACGATCTAATCACATTCATGCTCAACGCAAACACCAAATAACATTTATTTAGGTTCGTCACTAATCTCGAAGGTAGAGAGAGCATGTGATGTTGATCACATCAACCTTGGAAACATTTCCAACACACATCGTCACCTCACCCTTAGCTAGTTCTCCGTTTATTCCGTAGATTTTATTTCGAGTTACTAACATTTAGCAACTGAACCGGTATCCAATACCCAGGTGCTACTAGGAGTACTAACAAGTTACACATCAATAACACGTATATCAAATATACTTCTGTCAACGTTGCCAGCCTTCTTCTCTACCAAGTATATTGGGTTGTTCCGCTTCATCGACTGCTCTCCTCATAATAGAAGCACTTAGTCTCGGGTTTGGGTTAACTTTGGGTTGCTTCAATGGAGCAGCAACTGTCTTGCCATCCATGAAGTTTCCCTCCTTACCCTTTCCCTTTTTGAAACTAGTCAACACTTGATGCTCCTTCTTGATATCTAGCTTCGTGGTGTCAAACATCGCGAATAGCTCAGGGATCATCATTTCCATCCCTGGCATAATTATAGTTCATCATGAAGTTCTCGTAGCTTAGTGACAATGACTTGGAGAAGTATATCAATCACCAACTTATCTGGAAGATCAGCTCCCACTCGATTCAAGCGATTGTAGCACCCAGACAATCTGAGCACATGCTCAACGATTGAGCTATTCTCCTTCATCTTGCAGGCAAAGAATCTTGTTGGAGATCTCATATCTCACAACACGGGCATGAGCCTGAGATCCCAATTTCAGCTCTTAGAACATCTCATATGTTTCGTGATGTTCAAAACGTTTTGGAGCCTCAATTCTAAGCCGTAATGCATGACGCACTGAACTATCAAGTAGTCATCGGAACGTGCCTGTCAGATGTTCACAACATCTACAGACGAGGCTAGAGGGGGTGGCGCACCGACCGGTGCATTAAGGACATAAGCCTTCTGTGCAGCAATGAGGACAATCCTTAGATCACGGACCCGGTGCGTAATATTGCTACCATCATCTTTCAACTCTATTTCTCTAGGAACATATAAAAATTCTAGGGAGCTACAACGTGAGCTAGTAATCTACAACATAATTTGCAAAGACACTACTGACTAAGTTCATGATAATGAGTTCAATTAATCATATTACTTAAGAACTCCCACTCAAATTGACATCCCTCTAGTCATTCGAGTGATACATGATCCAAATTCACCAACTCAAGTCCGATCATCACGTGAGTTGAGGTGGTTTAAATGGTGAACATCATCATGTTGATCATATCTACTATATGACTCATGTTCGACCTTTCGGTCTCTTGTGTTCCGAGGCCATGTCTATACATGCTAGGCTCGTCAAGTTTAACCCGAGTGTTCTGCACGTGCTACACTGTCTTGCACCCGTTGTATGCGAACGTAGAGTGTATCACACCCGATCATCATGTGGTGTCTCGACACGACGAACTTTCGCAACGGTGCACACTCGGGGAGAACACAATTTATCTTGAAATTTAAGTGAGGGATCACCTGATAATGCTATCATCGTCCTAAGCAAAATAAGGTGCATGAAAGTATTAACATCACATGCAAATCATAAGTGACATGATACGGCCGTGAACTTGTGCTTTTGATCTCCATCTTGAAAGAACCGGCATGATCTCCATCATCACCGGCATGACACCATGATATCCATCAACGTTTTGCCATCAGGGTTGTCGTGCCCACCATGCTTCTACTACTATTGCTACCGTTTAGCGATAAAGTAAAGTATTACAAGGCGCTTAATGATTGACACGCAGGTCATACAATAATTAAAGACAACCCTATGGCTCCTGTCGGTTGCCATACTCATCAACATGCAAGTCGTGATATTCTATCCAATACATGATCATCTCATACATCACATATATCTCATCATGTAATTGGCCATATCACATCACAACATACCCTGCAAATACAAGTTAGATGTCCTCTGATTGTTGTTGCAAGTTTTACGTGGCTGCTATGGGTATCTAGCAAGAACAATTTTCACCTATGCAAAAACCACAACGGTGATACATAAGTTGCTTTTCAACCTTCTCAAGGACCGCCTTTGTCGCATCGGATCCAACTAAAGTAGGAGAAACAGACACACGCCGGCCATCTTTGTGCAATGATGTTACATATTAGTCGATGGAACCGGTCTCTCGTAAGCATACGAGTAAGATTGGTCCGGGCCGCTTCATCTCACAATACCGCTGAACCAAAACACGACCAAGGGAGGAAGCAATCTAAGCATCAACGCCCACAAACTCCTTTGTGTTCTAGTCGAGATCTCACCTACACATAGACCTAGCTCATGATGCCACTATTGGGGAACGTTGCATGGGAAACAAAAAAATTCCTATGCACACACAAGATCTATCCATGGTGATGAACATCTATGAGAGGGAGGGTGGATCTACATACCCTTGTAGATCGATAAGCGGGAAGCGTTAAGAAACGCGGTTGATGTAGTCGAACGTCTTCGTGATCCAATTCGCCGAGCGTCCCGCGATCCCATCATGATCCGTCCCGCGATCCAATCACGATCCGTCCCGTGATCCCATCATGATCTGTCCAGCAATCCAATCACGAATTGTCTCGCGATCTTGATCACGGTCCTTCCGATCTAGCGCCGAACAGACGACGCCTCCGCGTTCAGCACACGTACAACTCGATGACGATCTCTGCCTTCTTGATACAGCAAGAGGGAGCGGAGAAGTAGGTAAGTTCTCCGGCAGCACAACGGCATGGTGGCGGTGGTGGTGAACTAATCCTGCAGGGCTTCGCCTAAGCACCGCAGAACTAATCTAGAGGAGAAACAAATCTAGAGGAAGAAGAGGGCAGCACGTGGCAATTAGGGTTAACTCTTCCCTCTAAATCCTCTAGTATATATAGGAGGGAGGGAGGGGAGGATGCACCATCAAACCCTCAAGGTTTGGTCGAAATTGGAGGTGGAGGAGTCCTGCTCCAATCCTATTAGGAGTAGGATTCCTCCTTTCCACTTGGGAACTCTTTCCACCTCTCCACCTTTTGGGGTTTTCCCACCCCTAGCCGCATGGGCCTTAGTGGGGCCTAGTCCAGCCCACCAGGGGCTGGTTTGACTCCTCCCACAGCCCATGTGGTCCTTTGGGTCGAGACACCCCTCACAATGGTCCCTCGTCACCCTCCCGGCACTCCCGGTACACTACCGATGATCCCGAAACTTTTCCGGTGACCAAAACAGGACTTTTTATATATCAATATTTACCTCTGAACCATTCCAGAGCTCCTCGTGATGTCCGGGATCTCATCTGGGACTCCTAAAAATCTTCGGTCACCACCATACATAACTCTATACCATCAAAACGTCACCGAACCTTAAGTGTGCAGACCCTGCGGGTTCGAGAACTATGTAGACATGACCGAGACACCTCTACGGTCAATATACAGTAGCGGAACCTAGATGCCCCTATTGGTTCCTACATATTCTACGAAAATCTTTATCAGTTGAACCTCTATGTTAAGGATTCAGTTAATCACGTATGTTGTTCCCTTTGTTCTTCGGTATGTTACTTGCCCGAGATTCGATCGTCGGTATCTCTATACCTAGTTCAATCTTGTTACCGACAAGTCTCTTTACTCATTCCGTAATACAAGATACCTTGGCTAACACTTAGTCACATTGCTTGCAAGCCTTGTTGTGATGTTGTATTACCGAGTGGGCCCTGAGATACCTCTCCGTCACACGGAGTAACAAATCCCAGTCTTGATCCATGCCAACCCAACAGACACCCTCATAGATACCTGTAGAGCACCTTTATAGTCACCAGTTACGTTGCGAAGTTTGATACACACAAGGTAATCCTCCAGTGTCAGTGAGTTGCATGATCTCATGGTCATAGGAACAGATACTTGACATGCAGAAAACTGTAGCAATAAACTGACATGATCATATGCTACGTTTGTAGTTTGGGTCTTGTCCATCACATCATTCTCCTAATGATGTGATCCCGTTGTCAATTGACATCTCATGTCCATGGCTAGGAAACCTTAACCATCTTTGATCAATGACCTAGTCTATTAGAGGCATACTAGGGACATGGTGTTGTCTATGTATCCACACATGTATCTAAGTTTCCGATCAATAAAATTCTTGCATGGATAATAAACGATTACCATGAAGAAGGAAATATGATAATAACTAATTTATTATTGCCTCTAGGGCATATTTCCAACAATAGATACGTTGGAGACGTATCACAAACCACCAAGACGGCTCCAAATTGAAGCATGGGGACAAATAAAGAAGGATCGCAAGCCACAAAGTTGGAGACCATTGGATCTCTTTGATTCATCATGGAGACATAGGTGTCATTCTTTTTTATGTCATTTTACCTAGAAGCGAGGAGTTGGTCCTATGAGGGAGGACTATGTCATTTTATCTTTTTTTGTTTTATGAGACTTTAACTTTGTATGATTAAAATGATGATGATGAGTTGTTAGATTTTGTGTAATTAATGGTTTCCTTCATTTGCTTATTAGCTCGCGTCGAGTTCTCTCTATATGTATAGTAGCTAGTAGCGTCGACCAAGCACGGTGAAAGAGAGGTCACTTCTCTCTATTAGCTAGCTAACACAATATGAAACTTCTAAATTAACCCTCGAAAACCCCCTAACCCCTCCCCTTTCAAAAAAACCAGCTCCTGCGAGATGCTGACGCGTGGATGCCTTTTGGTCCCGGTTGGTGTTACCAACCGGGACTAAAGGTCCTCGTGCCTGGGCTCTCCGAAGCGGCCACGTGGAGCCCCTTCTGTCCCGGTTCATAAGCGAACCGGTACTAAAGGTTTTGGGCTTTAGTCCCGGCCCTTTAGTCCCAGTTCCTGAACCGGGGCTAATGGGCCTCTGGAACCGGGACAAATGGGCATTTTCTACTAGTGAAGGTTTGTAGGTAGCAGCAGCAGCACCCTCCAATGAATGATTTATAAACTATCATTTATCACAAAAATAATTGTTAGCCCTTCAAAGCAAATAAAACTGACGTGTGTCCTAACAAGTTTGGTAAATGTGTCAACCTTACTAGTTTTGCTATGTATAACAACAAGTTATTAATGTTGTTGTGGTTGAAAGTGTTTTTGTATTTTCAAAACAAAGCACGACTTGGCGCAAGGTGACATAAAGTTACCAACTTGACTTATTAAGTATTATGCAGTCATTTCTCTTTAGTAGAAATAATACAACGCAAACATTTTCTTGTACTATCATCGAGGTGGTTCAATTTTGTAAGATTAAACTCAACTAATACACATCACTCACACTATTGACAGTTTATCTAAATCGACCAATGATTAAACAAATGATAGGATAGAATTATGCATATATAAATCAAATAATAACACCACATGTATTCCGGTCATGATGTAACAATTCATGACATAATCATATTCACAACGATGGTAAGCACACTTACCTAGACGAAAACAAAATTTACGGTCTACAACTAATTAAATGCAGAAAGCTTAGCGATAAGAATCTATTACATACACATTGAATAGTTTAGTTGCTAAGAGCATCTTCAAAAAAATGGTAAATACCTCACGGTAAAGGTGGTTTTACGGGGTGCCCATCTAATTTATGGGAAGTTCATACGTGAGGATAAGTCTGCAAGCATAATTTTAGAAGTCTTTTGCGAGATAATAAAAGTTAGTTTGTTTTAGTAGAGAGCTCTTTGTAGCACAAGAGAAGGATTTGTTCCTAGTCAAATGATAACAAGATTGGTCGTCATCATTGCAATTTTATATGAGGGAGAGTGTAGGATCAAAAGTAAGTCTAGAGGGGGGGTGATGAGACTACTTGACTAAATAAAAATTCTATCTTTTCCCAAATTTTAGTTGTGGGCAGATTTTAGCAAAGGTAGCAAGTCAAGCACACCCTACACATGCATGTCTAAGAGTATAGTAGCGAAAAGTAAAGACAAACACATGTTATAGAGGTTAGGGTTAGAAGATCAAACGCAATTGTAGACACGAAGATTTTTCCCGTGGTTCCGACAGGTGGCACTATCGTATATCCACGTTTATGGAGTCTTCAACTCACGGAGGGTAACGGTCGCAAGAGTCCATGGAGGGATCCACCCATAAGGGTCCACGAAGTAGCAACCTTGACTATTCCATAATGGCTTCTGTCCACGAAGAACTAGCCTCATTATGGGTAGATCCTCACGATGTAGGCGATCTCCTTGCCCTTACAAACTTCTTGGTTCAACTCCACCACACAAAGTAGGACGCTCCCAAGCGACACCTAACCAATCTAGGAGACACCACCCTCCAAAAGGTAATAGGCTTGATAGTGATGATGAACTCCTTGCTCTTATGCTTCAAGGTGATAGACTCCTTAACACTCAATCACTCTCTCACAGATTTGGCTTGGTAGAAGAGATTGATTGGGTGGAAAGCAACTTGGGGAGGCTAGAAATCAAGATCCATATGGTTGGAGTGGATGATCTTGATGTCAACACAAGGGTAAGTGGTTCTATCTCAGAAATTTGGATATGGAAAGTGGGGAACTGTTCTAAGTGATTCTCTTGCGAGTGGGATGTGGTGGAGGGGTATATGTAGGAATCTCTAAAAATCCAACTGTTACAACATTATTGACCAACTCGGTGAAACTAAAGAAAAACCCAGTTGTACCGACCTGTTCAAAATATGGCAACTTTAGGAATCTCGGTGAGACCGATATGACATTCTCCGTAGTACCGATATGAGTGGCAGAGGACAGTTTCCAAACTCGGTGAGACCGATCCATGAAACTCGGAAATTTTGATTCAATGAATTTTGTCACCCGAATCTTGGTCACCAAAACTCGGTTGCGCCGATGTAGTACTTGGTTGTACCGAGAAATTAGGGTTTGGCTAGGGTTCAAAATCGGTAGGGCCTAGTGGGAAACTTGGTGGCACCGATTTTGCATGATAGGGTTTGGACAAAGTATTTCCGTGGGAGAGCTTGTGGGTGTTTTTTATGGCTAGCACTTGTGCACGTGAAGCAATTTGTTCACCAACATTAACTTACCCCCTTTTAATAGTATTGGCTATCTTATGGACTCAAAGTGATTTATCCTGTTTGAGCTTTGTTTGTTATGGATTTTCTGCGAAATGCAAAACAAGAACTAGCACTGACACTAGATTAATATGTCATTCCATAAAATCATATAATTTGTTGCCAAAAGTATGTGAAAATAGTTGTATATTGGTATGAAACAATCAAAAATTATAGATACGATGAGGACATATCAGTGTGCTGCTCGTTTCCTGTGCAGGGGTGAGAGAAATAGTTTAAGGAGAGAAAGAGGAGGAGGAGGGGCAGAGAAAGGAGCAAGAAGGAGGAAGGGCCAGCGACGGGCATGGAGGAGCACGGGCACAAGGGCCTGTAGCTCTTGCGGGCGTTGGGGAGTGCCTCGTTCCAGATTGGATCGAGCGTTGCTTGGTTGGATGTGCCCAACTGGCCACGTACATAAAAACATGTGGAGGTTAGCAGCTGGTGGATTTTATGGATTTTGGGCACGAAGACGAACGAGGGGCGACTGTTGACTGGATCGATGAGGATCCCGAAAGAGAGTGGCTTTAGGATTTCGAACAAAGGGCAAACGCGGTTGGCAGCAAGTTTTATTTACGAAAACGTCCGACGATTAAACCGGCTATAGTGTCGCGTATGTTTAATGGTTCGGGTATCAAACAACGTTCAAATGCAACGAAACTATCGCATCGAGCCTGGGGAAGACAATAAATGGATTTGTATCTACGTAAAATGTATTAGGACCACACGTCAATTTCAACCCATTCGGAGAGCGTTTATACCCACTTAGAAATTAATTATTAGATGATGCCGCGGACGTGTGTAAGTGTTGTTGGTGTCAAAATGGTCAACGAAGTCAATGGGGAGTAGCGGCAACTATGAACGTATATAAGTATTTGGAAACGACGACGACGGACTGATAATGCAACGTGAATGAAGGAAGGCATCTGGAGAATTGGTCTCGGATTGTCACACCATATGAGGGTATGAGTCGTTCATCTCCTATTTACTCGTTCATATGCTAGCAGTATATGTTCTGTTCATATATAGATGTTTCAGTTCTATATATTATTCTTGCTGAATTGCTTAGGTATCGATATAAGTTATGTAGTGCAATTGTGGTACATATTGTATACTCATGGATTAGATTAACGGGAAAAGTGCTAATTTTTTCAGCATTTAGTTGGTTAGTGGCGGAGATGCGCATGTTGAGATGGATGTGTGGCCACATAAGGAAGGACCGAATCCGAAATGATGACATACGAAATAGAGTTGGGTAACGCCAATTGAAAAGAAGCCCCAATGCATAGCGGGCGGCTAAAGCATGCTGATAATGTCAAAAGAGGCTGGGGTAGACCAAACTTGACATGGGAAGAGTCCATAAAGAAATACTTGAAGGATTGAAATAGTCGTAAACAGGGATACGTGAAAGCTTGCTATCCATGTGTCAGAACCATGAGTTGGTTGCGCGATCTTATGGGTTTCTCTTCTAATCTATCTCCAACTTGTTTGAAACTAAAGGCTTTGTTGTTATTGATGGTGGTCGTGGTTTGAACCCTTCCTTGGGTTCGAATTTGCCACGTCCAGGCCACCAGCCACTAGATCAGAGCATCGTCACTGCAACTGAAGTCTGCAACCTGGAAAAAAAACAAGGTAGACAGTCCAGGCATCATATGCAGTGCCAAGCAATCATGCCGCACTATCACGACCCACTGAGGCCATCAGCCAAACAAAGCTAGCACGTCGTAGCAGTATACAGGAAAGGAAAAAAATGTTTGTAAACCAATCTGTGGTTGAATGGTTACAGAGACTGCGATATTCCTAGTTCATCAGGGTTTAAATTATAATGCTCGCATTTATTTTTGAATGCATTTAAGAATTTTCAATGATGTGCATTCAGTAGGAGAAGACGTTTTCGTCGATAAAATGATATGTCGACTCAGTCTCTTGAATATGTTTGTGTACATTTATAGAGATAAGTGCATGTACGTGTATATAAACGCTTGCCTACTGTTTTCTAAAAAAAAAGGAAAAAATGTTACCGATGCCCCACACACACCCAAAAACACCGCCGTATTCTCGTGCGAACACAACTTCCACTGGCACGAACGATACGACGACATGGGGTTCGAGCGAACTCCTATTCGGTGTGCGTCGACACGGCAGTCGAAACGCGTGTCTGGTGCTTTCGTCCGTGGGCCTCCGTGCGAGACAGAGACCGACCACCGGCCAATCGACCGTCGACTCGTGCCGAGGCAGGCCAGCAGTCGTCACGCCGCAGAGCACCGGCGCATAACATATTCATTTTTAACTTGCTTGTCGATCTGCTCCACGGTTCAGGCAAAATACTCAGCTCGTGCAGCGATGCCACGGATCCGGAGCAGCAAATCTCCGCGACAGCAACAAAGAATAAAATGAAAAATAAAATATCTCAGGAACAAGAACAAAACGTACTCGTGTACCTAGACACGAATAAAAATAAAAGAGTATTTTTTTCTAGAACTTGGTACGATTTGTTTTTCTAGAACACGGTACGATTGAGATAATAAAAGAAATGCGGTTCGAATACAGCTCATCCTCGAGTGTCGCCTCCGTCCACTCCGTCCGCGTTGACGGGCCCACCCCATGTGGCCCACGTGGGCAGGCCCAGCCACCGACCAATCGGCGACACCAAGGCCCCACCCCCAGCGACGGCTAAGCGGGCCCACCGGGGCAATCAAGGCCGCCCGGGCCCACCGCCAGCTCCGTCGCGCCCCAAGCCCAGCTGGCCGCCACCCTCGCGCGCTTCAATGCAACGCGCGCCCCTCCAAAGCTTATCTCCATCGCGACGGCGCCGGAAGCGGAGGCGGAAGCGAAACCTCCGCAAATTTTCCGGGGAGCGGTAATCGGAACGGCAAGGAACAACAAACCGCCCGATTTTTTTTTGAAATTTAAACGGGCTATCAGATAAGCCAGTTAGTTTAGATTGGATTAGAAGAACCGCGTCAGCGAGATATACATTGATTCAGATTTTGAAGAAAGTTTTAGCAGATGGGGGAGGGGAAAAGAAGAAACTAATGGCGAGCCACTTTTGTCTTTACAGATGAGATGAATGAATAAGGTGAGGATAAAGAGGAAAAAAATTTGAAACAATAAACAATGAGAAAAGTTTTTGCTCCATTGCTGTTCTTCGTCGGCGGTCGGCGCCAAGGGAAGGAAAGAATTCGGTCCGGGATTAACACCACCCTAAAACGTAGTATTCCCGCAAAAGAATCGAGACAAGAATGCTGTTAATGCTTGACGACGGCGATCCATCCATCCATGGGACTAAAAATGTTTGATCCGGGAGTGGTCGGAGATAAAGAATCAGCAGGGGTTGGGGGAGGACGAGTTTGGAGGGGAAGAATCGGGGGCGCGGCGCGGCGGTCACAAGTTCTTGGATCCCCGGGTGTAGCCGTAGTAGGAGAGGTACCACTTGACGAACTTCTTGAGGCCGGCGTCGAGGTTGGTGGTGGGCTTGTACCCGAGCTGCTGCCGGGCGAGCGAGATGTTGGCGTGGGTGAAGGGCACGTCGCCGTTGCCGGGCATCTCCACCACGTGCTTCTTCGCCTTCACCCGGAGGTGCTTCTCCAGGATGGACACCAGCGTGGGCACCGTCACCGGCGACGTGTTGCCGAGGTTGAAGATCCTGTACGGCGCCGGCCCGCGCTTCTTCCCGCCGGTGCCCGTGCTCTTCCCGGCCGTGTCCAGCGAGCCCAGGCAGCCCTTGACGATGTCGTCGATGTAGGTGAAGTCGCGGGCGAGGTCCACATGGTTCTTGCCCCGGTAGACGGTGATGGGCTTCCCCTGCAGGATATTGCGCGTGAAGGAGAAGTAGGCCATGTCCGGCCGTCCCCACGGCCCGTACACGGTGAAGAAGCGCAGGCCTGTGATGGAGAGCCCGTAGATGTGGTTGTACGAGTGAGTGATCTCCTCGCCGGCCTTCTTGGTGGCGGCGTAGAGCGACGCCGGCTGGTCCGTGCGGTGCGACTCGGAGAAGGGCACCTTGTCGTTGAGGCCGTAGACCGAGGAGGATGACGCCCAGACGATGGCCGGCTGCGGGTCGGCGTTCTTGCATGCCTCCAGGAGGGTGACGAGCCCCGCGACGTTGGAGTGAACGTACGAGGCCGGGTTATCCATGGCGTAGCGCACGCCGGCCTGCGCGGCCAGGTGGAGCACGTGCGTGAACGGGACGACGTCGAAGAGCTTGGCGAGGAGGCGGCCGTCGTTGATGTCGCCCTCGACGACGAAGATGCCGTGCGACGACAGCAGCGCCTTGCGCGCCTTCTTGAGCGAGGGGTCGTAGTAGGCGTTGAAGTTGTCGATGCCGACGACGCCGTCCCCGCGCTTGCGCAGCGCGAGCGAGCAGTGCGCGCCGACGAACCCGGATGCGCCCGTGACGAGCACCGACATCCCCGCCCCGGCGGCCGAGCCGGGCGGCCGCCTGGGCGCGGCGGAGGCGCGGATCTGGCGCTCCCAGTGCAGGCCGCCCCAGGAGGCGGCGAAGTACTTGGAGGAGGTGTCGACGAAGGACTGGAAGCTGAGGTAGGAGGCGGTCATGGCGACGAGGAAGAGCGCCCAGAGGAACATGGTGCTGGTGGAGGCGAAGCAGCGGTGCAGCTGGCGGTTCATGGCGCCGCCGGCCCGCTCGATCTTCACCTTGCCGGGGGTCGACGGGAACAGGTCGTCCTCCAGCGCCCGCATCTTCTTGCCGCCGCCTCCCGTCGTCGTGCTGCTCTGCTGCCCGCCGGCCTCGGCAAACAAGCCAACCAATCAAGATACCAAGAATCCCTCACGCTCCTTGCTTCTCCTTCTCCTTGCCCCGGACGACGACGCAACCACGGATGGATGGAGGTTCGATCAAGCAAGCAAGCAGGCGCGAATCGGCGCGGTGCCTTCCGTCCGCTGGGTGCACTCCTCGCGCGCACGTATCCCGTCGGGAAATCCGGGACGGACGGAAGGAATTTGCGCGAGCGAGCGAGCGAATTTTATTGTGCTGGGGGGGAAGAAAGGGAAAGGGGGAGGGGGCAGGGGCTGGGTGCGCGCCTGCCTAGGGAGGAAGGGCGGGGAGGGGCGGGTATAAATAGGGGAAAGCGACGGGGGGTGGAGGGCGGAGGAGTTGCCGGCGGCGGCGGTGGTGGTGGGAGGATCGCGCGGCTATTTTTGGGCGCGGCCGCGGCGATGTTGGGGGATTGGATTCTTTCACGGCGGGGGAACGGGAACAGCCGTCGTTGGGTGGGCGGTGGTTTTTCCGGCCGGTATTTATGCTGGCGCGGTGACGCGGGTTTATTATTATTACTGGGCGGTCACGGGCTGGGTTTGCGCGTGGGCCGTGGGCCCGTGGCCAGGGTTGTTTGTTTTCACGCGTCGGGGTGTGATGTGAATGCGATGCCACTCTGTCCGTCGCATTCATTGGTGAGGAACGGATGGATTTTCTGCCGCGTGACGATGAAGAGTTTGACGGCTGCTGACTGAAGACTGATCTTCGGGCTGGATTGGTCCGTGCTGCCTGCGTTTCTTCAGGCCTCCAGCATGATACCATGTCGAATTTACCATGAGTGAGAGCAGTACAACAATGTGCTGTGACGTGGGAGTGCAAGTGTTCGTGCATGGATCCCAAATTCGATTGCCCTCAATCGGATGGCAATCTGGGCTCAAATTCATTATCTGCCACCTGGTTATGGATCAGAGCAGGAGCATAGCCAGGATTATCAACCATTGGGTTCACTTATAGCAAACGGTGTGTTCAGGTTCTTTATTTAGGACAATTTCAACCGTGCGACCTAAACGGATGCATATTTTATTCATTTTTTGTCCGTTTGAATCGGCCGAGCGAAGGGTGTGTCCGCTTTTTCATTGGGGGTCGGCCGATGCACCCAACGAAAGCCTGACCTAAATTTGCATCCATAGAAAAACTAAAAAACACATGACCACATAAAAGCGAAATTAAAACATAATAAAACATAAGTGAACGGTTAACAGCCGGCCAAAGTCCACTTAAATATAATTAAAGAATAATTAAACAAAAAAACGTCTGCATGCTGCCCTTGTCGTTTACCTTGCCCTTATCCTTGTCGTCTACATCGCCGCCGGTGAGGTCGATGAAGGTGGAGGTGTTGAGGAACGTTGCATGGGAAACAAAAAATTTCCTACGCACACGCAAAATCTATCCATGGTGATGAGCATCTACGAGAGGGAGAGTGGATCTACGTACCTTTATAGATCGCTAAGCGGGAAGCGTTAAGAAACGTGATTGGTGTAGTCGAACGTCTTCGCGATCCAAATCGCCGAGCGTCCCGCGATCTCATCACGATCCGTCCCGCGATCCAATCACGATCCGTCCCGTGAACTCATCACGATCCGTCCCACGATCTCGTCGCGATCCGTCCCGCGAACTCATCACGGTTCGTCCCGCGAACTCATCACGATCCATCCCGCGATCTTGATCACGGTCCTTCCGATCTAGCGCCGAACGGACGGCACCTCCGCGTTCAGCACACGTACAGCTCGATGACGATCTCCGCCTTCTTGATCCAGCAAGAGGGAGTGGAGAGGTAGAAGAGTTCTCCGGCAGCGTGACGGCGCTCTGGAGATGGTGGTGGAGCTATTCCGGCAGGGTTTTGCCTAAGCACTGCAGAAATCCGATCTAGAGGAGAAACTATGCACTAGAGGAACGGGTAGCACGTGGCTGAAAATTCTGTGCCAAAACCCTAAAATCCTCTAGTATATATAGGAGGAGAGGAGGAGGAGGCTTGGCTGCCAAAGAGGCAGCCCTTGGGTCGGCCGAACCTAGTGGGATTGGAGGATTCCTCCTCCAATCTTAGTAGGACTATGACTCCTCCTTATTTTTGCCTTTTTTGCCTTTTCCCACCTTTTTCTCTTTGGGCTTTCTCTCCCAGCCGCATGGGCCTTGTGTGGAACTTCCACCAGCCCACTAAGGGCTGGTATTCACTCTCCCACAGCTCATGTAGCCTCTTGGGTCGAAATACCCCTTCCGATGGTCTCCCGGTACACTACCGGCACTCCCGGTACACTATCGATGAGCGCGAAACTTTTCCGACGACCAAAATAGGACTTCTTATATATGAATCTTTACCTCCGGACCATTCCGTAGCTCCTCGTGACATCCGGGATCTCATCCGGGACTTCGAACAACCTTTGGTCACCACCATACATAACTCTATACTACCGAAACGTCACCAAACCTTAAGTGTGCAGACCCTGCGGGTTCGAGAACTATGTAGACATGACCGAGACACCTCTACGATCAATAACCAATGGCGGGACCTGGATGTCCACATTGGTTCCTACATATTCTACGAAGATCTTTATCGGTCGAACCTCTGTGTCAAGGATTCAGTTAATCCCGTATGATGTTCCCTTTGTTTCTCGTAAACTTTGTATAGACTCAAAAACTTTGATCACCTCATCAAAGTGTATATTCCAACTCCGAGATGCTTGCTTTAGTTCATAGAAGAATCACTGAAGCTTGCACCCCTTTTAGCATCCTTAGGACTGACAAAACCTTCTGGTTGTATCACATACAACCTTTCCTCAAGTAAACCGTTAAGGAAACGATGTTTTGACATCCATCTGCCAGATTTCATAATTGAAAGTGCAGCAACTGCTAACATAGTTTCAATAGACTTTAGCATCGCTACGAGTGAGAAAGTCTCATGGCAGTCAACTCCTTGAACTTGTCGTAAACTTCTTTGCAACAAGTCGAGCTTTACAACTGGTGACATTTACCATCAGCGTTTGTCTTCATTTTAAAGATCCATTTGTACTTAACGACCTGCCGTCCAACGAGCAAGTCCACCAAAGTCTATACTTGGTTTTCATACATGGATCCTTTCTCGAATTTCATGGCCTCTAACCATTTGTTGGTTTTCGGGCCCATCATCGCTTCTCCATAGTTCGTAGGTTCATCGTTGTCCAACAACATGACCTCCAAGATAGGGTTGTCGTACCGCTCAGGAGTAGTACACGTCCTTGTCGGCCTATGAAGTTTGATAGTAACTTGATCTTAAGCTTCATGATCATCATCATTAACTTCCTCTTAAACTAATGTAGGCTTCATAGAAACAACTTCCTGCGCTGCGCTACTCTTCGGTTGAAACAGAGGTTCAATAACCTCGTCAAGTGCTATCTTCCTCCCACTCAATTCTTTCAAGAGAAACTTTTCCTCAAGAAAGGACCCAGTTTTAGCAATAAACATTTTATGCTTGGATCAAAGATAGAAGGTTCACCCAACTGTTCTTAGGGTATTCTATGAAGATGCATTTGTCCGCTTTGGGTTCGAGCTCATTAGGTGAAAACATTTTCCACACAAGCGCCGCAGCCCCAAACATGAAGAAATGATAGCTTAGGTTTCTATCAAACCATAATTCACACGGTGTCTTCTCAATGGATTTAGATGGTGCCCTATGTAAAGTGAATGTAGTTGTCTCTAATGCATAACCCCAAAATTATAGTAACAATATGATAATAGACATCATAGCACGCACCATATCCAATAGAGCACGACTATGACGTTCGGACACACCATCACACCATGGTGTTCCAGGTGGCGTGAATTGTGAAACAACTTTCACATTGTCTAAAGTTGTATGCCAAACTCGTAACTCAGATATTCACCTCCACGATCATATCGCAAACATTTTTATCTTCTTGTCACGATGATCTTAAACTTCACTCTGAATTTGCTTGAACCTTTCAAACGATTCAGAATTGTGTTTCATTAAGTAAATATACACTATATCTACTCAAATCATCAGCGAAGGTAAGAAAATAACGATATCCACCGCACGCTACAAGACTCATTGGATTGCATACATCAACATGTATCATTTCCAATAAATCACTTGCCCACTTCATCAAAACAAAAAACGGGGTACTTAGTCATCTTGAGCAAGAGGCATGGTTCGCATGTCTCAACCGATTCGAAATTGAATGAGTCCAAAGATCCATCAGCATGGAGTTTCTTCATGCGTTTTATACCAATATGACATTTAGCAGTAGTGCCACAAGTATGTGGTACTATTATTATTAACTTTGTATCTTTTTGGCATCAATGTTATGAACATGTGTATTACTACGATCAAGTTTCAACAAACCATTCTTACTGGGTGCATGACCATTGAAGGTATTATTCATGTAAATAGAATAACCATTATTCTCTAACTTAAATTAATAAATGTGTTGCAATGAACATGATCTAATCACGTTTATGCTCAACGCAAAAACACCAAATAACATTTATTTAGGCTCGTCACTAACCTCTAAGGTAGAGAGAGCGTGCGATGTTGATCACATCAACCTTGGAAACATTTCCAACACACATCGTCACCTCACACTTAGCTAGTATCCTTTTATTCCGTAGCTTTTACTTCAAGTTACTAACATTTAGCAACCGAACCGGTATCCAATACCCAGGTGCTACTAGGAGTACTAGCAAGGTACACATCAATAACACGTATATCAAATATACTTCTGTCGACTTTGCCAGCCTTCTTATCTAGCAAGTATCTAGGGTTGTTCCGCTTCAGTGACCGTTCTCCTCATAATCGAAGCACTTAGTCTCAGGTTTGGGTTAGACTTTGGTTTGCTTCACTGGAGCTGCAACTGACTTGCTATCCATGAAGTTTCCCTCCTTGCTCCTGCCCTTCTCGAAACTAGTGGTTTTGACTAACCATCAACACTTTGATGCTCCTTCTCGATTTTTACCTTCGCGGTGTCAAACATCGCGAATAGCTCAGAGATCATTATTTCTATCCCTAGCGTTTTATAGTTCATCACCAAGTTCTAGTAGCTTTAGTGACAGTGACTTGGAGAACTATATCAATCACTATCTTATCTGGAAGATCAACTCCCACTCGATTCAAGTGATCGTAGCACCTAGACAATCTGAGCACATGCTCAACGATTGAGCTATTCTCTTTCATATTACAGGCAAAGAATCTTGTTGGAGATCTCATATCTCGCAACACGAGCATGAGCCTGAGATCCTAATTTCAGCTCTTAGAACATCTCATATGTTCTGTGACGTTCAAAATGTTTCGGAGCCTCAATTCTAAGCCGTAATGCATGATGCACTAAACTATCAAGTAGTCATCAGAACGTGCCTGTGAGATGTTCACAACATCTACAGACGACGCTAGAGGGGTTGGCGCACCGAGCGGTGCATTAATGACATAAGCCTTCTGTGCAGCAACGAGGACAATCCTCAGATCACGGAGCCAGTCCACAATATTGCTACCATCATCTTTCAACTCTATTTCTCTAGGAACATATAAAAAATACAAGGGAGCTACAACGTGAGCTAGTAATCTACAACACAGTTTGCAAAGACACTACTGACTATGTTCATGATAATGAGTTCAATTAATCATATTACTTAAGAACTCCCACTCAAATTGACATCCCTCTGGTCATTCGAGTGACACACGATCCAAATTCACCAACTCAAGTCCGATCATCACGTGAGTTGAGGTGGTTTCAATGGTGAACATCATCATGTTGATCATATCTACTATATAACTCATGTTCGACCTTTCGGTCTCTTGCGTTCCGAGGCCATGTCTGTACATGCTAGGCTCGTCCAGTTTAACCCGAGTGTTCTGCACGTGCAACACTGGCTTGCACCCATTGTATGTGAACATTGAGTCTATCACACCCGATCACCATGTGGTGTCTCAACACGATGAACTTTCGCAACGGTGCACACTCGGGGAGAAGACAATTTATCTTGAAATTAAGTGAGGGATCACCTTATACCTACCGTCATCCTAAGCAAAACAAGGTGCATAAAAAGGATTAACATCACATGCAAATCATAAGTGACATGATATGGCCATGAACTTGTGCATTTGATCTCCATCTAGAAAGCACCGGCATGATCTCCATCGTCATTGGCAAGACACCATGATCTCTATCATCTTGATCTCCATCAACGTGTCGCCATCGGGGTTGTCGCGCCCAACATGCTTCTACTACTATTGCTACCGTTTAGCGATAAAGTAAAGCATTACATAGCGCTTAA
This sequence comes from Hordeum marinum, assembly GCA_022496015.1. Lineage (NCBI taxonomy): Eukaryota > Viridiplantae > Streptophyta > Magnoliopsida > Poales > Poaceae > Hordeum > Hordeum marinum. The sequence continues at coordinate 414,056,329 of CM039677.1, read as the reverse complement.
TGATTGACACGCATGTCATACAATAATTAAAGACAACCCTATGGCTCCTGTCGGTTGTCGTACTCATCGACATGCAAGTCGTGATAAAATATACATCACATGATCATTTCATACATCACATATATCACATCATGTAATTGGCCATATCACATCACAACATACCCTGCAAAAACAAGTTAGACGTCCTCTAATTGTTGTTGCATGTTTTACGTGGCTGCTACGGGTATCTAGCAAGAACAATTCTCATCTACGCAAAAACCACAACGGTGATACACTGGTTGCTTTTCAACCTTCTCAAGGACTGCCTTTGTCGAATCCGATCCAACTAAAGTGAGAGAAACTGGCACCCGCAAGCCATCTATGCAACAAGTTGCGATCAAGGGAAACCGGTCTCTCATAAGCATACGAGTAATGTTGGTCCGGGCTGCTTCATCTCACAATACCGCTGAACCAAAATCCGACCAAGGGAGGAAGCAATCTAAGCATCAACACCCACAAACCTTTTGTGTTCTACTCGAGATCTCATTTACACATAGACCTAGCTCATGATGCCACTTTGAGGAACGTTGCATGGGAAACAAATAAATTTCTACGCACACGCAAGATCTATCCATGGTGATGAGCATCTACGAGAGGGAGAGTGGATCTACGTACCCTTGTAGATCGCTAAGCGAGAAGCGTTAAGAAACGCGGTTGGTGTAGTCGAACGTCTTCGCGATCCAAATCACCGAGCGTCCCGTGATCTCATCACGACTCGTCCCGCGATCCAATCACGTTCCGTGCCGTGAACTCATCACGATCCGTCCCGCGATCTCCTCGTCATCCGTCCCGCGAACTCATCACGATCCGTCCTGTGAACTCATCACGATCCATCCCGCGATCTTGATCACGGTCCTTCCGATCTAGCGCCGAACGGACGGCACCTCCGCGTTCAGCACACGTACAGCTCGATGACGATCTCCGCCTTCTTGATCCAGCAAGAGGGAGTGGAGAGGTAGAAGAGTTCTCCGGCAGCGTGACGGCGCTCCAGAGATGGTGGTGGAGCTATTCCGGCAGGGCTTCGCCTAAGCACTCCAAAAATCCGATCTAGAGGAGAAACTATGCACTAGAGGAACGGGTAGCACGTGGCTGAAAATTCTATGCCAAAACCCTAAAATCCTCTAGTATATATAGGAGGAGAGGAGGAGGAGGCTTGGCTGCCAAAGAGGCAGCCCTTGGGTCGGCCGAACCTAGTGGGATCCTCCAATCCTAATAGGACTAGGACTCCTCCTTATTTTTGCCTTTTTTGCCTTTTTTCACCTTTTTCCCTTTGGGCTTTCTCTCCCAGCCGCATGGGCCTTGTGTGGGACTTCCACCAGCCCACTAAGGACTGTTATTCACTCTCCCACAGCCCATGTAGCCTCTTGGGTCGAAATACCCCTCCCGATGGTCTCCCGGTACACTACCGGCACTCCCGGTACACTACTGATGAGCCCGAAACTTTTCCGGCGACCAAAATAGGACTTCCTATATATGAATCTTTACATCCAGACCATTCTGGAGCTCCTTGTGATGTCCGAGATCTCATCCGGGACTTCAAACAACCTTTGGTCACCACCATACATAACTCTATACTACCGAAACGTCACCAAACCTTAAGTGTGCAGACCCTGCGGGTTCGAGAACTATGTAGACATGACCGAGACACCTCTATGGTCAATAACCAATAGCGGGACCTGGATGCCCATATTGGTTCCTACATATTCTATGAAGATCTTTATCGGTCGAACCTCTATGTCAAGGATTCAGTTAATCCCGTATGATGTTCCCTTTGTTCTCCGGTATGTTACTTGCCCGAGATTCGATCGTCGGTATCTCCATACCTAGTTCAACCTCGTTACCGGCAAGTCTCTTTACTCATTCCAGCTACCAACCATGGGGTAGGTTGACATCTGGATATTACAGCGGTCAGCGGTATTGCTAGTGCCACCACGCCTGGTGGACTCAGATGTACAGTTGTTCCTTAGGAGCATACGACAGCAGCGAGCGCCCCCCGGAAGAGCTCACAACAACGCTGAGCTTGGCCTTCCACTTCCCCTCCTCGTTGAAGAAGCCCATGGCTAGCTAGGGTATCTGGCCACGAGCGAGAGAGCAGGCATGGCCAGATGTGGACGGGATGGAGAAGTGGATGAAGCTGGCCTCACCGCACATTTGGATTAAAAAGAATGATGACCGCAACTTCCATATGCTACCAGGTGGACCCGAGGTTAGTGGTCGCGTTTAATACGACCGCGGGTGGTGGTTGTGCGGCCGACAAGTGGACCCGAGTCGGATGCGGTGAGGCCACGGGGCACGTCCGGTTCGTGTCCGCGAGGACGCAAATCCTGCCCAAATTTGGGCCTAAAATGGGCCGGCGCGAACAAGGGACGGACATGATTTCGATATGGGTCGAAGCGTTGGGCTACCTGTTTTGTCTGTGGTGACCCAAATGGACACGCGTGGACAAAATGGGTCGTGTGGTTGGAGTTGATCTTAGTCTTAAGATAATGTAAATCTATAAGGGACATTGACAAATTTCACTTGTACCCAATGCTACTGAGGAGGGTCCGTCCTTTGATCAGAGGGATTAAATTGCTCAAAACCACCACATTTGTGGCTGGGGTACTCCAAAACCACCGCTTTTGTCAAAAATAACAATTCACCACCACTTCTGCGGCAAGTGAGTAACAAATTCCACTAATTCATAATTGGACCGTGACTAAGCACAAAACTGACAGGTGGGACCCACATGTAGGGACGGCGTTGACAGGGGGGATAACCCCGTGGTAGCCTCAGCTGGCCTTCTACTCCAACTTTCCGAAACAACAACAGGGCGTGCCGCCTCCCCCTGTGGCCCGGCTCCATGTGGCTGGCTACAACTAGCCGGGTGGCCAGAGGCGAAGACCCCTGGCCCCCTAGCCGGCGACGCATCGGATGTCGCGGTCAGAGTATGTGCGGCAACAATGGACCCCATCCCATCAAGGGTCAGCGCCCACATGACCACAGTGGAGGCAATAGTGCCTCTGACTCTGGCCGACTGCGACCGGGCGTCAGAACAGTGCCGGCACGCCCTTAGCCACTCCATTACCTGTCCCGACGTGGCTTCAGTGCGGCCGGCCGTACCGCTGACCTCGGCCGGCTGCCGCAAGACGACGCCCCGAAGGATGTCCCGTGCCGCGACGCGACCGGCGCAAGGACCTACCACACGGGCCCCTCCGGACCCCGACGGAACCCCACAGCCGGCGGGCCCTACCAGCGACAAGACCCCTCACTCGGGGCCCCCATGGCCGGCTAGAGAGGCTGTTAGCCAGGGCCCTCCCGATGCATTCTACTCGTATTGTAATCGGGGGGTTGGCCTATAAAATCCCCCGGAGCTCCCCCCCATGCACGGGACGATCAGATCCCAACACACACATCCCCATCCCCACGTAGAGAGGCAGTGAGGGCTAGCTAGCTCCTTCTTCCTCCTCTACTCACACAGCTCACGGAGCTCCATTGTAGCTCCCTTCGGTTCATCAACCAGACTAGTAGGACTAGGGGTATTACCTATCATGGAGGGCCCCGAACCTGGGTATATCGTATGTCCTTCACCGCTTGTGCCCGTCCCCGATCCCAGAGTCCACCAGCGTACTTTGGCCCCAACCACTCTCGATAAGCCTACCCATGGCATCTGTCGTGAGAAAACGACGAAAGGCATAGCATATCTAAGTGGACAATTGTAGGATCGAGAGAGGCATGTCTTGAGGGGGGTGAATAGATTACTAGCAGAAACTTAAAACCTAACCTTTTCCCAAGTTAATTGGTTGGAAAATTTTAATACTTTTAGCAAATCTAGATAGTCAAACAGCCCTATACATGCATGTCTACAAGTGTGGCAGCGGAAAGTAAAGACATTGCACATGTAAGTAAAGAGATGGGTTAGAAAGATCAAACACAATAGGAGATGCAAGGATTTTTCCCGTGGTTCCGATAGGTGGTGCTATCGTACGTCCATGTTCATGGAGTCTTCAACCCACGGAGGGTAACAGTCGTGAGAGTCCACGGAGGGTTCCATGAAGAAGCAACCTTGACTATTCCATGCGACTTCCGTCCACGAAGGACTAGCCTCACTATGGGTAGATCTTCACGAAGTAGGCGATCTCCTTGCCCTTACAAACTTCTTGGTTCACTCCACAACACAAAGTAGGATGCTCCCAAGCGACACCTAACCAATCTAGGAGGCACCACCCTCCAAAAGGTAATAGGCTCGGTGAAAGGATAAATATGGTTGACTAGAGGGGGGGAATAGGCAACTAACACTTTTTTACTTTTCTTTAACAATTAAGGTTTAGCATCAAATAAATTAGCTAGATGTGCAACTAGGTGAACAACCTATATGATGCTAACCACTAATAGCACACAAGCAAGCACGAGATATGACATGGTAAACGCTTGCAATAAGTAAAGATGCGAGATAACCAAAAGTGGAGCCGGTGGAGACGAGTATGTGTTACCGAAGTTCCTTCCCTTGTGGGGAAGTACGTCTCCGTTGGAGCGGCATGGAGGCACAATGCTTCCCAAGAAGCCACTAGGCCCACCGTATTCTCCTCACGCCCTCACACAATGCGAGATGCCGTGATTCCACTATTGGTGCCCTTGAAGGCGGCAACCGAACCTTTACAAACAAGGTTGGGTCAATCTCCACAACTAAATATGAGGCTCTCAACGATACCACGAAGCTTCACCACAATGGAATGTGGCTCCGAGGTGACCTCAACCGTCTAGGGTGCTCAAACACCCAAGAGTACTAATATCCGCAAGGGATTAGTGGGGGGAATCAAATTTCTCTTGGTGTAAGTGTAGATCGGGGCCTTCTCAACCTATCCCTAGGAAATCAACAAGATTGATTGGCTAGGGAGAGAGATCGGGCAAAAATGGAGCTTGGAGCAACAATGGAGTTTTTGGAAAGAAGAGGTAAGCTTCTTGGAGAAGAAGACCTCCCTTTTATAGTGGGGGACAAGAGCCAACCGTTATCCACTCACTCAGCCCCGTGCATCACGGTACTACCGCAAAAGTCATGGTACTAGGGCGATGGCTTGCGGTACTACCGCAGTCTTGTGCGGTACTACCGCTTTCACAGGAGTAGCTGGCCCTGCCTGTTAGCAAGCGGTAGAACCGTCGGAGCGGTACTACTGCACGGTTGGTAGAGGCAGCCACTGGAGGTGCACGGAAGTAAAAAATTACTTCCATGCCAACCTCCACAGAGGGAAACTATGCGAAAAAAGTCCGCACTGTAGTACCGGACGCGAATCGTGGTACTACCATAGTAGGGCGGAAGTAAAAAATTATATCCGCGCCTACTACCGCAGGTGTAGAGGCCAGGGCCAGAGACAACGGTACTACCGCTCCATGGAGTGGTACTACCGCTGGCGCCTGCGGTACTACCGCTCCCTGGAGCGGTACTACCGCAAGCCACTGAACCCAAACACTTCGTAGGCGTTCCTTTTGCACAGAGAAGGAAAACAAGTTGGGGCTCCATTGAAGAGAGGGAAAGGTGGTGCAAGGGAATAGATGTGCACGTGTTGATTCCACCCAGACCTTTCCGATGCGGATCCCCTCTTGATAGTACGGTTTTCCTACGAATCAAATCCACCCAAAAAGAAACGCAGAGAACAACCGTCTTCGAGAGCTTCCGAGGGGCACTGAATCGTCTTGTGCCTAGACCTGAGATATCTGAAATGCTCAATGCACACGATTAGTCCGCAAAGGCATTGTCATCAATCACCAAAACCACTTAGGGAGAAATATGCCCTAACAATCTCCCCCTTTTTGGTGGATTGATGACAACACGGGATTTGCACATAAGGATATAAAATAAGCATATGCAACCTCAAGACCTACAAATATAGGATAGCTCCCCCTAGATGTGTGCATACTCTAGATATGCTTTGGACTGTAGGGCACACACACTAGGATCAACACTCCCCCTATATTTTATAGGCAATGCAATCTAAGCTACATATTATACTGGATGATAATAAAGTAGTACTGATAGCATATGTCTCACACCATATGATAGAGGAAGTCTCCAGGTCACACACACACACAAACGACATAACCAAGGTTCAACGAAACAAGGCAAACACAAGACGAAAAGGCAAACACAAATACGCACAAATCCTACACTCTCTCCCCCTTTGGCATCGAGACGCCAAAAAGGCAGAGAGGACACCTAACACCTAGGTGGTAGCTCGCAAGCAGAAAGATCAGTCATCGGACTCCTCAGAAGCATCGGGGACGGACTCCGCATCAGAGTCATCCCACTGGAACTGTTGCTTAGCCATCCAAGTGGCCTCAGGGGTGATGTCCTTCTCAGACCCACTCGAGATGGTCTCGCCAAGCTTCCTTAGAATGCGCTTGTCACGCTGGCGACTCTCCTTCTGAGCAACGTGAGCCTTATACTGACCCTTGGCCTGCATGCAGAACAAAGTCTTCATCTTGTGAGAGAGCTTCTTGGCCCAAGATGGCTCAGAAGACGGAGGTACATAGGACTCAGAACTTTTGTCATCCTCCTCTTCGATATCATCCTCATCGACCTCCATACGAGCAGACGGAGGCTTAGTGGTGGTGTTGGCCCACTTTTCCTTTCATACACAGACAAATGGGCTCATGAAGAAACGTGTGCTCCGGCATGTCTTGACCTGGAAACCTCTTGTCCCAAGTAGCACGAATCAGATAGAACAAGTATGTCCCATAAATGGGGACCTTCCGATGAAACACAGCAGTGCGAAGCTCAGACCACATAACATGAGACACATCAAGGATGCCAATGTCTTCATTTCTTCCTTTCTCACATAGCAGCAACATATCCACTAGATAGGAGTGTACCTTGTCCTTGTCTCCCATGCGAGGAAACAGAGTGTTGCGGAAGATTCGGTGCATGACATCAAGGAAAGGGTTGAGCACAGGAATTTGCTCACGAGATCGTAAGGTCTTCAGAATATGGAAAGGTACGAGCTGATCCTTACCAGCTGGGTGAGGGTTGCCGTGAGGGCACAGACCAAGTGGCACATCAAGTCCGGAGTCAGGAACATGCAACAAGTCCATGAAGTCCTTCCAGGTGGCAGTCAGTTGCTCGCCATGGGTCATCCAGGTCATGGTTCGCTCTGCATCAGAGCGAAAGTGAACAGAGGCAAAGAACTGACCTAAGAGTTCTGGATCAAAGTCAAGTTGGAAGGAGATGATGTCTGCGATAGCCAACTGCTGCACCAACTCTAGAGCCTCACCAAAGTATTGCGGGTGCTTCCTCATGTGTTCCAGATCAATGGATTGGACAGGAACATAGTGATTTTTCTTGCCCTTGATCACATCCAGGTGAATAAGATACTGCTGCTTGGTCTAGAACAAGTCATATGCCTTAGACACTTCCCGTGGCTTGTCATAGGGATTGATCAACCTTCGAGCCAGAAACTCAGCTTGTGGCATAACATCAAAGTTCTCAACTGGTTTCTTGAGCTTGGATGCGGTCCTCTTGAAATGGCGGGGTGGAGCATTGGAGCCCTCAGGAGCATCTAGATTGCGAAGCCGCTTGGAACTTGTGTCACGAGACGGATTGGTACAGCATGGAGCAGAGCTAGAACTAGAGCCACCACCTAGGGCACACAATGCAAACACAAAGGACAAACAAGAAAATAAGGCAAGGATGAAAGCAGACACAAAAACCATGTAGAAGAGAGAATGGACAGGACAAAACGAGGTAGTTGTGGATCGAGAAAAGTACCAATATGTTCTTGCGGAAGTAAAAATTTACTACCGCTCCAGACGCGGTAGTACCGCTCGAGCAGTAGTACCGTGGCTGGAGCGGAAGTAATTTTTTACTACCGCCCCGACAGCGGAAGTAAAAAATTAGTACCGCTTCAGACGTGGTAGTACCGCTTGAGAGGTAGTACCGTGGCTGTAGCGGAAGTAAATTTTTTACTACCGCCCCGACAGCGGAAGTAAAAAATTAGTACCGCTCATGACACGGTAGTACCGCGTGAGTGGTAGTACCGTGGCGCCTACGGAAGTAATTTTTTACTTCCACCCTACGAGCGGTAGTACCGCACCAGGTGCAGTAGTACCGCACGGGGCGGAACTGCGCAAGAACACAGATTAGATCGTATTGGTACTGCTCTAGATCAAAAAATAGCCCGTTTAATCCTATCAATACGCACTTCTAACGCACTAACACTCGCAAAACATCTCCTTATGCATAGATCGGATCCAAACAAAGCTAGACCATCTCATATTTCCGCAAAAGCCTAGAATCAAAAAGAGAGAGGCAAAACAAGAGGGGATTGGGGAAATACCGGGGTCCATTGCAAGAGGACGATGTGGGGAACGATCCCACCGGAGCAAATAAGAATCGGGTGGCCGAAGATGGAGAAACGGCGAGGAGATCCGGCGGCAGTTGAGAGGAGGAGGGAGAGAGAGACGTGAGGGGAAGAGAGAAAATGGGGTATGGGGAGATGGGAAACCCCCTTGCTCGCTCTTAACCCCCACGCGCGCTCGTCGTTGCGGTAGTACCGCGGGTCATCGCGGTAGAACCGCTCAACGGTAGTACCGCAGTCATTGCGGTAGTACCGCTCAACGGGCGGAAGTAATTTTTTACTTCTGCTCGGTAAGCGGTAGTACCACGCTCCTCCATGGTAGTATCGTGCTGCCTTCTTCGTGAATAAACTCGACAATAAAATAGAATAAGAAATAGGGAGATCGCCAAAATCCGCACAACACACGAGACAAGAAAAATATAATCTAGGATAAAAACACGAGCATGGTCCATCGTAGAAGAGAATAAAAGAGGACCAACCGATGGGCCTCGACTTCACATGATGAGAGGGTGGTGGCCCTAGATCCACCTCTGTTTGAGTCAGATGGTATGGCACCGCGAAGAATTATCCTTGGGCCCATGACCAAGACTCGTCTTATAAGCACAGTAACCATCACAAAATGGCAAGTGATAGACTTTGATTAGTTTATGCATAATAGGAGGAGGAATAGTTCATTGAGAGAACTAGACTCCCCCTAAATCCATGCCTACACCTAGACAAGACATAATGAAGAGTGTGGGGAGGCATGCACTAAGTCAATCCACATTGCTCGAATCAATGATATTTAGCTCACGCCTTAACTCACGAAACCTTGCTTCATCTAAAGGGTTCGTAAAAATGTCAGCAAGTTGCTCGTTAGTGCTCAGATGAATAAGATTGATGTCTCCCCGCTTGACGTGTTCCCGAAGAAAGTGATGACGAATATCAATATGCTTCGTCTTGCAATGTTGAACTGGGTTGCTGGAGATCATATTGGCACTTTCATTATCACAGTAAAGAGGCACTTTGTCACAATGGACACCGTAATCCTTTAAAGTTTGCCTCATCCATAGAATCTGAGCACAACAACTGGCAGCAGCTACATACTCGGCCTCGGTGGAAGAGCAACTTACCAAAGACCGACCAAGAAATTGGCAGCCTCCAGAAGTGGACTTTCTATCCACACGGTCTCCCGCCCAATCCGAGTCAGTATAGCCAATGAGATCAAATGAAGCCCCCTTGGGATACCATAAGCCAAAGTTTGGGGTATGATCCAAATATCGAAAGATTCGCTTGACAGCCACATGGTGACTCTCCTTAGGTGCGGATTGAAATCGTGCACAAATACCCACACTTAACATGATATCCGGTCTAGATGCACAAAGGTAAAGCAAGGATCCTATCATGGAGCGATATACCTTTTGATCCACCGCTTTACCATTGGGATCACTGTCAAGATGGCATTTGAGTGGCATGGGAGTGTTGGCCTTCGGAGGATTGAGCTCATCCATATTGAACCTCTTGAGCATGTCTTGAGTGTATTTGGCTTGATTGATGAAAGTACCTTGACTTCGTTGCTTGACTTCAAAGCCAAGGAAGTACTTCAACTCTCCCATCATGGACATCTCAAACTTGTTTTTCATCAAAGTGGCGAACTCTTCATTGAAAGCTTTGTTAGGAGAACCAAAAATAATATCATCAACATATAGTTGGCATATGAACAAGTTCCCGTTGACCCTCTTTGTAAAAAGAGTGGGGTCGATTTTCCCAATTTCAAACCCACGATCTTGCAACATTTTGGTAAGGTGCTCATACCACGCATGTGGGGCTTGATTAAGGCCATAGAGAGCCTTATCGAGAACATATACATGATTGGGGAACTTGGGATCCTCAAACCCCAGTGGTTGCTTGACATATACCAACTCCTTAAGAGGACCATTAAGAAAAGCACTCTTGACATCCATTTGATATAATTTAAAATTATGATGAGAGGCATATGCAAGTAACATGCGAATAGATTCAAGGCGAGCAATAGGAGCAAAGGTTTCACCATAGTCGATACCCTCGACTTGGGAGTATCCTTATGCCACCAGTCGTGCCTTGTTGCGAATGACAATACCGTTTGCATCTTGCTTGTTTTTGAAGATCCATTTTGTTCCAATAACATTGTGATTCTCCTTAGGTCTTGGTATCAATCGCCACACTTGGTTGCGCTCGAAGTTGTTGAGTTCATCGTGCATAGCTTCAACCCACTCCATATCCTCGAGCACATCTTGAACCTTAAGGGGCTCAATGCAAGAAACAAATGCATGATGTTCACAAAAGTTTGTTAATTGTTTATGAGTGGTTACCCCATTTTTTCAAGTCACCGTAGACGTTCTCCAACACATGTTGTCTAATTCTGAGCTTGTTGGCATTCTTGGCGGCTTGACTCTCTAAGATTTCTTCCATGGAAGGTTGAGGACCTGCATTCTGTGAGACATCCTCTTGATTATCTTTAGCGCCTTCTTGAGCTTGCTCTTGATCTTGAAGAAAATCTTGATCTTGAGATTGCTCGGAGACAGGAACTTGATCTTGGGCATCACTTGGTGAGACACCATCATCAGTGAGTTTATCTTGCCCTTGATCTTGTTCATGTGGCAGAGGACCTTCAGTTTGTTCTTTTGAAGCATGTGGGTCTTGCGTCGGTGATGGTTCCACTTGAGGGGAACATTGTCCTTCTCCTTTGGCCACAAGGGGTTCCTCAACGGGTAGGAAGTATCCCACACCCATTCTTCTTATGGCTTGGGGAGGAATTTCATCACCTACATCACAAAGACCACTTTGCTCCACTTGGGAGCCATTATTTTCATCAAACTCTACGTTACTCGTCTCCTCAATGAGTCCAGTGGACTTGTTGAGGACATGGTAAGCATGAGAGTTTGCAGCATAACCAACAAATATGCCCTCATGGGCTCTAGATTCAAATTTAGACAAACGAGCACCTTTATTGAGAATGAAACACTTACAACCGAACACCCGAAAGTATGTGAGGTTGGGCTTGTTCCCGGTAAGAATCTCATACGGGGTCTTGTTCAACCCTTTGCGAAGATAAAGCCGGTTAGATGCATGGCACGCTGTGTTGATGGCTTCAGCCCAAAAGTTGTACAGAGATTTAAACTCCGCCATCATGGTTCTTGCCGCATCAATCAACATCATGTTCTTCCTCTCAGCAACACCATTTTGTTGAGGGGTGTAAGGTGTGGAATATTGGTGCTTGATCCCTTCGTCACTGAGAAACTCATTCAGGGTGTAGTTCTTGAACTCGGTGCCGTTGTCCCTTCTAATCATCAAAATCTTTGCATCATGTTGGTGTTGGACTTCATTTGCAAAGTCGATGACGGTTTGTTGGGTCTCACTCTTCATCTTGAAGAAATACACCCAAGTATATCTCGAGTAATCATCCACAATCAACAAGCAATATTTTCTTCCACCAAGACTGACAAAATATGGAGGAGCAAAGAGATCCATGTGAAGGACCTCTAAGGTCCTCTTAGAATATATTGTAGTGGTTGGACGATGAGCCTTCTCATGTAGCTTTCCTTCAATACAAGCACTGCAAGCCCGATCTTTGGCAAAACTCACATTTGTTAGTCCAAGGATGTGATCCCCTTTGAGGAGACTTTGCAAAGATCTCATATTAACATGGGCTAGCCAGCGATGCCAAAGCCATCCCACATCAACTTTAGCCATTAAGCAAGTCGCAGTCTTAGTGGGTTGCTCCGAGAAGTTCACCACATAGAGACCGTTCTCGACATGCCCAACAAAAGCTACTTGAAGAGTCTTGCTCCACAAAAGGGTCACAAATTCAATACCAAAGAAAGTACTAAAACCCATGGTAGCAAGTTGATAAACTGACAGTAAATTGTATGCGAGGGTCTCAACAAGCATGACCTTCTTTATGGTGAGTTCCGGAGAGATTACCACCTTGCCAAGACCCAATACCTTTGAAATTGCATCATCACCAAATGAGACTTGAGTGGCCATAGATGTGTCAGGATGAACGTCCACCACCAAGTCCTTGCTTCCGGTCATATGATTTGTCGCTCCACTATCGAGCAGCCATGATATTCCTTCGGAACCAAACCCCTACAAGAGATCAATGTTTGACTTTAGGTACCCATTCTTTAATGGGTCCTTTCATGTTAGCAACAAGGGTCTTAGGAACCCAAATACACCATTCAATGTACTCATAAGAAGAACCAACAAATTTGGCATAAACATGCCCATCACTAGCACGACATAACACATAAGAGGGGTTAAAGTCGCCGGTCTTGTTGGGTTGGATGTTCTTTCTCTTGTCCTTCTTGGCATTTTCCAACATAACTTGGTTTTTCTTCTTACCATGAGGACCTTCACCAGCTCTTACAAAGGTTTGCTTGAGCGATGGGGCTTCCTTGGTGTCAACCTTCTTCTTCTCATTGGTTTTGGGTACAAATCCCACTCCTTCTTTTGCCACAGCTTCCTTCTGAGAAGTCAGAAGGTCACTGAGTGTCTTCTCACCTTGGATACACGCCACCAAACCCTTTTTAATCTGCTCTTTGAGCTTGGCATTTTCCTCCACAAGGTGTGCATGCTCACAACATGGGTTAGTAGCAGATGCATTATCAATTAGAACAAAAGGAGGACATGTGGCAATTTCATTAGTGAGTTTCACTTGGAGTTTATCATGTGACTCCTTAAGAGAGGTATGAGCACACGTCAATGCCTTGTGAGCACTGAAAAGTGTCTCAAGCTCAACTTTGAGATGATCACGATCCACCCCAAGTGCAACCTTCTCAGACTTGAGAGCATGGTTAAGAACAATAGCATGATCATAATCTTTACGTAATTTAGTAAGGTCAACATTTTGTGACTCCTCAAGAGTCATACGAAGACCTTGCTCTTCCTCAAGAGCAATAGATAGATCCGCTATCTCGTCGGCATAATCACGACTATGACCTCTTAGTTCCTCAAGACACTCTTCTTGAGACTCAATAGTCATGGGCCTCACCAAGTTGTTCCAAGAGAGCAATGAAGTGCTTCTTGGTCTCTCCCTTGAGTTTGGCCATGAATTTGTCAAACTCATTCTTATCCTCTTTTCCTTCCTCAAGTTCATTCACACTATCTAAGGATGAAATGGAAGAAATGGAAGCCTTAATGTTTGAGGTTATTATGTTGGAAGTTACCTTAGAGATACCTTTAGCCATGAGGCACCTCGCGACGATGTTCTCATTGGGGGCGTCGAAGAGCGATGCCTTTATCGGGGTAGAAGAGGCAATTGCCACGGATTACCTATCCTCTAAGTCGCCTCGGGTCTGCCTTTATATAGGAGGCCAGGACCACCGGGTCGTTACAATTGTTAACCGAGGCTTATTGTATGTCCGAGTCTCTCTCTATCTTCTTGTCCAAACTGTCTTTGAGACGGCTTACACGCCCGGGTGTTCTCCGTCCGGGCCGTCGTACGACCCACATCTTGAGCCGCCTATCTTCCTGGGCCACCAGTCTTACGGCTCACCCTTGGGCCGACTCATGAGCCAGCAACATGACCCGGAGCCTCCAAGGCGGGTCATATCGCAGGGTTATATCCCCAACATTAGGCCCCAGGTTGAATTGAGCTTGCTCACTTCATCCTTCTCTTCTGATTTTGGCTTGTCGCCCAAAAATGACCTGGCCTGACTTCATGAGATCTGCTGACGTATCACCGAATCTTTCATTAAATAGTCATCCCAAGAATCGAGGCATCCGCCTCGGTCAAACGGTGTCGTCGCCTGGATTTTCGCGCCTTCCTCGTTCCTTCTTTAAATATGACTCGTGCAGGTCGAAGCTTTTCATCCTCCCACTTGTGCCTCTTCTTCTTCTTCCTATCGCCGCCGCTCCAGCGTCCTCGTCGTCCGGCGCCGTCTTTGCATCTACACCGACCGGGCTGCTACATCACCCTGATTCGTACCAGAAACTTTCCGCCGCCGCCGCGACATCTCCGGTGAGTTCTCCTTCTTCTTAGATCGCCCACCACCATGGTAGGGTTACACCGGGGGCTCCGCCGCCGCCGCTCGGGCTCCGGCACCTCAACCGCGAGTATATCTCGACGCCGTTTGTGCCTTTAGATTGCGCTCTCGCCTCGTAGCCACGCGCGGGCTGGCCGCGCGTAATGCGCGGACTGCGATGGCTCTGGTCCATTTTCTTTTCTTTCGTTGTTCATCGTTAGGTCAGGATTAAAATCCTTTTTCTCTGCTTTTGTAGATCCGTAGCCATAGTAGTAGTTTGCGGAATATGTTTTTTAGGACTTAGCCGATTTTCAATCTTCCTTTCCTCTGTTGAGTCGCTAAGTTTCTCCGGCTCTCATCAACCGGGACTTTCCACATTATCCGTAGAACCCTTAGACCTATAAGCCGTCATAAATATTTGCTTGCGCTTGACTCATCACGCCCTTTACCTTGCATAGTATTTGAGCCGCCAATATGTCTCGTGCGTCCAACTCATGCAACTGGGTTGGTTCTTGCGTTACGGAGGAGTACTTAGCAGGTTATGTTGAAGCGGGTACTCTCCCTCCCAAAGAGGTCCTCAATTGGCGGGTTCCGGGTAAAGAGACCCGGCCTTCTCCCCAAAAAGGAGAGATAGCAGTCTTCACTGATCACATCGAGCGAGGGTTCGTGCCGCCCGGCTCTAAGTTTTTCTGGGATGTTCTTCGTTTTTACAAGCTGCATCCTCAAGACTTGGCACCCAACTCCGTCTCAAACATCTGCAACTTCTAAGTTCTCTGCGAAGCTTATCTTGAAACTAAGCCGTCTATGGGGTTCTTTCGAGAGTTCTTCTATGCCAACCGCCAAACTGAAATGAAGGGTGGTCCGAGTCTAGAGCTGGGCGGCATTTCTATTCAACGCCGCCGAGACATCATCTTTCCTGCCACTCCAATGCTGAGTCATCCAAAGGATTGGAATAAGACGTGGTTCTACTGCCAAGAGACCTCTCCTGAGAAAGAGCACTCGTTGGCGGGTTACCGCCCCTCCCGGCTTAGGACATACACAGAGCTTCCCGGCCGGCTCTCAACATCGGAGCGTGCCAGATACGAGCCGTTCCACGCCAAGATCAAAGCGCTCCTGGCCAACGGTTTAATAGGATTGGACGTGATCCGCTGCTGGATTTCCTGGCGGATCATGCCTTTAAGCCGCAGAGGTCGGCTTATGTGCCAGTATGAAGGCAAATATGACAACTCATTGTGCTTCAGCGAGTCAACACTGACAGAGGATGATATTACCACTACCATCCGGAGCCTTGTCCACGAAGCCTCCGGCTCATGCAGTGCCATCGGCCTAGCGCCTTTCTGCGTTAATAATCCGGCTCCCGATGTAAGTTAATCTCTTCCCATCCGTCTCTTAGATGTTGCTTGTACTTTGTTGATTTGTTATTCATTCTCCGGGTCATTCCTATAGGCCGACTCAGACTTCTGGAAGAAGGAATATGTTGCCCCTCCAAAGAAATCTAGGAAGAAGGTCGCGTCCAAGAGGGCTAAAAAAGATGCCCCACAAGAGAATTTGTTTGATCCGCCACCATCATCCAGCTCAGAGGTAATACTTTAATTGCTTTGTTTGATCTTTTACCTTACTGCTTTACTAATGCTTGTTTTACTCGCAGGATGAAGTGGAAACCAGCCGCGCCAATGCTCCTGAGGTAAATTATGTTTCTTCTGGCTCAGAATGTTTCGTCCCCCGAAAGCCGTGGCAGGTTATCAAAAAAGTTCCTCTTTCTCACCCTCTTGCTTACCTGGCTACCGATTTTCTCTTAAAAAAGCAACAGCAGGCCGAGCGTCGACAGACTCGAAGCACCGGCTCTACTGAGCTCGTGCCCGGGTTACCAAATTCTTCGGCTCGAAAGAAACGCTCCGCCGAGGTTTATGTATCTACTTTTTCTTTGACTTTCCTTTGTAAACTTGACACTTTCTCATCTTTCTATTTTATTCTTTTTAGAAATCCCCTTCCTCCGGCGACTCTTCAACGTCAGTTCTACCACCGCCCAAGATCAATCCGCTGTAAGCATTCCTTACTATGATATCCGGACATCCGACTCTTAATATGATGCAACATCTTCGACTGCTGATCCTTCTATTTTGCAGTGCTCAAGCCAAGCGTCGCAAGACCAACAAGCCCTCCCCCGGCCCTGCTATCCAAGAGCCGCTCGAACAACTGGAGGAGGCTGAAGCAGAAGAAAATCCACCAGCTACCTCCACAGAACCGGCTGCTGTCGATGTCATCATGGAGAGCCCTCCAAGGGCTCCTTCAAAACCGACGACTCCTGCCAAGACTCTTGAAACTCTAGATGTTGTTATCACCGGGTCTGGCCATCAAACTCCTCCGGATCATGTGCTGACCAAGCATACAGAGCCGGCCGAGGCCTCGAAGAAGCTGAACTTTGACTCTTCGTACGAAAAGATGATAGCCGAGGAGCTCCACGTCGGGTATATAAACCGGGTTATCACCAGCCGGGATCTGGAACTTTGGCTGGTCTCTTTAATGAAGAAAAAATACGAGGTACTCTTCTTGTTGCCATACCCTTGCTTAGCCCCCAAGGGCCGGTTCAATGTACTCGATCATTGAACCGGGTCTTTGTTTAACTTTCTGTTAGAAAAAATTCATAGCCATTGTCCCCTAGAGTCGGCTTAATTTGCCAAAATTGAGTCAGATCTTCCTTTAGATAACTTAAACTGCCAGTCATAGCCCCCAAGGGCCGGCTCAAGCTTGATGAGGTTGAGTCGGATCTTCTATTAGAAGTAAATTGAAGAGCCATAGTGTAGCCCCCAAGTTCCGGTTTAACTTCGAAGAAGATGAGCCGGAACTGCGCTGCATGCTGAAAGATCAAATATACATTAGCCCCCAAGTGTCAAATATATTGCTTGCAATCTGTTTGAGACTTGCATAAATTTGCTTTTAACACTCGTCTTGTATTTTGGCGACTTATCCTGTATTTTGAAGTATTATAGGAAGCTTTAAACGAAGCCGGCTCTCAATTGTCTGATATGAAGGCAAACCTAGCGGCTCAACAAGATGCCCGCAGCGTCTTTGACGAAAAGTGCCGGCTGCTGTCTGAAGAGCTGGTCCATATTAAGGCGGAGCTTGCTTCTCTAAAGGAATCTACTGAGTTGGAGAAAACTGCGTTGACCAAGCGAGCGGATGACACCGACCAGCGGTTGATAGCCGTGGCGGATGAGCTTCAAGGCCTAAAGCGTCATATAACCAAGATGGCAACCGCTCTCTTTGGTAAGTTCTTACTCACTTCATGTTTCCAGCATGTCTCACTTATCTGTTGTGATGGCGACTCATCTTGTTTTGTTTGACCATACAGGCCCCAGAAGCCGGCAATTGGTTTCAAATAGCCTTTTACCCCTGAAGGCTATTTACACCTTTGCAGAAGAACTTTATTGCGGCGCTATTTTCACGATTAAGACGGTTCAATACAAGGAGAAGATCCCCATCGCTCTGAAAGGTGTCTTGGAACTCTTCTCCACAATGCCCAAGCAAATAGAGGAGCTGAAGAAGTCCGCCTTCCGCCAAGGAGCCGTCGCTGGATTGAGTCGGGCTCTAGCCTTCGCCCCCGAGCTAACGCCGGCCAAAATGATGGATGGTTACCCGTCCAAAAAAGATGACGGCTCAGAGTTCAACGAAGAAGATTACATCCGGTGTGTCAAAGAGTCACGTTATCTGGCCTCTATGCTGGCGGATGAAGCTGACTTGAACACCTATCAGGCGGCTTACGACGCAGAGGAGAAGAGGATCCGCGGGCCTCTCTATGAGTGGAAGGATCTAACACCCGCCCACAGTAAGGACCTCTTCCCTTGTGAGCTTGACACGTCCCCTTTCCTTGAAGGGTCTTTCGTTGCTCTGGCTGACTGTAATTGGGAATTGGGAAATCTCCAGATAAAGCCAGCGGAAGAACTGGAGCGGGATGAGCCAGCCAATAACTGAAATTTGTTCTTTTAATCTTTCTGAGCACAGACTCATGTAATGACCCACCATGAGAGGTTGAAACTTGGCAATGCCTTTTGCTCCTTTTGAGAGTAGTTTTTGTAATAGAGTAAGGATGACCCTGCCGTTGCCGACTGTACATATTTTCATCTCTCTGTGTATACTGTCCTTCTCTCCGTGTTTCAATTTGATGTGTTGCCGTCTCTCCATTGATTGCTCGTTCCTTTGCATAAGTATACCTTGAGCTTTTCTGATGAGGGGTGTTTGTCTTTGAAGACGTCATTCCTTCTCCAGAAGATTAGAGCTGGATAATATCTTTGAAAACTTAAATTTTGTTAACCTGAGCAACATGGCTCCGGCTCTTGTGGGATGAATCCATTAAGGAGCCGGTTGTCTTAGGATAATGTAAGCTATACCTGATGGTAAGAAGCCTCTATCGACAACTGTGGCTATTGATGAACCGGAAGCGGCCTAAAGCTGGCTGTATGAAGGGTAATGTAAGCTATACCTGACGGTAAGAAGCCTCCTTTTAACAGCAAATGTTGCATGTGCGACCGCCGGCTGTCGATGGGAGATGTAAGCTATACCCCAAGGCAAGAAGCCTCCATAGACAGCCGCGGCTAGTAATTAGCCTGAGACGGCATAAAGCCGGCTGTTTGAAAGGAGATGTAAGCTATACCCAAAGGCAAGAAGCCTTTTCAACAGCTACAGTTGATAAGCAACTGAGCTTTGGCATAAACGCCGGTTGTTAGGGTGAGATAAGCGAACCCGTCGGTAAGAAGCCCCCTTCCACAACCGCGGTTAATAAGTAACCAGAAGTGGCATAAAGCCGGCCATTAGGGTAAGATAAGCGATACCCGTCGGTAAGAAGCCCCCTTCGATGGCCGCAGTTGATAAGCAACTGGAATTTGGTGTACACGCTGTTGTCTTAGGGTCATGTAAGCTATACTAAAGGTAAGAAGCCTCCATCAACAATAGCGCTTAATGTAACCAAACTAGGCATAAAGCCAATTGTGCAAGGGAGATGTAAGCTATACCCGAAGGCAAGAAGCCTCCTTGCAACAGTTTAATAACAGCTGGCTATGCAAAGGAGATGTAAGCTATACCCGAAGGCAAGAAGCCTCTTTGCAACAGTGCTTAACTGGGCATAACGCCGACTGTGCAAGGGAGATGTAAGCTATACCCGAAGGCAAGAAGCCTCCTTGCCACAGCGTAAAAGCAGACTATGCAAGGGAGATGTAAGCTATACCCGAAGGCAAGAAGCCTCCCTGCAACAATGCTTGATAGGGCATAAAGCCGGATGATAGATCAGCCGTTTTGACGGCAAACAAACCACTTCAACTTAATTTTTTGAGCCGGAATTTTTTTCATCTTGATTACACAAAGACATACCTAAGAGCAGAGGCCCCAGTCTTTGTGGGGATGCTAGCTTTTACTCATGTAAACATGATATACACAATGATAGCGGCTTTCAACGTCTGCTAAGTAAAGTATGGTCACAGATGTGCGATATTCCATGGCCGCAACGTCTCTTGACCCACGGTTTCCGACTCATCTCGGATATCAATGAGGTAATATGACCCATTGTTAAGGTTTATGCTGATCACAAAAGGCCCCTCCCATGGTGGAGATAACTTATGCATGCCAGATTGGTCTTGAATCAGCCGGAGCACCAGGTCACCTTCCTAGAACGTTCGGGTCTTCACCCTGCGGCTAGGATAGTGTCGTAGGTCTTGTTGATAAATTGCCGACCTAGATGCTACTAACTCTTGTGCTTCATCCAAGGCGTCCAACGCATCTTGGCGTGCTACCTCAT
Organism: Hordeum marinum; assembly: GCA_022496015.1. Lineage (NCBI taxonomy): Eukaryota > Viridiplantae > Streptophyta > Magnoliopsida > Poales > Poaceae > Hordeum > Hordeum marinum. The sequence continues at coordinate 414,036,191 of CM039677.1, read as the reverse complement.
TGTCCGCTTCAACATAAGCCGCCACCCTTGGTGAGTCGTGCCAGATATCGCTAGGTAGAACCGCCTCAGCACCATACACCATGAAGAAAGGCGTGAAACCTGTAGATCTGTTAGGGGTAGTTCTGATGCTCCATAAGACGGAAGGCAACTCCTCAACCCAACATCCGGGTGTCCCCTTCAAAGGAACCATGAGCCGTGGTTTGACTCCTCTTAAAATTTCCTGATTGGCTCGCTCCGCCTAACCATTAGACTGTGGATGTACCACGGCTGAAACATCAAGTCGGATATGCTCCTTCTCACAGAACGCTTTCATAGCTCCTTTGGATAGATTTGTTCCATTCTCCGTAATGATACTATGCGGGTAACCAAAGCGATAGATCAGCTTCTTAATAAATTGAACCGCTATAGCCGCGTCACATTTGCTGACCGGCTCTGCCTCTACCCACTTAGTAAATTTATCAATCGCCACCAGAAGGTGTGTTTTCTTATCCTTGGATCTCTTGAAAGGTCCTACCATATCAAGCCCCTAGACCGCAAACGACCAAGTGATTGGTATCATCCTCAACTCTTGAGCCAGAACGTGAGCACGCCAGCCAAACTTCTGACAGCCGTCACATTTACAGACTAAGTCTTCTGCATCCTTGCGAGCCGTCAACCAGAAAAACCCATGTCAAAAGCCTTGGCCACTAAAGATTTTGACCCGACATGAGGTCCACAGTCGCCAGCATGAATTTCACTCAAGATCTGCCGGTCCTCCTCCGGTGAGACGCAGCGCTGAAATACACCCGTCACACTACACTTATGTAACTCACCATTGATAATCGTCATAGACTTAGAATGCCGGGTGATCTTCCTTGCCAGATCCTCCTCCTGAGGCAACTCGCCGTGTGTCAGATACGCCAAATAAGGAATAGTCCAGTCTGGGATAGCATGCAGAGCCGCCACCAATTCTGCCTCCGGGTTGGGAATAGCCAGCTTCTCCTCAAAGGGTATCTTGATAGTCAGATGATGCAATACGTCCAGAAAAACATTAGGTGGTATCGGCTTTCGTTGAGAACCTAACCGTGATAAGGCATCAGCTGCCTCATTCCGGCGACGATCAATATGATCCACCTGGTACCCCTTGAAGTGACCGGCAATGATATCAACCGCCTGTCGATAAGCCGCCATACGCGGATCCTTGGAGTCCCAAGTACCTGAAACTTGCTGAGCCACAAGATCTGAGTCGCCTAAACATCTAACCCGGCTTAAGTTCATCTCTTTAGCGACTCTGAGACCATGGAGCAGTGCCTCATACTCAGCTGCATTATTAGTACAAGAAAACATTAGTCGAAGCACATAACAAAACTTGTCACCCTTCGGGGAGGTGAGAACAACCCCAGCACCGGACCCCTCTAGCTGCTTGGACCCATCAAAATGTATAGTCCAATATGTGTTATCCGGCTTATCTTCGGGAGCTTGACATTTTGTCCAATCATTTATGAAATCCACCAAAGCTTGAGATTTTATTGCTGTATGAGGAACATATTTGATGTTAAGAGGACCCAACTCTAAGGCCCACTTGGCAATCCTCCCCGTGGCTTCTCTATTCTGAATGATATCTCCCAACGGGGCAGAACTGACCACGGTTATCTGGTGCCCCAAAAAGTAGTGTTTTAACTTGCGGTTAGCCATGAAAACTCCGTATACCAGCTTCTGCCAATGCAGATACCTCTGCTTAGACTCTGCCAAAACTTCACTGATGTAATAAACCGGCCTTTGCACAGGATATTCCTTCCCTGCCTCCTTGCGCTCAACCACAATTGCTACACTAACCGTTCTGATGTTAGCCGCCACATAAAGGAGCAATGGCTCTTTCTCAGCCGGAGCGGCTAACACTGGCGGCTCAGTCAACTGTTTTTTAAGAGCTTCAAGTGCTTCAGCCGCTGCCTTGCTCCACTTAAACTTGTTTGTCTTCTTCATCATCTGGTATAAGGGAATGGCCTTCTCTCCAAGCCGGCTTATGAACTGGCTCAACGCAGCAATTCGTCCTGCAAGGCGCTGAACGTCATTAATGCACGTCGGCTCTCCTAAAGAAGTGATAGCCTTAATTTTATCTGGGTTAGCCTCGATGCCCCGCTCAGAGACCAAGAAACCCAGAAGCTTTCCTGCTGGAACACCAAAAACACACTTCGTCGGGTTAAGCATCATCTTGTAGGCCCGGAGATTGTCAAAAGTTTCCTTCAGATCCTCTAGGAGAGTTTCATTCTTTCTGGATTTAACCACGATGTCGTCTACGTAAGCATGAACATTTCGGCCAATCTGACTGTGAAGGCAGTTTTGCACACATCGTTGGTAAGTCGCCTGGGCACTCTTGAGCCCGAAAGGCATGGAGATGTAGCAGAACGCCCCAAAGGGTGTAATAAACGCCGTCTTCTCCTGATCTTTCGTTGCCATCTTGATCTAATGATAACCTGAATATGCATCCAGGAAGCATAAACTTTCACACCCGGCTGTAGCATCAATAATCTGATCGATATGAGGGAGTGCAAAAGGGTTAGCCGGGCAAGCCTTGTTAAGGTCCGTGTAATCTATACACATACGCCAGGTGCCGTTCTTTTTGAGCACTAGCACCGGGTTAGCCAACCACTCCGGGTGAAAAACTTCCACTATAAAGCCTACAGCCAAGAGCCGGGCAACTTCCTCCCCAATAGCTTTACGTCTCTCTTCGTTGAACCGTCGTAGAAACTGTTCAATTGGCTTAAACTTTGGATCCACATTAAGGTTGTGCTCAGCGAACTCTCTCGGTACACCCGGCATGTCAGAAGGCTTCCATGCAAAGATGTCCCGATTCTCACGGATGAATTCGATGAGCGTGCTTTCCTATTTGGGATCCATGTGAGCCCCAATGATGAACTGCTTGGATGAGTCGCCCGGACTGAAATCCACTGCCTTGGTATCATCCGCTAAAAACTTGAGTGGTGGCTCAACTTCCGTAGTAGGCTTCTTCAACGGGGTCATATCCTCCGGGTCAACGTTTTCCTTGTAGAACTTCAGCTCCTCCTGGGCACAACTAGACTCTGCATACGCCGCATCTCCTTCCTCACACTCGAGAGCCGTTTTCCGATTACCGTGAACGGTAATTGTACCATTTAAGCCAGGAATTTTGAGCTGCAAATAAACATAGCAAGGCCTAGCCATAAATTTGGCATAAGCCGGCCTCCCAAACAACGGATTATAGGGAATTTTGATTTTAACCACCTCGAACCACAAGGACTCCACCCTGTAATTATACTCATCGCCAAAAGCCACTTCCAATGAAATCCGGCCCATCGGGTATGCCGACTTACCCAGAACCACACCATGAAAGACGGTGGAGGAAGGTTTAAGGTCTTTGTCAAGCAACTTCATCCGCCGGAAAGTATCATAATAAAGGATGTTGATACTGCTGCCTCCGTCCATGAGCACTTTGTTCACCATATAGCCATTCACCTGAGGGGCCACAACTAGAGCCAGCCGGCCCGGGTCATCTACCCGCGGCGGGTGATCCTCCCGGCTCCACATTATGTCATACTCAGACCATGGTAAGTGCTGCGGGAGAGCCGGAGCAACCGCATTGACCGCTCGCCTCTGCAACTTCTCGTCTCGCTTATTGTGACCGGTCGTGAACACGTGATACTGTCCAGAACTGAGCTGCTTTGGGTTACTCTGAAACCCGGACTGATTGCGCTACTGCTGATGCTGATTGTTTTTATTGCTGTTGTTGCCAGGATGTTGTTGGTGCCCCCTTGGTTATTCTGACCCGGATGCCCGGCTCCTGAACCGCCGGCGCCGAATCCAGTCCCTGATCCGCCGTGCCATGAGCCGCCAGGCGGGACACCGCCCTGGTTACTGCGTGGTTGAGAATGCTGGTTTTTGAATCTCTGCATGATAAAGCAATCACCCCACGCATGTAACACCGGCTTATCAGGCGTGCTGTGCTCCGGACAAGGCTTCCTAAGCGCTTCTTCTAAATTGAAAGGACCTCTGTTCCTTTGGTGAAACGGCCTGAATTTTCCGTTCCCCTTGGGATGGTTCTGTTCTGTGTTGGTGTTTGCCACTAGCTCTGACCCGCCATCAGCGTTCTTCCGTTTATTCTGATTCCCATTGTTCACAAAGCCTTTGCCTTGATTGTTCTTCTTCCCTTGATTGGCTTTCTCATCATCCGAGCCTTGATCCTTGGTGTTATCTGAGTCGGCATACTTTGTCAGGGCCGTCATGAGCTCTCCCATATCCTGACACGTGCGCTTGAGCCGGCCGAGCTTCTATTTCAATGGAACAAAATGACAGTTCTTTTCTAGAATAAGCACCGCTTGAGCCGTCGTGATCTACTCCGAAGAGTGAATAATGGTCGACACCCGCCGGACCCAATGATGGGCCGACTCATTCTCTTGTTGAACACAATGGTCCAAGTTTACAATGGTCATAGGCTGCTTACAGGTCCCCTGAAAATTCTTAATAAACTTCGCTCTCAGCTCCGCCCATGAACTTATCGTGTTAGGCGGCAGACCTTTCAGCCATGTGCGAGCCGGACCCTCAAGCATCATGATGAAATATTTTGCACATACCGCCTCACTTACGTCCAGCATCTCCATGGCCAGCTCATAACTCTCAACCCATGCCTCAGGGGGTAGATCAGCTGTGTAATTCGGAACTTTTCGAGGCCCCTTAAAATCTTTCGGTAGTCGTTCACTTCTCAGAGCCGGAGTTAAACATGGCACCCCTACGGCTCTGGTACTAACTACCCCCATTGAGACGGAAAGCGCAGGCTCTGGACGGGTTGCTGCTATCTCCGCCTCGCCTGTTCCTCGCCCAATCCGCGAGGGCTTGTGCATCTAGAGCCGCCTGCTCGTCCTCCGGTGGTCCACGACGTGGATGACTGCTGGAACACGCCGGCGACTCGTAGCGCCGACTGAAACTTTGACTAGGGAGGGGGGTAGAGTGAACCGGCTCCGGCTGTGAGCATATGTCTCTTGCTGGGCCATGGCCGTCTATAAATATCCAATGGCGTTTCACATGTCCTCCGCAAAGGGTGCTTCATCTGGGATGGGAATCGTCTCAAGCTGGGTGGCCACCGCCACCATGTTCTCGGCCGGGTTAGAGTAATGACCCGCCGGTGTCGGAAAAGCTCTAGGTGAGGTTTGGTTATGCTAGGGTGGATGAGTTGCCGGGCGTTCCATCGGGTGGCTTTCCGGCGCGCCTGTAACCCGCCCCGCACCAGGGGTATTAAATAGGTTCCTTGCTTCGTAATGTTCTGGCAGACGGGATTGATGCCTCCTCCGATGCACCGCGGCTGCTGACCTTTGTTCCAGCTCCAGATGGAAAGCGTCTGCCTTGACACGCTCCGCTTCTTCCTCCATCCGGATCTTCAGCTCAGCGATCCTTTGTCGTTCCTCTACCATCAGGCCCTTAATCCGTGCCACCTCTAGATTCCGGGCTGCTTGATTATCCGGTGTTACTTCCGTGGCCATGAGAGCTGTAAGCTCGTCCATCAATTCCACTAGAACCTGAGCCAGCTGCGTCGGGCTATCACCCGTTGTGACGGCTCCCGTAGCTGTGTGATCGGCGGCTGGAGCCGATCCCGCCATGAACACCGCCGCATGAACCGGGGGTCTCGAAGCATCCGACTCAAAGCCCTCTACCTCATAATAGGTGTCGTAGTAGCCCCCAAGGCCACCGTTAATGAGCCGATACACTGACTCTGTCTCGCCACTGGAGGACTCATCTTCCGAGCAAACAAGAGTTCACTGTGACCCGGACGCTTCCAGGTCCATACCTTGAGTGAAGCCCATGAGAACATGATTTTGACCTGGATGGGCATGGGCAGGCCGCACACCACTCGCAGATTGGAGACGCCGAGCCGGCTCGACGATGTTGGTGCAAATGTCCAGCCCGGGTGTAGATCCATCAACCTTTCCAATGAAAACCTGGATCCCGCCAAACGGAACCCGGAATCCATACTCCACAGAATCAACATCAAGCCCCCAGCCGACGTCGTCGATGTAGAGCCGGCCGCGGCGACTCTTGCTCATCCTTCCAACCACGTATCCCTCGAGCCCTGGGAGAGAGCCCTTTGAGAACTCAACACCACCAAGCGCTAGCCCCACGGTGGGCGCCAACTGTCTTGGATTTATCACGGCAGATGTCCGGGTGAACGGACTTGGATTCAAGGCCATCGCTAACGGGGTGGACTCAAAGGGGTTGATCGGGACGAAAGACACGGATTTACCCAAGTTCGGCCCCTCAAGTCGAGGTAATAGCCTACGTCTTGCTTGTGTTTGTATTGCTTGTGTATCAATTACAAGGAGCTAGAAGCTTGACCTAGTTCTTCATTACCTGTCCTCTAAGTCGCCCCGGGTCTGCCTTTATATAGGAGGCCAGGACCACCGGGTCGTTACAATTGTTAACCGAGTCTTATTGTATGTCCGAGTCTCTCTCTATCTTCTTGTCCGAACTGTCTTTGAGACGGCTTACATGCCCGGGTCTTCTCCGTCCGGGCCGTCGTACGGCCCACACCTTGAACCGCCTATCTTCCTGGGCCACCAGTCTTACGGCTCACCCTTGGGCCAGCTCACGAGCCAGCAACATGACCCGGAGCCTCCAGGGCGGGTCATATCGCGGGGTTATATCCCCAACACTTTCCGATGCGGACCCCCTCTTGATAGTACGGTTTTCCTACGAATCAAATCCACCGAAAAGAAACATATAGAACAACCGTCTTCGAGAGCTTCCAAGGGGCACTGAATCGTCTTGTGCCTAGACCTGAGATATCTGAAATGCTCAATGCACATGATTAGTCGGCAAAGGCATTGTCATCAATCACCAAAACCACTTAGGGAGAAATATGCCCTAACACTCGGTGATGACGATGAACTCCTTGCTCTTGTACTTCAAGATGATAGACTCCTCAACACACAATCCCTCTCACATAGATTTGGCTTGGTAGAAGAGATGGGACTGGTGGAAAGCAACTTGGGGAGGCTAGAAATCAAGATCCATATGGTTGGAGTGGAAGATCTTGACCTCAACACAAGGGTAGGTGGTACTCTCTCGGAAAACTGAGTAGGATAGGTATGGAATAGTTTCGAGTGCTTCTCTGTCGAGTGGGCGGTGGTGAAGGGGTATATATAGGCATCCCCAAAAATCCAACCATTACACACAATAAGTCAGACTCGGTGACACCGAAGTGTAAAACTCGGTGGCACCGAAGTGACAAAAAGTGGCAACTTTTGAATCTCGGATGGACCGATATATACCCCTCGGTTGCACCGACAGTGTGACCAACAGTCAGAATTACCAAACTCGGTGATGCCGATTCACCATTCTCGGTCGGATCGAAAATGAGAATTTGTGTAACAAGAAGTTGGCAACCCAACTCGGTGGCACCGAGTGCTGTGTCGGTTGCACCGAAGTGTTAGGGTTTGGCTGAGTCTATCTAGGGTTTGGAACTCGATGGCACCAGGATAGTATAGTTGGTTGCACCGATTTGGTATATTTGGCTTAGGACAGACTTTGGTGGGAGAGTATGTGGATGTTTTGTGACTGTCACTTGTGCACGTTTGAGCATATTGTTCACCATCAAAACTTTACCCCCTTTTAATAGTATTGGCTTTCCTATAGACTCAAAGTGATTTCTCACAAATATAAAATGTAGAGTCCTCTTTCTTGAAGCTTGACCAACCTATTTCCTAGCATCTTAGGGTAATTCCACAATCTCCTCAAACTTTTTGCCAACTCAGATCTTCATGGACCATCATCTGCAATGTACTAGATAGAGGTGTTAGTCCAAGAGACCATGTACGTTGTCATGAATTATCAAAACCACCAATGGAGCATATTGTGCTTTCAATCCCACTTTTTGGTAATTGATGACAACATACAATCAAAGCTTCAAATAAAGATATGCATGGATGCAATGAAGACTTTGAGAAACACATGACTTAGATTTACTCCCCCTAAGTGTGTGCAGTCCTTTAAAGGATATTAGCTTTGGAATGCATGGACACACATATGGATGAAGGGATATAATGAGTCATGTGTATTTTGGCTATATGCGTTAATATATGTGAATGAAATGTATATCCTTCATCAAGACTTTACTCTTGCAAACAGTATGTGCAAGAAGCAATAGATCATGTTGATCAAAGATCTGATGCATATACTTACCTTGATCTCTTGAGCATTCTAGTAGTAGAGACACACTTGAGAAAACAATGTTAGGAAACACAAGAGTATTCTAGTAAGAAGAATCAAATAGAACTCAAAGATACCAAGATATGGATAACATATAAAGTATGATAATCCTTAAGATTAATATGTCTCCCCCTTAGGCATAATTTCTTTAGTACTTTCTCCCCTTTAGATATGAAAGTAGTAGTTCATCCTCTCCCCCTGAATCTTAGCATGTAGATATTGGGATTGGATAGGGTGAGAAAAGTAAGGATTACTTTTCAATAGTAGTTTTCTCTCCCTACATGTTGTTCTTCTCCTTGATTATGTATTCCTATCCCCCTAAATCATATCTTCCCTTTTGCATAAGCATGTGACTCTCCCTTTAGCATGAAGCTTTGATATTCTCCCCCTTTGGCATAAATTACCAAAAAGGTCAAACTTGGGAGTAGTGACAGGGATCATTGACAAGTTAGTGATCATGGAGTTCAAAGGTCATTGAAAGTAGGGTCTCTCCCTTTGGCAAATGTGAGGTTTCTTCCTCTTGGAGATAGGGATCCTTGAATAATGATTTTCTCCCCCGACGTGTTGTTTGTTCTTCTCCCCAAAAAGTTTTTTTAAGGGATCATAGAAGGAACAAGATTGTCTCGGGAACAGAAAGCAAAGTAAACTATATCAGGAAAACATAAAATTTGAACTCCAAGAAAACCGGTGGCTCCGAGATGGATAAATCAGTGATACTGAGTTTGTATAGTGCAACTTATCTGCAAGTTCGGTAGAACCGAGTTATCTAAGTTGGTGACTCCGAAAGATAAACCAAGTTTCTGTTTTCAGAGAGACAAACGAAACTGTTTCAAAGAAAAATGTGAAACACTTACAAGGGTCATCAAATAGATAAGATTTGAGTGGTTACAAGAAATCATGCAATAAGAGAGCAATCGGCACAAGTTTCTTAACTAAATGATGGGCGGTGACTAGGTCACCTATATTAGAGTATATTGACTTAGGAGCCAAGCAAGAATACTTGATCATAGGTCATACTCATCGTTTAAGCTCAAAATGGGGTTACCATTTTTCGATTAAGCATTTTGATGTCTTCGTATCCCTTGAGTTGCTTTAGACCATGACTTGGAATAAAGCCTTTTCAAGGATATGAGTACATTACTTGGAATGATGTTGATGCTGCTGCTCATGGGTGAACTTTTGTTGAGGATGCTTGAGGTTGATGAAGATCATCTTGAGTTTGAATCATTCCTTCTCGTTCTAATACACTCATCACCTACAAAGTTTAGTCTTTTGTTGTCTTCTTTCTTACATCATCAAGAGGGGTTGTGGATGCTTGGTAATGACAAGATTGCTTATGATTGGAGTTGATAGCAATCTTGTGGAATGAAGTTCTTCCAAGTACCTACAAAAGGTTAGATTCAATACAAGGGAGCATAGAATTCCATGGCACATGATAATGAGTTACTAGATCATGGAAATAACAATTAAGCTCATGCCCTTGCTCGCAACCGAGTGAGCCTAGCTCAAGTTTGAAGCATGAATGATGTTCAATTCACTCCTAAAATGACATAATGTCTTCTCATGAAGTGGCTTGGTGAAGATATCGACCAATTGCTTGTTAGTACGAGGATGTGTAAGATTGATATCTCCTTTGGCAACATGATCTCGAATGAAATGATGTCAAACTTGAATATGCTTGGTTTGAGAATGTTGCACAAGATTATGTCCAATTTTAATAGAACTTTAATTATCATAAAGTAACGGAACATTTTTAACATGAATACCATAATCTTTAAGCATTTGTGTCATCCATAGTAATTGCACATAACAAGATCCAGCAGCAATATACTCAGCTTCGGCAGTAGATAGAGATACCGAGTTTTGTTTCTTGGAGGACCAAGACACAAGAGATCTACCTAAAAATTGACAAGTACCCGAGGTGGATTTTCTGTCAACCTTGTCACCGACATAGTCCGAATCAGAGTAGCCAACAAGATTAAAAGAAGATCCTTTGGGATACCAAATGCCAAAGTTTGGTGTTTGTATCAAGTATCTCACAATACGTTTCATAGCCAAAAGATGACACTCTTTAGGTGTGGCTTGATACCTAGCACACATGCAAACACTAAGCATAATATTAGGACGAGATGCACACTGATATAACAAAGAACCTATCATAGATCGATAAATTTTTTGATCAACCGGTTCATCCTCCTTGGTAAGGTCAACATGTCCACTAGTGGGCATAGGGGTTTTCATACCTTTGCAATCCCGCATGTTGAACTTCTTGTTTAAGTCCTTGGTATACTTAGTTTGAGAGATGAAAGTTCCTTCTCTTGATTGCTTGATTTGCAATCCAAGAAAGAATTTCAGCTCACACATCATAGACATCTCATACTTCTCGGACATTAACCTTCCAAATCTTTCACTAAATTGAGGATTAGTGGAACCAAAGATAATATCATCCACATAAATTTGGCATACAAATAATTCTGCATTAACTCTCTTAGTGAACAAGTTTGCATCAATTTTACCAATTTCAAAACCTTTTTCGATGAGAAACTTCGTTAAGCATTTATACCAAGCACGAGGGGCTTGCTTAAGACCATAAAGAGCTTTGCGAAGCTTGTAAACATGGTTAGGTTTCTTAGGATTCACAAAACCAGGTGGTTGCTTAACATAAACTTCTTCCTCTATTTCACCATTGAAAATGCACTTTTGATGTCCATTTGATAGAGCGTTATATCATGGTGATTAGCATAAGCAAGAAGAATACGAATAGCTTCAAGTCTAGCAATGGGGGCATAAGTCTCACCATAGTCCATACCTTCGACTTGCGTATATCCTTGGGCTACGAGATGAGCCTTATTGCGTACAACTTGACCATCTTCGTATTGTTTGTTCCGAAACACCCATTTGGTTCCGATGATGTTGTGCTCATCTTCGGGTTTCTCCACGAGTGTCCACACTTTGTTCCTTTCGAAGTTGTGTAGCTCTTCATGCATTGCGTTCACCCAATCCGTGTCTTCTAGAGCTTGTTCTACTTTTAAGGGCTCAATGCTAGAGATGAAAGAATAATGCTCACAGAAGTTAGCTAGACGGGTTTTAGAGCGAGTGATTCTCCCTGTTTGTATATCACCAACGATTTGGTTTAGGGGATGGTTCTTGGTCACTTGAGCTCGAACACGGGCCAGCTTCCGATTGTTGGATGGTGAAGCTTCTTCTTCTTCATTATCACCTCATTCATCTTCATTGTTGTTGAAGGTGTCGTTCCCTTGAGGTGGTGGTGAAGGTGGTTGTGGTGGATCTTCATGATGTACTTCATCTTCTTCATCATCTTGTCGTGTACCACTTGTGAAGGCCTCCATGTCGTATTGAGATTCACCTTGACGTGAGGTGGGGGCTTCCACTTGAGTTGATGAAGTACTCTCCTTCACCTCCATGGGACGAATCTTGCCGATAGGTAGATCTAGTATGGCTTCTGAAGGATCCTTATCACCTACATCATTTGGCAATTGTTTGACTTGCGAACCATTAGATTCATCAAACTTTACATCTACCGTCTCTTCAACTTTTCGAGTGAAGTTGTTGTAGACACGGTAAGTGTGAGAGTTCGATCCATAACCAAGTAGGAATCCTTCATGAGATTTAGGTGCAAATTTAGTACGACGATGCTTATCAAGAATTTAGCGCTTTGAGCCAAATAACCAAAAGTATCCGACTTGGGGTTTGTTATCGGTGAGCAGCTCGTATGTCGTTTTACCGAGAAGCTTGTGCAAGTAAAGTCAGTTTGTGGCATTACATGCTGTTTCAATGGCTTTTGCCCAAAAGTGTCTTGGCGTCTTGTATTTGTCAAGCATCATTCTTGCCATCTCAATGAGCGTATGGTTCTTCCTCTCAACAACTCCATTTTGTTGAGGTGTGTATGTAGCCGAGAACTCATGTGAGACACCTTCTTCGTTAAGAAAGGTATCCACATGGGTGTTCCTAAACTCCGATCCATTATCGCTTTGAACCTTCTTGATCTTCACTTCAAACTGATTTTGCGCTTTGCGAGCAAAGTTCTTGAAGATCTTTTGAACCTGCGACTTATCATCAAGAAAGAATACCCACGTAAATCTAGAAGAATCATCAACTATAACTAGACCATAGGAATTTCCACCGAGACTCTTGTAAGCATTGGGACCAAAAAGATCCATGTGAAGTAACTCGAGTGGTCTCCTAGTAGTCATGATATTCTTAACGGGATGACTTGCACCTACTTGCTTTCCAGCGTGACAAGCACTACAAAGTCTATCTTTGTCAAATATAACATATTTAACTCCAAGTATATGATCACCTTTGATTAGCTTATCTAGATTTCGCATGCCTACATGTCCAAGTCTTCTATGCCAAAGCCAACCTTTAGAAGATTTTGCAATTAAACAAGTGCGAGGCTTGGATCTTTTAGTGAAATCAACAATGTATATATCACCTCTACGGAAATCGGTAAAGACCATTTTATGATTATCTTGACGAAACACTTGGCAATCAACTTTCGTAAATAAAACATTGAAACCGAAATCGACAAGTCTAGATACGGAAACAAGATTGTAGCCAAGGGATTCAACAAGCATGAAATTTTGAATGGAGCTATCATGAGATATGGCCACCTTACCAAGGCCAAGTACCTTACCCTTAGAGTTATCTCCAAAGGTCATGTACCGTTAAGACCTTGATTAGGCGTGATATCTTGGAACATGTCTCTGTCACCAGTCATATGATCCGTACATCCACTGTCAAGAATCTACTCTTTTCCTATGGACATGTAATCTCTAAAGTTTGCCATAAGACTCAGATTCTTCATGATCTTCTCATACTCGATGTCAAAAAACTCATCTACTTCATAATAGCCATGTTCCACGTTGTCATCATCAAGTGGGAAATCCTCGTCATGAAGAACAAGAGATTCGTTAGAATAGTGATTATGACAATGCTCAAGTTTATGAATACGATCAAAGATAATGTTGTTGATAGTGGTGACATCTCCTTTAGCACACATAAGATCACAGAGCTCAAATAGACATTTATCAAAGTTTGGATCACTAGGCTTCATTTTGTGAAAAGCAACAGTTTTATGAAGAATTTCATCAAGATTTCCTAAGGAAAGATTTGGATATCGTTTCTCCAAATCAGTCCATATGGTATGGGCACATGCAAAGTTCTTCATTTGAGAAAGCACGAATCTTGGTAAACCTCCAACAATAAGATTGACAGCTCTTAGGTTGCCAAGCATGTTAATATCCTCTTCGTGTGTAGGATGCATTTCATCAATGGGGAGCACATAGGGTTGTTCAATATATTTAGTCAAACGGAATCTATTAAATAGATCAATCATGTCATTCTTCCATTGACTATAGTACTCTCCATCAAGAATGGGCACTCTACAACTCAAACTCTCTACACTAGACACAACCATCTTCCTCCATGGTGATTAAAACGAAGCAATGGAGACCAAATCTCTGATACCACTTGTAGGATAGAGAGAGGCATGTCTAAAAGGGGGTGAATAGGCTACTACAGAAACTTAAAACCTAACCTTTTCCCAAGTTAATTGGTTGGCAGATTTTAATACTTTTAGCAAATCTAGATAGTCAAACAGACCTACATATGCATGTCTACAAGTGTGGCAGTGGAAAGTAAAGACATTGCACATGTAAGTAAAGAGATGGGTTAGAAAGATCAAACACAATAGGAGACACAAGGACTTTTCCCATGGTCCCGATAGGTAGTGCTATCGCATGTCCACGTTCATGGAGTCTTCAACCCACAGAGGGTAATGGTCGCAAGAGTCCACATAAGGCTCTACCCATAGAGGGTTCCACGAAGAAGCTATCTTGACTATTCCATGCGGCTTCCGTCCACGGAGGACTAGCCTCACTTGTTGGGAGACGTAGTAGTAAATCAAAAAAAATTCCTACGATCACCAAGATCCATCTATGGAGAAACCAGAAACGAGTAAGGGGAGAGTGAATCTTCATACCTTTGAAGATCTCTAAGAAGAAGCGTTACAAGAACGTGGTTGGTGGAGTCGTACTCGCAGCGATTCAGATCGTGGTGGATTCCGATCTTAGCGCCAAACAGCGGCGCCTCCGCGTTCAACACACGTGTAGCCCGGTGACGTCTCCTACGCCTTGATCCAGGAAGGAGGAAGGAGAGGTTGAGGGAGAGCTCCGACAGCACGACGACGTGGTGATGGTGGAGCTGCGTGGTCTCCAGCACGGCTTTGCCAATCACCGCGGAGAACGAGGAAGATGAAGGGTAGGCCTGTGCCGAGAGAGAGAGAACTCGTGTGTCTGGCAGCCACCAAACCCTCCACTATATATATGAGGAGGGGAGGGAGGGCGCTGCCCTAGGGTTCCCACCCTAGGGGCTGTGGTCGGCCCTAGATTGTCCATCTGGCCGACGGCCAGAGAGGGAGATGGGAGGGCGCAACCCTAGGTGGGCCTTAGGCCCATCTGGGCCTAGGGTTTCCCCTCCTTCCCACCTTTCCCGCGCCTTGGGATAGAGTGGAGGGTGCACCATCCCACTCTAGGGCTGGCCCCTTCCACTCTCGGCCCATGCAGCCCTCTGGGGCTGGTGGCCCCACTTGGTGGAACCCGGAACCCTTCCGGTGGTCCCGGTACGTTACCGGTAATTCCCGAAACACTTTCGGTGGCCAAATCCTCACTTCCTATATATCATTCTTTACCTCCGGACCATTCCACAACTCCTCGTGACGTCCGGGATCTCATCCGGGACTCCGAACTACCTTTGGTAACCATGTACACTATTTCCCTATAATCCTAGCGTCATCGAACCTTAAGTGTGTAGACCCTACGGGTTCGGGAGACACGCAGACATAACCGAGACACCTCTCCGGTCAATAACCAACAGCGAGATCTGGATACCCATATTGGATCCCACATGCTCCATGATGATCTCATCGGATGAACCACAATGTCAGGGATTCAATCAATCCCTTATACAATTCCCTTTGTCTACCGGTATGATACTTGCCCGAGATTCGATCGTCGATATCCCTATACCTTGTTCAATCTCATTACTGGCAAGACTTTTTACTCATTCCGTGACACATCATACCGTGGCTAACTCCTTAGTCACATTGAGCTCATTATGATGATGTCTTACCGAGTGGGCCTAGAGATACCTCTACCTCACAAGGAGTGACAAATCGCAGTCTCGATTCGTGCCAACCCAACAGAAACTTTCGGAGATACCTGGAATTTACCTTTATAGCACACCCAAAGCATTCCTACGGTATCCGGAAGTTGCACAATCTCATGGTCTAAGGAAACGATATTTGACATTAGAAAAGCTTTAGCACACGAACTACACAATCTTGTGCTATGCTTAAGATTGGGCCTTGTCCATCACATCATTCTCCTAATGATGTGATCCCATTATCAACGACATCCAATGTCCATGATCATGAAACCGTGACCATCTATTGATCAACGAGCTAGCCAACTAGAGGCTCACTAGGGACATGTTGTGGTCTATGTGTTCACACATGTATTACTGTTTCTAGTTAACACAATTATAGCATGAACAATAAACAATTAACATGAACAAGGAAATACAATAATAACCATTTTATTATTGCCTCTAGGGCATATTTCCAATAGTCTCCCACTTGCACTAGAGTCAATAATCTAGTTACATTGTGATGAATCGAACACCCATAGAGTTCTGGTGTTGATCACGTTTTGCTCGTGAGAGAGGTTTAGTCAACGGAACTGCGACATTCAAATCTGTATGTACTTTAAAAATATTTATATCTCCTTCCTGAATGTAATCACGAATGGAGTTGAAGCGGCGCTTGATGTTTCTTGTCTTCTTGTGAAACATGGGCTCCTTCGCAATGGCAGTAGCTCCAGTGTTGTCACAGAATAGAGTCATCGGGCCCGACGCATTGGGAATCACTCCTAGGTCGGTGATGAACTCCTTCATCCAGACTATGTACTCTGCTTCACATGTAGATGCCATCATGATGCTTTGCTTGCTGCTACACCAGCTGACTGCCCCTCCATTCAAAATATACACGTATCCGGTTTGTGACTTGGAGTCGTCCGGATCTGTGTCGAAGCTAGCATCAACGTAACCCTTTACGACGAGCTCTTAGGCACCTCCATATACGAGAAACATGTCCTTTGTCCTTTTCAGGTACTTCAGGATATTCTTGACCGCTGTCCAGTGTTCCGCTCCGAGATCACTTTGGTACCTCCCTACCAAACTAATGGCAAGGTTCACATCAGGTCTGGTACATAGCATGGCATACATAATAGAGCCTATGGCTGAAGCATAGGGGATGCCACTCATGTATTCTCTATCCTTTGTCGTGGTCGGGCATTGAGTCGTACTCAATCTCACACCATGCAACACAGGCAAGAACCCCTTCTTGGACTGATCCATATTGAACTTCTTCAATATCTTGTCAAGGTATGAGCTTTGTGAAAGACCTATGAGGCGTCTCGATCTATCTCTATAGATCTTGATGCCTAATATGTAAGCAGCTTCTCCAAGGTCCTTCATTGAAAATCACTTATTCAAGTAGGCCTTTATGCTTTCCAAAAGTTCTATATTATTTCGCATCAACAATATGTCATCCACATATAATATGAGAAACGCTACAGCGCTCCCACTCACTTTCTTGTAAATACATGGTTCTCCATAAACCTATATAAACCCAAATGCTTTAATCACCTCATTAAAGTGAATGTTCCAACTCCGAGATGCTTGCACCAGCCCATAGATGGAGGGCTGGAGCTTATATACCTTGTTAGCATCTTTAGGATCGACAAAACCTTCCGACTGCATCATATAAAGTTCTTCCTTAAGGAAGCCATTAAGGAATTCCGTTTTGACGTCCATTTGCCAGATCTCATAATCATAAAATGCGGCAATTGCTAACATGATTTAGACAGACTTCAACATCACTACGGGTGAGAAAGTCTCATCGTAGTTAACTCCTTGAAGTTGTCGATAACCCTTAGCGACAAGCCGAGCCTTATAGATGGTCACATTACCATCCGCGTCAGTCTTCTTCTTAAAGATCCATTTATTTTCTATGGCTCGCTTATCATCAGGCAAGTCCACCGAAGTCCATACTTTGTTCTCATACATGGATCCTATCTCGGACTTCATGGCTTAAAGCCATTTGTTGGAATCCGGGCCCGCCATCGCTTCTTCATAGTTCGAAGGTTCGCCATTGCCCAACAACATGATCTCTAGGACAGGGTTGCCGTACCACTCTGGTGCGGAACGTGTCCTAGTGGACCTTCAACATTCAATAGGAACTTGATCTGAAGTTTCATGATCATCATCATTAACTTCCTCTGCAGCCGGTGCAGGCTCCACAGAAACAACTTCCTGTGCTATGCTACTTTCCAGTTCGAGTGGAGGTACATTTACCTCATCAAGTTCTATTTTCCTCCCACTTACTTCTTTCGAGAGAAACTATTTCTCAAGAAAGGATGCATTCTTGGCAACAAAGACTTTGCCTTTGGATCTGAGGTAGAAGGTGTACCCAATAGTTTCTTTGGGGTATCCTATGAAGACGCACTTTTCCGATTTGGGTTCGAGCTTCTCAGGTTGAAGTTTCTTCAAATAAGCATCGCATCCCCAAACTTTTAGAAACGACAGCTTAGGTTTCTTTCCAAACCATAATTCATATGGTGTCGTCTCAACGGATTTAGACGGTGCCCTACTTAAAGTGAGTGCGGCAGTCTCTAATGCATATCCCCAAAATGATAGCGGTAAGTCGTTAAGAGACATCGTAGATCGCACCATATCCAATAGAGTGCGATTATGGCGTTCAGACACACCATTTCGCTGAGGTGTGCCAGGAGGCGTGAGTTGTGAAACAATTCCACATTCCCTTAGGTGCGTGCCAAACTCGTGACTTAAATATTCTCCGCCATGATTAGATCGTAGGCACTTTATTTTCCTATCACATTGATTCTCTACCTCACTCTAAAATTCCTTGAACCTTTCAAAGGTTTCAAACTTATGTTTCATTAAGTAGACATACCCATATCTGCTCAAGTCATCAGTGAGGGTGAGAACATAACGGTAGCCACCACGAGCCTCGACACTCATTGGACCGCATATATCGGTATGTATTATTTCCATCAAGTTAGTTGCTCGCTCCATTGTTCTGGAGAATGGAGTCTTGGTCATGTTTCCCATGAGGCATGGTTTGCACGTGTCAAATGATTCAAAATCAAGAGACTCCAAAAGTACATCAGCATGGAGTTTCTTCATGCGCTTGACACCAATATGACCAAGGCGATAGTGCCACATGTAAGTGGGACTATCGTTATCAATCTTACATCTTTTGGTACTCACACTATGGACATGTGTAACATCACGTTCGAGATTCATAAAAAATAAACCATTGACCAGCGGGGCATGACCATAAACATTTCTCTCATATAAATAGAACAACCATTATTCTCAGATTTAAATGAGTAGCCATCTCGCATCAAACGAGATCCAGTTACAATGTTCATGCTCAGAGCTGGTACTAAATAACAATTATTGAGGTTTAAAACTAATCCCGAAGGTAGATGTAGAGGTAGCGTGCCGACGACGATCACATCGACCTTGGAACCATTCCCTACGCGGATCGTCACCTCGTCCTTTGCCAGTCTCCACTTATTCCGCAGCTCCTGCTTGGAGTTACAAATGTGAGCAGTTGCACCAGTATCAAATACCCAGGAGCTACTACGAGCGCTGGTTAGGTACACATCAATAACAAGTATATCACATATACCTTTAACGTTGCCGGCCTTCTTATCCGCTAAGTACTTGGGGCAGTTCCGCTTCCAGTGACCGGTACCCTTGCAATAAAAGCACTCAGTCTCAGGCTTGAGTCCATGCTTGTTCTTCTTCCCAGCAACTTGCTTACCGGGCACGGCAACAACTTTGCCGTCCTTCTTGAAGTTCTTCTTACCCTTGCCTTTCTTGAAACTAGTGGTCTTATTCACCATCAACACTTGATGCTCCTTTTTGATCTCAACCTCCGCTGATTTCAGCATTGAGTAGAACTCAGGAATGGACTTCTCCATACCCTGCATGTTGTAGTTCATCACAAAGCTCTTGTTGCTAGGTGGAAGCGACTGGAGGATTCTGTCAATGATCGAGTCATCCGGGAGATTAACTCCCAGCTGCGTCAAGCGGTTGTGCAACCCAGACATTTTGAGTATGTGCTCACTGACAGAACTATTTTCCTCCATCTTACAACTGAGGAACTTGTCGGAGACATCATATCTCTCGACCCGGGCATGAGCTTGGAAAACCAATTTCAGCTCTTGGAACATCTCATATGCTCCGTGTTGCTCAAAACGCTTTTGGAGCCCCGGTTCTAAACTGTAAAGCATGCCGCACTGAACAAGGGAGTAATCATCGCAACATGACTGTCAAGCGTTCATAATGTCTTGATCTGCTAGGAAAATGGGTGCGTCATCTAGCGGTGCATCAAGGACATACAATCTTTTGGAAGCTATGAGGACGATCCTCAAGCCACTTACCCAGTCCGCATAGTTGCTTCCATCATCTTTCAGCTTGGTTTTCTCTAGGAACGCGTTGAAGTTGAGGGTGACATTAGCGTTGGCCAATGGATCTACAATATAGATTGTAAAGACAATTTTAGACTAAGTTCATGATAATTAAGTTCACATAATCAAATTATTTAATGAACTCCCACTTAGATAGACATATCTCTAGTCATCCAAGTGATACATGATCCATGTCAACTAGCCCGTGTCCGATCATCACGTGAGACGGACTAGTCATCCATGGTGAACATCTCCATGTTGATCGCATCTACTATACGACTCATGTTCGACCTTTCGGTCTTCTGTGTTCCGAGGCCATGTCTGTACATGCTAGGCTCGTCAAGTCAACCTAAGTGTTTCGCGTGTGTAAATCTGGCTTACACCCGTTGTATGCGAACGTTAGAACCTATCACACCCGATCATCACGTGGTGCCTCGGAACAACGATCCTTAGCAACGGTGCACAGTTAGGGTGAACACATTTCTTGAAATTTTATTGAGAGATCATCTTATTTACTACCGTTGTTCTAAGCAAATAAGATGTAAACATGATAAACATAACATGCAATCAATATAGTGACATGATATGGCCAATATCATCTTTCTCCTTTGATCTCCATCTTCGGGGCACCATGATCATCACTGTCACCGGCACGACACCATGATCTCCATCATCGTGTCTTCATGAAGTTGTCTCGCCGACTATTACTTCTAATACTATGGCTAACGATTAGCAATAAAGTAAAGTAATTACATGGCGTTTATGATTGACACGCAGGTCATACAATAAAATAAGACAACTCCTATGGCTCCTGCCGGTTTTCATACTCATCGACATGCAAGTCGTGAATCCTATTACAAGAACATGATAAATCTCATACATCACAATGCATCACATCACATCCTTTGGCCATATCACATCACAAGGCATATGCTGCAAAAACAAGTTAGACATCCTCTAATTTGTAGTTGCAAGTTTTTACGTGGTGCTATAGGTTTCTAAAAGAACGTTTCTTACCTACGCCAAAACCACAACATGATATGCCAATTGCTATTTACCCTTCATAAGGACCCTTTTCATCGAATCTGATCCGACTAAGGTGGGAGAGACAGACACCCGCTAGCCACCTTATGCAACAAGTGCATGTCAGGCGGTCGAACCGATCTCACGTAAGCGTACGTGTAAAGTTGGTCCGGGCCACTTCATCCCACAATACCGCCAAATCAAGAGAAGACTAGTAATGGTAAGCAAATTAACAAGATCGACGCCCACAACAACTTGTGTTCTACTCGTGCATAGATTCTATGCATAAACCTAGCTCATGATGCCACTGTTGGGAGACGTAGTAGTAAATCAAAAAATTTCCTACGATCACCAAGATCCATCTATGGAGAAACCAGCAACAAGTAAGGGGAGAGTGCATCTTCATACCTGAAGATCGCTAAGCGGAAACGTTACAAGAATGCGGTTGGTGGAGTCGTACTCGCAGCGATTCAGATGACGGTGGATTCCGATCTTAGCACCAAACAACGGCGCCTCCGCGTTCAACACACGTGCAGCCCGGTGACGTCTCCTACGCCTTGATCCAGGAAGGAGGAAGGAGAGGTTGAGGGAGAGCTCTAGCAGCACGACAGCATGGTGACGGTGGAGCTGCGTGGTCTCCTGCACGGCTTCGCCAAGCACCGCGGAGAACGAGAAAGAGGAAGGGTAGGGCTAGGTCGAGAAAGAGAGAACTCGTGTGTCTAGCAGCCCCAAAACCCTCCACTATATATAGGAGGAGGGGGAGGGAGGGCGCAGCCTTAGGGTTCACACCCTAGGGGCTGCGGCCGGCCTTAGATTGGCCATCTGGCCGGCGGCCACAGAGGGAGAGGGGAGGGCGCAGCCCTAGGTGGGCCTTAGGCCCAGCTGGGCCTAAGGTTTCCCCTCCTTCCCACCTTTCCTGCGCCTTGGGCCAGGGTGGAGGGTGCACCAGCCCACTCTGGGGCTGGTCCCTTCCACTCTCGGCCCACGCAGCCCCCTGGGGCTGGTGGCCCCACTTGGTGGACCCCTGGAACCCTTCTGGTGGTCCTGATACGTTACCGGTAATTCCCGAAACACTTCCGGTGGCCAAATCCTCACTTCCTATACATCATTCTTTACCTCCATACCATTCCGGAACTCCTTGTGACGTCCGGGATCTCATCTGGGACTTTGAACTACCTTCGGTAACCACGTACACTATTTCCCTATAACCTTAGCGTCATCGAACCTTAAGTGTGTAGACCCTACGGGTTTGGGAGATACGTAGACCTGACCGAGACACCTCTCCGGTCAATAGCCAACAGCAGGACCAGGATACCCATGTTGGCTCCCACATGCTCCACGATGGTCTCATCGGATGAACCACGATGTCGGGGATTCAATCAATCCCGTATACAATTCCCTTTGTCTACCGGTATGATACGTGCCCGAGATTCGATCGTCGGTATCCTTATACCTTGTTCAATCTCGTTACCGGCAAGTCTCTTTACTCGTTCCATAACATATCATCCCGTGGATAACTCCTTAGTCACTTTGAGCTCATTATGATGATGTCTTACCGAGTGGGCCCAAAGATACCTCTTCGTCACACGGAGTGACAAATCCCAGTCTGAATTCGTGCCAACCCAATAGACACTTTCGGACATACCTGTAATATACCTTTATAGCCACCCAGTTACGTTGTGACGTTTGGCACACCCAAAGCATTCCTACGGTATCCGGGAGTTGCACAATCTCATAGTCTAAGGAAACGATACTTGACATTAGAAAAGCTTTAGCTGACGAACTACACGATCTTGTGCTATGCTTAGGATTGGGTTGTGTCCAATACATCATTCTCCTAATGACGTGATCCTGTTATCAACGATATCCAATATCCATGATCATGAAACCGTGACCATCTATTGATCAACGAGCTAGCCAACTAGAGGCTCACTAGGGACATGTTGTGGTCTATGTGTTCACACATATATTACGGTTTCTGGTTAACACAATTATAGCATGAACAATAGACAATTAACATGAACAAGGAAATACAATAATAACCATTTTATTATTGCCTCTAGGGCATATTTCCAACATCACTATGGGTAGATCTTCACGAAGTAGGCGATCTCCTTGCCCTTACAAAGTTATTGGTTCACTCCACAACATGAAGTAGGAGGCTCCCAAGTGACACCTAACCAATCTAGGAGGCACCACTCTCCAAAAGGTAATAGGCTCGGTAATGACGATGAACTCCTTGCTCTTGTGCTTCAAGATGATAGACTCCTCAACACACAATCTCTCTCTCTCTCACTGATTTGGCTTGGTAGAAGAGATGGGACTGGTGGAAAGGAACTTGGGGAGGCTAGAAATCAAGATCCATATGGTTGGAGTAGAAGAGCTTGACCTCAACACAAAGGTAGGTGGTTGTCTCTCAGAAAACTGAGTAGGATAGGTATGGATTAGTTCTGAGTGCTTCTCTGGGTATATATAGGCATCCCCAAAAATCCAACCGTTACACACAATTAGTGAGACTCGGTGACTCCAAAGTGTAAAACTCGGTGGTACCGAAGTGACAAAAAGTGGCAACTTTTGAATCTAGGATGGACCGATATATAACACTCGGTTGCACTGACAGGGTGACCAACGGTCAGAATTACCAAACTCGGTGACGCCGATTCACCATTCTCGGTTGGACCAAAAATGAGAATTTGCATAACAGGAAGTTGGCAACCCAACTTGGTGGCACCGAGTGGTGTGTCGGCTGCACCGAAGTGTTAGGGTTTGGCTGAGTCTGTCTAGGGTTTGGAACACGGTGGCACCGGGATAGTAAAGTTGGTTGCACCGATTTGGTATAATTGGCTTAGGACAGACTTTGGTGGGAGAGTATGTGGATGTTTTGGTGACTGTCACTTGTGCACATTTGAGCATATTGTTCACCATCAAAACTTTACCCCCTTTTAATAGTATTGGCTTTCCTATAGACTCAAAGTGATTTCTCACAAATATAAAATGTAGAGTCCTCTTGCGTGAAGCTTGGACAACCTATTTCCTTGCATCTTGGGGGTAATTCCACAATCTCCTCAACCTTTTTGCCAACTTAGATCTTCATGGACCATCATTTGAAATGTACTAGATAGAGGTGTTAGTCCAAGAGACAATGTATGTTGTCATGAATTATCAAAACCACCAAGGGAGAATATTGCGCTTTCAACAATACGTTGAGATGTCCAATGGTCCCACATGTCAGTCCCATACCTCCTTCTTCCTCGTCCTTCCAAAGACCTCATACGTCAGCACCTTGCCCGAGTCAACACCGCCGGCAATCGCCGCTCGGCCAGCATCGACGAGTGACAAAAGCACGGCCACCGTCGCCCGGAGAACCACCGCCAGAACCTCGGCCAACGCCATCGCGCGATGTGAGCAACAGAAGAATATGGCAGCGACAAGAGTAGAAGCAGGCGGGAGTAGTAGCAGCAACAGCCGGCGGCGGCGGCGTTGTCTGCTCGGGCACTTACATCTTTAGAACGCAACAGGAGAACATCAGGAAAAGGAGAGTTAAATTCGACCTTTTGGTTGAAGGTGAAAAGGGAAACTTGGCATGGTAGATTCTTATTTGGCAGGTCTCGTGGTGGGGATCTATAAAAGGAAGATCGGGTGCACACTCAACATCGTGGTCTAGTCGTGGACGTGGGAATTTGTTGACTAGCATAATCACCCGAAAAGGGTTGACAAGAATGCTACCTAGTAGCGGGTTTGGGTAAGACGAATTCAAAACCCGCTGACACAACTAGTGATCCCTCAGTACTAACCGTATCTACAGTCGGACCTTACAAATCCGGTCCCGCAAACGTCGGCGCGTCCACGGACACTGACCGTTCACATTTCAAATAATACATTCTACATTCGGACACCTCAAATTTCATATCTCAAATCCATACAACTCATGCAACTACTATGTCGATGCATTACACACATCGTCCGATTACTTCCTCACAACTAACATGCCATCTGACTACCAAAATTTGGCTTGTTTGGCTGTGGTGGAGATCATCCATGACTGCCCTTGCCCTTCGTGATGCCCTTTCCGTCCTTGTCGTCGAAGTACCGGTCAAAGACGAAGTAAGAATCGAGCTGTGACGTAGGAGTGCAAGTATTCATGCATGGATCCCAAATTTGATTGCCCTCAATCGGATGGCTCAAATTCATTATCTGCCACTTGGTAATGGATTAGAGCAGGGGCATAGCCAGGATTATCGACCATTGGATTCAACTATACTAAACGGTGGGTTCAGCATCTTTACTTAGGGCAATTCCAACCGTGCGACCTAAACGGATGCACATTTTGTGTTTTTTTGTCTATTTGGATTGGCCGAGAGGACGAGCGCGTCCGCTTTTTCATCTGGGTTGGCCAGTGGAGCAGGACCCAAATTTGCTTCCATAAAAAAAACTAAAAAAACATGGCCACATAAAAACAAAATCTAAACATAATAAAACATAAATGTCTGGTCAACAGCCGGCCAAAGTCCACTTAAACATAATTAAAACATAACGACGCCCACGCCGTAGCCGTCCACCTTGCCTTTGCCCTTGCCATCCACATCGCCGCCGGTGAGGTCGATGAAGGTGGGAGGTGGCCTAGCCCACCCGAATGCTGTTGGAAATATGCCCTAGAGGCAATAATAAATTAGTTATTATCATATTTCCTTGTTCATGATAATCGTTTACTATCCATGCTATAATTGTATTGATCGGAGACTTAAATGCATGTGTGGATACATAGACAAAACCATGTCCCTAGTATGCCTCTAATGGACTAGCTCGTTGATCAAAGGATGGTTAAGG
Organism: Hordeum marinum; assembly: GCA_022496015.1. Lineage (NCBI taxonomy): Eukaryota > Viridiplantae > Streptophyta > Magnoliopsida > Poales > Poaceae > Hordeum > Hordeum marinum. The sequence goes on along the minus strand of CM039677.1, from coordinate 414,010,548 downwards.
TTTCCTAGCCATGGACATGAGATGTCATTTGATAATGGGATCACATCATTAGGAGAATGATGTGATGGACAAGACCCAAACTGCAAACGTAGCATATGATCGTGTCAGTTTATTGCTACTGTTTTCTGCATGTCAAGTATATGTTCCTATGACCATGGGATCATGCAACTCACGGATATCGGAGGAGTGCCTTGTGTGTATCAAACGTCGCAACGTAACTGGGTGACTATAAAGGTGCTCTACAGGTATCTCCGATGGTGTCTGTTGAGTTGGCATGGATCAAGACTGGGATTTGTTACTCCGTGTAACGGAGAGGTATCTCGGGGCCCACTCGGTAATGCAACATCACAATAAGCCTTGCAAGCAATGTGACTAATTGTTAGTTGCGGGATCTTGTATTACGGAACGAGTAAAGAGACTTGCCAGTAACGAGGTTGAATTAGGTATGGAGATACTGACGATCGAATCTCGGGCAAGTAACATACCGAAGAACAAAGGGAACGTTATACGGGATTAACTGAATCCTTGACATAGAGGTTCGACCGATAAAGATCTTCGTAGAATATGTAGGAACCAATGTGGACGTCCAGGTCCCACCATTGGTTATTGACCGTAGAGGTGTCTCGGTCATGTCTACATAGTTCTCGAACCCACAGGGTCTGCACACTTAAGGTTCGGTGACGTTTCGGTAGTGTAGAGTTATGTATGGTGGTGACCGAAGGTTGTTCGGAGTCCCAGATGAGATCCCGGACGTCACGAGGATCTCCGTAATGGTCCGGAGGTAAAGATTCATATATAGGATGTCCCAGTTTGGTCGCCGGAAAAGTTTCGGGCTCATCGGTAGTGTATCGGGAGTATCGGCAGTGTACCGGGAGTGCCGGTAGTGTACCAGGGGACCTCCGGGAGGGGTATTTCGACCCCAAGAGGTCCATGGGCTGTGGGAGAATAATAACCAGCCCTTAGTGGGCTGGGAAAACATCCACAAAGGCCCATGGCACAGGAGAGAAAGTCCTAAAGCAAAAAGTGGAAAATCAGCCAATAGGAGGCAATCCTACTCCAATTAGGATTGGAGGTGAAGTAGGATTGCTCCCACCTCCTATTTCGGCTGACCCAAAGGCCTTGTCTTCCTCTCCTATCCTCTCCTCCTATATATACTAGTGGATTGGGTGGTTTTTGGACAGAATTTCCGGCCACGTGCTTCCCGTTCCACCGGTGCATAGTTTCTCCTCTAGATCGTAGTTCCGCAGCGCTTAGGCGAAGCCCTGCCGGAATTGCTCCACCACCATCACCGGAGCGCCGTCACGCTGCCGGTGAACTCTCTCTCCTCTCCACCTCCTCTCACTGGATCGAGACGGTGGAGATCATCATCAAGCTGCACGTGTGCTGAACGCGGAGGTGCCGTCCGTTCGGCGCTAGATCGGAAGGACCGTGATCGAGATCGCGAGACGGTTCGTGATGTGATCACAGTACGGATCATGATGAGTTCGCGGGACAGATCGTGATCAAGATCATGAGACGGATCGTGATGAGTTCACGGGACGGATCATGATGTGTTCGCGGGACGGTTCGTGATTGGATCGCGGGACGCTCGGCGATTTGGATCGCGAAGAAGTTCGACTACACCAACCGCGTTTCTTAACGCTTCCCGCTTAGCGATCTACAAGGGTACGTAGATCCACTCTCCCTCTCGTAGATGCTCATCACCATGGATAGGTTTGCGTGTGCGTAGGAAATTTTTTTGTTTCCCATGCGATGTTCCCCAACATTGGCATCATGAGCTAGGTTGATGGTTCGATGAGATCTCGAGTGGAACACAAAAGGTTTGTGGGCGTTGATGCTTAGATTGCTTCCTCCCTTGGTCATATTTTGGTTCAGCGGGATTGTGAGATGAAGCGGCCCGGACCAACATTAGTCGTACGCTTACGAGAGACCGGTTCCCTCGACGCAACTTGTTGCCTAGATGGCTTGCGGGTGACAGTTTCTCTCACTTTAGTTGGATCGGATTCGACAAAGGCGGTCCTTGAGAAGGTTGAAAAGCAAACTAGTGTATCACCGTTGTGGTTTATGCGTAGGTGAGAATCGTTCTTGCTAGATACCCGTAGCAGCCACGTAAAATATGCAACAACAATTAGAGGACGTCTAACTTGTTTTTGCAGGGTATGTTGTGATGTGATATGGCCAATTACATGATGTGATATATGTGATGTATGAGATGATCATGTGATGTACAGATTATCTCGACTTGCATGTCGATGAATACGGCAACCGGCAGGAGCCATAGGGTTGTCTTTAATTATTGTATGACCTGTGTGTCAATCATTAAGCGCTATGTAATGCTTTACTTTATCGCTACGGTAGCAATAGTAGTAGAAGCATGCAGGGCGTGACAACCCCGATGGCGACACATTGATGGAGATCAAGATGATGGAGATCATGGTGTCATGCCGGTGATGATGGAGATCATGCCGGTGCTTTCTAGATGGAGATCAAAAGCACAAGTTCATGGCCATATCATGTCACTTATGATTTTCATGTGATGTTAATCCTTTTTATGCACCTTGTTTTGCTTAGGACGACGGTAGCATTATAAGGTGATCCCTCACTTAATTTCAAGATAAATTGTGTTCTCCCCGAGTGTGCACCATTGCGAAAGTTCATCGTGTTGAGACACCACGTGATGATCGGGTGTGATAGACTCTACGTTCACATACAATGGGTGCAAGCCAGTGTTGCACATGCATAACACTCGGGTTAAACTTGACGAGCCTAGTATGTACAGACATGGCCTCGGAACACAAGAGACCGAAAGGTCGAACATGAGTCATATAGTAGATATGATCAACATGACGATGTTCACCATTGCAGCCACCTCAACTCACGTGATGATCGGACTTGAGTTGGTGAATTTGGATCATGTATCACTCGAATGATCGGAGGGATGTCAATTTGAGTGGGAGTTCTTAAGTAATATGATTAATTGAACTCATTATCATGAACATAGTCAAAGTGTCTTTGCAAATTATGTTGTAGATTACTAGCTCGCGTTGTAGCTCCCTTAAATTTTTTATATGTTCCTAGAGAAATAGAGTTGAAAGATGTTGGTAGCAATATTGCGGACTGGGTCCGTGATCTGAGGATTGTCCTCATTGCTGCACAGAAGGCTTATGTCCTTAATGCACCGCTCGGTGCGCCACCCCCTCTAGCGTCGTCTATAGATGTTGTGAACATCTAACAGGCACGTTTCGATGACTACTTGATAGTTTAGTGCGTCATGCATTACGGCTTAGAATTGAGGCTCCGAAACGTTTTGAACGTCACGGAACATATGAGATGTTCTAGGAGCAGAGATTGTGATCTCAGGCTCGTGCATGTGTTGCGAGATATGAGATCTCCAACAAGATTCTTTGCCTGTAAGATGAAGGAGAATAGCTCAATCGTTGAACATGTACTCAGATTGTCTGGGTACTACAATCGCTTGAATCAAGTGGGAGTTGATCTTCCAGATAAGATAGTGATTGATATAGTTCTCCAAGTCACTATCACTAAAGCTACTAGAACTTAGTGATGAACTATAATACACCAGGGATAGAAGTATTGATCCCTGAGCTGTTCGCGATGTTTGACACCGCGAAGGTAGAAATCAAAAAGGAGCGTCAAGTGTTGATGGTTAAGCAAACCACTAGTTTCGAAAAGGGCAAGAGCAAGGAGGGAAACTTCATGGATAGCAAGTCAGTTGCTGCTCTAGTGAAGCAACCCAAAGTTGAACTCAAACACGAGACTAAGTGCTTCTATTATGAGGTGAGAGGTCGCTGAAGCGGAACAACCCTAGATACTTGGTAGATAAGAAGGCAGGCAACATCGATAGAAGTATATTTGATATACGAGTTATTGATGTGTACCTTGCTAGTACTCCTAGTAGCACCTGGGTATTGGATACCGGTTCGGTTGCTAAATGTTAGTAACTCGAAATAAAAGCTACGGAATAAACGGAGAACTAGCTAAGGGTGAGGTGACGATGTTTGTTGGAAATGTTTCCAAGGTTGATGTGATCAACATCGCACGCTCTCTCTACCTTCAGGATTAGTGACGAACCTAAATAAATGTTATTTGGTGTTTTGCGTTGAGCATGAACATGATTAGATCATGTTTGTTGCAATACGGTTATTCATTTAAGTCAGAGAATAATAGTTATTCTGGTTACTAGAATAATACCTTCAATGGTCATGCACCCAGTGAGAATGGTTTGTTGAAATCTTGATCATAGTAATAAACATGTTCATAACATTGATGTCAAAAGATACAAAGTTAAATAATGATAGGACCACATACTTGTGGCACTGCCGCAAAATGTCATATTGGTATAAAGCGCATGAAGAAACTCCATGGTGATGGATATTTGGACTCATTCGATTTCGAATCGGTTGAGACATGCGAACCATGCCTCTTGGGCAAGATGACTAAAGGACCCCGTTGGATGGAGCGGGCAAGTGATTCATTGGAAATGATACATGTTCATGTATGCAATCTAGTGAGTCTTGTAGCGTGCAGTGGATATCGTTATTTTCTTACCTTCACTGATGATTTGAGTAGATATAGTGTATATTTACTTAATGAAACACAAGTCTGAATCGTTTGAAAGGTTCAAGCAAATTCAGAGTGAAGTTTAAAGATCATCGTGACAAGAAGATAAAAATGAATGCGATATGATCGTGGAGGTGAATATCTGAGTCACGAGTTTGGCATACAACTTAAGACAATGTGAAAGTTGTTTCACAACTAAACGCCACCTGGAACACCATAGTGTGATGGTGTGTCCGAACATCATAGTTATGCTCTATTGGATATGGTGCGTGCTATGATGTCTCTTATCGTTTTACTACTATAATTTTGGGGTTATGCATCAGAGACAACTACATTCACTTTAAATAGGGCACCATGTAAATCCGTTGAGATGACACCGTGTGAATTATGGTTTGACAAAAACCTAAGCTGTCATTTCTTAATGTTTGGGGCTGCGATGCTTGTGTGGAAAATGTTTTCACATAATAAGCTAGAACCCAAAGCGGACAAATGTATCTTCATAGAATACCCTAAGAACAGATGGGTATGCCTTCTATCTCAGATCCGAGTGCAAAGTGTTTGTTGCTAGAACTGGGTCCTTTCTCGAGAAAAAGTTTCTCTCGAAAGAATTGAGTGGGAGGAAGATAGAACTTGATGAGGTTATTAAACCTTTGTTCAACCAGAGAGTAGCGCAGCGCAGAAAGATGTTTCTGTGAAGCCTACGTTAGTTGAAGAGGAAGTTAATGATGATGATCATGAAGCTTCAGGATCAAGTTACTATCGAACTTCGTAGGTCGACAAGGATGTGTACTGCTCCTGAGCGGTACGACAACTCTGTCTTGGAGGTCATGTTGTTGGACAACGATGAACCTATGAGTATGGAGAAGCGATGATGGGCCTAGATTCCGACGAATGGTTAGAGGCCATGAAATCCGAGATAGGATCCATGTATGAAAACCAAGTATAGACTTTGGTAGACTTGCTCGTTAGACGGCAGGTCATCGAGTACAAATAGACCTTTGGAATGAAGACAGACACTGATGGTGAATGTCACCATTTGTAAAGCTCGACTTGTTGCAAAGTTGTTTGTGACAAGTTCAAGGAGTTGACTGCGATGATGCTTTCTCACTCGTAGCGATGCTAAAAGTCTATTGGAATTATGTTAGCAGTTGCTGCATTTTCAATTATGAAATCTGGCAGATGGATGTCAAAACATCGTTTCCTTAACGGTTTACTTAAGGAAAGGTTGTATGTGATACAACCAGAAGTTTTTATCAGTCCTAAGGATGCTAAAAGATGAGCAAGCTTCAGTGATCCTTCTATGGACTGAAGCAAGCATCTCGGAGTAGGAATATACACTTTGATGAGGTGATCAAAGTTTCTGTAGTTTATACAAAGTTTACGAGAAACTTGTATTTGCAATAAAGTGAGTGGGAGCACTGTAGAGTTTCTGATAAGTATATGTGGTTGACATATTGTTTATCGGAAATAATGTAGAATTTCTGGAAGGCATAAAAGGTTGTTTGAAAAGTGTTTTTCAAAGGAAGACCTAGATAAAGCTACCTAATTGTTGAGCATCAAAATCTATAGAGATAGATCAAGATGCTTGATGAGACTTTCAATGAGTGCATACCTTGACAAGATTTTGAAAGAGTTCAAAATGGATCAGCGAGAGATATAGTTCGCGTCTGATTTGTAAGGTGTGAAGTTGAGTGAGACTCAAAGCTCGACCACGGCAGAAGGAAGAGAAAGGACGAACGTCGTCCCCTATGCCTTAGCCATAGGCTCTATATAGTATGCCATGCTATGTACCGCACCTGTGTGTGCCTTGCCATGAGTTTGTCAAGGGGTACAAGTGTGGTCCAGGAGTGGATCACTGGACAGCGGTCGGAATTATCCTTAGTAACCAGAGGACTAAGGAAATGTTTCTTGATTATGGAGGTGATAAAGAGTTCCTCGTAAAGAATTACGTCGATGCAAGCTTTAACACCTATCCGGATGACTAGTAGTAGCAATCTGGATACGTATGGTGGAGCAGCCATTTGGAAATAGTACCAAGTGGAGTGTGGTAGCAGTGTTTACGGTTTGACATAGAGATTTGCAAAGTACACACGGATCTGAATATCGCAGACCCGTTGACTATAAGACCTCTCTCACATGCAAAGCATGATCGAGCCCCAGAACTCATTGGGTGTTAGACTCATAACAATGTGAATCACATGGTGATGTGAACTAGATTATTGACTCTAGTGCAAGTGGGAGACTGTTGGAAATATGCCCTAGAGGCAATAATAAATTAGTTATTATCATATTTCCTTGTTCATGATAATCGTTTACTATCCATGCTATAATTGTATTGATCGGAGACTTAAATGCATGTGTGGATACATAGACAAAACCATGTCCCTAGTATGCCTCTAATGGACTAGCTCGTTGATCAAAGGATGGTTAAGGTTTCCTATACATGGACATGAGATGTCATTTGATAACGGGATCACATCATTAGGAGAATGATGTGATGGACAAGACCCAAACTGCAAACGTAGCATATGATCGTGTCAGTTTATTGCTACTGTTTTCTGCATGTCAAGTATATGTTCCTATGACCATGAGATCATGCAACTCACGGATATCGGAGGAGTGCCTTGTGTGTATCAAACGTCGCAACGTAACTGGGTGACTATAAAGGTGCTCTACAGGTATCTCCGATGGTGTCTGTTGAGTTGGCATGGATCGAGACTGGGATTTGTTACTCCGTGTAACGGAGAGGTATCTCGGGGCCCACAAGGTAATGCAACATCACAATAAGCCTTGCAAGCAATGTGACTAATTGTTAGTTGCGGGATCTTGTATTACAGAACGAGTAAAGAGACTTGCCAGTAATGAGGTTGAATTAGGTATGGAGATACTGACGATCGAATCTCGGGCAAGTAACATACCGAAGAACAAAGGGAACGTTATACGGGATTAACTGAATCCTTGACATAGAGGTTCGACCGATAAAGATCTTCGTAGAATATGTAGGAACCAATGTGGACTTCCAGGTCCCGCCATTGGTTATTGACCGTAGAGGTGTCTCGGTCATGTCTACATAGTTCTCGAACCCGCAGGGTCTGCACACTTAAGGTTCGGTGACGTTTCGGTAGTGTAGAGTTATGTATGGTGGTGACCGAAGGTTGTTCGGAGTCCCGGATGAGATCCCGGACGTCAAGAGGAGCTCCGTAATGGTCCGTAGGTAAATATTCATATATAGGATGTCCCAGTTTGGTCGCCGGAAAAGTTTCGGGCTCATCGGTAGTGTACCGGGAGTATCGGTAGTGTACCGGGAGTGCCGGTAGTGTACCAGGGGACCTCCGGGAGGGGTATTTCGACCCCAAGAGGTCCATGGGCTGTGGGAGAATAATAACCATCCCTTAGTGTGCTGGGAAAATATCCACAAAGGCCCATGGCGCAGGAGAGAAAGTCCTAAAGCAAAAAGTGGAAAATTAGCCAATAGGAGGCAATCCTACTCCAACTAGGATTGGAGGTGAAGTAGGATTGCTCCCACCTCCTATTTCGGCCGACCCAAAGGCCTTGTCTGCCTCTCCTCTCCTCTCCTCCTATATATACTAGTGGATTGGGTGGTTTTTGGACAGAATTTCCGGCCACGTGCTACCCGTTCCACCGGTGCATAGTTTCTCCTCTAGATCGTAGTTCCGCATCGCTTAGGCGAAGCCCTGCCGAAATTGCTCCACCACCATCACCGGAGCGCCGTCACGCTGCCGGTGAACTCTCTCTCTTCTCCACCTCCTCTCGCTGGATCGACACGGTGGAGATCGTCATCAAGCTGCACTTGTGCTGAACGCGGAGGTGTCGTCCGTTCGGCGCTAGATCGGAAGGACCGTGATCGAGATCGCGAGACGGTTCGTGATGTGATCACGGAACGGATCGTGATGAGTTCGCGGGACAGATCGTGATCAAGATCGTGAGACAGATCGTGATGAGTTCACGGGACGGATCATTATGTGTTCGCGGGACGGTTCGTGATTGGATCGCGGGACGCTCGGCGATTTGGATCGCTAAGAAGTTCGACTACACCAACCGCGTTTCCTAACACTTCCCGCTTAGCGATCTACAAGGGTACGTAGATCCACTCTCCCTCTCGTAGATGCTCATCACCATGGATAGGTTTGCGTGTGCGTAGGAATTTTTTTTGTTTCCCATGCGATGTTCCCCAACAAATGCCGCCTGGTAGGCTGCCAGGACAGCCTCCTCCAGCGTATGCTCGGCCACGGGCGGAGCTGGGCCCTAGGCAGCCCAAGCCATTGCGTGGGGCGTGGCGAAATCTCTCATCCCATATATACAAAAAAACGTTTCGCCCGGGGAGTAGCCCACTTATAAGCCAAGGCAGCCCAGGCTAACCGGCCTAGTCGCCCAGGCCAGTGCCGTTCCACTACTGGTGCACTCCTCGCCTGCTCCCGAATCGGTCGGTCGCTGCTTCCATAGACTCTAGACGAGATCCTTGCTCGTAGGTGCCCTGCCCGTCGGCACCGCCCGCCGGTGCGCGCGACGCCCGCTGTCGTCTTCCAGCCTATCGAGCCGCCCCGCCTCCTCTTCAATCCCATCTGGACTATTGCTCTGTCCGCCAGGCGATGACCCCGACGAACCCTAGCGAGATGGCCCTTCCCAGAGTATGCGCCTAGCTCTTTCAGCGACCCCAACACAAAGAAGACATCATGAAGTCAGCAATAGGAAAGGTATTCAAGCCTTTTCAAACCTCGTTTTTTGTTTGTATATGCTACAATTTGATGATTATTTCTGTCATTTGCTAGATGACACCATCATTGCTTGACATCCACTGATTGTGAGATACCTAGATGGGAAAACAAATATTGACATTTAGTATTTTGTTTCTATATAATATTACGGGAAGCAAGATGATTAAAAGAAGAGAGAAGATTTCAAAAATCAAATACAAAATTTTCCACATGTATTTGATAGGGGTTCTAAGAAAAAAGAAGAAGAATACAAGGCTCGTCTCTTGATTGTAATGGGTATTGTCAAATTTTTGCTACTACATGCTCTTTCTTTCCCTGGACATGGTGAGTCTACTAGCTCAATGAATAAGGGTAACTTTGAAGAGCTGATGGACTTGTTCATAAAGAAAGACCTAAAGATGGAAAAATTGTTTGGGGATGCAGGAGATAACCATAAACTGACTTCACATGAGATACAATTGGATTTATGCAAGGCTTGTTAAGAAGAGACAACCCAAGTCATTCTTGAGGATATAGAAGATAGTAAATTTGCATTACTTGTTCATGAGTCCAGAGATGCATCTATGAAGGAGCAAACGACTATGTTTTTGAGGTCAGTAGGTATATTTTCTCATATTGTAGCCTTGTAGGTGTATTTTCTGAAAGTTTTTATATATTAATCATGCTCCTTTGTCTTATGTACATATCTCGACAAATGAGGGGAGGTGATTGAGAGATTCATGGCAGTTGAGCATGTTCTTGACATGAGAGCAACTTCACTAAAGGGAGCTTTGGATGGTATGTTTGCTACTCTTGGCTTATCTATGTCTAATTTGAGAGGGCAGGGTTATGACGGAGCTTCAAACATGAGAGCGGAATTCTGTGGGTTGCAAAGGTTGATCTTGGAGGAAAATCCTTATGCTCATTATATACATTGTTTTTCCCATCAGTTACAATTAGTGGTTGTTGCTATTGCCAAGTATTGTTCATCAGTAAGGGATTTTTTTGAATACACAAGCATGCTTGTTAACATTGTTAATGCTTTTTGTAAAAGACATGATCACTTAGCCCAAGAGCAACATGATGAAATAGTCTGCTAAATAGAGGCTGGGGAACTTCTTGAGGGAAGAGGGAAAAACCAATTAACTAACCTTACAATTCCTGGTGATACGTGGCGGGGATCACATCATAAAACCTTGTGCTATCTTGTTGAGATGTGGAAACCAGTTCTAAAGGTATTAGAACATCTACACAGTGATGCATATAATTTTGCCCAAAGAACCACAGCTGTGGGGTTGATAAAGCATATGGAGTCATTTGAATATGTTCTCATATTGCATCTTATGATTAGATTATTGGGCAAGACTAACAATCTTTCACAATGCTTGCAATTGAAAAAACAACATATTGTACATGTTGTGGGTTTAATTAAAAGCATATTGTAGGATATTCAAGATATAAGACGGAATGGTTGAGATGAGCTCTTTGAAGAGGTAACCGATTTTTGTGTCAAGTACAACATTCTAGTGCCAAATATGGAAGATACAAGAAGTGCTAATGGGCGTTCAAGGACTTGGGGTGGGCAATTGGTAACTTACAACCATCATTTCAAGAATGAAATATTTAATGTGTTGCATGATCAACTTATTGTGGAGTTAAATAATCACTTTGCCGAAAGGTCTACTCAATTGTTGAGATGCATTGCTTGTCTTGATCCCAAGAATTCATTTGCCAATTATAATTAAGACAAGCTAGTTGATCTTGCTAATATGTATGCTGGTGACTTATCTACATACGAAGTTACTTTTGTCCTTAGAAACCAACTAGACTCATTCATTCGGGTAGCAAGAGTTGATCCACATTTGATGAATTGCAATGACCTTGGTCATCTTGCCATGGATATGGTTATAACTGATATGCACACAACTTTTCCCTTGGTTTACTGTCTTGTTGAGTTGGAATTGATTATACCTGTTGCAACCGCAACGGCGGAATGGGCATTCCCAGTAATGAGCATTATCAAGACTGGATTGAGAAACAAAATGGGTGATGATTGTATGAATCATAGAATGGTATGTTACATTGAGCGAGATGTATTTGTTAGTGTTGAGGAATCAAAGATCATCGAGCGGTTTCAAGGTTATCGCACACGCGAAGGCGTTTTGCCTCGTCGTAAATGTATTTTTCACAATTTGGATCTCTTATTAACTAGTTTTACTTGCTATATTATGCACTGTGTATTATGAAATTGATCATTGAAGGTTTAGCTTCTTCTCATATTGAGGATGAGGTCATGGGAGGCTCGGATCAACCAATACTTTGATTTGGTCTCTGATACGTCTCCAATGTATCTATAATTTTTTATGATGGCATGCTATTATATTATCTGATTTGGATGTTTTGTATGCATTAATATGCTATTTTATATTATTTTTGTGACTAACCTATTAATCTAGAGCCTAGTGCCAGTTTCTGTTTTTTCCTTGTTTTTGAGTTTTGCAGATATGGAATATTAAACGGAGTCCAAACGAAATAAAACCTTCAGAATACATTTTTTGGAAGGAAACAAATAGATCAAGCTTGGAGTGCACAACAGGGGAGGTGCCACGGAGCCACAAGGCTGCTAGGCGCGGTCCCCCTGGCCGCGCCTAGCAGGCTTGTCGCCTCCCGGCAGGTCTCCTAACCCTAATTCTTGGCCTATAAATACCTAAATATTCCCCCAACATCAGAATGAGGCACGCAAATACTTTTCCGTGATCGGAAGCCTCCGTTCCCGAGAGATCCAATCTTGGAGCCTTTTCCAGTTATCTGCCGGAGGGGGTTTCGATCACGGAGGGCATCTACATCAACTCCATTGCCCCTGTTATGATGCGTGAGTAGTCCACCATAGACCTACGGGTCCATATTAGTAGCTAGATGGCTTCTTCTCCCTCTTTTATCTTCAATACCATGTTCTTCGTGATATTCATGGATATCTGTCCAATGTAATCCTCTTTTGTGGTGTCTTTGTCAAGATCCGATGAATTGTGAGTTTATGTTCAAATTATCCATAAATCTTGTTTGAATCTCCTCTGAATTCTTATATCCATGATTTCATATCCTTGCAACTCTTTTCGAGTTATTGGTTTGGTTTGGCCAACTAGATTGATAATTCTTGCAATGGGAGAAGTGCTTGGTTTTGGGTTCAATCTTGCGGTGTCCTTACCCAGTGACATAGTAGGGGTAGCGAGGCACATGATGTATTGTTGCCATCAAGGGTAACAAGATGGGATTTTCATCATATTGCTTGAGTTGATCCCTATACATCATGTCATCTTTCTTAATGCGTTACTCTGTTCTTCATGAACTTAATACTCTAGATGCATGCAGGAGTCGGTCGATGTGTGGAGTAATAGTAGTAGATGCAGAATCGTTTCGGTCTCCTTGATACGGACATGATGCCTATATGCATGATCATCGCCTTGGATAACAACATGATTATTCGCTTTTCTATCAATTGCTTGACAGTAATTTGTTTACCCACCATGATATTTGCCTTCAAGAGAGAAGCCTCTAGTGAAACCTATGGCCCCCCGGGTCTACTTTCCATTATATACTTTCAGATCTATACTTTGCTGCAATTTATTTACCTTTTACTTCCCATTCTCATTTACATCTATATCTATCAGAGCTAATCCTTGCAAATAATCGTGAAGGGATTGACAAGCCCTTTATAGCATTGGGTGCAAGAGTTTGATTGTTTGTGTAGGTGCAACCATTAGTGACTTGCTTATTCCTCCTACTGGATTGATACCTTGGTTCTCAACAACTGAGGGAAATACTTATCTACTTCATTGCATTACCCTTTCCCCTTCAAGGGAAAACCAACGCAAGCTCAAGCGGTAGCAACGGTGAAGGGGGGAAGGGGCAGAAAAGTCAACAAGAAGGAGGATAATTATTGCCCCCCTTCTTGCTTCACCTTAAGTGCGAAGGAGATCGATCAATTAATCAAGTGCCTTATGGGAACCAAAGTTAGTTCCGGTTACTGTGGGAGGATAAGCAGATTTCTAGACCCCAAAAATAAAAGGTTTAGCGGGATGAAGTCTCATGACTGTCATGTGATGATTACACACATACTCCAGGCTGCCATTAGAGGGATAATGGACAAGCATGTTCGTGACATGCTTACTGGTCTCTACAACTTCTTCGACATTATCTCTCGAAATTCCATAAGTGTGAAGCAGCTTCGAAGGCTACAGGAAGAGATCGTTGTGATAATCCACAAGTATAGGGGATCGCAACAGTTTTCAAGGGTGGAGTATTGAACCCAAATTTATTGATTTGACACAAGGGAAGCCAAGGAATATTATCGAGTATTAGCAGCTGAGTTGTCAATTCAACCACACCTGAAAGTCTTAATATCTGTAGCAAAGTATTCAGTAGCAAAGTAATATGGTAGTAACGGTAACGGTGGCAAAGTGATAGTAGCAATTTGTAGTGTTCTAACAGTAGCAACGGCCAAGTAACTGAGCGAAGATCAATATATGGAAAGATCGTAGGCAATGGATCAGTGATAGATAATTATGTCGGATGGCATTCATCATGCAATAGTTATAACATAGGGTGACACAGAACTAGCTCCAATTCATCAATGTAATATAGTTATGTATTTCGTATATAGTCATACGTGCTTATGGAAAAGAACTTGCATGACATATTTTGTCCTACCCTCCCGTGGCAGCGGGGTCCTATTGGAAACTAAGGGATATTAAGGCCTCCTATTAATAGAGAACCGGACCAAAGCATTAGCACTTAGTGAATATATGAACTCCTCAAACTATGGTAATCACCGGAAAGAATCCCAGTTATTCTCACCCTGGGGATGCGGATCATAACTCGTAATAGGTGTCTACAACTTGCAAGATAGGATCAAGAACACACATATATTCATGAAAACATAATAGGTTCAGATCTGAAATCATGGCACTCGGGCCCTAGTGACAAGCATTAAGCATAGCAAAGTCATAGCAACGTCAATCTCAGAACATAGTGGATACTAGGGATCAAACCATAACAAAACTAACTCGATTACATGATAAATATCATACAACCCATCACCGTCCAGCAATCCTACGATGAGATTACTCACAAACGGTGGAGAGCATAATGGAATTGGTGATGAAAGATGGTTGGTGATGACGAGGGCATCGATTTCCCCTCTCCGAAGCCCAAAACAGACTCCAGATCTAGTCTCCCGAGGAAGAACAGGCGATGGCGGCGGCTCCGTATCATGAAACGCGATGAACTCTTCTCTCTGAATTTTTCTTGACAAATAGGGTTATATGGAGCTTGAGAGGAGGTCGGAGGAGCCACGAGGGCCCCACAAGCCTGCTAGGCACGGCCAGGGGGTGGCCGCGCCTAGCAGGCTTGTGGCCTGCAGGTGGCCCCCCTCTGGTTACTTCTTGCGCCAGTATTTTTTATTAATTCCAAAAATATTCTCCATAAATTTTCAGGACGATCCGAGAACTTTTATTTCTGCATAAAAAAACCACCAAGGCAATTCTGCTGAAAACAACGTCAGTACGGGTTAGTTCCATTCAAATCATGTAAATTAGAGTCCAAAACAAGGGCAAAAGAGTTTGGAAAAGTAGATACGTTGGAGACGTATCAACTCCCCCAAGCTTAAACCTTTGCTTGTCCTGCAATTCAGTTGATAAACTGAAAGTGATAAAGAAAAACTTTTACAAACTCTGTTTCATCTTGCTATTGTAAATATGTCTAACTTATGTTCAGATTTTCAGCAAAGATTATAAACTAACCACATTCACAATAATACTTAGGTCCCACATTTACTCATAGCAATGACATAACCAACTAGAGAGCAATAATAACAAGTCTCGGATGACAACAATTTTATCGAAACAATCATGATACAATATGACATCATGGTATCTCGCTAGCCCTTTCCGAGACTGCAAAACATAAATGCAGAGCATCTCTGGAGAACAAGGACTATCTAACCATTGTAATTCACGGTGAGAGAGATCCAGTCATGCTCATACTCAATATCAATTAATAGCAAGGCATACAAATGAGAATGATGATCTCTTACTAGTTCTTTTTATAAGAGGATGATGACTCAACAATAAAGTAAATGGAAAGACCCTTCGTAGAGGGAAGCATTGATTTGCGGAGGTGCCAGAGCTCAAGCTTCTAAAAAATACATAGGTAATGATTTTGGAGCGGTATGCTTTCATTGCTCACATAACGACCAAGTGGTTGTCAATATCTTCCATGCTAGATACATTATAGGCGGTTCCCAAATAGAATGGTAAAGTTTTACTCCCCCTCCACCAATTAGTCACACTCCACGGCGGGCCGAATTCATGGGTACCGTCCATACAAACACTATTCTAGGGGAGTTTTGTTTAACTATATTTTGCCTTTTATTTCGAGCATGGGACTGGGCATCCCTATTACCATCCAATTTCTCGTGAATGATAGTGAATATACACATATCGTGAGAATAACCCACCTAGCATGGAAGATACTGACAGCCCCCAGTCGCCACATGAGCGATTTGGGCATACAAAACAGAATATTTATTTTAAGGTTTAAAGTTTAGCACATGCAAATTTACTTGGAACGGCAGGTAAATACCGCATATAGGTAGATATGGTGGACTCATATGGAAGAACTTTGGGTTTATTGCGATGGATGCACAAGCAGTATTCCCGCTTAGTACAAGTGAAGGCTAGCAAAAGACTAGGGAGCGACCAACTAGAGAGCGACACAGTCATCAACATGCTTTGAGATTAACCAACATTGAATGCAAGCATGAGTAGGATATAATTCACCATGAACATAAATATCGTGGAGGCTATGTTGATTTGTTTCAACTACATGCGTGAACATGTGCCAAGTCAAGCCACTTGAATCATCCAAAGGAGGATACCATTCTATCATACTACATCACAACCATTTTAATGCGCATGTTGGCACTCAAGACGAACCATTATCCACTCTTAGCTAATTAAGCATGGCGTGAATAACTATAATCTCTAATTATCATTGCAAGCATGTTCAACCCAAAATGTACTGAATTTAGAACGATGAGCTAATCATATTTACAAAAGCAAGATAGGTTAAGTTCATACCAACTTTTATCCATCTCAGTATTTTCATCAAATATCGTCATTATTGCCTTTCACTTGCACGACCGGACGATGTGAATAATAATAATAGTGCACGTGCATTGGACTAAGCTGGAATCTGCAAACAATAAAGCAAAGGAGAAGACAAGGCAATATGGGCTCTTTGTAAGATAGACAATAGTGCATATGATAGCAACTCAACACGTCATCATGGTCTTCTCCTTACGATACAAAGAAAAGAAAGGAAAATTATTTACATGGGAAAGCTCCCAACAAGCAAAAAGAAGAACGAGAAATCTTTTGGGGTTTTCTCTTTAATGCTACAACTAAGCAACTAGGAAATAAAGCTAGAACTAATTGTTTTGGTATTTTCCTCAAAGTTAAATAAACACACAAGAAGAAAGCAAAACAAGAATTAAACTACCATGGATAGTACAATGAAAAAGAATGAACACAGACAACTGAAATAACTGTGTGAACATGAATGTAATGTCGGTGAGAAATACATACTCCCCCAAGCTTAGGCTTTTGGACTAAGTTGGTATAGGGCCATGGATGGAAATAACCTTCTCCGAGATACTTCGGAGGACACTGAGGGTTCCACTGATTAGCGACCTCTTGTGGCTCCCACTAAAAGATGGGGACCTGATATGGATCAAGGGCTGGTGCTCGCTCAGGTGCTGGGGGTTGCGACAAACCCCTAATATCATAGATGTCATCGGGCATAATAGTGTACCTGCCTGAATGAATATTGAATAGAGAAGAAGCAGGCAGAGTAATAATCTCACAAGTACCCTGACTAAATACTAAATTGTAAAGCAGCCTCCTATCATCATTCTTTTTAATAACAACATGGGCTACCATACGATCATAATCTAGAAACATCGAGGGTATCAGCTTTTCATCTTTCTCGTGAAGCCTAATGGGTATCTCAAAATGTTTAGCTAAATGAGATGCATAGATACCTCCGAATATGGGCCCTTCAAACGGTTCGTGTTCAACCGCTGGGCCACCATAGAGCCCGGACTAAAGGTTCTATCAGCAAATAAAGCATGGCGCAAAATAGCGAGGTCAGGAGCACTAAGGCTACCACTCTCCCAATGACCAACTAGACATTTTCCCGCAAATAATGAATAATAGCATAGCACAGGAAAATGTAAACTAGCTGCCCTTGCCCTTGACACGCCTCTCTCTTCTCCTACAGTGACTGCGGCAATAAAATCTTCCATGTCTCGAGGACGTGGTACCCTGATGCTGCGCTCATAGGTTATCTTGCAAACTTTGCAAAAATCATAAAGGTTCATTTTCTTAGGCACATCATATAAGTGAAATTGTACCGTAGGAGGATCTTCCCTAGGATGAAAGTGAAAATTTTGCACAAAGGTATTAGTGAGCAAGAGGTACTGCTCACACTTATCGTTGAGGAAGTCGGTGATGCCTGCATTCTCGGCCAAATAATAGAAATCCTCATAAACTCTAGCCGCCCTCAAGAATGTGTCACACGACCATTCACATGGTCGAATTTCTGCTATGCGAGGAAGATTATATTTGGGTTTCTCCTTCATTTCAGTTTCATCTTCCTTAGAACCCCGGCTTGAAGAACCTCTTAGTAACCTTCTCAACATTTTTGAAAAATTCTGAAATTTTTATTGAACTAAAATGAAGGTGAACAAAACTCAACAAAACTCATAGCAACTACTCCCTCAAGTGCCTAGAGACTATATCATGCATCAAAACTACTTGGGACCATACAAATTTGACATGCAAGCTCAAGAACAAGGTGACTATAACAGCAAAAATTTGCAATATATAAGTCACTAGAACAAAAACTAATTGGACCATTGGAGGAGTCACATACCAATGAGCAATCCCCTAAAAAAGTTTTGCAAATGGAGCTTTGAGCAAGGAGATCGAAAATGGCAGCAAGATGAGCTAGAACACGGGTTTGAGCAATGGTGTGATTTTTTCTAGAGGAAGATGAAGTGAATGGGTGCTGCAATAAGTGGAGGAGGGCCATGTGGGACCCACAAACCACAAGGGCACGCCAAGGGGGGTGGTCACGCCCTGCAGGCTTGTGGCCCACTAGTGCAGCCCCCTGATGAATTCTTAGTGCCAAAAATTCGTAAATATTCTAGAAAAAATCATAATAAATTTTCAGGGAATTCTGAGAACTTTTATTTTTAGGTCATTTTTCTATTGCACGGAAAACTCAGAAAATAGAAAAATAATAGCATTTTTACTTAATTTCATCTAGGTAACAAAAAGTAAAATTTAGGTGCAGGAAGTTGTGCTTTCTAAATTCGTCCATCTCATGCTTATCAAAAGGGATCCATCAATAAGGTTGATCAAGTCTTATTAACAAACTTCTTTCGAATAACATGAAACCGAAGAATTTTCGAATAACACTAAGTTACCTCAATAGGGATATGCATTTACCCAACAATAAGTATATCATATTTCTTCTTGACAGTAGGAAGAGGGAACACAAAGTCTCCAATAATAATCATTGGAATTTTTTCAATAGAGTTGATACTATGAACTTGAGGTTGTTTCTTCGGAAAGTGTACCTTATGTTCATTACCATCAATATGAAAAGTGACATTGCCCTTGTTGCAATCAATAACAGACTTTGCAGTATTCAAAAAGGGTCTACCAAGGATGATCGACATACTATCGTCCTCGGGAATATCAAGAATAACAAAGTCCGTCAAGATTGTAGCATTTGCAACTATGACAGGCACATCCTCACAAATACCGATAGGCAGAGCAGTTGATTTATCAGCCATTTGCAAAGAGATTTCAGTAGGTATCAACTTATTCAAATCAAGTCTACGGTATAAAGAGAAAGGCATAACACTAACACCGGCTCCAAGATCACATAAAGCAGTTTTAACATCATTTCCTTTAATAGAGCATGGTATAGTAGGTACTCCGAGATCTCCTAGTTTCTTAGGTATTCCACCTTTAAAAGTATAATTAGCAAGCATGGAGGAAATCTCACCTTCTGGTATCTTTCTTTTATTTGTCACAATATCTTTCATATACTTAGCATAAGGAGACCTTTTCAAAATATCAGTCAAGCGCATACGTAAAGAGACAGGTCTAAGCATTTCAGCAAAGTGCTCAAAGTCCTCATCATCCTTTTTCTTGGATGGTTTAGGAGGAAAGGGCATGGGTTTCTGAACCCATGGTTCTCTTTCTCTACCATCTTTCCTAGCAATGAAGTCTCTATTAATGTATCTTTTATTCTTAGGTTGTGGGTTATCAAGATCATCAGCAGGTTCAATATCCGCATCATTATCATTACTAGGTTGAGCATCGGCATGGACATCATTATTAATGTTATCACTAGGCTCATTTTCATCACCAGATTGTGTCTCGGCATCAGAAATAGAAATATCATTTGGATTCTCTGATGTATCTATAACAGGTTCACTAGCAGCATGCAAAGTACTATCATCATTCTTTTTCCTACTCTTATTGGAAGGAATAGGTGCATCATTATTAACTCTCTGAGAATCTTGCTCAATTCTCCTAGGATGGCCTTTAGGATACAAAGGTTCCTAAGTCATTCTACCACCTCTAGTCACAACTTTAACAGAATGATCATTGTCTTTACTATTCATCTCATTAATCAAATCATTTTGAGCCTTAAGTACATGTTATACTTGAGTGGTTACCATGGAAGCATGTTTACTAATAAGCTTAAGATCATTGACAGTTCTACTTAAATAATCACCCAAGCGATCAAGCATATAAGCATTATGTTTCAATTCCCTACTAACATAGGCATTGAAATTTTCTTGCTTCATAATAAAATTATCGAATTCATCCAAGCATTGGCTAGCAGACTTATTATAAGGGATATCTCCTTTATCAAATCTACTGAGAGAATTTACCTCGACTACCTATGTCAGGTTATCAAGACCATGTATTTCTTCAATAGGTGGTAGATTCTTAACATCTTCATCTTTAATACCTTTTTCTTTCATATACTTGTTTGCCTCTTGCATATCTTCAAGACCGAGGAATAGAATACCTCTTTCCTTCGGAGTTGGTTTTGGAGGTGGTTCGGGAATAGTCCAATCATTATCATTTCTCAATATATTATTCAATAGTAATTCAGCATGTTCAACAGTTCGTTCCCTGAAAACACAACCAACACAACTATCTAGGTGGTCCCTAGAAGCATCGGTTAGTCCATTATCAAAGATATCAAGTATTTCATTTTTCTTGAGAGGATGATGAGGCAAAGCATTAAGTAATTGGAAAAGCCTCCCCCAAGCTTGTGGGAGACTCTCTTCTTCAATTTGCACAAAGTTACATATTTCCTGCAAGGCAGCTTGTTTCTTATGGGAAGGAAAATATTTTTCAGAGAAGTAATAAATCATATCCTGGGGACTATGTACACAACTGGGAGCAAGAGAATTAAACCATATCTTATCATCACCCTTTAATCAGAAAGGAAACAACTTAGAATATATTAATAGCGTTTTTGCCTCATGAGTAAATAGGGTGGCTATATCATTCAATTTGGTAAGATGTGCCACAACAGTTTCAGATTCATAACCATGAAAAGGATCAGACTCAACCAAAGTAATTAACTCAGGATCGACAGAGAATTCATAATCATTATCAGTAACAAAGATAGGTGAAGTAGCAAATTAGGATCATATTGCATTCTAGGATTCAGAGATTTTTCCTTCCACTTGCGAAGCAGTTTCTTAAGATCATATATATCCTGACAAGCAAGAAAGTCCCTAGCTACCTCTCCTTCCATAACATAACCCTCAGGTATATCAGATAATTCATATCTAGGAGAGCTAGGTCTAGCAGGTGAATCATAGTGTTCAATTTCAATAATTTCATCAGATTCAGAAATATTATCAGTTTCAGCATTGGCTCTAGCAATTTGTTCATGAAGAAATTCACCCAGTGGCACAATACCATCAAGCAAAGTATTAAAATAAGCATCATGCATAGCAGAAGTAGCATCATCAATTACTTGTGACATATCAAAATTACCAGTAGGTGGTGGTGTCACAAACTTACTCATAACAGAAGGTGAATCAAGTGCAAAGCTAGATGGCAGTTCCTTACCTCCCCTCGTAGTAGAGGGATAGATCTTGGTTTTTGGATCTTTCAGATTCTTCATTGTGATCAACAGATATATATCCCAAGTGACTCAGAGAATAAAGCTATGCTCCCTGGCAACGGCTCCAGAAAAAGGTCTTGATAACCCACAAGTATAGGGGATCACAACAGTTTTTGAGGGTAGAGTATTCAACCCAAATTTATTGATTTGACACAAGGGGAGCCAAACAATATTCTCGGGTATTAGCAGCTGAGTAGTCAATTCAACCACACCTGAAAGACTTAATATCTGCAACAAAGTATTCAGTAGAAAAGTAATACGGTAGTAACGGTAACGGTGGCAAAGTGATAATAGAAATTTGTAGTGTTTGTAACAGTAGCAACGGAAAAGTAACTGAGCGAATATCAATATATGGAAAGATCATAGGAAATGGATCAGTGATGGATAATTATGTCGGATGGCATTGATCATGCAACAGTTATAACATAGGGTGACACAGAATTAGCTCCAATTCATCAATGTAATGTAGGCATGTATTCCGTATATAGTCATATGTGCTTATGAAAAAGAACTTGCATGACATCTTTTGTCCTACTCTCCCATGGCAGCGGGGTCCTATTGGAAACTAAGGGATATTAAGGCCTCCTTTTAATAGAGAACCAGACCAAAGCATTAACACTTAGTGAATACATGAACTCCTCAAACTACGGTAATCACCGGAAAGAATCCCAGTTATTGTCACCTTGGAGGATGCGGATCATAACTCGTAATAGATGTCCACAACTTGCAAGATAGGATCAAGAACACACATATATTCATGAAAACATAATAGGTTCAGATTTGAAATCATGGCACTCGGGCCCTAGTGACAAGCATTAAGCATAGCGAAGTCATAGCAACATCAATCTCAGAACATAGTGGATACTAGGGATCAAACCCTAACAAAACTAACTCGATTATATGATAAATTTCATCCAACCCATCACCGTCCAGCAAGCCTATGATGAGATTAGTCACGAACAGTGGAGAGCATCATGGAATTGGTGATGATGGATGGTTGGTGATGACGAAGGCGTCCATTTCCCCTCTCCGGAGCCCAAAACGGACTCCAGATCTGGTCTCCCGAGGAAGAACAGGCGATGGCGGCGACTCCGTATCGTGAAACGCGATGAACTCTTCTCTATGATTTTTTCTCAACAAATAGGGTTATATGGAGCTTGAGAGGAGGTCGAAGGAGCCACGAGGGCCCCACAAGCCAGCTAGGCGCGGCCAAGGAGGTGACCGCACCTAGCACGCTTGTGGCCTGCAGGTGGCCCCCCTCTGGTTACTTCTTGCGCCAATATTTTTTATTAATTCCAAAACATTCTCCCTAAATTTTCAGGACGATCCGAGAACTTTTATTTCTGCACACAAATAACACCAAGGCAATTCTGCTGAAAACAGCGTCAGTCCGGGTTAGTTCCATTCAAATCATGCAAATTAGAGTCCAAAACAAGGGCGAAAGAGTTTGGAAAAGTAGATACGTTGGAGACGTATCACATTGTCATACTATGTGAGCTTGAGACGTACTTCCCGCTCGTGTTCTTTGACGTCATGGTGCATCTGTGTGTCCACATCGTGGACGACATCATCGACCTCGGGTCGACATTCCTTCACATCATGATGTTGTTCGAGAGGATGAATGGGGTCATCAAAGGATTTGTTAGTAACATGTCCTGTCCTAATGGGATCATCGTCTAACGCATGAGTGCATCTCCTTTTGCGAGAATTATATAGGCGTCGGAGACCCTGTTGTTGGTTTGCCCGTCAAGAAGCGCGATGGGAGAAGGTCACAACAATGGCCGGGGGGAATTGCACATGGAATACTCGGATCGATGAAACGACTTTGACAGGGCTAACTTAGTAGTGCTATAACACCTAGATGTGGTAGATGATTATGTGGCATGGCACGAGGAAACCATCGCAAATAAGTACCGTGATAAGGGGATGCTCAAGATGGACGACGAAGTTACTGTACATCACAACGCCACTTTCTTGCATTGGTTCAAAGAGCAAGTTCTTGAAAATCCCCCGGAAGAGGGTAGTTCAGACGGATTGCTCATACACGCCTTAGCACATGTCCCCGTGCCCAAACTCATGACTTATCAGTCATACCATATCAATGGGTACACGTTCTACATAGAGGCCAAAGACATAGACAGTGATTACCAGAACTTCGGGGTGATGATTGAATGCGTGATCGACGCCAACGGCACAACTGAAGGATTCTATGGAAGGGTCAAAGAGATCTGGGAGCTTGACTATGCTGGAATGCGCGATGCGATGATGTTCCGTGTTAGATGGGCCAAGGACGTCGTAAGAGAAAACAAGTATTTCAGTACCATGTCTATGCCCGACGAGAAGAGCGCAACCGTGAACATTAACGTCATCGCCAAAACTGAGCCATGGGTACACGCTAAGCACATGACACAATGCTTCTTCATAACCGACCCGACCAATCCCAGTCGCGTTGTCGTGAGGAGAGGCAAAAGGAGCATCATCGGAATGGATGGAGTCGCCAACGAGGAAGACTACGACCAATACGGCAACCAGATGAGGGAAGATGACGATGATGATGAAGCATACGTGAAAAGAAGAATCTATACTACATTACGTAAGAAAGATCATATTCCATGGTTCACTACCGCCACCCGCCAAGAAGCAAAGTAGGAGACTAGACAGGAAAGGTGTAGGATCGAAAGTAGTGCTAGAGGGGGGGTAGACTACTTGACCAATTAAAAATCTACGTTTTCCGAATTTTAAGTCTTGGCAGATTTTAGCATTCATAGTATGTCAAGTACACCCTACACATGCATGTCTACGAGTATAGCAGCGGAAAGTAAAGATAATCATGTAAGTAAAGGAAGGGTAGTAAGATCAAACAAGCTATCCACATGTTAAACAGTAGCTCATCTCATAAACCTTCTCACGATGAAATAACAAGCTATCCACATGTTAAAGTATAGACTAACAAACTATGCTTTCGGTCACCAAACAATTGCAATTCATCTTATTTTCAGGAAGGGTCTATGTAAGAGCTTTGATTTAGCAAATTCCACATACTCAACTATCACAAAGTCTTCCATGATTGCTAACACTCAAAGCATATTTTTAGAGCAAATGGCATCCGTCGAACACAAAGAAAGATAGGGGCTTAAAGTTTTGCCTCCAAATTTATTTATCATATAGATAATTTTCACGAATAATAATTCATGATCAAATATATTTGAATGGACATATATGCTTGGATCTTTCCCCAACACATGACGCTTGCCAAGAGAAAAAGGCGAAATATAGGAAGCGGTGAAGATCACCATGACTCTTGTATAAAGGTAAGTACTAGAAAGTAAAAGGTAGGCCCTTCGTAGAGGGAAGCATTCATTTGCATAGGTGCTAGAGCTCGAGCTTTTAAAATAGAGATGGATAATAATTTTGAGCGGTATGCTACCATTGCCAACATAACAACTGAGAGATCTCGGTATCTTTCATGCTAGATACATTATAGGCGGTTCCCAAACAGAATGGTAAAGTTTTTACTCCCCCTCCACCAATCAATCACACTCAACGGTGAGCCGAATCCACGGGTACCGTCCATACAAACAACAATCCTAGGGGAGTTTTGTTTAATTATTTGCATTTTGTTTTCTTTGATATCGGGACTGGGAATCCCTATTACCAGCCACTTTCTCGTGAATGATATTGAATCAACACATATAGGTAGATATGGTGGACTTTGGCACATGCAAATTGACTTGGAACGGTAGGTAAATACCGCATATAGGTAGATATGGTGGACTCTCATGGCAAAACTTCTTTAAGGATGTTTGGATGCACAAGTAGTATTTCTACTTGGTACGGAAGTTTTGGCTAGTATGAGGTGGAAGCAAGCACCACATGTTGGAGGATCCATAAAAATATAACTTCTATACAAATATACCCAAGCATAACTCATTACGTTGTCTTCCTTGTCCAACTTCAACTAACTTGCTAAAGTTTGAAAATAATTAATGGGTATTCACAATCATAGAAGATGTCCAAGATAGTATATTTATATGTGAAATCTCTCTTCCTTCAATCTTGTTTCATGAATGGTTCAAGTGACCAATGCGATGTTTACTAACTGCCAAATAAATTTTACCACCTATACTTCTTATATGTGAAGTCATTACTACCCATGGGATAAGCATATAAAACATCTATAATTTCAGATTTATGATATTCAATTCATTCAACCATTTACTCATAGGATATAAGTGAAGCACGAGAGTAAATGACAAAACTACTCCAAAACATATAAGTGAAGACCAATGAGTAGTCAAACAATTAAGTAGCTATGTGAGAATTTTCTCTCTCTCTGTCTCAATAAAGATTTTTATATCTGATTATTTCATTTAAACAACAAGAAAAACAAAAATAGCACTCCAATAATAGCACACATCATGTGAACGAATAAAAATTTAGGCTCAACATAGGCTAACCGATAGTTGATGAAGAGAGGTGGGATGCGTAGCATACCCAAGCTTATATGCTTGAGAATTCTTTAAATATTTAGTTGTGGTGCATTGGGCATCCCCAAGCTTGAGATTTTGTATCCCGTTCAATCCTCTCATATCATGGTTTCACCTATTCTCAAAAACTTCATCCAGAGAAAACTTGAAAAGAACACGTGAGATAGGTTAGTACACATAATAATAAATCAACTCTTTATTTACTGCCAAAACAAGATTCATAATTTTTCTCACATTATAACTACTCTATTCCATCATTCCCTAAATTTATATTACTCAATATAAGCTATAGGAACACTTGAAACAAGCAAACTATGCATGCAAGACAGAATCTGTCAAAAACAGAACAGTCTGTAAAGATATGAATGATCAGCATACTTCCCTGACTCTAAAAATTATGAAAAAATAGGAACACTCAAGAAATTTTCCTATAAAGGTTTTTTAGAAATTTCAATATTTTTTGACTCTCCAGTAAAATAAGATAATTCATATACTGGACGCAAAACTTTCCGTTTTTGCACAGACTCAAACAAGCAAGTATCCACACTATCCCAAAGGCTTTACTTGGAACTTTATTGAAATAAAAGACACAAAACATGATTAA
The DNA here is from genome assembly GCA_022496015.1 of Hordeum marinum. NCBI lineage: Eukaryota > Viridiplantae > Streptophyta > Magnoliopsida > Poales > Poaceae > Hordeum > Hordeum marinum. The sequence goes on along the minus strand of CM039677.1, from coordinate 413,983,873 downwards.
TACATTGTCTTAATCATCTGAACACATAATAACATAAATTAAATGTGTTGGGTTGTCTCCCAACAAGCACTTTTCTTTAATGCCTTTTAGCTAGGCATGATGATTTCAATGATGCTCGTATAGGAATAATAATTGAATCATGCAAAAGAGCATCATGAATATCATTACAAGCACATTTAAGTTTAACCCACTTCCTATGCATAGGAATTTTGTGAGCAAAAAATTTATGGAAGCAAGAATCAACTAGCATAGGAAGGCAAAAACAAGCATAACTTCAAAACCTTGAACACATAGAGAGGAAACTTGATACTATTGCAATTGCTACAAGCATATATTCCTCCCTCATAATTATTTTCAGTATAATAATATAGGAATTCCACAATATAACCAGCACATAAAGCATTCTTTTCATGATCTACAAGCATAGAAATTTTACTAATCTCCACACAAGAAAATTTCTTCTCATGACTAATAGTGGGAGTATCATAAAAGAGTTGAATACTACAAATTGGTTCCACACTAAAAGAGTAATACTCAGTAAAAGGATATTCATAATTATGGAAAGTATCATAATAGTAATAATCACTCTTTTTCATCACATAAGTATCATCACAATAATCATCATAAGTAAGAGGCATGCAATCATGATAACAAATTTGCTCATTCAAAGTAGGGGGAATAAAAATATCATCTTCATTAAGCATAGCATCCCCAAGCTTGGGAGAAACATTAATTGCAGCAAATAAATTATCAAACATGTCATTTTCATCAAACATAGCATCCCCAAGTTTCTGGATTTGTATATCATAAACATAATCACTCTCATCATTAATAGTATGAATATCACCAATAGTATAGTAATTATTATCATCATCTTCCAAGTTGCTGCCATAAATATTTTCAAGATTATAAGAAGTATCATTATCTTCCCAATAATAATTATCACAACAAGCAATAGGCATAACAAAATCATCGTCAAGTGTATCATCTTCCAACACTATTTTTGATTCATTCTCGTGAGGCCTATCAATAATGGGAGCAACATTATTTCGAAGAGATACCTCTTTACCTTTAATTTTCCTTATTTTATTCTTATTCACCACATTATGTGTGGGTTTATTTAATTCCTCCAAGCTTCTTTTTGAAGAGGTTGGTTGAATAAAAAGCTTCTCCTCGTTACCTGATTCATCATAAGAAAAATAGGAGGATATTGGGAAACCTCTTCCCCTTCATTAGTATTCTCTTCATCTTCTATTTGTTTTCTTGTATTTAAGTAATTGGCAATATAAGGATTCTCAATGCAATTTACCATGAAATACATATAGATTTCATTTAGATCAAAATCAATCATTTTCATGAGAACCCAAGCTGGAACATCCTTACTTTTATGTTTCATTTCTTCATACCCCAAAAATAGACTAAGTTCATTATGATGCTCAAGGGTAATGAGTTTATCACAATTTTTGGACACAATTTGGTCATGAAATAATTCACATTGGAAATTAAAATGACCACTTTCATTGCAAAGTTCACAAGGACGGCGAGAAATATGAAGTCTTTCAGCACAAACATATAGCCTCTCTTGCAACCATTTAGTTTCTAAACTACTTATGCCTCTTACAAAATCTATCTTCCCTTTTCGACATGTCTTCACAAACTCTATGCACTCCACAAAAATTGACGTGCTTAGAAGAAATATTTTTATCATGACTAATGCAATCATCATTAGTACCATGGTTATTCAAATAATTCATACTAACAACATTGCAATCATGCTCATCACTCAAAGACTTAGTGCCAAACATTTTAAAAAATTCTTCTTCTAACACTTGAGCACAATTTTCCTTTTCATCATTTTTCACGAAATACATTAAAAAGATGAAGCATATGAGGCAACCTCAATTCCATTTTTTGTTGGTTTTTTTATAAAACCAAACTAGTTAAAAACAAGAAACTAAAAGATTTGATTGCAAGATCTAAATATATACCTTCAAGCTCTCACCTCCCCAGCAACGGCGCCAGAAAAGAGGTTGATGTCTACTATACAACCTTCTTCTTGTAGACTCATGTTGGGCCTCCTAGGGTAGAGTTTTGTAGGACAGCGGAAATTTTCCCTCAAGTGGATGACCTAAGGTTTATCAATCCATGGGAGGTGTAGGATGTAGACGGTCTCTCTCCAACAACCCTGCAATCAAATACAAGAAATCTCTTGTGTCGCCAACATACCCAATACAATGGAAAATTGTATAGGTGCACTAGTTTGGTGAAGAGATGGTGATACAAGTGCAATATGGATGGTAGATATAGGTTTTTGTAATCTGAAAATATAAAAACAGCAAGGTAGCAAGTAACAAAAGTGAGCACAAACGGTATTGCAATGCTTGAAAACAAGGCCTAGGGTTCATACTTCCACTAGTGCAAGTTCTCTCAACAATACTAAATTAGCTCAATCATATGTAAATACCTCTCATGTGACGAAGAGTTCACTCCAAATTCATAAATAGCGGAGAACTAACAAAAAATTATTGTTGGGTACGAAACGACCTCAAAGTTATCTTTTTTGATCAATCTTATGAGCTATCCCTATAAGTGTCACGAACATCCCTAGAGTTCGTACTAAAATAACACCTTAAGATACACATAACCCAAAACCCTAATGTCACCTAGATACCCATATGTCACCACGAGTACCCATGGGCTTGATTATACGATATGCATCACACAATATCAGATTTGTCATGTTCAATCCAACACAAAGAACTTCAAAGAGTGCCCCAAAGTTTCTACCGGAGATTCAAGACTAAAACATGTGCCAACCCCTATGCATAGATTCCCAAGATCACGAAACCCACAAGTTGGTCACCAAAACATACATCAAGTGGATCAATAGAACATCCCATTGTCACCACGGATAACCCATCGCAAGACATACGTCAAATGTTCTCAAATACTTAAATACTCAATCCGATAAGAGAACTTCAAATGGAAAACTCAATTCATCACAAGAAGATAGAGAGGGGAAAACTCCATATGATTCATCTATATCAATAAAGCTCGTGGTACATCAAGATCATGACAGCTCAAGAACATGAGAGAGAGATCTCAAACACGTAGCTATTGGTACAAACCCTCAGCCCCGAGGGTGAACTACTCCCTCCTTGTCATGGAGAACGCTGGGATGATGAAGATGGCCTTCGATGATGGTTTTCCCCTCTAACAGGGTGCCGGAATGGGCCCCCGATTGGTATTTCGTGGCTCTGGAGGCTTGCGGCGGCGAAACTCCCGATCTGGGTTTCTTTTCAGAGGTTTGGGTATTTATAGGAGTTTTTGGCATCAGTCTCACGTCAAGGTGGTCCACGAGGCGGTGACAATCCACCCCGGCGCGGCCAAGGGGGTGGCCACGCCTGACAAGCTTGTGAATTCCTCATGGATCTTCTATCCCAACTCCAATGCTTTGGGGGTCTCTTTTTGTCCAACAAAAATCATACGAAATTTTCAGCCCATTCCGAGAACTTTCATTTCTGTATAAAAAACGACACCATGGTAGTTGTGCTGAAAACAACATCAGTCTGTGTTAGTTCTAATAAAATCATACCAAAATCATATAGAATTATTGTAAACATGGCATGAATACTTCATAAATTATAGATACGTTGGAGACGTATAAGTGTGCGAGAGTAATAAGAGTTAACAACATAGCACAACACATCAAGCAAAGTGAATGATCATCACATAGCCATCAAAAGATAGGAAATAGTAACAACACACATTAAAGCATATGATCAAACACACACAAAAGTGTCTCACATCCAAACAAAAAGATCAAATGTTTTGTAAAACAACAATAAAAAGCAGACACTCTCTCACTCGAAGCCTAGATCTATATACAACTTCTCCCCCCTTTGGCAACAAGTTACCAAAAAGCTCGAGGAGATACAACTAATCGTTCGTCTGTGGCTGATATCCTCCAGTAGTTGATGTTGGAGTCGAGATAACTGCGTCGGTGAAGACTTCTGCTGATGTCCTGGATGGAGTTGGTGTGGACACTGGAGGCACTAAAGGTGCTAATGGAGCTGATGTCACTGTAGATGGAGCAGAAGATGAAGGTCTCGTCTCCGGAGCTGGCACTGTAGGTGTCTTGGCATTAGTTGTGAACTGGGCATTCGTCCTAACACGTGCACTGTCCTCATCATCATCAGAAGACTCAGACTCTGAAGAGGTGCGACGGATAGGAGCTTCATCAACTTCCTTCTTAAGCTCATTGACTGTCTTAGACAACCCATCTACCTTGTCATTTAGAGTTTTCACTCTATCTTCAAAGATGTTCACAAGTCTCTCTTGACTATCCATAATGGTTTTGATGTCCTTCTTCATGTCCATGATTGTGGATATCAAGAGATCCATCTTCCCGTTCTTGGAATTTCGGGACCTGAGCACTAGTGGCTCGAGCTGCCTCTGCCTCTGTCTCTGTCTGTGCCTGAGCTGCAGCTGATGTGGGATGGTTTGGTCCATCACCACTACATTGTCCTCGAAATCTGGCTGAAGTGGAAAGTGGGGTCTATATAGAGCAAAGATGGGCTTCTCAAGTTTGCAGTTGATTAGCATCTGAATGTAGGGTGCATATTAGAATGAGCGCTTCTGGTCAGTAGCAACCCTCTTCATTGTTTCATCAATCAAGTCCATCACTCGAATCCTGATGCGACTGTCCAGATGGATAAGCATGTTGATGGAGTAGCCACAAATCATCTTCTCATCTCCAAACTTAGTCATCAAGGTATGCCTCAAGACGGTGTTCATGGTACGGAGGCCTGCCCGAAGGAAGTAAATGGATCATAACTTGTGTGATTTCAAGTTAGCAGCTGGGATAGCAGTGCACATACCCTTCATAGCATTCTGGTTCTCCTTGGATTCAGAGTAGACATCCAAGTCACCATCCTGTACCTCTAGGACTCCTAAGATGGTAGCCCACTCATCAACTATAGATTCGTATCTTGCCCCTTCAATCATACATACTATCCTGCCATCTCCATAGAAGTGAGCAGTGGAGTAGAACTGCATGATCATCTCATCATTCCAAGCAGTGAACTCTCTGCCAACAAACACCAAACTTTGGCATTTGGTACATAGACTCTCTTGTAGGATCGAAAGTACATAGACTCTCTAGCACTCTCATCTGCTCTGAAAGTCTCTGGAGGTGCATATACCTTGCTGACTACCCTCCTAGATGAGGTAGCTTCATTAGCAGACTTCTTTGCAGCCTTAGGGAACCCATGAGAACTGGGAGTTGTATGGATGCCATATGCTATAATAATATAAGTTGCGAGGCGAAACTTTAAGCCCCTATCTTTCTCTATGTTTGACGGATGCCATTTGCTATAAAAAATGCTTTGAGTGTTAGCAATCATGGAAGACTATATGATAGTTGAGTATGTTGAATTTGCTAAATCGAAGCTCTTACATAGACCCTTCCCGAGAATAAGATGAATTGCACTTGTTTGGTGACTGAAAGCATAGTTTGTTAGTTTTCAAGAAACTTTATGGTCTATATCTTAACATGTGAATAGCTTGTTACTTCATCATGAGAAGTTTCATGAGATGAGCTACTATTTACGATATATAATGATGCTAGAAAAAGTGTATGGAACTATCATTGATCAAATTTATGCAATATGCTAGCATTCACACTTCACAAATTATTTCTTTTATAATTTATGAAGTATTCATGACATGTTTACAATAATTCTATATGATTTTATTAAACTAACCCACACTAACGTTGTTTTCAGCAGAACTACCATGGTGTCATTTTTTTTGCAGAAATAAAAGTTCTCAGAATGGGATGAAAATTTACGGAGAATACTTATGGAAAATATAAAAAATACCGGAGAAAAAAGATAACGGAGAGGAGTCCTGAGGCAGCCACAAGACACCAAGGCGCGCCCCCTAGGGAGCGCCCCTAGCTTGTGGGCCCCTCGGGAGTCCCCCTAACGTGATTCCAATGCCAGGTACTCCTATAAATCCATTAACCCCCAGAAAGAAACCTAGATCAGAAGATCCACCGCAGCAAGTCTCTGTAGCCACAAAAAATCAATCCTGGCCCTCTCTGGCACCCTGCCGGAGGGATCACCATCATCGGAGACCATGGAGGAGGACGACAGAGGGGCTATCATCACCATGGAGGCCAAGGACTAGAGGGAGAACCTCTCCCCACCTAGGGGGAGGCATGGAGGAGGAAGCACAAGGGGAGACCCTCTCCCTCTCTCTCTTGGTGGCGTCGGAGTGCCATCAGGGGAACCATCGCCGCGGTGATCGTCTTCATCAACATCACCTTCTTCATCATCGTCCTCATATCTTTTTAGCGGTCCACTCTCCCGCATCCCGCTGTAATCCCCTACTTGAACATCGTGCTTTATGCCACATATTATGATCCAATGATGTGTTGACATCCTATGATGTCTTGAGTAGATTTCTATGGTTTGATTGATGATCTAGATTGGTTTGAGTTGTATGTTCATTTTGGTGCTATCCTATGGTGCCTTCCGTGCCGAGGCACACAAGAAGGATTCCTGCTGTAGGGTGTTGCAATACGTTCATGATTCGCTTATAGTGAGTTGCTAGAGTGACATAAGCTTAAACCCGAGTAAGGGGGTTGTTGCGTATGGGATAAAGGGGACTTGATGCTTTAATGCTATGGTTGGGTTTTACCTTAATGATCTTTAGTAGTTGCGGATGCTTTCTAGAGTTCCAATCATAAGTGCATATAATACAAGTAGAGAAAGTATGTTAGCTTACGACTCTCCCTCTATAAAACTGCAATAATGATTACCGATCTTGTTAACAATTGCCTAGGATAATTCCGCACACCGATCCATCATTATACCACACTCGCTATTTATAATATATAGTAATATATTCTAAATTTGTGTTAAAAACACCTATTTTTATATTTTAGTTCTCCGATATCATGCAAAGCTATCCTCTTTATACCCACAACGTAGTTTTATTTCTCGTTTCTAGATGGAAGCAAACGTTCGGTGTACGTAGAGTCGTATTAGTGCCAGATAGAACTTGAGAGAATATTGATCTTACGTTTAGCTCCTTCTAGGTTCGACAATCCATACTTATCACTTCCACCTTTGAAAATTGCTATGATGATTCCTTGCACTTGGGGATTATCAGATGGGCACGGAGTTGGGCCGGGCTGAACACAACCCACCAGGGCGCGCCTGAGGGGGCTGGCGTGCCCTGGTGTCTTGTGCTCACCAGGTGGCCCCCCTCCGGTTGTTATTTGCCCCAGAATTTTTTATATATTCCAAAATAATTCTCCGTGAAGTTTCAACTCATTTGAAGATGTGCATAATAGGTATCTCTAATGTGCATAATAGGTCCAGAATTCCAGTTGCCGACATTCTCAGTCTTTGTGCAAACCTTGCATATTATGAGAGAAAAGGCATTAGAATTATTTCATAAAGCATTATTATGCATGAAAACATTACAAATAACAGTTGGAAATGATGATGCAAAATAGACATATCAACTCCCCCAAGCTTAGACCTCTCTTGTCCTCAAGCGAAAGTCGATATCGAAAAACATGTCCACATGGTTTGAGAGATAGGCGTCGATAAAAAACAAAATATGACCATAGTAGCATCATGCTTATTATCATAGCAGAAACAAACTTTATCATATGACTCTTTCATATAACTTTTGTTCTATAAAATTGTCATAAAACTTCTCATGAACAAGTAACAGCTCATCAAAACATATAAGTATAAACCATAAACCTTATTGAAAACCAACAAACTATGTTCTCAGTCAACTTTGCAACTACAATTCATCATATTTTCAGGAAGGCTCTCATGTCGGAGCCTTTTGGCAAGTCCACATACTCAATCATCATTTAATCTTCTATGATTGCTAACACTCACAACATAACCATGAGCAAAAAGTTTCAACCAGACACCTAGAAAGATAGGGGCTTTTAGTTTCGCGTCCCTACGTATTAATCTCAAGGGTGATGCCAACAATAATAACTCATGCTCACTCATATCTGACTAGATATATGTGCCTAGATCTTTTCCCACCACATGATGCTTTCAAAAAGAGAAGAATAAAAAGGAATAGGGAAGAATACTTTGACTCTTGCATAAAAGTAAAAGACAGGCCCTTCACAGAGGGAAGTAGAGGTTGGCATGCGCTTTTTAGTTTGTAGGCCAAATCCGTTAGTGCAAAAGAATGTCACATTGTATTGCCCCCTGTGATAGCAGCCTTTATTATGCACTCTATTGCTTTTATTACTTCGCCATCATAAGTTCGTACAATGTTCAATTTTCTCTTACACTAATTGACAAAGACATTTAGAAGCAAATTTTATTGCCTTTGTGCAACGATGACAACTTACTTGAAGGATCTTATTCAATCCATAGGTAGGTATGGTGGACTCTCAAAACATGAATATGGGTTTTGGGTTTTTGGATGCACACGTAATATCTCTACTTAGTGCGGAATTTTTGGTTAGCAAAGATATTGAGAAAGCACCACATGTTGAAGGATCTATGATAATATAACTTCTATGTGAATATGAACAAACATAAATTATTACGTTGTCTTCCTTGTGCAACGTCAATTTTTTTGGCATAAAATATTTAATGGGGCTCACAATCATAAAATATGTCCAAGATAGTGTATTTTCATGTGAATCTTCTCTTCCCTAATTAATTCTTTCGTGAATTGCATCATTGATGAATGCTATGTTTGCCGATCTCCAATAAATTTTACTACTTATACTTTTCCTTATGTGATGTCATTACTTACCATAAGATTAGTATATGATCCTTTCATTTATTTTCTTTTTATTTTTTTGCAATAAGAAAGTAAAGAAGCAAGATATCAAACTAAACTTTATTACATAACTCTCACTCGATTACATAGATAGATAGATCACGAAACTAGCACTCGAAAATAGGTCATACTAAACTTTTATTCAACTAAATCACGAAATAGCTAAGGATCGAAATAAAATAAGTAAAGGTAAAAAGTGATGGTGATACGCTACCGAGGCATCTCCCCCAAGCTTGGCTCAAGCCAAGGGGAGTGCCCATACCCGTGTACTCAAGTCTCCTTTGGTGGTGAAGATGATAACGTGGTGGTGATGAAGTGCTAGGTTTGTCCACCTGCTTCCAGGGCAAGGGCTCACCATCAAAAGTTGATGAACGAGTCCTCTGAGTCCTGCAACTCGCAACTAAACTCATACCTTTAAATATCGCTTCATACTCGAAAACTTGGTTTTTAAGATCATAGATTTGACTTTGAAGAAAATTTATTTGCTCGTTGAAGGTGAAGACGATGTCCTTCATCGACCGGCCATCCACCATGTGATCACGAGTGAATTCCATGATCATGGACTGATTGTCACTAAGTCCACGCTCCACCATCCATAGACACTTGGAGATGTATTATTCCACCGCTTTAAGCGTGGCCTCCATGCTTCCCGTCCTCTTAGCTCCTTGAACATATCGAATGTTGAGCACCCGCTAACGCATCTCAATGGCTTGAGGGTGCTTCATCACCTCCGACAAGTACGGGTTGATGACCTTCTTAGAGAACTTGTCCTTGGGGGTACTTGGGGGAGCCATGGGGATCTAGATCTGACAAGAAAACAACACGAAACAAGAACATGGGATTTTCCTGCGAGGCGGTGGTCAAAACAATCGGGGATATATATATAAAGATTTTTTATTCTTGGGACACAAGCATAGGTAAGGAAAACGGAGTCGGGAAGGTTCCTAAGGAGGGCACAATCCACAAGAGTGCACCAGGGAGGGCAGGCGCGCCCTGGTGTATCGTGATCACCTCAGTTGCATTGTTGTTTATTTAATATTTTCCTAATTTTTGTAATTTTCCAAAACTAACAGAAGATATTTTAGCAGATTTTTTGGAGTCTGTTTACTTGTCGTGTCATGTACCTATTCTTTTTCATGATTCTGGAGTGTGCTAGAAGGCTTCTTTTATGTGTTCCTCTGATGTCAAGGTTTGGATAATATTGATTTCAACATTAATAGGCGTACCTGAGATATAATGTTTAATTCTCTGTCCATTGACCACCTTTGGGTTTGTACCTTCGGCATTATTAATATTGATAGTTCCAGAGCGATAAACCTCTTCGATAACATATGGTCCTTCCCATTTGGAAAGAAGTTTTCCTGCAAAAAATCTAAAACGAGAGTTGTACAAAAGGACATATTCTCCAACTATGAATTCCCGCTTGTGGATTCTTTTGTCATGCAATCTTTTAAATTTTTCTTTGAATAGTTTGGCATTTTCATAGGCTTGGGTTATCCATTCATCTAGTGAGCTAATATCAAATAACCTCTTTACACACCAGTAGAAAACGACCCATTTGTCCCGGTTCCAAAGGCCCATTATGTTGGAAATATGCCCTAGAGGCAATAATAAAATGGTTATTATTGTATTTCCTAGTTCATGATAATTGTCTATTGTTCATGCTATAATTGTGTTAACCGGAAACCGTAATACATGTGTGAATACATAGACCACAACATGTCCCTAGTGAGCCTCTAGTTGACTAGCTCGTTGATCAATAGATGGTCACGGTTTCATGATCATGGACATTGGTTGTCATTGATAACGGGATCACATCATTAGGAGAATGATGTGATGGACAAGACCCAATCCTAAGCACAACACAAGATCGTGTACTTCGTTTGCTAAAGCTTTTCAATGTCAAGTATCGTTTCCTTAGACCATGAGATTGTGCAACTCCCAGATACCGTAGGAATGCTTTGGGTGTGCCAAACGTCACAACGTAACTGGGTGGCTATAAAGGTGCACTACGGGTATCTCCGAAAGTGTTTGTTGGGTTGGCACGAATCGAGACTGGGATTTGTCACTCCGTGTGACGGAGAGGTATCTCTGGGCCCACTCGGTAAGACATCATCATAATGAGCTCAATGTGACTAAGGAGTTAGCCACGGGATGATGTATTACGGAACGAGTAAAGAGACTTGCCGGTAACGAGATTGAACAAGGTATAGAGATACCAACGATCGAATCTCGGGCAAGTATCATACCGATAGACAAAGGGAATTGTATACGGGATTGATTGAATCCCTGACATCGTGGTTCATCTGATGAAATCATCGTGGAGCGTGTGGGAGCCAACATGGGTATCCAGATCCCGCTATTCGTTATTGACCGGAGAGGTGTCTCGGTCATGTCTACATGTCTCCCGAACTCGTAGAATCTACACACTTAAGGTTCAATGACGCTAGGGTTATAGGGAAATGGTATACATGATTACCGAAGGTTGTTCGGAGTCCCGGATGAGATCCCGGATGTCGCGAGGAGCTTCGGATGGTTCAGAGGTAAAGATTGATATATAGGAAGTCCAGTTTTGGTCACCGGAAAGTTTTCGGGCTCATCGGTAGTGTACCGGGAGTGCCGGGAGGGTGTCGGAGGACCCCCGGGAGGGGTGTGACGACCATAGGACTTTGTGGGCCCTTAGAGGAGGTGTGCCAGCCCTTTTTGGTCTGGCCAATACCTTCTAGAAAGTCCCATGCGGCTGGGATCAAGAGATAAAGGGCAAAAGGGTTTTAAAAGAGGAGATCCACCTCCCTTGTGGGAGGTGGACTCTCCCCCTAGTTCGGCCGAACCTCTCCTTCTTGGAGGAGGGGCCAAGGCAGCCCGCAGAGGTGCCATTGTTCGGCGCTGAGGTAGGAATCCACCGCGATCTGAATTGCAGCGAGTACGAGTCCACCAACCGCGTTCTTGTAACGCTTCCACTTAGCGATCTTCAAAGGTATGAAGATGAATTCTCTCCCCACTCGTTGCTGGTTTCTCCATAGATAGATTTTGGTGATACGTAGGAATTTTTTTGATTTACTACTACATCTCCCAACACATTAGTCCCGGTTCTAGAACCGGGACTAAAGGGTCGGGACTAAAGCCCTAAACCTTTAGTCCCGGTTCGCTTACGAACCGTGACAGAAGGGGCTCCACGTGGCCTCTACGGGGAGCCCAGGCAGGAGGACCTTTAGTCCCGGTTGGTAACACCAACCGGGACCAAAAGTTTCTGGGTTTTTTTGAACGGGGGGGAGGGGGGTTAGGGGTTTTTGAAGGGTTAATTGAGGGGTTTGATATTGTGTTAGCTAGCTAATTAATAGAGAAAAGTGTCCTCTCTTTCTCCGTGCTTGGTCGATACTGCTAGCTACTATACATATAGAGACAACTCGACGCTAGCTAATAAGCATATGAAGGAAACCATTAATTAAACAAGATCTAACAACTCATCATCATCATCTTAATCATACAAAGTTAAAGTCTCATAAAACAAAAAATGATAAAATCACATAGTCCTCCCTCATAGGGCCTACTCCTCCCTCCTAGGTAAAATGGCATAAAAAAGAATAACACCTATGTCTCCATGATGAAGCAAAGAGACCCAACAGTCTCCAACTTTTGGCTTGTGATCCTTCTTTATTTGTCCCCATGCTTCAATTTGGAGCCTTCTTGGTGGTCTGCGCTCAGTCGAGTATGTAAAAGATAACTCGGGATGGAAGGGGCTTTTTATTGTCATATTACCTTCAGGTTGCATCAATGGTGGCACAACTTCATTTGGCAATTTTTGTTGAAGAACATAATAGTAGCCTAGTTAGCAATGTAATCAATACCATTTACGCAACAGTACTAGTGTACTTTATTAGCAACTCTTACCAAGATATTTCGGCGAATGTCATCCGCCCTCAACCTATGCACTGGTGTCTTCTACAATGTATAATTTGGGACAGTTCCCAAATTATACGGGAAGATGTCCCTACCGGCTATGGCACCAATAACAAAGTAGATAAGATCATCCTTCTCCTCCCAAGTTAGATGTGATCCATAAGTGTATTGTGTCGTGTCGATTATGTTGTGTATTTCACTCGAAGAAAGGAAATAAGCCGTAAATTAAAAATTAACAAATTTAGTATGGATGAAGACCAAATATTTATGTATATAGAATGCAAATTACTTGACAAATATGCATGGTTGACAAACTCACATGGAGGTAAAACAGGAAGCATATCGACATCCACCCAAATGTCGATGTTTCCTTCAATATGATCTTTAGGACGAAGATCGAAGGTTATTTCCATATCCTCCTGAAATCCATATGCCTTGCAAAGAGCTTTCCCAGTTTGAGCATCCTAACTCCGTGTTATTAAGTGCATTCATTACTTTCACAAGAAATGTGTGACCATGTTTAGTCCTCAGGTTAGCTGTCCTCGTCTCAAAACTCTCGTGCTCTTCGAAACCGAGCCTCTCCAAGAAATACCGCCTTGCATGATAGGGGACGAACTAGTCGAATTGTATAAAATAGAAATTATGCGTTGAAGGAAAGAAACAGAAGTCATGCTTAATTACGAAAAAACAGTTATCATCGTTGCGTATCGTAGAAATATTAAAGTCCTCGTAAAGCTTCATGGTGAAGAACCTGCCGTCTCGTAGCCCAGGCTGGTCACAAAGACCCTTATCTTCACCGCATAATTCACACGCTTGGATCCTATCCTCGTCTGATGACGATGACATTTCCTGTGTTCATAATTCAAGAATTACGACACGCTTTGGATCCTCTCACAGTAATAACTCTCATAATTAAGTGCATGTGTGACTTTTGGTCCGTCGAGGCTTTCCTTAAATAACTCTCATATCTCATGGTGTGTTGGTGCGCTCTCTGTCACACTAATATGGTGGCGTGTATATGTTGGTGGGCACTCTCTCACAGTAATAGTTAGACCGCCGGTGATGGATGCCCCCCTCTTATCTTCTTGCGCATTATACCGACGAGTATATCGCAAAGAAGAGAAAAAAGAGGAGGCGCCCCACGACAACAGTCGGGATTCCTCCATCAAGAACACACATGAAAGTCGTGCAAGGAGCAACAACAGACCGAAAGTCACACGCGCATTATACCGATAAAATATCACTAATACATTTATAATGAACTCAAATATAATATCACTAATACATCATCTCGAATAATCCAGTTATTAACGCATCATCAAATATTAACTAATACATCTCGAATATTATCATATAAGATCACTAATTTTTCCTTCGATCAATTTTAAATATTTAAAATTGATCGAAGGAAACTACCAGGAAACTGATCAACACACAGATCACTATTACTCAATGTGCAATGGGTTGACTTTAGGTCTATCGAGTCTTTCCTTCATAAACTCTCATCTCGCGTATATGGTGGGCACTCCCTCTGATATTGCGACCGTCGGTGATGGTGGCTCCTCCATTCGTCCCCAAGTGCATTACACCAAAATGTCTAGCACACGGGAACGAAGGAGAAGTGATCCCCACGACAACAGTCGGGATTCTTCCTCTCGCATATATATATGGTGGACACACTCCCTCACTGAAAGACACGCAAGGAGCCGAAACAGACCTAAAGTCAACCCGTTCCATATATCGAGCAATGACATAGAAAAATTCCCTATGTTTTCCCGGAATGACTGGCAAATCACAAGCACTTGATATTAACTAATACATCATCCCGAACAATCCAGTTAATGCATCATCAAATATTAACTAATACATCTCAAATATCATCATATAAGATCACTAATACACACCGAATATGCTAGAATCCAAAGTGGAGGATGGTGAACTAGGTTCACTAGCGGTCTCTGAGTCGCCGTCGGCGGACACCCAAAGATAAGGAACCATCATGGGATCATAACTCTGGTGAGATCCTTGAAGAATCTACCAGGTATTGTTGAACCTGGTGTCCAACACCGCCATGTAGCGATGGACGTGCTCGTCCTCCTCCCTGACACGGCGACGTACCGCCTCCACGGGATCCCGCTCCCTCCACACCGAAAGTGGCCCACGTGACCGCCACCACAAAAGCTCCGAGTCGACGATGAGACCTGGATTCCTCACCAACCTCCGAGCCCGGGAAGGTAGCACCTCCTAGTGCCAGGCCGGCGGAGCCCAGTCCCAGACATGGAGCCTATCAAACAGGCTCTCGTGGACCACTCGATGACAAGGATGCGGGCCGGGCATCGTCGAGGTCGAGACAAATTCCGTTGAGAACGTTTTCTTATCGTTTAATCACTAATTTTTCATAAAACCAAGATTTTTTCTGTAATCTAGCATACACATACTAATTTTTCCTACGACTCCTAATAATTAAATAAAGCATAAGATAACTAAAACATAAACATTCATCATATAAAAAATCAACATATATTTTTAAAAAAATCCCACATAGCAGGGGCGACGGCGGCTCACAGCGGGAGCGATGACGGGGTGGGGACGGGGCAACGACGAGGCGGCGATGAGGGCCGGGCGACGACGAAGAGGCGACAGGGACGGTGAGGGAGGCAATGGGGGAGGGGCGGCGAAGGGGCTGGCGGGGGCAGCAACAGGGGTGGGACAGCGACGTGGCGGCGAGAGCGACGGGGGAGGGACGGCGACGGGGGCGGCGACGGCGGCGGCGGGGTCTGCGACGGGGGCAGCGATGGTGCGGCGACGGGCCGGGGGGACGGGGGAGGTGATGGGTACGGGGAGGGCGATGAAACCTGCAAAATTTGCTAAGTTCTCCTTATATAGAAGAAGCATTGGTCCCGGTTCGTGGCACAAACCGGGACCAATGCCGACCTTTAGTCCCGGTGGGTGCCACCAACCGGGACCAAAGGTCTCTTTTCTTCAGCCCAAAGGGCGGGAAACAAGGACCTTTGGTCTCGGTTGGTGGCACCAACTTGGACCAAAGGTCCCTTTTAGTCAGTCCAAAGGGCGGGAAGCAGAGACCTTTGGTCCCGGTTGGTGCCACTAACCGGGACCAACGGCCTTGCACAACGGTGTGGTGGGAGTTTAGTCCCACCTCGCCAAGCAAAGGTTTCCCGAACTTGTTTATAAGCCCTGTCGTGACTTCTAAGTTGAGCTCCTCTCAAAGTGAAAATAGTTGCCCTTATATGGAAATTTGACCTAAGTTCAAAATGCTAGTATGTGCTTACTAGCACTTTGAATTTAGGTTGATTTTTCCCCTTAAGCGCATCTATTTTCACTTTTTTGCATATTAGAAGTTCTTAACAAAAGATAATTTGTGAATATTCTTTTTTCTATTAAAGTTTTTAACAAAAATAACTTTGATAGTTTTAGTTGCATGAATTGTATATAATATCAAGTTTAGTTATATAACTTTTATCGAACGAAAACATGTCTGTTACAAAAGGATTTCAAATTTTATATACATATTTGAACTCAAGAATTTTTCTGCATTCAATATGCACCATTCAAAGCCACATCTTCCCTTTTCAACCCTTTTTTGACTTCATTTGTTATTTTTCATGCATTTCATCATTTATTTTGAGCTAAAATGACCCTCAATTGAAAAGCACTACAAATGAACTCTGAAATGGTTGAAACTTGGCATGGTACCATCATTTCACCCACATAGCATTTGCTAAAAACTTGAGAGGGTTACAGCAAAAACTGGATGCATTTCCTGTACAAAATGGGGAATCTCTTTCGAGGTATGAGGGTTTCGCACGGAAACACGTCTGTTACAAAGGGATTTCAATTTTTTTAAACATATTTGAACTCAAGACTTTTTCTGCATTCAATATGGACCATTCAAAGCCACATCATCCTTTTTCAACCCTTTTATGACTTCATTTGCTATTTTTCATGCATTTCATCATTTATTTTGAGCTAAAATGACCCTAAATTGAAAAGCACTTCAAATGAACTCTGAAAAGGTTGAAATTTGGCATGGTATCATCATTTCACCCACATAGCATGTGTTAAAAAGTTGAGAGGGTTACGGTAAAAACTGGATGCATTTCATGTACAAAATGGAAAATCTCTTTCGAAGTATCAGGGTTTTAGACGAAAACTCATCAAACCTTATTGACTTCATTTGGTATTTTTCATGCACTTGTTGATTTTTTGAGCTAAATAACCCTAAAATTGAAAAGCACTTCAAATGAACTCTGAAAAGGTTGAAAGTTGGCATGGTCTCATCATTTCACCCACATAGCATGTTATAAAAAGTTGAGAGAGTTACGGCAAAAACTGGATGCACTTCGTGTATAAAACGGACAATCTCTTCAGAAGTATAAGGGTTTCGCATGAAAACTCATGTGTTACAAAAGGCATTCCATTTCTTCACATGTAGCTACAATTATATAGTTGTGGAGAGAAAGTGTTCACTTTTTCTTCGCTTGTGTCCTTTGCTTATTGCGTCATAACCATGGATAATCTTCATCGTTTAACAGGGTGCTTGGATTAGCCTTGACTTTGGAGGGAGGAATTTCGTGAAATTTTCATAATCTTCAGACATGTCTGTCTTGCCCCTCCAATCCCACGATGTCTCTTTTTCCTGAAAGAGCTATGTGGTGCTTTGGCTCATCGTATGATGTATTCGCTTCCTTATCTTTTCTTTTTCTCGGTTTGGTAGACATGTCCTTCACATATAAAACTTGTGCCACATAATTGGCTAGGACGAATGGTTCGTCTATGTACCTAAGATTGTTCAGATCCATTGTTGTCATTCTGTACTATGGATCTTCCTGTACCTCGCCTCTTGACAGATTGACCCATTTGCACTGAAACAAAGGGACCTTCAAATCATGTCCATAGTCAAGTTCCCATATGTCCACTATGTAACCATAATATGTGTCATTTCCCCTCTTGTTTGCTGCATCAAATCGGACACCACTGTTTTGGTTGGTGCTCTTTTGATCCTGGGAGATCGTGTAAAATGTATTCCCATTTATCTCCTACCCTTTGTAAGTCATTACAGTCGAAGATGGTCTCCTGGACAATGAGTATAGCTCATCAAAAACTGTGTTGTCACACATGAGACATGTTTGCAACCAACTGTCGGAAGTCCTGATGTGTTCACATGTAATCCAATCGTCACACTGCTTTGGGTGTTTGGAGTGCAAAATATTCTTGTGTTCATCGACATATTGGGTCACCAAGGTAGAATTTTGTAGAACTGTGTAGTGTGCTTGAGACCAAGAATGCCCGTCCCTACATATTATTGAGTCCACTCCTAGCGTGGCTTTTCCAGTCAGTCTCCCCTCATATTGCGATTGAGGGAGACCAATCTTGTTAAGGTCAGGAATGTAGTCAACACAAAACGCAATGACATCCTCTGTTTGATGGCCCATGGAGATGCTTCCTTTTGTCCTAGCGTAGTTACGAACATATTTATTTAAGACTCCCATGAACCTCTCAAAGGGGAACATATTGTGTAGAAATACACGGCCCAGAATGACAATCTCGTCGACTAGATGAACTAGGACGTGCGTCATGATATTAAAGAAGGACGGTGGGAACACCAGCTTGAAACTAACAAGACATTGCACCAAATCACTCCTTAACCTCGGCAGGATTTCTGGATCGATCACCTTCTAAGAGATTGCATTGAGGAATGCACATAGCTTCACAATGGCTAATTGAACATTTTCCGGTAGAAGCACCCTCAATGCAACCGGAAGCAGTTGTGTCATAATCACGTGGCAGCCATGAGACTTTAGGTTCTGGAACTTTTTCTCTGCCATATTAATTATTCCCTTTATATTTGACGAGAAGCCAAACGGGACCTTCATACTGAGCAGGCATTCAAAGAAGATTTCCTTCTCTTCTTTGGTAAGAGTGTAGCTGGCAGGACCTTCATACTGCTCTGGATGCATGCCGTCTTTTTCATGCATACGTTGCTGTTACTCGCATGCCTCTGGTATATCGTTTGTCTTCCCATACACTCCCAAGAAGCCTAGAAGGTTCACGCAAAGATTCTTCGTCACATGCATCACGTCGATCGCAGAGTGGACCTCTAGGTCTTTCCAATGGGGTAGGTCCCAAAATATAGATTTCTTCTTCCACATGGGTGCGCGTCCCTTAGCGTCATTCGGAACAGAAAGTCCGTCGGGACCCTTTCTAAAGATTACTTGTAAATCATTCACCACAGCAAGTATGTGATCACTAGTATGGAGGGTGGGCTTCTTCGTGTGATCTGCCTCACCTTTGAAATGTTTTCCTTTCTTTCTACATTGATGGTTGGTCGGAAGAAACCGAGGACACCCCAGGTACACATTCTTGCTTAATTTGTCCAAATATATATTGTCGGTGTCATCTAAACAGTGTGTGCATGCGTGGTATCCCTTGTTTGTCTGTCCTGAAAGGTTACTGAGAGCAGGCCAATCGTTGATGGTTACAAACAGCAATGCATGTAGGTCAAATTCCTCCCCTTTGTTATCATCCCATAGACGTACACCTCTTCCATTCCATAGCTGTCAAAGTTCATCAACTAATGTCCTTAGGTACACATCAATGTCATTGCCAGGTTGCTTAGGGCCTTGGATGAGCACTGGCATCATAATGAACTTCTGCTTCATGCACAACCAAGGAGGAAGGTTATACATACATAGAGTCACATGCCATGTTCTATGCTTGTTGCTCTGATCCCCAGAAGGATTAACGCCATCTGCACTTAAACCAAACCATACGTTCCTTGGGTCAGCTGTAAAGTCGCTCCACTTTCTCTCGATCTTTCTCCACTACGACCCGTCAGCGGGTGCTCTCAACTTCCTGTCTTTCTTACGGTCCTCTTTATGCCATCGCATCGACTTGGCGTGCTCTTTGTTTCTGAATAGACGTTTCAACCATGGTATTATAGGAGCATACAACATCACTTTGGCAGGAACCCTCTTCCTTGGGCGCTCGCCGTCAACATCACCAAGGTCATCTCGTCTGATCTTATACCGCAATGCACCGCATACCGAGCATGCGTTCAAATCCTCGTACGCACCGCGGTAGAGGATGCAATCATTAGGGCATGCATGTACCTTCTGCACCTCCAATCCTAGAGGGCATACAACCTTCTTTGTTGCATAAGTACTGTGGGGCAATTCGTTATCCTTTGGAAGCTTGTTCTTCAATATTTTCAGTAGCTTCTCAAATCCTTTGTCAGGTACACCATTCACTGCCTTCCACTGCAGCAATTCCAGTGTTGTATTGAGCTTTGTGTTGCCATCTTCGCAATTGGGGTACAACCCTTTTTTTTATCCTCTAGCATGTGATCGAACTTTAACTTCTCCTTTTCACTTTCGCATTGTCTCTTTGCTTCAACAATGACCCGGCGAATATCATCATCAGGCACATTGTCTGGTTCCTCTTGATCTTCATCTTCCCCCGTTGCAGCATCACCGTATTCAGGAGGCACATAGTTCTCCTCATCCTCTTCTTCTTCGTTGTCTTCCATCATAACCCTTCTTCCTCCATGCTTGGTCCAAACATTATAGTGTGGCATAAAACCCTTCTCAATCAGGTGGAAGTGAAGGGGTTTATAGTTGGAGAAAGCCTTCATATTCTCACAGACAGTACATGGACAATGAATAAAACCATTCTGCTTGTTTGCCTCAGCCGCTTCGAGAAAATTATGCAGGCGCTTAATATACTCGGAGGTGCGTCGGTCACCGTACATCCATTCTAGGTTCATTTGCGTGCGTTATATAATAAAATGTATTAAAAACCATTACAACATATCATGAATACAGAAGTGACCAAATTAATAGAAATTCATCATCACATTAAAGCCAAAGTACAATAGTGACCAAAATAAATACAATAATAAAAGTAAGAAAATTACACAAGTATCTATCTAAATCATACAAGTAAAAACTTTTTTCTTTTATAAAGAACATAAGAAGAAGAGGCTAACCATGGTGGTGCCGACACCGAGATGGGCGCGGGCGGTCAACGGCGTTGAGGACGGGGACGGGACAGGACGAACCGCCAAACCTAGACAAGTCTTGAGTAAAATGAGGCTTGGACAAGGAACTTCGAGAGGAGAAAGCTTAAATTTAGCTTGGGCATTTCATCAAACACCTCATGTGCATAGGAGGTGAGCTAGAGCACCACAAAGCTCTTCCCTCGTCGGCCAAAAAAACAGAGCAGTGTGGAGTGCTCTGCTTGCCAGCAAGGGGGTATATATAGGCATCTCATTGGTCCCGGTTCGTGACAAGAACCGGGACAAAAGGACCCCCTTTGGTACCGGTTCCAGCCACGAACCGGGACCAATGGTTGTGGGCCAGGAGCAAGGCATAGTGGTCCCGGTTCGTGTCAGGAACTGGGACCAAAGGTGTCCGAAGAACCGTAACCAATGCCCCACGTGGCCCGGTCGGCCCCCTGGCCTCACGTATTGGGACCGTTGCCCCCATTGGTCACAGTTCATGACTGAACCGGGACTAATGGCTAGCCCAGCCTGGACCAAAGCTCTGTTTTCTACTAGTGACACCAGCAAGTTTGAAGTCATAGTTGAGTTCTTTAATTGCCCAAAATGCTTTATGTTCTAACTCTAGAGGCAAATGACAAGCTTTGTCGTATGCCATTTTGTATGGAGACATACCCATAGGATTTTTATAAGCTGTTCTATAGGCCCAAAGTGCGTCATCTAGTTTCTTAGACCAATTCTTTCAAGACCTATTGACAGTTTTTTGTAATATTAATTTTATTTCTCTATTGCTAAGTTCAACTGGACCAGTAGATTGAGGATGATAGGGTGATGCAATTACATCGTAAACATCATATTCAACAAGCATTTTACGGAAAGCACCATGAATAAAGTGTTGGGGAACTATTTCCAACATAAAGTGTGAACCACCATTAGTCATTAAATATCTAAGGACTCCAAACCTCGGGAAAATAACTTCTTTAAGCATTTTTAATGGAGGTGTTATGATCAACACTACTAGTTGCAATAGATACATATTTTTAATGCTTAAAGAAGTTATTTCTGCGAGGTTTGGAGTCCCTAGATATTTAGTGACTGATGGTGGTTCACACTTTATTCATGGTGCTTTCCGTAAAATGCTTGCTAAATATAATGTTAACAATAGAATTGCATCACCCTATCCTCCTCAATCTAGTGGTCAAGTTGAACTTAGCAATAGAGAAATAAAATTAATATTACAGAAAACTGTCAATAGGCCCCAAAAGAATTGGTCTAAGAAACTAGATGATGCACTTTGGGCCTATAGAACAACTTATAAAAATCCTATGTGTATGTCTTGATACAAAATGGTATATGGGAAATCTTGTCTTTTGCCTCTAGAGTTAGAACATAAAACATTTTGGGAAAGTAAAGAACTCAACTATGACTTCAAACTTGCCGGTGAAAAGTGGTTATTTGATATTAGCTCACTAGATGAATGGAGAACCCAAGCCTATGAAAATGTTAAACTATCTAAAGAAAAGGTTAAAAGATGGCATGAAAAAAGAATCCAAAAGCGGGAATTCAAAGTTGGAGAATATGTCTTTTGTACAAAACTCGTTTTAGTTTTTTTGCAGGAAAACTTCTTTCCAAATGGGAAGGACCATATGTTATCGAAGAGGTTTATCGATCTCAAGCTATCAAGATTAATAATTCCATAGGTAATAACCCGAAGGTGGTCAATGGACAAAGAATTAAACATTATATCTCAGGTATGCCTATTAATGCTGAAAGAAATATAAAAGAAACCTTCGAACACACTTTAGAATCATGAAAATGAAGAGGTACGTGATACGGTAAGTAAACAGACTCCAAAAAATCCGTAAAAATATTTTCTATTAGTTTTGGAATATTACAAAAATAGGAAACTAAGAAATAAAGAGGAAATCAACCGAGGTGAGCATGACACACCAGGGCGCGTCTGCCCTCCGTGGCGCGCCCTCGTGGGTTGTACCCTCCTCGGGAACCTTCCCGACTCCGTTTTCCTTCCATATGCTTTTTTCTGAGAATAAAAAATCTCTCCATCTATCTCCGATTGTTTTGAGCACTGCATCATAGAAAAAAACCCTGTTCTTGTTTCGTGTTGTTCTCCCTACAGATCTAAAAGTATGTCGTCTCAAGATTCAGAGGGGGAGAACTATGTTGCTGACAATATTGCAAACCTAAGGTCTATGGAGAGGCAGATCATTATGGATGGACCACGAATGAGGAGGTAGACGCCAATATGAAGGAAACAAAGGATGATAGCTCTGCAGAAGGGGATGACCCAGTACCTTAGCCTGGAGACATGCATGTGGAATTTTAGAAGTCAAACCTCCCTAAAGGATACATACCTGAGGTTCAATTTATTCCATCTTGTTTTCTGAAGGAGACCAAGCAGGCATTATACGAAAAGATATTAAAGCTCGAGTTAGAGAACGACTATCAAAGGGAGGGAAATTTTATGCTCAACTATAAGCTGAAGAAGAAGGCCACTTCATCACTACCACCTTCATCAACTTCACCACCAAAGGAGACATGAGTACACGGGTATGGGCACTCCCCTTGGCTTGAGCCAAGATTGGGGGAAATGCCTCGGTATTGTATCACCGTCACTTTTTACCTTTAGTTATTTTATTTCGATCCTTAGCTATTTCGTGATTTAGTTGAATAAAAGTTTAGTATGACCTATTTTTGAGTGCTAGTTTCGTGATCTATCTATCTACATAATCGAGTGAGAGTTATATACTAAAGTTAAGTTTGAGCTCTTGCTTCTTTACTTTCTTGATGCAATCAATATAATAAGAAAATAAATGCAAGGATCATATACTAATCTTATGGTAAGTAATGACATCACATAAGGAAACGCATAAGTAGTAAAATTTATTGGAGATTGACAAACATAGCATTGGTCAATGATGCAATTCATGAAAGAATTAATTAGGGAAAAGAAGATTCACATGCAAATACACTATCTTGGACATCTTTTATGATTGTGAGGGCCCATTAAATATTATATGCCAAAATTGTTGACGCTGGACAAGGAATACAACATAATGATTTATGTTCTTTCATATTCACGTGGAAGTTATATTGTCATAGATCCTTTAACATGTGGTCCTTTCTCAATATCTATGCTAGCCAAAAATTCCGCACTAAGTAGAGATACTACTTGTGGATCCAAAAACCCTAAACCCAAACTCATGTTTTGAGAGTCCACCATACCTACCTATGGATTGAATAAGATCCTTCAAGTAAGTTGTCATCGGTGCACAAAGGCAATAAAAATTGCTTCTAAATGTGATTGATCAATTAGTGTAAGAGAAAATTGAGAGTTGTACGAACTTGTGATGGCAAAGTAATAAAAGCGACGGACTGCATAATAAAGGTTGCTATCACAGGGGCAATACAACGTGACGTTCTTTTGCACTAAGGGATTTTGCATATAAACTAAAAAGCGCATTAAAACCTCTGTTTCCCTTTGCGAAGGGTCTATCTTTTACTTTTATGTATGTACTTTTATGCAAGAGTCAAAGTATTCTTCCCTATTCCTTTTTATTTTTCTCTTTTTGCAAACATCATGTGGTGAGGAAAGATCTAGGCACATATATTCAGTGGGATATGAGTGAGCATGAGTTATTATTGTTGACATCACCCTTGAGGTGAATACGTTGGGAGGCTAAACTATAAGCCCCTATCTTTCTATGTGCCTGGTTGAATCTTTTTGCTCATGGGTATGTTGTGAGTGTTATCAATCATAGAAGATTAAATTATGGTTGAGTATGTGGACTTGCCAAAAGGCTCTGACACGAGACCCTTCATGAACATATGATAAATTGTAGTTGCATAGTTGAGTGAGAACATAGTTTGTTGGTTTTCAATAAGGTTTATGCTTTATACTTCTATGTTGTGATGAATTGTTACTTGTTCATGAGAAGTTTTATGATAATGTTATCGAATAAAAGTTATATGAAATAGTCCTATGATAAAGTTTGTTGTTGCTATGATAATAAGCATGATGCTACTATGTTTGTATTTTGTTTTTATCGACACATCTCTCTCAAACCACGTGGGCATGTTTTTCGATATCGACTTTTGCTTCGGGACAAGCAAGGTCTAAGCTTGGGGGAGTTGATACGTCCATTTTGCATCATGATTTCCTACTGTTATTTATAATGTTTTGATGCATAATAATACTTTTTGGAGTAATTCTAATGCCTTTTCTCTCATAATATGCAAGGTTTGCACAAAAGAGGGAGAATGCCGACAACTGGAATTCTAGACCTGGGAAAACATACCAGAGATAGTTATTCTGAACATCTTCAAATGAGTTGAAACTTCACGCAGAATTATTTTGGAAAATATAAAAAATACTGGAGCAAATAACTATAGGAGGGGGGCACCTGGTGAGCACAAGACACCAGGGCGCGCCAGCCCCCCCCCCCCCCCAAGCGCTCCTTGGTGGGTTGTGCTCAGCCTGGCCCACCTCTAGTGCGTAGCTTCTTGTACTTAAGGTCTTTTGACCTAGAAAAAAATAGTAGGGCACTTTCGGGATGGAACACTACCGTCTCGAGGCGGAACTTGGGCAGGAGCACTTTTGCCCTCGTGTGAAGCGATTCCATTGGGGGACTTCCTTCTTGGATTTGGAAATCGAAGCCATTGTCATCACCAACAACCCTCTCATCTTTGGGAGGCCAATCTTCATCAACATCATCAACAACACCATCTTCTCTCAAACCCTTGTTCATCTCTTGTGTTCAATCTTTGTACCGAAACCTCATCTTAGTACCTGTGGGTGACTAGTAGTGTTGATTACATCTTGTAGTTGATTACTATATGGTTTATTTGGTGGAAGATTATATGTTCAGATCCATTATGCTATTTAATACACCTCTGATCTTGAGCATGAATATCATTTGTGAGTAGTTACCTTTGTACTTGAGGTCACGGGAGAAGTCATGTTGCAAGTAATCATGTGAAGTTGATATGTGTTCAATATTTTGATGATATGTATGTTGTGATTCCCTTTGTGGTGTCATGTGAACATCGACTACACGACACTTCACCATCCTTGGGCCTATGGGAATGCATTGTGGAGTAGTTATTAGATGATGGGTTGCTAGAGTGACAGAAGCTTAAACCCTACTTTATGCACTACTTCGTAAGGGACTGATTTGGATCCACATGTTTAATGTTATGGTTAGATTTTATCTTAATAATTTTCTCATAGTTTCAGATGCTTGCTAGGGGTTAATCATAAGTGGGGGGTTGTTCAAGTAAGAACAGCACCCAAGCACCGGCCCAACCACATATCAAATTATCAAAGTAGCGAACGCAAATCAAACCAACATGATGAAAGTGACTAGATGAAATTCCCGTGTACCTTTGAGAATACTTTGCTTATTATAAGAGACGTTTTGGCCTGCCTTTGCCAGAAAAGGATTGGGATACCTTGCTGCATTTATTTACCGTTACCGTTACTTGAACGTTACCAATTATTTTGCTATCACATGACATATTACCTACAATTTCAGTGCTTGCGGGAATTACCTTGCTGGAAACCGTTTTTCATTTCCGTCTTCTCCTCTTTGGGTTTGACACTCTTACTAATCGAAAGGACTATGATTGATCCCCTATACTTGTGGGTCATCAGAGCAAAACTAGATGGGAGGTGGAGGCGATGAAATGAACTCCCCTTTAATAGTAGAGAAGCTATGAATTTTGCCAATTTTTGTACAAATTTCAAAGATTTTTTCTGAATAATGTCACTAATGAAAACTATGTGTTGAGCAGCTCTGTGACTTGTGTGAAACTGCATATTTGATTGGTAATCTCTCTTGATAAAATGATCTCAATTCATTTTTGAATGATACTGACAACGTAATCTCTCTAGAGAATTTTAGCAAGAAGGGATCCAGGGACTCAAACCAAGGACATGTGGTGTTGCACATTACTGAGTGTACCATTAGGCTATAAGAGGATACACGTCGCACATCTCCTATGGATTTTCATTTAAATTTTCTTCCAATTGACCGTTTCTCTCGCTGTTGGATTAAACATTAACGACGTCTACCTCATCTTCCTCTTCTGGCTAAGCATGAGGCGCATGCGCCACCCATACACCGGTGGTCCATCACCGCTTCACGTCATTGGCATCTCCCGTCTTGATTTCTACTATGCAACTTTATTCTTGTAGACTTTGTTGGGCCTCCAAGTGAAGAGTTTTGTAGGACAATAGCAATTTTCCCTCAAGTGCATGACCTACGGTTTCTCAATCCATGGGAGGTGTAGTATGAAGATGGACACTCTCAAATAAACATGCAATTAAATACAAAAAATATCTTGTGTCCCCAACACACCCAGTACAATAGTAAATTGTATAGGTGCACTACTTCGGTGAAGACATGGTGATACAAGTGCAATATGGCGAGTTGATATATGTTTTCGTAATCTGAAAATATAAAAACAGCAAGGTAACAAATAGTAATCAACAAGAAATTTTTTATATAAATGCTTGGAAATGAGGCCTAGGGATCATATTTTCACTAGTGCAATCTCTCAACAATGCTAACATAATATAATCATATGATCATCCCTCAATGTGTGACAAAGAAGCACTCCAAAGTTCATAAGTAGCGGAGAACATCAGATGAAATTGTTTTAGGTAGCAAACCACCTCAAATTTATCCTTTTCGATCAATCTATTGAGTTATTCCTGTAAGTGCCACAAACAACCCTAGAGTTCGTACTAAAATAACACCATATGATACACATCAATCAACCCTAGTGTCACCTAGATATTTCAACGTCAACACAAGTATCCGTGGGTTGATTATTCGAAATGCAACAAACAATTTCAGATTCATCATATTCAATCCAACACAAACAACTTCAAATAATACCCCTAGATTTCTATCAGAGAAGGTAGGACAAGAACGTGTATCAACCCATATGCATATATTATCCCATTGTCACCACGAGAATCCGTAAGTTGAGTACCAAAACATATATCAAATGAATCAATAGAAGACCCTATTTTCACCAAGTGTATCCACATGCAAGACATACATAAAGTGATCTCTATTCCAATATTCAATCCGACATAACAAAATCTCAAAGGAAAATATTCAATTCATCACATCAAGATAGTAGAAAGAACACCATATGATTTAACTATATTAACAAAGCTCATGATACATCAAGATCGTGACATCTCAAAACACGAGAGAGAGAGAGAGAGAGAGATCAAACACATAGCTACTGGTACATACCCTTAGCCCCAAGGGTGAACTACTCCCTCCTTATCATGGTGACCGCTGGGATGATGAAGATGGCCTCCGATGATGACTGCCCCCTCCGGTAGGGTGCCGTAACAGGGCTCTGAATGAGTTTTCTTTGGTATAGAGGCTTGAGGTGGCG
Organism: Hordeum marinum; assembly: GCA_022496015.1. Taxonomy (NCBI): domain Eukaryota; kingdom Viridiplantae; phylum Streptophyta; class Magnoliopsida; order Poales; family Poaceae; genus Hordeum; species Hordeum marinum. The sequence goes on along the minus strand of CM039677.1, from coordinate 413,955,678 downwards.
GAGCGGAAGTTCTCGGTTAACTTCTGGGGGTTTCCCAATATATAGGATTTTTTAGCATTGGAATCACGTCTAACGAAGCCACGAGGTGGTCCCAAGCCATCATGGCGTGCCCAGGGCGTGCCCTATTGGCTTGGAAGCAACAGGTGGCCCCCTCCGGTAATTCTTCGCTCCGGTATTTCTTATTTGTCCCGAAAAAAATCGTCACAAAGTTTTGGGCGATTTGGAGAATTTTTATTTTCTGCATAAAAAACAAGGCCGCGGTAATTCTGCTGAAAACAACGCCAGTCCGGGTTAGTTCTAATTACACCATATAAAGTGCATTAAAACCATATAAAATAGTATAAACCTAGCTAAATATAACATTAATACTTCATAAATTATCGATACATTGGAGTCATACCACGCCCTCGTTGTTTCCCTCCACTGTCGTCTCCTGCCCTATAAAACCTCATGCACGTGCTGGTGTTGCTCTCATTCTACACAACAATGGTGTATCATCGCACCACCTATGCACTAACACTGCCACATCGGTTGACCTCAAAATGGAGGGATCATCTTCCGAACTTTATCGCCAAAACTATCTACTCCACTTGAGTTTGATATGGAGCACTCCGACGCGCCAAGGATGAAGCCCACACAGGAGGAGCATGTCTAGGTGACAATGGAGGTCCTGGCCTCTATACCGTCAATTGCAGAGAAAATGGTCGTCTTCATCTCCTTCCAGACCCAACGCGCGGAGCAAGTGTGTTGTGACCTCCAAGGATCCATTGACGGCCAAGTGCTTTAGATTTCGATCAACACCGCAACAAGGGAGGCGGCCATCCGCCAGTTCATCCACGGCAAAACCAAGTCATACATGTGTTGTACACCGATGTTACGGACGCCAACGTTGACTGTGTGCTTAGGGTGGCATCCCACGACACGGCGGCGCGTGATGCATATCTTGAGTGCCAACAATTTGACCATCTATGGTGGACGGTTCCACGCAAGCCGACAACACACGACGATAAGGCTAACTGTAGCCACGATCCTAAGTTCATGTTGTGTGACGAGGAGGAGTAAAGTTACCTCCATGATCGTCCTACTTGTGTTAATTATTGTTAGTTAAATTAGTGATAGCAGTTAAGTTAGTTCAGTTGCAGAATCACTTAAGTTAGTTCAGTTGTGGCGTTCTAGGTATGAGCTAGTTAGTTTAGTTAGTTTAGCATTAGTGGCCTTAGTTTAGGTTAGTGGCTTTAGTTCAGGTTAAGTTGTTGCATGAGTTCCCGTTGCATGAGTGAGTTGTGACACCCTTTTGTCATGAAATGAAGCACTGCACTAAACTAATTGTAAAAATTGTACAATTAAATAGCATTGCAAATACTTGTACATAATCTTGAAAACATAAGCTAATTTGCATATCCAAAATTACATGCCCAGAACTTACATTTTGATGCTAAATGGAATCACACCAAACTCATAAGCCAATTTGCATACCTAGAAGCTAAACTTAATCACATCAAACTTATGCTAAGTTAAATCATAACAAGAAGCTAATACCCAGAAGCTACATTCTCACAACCTTGACCACACCAAACTCATGCAAAGCCTCTTATCACCAAAGCGACAACACCATCCATAACTGCAGAACAATAGTTACACAGACTAAATATAATTTCTTCTCTCCATTGATGTCATCTGCATCTTGTGGCTCGTGACATGCCCTTTCTATCTTCCTACATCCTCATCATTGTATCATCCTTCTCAAACACATAGTTCTGTAGCAACAAACTTTCTTCAACAAGCTTCTCAATCGTAGTCCTCACCCCCCTCACTCTACGTACCATTGAAGATAACCACATGTCTCATAACCCTACACAAATACATAACAAATGTCATGATCTTGCAACAAAAAATTTCATGAAAAGGCAATGTACACTTTTGCATCTCAATTATTGTTTGGTTTACTCACCTCACGGGGAAAAATCAGAAATCTATGACCAAAATCATAGCCTTCACAACAAACTCTATGAAATTGGTTGATATAGTGGTAACATGAGCCACTCATGTACACACCATTGAACCTACCATCGAACTTAGACCGAGGTACACCAAAGTCTAATTTAGGGACTCTTTTTGTCCTTTTGTCCCCTACATATATCCACAATGTTACATTTCACAATTTTGCCTCGCCATTGGGCCAACTACACCGAATCCATGACAACTGCGTCGTAAGATAAACAAGTACACCCACCTTAGAGGAATCACACATCCATGTAGTACACCTCATCTGTGATCTTCACCCACGGCTCACCATCCTTTGTCCTTTCAGCGTCGCGCGAGGTCACACCCGACAAGAGGGCGAGGCTGGCTTGACGACAATGATGACGCCCCTGCACCACGGCCTCTGACATGCTTGCCACCCGCCACTGTGAAGTCCTTCATGTCATCGACAAAGATGAGCGAGAGCCATGGCGGTCAGGGCGGCGATGCCTGGACTGGATGCGGGCTAGGGATTTAGGGGAATCAAGCACCGCGGGCTACTAATTTCTTGTTTTAAATCGTGTTGTCTCACACATATTACATAAACATTTTATATTTGGGGGAAGGGGGGGCGAGAATACCGCTCACCGTGGTGTGCCAAATGTCGCCCCGTTAGCGATTTGTATGAAGATGGATCCGCATTAGAGTTCAGGTTTTATTCGCAAAATAATAATAAGAGTCCAGGTTTTCTGGGGGTTTAAGTTATCATGGTATATAAATCTGGTCCCACCACTACAAGTGTATGTGCTAAAAATCATGTATTAACTTAATCTCCCTGATGGAGACGTTATTGTTTTAGATGACGATGTTTCTATAGCTGAAGTTGTATCACCACACTAATTCATAATAAAGCTTTGTGCTTGCCTTCAAGAGAACATGTATTGGCTCTTTTAATTAAGGTCTTTCCCAATGCTCCACCTTATACAGGTGCTAAGGCTGTCACGCAGGCAAAAAAATCTGGTATGACATGATATTTAAGAGGAGAGAGATGAGTGTGGTGACCGAGGAAGAAACGGTGTCAAGCGCGAAAACCTAGGCAAAATACTTAAATGAAAGAAAGTTCACCAATACATGAAAAACTTTAGTAGTTAAATCATTAAATAGAATATGCTTAGCTACAACAAGTTAAGCACCTGTGCATTAGGGGCTTTGGTTGCTTAACTTTTAAATATACTTAGCACTCCATCTTAGCATCAATGTTGAAATAGCCTAACAATTTAGTTTCAAAAGAAAACTCTTGAGGTCGTGTTTCCATTTTGATGATGCCAAGAGGTTCAGGGTCTGGCCTCACGTTGCTACCTTCGCTTTACCGTACAGTTGAAACGCCCCAGCTGTGCCATCAACCAACCATGCATCCGTCCGGCAAATTCGCCGTCTCGTGCCGGGCCTCTACAGCTAGAAGCATGCAACCCAAGCCACGCGGGCCTCACTGTTGGCAACCGACGCCGTTTCTCTCGGCCGGCCCGTGCCATCAGAATCCATCGCGTCAACTGCACCGCAGGCTTGCAGCTAGCTAGTGGAACGGGTGACCTACCGGGAGTCCGGGAGCACGCAGTTGCAGTCGCCATGGTTGGTGCCTATCTGTGCTTTGCAAACAATCATCGGATCCGAGGAGACGGATGACTTGCATGTGCCCGCTTTACGCACCCATCGTCGTCGTCTCGACTCTCGACGCTATCATGGCATGCAGCTCGCGTTGCCGTTGGTTCGCTGCATTTGCCCCGCGCTGCGCTACCCTACCGTACCCATGTGCCGCAGTGTCCAGTGTGGCTACCCCGACCCACGTGCTGATGTGCCAAAGTTAGTGCCGCGGAGGCGCCGACGAGACGAGCCGATCACGTCGTGGCGCCGCCAGGCGTGATAAAAACGCAGGACACGGGCTTCCTTCCCTATTTGGGAGGGGGCAAGATCTTTCCTAGATACGTAGTGCCGGCCGTCTGGTATGGATACAAACCAGCTTGCTGACATTTATAGAATTTATACGTCTAGACTATACCTGGTTGCTTCTGCAGACCGTCGCTGGAGTGTTACAAAATTCCAAGATTGCGCTGCAAGCATCCACCCAACGGTTCAAGTCTGTTCTTATCTAAAGCAGGTAGCATGGTACCCTACACGTCCAAAAAGAATAAGAAAAGCAGGGCACCCTGAAAAAGGAGCAAATCTGGTGCGTCTGCAGAGATTTTATAACTTGCATCAACTCCGGCCAGTTGGCTAGCTACCTGATCATCAAGCCCTGGGATCCAAACTGCCGTCAATTCGCACCGCAGCGAGCTGGAAATCAAGTTGTACGTCAGCCGTGCGATGAAAGCGAAGACCGATCGGCCCCAGGACCAGCTACTAAACTCCAATTAGCCACGTATACTGCTATCAAAAAGAGCTACGTGATCTTCGTGGTACCTCCTCAATACTCTACCGGTAGGCCGTAGCATGATCAAATCTCAGATCCAGCGCTCCGTAAAGACAAAAGGTGAAGAGTCCCGGACTACGGCCTGGCTACGGTCGGGACGGGCTACGGCTAGGGCACCAACGCTTTGCATGCACGCGCCCAAATCTTTGTCCCCGGCACGCCGCGCCGTATTGCGGTCACAGAAGGCTCCAACGACAGCGAAAGATGACATGTCGACCACGGAAAGTTGTACCACGATTTCCCCCTTGATCCTCGATCGATCTTCACTGCTGCTGCTTGTGTGTTTCCTTTCCTCTGCCTTCTTCATGTCCACAGCTTCACGCGCAAGCATGCACCCGGCTGACAGCGAGCGGCCAATGCGACGCAAACAGTATGCAGCATCTTACGTGCGTCCAACGGCTGCAGCGGTCGATTCTGCTACTCCGATCGGTCGGTCGAGATGAGGTCGGCCGTACCACCTGCATGCACTCGCAACCGCCAACGCATGCACCCGCCGAGCGATCGAGCCGTGGAAGGGCCACTTTCTCGAGCGAGGCACACGCTTAGAAACGTCCACGGCGACGACAAAGGGCCAACGGCGCACGGCCATGTGGCGGACGGCGACATGAGTCCGCGGCCGCCGAGCGGCAACCAATGTCGACCACCGACCGTTACCGATTCATGGCTCGGCACGTAGCGGTTGCGGTCGCGCGCGTCCAGTCGCCGTCGACCGATCGGTGGGTGAAAGGCAAGAGGACGAAGACTTGACCGTGCGTGCATGCGTACGTGCGTGTGGAGGAGGTGTTTCACCAAGAAATATCGTATGTATGGTCGCTATCTTTTTTTTTTTTGCGGGGGTTATGTATGGTCGCTATCGTCGGTACATGGGCATCTTTAACCGAGATCCCCTGTCGTTGTTATTGGAGAAAAAACTACCTCCCTCTAGACCACCCTGACTCCTAATATACTAGAATGCCTGTGCGTTGTTATATGCTTTTGAAATGCGTTTTTTAAAGTTAGATGAACATCATTGAACATGCTCACTAGAATACCAATCGAAAATGGATTCCAGCCGGGTTACTATTTCGATTTCGAGTGCGTCACTGAATTTCCTCACAATGTTTGTAATTTAACTATGGGATTGGCTACAACTCATCTAGCTGAGACATACTCTCATTCACCTCAGTTTTTTTTAAACAATCATTCGCCTCGGCTGATGTTATCCTAGTTGTACTCTGTTTCTTTTTCTTTTTGGGCTGACTGAAGAGCATGATTAGTAAGAGAGCCTGTTATTGGCTTCGTTTCCCCATAAACCATGTGATTTTTTATTCTGAAAATCATTTCTCAATTTTAAAATGTTCACGTACATGAGAAATATTCGTCAAATATGAAAAATGTTCGTGAATTTTAAAAAATAATCATAAATACTTACAATTGCGACCCGACTATAAATATTTTCAGTTGCGACCCGATTTTGAATACTTGCAGTTGCGACCAGACTTTAAATACTTGCAATTGCGACCCTTGCAATTGCGACCCAACTTTCAATACCTACAGTTGCGACCCGACTTGAATACATGCAATTGTGACCCGACTTTGAATACTCGCAGTAGTGATCCGACTTCGAATACATGCAATTGCGACCCGACTTTGAATACTTGCAGTTGTCACCTGACTTCGAATACATGCAGTTGTCACCCGACTTTGAATACTTGCAGTTGCGAGTTGCGACACGACTTTGAATATTTGCAGTTGCCATCCGACTTTGAATACTTGCAGCTGCGACACGACTTTGAATATTTGCAGTTGCAGCCCCATTTAAAATCTTGCAGTTGCGACCCAACTTTGAAGATTTACGGTTGCGACCACATTTAAAATCTTACAATTGCGACCTGACTTTGAAATAAAAAGGAAAACAAAAGCAGACACCAAAATATTAAATAAAACAAGGACTAAAAGGTAAAAAATAGGAAATGGAAAAAAACTGGAAAACAAAAAAAATATAAACAAAAAATAATGAAAGCCTAAATAGAAAATTTTATAATGAATACACTTAATTAGGAAAAGTGGAAGAGTGGAATAAATTTCTACTTAATAGTGAATATTAAAAATAAAAATGAAAATGAAAATAGCAAACAATTAAGAAAACAACAATTATATTAAGTGTATTCATTTATATTTAAGGCCAACATGGCCCGATACACATACAGTGACTAACAAACACGGTAGTGTCGTTCGTCGTAAAAAAAAAACGATAATGTCACGATTCAAAAAAATTAAGCAAGGCAGTGTGGCTACGCTGGGAAAAAAACAAGGCAGCATCGCTACCTACCTCTCCTTCGATCACTACGGAAGGACGTGACGGGCCACCACCAGGAGGATAACAAACAGTGGAGAAAAAAGGGATCGAGGACAACCTCGCTGGGACATGCATGAATCGATAGCTGAGATGAGTTTCAGCAACACCGTTTAACTAAATGCCTCAAGGTTTTAACTTCTGACGGTTGTGATGTATGAATAGGGTTCAGAACACATACACGTGAGCAGTAGCGAATCTACAAAGAAATTGAAAAGTGGGCTGGGTTAGATATTTCATGTGAATTTATGTTAGGCTGGGCTTACAAGTGTTGAATTGGACCTTTAAATTAGTAGTAAAAATTAATTTTGTAAAATTGGAGGAGGGGCTTGAGCCTGTTGAAGCTCTCCCGTAGATTCACCGCTGCACGTGAGCAAGTATACAAATATGTAAGCATTTATCCCACATCGCACATTTAGAATTTAGGCTTAACCAGCGAATGTTCACTGGAGAGTATGGTAAATGTGAACGGATTGCATGGCACCCATCGATTGTTTCTGATCTGTACCCAATGATTATTCTTCTGCAAGCAGCCGCGAATTCATGTTTCGTCCAGCAAAGAAGCAAATAATTTGGTGCGTCGCTAACACAAATGCCGACCGGATCTTGAGTTAGGATTTTAGCCACGCGTCAGCCGCAGCGCTCCTCATCCCTAAAACACTTAGGGTCCTCCGCCCTCCGTCTCCGGTGACCTTAGAACGATAGTGTCGTGGTGGATTCCGATCTTTGTCAGCAGGAAGGCTTCTTTTTAGATGCTTCTTTAAATTTTGTTAGGGTTTGTTTTGGCGGTGGCTTTTTAAAAATGAAATAATATTCTCCCTGCCTAGCCCCCGTTATGACTATGCGTTTAGCATCGTCGGTGGGCGTGTGATGGTGTGTCTCTGGTGGATCTGGCTTTGATGGATCTGGTTGTTGTCCGTTTACGTTTGTGTATCTTCAGGTTGGATCCTTTCGATCTATGCTATCCTTCATCGACGACGGTTGTTGTTCAGGTACGCTAGTCCTATGAGGCCTTAGCATTACGACTTCGTGATTGTTTACTACAACATGTTTTGTCCGGCTCCGATGAGAGGGGCGATGACGAAGGCGTGCCTTCGACTCGCTTCAGTGATTGTACTCGTCGTTATGTGGTCTACAGATCTAAATGTAACTTTTATTATTTCTGGTATTTGTTGTACTGTCATGACTGAAGATGAATAGGTTAAAAGTTTCTCGCAAATTTTTTTTTTCGATAAAGAGCATTTCATTTCATTGAAATATCGAGTTGATACAATCGCATCATAGAATGCCCGGCCTCCGCATAACTAGATGCACACAACGAACAAGTCCACGAACCTAAAAATAAATATCATAGGCCCGAACAGTCAGTATGACGAAAAATGAAGTTATAGCCAGCCTAAGACGTTGCGGATCCTATCCGAAGATCACACCGTCATCCATGGGGGTAGAAAACCTACCGGGCCGTACACTCCAACCGAGTAGATGCCATCATAAAAAAGTCTCTGTCCTCCAGCCTCTGCGGGATAGAGTACATACGGAGCCATCGCGAACATACGTGAATAACCTGCATAGGAGACGAAACACATTTGTTGTTAAAAATTATATCATTCCTCATGAGACACAATGCCCAACATGAGGCAGCTGCACCCACAAGGATGTGTGCAAAGAATTGTTTATCTATTCCCCTCAACCAATTTTCGAACATGTTCCGTGCACTACGTGTGGATAAAGATTTGAAGTTGTTTGGACAATGGCCCACACAGACCGAGCAAACTTGCACTCAAAAAATAGGTGTTTAATAGACTCGTCCTGATGGCAGAAGACGTAGCTTTTGCACCCTTGCCAGTTGCGACGTGCCAAATTATCCCTAGTTAAGATCACCCATCTATTCATAAACCAGAGGTATACCTTTACTCTTAGAGGAATTTTGAGCTTCCACAATTTTCTGTTATCCATCGGAACCTCGTTATGAACCATTGCATCATACATGGATTTGACTGAAAACTTTCCATTCTGGTGCAATTTCCATCTAAAGGTATCTGGTTCATCCGACAACTGAATGACCTCCAAACGGCTGAGCAAATCATTCCAGGCTGCTAGGCGAGGTCCTAGAAGGTCCCTACGAAAAGAAATATCAGGGTTTGCTTGACCCAAAGCTTGTTTGATGGTGACAAATTTATGTCTAACAATCCGATATAATCTTGGGTATTGCATGCTAAGAGGGTTGGTCCCTAGCCAGGTATCTTCCCAGAAATGGACTTGGGAGCCGTCTCTGACGGAAAACGTGCCAAACTAAAAAAAGAATTCTTTAGCTTTCATGACTCCACTCCAAAAATGTGAATCACCAGGTTTCCAATAGACTTGAGATATAGCTTTGGAACCCACGTACTTATTACGAATGATTTCCTTCCAAATTCCATTCTCAGTGAGTAGTTTGTACACCCATTTGCTAAGAAGTGCGATATTTTTAATATCAAGGTCTTGGATTCCAAGACCCCCCTTGGCTTTTAGGTCGACATAATACATTCCACCTAGCCAGGCGATATTTCTTGGTTTCATTATCACTCTGCCAAACAAATCTTAATCTAAAATAGTCTAAGTGCTGAAGTACTCCTTTTGGAAGATGGAATAATGATAACATGTATAGAACCATGTTCATGAGGACCGAGTTGATCATAATTAATCGACCCCCATAGGACAAGCGTTTGGCCTTTCAACTGGCCAGGCGTTTCTCCAGTCTCTCTTCTGTTGGAAATATGCCCTAGAGGCAATAATAAATTAGTTATTATCATATTTCCTTGTTCATGATAATCGTTTATTATCCATGCTATAATTGTATTGATCGGAGACTTAAATGCATGTGTGGATACATAGACAAAACCATGTCCCTAGTATGCCTCTAATGGACTAGCTCGTTGATCAAAGGATGGTTAAGGTTTCCTAGCCATGGACATGAGATGTCATTTGATAACGGGATCACATCATTAGGAGAATGATGTGATGGATAAGACCCAAACTACAAACATAGCATATGATCGTGTCAGTTTATTGCTACTGTTTTCTGCATGTCAAGTATATGTTCCTATGACCATGAGATCATGCAACTCACGGATATCGGAGGAGTGCCTTGTGTGTATCAAACGTCGCAACGTAACTGGGTGACTATAAAGGTGCTCTACAGGTATCTCCGATGGTGTTTGTTGAGTTGGCATGGATCGAGACTGGGATTTGTTACTCCGTGTGACGGAGAGGTATCTCAGGGCCCACTCGGTAATACAACATCACAACAAGCCTTGCAAGCAATGTGGCTAAGTGTTAGTCACGGGATCTTGTATTACGGAACGAGTAAAGAGACTTGCCAGTAACGAGGTTGAACTAGGTATGGAGATACCGACGATCGAATCTCGGGCAAGTAACATACCGAAGAACAAAGGGGACGTTATACGGGATTAACTAAATCCTTGACATAGAGGTTCGACCGAAAAAGATCTTCGTAGAATATGTAGGAACCAATGTGGATGTCCAGGTCCCGCCATTGGTTATTGACCGTAGAGGTGTCTCGGTCATGTCTACATAGTTCTCGAACCCGCAGGGTCTGCACACTTAAGGTTCGGTGACGTTTCGGTAGTGTAGAGTTATGTATGGTGGTGACCGAAGTTTGTTCGGAGTCCCGGATGAGATCCCGGACATCACGAGGAGCTCCGGAATGGTCCGGAGGTAAAGATTCATATATAGGAAGTCCCAGTTTGGTTTCCGGAAAAGTTTCGGGCTCATCGGTAGTGTACCGGGAGTGCCGGTAGTGTACCGGGAGTGCCGGTAGTGTACCGGGAGGCCTCCGGGAGGGGTATTTCGACCCCAAGAGGTCCATGGGCTGTGGGAGAATAATAACCAGCCCTTAGTGGGCTGGGAAAACAGCCACAAAGGCCCATGGCGCAGGAGAGAAAGTCCTAAAGCAAAAAGTGGAAAATCAGCCAATAGGAGGCAATCCTACTCCAACTAGGATTGGAGGTGAAGTAGGATTTCTTCCCACCTCCTATTTCGGCCGACCCAAAGGCCTTGGCTGCCTCTCCTCTCCTCTCCTCCTATATATACTAGTGGATTGGGTGGTTTTTGGACAGAATTTCCGGCCACGTGCTACCCGTTTCACCGGTGCACAGTTTCTCCTCTAGATCGGTTTTCCGCAGCGCTTAGGCGAAGCCCTGCCGGAATCACTCCACCACCATCACCGGAGCGCCGTCACGCTGCCGGTGAACTCTCTCTCCTCTCCACCTCCTCTTGCTGGATCAAGATGGTGGAGATCGTCATCAAGCTGCACGTGTGCTGAACGCGGAGGTGCCGTCCGTTCGGCGCTAGATCGGAAGGACCGTGATCGAGATCGCGAGACGGTTCGTGATGAGATCGTGGAACGGATCGTGATGAGTTCGCGGGACAGATCGTGATCAAGATCGTGAGACGGATCGTGATGAGATCGCGGGACGGATCGTGATGAGTTCACGGGACGTATCGTGATTGGATCGCGGGACGGATCGTGATGAGATCGCGGGACGCTCGGCGATTTGGATCGCGAAGATGTTCGACTACACCAACCGCGTTTCTTAACGCTTCCCGCTTAGCGATCTACAAGGGTATGTAGATCCACTCTCCCTCTCGTAGATGCTCATCACCATGGATAGGTTTGCGTGTGCGTAGGAAAATTTTTGTTTCCCATGCGACGTTCCCCAACAGTGGCATCATGAGCTAGGTTGATGGTTCGATGAGATCTCGAGTAGAACACAAAAGGTTTGTGGGCGTTGATGCTTAGATTGCTTCCTCCCTTGGTCGTATTTTGGTTCAGCGGGATTGTGAGATGAAGCGGCCCGGACCAACATTACTCGTACGCTTACGAGAGACCGGTTCCCTCGACGCAACTTGTTGCCTAGATGGCTTGCGGGTGACAGTTTCTCTCACTTTAGTTGGATCGGATTCGACAAAGGCGGTCCTTGAGAAGGTTGAAAAGCAAACTAGTGTATCACCGTTGTGGTTTATGCGTAGGTGAGAATCGTTCTTGCTAGATACCCATAGCAGCCACGTAAAACATGCAACAACAATTAGAGGACGTCTAACTTGTTTTTGCAGGGTATGTTGTGATGTGATATGGCCAATTACATGATGAGATATATGTGATGTATGAGATGATCATGTGATGTATAGAATTTCACGACTTGCATGTCGTTGAGTACGGCAACCGGCAGGAGCCATAGGGTTGTCTTTAATTATTGTATGACCTGCGTGTCAATCATTAAGCGCTATGTAATGCTTTACTTTATCGCTAAGCAGTAGCAATAGAAGTAGAAGCAGGGCTGGCGCCACAACCCCAATGGCAACACATTGATGGAGATCAAGATGATGGAGATCATGGTGTTGTGCCGATGACGATGGAGATCATGCCGGTGTTTCGAAGATGGAGATCTTAAACACAAGTTCATGGCCATATCATGTCACTTATGAATTGCATGAGATGTTAATCCTTTTATGCACCTTGTTTTGCTTAGTACGGCGGTAGCATTATAAGGTGATCCCTCACTTGAATTTCAAGATGAACTGTGTTCTCCCCGAGTGTGCACCGTTGCGAAAGTTCGTCGTGTTGAGACACCACGTGATGATCGGGTGTGATAGACTCTACGTTCACATACAACGGGTGCAAGCCAGATTTGCACGCGCAGAACACTCGGGTTAAACTTGACGAGCCTAGCATGTACAGACATGGCCTCGGAACACGAGAGACCGAAAGGTCGAACATGAGTCATATAGTAGATATGATCAACATAATGATGTTCACCATTGCAGCCACCTCAACTCACGTGATGATCGGACTTGAGTTGGTGAATTTGGATCATGTATCACTCGAATGATCGGAGGGATGTCAATTTGAGTGGGAGTTCTTAAATAATATGATTAATTGAACTCATTATCATGAACATAGTCAAAGTGTCTTTGCAAATTATGTTGTAGATTACTAGCTCGCGTTGTGGCTCCCTTGTATTTTTATATGTTCCTAGAGAAATAGAATTGAAAGATGTTGGTAGCAATATTGCGGACTGGGTCCGTGATCTGAGGATTGTCCTCATTGCTGCACAGAAGGCTTATGTCCTTAATGCACCGCTCGGTGCGCCACCCCCTCTAGCGTCGTCTATAGATGTTGTGAACATCTGACAGGCACGTTTCGATGACTACTTGATAGTTTTGTGCGTCATGCATTACGGCTTAGAATTGAGGCTCCGAAACGTTTTGAACGTCACGGAACATATGAGATGTTCTAGGGGCAGAGATTGTGATCTCAGGCTCGTGCCTGTGTTGCGAGATATGAGATCTCCAACAAGATTCTTTGCCTGTAAGATGAAGGAGAATAGCTCAATCGTTGAGCATGTACTCAGATTGTCTGGGTACTACAATCGCTTGAATCAAGTGGGAGTTGATCTTCCAGATAAGATAGTGATTGATATAGTTCTCCAAGTCACTGTCACTAAAGCTACTAGAACTTAAGTGATGAACTATAATACACCAGGGATAGAAGTATTGATCCCTGAGCTGTTCGCGATGTTTGACATCGCGAAGGTAGAAATCAAGAAGGAGCGTCAAGTGTTGATGGTTAATCAAACCACTAGTTTCGAAAAGGGCAAGATCAAGGAGGGAAACTTCATGGATAGCAAGTCAGTTGCTGCTCCAGTGAAGCAACCCAAAGTTGAACTCAAACCCGAGACTAAGTGCTTCTATTATGAGGTGAGAGGTCGCTGAAGCGGAACAACCCTAGATACTTGGTAGATAAGAAGGCTGGCAACATTGATAGAAGTATATTTGATATACGAGTTACTAATGTGTACCTTGCTAGTACTCTTAGTAGCACCTGGGTATTGGATACCGGTTCGGTTGCTAAATGTTAGTAACTCGAAATAAAAGCTACGGAATAGACGGAGAACTAGCTAAGGGTGAGGTGACGATATGTGTTGGAAGTGTTTCCAAGGTTGATGTGATCAAAATCGCACGCTCTCTCTACCTTCAGGATTAGTGACGAACCTAAATAAATGTTATTTGGTGTTTTGCGTTGAGCATGAACATGATTAGATCATGTTTATTGCAATACGGTTATTCATTTAAGTTAGAGAATAATGGTTATTCTGTTTACATGAATAATACCTTCAATGGTCATGCACCCAGTGAGAATGGTTTGTTGAAATCTTGATCGTAGTATTACACATGTTCATAACATTGATGTCAAAAGATACAAAGTTAATAATGATAGTACCACATACTTGTGGCACTGCCGCTAAATGTCATATTGGTATAAAGCGCATGTAGAAACTCCATGCTGATGGATATTTGGACTCATTCGATTTCGAATCGGTTGAGACATGCGAACCATGCCTCTTGGGCAAGATGACTAAAGGACCCCGTTGGATGGAGCGGGCAAGTGATTCATTGGAAATGATACATGTTGATGTATGCAATCTAGTGAGTCTTGTAGTGTGCAGTGGATATCATTATTTTCTTACCTTCACTGATGATTTGAGTAGATATAGTGTATATTTACTTAATGAAACACAAGTCTGAATCGTTTGAAAGGTTCAAGCAAATTCAGAGTGAAGTTTAAAGATCATCGTGACAAGAAGATAAAAATGACTACGATATGATCGTGGAGGTGAATATCTGAGTCACGAGTTTGGCATACAACTTAAGACAATGTGAAAGTTGTTTCACAACTAAACGCCACCTGGAACACCATAGTGTGATGGTGTGTCCGAACATCATAGTTATGCTCTATTGGACATGGTGCGTGCTATGATGTCTCTTGTCGTTTTACTACTATAATTTTGGGGTTATGCATTAGAGACAACTACATTCACTTTAAATAGGGCACCATCTAAATCCGTTGAGATGACACCATATGAATTATGGTTTGATAGAAACCTAAGCTGTCGTTTCTTAATACTTGGGGCTGCGGCACTTGTGTGAAAAATGTTTTCACCTAATGAGGTCGAACCCAAGGCGGACAAATGCATCTTCATAGAATACCCTAAGATCAGTTGGGTGAACCTTCTATCTCAGATCCGAGTGCAAAGTGGTTGTTACTAAAACGGATCCTTTCTCGAGGAAAGGTTTCTCTCGAAAGAATTGAGTGGGAGGAAGATAGAACTTGATGAGGTTGTTAAACCTTTGTTCAACCAGAGAGTAGCGCAGCGCAGAAAGATGTTTCTGTGAAGCCTACGTTAGTTGAAGAGGAAGTTAATGATGATGATCATGAAGCTTCAGGATCAAGTTACTATCGAACTTCGTGGGTCGACAAGGATGTGTACTGCTCCTAAGCGGTACGACAACCCTGTCTTCGAGGTCATGTTGTTGGACAGCGATGAACCTACGAGCTATGGAGAAGCGATGATGGGCCCGGATTCCGACAAATGGTTAGAGACCATGAAATCCGAGATAGGATCCATTTATGAAAACCAAGTATAGACTTTGGTAGACTTGCTCGTTAGACGGCAGGTCGTTGAGTACAAATGGACCTTTAGAATGAAGACAGACACTGATGGTGAATGTCACCATTTGTAAAGCTCGACTTGTTGCAAAGTTGTTTGTGACAAGTTCAAGGAGTTGACTGCGAGGAGGCTTTCTCACTCGTAGCGATGCTAAAAGTCTGTTGGAATTATGTTAGCAGTTGCTGCATTTTCAATTACGAAATCTGGCAGATGGATGTCAAAACGTCGTTTCCTTAACGGTTTACTTAAGGAAAGGTTGTATGTGATACAACCAGAAGGTTTTGTCAGTCCTAAGGATGCTAAAAGATGAGAGAGCTTCAGTGATCCTTCTATGGACTGAAGCAAGCATCTCGGAGTTGGAATATACACTTTGATGAGGTGATCAAAGTTTTTGTAGTTTATACAAAGTTTACGAGAAACTTGTATTTGCAATAAAGTGAATGGGAGCACTATAGAGTTTCTGATAAGTATATGTGGTTGACATATTGTTGATCGGAAATAATGTAGAAGGTTGTTTGAAAAGTGTTTTTCAAATGAAGACCTGGATAAAGCTACCTAATTGTTGAGCATCAAAATCTATAGAGATAGATCAAGATGCTTGATGAGACTTTCAATGAGTGCATACCTTGACAAGATTTTGAAAGAGTTCAAAATGGATCAGCCAGAGAAATAGTTCTCGTCTGATTTGTAAGGTGTGAAGTTGAGTGAGACTCAAAGCTCGACAACGGCAGAAGAAAGATAAAGGATGAATGTCGTCCCCTATGCCTTAGCCATAGGCTCTATATTATGCCATGCTGTGTACCGCACCTATGTGTGCCTTGCCACGAGTCTGTCAGGGGGTACAAGAGTGGTCCAGGAGTGGATCACTGGACAGCGGTCGGAATTATCCTTAGTAACCAGAGGACTAAGGAAATGTTTCTTGATTATGGAGGTGATAAAGAGTTCGTCGTAAAGAGTTACGTCGATGCAAGCTTTAACACCTATCCAGATGACTAGTAGTAGCAATCTGGATACGTATAGTGGAGCAGCCATTTGGAAATAGTACCAAGTGGAGTGTGGTAGCAGTGTTTACGGTTTGACATAGAGATTTGCAAAGTACACACGGATCTGAATATCGCAGACCCGTTGACTATAAGACCTCTCTCACATGCAAAGCATGATCGAGCCCCAAAACTCATTGGGTGTTAGATTCATAACAATGCGAATCACATGGTGATGTGAACTAGATTATTGACTCTAGTGCAAGTGGGAGACTGTTGGAAATATGCCCTAGAGGCAATAATAAATTAGTTATTATCATATTTCCTTGTTCATGATAATCGTTTATTATCCATGCTATAATTGTATTGATCGGAGACTTAAATGCATGTGTGGATACATAGACAAAACCATGTCCCTAGTATGCCTCTAATGGACTAGCTCGTTGATCAAAGGATGGTTAAGGTTTCCTAGCCATGGACATGAGATGTCATTTGATAACGGGATCACATCATTAGGAGAATGATGTGATGGATAAGACCCAAACTACAAACATAGCATATGATCGTGTCAGTTTATTGCTACTGTTTTCTGCATGTCAAGTATATGTTCCTATGACCATGAGATCATGCAACTCACGGATATCGGAGGAGTGCCTTGTGTGTATCAAACGTCGCAACGTAACTGGGTGACTATAAAGGTGCTCTACAGGTATCTCCGATGGTGTTTGTTGAGTTGGCATGGATCGAGACTGGGATTTGTTACTCCGTGTGACGGAGAGGTATCTCAGGGCCCACTCGGTAATACAACATCACAACAAGCCTTGCAAGCAATGTGGCTAAGTGTTAGTCACGGGATCTTGTATTACGGAACGAGTAAAGAGACTTGCCAGTAACGAGGTTGAACTAGGTATGGAGATACCGACGATCGAATCTCGGGCAAGTAACATACCGAAGAACAAAGGGGACGTTATACGGGATTAACTAAATCCTTGACATAGAGGTTCGACCGAAAAAGATCTTCGTAGAATATGTAGGAACCAATGTGGATGTCCAGGTCCCGCCATTGGTTATTGACCGTAGAGGTGTCTCGGTCATGTCTACATAGTTCTCGAACCCGCAGGGTCTGCACACTTAAGGTTCGGTGACGTTTCGGTAGTGTAGAGTTATGTATGGTGGTGACCGAAGTTTGTTCGGAGTCCCGGATGAGATCCCGGACATCACGAGGAGCTCCGGAATGGTCCGGAGGTAAAGATTCATATATAGGAAGTCCCAGTTTGGTTTCCGGAAAAGTTTCGGGCTCATCGGTAGTGTACCGGGAGTGCCGGTAGTGTACCGGGAGTGCCGGTAGTGTACCGGGAGGCCTCCGGGAGGGGTATTTCGACCCCAAGAGGTCCATGGGCTGTGGGAGAATAATAACCAGCCCTTAGTGGGCTGGGAAAACAGCCACAAAGGCCCATGGCGCAGGAGAGAAAGTCCTAAAGCAAAAAGTGGAAAATCAGCCAATAGGAGGCAATCCTACTCCAACTAGGATTGGAGGTGAAGTAGGATTTCTTCCCACCTCCTATTTCGGCCGACCCAAAGGCCTTGGCTGCCTCTCCTCTCCTCTCCTCCTATATATACTAGTGGATTGGGTGGTTTTTGGACAGAATTTCCGGCCACGTGCTACCCGTTTCACCGGTGCACAGTTTCTCCTCTAGATCGGTTTTCCGCAGCGCTTAGGCGAAGCCCTGCCGGAATCACTCCACCACCATCACCGGAGCGCCGTCACGCTGCCGGTGAACTCTCTCTCCTCTCCACCTCCTCTTGCTGGATCAAGATGGTGGAGATCGTCATCAAGCTGCACGTGTGCTGAACGCGGAGGTGCCGTCCGTTCGGCGCTAGATCGGAAGGACCGTGATCGAGATCGCGAGACGGTTCGTGATGAGATCGTGGAACGGATCGTGATGAGTTCGCGGGACAGATCGTGATCAAGATCGTGAGACGGATCGTGATGAGATCGCGGGACGGATCGTGATGAGTTCACGGGACGTATCGTGATTGGATCGCGGGACGGATCGTGATGAGATCGCGGGACGCTCGGCGATTTGGATCGCGAAGATGTTCGACTACACCAACCGCGTTTCTTAACGCTTCCCGCTTAGCGATCTACAAGGGTATGTAGATCCACTCTCCCTCTCGTAGATGCTCATCACCATGGATAGGTTTGCGTGTGCGTAGGAAAATTTTTGTTTCCCATGCGACGTTCCCCAACATCTTCTACATGCTTCCATTCAGCTATAGTCAGGCGTCGATAATGGATGGGGATGCCCAGGTAACGAATCGGAAACTGCCCGAGTTGAGAGCCAAAGATTTCAGCATATTCAGCTACAGCTTCTGCGGCCTCGCCAAAACAGAAGAGTTCACTCTTATGGAAATTAATTTTGAGACCAGAGAGTTCCTCAAAAGCACCTAGCAGCAATTTGAGATTTTTGGCTTGTTCTAAATTGTGGTCTAGGAACAAAATGGTATCATCTGCATATTGTAGAATAGATAATCCACCTTCTGTTGGAAATATGCCCTAGAGGCAATAATAAAATGGTTATTATTGTATTTCCTAGTTCATGATAATTGTATATTGTTCATGCTATAATTGTGTTAACCGGAAATCGTAATACATGTGTGAATACATAGACCACAACATGTCCCTAGTGAGCCTCTAGTTGACTAGCTCGTTGATCAATAGATGGTCACGGTTTCATGACCATGGACATTGGATGTCATTGATAACGGGATCACATCATTAGGAGAATGATGTGATGGACAAGAACCAATCCTAAGCATAGCACAAGATCGTGTAGTTCGTTTGCTAAAGCTTTTCAATGTCAAGTATCGTTTCCTTAGACCATGAGATTGTGCAACTCCCGGATACCGTAGGAATGCTTTGGGTGTACCAAACGTCACAATGTAACTGGGTGGCTATAAAGGTGCACTATGGGTATCTCCGAAAGTGTCTGTTGGGTTGGCACGAATCGAGACTGGGATTTGTCACTCCGTGTGACGGAAAGGTATCTCTGGACCCACTCGGTAAGACATCATCATAATGAGCTCAATGTGACTAAGGAGTTAGCCACGGGATGATGTATCACGGAACGAGTAAAGAGACTTGTCGGTAACGAGATTGAACAAGGTATAGAGATACCGACGATCGAATGTCGGGCAAGTATCATACCGATAGACAAAGGGAATTGTATACGGGATTGATTGAATCCCCGACATCGTGGTTCATCCGATGAGATCATCGTGGAGCATGTGGGAGCCAACATGGGTATCCAGATCCTGCTGTTGGTTATTGACCGGAGAGGTGTCTCGGTCATGTCTACATGTCTCCCGAACCCGTAGGGTCTACACACTTAAGGTTCGATGACGCTAGGGTTACAAGGAAATGGTATACGTGGTTACCGAAGGTTGTTCGGAGTCCCGGATGAGATCCAGGACATCACGAGGAGCTCCGGAATGGTCCGGAGGTAAAGATTGATATATAGGAAGTCCAGTTTTGGTCACCGAAAAGTTTTCGGGCTCATCGGGAGTATACCGGGAGTGCCGGGAGGGTGCCGGAGGACCCCGGGAGGGGTGTGACGACCATAGGACTTTGTGGGCCCTTAGAGGAGGTGTGCCAGCCCTTATTGGGCTGGCCAAGACCTTCTAGAAAGGCCCATGCGGCTGGGGTAAAGAGATATAGGGCAAAAGGATTTAAAAGGAGGAGATCCACCTCCCTTGTGAGAGGTGGACTCTTCCCCACCTTCGGCCGAACCTCTCCTCCTTGGAGGAGGGGCCAAGGCAGCCCTTCCTCTCCCTCCTCCTATATATACCCAAGGGTTTGGGCTGATTTGAGACACGACTTCTCTCTCTCGATGCAGCCCTACCCTTCCTCTTCCTCGTTCTCCATAGCGCTTGGCGAAGCGCCGGAGTTCACGTAGCTCCACCGTCACCACGCCGTCGTGCTGCCGGAGCTCTCCCTCAACCTCTCCTTCCTCCTTGCTGGATTAAGGCGTAGGAGACATCATTGGGCTGCACGTGTGTTGAACGCGGAGGCGCCGTTGTTCGGCGCTAAGATCGGAATCCACCACGATCTGAATCGCTACGATTACGACTCCACCAACCGCGTTCTTGTAATGCTTCCGCTTAGCGATCTTCAAAGGTATGAAGATGCAATCTCTCCCCTCTCGTTGTTGGTTTCTCCATGGATAGATCTTGGTGATCGTAGGAATTTTTTTGATTTACTACTACGTCTACCAACACCTTCTACCAAATGAGGGATGACACCACTAATTTGTCCGGCTATCTTAGCCCTCTCAACCAGGATAGCTAACATATCAGCCACTATGTTAAACAAGATAGGGGATGAGGGGTCCCCTTGGCGAAGCCCATTCCTAGTCTAAAAGTAATTGTACCTTTATGGCCACACTACCTCCAGACACAAAACTCTCTATCCATCGACACCATGTATTCGAAAACCCTTTCATGTGTAATGTTTGCAACGGAAAGGGCCATTTAACTTTATCATAGGCTTTTTCGAAGTCGATCTTAAAGATGACTCCGTTCAACTTTTTATGGTGAAGCTCGTGTACAGTTTCATGTAGAACAGCAACTCCATCTAATATGTTCCGTCCTTGCATGAAAGCTGTTTGGGTGGGTTTGACAACATGGTCAGCCACCCCGTTCAGCCGGTTAGTCGCAACCTTCGTAAAGATTTTAAAGCTAACGTTTAGAAAGCAAATCGGTCTATATTGTTGAATCCGACTAGCATCTTTTGTCTTAGGTAATAAAATGATTTCCCCAAAATTTAGATGAGAGATGTCTAGTTGCCCAGCATACAGTTTAGTAAACAATTGAACGAGGTCGCACTTGATCATATCCCAAAAAGATTGATAGAACTCCGCTGGAAACCCATCTGGGCCCGGAGCCTTGTTGTGTTCCATCTAAAACACCGCGGTTCGAATTTCCTCCTCAGAGAATGGGGAGGTTAGGAATTTATTTCCCGCAGCGGAATGTCATGTATGATAGACTCATCCATTTCAACGATTGTTTCATTTGATGGTCCAAAGAGTTGTTTATAATACTTAGTAATGTAGCTTTTAAGTGGTGCCTCCCCTTGGATCCGACCCTCCTCCTGGTCTAGAACGAAGATACGTTTCTTTCTATGTCTGCCATTGGCTAACATTTGGAAGTATTTCGTATTATCATCTCCAAGGACGAGCGAGTCCGTCTTACAGCGTTGGTACCATTTGATTTCCTCCTCACGTAGCAGGCGGGCTAACTGCTCATTGAGATGACTTTTTTGTTCAATCTCTATGGCAGAAAGAGGCCTCACCTCCGCGATTTTATTGAGAGTATCAATTAAGATTGAGAGACGCAACTTCTCTTTCTTGTAAATACCAGCTGTGTGTTTAGCCCATCCACGGAGGAATCGGCGCAGAGCGCGTATACGATTATTCCACCATTGAATTGGTGTGTTACCCCGAGGTTGGCGTGCCCACACTTTTTGAACCAGCTCATGAAACCCTCTCTAGTGAGCCATCCTAGTTCAAACTTGAACTGATGGCAATTCGCACTAGGAGCTGCCTCACCGAAGTCGGTTAGAAGTGGAGCGTGGTCTGATAAGGCCTCGATTCTTTCTAGTGTCCGTACCGAAGCTAGGGGATATTTATATTCCTAGTCGGTGGTAACTAGTACCCGATCAAGTTTTTAATATGTTGGATTTGCTCTATTATTGGCCCAGGTATACTGACGGCCAGACATAGTGAGTTCCCTCAAATTGAGACTGTCAATAACAACATCAAAAAGAAACGGCCATCTTGAATCAAACCGGTTTTCTTGCTGGTAGCGTAAAATACTAAAATCCCCCCCCCCCCCGATTAACATATGATGAGGATTCTCTCGACAAGTATTGACCAGTTCTTTGAGAAAAGCCGACTTAAACTCCTCCTGAGCGGCGCCATAAACTGCCACCAAGCTCCAAAGGAAATTATCGGATTTATTTCTAAGGTGGAATTTGAGATGGTATTCCCCTTTGGACGTGGATAGTAGTTCCAGATATGTGGAGTGTATACCCAGCAGTATGCCCCTAGACCTCCCAGATGGCGGTAGTATGTGCCATTCGTCATCGTACCCACTTGAAAAATGGTCAAGATCACGTGTTGGGAAGTCTCTTTTGCCACACTCAGAGATGGCCACAAAGTCTAGAGCATGATCCCTAACACAATCGGAAATATGTTTGTATTTAGACAAGTCACCGAGACCTCTGCTATTCCAAAACATTCCTCTCATGATGAACATTTTTTTGTTTAGAGACCTTTGCTTTCTTATGTGGACGTCCCTTTTTCTTTGCTGAACTAGACTTGTTCTTTCGTACCAACGCGACAAGCTCATCTAGCATTGTGTCACGCTCAGTATCATCCAAGTCCACTTTAGTTGTGTCTTTGACCAGATGGGAAAGGAGCTTCCCTTCATTATTAGCATCAGCTTCCTCATCCTCCTCATCTGATATGACGGGATCCACGAACATAGGCAATTTAGGAGTAAATAAGTCTGTCGAACTCCACTTGCTTAAGAGCCTTAACAGAAAAATCAACCACTTTTTCACTTCTACCTAATGAAATACCAAGACTAGCAATATTCGAAGAAACTTTGGCATTATCAAAAGACAGAAAAAGATTTGGTGGCAGAAGTACCTTTGACGTTGAGGTTGCGAGCAGCCGTTCTGCGCATGGCCTTCATCACCGAATCCTCGTCGGTAGCTGAAGCGTTGTCCGCACCAACAGGATGACGGCCGCTGCGCCTGAGGGGTGTTGTTGTGAATTCCACAGCGGACAGTGTCCCGTAGCCCCTAAAGGGAGGCACAGATGGATCCAAGGGTGGCGTGGATGGATCCGGTGATGATGTCACCGCCCTTGATGGCTACGCGTCCACAGCTCCTCCATTGCGGTCGCTCCGGTCGCCGACGCCCCTCCTGGTGATAATGACACAGATGGTAAAGCCCTCAGCTCTGCCAGCGCCTGCTCGTGATCAACTTTAACAGATGGGGAAAATATCACCCCCGTCGAGCTGGTGACTGCATCCCAGGCGAGGGAAGTAGAGGCCCTCCAATCGCAGCACCCTACGGGGATGCATGCCCCTCCAGTGATGTCTGCGTCTCAGCATGGTGAAGCCGCAACGCAGGTAAAGTCGGTGTAGGTGGTGACCGACTGGCCTCCACAGGAACAAATGTTGGATTAGGGTTGATGTTGGGCTTCAAGTGCGCTGTTGTCGAACTCGACCCGCCCGACAGCGACGACCCCTGAGAAGTCGGAGAAACTGGCTTGGAAGACGTGCGCCTGTTAGGGTTTAGTGGTGTCACAACAATGAACTTCCTTGGCGATGAAGGACCACAGGGAGCATGAGTGGCAATGGCAATTTGCATGGGCACCACCCCTCCCATGGTCATGGTAGCTGGCTGAGTAGTAGCTGATGACGAAGCTTTGGGCCTCTTGCTTGAATCGTTAAGCCTCATATTGTCTTCTCTGTCATGTCCCGTGTCACTATCGTGGTCATCATCATGCTCCCAAACACGAGGCACGAAATCGTCATCAACACGAAAATCTGGCCCTTCCAGACTATATCTAAACTCATATCCCTTCTTTTGAACAACAACGTCCGACAAGAGGGAATCATTTGTGCTCCTCTTGAAAGCGTCGAGGTTTAGCACTCCCACCTGTATGCGAATAATGCCTCTACGGCGCAAGCAAAGTAGGTCCACATCCATAGTGGCACCAATGACCGAGCCAACTGGCCAAAGACCCAAGAAGTGACGAAGCGCGTGAGGCACCGCGTGAACGTGCACCCAAATAGGTATTAACTCAAAACTGTGCGGTATCTCCTCGGACTTCCAGGCCTTGAACTCTATCGTGACATTGTGCGACTTGATGAAAACGATAAACCCAGTGACTCTCAAAAGCACCTCCTCACTAGGGAAAGACATAAGAAAAGCATTCTGACCATGTGGTATAGCTTCCCAGGTCCACTGCTGCTTATATTGTGCAATCTTTGCAACCTCGGCCTCCACAATACTGGGAGAGATAGAGCCACCAGATATCGTGAAAAGCGCCGTTGGGGACATTTGTGGAGAAAGATCCTCCCTGCAGATGTTATCAGGCATCTGAAAGAAGGCCATATTCTCAATACCATATCCACAAAGCATCGCCGCCGGCTGCGGCATCTTAAGAGCAGGGCAACGGAGCATGGTCATCGGATGGTTCGTCTTGTTGCATATGAAGCAATATTGCTGTGTCTCACAGTCGTCCGCAAGGTGACCGGTAGCCTGACATTTAGTGCACCACATCTTCTTAGGCACCGTAGCAACTGTGGGTTGAGGCTGAAGTTGATATGTCGTCTGCATAGGGACCTGTTGTCCATGACCTGCATTCAGGTTTTGACCAGCAATGAGAGCAAGTGCAACCCCCTGCTGGCCTTGCGGAGCGGCGATTGCGGTAGTTTGGTGCACCACAGCCTGATGGAATTTTGGACGTCCTCCCTTGCCGCCCGTCGGTTTGCGAGTGCGAGAATTGGCCGGCAGCCCTGCGGTAGCATTATACGCCGGCCCGGCGTTGAAGGCAACCGGTTGCACACCGGCGGGAGGAGCTAGCTGCTGTGTAGGAGCTCCTGACGGCTGATGAAAACACCGAGGCCTGCTGCTGTTGATGTACATAACCTGTCGGCGGCTGATAGATGTACGGCTGTTGCTGACCTGCGATGAGCTGCTGCTGGAGGGGCATCTGGTACACTTGCTGATGATGAACCGTTGGCTGATACCCAACCTGTTTTTGTGTCGGCGCTAGAGTCCCCGGCGGCGGCAGTAGTTGCGACGGCTGCACCGGCGGGTAGACCCTCAGAACGAAACCTGGAGCGCCACCGGACGAAGCAGTGTCGGGCGGCTGCGGGGTGGCGGGTGTTGGGCGGGCGTGAAGGGCGGTGTTGAGGCCCGGCGGCGCGGCTGCATCACCACGCGTCATGATCGTGGAGCGGACGATGGCCGCAAAGGAACGAGCGAGATTAGGGTTTCCCACATGCGTTCTCCGGTTCCACAAATGCCACAGTCGACGGTTAAGATTAACCATGCGAAGTGGACGTCCAGGATTCGTCTGGCCCAGAGGTGGCTCTAGCCCCGCCGTGATTCCCGGATCGGAATTTTGAATGTCCCCCGCCGATGCAAGCGTGAATGCACCGCCGGTGGCCTGGACTGCTGCGATACCTCCGGTGCGCCGAAGCTTGCATGCGGCATGACGTCGGCGAACGTCCGAGGAGGAGACAACTGAGGGGACGGAATCGGACCGATCCACGGCTTGACCAAAGCCCTAGACCGCGCCGGCACCCCAACGGCATCTCGCCTATTCATCCCCAGAGGCATTGATGAACACGCCGGTTCGTTTGAGTTGTTGGTTTCCCCGGTCTTCTCCTCATGCCGAACCCCGATCGACTCCAACCTGCACACATGAACAACCTCACCTGTCGTGTTAGATGCTGGATTCTCCCACACCCTAGGTGCCGGCGTGGGGAAACCAATATCTGCCCAGAACTCGTCCGCGAGCTCCTGGTCGGACTTCCTCCTATGACCCGAAGCGGCTGGCTGCGGCGGTCGAGCGCTGGTGGATGGATCCACGCAGTCCTCCTCCACCGACAGCCCTGCCTTCTCCGTGTCCGCTTCCGCCAGGCACGAGTAGCGGGAGCCGCCCGACAACGCCGGCGGCGGCGACCAGCTGGGCGCCAGCGTCAGGCGTCGCCTGGGGCCGATCCGTATTTTTCGCCAGTGAGTCACTTTAATTTGGTGCGTCTACGAAAACTTAAACATGTTGTCTTCCCTCGTGGAGTGTCGTCCTCGATCATCAAGCCGGCTCCTCCATACTGTCACCAGTTCGTCACGGCTAAGCTGGAAAGGAAGTCGTACATGCCATGAAAGCCACGACCCCAGCACAAACTACAATATGTAGCCACCAGACTCCAATTGATCACACAATTAACAAGAGCTAGCTAGCAATGATCTAACTAGTACCCCGCCTCATTTTTTGGACTCCCATCCCTACACGACTACCGTGGCATCATTAGTCGCGGTTCCAGCGTTCCAGTGTTCAGTGGACGGACTGGCATCACAGTACGTAAACGAAGAACGACTACGGCATATACTACTACGAGACGAATCGACTTTCCACGCGGCAAGAACTTTGTACTGGCACGCTCAAGAGAAGTGTACTGGTCGATCGTGACACGCATGAGCTGCAGTCCCTCGATCTTCACTGTTACTTCTTCTGTGCTTCCTCTGCATTCTTCTGGAACCTCTCGATCGTGTCCGCAGCTTCACGCGCAAGCAAGCATGCACTGCAGACTTGCTCACTTGTCGATGGCGAGTGGCCGGCCGATGCGACGCAAGAGGCAGCAGCATGTTACGTGCGTCCAACGGCTCCTACAGTGAACGACCCTGCTACGTACGTAGTTTAGTTCGGTCTGGATCGGTCGGTGAGGTCAGGTCGGCCGTACGTACCAGATGCATGCAACCCAAACGCCGAGCCGTGGAGACGGCGCTTTCTCGAGCGAGGCAGGCGGGAACGGCCACGGCTACAGGGCCATCTGGCGGATGAAGACACGCAGAGCATGCACAGAGCTAATGTCGACGACCGACCGATCACGATACACGGCCCGGCACGTACGTACGCGAGACCTGCGGTCGCGCGCGTCTGGTCGACGTCGATCAGGCTTGACCGTGCCTGCGTGTGGATGAAATTCGAGCAAGAAAATAGCATCGCATGGATGTCTACTTCGGGAGTAAGTATGCTATGCAGGATCGCTGTCGCGTGGATGCTGTTTTATTCGAAAAAAAAACACTACCGGGACAGCATTTTCCTGTTTTGCAAGTGGTGCCAGCGCTGAAATAGGAGTATATGACAACGCGCGTGCTCTCCTGGACGACTTTGGTGATTCGGAAACTTCTTAATATACACTTGGGTTGTTCATCGCCGAAAACAATTTGCAAAAATGCTTTTATTACTCATTTCATAAAGAAATATAAGAGTGATCAGATCATTATTAGAATAAAAAGCATGTGAAAAGGTCCTTTACTAATTGTAGAAAATGTTAAAGTATTTTCTGTTGCCATATGCATGCGATGTAAATTTTGGGTGACGCTTAGCCTCTCTTTTCTTTTGTTTTGCCGTTAGCGACGCATGCGGCAGCGGCTAGCGAGACTTTGTGGTTTAAACCTTTTTATTTGCATATTGCATCAGGATGCTATTTTCTTTTGTTCTATTATCTCTTGATCGTACGACCTAATTCAATTATTGGATAGCATGTAAAAGAAAATTAATTAGAAAATCATATTTTTTTGAACAATGGGCACTCCTCTCGATTTCCGTTAAAGACACCGCCCCAACTCTATGACACGGGAAACAAAAGCAAAATCAAAACTATAAAAAAGATCAAGCATGCCCGATCTTGTTTAACTACAAGGGCCTATCTAGAACCGATCAGGATCCTCTACCGTACGGCAGGGTGCCGTTCGACCACCGACATGTGGGCCTGCTAGGAACCTGGCCCATATGTCAGCGGCCCAACGGTACACACCGTACGTCAGGGGAGCTGCTTCCGTCTAGAACACATTCTACTCATTGCACATCTAAATGACTCAAAGAAGAAAAGAAAAAAAATACTCACACAAATCTTCGTGTAAGATAAATGACATAGATGTGTAATACTTATGTCACATCTAGATGCGTTTTAACAAAACTGTAAGTATAACTAGGGATGAAAACAGAGGAGAGACAAACAAAACTGGAGGCTGCCATATTTGTTTTCATTTTCTGGGGGAAAGCTGAAATGAATACAAAAATCCTGAAAATTAATATGAAACATATACTACTAAAAAAAGATGGAGCGAATATGGAGCGAACATGACAATGGAAGCGGTTGTTTATCAGAACTAAAAAAACCATTGACATAGAGAAAGCACAAGCAAACAAACAAATTTAATCGACCGTTAACTTCGTTACAAATAATCTGGTTATATTAATGACTTAGACGTACTATTGTGGTGGTACTAAATAATTATATAGACTTAGACGTGCTGTTGTAGTAGTATAAATTGTGTAGGGTGTAGTCGACTACGTGCATGGTCGTATATTGGGCCTCAGATGGCTCATTCTCCTCACTACGTCATTGTCTGTTGGTTGTTGGCTGGGTTAAAAAGCAGCCATAGTCATAGTGAAAACAGAAATTCCATATTCACGAAAACAGAAACTTCCATTTCCATGCCTCCGCTCGGAAACACCGTTCCCTTTTATTTTCATATCCATGTAAAAAACTCCGTCTCCATTTTTATTTTCCAATTTTCTGTTTTTTCTTCATATTTTCTCTTTGTTTCCATTTTTACTTTAGGAAAACAGAAAGTTGTCACTTCTTTTTCATCCCTAACTATAACCAGGGCTCAGGCCTGCAAGAAACATAATAAAACCATACAGCCAACATAAAAAGAAACACCCACTGCAATGCGAGCATAGGAGCCTAAACATGGCTGCGTGCCAAAGCTTTGATCACCATCACCCATTCTTCTGGTCTTCTTTGTCCTTGTCCCTTCTGTAAGATCGCCCACAAGTCAACAAGATGGCACAAATCGAAGATTATAGATGCATAATCATCAAAAAATTTATGGCCCAAGCATGCCAAATAGTCCAACAAACAGCCGCAGTCCCACTAATGAGCAAATCCCATCGTCCTTCCATCTCCCAAACACGTCTAAAACATCAAGTGGATTCCGTCGAGACTTAAGAGCACCCAAGGCCATTTGTCATATGAATTTGGCAAGCAAGCAATTAGACATGAAATGATTCATTTGTGCCGCAACAGCGGCCAGTAGACCACCTCCTTGGCGCCTTAAGCACCCGGATTTTTTTTGGCGCTCACACCGAGGCCCATGGCCCAGTTAAGCTTGCTCGCTCGCCTCACATTGACCGCTCACGTCACTAGTTCCATGTAACTCGGCGTTTTTCATCTTCTCATTTCCTTGCCTTTTATTCTTGGCTTTCTCTTTTGGTGATGTCTTGTTCACTAAAACCAGTTGCCGGTCTTTTAAATTAAAAAAAATATAATTTAAAAATGTTCGCAAGTTTAAAAAATGTTCATGAATTGTCAACAATTTCATATATGTTTTAAAAAGTTGCATGAATATGAAAGAAGCGTTTGTATTTGAAAATTTCACGAATTTGGAAAAATCACAGATTTAAAAATATGATGAATTCAAAAAAATCCGTGAATTTGTATCAATTCATGAAATGGAAAAACGTTTATGAAATTGTGAATAAATCAGAAAATCTGGAAAAAACACGAATTTAAAGAAAGTTCACGAAACTTGGAAAAATTTCATGAATTTGAATATGTTCATAAAATTTGAAAAAGCTAACATATTTGTAAGTTCAATTTTAAAAAAATCGAATTAGGAAAAATTTCATGCGTTTGAAAACAATTTAAAGAAGAAATAAAAACAAAAAACAAATGAATAAAGAAAGAAGATTGGTGGTGGCGAGTGGCGAAGCCAGTGGAACGCCCTGTATCGCTTTATTGTTTGGGTTACATGTTTCAGCCTGCTCGAACCACGCTATAGGGAACTGGCCCTACAAAAGCCCAATGGTACGGACTCGGGCTCCTGGGATGGCTTCGGCTGTTGCGGCCCGCGGTCTAGGGCGTGCACTGGCTTTGTATTGTCGAATGTCAAGGCTCACAATTTAGTCAAGTATGCACTTTCATATCGCGCGGCAAACGTGATAAGCCATTCTAAACCTATCAACAAAAAAGGTATGCATTCTCATTTAGGGTTGACTGGTTAAAAAAATTCGTCCCTATAAATATTGTGACAAGTTAAATAAAAGGCTTTGTGAGATTCTCTAAAAGGAAAATTGCCTCTGGATCGTGTCATCTTGTTCTCCACCCCTAAAATAATCGTCAGCTTCTTCAAGTACTAGTCAGCATTCAGCAACATCAGTGCATGATGCATGCATCATGTATCATATCGATCTCCTGGACGTCATGAATGCGCCCGTGTGCCCGTGTCGACCGGCCTCTCCTCTCCTCTCCTGGTCATGGCCAGTCAATGCAGGATTTGGACATGCCATCACACCAACTGTTGACCTACAAAATCTAGCAATCAACACGGTCTAACCAACAAGTGCAGGACTGCCCAACCGTTCTGCACGTTGATAGATACGATTGATTGCTAATTAAACATGAATCAGGCTAGTGGTACACTCCATGTGCAACTAAACCTTAGAGTTGACTGTCAACTCAAAGCTCCTAAACATGTGGACAGCCCTCACATGCCCGTACGTGGCTCGATGTAAACAGCAACGAGCAGCTAATGTGTGAGCTTGTGAGCTGCACAGCAAACACTGGCCCTGGTACTACTGAAGCATGCAGGCTTATAACAGTACACAGAAAAACTTGCATGTTACAATTGCCCACGTCATGAAAAGGAAATAAAATCACACTGTATTACTCCCTTTGTTCCTAAAATTTGTCTCTGTAGAAATTTTACTATGAACCACATGCAAATGTATATAGACCTAATTTAAAATATAGATTCATTCATTTTGTTTCGTGTGTAGTCTATAGTTGACTATCTAAAAAGACAAATATTTAGGAACGAAGGGAATAATACATATAGAATAATAACTTCCAAAATCATGTTGTTGTGACTAGTAAAATCAAGAATTGCATGTTCCAGGGTCAACTTGCTGGCCGGCTAACTGAAAATCAGGAGATCGGCGCATGTTACAATTGCTGTTTTGTCCATGTAGACACAACGGCTCCTTGTCCCCTCGTGGATATATTTCTTCAGATAGCAGAACAAATATATGATAGGCTACGAAGAAATGATTCTTCATGTTTTCATTTCTTATGAATGAATTATTCTTCAGGTCTAATTAATCAAAGTAATCTGAGGCTACGCATGTGCACCCACTGTTCTCATTTCTCAATCATACAGAGCAATAGACAATAGTTATAGTGAACTGTTTCCTCAAACTATTTATTGACTCTGCTCGCTCGGAGGTAGACAACATTCATGTGTTTGTTGATGAAGTGAGAATATTGTCATCGATCAGTTTTAACATGCTTTCTCTTACCCCCTATTTTCACATGAGAGTAAGAATATATGATAGATCGAAGTCGTTGATCTCATTAATTAGTGGTTTGATTAACTCTTACCTTCTTACCTCACTTGCAAAAAGAAGGGATGAGATGGAGCGTGTTAAAATTTGCCATTGACATTAGACTTGTCATGAGAAATTCTCCCAGGGCTGGTCATGAGTTGCTCGCCCATCAAGAGCAGCAGCAGATTGCGGACAAATGTAAATTTAAGATGCCCATTTTCTTGATACCAATATCTGGGATGTCGATCTGTGACACTAGGATTCTGACCCGAGACTTTGACCCGCTACTAGAGTGAGTCAAGGCAAGGATAGGGCCGTGGCATATGAGGTTCATATCCAAGGGCGGCAAGACAATCCTCATCAACTCATGCCTCTCTAGCCTTCTATACATACGATGGGGCTATATATAGTTCGAGAGGGAGTGCATGGCGCTTCTATAAGGACTTGTCTCACTTTTCTGGCAGACGACAAACAAGCGTTAGAAGAACCATATGGTGAAATTGGCGGATCCCTGCTTCCCCAAAGACGAAAAAGATCTTCATGTTTTCATTTTTTATGAATGAAATATTTTTCAGGTCTAATCAAAAGTAATGCGAGCCTACCACGCATGTGCACCAATAGTTCTCAACCATATAGAGGAATAGTTATAGTGAATTGTTTCCTCGAACTATAGTTGGACTCAACTCGATAGGAAATAGGAAACATCCTAAAACAAAAGTAAATTTCGCTATTCACGTTTTATCGATGAGGTGAGAATATTGCATTAGACATGCCATGCAAAAATTCTCACATGCACAATTACCTACTGTGAGCCGAGACGTAGACTCTGTATTCGTAGGGCTGAGCATCCCTATCCCTGATGCAGTTGCAACCACACCAACTTGTGTATATGTGGTTTTGCGAGTTGCTCCTTTCATCCTTTGTAATTGTTTCATTCTCTACCAACAATAAAACAATACTCGATCTTGCTTATAATTACCTACTATAGCTTTCGTTTCTTCCTAAATCTAAGTCACCTAAGATTTTCTTATATCCAAGTCGATGCCATGAGCCGTTCAATTGCTCCACATTGAGATTTGCGCAAGAATGGGAGAATCAAGATTATCAGACGACTAGAACCATCAACTTGAACATTAGGAAAATCTTGCAGGTGGACTCTATCCATTGGACCAACCTCGCATCTTCACAGAGAATTTCAATTTCACCGAGAGCGCATGCGGCCGATCCTTCAACTTCTTCTTTAATATGCTCATATTAAAAAAAAAGACAATTGATGTGCGCGTATATGACATGCATTGTTGAACTGGCCGAGTATGGTAATTCTTGAGAGAAGGAAGCATAATAATATAGCTATGTACACAATATTTTACTTGACAATTTGACGTACTAAAAATATTACATATCCATGATGGCTGACCATTTCACTGCAAGCTGTGAGTTGCATTATCTCCACGAACTCCGCACACGCAAGAGAAGGTGAACAAGAGACCCCTGGACCTTACTATTGTTTTGGAGCTTGAAGAGCCCTCACCAGAAGCCGCATTACATCGACCTGAGCCTTGAGACACACAGCATAGTCCAGGGCTTCACCCAGCAGCGTGCACTCATCGTCTACCGCTTCCACTCCCGGGACGATCCCTTTCAACACCTGCGTCCTCTTCCTCACCATGGCCCTCGCGAGGACGCCGGCCGAGCCCCTCGACCTCACCGCCGTGCCGGCCTTCCTCGGTCTCGGCCGGTGGCACCTCCTCAAGATCTTCTTGCTCGTCGATGCCGACGGCTGCCGGGGCGTGTCCAGCGCCTGTCTCCAGCGCGTCGCGTCGGCGCCTCTGGCCGAGGCGAGTGCGGCGTCGGCGGCGCGCCTGATGGCGCGCTTCCTCTCGAGGAAGCCCATCTCCCTGGACGCGACGCCACGCTTGCGCAGCCCTAGAAGCAGGCTCTCGAGCAACGCCCGCTTGAACTGCATCGAGCCTTGCATGACAAGGGAGGCAGACGACACCAAGGTAGCTAAGCTACAACCAACAAACCGCCGGCGATGAG
Organism: Hordeum marinum; assembly: GCA_022496015.1. NCBI lineage: Eukaryota > Viridiplantae > Streptophyta > Magnoliopsida > Poales > Poaceae > Hordeum > Hordeum marinum. Next base: position 413,922,184 of record CM039677.1, on the reverse strand, counting down.
GAGGGAACAATTAATAACAGACGAGCTTATCACAAACTTGGCATGAACTGTAGTGTGCCGTGCGTGTGCTGCTTTTGTCATGTGGAGTGCAAGCTCGATCGATCGTGTGTAGTTTGCATCAGTGCGTGCAGCACATATATATGGACGGGACGCTAATGAGGTGTCGTTGGAGGAGATATATTTGGTGCGTGTGAGTTGGGGAGAGAGGGAAAGGAGATATGATCGTGTGTTCGTGTGTGCATGTGTGTGCAGTGCGATGGATGGAGGTGTGATTGGTTGGTGAGGGGACAGTGCACGTGCATGCACATGGCCACATGATAGAGGCAAAGGCCCCACGTCGTCCACATTCGGCGCACGTACGTAGGAGTAGCGACCACTCGGCGACGTGTTACGACCTACGACGACCGTACGTGGTGCACTTGCAGGCTGATGTGTACGCCACCACAGTACATGATTGTTGTGTCTACTGTGCCAGATACATGCATGCATGCATGCATGCATGCGTCCATTGTAACCTCAGCCACTGGCCCCCAAGACAAGAGTGCTCAAGCACGGGATCGTACGTAGCATACATGATGTACACCTGCTGGCCTCATTTGCACATGCAGCTGGCTCTTCACCTGATTGATATCACGATAGCTAAATGTCAGTCCACTAACTTTAGCTTTTGCGGTCACTCAATTTCGTAAAAGGCGAAAAGCAGAGGCGGAGCCAGGATAACAATGGGCCCTGAGTTTGTTTCAGTGCTACAGTAAACTACAGTGTGAAATGATGTAAAAAAATTATAGTTAACAAATGCTTTATTTGTCACGACCTGGCCCCGGCCCCCCAGGGCTGGGGTGCAGCTCCGCCACTAGCGAAGAGGTTCGCCGAGGGATGTAGGAGGGACAAAAGAAGAAGTAAGGATCTTATCGGAGGGCTGCCCCATCCACCGGCGAAGCTACGTGTTAGCAAAATAGGCTATGGTTCGCCCATTGTGTGGCAAATATAATGGAGATTGATGGGTAAATTGGGCCATGCTGGTAAAACCAGTTGGCTTTCTTTGTACTGGCCCGTCCAGGTTTGCTTTTGTAGCTCCGCCACTGGCCCCATCATCTATATACGGATGCTAGGGTGGGAATGGGACGGCAGCACGACAATGGTGCAAGTTCGCCGAATTTTCTTTTTGTTGGCGTCAAGGCTAGAGGGATGGTATGGGGGATGGAGCATGAGAGAGAGCGATACGGCGAGGCTACGCTGAAGCGCCGCCTGCCACGGGTGGCGGAAGCAAGCGGCGGTGGTGCGGTTCAGCGTGGATGAGAAGGAAGCGGGCCGTTCATTTCGCATCCAACGGGCGCTAAAATCGACTAACACCCCCCCTCCCCCCTCCCTCCGCCCGAAAAAAAATTTGGCGAGCATGTCAGCAGTTCCATAGGCACGTCAATACATGTACGAATCAAATATTGATACGGCTATTATTGGCACATCAGGTGGTACCACCAACGTATCTCTGTCCGTAGTCCAGACGCATACCACTACCACGGCGCCGTTGTGTAGCAAGCCAAGCCGAGACTGGGGATACGGCATGATCCCATGATTGATGTGTAGGATACGTGCATGGATGCGTCCACGGGAATCTCGGCGTCGGCCGGCCGGTGGCCCGGCGCTGGCGCACGCTCGGTCTCTTGGTCTTGGCTTAACCTGCACAGTGGCCCAATTGATTGATCGTCCGTAGACACATGCATGCACCAGTTCGTGGTACGAGTGATTATTGGCGAATCTACAGGCACAACAGGTGGATCCGTGTCCGCCGGAGACATGCATGCGTGTAGATATCGGCGCGCCGTGCCCGGCGCCGTTGAAAGCCAGAGCCGGCGAGCTTTGCCCACGTGTTACGTGTAGCTAGTGAGATCACGGGCATGCGCAGTCCCTCCAATTATGAGCGCGCCGGCCGACGCCGTTTGGTGGCCGCACGCATGTGCTTACTACTGGCCAAGGTACAGCACTCGATCAATTAGTTAGGTTACTTTTTTCTTTGCAGTTATGTCCTCTCTCTGCTGTATATGGTACTGTACTCAGCAGAGGTGACTGAGGCATGTTACTGGTAAGCAAGTGCATGCCATGCATAATTTGCTTTGCATTGGCCGGTAGGAGTACCATAAACGATAAAAGGTTGCTGGTTGCCGGAAAGGACAAAGGTACTATGTAGTGAGAGAGCTAGCAATCGCTTTTTGATCGAGTCGTAGTACGAGTGCACGGCCGGGGCCGATGCAAGATCTCGGAAACTTCCGCTTGGTTGGTGCGCATGTGGTGTGTTTTCTGGTTTGTCCGGACGGACATACGCCGGAAACGAAAACCCTTATTTGTTCTTTTATTCGTTTGGGTCGACTCGAGACGTGTTCTTCGTCCACGTTTATTTCGATTTTTTCTCCTAACTTTTCTGGTATCTTTGAATCACTCGATCTGCTTCTTCAAAGGAAAACGCTCTACATCAACCGGCCGATTGCGCTCGCTTTGTTCGCCGGCTCGGCAACCATCCGATCTGTCTTTGATCAGACGGGTGAAATCGGACCCGCTTCAGCGTCAGCCGTGACCATTTTTCTGAAACGGTGTCATTGTTTCAGGAACCGTTTCCCATAGCTGAGTATCCGCGGGCGTTTTCCTTGTCTTGCTGCTGGATCTGGAGGGCGACGGGGCTTGTGGCACAGGACGGCAGGGCGGCGGCCGACCGCTACATTTTCAGCACGGTGGCGACGGCGACAGATCCTGCGGTGGCCGGCGTCGACTCCGGCAGGTATACATGCTCAGTCCCTTGCCCCCTACCTGTGCCATTTCAGCAGTTCTTCGCCGGCCGCACCATGTAGCCCCCCTACGGAGCTCAAGGCCACACCGTTCCGTGGCGGGTAGCAGCTGGGCGCCACCACGACGTTCCCGGAGCCGAGCTTGTAGGACTGGGAATGGCGTTGTGTAGGCGTTCCCGAAGCTTTTTCATTGTGTTTTGTAGGCGTTCATGGCTGTCCTCCCAGGGATGTCTTATAGCTTGACGACGACGGTGTGTTGGAGTAGGAAATTTAGCAACACAATAGGATCTAGGGGGGCGTCAATCTGTGGGTTGCTTTTGTACTTTTGTTTGCTTTTACTGATGATGCTGGATGTGCATTTGGTGATTCGGAGATGATGATGGATGTGCATTTGGTGATTCAGAGATGATGATGGATGTGCATTTGGTGAATCTTTGAATCTAATGATGATGGATGTTTGCTTATAACATCACATCTCTGAATCTGATGTGCATTTGATGGTTCAGAGATGATGATGGATGTGCATTTGGTGAATCTCTAATCTGATGATGATGGATGTTAGCTTATAACTTCACATCTCCGAATCTGATGTGCATTTGGTGATGCTTCTTAGCTTTCATTGTTTTCAGGTTGCATTATTTTCTGGATTTTTGAATCTTTTTATAGATATTTTCTGAATTTTCCGAAACTCTTGTAGCCAGGCTCCCATGTACCTTTCATTTTTACTAGATAAATAGAGATGCATGCTCATAGCCATCTTAGTTTTTTGTTTTTGGTTTGTTTTGCAGGATGCCCATCTACCAAAGTCCTTGGTCGGCAAAGCGGTTGCATGAGATAGCGAATGCTATCGAAGGGAAGAAGAGGGATGTGATAAGGAAATCCAGCTTCGGTGATTTGCTTTACATCTCTCCTTTTGTTTCTCCTCTAGAAGATTTTCTCGATTTCATAGTCATGAGGATTGACACCAAGAAGCGTTTGTTTAAGTATGTGGTCTATATTCTCTTGGTCACTTTGTGTCCTTTTTTTCCTACACATGTTGCATAACATGTTTTTCTCGCAACATGTACTGACTTTTTAATTTTCTGTACTACATAATTAATTACAACAAGAAGATACACTTTACAAGAGACATGGTTAAGAAGATATTCAATATACCATCTGGTACCATACCGCTAGAATTTGGCAAGAGGGATAAAGCTGATTTTCATGAAGTGTATTTGGACGGAGAAAGGGCTCCAATACCCTCCACAATTGTTGTTTTGTCGAAGGCAGACGATGATGATGTGGAGACCATCGAGAGGTCATGGGCTTTTTTGTGCCTAGCATTGGTCCTAACTCATGAGACAGGAAACATGGTTCCCCTGGAATATCTCTACACTTTTCAAGACATGAGTGTGGTCCATGAGTTCGCTTTTGATGAGCATATTCTGTCTGATGTGATGAAATAATTTTAAAAAAAATACCAGGACAGGAGGAACGATGGCAAAGCGAAATTCCTGATCGGAGGATGTCTACCAATGCTTCCGGTACAGCCCTTATATTCCCGTAACATACACATCTTCCTTTACCAGGACAACACCTCTTGTAGTAAGGAGCTGACGTTTCTTTCATTTTCTATGTGTAGGTTATTTACATGGACCACCTCGATGTGCCAAGAGCCTGTTTAGTTGATCACACTATCAACTACTCACTGTCTAGAGCTTGTTTTGTTCATCAAATGGAGTTTTACGTTGTTGTTGTTGTCGACACTCTGGGTGATGGTTTCGGGAAGCGGCCTGTAAGTTACTCAAACCGAATGCATCACTTTTAATATATTTGGTTCGTGTAGAGGACATTCTTATCTGTTGCAATTCTTAATTCATTTGTTTTTTTTAATGTAGTTTAGCTCTAGTACACCGTATGCCACATCCCAGTTCATGTCATATGTAGTTACCGTATGTTATGCTCCATGATACTTTACAGAATCCCAGGTGAGATATGTCGTCATCCCTGTGAATCAAACAAATTATCATTATGCGAGTCTTCTCGTTACCGGTTTAGTTCCCTTTTTTCGTTCTCGTGTTCCGTCATACCCGTGTCTAGCAGACGATGGTGGATGTCTTCATACCGAGAGGTACCTAAGAATATCTTTCCATCATCGGAGACGCAAATCTCAATTGTGAGCTATTTTGTCCCTCATCATACGTTTCTGATGAACCTATAAGTTGTCGTTGTGATCACCCTCTTACGATGATGCTAGAATAACCCCAAAGTGCATTGTCCGGTATGGAGTGACTCGATAATCTTACTGATTAGCAACCCACTCAAGATGTCAAACTACATGATATTCTATACTTACAGAAAACATACCTTGATCACCGTCACAGCATCAATCAAGCAAAAAAAACATCCCAAATGCTAGCGGGCGAGTGCGCGCTATAACTCGTCAGCGAGCGGTCGAACACCAGCCGCAGGATCTGATAGAGACGCGAGACGATACAGTCTTAGGAGAGATAATTGCATCTATAGTCCTCGTAGTCGCTGGCGACGTTCATTTTGGTCCTGGAACTTGCGTATTGCTCCGATACGATCTCGGTACATGAAAATACGTGATCAATACGGTCCCTGAGGTTGAAACAATAGTCCTGACTATACACGTTGCATATGTATCGCGTATTCTCCAGTATGACACGTCAGCACGGAGCCACTGAACCCATATATCAGTGGAAGCAGGAACTAAAAAAAAGAAAAACCAAGAAAAACGCACGCCCGCCGACAGGATTCGAACCCGCGTCGCCCGAAAAAACTTGCGCGTGCATGCCACCAGAATATGGGCCTAATTCGGTTCAAAATTGGAGATACTCATTTTATCATATAGAAGTTTATGTCTTTAAAAAAATTCGTCAATTTATAAAGTGAACATGAGTTTTTTTTAAACATTCATCAATTCAAAAAAAGGTTCAAGATTCAAAAATAAAATTTCGTGTCTACCAATAATGTCCACGAATTTCAAAAAATGTATGGGAATTTAAAAATATTCCAAATTTTTAAAAAATGTTCATTGATGAAAAAACGTATTCGTGAATTTAAAAAATGTTCGTCAGAAACAAAAAATGTGTATGAATCCATTTTTCCCAAGCTTCGAGAAATATTAGCCTATGCATAAAACTTGTTGATGTGTTCAAAAAGATGTACACAATTCCGCTGCCTGAAAACTTCCAAAATTGTATGTATATGCACGTATAGTAGCGCAATATCTCTATGGAATATTTCATCAATATATGTGCTTGTATGTGAGAGATACAAAAAATATAAATACATGAAAAAAGACCCGTTGAAGAAAAATTCATCTAAAACACTATCATTATTTTAAATTCTGGATAATTTTTTGAAAAGGGGGAAGTTTTTTGTATTTCTGAACAAAATGTAAAATTCAGAACAATAATTCATAACCGGGAACAATTTGAAAATCCGAAAAATAAAAAACAGTTGCAAATGAAAACATTTTAGTATACTATGACCAATTTCCGAAACTTCAATATATTTTTGGAAAATGTGATTCCTTAAAACAATTCTGAACTAGTTTTGAAAGCGTTAACAAATGTTGAATACTTTAAATATTAATTTATAAAATAAAATACACAGAAAAAAAAGAGTAAACAAAAAGAAAAGAAAGTATGGTTCGAAAGCATGTGTATGTTATTATTAGCAAATACTACTGTATTTAGCCAAAAACAAATCACTGCGAGCTTAATTCGCTACTAGATGTATTCTCGAAAAAAAAGTCTGGACCGGGGGTCGTGGGTTTGAACCTTGTTGACGCTCATTTTTTTTCTTTTTTCTTTATCGCTTTCGAGATTAAATTGAGGATTTTTTTTAAAGACAAGAGCATTTACATTATAAGATTAGCATCCTTGTTTCTTCCCAAAGAAGGCGCGTAGTCTGCTGGCGTGCACGCGCAAGTTTTGTCCAGGCGACGCGGGTTGGAATCCTGTCGGCGTGCGTGCGTTTTTCTTTTTTTTAGTTCCCGCTTTCACTGACATATGGGTCCCGTGGCTCCGTGCTGACGTGTCATATTGGAGAATACACGATACATATGCAACGTGTATAGTCGTGTATAGTCAGGACTGTTGTTTCAACCTTAAGGACCGTGTTGATCATGTATTTTCATGTACCGGAATCGTATTGGAGCAATACGCAAGTTCCAGGATCAAAATAAACGTCGCCAACGACTACGAGGACTATAGATGCAATTATCTCAGTCTTAGGACGATAGAGATTGTCGATTCTTCTTCTCTTTTTTCCCGATTTCGAGTCCTGCCTTATCCGACTACTAGTAAGCTTGCACGTGCAATGCACGTCTCAACTAATAAAATAATAATATGATGAGCAAATCAAATGATGAGACATCAGTTTTATTTTCTGAGAAGCACCTACTCCCAATCACACACACATAAGTAAACCATGAAATTGAGATGCCTTCACCAAGATTTTGTTCTCTGCTTCGTCTTTATCTAGAGTCATTACTAAAAGGTATTTAAGTTATTCAATGATCATCACAATATATCAGAGATAAATAGTACTTTCATGGTGGAGAAACAATTAAAAGAAAAGTCACATCACAAGAGATCTGAGAGTGCCATTTACATAGTTGGTACTGCCAGGGTAAGAAAATTAGAACAATATATCAAAAATCTAATGTTACATCATGAACCTCATGAGCACACAGATACCAAGTACTTCATACAAAAATTGAAGTGTCTTCTTTTTTGGGAAAAAATTGTTTTTGTCACTCTAGCTTTTGTCAATTTTCCTTATGCCACTCTAGATTTTGACATTTTACTTTACTCTTAGCTTTTGACGATTATCACAATTACCATTTTGTGGCATAAACAAAAATTATAGAGTGGCATTTGTTATACATTATTAAAGCTAAGAGTGGCACAAGTGGAATAAAATTAGTTTGCTTTTGCCACGAAATGGCAATTGTGATGATTGTCAAAAACTAAGAGTGGCAAAAGTGAAATGTCAAAATCTGGAGTGTCATAAGGAAAATTTGCAAAACCTAGATTGGCAAAAACAAAATTTTCCCTTCTTTTTTTCATTTTGAGATCGATTTCGCCCCCTAGTATATCTGTGAAAGTGAACATCACATGTGCAATGAGCAGAGCAAGAGATGCAATTAAGGAAAATAAAACATTTTTGTGACACCATAAACTGCACCGATCTGACCTCCATGACTTCGAGTGCGGGCTTGCGGCGCTCGTCAAATGTTTGATCTACTCCCTAACAGCTTCTCACCTCCTCCATAGTGCCCGGCAGAGGGAGCCAATATGGCACTGCAGATTTTCAAGTTACCAAGGCCGTCGGGAAGAGGCAAACATATGTGGTTGAATAATGCCAAACAACAAAGCAACCATCGGTATTGAATCAACATATTACTGCTACTTCTCGTACGCACAAGGCGTTAGCCCTGGCATCCATGCAAATAAAAGGAAAATGCAAGAAAAAAAAGTACCTAGAGAAACAGTAACTGATGTGTCCCTACCTATGACCTGCTTCCGTTGACAATATAACCTGAAAGAACACTGGTTACATGTCCTTAGATGTAAACACACAACACAAGCATGCAACAACTTTTCAGGATAAAGGGTGAAAATAGATGTGCATCAATTACCAGGTTATTTAAGTTAAAATAACCATTAGACAAACACTTAAGTTAACTGTATGAAAACATTTAACTCTGCACATTGCTACCTTTCAATTGGAAAATATCACATCTGGGTATGCAGATGCACAGGCACTAACAAAACTTCCAATACTATAAGAAAAGAAATAGCACCTGGTTATTTTAATTAGCTGCAATTCTATCTACCATTGATTTATGATTTTATTTTTTTTACTTTCTAGCTCTTGATTCTATATTCCATCCTAGATAAATGTTAGGATTTCTTAATTTTGTAATAAACTCTAATAATTGCTGATAGTATTCAGACATCTCACTCCGGCTCAATATTGGCAAAAGACATATTTATAACCATTAAGCACAGCTGATATCTACTTATCTCACGTTAACAATGTCGGTTCAATCAAAATGTGAGTGTATGCTCTCAGTTTCTTCTAGATTCATAAAATGGGCGTGACAAACAAGACATTGGCATATTTTTCAAACGACTACAAATATTGAGTTCTGCATTTGATACTTCTAGTTTATGCTAAAGACCAGACCATGTAAGACTACCTAGCTAATGATGATTGTGGTAGCCTGTACGCAACTCTGGGGAAAAATCTAGTTTTTAGGCGCCCAAGCATTGCAATCCCTAAAAAAGAGTGGATACGAGCACACATGCAACTCCCAACTAAAGGAAAATAGTGGAGTAATTAATTCTCTAGAATTATGGAAGCCTCTGCTAGGTCCTGCTTCTAGGCTAAGTTCATATATGGCCTCCAGATAATGCAAGAGATTGGCCATATCAGTCAGAACAAGATGCTTAGTGATATTCACTTCATAAAATGTTATAATAGTCGAAGTGGTGTGATCATCTCCATAATACATTAGTGATCTCTTAGTAAAAGATGGAGGCAGTTTATTACATACCAGGTCAACGTAAGTGGACAAACACACAACTAGCTTATTGGCTTATCATTTTTCCTCACAAACTCCACATAATCACCTGTTGTGTTCACATATTGATAGTTAAACATGACTTCGTGATGGTCAACTCACTTATTAGACTTGGAGGAAATACAAATATGAGTATTAGATCAATACTCTACCACAACAACGGAATCAACATAGCCATCACATTGCTGCAGTCTTCATGCCATAAACATTTGACTGCCATTGTTTTAAACATCCCTATTATATATTTTTCTACTGTTAGAGTGCAGACCATCTTGCTTCATCGAGAAAAAAACTGAACAAGCAACAATGTTTTGCTTCATGATTTACCTATGAACCAGAAGGCATCTGTCGCTTAAGGAAGGATCTACTTCAGCTACCCAAAGCTCCATGTTCTCCATCTCTCCCCATATTGCAGTACAATCCTTGAACAAAAGGCATGTAGAAGAACAATCCTTGATTTTTAACTAAATCGTTAGAAAGTTGAAATCTGAAGTAAAGAACATAAGAATAGAGAAAAAAAGCTAATCAGAAAAAGAGAGCATTCATTGAGATTTCAGAACACCTCAACTGGCCCTATGGGTGACAAACCTTCAGAGACGACCTTCACAGGCGGAAGGGTGATGCGATGATGCAGATGAACTCCAAGACTGAGGTGCGGCAGTCCCATCCCAGGGCGTCGGCGTCGACAGTCCCATCCCGGGCCATCGGTAGTCCCATCCCAGGGTGCCGGGGGCAGGGCCGGTCCTGAGATTTCAAGGGCTCGGGGCAAGGTAACATAGAGGGGCCCTAACGCCACATAAATATATGAGTATTCATATTACTATTTTTTTTTGCAAAAACAATAGACTCGATACACTATAATCTATGTTTCATTGTGATCTAGAGTATACAAAACAAGATCATAAACACTGAAGGTAAAAGTTGTTCGCTCTTGTCCATCGACACTTATATTTTGAGTATTAGGAACATTTGGTACACTTTCATGCCCACTCAAGTTATTTTTGCATAGGTTGTTTCTAACAATAACTAAAGCTAATTATTCAGAATTACAAGCAGTTGTACATGTTCTAAAAAAATGTCAATACCTCATTTCTATGACTCCATCAAGTCATTAGCAGATGGATACGTTCTAGATGACATATTGGTAAATTATTAAGAGCAGTCTTGTTAATTACTGCTCCCCACAAGAAAAAAGTCTTGTTAATTACTGGAGCAAGGCATGGAATTAGCATACAAACATATGATATAACAAACTAAGACTGCTAATTAATTAAACTAAAAAAAGTGCAAAAGAGGGCATGGAACAAGGCACCTGATCAGTGATCACTTAGATGGCTAGAAAATTAGAAATTGCAAGATCTTGTTGCTGCTTACAGTTCACCAAAAAAAATCTGGGTTCCTCTTTTCTAACTCCAAGCAACACGAGCAATCGGAGTGCGTGACACAGCGGTGTAGAAGGATGACCTTCACGCAAGAGCTTGCCTTCACGAACAAATGAATGATCAGAAAAGCCTGTAAAAGAAGAGATGGGATTTGCAAACCACATTAGGTTCTTCCGTTAATTGCACCAACAGCTAAATCACAGGATGAGGCGCCGTGGACCTGCCTGATTTGTCTCCACGTGCTCGTGCTGACTGACTGAGCAGTCCGACCGGCTAAAAGCCCCGCTCCAAACGGCGAAACCAAGCCTATCTTCTGCCACAAACCTATCTGCTTCTTTCGTTGCGCGCGTGGGCTAGTTCATTGATCAGAAAACAATGCGCACATATTCTGAATTACAGGTTCAGCACGGGCCCGCACAAGAACTGATCGTCCAACAGTCACTCTGATACACGGCTGGATTCAGAGGAATAGCACATTTTTTTGTCTCTTGTGTGCATGCAAATTGCAGAAAACACAAAATAAAACCAGCTCTTCTGCTCCTTTGGACTCGCTAAATTGATTAATCAAGAGAAGTAGATTCAGGCCTCACGCAAACTACTCGTCAAGAAGAAATTCAGGCACCAAATCGAGATGTGAGTCGATTCATGCCCGCCCGCCCGCAGAATAATCAACGGCACGTACATCAATTCGAGTAGGAGTATAATTAACAACAAGAAGGTAGACTTGCAATAGAATGACTTTAGCCTTACAGTCCGATCAAATTCAGTAGAGATGAGATTATTCTTCCACACAACACGCATCAGTCAGAAAATTTAGACAACACCAACCAAACGCCTACCACATCACCACCACCACTTGCCTGCCTTGAGCGCCGCCGATCGAGGTCGAGGCTCCAACCGCCATGAGGTCAAGTCAGTAGCAGAGGACGACGACGCATCGCCTGCGCCGGGGCTGCGGCGAGTAGACGACGAAGAGAAGCATGATGGCGAAGGCGGCCATGAGCAGCGGCAGCAGGTTGAACCCCGCCTCGTCCTCCTCCTGGCTGTGGAGGGGCGGCGGGGAACGGCAAGGCAGCGGGGCAGCAGGGTACGGAGGGGTGGCGAGGAACGACGAAGCGGCGGGGCGGAGGGAGGCGACGGGCGGGGCGTGCAGGCGGGGGAGAGGAGGCAAGCGGGGCGAGCAGTCGACGGGCTGGGGGAGGCAGCGGGTGAGGCTGAGCGGACGGGTGCGGGGAGGGGAGAGGAGGCGGGGCGGTTTAGCCACGACGTGGTCGTGGGCCTTCGCGGTGTGAGTTAACGAAGGTTTTTGTTAACGATCAGCTTAGACCATTGATATTATGATTAAACGTTTCAGATCTGTAGTTAGATTAGCTCTTTCTTCTTTTTATAGGGGTAGTAGATTCTCCCCGTCCTCCGTCTCGTTTCCCCTTCCCTTCTTCTGAGCTACGTACATGGGAATCGAGCTGCCCGGCGGCAACAACTCACGCAACTGAAGCAGGGGAGAGGCGTGTCCGCACGGCGAGGGAGTTAAGCCACTCCGGGTAGGATTCATATATAACTAGGCAACCATGTGGATTCAAAATCGCGAGGAGGATTGAGAGACAAAATTTGGCGCTTTTCCCCACAGTCAATGCTCACGAAATCTGCCTCCAGGTTAGTGAAATTGAGTAATATTAGCGATGGATCTAGGATGAATTAGCCATTAATTCATGGATTAATTAGCGACAGGTAGTGCTTGCTAGTACTAGATTGCCGGTGCTAGTACTAGATTCCGTAGGTGCAGATTTAAGTAGCAGGGCGTGGTATAGTGTGTTCAGTGTTTTTCATGGGGCAAATCCGTTGCTCCTGATGTTTTCGTGGATATTTGGGGAGGGATAGGGGAAGTGCAAAATTGCGTAGGCAATAATCCAGGAATATTTTCCCACGTGAATTTCCTCTCGGCCACCTTCAGAAGTTCAGATCCTAGGTTTGTTTGTAGGGAGTGGATTCTTTAGGCAACAAATAGAGGCAAACCCCCATGCAATCGGGGCAATACTGTATGTTTGTGTAAGCAAGTAGATTCAATTTAGGAATTAGGGAGAAGCTTACTTGTGTAAGTAAGCAGGTTTAATTTAGGAATTAGGGAGAAGCTTTCTATCCCCAGCCCAAAGTAGATGGCTAGGCATAGTGTATGATTTTTAGGCAAAATAACAACAAGATGATCTTAGGCTGTGTATAAGTCTATTATTTTTCTTAGGGAGTACTTCATTGTTATGTTGTCAACATTTTTTTCATTACTAAATTGCGCAAGTGTCATTTTTTGAAGTTGCCTAAGCTATGTTTCACCATCTGTTTTTCATCAACTTATGTTGCCTAAGCTATGTTTGAGCTATGTTTCAGCATATGTTGCCTAAGCTAATTAAGGTAGCATCTGTTTTCATCTAGCTATATAGCATCTGCCAATTAAAATAGCAACTATTTTTCAGCTAGCATCTAGTTAAGCTAGCTAATCATAGTCCCTTTTTGGATATCAGTTGTTGAAGCTAAGGGTGATCCATTTGCGAAAACATATGCTAAAAAAAGCTATTACTTCATTGAATACGGGATGTGTGCATCTAGTTAAGATGGCTAGACAAAACTTGACACACATGTCATGCTAACATCATCGGTAATATCACTGTATGCACGCACACCATATGGACATACCATCACTCGGGCTGGCCTACTGCAATGTCCGATCGAGTCGTTTAGCGCACACATCAACTTGTTGTTTTTCAACATCAACAATTATTTTATTGGACGCTGCTATACAACCCCAATCACACACAACAGCCGCTTAAGCTCTTAAAATGTTTTCGCCTCAACACGACAACAAAGTTGGCTAACCAGGGAAATTAAGTCGCCTATCTATCCATAGTTGCCTGATCATGCGCCCCGCCAAGAGGCAAACTCAAACAAGCCTCACATGCTAAAGTCGTTCACACACCCCTAAAATCTTTGGTATAGAGCTGCCTACCAACACACACATTGTATGTTCTTGGCGGCCAAGCTAGACGCAGGAAAAAAAAACACAATCACCAAATGGACGGAGTCGCCTATTTCTAAACTAGGTATTTGCCTTCTTTCGTTCGTCCCACAATTGGCCAAAAATTTACGGACACCTACCTAATGAACAAGACTCACAAACTAAGTTACGGGCACCAAGTCACCCACTTCCACATTATATTATATGGTCGCCTACGACCACACTATATAGTCGCCTTGGTTTGCTTTTCTTAAAGCAAGAACATCATAGTCGCACCACACCAAGAAACTCATAGGTGGATGGAGTTGTCCTCCATCCCATAACAAAGTCGCTTTGTAGATGACACAAGTCATCAAAAACCAAGGGAGTGTAGGTGAGACCAGGACAACCATGGCTGCCGGAACACACGGAGTCGCCTACTAATCAGTGTGTAGTCGCCTCATCTTTTCTCTTCAGATTTTCTTCAATTCACTAACAAACAAAAATTTGGACTAACCAAGCTAACCAAGTCGCACATGACCAAAACTCATGGGTGTTGGAGTTGCCTACCATACAATAACATAGTCGCTCACATCCACCCTGACATAAGACGTGGAAAGAATGGGGGTTTGGAGCTAAGCTGGCGTGAGGATAGGGGCAAAATAACACAATCACCAGATACACGGAGTCGCCTACCTCTAAACTAGGTTGTCGCCTTCTTTTACTTGTCACACAATTGCTCAATTTTTTACACACCTAATGAACCGAACTCACCCAACTAAGTCGCCCACGTCCACACTATAGTCGCCTACAATCGCACTGTATTGTCGCCTACAACCAAACTGTATAATTGCCTTGGTTTCCTTTTCTTAAAGCAAGCACACCATAGTCGCACCACACCAAGAAACTCATAGATGGATGGAGTCGCCCACCATCCCATAACAAAGTCGCCCACCGGCCAACACAAGTCGTCAAAACCAGGGGGCAACAGTCAGGCCCACCGTGGCGCATGGAGTCGCTACTCCTCACTATGTAGTCACCTCACATTTTCTATTCCTCTCACCAACAAACAAAAACTTACGCTAACCAAGCTAACCAAGTCGCACAACTAAAACTCATGGGGGATGGAGTTGCCTACCACGCAATAACATAGTTGCCCACATCCACTCGACATAAGACATGGAAAGTGTTGGGGGTTGGGGGCAAAATAATATAATCACCAAATGCACAGAGTCGCCTGCCTCTAACCTAGGTTGTCGCCTTCTTTGCCCGTCGCGCGATCGCCCAAATTTTTACAAGCACCTAACGAGCCAAACTCACCCAACTAAGTCTCGTCGACACTATATAGTTGCCTACGGGCACACTATAATCGTCTTGGTTTTCTTTCCTTAAAGCAAGAACAACATAGTCGCACCACGCCAAGAAACTCGTAGGTGGATGGAGTCACCCACCATCCCATAACAAAGCCCCCCCCCTCACCGTGTTCGGCACAAGTCGTCAAAACCAGGGGGCAAGACAGTCATGGTCGTCGTGGCGCACGGTGTCGCCTACTCAACACTATGTAGTCGCCTCACCTTTTCTCTTCCTTTTTCTTTCTTTCACCAACAAACTAAAACTTAGACTAACCAAGCTAATCAAGTCGCACGACCGAAACTCATGGAGGGATGAAGTCGCCTACCACACAATAACATAGTCGCCCACATCCACCCGACATAAGACGTGGAAAGCACGGGGGTAGGGCCAAGATGACGTCGGGTGGGGGCAAAATAACACAATCACCAAATGCACAGAGTCGCCTACCTCTAAACAAGCTAGTCCGACCTCTAAACTATGAATCAGAGTGAAGACGATCACTAATAAAGTAGAAGGGGAAGGAGAACATATTTTTTGGCAAGTCAATTGGGTGACTTGGTGTTTATTTGCAGGCTTAGTGTTTTTCTATTGAACATTTCTTCCCAGTTCAACCTTGCAAGTTTTTATTTTCCCCAGTTTTTTATAACCAAAATAATATGTTCTTTCTTTTACAGATGCCAGGTGCAAGAAAATAGGCAAGATGATAAGCAACACAAATCAAGAGCTCAACATCTTCTCTAGCATCCAGGTACAACAGGGAAGGGGGAGGCGTCAAGTTTGCAACTCATGGGTGGTGTACAGGAGACATTTTGCAAAAAATAGTACTCCCTCTGTTCATAAATATAAGACGTTTTAGAGACTTGATACAAGCTAATAAAGCGTCTTTTATTTATGGACAGAGGTAGTATATTACATGGAGGGGGAGGAACCGTGGCAGAGATAGCTCGTGTGAGGAGGGGTCGCTGTCCTTTTCTTTTCTTCCTTTTTCTTGGCAGGATGTGGCAACACGGGTGGGGAGAGGCGAATTTTCTTTTCTGAGCAGGATGGGGGCCGCATGTGGGTACTTTCCTAAAATAGACGGTCGCTAGCTGCTACCCCACAGCGCGTGCGCGCTGTGCAGCAGCGTCTAAAAAACATAGGCATGTCGTGTTTATATTAAAGCAAAAAGTGGTTTTCCCTCAAAAAACAAAACAAAAAGTGTTTTGGATGAATTCTCTTGTGATGAAGTTGACACACTTCTCTTGTGGCGGCAATAGGGAAAACACAAAAAATCTAAGTGGTAGTAAAAGGACAGAAAGGCAAGAAAGTAAAATAAGCCATAACAAACTGAGCAATTGGCAGTTGTGAGGGCCAACTTTACGCAACACATGAAGAAGAATAGTTGTGGCATCGAGTGAAATGAAATGTAAAAAATTGAATTGTGTGTCTAAAACAATCCAACCAGCAGGCAGAGACAATCGGATAGCACATCAGAGACAAATCACACATCGTAGACAAATAGCGTACTTGGTTCAGGAGATCACAACAATATTAGTAGTGGATAACAGAGTTACTAGATTATCAGGTACACACATGCATCCAATAACAATAATACTTGGGGCATGTTTGGTTTGTGACTAAGTTTGTCAAAGGTTGCCACACTTAAGGTTAGACAAGTTTGACCAACTTAGGTGGGTATTTGGTTCAAGTCACACATTTGGCAAGCCGTACTAGGGTCTCACATCACATATACACATAAAAAGCATGACAAGACTTCCTTAGGCTTGTCAACTTGTGGTTCTCATTTTAAAAAACTAACCTTAGACAAGTATAATAACATTATGTGGCAAAGTGTAGCATTGCTAGGTGTAGAACTAAACAACCCCTTGATTCATCGGCGCCTAACTTGATAACAATAAAATGACAGGAGTAGGTGCAGCAATAACATCAGATCAGAAAGAAAAAAGGGGTGCAGCAATAACACACATGATGATCACACGAACAAGAACTAACTAGTAGAAATATACAGTAGGTCGATACATGGTTCGTAGATAGCATAGCGTTGGTGAACTGAACACAAGAGCAATGATCTCAGCTGCTCACACCACAAGAGGACCCATCAGCATCAGCATCCGCCACCTCGCCCTTGCCAAACAACCCAGGGTAGCGAGCCTTGCAGAGCTTCATGCGGTTCTCGAACCACTCCTTGCACTTGGCGTAGCGCTCATCCGGGCCATCGTCCGAGTCGAAGTCGATCGAGTCGTCCGCGGTGCACTCCTTGTAGAACTCGTCCTCCGAGTCATCCCCGCCGCCATTCCATTGCACCATCTCGTCAACAGTCGCCGGCGCCTCCTCGCGGTCCACCTTCGCCTTCCTTTGGAGCCGCACCCTGACTTGACGATCAGCGCCGCCTCCTTCTCCGCCTTGGCCTTCAAGGACGCCTCCTCCTCGTCCGCTTTCGCCTGCCCTTGAGGATGGCCGCCTCCTTCTCCGGCTCAGTCCTGGTGGCCCTGACGAACACCTCCGCCTGCTCCTTGTCCGCCTGGAACGGGGTCTCGGGAAACCCCTCGCAGCTTGTTGGCTGTATTCTCGAAAGAAGAACAAATCTACTACGTAGCGTTTTGCCAACGATTTTTTGTCTGGATTTTGTTATTTCCAAATGTTTATATTAAAATACATTGCAAAAGGTATACTTTTTGTGGGTTTAAAAAACTTTCATGAATATGGAAATCCCAGATTCTTAAAAATGTTTGAGAGTTTTAAAAATGATTAAAGCTAAAAATTTAATTTTCAAAACATGTTTGTGACTTAAAAGTGTTTAAGATTTATTTTTTCCTGAACTTGAGATTTTTTTACTGATTTCTGAAAATGCTCATAAATTTTCCTAACTGTTCATGAATTTAAAATATAATCACACATATAAAAAAATCCTAAATGATAATGACCACATGTGTGACACGAGGCAACATGGTCCACACGCCACTAAAACCATCCATCTTGCCACATCAAACATATAACATCAGCGTAATCTTTTAGTTTTTTTGCACTTAACAATATGTTATCTCTTAAGTAAAAAAAATTCATTTTCATCATTAAATCCGTCTCGACAAGATCTTCAAAACTAGATCCCCATATTGATATGTTTCGACGACCTTTTTTTGGGTCAAAAGTTGTCATGATGTTTACACTAAAGTTGCCATACTTTTTACAATAAAGTTCCCACGACATGTTTCTTCTACTTTTTTCATTTTGATTTAAAGCTACCATTATATTTCAACCACTTTTCATGGCAAGTTTTATTAATTGACCATGGCAAATTTTCGCAATTAACCTCGTCAAACTTAATTCTTGGATCATGGTAAGTTTAATAATTCCTCATGGCAAATTGAGTTTATAGATCATGATAATTTTAGAATTTTGAACATGGCAATTCTAGTATTTTGAACATGAAAATATTTTTTTCATGAACCATGACAAATTTTACAGCATGTATCATGGAAATTTTAAGTAATTCACCATGGCAATTTTAATTTATGGTTCATGACACATTTAGTTAATCCATCATGTGTTTTTAACGTGATTGACGACAAATTTCTTTTTACTTCTGAACCACGTCAAAATTATAACATGGATCATAGAATTTTTTATTAATTCATCATGGAAAATTTACTTGCTTAATTAGTTTTTTTATAATGTGTCAAAATTTATTTTAAACTTAGAAGAAAAAGTAGTTCCAATATATCATGGCAACTTCAGTGTAATCATGATGTTAATTTATGTGCAATAGACATGACAACTTTTAACCCCAAAAAATTCGTTGACACATATCGATATGAGATCTAGTTTCGATAATCTCGTCGCGACGGATTTAATGATGAAAACGTTTTTTCAATCAGATTTTTATTTAAGAGATAAAATATTTTAAAAACTGAAAACACAAAAGATTCATGATGCCATCATCAGTCTCGTCACTTACGCATTCATATGGTGACATGGCCCAATCAATGGTCATGTGGCTTGTGGTAAGATGTTACTCCCACCATACGTATGATGGTTATGGACGTCTAGAAAATGTCAAAGATTCAAAAATATCTAGGATATGATAAGATGTCCATGAATTAAAATAATGTTCCCAAATTTTAACAAATATTCCATCATTTAAAAACATGTTTTTCAAAAGAATATAATAATATTCATGAATACAAAAAATATTCACAAATTTAAAATTTGTTCATGGATGAGTTTAAAAAATATTCGTGATTTTAAAGTAAAAAAGGAAGGACACTAAAGGAAAAAAAATAGTAAACTTGTAAAATCAACAGAGAAAAAACAGAAAAAGAAATTTCTACTGGAGGGAAGGTTCTAGAATCAAATCTTCCTAAAATCGATGGGAGAAAGAACAATGGGCCATCTAGCCGGTAGTATGTGATCGCTATCCAATGAGCCACGTGTAAAATAGGAAATCCAACCAATTTTCTATCAGGACTGACCAATAAAAAAAACAATACAACCTACAAACTTAGATTGTCAGGTGTAAATAATAGACTTGGTTTCGTTCCAATGCCAGCTTCTGCTCCGCATGCTAGGCTTGAGGAGCTGCTTAAGATGGTGTGGTTTATCCATGACAACGATTCATCGATAGAATGCTACACACCATGTATGCATGTATGATGTTCTAGGGTATTGTTGATGCCGAGCTCACTTGCCATATGGCATGAGCTCCCAACCTTACCCAAGACGGAAAAATCATGTGATGATGGAGCACACTAAGATTGGAGGAGTTCCTAAAGGCTATATGGGTGATCTGGATGGCGCAAGGAAACCTTCGAGAGGGGTCTTCAGAGTTCTTTATCGATGCATTACTTCATAACCGATTTTTGAACGAGCTAAAAGGAGATTAAGCAGGTAGAGATGGGACCTAGGATAGTTTCAAAGTGAGTGTGGTGTCATGGAGACCAATGTGCATGATGTCGTATATGAGATGGGAGCTCCTTGGTAACTTGAATCCGGTGACACTTGTAGCCCTGTCGTGTTGCGACTCAATGACTTTAGCAGGTGATCTCAATATCAAAATTACCACACGATGTATTGAGGTGGTTCATCATTTGCGAAGATATGGCATTCTATCAAGGGCGAAGGATCTCGATGCTCATGATACTTGATTTGTCTGTCATAATTTCATAAGATAAATTGCTAATTTATTATGCACATCAATTGTCTTTACTACAATTTATCATTATTTCCATTGCATTTACATATTTCCATCTGGAGGAGACCAAACACTGATGTTGCCACAAAATGGAGAAACGGGTAGAAAATGACACTCCTAAGCACGAGGAAAAATCCCAAAAATACATCGTTGATAGATGAAGGGAAATGAATTGAGAGACAGAGGGACTCGCCTAAGGGAGGCCTAAGGGACCTACGTGGCCTAAGGAGGGACCGGGTGGCAAGATCGTTTGAGGCCCAACAGATCCGCGTCATGTTCTACTTTCGAGGGAAGCACCCTTTCGTCCTACGGAGACATGCCTTGTTTTTCATGTAATCTTTTGGGGCAGCCACAATCGCTGCTATGGGGCTCTAGTTTATGATCAAAAGGGCTTATTGTTCTTATTTGGCATCTTAGGCTGTGGAAATTCGTCGCCATCATCATCATCACCACCACCAGCAACATCAATGCATCACTGGGAGCATCTTCACGCACACCATCCCCATCTCCATGTTCATCATCATCTATGTGCAGTTCGTGTAGGTCATAACTGTGATCACCTGCCGGTGTTCACTACTCCCTTTGTTCCAAATTATAAGGTGCATAAATTTTCATGAAAGCCAAAGGTATGCATGACCGAGATTCTTGAATGACATATCAACATCCTCATTATAAAATAAAGAAAATATCGGTGAAATATAAACATGCCCAAAACGATCAACAATGAAACCATGGACATCCATATTGACCATTATACCCACACGAATGGTATTCAAGTGAACATTTAGATATGGTATATTATTCTTGTTGCTTCGTGATTCTTTACAAAACCCAAGGAGAGAGATATTGACATCCCTGTGAGTAAAACACATTGTTACTATGCCAGCCTCTTCGTTACCGATTTTGTTCTCTTTTCACGTTCTCGCGTTTTGGCATCCCATGACCAGTCACCCTATGTTTGGCGAGACGATGATGTATGATGTCACACCGAAGGGCCTAAAGTTCCTCATCATAAATATCTCTCCATCACCGAAGGAGCAAATCTCAGTCTCGAACTATCTAGTTCCTCATCATAAGTTTCTGATGAATCTAAAGTTGTCGTTATGATCATCTTGTTAGGGTTAACGTTAGAACAATGCCAAAGTGCATCGTGAAATATGACATGAGTCGATACTCTCACTGATTAGCAACCCACCAAACATGTCGAACTACATGATATTATATACTTTACAAACCAAAGCAATAGAAGCCAGATTGTATCTGGTTTGATTCATCGAACATCTCTCTACCTTGTTCAGACGCCTTCTTCTAGATCACACATCACGGTCACAACAACAATCAAGCAAAAAAAAGAGGCATGTGGTGTTTATATATATTAAAGCAAGAATTTTTGGATGAATACTCTTTTGAGAAAACACAAAAAATTCTAAGTGGTAGTAAAAGGGAAAAAAGACAAGAAAATTAATAGAATAATAGTATCTGACAAAATAAACCATAACAAATGGACCAATTGGCATTTCCCAAAGCCAATTTTACTCTTTCTCGCGAATGCGCAAGGCTTACGTCAATTTCATTGATTGGAGGAATTAGAATAGGTACATAGTTGAGTGCAATACATGACACAGATGCAAGAAGGTGCGAACATGCTGCCCGGAGCAGAGGAACAAGGAGTGCTCAGCCCGAAACAAGGGATACACACACCTAAACCCACCAAGGTCCAACAATAAAGGCAGACCGAGTTAGCAATGTTTTCAACATCGGCAAAGTCATCACTTGGGACACCGCAAGTGAATAAGATAGCGCCTTCAAGAAGGAGAATGATGTCGAGAAGCCATTGCCGTCCGATCTGGATAAACGGACCAAGGGGTTTCCCTTGAACTCGAAGAGGGGCGTAGATAGAGGCCATGACAACACCTTGAAGAAGGGACATCGACACACGCGAGTGACGCTGCTGCTAGCGCCGGCTAGGTGAGCAAGGATTTCTCCTTGGATTGAGTCTAAGCAATCTCGTAGCCATCGAATCTGGACTCTATGGTGAGGAAGCCATTGTTTGTCGAAACAGCCACGTCGAGAAAAAGGTTGGTGGGGTTGCACCTGCCGTCGAAGGGTGGCACTGGGCGCCATCGGGCACACGAGCATGGGATCTTGCTCAAGGCGGGGTGTGTAGGTAAACGGGAGGCGACAAGGTAGAGAAACCTGCACAGGGTAATCATCGGCAACTGGCAACGCCGACAAGCTAGGAACCAGAGGAACGCATATCCTGGTTGTCGGGGCGATTGCCGACAGGACACCGACGAGCAGAGTAAGCTGGAGGAGAACGAAACTACTTGGTTGTTGGGGCTGGAACCGCGCCGGAAGAGGCACCACAAAGCCGCAAACACTCGAGAATGTGGGTCCAAAGCCGTTCGGTCCGGAGCAGCGCCATCAAACACACTGAGGATGCTACTCATCACCCATCATGCCGCCGTCCGGCGCGCCGATAGAGCAGCCGCCGCTGGGAATGCAACCACCGTAACATGAACATGCCATCGCGTCGGAGCCATCATTGCAGCACGAAGGAGGGAGGAGCGCCGCCGGAGACGAGGATCAGCCATACGAGGCCAGCGCACACCCGGACGCAGAACCACACCAGCCCCTGGCCAGCACCATGCCTGGGATGCGTCGTCGAGGGTTTCCCGTGTCGCCAGGGGAGGGCGACGCGGGACAGGGTGTCCCAAGGCCAATTTCACATAAAGAAGAATAGTTGTTACATCAAGTGAAATTATTAAACAAGAAAAAGGGAATTGTGCGGCTAAAAAAATCCAACCAGCAGGCAGAGACAATCAAACATTACATAAGAGACAATCGCATGTCGCACACGAATAACATACTTGGTTCAGGATGTCACAATAAAACACAGAGTTACTAGATTATTAGTTGCAAAGGCCACTTGTTCCTCGGCGCCTAACTTGACGACAATAACATGAGACGGGTAGGTGGATCAGAGAGCGGCGTTTTGGCTTTTAGGTGCATATGCACCTATTATAAAAAATATATAAAAATACATTTAAAAAAGTAAAAAATGAAGAAAAAATCCGATGTGTACATTCGGACATTATATGCGCGTGCACAAAGTTTCGGTGAAAAAAGACATTTCTTGTGACATGTACAAAAAAGAAAAAAATGCCTTGTGAATAGCTATAATCAAGGAACAAAATTTATCTTTTTTATACAAGCAACAAAAATTGTCCTTTTCCACCGAAACTTTATGCACACGTATATAATGGCCGGATTTACTCGCGGAATTTTTCGTCATAATTTTTTAACTTTTCAAAATGTGTATTTGCACAATGAGTGCATATGCACCTACCACCCAAAACCAATTTTCGGATCAATAACACACACGATGATCACACGAACAAGAACAACTAGTAGAAACATACGTAGATACATGGTTGGTAGATAGCGTAGTACTAGCGGGTAGTATGCGGCGGCACGCCGCGCCATAGAGTCCACTTAGTTGTTCTAAAAATTTTGGTAACATTTAGTAAGTCGTTTTGTGATTTTATTTATAACATAGTATTTCACGTAAGAGAAAACTACATCTAGGAAATATATGCAGCGGTGATTGACGGCACGTAGTGATACAGTGAGCGGTGAGTACACAGAGGTGAACCTTTTTTCTTTTTATTTAGACTTGGGACGTTGAGCCTCTACCAGAATTTGTTTCTGTGATATAGTACAAGGACGATGCTCTCTATGCCCTTGTTTTTGGAGGCCTGGTCTCACTGTATACGATGTTAAAGTCGTTTTTGGATGTACGTCCAGGCTCTCGACGGACCGGCAGACTGTCTTTTTTGTGCGAGAGGATCGACAAAATGTCTTGAAAACGAAGGCAAATCATTTTTAGAATTCTTCTTTTTTATTTTGCGAGAGGATCGGCAAAATGTCTTGAAAACGAAGGCAAATCATTTGTCGAATTCTTGTTTGCCTTGATTTTTCTCGCTCAAGGCTTGCTTTGAGCCGTTTTTCTGCTTCTAGATTTCTTTTGTCATAGTTGTGATCACTAATCACTATATTGTGAAGATTGCAACCGTGATGAAAGGCGGCTTGAGCAGCCTTCTCCTTTGTTGCTTCTGGCAGCCCCCGAAATTTGTGCACCCTCCTTGACCCAGCGGGGCAGTGGCGGAGCCTCTTCCAAACGTGAACATTTCGTTTTATTACTATGCTTATCGCCCAGCCCAAGATGCCCCCACCATCCAAGCACAATTAATAGATGATCTATCTCCTGCACAGGAGCGTAGCACATCTACCGACTTCTCCCAACTTGTCAGAAAGCTCTCCTATGATTGGCACGTGAACATGATCGAGACCCATCCGATGTTTATAAGATGTATACCGGTAGATACATATATTTATAAAACATGTATCTTTTGTTCCTGTTTATGTTTGAGACTGTAAGGGCACTTAGCATGCCGACCTTCATACCAACTGCATTCGTTCGGACCACGGAAACCATCCAACACGGGTTTGTATCGGTCCGTCGGACGATGCGAACAATTATCTTCACGCAAATCGGAACCAAATATGAGGTTTTGCAAAAGTCCGTACACGAGAAATGTCGAACTCTGACCCCCCTGCCCCACCCAAAAGGAGGGCGAAGCCCGCGTTTTTTAGCAATCCGCGTTGTTTCCGCGTCAAAACCCCCCACTCCCTCCTTCCACCCCACATTACTCTTCATCCAATTCGTACCCTTTTCGCCCACCCACTCGTTCCTTCCACGCGTTGTGTGGATCGAACTAAATTTGAATTTCAAATCGAACTAAATTTGAATTTCAAATTACCCTTCACTGACGTACATATACCGAATAGCGTTAGATGACGGCTTTCGACATTAGTGACCGCGGATAGGGGACCTGTCCGTGAACATATACCGGAGGGAATCTGCGGGTTGCCATTGGAAATGCTCTAAGCCGCATTTGTTTTGTGGATATTTTGCTTTTAGTTCAAAATTGACCCTCCCTTGATTGCTCGTCACTCTCCGCCACTGCAGCGGGGCACTCATCTTGATCCAAGCTATGAAGTTGTTTGTGTAGTAGTTGTCGCAGCCTTCTTCATAGATTGTCAGCCGCGCCTTGATGATAATTGCCTCAAGGAGCAGACGCTTTGGGACGGAACGGTGATTGCATCCTATAAATGCTATACATTTGTTGTGAGCAATGGAGCTATGAACATGGTAGAATTTGTTATTGGACAATACTTACCTGCTGCTCCGTTGGTTTCGTGTCGCGTCCATGGGCGTCTTGCTCACTTTTTCGTCTCCCTCTTTTTTGCCGTAGATGTGCTACCATGGGATGTTCGTGCGCTCTTGTCGTTGGAATGGAGAAGTAGGTCTTCGTATAAAGAGTTACTGAGCGGTGCCATCAACCATTTAGAGCATCGTCAACAGCATTGCTAATCTGACTTGCTAAAAACTGGGTATAGCAAGAGGAAAGAAAAGATTTAGCAACCCAACGGTTTTTTGCTCCAACAACATTACTATAAAATTTAGCAAGCCTCTCAGGGGACCTGTGCCAGGCACAGGACAGCAGGAATCTAGGAGGCGGTGGGGTCCACTTGTCAATGGAACAAAGGGATGTAGGGGACCACAAAAACCGGGCTGCTAAAAATTATAGCAAGTGCCTCTCCAATTTGCAAATATACCAAGTATGAGTGCAAATATAGCAAGCTTTGTAAAAAAAATTGTGGAAAATCATTTATACAAAGGCTGTTGAAGCAACATTTTAGGGCCAAGTTGCTATATTTCCAGTTTTTAGCAATCCTAGCCAAATATACAAATAAAAGGATGTTGAAGATGCTCTTAGGTTGTAACGTAGTACGTCTGCATGCTTAGCTATGTGTCTACATGGCGTCATTGCATGAGTACGTACGTGGCTTGAGCAGCCGTAATGTCAGCCAGGTTTGTCGTATGCTTTATGCATGCATGTACGTTGCTTAGTCAGTGTTTGTGCATAGGTAACGGAGACACGTAACTGAGCCAGTGAGATACGTAAGAGAGCCCGTGACACTCATTTCTACACTTTATGAAGCGTAATTTTCTTTTTACAGGCAAAAAATTTATTTATTTATTGTACATGCTATAGTTTCTGTGCGGAAATATTTTACAAAGTATAGTGTTTGTTCCATGCTTGATCTTTTTTGTGGGACAGCCTGCTGTCTTTGATGTTCCACATCACACGCAGCCCTAATTGAAGCAAAGTAAGGATCAATAAAACGATCAACCCTCTGAGTAGTACGCCTCAGCAAATCAGCTGCAAAATTTACGAAAAATAGAAAAAGCAAAACCAAAAGGAGATCACGCCAATAAAAACAAAACAACCACCAACCAGACAATTACCAGATGGCGGATCCAAAGGCCACTTGCCACGCCATATCTCCAGCCAGCGCCGACGGGCCTCATCAGAAATGAGGCCTCCAACTACCGTCGCCGGTCATCATCAAAGAGTGGAACTAAACCAAAGAGCACAATTTACATGACTGAAAAAACCAAACATTCAAACGGAAAACAATACACTGATATAAAAGCAAATACTCACCAGAAGGAGGCTCGACCTAACGTGAGAAAACTTGTGTAGACAACACTTCGCCAGCGCCAGCATCATCAATCGAAGAAGAACCTGAAGCGAAACGATCAACAGGCATATGACCAAAACAAGTTGAACAAACCATAGCATTTGAACTCCTATTTGGCTCTAATCGAGTGGGGGTATGACCACACGGGATGGGCTTCCTTTATATAGTATCCTATACTTTCATACTGCAGAGGATAGCTGTAAAGTAGCTCATGCGTGTCGCTTGGTAAATAAACAAGTGCATGCAAATTACTCAATACTTAGCCACGTAGTTCTTCTAGAAATGCCATGCAAAATCGACCAAACCATAGGCAGACACGTCAATTTTTATTTTTGATTTTCAACATAGAACGATGGCACGTCCATGCAAAGTCATTAATTCTAGGATCTTCTTTCTAAAGTAAAAGAAAAGGTAATGATAAATTCCGAACGTCCGTATTTTATCATCTCGTCCCGAACTGACAACTTTAATAGTCACGAGGTGGCAAGTTTAGTTGACAGGAGGTGACAACTTTAATGACTAATAAGATATTTTTTAAATTGAGACAAAATTATCATATCTTAACAACTAAAGTTGACACCTCGCGTTAATTAAAGTTGTCATAAAAAATGTTCAGAACGAAATACTAAAAATACGGACATTCGAAATTTATTGGATCCAAAAGAAAAGGCCACAATCGCCACAGACCAAAGACGAACCAAAAACGAATTTGCTCACCTGGTACAATAATATATAGGAATATTTCCATTTTTCCTTTTAATTTTGATCCGATCTTATCTTTACCCCTAAATAAAAACAGTGCTCAACTTACCCATCTTTCGTCTAGTGCCGTTATGAAAATGCCCCTCCGTGCCATTTCCATCCGATCAGAGCGGTTTGACCGTCAAATGAACGCACTTTTACCCCTCGCAAAGAAAATAAAAAATGAAACAAAAGAAAAAAAAAAGAGGCAGAGAGAATCTTACCTGTAGCCGGCCCATGTAGCCAGCCCAGCCCACCACCGCTTCCCGTCGCCATCTTCAAGCTTGCACTCGGAAGCACGAGGGAGTGTGGAGGTCATGCACACAGCCGCCGTCCGCATAGCGACCACACTCCCCATTCCGTCTAACCTTGTCGAGAAGCTTCGTCGAGCTTCGCCGCGTCTCCACAATGAAGCCCATGAGCCGGGAAGAACCGCATCGCCGCCTTCATCATCATCTTCTCCGTCAGCCGTCGAAGGTTGCCATCACCGATTTGTCGTCGTGATAGCTCCCCCAAGCCAGCCGACCTTTCCATCAGAACCGCTGTCATTCACCGCTTGTTTCCCCCTTTTAATTTGCTCGTTCCTGTGCCATAGTATTGTTCCCCGCGAGCTGAGAATCTGTCGTCCTCCATTGAAAAAGATCCCGAGCACCTCGAGCTCGACTTGCCTCGTTTTGCTATCCAACATGCTCCTGGAGCTCCTAGGATGCCTCCAAGCTGCTCAACCTGCTCGGCCGTGACCCGTTGCACCTTCTCCGTCGAGCCTGTGCATGCGCACCCGCAAACCCTCATCGTCGCCTATGATACAATCCATCCCCGACAGCCCCACAACCCTGGATGGATGCGCGCCATCTCCGACTACCCAACACACCACACCATCATCCATTTGGTCGCCGGAGGAGGTGGCCCGATGTCGGTGTCAAAACCGGTGGATCTCGGGTAGGGGGTCCCGAACTGTGAGGCGAGGATCGACGGTAATAGGAGATGAAGGGGACACGAATTTACCCAGGTTCGGGCCCTCCAACGGAGGTAATACCCTACATCATGCTTGATTATATTGATGGTGTAAGGGGTTATAGAGTTGATCTACCCCGAGATCGTATGTCTAACCCTAGATGAGTTGTTCTGGCCTATACCCTAAAACCCTCCGGCTTATATAGATGCCGAGGAGGCCTAGGGTTTACACATGGTCGGTTACATGCCGAAGAGATAAAGATGCCTATTTACTACATCAAACGTGGAACGCAAGCCGTGATCCTCGAAGCTTCCATCCTGGTAATTGGGCCCTCAAATCATCCAGTGTTCGGCAAGTAGCCCATAGAGCCCGGCCCATAAGCAACAGGTCGGCTATCCGAAGACCCCCTAATACAGTACTCCCTCAGTAGCCCCCGAACTTGCCTCCAACGCCAAGGGTCTTCAGCTCCAATTGCTTCGCGAACAGAGTCTTCGGCTTGTGAGGTGAGTTCCTTCCGTTGAACCATAGTTCGACCTCCGATGACAAATAGTTTTCCGCATTGTGGCATGTCCGAATTCTGTGAGATAAGTCGGCTTTTGAAGGCCAAACGTCAGGGAAAAAAGGTAATGTTTCCTGACGACCTTTCTGACGGAAGGTCACAGCCCACCACGACCGATAGGCCAGTTGCATAGACTCGATTCGCGGTTCGAGGCCGTTTTTAATCATCACAATCTATCAATATACCGATCGTGTCCCGTTTTACATGGGATATACTTAACACGCGTGCACAACAGCTCACGCGTCCCAGGAAGGCGAGGGGAATCCACATCGACATGCGTCATAAAAAAAGAAGGAAAACCCTAAAAGCTTTTTTATGCTTTGCATTCGCCTTCTATGCCTCCCATTCTCTTGCGCCTCCAGAGCACATATCTAGGTCTCTCCGCCCCCACCATCTTCAAGCTCGGCAATGGCAGGCTCCAATGGCCAGTAGGAGGCTTCCATGGTCACCAACGAGGACATCCTCGACCTCAAGAAGGCCGTTACCTCCCTGCCGACATTCATCACCACGCGGCGGAGGAGGGCCAAGTTATCCCCACCCCCAAGCCAGGCGAGAGGGTGGTGTTCGTCCCCTACTTCATTAGGGGGTTGAGCTTCCCACTCCACCCCTTTGTCAGGGGGTTAATGTTCTTCTACGACCTCGACTTCCATGGCCTCCCGCCTAACTCCATTATGCATATCTCGACATTCATCCTTGTCTGTGAGGCCTTCCTGCGCATTCAGCCGGACTTCGGGCTCTGGCTGCAGATTTTCAATATCAAGCCGAAGTGCGTTAGTGGCAAGCATGCCGACTGCAGTGGTGCCGTCATCGGCAAACTTACGTGCGTCAACTGGCCGGCAGGCTCCCTCATCGACACCATCAAGGGGTGGCAAAAAGAGTGGTTTTACATCACCGAACCACAAGAACCAGGTCTGTACCCCGCCGCCGCATCCAAATCCGGTCCCCGACCAGACTAGCTTCGTGGCTCGAAAAGGGCCTCAACTGGGAGGCAGGCAAGGACGTGGCCGATCTGCAAAAATGGATCCGCTCCTTGGTCGAGAACGACACCAAGCTGGCAGATGTGGTTCAGGTAATGCTCCGAAGACGCATCCTCCCCTGCCAGCGCCGGGACACTCCCTTGTGGGCTCGAAAACTCGATGCTGAGCCCAAAGTCTGGAAACTCTTTTGCACTACGCGGGAGAAGCTGTGGAAGGCGCTCTCCAAATCCATGAAGTGCTGGCCAGCCGAGAAGGAGGGCAAGGGCCTACATGCCGCCAAGCCGGACTCCGAGGTACGCCACAACCTAGCCTGATCGGCTTTATTATATAGAAGGTCCATAACCCTGTGTTCAATATGTTTTATGCAGAAATGGTTGAAGAAAGCCATCAACATCAGCAGTCCGGCTCCCCAGCCCGAAGACGAGAGGTCCGGGCTGTTAGCCAAGATGCTCATGGAGAAGCCTTACGAGGCTCCCACGAAGAAGGAGAAGAAGAAGAAACCAGGTCAGGCTGGCCTTCGCATCAAGGATCAGCCTGATGTTGCTTCCGAAGACACGCCTGCCTCCTTGAATTAGGAGGAGGCCAAAGAGGAGGAAGAAAAAGAGGAGGAGGTCGAGAGCGAGGGGGGAGGCGATCTCCCTCGCACCAAGAAGAGAGCGGCGTCTTCGAACGCCCCGGGACAGGCAACCTCTCCTACCCCAAAGAGGGCGCGGCAAGTGTGGATGGTTCTGTCAGACGACAGCTCGGACTCGAGCTCCGCGTCCGAAGATGCCGAGGAGGTTCCACGAAGGAACCTCAGGGTCAAGCCCCCTCCATCCAGGTTAGGATCTGAAGACCCTTCTTCCTATAACTAGTAAGTTTAGAGTTTGCTTACACACAGGCTATTGGTCCTACAGCCCCCCGCACGTTATCCCCACCGAGGTGGTATCGGATGGGGAGACCCCGCCCGCCAAACTGGTAGAGAGCGGGGACGCCTCGCACCCCACCACTCCAAGCGCTACAAAAGACGAAGTGGAGGTGTCGTCCCAGCATACTCCAATGGAGGCGGACACAAGGGGCGAGGAAGATATCACCGTGGCCGAGGCTAACGCTTTGGCCACCGAAGATCAGGGGACGATCCCCCGCCCGGACACCGAGGAGGCTGGGTGGACGGGCAATCAGTCCCCTCCGAGGACGTCTCCAGAGCGCATGGTGCCTCCGGAGGCATCGACCCAATCCCCGGTGATTGATTGAGAAACCCGATCATCCCCGGCACCGCCGACCAACGGGTGGTCAGCCATGGGGGAGGCTCTATCGAGCGCCTCCATCCCCGAGGAGCACCGCACCCTTATGGTTGCGGTACTACAAAGCATCCAGTCTGTTGACAACAGACTAAAGGAGGCCCTCAAAGGTCTCCTTGCAGGCTTTCAAGTAAGTCGCCCGTCGTTTTTGCTAAGATTTTATTTAGTGGTATTGTATACATGGCAGCCCCTGAGCCCTAGGTGAGATGAGCGAACTCGCCTAGGGGTCATTTCTATAGATCGGGAAGTAAGTGCCGATATGATGTATGTCTTGTATATGGTGTAGGCCTCGTCGTCGGTGGCGACCAAGAATGGCGCCGAGCTGGACGATCTACATCGGAAGCTCCTGCGCTCCGACGAAGAGGTGGAAGCCCTCAACAAGAGATTCGACGAGGCACAGGGTAAGTTCGAATTGAATGTTAATACCCCCCCCCTCGAATTCTGTCGATGCAGATTCCTTTTAAATAAGGCTTTATCGTGTCATAGCCTTGTCGAAAGAGATCGAAAACCTCAAGGCCGAGCTTCAACTCGTCAAAGATGAAGCGGCCGTGGAGAAGGCGACGGCCAAGGAGGCAGCCACCGCGCTCTCCGCCCTACGAGCCACTAGTGATAAACACCAGGCTTGTGTGGCGTAGATACAGGAGGAGCTCAAGGACGCCAGTAACAAGTGTGAGGCCTTGGAGCAAAAGAACAAGGCGCTCTCGACCGAGCTGTCCACCATGAAATCCGATCTCCAACAGGAGCGGGTGGACAGACGGTTCTTTGAGGAACAAGTTCGACAAGCCAATGAGATAGCTGATGGTAAGCTGTATTCCCTAAAGTGCGTATTCAGGGATAACATATTTGAATCGCTGACCTGGGTGTGGGGATCCTCAGGCGCATCTGTCGATCTCCAAAAGAGCGTGGCAGACGCCAATCAGCTGCTCTCCTCGCGGGGAGAGGAAGACCAAGCTCGAACGTTCTGGGCACAGTATAGAGCGCCCGAGCATCCTCCTCTGCTGGTGGAACAGTTCAAATAGGTGATGGAGCTACACCAGCTGGCGGAGCCGGACATGAAGGACCTTTGCGTCCGCATATGGCCCGGCGAGCTGTTGGAAATATGCCCTAGAGGTAATAAACAAAGTTTTTATTATTATATTTCCTTGTTCATGATAATCGTTTATTATCCATGCTATAATTGTATTGATTGGAAACACATTACATGTATGGGTAAATAGACAACACTATGTCCCTAGTATGCCTCTAGTGAACTAGCTCGTTGCTCAAAGATGGTCAAGGTTTCCTACCAATTGACATGTGATGTCATTTGATAACGGGATCACATCATTAGGAGAATGATGTGATGGACAAGACCCAAACTACAAACATAGCATTTGATCATGTCAGTTTATTGCTTCTGTTTTTTGCATGTCAAGTATATGTTCCTATGACCATGAGATCATGCAACTCATGGACATCGGAGGAGTGCCTTGTGTGTATCAAACGTCGCAACGTAACTGGGTGACTATAAAGGTGCTCTACAGGTATCTCCGAGGGTGTCTGTTGGGTTGGCATGAATCAAGACTGAGATTTGTTACTCCGTGTGACGTAGAGGTATGTCAGGGCCCACTCGGTAATACGATATCACAATAAGCCTTGCAAGCAATGTGACTAAGTGTTAGTCACGGGATCTTGTATTACAGAACGAGTAAAGAGACTTGCCGGTAACGAGGTTGAACTAGGTATGGAGATACCGACGATCGAATCTCAGGCAAGTAACATACCGAAGAACAAAGGGAACATCATACGGGATTAACTGAATCCTTGACATAGAAGTTCGATCGATAAAGATCTTCGTAGAATATGTAGGAACCAATATGGGCATCCAGGTCCCGCTATTGGTTATTGACCGTAGAGGTGTCTCGGTCATGTCTACATAGTTCTTGAACCCGCAGGGTCTACACACTTAAGGTTTGGTGACATTTCGGTAGTATAGAGTTATGTATGGTGGTGACCGAAGGTTGTTTGGAGTCCTGAATGAGATCTTGGATGTCACAAGGAGCTCTTGAATGGTTCGGAGGTAAATATTGATATATAGGAATTCCTGTTTTGGTCGCCGGAAAAGTTTCGGGCTCATCGGTAGTGTACCGGGAGTGCCGGGAGGGTACCGGGGACCATCAGGAGGGGTGTCTCGACCCAAGAGGCTACATGGGCTATGGGAGGAGGTAAACCAGCCTCTGGTGGGATGGCCGAAGCCTCCTTTAAGCGCTCATGCGGCTAGAGTGGATTGGGAAGGAAAAAATCCAAAGGTGGAGAGGTGGAAAGAGTTTCCAAGTGGAAAGGAGGAATCATACTCCTAATAGGATTGGAGTAGGACTCCTCCACCTCCAATGTCGGACAACTCTTGAGGGTTTGAGGCTGCCTCCTCCCCTACCTCCCTCCTATATATACTATAGGATTTAGAGGGGAAAGGTAACCCTAATTGCCACGTGCTGCCCTCTTCTTCCTCTAGATCCGATTCTCCTCTAGATTAGTTCTGCGGTGCTTAGGCGAATCCCTGCAGGATTAGTTCACCACCACCGCCACCACGCCATTGTGCTGACAGAGAACTCGTCTACCTCTTCGCTCCCTCTTGCTGGATCAAGAAGGTGGATATCGTCATCGATTTGTACGTGTGCGGAACGCGGAGGTGTCGTCCGTTCGGTGCTAGATCGGAAGGACCGTGATCAAGATCGCGAGAAGAATCGTGATTGGATCACGGCATGGATCGTGATGAGATCGCGGGATGGATCGTGATTGGATCGTGGGATGGATTGTGATGGGATCGCAGGACGCTCGGCGATTTGGATCGCAAAGACGTTCGACTACATCAACCGCGTTTCTTAATGCTTCCCGCTTAGCGATCTACAAGGGTACGTTGATCCACTCCCCCTCTCGTAGATGCTCATCACCATGGATAGATCTGGCGTGTGCCTAGGAATTTTTTTGTTTCCCATGCAACGTTCCCCAACAGAAAGGTGATCGTCGCCTTCTAGGTCATTGGCGGCATCAAGTCTGTCTTGATCCTCGGGCCCTTCCGGACCCTCAAACGGGTGCTCGGGGAGGTCTTCCCCGTTGCTGATAATGGCTCTTCTTACCTTTTGCTTTTGGACCGCTAATGCGATTTTCGGCGCCTTGATGGCGCGTCACCCGATATGTCACCGTCATTGTGAGGCGTATTGTCGCTGTTGGAGGCAGGAGTATCCACCATGTAGATGTCATATGTAGAAGTGGAGGCCTAACTCCCGGTATTAACGGGGGTGGGAGCACGGTCCTCTTCATCCATGTACTCTGCCTCCTTAGAGGCATAGTCTAGCACATCGGTTAAGTCTTCGACGGTGGCTATTAATTGGGTGGTGGGTGGGTCAAAAAATCCGTCCCTGTCCAGACTATAACCGGGCCGGGCATAGGTCGGTGCTGGATCGCTGGTGATCCTCATCGATGAGAATTGCTTCAAGGCCTCGTCAACCGCTGAGGGCCCGATCAGATCCAGCAATTCGGGACTCGCGGAGTCAACCCCCGTGAGGCCCGCCCATGGGTTGTGTTTGGCAGAAACACAGGTTTGGTCACATGGCTTGATGGCCAGAACGGGATGAGAGATCGGACTACCGCCGTAGGAGACCCTATTGGCATGTCCGAAGAAGGGGCTCGGGGTTAAGGCATTGGAGTCCCTAGGGGCCATAGGCGAAGCCGTGAGACCGATTAGTGACAAATCGCCCCGAGAGTCGACGGAGAACTCTAAGTTCCTGAATCTGACCTCTTGATCAGGGGCGAAGCTCTCAACGCGGCCTAGATGGCCGGTGGAATCCGTGTGCAGCACAATGCTGCCGAAGGTGAAGATCTGCCCGGGGACGAAGATGTCCGTGTTCCAAACTTCTTCATTGATGAAGAGACGAGGCGTCAATTCCATCTTGCTCACAGAGGAACTCTCAATGAAAGCACCAATGTCGGTGTCAAAACCGAATGATCTCGGGTAAGGGGTCCCGAACTGTGAGACTAGGATCGACGGTAACAGGAGATGTAGGGGACACGAGTTTACCCAGGTTCGAGCCCTCCAACGGAGGTAATACCCTACGTCATGCTTGATTATATTGATGGTGTAAGGGGTTATAGAGTTGATCTACCCCGAGATCGTATGTCTAACCCTAGATGAGTTGTTCTGGCCTATACCCTAGAACCCTCCGGCTTATATAGATGTCGAGGAGGCCTAGGGTTTACACATGGTTGGTTACATGCCGAAGAGATAAACATGCATATTTACTACATCAAACGTGGAATGCAAGCCGTGCTCCTCGAAGCTTCCATCCTGGTAATTGGCCCCTCAAATCATCCAGTGTTCGGGAAGTAACCCATACAGTCCGGCCCATAAGCAACAAGTCGGCTATCCGAGGAACCCCTAATACAGAACTCCCTTCCCCGAGGCCCTCGGCCGCAATTTGTGCCCGCTGGCGGCGTAACCACCAGTTCACTGATGTGGCAAAGATTAGACTAAGCTAATCTCTGTCTAGCTAACCTCCCCTTTTTTAAACTCTGTTTATTTAAGCCCTAACACTATGACAGTGGGCCCCATCCATTTAATTAAAATAGTTTTATTTTCTGTTGTGTGTGTGAGAGAGTTTCCATGGTGGGGTCCATTTGTAGGAAAGAGAGGGTTTTTAATATTTCCCCCAAGGGTAGGTCCCACATGTCAATGGCATATGCACACAAGGGCAACTATGTCCCGAAAACATCCGGTTAATGGTCAAACCCCTTTGACCATACGGAAACGGCACGGAGGGGTATTTCCATAAGGGTACGAGATGGAAGAGGGGTCTAGTTGAGCACTATTTTTATTTAGGAATAAAGATGAGGTCGGGCCAAAGTTAGGGGGAAAATGAAAATGTCCCTAATATATAAGGATCAACAATAAACGAACTTGTTGCTCACTTGATATAATATATATCGCACACTCCGCAAGACACACGACAAAATAACATGAAAAAAAAGTTCAAAAAACCCAGAAAATTCAAACCCTTTGGGGCCTAGAGTCTGTTTATTGGTGAACTAAACCTCCTTCATCTACCCTGGTCGAATCACAAGAGCAATGATCTCACCTTCTCACACCACAAGAGACCCATCAACATCCGCCACCTTGCCCATCAACCAAGGGTAGCGAGCGTTGCTGGCCTCGATGCGGTGCTCCACAAACGCCTTGCACTTGGCGAAGCACACATCCGGGCCGTCGTCCGAGTCGTAGCCGATCGAGTCATCCAACATGTAGGCCTTGTAGAGCTCGTCCTCCGAGTCGTCCTCGCCATTCCATTGCACCGTCACGCCAACAGCCGCCGGCGCCTCCTCGCGGTCCTCCTCCGCCTTCCTCTTGGAGCCGCACCCTGCCTTGACGATGAGCGCTGCCTCTGCCTTGCCCTTGAGGATGGCCGCCTCCTTCTCCAGCTCCGGTCTGCTGGCCCTGACGAACGCCTCCGGCTGCTCCTTCTCCGCCTGGAACGGGGTCAAGGGTAAACCCTCGTTGCCGGCGGCCATCGCTGTTCTCTCTCGCTGATCTCTACTGGTGGGTTAGGGCTTGGTCGATTGGCGATTTCTCTATCTCGAAGCGAACCATATAACCAAGGAAGAATATCATACGGAAACCAATATTTAATTGAAACTTCGTGGAAACCACATTTTGAAGTTTCAAACAAATAAAAGATCCAGGATGTTAAGAGGATGGTGTTTTATTGGCACACAAAATTTCAAGTTGAAACACATTACGAGATATGAGCTACGAAAAAGACAAATTTTACCCCTGAATAGTGACATTAGTATTTGGCACTATTCAAAGCTCATTTTGTCTTCTTCATAGCTCACATCTCTTAATGTGTTTCAAGTTGAAATTTTGCATGACAATAAAACATCGTCCTCTTAACATCTCATATTTTTTTTCAGATTTTTTTGAGACTTCAAAACATATTTTTTTGTGGTTTTCACCGGTTTTCATCGAATGTTGGTTTCCGTAGGATATTCTCCCTATAACCAAACCCAAGAGCAGCCTCGACTCGAGTCGAACTCGGTTCCCGTCTCCGGACCGACCTCTTCATCATACTCCATTGGACTGCTCTAAGCGCCCCCCATCTCTTCTTTTTTTATTTCAACTAGCTTGTTAGCAGTATTCTCGAAAGTAAAAAAAAACTACTACCTAGCGTTTTGCCTACGGTTTTTTGGCTGGATTTTGTTGTTTCCAAATGTTTCTATTAAAAAAATTGCAATATATATATTTTTTGTGGGTTTAGAAAAACAAAAAAATGCTCATGAGTTTTAAAATGTTTAAACTAAAATTTTAGAATCTAAAAAATATTTGTGACTAAAAATATATTAATATTTAACTTTTAGTGAACTTAAAAATATTCAGTATTTAAAAAAAATCATAAAATTTTCAAAGTTTTCATGAATTTAAAATACTGTCGTACATATAAAATATATTCATGGATTTAAAAATATCTAGGATATGATAAAATGTTCGTGAATTCAAAATAATGTTTCCAAATTTCAACAAATATTCGTAAATCCAGAAAATGTTCATGAATGAATTAAAAAAACATGATTTTTAAAGCTAAAAAGGAAGGAAAACCTTGTAAAAACAGCCCCCCAAAAGGTATTTTTGCTGGAGGGAAGACACTAGAACCAAACCTTTCCAAAACCAATGTGAGAAACAACAATGGGTCGGTCTATGAACGCCGGTAGCATGTGATCGCTATCCAATGACCCACACGTAGAATAGGAAATTACACTGACTCTCTACTAGGATCGTCCAACCTGGAAACTTAGGTTGTCATGTGTAAAGACAGACTTTATCTCGTTCCGGTACCACCTTCTCCTCCACACTCTAGGCTTGAGGATCTGCCTAAGATGGTGCGACTGATCCATGACAGTGATTCTTCGATATAGTGCTACACACCATGGATGCATGCATGATGTTCTAGGCTACCGTTGATGCGGAGGTCACTCAGATATGAGCATGAGCTCCCAACCCGACCCGAGACGAAAAAATCAGCTGATGATGGAGCACACTAAGATAGGAGGAGTTCATAAGAGTGCATTTCCTGAACACGGGGGCATCTGCACCCAGTTTTCAAAAATTACATTTTAAGCATGTTTTAGAATGTCAAAAAAACAAAACAAAAATCTAGCATACATGTTCGCAAAGGTGTGTGCACGACACAAAATTTCACGGAAAAATAACTTTTTTTGTGGACTGCACAAAAAGACAAATTTTTGTGCTTCCAAATAGTGTTTCATGACACTTTTTGTCTTTTTTGTGCAGTGCGCACAAAAAGTTATTTTTCTCTGAAACTTTATACGCGCAATAAAACATGCAGACGTACCCCTGAAAACTTTTTCAAAATTTTCTAACATTTGAAAATATGTTTTGTAAAGTGGGTGCAGATGCCCCTGGTTCATGGATGCACTTCTCGAGTTCATAAAGGCTACATGGGCGATCTGGATGGTGCAAGGAAATCTGTGACGGGGCTCTTCGGAGTTCTTTACCGATGCATTACTTCCTAACTAGTTATTGGACGAGCTAAAAGAAGATTAAGCAGGTAGAGATGGGACCCCAGGATAATTTATTGGTGTCACGAAGACCATTGTGCATGGTGTCGTATCTGAGATGGGAGCTCCTAGGTAACTTAAATTTGGTGACACTTGTAGCCCTCGCGTGTTGCGAGGCATTAGCATTGGCATTAGCAAGTGATCTCAATATCAAAATTGCCACATGGTGTATTTAGGTGGTTCATAGTTTGCAAAGATGTGATATTCTATCAAGGACGAGGGATTTGGATGCTCATGATACGTGCAATAGTTTGTGTTTCTTTGGTAACGCCTTATACTTTTAAATTGCAATAATTCATAATCATATATGCACTAATCATGCTTATGACGATGACTTATGATTAGTTACAAACATCATCTTAGAGTTACTTTATGAAATGAGCTTAGCTCCTATGGTTAGGTTTCTTGCTGCGGAACTAATCAAGTCGAGTTTAAGTTAGACATTTGAAATGGTACAGTGTTCGCATTATTTTAGATTTCTTCTAGGATTTTGGGTGATGTTCATTCAATTGGAGATGGTGTCCCTGTCGACTATAAAGTGCCTATGATGACGTCATCAATCCTAAAATTTGTCGTCTCAATTTCTCGTACGTGATTATAAGGGTAAGATGTGCGCGTGCAGTCACATGGGTGACTGTGCGTGTGTATATGAACATATGTGTTTGTACTTTGTTTTAAGAAAAAGTTGAACCTACAAATATGCCATGGACAGATTTGCTAGTGTGGTGGTCAAGGTGGTTGGACCTCAGTACTTGAGAGAACCAACGGTCATAGACATTGAAAGAATCATGGCACTCTCAGAAAACAAGAGGAATGCTAGGTATGATCAAATCTCTTGATTGCATGCACTAGAGATGAAAGAACTGCCCATATACTCTATAAGGGCAATATCATGCCATGTTAAGAAGCCCACCAAAATTGTTGAAACAATTGCATCATAGGACCTCTGGATTTGGCATGCTTTCTTTGGCGTGCCTGGGTCTCACAATGACATTAATTTGTTGCATTGGTATCCATTGTTTGCTAGGTTGACTGAAGGACAAGCTCCTTCGCGCAACTATATTGTCAATGTGCATGACTACAACATGTGCTACTATATGATTGACGATATCTATCCTCCGCGGGCGACCTTCTCTAAGACCATCTCTGAGCTAGCTGACCAAAAAATAGCTTACTTTATCCAAAGACAAGAAGGAGCTAGAAAAGATGTGAAGAAGGCATTTGGAGTGCTCGAAACCCATTTTGCACTTGTTTGAGGACCTGAAAAAAAATGGGATCTGAATAGCATGTGGGAGGTCATGACATGTTTGTGTGATCATCCATAAAATGACCATGAATGATGAGAGTGAAGATACCGTTGAAGGTCTGTAATTTAAGAACATGGATGATCCTATCCAACTTCCACATCAGAATCTAAGCACGTTTGATGAGTTTGTCCAAATGCATCAAAAATTCAGCATTGAGCAACTCATAAGTAGCTTAAGGAAGATCTGATTAAACAAATACAGATTTAAAAAAAAGGAAAACTAGAACATATGTGTGAGTTGAATTCAAGTTTGAACTATTTTATTTAAAAACCTAGTTGAATTATAATATGTACATTTGAAGTAGTGTCATATTTGAATATTTCCACTCATCGAGGATTTGATATGCTGTTATTTTGAGTGTTGTGAACTTAAAAAATAGAGTGGGCGTTTTGGGGGACATCACTTGATGGACAGCTATCGTATTCGGATCCGTCGACGTGTCCGAAAAAATTAGTGGAAAAAAATTGTTTCTGTTTTAAGCGTTAACGTTGGATATGCCTAACCATTTATCTGCATGACAAGGGGCGGGCAGGGGATATACTTCCTCCGTCCGAAAATACTTATCCTAAAAGTGAATGTATCTAGACTTATTTTTATTATAAATACATTCATTTTATTCATTTTTAAGACAAGTATTTTCAGACGGAGGGAGTACTTACAAACAAAGACGACCATAGGTGCATGCGTGTCAGGGCCGGTTGTTGGCCGTCTGGCTGGCACGATCGGTCATTTTTCAGCCTGGCGGAATTAACATAGGTTGGTCGGTGATGGTCCGCATAGAAGAAGCAAGTAAACGATGGCATGTGTGTGCTTGTTGTTTGCATCGGAGAAGAGGGCATTTGTATGTGGTTTGTTTGCATCGGAGAAGAGGGCATTTGTATGTGGCTAATGAGAATAGCAGAAGTCAATATTTTACCAAGAACCAAAGAGCTCTAGTGGTGATTGGAGGAGTCACTATTTGCTGGAAATTGCACAAGACTAGAACCAAATCATGTTTTGAGAAAAGGCTTCCTAACGCAGTGGTTTTCAATCTTGGTCATTACCTTACGAGTTGGAGCATTTTACAGAAAGGATCATGTTAAGGAATAATGAAGAAGGATCACTAGTAGAAAAAGGCTCATTTGTTCCGGTTCGTAAGGCTCATTTGTCCCGGTTTCGGAACTGGGATTAAAGTGTCGGGACTAAAGCCCAAAACCTTTAGTCCCGGATCTCTTACAAACCGGGACAGAAAGGGCTCCACGTGGCCTCTGCGGGGAGCCCAGGCAGGAGGACCTTTAGTCCCGGTTGGTAACACCAACCGGGATCAACAGGCATCCACGCGTCAGCATCTGGCAGTTGCTTGTGTTTTTTATTTTGAAAGGAAGGGGGGGGTTTAGGGGGATTTAGAGAGTTAATTTAGGTATTTTATATTGTTATAGCTAGCTAATTGATAGAGAGAAGTGTCCTCTCTTTCTTCGTGCTTGGTCGACGCTAGCTACTATAGACAGGACTCGACACTCTAGCTAGTAAGCAAATGAAGAAACCATTAAGTACAGAAGATCGTCATGAACATATAGAAATAGAAGTGATCGACCTTTGTTTCTGCGAGAGATTGATCGTATAACAAGTTTTCGTATATATATCCGACGCTACTAGCTACATATATAAAATATAAGATCTCTTACAATCCCTAATATCTAATCTCCAATTCCATATGGTATTCTCCGACTTTATTTATGACGTGGCCAATTCTTCTTGAATTGCTCGTATACGATCATGTGGTAGGAGTTCATCCTGCATCTTCCACATCTAATTTGAAGAAGGGGGTCAATACATATATATGGTAATAAAATAAAATTGTGAATATTATTGCTTACACGCTTCAAATTATTTTATAGAGTAGCCCCGCTTAGGGGTCGTCGTGTTGAAGATAAAGTCGCAAACGTAGTATCCACATAAATCAGTTCCGTCTTCCTGCCACAAGCACTTTACGAGAAATAGAGTTCAATCAAACTAATAATCAAGCATGATAAATGGTATTGATGAAACTAGAATCAATGGGAGATGCGCGAAACTAGCTAGTAATACTTACTTTCGGGTGTGTAAATTGCAACTCCTTCGGCAGTGCCGGAACAATTGTTGTGAAATCTTTCCAAACCCTGTCAGACAAAGAAAATAATTAATTGATATCAGGAAATGAACAAATTAAAGTTGCCGATATGATGCGATAATGATCGATTGAACTTACTTTTGGAGAATTTTAGTCATGTCCGCATAATTCTGGGGATCTTTTCGTTTCGAGTCTAAGACAATTACTACTCCCCGTTCAAGATGAATCTCTAGCAGAATAAAGTGAAAAATGCGCACACATGCATAACTAATCAATTACATTACTATAAACCTCGAGTAATAAGGGAAACCAAATATGCACAAGACAATAACAGTCACTTGAAGTTGTAAGAAAAGAGTATTGTCCCTTTGTTTTGATTTTTAAGCAACGATTGTAGCAAGTTCTCCTCGGTTTCTGTGGGCCAATGTTTTATATTATGCTCATGTATGACATTTGGGTTAATGAACCCAATGTCATAGATTTGTGCTTTTGTGCATTCGACGATCTTCAATCTACATAATATTGTAGTGAGGATAATTATATATACATGCAATGAAAGAGCTGAGCTATATACATAGAGAGACTTAATTACAGAAATAGTACTTACAAACAGTAGCAAGTCATGATTGTTTTGTCGATGGCCTTCTGATTGTATAACTGTCATATCTCCTCATAATCAATATTCAACATATCAATTCCAACAAGGTCGTGCTCCTCTTTAACTGACAGTACCAAAGAATCCATCACAGACTCGTGGCAGCTTTGCATGTACCATTCATGGAATCTTCGCATCATCGTTGTTAGAGGAGGATGATCGGGTTTGGCGAGAGGACGCCCTGTTGGAAATATGCCCTAGAGGCAATAATAAAATGGTTATTATTGTATTTCCTTGTTCATGATAATTGTCTATTGTTCATGCTATAATTGTGTTAACCGAAAACCATAATACATGTGTGAATACATAGACCACAACATGTCCCTAGTGAGCCTCTAGTTGACTGGCTTGTTGATCAATAGATGGTCACGGTTTCATGAGCATGGACATTGGATGTCGTTGATAACGGGATCACATCATTAGGAGAATGATGTGATGGACAAGACCCAATCCTAAGCATAGCACTAGATCGTGTAGTTCGTTTGCTAAAGCTTTTCAATGTCAAGTATCGTTTCCTTAGACCATGAGATTGTGCAACTCCCGGATATCGTAGGAATGCTTTG
Organism: Hordeum marinum; assembly: GCA_022496015.1. Classification (NCBI taxonomy): domain Eukaryota; kingdom Viridiplantae; phylum Streptophyta; class Magnoliopsida; order Poales; family Poaceae; genus Hordeum; species Hordeum marinum. Next base: position 413,878,551 of record CM039677.1, on the reverse strand, counting down.
GGTGTGCCAAACGTCACAACGTAACTGGGTGGCTATAAAGGTGCACTACGGGTATCTCCGAAAGTGTCTGTTGGGTTGGCACGAATCGAGACTGGGATTTGTCACTCCGTGTGATGAAGAGGTATCTCTGGGCCCACTCGGTAAGACATCATCATAATGAGCTCAATGTGACTAAGGAGTTAGTCATGGGATGATGTATTACGGAACGAGTAAAGAGACTTGCCGGTAACGAGATTGAACAAGGTATAGAGATACCGACTTTCGAATCTCGGGCAAGTATCATACCGATAGACAAAGGGAATTGTATACGGGATTGATTGAATCAACGACATCGTGGTTCATACGATGAGATCATCGTGGAGCATGTGGGAGCCAACATGGGTATCCAGATCCCGCTGTTGGTTATTGTCCGGAGAAGTGTCTCGGTCATGTCCACGTGTCTCCCGAACCCGTAGGGTCTACACACTTAAGGTTCGATGACGCTAGGGTTATAGGGAAATGGTATACGTGATTACCGAAATTTGTTTGGAGTCCCGGATGAGATCCCGTACGTCACGAGGAGCTCCGGAATGGTCCAGAGGTAAACATTGATATATAGGAAGTCTAGTTTTGGTCACCGGAAAGTTTTCGGGGTCATCGGTAGTGTACCGGGAGTGCCGGGAGGGTGCCGGAGGACTCCCGGGAGGGGTGTGACGACCAAAGGACTTCGTGGGCCCTTAGAGGAGGTGTGACAGCCCTTTGTGGGCTGGCCAAGAACTTCTAGAAAGGCCCATGCGGCTGGAGATAAGATATAGGGCTGAAAAGGGTTTAAAAGGAGGAGATCCACCTCCCTTGTGGTAGGTGGACTCTTCCCCCACTTCGGCCGAAGCCCTCCTCTTTGGAGGAGGGGACAAGGAAGCCCTCCGTCTCCCTCCTCCTATATATACCCAAGGGTTTGGCCTCTTGAGAACAGATCTGAACTCTCTCTCACGGCAAAGCCCTACCTCTCTTCCTCCTCCTCCGCAGCGCTTAGGCGAAGCCCTCCCGGAATACCTTGCTACTCCACCACCACCACGCCGTCATGCTGCTGTTGGAGATCTTCCCCAACCTCTCCTTCCTCCTTGCTGGATCAAGGCGTAGGAGACGTCACCGGGCTGCACGTGTGTTGAACGCGGAGGCGCCGTTGTTCGGCGCTTAGATCGGAATTCACCACGATCTGAATCGCTGCGAGTACGACTCCACCAACCGCGTTCTTGTAACGCTTCCGCTTAGCGATCTTCAAAGGTATGAAGATGCAATCTCTCCCCTCTCATTTTTGGTTTCTCCATGGATAGATCTTGGTGATCGTAGGAATTTTTTTGATTTACAACTACGTCTCCCAACAGTGGCATCATGAGCTAGGTCTATGCGTAGAATCTATGCACGAGTAGAACACAAAGCAGTTGTGGGCGTGGATTTTGTTAATTTTCTTACCACAACTAGTCTTATCTTGATTCGGCGGTATTGTGGGATGAAGCAGCCCGGACCGACTTTACACGTACACTTACGTGAGACTGGTTCCACCGCCTGACATGCACTTGTTGCATAAGGTGGCTAGCGGGTGTCTGTCTCTCCCACCTTAGTTGGATTGGATTCGATGAAAAGGGTCCTTATGAAGGGTAAATAGCAATTGGCATATCACGTTGTGTTTTTGGCGTAGGTAAGAAACGTTCTTGCTAGTAACCTATAGCAGCCACGTAAAAACTTGCAACTACAAATTAGAGGACGTCTAACTTGTTTTTGCAGCATATGCCTTGTGATGTGATATGGCCAAAGGATATGATGTGATGCATTGTGATGTATGAGATTGATCATGTTCTTGTAATAGGATTCACGACTTGCATGTTGATGAGTATGACAACCGGCAGGAGCCATAGGAGTTGTCTTATTTTATTGTATGACCTGCGTGTCAATCATAAACGCCATGTAATTACTTTACTTTATTGCTAAACGTTAGCCATAGTGGTAGAATTAATAGTTGGCGAGACAACTTCATGAAGACACAATGATGGAGATCATGATGATGGAGATCATGGTGTCGTGCCGGTGACAGTGACGATCATGGTGCCCCGAAGATGGAGATCAAAGGAGCAAGATGATATTGGCCATATCATGTCACTATATTGATTGCATGTGATGTTTATCTTGTTTACATCTTATTTGCTTAGAACAACGGTAGTAAATAAGATGATCTCTGACTAAAATTTCAAGAAAAGTGTTCACCCTAACTGTGCACCGTTGCTAAGGATCGTTGTTCCGAAGCACCACGTGATGATCGGGTGTGATAGGTTCTAAAATTCGCATACAACGGGTGTAAGCCAGATTTACACACGCAAAACACTTAGGTTGACTTGACGAGCCTAGCATGTACAGACATGGCCTCGGAAAACGAAAGACCGAAAGGTCGAACATGAGTCGTATGGAAGATACGATCAACATGGAGATGTTCACCATGGATGACTAGTCCGTCTCACGTGATGATCAGACACGGGCTAGTTGACATGGATCATGTGTCACTTGGATGACTAGAGAGATGTCTATCTAAGTGGGAGTTCATTAAATAATTTGATTATTTGAACTTAATTATCATGAACTTAGTCTAAAATTATCTTTACAATCTATATTGTAGATCCAATGGCCAACATGAATGTCACCCTCAATTTCAACGCGTTCCTAGAGAAAACCAAGCTGAAAGATGATGGAAGCAACTATGCGGACTGGGTCCGTGGCTTGAGGATCATCCTCATAGCTTCCAAGAAATTGTATGTCCTTGATGCACCACTAGGTGACGCACCCATTCTCCCAGCGGAACAAGACATTATGAACGCTTGGCAAACACGCTGTGATGATTACTCCCTTGTTCAGTGCAACATGCTTTACAGTTTAGAACCGGGGCTCCAAAAGCGTTTTGAGCAACACGGAGCATATGAGATGTTCCAAGCTCATGCCCGGGTCGAGAGATATGACGTCTCCGACAAGTTCTTTAGCTGTAAGATGGAGGAGAATAGTTCTGTCAGTGAGCACATCCTCAAGATGTCTAGGCTACACAACCGCTTGACTCAGCTGGGAGTTAATCTCCCGGATGACTCGGTCATTGACAGAATCCTCCAGTCGCTTCCACCTAGCTACAAGAGCTTTGTGATGAACTATAACATGCAAGGGATGGAGAAGTCCATTCCTGAGTTGTACTCGATGCTGAAATCAGCAGAGGTTAAGATCAGAAAGGAGCATCAAGTGTTGATGGTAAATAAGACCACTAGTTTCAAGAAAGGCAAGGGTAAGAACAACTTCAAGAAGGACGACAAAGCTATTGCCGCACCCGGTAAGCAAGTTGCCGGGAAGAAGAAGAACAAGCATGGACCCAAGCCTGAGACTGAGTGTTTTTACTGCAAGGGTACCGGTCACTGGAAGCGGAACTGCCCCAAGTACTTAGCGGATAAGAAGGACGACAACATTAAAGGTATATGTGATATACTTGTTATTGATGTGTACCTAACCAGCGCTCGTAGTAGCTCCTGGGTATTTGATACCGGTGCAGTTGCTCACATTTGTAACTCCAAGCAAGAGCTGCGGAATAAACAGAGGCTGGCAAAGGACGAGGTGACGATGCGCGTCGGAGCTGGAGAAGGAGGAGGAGGAGCCAGAGAGCCCTGATCACTTGCCGGAGGAGGAGGAGGAGGAGGAGTGCCCTGATTCGCCTGAGGAGAAGGAGGAGGCGGAGGCGTCCACTTTGGAAGCTTGATGTACTCCTTCTACCATAAACATGTACTCCTCAGGGCACGAACCAGCTTATTCTCTCCTTCACCTGTACAGTGGTCAAGCTCGAGCTCCTCAAATTCCGGCATTACTTCATCCACCATCACAACAACATAGCCATGTGGAATCGAACGGCAGTGAAAAGTTCCGTTGGGTTGAGGAGGTGCAACAGAGCCTACAACCGCCTTGAAAGTGAGGTTCCGGCATTTCGTCATAAGCTCGCAATGTTGAGCCTCCATGATAGTATCCATGGGGTAGCTAGGAGACGTGAAGTCGGGCTGAACGGGCTCCGTGGAAGCGATGCTGCTTCTCCGCTAAGATGGCGGGGTAGTAGCTTCTGGGTTAGCTTCGTGCCGTTGAGATGGTTGGTCAGCTGCTTGCTGGGTCTCAGGTTCCTCTAGCTTTTGTAGTCTTGCATTGAGCTTCTGAATTTCGCTCAGCTCCGCTTTCCTCTTTCTCTCCTGGCTTTTGTAACCGCTTGCATCGGGAAACCCAACCTTCCACGGAACAGAGCCTGCTGTGCCTCGTGTTCGTCTAGGGTGCTCAGCATTCCCTAGGGCCTCAGTCAGCTCGTCCTTCTCTTTGTCGGGAATGAACGTCCCTTCTTGCGCTGCGGTGATATAGTTCTGAAGCTTGTTCACGGGTATTGCAAGTTGCTCGTCCGTCCAACGACACTTCCCTATTTCAGGGTCCAAAGTTCCCCCAACCCGAAGAACCAAGTCCTTGAACGGTCTGGCCAATTTTATGTATGTGGTCGGACCCCTTTAGCAAGCAGGTCATTCTCAGCTTTATCCCACAACGGCCGGGCTTTAAGGTAGCCACCTGACCCCGTGTGATGGTGAAACTGCTTCTTTGTAGCATTGTGCTTGTTTGTCTCTAACATCTTCTTACTCTTCTCCGATGTCTTGTAGGCCACAAATGCGGGCCAGTAATCTCCTATCTTCTCATATCGATCGACGAATGCTGGATTCTTGCCTTTGTCAACAAACTTTGATTTCAACTCATTGTTCCACCTCCTGAATAGATCTGCCATCTTCTTAAGAGCACACGCCTTGACCCGTGGCTCTATAACTGGCTTATTCGGATCCTCCTCTGGCGGTAGGGTGAAATTTGCCATTAGCGCAGTCCAAAGATCTTCTTTCTTTCTATCGGTGACATAATGACTATCAGGGGCGCCGTCCTTAGGCTTACTCCATTGCTTGATGCTGATCGGGATGCTGTCCCTAACAATAGCTCCGCACTGAGAAGAAAATGTGTTCTTGGTCCGCTTGGGTTCAATTGGATGGCCATCGTCCACGAGTGCTGTGATCGTGAACTTTTCATCCTTGCACAACCTCTTCTTCGGGCATCGTCTCGTTACCGAAGTTTGGCTCGATCCGGAGGGCTATAATAGAAGAAAGAAGAGTTAATTAATATATGTACATACCAAAACAATTAATGCATCAATTAGCTACAGTCAGCACAGGCTTAATTAATATATACCTCGCCGGACTTTGCAACAGCTCCCTCCTCCGATCGGCCACCGGAGCTGTCATCATGGTCTCCTTCTTCCTCCGGCATTCGATCACCGGAGCCATCATGATCATGTCCTTCCTCCTCCATTGTTCGATCACCAGAGCCGTCATAACCCTCTCCTTCCAGACCATCGATGTCATTGAGATACGACAAGACATCACGTCCGCCGTGGATTATGTCCCCCAACAACTGTTCTTGTTCTTCATCTCTTGGATCCATAGTTTTTGCAAATATTACAACATGACAATTAACTTGGTAAATCTATGTTACCCGAGTTTTCTTCATTTAACTTGGTAAATTTGGGTGGCCTCGACAACGCTTCTAGGGTTTGGGGTGGCCTCGACAACGCTTCTAGGGTTTGGGGTGGCCTCGACAACACTTCTAGGGTTTGGGGTGGCCTCGACAACACTTCTAGGTGCCAACAAAATACATATATCATATATACAAAAACATGGGATACCTTAATTAGTTCAATTTTTTGCCTTGACAAATCATTGAACCTTTTGATAGAAGCCTCCCATAAACTCGTTCATAATTTTCTTTAGCATACATCCATGGAAAAAACAGGAAGTTACGATATTTTTTTATATCATATGATAATTTTCTATATATATACATCCATCCATCCATCCATCCATATACACACACATATATACATGGACCAAAAATGCTATAAAAATTATATGAACAAAAAAAAGCATACATCATCTATCATCAACATCATCAGCTATCATCAACATCATCATCTAACTATCATATATCATCTATCATCTATATATCATCAAATTAAATCAGCAAAATCGGACAGGAGAGGAAAGGAGGCCGGTCGGACGGAACGGGGAGGAGGGGCGTCGTCGTCGGGGCAGGGCTGTGGCGTGGGGCAGCGTCGAGGAGCGGCGTCGGCGTCAAGGCAGGGGCGGCGCGTCGGGGCACGAGGCAGCGCGTCCGGGCAGGGCGGCGTGTTGGGGCACGGCGCGGCGCGTCGGGGCAGGGCGGCGTGTCGGGGCAAGGGGCGTCAGGGCAGAGGGCGTCGACGGCGAGCTCGGGCAGCCTAGAAACGTCGATGTGCTTGCGTCATCGGGGGCAAGTGCTAGATGAAATCTAAAAAAATTGAAACTGTCGCTTATATACATAGAGCATTGGTCCCGGTTGGTGGCACCAACCGGGACCAATGCCCACTTTAGTCCCGGTTGGTGGCACCAACCGGGACCAAAGGTCTCTTTTCGGCAGCCCAAAGGGCGGGAAGCTGAGACCATTGGTCCTGGTTGGTGCCACCAACCCAGACTAAAGGGATGCATTGGTCCTGGTTGGTGGCAAGAACCAGGACTAAAGGGTGGCATTGGTCCCGGTTCGTGCCACCAACCGAGACCAAAAGGTAGTGCTGCCCGGGGACAAATGCTTAGTCCCACCTCGCTAGCCGAGAGGGCTCGAGAGTGGTTTATAAGCGATGTTGCGCCACCCGTCTTGAGCTCTTCTCAACTGCAGGCTTACGGGCCTAATTGCACTCTCCTGTGCCTGTGGGCCTATTGGTCCTTCTGTGGGCCTGAATCCTGGCCTAACTAGTTGTTGGGTTTCTAGTCGTATTCAGGCCGTGGTGGCCCAGTAGGCGGCATTTTAAAAAAACTGTTTTATTTTGTTTTTTGCTTTATTTATTGTTTTAATTTTTTTAGTATTTTTTCAGTTATTTTAGTTCATTCTTTTTAACAAATAAATACTTTGATAATTTTAATTGCATAATTTCCATTATTTTGTTTTGTTTCTTGCTTTATTTATTTTTTGCTTTATTTATTTCTAGTGTGTTTTATCATTATATTCTTTTTTCTATTAATGTTTTGAACAAAATATACTTTGATAATTTTAGTTGCATAATTTTTATATAATTATTGATTCAAAAATACTAGAGGTTTATAAAAGCTTTTTAGCTGATTCTTTTTTGAACTCCACTCCTATGATGTTTTGAAAGAATTTAAAAAGCACTTCAAACAAACTCTGAAAAATGTTGAAAGTTGGCATGGTATCATCATTTCACCCACATAGCATGTCATAAAAAGTTGAGATGGTTACGACAAAAACTGGATGCACTTCGTGTACAAAACAGAGAATCTCTTTCGAAGTATTAGGGTTTCGGACAAAAACTCATGTGTTACAAAAGGCATTTCATTTCTTCACATGTCACTGCAATGATATAGTTGTGGAGCGAAAGTCTTCACTTCTTCTTCGCATGTGTCCTTTGCTTATTGCGCCGTAAGCATGGAGAATTTTCATCGTTTAACAGGGTGCTTGGGTCAGCCTTGAGTTTGAAGGGAGGAATTTCATGAAACTTTTCATAATCTTTAGACATGTCTGTCTTGCCCTCCAATCCCATGATGTCTCTTTTTCCTGAAAGAACTATGTGGCGTTTTGGCTCATCGTACACTAGTAGAATCTTGGTCAGTAGTCCCGGTCGGGATGTTCCTTTAGTACCGGTTCCCCAACCGGTACTAACGGGTCGGGACTAAAGGTCCAGACCTTTAGTACCGGCTGGCCCACGGATCGGTACTAAAGGCCCACCACGTGGCTGCCTGCGTGGGCTGGTGGTGGAGGACCTTTAGTACCGGTTGGTGATACCAACCGGTACTAAAGGCCCACGACGTGGCTGCCTGCGTGGGCTGGTGGTGGAGGACCTTTAGTATGGGCTGGTGGTGGAGGACCTTTAGTATGGGCTGGTGGTGGAGGACCTTTAGTACCGGTTGGTGATACCAACTGGTACTAAGTGTTACCAACCGGTTTTTTAAAATATATTTTTTCAATTTTTTCAATTTTTTTCTGATTTTCAAATCTGTGAATTATCTCACAATTTAATCTCTAATCACCCCTCTTCACTGCTTTTGAATTATTTGACAATTTAATCTCTAATCACCCTCACCCCAAATCATCTAACTTCCCAGCTGGTCACCCATCCTCTCACTGCTCTAACCCGAGCACGCTTAACTTTTGAGTTCTCCTCCAGTGGTGCTCTCCTCATAGTCATCATCGTCGCTGATGAAAGGAGCCAAATCTCCCTCAGGATGAAGATTTTCACCCATGTCCATCTGTTCCTCTAGAGTGGCGATGCGAATGTTCAGCCTGTCGATCCTCTCTAAGAAATCTTTCACCTCATATTCATGCTCATAGTTGGCTTCCCGCAAGTCAGCTTCAAGATCAATCTCACGGTTCATCATATTCTTGATTGTCTTCGTATCAGCATGAACTCGAAGCTCAAAGGTCCTGATGTGAGTCTCCAAGGTCTGGATATAGGAAATAGTGGTGTCTGCAGTGGGAGGAGTTATGATGTTTCCATTGGCATCTCTACGACAAACCACGCTGAGTCCTGGTGAAATGGTTCCACCTCTGTATTCCTCCTGAATACGTCCAAGGGCACAAAGAATGGCCATGTCTCTCCCAAGTATCCAACTGGGTGCCACGAACTTGAGGTCGATGGGTTCCTTCCGATTCCCAAAGGTCTTCCCTGGGATATGCACCTCAATCCTGTAGCGTCCATCTTGGGGAAATGACATGATAGGAATCCCGGTGATGCTCGGCAAAGCAATCCTTACGTCCTTGACGATCCTCATCAGCTCCTTACCAAAGGGCATCGTTGCGTCAGGGTGGCAAAACTCCGTGATCAACACTGGGATGAAGGTGGCCATCTATAAATTTTGAAATAAACGGAGAGGAGTTAGAAACGAATAGATGAGAGTATAAGAATTTTAAAAACAAAGAGAAACAATCCTAGGGCTTTCCAATCCTAGAGATTACGTCCTACGGTCAGCATGTGCTCTGATACCATTTCTGAGCGACCCGACCTGAAAGGTCGAATCCCCGGTGTTTCCGTACCATCCCAAGATCATGCTGGTACACACACGATACATCAATGTATATATCGAAGAGAAATCACATAGCATTATATTAATCGAAATCTAATTTCGAGTCCTTTATTACAATAAAAATTACAATAAAGTGGCTAAAAGCCAACTCATGAGAGTATCTAAATCTTGCGGAAGCGTCGAAGGTAGATGAGTCCATCTGACTCCAAGGGCATCTCACTGAGCATAGAACGTGTCCTCACTCCTGGTCGGAAAACTACTCTGCAACATGATACGTTGCAGCCATGTAGGTCAGCATATGGAATATGCCGGCAAAGTCACAAGAGAGGGGTGAAAAGATAATCATCTAGTCTATATGCATATATGGCAGGTGGGGTGGTAAGTTTTGCGTAAAGCCAAGTTTTTCCTACATCAAAAGAGGGGTAAGCAAAATATTACTAAGTTTGTTGATTAATGAGATGGTTCCACCAACCAATTCTCATACCCAAGTTATTAACACCCACATCATCATATTAATTGTGTTGAGAGTTCCGGAAGTTTCAATTCCTTTGGCTCAAGTCGTCCATGACCGTGGACACGGCTAATCGATTAGGTTTTGAACACTCTGCAGAGTTTTGCACACGTTCCCCACAAGATTTGGTCGCCTCCGTTTGATTTCTCGCACTACAGGGTGTTTGAGAAACGGATGACCAAAACATGGTCTTCCAAAGGGTTTCCCTGCGACTCTGTCGGTGCCCATCCTTTCCTACCGTTCTTCTACATCTCGTAGCACCACCTGTCCAGGGTCACCACAATATCCAACCAAGCCAGAGCCCATAATGACTTGTGGCTGTGCAGGTAAGCCTTGGGTCTTGAAGCACCCATCCATCTCTTTGTGCCTGGGTGGATCTTTCCGCGTGAATACTGGCCATCTCCAGCATCACCTAAGCAAATCCACTGGTTTCTCCAGGGTGCCGTTCAACCATCATCCACCCAGAGGTATGTTGAAAACTCGGAGTCTTGAAATCTTGATCATTATGTAGGTCTTGAAATTATTAACTCTCTCAACTCTCATGAATCACACAACCAACCCCGTCTACTAATAGCATAGCAAAAGTAAAACAACGTTTCCCGGGGCCAAAGGTGTCAAGGGGATTGAGAGGGGTACCTACCACTTGATACTACTACAATGTAACCAAGTTTCCAACTAACCTATCTTGCATGCAATTGGGGTGATGGTAGAACTAATGCATATAAAACATGGGTAAAACATGATCAACGTGACTTGCCTGATTGATGATCTTCGTACGTGAGTGACTCTAAGTAACAAGCTTCGCACTCCGAATAATCTAACGAAACAAACAAACACTCAATAAGCATACAATAGAATATTGTAACCCACAAACATCAATCAAGAACTAGTAAACAATCAAGACAAAACAATGCACAATTTACAAGTAAGAAAAACACACAAAGTTTTGTTTACTAGGAGATGATTGATAAAACACCATTAACATAATAAAACTATTTTGAAATAACAAAACAATTGTTGACAGCAAGGAACAATAAAATATTTTTTTAATAAACAGAAGAAAATCAATTTAAGTTTATTGAAAAAAAACTTTTGTAAAGTTTGTAAAAGTTTTGATAAACACTATATGAATCAAATATAGTTTTACTAACAAGAGAGTAAAACAAACTTATTATTTATTAGTAAAACATGTTCTTAACAGAAAAGAATTTACAAATAAACTTGTTTTAGAAAACAAAGTTAAATTATATAAAACTTTGTTTGAAAGCAAAACTATTACTAACTAGTTATTTTAATCAAAATAAACCTATTTGAAAAGAAGTTGTGATTCCTATCTTCACAAGGAAATAAACTAAACAATTTTATATTTTTATAAACAATAAGTAAAACCCTAAATGTATAAACAATATAACCTACTAAACAAATTAAAACTAAATCTAAACTGAAGTAACTAAAACTAAGTAAATAAAACTATATTATAATACTAGGCAGATTCTGTTTATAGTTAAAACACTAACAATAATCATCTTAAAAATCCTCAAAGTAAACATGATGATAGTCCTAACCAATATCAAACAGTAGCAAAAAGATTGATATCAAAATCTATTTTCAAACTCTAGTTATTCAGATTTGAAGATTTTTAGCAAATTTGATTAAATTCAAATTTTATATTTCAAATTTGAAATTTAAAAGTACAGGGTGAAACTACATGAAAAAAATGTGAGCTATTGCAAAAAGAATCAACTCAAAACATTAAACAGGTTAAAAGATATAAGCAAAACAAAATTTGAAATCATTCGTTTAATTAAAACAAAAAAACAGAAAAGGAAAATTGATTTGCAACGGTCAGGGGCTACGTGGCAACATGTGAGTGGCTAAGGGGGTGTGCGCGCGAGGGTTACGGGCGGGCGACCGGTTGGTAGGGGATACCGGTTCGGATATTTATCCGATCTAATCTCGACCGTGGGTTTTAGATACGAGGGTCCAGGGGAGCTTACGGAGGAACGGTCGCCGGCGTGGAGATCTCCGGCGAGTCCGTAAGCGGCGAAGACGATGGCGAGGAGCTCCGGTGGTCGAGGGAGGCAATGGAGTGGTCCGGGCGACGGCGACGGGTCTCCGGAGTCGACTGGTGACAAGTGTGGGTGGAACGGTGGACGGGGTCGACGGCTACGATCGACGGGAGGTCCGGTGGTGGTGGCTACTCCGGCGACGAATTGCGGTAGCGCCTCGGCGAGGTAGGAGGGGGTTTGGGGGGGGGGGAAATGGAAGGCGGGGAGTGGGTGGCTTATATAGGAGCGCTGGGGAGTGCGGGGAAGGAGAGAGGAGAGAGATCCGGGAGGGGAAGAAACGGCCGGCGAGGAATCTCCGGTGCGCGCGGGAGGAGAGTGATGACCGCTCGGGCATTACGAGCGAGCGAGGTGGGGCCCGGTGTCAGTGAGAGCGGGGCGTCCGTTGCGCGTCGGTCGGCCGGTTGGTATTAAATTCGCGTATAACTACCGTGGGCCGGCCCGTTTAATACAGTAACCGTTACCGTTTTCTGTTTAATGTTTTCCAGAGCAATTCAAAAACCTTTAAAGCATTCAAATCGTCTCTAAATATAGGAGTATTATATATCAAAATTAACATAATAATAAATTCTATTTAATGAACATTTTTATTCTGTCATTTGAACATTTTGAAAAAAAATATTTGTAGAAATTGCCTAATGGTTTTTAAAACCTTTTTGCAAATATTTTCAAAATAACTCCTGGTTATTATTGTTCAAATATATCACCAATTAGTCCCTGGTGTGGAGTGTCATGTTCCTCCTCTCTTATTTGAACTTTTTACCAAGATTTCAAATAGGTGAAAGCAACTTAGGGAAAAATAGAAAGGGCTTTCAGAAATTTAGAAAGGGCATTTCAACAATACATGCATTCAAGAAATGATGCAGATGGATGCATAGCTATATTTCATAACATTCCAAAATGGAATTTTGGGATGTTACAAACCTACCCACCTTAAGATGAATCTCTCCCTCGAGATTCGGGTTGGCTAGAAAATAGGTGCGGATGGTCTCTACGAAGATCTTCTTCGCGTTCCCAGGTGGCTTCTTCCTCGGTATGATGACTCCACAAAACCTTACAGAACTTGATGATCCTGCTGCGGGTAACTCTGTTGGCAGTCTCGAGTATTCTGACAGGCTTCTCCTCGTAAGTCAGATCATTGTCAAGTTGTATGGCCTCTAGAGGCACTGTATCTCTCATAGGAATATCAACCATCTCAGCACGACATTTCTTCAGCTGGGACACGTGGAACACATTATGAACTTCGGATAATCCTTCCGGCAATTCCAGTTTGTATGCAACTTCGCCTCTACGTTCAAGAATTTTGTAGGGGCCTATTAATCTGGGTGCTAATTTTCCTTTAACACCAAACCTCTTGATTCCTCGAAGCGGGGACACACGAAGATATGCCCGGTCTCCCACTTCATACGTCACTTCTTTAAGTTTGCTGTCAGCATAACTCTTCTGTCGAGACTGAGCTATCTTGAGTCTGTCATGAATCAGCTTGACTTTCTCTTCAGAATCTCGGATAAGGTCGGGACCAAAAAGTTGTCGGTCTCCAACACCATCCCACGTCAACGGTGTTCTGCATCTCCTTCCGTATAATGCTTCAAAAGGGGCCATCTTCAGATTGGTCTGATAACTGTTGTTGTACGAGAATTCTACATAAGGTAAGTTGTCATCCCAACTAGATCCATAATCTAGCGCACAAGCTCTCAACATGTCTTCCAGAATCTGGTTGACTCTCTCAGTTTGTCCATCTGTCTGCGGATGAAAGGCTGTACTGAACTCTAGCCTTGTACCCAAAGTTTCATGTAACTGATGCCAAAACTTTGAAGTAAACTGTGTTCCTCTATCTGACACGATACTCCTCGGAACTCCATGCAGACATACGATTCTGGTCATATATATCTTGGCTAGCTTAGCACTGGTATAGGTGGTTTTTACTGGAATGAAATGAGCTACCTTAGTCAAGCGATCTACCACTACCCAGATGGAATCATAACCTGAACGGATCCTGGGTAATCCTGTGATGAAGTCCATACCAAGCTTTTCCCATTTCCACTCGGGTATCCGCAAAGGTTGGAGTAACCCTGCTGGTTTCTGATGTTCTGCCTTTACTCGCTGACAAACATCACATATTGCAACATGTTCCGCAATATCTTTCTTCATACCTGTCCACCAATAACTTTCCTTTAAATCCAGATACATCTTGGTGTTGCCTGGGTGTATCGAGTAAGGTGAATCATGGGCTTCCTAAAGTATCAACTTCCTGAGCTCTGGGTTATTGGGCACATAGATTCGGTTCTCAAACCACAAAGTTCCGTGTTCATCCTCACAAAAACCTTTAGCTTTACCATCTTCCATTCTCTGTTTAATCTCAGCTATCTCCTTGTCCGATTTCTGGGCGTCACAAATTCTTTCGGTCAAGGTGGACTGAATTTCCAGTGTAGCAACATATCCTCTTGGAACTATCTCTAGCTTGAGCTCTCTGAGATCATCGGCTAACTCTTGGGGTAATCCTCCCGCCATGAGTGTGTTCACATAAGTTTTCCAACTCAAGGCATCGGCTACAACATTAGCCTTACTTGGATGGTAGTGTAATCTCATGTCATAGTCCTTGATTAACTCTAACCATCTTCTCTGTCTGAGGTTCAATTCTTTCTGCGTGAAAATATATTTCAGGCTCTTATGGTCGGTGTAAACATCACAACTATTTCCGATAAGAAGATGTCTCCAGGTCTTGAGTGCGTGCACTACGGCTGCTAGTTCCAAATCATGGGTGGCATAATTCAACTCATGAGGTCATAGTTTTCTGGATGCATAGGCTACAACCTTTTCATCTTGCATGAGTACTCCTCCAAGTCCTTGACGTGAAGCATCACAATAAGCCTGGAAGTCCTTCCGAATATTGGGCAAAATCAACACTGGGGATGTGACCAAACGTTTCTTCAACTCCTGGAAACTGGCTTCACATTCCTCAGTCCAAACATACTTAGATTCTTTCTTCAACATCTCTGTCATGGGCTTGGCAATCTTTGAGAAATTCTCAATGAATCTCCGGTAATATCCGGCAAGTCCGAGGAAACTGCGGATCTCCTTAACTGAAGTGGGTGACCTCCACTCGGTGACGGCTTCAACCTTAGCGGGGTCTACGACTATTCCTTCTCCGGGAATAACATGTCCAAGGAATCCGACTTCTGTCAGCCAAAATTCACATTTGTTGAACTTGGCATATAACTGATGTTCTCTCAGTTTCTCCAGAACTAAACGTAGATGTTCCTTGTGTTCTTTCTCGTTCTTGGAGAATATCAAAATGTCATCGATGAACACCACGACAAACTTGTCCAAATATTCCATGAACACTTTGTTCATCAACTTCATGAAGTAGGCAGGAGCATTAGTCAAACCAAAGGACATGACTGTATACTCGTACAAGCCATACCTGGTGGTGAAAGCTGTTTTGGGTATATCCTGTTCACGAATCTTCAGTTGATGATACCCTGATCGAAGATCGATCTTAGAGAATACTTTGGCGCCTACTAGCTGATCAAACAAATCATTAATCATCGGCAGAGGGTACTTGTTCTTGATAGTCACCTCGTTCAAGGCGCGATAATCGACTACCATTCTCAAGGTTTTATCCTTCTTCTCCACCAAAAGAATTGGGGCTCCCCAAGGTGAAGAACTTGGGCGAATATACCCTTTGTCCAGTAACTCCTTAATTTGCTTCTTGATTTCCAACAGATCATTTGCGGGCATCCGATAGGGTCTCTTGGAAATTGGGGCTGTCCCTGGCTGTAGCTCTATTAGGAACTCAATCTCCCTATCTGGTGGCATGCCTGGTAATTCTTCCGGAAATACATCCAGAAAGTCTTTTACCACAGGTACTTCCTCCTGAACAACTCCTGTGAGGGCATTTAACCGTGCACTCATCTGGGTGCGTCGGGACACATACTTAATTCTCTTGTTTTCCGGGGTGGTGAGTGAAACAGACTTGCTAGGGCAATCAAGATTTCCTTCATACTTGGTCATCCAATCCATGCCTAGGATTACATCCAATCCCTGGGATTCTAAGACGATGAGGTCAGTGGGAAAAACATGGTTTCCTATATTGAGTTTCAAGGCATGGCATCCTATCCCTGCCATCATCATACCTCCTGGGGAACTGACCTTAATGGGCTGACTAAGGGTTTTGGTGGGCAAACCATACTTATCCACAACTACCCTTGATATGAATGAATGAGTTGCACCGGAATCAAAAAGTACAGTAACTGGACGTGAATGCAATAAAAACTTACCAACCACAGTCTCGGGTTGATCATAGACTTCTTCCACGTCGACGTGGTTCACCTGGGCACGAGGAAAAAGGTTGGGCTTCTTGGCTGCGGAGTTGCCGTTTCCATTTCCCTGCTTGCTCTGGGGACACTCAGTAGCATAGTGCCCTCTCTTCTGGCACTTGAAACAGGTGATGTGGCTCAGATCCTTCTGAGTAGGAACATGACGGTGCTGATTGTTGTTCCCATTCCCATTGTCAGTCTTGAAATTGCCATGGTTGGGACAGGCATTCCCATTTCCTCCATGGTTGTGGCTTCCATGGTTGTGCACAGCATGAGTGTGCCTTCCAAACTTACCGGTACCTGATCCGGTATTTCCTGAGTACGGGGAGTAGCGGGCCTTCTGATGAGCTCCAGAGTTAAACTTCCCTTGGGTGTACTTCCTCTTGCGGTTCTCAATTTGCTGCTGCTTTCCCTCCAAGATGAGGGCCTTGTCCACCAGCTCTTGGTAGTTGTTGAAAGTAGCCACTACCAGCTGCATGCTCAACTCATCGTTGAGTCCTTCTAGAAACTTCTCTTGCTTGGACGCATCATCGGCCACGTCTCCTGGTGCATAACGTGCCATTGTGTTGAAGTCGTCCACGTATTGGGCCACAGAGCGATTTCCCTGGCGCAAGTTACGAAACTCGCGCTTCTTCAGACTCATGGCTCTAGCTGAAACATGTGCGGTGCGGAAAGCAAGCTTGAATTGCTCCCAAGTTACATCAGCAATAGGATAGGTGGTGATGTAATTCTCCCACCATGAAGCTGTTGGTCCTTCAAGTTGATGTGCGGCAAAGCGCACCTTCTTAGCATCAGTACATCCAGCAGTGACAAGTTCTCTCTCCATCTTACGGAGCCAGTCATCTGCCACAATGGGCTCAGTGCTGCTGGAGAAAGTTGGAGGGTTCAACCTCAGAAAATGGGTGAGATTGTCAGTCTGGGGTGGATGGTGGTTGTGGTTGTTCTGGTTATTGGTCTGATTCTAGATCAATAACTGCATCAGTGCATTCTACTGTTGAAGGAGTTGCGTGAGTTCCGGCGGGAAAGTGAAGTCGGTCTCACGTCGTGGAGGCATCTTGCTGTTTTTTAGAGGGGTGAGAATTAGAATAGAACAAGGGTCTAAAAGAAGAAATTCACTACCCATATGCAATGCAACAAACATATCACACCAAACACTCATTCATTTATTCAATCAATGTCAAACATCGGGAATACAAATCTCAATCACACTAAGCATCGACCTACGCTTTTAACGTTGAAAAGATACATGGAGGGCATAACTAAAGTTTTCCTCAGAAATACATGGTGACTGAGTCTCCTCCAGTGGTGCTCTCCTCATAGTCATCATCGTCGCTGATGAAAGGAGCCAAATCTCCCTCAGGATGAAGATTTTCACCCATGTCCATCTGTTCCTCCAGAGTGGCGATGCGAATGTTCAGCCTGTCGATCCTCTCTAAGAAATCTTTCACCTCATATTCATGCTCATAGTTGGCTTCCCGCAAGTCAGCTTCAAGATCAATCTCACGGTTCATCAGATTCTTGATTGTCTTCGTATCAGCAAGAACTCGAAGCTCCAGGGTCCTGATGTGAGTCTCCAAGGTCTGGATATAGGAAATAGTGGTGTCTGCAGTGGGAGGAGTTATGATGTTTCCATTGGCATCTCTGCGACAAACCACGCTGAGTCCTGGTGAAATGGTTCCACCTCTGTATTGCTCCTGAATACGTCCAAGGGCACGATGAATGGCCATGTCTCTCCCAAGTATCCAACTGAGTGCCACGAACTTGAGGTCGATGGGTTCCTTCCGATTCCCAAAGGTCTTCCCTAGGATATGCACCTCGATCCTGTAGCGTCCATCTTGGGGAAATGACATGATAGGAATCCCGGTGATGCTCGGCAAAGCAATCCTTACGTCCTTGACGATCCTCATTAGCTCCTTACCAAAGGGCATTGTTGCGTTAGGCTGGCAAAACTCCGTGATCAACACTGGGATGAAGGTGGCCATCTATAAATTTTGAAATAATCGGAGAGGAGTTAGAAACGAGTAGATGAGAGTATAAGAATTTTAAAGACAAAGAGAAACAATCCTAGGGCTTTCCAATCCTGGAGGTTACGTCCTACGGTCAGCGTGTGCTCTGATACCATTTCTGTAGCGACCCGACCTGAAAGGTCGAATCTCCGGTGTTTCCGTACCATCCCAAGATCATGCTGGTACACACACACGGTACATCAATGTATATATCAAAGGGAAATCACACATCATTATATTAATCGAAATCTCATTTCGAGTCCTTTATTACAATAAAAATTACAATAAAGTGGCTAAAAGCCAACTCATGAGAGTATCTAAATCTTGCGGAAGCGTCAAAGGTAGATGAGTCCATCTGACTCCGAGGGCATCTCACTGAGCATAGAACGTGTCCTCACTCCTGGTCGGAAAAGTACTCTGCAACATGATACGTTGCAGCCATGTAGGTCAGCATATGGAATATGCCGGCAAAGTCACAAGAGAGGGTGAAAAGATAATCATCTAGTCTATATGCATATATGGCAGGTGGGGTGGTAAGTTTTGCGTAAAGCCAAGTTTTTCCTACATCAAAAGAGGGGTAAGCAAAATATTACTAAGTTTGTTGATTAATGAGATGGTTCCACCAACCAATTCTCATACCCAAGTTATTAACACCCACATCATCATATTAATTGTGTTGAGAGTTCCGGAAGTTTCAATTCCTTTGGCTCAAGTCGTCCATGACCATGGACATGGCTAATCGATTAGGTTTTGAACACTCTGCAGAGTTTTGCACACGTTCCCCACAAGATTTGGTCGCCTCCGTTTGATTTCTCGCACTACAGGGTGTTTGAGAAACGGATGACCAAAACATGGTCTTCCAAAGGGTTTCCCTGCGACTCTGTCGGTGCCCATCCTTTCCTACCGTTCTTCTACATCTCGTAGCACTGCCTGTCCAGGGTCACCACAATATCCAACCAAGCCAGAGCCCATAATGACTTGTGGCTGTGCAGGTAAGCCTTGCGTCTTGAAGCACCCATTCATCTCTTTGTGCCTAGGTGGATCTTTCCGCGTGAATACTGGCCATCTCCAGCATCACCTAGGCAAATGCACTGGTTTCTCCAGGGTGCCGTTCAATCATCATCCACCCAGAGGTATGTTGAAAACTCGGAGTCTTGAAATCTTGATCATTATGTAGGTCTTGAAATTATTAACTCTCTCAACTCTCATGAATCACACAACCAACCCCGTCTACTAATAGCATAGCAAAAGTAAAACAACGTTTCCCGGGGCCAAAGGTGTCAAGGGGATTGAGAGGGGTACCTACCACTTGATACTACTACAATGTAACCAAGTTTCCAACTAACCTATCTTGCATGCAATTGGGGTGATGGTAGAACTAATGCATATAAAACATGGGTAAAACATGATCAACGTGACTTGCCTGATTGATGATCTTCGTACGTGAGTGACTCTAAGTAACAAGCTTCGCACTCCGAATAATCTAACGAAACAAACAAACACTCAATAAGCATACAACAGAATATTGTAACCCACAAACATCAATCAAGAACTAGTAAACAATCAAGACAAAACAATGCACAATTTACAAGTAAGAAAAACACACAAAGTTTTGTTTACTAGGAGATGATTGATAAAACACCATTAACATAATAAAACTATTTTGAAATAACAAAACAATTGTTGACAGCAAGGAACAATAAAATATTTTTTTAATAAACAGAAGAAAATCAATTTAAGTTTATTGAAAAAAAACTTTTGTAAAGTTTGTAAAAGTTTTGATAAACACTATATGAATCAAATATAGTTTTACTAACAAGAGAGTAAAACAAACTTATTATTTATTAGTAAAACATGTTCTTAACAGAAAAGAATTTACAAATAAACTTGTTTTAGAAAACAAAGTTAAATTATATAAAACTTTGTTTGAAAGCAAAACTATTACTAACTAGTTATTTTAATCAAAATAAACCTATTTGAAAAGAAGTTGTGATTCCTATCTTAACAAGGAAATAAACTAAACAATTTTATATTTTTATAAACAATAAGTAAAACCCTAAATGTATAAATAACATAACCTACTAAACAAATTAAAACTAAATCTAAATTGAACTAACTAAAACTAAGTAAATAAAACTATATTATAATACTAGGCAGATTCTGTTTATAGTTAAAACACTAACAATAATCATCTTAAAAATCCACTAACAACTAAAAGTAAACATGATGATAGTCCTAACCAATATCAAACAGTAGCAAAAAGATTGATATCAAAATCTATTTTCAAACTCTAGTTATTCAGATTTGAAGATTTTTAGCAAATTTGATTAAATTCAAATTTTATATTTCAAATTTGAAATTTAAAAGTACAGGGTGAAACTACATGAAAAAAATGTGAGCTATTGCAAAAAGAATCAACTCAAAACATTAAACAGGTTAAAAGATATAAGCAAAACAAAATTTGAAATCATTCTGTTAATTAAAACAAAAAAACAGAAAAGGAAAATTGATTTGCAACGGTCAGGGGCTACGTGGCAACATGTGAGTGGCTAAGGGGGTGTGCACGCGAGGGTTACGGGCGGGCGACCGGTTGGTAGGGGATACCGGTTCGGATATTTATCCGATCTAATCTCGACCGTGGGTTTTAGATACGAGGGTCCAGGGGAGCTTACGGAGGAACGGTCGCCGGCGTGGAGATCTCCGGCGAGTCCGTAAGCGGCGAAGACGATGGCGAGGAGCTCCGGTGGTCGAGGGAGGCAATGGAGTGGTCCGGGCGACGGCGACGGGTCTCCGGAGTCGACTGGTGACAAGTGTGGGTGGAACGGTGGACGGGGTCGACGGCTACGATCGACGGGAGGTCCGGTGGTGGTGGCTACTCCGGCGACGAATTGCGGTAGCGCCTCGGCGAGGTAGGAGGGGGTTTGGGGGGGGGGAAATGGAAGGCGGGGAGTGGGTGGCTTATATAGGAGCGCTGGGGAGTGCGGGGAAGGAGAGAGGAGAGAGATCCGGGAGGGGAAGAAACGGCCGACGAGGAATCTCCGGCACGCGCGGGAGGAGAGTGAGGACCGCTCGGGCATTACGAGCGAGCGAGGTGGGGCCCGGTGTCAGTGAGAGCGGGGCGTCCGTTGCGCGTTGGTCGGCCGGTTGGTATTAAATTCGCGTATAACTACCGTGGGCCGGCCCGTTTAATACAGTAACCGTTACCGTTTTCTGTTTAATGTTTTCCAGAGCAATTCAAAAACCTTTAAAGCATTCAAATCGTCTCTAAATATAGGAGTATTATATATCAAAATTAACATAATAATAAATTCTATTTAATGAACATTTTTATTCTGTCATTTGAACATTTTGAAAAAAAATATTTGTAGAAATTGCCTAATGGTTTTTAAAACCTTTTTGCAAATATTTTCAAAATAACTCCTGGTTATTATTGTTCAAATATATCACCAATTAGTCCCTGGTGTGGAGTGTCATGTTCCTCCTCTCTTATTTGAACTTGTTACCAAGATTTCAAATAGGTGAAAGCAACTTAGGGAAAAATAGAAAGGGCTTTCAGAAATTTAGAAAGGGCATTTCAACAATACATGCATTCAAGAAATGATGCGGATGGATGCATAGCTATATTTCATAACATTCCAAAATGGAATTTTGGGATGTTACAAACCTACCCACCTTAAGATGAATCTCGCCCTCGAGATTCGGGTTGGCTAGAAAATAGGTGCGGATGGTCTCTACGAAGATCTTCTTTGCGTTCCCAGGTGGCTTCTTCCTCGGTATGATGACTCCACAAAACCTTACAGAACTTGATGATCCTGCTGCGGGTAACTCTGTTGGTAGTCTCGAGTATTCTGACAGGGTTCTCCTCGTAAGTCAGATCATTGTCAAGTTGTATGGCCTCTAGAGGCACTGTATCTCTCAAAGGAATATCAACCATCTCAGCATGACATTTCTTCAGCTGGGACACGTGGAACACATTATGAACTTCGGATAATCCTTCCGGCAATTCCAGTTTGTATGCAACTTCGCCTCTACGTTCAAGAATTTTGTAGGGGTCTATGTATCTGGGTGCTAATTTTCCTTTAACAGCAAACCTCTTGATTCCTCGAAGCGGGGACACACGAAGATATGCCCGGTCTCCCACTTCATACGTCACTTCTTTACGTTTGCTGTCAGCATAACTCTTCTGTCGAGACTGAGCTATCTTGAGTCTGTCACGAATCAGCTTGACTTTCTCTTCAGAATCTCGGATAAGGTCGGGACCAAAAAGTTGTCGGTCTCCAACACCATCCCACGTCAACGGTGTTCTGCATCTCCTTCCGTATAATGCTTCAAAAGGGGCCATCTTCAGACTGGTCTGATAACTATTGTTGTACGAGAATTCTGCGTAAGGTAAGTTGTCATCCCAACTAGATCCATAATCTAGCGCACAAGCTCTCAACATGTCTTCCAGAATCTGGTTGACTCTCTCAGTTTGTCCATCTGTCTGCGGATGAAAGGCTGTACTGAACTCTAGCCTTGTACCCAAAGTTTCATATAACTGATGCCAAAACTTTGAGGTAAACTGTGTTCCTCTATCTGACACGATACTCCTCGGAACTCCATGCAGACATACGATTCTGGTCATATATATCTTGGCTAGCTTAGCACTGGTATAGGTGGTTTTTACTGGAATGAAATGAGCTACCTTAGTCAAGCGATCTACCACTACCCAGATGGAATCATAACCTGAACGGGTCCTGGGTAATCCTGTGATGAAGTCCATACCAAGCTTTTCCCATTTCCACTCGGGTATCGGCAAGGGTTGGCGTAACCCTGCTGGTTTCTGATGTTCTGCCTTTACTCGCTGACAAACATCACATATTGCAACATGTTCTGCAATATCTTTCTTCATACCTGTCCATCAATAACTTTCCTTTAAATACAGATACATCTTGGTGTTGCCTGGCTGTATCGAGTAAGGTGAATCGTGGGCTTCCTGAAGTATCAACTTCCTGAGCTCTCGGTTATTGGGCACATAGATTCGGTTCTCAAACCACAAAGTTCCGTGTTCATCCTCATGAAAACCTTTAGCCTTACCATCTTCCATTCTCTGTTTAATCTCAGCTATCTCCTTGTCCGATTTCTGGGCGTCACGAATTCTGTCCGTTTTGTACACGAAGTGCATCCAGCTTTAGTCGTAACCCTCTCAACTTTTTAGCACATGCTATGGGGGTGAAATGATGATACCCTGCCAACTTTCAACCTTTTCAGAGTTCATTTGTAGTGCTTTTCAATTAAAGGGTCATTTAGCTCAAAAAAATCAATAACTACATGAAAAATAACAAATAAAGTCGAAAAGGGTTGAAAATTGATGATGTGCTTTGAATGGTGCATTTTGAACACACAAATTTCCTGGAGTTCAAATAAGTTCAAGAAAATGAAATGCCTTTTGAAACAAATGAGTTTATGTTCGAAACCCTGCTACTTTGAAAGAGATTGTCCGTTTTGTACACAAAGTGCATCCAGTTTTGCCGTAACCCTCTCAACTTTTTAGCACATGCTATGTGGGTGAAATTATGATACCATGCCAACATTCAACCTTTTCAGACTTCATTTGTAGTGCTTTTCAATTTCAGGGTCATTTAGCTCAACAAAATCAATAACTGCATAAAAATAACAAATGAAAAAGGTTGAAAATAGATGATGTGGCTTTGAATGGTGCATTTTGAACACACAAAAAGCCTGGAGTTCAAATGAGTTAAAGAAAATGAAATGCATTTTGTAACAGATGAGTTTATGTCCGAAACCCTGATACTTCGAAAGAGACTGTCCGTTTTGTACAAGAAGTGCATCCAGCTTTTGTCGTAACCCTCTCAACTTTTTAGCACATGATATGCGGGTGAAATGATCATACCATGCCAAGTTTCAACCTTTTCAGAGTTCATTTGTAGTGCTTTTCAATTTCAGGGTCATTTAGCTCAAAAAAATCAATAACTGCACAAAAAATAACAAATGAAAAGGGTTGAAAATTGATGATGTGGCTTTGAATGGTGCATTTTGAACACACAATAAGCCTGGAGTTCAAATAATTTCAAGAAAATGAAATGCCTTTTGTAACAGATGAGTTTATGTCCGAAACCCTGATAGTTCGAAAGAGACTGTCTGTTTTGTGTACGAAGTGCATCAAGCTTTTGTCGTAACCCTCTCAACTTTTTAGCACATGATGTGCGCGTCAAATGATGAAACCATGCCAACTTCCAAAGTTTCCAGAGTTCATTTGTAGTGCTTTTCAATTTCAGGGTTATTTAGGTCAAAAAATTCAATAACTGCATGAAAAACAATAAATGAAGTCAGAAAGGGTTGAAAATAGATGATGTGGCTTTGAATGGTGCATATTGAACACACAAAAAGCCTGGAGTTCAAATAAGTTCAAAAAAATGAAATGCCTTTTGCAACAGATGAGTTTATGTCCGAAACCTTGATACTTCGAAAGAGACTGTCCATTTTGTACACGAAGTGCATCCATCTTTTGCCGTAACCCTCTCAACTTTTGAGCACACGCTATGTGGGTGAAATGATGATACCATGCCAATATTCAACCTTTTCAAAGTTTATTTGTAGTGCTTTTCAATTTCAGGGTCATTTAGCTCAAAAAAATCAATATCTGCGTGAAAAATAACAAATGAAAAGGGTTGAAAATTGATGATGTGGGTTTGAATGGTGAATTTTTAACAAAAAAAACCCTGGAGTTCAAATAATTTCAACAAAATCAAATGCCTTTTGTAACAGATGAGTTTATGTCCGAAACGCTGATAGTTCGAAAGAGAATGTCCGTTTTGTACATGAAGTGCATGCAGCTTTTGTCGTAACCCTCTCAACTTTTTAGCACATGCTATGCGGGTCAAATGATGAAACCATGCCAACTTCCAATGTTTTCAGAGTTCATTTGTAGTGCTTTTCAATTTCAGGGTCATTTAGCTAAAAAAATTCAATAACTTCATCAAAAATAACAAATGAAATCAGAAGGGGTTGAAAATTGATGATGTGGCTTTGAATGGTGCATTTTGAACACACAGAAAGCCTGGAGTTCACATAAGTTCAAGAAAATGAAATGCCTTTAGCAACGGATGAATTTATGTCCGAAACCCTGATACTTCGAAAGAGACTGTCCGTTTTATACACGAAGTGCGTCCAGCTTTTGCCGTAACCCTCTCAACTTTTTAGCACATGCTATGTGGGTGAAATGATGTTACCATGCCAACATTCAACCTTTTCAGAGTTCATTTGTAGTGCTTTTCAATTTCAGGGTCATTTAGCTCAAAAAAATCAATAACTACATGAAAAATAACAAATAAAGTCGAAAAGGGTTGAAAATTGATGATGTGCTTTGAATGGTGCATTTTGAACACACAAATATCCTGGAGTTCAAATAAGTTCAAGAAAATGAAATGCCTTTTGAAACAAATGAGTTTAAGTTCGAAACCCTGCTACTTTGAAAGAGATTGTCCGTTTTGTACACAAAGTGCATCCAGTTTTGCCGTAACCCTCTCAACTTTTTAGCACATGCTATGTGGGTGAAATTATGATACCATGCCAACATTCAACCTTTTCAGACTTCATTTGTAGTGCTTTTCAATTTCAGGGTCATTTAGCTCAACAAAATCAATAACTGCATAAAAATAACAAATGAAAAAGGTTGAAAATAGATGATGTGGCTTTGAATGGTGCATTTTGAACACACAAAAAGCCTGGAGTTCAAATAAGTTAAAGAAAATGAAATGCATTTTGTAACAGATGAGTTTATGTCCGAAACCCTGATACTTCGAAAGAGACTGTCCGTTTTGTACAAGAAGTGCATCCAGCTTTTGTCGTAACCCTCTCAACTTTTTAGCACATGATATGCGGGTGAAATGATCATACCATGCCAAGTTTCAACCTTTTCAGAGTTCATTTGTAGTGCTTTTCAATTTCAGGGTCATTTAGCTCAAAAAAATCAATAACTGCACAAAAAATAACAAATGAAAAGGGTTGAAAATTGATGATGTGGCTTTGAATGGTGCATTTTGAATACACAATAAGCCTGGAGTTCAAGTAATTTCAAGAAAATGAAATGCCTTTTGTAACAGATGAGTTTATGTCCGAAACCCTGATAGTTCGAAAGAGACTGTCCGTTTTGTGTACGAAGTGCATCAAGCTTTTGTCGTAACCCTCTCAACTTTTTAGCACATGATGTGTGCGTCAAATGATGAAACCATGCCAACTTCCAAAGTTTCCAGAGTTCATTTGTAGTGCTTTTCAATTTCAGGGTTATTTAGGTCAAAAAATTCAATAACTGCATGAAAAACAATAAATGAAGTCAGAAAGGGTTGAAAATAGATGATGTGGCTTTGAATGGTGCATATTGAACACACAAAAAGCCTGGAGTTCAAATAAGTTCAAAAAAATGAAATGCCTTTTGCAACAGATGAGTTTATGTCCGAAACCTTGATACTTCGAAAGAGACTGTCCATTTTGTACACGAAGTGCATCCATCTTTTGCCGTAACCCTCTCAACTTTTGAGCACACGCTATGTGGGTGAAATGATGATACCATGCCAATATTCAACCTTTTCAAAGTTTATTTGTAGTGCTTTTCAATTTCAGGGTCATTTAGCTCAAAAAAATCAATATCTGCGTGAAAAATAACAAATGAAAAGGGTTGAAAATTGATGATGTGGGTTTGAATGGTGAATTTTTAACAAAAAAAAACCCTGGAGTTCAAATAATTTCAACAAAATCAAATGCCTTTTGTAACAGATGAGTTTATGTCCGAAACGCTGATAGTTCGAAAGAGAATGTCCGTTTTGTACATGAAGTGCATGCAGCTTTTGTCGTAACCCTCTCAACTTTTTAGCACATGCTATGCGGGTCAAATGATGAAACCATGCCAACTTCCAATGTTTTCAGAGTTCATTTGTAGTGCTTTTCAATTTCAGGGTCATTTAGCTAAAAAAATTCAATAACTTCATCAAAAATAACAAATGAAATCAGAAGGGGTTGAAAATTGATGATGTGGCTTTGAATGGTGCATTTTGAACACACAAAAAGCCTGGAGTTCAAATAAGTTCAAGAAAATAAAATGCCTTTTGCAACCGATGAGTTTATGTCCGAAACCCTGATACTTCGAAAGAGACTGTCCGTTGTGTACACGAAGTGCATCCAGCTTTTGCCGTAACCCTCTCAAATTTTTAGCACATGCTATGTGGGTGAAATGATGATACCATGCCAATATTCAACCTTTTCAGAGTTTATTTGTAGTGCTTTTCAATTTCGGGGTCATTTAGCTCAAAAAAATCAATAACTGCATAAAAATAACAAATGAAAAGGGTTGAAAATTGATGATGTGGCTTTGAATGGTGCATTTTGAACACACAGAAAGCCTGGAGTTCAAATAAGTTCAAGAACATGAAATGCCTTTTGTAAAAGATGAGTTTATGTCCGAAACCCTGATAGTTCGAAAGAGACTGTCCGTTTTGTACACGAAGTGCATCCAGCTTTTGTCGTAACCCTCTCAACTTCTTAGCAAATCCTATGTGGATGAAATGATGATACCACGCCAACATTCAACCTTTTCAGAGTTCATTTGTAGTGCTTTTCAATTTTAGGGTTATTTAGGTCAAAAAATTCAATAACTGCATGAAAAATAACAAATGAAGTCAGAAGGGGTTGAAAATAGATGATGTGGCTTTGAATGGTCCATTTTGAACACACAAAAAGCCTGGAGTTCAAATAATTTCAAGAAAATGAAATGCCTTTTGTAACAGATGAGTTTATGTGTGAAACCCTGATAGTTTGAAAGAGACTGTCCGTTTTGTACACGAAGTGCATCCAGCTTTTGTCGTAACCCTCTCAACTTTTTAGCACATGCTGTGCGGGTCAAATGATGAAACCATGCCAACTTCCAAAGTATTCAGAGTTCATTTGTAGTGCTTTACAATTTCAGGGTTATTTAGCTAAAAAAATTCAATAACTGCATGAAAAATAACAAATGAAGTCAGAAGGGGTTTAAAATAGATGATGTGGCTCTGAATGGTGCATTTTGAACACACAAAAATCCTGGAGTTCAAATAAGTTCAAGAAAATGAAATGCCTTTTGCAACAGATGAGTTTATGTCCGAAACCTGATACTTCGAAAGAGACTGTCCATTTTGTACACGAAGTGCATCCAGCTTTTGTCGTTACCCTCTCAATATTTTAGCACATGCTATGCGGGTGAAATGATGAAACCATGCCAACTTTCAACCTTTTCAGAGTTCATTTGTAGTGCTTTTTAATTTCAGGGTCATTTAGCTCAAAAAATTCAATAACTCTATGAAAAATAACAAATGAAGTCAGAAGGGGTTGAAAATTGATGATGTGGCTTTGAATGGTGCATTTTGAACACACAAAAAGCCTGGAGTTCAAATAAGTTCAAGAAAATGAATTGCCTTTTGCAACAGATGAGTTTATGTCCGAAACCCTGATACGTCGAAAGAGACTGTCCGCTTTGTACACGAAGTGCATCAGCTTTTGCCGTAACCCTCTCAACTTTTTAGCACATGCTATGTGGGTGAAATGATGATACCATGCCAACTTTCAACCTTTCCAGAGTTCATTTGTAGTGCTTTTCAATTTCAGGGTCATTTAGCTCAAAAAAATTAATAACTACAAGAAAAATAACTAATGAAAAGGGTTGAAAATTGATGATGTGGCCTTGAATGGTGAATTTTGAACACACAAAAAGCCTGGAGTTCAAAGAAGTTCAAGAAAATGAAATGCCTTTTGTAACAGATGAGTTTATGTCCGAAACCCTAATACTTCGAAAGAGATTGTCCGTTTTGTACACGAAGTGCATCCAGCTTTAGTCGTAACCCTCTCAACTTTTTAGCACATGCTATGCGGGTGAAATGATGATACCATGCCAACTTTCAACCTTTTCAGAGTTCATTTGTAGTGCTTTTCAATTTCAGTGTCATTTAGCTCAAAAAATTCAATAACTGCATGAAAAATAACAAATGAAGTCAGAAGGGGTTGAAAATTGATGATGTGGCTTTGAATGGTGCATTTTGAACACACAGAAAGCCTGGAGTTCACATAAGTTCAAGAAAATGAAATGCCTTTAGCAACGGATGAATTTATGTCCGAAACCCTGATACTTCGAAAGAGACTGTCCGTTTTATACACGAAGTGCGTCCAGCTTTTGCCGTAACCCTCTCAACTTTTTAGCACATGCTATGTGGGTGAAATGATGTTACCATGCCAACATTCAACCTTTTCAGAGTTCATTTGTAGTGCTTTTCAATTTCAGGGTCATTTAGCTCAAAAAAATCAATAACTACATGAAAAATAACAAATAAAGTCGAAAAGGGTTGAAAATTGATGATGTGCTTTGAATGGTGCATTTTGAACACACAAATATCCTGGAGTTCAAATAAGTTCAAGAAAATGAAATGCCTTTTGAAACAAATGAGTTTAAGTTCGAAACCCTGCTACTTTGAAAGAGATTGTCCGTTTTGTACACAAAGTGCATCCAGTTTTGCCGTAACCCTCTCAACTTTTTAGCACATGCTATGTGGGTGAAATTATGATACCATGCCAACATTCAACCTTTTCAGACTTCATTTGTAGTGCTTTTCAATTTCAGGGTCATTTAGCTCAACAAAATCAATAACTGCATAAAAATAACAAATGAAAAAGGTTGAAAATAGATGATGTGGCTTTGAATGGTGCATTTTGAACACACAAAAAGCCTGGAGTTCAAATAAGTTAAAGAAAATGAAATGCATTTTGTAACAGATGAGTTTATGTCCGAAACCCTGATACTTCGAAAGAGACTGTCCGTTTTGTACAAGAAGTGCATCCAGCTTTTGTCGTAACCCTCTCAACTTTTTAGCACATGATATGCGGGTGAAATGATCATACCATGCCAAGTTTCAACCTTTTCAGAGTTCATTTGTAGTGCTTTTCAATTTCAGGGTCATTTAGCTCAAAAAAATCAATAACTGCACAAAAAATAACAAATGAAAAGGGTTGAAAATTGATGATGTGGCTTTGAATGGTGCATTTTGAACACACAATAAGCCTGGAGTTCAAGTAATTTCAAGAAAATGAAATGCCTTTTGTAACAGATGAGTTTATGTCCGAAACCCTGATAGTTCGAAAGAGACTGTCCGTTTTGTGTACGAAGTGCATCAAGCTTTTGTCGTAACCCTCTCAACTTTTTAGCACATGATGTGCGCGTCAAATGATGAAACCATGCCAACTTCCAAAGTTTCCAGAGTTCATTTGTAGTGCTTTTCAATTTCAGGGTTATTTAGGTCAAAAAATTCAATAACTGCATGAAAAACAATAAATGAAGTCAGAAAGGGTTGAAAATAGATGATGTGGCTTTGAATGGTGCATATTGAACACACAAAAAGCCTGGAGTTCAAATAAGTTCAAAAAAATGAAATGCCTTTTGCAACAGATGAGTTTATGTCCGAAACCTTGATACTTCGAAAGAGACTGTCCATTTTGTACACGAAGTGCATCCATCTTTTGCCGTAACCCTCTCAACTTTTGAGCACACGCTATGTGGGTGAAATGATGATACAATGCCAATATTCAACCTTTTCAAAGTTTATTTGTAGTGCTTTTCAATTTCAGGGTCATTTAGCTCAAAAAAATCAATATCTGCGTGAAAAATAACAAATGAAAAGGGTTGAAAATTGATGATGTGGGTTTGAATGGTGAATTTTTAACAAAAAAAACCCTGGAGTTCAAATAATTTCAACAAAATCAAATGCCTTTTGTAACAGATGAGTTTATGTCCGAAACGCTGATAGTTCGAAAGAGAATGTCCGTTTTGTACATGAAGTGCATGCAGCTTTTGTCGTAACCCTCTCAACTTTTTAGCACATGCTATGCGGGTCAAATGATGAAACCATGCCAACTTCCAATGTTTTCAGAGTTCATTTGTAGTGCTTTTCAATTTCAGGGTCATTTAGCTAAAAAAATTCAATAACTTCATCAAAAATAACAAATGAAATCAGAAGGGGTTGAAAATTGATGATGTGGCTTTGAATGGTGCATTTTGAACACACAAAAAGCCTGGAGTTCAAATAAGTTCAAGAAAATAAAATGCCTTTTGCAACCGATGAGTTTATGTCCGAAACCCTGATACTTCGAAAGAGACTGTCCGTTGTGTACACGAAGTGCATCCAGCTTTTGCCGTAACCCTCTCAAATTTTTAGCACATGCTATGTGGGTGAAATGATGATACCATGCCTATATTCAACCTTTTCAGAGTTTATTTGTAGTGCTTTTCAATTTCGGGGTCATTTAGCTCAAAAAAATCAATAACTGCATAAAAATAACAAATGAAAAGGGTTGAAAATTGATGATGTGGCTTTGAATGGTGCATTTTGAACACACAGAAAGCCTGGAGTTCAAATAAGTTCATTAAAATGAAATGCCTTTTGTAAAAGATGAGTTTATGTCCGAAACCCTGATAGTTCGAAAGAGACTGTCCGTTTTGTACACGAAGTGCATCCAGCTTTTGTCGTAACCCTCTCAACTTCTTAGCAAATCCTATGTGGATGAAATGATGATACCACGCCAACATTCAACCTTTTCAGAGTTCATTTGTAGTGCTTTTCAATTTCAGGGTTATTTAGGTCAAAAAATTCAATAACTGCATGAAAAATAACAAATGAAGTCAGAAGGGGTTGAAAATAGATGATGTGGCTTTGAATGGTCCATTTTGAACACACAAAAAGCCTGGAGTTCAAATAATTTCAAGAAAATGAAATGCCTTTTGTAACAGATGAGTTTATGTCTGAAACCCTGATAGTTCGAAAGAGACTGTCCGTTTTGTACACGAAGTGCATCCAGCTTTTGTCGTAACCCTCTCAACATTTTAGCACATGCTGTGCGGGTCAAATGATGAAACCATGCCAACTTCCAAAGTTTTCAGAGTTCATTTGTAGTGCTTTTCAATTTCAGGGTTATTTAGCTAAAAAAATTCAATAACTGCATGAAAAATAACAAATGAAGTCAGAAGGGGTTTAAAATAGATGATGTGGCTCTGAATGGTGCATTTTGAACACACAAAAATCCTGGAGTTCAAATAAGTTCAAGAAAATGAAATGCCTTTTGCAATAGACGAGTTTATGTCCGAAACCTGATACTTCGAAAGAGACTGTCCATTTTGTACACGAAGTGCATCCAGCTTTTGTCGTAACCCGCTCAACATTTTAGCACATGCTATGCGGGTGAAATGATGAAACCATGCCAACTTTCAACCTTTTCAGAGTTCATTTGTAGTGCTTTTTAATTTCAGGGTCATTTAGCTCAAAAAATTCAATAACTCTATGAAAAATAACAAATGAAGTCAGAAGGGGTTGAAAATTGATGATGTGGCTTTGAATGGTGCATTTTGAACACACAAAAAGCCTGGAGTTCAAATAAGTTCAAGAAAATGAATTGCCTTTTGCAACAGATGAGTTTATGTCCGAAACCTTGATACGTCGAAAGAGACTGTCCGCTTTGTACACGAAGTGCATCAGCTTTTGCCGTAACCCTCTCAACTTTTTAGCACATGCTATGTGGGTGAAATGATGATACCATGCCAACTTTCAACCTTTCCAGAGTTCATTTGTAGTGCTTTTCAATTTCAGGGTCATTTAGCTCAAAAAAATTTAATAACTACAAGAAAAATAACAAATGAAAAGGGTTGAAAATTGATGATGTGGCCTTGAATGGTGAATTTTGAACACACAAAAAGCCTGGAGTTCAAAGAAGTTCAAGAAAATGAAATGCCTTTTGTAACAGATGAGTTTATGTCCGAAACCCTAATACTTCGAAAGAGATTGTCCGTTTTGTACACGAAGTGCATCCAGCTTTAGTCGTAACCCTCTCAACTTTTTAGCACATGCTATGCGGGTGAAATGATGATACCATGCAGACTTTCAACCTTTTCAGAGTTCATTTGTAGTGCTTTTCAATTTCAGTGTCATTTAGCTCAAAAAATTCAATAACTGCATGAAAAATAACAAATGAAGTCAGAAGGGGTTGAAAATTGATGATGTGGCTTTGAATGGTGCATTTTGAACACACAGAAAGCCTGGGGTTCACATAAGTTCAAGAAAATGAAATGCCTTTAGCAACGGATGAGTTTATGTCCGAAACCCTGATACTTCGAAAGAGACTGTCCGTTTTATACACGAAGTGCGTCCAGCTTTTGTCGTAACCCTCTCAACTTTTTAGCACATGCTATGTGGGTGAAATGATGTTACCATGCCAACATTCAACCTTTTCAGAGTTCATTTGTAGTGCTTTTCAATTTCAGGGTCATTTAGCTCAAAAAAATCAATAACTGCATAAAAAATAACAAATGAAAAGGGTTGAAAATTTATGATGTGGCTTTGAATGGTGCATTTTGAACACACAAAAAGCCTGGAGTTCAAATAAGTTCATTAAAATGAAATGCCTTTTGTAACAGATGAGTTTATGTCCGAAACCCTAATACTTCGAAAGAGACTGTCCGTTTTGTACACGAAGTGCATCCAGCTTTTGTCGTAATCCTCTCAACTTTTTAGCACATGCTATGCGGGTGAAATGATGATACCATGCCAACTTTCAACCTTTTCAGAGTTCATTTGTAGCGCTTTTCAATTTGAGGGTCATTTAGCTCAAAAAATTCAATAACTGCATGAAAAATAACAAATGAAGTTAGAAGGGGTTGAAAATTGATGATGTGGCTTTGAATGGTGCATTTTGAACACACAAAAAGCCTGGAGTTCAAATAAGTTCAAGAAAATGAAATGCCTTTTGCAACAGATGAGTTTATGTTCGAAACCCTGATACGTCGAAAGAGACTGTCCGTTTTGTACACTAAGTGTATCCAGCTTTTGCCGTAACCCTCTCAATTTCTTAGCACATCCTATGTGGGTGAAAAGATGATACCATGCCATCTTTCAACATTTTCAGAGTTCATTTGTAGTGCTTTTCAATTTCAGGGTCATTTAGCCCAAAAAAATCAATAACTGCATGAAAAATAACAAATCAAAAGGGCTGAAAATTGATGATGTGGCTTTGAATGGTGCATTTTGAACACACAAAAAGCTTGGAGTTCAAATAAATTCAACAAAATGAAATGCCTTTTGCAACAGATGAGTTTATGTCCGAAACCCTGATACTTCGAAAGAGACTGTCCGTTTTTGTACACGAAGTGCATCCATCTTTGGTCGTAACCCTCTCAACTTTTTAGCACATGCTATGCGGGTGAAATGATGATACCATGCCAACATTCAACCTTTTCAGAGTTCATTTGTAGTGCTTTCCAATTTCAGGGTCATTTAGCTCAAAAAATTCAATAACTACAAGAAAAATAACAAATGAAGTGAGAAGGGGTTGAAAATAGATGACGTGGCTTTGAATGGTGCATTTTGAACACACAAAAAGCCTGGAGTTCAAATAAGTTCAAGAAATGAAATGCCTTTTGCAACAGATGAGTTTATGTCCGAAACCCTCATACTTCGAAAGAGACTGTCCGTTTTGTACACGAAGTGCATCCAGCTTTTGCCGTAACCCTCTCAACTTTTTAGCACACGCTATGTGGGTGAAATGATGATACCATGCCAATATTCAACCTTTTCAGAATTTATTTGTAGTGCTTTTCAATTTTAGGGTCATTTAGCTCAAAAAATCAATAACTGCTTAAAAAATAACAAATTAAAAGGGTTGAAATTAATGATGTGGCCTTGAATGGTGCATTTTGAACACACAAAAAGCCTGGAGTTCAAATAATTTCCACAAAATGAAATGCCTTTTGTAACAGATGAGCTTATGTCCGAAACCCTGATAGTTCGAAAGAGACTGGCCGTTTTGTACACGAAGTGCATGCAGCTTTTGTCGTAACCCTCTCAACTTTTTAGCACATGCTATGCGGGTCAAATGATGAAACCATGCCAACTTCCAATGTTTTCAGAGTTCATTTGTAGTGCTTTTCAATTTCAGGGTCATTTAGCTAAAAAAATCAATAACTTCATGAAAAATAACAAATGAAATCAGAAGGGGTTGAAAATAGATGATGTGGCTTTGAATGGTGCATTTTGAACACACAAAAAGCCTGGAGTTCAAATAAGTTCATGAAAATAAAATGCCTTTTGCAACAGATGAGTTTATGTCCGAAACCCTTATACTTCGAAAGACACTGTCCGTTTTGTACATGAAGTGCATCCATCTTTTGCCGTAACCCTCTGAAATTTTTAGCACATGCTATGTGGGTGAAATGATGATACCATGCCAATATTCAACCTTTTCAGAGTTTATTTGTAGTGCTTTTCAATTCCAGGGTCATTTAGCTCAAAAAAATCAATAACTGCATAAAAATAACAAATGAAAAGGGTTGAAAATTGATGATGTGGCTTTGAATGGTGCATTTTGAACACACAGAAAGCCTGGAGTTCAAATAAGTTCAAGAAAATGAAATGCCTTTTGTAAAAGATGAGTTTATGTCCGAAACCCTGATAGTTCGAAAGAGACTGTCCGTTTTGTACACGAAGTGCATCCAGCTTTTGTCGTAACCCTCTCAACTTCTTAGCAAATCCTATGTGGTTGAAATGATGATACCATGCCAACATTCAACCTTTTGAGAGTTCATTTGTAGTGCTTTTCAATTTCAGGGTTATTTAGGTCAAAAAAATCAATAACTGCATGAAAAATAACAAATGAAGTCAGCAGGGGTTGAAAATAGTTGATGTGGCTTTGAATGGTGCATTTTGAACACACAAAAAGCCTGGAGTTCAAATAATTTCAAGAAAATGAAATGCCTTTTGTAACAGATGAGTTTATGTCTGAAACCATGATAGTTCGAAAGAGACTGTCCGTTTTGTACACGAAGTGCATCCAGCTTTTGTCGTAACCCTCTCAAATTTTTAGCACATGCTATGTGGGTGAAATGATGATACCATGCCAATATTCAACCTTTTCAGAGTTCATTTCTAGTGCTTTTCCATTTCAGGGTTATTTAGCTAAAAAAATTGAATAACTGCATGAAAAATAACAAATGAAGTCAGAAGGGGTTTAAAATAGATGATGTGGCTCTGAATGGTGCATTTTGAAAACACAAAAAGCCTGGAATTCAAATAAGTTCAAGAAAATGAAATGCCTTTTGCAACAGATGAGTTTATGTCTGAAACCTGATACTTCGAAAGAGACTGTCCGTTTTGTACACGAATTGCATCCAGGTTTTTTCGTAACCCTCTCAACAGTTTAGCACATGGTATGCGGGTGAAATGATGAAACCATGCCAACTTTCAACCTTTTCAGAGTTCATTTGTAGTGCTTTTCAATTTCAGGGTCATTTAGCTCAAAAATTCAACAACTCCATGAAAAATAACAAATGAAGTCAGAAGGGGTTGAAAATTGATGATGTGGCTTTGAATGGTGCATTTTGAACACACAGAAAGCCTGGAGTTCACATAAGTTCAAGAAAATGAAATGCCTTTTGCAACAGATGAGTTTATGTCCGAAACCCTGATACTTTGAAAGAGCCTGTCCGTTTTATACACGAAGTGCATCCAGCTTTTGCCGTAACCCTCTCAACTTTTTAGCACATGCTATGTGGGTGAAATGATGATACCAGGCCAACATTCAACCTTTTCAGAGTTCATTTGTAGTGCTTTCCAATTTCAGGGTCATTTAGCTCAAAAAAATCAATAACTGCATAAAAAATAATAAATGAAAAGGGTTGAAAATTGATGATGTGGCTTTGAATGGTGCATTTTGAACACACCAAAAGCCTGGAGTTCAAATAAGTTCAAGAAAATGAAATGCCTTTTGCAACAGATGAGTTTATGTCCGAAACCCTGATACTTGGAAAGAGACTGTCCGTTTTGTACACGAAGTGCATCCAGCTTTTGCCGTAACCCTCTCAACTTTTTAGCACATGCTATGTGGGTGGAATGATGATACCATGCCAACTTTCAACCTTTCAAAGTTCATTTGTAGTGCTTTTCAATTTCAGGGTCATTTAGCTCAAAAAAATCAATAACTGCATGAAAAATAACAAATGAAGTCAGAAAGGGTTGAAAATTGATGATGTGACTTTGAATGGTGCATTTTGAAAACACAAAAAGCCGGGAGTTCAAATAAGTTCAAGAAAATGAAATGCCTTTTGTAACAAATGAGTTGATGTCCGAAACCCTGATACTTCGAAAGAGAATGTCCGTTTTGTACACGAAGTGCATCCAGCTTTTGCCGTAACCCTCTCAACTTTTTAGCACATGCTATGTGGGTGAAATGATGATACCATGCCAACATTCAACCTTTTTAGAGATTACTTGTAGGGCTTTTCAATTTAAGGGTCATTTAGCTAAAAAAAAATCAATAACTGCATAAAAAATAACAATTGAAAAGGGTTGAAAATTGATGATGTGGCTTTGAATGGTGCATTTTGAACACACAAAAAGCCTGGAGTTCAAATAAGTTCAATAAAAAGAGACTGTCCATTTTGTACAGGAAGTGCATCCAGCTTTTGTCGTAACCCTCTCAACTTTTTAGCACATGCTATGCGGGTGAAATGATGATACCATGCCAAATTTCAACCTTTTCAGAGTTCATTTGTAGTGGTTTTAGTTTCAGGGTCATTTAGCTCAAAAAAATCAATAACTGCATGAAAAATAACAAATGAAAATGGTTGAAAATCGATGATATGGCTTTGAATGGTGCATTTTGATTACACAAAAATCCTGGTGTTCAAATAATTTCGAGAAAATGAAATGCCTTTTGTAACAGATGTGTTTAGGTCCGAAACCCTGATACTTTGAAAGAGACTGTCCGTTTTGTACACGAAGTGCATCCAACTTTTGTCGTAATCCTCTCAACGTTTTAGCATATGCTATGCGGGTGAAATGATGAAACCATGCCAACTTTCAACCTTTTCAGAGTTCATTTGTACTGCTTTTCAATTTGAGGGTCATTTAGCTCAAAAAATTCAATAACTGCATGAAAAATAACAAATGAAGTTAGAAGGGGTTGAAAATTGATGATGTGGCTTTGAATGGTGCATTTTGAACACACAAAAAGCCTGGAGGTCAAATAAGTTCAAGAAAATGAAATGCCTTTTGCAACAGATGAGTTTATGTTCGAAACCCTGATACGTCGAAAGAGACTGTCCGTTTTGTACACTAAGTGTATCCAGCTTTTGCCGTAACCCTCTCAATTTCTTAGCACATCCTATGTGGGTGAAAAGATGATACCATGCCATCTTTCAACATTTTCAGAGTTCATTTGTAGTGCTTTTCAATTTCAGGGTCATTTAGCCCAAAAAAAATCAATAACTGCATGAAAAATAACAAATCAAAAGGGTTGAAAATTGATGATGTGGCTTTGAATGGTGCATTTTGAACACACAAAAAGCTTGGAGTTCAAATAAATTCAACAAAATGAAATGCCTTTTGCAACAGATGAGTTTATGTCCGAAACCCTGATACTTCGAAAGAGACTGTCCGTTTTTGTACACGAAGTGCATCCAGCTTTGGTCGTAACCCTCTCAACTTTAGCACATGCTATGCGGGTGAAATGATGATACCATGCCAACTTTCAACCTTTTCAGAGTTCATTTGTAGTGCTTTTCAATTTAAGGGTCATTTAGCTCAAAAAAATCAATAACTGCATGAAAAATAACAAATGAAGTCAGAAAGGGTTGAAAATTCATGATGTGGCTTTGAATGGTGCAGTTTGAACACACAAAAATCCTGGAGTTCAAATAAGTTCAAGAAAATGAAATGCCTTTTGTAACAAATGATTTTATGTCTGAAACCCTGATACTTCGAAAGAGACTGTCCGTTTTGTACACGAAGTGCATCCAGCTTTTGTCGTAACCCTCTCAACTTTTTAGCACATGCAATGTGGGTGAGATGATGATACCATGCCAATATTCAACCTTTTCAGAGTTTATTTGTAGTGCTTTTGAATTTCATGGTCATTTAGGTCAAAAAAAATCAATAACTTCATAAACAATAACAAATGAAAAGCGTTGAAAATTGATGATGTGACTTTCAATGGTGCATTTTTAACACACAAAAAGCATGGAGTTCAAATACGTTCAATAAAAAGAGACTGTCCGTTTTGTACACGAAATGCATCCAGCTTTTGTCGTAACCCTCTCAACTTTTTAGCACATTTTATGCGGGTGAAATGATTATACCATGCCAACTTTCAACCTTTTCAGAGTTCATTTGTAGTGCTTTTTAATTTCAGGGTCATTTCGCTCCAAAAAATAAATAACTGAATGAAAAATAACAAATGAAAATGGTTGAAAATTGATGATATGGCTTTGAATGGTGCTTTTTGAACACACAAAAATCCTGGAGTTCAAATAATTTCAAGAAAATGAAATGCCTTTTGTAATAGATGAGTTTATGTCCGAAACCCTGATACTTTGACAGAGACTGTCCGTTTTGTACACGAAGTGCATCAGCTTTTGTCGTAACCCTCTCAACATGTTAGCGCATGCTATGCGGGTGAAATGATGAAACCATGCCAACTTTCAACCTTTTCAGAGTTCATTTGTAGTGCTTTTCAATTTCAGGGTCATTTATCTCAAAAAATCAATAACTACATGAAAAATAACAAATGAAGTCAGAAACGGTTGAAAATTGATAATGTGGCTTTGAATGGTGCATTTTGAACACACGAAAAGCCTGGAGTTCAAATAAGTTCAAGAAAATGAAATGCCTTTTATGACAAATGAGTTTATGTCCGAAACCGTGATACTTCGAAAGAGATTGTCCGTTTTGTACACGAAGTTTATCCAGCTTTTGCCGTAACCCTCTCAACTTTTTAACACATGCTATGTGGGTGAAATGATCATACCATGCCAACATTCAACCTTTTGAGAGTTTATTTGTAGTGCTTTTCAATTTCAGGGTCATTTCGCTAAAAAAATCAATAACTGCATAAAAAATAACAAATGAAAAGGGTTGAAAATTGGTGATGTGGCTTTGAATGGTGCATTTTGAACACACAAAAAGGCTGGAGTTCAAATAAGTTCAATAAAAAGAGATTGTCCGTTTTGTACAAGAAGTGCATCCAGCGTTTTTCGTAACCCTCTCAACTTTTTAGCACATGCTATGCGGGTGAAATGATGATACCAGTCCAACTTTCAACCTTTTCAGAGTTCATTTGTAGTGCTTTTTAATTTCAGGGTCATTTAGCTCAAAAAAATCAACAACTGCATGAAAAATAACAAATGAAAATGGTTGAAAATTGATGATATGGCTTTGTATGGTGCATTTTGAACACACAAAAATCCTGGAGTTCAAATAATTTCAAGAAAATGAAATGCCTTTTGGAACTGATGTGTTTATGTCCGAAACCCTGATACTTTGAAAGAGACTGTCCGTTTTGTACACGAAGTGCATCCAGCTTTTGTCGTAACCCTCTCAACGTTTAGCACATGCTATGCGGGTGAAATGAGGAAACCATGCCAACTTTCAACCTTTTCAGAGTTCATTTGTAGTGCTTTTCAATTTCAGGGTCATTTAGCTCAAAAAATTCAATAACTGCATGAAAAATAACAAATGAAGTCAGAAGGGGTTGAAAAATTATGATGTGGCTTTGAATGGTGCATTTTGAACACACAAAAAGCCAAGAGTTCAAATAAGTTCAAGAAAATGAAATACCTTTTGCAACAGATGAGTTTATGTCCGAAACCCTGATGCGTCGAAAGAGACTGTCCGTTTTGTACACGAAGTGCATCCAGCTTTTGCCGTAACCCTCTCAATTTCTTAGCACAACCTATGTGGGTGAAAAGATGATACCATGCCATCTTTCAACCTTTTCGGAGTTCATTTGTAGTGCTTTTCAATTTCAGGTTCATTTAGCCCAAAAAATCAATAACTGCATGAAAAATAACAAATGAAAAGGGTTGAAAATTGATAATGTGGCTTTGAATGGTGCATTTTGAACACACAAAAAGCCTGGAGTTCAAATAAATTCAAGAAAATGAAATGCCTTTTGCAACAGATGAGTTTATGTCCGAAACCCTGATACTTCGAAAGAGACTGTCCGTTTTGTACACGAAGTGCATCCAGCTTTAGTCGTAACCCTCTCTATATCTTAGCACATCCTATGTGGGTGAAAAGATGATACCATGCCATCTTTCAACCTTTTTAGAGTTCATTTGTAGTGCTTTTCCATTT
Source organism: Hordeum marinum (assembly GCA_022496015.1). Lineage (NCBI taxonomy): Eukaryota > Viridiplantae > Streptophyta > Magnoliopsida > Poales > Poaceae > Hordeum > Hordeum marinum. Next base: position 413,837,329 of record CM039677.1, on the reverse strand, counting down.
CAGGGTCATTTAGCTCAAAAAATTCAATAACTGCATGAAAAATAACAAATGAAGTCAGAAGGGGTAGAAAATTGATGATGTGGCTTTGAATGGTGCATTTTGAACACACAGAAAGCCTGGAGTTCAAATAAGTTCAAGAAAATGAAATGCCTTTTGCAACAGATGAGTTTATGCTCGAAACCTTGATACTTCGAAACAGACTGTCCGTTTTGTACACGAAGTGCATCAAGCTTTTGCCGTTACCCTCTCAACTTTTTAGCACATGCTATGTGGGTGAAATGATGATACCATGCCAACTTTCAACGTTTTCAAAGTTCATTTGTAGTGCTTTTCAATTTCAGGGTTATTTAGCTCAAAAAAATCAATAACTGCATGAAAAATAGCAAATGAAGTCAGAAAGGGTTGAAAATTGATGATGTGGCTTTGAATGGTGCAGTTTGAACACACAAAAAGCCTCGAGATCAAATAAGTTCAAGAAAATTAAATGCCTTTTGTAACAAATGAGTTTATGTCCGAAACCTTGATACTTCGAAAGAGACCTTTTGTTTTGTACACGAAGTGCATTCAGCTTTTGTCGTAACCCTCTCAACTTTGTAGCACATGCAATGTGGGTGAAATGATGATACCAGCCCAACTTTCAACCTTTTCATAGTTTATTTGTAGTGCTTTTCAATTTCTGGGTCATTTAGCTTAAAAAAATCAATAACTTCATAAAAAATAACAAATGAAAATGGTTGAAAATTGATGATGTGGCTTTGAATGGTGCATTTTGAACGCACAAAAAGCCTGGAGTTCAAATACGTTCAATAAAAAGAGACTGTCCGTTTTTGTACACGAAGTGCATCCAGCTTTTGTCGTAACCCTCTCAACTTTTTAGCACATGCTATGCGGGTGAAATGATGATACCATGCCAACTTTCAACCTTTTCAGAGTTCATTTGTAGTGCTTTTTAATTTCGGGGTCATTTAGCTCAAAAAAATAAATAACGGCATGAAAAATAACAAATAAAAATGGTTGAAAATTGATGACATGGCTTTGAATGGTGCATTTTGAACAAACAAAAATCCAGGAGTTCGAATAATTTAAAGAAAATGAAATGCCTTTTGTAACAGATGAGTTTATGTCCGAAACCCTGATACTTTCAAAGAGACTGTCCATTTTGTACACGAAGTGCATCCAGCTTTTGTCTTAACCCTCTCAACATTTTAGCACATGCTATGCGGGTGAAATGATGAAACCATGCCAACTTTCAACCTTTTTAGAGTTCATTTGTAGTGCTTTTCAATTTCAGGGTCATTTGGCTCAAAAAATTCAATAACTGCATGAAAAATAACAAATGAAGTCAGAAGGGGTTGAAAATTGATGATGTGGCTTTGAATGGTGCATTTTGAACTCACAAAAAGCCTGGAGTTCAAATAAGTTCAAGAAAATGAAATGCCTTTTGCAACAGATGAGTTTATGTCCGAAACCTTGATACGTCGAAAGAGACTATCCGTTTTGTACACGAAGTGCATCCAGCTTTTGTCGTAACCCTCTCAACTTCTTAGCACATCCTATGTGGGTGAAAAGATGATACCATGCCAACTTTCAACTTTTTCAGAGTTCATTTGTAGTGCTTTTCAATTTCAGGGTCATTTAGCTCAAAAAATTTAATAACTGCATGAAAAATAACAAATGAAGTCAGAAGGGGTTGAAAATTGATGATGTGGCTTTGAATTGTGCATTTTGAAAACACAAAAAGCCTGGAGTTCAAATAAGTTCAAGAAAATGAAATGCCTTTTGCAACACATGAGTTTATGTCCGAAACCTTGATACGTCAAAAGAGACTATCCGTTTTGTACATGAAGTGCATCCAGCTTTTGCCGTAACCCTCTCAACTTCTTAGCACATCCTATGTGGGTGAAAAGATGATACCATGCCAACTTTCAGCCTTTTCAGAGTTCATTTGTAGTGCTTTTCAATTTCCGGGTCATTTAGCTCAAAAAAATAAATAACTTAATGAAAAATAACAAATGAAAAGGGTTGAAAATTGATGATGTGTCTTTGAATGGTGCATTTTTAACACACAAAAAGCCTGGAGTTCAAATAAGTTTAAGAAAATGAAATGCCTTTTGCAACAGATGAGTTTATGTCCGAAACCATGATACGTCGAAAGAGACTATCCGTTTTGTACACGAAGTGCATCCAGCTTTTGCCGTAACCCTCTCAACTTCTTAGCACATCCAATGTGGGTGAAAATATGATACCATGCCAACTTTCAACCTTTTCAGAGTTCATTTGTAGTGCTTTTCAATTTCAGGGTCATTTAGCTCAAAAAAATCAATAACTGCATGAAAAATAACAAATAAAGTCACAAAGGGTTGAAAATTGATGATGTGGCTTTGAATGGTGCATTTTGAACACACAAAAATGCTGGAGTTCAAATAAGTTCAAGAAAATGAAATGCCTTTTGTAACACATGAGTTTATATCTGAAACCCTGATATTTCGAAAGAGACTGTCCGTTTTGTACACGAAGTGCATCCAGCTTTAGTCGTAACCCTCTCAACTTTTTAGCACATGCTAAAAAGTGAAATGATGATACCATTGCAACTTTCAACCTTTTCAGAGTTCATTTGTAATGCTTTTCAATTTCAGGGTGATTTAGCTCAAAAAATCAATAACTGCATGAAAAATAACAAATGAAAAGGGTTCAAAATTGATGATGTAGCTTTGAATGGTGCATTTTGAACTCACAAAAAGCCTGGAGTTCAAATAAATTCAAAAAAATGAAATGCCTTTTGTAACAGATGAGTTTATGTCCGAAACACTGATACTTCGAAAGAGACTGCCCGTTTTGTACACGAAGTGCATCCAGCTTTAGTCCTAACCCTCTCAACTTTTTAGCACATGCTATGCGGGTGAAATGATGATACCATGGCAACTTTCAACCTTTTCAGAGTTCATTTGTAGTGCTTTTCAATTTCAGGGTCATTTAGCTCAAAAAATTCAATAACTGCATGAAAAATAACAAATTAAGTTAGAAGGGGTTGAAAATTGAAGATGTAGCTTTGAATGGTGCATTTTGAACACACAGAAAGACTGGAGTTCAAATAAGTTCAAGAAAATGAAATGCCTTTTGCAACAGATGAGTTTATGTCCGAAACCCTGATACTTCGAAAGACACTGTCCGTTTTGTACACGAAGTGCATCCTGCTTTTGCCGTAACCCTCTCAACTTTTTAGCACATGCTATGTGGGTGAAATGATGATACCATTCCAACTTTCAACCTTTCCAGAGTTCATTTGTAGTGCTTTTCAATTTCAGGGTCATTTAGCTCAAAAAAATCAATAACTGCATGAAAAATAACAAATGAAAAGGGTTCAAAATTGATGATGTGGCTATGAATGGTGCATTTTGAACTCACAAACAGCCCGGAGTTCAAATAAATTCAAGAAAATGAAATGCCTTTTGTAACAGATGAGTTTATGTCCGAAACCCTGATACTTCGAAAGAGACTGCCTGTTTAGTAGACGAAGTGCATCCAGCTTTAGTCGTAACCCTCACAACTTTTTAGCAAATGCTATGCGGGTGAAATGATGATACCATGGCAACTTTCAACCTTTTCAGAGTTCATTTGTAATCCTTTCAATTTCAGGGTCATTTAGCTCAAAAAATTCAATAACTGCATGAAAAATAACAAATGAAGTCAGAAGGGGTTGAAAATTGATGATGTGGCTTTGAATGGTGCATTTTGAACACACAGAAAGCCTGGAGTTCAAATAAGTTCAAGAAAATGAAATGCCTTTTGCAACAGATGAGTTTATGTCCGAAACCCTGATACTACGAAAGAGACTGTCCGTTTTGTACACGAAGTGCATCCAGCTTTTGCCCTAACCCTCTCAACTTTTTAGCACATGCTATGTGGGTGAAATGATGATACCATGCCAACTTTCAACCTTTTCAGAGTTCATTTGTAGTGCTTTTCAATTTCAGGGTCATTTAGCTCAAAAAATCAATAACTGCATGAAAAATAACAAATGAAGTTAGAAGGGGTTGAAAATTGATGATGTGGCTTTGAATGGTGCATTTTGAACAGATAAAAAGCCTGGAGTTCAAATAAGTTCGAGAAAATGAAATGCCTTTTGCAATAGATAAGTTTAGGTCCGAAACCCTGATACGTCGAAAGAGACTCTTCGTTTTGTACACGAAGTGCATCCAGCTTTTGTCCTAACCCTCTCAACTTCTTAGCACATCCTATGTGGGTGAAAAGATGATACCATACCAACTTTCAACCTTTTCAGAGTTCATTTGTAGTGCTTTTCAATTTCAGGGTCATTTAGCTCAAAAAAATCAATAACTGCATGAAAAATAACAAATGAAGTCACAAAGGGTTGAAAATTGAATGATGTGGCTTTGAATGGTGCATTTTGAACACACAAAAATCCTGGAGTTCTAATAAGTTCAAGAAAATGAAATGCCTTTTGTAACAGATGAGTTTATATCTGAAACCCTGATATTTCGAAAGAGACTGTCCGTTTTGTACACGAAGTGCATCCAGCTTTAGTTGTAACCCTCTCAACTTTTTAGCACATGCTAAAAACTGAAATGATGATACCATGGCAACTTTCAACCTTTTCAGAGTTCATTTGTAGTGCTTTTCAATTTCAGGGTCATTTAGCTCAAAAAAATCAATAACTGCATGAAAAATAACAAATGAAAAGGGTTCAAAATTGATGATGTAGTTTTGAATGGTGCATTTTGAACTCACAAAAAGCCTGGAGTTCAAATAAATTCAAGAAAATGAAATGCCTTTTGTAACAGATGAGTTTATGTCCGAAACCCTGATACTTCGAAAGAGACTGCCCGTTTTGTACACGAAGTGCATCCAGCTTTAGTCCTAACCCTCTCAACTTTTTAGCACATGCTATGCGGGTGAAATGATGATACCATGGCAACTTTCAACCTTTTCAGAGTTCATTTGTAGTGCTTTTCAATTTCAGGGTCATTTAGCTCTAAAAATTCAATAACTGCATGAAAAATAACAAATGAACTCAGAAGGGGTTGAAAATTGAAGATGTGGCTTTGAATGTAGCATTTTGAACACACAGAAAGACTGGAGTTCAAATAAGTTCAAGAAAATGAAATGCCTTTTGCAACAGATGAGTTTATGTCCGAAACCCTGATACTTCGAAAGAGACTGTCCGTTTTGTACACGAAGTGCATCCTGCTTTTGCCGTAACCCTCTCAACTTTTTAGCACATGCTATGTGGGTGAAATGATGATACCATTCCAACTTTCAACCTTTCCAGAGTTCATTTGTAGTGCTTTTCAGTTTCATGGTTATTTAGCTCAAAAAAATCAATAACTGCATGAAAAATAACAAATGAAAAGGGTTCAAAATTGATGATGTGGCTTTGAATGGTGCATTTTGAACTCACAAAAAGCTTGGAGTTCAAATAAATTCAAGAAAATTAAATGCCTTTTGTAACAGATGAGTTTATGTCCGAAACCCTGATACTTCGAAAGAGACTGCCCGTTTTGTACACGAAGTGCATCCAGCTTTAGTCGTAACCCTCTCAACTTTTTAGCACATGCTATGCAGGTGAAATGATGATACCATGGCAACTTTCAACCTTTTCAGAGTTCATTTGTAGTGCTTTTCTATTTCAGGGTCATTTAGCTCAAAAATTCAATAACTGCATGGAAAATAACAAATGAAGCCAGAAGGGGTTGAAAATTGATGATGTGGCTTTGAATGGTGCATTTTGAACACACAAAAAGCCTGGAGTTGAAATAAGTTCAAGAAAATGAAATGCCTTTTGCAACAGATGATTTTATGTCCGAAACCCTGATACTACGCAAGAGACTGTCCGTTTTGTACACGAAGTGCATCTAGCTTTTGCCGTAACCCTCTCAACTTTTTAACACATGCTATGTGGGTGAAATGATGATACCATGCCAACTTTCAGACTTTTCAGAGTTCATTTGTAGTGCTTTTCAATTTCAGGGTCATTTAGCTCAAAAAATCAATAATTGCATGAAAAATAACAAATGAAGTTAGAAAGGGTTGAAAATTGATGATGTGGCTTTGAATGGTGCATTTTGAACAGACAAAAAGCCTGGAGTTCAAATAAGTTCGAGAAAATGAAATGCCTTTTGCAACAGATGAGTTTAGGTCCGAAACCCTGATACGTCGAAAGAGACTGTCCGTTTTGTACACGAAGTGCATCCAGCTTTTGTCCTAACCCTCTCAACTTCTTAGCACATCCTATGTGGATGAAAATATGATACCATGCGAACTTTCAACCTTTTCAGAGTTCATTTGTAGTGCTTTTCAATTTCAGGGTCATTTAGCTCAAAAAATTCAATAACTGCATGAAAAATAACAAATGAAGTCAGAACGGGTTGAAAATTGATGATGTGGCTTTGAATGGTGCATTTTGAACACATAGAAAGCCTGGAGTTCAAATAAGTTCAAGAAAATGAAATGCCTTTTGCAACAGATTAGTTTATGTCGGAAACCTTGATACTTCGAAAGAGACTGTCTGTTTTGTACACGAAGTGCATCCAGCTTTTGCCGTAACCCTCTCAACTTTTTAGCACAAGCTATGTGGTTGAAATGATGATTCCATGCCAACTTTCAACCTTTTCAGTGTTCATTTGTAGTGCTTTTCAATTTTAGGGTCATTTAGCTCAAAAAATTCAATAACTGCATGAAAAATAACAAATGAAAATGCTTGAAAATTGATGATGGGGCTTTGAATGGTGCATTTTGAACACACAAAAAGCCTGGAGTTCAAATAAGTTCAACAAAATGAAATGCCTTTTGTAACAGATGAGTTTATGTCCGTATCCACGATACTTCAAAAGAGACTGTCCGTTTTGTACACGAAGTGCATCGAGCTTTAGTCATAACCCTCTCAACTTTTTAGCACATGCTATGTGGGTGAAATGATGATACCATGCCAACATTCAACCTTTTCAGAGTTCATTTGTAGTGCTTTTGAATTTCAGGGTCATTTAGCTCAAAAAATTCAATAACTGCATGAAAAATAACAAATGAAGTCACAAGGGGTTGAAAATTGATGATGTGGCTTTGAATGGTGCATTTTGAACACATAGAAATCCTGGAGTTCAAATAAGTTCAAGAAAATGAAATGCCTTTTGCAACAGATTAGCTTATGTCGGAAACCTTCATACTTGGAAAGAGACTGTCCGTTTTGTACACGAAGTGCATCCAGCTTTTGCCGTAACCCTCTCAACTTTTTAGCACAAGCTATGTGGTTGAAATGATGATTCCATGCCAACTTTCAACCTATTCAGAGTTCATTTGTAGTGCTTTTCAATTTCAGGGTCATTTAGCTCAAAAAATTCAATAACTGCATTAAAAATAACAAATGAAAATGCTTGAAAATTGATGATGTGGCTTTGAATGGTTCATTTTGAACACACAAAATGCCTTGAGTTCCAATAAATTCAAGAAAATGAAATGCCTTTGGTAACAGATGAGTTTATGTCCGAAACCCTCATACTTTGAAAGAGCTGTCCGTTTTGTACACGAAGTGCATCCAGCTTTAGTCGTAACCCTCTCAACTTTGTAGCACATGCTATGCGGGTGAAATGATGATACCATGCCAACTTTCAACCTTTTCAGTGTTCATTTGTAGTGCTTTTAAATTTCAGGGTCATTTAGCTCAAAAAACTTAAGAACTGCATGAAAAATAACAAATGAAGTCAGAACGGGTTCAAAATTGATGATGTGGCTTTGAGTGGTGCATTTTGAACACACACAGAGCCTGGAGTTCAAATAAGTTCAAGAAAATGAAATGCCTTTGGTAACAGATGAGTTTATGTCCGAAACCCTCATACTTCGAAAGAGACTGTCCGTTTTCTACACGAAGTGCATCCAGCTTTAGTCGTAACCCTCTCAACTTTGTAGCACATGCTATGCGGGTGAAATGATCATACCATGCCAACTTTCAACCTTTTCAGTGTTCATTTGTAGTGCTTTTCAATTTCAGGGGCATTTAGCTCAAAAAATTCAATAACTGCATGAAAAATAACAAATGAAGTCAGAACGGGTTGAAAATTGATGATATGGCTTTGAATGGTGCATTTTGAATACATAGAAAGCCTGGAGTTCAAATAAGTTCAAGAAAATGAAATGCCTTTTGCAACAGATTAGTTTATGTCCGAAACCTTGATACTTCGAAAGAGACTGTCCGTTTTGTACACGAAGTGCATCCAGCTTTTGCCGTAACCCTCTAAACTTTTTAGCACATTCTAGGTGGTTGAAATGATGATTCCTTGCCAACTTTCAGCCTTTTCAGAGTTCATTTGTAGTGCTTTTCAATTTCAGGGTCATTTAGCTCAAAAAATTCAATAACTACATGAAAAATAACAAATGAAAAGGGTTGAAAATTGATGATGTGGCTTTGAATGGTGCATTTTGAACACACCAAAAGCCTGGAGTTCAAATAAGTTCAAGAAAATGAAATGCGTTTTGTAACAGATGAGTTTATGTCCTAAACCCTAATACTTCGAAAGAGACTATCCGTTTTGTACAGGAAGTGCATCCAGCATTTGTCGTAACCCTCTCAACTTTTTAACACATGCTATGCGGGTGAAATGATGATACCATGCCAACTTTCAACCTTTTCAGAGTTTATTTGTAGTGCTTTTTAATTTCCGGGTCATTTAGCTCAAAAAAATCAATAACTGCATGAAAAATAACAAATGAAAAGGGTTGAAATTGATGATTTGGCTTTGAATGGTGCATTTTGAACACACAAAAAGCCTGGAGTTCAAATAATTTCAAGAAAATGAAATGCCTTTTGTAACAGATGAGTTTATGTCCGAAACCGTGATACTTTGAAAGAGACTATCCGTTTTCTACACGAAGGGCATCCAGCTTTAGTCGTAACCCTCTCAACTTTGTAGCACATGCTATGCGGGTGAAATGATCATACCATGCCAACTTTCAACCTTTTCAGTGTTCATTTGTAGTGCTTTTCAATTTCAGGGGCATTTAGCTCAAAAAATTCAATAACTGCATGAAAAATAACAAATGAAGTCAGAACGGGTTGAAAATTGATGATGTGTCTTTGAATGGTGCATTTTGAACACACAAAAAGCCTGGAGTTCAAATAAGTTTAAGAAAATGAACTGCCTTTTGTAACAGATGAGTTTATGTCCGAAACCCTGATACTTCGAAAGAGACTGTCCGTTTTGTACACGAAGTGCATCCAGCTTTTGCCGTAACCCTCTCAACTTTTTAGCACATGCTATGTGGTTGAAATGATGATTCCTTGCCAACTTTCAACCTTTTCAGAGTTCATTTGTAGTGCTTTACAATTTCAGGGTCATTTAGCTCAAAAAATTCAATAACTGCATGAAAAATAACAAATGAAGTTAGAAGGGGTTGAAAATTGATGATGTGGCTTTGAATGGTGCATTTTGAACAGACAAAAAGCCTGGAGTTCAAATAAGTTCGAGAAAATGAAATGCCTTTGGTAACAGATGAGTTTATGTCCGGAACCATGATACTTTGAAAGAGACTGTCCGTTTTGTACACGAAGTGCATCCATCTTTAGTCGTAACCCTCTCAACTTTGTAGCACATGCTATGCGGGTGAAATGATGATACCATGCCAACTTTCAACCTTTTCAATGTTCATTTGTAGTGCTTTTCAATTTCAGGGTCATTTAGCTCAAAAAGTCAATAACTGCATGAAAAATAACAAATGAAGTCAGAAGGGGTTCAAAATTGATGATGTGGCTTTGAATGGTGCATTTTGAACACACACAAAGCCTGGAGTTCAAATAAGTTCAAGAAAATGAAATGCCTTTTGCAACAGATGAGTTTATGTCCCAAACCCTGATACTTCGAAAGAGACTGTCCGTTTTGTACACGAAGTGCATCCAGCTTTTGCCGTAACCCTCTCAAATTTTTAGCACATGCTATGTGGGTGCAATGATGATACCATGCCAACTTTCAACCTTTTCATAGTTCATTTGTAGTGCTTTTCAATGTCAGGGTCATTTAGCTCAAAAAAATCAATAACTGAATAAAAAATAACAAATGAAAAGGGTTGAAAATTGATGATGTGGCTTTGAATGGTGCATTTTGAACACACCAAAAGCCTGGAGTTCAAATAAGTTCAAGAAAATGAAATGCATTTTGTAACAGATGAGTTTATGTCCGAAACCCTAATACTTCGAAAGAGACTGTCCGTTTTGTACACGAAGTGCATCCAGCATTTGTCGTAACCCTCTCAACTTTTTAGCACATGCTATGCGGGTGAAATGATGATACCATGCCAACTTTCAACCTTTTCAGAGTTTATTTGTAGTGATTTTTAATTTCCGGGTCATTTAGCTCAAAAAAATCAATAACTGCATGAAAAATAACAAATGAAAAGGGTTGAAATTGATGATTTGGCTTTGAATGGTGCATTTTGAGCACACAAAAAGCCTGGAGTTCAAATAATTTCAAGAAAATGAAATGCCTTTTTTAACAGATGAGTTTATGTCCGAAACCGTGATACTTTGAAAGAGACTGTCCGTTTTGTACACGGAGTGCATCCAGCTTTTGTCGTAACCCCCTCAACATTTTAGCACATTATGAAGCCATGTCAACTTTCATCCTTTTTAGAGTTCATTTGTAGTCTTTTTCAATTTCAGGGTCATTTAGCTCAAAAAATTCAATAACTACATGAAAAATAACAAATGAAGTCAGCAGGGGTTGAAAATTGATGATGTGGCTTTGAATGTTGCATTTTGAACACACAAAAAGCCTGGAGTTCAAATAAATTCATGAAAATGAAATGCCTTTGGTAACAGATGAGTTTATGTCCGAAACCCTCATACTTCGAAAGAAACTGTCCGTTTTCTACACGAAGTGCATCCAGCTTTAGTCGTAACCCTCTCAACTTTGTAGCACATGCTATGCGGGTGAAATGATGATACCATGCCAACTTTCTACCTTTTCAGAGTTCACTTGTAGTGCTTTTGAATTTCAGGGTCATTTAGCTCAAAAAATTCAATAAGTGCATGAAAAATAACAAATGAAGTCAGAAGGGGTTGAAAATTGATGATATGGCTTTGAATGGTGCATTTTGAACACACAGAAAGCCTGGAGTTCAAATAAGTTCAAGAAAATGAAATGCCTTTTGCAACAGATTAGTTTATGTCCGAAACCTTGATACTTCGAAACAAATTGTCCGTTTTGTACACGAAGTGCATCCAGCTTTTGCCGTAACCCTCTCAACTTTTTGGCACATGCTATGTGGTTGAAATGATGATTCCTTGCCAACTTTCAACCTTTTCAGAGTTCATTTGTAGTGCTTTTCAATTTCAAGGTCATTTAGCACAAAAAATTCAATAACTGCATCAAAAATAACAAATGACAATGGTTGAAAATTGATGATGTGGCTTTGAATGGTGCATTTTGAACACACAGAAAGCCTGGAGTTCAAATAAGTTCAAGAAAATGAAATGCCTTTTGCAACAGATTAGTTTTTGTCCGAAACCTTGATACTTCGAAAGAGACTCTCCGTTTTGTACACGAAGTGCATCCAGCTTTTGCCGTAACCCTCTCAACTTTTTAGCACATGCTATGTGGGTGAAATGATGATTCCTTGCCAACTTTCAACGTTTTCAGAGTTCATTTGTAGTGCTTTTCAATTTCAGGGTCATTTAGCTCAAAAAATTCAATAACTGCATGAAAAATAACAGATGACAATGGTTGAAAATTTATGATGTGGATTTGAATGGTGCATTTTGAACACACAAAAAGCCTGGAGTTCAAATAAATTCAAGAAAATGAAATGCCTTTGGTAACAGATGAGTTTATGTCCGAAACCCTCATACTTTGGAAGAGACTGTCCGTTTTGTACACGAAGTGCATCCAGCTTTAGTCGTAACCTTCTCAACCTTGTAGCACATGCTATGCGGGTGAAATGATGATACCATGCCAACTTTCAACCTTTTCAGTGTTCATTTGTGGTGCTTTTCAATTTCAGGGTCATTTAGCTCAAAAAAACTCAATAACTGCATGAAAAATAACAAATGAAGTCAGAAGGGGTTCAAAATTTATGATGTGGCTTTGAATGGTGCATTTTGAACACACACAGAGCCTGGAGTTCAAATAAGTTCAAGAAAATGAAATGCCTTTTGCAACAGATGAGTTTATGTCCCAAACCCTGATACTTCGAAAGAGACTGTCCGTTTTGTACACGAAGTGCATCCAGCTTTTGCCGTAACCCTCTCAAATTTTTAGCACATGCTATGTGGGTGCAATGATGATACCATGCCATCTTTCAACCTTTTCATAGTTCATTTGTAGTGGTTTTCAATGTCAGGGTCATTTAGCTCAAAAAAATCAATAACTGCATAAAAAATAACAAATGAAAAGGGTTAAAAATTGATGATGTGGCTTTGAATGGTGCATTTTGAACACACGAAAAGCCTGGAGTTCAAATAAGTTCAAGAAAATGAAATGCGTTTTGTAACAGATGAGTTTATGTCCGAAACCATAATACTTCGAAAGAGACTGTCCGTTTTGTGCACGAAGTGCATCCAGCATTTGTCGTAACCCTCTCAACTTTTTAGCACATGCTATGCGGGTGAAATGATGATACCATGCCAACTTTCAACCTTTTCAGAGTTCATTTGTAGTGCTTTTTAATTTCCGGGTCATTTAGCTCAAAAAAATCAATAACTGCATGAGAAATAACAAATGAAAAGGGTTGAAATTTGATGATTTGGCTTTGAATGGTGCATTTTGAACACACAAAAAGCCTGGAGTTCAAATAATTTCAAGAAAATGAAATGCCTTTTATAACAGATGAGTTTATGTCCGAAACCCTGATACTTTGAAAGAGATTGTCCGTTTTGTACACGAAGTGCATCCAGCTTTTGTCGTAACCCCCTCAACATTTTAGCACATTATGAAACCATGTCAACTTTCAACCTTTTTAGAGTTCATTTGTAGTCTTTTTCAATTTCAGGGTCATTTAGCTCAAAAAATTCAATAACTGCATGAAAAATAACAAATGTTGTCAGAAGGGGTTGAAAATTCATGATGTGGCTTTGAATGGTGCGTTTTGAACACACAAAAAGCCTGGAGTTCAAATAAATTCAAGAAAATGAAATGCCTTTGGTAACAGATGAGTTTATGTCCGAAACCCTCATACTTCGAAAGAGACTGTTCGTTTTCTACACGAAGTGCATCCAGCTTTAGTCGTAACCCTCTCAACTTTGTAGCGCATGCTATGCGGGTGAAATGATGATACCATGCCAACTTTCTACCTTTTCAGAGTTCACTTGTAGTGCTTTTGAATTTCAGGGTCATTTAGCTCAAAAAATTCAATAACTGCATGAAAAATAACAAATGAAGTCAGAAGGGGTTGAAAATTGATGATATGGCTTTGAATGGTGCATTTTGAACACACAGAAAGCCTGGAGTTCAAATAAGTTCAAGAAAATGAAATGCCTTTTGCAACAGATTAGTTTATGTCCGAAACCTTGATACTTCGAAAGAGAATGTCCGTTTTGTACACGAAGTGCATCCAGCTTTTGCCGTAACCCTCTCAACTTTTTACATGCTATGTGGTTGAAATGATGATTCCTTGCCAACTTTCAACCTTTTCAGAGTTCATTTGTAGTGCTTTTCAATTTCAGGGTCATTTAGCTCAAAAAAATTCAATAACTGCATGAAAAATAACAAATGACAATGGTTGAAAATTGATGATGTGGCTTTGAATGGTGCATTTTGAACACAAAAAAAGCCTGGAGTTCAAATAAATTCGAGAAAATGAAATGCCTTTGGTAACAGATGAGTTTATGTCCGAAACCCTCATACTTTGAAAGAGACTGTCCGTTTTGTACACGAAGTGCATCCAGCTTTAGTCGTAACCCTCTCAACTTTGTAGCACATGCTATGCAGGTCAAATGATGATACCATGCCAACTTTCAACCTTTTCAGTGTTTATTTGTAGTGCTTTTCAATTTCTGGGTCATTTAGCTCAAAAAACTCAATAACTGCATGAAAAATAACAAATGAAGTCAAAAGGGGTTCAAAATTGATGATGTGGCTTTGAATGGTGCATTTTGAACACACACAGAGCCTGGAGTTCAAATAAGTTAAAGAAAATGAAATGCCTTTTGCAACAGATGAGTTTATGTCCCAAACCCTGATACTTCGAAAGAGACTGTCCGTTTTGTACACGAAGTGCATCTAGCTTTTGCCGTAACCCTCTCAAATTTTTAGCACATGCTATGTGGGTGAAATGATGATACCATGCCAACTTTCAACCTTTTCATAGTTCATCTGTAGTGCTTTTCAATGTCAGGGTCATTTAGCTCAAAAAATCAATAACTGCATAAAAAATAACAAATGAAAAGGGTTGAAAATTGATGATGTGGCTTTGAACGGTGCATTTTGAACACACCAAAAGCCTGGAGTTCAAATAAGTTCAAGAAAATGAAATGCGTTTTGTAAAAGATGAGTTTATGTCCGAAACCCTAATACTTCGAAAGAGACTGTCCGTTTTGTACATGAAGTGCATCCAGCATTTGTCGTAACCCTCTCAACTTTTTAGCACATGCTATGCGGGTGAAATGATGATACCATGCCAACTTTCAACCTTTTTAGAGTTCATTTGTAGTGCTTTTTAATTTCCGGGTCATTTAGCTCAAAAAAAATCAATAACTGCATGAAAAATAACAAATGAAAAGGGTTGAAATTGATGATTTGGCTTTGAATGGTGCATTTTGAACAAACAAAAAGCCTCGAGTTCAAATAATTTCAAGAAAATGAAATACCTTTTGTAACAGATGAGTTTATGTCCGAAACCCTGATACTTTGAAAGAGACTGTCCGTTTTGTACACGAAGTGCATCCAGCTTTTGTCGTAACCCCTCAACATTTTAGCACATTATGAAACCATGTCAACTTTCAACCTTTTTAGCGTTCATTTGTAGTCTTTTTCAATTTCAGGGTCATTTAGCTCAAAAAATTCAATAACTGCATGAAAAATAACAAATGATGTCAGAAGGGGTTGAAAATTGATGATGTGGCTTTGAATGGTGCGTTTTGAATACACAAAAAGCCTGGAGTTCAAATAAATTCAAGAAAATGAAATGCCTTTTGCAACAGATGAGTTTATGTCCGAAACCCTGATACTTCGAAAGAGACTGTCCGTTTTATACACGAAGTGCGTCCAGCTTTTGCCATAACCCTCTCAACTTTTTAGCACATGCTATGTGGGTGAATTGATGATTCCTTGCCAACTTTCAACGTTTTTAGAGTTCATTTGTAGTGCTTTTCAATTTCAGGGTCATATAGCTCAAAAAATTCAATAACTGCATGAAAAATAACAAATGACAATGGTTGAAAATTGATGATGTGGCTTTGAATGGTGCATTTTGAACACACAAAAAGCCTGGAGTTCAAATAAATTCAAGAAAATGAAATGCCTTTGGTAACAGATGAGTTTATGTCCGAAACCCTCATACTTTGAAAGAGACTCTCCGTTTTGTACACGAAGTGCATCCAGCTTTAGTCGTAACCCTCTCAACTTTGTAGCACATGCTATGCGCGTGAAATGATGATACCATGCCAACTTTCAACCTTTTCAGTGTTCATTTGTAGTGCTTTTCAATTTCAGGGTCATTTAGCTCAAAAACTCAATAACTGCATGAAAAATAACAAATGAAGTCACAAGGGGCTCAAAATTGATGATGTGGCTTTGAATGGTGCATTTTGAACACACAGAGCCTGGAGTTCAAATAAGTTCAAGAAAATGAAATGCCTTTTGCAACAGATGAGTTTATGTTCCAAACCCTAATACTTCGAAAGAGACAATCCGTTTTGTACACGAAGTGCATCCAGCTTTTGCCATAACCCTCTCAAATTTTTAGCACATGCTATGTGGGTGAAATGATGATACCATGCAAAGTTTCAACCTTTTCATAGTTCATTTGTAGTGTTTTTCAATGTCACGGTCATTTAGCTCAAAAAAATCAATAACTGCATAAAAAATAACAAATGAAAGGGGTTGAAAATTGCTGATGTGGCTTTGAATGGTGCATTTTGAACACACCAAAAGCCTGGAGTTCAAATAATTTCAACAAAATGAAAATGCGTTTTGTAACAGATGAGTTTATGTCTGAAACCCTAATACTTCGAAAGAGACTATCCGTTTTGTACACGAATGCATCCAGCTTTTGTCGTAACCCTCTCAACTTTTTAGCACATGCTATGCGGGTGAAATGATGATACCATGCCAAATTTCAACCTTTTCAGAGTTCATTTGTAGTGCTTTTTAATTTCCGGGTCATTTAGCTCAAAAAAATCAATAACTGCATGAAAAATAACAAACGAAAAGGGTTGAAATTGATGATTTGGCTTTGAATGGTGCATTTTGAACACAGAAAAAGCCTGGAGTTCAAATAATTTCAAGAAAATGAAATGCCTTTTGTAACAGATGAGTTTATGTCCGAAACCCTGATACTTTGAAAGAGACTGTCCGTTTTGTACACGAAGTGCATCCAGCTTTTGTCGTAACCCCCTCAACATTTTAGCACATTATGAAACCATGTCAACTTTCAACCTTTTTAGAGTTCATTTGTAGTCTTTTTCAATTTCAGGGTCATTTAGCTAAAAAAATTCAATAACTGCATGAAAAATAACAAATGAAGTGAGAAGGGGTTGAAAATTGATGATGTGGCTTTGAATGGTGCATTTTGAACACACAAAAAGCCTGGAGTTCAAATAAGTTCATGAAAATGAAATGCCTTTTGCAACACATGAGTTTATGTCCGAAACCCTGATACGTCGAAAGAGACTGTCCGTTTTGTACACGAAATGCATCCAGCTTTTGCCGTTACCCTCTCAACATCTTAGCACATCCTATGTGGGTGAAAAGATGATACCATGCTAACTTTCAACCTGTTCAGAGTTCATTTGTAGTGCTTTTCAATTTCAGGGTCATTTAGCTTAAAAAAATCAATAACTATATGAAAAATAACAAATGAAGTCAGAAAGGGTTGAAAATTGATGATGTGGCTTTGAATGGTGCATTTTGAACACACAAAAATCCTGGAGTTCAAATAAGTTCAAGAAAATGAAATGCCTTTTGTAACAGATGAGTTTATGTCCGAAACCCTGATATTTCGAAAGAGACTGTCCGTTTTGTACACGAAGTACATCCAGCTTTTGCCGTAACCCTCTCAACTTTTTAGCACATGCTATGTGGGTGAAATGATGATACCATGCCAACTTTCAACCTTTCCAGAGTTCATTTGTATGCTTTTCAATTTCAGGGTCATTTAGCTAAAAAAATCAATAACTGCATGAAAAATAACAAATGAAAAGGGTTGAAAATTGATGATGTGTCTTTGAATGGTGCATTTTGAACACACAAAAAGCCTGGAGTTCAAATAAGTTTAAGAAAATGAACTGCCTTTTGTAACAGATGAGTTTATGTCCGAAACCCTGATACTTCGAAAGAGACTGTCCGTTTTGTACACGAAGTGCATCCAGCTTTAGTCGTAACCCTCTCTACTTGTTAGCACATGCTATGCAGGTGAAATGATGCTACGATGCCAACTTTCAACCTTTTCAAAGTTCATTTGTAGTGCTTTTCAATTTCAGGGTCATTTAGCTCAAAAAATTCAATAACTGCATGAAAAATAACAAATGAAGTCAGAAGGGGTTGAAAATTGATGATTTGGCTTTGAATGGTGCATTTTGAACACATAGAAAGCCTGGAGTTCAAATAAGTTCAAAAAAATGAAATGCCTTTCCCAACAGATGAGTTTATGTTCGAAACCCTCATACTTCGAAAGAGACTGTCCGTTTTGTACACGAAGTGCATTCAGCTTTTGCCGTAACCCTCTAAACTTTTTAGCACATGCTATGTGGGTGAAATGATGATACCATGCGAACATTCAACCTTTTCAGAGTTCATTTGTAGTCTTTTTCAATTTCAAGGTCATTTAGCTCAAAAAAATCAATAACTGCATCAAAATAAACAAATGAAAAGGGTTGAAAATTGATGATGTGGCTTTGAATGGTGCATTTTGAACACACAAAAAGCCTGGCATTCAAATAAGTTCAATAAAATGAAATGCCTTTTGTAACAGATGAGTTTATGTCCGAAACCCTGATATTTCGAAAGAGACTGTCCGTTTTGTACACGAAGTACATCCAGCTTTTGCCGTAACCCTCTCAACTTTTTAGCACATGCTATGTGGGTGAAATGATGATACCATGCCAACTTTCAACCTTTCCAGAGTTCATTTGTATGCTTTTCAATTTCAGGGTCATTTAGCTAAAAAAATCAATAACTACATGAAAAATAACAAATGAAAAGGGTTGAAAATTGATGATGTGTCTTTGAATGGTGCATTTTGAACACACAAAAAGCCTGGAGTTCAAATAAGTTTAAGAAAATGAATTGCCTTTTGTAACAGATGAGTTTATGTCCGAAAC
Source organism: Hordeum marinum (assembly GCA_022496015.1). Lineage (NCBI taxonomy): Eukaryota > Viridiplantae > Streptophyta > Magnoliopsida > Poales > Poaceae > Hordeum > Hordeum marinum. The sequence goes on along the minus strand of CM039677.1, from coordinate 413,818,851 downwards.
CCTGATACTTCGAAAGAGACTGTCCGTTTTGTACACGAAGTGCATCCAGCTTTAGTCGTAACCCTCTCTACTTGTTAGCACATGCTATGCAGGTGAAATGATGCTACAATGCCAACTTTCAACCTTTTCAAAGTTCATTTGTAGTGCTTTTCAATTTCAGGGTCATTTAGCTCAAAAAATTCAATAACTCCATGAAAAATAACAAATGAAGTCAGAAGGGGTTGAAAATTGATGATTTGGCTTTGAATGGTGCATTTTGAACACATAGAAAGCCTGGAGTTCAAATAAGTTCAAAAAAATGAAATGCCTTTCCCAACAGATGAGTTTATGTTCGAAACCCTCATACTTCGAAAGAGACTGTCCATTTTGTACACGAAGTGCATTCAGCTTTTGCCGTAACCCTCTAAACTTTTTAGCACATGCTATGTGGGTGAAATGATGATACCATGCGAACATTCAACCTTTTCAGAGTTCATTTGTAGTCTTTTTCAATTTCAAGGTCATTTAGCTCAAAAAAATCAATAACTGCATCAAAATAAACAAATGAAAAGGGTTGAAAATTGATGATGTGGCTTTGAATGGTGCATTTTGAACACACAAAAAGCCTGGCATTCAAATAAGTTCAATAAAATGAAATGTCTTTTGTAACATATGAGTTTATGTCCGAAACCCTAATACTTCGAAAGAGACTGTCCGTTTTGTACACGAAGTGCATCCAGCTTTTGTCGTAACCCTCTCAACTTTTTAGCACATGCTAAGCGGGTGAAATGATGATACCATGCCAACTTTCAACCTTTTCAGAGTTCATTAGTAGTGCTTTTTAATTTCAGGGTCATTTAGCACAAAAAAAATCAATAATTGCATGAAAAATTACAAATGAAAAGGGTTGAAAATTGATGATATGGCTTTGAATGGTGCATTTTGAACACTCAAAAAGCCTGGAGTTCAAATAATTTCAAGAAAATGAAATGCCTTTTGTTACAGATGAGTTATGTCCGAAATCCTCATACTTCGAAAGAGACTGTCCGTTTTGTGCACGAAGTGCATCCTGCTTTTGCCGTAACCCTCTCAACTTTTTAGCACACACTATGTGGGTCAAATGATGATACCATGCTAACTTTAACATTTTCAGAGTTCGTTTGTAGTGTTTTTCAATTTCAGGGTAATTTAGCTCAAAAAAATCAATAACTGCATGAAAAATAACAAATGAAGTCAGAAAGGGTCGAAAATTGATGATGTGGCTTTGAATGTTACATTTTGAACACACAAAAAGCCTGGAGTTCAAATAAGTTCAAGAAAATGAAATGTTTTTTGTAACAAATGAGTTTATGTCCGAAACCCTAATACTTCGAAAGAGACTGTCCGTTTTGTACACGAAGTGCATCCAACTTTTGCCGTAACCCTCTCAACTTTTTAGCACATTATGAAACCATGTCAACTTTCAACCTTTTTAGAGTTCATTTGTAGTCTTTTTCAATTTCAGGGTCATTTAGCTCAAAAAATTCAATAACTGCATGAAAAATAACAAATGAAAAGGGTTGAAAATTGATGGTGTGGCTTTGAATGGTGCATTTTGAACACACAAAAAGCCTGGCGTTCAAATAAGTTCAATAAAATGAAATGTCTTTTGTAACATATGAGTTTATGTCCGAAACCCTAATACTTCGAAAGAGACTGTCCGTTTTGTACACGAAGTGCATCCAACTTTTGCCGTAACCCTCTCAACTTTTTAGCACATGCTATGTGGGTGAAATGATGATACCATGTCAACATTCAACCTTTGCAGAGTTCATTTGTAGTGCTTTTCAATTTCATGGTCATTTAGCTCAAAAAAATTTATAATTGCATGAAAAATAACAAATAAAAAGGATTGAAAATTGATGATGTGGCTTTGAATGGTGCATTTTGAACACACAAAAAGCTTGGAGTTTAAATAAGTTCAATAAAATGAAATGTCTTTTGTAAGAGATGAGTTTATGTCCGAACCCTAATACTTTGAAAGACACTGTTATTCTGATAGTGAATGAATTCGACCTTCACCTTCGAACATAAAATCACAGCTAACAAAACTTGCTCTTCTTATATCTTCACGATTGTGATAGGCCAGCCCATAGAAACATCTTAGCACAAGCTCCAGGCCCAACCCACCACAAGATTCCCTCGGTGTCGACCCGATGTCAAGTTTTCCGAACGTAATTAAGAGGGCCCAGGGCAAGATCTAACGCTTTGACTTTCCACGGACGGGCTTTGACCAGTGGTCCTCTCCACCCGGTTCGGTCAGGTCAGCCCAGAGGGACACCTGGCAGCAACATCCGGGCAAAACCCACAGCTACATCCCCTCCGTGTAGACCCAACGCGTCCGTTTCCCCCCTCCAGGAGCCGGCGGCGGTGCCGTCCGTGAGGGGGGCACACCCCGGAGACGCGTGTTGCCTCTTCGGACATGCCACAACAACACCCCGCATGTATGAGGGGTCAGTGCGACACTCCGGTGGCATTGCTACCCCCTAGGGCCCCCGTCCCGCCTAACCCTAGAGCGGTTGACCACGAGATCTAATTCTTTGACTTTCCATGGACGGGCTTTGACCAGTGGACCTCTCCACCCGGTTTTGTCAGGTCAGCCTAGAGGGACACCTGGAAGCAACATCCGGGCAAAACCCACAGCTACATCCCCTCCGTGTAGACCCGACGCGTCCGTTTCCCCCCTTTAGGTGCCGACGGCGGCGCCGTCCGTGAGGGGGGCCACACCCCGGAGACACGTGCCGCCTCTTCGGACATGCCATAACACCACCCCACATGTATGAGGGGCTGGTGCGATGCTCCGGTGGCATTACTACCCCCCCCCCCCAGGGCCCCCGTCCCGCCTAACCCTGGAGCGGTTGACCACAAGATCTAACGCTTTGACTTTCCACAGACGGGCTTTGACCAGTGGACCTCTCCACCCGGTTTTGTCAGGTCAGCCTAGAGGGACACCTAGGAGCAACATCCGGGCAAAACCCACAGCTACATCCCCTCCGTGTAGACCCGACGCGTCCATTTCCTCCCCTCCAAGTGCCGGCAGCGGCACCGTCTGTGAGGGGGGCCACACCCTGGAGACGCGTGCCGGGTGCCTGCACCTGCCACCATGTTTCCACAACCGTAGGAGGGCCCACCGCAACACCTGGCGGCATTGCTACCCCCTGCCCCCACAGGTACCACGTCCCGTCTAACCTCTCCGTGACACGACAGAAGCAAGGCCCGTGTGTGGGGCAATCAATATATGTTTTCTGTACATTTAAGTTAATGAAATTAGTTTTGGAAAAAATAAAAAATAAAAAGAGAAAATACATAAAATATTAAAATATTATTAGAAATATATGCCTACGGCAAAGCCGTCGGCATAGCTACGGCCACGACCCTGGATCGATGACTTGGCGTAGGGATCCGTGGACTAGGCCTATGCCGACGATAAGGTCGTTGGCATAGATATGCCACCCCACGGGACCTATGAGCGACGCGGATCGATGATGTGGTGGCGCTACAGATCTATGATGCCGGCATAGCTATGCCGACGGCCACCGTTAGACCGTCGGCATAGCCTGACGCCGTCAAACGGTCATTGCCGCGGGTAGACAGGCCCACGAGATATGCCGACGGCCTTCCCTGTGCCGCCGGCCGCTGTAGGCATATTTATTTGGACGTCGACGGGTGATCTATGTTGATGGCTGCCGTCGTCATAGATTGATATACGCCGACGGCCTGTATACGCCGACGACTTTAGCTGGGCCGTCGGGATATGCCCATCGATGCCGACGGGGGCCATCGGCATAGATTTGGCCATCAGTATCGCAAGTTTTTCTGGTAGTGAGATATGCCTCGCTGGAATTTTTTCAGAACTAGTACTATATTTGTAGCAATTTCGAAAAAAATGTGGTGAGGATTTTTTTTCAAAAGTAATACCCTGTCGGCCTACTGTGGGCCGACCGGAGGCCCGTCGGCCTAAACGGGACCGAAGCAGCCCAGTCGGCCAGAGCCAGGCTGATGCGCCGGGCAGTCGGCCCGAGCCAGGCCGAGGCCCACCTGTCGGCCACCTGCCGGCCAAAAGGTGGTGGATAAGGCCCCCGTCGGCCACATCTCTTCTTCCTCCTCCAGCTTCCATGTTAGCTTAGTTTAGGCCGAAAATCCACCCCCTTTGATCTCCCATTCCATCCACTCATTTGCCGTTTCAATCCGATGAAACGATAGATCGTGTGTTTCTCCCCCGCCCTACGGTTTTATTTTTCGCAAAGGTGTATTGGTTTGTTCATGTGGAGGAGAAAATGGTGTGGTGGTGGAGGTTTCAATGGTGATAAGGTGGAGTGATGGAGAGGAAGAAGAAGGTGGAGAGAAAGAAGGAGTGCACTCACGCGTCGAAGGTATACATTTTTGCTGTTATTTTCGGTTATTTTTTGTTATTTTTGTAATGTACGTACAATTAGTTTATGTTATTTTTAGTACCGTAGTTATTTTAGGTTACTTGTGTTAGTGTAGTTTTAGTTATTGTAGTCATATTAGTACCGGGTTTTAGTTTATGTTTTCGTATTGTAGGTTTACTTTGTTTAGTCATAGTAGTGTCGGTTATTTTTTGTGTCGATACATTCGTTACAGTGTACGTTTTTGTAGGTACATTACAGTGTACGTTTTATTTTAGTGTAGGTTTTCTTAGGTACATTTTATTTTAGTGTCGATATATTCATTGCGAATAATGCGAAGCTGACATTGTCTGATAGGTTAAAATGTCTGAATCCGTAAATCTGACTGTGTATTACGGCCCTGGTACTGTTCGATATAATGGGTTGGGGGTTGATCTTAGCGAGTTTAAAACAGGTGAGATGACACTTTCAGACCCGGACAGACTGGACATTAGGCAGTTGAAGCATTGGTTGACTACTAGTTTTGGCCTCGATCCCGAAGGTTGTTCCGTCAGTATTCATGCCTTGTGGACCAAATCCTGTAAAAATGTCAAGTGGGATTTGATTTCGATAGATAGGAGCCAGCATTGGTTGTCTCTGTTAAGTCATTATAGAGACCGAAGAATCCATCCTTATGCCCTAGTGCAACCAGTGGCGAGGGAGGAGAACATCGTACCACCAACCATGGGGTATGATCCAGGCCAGAGTAGTCAAGTGGCTAATGAGATTTATGTATCTGGGTCACAGCCACCAGATGTGAATGCTACCCAAGCTGACAATGAGTCAGATTATGTTAGTGGTCATGCTGCTAGTCAGAGTATTCAATCAGTAGTATTAGCTTCCTCTGGTGTTGCTGATGGGGACGAGGAAGGCAAGGAAATGCAGAGGGTGATGGAGGAAGAGGACGAGGATGGGATTGCAGAGGAACTTGATTCTGAAAATTCCAAGGATGAAGAGGAGGTACCAATTCCTGCTGCATGGGAGCAGGACATACCCGTCGGCTTTACTGTCAATGATGGCAATGAGACTCCATGGCAATATAATCTGAACCAAGTCCAGATTGGTGCTATGTTTGACACAAAGAAAAAAATGAAGTATGCGGTGATAAAGTGGGCTATGTTTACACAGAGGGTTTTCCGGACACACACATCGAGTCCAACAAAATATACTGTGAAGTGTGTTGAATCAGGTTGTCCTGCAAAGGTGCACGCCCACGTGCCAAAGTATCACATCCACTGGGTTGTGACAAATGTTGTACCTCATAATTGTGTTAGGAAAAACATGTTGGCTCGTCTTCCAAACCTTACTTCAACTCTCATAGCGCAACTCATGTATACTGAGATAGTGATGAAGAAAGATATGGAAGCAAAGCACATCCAGACAGCAGTGAAGGTCAGATGGAAGTATGACATTCCATATGGGAAGGCTTGGAGAGCTAAGCAGAAGGCTATGGAGGAGAGGTTTGGGACGTTTTTCGACTCCTATGATAATGTTGTGCGTCTCCTTGACATACTGGAGGAGAGGAATCCCGGCACTTATGTTAGCATTCAACACACGAGGTTGGAAAGCATACCGTATTACAAGGTGTTGAAACGAGTATTCTTCTCTTTCGGTATGTGCATCGAAGCTTTCAGGCATTGTTCTCCTGTGATGTTTGTGGATGGTACATTCCTGACAGGTCAGTACAAAGGGCAAATCCTGACCGCTATTGGTGTGGACGGGAACAACCAAATCATCCCACTAGCCATGGCATTTGTGGAGGGTGAGATATTTCCGAGCTGGGTATGGTTCTTCCGTCAAATTAAAATTGAGATCGTGAAGGACCGATCAAATGTGTGTCTCATTCATGACAGACATCCCGATATATTGAAGGCTGTGAAGACACTGAGTAATCCAACTGCTGACGAGCCAACACCTTGGAAGGACTTGCAAAGCCGGTGGTGCATGCGCCATCTGGGTGCTAATTTTTTCTCATAGTTCAAGAACAAACGGTTGATGAACTTGTTCAAGAAGTTATGCAAGCAGAACCAGTGACGCAAATACGATTGAATTTGGTCCAAACTAGATGAGTTCACTAAGAAGCAGGTCGTTGCTAGGAAGAAAATGGAAAAATACCAGGTTAAATTAACAACACTCATTGCGGAGATAGAGGGGCCAGTTGGTCTTTGTGACTTGCCAACAATTGACCCTCCTAATACGAAGAGAAAGAAGGGTAGGGCAATAAAGAATTTTTCTGAGTGGATAGAGAAAGAGCCTCCAGTGAATTGGTCTTTGCTGCATGACACCCATGGAGCTAGGTATGGCCACATGACAACCAATCTTGCAGAGATCTATAACTTTGTTCTCAGAGGGAATAGAGCATTGCCACTGACAGCTATTGTGGAGGGTGTATTCCATGGCACTGTGAGGTATTTCAGAGAAAGGCATGAGTTAGCAAGGAAGCATATTGCAGATAATCAGAACACTCCTTACTGCAGTCGTGTCATGGAGTACATGGCTGAGAAGATAAAGAAAGCAAAAAAGCACACTATCACACTCATAGGTAATCAGGAAAGGAGGTATGAGGTTCAGCTTCCTACTGATGGTTTTGGTTCTGCAAATGAGGTGAAGACGCATGAGGTTACAATCGGAGCAGAATTTCATCCAACTTGTGAGTGTAGATGCAACAAACCTCAGTTGTTGCACCTGCCTTGCTCATATGTGTTGGCTGCGTGTGGCCAGATTCAGTTGGACGCTATCTCCTTCGTGTCTCCGTACTATTCAAAGGAGGCAGTACTCAATGTCTGGACAGGTGAGATGACAGGGTTTAGAGTCGTCGGCAATTTCAACAAGGTAAACGATGGTGATAGAGATCAGCATTACTGGATGACCAAGGCCAAGTTGGTCTTCGATGTGACAGTTGAGGATATGGCTATTAATAGGGTGATGAGACAGTTCGGTCTGTTCCAAGAGCTTGACATTCTAGTTATTTCACGTTTACCAGATCACGTGCACAAGTAATACTACTTTGGTTCTCATATCTGCATTAATAGGTTACTGAGACTATTTCGGTCTACTTATAGCTAATCATGTAACGTGCATTTCAATCTCAGGTATAGTCGCAGCGGAGGAAACAAGTCCCAGACTTCTTGGGTTCGCGATATGGGACCGTACCTCGAGGAATGGAACACTGCCCCGACAAATATATGGGAAGAAGTTCATGTCTTCGACTGGGACAGGTACGGGTTGTATCTGAAGCGTTACAGACAGAGCACGAGGATCTACTTGGTTCCATCGTCTGCTCCGGAACATATCCCAGTTCCTCTCGCTAGCGATCTATTCCCAACTTCCTCACTTGTGGGAACTAAACACCACACGGTATGTCCTCAGTTGTTCTCACATGCTACATTTTTCGTATACATGAACATGTACAATTGATTAACTTTCTGCGTACAGGGTGAATTGTCAACTCAGGCACTAGAGGAGGTTACCGCTTTGGTGGACCGCGTTGACAGAGGAGAATATATCCCGGAGCGAGAGCAAGCAACAAGGTTGAAGAGTCTTCAAGCAAAGATACGCAAGATCATCGCAGCTGTTACATGTAGACAATCTTCCGATGTTGTTGACACTCAAGCAGCACATCGTCCGCCACGCCTCTCTCTGCAACGTTCAGAACCTCGGCCTTCATAGCCAGGGGGCTCCTCCTGGCAGCGGGCACCTTCTTCACAGCCAGGGGGCTCCTCCTGGCAGCAGACACCTTCTTCACAGCCAGGGGGCTCCTCCTGGCAGTAGGCACCTCCTTCACAGCCAGGGGGCTCCTCCTGGCAGCAGACATCTCCTTCAAATCCCGGGGGCTATTTCTATCAACAGCCACCTCCTTCACATCCCGGGGGCTATTTCTACCAGCAGGCACCTCCTTCACAGCCCGCGGACTCTTCCTGGCTTCAGCAGATGGACCTAGGTAACTCAGCTTTGTAGATTCTTTTACAAAATTTAGTCTCGTAGGTTATTCCTTACATGTTTTAATTCACCAGCAGGCGGCAGCCAGTCGCAGCCGTTTATGACTTCAGTTCAGTCACCTCTATTTACTGGTCCTGGTTCGTACATACCTGGTGATGGCGAGGACGATGACCGTGCTGCATGCACCTATGGTATCTCGAAGACAGTTCTTGCCACTCCACCACCGTCGACACAGGAGACATAGACACCGACGGACGAGGTGTTTTATGGTCGTGGTCATCGTGACACTCGTCCACCGCCTCAGCGCTTATTGCCTTCCGGTCCACATCCGAGGAAGCCGAAGATTCGTCGCAAGCCCCAAGATTGATATTGTCATCTACGTACGAGACATGACTATCTATTTATATATGCGAAAAATGTAGCCTTTATGTATCGGACATATTCATGTTTGAGACTTATTTGGAGACATAACAATAGTAACGCAAACCAAATCCATCGACATCAATTGCACATTACAACTGGATTAAATGTTACAACTTAATTAAACCGCATTACATATTACAACACTACAGAACATAGTACTACATGAAAAACGTATTACATGAATGCATCATCATCATCCTCCGTCGATGCAGATCTCTTCCCCTTTGTTGTTGCAAAACTATTGCCCTTCGACGATGCACTGGTCTTCACCTTGGTACTCGGCATGAAGACATCGTCTTCATCCTCCGTCGTTGCAGAACTCTTCCTCTTCGTCGATGTACAACTCTTGCCCTTTGTCGATGTAGAATTCTTGCCGTTCGATGCAGAACTCTTCACCTTGTTGCTCGGCATGAAGAGGTCGTCCTTGTCCTCACTTTCTGCTGACCATAAACCTGAATTGTTAACAGCAATCCTGAGATAAGCATCACCCTCTGCTCCACACAGTGCTCTTGTCAAGCTCTCTCCTGCTCTGCTTTCTCCTTTGCTGCCGCCTTCTCGCGGCGCCCCTCCAAGTCCAAACTTGCCCATGCACGACGACTTCTTTCACGAATCTCAGTCACCGCCCAGTCCGGCATTTTCATGTCTATCCAACGATAGTACTGGCACAGGGGTGGAGGAGACTACAAAATAAACAGAAATATGAAAATCAAATAAACAACAATACGAACAACGTGTTTAATCTTCCTCATAATTAGCGCACATGAAAAACTTCATGCCCAACCAATCTGAAAAATCTATCACCTCCTTCACCTTGCAGGCATCCTCGCACCAACAACGAACTGCTTCCACCCCCCGAGACAACTTCGCATTTTCCACTTGCTAGGCCTAATGCTTTGATCAGAACAAGGCAAACTCATAATGACTACCGCGCTAGTTTTTTCAGGTATTGGTTGCCGATGGAGGAAGGCACATACAATGCCTCCTTTTATAGGCAGATGACAACCGCAATGACGGGAAATCGGGCGGGAGAGAATGGCAGGAGAGAATGGCAAGACCCAATGGTGGGAGAGAATGGCGGGAGAGAATGGCGGGAAAGAGAATGGCGGGAAAGATAATGGTGGGACACAGGTCGCGGCACAGTATGGCGGCAAATATAAACGGGAATACTACGGATAGCTAAAATTAAGATACATCTTGCCAAAGTTAAGATACAACTTGCTGAAACTAAGATACAGCTTACAGAAATTAAGATACAACTTGCTTAAATTGGAGTTACAAGAATATAAATCTACTGAGTCCAACGTGGATATTTTCCTTTTCCATCTTCAACTTCTTCAGCTTCTTCTCCTACTGAGTCCAAATTGGATTTACACGATCCCTTTCTTTCGTTATCACTGTGGCAGATAGCTGAAAACAACAACAAGCTCCTGTTCACGCTGTTTGAATGTTATGAGCACCAAATTGTTGATTTCCATAGACGATGCCAGCAGAAAGTTACCGAAACCTTCCTTCTTCAACACCATTCGATCACCCAAGCCAATGAAGTAGGAACAAGGAATGCTCACAAATATATCATCATCTTCTGAATCCAAAGTAATTTCAAGAAGTAAAGAACCAGTCCTAGGAATAGCCACAAATTCCATCAAACTCCTCACAACCATGGTAGGAATAACCTGACAAAAACAAGCAAGTTATATGATCCATCCTATGAACTAGCAAAGAACAAGCAAATAATAAAAACCAGAGGCCAAAGCTTACCATATGTTGGGAAATAACGTTCATGCGATCCATCCTATGAACAAAAGGAGTACACAGTATGTAGTTGTCATCAAAGAGCTAGCACGACATGACATACATTTGATGATAATTCAGAGTGACACCACGAATATAAAAACAACTATCAACAAGTTCTCTCTGAGTTTCACTCAGATCCTCAAGAGCTACGAAAAAATGATTTCAATAACTGAGATGAACCGCAAAACGTATAAGCTGAATCATCTTCTGAAAATCAGTCAAACAAATATCTTACCAACATGGGGTAATGGAAACAACATAACACCATCCCGATGGAATTCGACACTAATATAAGTTCCATAGTGCTCAATCATAACAGTCATCATGTCACTGTGGCGGAGACCATAATCATTCACGAGTTCCTCCCACGAAGGACCATGGAATTTACTGCTCATCCTACCATGTGTAAATATAACATGGAATAAGTTACCTTCACTATTGTGCAGAGCAAGATCAATATCTGTGTCACCTCTCCGAATAGCTAAAGCTCTACACTCCTCAATGTACCGAGCAAGATGTGATCTAACACTGCACGGGACATACTATAACAAAAATGGAAGCAAGGATCACAAACTTATAAACAAAGGCATTCGAACATGCCACCGTTAGATAATCAAGACATAGAATCTTACAACACGTCTTGCACATCGACGATCCAGCACCACAGTAAATACAGACACACCGGAATCAACGACAGCACAAGGGCCACCTGGAGCTCGACAAAATGGGCAGCCATTACCTGCAGACGGACGGTGACAAATATGAACTAAATCCACTACTGACTTGACAGTTCTCATTCGATTGAGTTGGAAGCAAAAAAATATACCGTACGCCAGTGGAGAACGCCCTGATCTATTGTTTACGCGGGTAGGATAACAAAATGGGTGGTCCAGCGAGGAGATCGGCGAGGAGGTGGAACCACCAGAGAGCAACGGGAGTGAGAGGGGAAGAGGGGAAGGCTAGTAGACGGGGGAGGGTAAAACGAGTGGTCAGAGGAGGAAGAAAAGAGGGTTGGGCCTTATTTAGGGGCCCATCGGCCTTCCACTGGCCGACAGGTGCATTTCGGCCTACACCTGGCCGACATACCTCTCCCTTGGCCTTTGATTGGCCGACAGGGGCTCTTCGGCCTACAGGTGGCCGACAGGTCCCTGTTCGGCCTGCTACTGGCCGACAGGGTACTAATTTTAATATTTTTGCAACTCAGACACCTGTTTTCAAAATTTCTATAAAAATGGTACTAGTTCTGAAAAAAATTCTGCCTCGGTGACATTGTACCGCCCTTTAAGCCTTATATCTATTGCATCAGCTAGCGGTCCTTGTTGCACATGCTCAAGCACCCAGTCAACCAACATGACCTGCTCATCTTGTGTGTTCTGCATGAAAGGTCTTTGTCCACAAGCACTACCGGAATTGGACCCTACGCGGCCGTCGGCGTAGGCCAGAATGCCGTCGGCCTAGGCCTACGCCGACGGCCCCCGTCGGCGTAGATCCGTCAGGATCGCGATCGTCGGCGTACCCGGGCATTCTCATCGGCATAGGAAAACCGTCAGCGCAGGTCCCCTGTGCCGACCTCCGGCCGTACGACTGTCGGCGTAGATGGGCCGTCGGCTCCATTCTCACGTGACGGCGGGAGACGGCGACGGCGGAGTTCGTGCTCCAAACAGAAGCTGCCATGTGGCGTTGATACGCCGACGGTGACACCGTCGGCATAGGCCAGCACCTACGCCGACGGTGTCACCTTCGGCGTATCAACGCCACGTGGCAGCTGCTGACGCACCCGAAGCCAGGCTATGTCGACGGTTACACTGTCGGCATAGGTGTTGTACCTATGCCAACGGTGTAACCGTCGGCGTAGCCTGCCACGTGTCGGTTTCTGGCGCACTCGAGGTCGGGGCTACGCCGACGGTTACACCGTCGGCATAGGTACAACACCTATGCCGAAGGTTACACCGTCGGCGTAGCCCGCCACGTGTCAGATTCTGGTGCGCCGAGGTCGGGGCTACGCCGACATAGGTGCTGTTTTTTCTGTTTTTGTTTTATTTTTCGGCAATATACAACACAAATATATCACAACTAGTACACAATATATATATATATATATATCAGACATCCACATCATTATCACCACAATATAAGCATTACCATCACAACATACGTGAAATCAATAAAACATACGTCGAAACAACACAACATATGTCTGAACAACATAATATGAATGCTTGAAACATAAGTCATGACCACCACCACCAAGAGGCTTAAGCATCAGGAGGTCCACCACCAAGTTCGGTACCGCCAAGACCGGCAAAGCCAAGGTCGTCACTACTACCAGCAGCGCTACCGGCAAGACCGTGACCGCCACCTCCTTGGTGGATTGGAGTGACCGGGCTCCGTGACTCGGGAGTGATGCCAGAATTGGCACCACCACCAACGGAGGATCGATCAGTTCCCTGCATGTTTGAAAAGAGATGTTATAGAGATATATGATAGTGTTGAATGCACGATAAGTAGTTGGATAGTTTGGGGATGTACTAACCGGAGTCGAACAGTGTTGTGCCACAAAGTCTTCAAACGTAAGCAGAATTGGTTGTTCTCTAGCAAGTGGTGGTGGTTCCATTACAGAAACCGTTCTGGCCGCCATGGACTCAAAAACGAGCTGCATGTTAGTTGACGAAGCACACACGAAGGTTAGAAGAAATGAGAATGCAAATGTGAAAGTCAAATGAAAGGGGCTAAACTAACCTTCATCATGCGACTGGCGTGGTCCGAGACTGCTGCAAGTCTCGCGTTCCACGCCATGGTCTCTTGACGTTGGTACTCCATGGAGGCCTTCAATATAACATGATGAAACTCATCAGAACATCTTGGTGTGGAAAATAAAGTGAGAAAAAGGAAGATAAGAGGGAAAATTCTTACATAGTGTTGATGGGCTAGGAGGGACATTGAGTGTGCACTTGTCGCCCTCGGGTGCGGGCTCAGGCCAGGGTTGGTAACTCTTAGCTGTGTGTAGGAGATAGAAGGAGTGACCATAACATCCAAAACTCGCTGTCGACCATGACTCTTCGGCCCTATGCCGACCACCGCCCTGTCGTCCGTAGCCTCTTTTATGGGGCCAGGTGTGTCAGGATTGTAGATATTATACACCTTCTTGTAGGTCTCAAGGTGCTCGCTGGAGTTGCCGTAATACTTGCCCTTGCCTTCCTTGGGCTTAGTCCGCACATGGGCTAGCTCCCACGCCTCCATGTCTGAGAGCGGCCGCTTCAGTTTCTCCTCCTGCACCACCAAGCAGCACCAAACAGAGGTTAGTCATACATAGAAGAAGAAAATTGTTTCATGTACATAGGTATACCTGAACTTTCTTGTGGCCCCAATGGTTCCAGTTTCCCTGACTATGCGTTCCGTCATTTCCTCGATTAGCCCGGTTTTGGATGCTTGTAGCATCCCACTTTTCATCCCACTATGTCGACGGTTACACCGTCGGCGTAGACCGAAAGGTATGCCGACGGCATAACCGTCGGCGTAGATGCGCCCTGGATCCGCACCTCCTCGGATCGACGATGTGGCACCTGCCGCGGATCGATGACGTGGCATGTCGAAGCTATGCCGACGGTTTCCGTCAAGGCCGTCGGCATATCTTTGACGGTGTCAAACGGGAGTTACCCATTGAGCGGCCGGGCTCGTTGATATGCCGACGTGGTATCTACGTCGACGGCCACCGTAGGCATAGGTTCACCTATGCCGACGGCCTTTGTACGCCGACGGGGGCCGTCGATATAGGTTCATCTACGCCGGTGGTGTTTTGTACGCCGACGGTGAGGCTCTGGTGGTCGGCGTAGGGTGACGTTTGCTGACGGGGGCCGTCGGCATAGTCCGGGCCGTCGGTAACGACCCTGATTCTGGTAGCGAAGTGACCTCCAGGATAAATACACCAAAGGAAAATACATCGGTAAGAGGAGTACCCTTGCCCGTGCGTGCTAGCTCTGGAGCAATGTATCCAATGGTGCCAACGACACGTGTAGTTTCTTGCTCAACACCATGATCATACAACCTTGCTAGACCGAAATCACCCAACCGTGCATTCAACTCATCATCAAGGAGCACATTGCTTGCCTTGATGTCTCGGTGGACAACTACTTTCTCCCACTCCCCGTGGAGATAAATCAGTGCAGATGCAATGCCCCTGATGATCCAAATCCATTGGTCCCAACTTAACGTGGATTTGTCCACTTCACCGTACAAGTACTTATCGAGGCTTCCTTTGGGCATGTACTCATACACTAACAGGAGCTCACCACGACGCCTGCAATACCCAAGTAAGTGTACGAGATTTGGATTCTGAAGGCGACCAATACTGACAATTTCTGCTATGAATACCTTCATGCCTTGCCTAGAGTCGTGTGACACCCTCTTCACAGCTATCCTTAGTTTGGACCTTGACAGCTCTCCTCTGTATACTCTTCCAAACCCTCCGGACCCTAGGAGGTTCTTGTTGTCAAATCCCTCTGTTGCACGGGGGAGAACCCTAGATCTGGGTCTTCCGGATCGAACAATGACGAAGTCTTCGATGACGTTCTCCCTCCTGAGGGCATTGTTTTGGAGCAGGTGTTGACTGGAGGGGCTATAAGGTGGTGCGGTGTGGCACGTATCGCATCTATGGTGGTGGGTCTCGGCGGCGTGGCGTAGCGGGGTATCGGCAACAGATGCGTGACTGGACGCGCGCAGGGAAGTGGCGCTGTTTGGCGTCGTGGCGGCGTCGACGACAGATCTGGCAAGGTAGATGTGCCAGTACCTGCTCTGAAGATGGATCGGTGGAAGACGGCAACGACGGCCTCTCAGAGTGCGTTGGACCGGTGTGTGCCCAATCCCGGTATGTGGTTGGGCTGGAGCATCCGGCTTTAGATGTTAAGCTTTGGTGCGATGACTGTTTGGTATTCGTCTCGGACATTCGACACCCCTTCATCAAGAGGATAGGAGTAGCGACAGGTGTTGCCTAGCTGGTGGCTTTAGACTTACTGATGTACTACTTTGTAATGTCTTGGTAAATAATTACTAAATTGGCTGCATGCATCACGTAGATGCAGAGGCCGGGGGTATATCCTTCTTTTCTAAAAAAACTGAACTGGTGCTCATCGGTGGCGACAAACGGTGGTGCCACCCTAAGACCAAGAGAGAGTAGTAGCTTGAGTAGCAGAAAGGAGAGATGCTTTATGCCAGACATGGTCTTGACTCATGAGCATGGGCATGAAAAATGTCTGGCATAAGCAGGTGCACGTATGAATGTTTTTATAGTTGGGCAATGCCGGACTTCTTACTCTACTCGCCCATTTATCGGTCAGAGGACTCTCAGCATTGCATATAGTTTTCTCACGATCGGTAGGCCTTTCTTTTTATTAGGTTAGCTCTAGAACACAGCTTTGATCCAGCTTTATCTGTCTAAACTAATGTGTCGTAGTTTTGCTTGTGTCACAGAAAAAAACATTGATTTAGATTAACTTGAACATCGATGTGCGGGTGACCTTTCTGTAGTCTTTTGTCATGTAAACTTTGTCAACTTGACAAAAAGTATTACGTTGAAATTAAAGATGGACAAGAACTGAAAAGGATACTTGATGTACATAATTCCATGCGTGGATGTAGTGCATGATCTAAGACGGTGTGCAGTATATTCTCCAGCTGTGACTTTTGGTGACTAACTTGGGATGATGGGAAACTGGCAGCTCACACTTCTTAGTGCCAAGTCCAGACGATCTCCATTAAGTTTCCTAATCTTCTGATGTTCGTGTTGAAATTTGTTATGACGACAGCAACGGCAGAACCGCAGAAGATCTCAATCGACCTTTTCTAGTAGATATCATGTGTAGTGATTAAATTTACATCATCAGACCTAAAAGTAAACAGGTACACCTACAGATGGACTGTTCGACGCAAAATTTTCAACATTCTAAACCCATTGTTGACCGTTACCTATCGGCACTTTTCTAAAAATACATCTTGAAAAATTGTTATAGAAAATTTAAAGAACAGTATTGCGTCCAGACAAATTTTCCGCACCATCTTGTTTGAAGCTGACAGTTTCTTTGGGTCGATTTTTACTGCACAGGGTACTAGAAAAAGTTGATTTTGATCCTCTGCCACGGCTTAATAAATTTCAGCAGAACATCAGAAGATTAGGGCAGGTTAATGGAACTCTGAAGCGTGAGCTGCCAATTTTCCTGTCATCACAAGGTAATCGTCAGAAGTCACATTTATCGCATATCGTCCACCCATGCGTGGAATTATTCATCAAGTTTATTTTTCAGTTCTTGTCCATCTTTAAAATTCAAAGGTATACTTTCAGTCCGGTTGTCCCAATTTACATGATAAATGACTATAAAAATTTGTCCCTTTTTTTAAGGCAACTAGTAGTCTGATACAACACAACAGCTATAGAACGTAGCATAGAAACCAAGAAAGAGAACTGGAAATGAGCTATACGTAGTGACATCCCCAAAACTTATACTTACCACCCAACACCATGGGAACAACACAAGAACTTTGTTCTTATACTTAGCACCCAACACCATGGGAACAACACAAGAAGTTTGTTGGATTAATCAAAAGGTATCCTGATGTCGAGAAAAACAAATAGAAAATGTCACCCCCCTTACCCAACGATCACTCTTCACCTCGCAGGACTAGGAGAGTTGCCCTGTCAAAGGGCACCCCATTGCCATTGCCGCTTCTGATCGTTTACAGCGCATGATCCAAGACAGTGTGTAGTAATACTCTCGGGTTGTGACTTTTAATTGGTGACTTAACTTGGGATGGTGATGGGAAACTGGCAGCTCACACTTCAGAGTGCCAAGTCCAGACGGTCTCCACCAACCTTCCTAACCTTCTGTTGTTTGTGTTGAAATTTATAATGCCGTTACAACAACGGCAGATGCTCTTCTAAGTATTCTTTGTAATAAATTTGGATCATTCAGACTTGAAAGTAAACAGGACAATTGTTGATCAACGCCAGAAGATGGACTGGTAGATGCAAAAACTTCAACATTCTACACCCATTGTTGACCGTTACCTGTCGGCGATTTTTTTCAAATAGCTCTTGGAAATTTGCTGTTGAAAATCCTACAGAACAATATTCGTCCTAACAAATTTTCCGCATCATCTTGTTAGAATCTGACAGTTTCTTTAAGGTCGAATTTTACTGCACGGAATAGTAGAAAAGGTTGAGTGACATCCTCTGCCGTTGCTGTAACGGCGTAATAATACATTTCAGCATGAACATCAGAAGATTAGGAAGGTTGATGTAACTCTGGAGCGTAAGCTGCCAATTCCTGTCATCCCAAGCTAATAGTCAGAAGTCATATTTCGAGCCCATTGTTCATCCACGCATGGAATTGTGCATCAAGTTTATTTTTCGGTTCTTATCCATGTTTAAAATTCAACGGCATACTTTCTGTCCGGTTGTCCCAGTTTACATACATGGTATAAAATGACTATCGAAGTTTGTCCGTAATTTTATAAGGCAACCAGTAATCAAATATTGCACAACACAACGGCAAACAGAGAAAAAGATAATGAGCAATACGTGGTGTCATCCCCAAGCCTTATAATTGGCACCCAACACCATGGGGGAACAACCCGAGAAGCATGAATGAGTGTTGTTCGATTAGTCCAAAGGTATCCCGATGTGGAGAAAAACGAAAGGAAACTGATAAAGATTGTCAAGTGATCACTCTTTACCTTGAAGAACTAGGAGAGTCGCAACCGCTGTCTAAGGGCACCCCCATCGCCGCCGCCATTTTCCTCCGAGGATCCCGGTGTTGTGTGTGGGAGCCACCCTCCGCTGCAGGCAAGGACCCCGTCGCTGCTATCAGCCGCACGGGCTTCGCTCGGCTTTGTCCTTCAATGATGGCAGAAGTGGAGGTAGTGGTGGTGTCGCCGCCCGAGTCGTCCCCATGAGAGTGGCACGACCCTTGTCTTGTCGCCGTCTTTCCGTTTCACTCCGGCACATCAATTTCCATGTTAATCCAAATCAATAGTTTTGTCTGTGATGCAAGCAAACTATCACACACCCTTATCTTAGATAGATTAATCTCGACCAGAGCTCTCTTCTAATGTTTTTTAAAAAAGATGTTCCTCTTCAAAAGCATCGATAGATAATGACCACCTTACCTTATGCATGTTGAAAATTAGTTCATGAATGGGCGTAGGATGTTGAAAAATAGCAGCATAGACTTTGAAGGGAGTTTGATGTAATTATAAAGCACGCTGCTGTGTGTAAACCTTGAAGGAACTTGCATAGCTGCAATGAGCTTATGAGTATGCACTCATCCAATCGTGCGTACTTGTTGAGTAGTTTCACCTTCCAAGGCACAAACAGCTTCCGGCGATGACCAACATGAAGCGTGCGTCATTCCTTCCGCCCCTCCTCCTCCCCCTATTTGGCCTCGCCGTCGCAACCTTTGCTGCCGGCGATGACCGATTCATCTTTTCCGGCTTCACACAATCCAGCCTAGCCCTCGACAGCAGGGCCGTGGCCACACAGGGCGGCCTCCTCGATATGTCCAACGGCAGAAACAATGTCAAAAGCCACGCTCTTTACGCCACTCCTTTGCTCTTCCGCAATTCATCCGGCGGTAAAGTGCAATCGTTCTCGGCCGCCATTGTCTTTTGCATCATCGGCGCATACCCCGGCGTGAGCGCTAACGGCCTGGCCTTCTTCATCGCTCCAAGCAAGAATTTCTCGGATGCACTGCTGACGCAGTACTTTGGGATCTTGAAACCGAACAACAATGACAACCTTTTTGTCATTGAAATCGACACCTTCCAGAACCCTGACATCCAAGACATCAACGACAACCACATCGGCATCGACATCAACATGCTTTGTCCTTGCAATCTCACGCGGCTGGCTTCTATGAGGACTCTAGTGGCGCCTTCAAGAACTTGACGCTGAATGCCCAAATAGAGCTGCAGCTGTGGGTGGACTATGAGGAGGAGGGAACAAGGATCAATGTGACCTTGGCTCCACTTCATGTGGGAAAACCATTGAAGCCATTGTTGTCTGCAACCTATGACCTCTCAACCGTGCTCACGGACACGGCGTATATTGGTTTCTCATCCACGGCTGAAATTATGAACACCCGTCATTATGTTCTTGGATGGAGCTTTGGCATGAACAGGCAAGCAGCTCCGTCCATTGACATCTCCAAGCTTCCGAAGGTGCCTCGTCTACAACAAAAGGCCCAGTCCAAGCTCTTGGCGATCATTCTCCCAATAGTCACTGCAGCACTGATCATCTCTATCGGCACTTATTGATGAATTAGAGCTCAAAGCTGAGTCTTTCATTTTAGATACTACAGAACTTGAGACTAAAGTGGCGTTCGAAAGACGTCTTAAAGATTTGTTGCGTGAGAAAGAATTAAAGTGGACGTTGAGAGCCAAAGTGCGAAAAGTTTTCCAAGGGACAATAACACAAAGTTCTTCCATATGATTTAAAATGGCAAACATCGCATGAAAAAAATCTTGCAGCTAGAGCAAGATGAAGGAACAATAGTGGGTCAGGAAAACCTTAAACTATACATCACAAATTATTACAAACAGTTGTTTAGGAAACCTGACGAAAGCTTCATATCCTTAGATGAATCTCGGATAGAAGATGTTCCTCAACTTACGATGAACGAGAATGAGATCTTGACTACTTCATTTACCGAGAAAGAGGTATTTCAGGCAGTCTCACAAATGAAGAATAGTAAAGCCCCTAGGCCAGATGGGTTTCCAGCGGAGTTTTACAAGAGATGTTGGCACATCATTAAGAGTGACTTGATGCGAATGTTTAATGACCTGTTCTCCGGTCATCTACAGTTATTCCACCTAAATTTTGGAACGATTACTCTTCTTCTGAAGAAGACGGAGGCAGTCTGGATTGAGCAGTTGTCCAATATGTCTCCTTAATGTGAGCTTCAACATTTTTACCAAAGTAGGAACAAATAGGATGACGCAAATTGCACATAGTGTGGTGCAACCATCTCAAACAACCTTTATGTCGGACCGAAACATCCTAAAAGGGGTGGTGGTCCTTCATGAAACACTACACGAGCTTCACACCAAAAAACTTGACGGAGTAATCTTCAAGGTGGATTTTGAGAAAGCTTACGATAAGGTCAAATGGCCATTCCTCCAGCAAGCATTGTGAATGAAAGGATTCGATGATTCCTGGAGAAAGCAGGTCGAGTCTTTTACGCAAAAAGACAGTGTCGGAACAAAAGTGAATGATGATATAGGTCACTATTTCCAGACACACAAGGGGTTACGACAAGGGGATCCGATGTCACCTATTTTGTTCAACATTGTGGTGGACATGTTGGCAATTTTGATAGGGAGAGCTAAAGAGAATGGCCAAATTGGTGGTCTAGTTCCGCATCTCGTGGATGGCGGGATATCTATTTGACAGTATGCAGATGATACCATCATTTTTATGGAGCATGACCTAGATAAAGTAAAAAAACATGAAGCTGTTGCTATGCTTATTCGAGCAGTTGTCGGGGCTCAAGATTAACTTCCACAAAAGTGAACTTTTCTGCTTTGGACATGCCAAAGAAGAAAAAGATGCTTACAGACAATTGTTTGGATGAGAATTGGGCTCGATGCCGTTCTCATACTTGGGAATATCAATTCACCATCATAAGCTTTCTAATGCTGAATGGAAATGTATTGAGGACCGATTTGAAAAGAAACTCAGCTGCTAGAAGGGTAAGCTGATGTCGTATGGAGGCCGACTGATTCTCATTAACTCGGTGCTCACGAGTATGCCAATGTTTCTTTTGTCTTTCTTTGAGGTTCCAGTAGGAGTACGGAAAAAATTGGACTTTTATCGGTCGCGTTTCTTCTGGCAAAGTGACGAGTCAACACGTAAGTATAGACTCGCAAAATGGGACATTATTTGTCGGCCGAAAGACCAAGGGGGTCTTGGGATTGAGAATTTAGAGATGAAAAACAAATGCTTACTCAGTAAATGGCTGTTTAAGATCAAGGAAAAACAAATGCTTGGGATTGAGAATTTAGAGATGAAAAACAAATGCTTACTCAGAATTTAGACCAAGGCAGATTTTTTTCTTGCGATGTTTGCCATTTGCAATCATTTGGAAGACCTTTGTGTTATTGTCCCCTTAGACAACTTTTCGCACTTTGGCTCTGAACACCCACTTTAATTCTTTCTCACGCAACAAATCTTTAAGGTGTCTTTCGGACGCCACTCTAGTCTCAAGTTCTGTAGTATCTAAAATGGAAGACTCAGCTTTGACCTCTAATTCATCAATAAGTGCCTTTTTCCAAACCCTTTCATTTGAGCTTACGATAAGGTCAAATGGCCATTCCTTCAGCAGGTAGTCTCAAGTTCTCCCAATTGTTGTGAACTCTTTTCAAACCCTGCCAGACAAAAATAATAATTACTTGATATCAAGAAATGAACAAAGTTGCCGATATGATGCGATAATGATCGATTGAACTTACTTTTGGAGAATTTTAGTCATGTTCGCATATTGCTGGGGATCTTTTCGTTTCGAGTCTAAGACGGTTACTAGTCCCCGCTCAACGTGAATCTCTAGCAGAATAAAGTGGAAACTACGTACGCATGCATAACTCATCAATTACATTACTATAAACCTCGAGTAATATAAGTGAAACCGAATATGCAGAAGACAGTAACACTCACTCGAAGTTGTAAGGAAAGAGTATTATCCCTTTGTTTTGATTTTTAAGCAACGATTGTAGCAAGTTGTCCTCGGTTTTTTTGGGATAAAATTTAAAATTATGCCCATGTATGATATCTGGGTTGATGAACCCAATGTCATACATTTGTGCTTTTCTGCATTCAACGATCTTCAATCTGCATAATATAGTAATGATGATAATTATATATACATGCAATGAAAGAGCTGAGCTATATACATAGAGATACTTAATTACAGAAGTAGTACTTACAGACAGTAGCAAAACACGATTGTTTTGTCGATGTCCTTCAGATTGTATAACCGGAATATCTCCTCAAATTCAACATTCAACATTTCAGTTCCAAAGAGGTCGTGCTCCTCTTTAACTTTCAGTACCAAAGATTCCGCCCCAGACTCGCGGTAGTGTTGCATGTACCATTCATGGAATCTTCGCATCATCATTGTTAGAGGAGGATGATCAGGTGTGATGAGAGGCTTCCTGTACTGGTATTTGAATCCGTCCACCTCCAACGACTGAATTCGAAACAGTACATCATCGCTCATGTAATCACCAGGTTTGGTACCGGGGACCATCCCTGGATGATTAGCGACGATATCGCTAGAAACCTTGAGCGGGGGGCTCGATTAGTTCGCCTGTTCGTTGAGCTATGGAATTTTTTCCCAATTCTTTGTTCTGCTAACTTTGCATCACTGGAAGTACTTCCCGACCGCCGCGCCTCTTGATATGTCTTTTTAACAGTGCGGACATAGTTGGAATCCAGCGGAGGCGGTGGTGGTCGCTTCAGGGCATCGACAGTGCGCATCGCTTTCACCGGATCTATCTTCTCCTTCGGAGCTGGAGTTTTCTTTGCAAAATGCTCCCTCACTTCGGCCTGACTTATGTCCTTGTTTTCAGACTCGGTCCTCTCATATGGTGACTTTTCCAGAGGCTTGAGAGATGGACCGTATCTGTATCCCCTGCTGCCTATGCTTGTACTGCTAATCGCCGGAGCGGCGGCGGCTCCCTTTCGTCGTTGCTTACTAGGCGTCGGAGGAGCCGGAGCGGTGGCGTCTGTCTTCCGCCGTTGCCGACGAGGCTGAGGAGGAGGCATACTGCTCCGACGTGCCAGAGTAGGTGAAGGAGGAGGCGGAGTGCCCCCACGCGTCGGACGATCCGGAGAAGGAGGAGGATGAGGAGAAGGAGGAGGAGGAGCCGGAGAGCCCTGATCACTTGCCGGAGGAGGAGGAGGAGGAGGAGGAGGAGTGCCCTGATTCGCCTGAGGAGAAGGAGGAGGCAGAGGCGTCCACTTTGGAAGCTTGATGTACTCCTTCTGCCATTGACATGTACTCCTCAGGGCACGAACCAGCTTAATCTCTCCTTCACCTGTACAGTGGTCAAGATCGAGCTCCTCAAATTTCGGCATTACTTCATCCACCATCACAACAGCATAGCCATATGGAATAGGATGACAGTGAAAAGTTCCATTGGGTTGAGGAGGTGCAACAGAGCCGACAGCTGCCTTGAAAGTGAGGTTCCGGCATTTCGTCATAAGCTCGAAATGTTGAGCCTCCGTGATAGTATCCACGGGGTAGCTAGGAGACGTGAAGTCGGGATGAACGCGCTCCGTGGAAGCGACGCTGCTTCTCCGCTGAGATGGCGGGGTAGTAGCTTCTGGGGTAGCTTCGTGCCGCTGAGATGGTTGGCCGGTAGCTCGCTGGCTCTGAGCTTCCTCTAGCTTTTGTAGTCTTGCATTGAGCTTCTGAATTTTGCTTAGCTCTGCTTTCCTCTTTCTCTCCCGGCTTCTGTAACCGCCTACGTCGGGAAACCCAACCTTCCACCAAACGAAGCCTGGTGTGCCTCGTGTTCGTCCAGGGTGCTTAGCATTCCCTAGGGCCTCGGTCAGCTCGTCCTTCTCTCTGTCGGGAATGAACGTCCCTTCCTGCGCTACGGTGATATACTTCTGAAGCTTTTTCATGGGTATTGCAAGTTGCTCGTCCGTCCAACAGCACTTCCCTGTTTTAGGGTCCAAAGTTCCCCCAACCCTGAAGAACCAAGTCCTTGAACGGTCTGGCCACTTATATGTCTGTGGTTGGACCCCTTTAGCAAGCAGGTCATTCTCAGCTTTGTCCCATAACGGCCGGGCTTTGAGGTAGCCACCTGACCCGTGTGATGGTGAGGCTGCTTCTTTGCAGCATTGTTCTTGTTTGTCTTTGACATTTTCTTACTCTTCTCCGATGTATTGTATGACACAAATGCGGGCCAGTAATCTACTATCTTCGCATCGGCCGATGAATTCTCGAGTCTTCCCTTTGTCGACAAACTTTGATTTCAACTCATTCTTCCACCTCCTGAATAGATCTGCCATCTTCTTAAGAGCACATGCCTTGACCCGTGGCTCTATAACTGGCTTATTCTGATCCTCCTCTGGCGGTAGGGTGAAATTTGCCTTCAGCGTGGTCCAAAGATCTTCTTTCTGTCTATCGAAGACATAATTACCTTTAGGGGCGCCGTCCTTAGGCTTATTCCATTGCTTGATGCTGATCGGGATGTTGTCCCTAACAATAGCTCCGCACTGTGCAGAAAATGCATCCTTGGTCCGCTTTGGTTCAATCGGTAGGCCATCGTCCGCAAGTGTTGTGATCGTGAACTTTTCATCCTTGCGCAACCTCTTCTTTGGGCCTCGTCTCGTTAACGAGGTTTGGCTCGCTCCGGAGGGCTATAATATAGAAGAAAGAAGAGTTAATTACTATATTTACATACCAAAACAATTAATGAATCAATTAGCTAGTCAGCACAGGCTTAATTAATATATATACCACGCCGGACTTTGCAACAGCTCCCTCCTCCGATCGGCCACTGGAGCCGTCATCATGGTCTCCTTCTTCCTCCGACATTTGGTCACCGGAGCCATCATGATGATGTCCTTCCTCCTCCATTGTTTTATCACCGGAGTCGTCATAAATCCACTCCTTCCAGACCGTCGGTGAATATGTTGAGATACGACTCGATATCACGTCCGTCGTTGATTATGTCCCCCAACAACTGTTCTTGTTCTTCGTCTCTTGGATCCATAGTTTCTGCAAATCTTACAACATGGCAATTAATATACAAACATGAATGTCCAACGTCCGGACCGCCTCTGTCATGAATGTCCGACAACTCTTCTAGGGTTTGGGGTGGCCTCGACAACACTTCTAGGGTTTGGCCGGGGTGGCCTCGAGAGTTTATCGGGTAGGGACGGGGTAGATTAACAACGACGCTATTTCTTCTAGGGTTTGGGCGGCCTCGATAGTTGGTCGAGTGAGCGTACCGCCTATCTCTCATGCATGTCCGACGTCCCCTCTCATGTCGAAGTTATCGGGGAGGGGGTAGATCGACAACGACGCTCTTTATTCTAGGGTTTGGGTGGCCTCGATAGTTGGTCGGGCGAGCGGACCGCCTCTCTCACTCACGCATGACCGACGTCCCCCCTCATGTCGAAGTTATCGGGAGGGTGGCCTCGATAGTTGTTTTCGTTTTTACTCTACATTTTCGTACATATGAAAAACAATGAAGACTTTTTACATGAACATATACACACATATACATGAACATATATACATATACATGAAAAAACATATACATGAACATATACACACATATACATATACAAACATATACACACAAATACATGAGCATATATATACACACATATACATGATATATATATATATAGATGAACATATATATACACATATACACGGAGAGCATGGGGCCTCACTAGGGGGGCGGCGACGGGGACGGCGGCGACGGGGAGGTGACAGGGACGTACGATGGCGACGGGGAGGCGATGGGGAGGGCGGCGACGGGGATGAGGACGATGACGACAGTGAGGCGATAAGGATGAGGACGATGGCGACGGGGAGGCGACGGGGACGGCGGCGATGGGGAGGCGACGAGGACGACAACGACAGGGAGGCAAGGACGGCGATGACGAGGAGGCGACGAGGACGGAGCCGGTGACGGGGAGGCGATAGGGACGGCGGCTCGGGGAGGCGACGGGGCCGGCGACGAGGACGGCGGCTCGGGGAGGCGACGGGGACAAGGACGGTGGCAAGGGGCAACGGGCAGCCTGACGGCGTTGATCTGCTCGGCGTCGTCGGGGGGATCTGCTAGATGAAATCTGAAAAAATCGAAATTATCGCTTATATACACAGAACATTGGTCCCGGTTGGTGGCACCAACCGGGACCAATGCCACCTTTAGTCCCGGATAGTGCCACCAACCGGGACCAAAGGAAGCAGAGACCTTTGGTCCCAGTTGGTGGCACCAACCAGAACTAAAGGTTGGCATTGGTCTCGGTTGGTGGCACCAACCGGGACCAACGGTTGGTATTGGTCCCAGTTAGTGCCACCAACCGGGACCAAAGGGTGGTGCTGCCCGGGGCCAAATCTTTAGTCCCACCTCGCTAGCTGAGAGAGCTTGAGAGTGGTTTATAAGCGATGTTGCGCACACCATCTCGAGCTCCTCTCAACTCCAGGCTTCCGGGCCTAATCTGTCTTTGCCTGTGGGCCTACTGGGCCCTTTACGGGCCTGAATCCTGGCTTAACAATGTTGGTGGGTTTCTAGTCGTATTCAGGCCGTGGTGGTCCAGTAGGTGGCATTTTTTTTTATTTTTTCCAGTATTTTTGTTTTGTTTTTTGCTTTATTTATTGTTTTAATTTTTTTCCAGTATTTTTCTTTTGTTATTTTAGTTCATTATTTTTAACAAATAAATACTTTGATAATTTTAGTTGCATAATTTCCATTATTTTGTTTTGTTTCTTGCTTTATTTATTTTTTGTTTTATTTATTTCTAGTGTGTTTTATCATTATATTATTTTTTCTATTAATGTTTTGAACAAAAAATACTTTGATAATTTTAGTTGCATAATTTTTATATAATTATTGTTTCAAAAATAGTAGAGGTTTATAAAAGCTTTTTAGTTGATTCTTTTTTGAACTCCACTCCTACGATGTTTTGAAAGAAATTGAAAATCACTTCAAAAGAACTCTGAAAAGGTTCAAAGTTGGCATGGTATCATCATTTCACCCACATAGCATGTGCTAAAAAGTTGAGAGGGTTATGGAAAAAGCAGGATGCATTTCGTGTACAAAACGGACAATCTCTTTCGAAGTATTGGGGTTTCGGACGGAAACTCATCGGTTACAAAAGGCATTTCATTTTCTTGAACTTATTTGAATTCCAGGCGTTTTGTGTGTTCAAAATGCACCATTGAAAGCCACATCATCAATTTTCAACCCTTTCTGACTTCATTTGGTATTTTTCATGCACTTATTAATTTTTTTGAGCTAAATGACCCTGAAATTTTAAAGCACTTAAAAAGAACTCTGAAAAGATTGAAATTTGGCATGGTATCATCATTGCACCCACATAGCATGTGATAAAAAGTTGAGAGGGTTACGACAAAAGCAGGATGCACTTCGTATACAAAACGGACAGTCTCTTTCGAAGTATCGGGGTTTAGGACGGAAACTCATCGGTTACAAAAGGCATTTCATTTTCTTGAACTTATTTGAACTCCAGGATTTTTGTGTGTTCTAAATGCATCATTGAAAGCCACATCATCAATTTTCAACCCTTTCTGACTTCATTTGGTATTTTTCATGCACTTACTGATTTTTTAGAGCTAAATGACCCTGAAATTGAAAAGCAATTCAAATGAACTCTGAAAAGGTTGAAAGTTGGCATGGTATCATCATATCACCCACATAGCATGTGCTAAAAAGTTGAGAGGGTTACGGCAAAAGCAGGATGCACTTCGTGTACAAAACGGAGAGTCTCTTTCGAAGTATCGGGGTTTCCGATGGAAACTCATCGGTTACAAAAGGCATTTCATTTTGTTGAACTTATTTGAACTCCAGGATTTTTGTGTGTTCTAAATGCACCATTCAAAGCCACATCATCAATTTTCAACCCCTTCTGACTTCATTTGTTATTTTTCATGCAGTTATTGAATTTTTTGTTCTAAATGCACCATTTGGTATTTTTCATGCACTTATTGATTTTTTGAGCTAAATGACCCTGAAATTGAAAAGCACTTCAAATGAACTCTGAAAAGGTTGAAAGTTGGCATGGTATCATCATTTCACCCACATAGGATGTTACAAAAGGCATTTCATTTCTTCACATGTCACTACAATGATACAGTTGTGGAGAGAAAGTCTTCACTTTTTCTTCGCTTGTGTCCTTTGCTTATTGCATTGTAACCATGGATAATCTTCATCGTTTAACAGGGTGCTTAGGTCAGGCTTGACTTTGAAGGGAGGAATTTCATCAAACTTCTCATAATCTTCAAACATGCTGTCTTACCCTCCAATCCCACGATGTCTTTTTTTCCTTAAAGAACTATGTGGCGCTTTGGCTCATCGTATGATGTATTCACTTCCTTATATTTTCTTTTCTCGGTATGGTAGACATGTCCTTCACATAGAAAATCTGTGCCACATCATTGGCTAGGACGAATGGTTCGTCTGTGTACCCAAGATTGTTCAGATCCACTGTTGTCATTCCGTACTGTGGGTCTTCCTCTACCCCGCCTCTTGACAGATTGACCCATTTGCACTGAAATAAAGGGACCTTGAAATCATTTTCATAGTCAAGTTCCCATATGTCCACTATGTAACCATAATATGTGTCCTTTCCCCTCTTGGTTGCTGCATCAAATCGGAGACCGCTGTTTTGGTTGGTGCTCTTTTCATCTTGGGCGATCGTGTAAAATGTATTCCCATTTATCTCGTACCCTTTGTAAGTCAATACAGTCAAAGATGGTCCCCTGGGCAACGAGTACAGCTCATCAGAAACAGTGTTGTCACCCATGAGATGTGTTTGCAACCAACTACCAAAAGTCCTGATGTGTTCATATGTAATCCAATCGTCACACTGCTCTAGGTGTTTGGAGCGCAGAATATTCTTGTGTTCATCGACATACGGGGTCACCAAGGTGGAATTCTGTAGAACTATGTAGTGTGCTTGAGACCAAGAATGCCCGTCCCTACATATTATTGAGGCCGCTCCTAGCGTGCCTTTTCCAGTCAGTCTCCCCTCATACCGCGATTGAGGGAGACCAATCTTCTTAAGGTCAGGAATGAAGTCAAAACAAAACCCAATGACATCCTCTATTTGATGGCCCATGGAGATGCTTGCTTTTGGCCTAGCACGGTTACAAACATATTTCTTTAAGACTCCCATGAACCTCTCAAAGGGGAACATATTGTGTAGAAATACAGGGCCCAGAACAGCAATCTCGTCAACTATATGAACTAGGACGTGCGTCATGATATTGAAGAAGGACGGTGGGAACACCAGCTCGAAGCTAACAAGACATTGCACCGAATCACTCCTTAACCTTGGCTGGATTTCTGGATCGATCACCTTTTGTGAAATTGCATTGAGGAATGCACATAGCTTCACAATGGCTAATCGAACGTTTTCCGGTAGAAGCCCCCTCAATACAACCAGCAGCAGTTGCATCATAATCACGTGGCAGTCATGAGACTTTAGGTTCTGGAACTTTTTTCTGTGCCATATTTATTATTCCCTTTATATTCAATGAGAAACCAGACGGGACCTTCATACTGAGTAGGCATTCAAATAAGATTTCCTTCTCTTCTTTGGTAAGAGCGTAGCTGGCAGGACCTTCATACTGCTTTGGATGCATGCCGTCTTTTTCATGCACACGTTGATGTTCCTCCCATGCCTCCGGTGTATCTTTTATCTTCCCATACACTCCTAAGAAGCCTAGAAGGTTCACGCAAAGATTCTTCTTCACGTGCATCACGTCGATTGCAGAGGGGACCTCTAGGTCTTTCCAATAGGGTAGGTCCCAAAATATAGATTTCTTCTTCCACATGGGTGCACGTTTGTCAACGTCATTTGGAACAGATAGTCCGCCAGGACCCTTTCCAAATATTACTTGTAAATCATTGACCATATCAAGTATGTGATCACCAATACGGAGGGCGGGCTTCTTTCGGTGATCTGCCTCACCTTTGAAATGCCTTCCTTTCTTTCGACATTGATGGTTGGTCGGAAGAAATCGACGATGCCCCAGGTACACATTCTTCCTGCATTTGTCCAAATATATAATGTCGGTGTCATCTAAACAGTGTGTGCATGCGTGGTATCCCTTGTTTATTTGTCCTGAAAGGTTACTGAGAGCAGGCCAATCGTTGATGGTTACAAACAGCAACGCATGTAGGTCAAAATCCTCCTGTTCGTTCTCATCCCACACACGTACACCTCTTCCATTCCATAGATGTAAAAGTTCATCAACTAATGGCCTTAGGTACACATCAATGTCATTGCCGGGTTGCTTAGGGCCTTGGATGAACACTGGCATCATAATGAACTTCCGCTTCATGCAAAACCAAGGAGGAAGGTTATACATACATAGAGTCCTAGGCCATGTGCTATGTTGGCTGCTCTGCTCCCCAAAAGGATTAACGCCATCTGCACTTAAACCAAACCATACGTTCGTCGGGTCACCTGTAAAGTCGCTCCACTTTCTCTCGATCTTTCTCCACAGCGACTCGTCAGCGGGTGCTCTCAACTTCCCGTCTTTCTTACGGTCTTTTTTGTGCCATTGCATCAACTCGGCATGCTTTTTGTTTCTTAACAGACGTTTCAACCGTGGTATTATAGGAGCATACCACATCACCTTGGCAGGAACCCTCTTCCCGGTGCGCTGGCCCTCAACATCACCAGGGTCATCTCTTCTGATCTTATACCGCAATGCACCGCATACCGGGCATGTGTTCCGTTCCTCGTACTCACCACGGTAGAGGATGCAGTCATTAGGGCATGCATGTATCTTATGCACCTCCAATCCTAGAGGGCATAGAACCTTCTTTGCTGCGTACGTACTGTCGGGCAATTCGTTATCCTTTGGAAGCTTCTTCTTCATTATTTTTAGTAGTGAACTAAATCCCTTGTCAGATAGACCATTGTCTGCCTTCCATTGCAGCAATTCCAGTGTGGTACCGAGCTTTTTGTTGTCATCTTCGCAATTAGGGTACAACCCTTTTTTGTGATCCTCTAACATGCGATCGAACTTCAACTTCTCCCTTTCACTTTTGCATTCTCTCTGTGCATCAACAATGACCCGGCGAAGATCATCATCGGGCACATCGTCTGGTTCGTCTTGATCTTCTTCCCCCATTACAACATCACCGTATTCAGGGGGAGGGTAGTTGTCGTCATCCTCTTCTTCTTCGTTGCCTTTTATCATGACCCCTCTTTCTCCGTGCTTGGTCCAAACATTATAGTGTGGCATAAACCCTTCTGAAGCAGGTGGAAGTAAAGGGTTTTAGAGTTGGAGAAAGACTTCGTATTCTCATAGACATTACATGGATAAGACATAAAATCATTCTGCTTGTTTGCATCAGCCGCTTCGAGAAAATTATGCAGGCCCTTAATATACTCGGAGGTGCGTCGGTCACCGTACATCCAGCCGAGTCATCTGCGTGCGTTTATATAATAAAGTGTATTAAAAACTATTACAACATATCATGTATAGAGAAGTGACCAAATTAATAGAAATTCTTCATCGCATTAAAGCCAAAGTACAATAATGACCAAAATAAATACGTACAGTTCATACATAGTTGTCATTGTTAAACAACATATAGCTCTTTAGAATAACTAATTAAAACATACAACGAACTATGTAAAAAAATTAAATGCAACAACAAATGCAATCATAACCGCTACTAAGATACCAATTGATCCAACGGCATAATGATACCAAGCCTCATTATGAATGGGATATTTTCTAATCTTTCTAAGCTTCAAGCGCATTGCATCCATCTTGGTCTTGTGATCGTCGACGGTATCGACAACATACAACTCCAATCCCATCTTACCATCTTCAGTTCTTTTTAATTTTTCTTTCAAATGATCGATTTCTTTTTCAGCTTTAGTTAACTTGTCGAGCAGAATTGCATAGTCGGTTGGAATTTCTGGTTCAACTACTTCCTATAGATAAAAACATCTACGTCAAGTTGGTGGCATAATTAATTGTCATAGACATTAGATGTGTGAAATAGTTATATAAAAGATAATATACCACATCTGAATCATAGACTGGACGAGGGCCGACGTGGGCCAATACCATAACCATGACACTATATAATAACAAACAATAATAAAAGTAAGAAAATCATACGAGTAAGTATATTTTCTTTTAGCAAGAAGATAAGATCAAGAGGCTCACTACGCGCGGGTGATCGACGGCGGTTTCGGACCGCCAAAACCTAGACAAATCTTGACGAAAATGGAGTTTGGACAAGGAGCTTCGAGAGGAGAAAGCTTAAGTTTGGTTTGGGCATTTCAACAAACACCTCATGTGCATAGGAGGTGAGCTAGAGGCCCACAAAGGTTTCCCCTCGCCGGCCAAAAAGACGGAGCAGTGTGGAGTGTCCTGTTCGCCGGCGAGAGGGTATATATATGCATGTCGTTGGTCTCGGTTCGTGGCCGGAACCGGGACCAAAGGACCCCATTTGGTCCCGGATCCAGCCACGAACCGGGACCAATGGTTGTGGGCCAGGAGCGAGGCACATTGGTCCCGGTTCGTGTCTGGAACCGGGACAAAAGGTATCCTATGAACCGGGATCAATGCCCCACGTGACCCGTCCGCCCCCCTGGCCTCACGATTCGGGACCGTTGCCCCCATTGGTCCCGGTTCGTGAGTGAACCGGGACTAATGCGCTGGCCCGGACCGAACCAATGCCCTGTTTTCTATTAGTGAATGTACACATTGGGTAAATATGTGAGTGGTATTATATTTTGGTACCCAAATGTACTCATTTGTTGTCTGTACAGAGAAAGCGAGACGGTCAAAACTTAGTTGTTTATTTTTATCTCATGCAATTTTTTGTACTCCTATTTACCCCTTCATTGCATAATACTCCCTCCGTTCCTAAATATAAAACCCTCTAGGGATTCAACTATGAACCACATACGGATGTATATAGACATATTGTGGAGTATAGATTCACTCATTTTACTCCGTATGTAGTCTATAGTGTCATCTTTAAAACGTCTTATATTTAGGAACGGAGGAAGTACACAATATTTTTAGTCATCCATTTCAAAAGGTATAACCGTTAACCTTTATTTTACATATGAGCTACATTTCTTTGAAATTACATATGAATTACATTATGAGACGGCGGGAGTACTATTTTACTACAGTGATCTAAAATTGCTATAATTTGTGCACTATTTTACTAAATTTCGTAATCTTTTTTATTATGAGTGTCGAAAGAATAGTGTTTATGTGTGTGTGCGCGCATGTGTAGAGAAAACTTGATGATTTTTAGTGATCTAAAACGTCTTATATAACTTTATAGAGGGAGTACTAAATAAGGGGATAGGCTTCCGAAATTTTATTTATTTTTAGTGGCACATATGCAATTCTCTGATTCGATGACACAGTAAAAAAAAGATTGCCGTCACATATCCAAGGTCGTGATTAAATCTTCACCGTCTCTGCAACTGCTCAGTCTCGTTGCTTGCTTTTACAGATAGATTCATGAGCCTACAACCGCACTTGTCCATGATAATCTGTTGGAAATCTCTAGAATAGGGCTATTGGAAGTGGAGTATTTGAGCTCGAGCTCAAATGCATCCGGATGAACAGTAAAATTAAAAAAAAATCAAAAAAATCCAATTTTTTTTGTGATGAACTTTGACAAAAATTTTAAGTGCTTGCAAATTTTTATCATTAGATCACATTCGAGTAAGGCATGACAAACAAAAAACAAAATCAATGTTTCAAAATGCTTTCGAAAGTAGCATTTTCAGAGCATTGTTTTTGTTTTTTTTGTTACGCCTTACTCGAATGTGATCTCATGATAAAAATTTGCAAGCACTTAAAGCTTTTGTCAAAGTTCATCACAAGAAAATTTTGGATTTTTTTATTTTTTTTTTGATTTTTTTTATTTTACTATTCATCCAGGTGCATTTGAGCTCGAGCTCAAAAGGACACTTTCCTATGTTGTCTCCTGAGTACTCCCTCCGTTTCCTTTACTCCGCGTATAAGATTTGATCAAAATCAAACAGCATAAAGTTTGACCAAATTTATATCAGAATATATGAACATCTACAATATTAAAACTATACTAGCAAAAGGGCCCGTGCGTTGCAACGGGAAAAAAATAACATTATACGCACTAGAAAATGCCCGTGCGTTGTGAGGGGGCAAAAAAAAACACAAAACCTGCACCTTCTGCCACTATGTGTCGCCTTTTGTATCCAACTCATGCAACAAGCATCACAAGTTAGATTATTCTCATCCTTAGAAACATTGTGAAAGTAGAGTTGTTTACCGAAAAGTAAAACTACAAATATGTAGATTAAAATATGCAGGAAAACTTTGTGAAGACTTAAAAAGATGTCACGTTTTCTTGATTTTAGCAACATAATGTTACTTGTGTGAGGTGTGTAGATAATCTGGAAACTGCCACTCCTATGACATAAAGACATAGAAAAAACTTGATTTAAGTATGAATGAAACTTTTATCAATTAGACAGCCTATATACTTTTGCAGCTCTTCATGGGGCTTTTGCACTAATAAGTTTTATATTATGCTAGTTTTAACTTGCTTGCTCTGTTCAATTGCTTGGATTCTCCATTTAATTCAGAAAAAAAAACAATCTTGTTCGTAGAATCGATGGACCAAAAAACTGTCCAATATCGGATTTGAATCGATGACCCTCGCATTGCAAATGCGGAAAAAAACTAAGAGTAGACAGGTATCCCTCTTTGTTTAGCATTTGAATGACCCACTCCTTTTTCCTTTATTCTATCTGTCTTTAGGCGGAGTCGTCGGCTCTTATGTTATACTCTGTTTGTTCAATATTATCACGCGATGAAGAGTCCACTTAGTCGAGTCTGCATACATATTTTTTGTATTTTCATTTATTTAGGGAATTAATTTGTAACAAAAGAAAAAATTGATAGGTACCTATTATTACAGAGAGCCATCGACACTAAATTAGTCATTAAACGTTTTGAATTATAATGCCATAATACGTCTTATATTTGATGCGGAGGGAGTATATATTATTAGGCGGAACCATCAACCCTAAATTAACCATCAAATGTTTTGAATTAATTGAAAAGTGGTATATGCAAGCGAGATTAGCATTGAGGTTTCGCTGGTCTTTTTTTCCATTAGTTCACCACATTAATTATTTCCTCTTTTTTACAAGTGTACTCGTTTTCCTTGCTGATTCTTGTGGGAGCTTATTGAGTTTAATTTACCGACCTATATAAATAGACGGATTTGTCTATAAGGCAACAATGTGGGACTATGTATATGAACCCTATTTTTTTACAGAAGCATGATGTAGATCGATTTTACGCAACCTTAACCTGTTTGTTGGCCCACACTAGAACATCAGGACGCTTGGTTGGCTCAAAAAGGAAAACATATAATTTAAGAAAAAACAGATCAAGACATCCATGCACGAAAATACTGGCGAGGGCGCGAGGCGATGGTGTCTGAACTCGTCGTGTGCTTTTAGAAAAAGAGTCAACCCTTAGTTATGCACAATAGGCTAGCTAGCTCAGTTGGTTGGGGCAACAACAATTGACTTGTAGTTGTGAATTCGAAACCAAGTGCCCGCATAGATTTTTTTTATTTCCTCTCTCCAGTCCGGGCTGGACCATGTCCGCACACGGATTTTTTTGGATTGCGGGTTTTATTCAAGAAAATATCAGGGTGTTTATCATAAAATTACATGACGGACTAAGAATATCTATTTCCTTTATTAGTAGGTATAGATAGTATAAAAATACATTGAGTGGTGCATCTAATAGTATTGATTTTACATTGTGAATATTGATATTGTTTAATATAAAGTTAGTTAAACTTTACAAAGTTTGACTTTGACAAACTTTAAATACAGACTAAAAAGAATGGAAGAAGTATCCATTACAATGTACCAGAGTACAGATTACCTGGAGCAAGCTGTCCTCCGTGGCCGTCGCTGAGGGAGTCCGGGATTGAGGAGTCCTCGGGCTGTCCACTTACCTCCTAAGGACCAGCCTGGTGGGTCGCCTTCTGGTATCTTCGGGAAGGTCAGATTACATAATGACCCCAGGCTTAGGGGGGAATATTCTGAAGACTTGGTGTGTGTCCTCCAAGTAAGAATGGGCGTATCTACGTCCGGATGGAAACCGACCATCAGTAACCCTAGGTACCCCTGGTGTCTATATAAACGATGGGGCTTAGTTTGTAGAGGAACAAGTCAATTAATCCACGGTTTAGGTGGTAGATCAATTCTGTAACCTTCATACTCATCAATATATTCAAGCAGGATGTATGAGGAACCATCAACCCTAAATTAACCATCAAATGTTTTGAATTAATTGAAAAGTGGTATATGCAAGCGAGATTAGCATTGAGGTTTTGCTGGTCTTTTTTCCCATTAGTTCACCACACTAATTATTTCCTCTTTTTTACAAGTGTACTCGTTTTCCTTGCTGATTCTTGTGGGGGCTTATTGAGTTTAATTTACCGACCTATATAAATAGACGGATTTGTCTATAAGGCAACAATGTGGGACTATGTATATGAACCTATTTTTTTACAGAAGCATGATGTAGATCGATTTTACGCAACCTTAACCTGTTTGTTGGCCCACACTAGAACATCAGGACGCTTGGTTGGCTCAAAAAGGAAAACATATGATTTAAGAAAAAACAGATCAAGACATCCATGCATGAAAATACTGGCGAGGGCGCGAGGCGATGGTGTCTGAACTCATCGTGTGCTTGTAGAAAAAGAGTCAACCCTTAGTTATGCACAATAGGCTGGCTAGCTCAGTTGGTTGGGGCAACAACAATTGACTTGTAGTTGTGAATTCGAAACCAAGTGCCCGCATAGATTTTTTTTATTTCCTCTCTCCAGTCCGGGCTGGACCATGTCCGCACACGGATTTTTTTGGATTGCGGGTTTTATTCAAGAAATTATCAGGGTGTTTATCATAAAATTACATGACGGACTAAGAATATTTATTTCCTTTATTAGTAGGTATAGATAGTATAAAAATACATTGAGTGGTGCATCTAATAGTATTGATTTTACATTGTGAATATTGATATTGTTTAATATAAAGTTAGTTAAACTTTACAAAGTTTGACTTTGACAAACTTTAAATACAGACTAAAAAGAATGGAAGAAGTATCCATTACCATGTACTAGAGTATAGATTACCTGGAGCAAGCTGTCCTCCGTGGCCATCGCTGAGGGAGTCCGGGATTGAGGAGTCCTCGGGCTGTCGACTTACCTCCTAAGGACCAGCCTAGTGGGTCGCCTTCTGGTATCTTCGGGAAGGTCAGATTACATAATGACCCCAGGCTTAGGGAGGGATATTCTGAAGACTTGGTGTGTGTCCTCCAAGTAAGAATGGGCGTATCTACGCCCGAATGGAAACTGGTCATCTGTAACCCTAGGTACCCCTGGTGTCTATATAAACCAAGGGGCTTAGTTTGTAGAGGAACAAGTCAATTAATCCACGGTTTAGGTGGTAGATCAATTCTGTAACCTTCATACTCGTCAATATAATCAAGCAGGACGTATGATTTTACCTCCTCACGAGGCCCCGAACCTGGTTAAACACCGTCTCCTTCTTTCCTTGTTACCATCGATCCTAGATTCATAGTTCGGGACCCCCTACCCGAGATCCGACGATTTTGACACCGACAGCCGCTCCTGCCATGTTTTACACAATCGTAATTGCCACCGTTACCGCCGTCCATTCCACTCGTTTTCCTCACCGTGATCTTCAAACCAAAGCACAAGAAAAGTTGCCTTGCCAGAAAAATCAAAATCTTCAAAAACATTTTAATGTGTTTCTCTGGAAAAAAAATAGTCGTCGTAAGGAAAGGACTATGCTAGAATTGTCGAGTGGCTCTAATATGCAATATTATTGATCTAACAAAGAGTTAATATTACCTTATCTTCTCCTTTGAATAAATTGTTTTATAGATTTCAGCTTGGTCCATGTCACATTTGCACTATTATTATTTTCACATCATTCGATGGTGCAAGGGAAAGGCAATAATTACAATGATTTGATGAAGTGATTGCGGTGAAGGGAAGCTTGTATGAACTCTTCTTGTTTTTTATTTTTGTAAATATGTTTAACTCAGCCGATCTCAATTCAGCTTATTATGAGTAAACATGCTTGTGATGAGAATTAATTATTATAGTTGGTCATGTCATGCTTAAATAGCTAGGACTGGATAATGATTTATCTTGTGTGTCAACATGCGTTAAAATGATTGTCATGTAGTATCTTACTATGATATCCTCCTCTGAATAATTCAAGTGGTTTGACTTAGCACATGTTCACACATGTAGTTGATTCAAAACCAATGCAGCTTCATGATATTTTTGTTCAGGTCTTTATATCCTACCCATGCTCATATCCAATGTTAAATATTCGCCATGCATGATTATGACCATTGTCGCTCTCTAGTTGGTCGCTTCTTAGTCTATTTGCTAGCCTTTGCATGTACTCTGAAATACTGCTTGTGCATCCAAAATCCTAAAACCCAAAGTCATTCCAGATGAATCCACCATATCTACCCATATACGGTATTACTATGATGTTCCATGTAAATTTGCATGTGCCACGTTTAATCATTCAAATAAATACATGTTTAGTGTGGCCGTAGCGCTCATGGCGGTTAATATCTTCCATGCTAAGCGGGTTATTCTCATCACAGATGTTTATTCGTTTGGCATTGCATGAGAGAGACTGGTAATTAGGATGCCCAGTCATGTAATAAAAAACAAAGAAAATATAATAAAAAAACTCCCCTGGAAATTTGGTTATTTGGAGGGCATCCGAGAATTCGGCTAGCCATGGCTTGTGTTTGTACGGTTGAGGGTAATAAACTTTAACTTTCCGTTTGGGAAACATTGATAATGTGTTTAGCATAGAAGATATTGAAATCATTTGTCATAGCATTGATAGAAAAAGCACACCTCCCAAAATGTATTCATCTATGTTTTAAACTTCAAGCTCTTGCACCTCTGCAAATCTCTGCTTCCTTCTGCGAAGGGTCTTTCTATTTACTTTCATGTTATTTACTTTTATCGTTGAGTCATCACCTTCAAGAACAAGGGGGATGTTCAGAGCTGTACTAATTACTGTGGAATCAAACTGATGATCCATACAATGAAGCTATGGGAAAGAGCCATTGATCACCTCTTAAGAAGAATGACAAGCGTGACCAAAAATCAGTTTGGTTTCATGCCTGGGAGGTCGACCATAAAAGCCATTTTCTTGGTACGACAACTTATGGAGATATATAGGGAGCAAAAGACGGACCTACATATGGTGTTCATTGACTTGGAGAAGGCCTATGATAAGATACCGAGGAATTTTATGTGGTGGGCCTTGGAAAAACACAAAGTCCCAACAAAGTACATTACCATCATCAAGGACATGTACGATAATGTTGTGACAAGTGTTCGAACAAGTGATGGCAACACTGATGACTTCCCGATTAAGATAGGACTACATCAAGGGTCAGCTTTGAGCCCTTATCTTTTTGCCTTGGTGATGGATGAGGTCACAAGGGATATACAAGGAGATATCCCATGGTGTATGCTCTTTGCAGACGATGTGGTGCTAGTCGATGAGAGTCGGACGGGGGTCAAAAGGTAGTTGGAGTTATGGAGGCAAACCTTGGAATCGAAAGGTTTAGGCTTAGTAGGAGTAAAACCAAGTACACGAGGTGCGCTTTCAGTACTACTAGGCACGAGGAGGAGGATGTTAGCCTTGATGGGCAGGTGGTGCCTCAGAAGGACACCTTTTGATATTTGGGGTCAATGTTGCAGAAGGATGGGGATATCGATGAAGATGTGAACCATCGAATTAAAGCCGGATGGATGAAGTGGCGCCAAGCTTCTGGCATTCTCT
Source organism: Hordeum marinum (assembly GCA_022496015.1). Classification (NCBI taxonomy): domain Eukaryota; kingdom Viridiplantae; phylum Streptophyta; class Magnoliopsida; order Poales; family Poaceae; genus Hordeum; species Hordeum marinum. The sequence continues at coordinate 413,778,588 of CM039677.1, read as the reverse complement.
ATGACAAGAGGGTGCCACAAAAGCTAAAAGGCAAGTTCTTTAGGATGGCGATTCGACCTGCAATGTTGTATGGCGCTGAGTGTTGGCCGACTAAAAGGCGACATGTGCAACAATTAGGTGTGGCAGAGATGCACATGTTGAGATGGATGTGTGGCCACACAAGGAAGGACCGAATCCAGAATGATGATATACAAGATTGGCGCCATCGTCATCATCAACCCTGCTTCACCAACAATTCCATGATGCTCATTGATACATCTCAAAGGTATCTTTCCAAATCCTTTTACTCTTGTTTTGGACCCTAGTTTGCATAATTTAAATGGAACTAACTCGCACTAACGTTCTTTTTAGCAGAACTACCATGGTGTTGTTTTTGTGCGGAAATGAAAGTTCTCGGAATTGGGCAAAAAAATTTAGAGATTGTTTTAGAATATATAAAAATAATGTACCTACCGGAGGGGGGCACCTGTTGGTACCAAGCCAACAGGGCGCAACCACCCCTAGGGGCGCCCTGGTGGCTTGGGACCACCTGGTGGCTCCACAAACCCTAATTCCAGTCCTATAAATTCCTATTTCTAGAGAAAAAACCAGAGATAAGTTTTTATAGCATTTTACAAGATGGATCCGCCGCCACCTCTTGTTCTTCCTCGGAAGGGCTGATCTGGAGTCCATTTGGGGCCTCCGGAGAGGGGGATTGGTCGTCGTCGTCATGACCAACACTTCTCCATCAACAATTCCATGATGCTCACCACCGTGAGTGAGAAATTACTTTGTAGGATTGGTGGACATTGATGGGATTTGATGAGATTGTTCATGTAATCGAGTTATTTTGATAGGGCTTGATCCCTATGTTTTGAGATTGATGTTGCTATGACTTTGCTATGCTTAATGCTTGTCACTAGGGCCCGAGTGCCACGATTTCAGATATGAACCTATTATGTTTTCATAAATATGAGAGTGTTTTGGATCATATCTTGCATGTTGTATGCACCTATTGTATGTCATGATCTGCATATCCCAAGGTGATAACAATTGAGATTCTTTCCGGTGATTGTCGTAGTTCGAGGAGTTCATGTATTCACCACACGTTAATGCTTTGTTCTGGTTCTGTATTAAAAGGAGGCCTTAATATCCATTATATTTCCTTGTGGACATCGCTTCCACGGGTGGATGGGACAAAAGATGTCATGCAAGTTCTTATTATAAGCACGTATGACTATATATGGAATATATGCATATATTATATTGATGAATTGGAGCTAGTTCTATGTCACTCTAGTGTGTAACTATTACATGATGAATGTCATCGAAATCATTATCCATCATTGAACAATGGCCTATGTTTTTACATATTGAATCTTGCAAAGTTACTACTACTGCCATTGATGTTATCATCACTACAAAACTATTGCTATTGCCATTAGTATTATTACTACCATCTTGTTGTGCTACTAAAACTTTGTTATAGGGAACATAGCATATAGGTGGAATACAATATGGTGGTAGGTATCAAAGGGGTAAAAAGTGGAAAAGATAGTTGATAACCCACAAGTAAAGGGATCACAACAGTTTTCGAGGGTAGAGTATTCAACCCAAATTTATAGATTCAACACAAGGGGAGCCAAAGAATATTTGTGAGTATTAGCAACTGAGTTGTCAATTCAACCATACCTGGAGATTGAATATCTGCAACAGAGTGATCAGTAGCACAGTAGGAACGGTAACAATAACGATAGCATTGACATCAATAGTTTTGTAGCAAGTGTAACAGTAGCAGTAGCAATATTAACTTAGCAAGAACAATATGTGGAAACCTCGTAGGCACTACATCGGTGAACTCGTTGGATAATATTCATCATATAATAGTCATAACCTAGGGCGACACAGAACTAGCTCCAGTTCATAAATGTAATGTAGGCATGTATTCCGTAAATAGTCATATGTGCTTATGGAAAATAACTTGTATGACATCTTTTGTCCAACCCTCCCATGATAGCGGGGTCCATAAGGAAACGAAGGTATATTAAGGCCTCCTTTTATTAGAGAACCGGAACAAAGCATTAACACATGGTGAATACATGAACTCCTCAAACTACGGTCATCACCAGAAAGTATTCGGACTATTGTCACTTTGGGGTTTATGAATCATAATACATAGCAGGTGCATATGACTAGCAAGATCGGATCAAGAACATAGATATAATGGTGATAACATAAACGGTTCAGATCTGAAGTCATAGCACTCGGGCCCAAGTGACAAGCATTAAGCATGGCAAAGTCATAGCAACATCAATCTTAGAACATAGTGGATACTAGGGATCAAGCCCTAACAAAACTAACTTGATTACATGATGAATCTCATCCAAATCCTCACCGACTAGCAAACCTATGAAGGAATTACTCACTCCTGATGGGGAGCATAATGTAATTGGCGATGGAGAAGGGTTGATGATGACAAAGACTGAAGATTCCCCTCTCCGGAGCCCCGAACGGGCTCCAGATTTGGCCTCCCGATGAAGAACAGGAGGTGGTGACGGCTCCTTATCTTAAAATGCGTTGAAAATTTCTCTCCTATTTTTTTCTCCGAAAATAGGAATTTAAAGTGCTGGAATTAGGGTCTGTGGGGCCACGAGGTGGACACAACCCACCAGGGCACGCCTGGAGGGGGTCGCGTGCCCTGGTGTATCGTGCTTAACCAGGGCACCCTCTCTAGTGGTTCTTGGCTCCAGTATTTTTTATTTATTGTAAAATAAATCTCCAAAAAGTTTCGTCCAGTTCCGAGAACTTTTATTTCTGCACAAAAACAACACCATGGTAGTTTTGCTGAAAACATCGTCTGTCCGGGTTAGTTTCATTCAAATCATGCAAATTAGAGTCCAAAACAAGAGCAAAAGTTTTAGGAAAATTAGATATGATGGAGATGTATCAACTCCCCCAAGATTAACCCATTGCTTGTCCTCAAGCAATTGAGTTGACAAACTAAAAGTGATAAACAAAAACTTTTACGAACTCTTTTGTTCTTGTTTACATACATATGCTTAAGTAGCACCTAGGTTTTAAGCAAAGATTATGACTAACCATGTCAGCAATAACTTTTAAAAATTATATTAACTCATATCAATGACATAAGCAACTAGCGAGCAATAATAAAATATCTCAAGCGCCAACACTTTGTCAAAATAGTCATGATATAATATGACAACAGTGGTACCTTGCTAGCCCTTTCCGAGACCACAAAACATAAATGCAGAGCACGTCCAAAGTTCAAGTAGCGATTAAACATTGTAATTCATGGTAGAAAAGATCCAGTCATGCTACACCCAAAATTAACTATACACAATGCATGAGGATGACAATAGTGCCCTCAGGTCTGGCGCTTATTTGAGAAGGTGATGACTCAACATATAAGTAAATTGATAGTCCTTCGTAGAGGTAAGCAAGAATTTGCAGAGGTGCGAGAGCTCAAAGCTTAAATCAGAGGTAAACATAATTTTGGGAGGTACACCCTTCCCGTCAACGTTACGACCAAGCGTTATCAATATCTTCCATGCTAAACACATTAGCACCGGTTCCCAAGTGGTAAAAGTAAATGTTTATTCCCCCTCCGCCAACAAACACACTCCATGGCTAGCCGAATCCACGGGCACCGTCCATATCAACAACATTCCTGGAGAGTTTTGTTTAACTATTTGCAATGTTTGATTTCGGGACTGGGAATCCCTATTAACGCCACTCTCGTGCAAGCACGAGTGAATAAACACTCATTAAGAGAATAACCTGCTTAACATGGAAGATACTGATCGCCCCCTGTCGCTCCATGAGCGGTCCAGGCACAAAAGAGATGTTCATTTGAATTTTTAGAGGTGGCAGATGCAAATTTACTTGGAACGGCAGGGTAATACCGCATATAGGTAGATATAGTGAACTCATCTGGAATAACTTTGGTTTAAGGATTTTGACGCACAAGCAATATTCCTCTTAGTATAGGCGAAGGCTAGCAAATAGGTTGAGAAGAGGCCAGCTAGAGAGCGAAAATGGTCATGAACATGCATTATGAATAATAAACATTGAATACTAGCATGAGTAGGATATGAACACCATGAACATAAATATCGTAGATGCTATGTTGGTCTTGATTCAACTATATGGATGAACATGTGCCAAGTCAAGCCTCTGGAAACATTCATAGGAGGATATCATATCATCATACTACATCACAACCATTTTAATGCATGTTGACATCCAAGATAAATCATTATCCACTCCTAGCTACTTAAGCATGTCATGAGCAACTATAATCTCTAATTGTCATTGCAAACATGTTTGATCATAATATGATGAATCATTGATACTAGGTTAAACATATTTATAGAAACAAAAACAAGTTGAGTTTATACCCGCTTTTCTCAGCAACAATCACTTCATCAAATATCGTCATTATTTCCTTTCACTTGCACGACCGAATGATATGAAAAATAACAGTGCAAGAGTGTCGTGGACTAAGCTGGAATCTACAAACATTTTATTCAAGAGGAGAAGAAAACGTAATATGGTCTCTCTGTTAGATTAACAATAATGCATATGAGATCCACTCAACATTTTCATTGTGGTCTTCTCCTTGGTACAACTCAAATAAAATGAAAAGAATTTCAAAGAAACACACTGAATATTTTTGAAGTTTTTGTTTTTCTTGAAGAAAGCAAATTAAAGACAGAAAAATAAAAAACGAGAAAAACTATTTACACGGGAGAGCTCCCAATAAGTAAAAGAAGAAACAAGAAATCTTTTTGGGTTTTCTTTTGATACTACAATTAATTTAAACTAGAAAGAAAACCGGAAAGAAGCAAGAAATATTTTTGGGTTTTCTCAAAGTTTTTCAAACATGCAAGAAGAAAGCAAGAAAATAAATCTAGAATGGATAATAAATGAAAAAGTGTAGACACCGACAATTGGAATGAAATGTGTAAACATGAATATAATGTCAGTGGATATACGTACTCCCCCAAGCGTAGGCTTTTGGCCTAGCTTCGTAATCACTATCCGCGGCCTGGATAATATTCTGAGTGATAGCCCACCGAGGCTCTTGGGGCAGCCTCCTTGGCCCACCCCGTGGCTTCAACCTCCGCATTGTATGCACGGGCCTCGCTCTCAAGAACATAGTATCTTCCCTTACTATGATAATCAAAGAGAGCAGGAGCATGCAAAGTAACAGGTACAATGGGATCTTTATTGAACCTCAAGTTGGAAGTATAATTAGAGATTGTGCCCTTAAGGAACTTATGACGTTTCATGGACTGAAAGTCCAAATACCGAGTAGGTAGAATGGGATCGTTAGTCCAAGGTCTTACATTTAAATTCTTATCTACACCCGATGCATAGATCCCTCCATAAAAATAACCACTAGCAACATTGTGTTGCAACCTCTGGGCAACGATTGCTCCACATTTAATTCCTGTTATAGCAATGTGTATAAGGCTCAAATCAAGGGAACAGAGTGTGCTGCAATCTTGCTTTCTTATGATGCATTTGCCATTAAAGAGTGCAAAGTAGTGTATTGATGGAAAAGGGATGCTTTTTACTCTACCTTGTGTCACTCCTCTATCTTCACCATAACAAAGATTACTCAAAAATGACTTATACTGATATGTTGGTGGTTCATCTAACGAACCCCAATATGGAATTTTGCATGCTTCGCAGAACACATCTCAAAGGCATGGTAAAGGGATGGTCATAAAGGTTAAACGAAGCTCTAGACTCATGAGGAAAATATTTAAATTTCTTTGTGAATGTTTTTGTGAGTTCAAGATGTTGAGTGCACTCATCTACGATGAAGGGTGTAAGTTCAGCGTTGTGGATAAATTGCTCAAATTCCTCCTTGATGCCCGCACCTTCGATGAATTCGTTACATGGCCATAAGCACGATTTGGTAGCGGCATTCCACATCGAGCTTGCACTTGGCTCAACATAAGATGTCGTATTGAGCCACTACTTGATGATGCCTCCGAGGACCTTCTCCTCGAGGAACTCCTTCCAAAGAAGTTCATTTTATTCGCGTACAAATTTCTGAAAATTATTGGGTCCCAAATTTTTTGTGAACAAAACTTCGTAAGATTTATAGCAACTACTCATAAGGATGCCTAGAGGTCATATTAAACATTCAAACTACTTAGAACTCTAAGAATTCAACATGCAAGCCCATCTACAGCAGCACCAAGAGTAGCTAATTATTTTAAAAATAAACCGCTAAGTAAAAAAACTAATTGGAGCAATGGAGGAGTCACATACCAAGTAGCAATCCCCCAAAACAGTTTCAGAAATGGAGCTTCGAGCAAAGAGATCGAAATTCCCGGGTTTGAGAGCAAGAACACGAGAGAGGGAGAGCTATGGTGATTTTTTCTGGAGGTAAGAGATTGAATGGGCTAAAGGGGTAAGTGAGGGGACCCACGTGGGGACCACCACCCACCAGGGTGCGCTTGGGGCTGCTGGCGTGCCCTGGTGTCTTGTTGACACCAGGTGCACCCCCCTCTGATGTTATTTGCCCCAGAAATTCAGAAATATTCACAAAAAATGTGTTAAATTTTCAGGACATTCTAAGAACTTTCATTTTTGGGTCATTTTCATTGCACAGAGAAAACAGAAAGCAGGATAAACATGACATTTTATTTTATTTGACTAAGAAAAATAGAAAAACAAAAGGTGGGAGCAAAAGTTTGTGCCTACTAAATCCATCAACTTCATACCTCTCAAAAATGATCCATTAATAAGGTTGATTAAGTCTTATTAACAACCACTTCCGATTAGCATGAAACCGAAGAACTTTCGTAAAACACTAAGTTACCTAAATGGGGATATGCATATCCCCAACAATAAGTATGCCATATTTTTTTTGGCAGTAGGTAGTGGTAGTTGAAAACTTCCAATAGTGAGTGTCGGAGATTGTTCAATAACATTTATACCATTCACTTGGAGTTGTTTCTTCGGAAAGTGCAACGTATGCTCATTACCATTGATATGAAAAGTGACGTTCCTTTTATTGCAATCAATAACAGCCCCTGCAATATTCAAAAAGGTTCTACCAAGGATAATTGACATGATGTCATCCTCGGGCATCTCAAGAATAACAAAGTCTGTTAAGATAGTAATGCTTGCAACAACAACGGACACATCCTCACAAATACCGATAGGTTTGGCAGTTGATTTTTCAGCCATTTGCAATGATATTTCAGTAGGTGTGAGTTTATTCAAATCAAGTCTTTAATATAAAGAGAAAGGCATAACACTAACACCAGCTCCCAAGTCCCACAAAGCAGTTTTGACATAATTTCTTTTAATGGAGCAAGGTATAGTTGGTATTCTAGGATCTCCATGTTTTTTAGGTACTCCATCATTAAAAGAATAATTAGCAAGCATGGTGTAGATTTCAGCTTCAGGTGTCTTTCTTTTATTAGTGATGATGTCTTTCATGTATTTTGCATAAGGGGGCATCTTTACGGTATTAGTTAAGCGGATGCACAAAAAGACTCGCCTAATCATTTCAGCAAAGCGTTAAAATTCTTTATCATCCTTTTTCTTAGATGGTTTAGGTGGAAAGGGCATGGGTTTCTGACCCATGGCTCTCCTTCTTTACCATGTTTCCTAGCCACAAAGTTTCTTTTATCATATCGTTTGTTTTTAGGTTGTGGGTTATGAAGATCAACAACAGGCTCTATTTCAACAACATTACCTGGTTCTTAAACATTGTTCGGTTGAGTATCTTTATGAACATCATCATTATCATTTTCATTATTACTAGGTGAACGTTCATTACCGGATTGAGTTTCAGCATCAGAAATAGAGACATCATTATCTTTAGGAGTTTTTTCTATCTCAGGGTCACTAGAGGTATGCAAAGTCCTATCGTTTTTCTTTTTACAAGGACTAGGTGCATCATCATTAATTCTTTGAGAGTCTTGCTCAATTCTTTTAGGGTGACCTTCAAGATAAAGAGGTTCTTGGGTCATTCTACCTCCTCTAGTCACTACTTTTATAGCATGAATATTCATATATTACTCATTTCATTAAGCATTTCTCTTTGAGATTTATCAACTTGTTCTAACTTGGTTTGCACCATACATGCATGCTTTCCTATACCTCTAACATCATTACTGATTCTAAATAACAAGTCACTCAAGCGAGCAACCATATCAGAATTATATTTCAATTGTTTCAGAACATTTGCATTGAAGTGGTTTTGTTTCGTAATGTAGTTATCAAACTCATATAACCATTGACTATGATGTTTATTGTAAGGGATATCACTTTCATCAAACTTTAATAAAGAATTTACCTCTACCACCTATGGAGGTGGTGGTGTGTCAAGGCCTTGTATTTCTTCAATAGGTGGTAAAATCTTAACATCCCCAGCTTTAATACCTTTTTCCTTCATACATTTATTTGCCTCTTGCATATCTTTAGGACTAAGAATAAGATACCACTCTTCTTCGGAATGGGTTAAGGTGGTAGTTCAGGGAGAGTCCAATCATCATAATTCTTCAATATATTATTCAATAGTTCCTCAGCTTGTTCAATAGTTCGTCCCCTGAAAACACAACCAACACAACTATCTAGGAAGTCCCTAGAAGCATCAGTTGGTCCATTACAGAAGATATCAAGTATTTCGTTTTTCTTAAGAGGGTGATCAGGCAAAGCATTAAGCAATTGGAGAAGCCTCCCCCAAGCTTGTGGGAGACTCTCTTCTTCAATTTGCACAAAGTTAAATATTTCGTGTAAAGCAATTTGTTTCTTATGAGAAGGGAAATATTTTTCAGAGAAGTAGTAAATCATATCATGGGGACTAGCACACAACCAGGAGCAAGAGTATTGTACCATATGTGAGCATCACCCTTTAATGAGAACGAAAATAATTTGAGAATATAGTAATAGAAAATCTTCTCATCATGAGCAACGAGGGTGGCTATATCATTCAACTTAGTAAGATGTGCCACTACATTTTTAGTTTCATAGCCATGGAAAGGATCACATTCAAACAAAGTAATTAACTCTGGGTTGACAGAGAATTCATAATCCATACCAGTAACAAAGATAAGTAAAGTAGCAAACTTAGGATCACATTTCATTCTAGCATTCAAAGTCTTTTCTTTATACTTGCATAATAATTTCTTAAGATCATCTCTATCCTTACAAGCAAGGATTTCTCTACCTATCTCCTCATCCATAACGTTACCCTCAGATATCTTAGGCATTTCAAATCTAGGAGAGCAAGGTCTAATAGGTGTTTCATAGTTATCATTTTCAAAGACTTCATCAGTTTCAGTAGTCTCATCAATTTCAGTAATTTCATTCTCTTTAGCTCTAGCAATTTGTTCATCAACAAATTCACCTAGTCGCACATTATCATCAAGAATGGTACTAGCATCATCATAAGCATCATTCATAGCAGAAGTAGCATCATCAATAACTTGCGAAATATCAGGATTAATAGCATGTGGTGGTGTTGCAAGTTTACTCATAACTGAAGGTGAATCAAGTACAGAGCAAGATGGCAATCCCTTACCTACCCTCGTTTTAGAGGGGAAAATCTTGGTTCTTGTATCCTTCAGATTCTTCATAGTGATATATTGATATATATCCCAACTGACTCAACAAATATGGCTATTCTCCCCGGCAACGACGCCAAAAAAAGGTCTTGATAACCAACAAGTATAGGGGATCGCAACAATTTTCGACACAAATTTATAGATTCGACACAAGGGGAGCCAAAGAATATTTGTGAGTATTAGCAGCTGAGTTGTTAGCTCAACCACACCTGGAGATTGAATTTCTATAGCAGAGTGATCAGTAGCACTGTAGTAAGATAGAGTTCATAGCAGTAGTAACAGTAACAATAACGATAGCAGTGATAGCAATAGTCATGTAGCAAGTGTAACATGAGAAGTAGCAATAGTAACTTAGCTAGAACAATATCTGGAAAACTCGTAGGAACTGGATCGGTGAACTCGTTGGAAAATATTCATCGTATAACAGTCATAACCTAGGGCGACACAAAACTAGCTCCAGTTCATAAATGTAATGTAGGCATGTATTCCATAAATAGTTATAGGTGCTTATGGAAAAGAACTTGCATGAAATCTTTTGTCCTACCCTCTCATGGCAGCGGGGTCCATAAGGAAACTAAGGGATGTTAAGGCCTCCTTTTAATAGAGAACCGGAACAAAGCATTAACACATAGTGAATACATGAACTCCTCAAACTACATTCATCACCGGAAAGTATCCCGACTATTGTCACTCCGGAGTTTACGGATCATAATGTTGGAAATATGCCCTAGAGGCAATAATAAACTGGTTATTATTGTATTTCCTTGTTCATGATAATTGTCTATTGTTCATGCTATAATTGTGTTAACCGGAAACCATAATACATGTGTGAATACATAGACCACAACATGTCCCTAGTGAGCCTCTAGTTGGCTAGCTCGTTGATCAATAGATGGTCACGATTTCGTGACCATGGACATTGGATGTCATTGATAACGGGATCACATCGTTAGGAGAATGATGTGATGGATAAGACCCAATCGTAAGCATAAAACAAGATCGTGTAGTTGGTCTGCTAAAGCTTTTCAATCTGAAGTATCGTTTCCTTAGACCATGAGATTGTGCAACTCTCGGATACCGTAGGAATGCTTTGGGTGTGCCAAATGTCACAACGTAACTGGGTGGCTATAAAGTTGCACTACGGGTATCTCTGAAAGTGTCTGTTAGGTTGGCACGAATCGAGACTGGGATTTGTCACTCCGTGTGACGGAGAGGTATCTCTGGGCCCACTCGGTAAGACATCATCATAATGAGCTCAATGTGACTAAGGAGTTAGCCACGGGATGATGTATTATGGAACAAGTAAAGAGACTTGCCGGTAACGAGATTGAACAAGGTATAGAGATACCGATGATCGAATCTCGGGCAAGTATCATACCGATAGACAACGGGAATTGTATACAGGATTGACTGAATCCCCGACATCATCGTTCATCCGATGAGATCATCGTGGTGCATGTGGGAGCCAACATGGGTATCCAGATCTTGCTGTTGGTTATTGACCGAAGAGGTGTTTTGGTCATGTCTTCGTGTCTCCCGAACCCGTAGGGTCTACACACTTAAGGTTTGATGACGCTAGGGTTACAGGGAAATGGTATACATGATTACCTAAGGTTGTTCGGAGTCCTGGATGAGATCCTGAACGTCACGAGGAGCTCCGGAATGGTCCAGAGGTAAAGATTGATATATATGAAGTCCAGTTTTAGTCACCTGAAAGTTTTCGGGCTCATCAGTAGTGTACCAGGAGTGCCGCGAGGGTGCCGGAGGACCCCCGGGAGGGGTGTGACGACCATAGGACTTCGTGGGCCCTTCGAGGAGGTGTGCCATCCCTTTTTGGGCTGTCCAAGACCTTCTAGAAAGGCCCATGCAGCTGGAGATAAGGAGATAGGGCAAAGGAGTTTGAAAAGGAGGAGATCCACCTCCCTTGTGGGAGGTGGACTCTCCCCCTAGTTCGGCCGAAACTCTCCTCCTTGGAGGAGGGGCCAAGGAAGCCCTCCCTATCCCTCTTCCTATATATATGCAAGGATTTGAGACATGACTTCTCTCTCTCTCTCGAAGCAGCCCTACCCTTCCTCTTCCTCGTTCTCCGTAGCGCTTGGCGAAGCCCTGCCGGAGTCCACGTAGCTCCACCGTCACCACGCCGTCATGCTGCCGGAGCTCTCCCTAAACCTCTCCTTCCTCCTTGCTGGATCAAGGCGTAGGAGATGTCATCGGGCTGCACGTGTGTTGAACGCGGAGGCGCCATTGTTCGGCGCTTAGATCGGAGTGCACCGCGATCTGAATCGCTGCGAGTACGACTCCACCAACCGCGTTTTTGTAATGCTTCCACTTAGCGATCTTCAAAGGTATGAAGATGCAATATCTCCCCAGTCGTTGCTGGTTTCTCCATAGATAGATCTTGGTGATACGTAGGAAAATTTTGATTTACTACTACGTCTCCCAACACATAACACATAGAAGGTGCATATGACTAGCAAGATCAGATTAAGAACATTGATATAATTGTGATAACATATATAGTTCAGATCTGAAATCATGGCACTAGGGCCCTAGTGACAAGCATTAAGCATGGCAAAGTCATAGCAACATCAATCTCAGAACATAGTGGATACTAGGGATCAAGCCCTAACAAAACTAACTCGATTACATGATGAATCTCATCCAACTCCTCACCGACTAGCAAGCCTACGAAGGAATTACTCACTCCTGGTGGGGAGCATCATGGAATTGGCAATGGAGAAGGGTTGATGATGACGAAGACCGAAGATTCCCCTCTTCGAATCCCCAAACAGGCTTTGGATGTGGCCTCCTGATGAAGAACAGGAGGTGACAGCGGTTCCGTATCGTAAAATGCGATGAAACTTTCTCTCCTGTTTTTTTCTTCGAAAATAGGAATTTATAGTACTGGAATTAGGGTCAGTGCGGCCATGAGGTGGGCACAATTCACCAGAGCGCGACTTGAGGGGTTGGCGCGCCCTGGTGTACCGTGCCCAGCCAGGGCACCCCCTCCAATGGTTCTTGGCTCCATTATTTTTTATTTATGGTAAAATAAATCTCCAAAAATTTTGTCCAGTTCTGAGAACTTTTATTTCTGCACAAAAACAACACCATGGTAGTTGTGCTGATAACAATGTTAGTCCGGGTTAGTTTCATTCAAATGAAGCAAATTAGAGTCCAAAACAAGAGCAAAAGTGTTAGGAAAAGTAGATACGATTGAGACGTATCAATAGTCTCGCATCAACTAGGCGTACCAATGAGCTATGGAGATGCTCATCGATAGATATCAATGAGAGGAGCAGGGATTGCCATGGAAATGATGCAGTAGGTCTATAAGTGTATGAAAGCTCAATTGAAGCTAAGTGGGGTGAGCATCGACCTTGCTTGCTCATGAAGACCTCGAGCATTTGAGGAAGCCCGTTAGAGGAATATACAAGCCAGATTTATTATACGAAAAGGTAATTCCCACTAGCATATGGATGTGTCAACATAGGGTACTCTCTATATAAAGAACATGGTGCCACTCTGAGGCCCAAGTGTGGAAAAGGATAGTTGCTAAGTCCCTTCTCTCTTTTCTCTCAGTTTTTTATTTTTATGGTGGGCTTTTCTCCCCTTTTTTTCTTTTTTCCGCCCCCATTTTATATTGTGGGTCATTTGGCCTCCCCCATTTATATTTCATTTTTTGTCCGGAGTCTCATCCTGACTTATGGGGGAATCATAGCCTCCATCATCCTTTCATCACTGGGACAATGATCTAATAATGATGATCATCACACTTTTATTTACTTACAACTCAACATGAAGAACTGATAGGAAGATATGACTCTGTATGAATGCCTCTGGTAGTGTACCAGGATGTGCAATAATCTAGTGTGACATGTATCAAAAATATGATGAACGGAGGCTTTGCCACAAATACTATGTCAACTCTATATGATCATGCAAAGCATTATGATGATGAACGAACTAGTCATGTGACGTGACAATGGAATTTGCATGCCAATATATGTCGTAATGGCTATGGAAATGCCATAATAGGTAGGTATGGTGGCCAAACTATCTCAATAGATTAGAGAGCATTACAATGCTATGACAATTATGCAAATAAGAATCATAGTAATTAGGTTTTACTCAAATACTTTTCATGAATAATATGAACATAAACTAACAATTCATCGGATCCCAACAAACACACCATACAAAGGGATTACATCGGATAGATCAAGGCAAAGATGCGATGAACGTTGTATTGAAGATCAATAGAGAGAGATTGCCATCCAGGTACTACCTACGGACCTATAGGTCTGTGGTGAACTACTCACACATCATGGTGAGGGAAGCAAGGTTGATGAAGAGGCCCTCCATGATTGATCTCCCCTCCGACAGGGTGTCGGAACGGAGGTGTATATGGCCGCCTGTCGGATCAGAGACTTGAGGCGGCGGAAAAAGTGTTTCAGGAGCGCTTCCGGTGTTTTTAGGGTAGATGTGAATTTATAGGCCAGAGAACGATGTCGGGAGGTGCTCCAGGGGGCCACAGGACACGACCAGATGGCTTGTGGGCCCCTGGTGCATCTCATGGTCCTCCTCCCAAGATTTTAGGTCTTGTATTTTTCCCTAAAAAATCACTAACAAATTTCATGACAATTGGACTCCGTTTGGTATTGTAACTCTGAAAAGGCAAAACACACAGAAAACAGGAACTGACACTGGGCACTGTTGTTGGGGAACGTCGCATGGGAAACAAAAAATTTCCTACGCACACGCAAACCTATCCATGGTGATGAGCATCTACGAGAGGGAGAGTGGATCTACGTACCCTTGTAGATCGCTAAGCAGGAAGCGTTAAGAAATGCGGTTGGTGTAGTCGAACTTCTTCGCGATCCAAATGGCCGAGCGTCCCGCGATCCAATCACGAACCGTCCCACGAACACATCATGATCCGTCCCATGAACTCATCACGATCCGTCTCACGATCTTGATCATGATCTGTCCCGCGAACTCATCACGATCCGTTCCGTGATCACATCACGAACCGTCTTGCGATCTCGATCACGGTCCTTCCGATCTAGCGCCGAACGGACGACACCTCCGCGTTCAGCACACGTGCAGCTTGATGACGATATCCACCGTCTCAATCCAGCGATAGGAGGTGGAGAGGAGAGAGAGTTCACCGGCAGCGTGACGACACTCTGGTGATGGTGGTGGAGCAATTCCGGCAGGGCTTCGCCTAAGCGCTGCAGAAAACCGATCTAGAGGAGAAACTATGCACCGGTGTAACGGGTAGCACGTGGCCGGAAATTCTGTCCAAAAACCACCCAATCCACTAGTATATACAGGAGGAGAGGAGAGGAGAGGCAGCCAAGGCCTTTGGGTCGGCCAAAATAGGAGGTGGGAAGCAATCCTACTTCACCTCCAATCCTAGTTGGAGTAGGATTGCCTCCTATTGGCTGATTTTCCACTTTTTGCTTTAGGACTTTCTCTCCGATGCCATGTGACTTTGCGGATGTTTTCCCAGACCACTAAGGGCTGTTTATTCTTCTCCCACAGCCCATGGACCTCTTGGGGTCGAAATACCCCTCCCGGAGGCCTCCCGGTACACTACCGACACTCCCGGTACACTACCGGCACTCCGGGTACACTACCGATGAGCCCGAAACTTTTCCGGAAACCAAACTGGGACTTCCTATGTATGAATCTTTACCTCCGGACCATTTCGGAGCTCCTCGTGACGTACGGGATCTCATCCGGGACTCCGAACAAACTTTGGTCACCACCATACATAACTCTACACTACCAAAACGTCACCGAACCTTAAGTGTGCAGACCCTGCGGGTTTGAGAACTATGTAGACATGACCGAGACACCTCTACGGCCAATAACCAATGGCGGGACCTGGACGTCCAAATTGGTTCCTACATATTCTACGAAGATCTTTTTCGGTTGAACCTCTATGTCAAGGATTCAGTTAATCCCGTATAACGTTCCCTTTGTTCTTCGGTATGTTACTTGCCCGAGATTCGATCGTCGGTATCTCCATACCTAGTTCAACCTTGTTACCGGCAAGTATCTTTACTCGTTCCGTAATACAAGATCCCGCAACTAACAATTAATCACATTGCTTGCAAGGCTTATTGTGATGTTGCATTACCGAGTGGGCCCCGAGATACCTCTCCGTCACACGGAGTAACAAATCCCAGTCTCGATCCATGCCAACTCAACAGACACCATCGGAGATACCTATAGAGCACCTTTATAGTCACACAGTTACGTTGCGACATTTGATACACACAAGGCACTCCTCCGATATCCATGAGTTGCATGATCTCATGGTCATAGGAACATATACTTGACATGCAGAAAACAGTAGCAATAAACTGACACGATCATATGCTACGTTTGTAGTTTGGGTCTTGTCCATCACATCATTCTCCTAATGATGTGATCCCGTTATCAAATGACATCTCATGTCCATGGCTAGGAAACCTTAACCATCTTTTGATCAACGAGCTAGTCTACTAGAGGCATACTAGGGACATGGTGTTGTCTATGTATCCACACATGTATCTGAGTTTCCGATCAATACAATTATAGCATGGATAATAAACGATTATCACGAACAAGGAAATATGATAATAACTTAATTTATTATTGCCGCTAGGGCATATTTCCAACAACTGTGTCAATAGGTTAGTGCTAAAAAATGTTATAAATTGGTAAATAAATACCCAATTATTATCCTAGAATGATAATATATCAGCATAGAACAATCAAAAATTATAGATACATTGGAGACGTATTAGATGCACACAAATGAACAAACAACTTGTACCCAACGCGGGCAAGAGGGTTGTCAATCCCCTTAATCTCATTATTTGTAAGCAAATGAATTGTGTAGATAATTGTTGATAAATATAAATTGAAAAATAAAATAAAATATAAATAAAGTCAACAAGGTAATTGTAGCGTTTGTAAATAAAAGTGAATAGATCCGAGGGCCATAGTTTTCCCTAACGACATCTCTCATGTAGGCAGCATGCTGTGGGTAACAAATTACTGTTGGGAAATTGATAGAAAACTGGATAGTTATGCGATGTTCACGGCAATGATCATGTGTATATAGGCATCACATCCATAAGCAAGGCAGAGTCCTGCCTGCACCTATTACTATTACTCCAGTCATCGACCGCTATCCAGCATGCATCTAGAGTATTAAGTAAAACAGAGTCATGCTTCGAGAATGATGACATGATGTAGACAACGTAAACTCAAACAATATGAATGAACCCCATCGTTTTATCCTTAGTGGCAACAACACAAAGAAGCATCTTGTCCCCTCACTGGGATATAGAAACTCGCCAGGTTGAACCTACCACAACGCACCACTCCCACCTATGAAATATCAATCTACTTGGCCAAAGCACATCAATAGATCGGAGAACATTATGAAGCTATAATGATCATGCAATTAAGAGAAAATATATATCAGAGGTATCTCAAATACTTTTCATGAGTAATCTAAACATAAACCCACAATTCATCGGATCCCAACAAACACACCGCGCAATAGGATTACATCGGATAGATCAAAGCGAAGATGCGATGATCATTGTATTGAATATCACAAGAGAGAGATTGCCATCTAGGTACTAGCTATGGACACATAGGTCTGTGGTGAACTACTCACACATCATCATGTGGGCAGCAAGGTTGATGAAGAGGCCCTTCGTGATTGATCCCCCCTCCAACTGGGTGCCGGAATGGAGCTCCAGATGGCCTCGCGACGGAATAGAGACTTGCGGTGGCGAAAAAAGGGTTTCGGGACTGCCTTCATGGTTTTAGGATATTAGATAATTTATAGGCCGAAGAGGGATATCGGGAGGCAACCAAGGGCCCATCACATATCAGGGTACCCTTCAAGGCTCACCCTGATGTGTGGTGGGGCCCTCGTGCACCTCTTGGCCTCATTCTTAAGCTTCTAGGTCTTCTTACAGTCCAAAAAAATAATCAAAAAGTTTCGTGGTAGTTGGACTTCGTTTGGTACTATAAACCTAAAAAGGAAAAAACATGCAGAAAACAACAACTGGCACAAGGCACTGGGTCAATAGGTTGGTGCTCAAAAATATTATAAATTGGTAAATAAAGACCCAAAAAGTATCCTAGAATGATACTATATCAGCATGGAACAATCAAAAATTATAGATACATTGGAGACGTATCAAGCATCCCCAAGCTTAATTCCTGTTCGTCCTCGAGTACGTAAATCATAAAAACAGAATTTTTGATGTGACATGATATCCACTATGTAATCTTATGCATGTATGCTCATTGAGAAAAGATGAATAATAAAATATTAACATATCAATAATTAAAATGTAAGAAATATAATTATCAATCCTTAAAATTATACGATCCTTAAGAAATGTTTACCCCCCATTCATCATATTATATTAACAAGGCATGACTCCATCTTCACCACATTAATAAAAAGTTTAAGCACCATGGTGTCCAATTTAGGCAATTTGTTTGTACTTTTTCAATATGCATCAACTTTTTATTCTTCACGCAATACATGAGCGTGAGCAATTGTATATAGCATTTAAGTGGAATAGAGTATGGTGGTAGATATCAAAGGGGTAGGAAGTGGAGAAGATAGTTTCACATCAACTAGGTGTACCAATGGGCTATGGAGATGCCCATCGATAGATGTCAATGCGAGGAGTAGGTATTGCCATGCAAATGATGCACTAGATCTATAAGTGTATGAGAGCTCAAATGAAGCTAAGTGGGGGTGTGCTTCCAACTTCCTTCTCATGAAGACCTCGGGCATTTGAGGAAGCCTGTTATAGGAATATACAAGCCATGTTTGTAATAATGAATAGGTAATTCCCACTATCTTATGAAAGTGATATATCATGAGACCCTCTACATTAAGAGCATGGTGCCACTTTGAGGCACAAGTGTGGTAAAGGATAGTATCAAAGTCCCTTCCCTCATTTTCTCTCAATTTTTTTTTGAATCAATGGTGGGCTTATTTGGCCTCCCCCATCTTTATTTTCATCTGGAGTCTCATCTCAACTTATGGGAGAACCATCGTCTCCATCATCCTTTCCTCACATGGTCAATGCTCTAATAATGATGATCATCCCATTTTTATTTACTTACAACTCAATATGGAGAATTGATATGAAGATATGACTCTATATGAATGCCTCTGGCAGTGTACCAAGATGTGCAATGGTCTAGTGTGACATGTATGAAAAACATTATGAATAGTGGCTTTGCAACAAATACTATGTGATCTCTATATGATCATGCAAAGCAATATGAAGATGAACAAACTAGTCATGTGAAGTGACGATGGAATTTGCATGGCAATATATGTCGGAATGAATATGGAAATGCCATGATAGGTAGGTATGGTGGCTGTTTGGAGGAAGATATAATAAGGCTTATGTGCAACAGAGCGTGTCATGTCATGGGGTTTGGCTGCACCGATGAAAGTTCCACCAATCGTTGAGGTGAGAATGGGCTATGCACGGTACCGAAGAGGCTAGCAAGTATGAGAATGTGAGATTACGTATGTCCACGGTTTCACATTAGTCATAAAGAACTCATATACTTATTGCAAAGTTTTATTTGTTTATCATAGATCAATTTACTATTCGCGTGCCTCGAGGGAAGAGGTTTGTAGAAGTTAACCATCGCGCACTTCCGACCTGAAACAACACTAGGATTTGAACAAGGAATAGAAATGATCAAACATCATCACCATGCCTATTTAATTTTTAGATGAACAAAAAGGTCAACCTTTCTTAATATCGACACTTCTATGGTTTAACAATTATGAACTCACACCTACTTCATATTACTACATCAATATCATTGACCCACAATTTCTTTATATGTGCTACATGATGGTTTTGATTATCACTCATTGAATACCTAATGTTTTTGGACTAGTATTTATGACACATGAAAATAACCATCACTATTTATTAACTCTCAAAAAAATATAATTGAAGAATGAGAGTGAAATTATTTCTGTAAAATCTACATGCCACCGTGCTCAACAAGATATAAGTGAAGTACTAGAGCAACTGCTAAGCTCAAAAGATATAAGTGAAGCACATAGAGTTTTCTAACAAATTATGATGAATGTGTATATGTCTTGAATAGGTGTGTCCAGAAAACAATGATTGTGGAAAACTGATAGTAGAATCAAACAAAAGCAAAAGACGCTCCAAGCAATACTCATATCATGTGACGAATACAAATATAGCTTCAAGTGACATACTGACGGAGTTGAGACGAAAGAGGGGATGCCTCAGAAGGCAACCCCAAGCTTAGACGCTTGAGCATACCATAAAATATTACCTTGGGGTGATTGGAGATCCCCAAGCTTAAGTTGTTGCTACTCCTTATTCCTTTGTCCATCACGATAACACCCAAAACTTGAAAACTTTAATCACACAAAACTCAACAAAACTTTGTGAGATCTGTTAGTATAAGAAACATATTGCATACTTTAAGTACTGTTTTAAATTGATTAAAAATTCATAAATTCATAATAGGTAATGTATTCTAACTTCTCCGTGTCTTATACCCCCCGATGCAATCCATAGCATAATGAAAACAAGCAACTATGCAAGCAAAAACAGACTCTGTCTAAAACAGAGTAGTCTGTAGAGATCTGTAGAGAACCTATACTTGTGTAACTCTAAAACTTCTGAAACATTAATACATACTCTATAATTTGTATATAAACATTGTGTAAAAAATTCAGATAATTATCATGCTCCTGTAAAATATGAAAATTCCTGTACTGGAGTCAAAAGTTTCTTTTTTGTTTCAGCATCAATTCTACTCATCTTGAGAGTCACCCCAAAGGATTTACTTGGCACACACACTAATTTAAACCAAATAACATAATATTTATAGAGTCAATAATCATGATATTAAAACTAAATAGAAAGTTTAAATCTAAAATTTAAGACAACTATTGGGTTGCCTCCCAACCAACGCTATTGTTTTATGACCCTAGCTAGGCATAATGCATTGTTTCAAATATTGTAGTGTCCATGAAAATGATCTGTCATGCTATAATCATATTCCCTTCTTTAATAATCAAGTTTTATAATAGGTAAACATCACAACACAAGGATCCGAAAGATCTATTTCAGGAGGAATAGGAGGCTCTTCTTTATGTTTCTCATAGGTGATAACTATTTCCTCATTGTAAAGATTTCGATGAAGGTATTTTATTAACTCTATCTCAAGCTCATAATCCATTCCAAG
Source organism: Hordeum marinum (assembly GCA_022496015.1). Classification (NCBI taxonomy): domain Eukaryota; kingdom Viridiplantae; phylum Streptophyta; class Magnoliopsida; order Poales; family Poaceae; genus Hordeum; species Hordeum marinum. The sequence continues at coordinate 413,757,700 of CM039677.1, read as the reverse complement.
TTTTGGTATAGCAAATTGATCATTATGTTCAGAGATTTTATCAACTAAGACATTAGATGGAACCTTCTTTTTATGGTTTTCATTATAAGCAACATAGTGCGTGGATCTTAGTTTTCTTACCCCTTCCAATTCATAAAGAATTCCTTATATTGGTGAGCATTCACAATTAACCTATTATAAGAAAATATATATCTAGCCTCTTATATAATATTGTCAAATTCTTGAGCAAGGAATATAGTGGCCAAGCGTTTAGTAGGAACTTCTTGAATATTAGAGAATTCTAGAAACAACCATTGTATGAAAGGATGCATATGGACAAATTGTCTTTCCAATTGTGCTATGAGCATATATATAGAATTCACATAACTTGTAGTTCTAGTAACAATGGAACCTCCCATCAATGGTAATGATCCCGCAGAAGTGAAAAAATCTTGAATCACACTCTTGCCAATAATATTCCCACTACCTATACGGAGTTTCTTTGTTTGCATAGTGGGTTCACTTTTAGAAGGATCGTCATCCGCAAGAATATCAAGTTTTTCCTTAGCAACTTCATCAAAATTTCTTTTAGAATTATTATCACAAGGATAAGTTGGGTGTTCAAGGGCTGCCGGACTAGCGGCAAAACACCACTAAGCTCAAAATCATACATATGATAACTACTTCAAGCAAGCAAAGGAGTAAACTAGTAACAAGCAAATATAAATAATTTTGTATTGCGATTTTTATGAGACAAGCTAAACATAAAGCAAATAAAAAGAAGATGCAAGTGAATGAAAATTTGTGGGAAGTTAGTTGGTAGTTGATGATGATATTCCCCGGCAACAACGCGGGAAATCCTTCCTGATACTTGGGATCTACATTGGGTTTTCCGTGAACATGAACGGGTAATTGCAGCAAAAATTGGGTAAGTATTTCCCTCAGTTATGAAACCAAGGTTTATCCAACCAATAGGAATATCAATCCTCGACCATCTTCAGCGGCTGCACACAAATGACCAAACAACTTGCACGCAACGCAGGCAAGATGGTTGTCAATCCCCTAGATCTCGTTATTTGTAAGCAAATGAATTGTGTAGATAATTGTTGATAAATATAAATTGCAAAATAAAATAAAATATAAATAAAGCCAACAAGGTAATTGTAGTGTTTCTTAATATACAAGTGAATAGACCCGGGGGTGATACGTCTCCAACATATCTATAATTTATGAAGTATTCATGCCATGTTTACAATAATTTTATATGATTTTGGTATGATTTTATTAGAAGTAACCCGGACTGACGCTGTTTTTAGTAGAACTACCATGGCGCGGTTTTTTTGTGCAGAAATAAAAGTTCTTGGAATGGGCTGAAAATTTACGGTAATTTTTTATGGACCAAAAGAGACCCTCGAAGCACCGGAGCTAGGCGAGGTAGTTACCGAGGAGGTCGCTAGCCTTAGGGCAACCCCTAGGGCGTGCCCCTGGCTTGTGGACTCATCGAACACCCCCTTGATGTGAGACCGACGCAAAAAATTCCTATAAATACAAAAAAAACCAAAAAGAAACTTAGATCGGGAGTTCTGCCGCCGCAAGCCTCTGTAGGCATGAAAAACCAATCGGGAGCCCGTTCCGGCTCCCTTCCGAAGGTGGAAACCATCACCAGAGGCCATCTTCATCATCCTGGCAGTCTCCATGACGAGGAGGGAGTATTTCACCCTCGGGGCTGAGGGTATGTACCAGTAGCTATGTGTTTGATCTCTCTCTCTTGTGTTCTTGAGATGACACGATCTTGATGTACCATGATCTTTATTAATATAGATGAATCATATGGAGTTTTCCCCTCTCTATCTTCTTGTGATGAATTGAGTTTTCCCTTTGAAGTTTTCTTATCGAATTGAGTCTTTAAAGGATTTGAGAACACTTGATGTATATCTTGCGATGGCATATCCGTGGTGACAATGGGATGTTCTATTTATCCACTTGATGTATGTTTTGGTGGTCAACTTGCGGGTTCCGTGACCTTGGGAATCTATGCATAGGGGTTGGAACACGTTTTTGTCTTGACTCTCTGATAGAAACTTTGGGGCACTCTTTGAAGTTCTTTGTGTTGGATTGAACGTGATGAATCTGAAATAGTGTGATACATATCGTATAATCAAGCCCATGGGTACTCATGGTGACATTGGAGTATCTAGGTGACAGTAGGGTTTTGGTTGATGTATATCGTAAGGTGTTATTTTAGTATGAACTCTAGGGATGTTCGTGACACTTATAGGGATAGCTCATAAGATTGATCGGTAAAGATAACTTTGAGGTGGTTTCGTACCCTACAATAATTTCTTCGTTTGTTCTCCGCTATTTGTGACTATGGAGTGAACTCTTTGTCGCACGTGAGGGATTTACATATGATTCAACTATGTCAGTATTGTTGAGAGAACTTGCACTAGTGAAAGTATGAACCCTAGGCCTTGTTTCCAAGCATTGCAATACCGTTTGTGCTCACTTTTATCATTAGTTACCTTGTTATTTTTATATTTTTAGATTACAAAAACCTATATCTACCATTCATATTGCACTTGTATTTACCATTGTATTGGGTGTGTTAGGGACACAAGAGACTCTTTGTTATTTGGTTGCAGGGTTGTTTGAGAGAGACCATCTTCATCCTACGCCTCCCACAGATTGATAAACCTTAGGTCATAAACTTGAGGGAAATTTGCTACTGTCCTACAAAGCTCTGCGCTTGGAGGCCCAACATGAGTCTACAAGAAGAAAGTTGCGTAGTAGACATCAGGGGGCCATAGTTTTCCCTAGCGGCATCTCTCATGTAGGCAGCATACGATGGGTAAGAAATTAATTTTGGGAAATTGGTAGAAAAGCGGATAGTTCTGCGATGTTCATGACAATGATCATGTGTATATAGGCATCACGTCCATAAGCAAATAGGCCGACTCCTACCTGCACCTATTACTATTACTCCACTCATCGATCGCTATCTAGCATGCACCTAGTGTATTAAGTAAATAGAGTAATGATTGGAGAACAATGACATGATGTAGACAAAGTAAACTCAAACAATATGAATGAACCCCATCGTTTAGTCCTTAGTAGCATCAACACAAAGACGCATCTTGTCCCCTACTTTTTCACTGGGATATAGAAACTCGTCGGGTTGAATATACCACAACGCACCACTCCCATCGATGAAATATCAATCTACTTGGCCAAATCACATCAGTAGATCGGAGAGCATTATGAAGCTATAATTATCATGAAATTAAGAGACAATATATATCAAAGGTATCTCAAACACTTTTCATGAATAATCTAAACATAAACCCATAATTCATCGGATCCCAAATACACCCGCACAATAGTATTACATCGGATAGGTCAAAGCAAAGATGCGATGATCATTGTATTGAAGATCATAAGAGAGAGTGAGATTTCCACCTAGGTACTAGCTATGGACCTGTTGGTCTGTGGTGAACTACTCACACATCATCATGAGGGCAACAATGTTGATGAAGGGTCCCTCTGTGATCGATCCCCCCTCCGGCAGGGTGCTGGAACGGAGCTCCAGATGGCCTCTCGACAGAATAGAGACTAGCAGCAGCAGAAAAAAGGTTTCAGGGCTGCCTTCAGGGTTTTTATGATTTTAGAAAATTTATAGCCGAAGAGGGACATTGGGAGGCAGCCGAGGGGCCCACCACATATCGGGGCACCCCCCCAAGGCACGCCCTGATGTGTAGTGGGGCCCTCATGCACCTCCTGGCCTCCGTCCTAAGCTTCTAGGTCTTCTTATGGTCCAAAAAAATCATCAAAAAGTTTCGTGGCAATTGGACTTTGTTTGGTACTGGAAACCTGAAAAGGCAAAAACATGCAAAAAACAACATCTAGCACTTGGCACTGGGTCAATAGGTTAGTGCTCAAAAGTATTATAAATTGGTAAATAAAGGTCCAAAGTATCCTGGAATGATAATTTATCATCATGGAACAATCAAAAATTATAGATACGTTGGAGACGTATCAGGCCACTGTATTCTCCTCACACCCTCGCACATTGTGAGATGTCGTGATTCCTCTAGAGGTGCCCTTGAAGGCGGAGACTGAACCTTTACAAACAAGTTTGGGCGAATCTCCACAACATAATTGGAGGCTCCTAAAACCACCAAGAAGCTTCCCCACAATGGAATGTGCCTTCGAGGTGACCTCTTCCGTCTAGGGTGATCAAACACCCAAGAGTAACAAGATCGGCAACGGTTTGTGGAGGGAATATTATTTCTCTTGGTGGAAGTGTAGATCAATGCCTTGTCCTCCGAACCCTAGGGATTTAATGGCTAGGGAGTGAGATCGGGTGAAAATGATCCTAGGAGCAACTACGAAGATTCACGGAGAAGAGGTGAGTCAACTAGGGGTAAGAAGAATCACTTGTATGGTGGGGAAACAAGATCCAACCATTATACTCCTCTACCCGCATAAGCGGTAGTACCGCTCTGGTGAGCCGTACTTCCGCTAGCACGGAATTTACACCCACACAGTGCAACAAAGAAACTCAAGGAGACTGTAGGGTCGCCAGAGCGGTACTACCGCTCCCACCATCTGTACTTCCGCTTAGTGTTGCATGTGCAGGAGAACCCACGGTAGTAAAGTGGGGTAACATGGTAGTATAGATTGGAGCGGTACTACCACTAGCTATAGCCTATGTACTTTCACTCCAAGAAATAAGCTATCCAGAGAGCCAAAAATAAGAGGTAATCCAGGGACTTCCACTTAGAACTTTCTCTACTAGTGTGGGTAGTGGAAGTGGGGTTGTACTTTGAGTACAACACTGCTACAGTGGTACTACCACGCTCTACTACTGCTCCTCTTCTGCTGTCAACAAGGGAGAGAAAAATGTAAGCGGAGGTGCCAGTAGCAAGATAACCCACAAGTCTAGGGGATCGCAATAGTCTTCGAGGGAAGTATTTTACCCAAACTTGTTGATTCGACACAAGGGTAGCCAAAGAATATGTTGAAAATATTCCCTAGAGGCAATACTAAATTGGTTATTATCATATTTCATTGTTCATGATAATCGTTTATTATCCATGCTATAGATGTGTGGATACATAGACAAACACCGTGTCCCTTGTGAGCGTCTACTAGACTAGCTCGTTGATCAAAGATGGTTAAGGTTTCGTAACGATAGACATGAGTTATCAGTTGATAACAAGGTCACATCATTAGGAGAATGATGTCACGGACAAGACCCAACCGTAAGCAAATCGTTTGATCGTATTTGTTTATTGCTACTGCTTTCTTCATGTCAAGTATTTGTTCCTATGACCATGAGATCATGCAACTCCTTGACATCGAAGGAATGCCTTGTGTTTATCAAACATCACAATGTAACTAGGTGACTATAAAGGTGCTCTATAGGTATCTTTGAGGTTGTCTATTGGGTTGGCATAGACCGAGACTAGGATTTGTCACTCCGTTTGACGGAGAGGTATATCTAGGCCCACATGGTAATACAACATCACCAGAAGCTTTCAAGCAATGTGACTAAGGAGTTAGTCATGGGATCTTGTGTTATAGAACGAGTAAAGAGACTTGTCGGTAACGATATTGAACTAGGTATGGAGATACCGACGATCGAATCTCGGGCAAGTAACATACCGCTAGACAAAGGGAACTGCATATGAGATTGATTGAATCCTTGGCATCGTGGTACAACCGACAAAGATCTTCGTAGAATGTGTGGTAACCAATATGGGCATCCAGGTCCCCCTATTGGTTATTGACCAGAGAGATGTCTCGTTCATGTTCACATGATTCTCCAACACGTATGGTCCGCACACTTAAAGTGTGGTGATGCTAGAGTAGTATTGGGATATTCATGTTGGTGACCGAATGTGGTTTCGAGTCCCTGATGCGATCCTGGACATCACGAGGAGCTCCAGAATGGTCTGGAGGTAAATATTTATATATGGGAAGTCATATTTTGGCTACCGGAAAAGTTTCGAGTTTTATCGGTATTGTACTGGGATGCTTTCGGAAGGTTCTAGAAGGCCCCGGAGGGTTCCGTAGGAGTCCAGAAAGGTCCCTCCAGCACCTAGGGCATGCATGGTTTGTAGGAGGGCGTCCTAGCCTTATTGGGCCAGGCGCACCAGCCCCCTAAGGCCCATCCGCCTAGGGGAAGGGTAACCCTAAAGGGGAGGCCCTCCACTTGGCTTGGAGGGCACTCCTCCCCCTTTGGCCGCCTCCCCTCCTTGGAGGAGGTGCTAGGGCTGCAGACCCAGCCCTCCAACACCCCTATATATAGTGGGGAGGAGGCTCAAGGGCTGGAGACAAGAACTTCCATGCCCTGCGGCCTCCTCTCTCTCTCTCTCTCTCCCATTTTTCCGTGTTCGCAGTTCCGGAGGCGCTTGGCGAAGCCCTGCTGGGATTGCTCCACTATCATCTCCACCACACCATTGTGCTGGTTGAGATCCCATCTACTTCTCCTTCCTCTCTTTCTGGATCAAGAAGGAGGAGATGGCATTGAGCCACACGTGTGTGGAATGCGAAGGTGTCGTCCATTCAGTGCTAGATCGGGTCGGATCGCGATTGGATCGTGAAGAGTATGACTACATTGACTGTGTTATATACGCTTCTGCTTAGAGATCTACATGGATATGTTATGCACTCCCGCTCTCATAGCTATACATCCCCTTGGATAGGTCTTGCGTGTGCGTAGGAATTTTTTTGTTTCCCATCTAACGCTCCTCAACAGTGGCATCATGAGCTAGGTCTATGCATAGATGATATGCATGAGTAGAACACAAAACAGTTTGTGGGCGTTGATGTTCATATTGCTTACCTCCTTAGTCTTATCTTGATTCTATGGTATTGTGGCATGAAGCCGCCAGGACCAACCTTACTTGTTCACATTCGAGAGACCGGTTCCATTGGCTGACATGCAACTTGTTGCATAAAGATGGATGGCGGGTGTCTGTCTCTCCCACTTTTGTTGAATCGGATTCAACAGAGGTGGTCCTTGTAGAAGGTTAAAAGTCAACTTGATTATCACCGTTGTGGTTTTGCGTAGGTAAGAATGGTTCTTACTTGTTGCCCATAGTAGGCATGTAAAAAACTTGCAACAACAATGTCGAGGACGTCTAACTTGTTTTTGCAGGGCATGTTGTGATGTGATATGGCCAAAGACATGATGTGATCTATGTAATGTATGAGATCATCATGTTTTGTATATAGTATCATGATTTGCACGTCGATGAGTACGACGACTGGCAGGAGCCATAGGGTTGTCTTTAATTATTTTCGCCTTTAGTTGTAGAAGCAATAGTTGACGCGATAACCACGTGATGACACGATGATGGAGATCATGGTGTCATGCCTATGACGATGGAGATCATGCCAGTGCTTTAGAGATGGAGATCAAACGAACACGATGATGATGGCCATATCATGTCACTTATATGATTTGCATGTGATGTTTATCCTATTTACGCATCATATTTTGCTTAGAACAGCAGTTGCATTATAAGATGATTTCTCACTAAAATTTCTAGATAAAATTGTGTTCTCCCCGAGTATGCACCGTTGCGAAGGTTCTTCGTTTCGAAGCATCTCATGGTGATCGGGTGTGATAGACTCTACGTTCGCATACAACGAGTGTAAGCCAGATTTACACACATAGAATATTTGGGTTAAACTCGATGAGCCTAGCATGTACAGACATGGCCTTGGAACACAGGAGACCGAAAGATCGAACATGAGTCATATAGTGGATATGATCAAGATGGAGATGTTCACCACTGAAGCCACCCCATCTCACGTGATGATTGGACTTGGGTTGGTGGATTTGGATCATGTCACACTTATACAACCTGAGGGATGTTGATTTGAGTGTGAGTTCTTTAGTAATATGATTAATTGAACTCATTATCATGAACATAGTCAAAATATCTTTGCAAATTATGTTGTAGATCGATATCTCAGGCTATAACTCCCCTTTATTTTGGTACGTTCCTCAAGAAAAACTAAGTTGGAAGATGGTCGTAGCAATTATGTGAACTAGGTCCGTGATCTGAGGATTGTCCTCAGTTGCTGCATAGAAGGTTTATGTCCTTGATGCACAGCTCGGTGTGTCACCCCCTCAAGCATAATTTGTGGGTGTTGAGAACATCAGACATGCACATTTTTGATGACTACTTGATAGTTTAGTGCATCATGCTTTACAGCTTAGAATTCAGGCTCCAAATGCGTTTTGAATGTCACAAAACATATAAGATGTTCCAAGAGCTGAAATTGGGATTTGAGGCTTGTGCCCGTGTTGAGAGGAATGAGACCTCCAACAAGATTCTTTTCCTTGCAAGATGAATGAGATCTTCGATGAGCATGTGCTCAGGTTGTCTGGGTGCTAAGTGGGAGTTGATCTTCTAGATAAGATAGTGATTGATATAGTTATCCAATTCACTGCCACCAAGCCGCTAGAGTTTCGTGATGAACTATAACATGCCAGGGATGGAGATGATGATCCCTGAGCTATTCTTGATGTTTTACATGACGAAAGATGGAAATCAAGACGGAGCATCAAATGTTGATGGCAAGACCACTAGTTTCAAGAAGGGCAAGGGCAAGAAGGGAAACTTCGAGAATGGCAAGCCAATTGTCTCTCTAGTGAAGAAACCCTAGGTTGGAGCCAAACCTGAGACTGAGTGCTTCTGTTATGAGGGGAACGGTCACTGAAGCGGAACTGCCCCGCATACTTGGCAGATAAGAAAGCTGGCAATGTCAATAAAAGTATATTTGATATATATATTATTGATGTTTACCTTACTAGTACTCCTAGTAGCACCTGGGTATTAGATGTCGGTTCAGTTGCTAATATTGGTAACTCGAAGTAAAAGCTACGAAATAAACGGAGACTACCCTGGGTGAGGTGATTTGCATTGGATGTGTTTCCAAGGTTGATGTAATCACCATCACACGCTCCCTATACCTTTGAGATTAGTGTTGAACCTAAATAAATGTTATTTGGTGTTTGCATTGAGCATGAACATGATTAGATCGTGTTTATTGCAATAAAATTATTCATTTAAGTCAGATAATAATGGTTATTCTGTTTGCATGAATAATACCTTCAATGGCCATGCACCCAATGTGAATTGTTTATTGAAACTCGATCATAGTGATACACATGTTCATAATATTGATGCCAAAAGATGCAAAGTTAATAATGATAGTATGACATACTTGTGGCACTACAACTAAGGTTATATTGGACATACCCATGGTAGCTTACACCTCAAGCTGCTTGGGATGTGAAACTACCCACTGTGGCTTACATCCCAAGCTACCCATCCATGCCTATATAAAGGCCCCCTCTCACTCTCTCAAGGGGCTAGCTTCCGTCACATTCTCTCATCCCCACTCTCACACTCACGTATGAGGCAAGGAGCCTCATGGCTCTCCTCCCCAAACAGCTCCAGGAGCAACCATGTACCAGATATACCACAGTTATACACATGTGGAGGAGTAGGGGTATTATCTCTCTGGAGAGCCCCAAACCTGGGTAAACCACAGCGTGCCATTCGCATACCCGTCCTGGATATTCCACGGCAGCCTTGATCTCACCTCTTAAGACATCCCATGGCATCTGTCGTCTCGGTGCATCCCCCGTGGGAAAATGACAATAATGTGCTATACTCATGAGAGAAGCCACTAGTGAAAGCTACAGCCACGGCGTCTACTTTTCCAACATATTGCTTTTCTATCTATCTTTTGCCACTTTTGTTTTCAGATCTATTGTTCTAAAACCCAAAAATACTTTGCTACACATTTTATTTTCCTCTTTTATTTTGTGTTGTTGTGCGATCTATCCATCCAATCTATTACAACCTAATCTATATTTTCACCGTGGATAGATTGACAACCTCTCTTATGCATCGGGTTGCAAGCACTTGTTCTTTGTGTGTAGGTACCACTTACATAGTGTTGCATGATTCTCCTACTGGTTCAATAACCTTGGTTTCATAATTGAGAGAAATACTTATCATTGTTGTGCTGCATCAACCCTTCCTTTTCGGGGAAATACCGATGCAGTCTAGATCCACATCAAAGGAATTTCTGGCGCTGTTGCCGGGGAGATATCATCAACATCTATCAGGTTCCTAATTGCAAATCTCATCGCCTTGCAATTACAATATTTTCCATTTTCCTCTTGTTTTCCTCCCGCCACTTCACAAATTGGCCATTTTATTCGCCCTCTTTTCTGTTTGCCTTTATCTCGTGAGATCTCTTGTTTGCCTACCTTGTTGTTATGGCTAGTTCTTCCTCTATAGCGTGTACTCCCGAGAATGAAGTTCTAAATTTTAAGCGAAGGGGAAAATGTAAAAGATGCTTGGTATAGGATTTACAATGCTCATAATAGATCTATTCATAAGCAATCCGTTGTTGTTCTTCTTTGCAATTTTTATGTCGGCATCACCACTTGTTATAGATTCGTCCTTAATACGATTTCCGATGGGAATTTCTTGATGTGTCCTTCTTTGGACACTTTTAATCCTATGGGATGTTTAATGGGATCACCATCTCCCATGATCAATGAAACAACCTTAACTCTCAAACATGTTATGGAAAGGCTAGATGCTACTGAAAATAAGATGATTACCAAAGAACATCTTGAAAGTTTGGATAAGAAATGCATAATATTTCTAATAAAATTGGGTCAAAAGAGGTATATGCCTTTACATTATTGAGGGAAAAGGAAACCATAGTTAACAGAAGAAGAGAAGAAAGTCCCTATCGCATTGATAAGTTGGAAGAAATTTTTAGTAACTTGAGTTTGGCCTTTTCTTCTGTTAAAACTATTAGAAAAACTCCCATAAAAATTTGCAAGACCATGCAAGTCACTAAGAACAAAGGTGCCACATCCAATAGCCACACGGGGGACCTTAAAATGATTAGTATTCATCCCAATTTTGTTGAAATAGTAAAAGACCCTATTTACGAGAATGAATTTTTTGGTCTTATTCCTAGAAGTATTGTCCTTGGATATCGTCATGATTATTTGTTCTTTTATCAATTTCCCAACATTAATTTGTGCACCCTCCGTGTGCTATACTCATGAGAAAAGCCACTAGTGAAACCTATACGGCCCCCGGGTCTACTTTTCAAACATATTGCTTTCCTATCTATCTTTTGCCGTTTTTGTTTTCACATCTATTATTCCAAAAACCCAAAAATACTTTGCTGCACTTTTTATTTGCCTCTTTTATTTTGTGCTCTTGTGCGATCTATCTATCCAATCTTTTGCAACCTAATCTACCTTTTTACCGTCGAGAGATTGACAACCTCTCTTACGCGTTGGGTTGCAAGTATTTGTTCTTTGTGTGCAGGTACCATTTAGATAGTGTTGCATGGTTCCCTTACTCTTTTGATCACCTTGGTTTCATAACTGAGGGAAATACTTACCATCGTTGTGCTGCATCATCCCTTCGTCTTTGGGAAAATACCGACGCAGTCTCAAGCCATGTCAGACATCAAAACATCATTTCCTTAACCATTTCTTTAAGGAAAGGTTATATATGATACAACCAGAAGGTTTTGTCAGTCCTAGGATGCTAAAAGGTATGCAAGCTCCAACAATCCTTCTATGGTCTGGAGCAAGCATCTCAGAGTTGGAATATACGCTTTGATGAGGTGACCAAAGCTTTTGGGTTTATACAAACTTTATTAGAAACTTGTATTTACAAGAAAGTGAGTGGAAGCACTATAGCATTTCTGATAAGTATATGTGGATGACATATTGTTGATCAGAAATGATCTAGAATTTTCTCAAAAGCATAAAAGGTTGTTTGAAAAGAGTTTTTCAAAAGACCTAGATAAAGCTACTTAAATATTGGACATCAAGATCTATAGAGATAGATCAAGACGCGTGATAAGACTTTCAATGAGTACATACCTTGACAAGATTTTGAAAGAGTTCAAAATGGATCAGTCAAAGAAGGAGTTCTTGCCTGATTTGTAAGGTGTGAAGTTGAGTAAGACTCAAAGCTCGACCAAGCAGAAGAAAGAGAAAATACGAAGGTCGTCCCCTATGACTTAGTCATAGGCTCTATACAGTATGCCATGTTGTGTACCGCACGTGTTGTGTGCCTTGCCGCATGTCTGGCAAGGGGGTACAAGAGTGATCGAGGAGTGGATCACTAGACAACGGTCAAAATTATCCTTAGAAGACTAAGGAAATGTTTCTCTGTTATGGAGGTGACAAAGAGTTTGGCGTAAAGGGTTACATCAATGCAAGCTTTGACCCCAATCCAGATGACTTTGAGATGCAACCCGGATTCATATAGTGGAGCAGTAATTTGGAATAGCTCCAAGTGGAGTGTGGTAGCGGCATCTACAGTATGACATAGAGATTTTCAAAGCATACACGGATCTCAATGTTGCAGACCCGTTGACTAAAACCGCTCTCACAAGCCAAACATGATCAAACCCCAGAACTTATTGGGTGTTAATCACATGGTGATATGAACTAAATTATTCACTATTGTGCAAATGGGAGACTATTCGGAATATGCCCTAGAGGCAATAATGAATTGGTTATTATTACATTTCCTTGTTCATGATAATCGTTTGTTATCCATGCTATAATTGTATTGATTGGAAACTCAAATACATGTGTGGATACATAGACAAACATTGTGTGCCTAGTGAGCCTCTACTAGACTAGCTCGTTGATCAAAGATGGTTAAGGTTTCCTAACCATAGACATGCGTTTTTCATTTGATAATGAGGTCACATCATTAGGAGAATGATGTGATGGACAAGACCCAACCGTAAGCATAGCATTTGATCGTATTAGATTATTGCTACTGCTTTCTTCATGTCAAGTATCTGTTCCTATGACCATGAGATCATGCAACTCCCTGACACTATAGGAATGCCTTGTGTGTATCCAATGTCACAACATAACTGGGTGACTATAAGAATGCTCTACAGGTATCTCCGAGGGTGTCTGTTTGGTTGGTAAGGATCGAGCCTGGGATTTGTCACTCCGTATGATAGAGAGGTATTTCTGGGCCCACTCGGTAATACAACATCACAAGAACCTTGCCAGCAATGTGACTAATGAGTTAGTCACAGGAACTTGTATTACGGAACGAGTAAAGAGACTTGCTAGTAACGAGATTGAACTAGGTATGGAGATACTGACAATCGAATATCGGGCAAGTAACATACCACTGGACAAAGGAAACTACATACGGGATTGATTGAATCCTTGGCATCGTGATTCAACTGATAAAGATCATCGTGGAATATGTGGGAAATATTATGGGCATCCAGGTCAAGGTATTGGTTATTCACCAGAGAGATATCTCGGTCATGGCCAAATGATTATCCAACTCGTAGGGTCCACACGCTTAACGTTCGGTGACGCTAGGGCAGTATTGGGATATTCACGTTGGTGACTGAATGTTGTTCAGAGTCCCGGATGAGATCTCGTAAGTCACAAGGAGCTCCGGAATGGTCCGGATGTAAAGATTTATATATCGGAAGTCATATTTTGGCTACAAGAAAAGTTTCGGGTTTTATCGATATTGTATGGGGAAGCTTCCAGAAAGTTCCGGAAGGTTCTAGAAGGTCTCAGAAGATTCCGTAGGAGTCTGAAAGGGTCCCTCAAGCACCTAGGGCGTGCATGGGCTGTAGGGGGCATCCTATCCTTATTGGGCCAGGCGCACCAGCCCCCTAAGGCCCATCCGCCTAGGTGAAGGGAAACCCTAAAGGGGAGGGCCCTCCACTTGCTTTGGAGGGCACTCCTCCCCCTTTGAACGCCTCCCCTCCTTGGAGGAGGGGCTAGGTCTGCAATCCCCAGCCCTCCAACACCCCTATATATAGTGGGGAGGAGGCGCAAGGGCTGGAGACCAGAATTCCCACGCCATGCGACCTCCTCTCTCTCGTGTTCTTCCTCGTTCGGAGTTCCGGAGGCGCTTAGCGAAGCCCTGCTGGAATTGCTCCACCACCATCTCCACCATGCCATCGTGCTGGTTAAGATCACATCTACTTCTCCTTCCTCTCTTGCTGGATCAAGAAGGAGGAGATGTCATTGAGCTGCACGTGTGCTGAATGCGGTGGTGCCGTCTGTTTGGCGCTAGATAGAATCGGATCGCGATTGGATCATGAAGAGTACGACTACATCAACCGTGTTATAAACGCTTTCGCTTAGCAATCTACAAGGGTATGTAGATGCACTCCCCCTCTCATAGCTATATATCTCCATGGATAGATCTTGCGTGTGCATAGGAATTTTTTTGTTTCCCATGCAAAGTTACCCAACAGAATATTTATTGGTCTTAGTAGTTGAGTTGTCAATTCAACCCCACTGGGTTGTTCTCCGTCACAAAGTTTAGTATCACATCAAGATAGTAATAGGAATAGTAACGGTAATAGGAGCGGTTTTGTAGTGATGGTAACGACAGTAGCAGCAATAGTAACTTAGAAAAATTCAATATGTAAAAGCGTAGGCCATGGATCGGTGATGTATAATGATTTAGATTGCATTCATCATGTAACATGTACACACTAGAGCAACACAAAACTAGCTTCAATTCATCAATGTAATGCAGGCATGCATTTTGTATATAGTCATACATGCTTATAATAAGAACTTGCATGGCATCTTTTGTCCTATCCTCCCATGCCAGGAGGGTCCATAAGGAAACTAAGGGATGCTAAGGCCTCCTTTTAATAGAGAATCGGAACAAAGCATTAATACATCGTGAATACATGAACTCCTTAAACTACGGTAATCACCGAAAAGAATCCCAATTATTGTCACCTTGGGGTATGCGGATCATAACAAGTAATAGGTGCATACAAGTTGCATGATAGTATCCAAAACACTCTCATATTTATGAAAAATAATATGTTCAGATCTGAAATCATGGCTCTCGGGCCCTAGTGTTAACCATTAAGCATAGCAAAGTCATAGCAACATCAATCTCAGAACATAGGATACTAGGGATCAAGCTCTATCAAAATAACTAGAATACATGATCAATCTCATCAAATCCCATCACCTTCCAGCAAGCCTACAAAGGAATTACTCACCCGCAGTGGTGAGCATCATGGGGGTGTTGATGAAGAAGGTTTGGTGATGACAATATCGACGAATCCCCCTCCCCGGAGCCCCAAACGGACTCCAGATCAGCCCTCCCGGAAAAGAATAGGAGGTGGTGGCGGCTTTGTCTCGTAAAACATGATGACAACTTCCCTCTTATTTCTTATCCATAATTAGGAATTTATAGGACTAGAATTGGGGTCGGCAGTGCCAAATGGTCCCCCAAGGCAAGAGGGCGCCTTGGGGGTTGTTGCTCCTTGTTTCCTTGGCAGCAGCAGGTGCCCCCCTCCGGTGGTTCTTCGCTCCAATATTTTCTATTAATTCAAGGAAAAATCAACAAAAAGTTCCATACAATTCAGTGATCTTTATTTTTTTCAAAAAAACAAGACCATGATAGTTCTACTGAAAATAGCATCAGCTCAGGTTAGTTTCATTCAATTCGTGCAAATTACAGTCCAAAACAAAAGCAAAAGTGTTTGGAAAAGTAGATACGTTTGAGACATATCTACTCCCCCAAGCTTAAATCATTGCTTGTCCTCAAGCAATTCAGTTGATAAACTGAAAGTGATAATGAAAACTTTTACAAACCCTTGTGTTCTCGTTGCCATATATATGCTTAGCTAGTGTTCAAGTTTTCAGCAAAGATCATAATTAACCATATCGATGATAACACTTAACTATTATATTTACTCATGGCAATAACATAGCCAACTAGCAATCAATAATAAAATATCTGACATGCCAATAGTTTTTTAAAACTTAAATGTAGAGCACCTCTAAGGTCCAAGAAATGACTAAACATTGTAATTCAGAGTAGAGGAGATCCAACCATGCTTACACCCAGCATTAACTAGACTCAACGCATAGAAATGATAATATTACTCTCAGGACCGGTGCTTTAGTGAGAAGATGATGACTCAAGAGTAAAAATAAAATAACATTAAAGTAAATAGAAAGGCCCTTCGCAAAGGGAAGCCTTGTTTGTAGAGGTGCGAGAGCTAAAGGTTTACAACAAAGATGAAAATGTAATTTTAAGTGGTATACTTTTCCTGTCAACTCACGACAAAGTTTTTGGCATCTTCCATGCTAAACACATTATTGGTGGTTCCCAAGCGGAATTGTAGAGTTTACTCCCATCCACCATACAAACACAAGCCATTACTAACCGAATTCACGGGTTCCCTACAACATGTCAACTGTCCCGGGAGTTTTGTTTCATTTATTTTTGATTATGCAGGATTGGGCGTCCTTTTTACCAGCCTCTCTCGTGTAATTTCAGGCGAATAAACACCCATCTATAGAATAACCCGCTTAGCATGGAACATACTGACCGCCCCGTCGCTGCATAAGCGGTATGAGCACACAAAACAGATGTTTATTTGAATATTTAGAGGTGGCACATGCAAATTTACTTGGAACGACAGGATAATACCGCATATAGGTAGATAGGATGGACTAATTTGAGACAACTTGGGTTTAAGGATTTTGGATACACAAGTAGTATTTCTGCTTAGTGCAGGCGAAGGCTAGCAAAAATATTGGGAAGCGACCACCTAGACAGTGAAAACGGTCATAGCTATGCATTGGGAATAATTAACATTGAACGCTATCATGAGTAGGATATAAACACTCGAAACATAAATATCATTTAGGCTACATTTTATTTGAATCAACTACTTGTTTGCACATGTGCCAAGTCAAGCCACTCAAACTACTCAGAGGAGGATACCATACTAATATACCACATCATAACCATTTTAATGCAAGTTGACACATAATATAAGTCATTAACCACTCCTAGGTATTTAAGCATGGCATGAGCAACTCTAATATCTAATTGTCATCATAAATATTTTTACTTATAATATGTTGAATCAAGAACGAACGAGCTAAAAATATTTGAAATGACAGAAAACAAAATAGTTCATATCAGCTTCCTTTACCACGATCACTTCATCAAATTATCATCATTATTGTCTTTCACTTGCACAACCAATGATGTGAAAATAATAATAGTGCAAGTTCACCATGGACTAAGATGGAATCTGTGAAACAGTTAATACAAAGGAGAAGACAAGGTAATATGGGCTCTTCGTTAGATAAACAATATTGCACATTAGAGCCACTCACCATCTTCATCATGGTCTTCTCCTTTCAGAAAAACATCAAAAAGAAAAGAAATTTAGAGAAACACGACGAAATATTTTTTTGAGTTTTTAGTTTTTCTGAAGGATGCAAATAAACGAAGGAAAATAAAAACTACAAAAACTATTTACACTAGAAAGCTCCCAACAATGAAAAAAGAAATGATAAACCTTTTGGGTTTTCTTTTAATATTACAACCTAATATAAGAAGAAATATAAACCGAAAAGAAATGAGTAATATTGTTGAATTTTCAAAGTTTTTCAAACTCAAACGAACAAAGCAGAAATAAAATTCACATGGATATGCAATGAAAGAGGATGAACATCGACAATTGAAATAATATGTGTGAACATGAATGTAATGTCGGTGAGATATATGTACTCCCCCAAGCTTAGCCTTTTGGCCTTGCTTGGTAATCACCATCGGTAGTAGCCAGGTCCAAGGGGAAGTAGTTGGCTGAGGCAGTTGAGCTTACCAAGCCTGGGCCTCACCCTCTGCCGCAGCCAACTTGTTCCGATAAGTAATTATATCTGATGATATGACGACATATCCGTGTGTGGCATGACAGTTGAACATATAGGGTGCATGCAACACAACAATATTACGAGACCACTTGCTATATATGATGTTGTAGTGAATGTGGTGTTAAGGCTTAGGTTCATCTATAAAGTGGTGATCCATCATAGCTTGGTGATCTATAGAAACCTTCAGCATAAAGTAATCAGTGGGTTGTATATTGAAATTAAAGTGTTTTGCTAAGTGAGTGGCATAATACCACCATGGATCTTTCCTAGTCTTATTATTGTGCAAGCAGCATGCAACAATAGCTCCCAAGTTGAAAGAATTATCAATAAATAGTGCACGACACAGGATAGCGAGAGTAGGGGCATTGTGGTTCCCACATTCCCCCACAGTAGTTAAACATTTCCCTATGAATAAAGCAAATTAGTGAACAACAACAAAATGTAAACTAGTGTCTCTAGCTTTCGATACACCCCTACATTATCCCACAATTCAGGTACGGAGGATGTCCTCAAACTCCTCTAGTCTAGGCTCATTTATTTCCCCATCAGAGGGAAGTAAACATATTTGATAGAAATCTGTGTGTGGTATTTCATAATTTTTAGCATTTAAATCAAAGCATACCATGGGAATATTGAGCCTATACAAGAAATAGAAATTTTGCACAAAGGAATTCATGAGGAGAGAATATTGATCACAATCATCAAACAAGAAGTTGGTTAGCCCAAACCTGCTTCATTCATGAAGGCCTTGTGTGGCCATTCGCATAGACGAACCTCTGTATCATGAAAGATGTTGATATCTCGATCTTGCGCACTTCCAATAACTCCCTTAGAACTCTGGCTCAAAGATCCTGTCCTAAAGATGTTCATTTTCCTAATGACAAATTTCTAAAAAAATTGGATGACAAATTTATTACTACAAAACTTTGTAAGATTGATAGCAACTACTCATATAGATGTCTAGAGGCCATATCAAACATTCAAACTACTTGGAAATAAAAGAATTCAACATGCAAGCTTATTTTAAGTAGCACCAAGTGCAGCAAAATATGTAAAATATAAATCACTAAAGAAAAAAGTAATCAGAGCAATGGAGGTGTCACATACCAAGGTTCAATCCCTCAAAATAGTTTCAGAAATGGACCTTCGAGCAAACAGATCAAAAACCTTAGGTTTGGGAGCAAGAACACAAGAGAGAGCTACTAGGATTTTTTTCTAAAGGTAAGAGAATTAGTGGGCTGAATGGATGAGTGAGAGTGTCCCAGTGGAGCCCCCAAGGCATCTAGGCGCGTTGATAGGTCTCCAATGTATCTACAATTTATGAAGTATTCATGCCATATTTACAACAATTTTATATGGTTTTGGTATGATTTTCATGGAACTAATACAGACTAACGTTGTTTTTAGCAAAACTACTATGGTGTTGTTTTTTGTGCAGGAACAAAAGTTCTCCAAAGACGACAAAACTTTTTGACGACTTTTTTGGAACAAAAGAGGCACTAGAAGCTTCATGGGAGGGCCAGAAGAGCCACGAGGTGGCCACAACCCACCAGGGCACACCAGCACCCTCTGGCGTGCCTTGTTGTCTTGTGGGCCCCTCGTGGCCCATCTTCGCATGAAACCGACGCCAAAAATCATATATATTCAGAAACCCCCATAAATAACCCTAGATCAGAAGTTCCGCCACGGCAACTCTCTATATCGATGAAAACTCAATATGGAGGCGTTCTAGTACCTTACCAGAGAAGGTAGATCATCTCTTGTGGCCATCTTCATCATCCCGGCGGAGGCCATGACGAGGAAGGAATAGTCCACCCGCGAGGCTGAGTGTATGTACTAGTAGCTATGTGTTTAATTTCCCTCTCTTGTGTTCTTGGAATGTCACGATCTTGATGTATCACGGGCTTGGTTAATATAGTTAGATCATATGATGTTATTCCCTTGCTATCATGTTAAGATGAATTGAATCTTTCCCTTTGAGATGTCATTATGTTAGATTGAATATTTTGGTTGAGAACACTTGATGTACGTCTTGCATGGGATACCTGTAGTGACATTGGGGGTATTCTTTTGATTCACTTCATATATGTTGAGGCATCAACTTGCGGATTTTGGTGACATACCGGATCTATGCGTAGGGGTTGTTTGCATGTTTCCAAACCATGTCTTCGATAGAAATCTTTGGGTACTCTTTGAGGCTCTTTGGGTTGGATTGAGTATTATGAATCTGAAAGTGTTTGATGCGTATCGTATAATTAACTCATGGATACTAGTGGTGACATTGGAGTATCTGGTGACATTAGAGTTGGTTGATGCGTATCATATGTTGTTATTCTAGTATGAACTCTTATATATATTGATCTGTAAGGATAACTTGGTGTTATTTTAGTACGAACTCTTGGAAAGATCGATCGGAAAGGATAACTTTAAGGTGGTTTTGTACCCTACAAACAATTTCTTCTTACGTTCTCCCCTAGATAAGAAAGTTGGAGTGATTCTTCGTTCCACGTTGAGGGATGGTTATGTGATCCAATTATATTAGCATTGTTGAGGGATGGTTATGTGAGCCTAAGTTTTTGCTTCTTCACGTGATGTGTGCTATTATTGTAATTTCATTATTTTTTCTGTTTTAATGAAATATTTAGATCTGAATGTTTTTAGATGAGAGAGAGTTCTCAAATGGCTACCCATTTACTTAACTACTCGCTTGATGTTCACTTATATCTTTTTTGAGTAGCTTGTCATTTATTCTTGTGTTTCACTTATATCCTATGAGTAAATTGTTGAATGAATTGAATATCATGAAGTTGAAATTATATGTTCATATCATGCCTAGTAGTATCTTCACATTGGGTTTAGAAAGTGAAACCTTTTGAAGCTTGACAATCACAATATTGGACATCTTCTATGATTTTGAATACCCATTAATTATTTTCAAATTTGAGCAAATTAGTTGAAGTTAGAAAAGGAAGACAACATAATGAGTTATGGTTTTGTATATTTGCATAGAAGCTATATTGTTATGAATCCTCCAACATGTGGTGTTTTCTCAGGATCTTTTGCTAGCCAAAAATTCGTACTAGGTAGAGATACTACTTGTGCATCCAAAAACCCTTAAACCCAGTTTCTTGCCATGAGTGTCCACCATACCTACCTATGGATTGAATAAGATCCTTCAAGTAAGTTGTCATCGATGTAAAAGGAAATAAAATTGTTTCTAAATGTGTTTGATCTTTAGTGTAAGAGAAAATTGAGCGTTGTACGAACTTGTGATGGCAAAGTAATGAAAGTGACGGACTAAATAATAAAGGCTTCTATCATAAGGGGCAATATAACGTGACGTGCTTTTGCATTAAGGAATTATGCATACTAAACCAAAAATTGCATGACAACATCTACTTCCCTCTGTGAATGGCCTATCTTTTACCTTTCAGTATTTACTTTTATGCAAGAGTCAATAGTATGCATTCTCATTTCAACCTCAATTATTCTCTAGTTGGCAAGCATCATGTGGTGGGGAAAGATCTAGGCACATATGGTCACCAAATATATTTGATCATTACTTATTATTGTTGAAAATTATCTCTATGATAAATGAGTTGGGAGGTGAAACATTAAGCCCCTATCTTTGTTTGTGTTTGATGGATAAAATTTGTTCTAAAAATATGCTTTGAGTAGTAGCAATCATACAAGACTATATGATGATTGAGTATGTGAAGATCTTACATAGACTTTGTTGAGAATAAGTTGAATTGCAATTGTTTGGTGACTAAGAACATAGGTTGTTAAGTTTCAAGAGAATTCATTGTTTGAACCATAACATGTGAATTGGTTGCTACATTATCATGATGAGTTTTATGAGAAAGAGTTGATGTTATGATGCTAGGAAAAGTGGTTGAAATTATCATTGATCAAATGTATGTACTATGCTAGCATTCACACTTCATAAATTATTATTTTATCACTTACCTATTCGAGGACGAGTAGGAATTAAGCTTGGGGATGCTGATACGTCTCCAACGTATCTATAATTTATGAAGTATCCATGCCATATTTCCAGCAATTTTATATGGTTTTGGTATGATTTGCATGGAACTAACCCGGACTGACGCCGTTTTTAGCAAAACTATTGTGGTGTTATTTTTTGTGTAGACATAAAAGTTCTCCAAATGCAACAAAACTTTTTGACGATTTTTTTGGAACAAAAGACACACTAGAAGCTTAGTGGGAGGGCCAAAAGATCCATGAGGTGGCCACAACCCACCAGGGCATGCCAGCCCCTTCTGGTGTGCCCTGGTGTCTTGTGGGCCCCTCGTGGCCCATCTTCACATGAAACCAACGCCCAAAAATCCTATATATTCAGAACCCCACAGAAATCACCCTAGATCAGAAATTACGCCA
The DNA here is from genome assembly GCA_022496015.1 of Hordeum marinum. Taxonomy (NCBI): domain Eukaryota; kingdom Viridiplantae; phylum Streptophyta; class Magnoliopsida; order Poales; family Poaceae; genus Hordeum; species Hordeum marinum. The sequence continues at coordinate 413,735,538 of CM039677.1, read as the reverse complement.
CCAAAACTCTTTGTTTGAATGAAAAACTAATGTGGAGGCTTTCTAGTACCTTGTTGGAGAGGGTAGATCATCTTCAATGGCCATCTTCATCATCCCGAGGTGGGATTAGTCCACCCTCGGGGCTGAGGGTATGTACTAGTAGCTATGTGTTCAATTTCTCTCTTTTTCTCTCGTGTTCTTCAGATGTCATGATCTTGATGTATCACGGGCTTTGTTAATATAGTCGGATCATATGATGTTATTCCCTTTCTATCATGTCGTGATGAATTGAATCTTTCCCTTTGAGATGTCGTTATGTTGGATTGAATATTTTGGTTGAGAACACTTGATGTACGTCTTGCGTGGGATACCCGTAGTGACATTGGGGTATTCTATTGACTCACTTGATGTATGTTGTGGCATCAACTTGCGGATTCCGGTGACCTAGGGGATTTATGCACAGGGGTTGATTGCACATTTTCATTCCATTTTCTTCGATAGAAATCTTGGGGCACTCTTGGAGGTTCTTTGTGTTGGATTGAGTATTATGAATCTGAAATTGTTTGATGCGTATTATAAAATGAACTCATGGATACTTTTGGTGACATTGGAGTATCTAGGTGACATTAGAGTTGGTTGATGTGTACCATATGGTGTTATTTTAGTACGAACTCTTAGATAGATCAATCGGAAAGGATAACTTGGTGTTATTTTAGTATGAACTCTTGGAAAGATCGATCGGAAAGGATAACGTTAAGGTGGTTTCGTACCCTACAAACAATTTCTTCTTATGATCTCCCCTATATAAGAACTTTGGAGTGATTCTTCGTTACATGTTGAGGGATGGTTATGTGATCCAATTATATTAGCATTTTTGAGAGATTGCACTAGCAAAAATACGGACCCTAGGGCTTGATTTCAAGCATTCCAATACCGTTTGTGCTCACTTTTGTTACTTCCTACCTTGCTGTTTTTATTGTTAGTATTACAAAAATCAATACCTACTATCATTACTACACTTGTATCACCATCTCTTCGCCAAACTAGTGCACATATACAATTTACCATTGTATTTTGTGTGTTGGGGACACAAGAGACATTTTATTATTTGGTTGAGGGGTTGTTTGAGAGAGACCATCTTCATCCTACGCCTCCCACGGATTGATAAACCTTTGGTCATCCACTAGAGGGAAATTTGCATTGTCCTACAAAACTCTGCGCTTGGAGGCCTAACACGAGTCTACAAGAACAAGTTGTGTTGTAGACATCAAGCTCTTTTCTGCTGATACGTCTTAATCGTATCTATAATTTTTGATTGTTTCATGCCAATATTATACAACTTTCACATATTGTTGGCAACATTTTATATGATTTATTGGACTAACATATTGATCCAGTGCCTAGTGCTAGTTCCTATTTGTTGCATTCCTTTTGTTTCGCGGAGTATCCATATCAAATGAATTCCAAGCATGATAAAATTTATGAAGAATTATATTGGAATATATGTGATTTTTTGGAGTTGGAATAAACGCAAAAGGAGGCCTACATCCCCCACAATACACCAGGGCGCGCCCCAGGGCCCAAGCGCCGTGGTGGGTTGTGCTCTCCTCGTAAGTCGGATGGAGCTCTACTTCGAATGCAAGGAACATATATCTGTATTAAAATCTCAGCGCAATCGGAGCTATGGATCTCTGGGAATATAAGAAACGGTTTCCGCCAAAAAAACAAAAACGCGAAACAAGAGAGAATAGAGAGGGAGATCCAATCTCGGCGGGGATCCTACCCCTCTGCCACCATGGAGGCCATGGACCAGAGGGGGAACTCTCCTCCCATTTAGGGGGAGTCCAAAGAAGAAGAAGAAGAAGGAGGGGCCTCTCTCCCCTCTCTCCCGGTGGCGTCGGAATGCTGCCGGGGTAATCATCGTGACAGCGATCTACACCAACAACTTCGCCACCGTCAACACCAACTCTCTCCCCCTTTATGCAGCAGAGTAACACCTCTCTTCCCTGTTGTAATCTCTACTTAAACATGGTGCTCAACTCCATATATTATTTCCCAATGATATGTGTCTATCCTATGATGTTTGAGTAGATCCGTTTTGTCCTATGGGCTAATTGATGATCGTGGTTGGTATGAGTTGTATGTTTTATTTTGGAACTATCCTATGGTGCCCTCCGTGTCGGGAAAATGTGAGGGGTCCCTGTTGTAGGGTGTTGCAATATGTTCATGATTTTCTTATGGTGGGTGGCGTGAGTGACGGAAGACACAGACCCGAGTAGGTTGGTTGTTGCATATGGGAGTAAAGAGGACTTGATACGTAATGCTATGGTTGGGTTTTACCTTAATGATCTTTAATAGTTGCGGATTCTTGCTAGAGTTCCAATCATAAGTGCATATGATCCAAGAACAGAAAGTATGTTAGCTCATGCTTCTCCCTCCTATAAAATTGCAACAATGATTACTGGTCTAGTTATCAATTGCCTAGGGAGAAATAACCTTCTTGTTTGACTTTCTACTAAACAACTAACTTTTATTATCTTGCAATTTACTCATAGTCTTATTCGCGCAAAGTACTTCTAGTTTTATTCATGCAAACTATCCTATCACCTACAAATTAGTTTCATACTTGTTCTGGGTAAAGCAAACGTTGAACTGTGCGTAGATTTGTATTAGTGGTCGATAGAACTTGAGGGAATATTTGTTCTACCTTTACCTCCTCGTTAGGTTCGACACTCTTATTTATCAAAAAGGCTACAAACGATCCCCTATACTTGTGGGTTACCAAGACCTTTTTCTAGGGACGTTACCGGGGAGCAATAGCGTGGGGTGAATATTCTCGTGTGTGCTTGTTTGATTTATCACTAATTATTTATTATTTTTTATTACTGGTTTTATATCTTTAGTTATGGATATGGAACACGAAACACCAAAAAAATTAGTGGTACTTGCTACTCATGGAGATGGGGCACCTCCTAAAACCCTCAATCTTCGTTATGTGGGATACATTAATTACTACTATGATAATCCAGAGAAATCCATGTTAAATTTAATAATGGGAGACATGTTAGATCAATGTGAGTACTTTAGGGATTATCGCTTGTCTCAAAAAGGGAAACACTTATGGGATCAAATTAGAATATTGCAATGGTTTGCTTGGGATGCATGCTTGAGATGTGATTTTACTTGTTGCTCTAAGATAAAGGCTGCACACCTTCCCTTTGAATTTTTATTTAATGATTATGAAACATTGGCTTCTTATGCTAATGGTATTTATGATTACTATGATGTGGAACGAATAGAGGAATTTGTTGCTTTTAAAGGTGCTTATGAAATTGCTTCTTTCCTTGAGAAGTATGATGATGTTCCTTACAAATCTGAAAATTTATCCATACTTAAATATTGCTATGGCAATTATGAATACAATGATGATATTATTGAATTTATTGAGAGAAGTTTGCTCTTAATAAGGATTATATTGATGGGTTGCGTTTTGCTACTACACATGCTGATTTTGATGAATATAATATGCATGTGTTTTGTGCTACTACTTGCAATTATTATGAGAGAGGAACTACATCTTCACCTCTTATGTTTCCAATACGATAAAATTGCAAGAAACTATTTATACTATGCATTGGCCTTTACCTGATGTGCATGAATTGTTCTTTTATGACATGCCAACGCATAGGAAGAGAGTTAGACTTTGTCTTATATATGTTGCTTTGTGCTCACTACTAAATTACAAATCATTGTTAAGTAAAATTGGCTTTGATATTGAAAGCACAATTGCTCCCTTGGTGGTTTTCGTAATTAATAACAACATATATATATCATCGAACTAATATTTCCACTAAGCATATTTCAGGAAAAGTTCAATGATGGGTTGGCAAAAGGATTGTAGAGAAACCCCTAGAAGCAAGGAATTGGATTGGAAAAAGCTTCAAGCAAGAGGACTCTACATTTTACTTTGTGAGAAATCACCTTCACTCCATAGGAAAGCCAATACTATTAAAAGGGGGTAAGGTACTGTTGGTGAACAAGATGCTCCACGTGCACAAGTGATAGTCACCAAAAGCACCCACAAACTCTTAAAATCAGAATTTTCAAGATTTTGGATCGGGGTCACCGAGTTTTGGAAACTGACGATTGGTCACCTAATCGGTACCGCCGAGATTTCTATATTGGTCTCACCAAGATTCAAAAGTTGCTACCTTTGGAGCAACTCGGTACCATCGAGTTTTATACTTCAATGTCACCGAGTTGGTCATTTTAGGTGTAACAGTTGGATTTTTGGGGATGCCTATATCTATCCCTTCACCACCACCCACTCGAAAGAGAAGCACTCAGAACTATTCCATACTTGCCCCGTCCAATTTTCTAAGAGAGAGCCACCTACTCATGTGTTGACATCAAGCCATTCCACTCCATCAATATGAAACTTGATCTCTAGACTCCCCAAGTCGATTTCCACAAAATCAATCTCTTCCACCGAAGCCAAATATGTGAGAGAGTGAGTGTGTGTTCATGAGTCTATCATCTTGAAGCACAAGAGCAACAAGTTCATCATCATTATCGAGCCTATTACCTTTTGGAGGATGGTGCCTCCTAGATTGGTTAGGTGTTGCTTGGGAGCTTCCTACTTCGTGTTGTGGAGTTCAACCAAGAAGTGTGTACGGGCAAGGAGATTGCCTACTTTGTGAAGATCTACCCATACTGAGGCTAGTCCCTCGTTAACGGAAGCCGTTATGGAATACTCAAGGTTGCTACTTCGTGGACCCTTATGGGTGGAGCCCTCCATGGACTCTCGCGACCGTTACCCTCTATGGGTTGAAGACTCCATAAACGTGGACGTACGATAGCACCACCTATCGGAACCACGAGAAAAATCTTCGTGTCCCCAAATTGCGGTTGATCTTACTCCCTGCCCTCTACTACATATGCTTGTTGTTAATTTCCGCTGCTATACTCTTAGACATGCATGTGTAGGGTGTCCTTGAATTGCTATAATCTCTAAAATCTGCCAACACTTAAAATCGGGAAAAGGTAGAATTTTTTCTTGCTCAAGTAGTCTAATCACCCCCCTCAAGACATACTTTCGATCCTACAAGTGATATCAGAGCTTTGGTCTGCATTGCATTGGTCTCACAACCTAGGAGAGTATGGCGTCTAGTGAGGGAAATTATCACCGTAGAGGTCCATACTTTGATGGCAAAAAAATTGCAAGTTGGAAGCACAAAATGAAAATGCATATTCTTGGTCATAACCCTGCCGTTTGGGCTGTCGTTCGTGTTGACTTGCAAGGTGAATTCTTTGGTGATGGAAAGGAACCGGAACGTGAAGCGACGGATGAATTGAAGATGTTGCAATACAATGCTCAAGCATGTGACATTCTCTTCAACTGCCTATGCCCCAAAGGATTCAACAAAATCAGCTGTCTTGAGAATGCCAAGGAAGTTTGGGATACTTTGGTTGATATGCACGAAGGTACCGAATCCATGAGATAATCCAAGTTGGATGTTCTTTAGAATTAGCTTGACAAGTTCAAGATGAAGAATGGGGCAGGAGTCACAGAGATGTACTCTAGGGTAGTTCTCATCACAAATAAGATTGTCGGCTTAGGAAGCGAAGAGCTGACCGACAAATTCATCATCAGGTAGATACTTCGAGCTTTGGATGAGAGATATGACACCGTGTGCACCTTGATCCAAATGATGCCCAACTACAAATACCTCCAACCGACGGAAGTGATTGGAAGGATTGTTGCTCATGAGATGACACTCAAGGACAAAGAATAGCTTCACAACAAGTCTAGTGGTGCTTACAAAGCCACAAGTGATGCTCCCGCAACTTCAAGCGACAACCTTGTCACCAACGAAGAGATAAGCCTCATGGTCAAGAAATTCTTCTACAAGAATAAAGGCAAAGAACGAAGCTCTAACTCAAGATACGAAGAGAAGCGTTCATCAAGTCATGACCAAAATTGCGACAATTGCGGGTGGCCCGGATGCTACTCCGATGAGTGCACGACTCCCTACAAACAAAGAGAAGAGTCACCTAGAAGACGAAGCTCAAGAAATGAATCACCTCAAATAGAGAGAAGGAGTAGAGATGATCGTTATGAACAAAGACCCTCAAGGATAAGTAGGGAATCGGATAAGAAGGACAAGTACACCAAGAGCTACTCAAGAAGAAGACATCAAGATCATGTTGGTGAATGGGTTTCCGGATCCGAATCCGACAACCACTCCGAGAGAAGCTATCAGTACAAATCCGACTATAGTCAAGATGAAGGTGTTGCGGGACTTGCACGAGTGACTACCAACTCCTATGATCTATTTGATTAACCAAATGAAGGTAGTGGTATTTCCTTCATGGCTAAAGGCCCCAAGGTATCACACCCCGAGTATCTTGATTTCAATAGTGATGAAGATGATTTACATCAAGATGATGACTTGCTCTTTGATAAAACTAGTGATGTTAGTAAAAATGAACTTGATAATTTTCATGCTAGTCAAGATAAGTCGGTTGATGATGATAAGATGAAAATAGAACAACTAACTAAAGAATTAAACACTCTTAAGTTAGCCCATGAATGTATTCTAGAAGATCATAAAGAGCTTGTAAGGACTCATGAGAAGCTACGCTTCGAGAAGCTCACCTTGGAGCAAGAACATGAGTTTCTTAAACCTATCAATGACGATCTATGAAAGAAGACTTCATCTTATCTATCCAAACAATTACTCTTGTCTACATTCATGCCACAAGTTAAACCTAGACAAACTAGTAACAAAGTCAAGAAATGTTCTTCATCTAGTAGCAATAATAAAAATGCTAAATCTAATGATGTTGCTTATAATAGTTCTATTGATTCCACTAATGATGATTCTCTTAGCCAAGTTACACTTGATCAAGAAAATGATTTATTGAAAGGAATTGTGGAAAAAGGTATCTACAAGAGTCTTGCCGGGTGTAAGCAATTTGAGGAAATTGTACGCAAGCATGGAGGATACCGGATGTCGGTGCACTAAAGTTTGGGTGCTTTAGTACCCCTTACATGTGCACGGGCATTAGTAGCCATGCCAGCGGAAAGGCCCAACAGGGGCTGCTAGATGCGGAATAAAAAGAAGTCAAGAGGTTATCCAGATGAGCAATCGAGACCAAGATCGAAGGATGGGCTCCCAGCAAGCCCCTGCCTGGATGGCCTGCAGAACCCTGGCAAGGCAAAGCCCCGGCAAGACCCCACCAGTGCAGAAGCCAGGTGTCGCTCCACCTAGGTACATGTCAAGGCGTCAACAACGGAGGGGGCTAAGAGGTGCCGATGGGACAGGCTTCTGTCCCATCCCGTAGACGGTCAGAGATGCCTAACAGTGCATTAAATGTGTCTGTCTTACACCGTCAGGGTTAGGTACGATAGCATTGTAGCATTGTACACCTCATGTACGTACTGTGCGCCACTATGGATCCCCTTTACCGTATAAAAGGAGGCCTAAGGCATTAAGGTACAGGACTTCTCACCTTTTGGCATTTCGGCCTCTCAAGCTCTCCAGCCCACGCGTGTAGCAGTAGTGCCCTAGCACAGCGCTCGCGTAGCTAGATCATACACTCATAATACACAAAGCAGGAGTAGAGTTTTACGCTTCTCAGCGGCCCGAACCTAGGTAAAATACCCCGTGTTGTTCATTCGATCTGCTCTTTTAGCATATTCGCCTCCCTGCCAGACCGAAAGGGGTCCTCTCGGTCCCATAGGTGTTCGTCCCCCACGACATCTTTGGCGCGTCCATTTATTCTTCATCTCTATCGCCATTACTCCCAAGAAGAAGGGTTTCACGGCAGTGGAACCCTCCACGTCCGCGGTGCCCATAGCCGCCCAAGCGGGCGAGGGGGTAGATGCAGACGGAGGAAACATAGCCCATGTGCCTCCGCGACGCTCCGGTGATCAAGGCCAACTTAGCGGCGACGTCCGCAGCGGAGACGCCCTCGACGGCGGTGGTAATCCAACCACCAGTGGGTCTCAGGACAGAGCTATACTGCCTACGGGCGGTGTGATGAACTCCAGAGACGGAGCGCGGTCTTCTAATACACCCACGCCAGCGCGTGCGTCGTGACCCACTCTGGTCGCGCGCGAAGAACAACATTGTGGCGTCGGTTGTTCCCAGCATACCTATGGGAAGAGCCCTGCGCATCATTCCCAAGACGCACAGGACCAGCATGCTTGCCAGAATGGTGGAGGGAGTGGCGCATGGTCGCGATATCGTGATGAAGCTCCTTCTAACACGGTTAGAAGTCAGAGCACCTCACGCTCTTCGTGTCGTTCGCTCCCAACCACGTTGGAAGAAGCAATGGCGCGAGCACAGCTGCACATAAGATCGACGAGTGGAGGGCCACTATTCAGAGCCTCCTCAGCATCTCCGACAAGTTTTGGTCCACCGAGATGGCCCACGCCAGTCGCAAGATGGACGGAGGCGATGCAACAACGGTGCACTCTCCTCCACAGTAACAGCGTCGGTCGACAACCCATCGGACCGACACCTGTGACGGCTACTCAACAGTGTCATCCGATCTACGGACTCGCCGTGACCAGCGTCAAGTCCTTTGGGAGCTAGCCAAAGAAGATGCTCGGACTAAGATAGAGCGGTGGCGGGAGGCGTTTTATCAATCCGATAAGCGCGGGGGATCCATAGTAGACAAGCCCGCACCAGGGTACCTCATCGGCCTACCTTACGAGGTAGGTTGTCCGGCGTTTACCCGTGAGCTGCGGCAAGTCCAGTGGCCCAACTCCCGAACATTCAAGCCAGAGGTCCCAGAGAAATATCATGGCAAAACTCACCCGTCGGAGTTCTTGAGCATCTACACCATTGAGGTGTAGGCTGCCGAGGCTCGCGACGACAAGATACTCGCCAACTACTTCACGTTGGTGCTCAAGCCCAACGTCAGGTCGTGGTTGATGCACCTTCAGGAGGGTTCCATTACTTCTTGGGTAGACCTGTGCCACGAGTTTGTTGGCGCCTTTACCGGAGGCCATCAAGCTCCTGGTTAGGAAAGTGATTTGCACATCATTCCTCAGAAGGAAGGCGGGACCACACACAAGTACATTCAGAGGTTCAGCCGTGTGCATCACAACATCCCGGACGTTCATCCTGCCGCTGTTATCAGCGCGTTCCACCAGAACGTGTGTAACCACTTGATGCGCGAAGAGCTGGCGATGAACAAGGTCAGGGATGTTGCCGAGCTCTACGCTCTGGCTGATAGATGTGCTCGAGCCAAAGAAGGGAGAAGGCTCCCCGGCGAGGAAGCTGGCGCTGGAGGCGACTCTGATGATGAAGACGACAACGCCCCGACAAAGAAGGGCTGGCGGCGGAACAAGAAGTGCAAGGGCAAGAGTGTGATTGCCGTCAAGGGATTCGGCAACATCAACGCCTCTAAGAATACCAAGGTTGACGGTCCTGGCAAGGAGGTTCCCGGGTGCGCCTCCTGCCACACCTTGGCGACTGCCAACAAGACGGAAGGCTCCGACAAGCAGTATTGCAAGATTCATCGCACCAAGGGCCACGACCTCCAAAACTGTCGACAGGTCGAATAGCTCATCAAGAAACAGAAAGCTGAGTATGTGAGGCGAGACAAGGAAAAAGCCCAAGACGGTGCCGAAGGGTTTGGTAAGAAACACGGTGACCGAGGGGGTCTCTAAGGCAAGGCCAAGCAACAGAAGGAGTGGCCCGCTCGGGGCCGCGACAAGGAAGAAGGGGATTACGAAGGCAATGAGGAGGACGAAGAGTCCAGGGAGCATGAGTTCCAGAAGGCTATAGGGATGATGTGCATTGAGGGAGCCGCCTCGTTGCATTCCTCTCATCGCTAACTTAAACAGTGGGAGGGCGAGGTTAATGCGGCAGAGCCGTCCATCGGTGCCGAAAGGCCCCTAAAATTGTCCAACACTCCTATCATTTTTGATGTTGAGGACCACCCTGATCGCACAACCGCTGTCGGGTGTCTGCCATTGTTGGTTTCGCCAACAATCTTCACCTCAAGGTGATGAAAATTCTAGTTGACAGTGGGGCCAACTTGAACTTGATCTCGCCGACGTCATTCGGAGGCTGGAAATTCCCGATGAAGACCTCGAGCCGACAGGCACATTCCAAGGGATCAACTTAGGAAGGACTTAGCCGAAGAGCAAGATCACACTACCGGTAACATTCGGTAGTGACATGAATTTCAGAATGGAGAAGATCGTCTTTGACGTCGCCAAGATCTCATTACCGTACAACAGCATCCTTGGCCGCCTAGCGCTAGCCAAGTTCATGGCGGCCACCCACTTCGCTTACAATGTGCTGAAGATGCCCGGGCTAATGAGCGTCATCAGGATCCCCTCTAATAAAAAGGGCGTGCTTATCTGCGCCGATCAATTCTACCAGGAGGCAGTCGCAGCACCTGCCGCTAAGGCACCCGCTCCTGCCGCTGAAGCTCTTAGGGGGAGAAGACCAGTAAAGCCTCTGGTGCACATTTCGGTAAGCGCACTTCCTCGGAGGGCTGCACTCCCGTTGACGATGTGCCAGAGAGCTCCATGGACAAGAGCAAGAAGTCCAAGGTGGCCTCACTAGAGACCAAAAAGGTGCCCGTCAAGGAGGATGGCATGGGGGGAACTTTCACCATAAGTTCCACCCTCGATGACAAATAGGAAAGCACGCCCATTGCCTTCATGCAGGCGAATGTCGATGTGTTTGCATGGCAGTTGTCTGCCGTCCCCGGTGTTTCCAGGGAGGTAATTGAGCACCACCTTGCCGTCTGTCATCATGCACGACCCGTCAAGAAAAAACTGAAGAAACAATCCTTAGAGAGACAAGAATTCATTATCGAGAAAATCGGAAAACTGGAAGCGGCAAGCCTGGTCAGAGGGGTGCTCCACCCAATATGTTTGTCAAATCCAGTCGTAGTGTGTAAGGCGAATGGGAAATGGAGGCTGTGTATTGACTATATTGTTCTCAATAAAGCATGTCCAAAAGATCATTTTCCCTTGATGTGCATCGACCAGATTTTGGACTCCACAGCCAGCTGTGACTTGCTGTCATTCCTCGATGCGTACTCGGGGTACCATCAGATCTTCATGTCCAAGGAAGATGAAGAGAAGAACGCATTTATCGCCCCGTGTGGAACATATTGCTTCGTGCGTATGCCCTTCGGGTTGAAAAGTGTTGGTTCAACATTTGCAAGAGCAGTCCAGATTGGTTTTGAACTCTAGCTCCATACGAATTTGGAAGCTTATATGGATGACATAGTGGTTAAAACCAAGGACAAGGCAACACTCGTATAAGATCTTGAAGATACATTTGCAAATTTGCGCAAGATCAACTTGAAGCTCAATCCAGAGAAGTATGTGTTTCGTGTTCCATCCGGCAAGCTTCTCGGGTTCTTTGTGTCTCGGCGTGGGATTGAAGCAAATCCCGACAAGATCAAGGCAATTGAGCAAATTAAAGGACCAAAGCACATCAAAGATGTGCATCGTCTTGCCGGCTGTGTTGCAGCTCTGAGTAGGTTCATCTCCAAGTCTGCTGACCGCGCCCTGCCCTTTTTCAAAATCTTGAAAAAGGCGGGTCTAGTAGAGTGGACTCCGGAAGCGGTGGAAGCGTTGCAGGATTTGAAGAAGTACCTCTCCTCTCCACCAACATTGGTTGCGCCTAGGCCACCAGAACCATCATTGCTATACTTAGCGGCAACGAATCAAGTGGTTAGCATTGTGATAGTGGCACAAAGAGAAGTCGATGAAGAAACAGCGGTAGGGGCAAGACCGCCAAGCGACGAGCCAGGACCACCCTCGGCAGAACCTGATGCCGACAAGGCAGGATCTGCGCAGATGAGTACATCAATACAGAAGAAGAAGGTGGTGCAGCGTCTAGTTTATTTTGTCATTTCCATTTTACAGGGTGCTAGGTCAAGGTATTCTGGTGTGTAAAAATTGCTTTTTGGCCTCCTTATGGCCTCGAGGAAGCTGCACCACTACTTCCCAACACATGAGATCATCGTCATCACTCGCTTTCCGCTACAACGGATTTTGCGGAATCCAGATGCTACTAGCTGGATTATGGAGTGGACATTGGAATTGTCGAGCTTTGGTTTCAAGTTTGAAAGCAGTTCAACTATCCATAGCACAGCCCTCGTAGAATTCATTGCGGAATGGACCCCAACGCGAGACGAAGAGATCCAAGAAACATCCCTCCCCGGCAAGGAAACTGAGCAAGAATGATTCATGTATTTTGATGGAGCTTTCTCCTTGCAAGGGGCCGGTGACGGTGTGCTTCTTGTCGCATCCACTAGAGAGCACCTCAAGTACGTAATCTAGATGCACTTTCCCCGGGAGAGGTCAACAAACAATACGGCGGAGTATGAAGGACTGATTGCCAGTCTCTAGATCGTGGCAGACCTTGGGATCAAGCGACTCATTATCAAAGGTGACTCGCAACTTGTTGTCAAGCAAGTTAACAAGGATTATTAGAGCCCTTTGATGGAAGCCTACGTGGATGAAGTGAGGACGTTGGAGGAGCGCGCCGACGGCCTGCAAACAGAGCACGTCCCTCGTGCAGAGAACATCCTTGCCAACGAGCTGTCGAAGGGTGCCGCACTCAAGTTGCCTGTGGAACCAGAGACTTTTGTACTTAAGCTGACTCAACTATCCATGGCACCATTAGCAAGGCAAGATAAGATGAGCAAGTTGAATTCTGGCCAGCACTTTCCCGCGGAGCTCCCAGAAGCCATCGACAAGGAAGTTGCTGGGAACGATTCCAAGCTTGCCAGGGAACAACTGGCTCCGGCAGGACCCCAAGTCCTCACCATCGAGACGAATGCTCCCACGATAGAAGATACGTATTTAGTCCTTGTCGTCGAGGCCCAGGCTCCGGCATGGGCGCAACACATTGTTCAGTTCCTCCAAATAGGAGAACTCCCCGCGGAACAGGAAGAAGCGGAGAAAGTAGCCCGTCAGTCCAGTATGTACCAGTTCGTGGATGACGTCCTCTACAGAAAGAGACCGAACGGTGTGAAATTGAAGTGCATTCCTCAGGAGGATAGACTGGAGCTGTTGGAAGAGATACATGGAGGCATATGTGGCTCTCACATAGGGTCAAGAGCACTGGTCGGCAAAGCATTCCGGCAAGGTTTCTTCTGGCCCAAAGCCCTCCAGGATGCAACTGCATTAGTAACCAAGTGTGAAGCATGCCAGTTCCATTGAAAGAGGCTACATCAACCAGCTCAAGCTCTTCAAACAATCCCTCTCTCCAGGCCATTTTCGGTCTAGGGGCTTGACATCTTGGGACACTTCCCTTGTGCTACCGGGGACTTCGAGTACTTGTACGTTGCCATCGACAAGTTCACGCAGTGGCCGGAAGTGGAAGCAGTGAGAATGGTGACAGCACAGTCAACTATCAAGTTCTTCAAGGGACTAGTATGCTGCTTTGGTGTTCCGAACATGATCATCACTAACAACGCCACGTAGTTCATGAGTTGTACCTTCATGAAGTACGTCCAGGACCTTGGTAGCAAAATCTGTTTTGCTTCCGTCGCTCACCCGAGGAGCAACGACAACGTGAAAAGGGAGAATGCTGAAGTGTTGTGAGAACTCAAGACGAGGACTTTCGACAAGCTACGCAAGTGCGGAAGACGCTGGATTGATGAACTATCGACGGTTCTTTGGTCGATCAGAACTACGCCAAATCGAGCCACCGGTCAGACACCCTTCTCCCTGGTGTACGGGGCAGAAGTTGTTCTCCCCACGGAACTCATATACGAGACACCTCGAGTGCTCGCTTATGATGAGCTTGACCAAAAGCAGTTGCGGCAAGATGACACGACGCTCCTTGAGGAAGACCGTCTTCGGGCTGCTATGAGAGGTGCACTCTACCATCAAGCTTTGCACCGCTACCGTAGCCGCAAGGTTCGTGATAGAAACCTTGAGGAAGGCGACCTTGTTCTTCGGCATGTTCAGTCGGCCAAGAATTCCAACAAGTTCACACCAAAATGAGAAGGCTCGTATCTGGTAGTGCGAGTCACCCGGCCTGGCGCAGTCCGCCTGGAGACCTAAGATGGCACTCCGGTGAGCAACTCCTGGAATATCGAACATCTTTGTAAGTTCTAGCTATAAGGCGTGGTTGTTGGGCCCCTCGACAGCCACCTTTTGTACAGGTCTTGTCGGCAAGGCATGTGATCCTTTGTGCAAAGCCAGGCGAAGACCCTATGCATAGTCGAATAAGATCGAGCGTTCTCCAACCCTTGTTGATTTCCATGTTTACTTGTTCTGCATGTTTATCCGAGATGTTGCCTTATGCTTATTCCCGACAAGTACCGACGGACCGCCAAGGTTCCACGTCTCTATTTTCTCTTCTTTCTTTTTCTTAAAGGATAGAAGGTTCCCTCACATGCAAGTTTGCCGAGGGGGTGAGATAGTGTGGACACCAAATGGGCGACGTCCGAAATTGGCATCTTGCGGGAAGGAGAACCAAGCTAGAAAGATACGTTGTGAAACCCTAAGTGAATTTTTCTATGAAGTTATCTTCCTTGGACGATTGCGACTTTTGTATGAAAAACCTGCACGCAAAGGAACCTTGCCATGTTCGGCTGCACCCTTACTCTATTTCGAGTCCACTCAACAGCTTAGGTGGTTGCGCCCGCGCCCTTGCTTTGTTTCGAGTCCGCTCAACGACTCAAGTGGTTGTGCTTGCGTCCTTATTCCGTTTCGAGTACGATCAACAGCTTAAGCGGCCATGCCAAGGACATCAATGTATCTTGCCGTCAGTGGCGCCACCAGTAGGTGGTAAGGACCCGTTCCTCAAAGCGCTCGCGGTAGGGCTACACATGTCGACAAGTTCTTCTGAAAAGGCGTAGGGAAGGTACAATGCAAGAAGTAATCTAACAAGGAAGATAATATAATGTCATTCAAATAGGGTGAAATTTACATGAGATGTCGCCTCTTCCTAAGTACTTCTTTATGTGAATTTCTCCCCTAGGGGAGATCACAAGGAGAAAAAGATAGAAGGAGGAGGCAGATTACAAGAAGAAAATGATAGTATCGGGCCTCCGACGGAAGCCTGGCCCCTCCTGGGCCAGCATTGTGCCGAGGAGAAGACCAGCACTGCACAGACGATAGGGAGGACCTCGGAAGCCAAAGTCCACGGGCATGCCGGAAGATCCAGCTGGAAGATGAGGTAGCGCCCGGGACAAAGGCCCTTGGCAAGATTGCCCTACCGGGAGGGGGAGGGGCGTGAGCTGACGGTGATGTTAGCGGTGATGGTGCGCCAGCGGTCAGTCCGAGTTTAGGTCATCGTAGGCCTGAAGACCGGGATCATCGTCGTCGTCTTCACCACTGTCCTCCCTGTCACTATCACTCGAGGAGGAGCTGTCAGCGCCGCTCGAGCTCTTTTCGTAGCAGCTGAGACGGGCGGCTGAGCGCCCATAAATCTTGATGGAGAGCGGATCGTCCTGTGTCATTTTGAAACGAAGGACATGCCGATCCTAGAGGTTGTCGGCGCGGGCGAATATTTTCCAGCCGCTCCTGAAAAACATGTCGCGACTCGCTGGGTACTCGATGTCCACCCGCGTCGTGCCGTTACAGCAACCGTGCGCCCATAACCACAGGATGGGCAGCTCGTCGACCTCCAGCGCCCTGGAAAAAGGGCAAGCGAGGCGCAGATGGCTCCGGGGGGCACAGTTCGAGGTCGAACTCGAACGTCGCCCCCTCTAAGTGGGTCTCCTCGAGGAAGAGGCCTGGCGTCGGAGGGAGAGGTGGAGCGGCGCTCCCCCTCCCATGACCTCGGCCTCCATGATGGCCACGACCCCTCGCACCTCTTCCACCACACATGCTCGGGTCATCCTTCACCTCTGTAGTGAAGCGATGGCATTATTCTGACGATAACTCCTCCTTGGAGCTGAGGTCGGTGGTCACCCTTGCCCCCTGTTCTTGGCTAAGGGTGGGTGCCACTCGAAGTTTGGGAAGACGTGGAAGGGCAAGCTATGGAGGTTCGTGCTCGAAAGAGGAAGGAAGGATGGTTGAGCATCGTCCTTGCTACCCCTCAATTTATAGGGGGCGCGTGGGGCTGGCTCCCCTCCACCCCAAGGGTCACCGCCCACTTCCTCCAATAGTGTCGCCCATGATCACGGGGCGAGCAACAACCGCCTCGTTGCTCCAATCCATGGCGTTGAAGTTTCTACCATGGACAGGACTTTAAGTCACTAGCGCCTGTTGCCGGCTCCCCGCTATGCATGCGGCGCGCGTGGCGGAAACGACCTGACACAGTAGCTGAAATAAGTTGCTCTCACTCCGCGCAGATATGCCACATCGTGCACTTAACGCGAGTCATGGGGAAGCATGGGGGAGCACGGCGAATGGAATGATTACAACCGCAGACTCCTGCCACGCGTGCCCGTGCACTATTTGGGCCTGGCCCAACAATGCCTCGCATCCGTGTGTGGCCTAGGCCCGGGGGCTCCTGTCGATACACTAAAGTTTGGGTGTTTTAGTACCCCTTACGTGTGCACGGGCAGTAGTAGCCATGTCAGCGGAAAGGCCCGGCAGGGGGCTGCTAGATGCGGAATACAAAGAAGCCAAGAGGGTATCCAGATGAGCAATCAAGACCAAGATCGAAGGATGGGATCATGGCAAGCCCCTTCCACGATCGCCCGCAGAACCCCGACAAGGCGAAGCCGCGGCAAGACCCCACCAGCGCAGAAGCCAGGTGTCGCTCCACCTAGGTACGTGTCAAGGCACCGACGATGGAGGGGGCTAAGCAGTGTCGATGGGATGGGCTCCTGTCCCATCCCGTAGATGTTTAGAGATGCCTTATATTGCATTAAATGCGTCTGTCTTACACCGTCCGGGTTAGGTACGGTAGCACTGTACACCTCATGTATGTACTATGCGCCACTGTGGAGCCCATTTACCGTATAAAAGGAGGCCCGAGGCGTTACGGTAGAGGACTTTTCGACTTTTGGCATTTTGGCCTCTCAAGCTCTCTAGCCCACGCATGTAGAAGCGGTGCCCTAGCACAACACTCCCGTAGCTGGATCATACACTCATAATACACGAAGCAGCACTAGGGTTTTACGCTTCTCAGTGGCCCGAACCTGGGTAAAATCGCCCGCGTTCTTCGTTCGATCTGCTCTTTGCGCATATCTGCCTCCCTGCATAACCGAAAGGGGTCCTCTCGATCCCATAGGTACTCGTCCCCCACGACACCGGAAGAACCATGGCATTGGCTACTTCAACACAAATGGAGTTGAATGGGCAGAAGGTCAATACCCCAAGCCAAAGTTTGTTCCTCAAAGGGAGAAGTATGAACATACTCTCCCAAGGGAGCAAAAACTCAAGATGACTTTACACCACAAGACCAGAAGCTCAAGGGCAAAGATAAGCTTCAAGAATACATTAACTCATATGAAGATGAATCCCAAGCTTTGGTGGAGTGGGTTCCCAAGGCTACTTCAAGCTCAACTTCTACAAGTGCCACTTCAACACCAAGGATCCCCATCAAGTTGATGTGGGTCCCCGAGAAGAAGAACTAGAGAAGTTCTAGAGGGGTGACTCCGCCAATGAAATTCACTCATATTCATTATTGGCAAGAACTAGCTGCAATCCACTTCAATATCATGCAATAATTCAAGGAGTCACACATTCCCTCAAAGGTAAGCAAGGTACAAGGTAATCAACAAATCCATGGACATTATCATGTATGCTTTGCACTCCATGTCCATAATATCCTTTTATTTATCTCTTGTGTGTTGGGACTAACCCATGTATGTGAGAAGAGTACGAAAACAACAAGGATGCTCTCAACCCTTGGTGATCTTCATCAACCTTGAGCATCCACCACTACAACACCCACACGAAGTCTTTTACAACAAACCCAAGGTTAGTTTATCCGTCCTATGGGGGGATGTCACATCAACGGGGAGCTTTACTCTAAGACATGAATTAAAGGATCTCTTAGAATGTGACAACATTAAATGCTTTATGTAAAAGTGGTAACCCCACTTGCGCTTAAACGATGAGTATGACCTATGGTCAAGTATTCTTTCTTGGCTCCTAAGTCAATATACTCATATATAGATGAGTCCATCATCGCCAAAATGCTTGATAGATGCTCGTATGTATGTGCATGTTTGCCATGATTTTATTTGACATCTTATTGTTTGAGCATGTTGGTCTGCATTTCTTTATTCATTTGAGGACATCCAATTATTGCTATTTGGACTTTGGTTTTTGTTTTGCCAATTGGATGGACAAGAATGCCTAGGACCACTCTCTAGATATCTATGCTTTCTCGTCTCATATTCCATTCTTGCTACATCACAAAATTTGAACAAGTACTTTTCGATATCTATGTGTGAGGAGCACTCAGAGTTCCGTATCGACAAAGGAGTGACCATTAAAACCTCCCAAGTGCATCTCGGTGGAACCAATACCAAAATCTCAGTCTCACCGAATGCCTAGGGTTGATCTGGTTTTAACACTCGGTATCACCGATTCCATCTTCTCGGTTACACCAAGTTTCCCTGTCAGCTGACAGTAGAGGAACTCGGTGACACCAAAAAGTTAGAACCGGTGTCACCGATAGCCACAGGTATATAAACAGGTGGACCCAACTTTTGAGATTACTTTCTAAAACATCATCCCCTCCAAACCCCTAGTTGCCAAACTAAGACCCCTAGTCATCTCCTTTGTCTTCCCGAGCGCCTCTGCCGATGGACGTCCATGCCATCGATGGAATCTTCACCACCATCGCCGCCATAGCGAGATCGTCACCGATTAGGGTACGGTTTTGACCCCTCCTGTTCTCCTCCCTCCAAATCTTGCGCGTTAGGAATTTCCATCGATAAGACAAACTTTGAGATTGATCTATCCACAAGAATTTCCATTATTATAGCAAACAAAATATATTTTTTAGAATTTGCCGTCCCTAACGTGAATCCTGGTGAAACCGAAGCAAAAGAATCGGTAGCACCGATTTCCTTTTTAGGTCAACTGAGAAAAACCTCGGTGAAACAAAGTGCCCATTTTTGGTGTCACCAAAAGAGCTTCCAAGTTTTTGTAATGCAGGTTGTTTCTCTCGGTGGGTCCAATTTTTTTGCCTTGGTTGTACCGATATTCACTTGGCAGAATGCAAGTCTAGAGAAATTTTAGTTCAAATCTTTGAGAAAATTGTCTGCATTTTGTGATGACTCAACCCTTCCACTCTTCTATACTCTTTTCATAGGGTCAGAGATGTCAGGTTATGATGATAACCAGAATGACTTTAGAGAGAAGAATGTTGACACGATCTCATGCACTAGTCCTGAACGGAGCTATGATGATGTACCTAGCTCACCAGATCTGCCCAAAACTGCAACCTGGGCTAGAAGGAAGCTCAAGTTAGATGAGGAGGATGAAGGCTTTATACCTAAGGAGCTACCCAAGAAAGATGCAACTGCCAAGAGCACTGCTGCTGCCACTTCATCCAAGAAGAAGGCAATAAGGAAAGAATATGCCAACTTAGGGTCAGTAACAGCACCAGAGAGTGCTAGGGCAACATTGAATGTTGAGCTCTTAAAGAAGTCTATGCCTAAGAAGGCAAGAGGAAAGAAGAAGTCCAGGAAGAGGATCATACATGTTATGGGCAGGCCTACCTCTATGTATAAGGATCCAAAAGCAGATGCTACTAAGAGGAGGAAGAGCCAGCTGCCAAGGCTCCTCCTAAGAAGAGGAAGCTTATGGGTGATGCTATGCCCAAGGATACATCATCCAAAGGCACCAAGACTACCACCAAGAAGGTTGTTCTTGTTCCTAAACCCAAGAGGTTTTCCAGAGACATGCTAGCTTCTAACAAGAACAAGACTTCTAATTTCAGGGAAGCTGAGGATGATACACAATTTGTTTTGATGAAACTAAGACCACACCTTCTAGAGCATAATGTCAACCATCATGTTATTGAAGACATGAAGAAGAGGAAGGACTCAGGTTTAAGAGAGTGGAGAGTTGTTGATCCTTACTCTCAGAGGAGAAGGACAGATGTAGACTACATGTTCTACACAAAGGAACAACAAGATTTCCATGAAACAGTTTTGCCTGACAAGAGCCCCGCAGTGAGTGACATGAGATATGTGGATTGGAAGCACATCAAGGACAATGAAGACTACTTACCAAGTGTGCAAGATAACTTCCACTTCATTGGTCTTGATGAGTTTGTTGGTAAGGAATTCATGCTTGGAACGACGAGAGGATCATGCAATTCTACTTCACTGCACATTTTTATGGAGATGGTAGGACTGTATGGAAGACAGAAGGCAACGGGTATGAATCCAGAGTTGAGGAGTGGGATTCCATCTTAGGAGCTCCACAGGTGGAAGACGGTGACCTAGATGTGTACTCAGAGTCCAAGTCAAATCATAATGCCATGAAGAACATGTACAATGAGATCCCTACTGCAAACTTGCAATCTCACAAGCTTGGATCCATTTACTTCCTCCAGGCTCGTCTACACATGATCAACACCATCTTAAGGCATAACTTCATGCCTAAGTCCAGAGATGAGTAGATGATAAGATGATATTCTATCAACATGCTGCTCCATGTTGATGAACACACCAGATTCAGAGTGATGGACTTGATAGCTCCAACAGTGAAGAGGACTGCAGCAGATCAGAAGAGATGATGTGGATACGCTCCATATATTCAGATGCTTATCAACTCCAAGTTGGAGAAGCGCATATATGCACTTGATTGACCACATTTGCTACTCTTGCCAGAGCTAGAACACAATGTTGTAGTGATGGACCTAGATAATCCCACCTCAGCAACATCACAGGCACAAGCAGAGGCAGCCAGAGACTCTAGTCCTCAAGTGCCAAATACTAGGAGTGAGCAGATGGATCTTCTCCTTAGCTTTGTGCTCAGCATGCAGAAGGACATCAGGAACATATTGAAGAACCAGGAGAGCCTCTCGAGGATTGTTGATACCAAGTTTCATATTCTCAACAACAAGGTGGATGAGCTCATAGTGAATGTGAATGAGCTCAAGAAGGAAGTTGATGGCGTGCCCAGTCCCCACACTACCGATGATGATGAGGATAGTCCACCTCTCAGGACAGCCACTTAGTTTAGGACTCAGCCCATATCTTCCACAGTGCCAAAGAATCTTCGTATAACACTATTTGACATGAAACCGAAGAATCTTCGTATAACACTAGGTTCCTTGACGTGGCTTCAGACTACGTTGGTATTTACCCAAAGAGGAAGGGATGATGCAGCATAGTGAAGGTAAGTATTTCCCTCAGTTATGAAACCAAGGTATCAAACCAATAGGAGGATCACCGACACTACGTAAATAACACCTGCACACAAAGAACAAATACTTGCAACCTGACGCGAAAGAGAGATTGTCAATCTCTCTACGGTAAAAAGATAGATTAGGATATGATAGATTGGATAGATAGATCTCTCGAGAACACAAAATAAAAGAGGCAAATAAAAAGTGCAGCAAGGTATTTTTGGGTTTTTGGAATAATAGATCTGAAAACAAAAGCGGCAAAAAGATAGATCGGAAAGCAATATGTTGGAAAAGTAGACCCGGGGGTTGTAGGTTTCACTAGTGGCTTCTTTCATGAGTATAGCACACGGTGGGTGAATAAAGTACTGTTGGGCAATTGATAGAGGATCAAATAATCATGACTATATCCAAGGTGATGATCATTATATAGGCATCACCTCCAAGATTAGTAGACCAAAACGATTCTGCATCTACTACTATTACTCCACGCATCGACCGCTATCCAGCATGCGTCTAGTGTATTAAGTTCATGGAAAAATGGAGTAATGCAATAAGAACGGTGACATGATGTAGACAAGATATATCCATGTAGGAATAGACCCCATCTTGTTATCCTTAATAGCAACGATATATGCATGCCTCTTAGCCCTTCTCTCACTGGGAGGAACACCGCAAGATCGAACCCATCACAAAGCACCTCTTCCCATGTTAAGAAAAATCGATCTAGTTGGCCTAACTAAACCAAAGATTTAAAGAAAAAATAGAGGCTATAAGTAATCATCATATAAGAGATCAAAGAAGACTCAAATAATATTCGTGGATAGAAACTGATCATGAACTCAAAATTCATCAGATCCCAACAAACACACCACAAAAGTTTACATCAAATAGATCTCCAAGAGATCATTGTATTGAGAATCAAAAGATAGAGAGGAAGCAATCTAGCTACTGTCTATGGACCTGTAGGTCTATTGTGGACTACTCACGCATCATCGGAGAGGCACCAATGAGGATGATGTACCCCTACGTGATGGTGTTAGATTGGATCTTCACGGTTCTGGAACTTGTGGCGGCTGGATGTGTTTTTCGTTGACTCCTCTAGGGTTTGTGAAATATTTGGGAATTTATAGGCATCAGAGGTGATAGAGGGGACTCCCGAGGCATCCACAACCCATCAGGGAGCACTACTGCAGGATGCTGCTAATGCGAGGCATCAATCAGAGACCCTTCGACGAAACTGTGTGCGATGCATGAATCGCAAACCATATAGTTCAAGCTTCGTTGCTAATGGCATGAACTATGTGCGAAGGCCGATCCATCAAATACGATTCAAAAAGTTGTTGCGTGTGCGATCTACGGTCGACAGTTTGTTCTTATGAACTATTTGTGATTAGCGAAGATAACAGAAATAGTTACAAAGATCCAGATGTGTGTGATAGTGGGCACACAGTTCATCACTACAAACTGTGTGCGATAATGTAGTAGAACACAAACGATTCAGTATAACAAGATGTGTGCGATATAGCGCACACAGTTCACTACATAAACTGCCTGCGATGATATAGCAAAACATGAATGATTCAGCATAACAAGATGTGTGCGATAGAGGGCAAACATGTTAGTAATCACAATAGTGTGCAAACACAAGTAATAACAAAAACATTGGTGTTAATAACCTATGTGTGTTGTGGGCAAATGGTTGCTGGTATACAATTTCTCAGCGATTGATGAAATCATCACAAACGGGTTTCGTAGTTTTGTCCATGTGTACTGTGATTTTCTATGTATGCACAACATCAATGCTGCCTACATAACGGTTGCACAGATCCAGATGTATGCGATAGACGGCATACCGTGCGCTCGGATGAAATGTGCGAGCCAAAATAACACAAACAATTGGGCGAACAAGATATGTGTGATGCCCAGCAAACTGGTCAATAATCAAAATTGTGTGGAAAGACAGAAAATAACACAGACAATTCGTGGTAATAAGCACCTGATTCAGAAAGTGATATCACAAATTTTTGTTCGCATTCCTACATAATTGACTAAAGAACATAATAGCAACATTACATTAGTAAGGTTCAGAAAACAGCAAAATGGAAACAACTACTGTTCGTCGTTGTTGTGGGGCTGGCCTATTGGTTTGATAATGTAGAAATAGCTTCTGCACTAATGCAACATCCTCTTTATGGAAGTATGATCCGCTTTCTGGTCGGCGATGACCATATTCTTGAATGCTTCATAGGCCCGGACTTTCCTCTGCTCATACCCCATCACGGTAGCTCCAGTCTCATGGAAAATCCCGTCCATGGCCAAATGTCTACGTACGTCACACTTATGATGGAGATATTCAAAGCGGTTGTAAAAAACTTAGACAAGCGTTGTGCGCTATGCTAGAGCGGTAGGAGACTGTAGTAAGGAGGCTGCTGCCCTTCAAGGCTAAATCAATGAGAGCTGGCAAGGCAACGCCGAACTGGTCGGCAGATGATGCCCTTTCGAAGGACACAACCGTGCATTCCTCGTATTGAACCACGCTTGCCCGCAACTGATCTGATGTAACCTTCATCTCTTCCGCTATTACCTACAAGGCCTCCGGACCCTCAGCAGCGCGTACCGCCGCCAAGGCCTCCGGACCCTCAGTAGCACGTACCTGCCTCAACCGCACGCTCCTCTGCAACGGGGTCCTCCATGCGGATGACATGTCTAATGTTGAGGATTTTGTGGAGGCGAGGGAAGTGGGGAGAAGGACAGATTTGGGAGTGCGAGAGAGGAAAGAGAGGGTGGAGAGTAAAGAGTGGTGCTATTTATCTATGACCATATACACGATTGCAGATAGTTGCTATATGTGTTCCACGTGCGATTATGTGTGCGTAGAAAAGAACTCAAAGACTGTGAAAATGCATCTCGCACAAGCGCACGCGCAAGCCACAATGGCAAATTATAAAATGCTAAAATCACCAATCCCCTTGACAGCAGCTAGCTATAAAAAACCGCAGCGATGGCCGCCGGCGGCGAGTCAATGATCTCCTGGCTAGTTGCCACACACACCATCAAACCCCCAATGGCCGACGACAGGATGGAGTTGGGTGATGGCGGGATCGAGGCTACGTGCGCGATGGTTGTCTTGAGGATCGACGATGATGCCACTACCTCTCCCGACGATAGCCAGAGGAGGTAGGAATCATCACTACTGGAATTCAGTTATTTGCCATCTGCCAGCTCTTTGCCGTCTGCTGGCAGACGACAAAGAGGTTGTTTGTCGTCCGCTTTGGGAAAGCAGACGGCAAAGAGCTGGCTGATGGCAAAGACACTATTTGCCATCAGCCAGCGCTTTGCCGTCTGCTAGCAGACAACAAAGTTTCTTTGTCGTCCGCTAGCAGACGACAAAGAGGTGGGGTGGGGCCCAGTGGAGGCCAGTTAACTGCAACGGCCCACCCCACCTCTTTGCCGTCTGCTAGCGGACGGAAAAGAAACTTTGCCGTCTGCTAGCAGAGGGCAAAGAAAATAACTTAACGGGCCGTTACCCCCCTCCTCTCTCTCTTCTCTCTCTCCCTCTCTCTCTCTCTTCTATCTCCCGCCGCCGCCGCCCTCCGCTCCCCCGACCCTCCCCCTCCGCCGCCCCACACCGTCGACGGGCTCCCGCCCCCGACCGCACCCCGCCACCGCCCCGACCCCATGCCGCCCCGGCCCGCCTCCCGCCGCGCGCCGCCACCGATGCCCCCCGCCGCCCAGCGCCCCGCGGCCCCTGCGACCCAGCGCCTCGCCGCCCTGCGAACCCGCCGCCCCCGCCGCCTCGACAACCAGGCGCCCCGACGCCCCGACGCCCTCGCCGCCCCACTCCGATGAGCTCTCCCCCCTATTTTTTCCTTTTTTTCTGTTAGTTAGGTTAGTTACTACTGTTAGTTAGGTTAGTTAGATTAGTTCTAGGTTAGTTAGGTTAGGTCTAGGTTAGTTAGGTTAGTTCTAGGTTAGTTAGGTTAGTTCTTGAAAAAAATTATTAGGAGAAGAAAAGAAGAAGAATAAGAAGAATAAGATGAAGAAGAGGAGGAGGAGGAGAAGAAAAAAAAGAGGGAGGAGAAGAAAAGAAGAATGAGAAAAAGAAAATAAGAAGGAAAAAAAGGAAAAATAAAAAGGAAAAGAAAAAAACTAAGAAGAAGAAGAAACAGAAGAGGAGGAGGAGGATAAGAAAAAAGAAGAAGAAGAAGAAGAAGAAGAAGAAGAAGAGGAGGAGAGGAGGAGAAGAAGAGGAAAAGGAAAGGAAGAAGAAAAGAAGAGGAGGAGGAGAAGAAAAGAAGAAGAAGAAGAAAGAGGAGAGGAGGAGAAGAAGAAGAAGAAGAAGAAGAGGAAAAAGGAAAAAGGAAGGAGAAGAAGAAGAAGAAGAAGAAGACCCCGACACCATGACACCCCGACCCCGACCCGACACCCTGATCCCGACACCCCGACCCCGACACCCGTGACACCCCAACACCATGACACCCAGACACGACACCCCCGATACCCCGACACCCCGACCCCGACACGACACCCCGACACCCCGACCCCGACATGACAAAGCAGACACCACGACACCCAGACACGACACCCCCGACACCCCGAGACTCCGACACAGCACCCCGACCCCGACATGACACCCCCTACACCCCGACCCCGACACGACACCCCGACACCCCGACACGGCACCACCAACCACAACACAGCACCCCGACCCTGACACGACACCCTCGACACCCTGACCCCGACACGACATTGACCCCGACCCTGACACCCCGACACGACACCTCGACACAGCACACCGACACCGACACCCCGAGACCCCGACACAGCACCCCGACACCGACACCCCGACACGCACCCCCGACCCCGACACGACATCTCGACCCCGACACTCCGACACGACACCCCCGACCCCCGACACCTCTTCGGCCTCCTGTTGACCGAAAGGGTGCTCTTCATCCTTCTAGAGGCCGACGGGGTCATATATGTGGGAATTATGAGTTAGGTCATGTAATTTCTGATTTTGTTATGAAAAGGTCTATCCAACCTCAGCCTATTCAAAGGGAAGCTCGCACCAGCAGGTGCTTCGAAATCATTAGGGTTGGATGTCGAAGAATGGCGGACCATTTTGTTGTATATCCTCAACAACCTAACAGAAGTGCGGCCGTACATCGAGTAAGTTCTCGGTACATTGTTTTGCAACTTCTAATTCCTTTGAAATGCTCTTATTCCCGGATATGTGATACAGTCGATACGTCGCCAAATTCTCGGCTGGAGCGGTGATCCAAAAGGATTCCATCGAAGAGTATGAGCTTATGGCAAAGCATGGAGGCGGCTATCCCGGTTTCATCTCTTGGTTCAAGCAAATGGTAATTTCCATTAATTAGACGATTTCATTTCTTCGCCTGGTTTGCGGCTAATGCAACAATCCTTCGGTATTAAACTTGTAGGCTAATGCAGAGTCTATGGACTGTGAATTGAGACAAGTCGCTAATGGTTTTGCTTTTAAGGTCCGTTCATTTGACAAATACGACATCAATGGGTATCGCTTTCATACTTTTGGCAAAGAGCTATCTATGGCTGATCGAAAGACTACAAATTGTTGTGTCTCCGCTGTCGGCAAAGGAGGGGTCCAGTATTATGGAAGATTTGAAGCAATTTATGAACTTACATTCTTTGGTGAAAACCCACCAAACGTCGTAGTCTTCAAATGTTATTGGTTCCAGCCGAAGGAGACTAGAAGGACTCATGAACATATAGGGCTAGTCGAAATCAAACAAAGCACCGATTTGGATGTTCCCGATGTCTATATTACGGCTCAACAGGCGACCCAAGTTTTCTATCTACCATGGGCCTGCCAAACGGATCCAAATTTGAAAGGTTGGGATGTCGTTTATGATGTGCCACCACATTTTAGACCACCTCCCCTCAATGAAGATGATTATGAAACTCACATTAACCCAGACACATATGAAGGAGAATTCTTCCAAGAAACACGTGTTTCCAAAAAACGCTTCAAGAACCACTCTACTTCACCCCAGAACATTGAGGTCGACGGCGATAGTGAACCCGACTTCACCCCTGAGCAGGAACAAGAAGAGACGGCAGAAGAAGAGGTTACTGCTGCGGATGACCTGACAATGCTTGACCGATTACATAGAGGCCTTCCACATGTTGATGCATTTATTGATGATGTTGATGAGCACGTCATTACTGATAGTAATGATGACTATGCATTTATTGATCTCGGAGCATATATAGATGATGAAGATTAATATTAGTAATGTGAGGTATTCAATTATTATTATGTACATATATATTATTAATTAGTTCATGTTATTAGGTATTCAATTTTTTTATGTTGAACTAATTTCGTTCACTCTTTGTCATTGCAGGTGTTGACATATGGTGGGCGGGGGTCGAGAGCACTCCGAGCCTCCTTCCTCGGCGTGTGCTGGGAGGGGTGCTATTATTCCACCCCAGCAACTCTGGAGAGCGCTGGTACACAGCATGCAGACACCGGCGGGCGCTTCTTCTTCGACCGGGAGAGGTCGGGGGAAGACGAAGAGAGGTGCTAGAGGTAGGAAGGCTGCCGCGCCTTCCTCGCCGCCACCCCCAGCTGATTCTCCCAACCACAGGAGTGCTCCGTCTCGGGTGGACCCGTTTGACTTGGACCCGTCTCGAACTCCGGTCCACGAGCCTCGGTTCAACGAGCCTTCGTCCGAGGAGACTCTGGTGCCAGAGTTTTCGTCCCAGGAGACTCGGGTCCCGGAGTCTTCATCCCACGTGACTCCGGAGGCTAGTGGCCATGCTGATGGTGGCAAGGAAAATTACTTGTCTGAGGACACCTATAGCGAGAGCGAGCTGGTTGAGGAGGGCAAGAAGGTCTACCAGCATGCTTGTACAAAGCTACCTCTCGTGCCTAACGCGGAGAAGTAAGTGCATGTATTCTTTTTTAACCTTTTGCCTTCATGTTTCTTCAAATTAATATCTAATGTGTTGGTCTTGTCCTACTGCAGGGGTTGGAAATACGAATGTGGTGGTGTCCACAGGCCCTACCAGGTCCTTGGTGTGCTTCTCCGGCACCACTTCCCGGGGAAGGTCGAGTTGCCCGGTGAGGGTGAGTCTCCACAGGTAGCACTGACCTGGGAGCTGTACAAGGCTGCCCCGGCCCCGCCGGAGGAGATGGTTGATGGTATCTTGTGCGAGACGGTGGCTGACATTGTGATCCGTCGCTTTTGGGTATTTTCTCCTTTACAGAATTAAAAATCAACAACACCTAGTGATTGTACTAATCAGTGTCTGATGTGTTGTCTTGTTTGATTGTAGACCTTCTATAGGTGTCTTGAGGAAGACGAGGCGAGAGCGGCTGTTGTTCTCGAAGCCGAGTGCAAGCGCCTACTTCAGAACTTACGGCACGAGGCTCGGGTGGAGGCTATTCGAGACTACTACGCCTCGAGTAACATTAAGAGGGCCAAGAAGAAGTGCCGCAAAATTATCTGAGTACGGAGAAGTTTATGAAGGTAATTATCTATTCTTAAGGCCTTGTACTTAGTTTCTTTGATTTGATTCATAGACGTAGCGCTGAAATTTCTCTTGTCTAACTTAGGTGCCCCTGAGATGGTGTGCGAATAGGATGGACTGTTGGGAGGCATTGGTGGATGAGTCGTGCTCTCCCGAATGGCCAGCTGAACACAACAAGGCCAAGGAGAAGCGTGCCCAAATGAGAGGTGTGCCACACCATCAAGGGTGCTCCAACCTGTTTGAGTACGGGGATAACTGGGTATGTGGTTTGCTTCATGATTCATGCAATTTCATTCTTCATGCTAGCTTGAGCCCTTAACTAATATTTTGTTCATCTCTTTTAGGCGCGAGAAAACCAGAAGGAGGTGCCACCTCTATTCGACCTCTATGCCATGGCCCATACTGCCTCGTACAAGAAGGCCAAGGCATTCTCTGAGGATGACCTCGATCATCCAGAGAGCTTCACCAACATCTCCTCCCACAACAAGCTCGTGAGGTACAGAGATGAGGGGAAGGCGAGGAAAGGGGAGGACTTCAACCCGAGCCCGAGTCCTTTTGATCCAGAGCTTGTGATGATATCTGGTGGTGGGAGGCCCCATGGCTCGATAGCCATTGGGGATGGACTGATACGTTGTCCTAGAACAATCCCAAAGATCAAGAAGTGCCGAACGAGCTCTGATCCTGAGATAAGGCCTCGTCCACGGCGAATGGAGCTCGCCATTGAGTCTAGGGCCCAGGAGCTTCTGGCGGAGGCAAATAGGCAGGCCGCGTAGAGGGAGAGGGAGATGGAGGAGAGGACGGCTAGGCTATTGGAGGAGGAGAGGAACCGGAACGACACATCTCACCGGGCCCTATACGAGCTCCTCGTGGTAAGTTTCTCCTGCATATTAGCCAAAATATGCACGTAATGTTCGTTTCATCACTAACTAATATGAATGACTCATGAAAACAAAATGTGCAGACCATGTGCCAGAACAATGGTCAGACCCCTCCGTCGATGCCCCATATTGCTAAAGCACCCACGGTGAGTTTCATTTAAATGGTCATTAGTAACTAGTATTCACATTGGAGTTGCATCATGCCAACGAGACATTGCAAATGATATTTGGTGCAGCGTGCCTCCCGACAAGCATCGACCGATCCTTCCGCGTCTGCCGCAACCCCTACTGGTCTTTCTACGTCTCATCCTGGCCCAAACCCTATCGGTCCTTCACCTCCATGTTGATGGTAAGTTTTCCCAAGTGTTTTCATTAACAAATGCATACCTAGCTTAAAAGATGAACTACTTAGCTCCAAAATGACCTATACTTAGCTTATTTTCATCAAAAATGACTTGATATGCGTAGTTAGCTAGAAAATGGTATATTCTACCTAGGATAGCTATAAAATGACCTATACTTAGCATTTTTTCCTCCAAAATGACTTGATATGTTAGTTAGCTAGAAAATGGCATTAGTAGATAGTATAGCTCAATAATGATCTATAGCTAGTTCATTTATGACATAATTAGCTCACTTAGGTACAAAATGGCATCACTACCTAGGATAGCTCAATAATGATCTATAATTAGCTTAGTTAGTTCATTTATGACATAATATGCTCACTTAGGTAAAAATGGCATAATAACCTTCGTTTACCTCCAAAATGACCTATACTTAGCTTATTTTCCTCAAAAACACATAATAACCTTACTTACCTCCAAAAATGATATATTCTACCTAGGATAGCTATAAAATGACCTATACTTAGCTTATTTTCATCAAAAATGACTTGATATGCTTAGTTAGCTAGAAAATGGTATATTCTACCTAGGATAGCTATAAAATGACCTATACTTAGCATTTTTTCCTCCAAAATGACTTGATATGCTTAGTTAGCTAGAAAATAGCATTAGTAGCTAGTATAGCTCAATAATGATCTATAGCCAGTTCATTTATGACATAATTAGCTCACTTAGGTACAAAATGGCATAATTACCTAGGATATCTCAATAATGATCTATAATTAGCTTAGTTATTTCATTTATGACATAATATGCTCACTTAGGTAAAAAATGCATAATAACCTTCGTTTACCTCCAAAATGACATATACTTAGCTTATTTACCTCAAAAATACATAATAACCTTACTTACCTCCAAAAATGATATATTCAACCTAGGATAGCTATAAAATGACCTATACTTAGCTTATTTTCATCAAAAATGACTTGATATGCTTAGTTAGCTAGAAAATGGTATATTCTACCTAGGACAGCTATAAAAGGACCTATACTTAGCATTTTTTCCTCCAAAATGACCTGATATGCTTAGTTAGCTAGAAAATGGCATTAGTAGCTAGTATAGCTCAATAATGATCTATAGCTAGTTCATTTATGACATAATTAGCACACTTAGGTACAAAATGGCATAACTACCTAGGATAGCTCAATAATGATCTATAATTAGCTTAGTTAGGTCATTTATGACATAATATGCTCACTTAGGTAAAAAATGGCATAATAACCTTAGTTTACCTCCAAAATGACCTATACTTAGCTTATTTTCCTCAAAAATACATAATAACCTTACTTACCTCCAAGAATGATATATTCTACCTAGGATAGCTATAAAATGACCTATACTTAGCTTATTTTCATCAAAAATGACTAGATATGCTTAGTTAGCTAGAAAATGGTATATTCTACCTAGGATAGCTATAAAAGGACCTATACTTAGCATTTTTTCCTCCAAAATGACTTGATATGCTTAGTTAGCTAGAAAATGGCATTAGTAGCTAGTATAGCTCAATAATGATCTATAGCTAGTTCATTTATGACATAATTAGCTCACTTAGGTACAAAATGGCATAACTACCTAGGATAGTTCAATAATGATCTATAATTAGCTTAGTTAGTTCATTTATGACATAATATGCTCACTTAGGTAAAAATGGCATAATAACCTTCGTTTACCTCCAAAATGACCTATACTTAGATTATTTTCCTCAAAAATACATAATAACCTTACTTACCTCCGAAAATGATATATTCTACCTAGGATAGTTATAAAATGACCTATATTTAGCTTATTTTCATCAAAAATGACTTGATATGCTTAGTTAGCTAGAAAATGGTATATTCTACCTAGGATAGCTATAAAATGACCTATACTTAGCATTGTTTCCTCCAAAATGACTTGATATGCTTAGTTAGCTAGAAAATGGCATTAGTAGCTAGTATAGCTCAATAATGATCTATAGCTAGTTCATTTATGACATAATTAGCTACAAAATGTCATTGCCACTTTGGAGAAGAGGAGAGGAGAGGAGAGGAGAAAAAGAAATAGAAGATAAATTCTTCTTCTTTTTTTTTCTTCATTTTCTTCTTCTTCTTCTATCTAGTCTTGTTCTTCTAACTATATCTTTCCTACTTTGCAGATTTGCTATAGATGAGGAAGAGTGCATTGATGGACTGTACTCTTCTACTTCTGCTACCTTTATGTTTATGGGAAACTTGTTTTGGATACATATGTATGGATATGTTGTTGGAATCCATATTGTGTGTTGTTGGAAACTTGTATATATGTTGGACTTGTATGTTGGAATTTAATTATTGGTATATATATGCTTGTTTCAACTTATTTGGTATGCTTGTTGGAACTTGTTGAATGATATGTATGTTCTGGATATGTGTATGTTGGATATATATGAATATTCTGTCAAATTGAATGATTTTAAGAAAAAATTAAAAAAACAAGGGCTATATAGCCACTTTGCCGTCGGCTGGCAAACGACAAAGAGCTTTGCTGTCCGCCAGTAGATGGCAAAGTGTCCACATGGCAGCTACCTGCGCAAACTAGGGCTGGCCTAGGTGAGTTCTTTGCCGTCCACTGGCAGACGGCAAAGAACCCACCTAGGCCAGCCCCAGGTATAAAAAAAGTACTTTGCCGTCTGCCAGCGGACGGCAAAGCACGCCGTTAAGCCTCCTAACGGAGCTAAGTGCCCACGTGTGTCGTCCAGGCTCTTTGTCATCCACTGGCGGACGGCAAAGAACCTAAGGTCTTTGCCGTCTGCCAACGGACGGCAAAGCAGCCTTTACCGTGGATTATTCAGCCGGAAGGTTTGCCATCCGCTGGCGGACGGCAAAGCCTTTGCCGTTCGTGTTCCATGCCTTCGCCGTCCGGGATGGCGGACGGCAAAGTACCTGTTTCCTGTAGTGCATGACATGAGCAAGACAAGAAGTCAGGTAGGATCGTCTTGAAAGAAGCTAGCAATCGCCAGCGGGCGATATTGCAGGCTCGGCGCAAGGTGCACCAGATGGTGCGGGCGGTGGACCAGGAACCACGATGCCATAAGGACAACTTCGTTAGTGTCGGGGAAACGACACCTATGGGATCGGGAGGATCCCTTTTCGGTTCGGCGGGGGAGGAGGATAGCGCAGAGAGCTGATCTAATGAACAAATGCGCGGGATTTTACCTAGGTTTGGGCCACAAAGATGCGTAAAACCCTAATCTTGCATGATTGTATTATCGGTCTTTTGAGGGTTCCAGCTACAGGAGCGCTATAAGCAGCTGCTACGTACGTGAGCTGGGATGTTCGTCCCAAGATCCAAAAAAGGTCCTCGCTTGCAACGCCCTGGGACTCCTTTTATATGACCAAGGGGATCCCAACAGTGGCGTATAGTGCGTACACGGGTGTATAGAGCTATAGTGTTATCATACCTAATACTGGCGGCATAGGACAGGCGCATTTAATGCGTCGTCAGGTATCTCTGACTGTCTACGGGAGGGGATAGGAGCCCGTCCCATCGGCACCGCTTAGCCCCTCCGTCGTTGGCGCCGCAACACGTGCCCAGTCGAGGCGACACCTGGCCTATGCGCTGGCGGGGCCTTTCCAGGGCTTCATTGTTTCGATGTCTTTTGTATTTGTAACTGGCAGCTCCTTGCCGGGACTTGCCTCCAGGGTGACTACTACTGCCTGTGCACGAGTAAGTGGCACTGGAGAACCCAAAACTCTAGTGCACCGATAGGAGCCCCTGGCCTGGGCCACACACGGTGTGAGACGTTGTTGGGCTAGGCCCAAACAGTGCACGGGCATGCGTGGCAGGAGTTGCGGTTGTGATCATCGCACTTACTATGCCTCCCCATGATGCCCATTGAATGCAGGATGTGGGATTCGTGCACGGCGTGGCCATGAAGTTTTTAATTACCACGTCAGGTCATTTTTGCCACGTGCGTCGCATGCATAGCAGGGAGCCAGCAACGAGCGCCCGTGACATAAAGTCCTAGGCGAGGCAGTAACTACAGCGCCATGGATTGGAGCAACGGGGCAGTTGTTGTTCGCACCGTAATCGAGGGCGCCGCTATTGGAGGAGGCGGGCGGTGACCCTTGGAGCGGGGGAGAGCCTGCCCCTGCGCTTCCCTCTATAAATTGAGGGGTAGTGAGGTTGATGCTCATCCATCCTTCCTCCCTCAATGAACGCGAACCTCCATAGCTTGCCCTTAGCCATGAAAAGGGGGCGACGGAGGCCACCGTGCTCGGCTCCAAGGAGGAGTTCTCGTCGGGATCATGCCACCACTTCAGCCACAGAGGCGGAGGGCGGCTCGAGCGCGCATGGTGGAAGAGGTGCGAGGGGGCGTGGCTATCGTGGAGGCCGAGGTCGGGGAAGGCAGAGCGTTGTCCCACCTCCTCCTCCGACACCAGGCCTCTTCCTTGAAGAGACCCACGCTGAGGGGACGGCGCTGGAGTTCGCCCTTGAACTGGGCGGTCCCATCGGGAGCCATGTGTGCCTCCCTCGCCCTTTCACCAGGGTGATGGAGGTCGAGGAGCCACCCGTCCTGTGGTTACGGGTGCATGGTTGCCGTAACGGTGCGACGCGGGTGGACGTCGAGTACCCAGTGAGTCACGACATGTTCCTCAGGAGTGGCTGGGAGACCTTCGCCTGTGCCCACAACCTCCAGGAAGGGCATGTCCTTCAGTTTAAAATGACGGAGGGCAATCTTCTCTCTGTCAAGATTTATGGGCGCTTAGGCGTCCGTCTCAGCTGCTGCGAAGAGAGCTTGACTGGCGCTAAGAGCTCCACCTCGAGCGATAGTGACAAAGAGGGCGGAGTCGATGAAAGCGACGATGAGTCCGAGCGTCACGCCGTCCAGTCGGAATACGACGACCTGAGATTTGACTGATTGGCGGCCGCACCATCATCATCCGGCGCACGCCTCTCCCCCTCCCAATAGGGCGATCTTGCCAGGGGTCCTTGTCCCGGGCGCTGCCTCATCCTCCAGCCAGATCTTCCGGAAGGCCCGTGGACTTCGGCTTCGTCTCGCCTCCTGGGCCACCCCCCTTCTCGTCCGCGCAACGCTGGTCTTCTCCTCCGTGCAATGCTGGTCGAGGAGGGGCCGAGTGAGGGAGTCCCGGATTAGGGGGTCCTCGGATAGCCGACCTGTTGTTTATGGGCTGGACTATTTGGGCTACTTACCGAACACTAGATGATCTGAAGGCCCAGTTTCTAGGATGGAAGCTTCGAGGAGCACGTCTTGCGCTCCACGTTTGATCATAGCTAATAGGCATGTTTATCTCTTTGGCATGTAATCGATCATGTGTAAAACCCTAGGCCTCCTCGTGTACAACAACAACAACAACAAAGCCTTTAGTCCCAAACAAGTTGGGGTAGGCTAGAGGTGAAACCCATAAGATCTCGAGACCAACTCATGGTTCTGGCACATGGATAGCAAGCTTCCACGCACCCCTGTCCATGGCTAGTTCTTTGGTGATGCTCCAGTCCTTCAGATCTCTCTTTACGGACTCTTCCCATGTCAAGTTCGGTCTACCCCGACCTCTTTTGACATTATCAGCATGCTTAAGCCGGCCGCTGTGCACTGGGGCTTCTGGAGGCCTGCGCTGAATATGCCCAAACCATCTCAGACGATGTTGAACAAGCTTCTCTTCAATTGGCGCTACCCCAACTTTATCTCGTATATCATCATTCCGGATGCGGTCCTTCCTTGTGTGGCCACACATCCATCTCAACATGCGCATCTCCGCCACACCTAACTGTTGCACATGTCGCCTTTTAGTCGGCCAACACTCAGCGCCATACAACATTGCGGGTCGAACTGTCGTCCTATAGAACTTGCCTTTTAGCTTTTGTGGCACCCTCTTGTCACAAAGAATGCCAGAAGCTTGGCGCCACTTCATCCATCCGGCTTTAATTCGATGGTTCACATCTTCATCGATATGCCCATCCTTCTGCAACATTGACCCCAAATATCGAAAGGTGTCCTTCTGAGGCACCACTTGCCCATCAAGGCTAACATCCTCCCCCTCCTCGTTCCTAGTAGTACTGAAAGCGCACCTCATGTACTCGGTTTTAGTCCTACTAAGTCTAAAACCTTTCGATTCCAAGGTTTGCCTCCACAACTCCAACTTCCTGTTAACCCCCGTCCGGCTCTCATCGACTAGCACCACATCGTCCGCAAAGAGCATACACCATGGGATATCTCCTTGTATATCCCTTGTGACCTCATCCATCACCAAGGCAAAAAGGTAGGGGCTCAAAGCTGACCCTTGATGCAGTCCTATCTTAATTGGGAAGTCGTTAGTGTCGCCATCACTTGTTCGAACACTTGTCACAACATTATCATACATGTCCTTGATGAGGGTAATGTACTTTGTTGGGACTTTGTGTTTCTCCAAGGCCCACCACATAACATTCCGCGGAATCTTATCATAGGCCTTCTCCAAGTCAATGAACACCATATGCAGGTCCTTCTTTTGCTCCCTATATCTCTCCATAAGTTGTCGTACCAAGAAAATGGCTTCCATGGTCGATCTCCCAGGCATGAAACCAAACTGATTTTTGGTCACGCTTGTCATTCTTCTTACACGGTGCTCAATGACTCTCTCCCATAGCTTCATTGTATGACTCATCAGCTTAATTCCACGGTAATTAGTACAACTCTGAACATTCCCCTTGTTCTTGAAGATTGGTACTAATATACTCCGTCTCCATTCTTCTGGCATCTTGTTTGCCCGAAAAATGAGGTTGAAAAGTTTGGTTAGCCATACTATCGCTATGTCCCCGAGGCCTCTCCACACCTCAATGGGGATACAATCGGGGCCCATCGCCTTGCCTCCTTTCATCCTCTTTAAAGCCTCCTTGACCTCCGACTCCTGGATTCGCCTCACAAAACGCCTGCTAGTATCATCAAAGGAGTCATCCAGATCAATGGTAGAGCTCTCACTCTCCCCATTGAACAACTTGTCAAAGTACTCCCTCCATCTATGCTTAATCTCCTCGTTCTTCACCAGGAGTTGATCTGCTTCGTCCTTGATGCACTTGATTTGGTCAACATCCCTCGTCTTCCTCTCTCGGCTCTTGGCCATCTTATAGATGTCCCTTTCGCCTTCCTTCGTGTCTAACCTTTGGTAGAGGTCCTCATACGCCCGACCCCTTGCTTCACTCACAGCTCGCTTTGCGGCCTTCTTTGCCATCTGGTACTTCTCTATGTTGTCTGCACTCCTATCCAGATATAGGCGTTTGAAACAATCTTTCTTCTCCTTGATTGCCTTCTGGACAACATCATTCCACCACCAGGTATCTTTAGCTTCTCTTCTACTTCCCCTGGACACTCCAAACTCCTCTGAGGCCACCTTACGAATGCAAGTCGCCATCTTCATCCACATGTTGTCTGCATCACCTCCTTCCTCCCAAGGGCCCTCCTTAATGACCCTCTCCTTGAACACCTGAGCTACCTCCCCCTTGAGCTTCCACCACTTCGTTCTAGAGACTTTGGCACGCTTGTCCCGCTGGACACGAATCCGAAAACGGAGGTCAGCAACCACAAGCTTATGCTGGGGGACAACACTCTCTCCAGGTATCACCTTACAGTCTAGGCATGCACGCCTGTCTTCTCTTCTCAAGAGGATGAAATCAATCTGGCTAGAGTGCTGCCCACTACTGTAAGTCACTAGATGTGATTCTCTCTTCTTAAAGAAGGTGTTAGCTATGATCATGTCATAGGCTAACGCAAAGCTTAAGACATCTTCTCCTTCTTGATTCCTGATGCCATAGCCAAATCCCCCATGCACCCCTTCAAAACATGTGTTAGTTGTGCCCACGTGGCCATTGAGGTCTCCTCCTATGAAGAGCCTCTCGCCGATCGGTACACTCCTAACCAAGTCCTCCAGGCCTTCCCAGAACTCCCTCTTGGTGTTCTCATTGTGGCCTAATTGTGGGGCATATGCGCTGATAACGTTGAGGACTAAGTCCCCAACTACCAGCTTGACCAGGATAATCCGGTCCCCACGTCTCTTAACGTCTACCACTCCATCCTTGAGGCTCTTGCTGATCAAGATGCCTACTCCATTTCTGTTTGCAACCGTCCCCGTGTACCACAGCTTGAAGCCGGTACCCTCCACCTCCTTCGCCTTCTGTCCCCTCCATTTGGTCTCTTGGACGCAAAGGATACCGATGCCTCTCCTCACCGCTGAATCAACTACCTCCCGAAGCTTACCTGTCAAAGACCCTACATTCCAGCTACCTAATCGAATCCTACTAGGCTCGGCTAGCTTCCTTACCCTTCGCACTCGTCGAGTCAAATGCGAAGACCCTCGCTCATTTTCCACTACACCCGGGCACTGATGTAGCGCGCCACTAAGGATGCGACGACCCGATCCTCGCTCACTTGCGACCGTATCCAGATCACGATACGGCGCGCCACCTGGGGGGTGACGGCCCGGCCCTTGCCCATTTTCCACCACACCCGGGTTCCTATGTGGCGCGTCGCTGAGAGGGTTACGCCCCAACGAAAATCTTTTGGGTTTCATCTCCATAAGAGTGGCTGGGTTTCACGTTGGCTCGCCAAGCCTATCACAACCCTCCTCCTTTACCCGGGCTTGGGACCGGCTATGTTGAGACAACATAGGCGGAGTTCTAGGCCTCCTCGTGTAACATCCCAATTTTCCTAAATTAGGATGTTAATAGATCATTCATGTGCATCTCATATTTTTCCTATGCATTATTTATTCTTCTGAAAATTCTTTTCGTTATGCATCTAAAGCAAATTATTGGAGTGGAGATAATATGACTTCTCCCATGTCAAATAAAAAGTTCATAATGTCCAGAATAATAATTATGTTTCATCTCACATGTTTTTGCAATTTTATAAACTTCAAATTCTTTTGAATTAATTTTAAAATGCTCATTGTGTGGCCTTTGGCATAGATATTTATTTACAAATATTGCATTAGGTTTGGCATTAGAGTTACTATAGTTTATATTATAAGGATATATTTTACTGTGTTATTTTGTTTTTTATATTTATTTTGGTATTTTATTTTAGCTAAAATATATTTTTCTAAAAAGGTTTCAAAAAAAAGGGAAACGCACTGCATAGCTGGGCTGCACAGTGGCACACCACCACCGGCCCTTGTAGTTTGTTTTTTTTCCTTCGCCGTTGTGCCGCTGAATGGTGGGTCCCGCCTCACCTTCTTCCTCCCCGAGCCGGACATGGCCCCGTTGCACGCACGCGATCACGAGCACTCGAGCCACCTTGATCTCGTGCCCTAGTCGACCCCGGGCTTCCCTAGGACTCCTTGGACGCGGACGAGTTGCCCCGCACCCCGTACCCCCTATTTCCGATCTCTCCCAGAGCCGCACGCCTCTAGACGGGTGGATCTAGTCTCGCTGGGAGCTCCACCAAACGCCGCCGTTCGTCGGACGACCTCGTCACCATAGGAGCATCCCGAGCCGCACCGTTCGCTTCCCTCCGTCCCCTCATCACTCCATATCGATTGACACCGCCCATGAAACGCAGGCCGCCGGAGAGACCGCTCGACGCTGCCGTTCGCCGGAGTTCACCTCGTCGCCGCAGGCTACAGAGGACACCCCCACCACCGTTTTCTCCACCAGCGTGACCCCCATAGTCCGCCGCATCCATTCCCCACCTCGCCTTCGCCGGAGAGCCGCCGGAGAAGCACCGTCGTCGACGCTCGAGCCACTGCCGTTCCCCTGTTCTGGTGAGCACGCACGAATAGGAACCGCTTCGACCAATCACGTGATGCCACGTGGCAACTGCTACAGTCACCGCATCAGCTCCAGTTTTGTCTATTTTTTACAGATTTTCACCCAATTTTCAAATTGCTATATCTTTTAATCTATATGCTCAATTTAATTGATTCTTTCTCTTGTGCACTCATAATGACTAGTAGTATGTGACAGCATCAAAAAAAATTCATGTTTGCGATGTTCAAATTTGAATATTATTCAAATTTAATTTAAACCTTCCGGAGGCCATATTTTGAAACCGTTTAAAATTTAATGATTCTTTTTGTGTTGTGTTTCTACTGTTTTGTAGGTGTTTTATACCTACTGTTATGCTTATGTTTTGTGGTTTTAAAAATGTTTTCTAGCTGTTGGTTCTATTTGATGATATTTGAGTGTGGTGATTGATTTGTGGTGATTGTTTGAAACGTGTAGATTGCCTGGAGTGCGACGCAAACTATTGTCAGGAGTGTGACCTTTTGAACGAGAATCAAGGCAAGTTACGTGTTGATCATCCTTTACCTATTGTTTTTTTCTATGCATGTAGTATATGTCACGCTATCAGATTATGCATGTGTAGGAATATTATTGTATTATGATATGCCATTCAGCTATCCCCTCATCAATGAAGATCGTGGTAGTTAGTTCTGCTATGCTATGTAGACGGGGTTGGTTCGAGTATTCATTGAGATTATGTGAGGATTATTAAATAACTTGAGTAGTAACTAGGGATATAATTCACCTCTGAACGGTATTGGTATTGCTGGGTGGTTTTAAGAACATCATGGTTTCGACCCTCTGAATGTAAGTGGAATGCCGCCCAGGTTCAAAAGGATTAGACAGACTTAGTGACTAGTAGCTTCCATGCGCAACCACTAGCTAATGTGGGATCTGGCTTAGTTGAGTAGGTTGTGGGAACCTCGCCTGGGCAAAGCTAGCAGATGTAGATATGAGTAGGTGTATCGGCAACCGTTGGGTGGAGCTGACTACTTCTGAAAGACTTCGTCTCAATCTTCGGGTTGGGTCTAGTGGGTACAGTATGCAAAACTCTGTAGAGTATTAAAACTAATCATGATTAGCCATGTCCCTGGTTATGGAAAACTTTGAGAAGCTAGGCCATTACAGTTGTTGGATAATCTTGACAGATGTTACCCTTAATAAAACTTGGTGGGAAACTTAATAATGGTTTAGGTTGGAGTTGGAGATGCCAATTCAACCATGTGTGTTTTAATTGTAGCAAATAAATTAAAATTTGACTATTATGTAGTTGTGAGGATACAATTAGCTTTCTGCAAAATAACCCTCAAGCCTTCCTTTGATATACTATGCATATACATGTAGGTCTGCTTTATTATTTCTCCTGTGTAACTTGCCAATACATTCAAAGTATTGACCTATATGGCTGCAACGCCTCATGTTGTAGGATTTTCAGACGAAGAGTAAGGTAACGTTAGGGTCGCGAGTTTGCACTCAGCATCCCCAGTGGGCTATGATGGGACTCATTGTTATTTTCTGCTACTTTTCTTCTGTTTGATTGAATAAAGCTAGCCAAGCGCTATGCAGTTTGTTATACTTTATGAATTCTGGATCATATGATGTAATAAATGATGCACTTGTTATTCTGCTATTCATCTATACTATGTGTGCTAGCGAATCGATCTAGGGACTAGCACAGTAAGCATAGAGACTCAAATCCTTCGAGGTTTGGTCGTTACACCTC
Organism: Hordeum marinum; assembly: GCA_022496015.1. Classification (NCBI taxonomy): domain Eukaryota; kingdom Viridiplantae; phylum Streptophyta; class Magnoliopsida; order Poales; family Poaceae; genus Hordeum; species Hordeum marinum. Next base: position 413,694,023 of record CM039677.1, on the reverse strand, counting down.
GGCATCTATATAAGCCGAAGGGTTTTGGGGCATAGAAGGACAACTCATCTAGGGTTAGACATACGATCTTGAGGTAGATCAACTCTGTAACCTCTTACACCATCAATACAATCAAGCAGGACTTAGGGCATTACCTTCATTGGAGGGCCCGAACCTGGGTAAACTCGTGTGGAGACATTGGTGCTTTCATTGAGAGTTCCTCTATGAGCGAGATGGGATCGACACCTCGCCTTGTCATCAAAAGAGAGGTCTTCAACATGGACATTTTCGTCCCCCTACCCGAGATCCGCTGGTTTTGACACCGACATTGGTGCTTTCATAGAGAGTTCCTCTATGAGCGAGATGGGATCGACACCTCGCCTTGTCATCAAAAGAGAGGTCTGCAACATGGACATTTTCGTCCCCAGGCAAATCTTCCCCTTCGATAGCGTTGTGTTGCATGTTGATTCCACCGGCCATCTAGGCCGTGTGGAGAACTTCGCCCCCCGTCAAGAGGTCAGATTCAGAAATCTAGAGTTTTCCGTCGTCTCTTGGGGCGACTTGTCACTAACCGGGCTCGCGGCTACGCCCGTAGCCCCCGGGGGATTTGAGGCTTTAACCTCGAGCCCCCTCTTCAGACACACCGATGGGCTCACCCACGGCAACAGCCCGATCTCTCATCTCGGTCTGGCTATCAAACCATACGACCGGACACACGTTCTTTCCGAACAATCTCCATGGGTGGACTTCGTGGGGGTAAACCCCGCGAGTTCTAAACAGCTAGATCAGACTGGGCCCTTAGCGATCGACGAGGCCTTGGAGCAACTCTCGTCAATGAGGATCACTGAAGATCCTGCCCCGACCTATGCCCTGCCCAGTTACAATCCGGGCCGGGACGGATCTTTCGACCCACCCATGTAGGAACAAGAGAGGGGTGTCTAGAGGGGGGTGAATAGACTACTAGAAGGAATTTAAAACCTAACTTTTTCCCAAGTTAATTGGTTGGCAGATTTTAAAAAATTTAATAAGTCTAGCAAGTCTTACAGACCTACAAATGCATGTCTACAAATATGGCAGTGAAAAGTAAAGACATTGCACATTAAGTAAAGAGATGGGATAGGAAGATAAAACGCAATCGGAGATGCAAGGATTTTTCCCGTGGTTCCGATAGGTGGTGCTATCGTACATCCACGTTCATGGAGTCTTCAACCCACGGAGGGTAATGGTCACAAGAGTCCATGGAGGGCTCCACCCATAAGGGTCCACGAAGTAGCAACCTTGACTATTCCATGCGGTTTCCATCCATGAAGGACTAGCCTCACTATGGGTAGATCTTCATGAAGTAGGCGATCTCCTTGCCCTTAAAACTTCTTGGTTCACTCCACATCACGAAGTAGGAGGCTTCCAAGCGACACCTAACAAATCTAGGAGGCACCACCCTCGAAAAGGAAATATGCTCGGTAATGACAAATGAACTCCTTGCTCTTGTGCTTCAAGATGATAGACTCCTCAACACACAATCACTCTCTCACAGATTTGGCTTGGTAGAAGAGATGGTATTGGTGGAAAACAACTTGGGGACGCTAGAAATAAAGATCCATATGGTTGGAGTGGAATATCTTGATCTCAACACAAGGGTAGGTGATTCTCTCTCAGAAAACTAAGTAGGATAGGTATGGAATAGTTCTGAGTGCTTCTCTTTCGAGTAGGTAGTGGTGGAGGGGTATATATACGCATCTCCAAAAATCCAACCGCTACACAAAATAAGTCAGAGTCGGTCACACCGATGTGTAAATCTCGGTGGTACCGATTAGATGACCAACGGTCAGATTGCACAACTCGGTGAGACCGATTCTCAATTTTCGATGGTATCGATTCTTGTCAATGACTAACCACAAAGTTGGTCCAAAACTCGGTGAGACCAATTCACAAAACTCAGTGGTACTGATTCTTGAGAATGGCTAACCAGAATGTTGGTCTAAATCTCGGTGAAAGCGATTGGCAAAACTCGGTGGTACCGATGCTTCAAAATGGGATACCCGAAAGTTGGGAACTGACTTTGGTGGCATAGAATGGAATGATGGTAGTAGTGAGATGGGATTGGCTTAGGATCTGCCTAGGGTTTGAATCTCGGTAAGACCGAACAGGAATTGTTGGTCTTACCGATTTGAGTGGTAGGGTTCTAGATAGAGTATTTTTGGAAGATCTTTTGGGTGTTTTTGGTGACTATCACTTGTGCACGTATGAGCATCTTGTTCACCAACAGTACCTTACCCCCTTTTAATTGTATTGGCTTTCCTATGGACTCAAAGTGATGTAAAATGTAGAGTCCTCTTGCTTGAAGCTTGGCCAACCTATTTCCTTGCATCATGGGGTAATTCCACAATCTCCACAATCCTTTTGCCAACTCAACTATCCATGGCCTATTATCTGAAATACACTAGACAGAGGTGTTAGTCCAAGAGACAATGTATGTTGTCATGAATTATCAAAACCACCAAGGGAGCATGTTGTGCTTTCAATCTCCCCCTTTTGGTAATTGTTGACAACATACAATCAAAGCTTCAAATAAATATATGCGTGAATATAATGAAGACTTTGAGAAACACATGACTTAGATTTGCTCCCCCTAAATGTGTGCAGTCCTTTAAAGGATAGTTGCTTTGGAATGCATGGACACACATATGGATGAAGGGATATGGGAAGTCATGTGTATCTTGGCTATATGCATCAATATATGTGAATGAAATGTATATCCTTGATCAAGACATCACTCTTGCAAACAATATGTGCAAGAAGCAAGAGATCATATTGATCAAGAGTATGATGCATACACTTCCCTTGATTTCTTGAGCAATCTAGTAGTAGAGACACACTTGAGAAAACAATGTTAGGAAACACAAGAGTATTCTACTAAAGAAAAGCAATAGAACTCAACGAATACCAAGATGTGGGGAACATATAAAATATGATAACCATTAAGATAGGTATGTCTCCACCTTTAGCATAAAATTATTTAGAACTTTCTCCCCTTCAGATATGAAAGTAGTAGTTCATCATCTCCCCTTGAATCTCAGCATGTAGATATTGGAATTGGATAGGGTGAGAACAGTTCTCCTTTGTTCACTTTAGACTTTTCTCCAAAATATATTTCTCCCTCTACATTGTTAATCTCCCCTTGTTTATATAAGTGTGAACTTTTGATATTTTCCTCTCCCTCGAAATCATATCTCAACCTTTGCATCAGCATGTAACTCTCCCTTTAGCATGAAGCTTTGATATTCTTCCCCTTTGGTATAAAATACCAAAAAGGTAAAACTTGGGAGTAGTGACAGGGATCATTGACAAGTAAGGTATCCTTGAGAACAAGGGTCATTGAAAGTAGGGTTCATAGAAAAAGAAATGAGGGAATCATTGAATGAAGAATTTCTCCCCCGAAGTATTGTTTGTTCTTCTCCCCCTATAATCTTTTAATGAAGGGGTCATCGAAGGAACAAGAATATCTCAAGAACATGTACCAATTGAAAAATCACTAAGGAGATACAGATATAGAAAATAAGGAAAATCGGTGACTCTGAGATAAATAAATTAGTGGTACCAAGATGGTGTAGTGCAGCTCATCTGCAATTTCGGTAGCACTGAGTTATTTAAATCGTCGGCTCCGAATGAGAGACCAAGTTTCTGTTTTCACAGAGACAAAAGAATTATTTTCAAAAAGAAATGCAAAGTTTTTACAAATGACATCAAATAGATAAGATTTGAGTGGTTACGATAGAGCATGCAAACAAAAAGGAAACCACACAAGATTCTTAGCTAGATGATGGGCGGTGACTAGGTCACCTATATTAGAGTATATAGACTTAGGATCCAAGGAAGAATAGTTGATCATAGGTCATACTCTACGTTAAGCTTACAATGGGGTTACCATTTTCGATTAAGCATTTTGATGTCTTCATATAACTTGAGTTTCTTTAGCCAATGACTTGGAGTAAAGCCTTTTCAAGGATATGAGTACATACCTTTGAATGATGTTGATGACACTGCTCGTAGGTGAACTTGCTGAGGATGCTCGAGGTTGGTGAAGATCATCTTGAATGTGGAGCAATCCTTCTTGTTCTAGTACACTCATCACCTACAAAGGTTAGTCATGCAAGGAAGAGCAATGGATATATCCAATTGACATGATACTACTCAAGATTTTGCAGCTAAGTTCAAGTATATGTCAAGGATATGTTTTTGTTGTCTTCTTCCTTCTATCATCAAGAGGGGTTGTGGATACTTGGTAATGACAAGATTGCTTATGATTGGAGTTGATGGCAATCTTGTGGAATGAAGTTCTTCCAAGTACCTACAAAAGGTTAGATACAATACTAGGGAGCATAGAATTATGATAATGAGTTATGGGAGCATGGAGATAATAAGAAAGCTTACACCCTTGCTTGCAACCGGGTGAGTCTAGCTCAAGTTTGAAGCATCACTGATGTTAAACTCACTCCTCAAATGACAAAATGTTTTCTCATCAAGTGTCTTAGTAAAGATATATGGCAATTGCTTGTGAGTACGAACATGCTTAAGATTAGTATCTCCTTTGGCAACATGATCACAAATGAAATGATGTCGAACTTGATATGCTTGGTTCGAGAATGTTGCACATGACTATGTCCAATTTTAATAGCACTTTCATTGTCACAAAGCAATGGGACGTTTTTAACATGAACTCCATAATCCTTAAGTGTTTGTGTCATCCATAGCAATTGTGCACAACAAGATCCGGCAGCAATATACTCAGCTTCGGCAGTAGATACAGATACTGAGTTTTGTTTCTTGGAGGACCAAGACACAAGAGATCTACCTATAAATTGACAAGTACCCAAGGTGGATTTTCTATCAACCTTGTCACTGGCATAGTCCGAATCAGAATAGCCAACAAGATTAAAATAAGATCCCTTGGGATACCAAATGCCAATGTTTGGTGTTAGTATCAAGTATCTCACTATTCGTTTCACAGCCAAAAGATGACACTCTTTAGGTGCAGCTTGATATCTAGCACACATGCAAACACTAAGCATAATATTGGGACGAGATGCACATAGATATAACAATGAACCAATCATAGATTGATAAACCTTTTGATCAATCGGTGCATCCTCCCTAGTAAGATCAACATGTCCACTAGTGGGCATAGGTGTTTTCATACCTTTGCAATCCTGCATGTTGAACTTCTTGATCAACTCCATGGTATATTTAGTTTGATAGATGAAAGTTTCTTCTCTTGATTGCTTGATTTGCAATCCAAGAAAGAATTTCCGCTCATACATCATAGACATCTCATACTTCTCAGACATCAGCCTTCCAAACCTTTCACTAAATTGAGGGTTAGTGGAACCAAAGATAATATCATCCACATAGATTTGGCACACAAATAATTCTCCATTAACTCTCTTAGTGAACAAGGTTGCATCAGTTTTACCAATTTCAAAGCCTTTTTCAATGAGGAACTTCGTTAAGCATTTGTACCAAGCACGAGGGGCTTGCTTAAGACCATAAAGGGCTTTACGAAGCTTGTAAACATGATTAGGTTTATTAGGATTCACAAAACTAGGTGGTTGTTTAACATAAACCTCTTCTTCAATTTCACCATTTAAAAATGCACTTTTGATATCCATTTGATAAAGCGTGATATCATGGTGATTAGCATAGGCAAGAAGAATACGAATAGCTTCAAGTCTAGAGATGGGGGCATATGTCTCACCATAGTCCATACCTTCGACTTGCGTATATCCTTGGGCTACGAGACAAGCCTTGTTGCACACGACTTGACCATCTTCGTCTTGTTTGTTCCTAAACACCCATTTGGTTCCGATGATGTTGTGCTCATCTTCGGGCTTCTCCATGAGTGTCCACACTTTGTTCCTCTTGAAGTTGTGTAGCTCTTCATGCATTGCGTTCACCCAATACGCGTCTTCAAGATCTTGTTCTACCTTTAAAGGCTCAAAGCTAGAGATGAAATAATAATGCTCACAAAAGTTAGCTAGATGGGTTTTAGAGCGAGTGATTCTCCCTGTTTGTATATCACCAAAGATTTGGTTTAGGGGATGGTTCTTGGTCACTTGTGCTCGAACTCGGGTCAGCTTCCGATTGTTGGATGGGGGAGCTTCTTCTTCTTCCTCATCATCTCCTTCATCTTTGTTGTTGTTGAAGGTGTCGTTCCCTTGAGGTGGTGGTGAAGGTGGTTGTGGTGGATCTTCATGATGCACTTCCTCCTCTTCATCATCTCATCGTGTACCACTTGTGGATGCCTTCATGTCGTGTTGAGGTTCACCTTGACGTGAAGTAGGGGCTTCCACTTGAGTTGATGAAGTACTTTCCTTCACCTCCATGGGACGAATCTTGTCGATGGGTAAATCTAGAATGGCTTCCTAAGGATCCTTATCACCTACATCATTTGGCAATTGTTCGACTTGCGAACCATTAGATTCATCAAACTTCACATCTACCGTCTCTTCAACTTTTCGAGTGAAGTTGTTGTAGACATGGTAAGTGTGAGAGTTCGATCCGTAGCCAAGTAGGAATCCTTCATGAGATTTAGGAGCAAATTTAGTACGACGATGCTTATCAAGAATGTAGCACTTTGAGCCAAATACCCGAAAGTATTCGACTTGGGGTTTCTTACCGGTGAGTAGCTCGTATGCCGTTTTATCGAGAAGCTTGTGCAAGTACAGTCGGTTTGTGGCATGACATGCTGTTTCAACGGCTTCTGCCCAAAAGTGTCTTGGCATGTTGAATTCGTCAAGCATCGTTATTGCCATCTCAATGAGCGTTCGGTTCTTCCTCTCAACAACTCCATTTTGTTGAGGTGTGTAAGTAGGCGAGAACTCATGTGGACACCTTCTTCGTCAAGAAAGGTATCCACATGGGTGTTCTTGAACTCCGATCTGTTATCACTCCGAATCTTCTTTATCTTCACTTCAAACTGATTTTGCACTTTGCGAGTGAAGTTCTTGAAGATCTTTTGAACCCGCGACTTATCATCAAGAAAGAATAACCACGTAAATCTGGAAAATCATCAACTATAACTAGATCATAGGAATTTCCACCAAGACTCTTGTAAGCATTGGGACCAAAAAGATCCATGTGAAGTAACTCGAATGGTCTCATAGTAGTCATGATATTCTTAATGGGATGACTTCCACGTACTTGCTTTCCAGCTTGACAAGCACTACAAAGTCTATCTTTGTCAAAGATAACATCTTTAACTCCAAGTATATGATCACCTTTGATTATGTAACATCCCAAAATTTCATTTTGGAATGTTATGATATAGCTATGCATCTATCATCATCATTGCTTGATTTTATGAAATAGTTGAAATGCCTCTTCTGAATTTCAGAAAGCCCTTTCTATTTTTCCCTATGTTGCTTTCACCTATTGGAAATTTTGGTTAAAAGTTCAAATGAGAGGGGACTAACATGACACTCCACACCAGGGTCAAATTAGTGAATTGTTTGAACAAAAATAACCATGAGTTATTTTGAAAATATTTGCAACAAAGGATTTAAAAACAATTAGGCAATTTCTGAAAATATTAATTTTTTCAAAGTGTTCAAATGACAGAATAAAAATGTTCATTAAAAAGAATTTATTATTATATTAATTTTGATATATAATACCCCTATATTTAGAGATGGTTTGAATGCTTTAAAAGCTTTTGAATATCTCTAGAAAAACATTAAACAGAAACGGTAACGGTTTTAGAATTAAAACGGGCCGGCCCACAGGCTTTATTTCGCGAATTCAATACGCGCCGGCCGACCGACGCACATTCACCTCTCTCTCTCTCACTGACACTGGACCCCACCCCCGACCGACCGTTTCTACCGACCGGTCATCCCTCTCCCCCGCACGCGCCGACGACCTCGCCGGCCGTTTCTTTTCCCCCTCCCGGATCTCTCTCCTCTCTCCTTCCCCGCACCCCCGAGCATCCTATAAGTACCGGCCAGCCCCGCCTTTCATTTCCCCCCAAAACCCCTCTGTCCCTCGCCGAGGCGCTGCCCAATTGCTCGCCGGAGTAGCCACCCCCACCGAAGCTCCCGTCGACCGTAGCCGTCGATTCCGACCACCGTTCCACCCACACGTGTCACCAGTCGACTCCGGAGACCCGTCGCCGTCGCCCGGACCACTTCGCTGCCTTCCCCGACCACCGGAGCACCAACGCCGTCATCTTTGCCGTCTCGGACTCGCCGGAGATCCCTCGCCGGCGACCTCTTAACACTGTAAGCCCTCCCAACCGTCGGATCTATAATCAACGCCTGAGATTAGATCGGAAATAATTCCGAACCGGTATCCCCTACCGACCGGTCGTCCGCTCGAAACCACCTACCGCACGCGCTCGCTAGCCAATAGGACAGCGCCACCTAGCCCCCTGGCCGTCCGGTAGATTTTACTTTTTTCTGATTTTGTTTTAGTTAACAGAGTGTATTCAAATTTTGTTTTGCTTATATCTTTTAACCTGTTAAGTGTTTTGAGTTGATTCTTTTTGCAATAGCTCACAATTTTCATGTAGTTTCACCCTGTACTTTTAAATTTCAAATTTGAACTATAAAATTTGAATTTAATCAAATTTGCTCAAAATCTTCAAATCTGAATAACTAGAGTTTGAAAATAGATTTTGACATGAATCTTTTTGCTACTGTTTGATATTGGTTAGGACTATCATCATGTTTAGTTTGAGGATTTCTAGGATGATTTTGAATAGTGTTTTAGCTATAAACAGAATCTGCCTAGTATTATAATATAGTTTTATTTACTTAGTTTTAGTTAGTTCAATTTAGATTTGGTTTTATTTGTTTATTAGGTTCTGTTAGTAAACATCTAGTGTTTTTACTCATTGTTAATAAAAAAAATATAAAATGGTTTAGTTCATTTCCGTGTTAAGATAGGAATCACAACTTCTTTTCAAATAGGTTATTTTGATTAAAACCACTAGTTAGTAATGGTTTTGTTTTCAAACAAAGTTTTATATAATTTAACTCTGTTTTCTAAAACAAGTTTACTTGTAAATTCTTTTCTGTTAAGAACATGTTTTACTAATAAATAATAAGTTTTGTTTTGCTCTCTTGTTAGTAAAACTATAATTGTTCCATTTAGTGTTTATCAAAACTTTTACAAACTTTACAAAAGTTTTCCCAACAAACTTAAATTGATTTTCTTCTGTTTATTAATAAAAACATTTTATTGTTTCCTTGCTGTCAACAATTGTTTTGGTTATTTCAAAATAGTTTTATTATGTTAGTAGTGTTTTATCAATCATCTCCTAGTAAACAAAACTTTGTGTGTTTTTCTTACTTGTGATTTGTGCATTGTTTTGTCTTGATTTGTTTACTAGTTCTTGGTTGATGTTTGTGAGTTACAATATTTTGTTGTATGCTTATTGAGTGCTTGTTTGCTTCGTTAGATTATCCGGAGTGCGAAGCTTGTTACTTAGAGTCACTCACGTACGAAGATCATCAATCAGGCAAGTCATCTTGATCATGTTTTACCCATGTTTTATATGCATTAGTTCTACCATCTCCCCAGTTGCATGCAAGATAGGTTAGTTGGAAACTTGGTTACATTGTAGTAGTATCATGTGGTAGATACCCCTCCTCAACCCTCTTTGACAACTTTGGCCCCGGGAAACGTTGTTTTACTTTTGCTATGCTATTAGTAGACGGGGTTGGTTGTGTGATTCATGAGAGTTGAGAGAGTTAATAATTTCAAGACCTACATAAAGATCAAGATTTTCAAGACCCTGAGTTTTCAACATACCTCTGGGTGGATGATGGTTGAACGGCACCCTGGAGAAACCAGTGGTTAGCCTAGGTGATGCTGGAGATGGCCAGTATTCACGCGGAAAGGTCCACCCAGGCACAAAGAGATGGATGGGTGCTTCAAAACCCAAGGCTTACCTGCACAGCCACAAGTCATTATGGGCTCTGGCTTGGTTGGATATCGTGGTGACCCTGGACAGGCGGTGCTACGAGAGGTAGAAGAACGGTAGGAAAGGATGGGCACCGACAGAGTCGCAGGGAAACCCTTTGGAAGACCATGTTTTGGTCATCCGTTTCTCAAACACCCTGAAGTGCGAGAAATCAAACGGAGGCAACCAAATCTTGTGGGGAACGTGTGCAAAACTCTGCGGAGTACTCAAACCTAATCGATTAGCCGTGTCCACGGTCATGGACGACTTGAGCCAAAGGAATTGAAACTTCCGGAACTCTCAACACAATTAATATGATGATGTGGGTATTAATAATTGGGTATGAGAATTGGTTGGTGGAACCATCTCATTAATCAACCAACTTAGTAATATTTTTGCTTAGCCCTCTCTTGTTGTAGGAAAAATTGGCTTTACGCAAAACTTACTACCCCACCTGCCATATATGCATATAGACTAGATGATTATCTTTTCACCCCTCTCTTGTGACTTTGCCAGCATATTCCATATGCTAACCTACACGGCTGCAACTTATCATGTTGCAGAGTACTTTTCCGACCAGGAGTGAGGACATGTTCTATGCTCAGTGAGATGCCCTTGGAGTCAGATGGACTCATCTACCTTCGACGCTTCCGCAAGAATTAGATATTCTCATGAGTTGGCCTTCAGCCACTTTATTGCAATTTTATTGTAATAAAGGACTCGATATGAGATTTCGATTAATATAATGCTGTGTGATTTCCCTTTGATATATACATTGATGTACCGTGTGTGTACCAGCATGATCTTGGGATGGTACGGAAACACCGGAGATTCGACCTTTCAGGTCGGGTCGCTACAGATTAGCTTATCTAAATTGCGCATGCCTACATGTCCTAATCTTCTATGCCCAAGCCAACCTTTAGAAGATTTAGACTTTAAACAAGTGCGAGGCTTGGCTCTTTTAGTAAAATCAACAATGTATGGATCACCTCTACGGAAACCGGTAAAGACCATTTTTTGATTATCTTGACAAAACACTTGGCAATCGACTTTCTTGAATAAAACATTGAAACCGAAGTCGACAAGTCTAGATACGGAAAGAAGATTGTAGCCAAGGGATTTAGCAAGCATAACATTTTGAATAGAGCTATCATTGGATATAGCCACCTTACGAAGGCCAAGTACCTTACCCTTAGAGTTGTCTCCAAAGGTCACGTACCTTCGAGGACCTTGATTAAGATCCGTACATGTATTTATCACCAGTCTTTATCACCGGTACCTTACAAAGATCCATACCTTACAAAGGGTCTCTTGGAACATGTCTTTATCACCAGTCATATGATCCGTACATCCAATGTCGAGAATCCACTCTTTTCCTCTGGACATATAGTCCTTGAAGTTTCCCATAAGACTCAGATTCTTCATGATCTTCTCATATTCGATGTCGAACAACTCATATTCGCCAAGTTTCACATTGTCATCATAAAGTGGCAAATCCTCGTCATAAACAACAAGAGATTCGTTAGAATTGTGATCATGACAATGTTCAAGTTTATGAATGCGAATGGCTTCAAAGATAATGTAGTTGAGAGTGGTGACATCTCCTTTAGCACGCATAAGATCACGGAGCTCAAATAGGCATTCATCAAAGTTTGGATCACCAGGCTTCATTTTACGGAAAGCAATGGTTTTATGAAGAATTTCATCGAGATTTCCTAAGGAAAGATTTGGATATAGTTTCTCCAAATCAATCCATAAGGTATAGGCACATGCAAAGTTCTTCAATTGAGAAAGCACGAATCTTGGTAAACCTCTAACAATAAGATTGACAACTCTTAGGTTACCAAGCATGTTAATTTCCTGTTCATGTGTGGGATGCAATTCATCAATGGGGAGCACATAGGGGTTTTCAATATATTTAGTCAAATGGAATCTATTAAATAGATCAATCATGGCATTTTTCCATTGACTATAGTACTCTCCATCAAGAATGGGCACTATACAACTCAAACTCTCTACTCTAGACACATCCATCTTCCTCCATGGTGATTAAACCGAAGGAATGGAGACCAAAGCTCTGATACCACTTGTAGGATCGAGAGAGGGGTGTCTAGAGGGGGTGAATAGACTACTAGCAGGAATTTAAAACCTAACCTTTTCCCAAGTTAATTGGTTGGCAGATTTTAACAGTTTTTGTAAGTCTAGCAAGTCTAATAGCCCTACACATGCATGTCTACAAATATGGCAGTGGAAAGTAAAGACATTGCACATGAAGTAAAGAGATGGGATAGGAAGATCAAACGCAATAGGAGACGCAAGGATTTTTCCCGTGGTTCCAATAGGTGGTGCTATCGTACGTCCACGTTCATGGAGTCTTCAACCCACGGAGGGTAACGATCGCGAGAGTCCAAGGAGGGCTCCACCCAGAAGGGTCCACAAAGTAGCAACCTTGACTATTCCATGCAGCTTCCGTCCACGAAGGACTAGCCTCACTATGGGTAGATCTTCATGAAGTAGGCGATCTGCTTGCCCTTACAAACTTATTGGTTCACTCCACAACACGAAGTAGGAGGCTCCCAAGCGACACCTAACCAATCTAGGAGGCACCACCCTCCAAAAGGTAATAGGCTCGGTAATGACGATGAACTCTTTTCTCTTGTGCTTCAAGATGATAGACACCTCAACACACAATCACTCTCTCACAGATTTGGCTTGGTAGAAGAGATGGGGTTGGTGGAAAGCAACTTGGGGAGGCTAGAAATCAAGATCCATATCATTGGAGTGGAATATCTTGATCTCAACACAAGGGTAGGTGGTTCTCTCTCAGAAAACTGAGTAGGATATGTATGGAATAGTTCTGAGTGCTTCTCTTTCGAGTAGGTAGTGGTGGAGGGGTATATATAGGCATCTCCAAAAATCCAACCGTTACACACAATAAGTCAGACTCGGTGACACTGATGTGTAAATCTCGGTGGTACCGATTAGATGACCAACGGTCAGATTGCACAGCTCGGTGAGACCGATTCCCAATTTTTGGTGGTACCGATTCTTGGCAATGACTAACCAGAAAGTTGGTCCAAAACTCGGTGAGACCAATTCACAAAACTCGGTGGTACCGATTCTTAAGAATGGCTAACCAGAATATTGGTCCAAATCTCGGTGAGACTGATTGGCAAAACTCGGTGGTACCGATGCTTGAAAATGGGATACCCAAAAGTTGGCAACTGACTTCGGTGGCACCGAATGGAATGATGGTAGTACCGAGATGAGTTTGGCTTAGGATCTGCCTAGGGTTTGAATCTCGGTGAGACCAAATAGGAATTGTTGGTCTTACCGATTTGAGTGGTAGGGTTCTAGACAGAGTATTTGTGGAAGATCTTTTGGGTGTTTTTTGTGACTATCACTTATGCACGTATGAGCATCTTGTTCACCAATAGTACCTTACCCCCTTTTAATAGTATTGGCTTTCCTATGGACTCAAAGTGATTTCTCACAAATGTAAAATGTAGAGTCCTCTTGCTTGATGCTTGTCCAACCTATTTCCTTGCATCTTGGGGTAATTCCACAATCTCCACAATCCTTTTGCCAACTCAACTCTCCATGGACTATTATCTGAAATACACTAGATAGAGGTGTTAGTCCAAGGGACAATGTATGTTGTCATGAATTATCAAAATCACCAAGGGAGCAAGTTGTGCTTTCTACCCACCACCCACTTGATAGCCACCGTCGAAGTCTTAACCGACGTACTGGACTACGCCTCTGACAAGACAAAATACATGGATGAAGAGGACCGTGCTCTCACTCACGTCAACACTGGGAATTGGACCGCCACTTCTACATATGAAGTCTACATGGTGGATACTCCTACCACCAACTACGACAATACGCCTCATAATGGCGGTGAAAAATCGGGCGAGGCGCCATCAAAGCACCGAAAATCACATAAGCGGTCCAAAAAAAGGGAAGAAGATCTACTATCAGCAGCGGGGACGGTAACACCCCCGCCGATTGTGACAATCCCGATGTCCGCGGGCACCCGTTAAAGGGTCTGGATGAACCTGAGCACCAAAATGACCCCGATACCGTCAATGACCCCGAGGGTGACGATTATCTTCCCCCCGTCGAGGAGGAAGACATACCAGAAGACGATGACTTGTACATCCCTGATAACCTCGAGGATCAGGAAGAAATCAGGCAGCGGCTAATAGAAACGGCTCGCAGCCTAAAGGCCAAAGAGCGGCAACTCAAAGCCGAATAGGCCGACCTTACTGAACGATGGATGAAAGTCCTCTCAGCCGAGAAAGTATACGGCACTGGTCTGTCAAACTAGCCCAAAAGCTACCCTTAAAGAAGGCTCCTACCACAATTCGATGATGAGCTCACTGACACTCTGTCTCCGCATCATACCCCATATGACAAGCTGGACCGCCCTCCTCATGGGCGGGGCAGAGCGGCAAATGACACCGGTTATGTACTGGCGATGCCCCAAAGACGGGGTAAGGAGCCATTCGAACCCAATGACAGGTTCGACCTGCGTGACGACTTAGATCACAGAGTAGGTCATACAAGATCCATCTACGGATTCAGATATTACTCGCTGGATAGACGGGGAGAGTATAGACCATGGTTCCACCAAAACCACAGAGCCCCAAAACACAACCGGCCCCATACATATGCCGAGTACAGGCGAGACATAGCTTGGGTCAGAGGCGTCGCTCACCCACTATGCTTCACAGATGAAGTAATGCGGCATCAGTTCCCCGAAGGGTTTAAACCCGTAAATATAGAATAGTATGACTGAACCACTGAACCAACTGTATGGATCGAAGAATTCCTCCTCCATATCCATATGGCACGAGGAGATGATCTCCATGCCATCAAATACCTACCTCTTAAGCTTAAGGGGCCAGCTCGGCACTTGTCGGGGATATACCCCGTGGTATAACCCGTCCTGAAGTATGACCCGGCAAGGACTTGACGACTCACTGGAGCCCTGGCCGAACTTGACGATTCATTGGTGACCCGGTTGGAGGCATGACCCAGCTCATCGTATGGCGACTCATGCGTCACCTCCATTACCGGGTCACAGGATGACCAGGCCCGTGGCCCAGCATTCGAGCCGATGCAAGGAGGCTCATGGACGGGCCCGGAGGGGCAGCCCAGAAGAGAAGGCCCAAGGAGAGAAAGGATTCCGTCACAAAAGAAACAAGACCCGGATTAGGATTCAAGAGAGATTAGTCCTAATCCTACTCCTAATAGAACTCTACATGTAAACCTACCCTTTCCACCTATATAAGGAGGGGTAAGGCGCCTCAAGTTGGACAAGTTAAGATATATATACAAGTCATTAGAGATAGACAGATTAGAGGCTCTCGAGATTAGAGGTAGCAAGACAACACCCTTGTAACCGAGAGATCTTCATCATCATCAATACCAGACAAGCAGGACGTAGGCTTTTACCTCCATCGGAGGGGCCGAACCTGGGTAAATTCCCGTCTCTCGATTCCGACCAACCCCTCTCAAGACGCCACATAGTCGCGACCGCCTCGAACCTAAGTCCGTTCACCCGGACATCTGCCGTGACAAAACCACGACAGTTGGCACCCACCATGGGGCGACGCACGATAATGTTGTGTTCTTGAAGGGATCTCTCCTAGGGATCGAGAGGCTTATGATCCGCCGTCACCGCAAGAGCCGGCTCAAAAGAATCTACATGCGTGGGGATTCATATTTTGAAGGATCCAACATTTGTCGAACAATGAAGGCTGCATTGTTGCCATACTCGGTTAGGTTGCCTGGGCGCCGGCGCGGGCGAAAACTTCCGTGACCCGGGCACGTTACTATGGCACGTTTGGATGGGAGAATAATAAGTCTATCAACAAGAGAAGAGGACACGGCAGGTCTCGTGTCCGTAATCGATCATGATCCATCGAGTTCGACAACAAACCAGCCACAAATTGGCTACTATTCCACGTTACATCAGGAGCATGCATGTCTCGTGGTATAATGTACACTCGTACAAGTAAAAAAATTGCTAAGCAGTAGCAGTACATCAAGAGAAGAGAAAGAAGGCTAGCAACAGGAGGAGCGGATGCCGAATTTTCCAAGACCAGCCACGACTGTGAAAGAATATGGAGGAGTTAAAAAATTGGAGAGAGGAGAAGGCCACGATTCCCAAAACAGATCGACCACTCGTATCCGAGTCGGTCTCGCCGCTCCGCACGTTGCCTCCGCCACGGGCTCCCTCCCCTATGCCGGCCGCCACAGCTGACTGGGCGCACAGCTCCACCTCTCCCGCCGCAAGTTGCCTCCATGGCCTCGCCGCACCTGCCGAGCCGCATCGGCGCATGCATCCGCCTGTTGAGTCGCAGAGTCGGATCTGCTTTAGCGGTGTCCCTTGCCTCGCCTCCCCACGGTCCGTTACTTCTGCTTTTTAATGATCGTCTCCCCTGCCTACTGCGCCTCTGGGTCGCCTTGTCGACCTGTCACGGCCACTCGCCGCCTTAAGTCACCATGTTGTCGTGGCCTTGCCCCGCCTTGCCCGCAGGCGCCACCACGTTGAGCCGTTGTGGCCTGCCATCGGCGTGTGGCTCCGCCTGGCCTCTGCTGCCTCGTTGTGTGCCGGCCCGAGCCCGAGGCGCCGCAGCCGCGACCCGCTTCGCTCCGGCCGGCACGGGCTCGCTCCTGCCTTTACCCGCTGGCCACCCGAGCCGCCCTGCACTTTCGAGCCGCCTTTGTCACACTCCACCTACGCCTGTCATCGAATCGCCGCCGCGCTGCAGTCGCCTCCCCAGCCTTGCTTGCTTCATCGTGCCCGCAAGTTGCCTCTTCGCTCCAGTCGCCGCTCCTAAAAGTCGTCCCTTCGCCCCGCGCCGGACCGCCGCAGCTGCGCGTCGGCCCGCACAGCGCCATAGCACGTCCAAGCCGCCGCGCAATGTTCCACCCCCACAGGCCGGCTCACCTCCGCTCGCCGCCGCGCCCGCAAACCGTCGCACCTGCTTCACCTCGTAGCACGCCTTCGTTGTTGCGGCTATAAGCCACCGCATGGGCCTCGCCTGTGTCGTCGACTCGTTGCGTGCATCCGCATCAGACACGAGCCGGCCTTGCTTCTATCGCCATCTCACAGCACACATTGGTGTTGACTTTGAGCCAGCTTCGCCTCCGCCGTTGTGGCTGCTCGCCCTTGAGCCTGGCCATGACCTAGGTTCCTCTAGCACCCACGACCTCGTTTTGAGGCGCCCGCCTCCGCCGCCTCGCTTTCGCCTCGGCGGGTTCCAAACCATCGCCATCCTCCACACCACGACTCGCCTTCGGGTTATCCAAAACCACGGAGCATCTCCACTGCGCTATTACCAGTGATTATGATGGAGCTCCGTAATACACATGAAGCGGGGAAGTTGTCAACTAATGAGATGGAAAAGCAGAGCGATCTGTAGGCCCTTCTATGGTTGCCTAGAGGTTAGTATTCATAAGTTGGGAGGGATGGAGCCAACAAAGTTTGCCTTTTTACAATATGCAGATCAGATTTGGCCCCAATATGGTGGCATCCTAACCTAGCTCTTGAAGGATCTATCCAGCAATGACAGGTTTATCGGCACGCACAACTGCAACTGATGAGCAATGCTTGACTATGCCAATAAAACAAATATATGGAATCTTGAAGGCCTACTCTAATATTTTTCAAGGATTCAAAAGTTCTCCTAAGACACAGAAGCTATATACGGATCATCCGTTGCCCAGACAGATCAGGTGAAATCCAACCGGTCTATTTTTATTGATGCATTTTTTTTCTTTTGAGAAACAATTACGCTGGCTTGCGGTGTTTTTTGATGCAAGACAATTGTTCACTACAAGGAGCGATGGTTGTGTCATGGATATATAGCTCGCGCAAACATTATAATGTGCCAGCATCCATATATGCCGCACAATTCGACGGACAAGTGTGCTAGCCACCGCTCCCCGTGATCCGGACAACATCAACAAGCTGGTGTCATGCCTGTGCGCTTGAGTCGCCCAATGGACATTCGTGAGCCGCCGCCCCGCGATCCAGGCTACATCAACATGCCACAAATGACCCTCACGTCCGCGCTGGTTTATAAATACCACGGGCGACTCACCAACCGCACTGGCTTAACAACACCACGGACGACTCACCGTTTGCGTCGGCTTACAACGCCGTGGCCGTCTCCCATCGGCATCGGCTTACAACACCATAGCCGATTCACCATCCCCGCTGGCCTACAACACTGTGGGCGACTTGCTGCCCAATGGTCCGGTCTATATAGACACGCCAGAGGCCGCATGCACCAGTACGAGCCGCCCAACTGCCGGTTCTGGATCGCCGTTGTGCGGTCCAATCTACATCAACATATCGGTGCAGTGCTCGCCTGCACGAGCCGCCCAACGGACGCACGTGACACGCCGCTCGCAGTCTGCTCTATATGAGCATATCAGTGCAGTGTTCGTCTATACGAGCCGCCCAAATGAACAGGCGCACAAGTCGCCACGACTACAGTTTGGTTAACTCAAACAACCAACTGAGACGAACCATCGAAAGGATTATTGAATCAATTCATACGAGAACGTCTATAAACCGCCACGGTCAAACCTCAACCTTCTGTGGAGATTCTCAAGCCGCCACTTCGAGTCAACTTAAGACTCGGGGGCTATAGACATGGCGAGACACATTTGGTCATTTTTAACGAGAACCCCAGGTCATTGCGAGAAAAGTCAACCCGATGCGGGGGGCTACTACATTATTCACGAAGGAATTAAAAGCCGCCCAAGAGGACGAGCCGCCATGTCGCGAGTCATTCAAACATGGGTGCTCTGCCTCATTGGCGGGAGATTTAAGGTCACTCAAGAGGATGAGCCGCCATGATTGCGAGCCATTCAAACATGGGTGCACCGCCTTATTTATGCAAGATTTAAGGTCACTCAAGAGGATGAACCGCCATGATTGCAAGCCATTCAAACATGGGTGCACTGCCTTATTGATGCAAGATTTAAGGTCACTCAAGAGGATGAGCCGCCATGATTGCGAGCCATTCAAACATGGGTGCACCGCCTTATTGATGCAAGAGTTAAGGTCACTCAAGAGGATGAGCCGCCATGATTGCGAGCCATCAAACATGGGTGCATTACCTTGTTGGTGAAAGATCTGAAGTTGCCCAAGAGGACGAGCCGCCACGTTGCGAACTATTCGAACATGGGTACCCAAAGGTCGGGAGGGGGTGAAGCCCCCCCCCTCTTGATCGGCTTTTCAGCCACCGTAAGGCGGGGTTGGGGACCTCGAACTTACCCCATCAAAGAAGGTTAAAAGGGGTGTAGCGAGTAATGAACTTACCCCCTTTTGATCCGCAAGGCCGAGTTATACCTGCCTGTAAGTAGCTGCCGCTTTGCCAGGGGTGTAGTGAGTCTTGTCAACTTACCCCCTGCGAGGGCCTCTTACATCGGCGAGGGAAACTCTCTCATCTACTACGTACCCTCCGCCAAGTTGCCCGTCGTACTCTTAAGCAAGTGACACCCTTAAGGTTCAAACGATGGATTTATGTCACATGAGAAGTAGCTTATGAGCCTGGGGCACTCACCCCGCTGCAAATTCTAGTCTGTTGCGCCCTTAATAGTTAATCTCGCCTAGAGACCTTGAGCCGTGCAAGATTGGCGATCACTCTCGTTAGAGACCCTGCATTGTTAGCTAGTTCAAAGTAATAGTTCCCCCCAGAATGGCCATCAATGAGTTTTTGAAAAATAAAAAAGGAAGGGAAAGCAAGAACATCATACATAGCATCATGCATTACATCATGCATTGCATACATATTATGCCGGCTAATCAAGCCGAGTCAGAGCAAGATTATGAAAGAAGAAGCAAGATTAATAAGATTTTAGCATCTCTGGGTTGTGCTTTTTCAAGCCGCCCTTACAACAATGCAGAATATATTATGTCTTGTTTATTTTTGCATGTCTTGTCTCTTAAGGTGAGCCACTGTTAACTATGATGAAAAAACTTTAGCAGGAACAAATAGATCTTTGATAGCCAAAATGGCTGGATCTTCATCATGGTTTATCATAACCAGTATTAAATGATTGGGTTTTTTCAAGCCAGATTGGAAAGTTGTTTATTCTTGAAAGCCACCCTATCAGATATAATATTGTGTCATTTAATTGATCGGCTATTGGATTTCTTCAACCTGTGCTCTGTAGTATACTACAACACTCATGGATTTCTCAAATATATACTTGTCGGGTTGCACCACAACCACGAGCAGGGATTTCATTTCAAAGACAAAGGAATTATTCCAGGATATTCATTCTGGGTTATATTACAATCACGGTCAAAGATTCGTTCAAACCAGATCAATATCAGTTCAAAGAGAACTTTTGAAGTGCATTACGATCAGTCATATTACTCTCACACAGTCCCGAGTCGCCACAGGCAGACGACCCGACACTTGGGGGCTACATTATTCAAGTCCAGTTTGTATCAAGTATGCAAGTTCCATGCCGCTGCAAGCATGCATCACGTCACTTGGGGGCTCATGCAAGTTACTTTTCAAATCATTACATGGTTAACATATCCTATTGTATCAAGGAGATGAGCCAGCCTTTTTATATTTTTGTAAGTCCCAGCCCAGTACTTCTTATTGACCCGACACTTGGGGGCTACAGTATTTAGCTGTTTCATAGATTATGAGGTTCAAATTGAAGACTCGGCCCATCACATACTCATGAGCCGGCCCTTGGGGGATACACCATCTGAAGGTTTATAAGTTATAAGACAGTTACAAGTCCTAGGCTGCTACAGGCAAGACAACCTGGTACTTGGGGGATACACAATTAAAGATATTATTGCAAAGCACCAAGTCATCATGGATAAACTTGGATCTTCCGGGCTACAGGTAATATGGATATATAAAAATTGAAGAGAGTTTTCAAGATGTCAATTGTGAGTGAGACCGCCTAAACAATTTTTGTATCTAGCCAAAGCATTCAAAGACCAGCTCAACATCATACGGATTTCTTTACTCCCAATAAATTTATGAAGTCAGCTGGAGTCTAGTTGTTTGACCCGGCGTCACCAACAATTATGACCTAACATTATCAAAAGATCATGACCCGGCAGATTCTATATGAGCAACCCGGTTTCATAGGTTGAAGTGGTCTAACAGTGGACAAAGTTCTATTCTCAATGTTTTTATCAAGCCGGAGCAATGGAAGCCGGCTCAACTTCATATGGTTTTCTTATCTCCAATAATTTCATAAAGCCAAAGTTTTGGAGGCCGACTCAATGGCATATGGATGTTTTATTCCCAATATATTTTACTTCAAACAACACTGACAAGCAAGACAATTGGGAAGACGGCTCATTCATATGAAGAAGAAACCCAGATTTTTGAGGATCCACTTCAGTGAAATAAGCTGCCCAGGGGAGTGAGCAGGTCACTTAACATATTTATTATTCTTATTTTAGGAGCTTACCATGAATAAATTCAAGCTAACCTGGGGGCTAATGTCAGGGATATACCCCGCGGTATAACCCGGCCTGAAGTATGAGCCTGCAAGGGCTTGGCGACTCACTGGAGCCCTGGCTGAACTTGACGATTCATTGGTGACCCGGCTGAAGGCATGACCCGGCTCATCGTATGGCGACTCATGCGTCACCTCTATTACCGGGTCATAGGACGACCAGGCCCATGGCCTAGCATGCGAGCCGGTGCCAAGTGGCTCATGGATGGGCCTGGAGGGGCGGCTCACAAGCGAAGTCCCAAGGAGAGAAAGGATTCCCTCACAAAGGAAACATGATCCGGATTAGGATTCAAGAGAGGCTAGTCCTAATCCTACTCCTATTAGGACTCTACATGTAAACCTACCCTTTTCCACCTATATATGGAGGGGTAAGGCGCCCCAAGGTGGACAAGTTAAGATAGATACAATTCATTAGAGATAGAAAGATTAGAGGCTCTCGAGATTAGAGGTAGCAAGACAACACCCTTGTAACCGAGAGATCTTCATCATCATCAATACCAGACAAGCAGGACGTAGGCGTTTACCTCCATCGAAGGGGTCGAACCTGGGTAAATTCGCGTCTCTCAATTCCGACCAACCCCTCTCAAGCCGCCACATAGTCGCGACCGCCCCGAACCTAAGCCCGTTCACCCAGACATCTGCTGTGACAGAACCACGACAACACTGGTTAAACAGCCTCCCCAAAAACTCCATAGGATACTGGGAAGACTTAGAAGACGCGTTTTGTTCTAACTTCCAGGGGACCTGTGACCGTCCGCCAGACTCTTTCGACCTCAGCAACGTCGTCCAGAATCCTAGTGAGTCTGCCTGGCAGTTCTGGAATCGGTTCTTGACTAAGAAGAACCAAATTGTCGACTGTCCGGATGCTGAGGCCATCGCCTCCTTCCAGCACAATATTCGGGATGAATGGTTGGCCTGCCAGCTATGCCAGGACAAACCTCGAACTATGTCTGCCCTTACCTCCCTCATGACCCGCTTTTGTGTGGGCGAAGATAATTGGCTGGCAAGACGCAGCCACAATTCTGAAGATCCAGTGGCACCTGAGGCCCAGGATGGCAACTCAAAGCTGAAGCGCAATAAAAAACGCCGGCACAATAGTAATGACGCCGATGACATGGCAGTTAATGCTGGATTCTGCCACTCCCAACCCGGGTAGCGGAAGAAGCCTCCTAAAGGCAATTGTGACGGACCCACTCAGCTCGACAAGATCATGGACAGGGCTTGCAAAATTCATGGAACTTCAGAAAAGCCAGCCAATCACACACACCGCAACTGCTTCGTGTTTAAACTGGCCGGCAAGATGCAACCCGAAGACCAGTGAAAAAGTTTGCATAGTGAGGACGAAGATGAGCCTCGGGGTCCGATGGGTGGTGGTCAGAAGAAATTCCCTCCCTAAGTCAAAACGGTGAATATGATATACGCCACCCACATACCTAAGAAGGAGAGGAAGCGGGCCCTTCGGGAGGTCTATGACGTGGAGCCCGTAGCTCCAAAGTATAACCCATGGTCAGCATACCCGATCACCTTTGAGCAGCGCGACCATCCGAGCAGTATCCGTCATGGGGGCTCGGCTTCCCTTGTCCTAGATCCCATTATAGATTGGTATCACCTCACGAAAGTCCTAATGGATGGAGTAAGTAGCCTCAATATGATTTACTCAAACACGGTGAAAAAGATGGGTATAGATCCGTCAAAGATCAAACCCAGCAGCACTACCTTCAAGGGAGTGATCCCGGGTGTTGAGGCCCGATGTACGGGCTTCGTAACCTTGGAGGTTGTGTTCGGCTCGCCCGATAAGTTCCGCAGCAAGGACATGACCTTAGACATTGTGCCCTTCCACAACGGCTATCACACGTTGCTCGGACGAACGGTGTTTGCTCGGTTCTCCCGCATTACGCATACCTCAAGCTCAAGATGCCAGGCCCCAAGGGGGTCATTACTGTCAATGGCAATACAGAGTAGTCCCTTAGAATAGAGGAACATGCACTGGCACTGGCGGCCGAATTCAGCTACAAAGACGATCATCAAGCTCCGCCATTCGCCGTAAAGGCACGAAAGGCTAGGAAGCGAGTTCAGATTCAGACCAAAAACTCCGACCCTCCTTCCTCCCCTGAATAGGGACTCGCCCCCCACCACACAACCTTAGGACTAGTAAAGTACATGCCAAGGAGGCACAACTTCGCACTTAAGATTACATGGGTAGTGGTGGGGAACTTACGATGGGTGTTCGGTTGTCCGAACTGTTACCATCAACACGTCTTCGGACAAGATGCAGGCACTCCTAAAAGATCCTGCCCACGGCGTAAAGCTCACCTTTAACACTGCGGTCTATCAAGATTTTTCTCACAAGATCCGCCCGCACTAACACCCATCAAGGTGCACCCAAAAGCAGGAGTCAACTAGCAACAGGTCATATCGAAGACATCTGGTCACCAATTGAAGACCCCTGGTACAACAGCTCTTGTAGGACTTTTATTTCTTATTTTCCTTTTGCATACCTGTAAACAATTTCTTTGGCAATCCGAGCTATAAGAGTTGTTGAGGAAATGCAAAATTACCTGGCGCAAGTACGCCTCATTTGTCCTGTTTTTGGCACATACCTTTTTCCTTCCCTCCCTCTTCTCGTGAACCTATTCGGTATGACTCGAGGTCACTAGCTCATAGACCGGGGGCTCGATTTCACACACAAGTCGCCTTAACTATTGTGAGTTTGTTGTCTTGGCATTCGCTTTATATGCATCAGTTCCGAACTCTGTCTTTGGTCATTAAGTTGGGTTGCTCGGCTCCTGTGCTTGCCCCTTTATGTTCCGCTTGTTCAGCTAAAAGGGCAAAGGGAGCACCCCTGCAATTGTGCATCCAGATAGTCCAGTTAAGCACCTCAAGGGAGAAAGCCGAAAACAGACTCTCATAGTATGCGCGATCCGATCTGTGAACACCAAGCTAGAAGTATTACACTTCAACCCTCGTAAGCGGTTATTCCGTGTTGTACGAGGAATTTGCCCTTTGTGCAAATATTATGATGTCGGCTTCATCCCTGGTTCGTCCGAACATCGCAAATACTCTGGTGGCTAATTGTATGCTTCCCGCAATCCTTTTCGTGCCCCTCTGGCTAAGTGAAAGAAATAAAGCACAATAGTCTGATTGCCTAGTCTACCGCACGATACCGCCTTCGGGTTCCTATAATACGGCTAAGGGACATAGTGCATTGGCATAGACACCCCATGTAGTATCTACGTGGGGCCTGAAGCCGACGACTCGCATCTTTCAATATTAAGAAGCCACATAGAAGTTATAAAGGAATAGAAAACCTTATGCGAGCAAATACTATTATCATTAAAAGTTATTGCAAGTCTTCGGACACATTACAAGCTTATTCAAAAAATCTTTCACCCAAACACTGCAACGCGATCACCCGCGCACTCTCCACAACTCCATCAAAGTAAAGCTCGGGGCGTCGGTGCGACTTTCCAGGTGGCGATGGGTCGGTGGCGACCTTCATCAAATTGAGCCCTGGCCAGTGCAACTTGGCCTTGGCAAGGGCTATCCAGACTCCTTCGATGCAGGAGGAGTGCTTGACGGCGTCGAGGCAGGGCGTAGCATCAATCAGCCGTTGCACCAGGCCAAAGTAGCTGCCTGGGAGTGGCTCACCGGGCCATAAGCGGACGCAGAGTTCCATGATGGCCGGCTCCGCCATCTGGTGCATCTCCATCAGCTGTTCCAGTTGCTCCGCCAGAAGAGGAGGACGCTCGGGGGCTCCAAATTGTGCCCAGAACATCTGAGCTTCATCTTCCTCCCCCCGCGAGGCAAGCAGCTGATTGGCGTCCGCCACGCTCTTCTGGAGATCGGCAGATGCGCCTGAGGATCGCCACACCCGGGTCAGCAATTCGAATTTGCTATCCTCGAACACGCACTTTAGGGAGTACAACTTACCATTGGCTATCTCCTTGGATTGACAAATTTGTTCCTCGAAGAACCGCCTGTCCACCCGCTCCTTCTGGAGACCGGACTTCATGGTGGATAGT
The DNA here is from genome assembly GCA_022496015.1 of Hordeum marinum. Lineage (NCBI taxonomy): Eukaryota > Viridiplantae > Streptophyta > Magnoliopsida > Poales > Poaceae > Hordeum > Hordeum marinum. The sequence goes on along the minus strand of CM039677.1, from coordinate 413,668,535 downwards.
TCGGCCGAGATCGCCTTGTTCTTTTGCTCCAAGGACTCGCACTTATTGCTAGGGTCCTTGAGCTCATCTTGTATCTCTGCCACACAAGCCTGGTGTTTATCACTGGTGGCTCGTAGGGCGGAGAGCGCGCTAGCCGCTTCTTTGGCCGCCGCCTTCTCCACGGCCGCTTCATCCTTGGCACATTGAAGCTCGGCCTTGATCTTTTTGATCTCTTTCGACGAAGCTGCAATACGATGCAACTTTATTTATAAGGAAGCTGCATTGACAGTATTCGGGGGGGATATCCAAATTTAGTTCGTACATACCCTGCGCTTCGTTGAACCTCTTGTTGAGGGCTTCCACCTCTTCCTTGGAGCGCTTGAGCTTCCAATGTATCTCGTCCAGCTCAGCACCGTTTTTGGCCGCCGCTGATGACGAAGCCCACATTACACACACATTGCATACATCACATCGGGACTTACTTCTCGAAATTATAGATATGACCCCTAGGTGAGCTTGTTCATCTCACCTAGGGCTCTAGGGGCTGCCATGGATACAATATGAATAAATAAAAATCTTAGCAAAAACATCGGGCAACTTACTTGAAATCCCGCAAGGAGACCTATGAAGGCCTCCTTCAGTCCGTTGTCAACGGACTGGATGCTTTGTAGTACCGTGCCCATAAGAATGCGGTGCTCCTCGGGGATGGAGGCGCTTGATAGAGCCTCCCTCATGGCCGACCATCGGTTTGTCGGCAGTGCCGGGGGTGATCGGATTCCCCGACCACCCACCGGGGATTGGACCGAGGCCTACGGAGGCACCATGTGCGTCGGAGACATCCTCGGAGGGTACTGATTACCCGCCCGGCCTCCTCGTTGTCCGGCGGGGGATCGTCCCCTGATCTTCGGTGGCCGAAGTGCTAGCCTCTGCCATGGTGATAGCCTCCTTGCCCTTGCGTTCGCCTCCATTGGAGTAGGCTGGGACGACACCTCCACGGCGTCCTTAGTAGCGCCTGGAGTGGTGTGGTGCGAGGCGTCCCCACTCTCCGCCAGTTCGACGGGCGGGGTCTCCCCATCTGATACCACCTCGGTGGGGATGACGCGCGGGGGGGGGGGGCTGTGGGACCAATAACCTCCATGTTAGCAAACTCAAAATTTACTAGTTATAGGAGAGAGGGTCTTCGGATCCTAACCTGGATGGAGGGGACTTGACCCTTAGGCTCCTTCGTGGAACCTCCTCGGGGTCTTCAGACGCGGAGCTCGAGTCCGAGTTGTCATTGGACAGGATCATCCGCATCTGCCGTGCCCTCTTTGGGGCGGGAGAAGTTGCCCCTCCCGGGGCGTCCGAAGACGCCGCTCTCTTCTTGGCATGGGGGGAGTTGCCTCCCCCCTCGCTCTCGACCTCCTCCTCTTCTTCCTCCTCTTTGGCATCCTCCTGATTTGAGGAGGCAGGGGTGTCTTCGGATGCAGCATCAGAGTGGTCTTGGATGCGAAGGACAGCCTGACCTGGTTTTTTCTTCTTCTCCTTCTTCATGGGAGCCTCGTAAGGCTTCTCCACGAGCATCCTGGCTAGCAGCTCGCTCTCTCGTCTTCGGGTTGAGGAGCCGGATTGCTGATGTTGATGGCTTTCTTCACCCATCTCTGCATAAACAGATCAGACACAGGGTTATATATCTTCTATGTAATAAGGCCGATCAAGCTAGGGTGTATCGTACCTCGGAATATGGCTTGGTGGCATGCAGTCCCTTGTCCTCCTCCTTGGACCAGCTCTTGATTGATTTGAAGAACGCCTTCCATAGCTTTTCTCGCATAGTGCAGAAGAGGTTTCGGACTGTGGGCTCGGCCTCGAGTTTCCAAGCCCACAGGGGAGTGTCCCGGCGCTGGCAGGGGAGGATGCGTCTTTGGAGCATCACCTGGACCACATCGGGCAGCGTGGTGCCATTCTCGACCAGGGAATGGATGCGCTTCTACAGATCGGTCACCTCCTGGCTCGACCCCCCAGGCGAGGCCCTTTTCGAGCCAGGAAGCCAATCGGGTCAGGGGACCGGATCTGAATGCGGCGACGGGGTGCTGACCTCCTTCTTGTGGTTCGGTGACATAGAACCACTCCTTTTTCCACCACTAGATGGTGTCGATGAGGGTGCCCGACAGCCACCCGGCGCGGGAGTTTGCCGATGACGGCCCCGCCATAGTCGGCGTGCTTGCCACCGACGCACTTCGGCTTGATGTTGAAAACCTTCAGGCATAGTCCTAAATGCGTCTCAACATGCAGGAAGGCCTCGCAGACGAGGATGAAGGTTGAGAGGTGCATGATGGAGTTCAGCGGGAGGTCGTGGAAGTCGAGGCCATACAAGAACATTAACCCCCTGACGAAAGGGTGGAGGGGGAAACGCAACCCCCTGATAAAGTGGGGGATGAACACCACCCGCTCGCCTGGCTTGGGGTGTGGATAACTAGGCCCTCCTCCGCTGCACCATGAGGGTTGTTAGTGGGGAGGTAACCGGCCTTCTTGAGGTCGATTAGGTCCTGGTTGGTGACCGTGGAAGCTTCCCACTGGCCATTGGAGCCCGCCATTGGTGAGCTCAGGAGTAAGGGTGGAGAAACCTAGATATGTGCTCTAGAGGCGCAAGGGAATAGGAGGCGGTGAAGTCGAATGGAGAGCGTGAAAAGCCTTTAGGGTTTTTCTTTCTCCTTTTATGAGGGCTACCGATTCGGGTTCCCCCTTCTGGGCCGTGAATCCCTCCACTTCCCAAGACGCACTAGGCGTTGCGAGCGCGTGATTAAGTATATCCCGTATAAAACAGGACACGATCGACATGTTGATAGATCGTCTGAATGGAACGGCCTTGAATCATGCATCGAGGACCTGTAACTGGCCTATCGATCGTGGAGGGCTGTGACCTTCCGTCGGAAAGGTCGTCAGGGAGCCTTACCTTTTTTACCTAACGCTTGGCCTTCGAAGCCAGCTTAACTCACATGATTTGTACGTGCCACTATACGGAAACCTATTTATCATCGAAGGCTGAACTATGGTTCGACGGGAAGGAACTCACCTCGCAAGCCGAAGAGTCTATTCGCGAAACAATTGGAGCTGAAGACCCTTGGCGTTGGAGGCAAGTTCGGGGGCTACTGAGGGTGTCCCGAATTAGGGTGTCCTCGGATAGCCGACCTATTGTTTATGGGCTAGACTGTATGGGCTACTTACCGAACACTGGATTTTCTGAAGGCCTAGTTTCCAGGATGGAAGCTTCGGGAAGCACGCCTTGCGCTCCACGTTTGATTGTAGCTACTAGGCATGTTTATATCTTTGGCATATAACCGACCATGTGTAAAACCCTAGGCCTCATCAGCATCTATATAAGTCGGAGGGTTTTAGGGGATAGAAGGACAACTCATCTAGGGTTAGACATACCATCTCGAGGTACATCAATTTTGTAACCCCTTACACCATCAATACAATCAAGCAGGACGTAGGGTATTACCTCCATTGGAGGCCCGAACCTAGGTAAACTCGTGTCCCCATCGCCTCCTGTTACCGTCGATCCTAGTCTCAGAGTTCGGGTCCCCCTACCCGAGATCCGCCGGTTTTGGCACCGACACTAGGCTCTCGCCGGAGGCCCCTCGCCATCTTTTTTCTTCTCGTAATCCGCCTCCTCCTTCCATCTTTTTCTCCTTGTAATATCCCCTAGGGGAGAAAGTCAAATAAAGATGTACATAGGAAGAGGCAACACCTCATGTAAATTTTACCCTATTTTAACAACTATATATTACCTTCCTTGTTAGACTACTTCTTTGCATCGAACTTTCCCTATGCTTTTTCGAAAAAAAGGCTTGTCGCCACGTGTGGCCCTACCACGAGCGCTTTGAGGAACGGGTCCTTAGCAGCCTGCTGGTGGTGCCACTGCCGGTAAGGTCCCTCGACGTCCTCGGCGCAACAACTTAAGTTATTGATCGTACTCGAGACAGGATAAGGGCGCGAGCGCAGCCACTTGAGTCGTTGAGCGGACTCGAAACAAAACAAGGGCGCGGGCGCAACCACTCAAGCTGTCGAGCGAACTCGAAATAGAGTAAGGGTGAAGCCGATTATGGCAAGGTTCCCGTGCGTGCAGGTTTTCCATACAAAAGTCGCAATCGTCCAAGGAAAATAACTTCAGAAAAATTCACTTAGGGGTTTCGTACCTTATCTTTCCGTTGCGGTACTCCTTCCGGTAAGGTGTTTTCTTTCAATGTCGCTCGTTGGTATCCATACCCCACCCCCCACCCCCCCGCAAAGCTGCACTCGAGGTAACCTTTTGTCCTTTGAGAAAAAGAAAGAAGAGAAAATAGGGATATGGAACCTTGGCGGTCCGTTAGCTCTTGCCGGGAGTAAGCATAATACAATATCTTAGACAAACATGTACATAAGTAAACATGAGAATCAACAAGATTTGCGGAACACTTAGCCTTATTCAACTATGCACAGGGTCTGTGTCTGGCTTTGTACCAAGGATTACATGCTTCGGCGGCAAGACTTGTACAAAAGGTTGTTGCCGGGAGACTCGGCAACTACGCCTCATGGGTAGAACTTATGAAGATGTTCGATATTCCAGGAGTTGCTCACTGGGATGCCATCTTCAGTCTCCAGGCAGACTGCGCTAGGCTTGGTGACCCATACTACCCGATAAGGGCCTTCCCACTTTGGCCTGCACTTGTTGGAATTCTTGGCGGACTGAACGCACCAAAGAACAAGGTCGCCTTCCTTAAGACTTTGGGCATGAACCTTGCGACAATGGTAGCGGCACAAGGCTTGTTGGTAGCATGTAGCTTGCACAGCAGCCTAAAGACGATCTTCCTCAAGGAGCGTAGCGTCATCTTGTCGCAATTGCTCTTGCTCAAGCTCATCATAAGCGAACACTCGAGGTGACCCGTATATAAGTTCCGTGGGGAGAAATGCTTCCACCCCATATACTAGGGAGAAGGGTGTCTGCCCCCTAGCTCGATTTGGTGTCGTCCTGATTGACCAAAGAACCACAAGCAACTCATCAAACCAGCACCTTCCACACTTGCGCAGCTTGTCGAAAGTTCTTGTCTTAAGGCCTCGCAGCACTTCCGTGTTAGCCCTTTCCGCCTGGCCGTTGCTCGTTGGGTGGGCAACGGAAGCAAAACAGATCTTGCTGCCAAGATCTTGGACATACTGCGTGAAGGTGTGGCTACTGTGTGCCGTTGTCAGTGATGATCCTATTAGGAACACCAAAGCGGCAGACTAGTCCTTTGAAGAACTTGACAGCTGATTGTGCTGTCACCTTTCTCACTACTTCCACTTCCGGCCACTTCGTGAACTTGTCGATTGCTATGTAAAAGTACTCGAAGCCCCCGGTAGCGCAGGGGAAGGGGCCCAAGATTTCGAGCCCCCAGACCAAACATGGCAAGGAGAGAGGTATTGTGTGAAGGGCATGAGATGGTTGATGTAATTTCTTTGAATGAAACTGACATGCTTCACACTTGGTTACTAGCGTAGTTGCATCCTGGAGGGCAGTGGACCAAAAGAAACCTTGCCGGAATGCCTTACAGGCAAGCGCTCTTGATCCTATGTGGGAGCCACATATGCCTCCATGTATCTCTGCCAACAGGTCCAGTCCATCTTCTCGAGTAATGCACTTAAGTTTTACACCATTTGGCATTTTTCTATACAGGACGTCGTCCACGAATTGGTACATACTAGACTGGTGGGCTACTTTTTTTGCTTCCTCTTGTTCCTCAGGGAGTTCTCCTGTTTGAAGGAAATGGACTATGTGTTGTGCCCATGCTAGAGCCTAGAGCTCGACAATAAGGACTAAAGGCATATCCTCTGTAGGGGTAGCGTTTGTCTCAACGACAAAAGTTCGAGACCTCACCGGAGCCTGTTGCCCCACGGCAAGGTTGGCGGGAGTGTGTGCTTCCACGGCAAGAGCCTAAGGCCCCGCTGGAGCATGGCGCTCACCGGCAAGCCTGGTGTCGTTCCCGGCAACTTCCTTGTCGGCGGCTTCTGGGAGCTCTGCCGGGAAATACTTGCCGGAACTCAACGTTCTTCTTTTCTCTTGTCCACTTGATGGTGTAATGGATGGTTGAGTGAGTTGGAGCACAAAAGATCCTAGTTCCACAGGCACCTTAAGGGCAGCACACTTTGACAGGCCATCAGCAACGATGTTCTCTGCACGTGGAACATTCTCCATTTGCAGGCCGTCAAAATGTTCTTCAAACTTTCTCACTTCATCTACATAAGCTTCCATCAGTGGACTCTGATAATCCTTATTCACCTGCCTAACGACAAGATGAGAGTCACCCCTAACAATAAGCTTCTTGATTCCGAGGTCCCCCACAATCCAGAGACCGGCAAGCAACCCTTCATATTCAGTAGTATTGTTCGTTGATCTCTCCCAGGGAAAGTGCATTTGAATCACATATGTTAGGTGCTCTCCGGTGGGAGAGACAGGCAACACTCTAGCACCAGCGCCTTGCAGCAAGAAAGATCCATCAAAATACATGATCCACTCTTGATTTGTTTCCTCGTCGAGGAGAGTTGACTGTGGAACTTCCTCATCTGGCGTTGGGATCCATTTTGCAATGAACTCCGCCAAGGCTCTGCTCTGGATAGTCGAAGTGCTTTCGTACTTGAGGCCAAAGCTTGACAGTTCCAAAGCCCACTCCACAATCCTGCCGGTAGGCTCTGGGTTCCTCAGAATCCGCTGTTACGGGAAGCGAGTGACAATGGTGATCGCATCTGCTTGGAAGTAATGGCGCAGCTTCCTCGAGGCCATAAGGAGGCCGAAGAGCAACTTTTGCATGCCAGAATATCTTGACCTAGCCCCCTACAGGAGGGAGCTGACAAAATAGACTGGGCGCTGCACCATCTTCTTCTTCTAAATTGTCTCGTTCAACTGCGCGGATCCTTCCTTGTTAGCACCGGACCCTGCCGGGGAATGTCCTGGCTTGTCGCTTGGCGGTCCTGCCACTGCCGCTGCTTCTTCGTCAATTTCTCTTTCAGCCACAAACGCAACACTCACCACTTGATTTGTTGCCGCTAGGTATAGCAGCAACGGCTCTTGTGGTTTTGGCGTGACTAGGACTAGTGGAGAATAGAGGTACTTGTTCAAGTCCTGTAGCGCTGCCTCCGCTTTCGGAGTCCATTTCATCGGACCTGCCTTCTTCAAGATTTTGAAAAAGGGCAGGGAGCGCTCAACAGATTTTGACATGAACCTACTCAGAGCAGCAACACAGCCGGCAAGACGACGCACATCCTTGACATGTGTTGGTGCTTCTATTTGCTCAATTGCTTTGATCTTGTCGGGATTCACTTCAATTCCACGTTGAGATATAAAGAACCCGAGAAGCTTGCCAGATGGGACACCAAACACGCACTTCTCGGGGTTGAGCTTCAAGTTGATCTTGTCCAGATTTGCGAATGTTTCTTCTAAATCTGATATGAGTGTAGCCTTGTCCTTGGTTTTGACCACTATGTCATCCATGTAAGCCTCCATATTTCTATGTAGCTGGGGCTCAAAACCAATCTGGACTGCCCTTGCAAATGTAGAACCAGCACTTTTCAACCAAAAAGGCATCCGCAAAAAGCAATATGTACCACATGGGGTGATAACCGCGGTCTTCTCTTCGTCTTCCTTGGCCATGAAAATATGATGATAACCTGAATAGGCGTCAAGGAAAGACAACAAGTCGCAGCCGGCGGTGGAGTCCCCAATCTGGTCGATGTGTGGCAAGGGAAAAGGATCTTTGGGGCAGGCCTTATTGACATATCTGAAGTCGATGCATAGCCTCCATTTCCCATTCGCCTTGCGCACTACAATTGGATTGGCCAACCACGTTGGATGAAGTACTCCTCTGATCAAGACAGTTGCTTCTATTTCTTCTTCCGAACCTTCTGCTTGACGGGCCGCGCGTGTGGACAGATGGCAAGGTGGTGCTCAATCACCCTCCTGGGAATGCCGGGGATATCATATGGTTGCCATGCAAACACATCGACGTTCGCCCGCAGGAAGGCGACGAGCGAGCTTTCCTATTTGTCATCAAGGGTGGAACTTATGGTAAAAGTTCCTCCTGTACAATTTTCCTTGGCAGCCACCTTCTTAGTCTCTGGCGGAGCTGCCTTGGACTTCTTGCTCTTGCCGGTGGATCTCTCTAGCACATCATCAACGGGAGCATAGCACCCCGAGGAGGCGCGCTTGCCGGAATGTGTGCCAGAGGCCTTGTGGGTGTTCTTCCCCTCGGGAGCTTCAGCGGTAGGAGCAAGTGCTTTGTCGGCAGGTGCTGCAACTGCCTCTCGGTAGAGTTGGTTGGCGCAGATAAGTGCACCTTTCTTGTCAGAGTTGATCGTGATGATGCTCAATGGGCCGGGCATCTTCAGCACATTGTACGCGAAGTGGGTGGCCGCCATGAACTTAGCCAGCGCTAGGCGACCAAGGATACCGTTGTACGGCAATGAGATTTTGGCAACGTCAAAAACAATATTTTCTGTTCTGAAATTTATGTCGCTGCCAAACGTCACCGGCAGCGTGATCTTGCCCTTCAGTTGAGTCCTCCCTGAATTGATCCCTTGGAAAGCGCCTATTGGCTCGAGATCCTCGTCGGGAATTTGCAGCCTCTGGATGACATCAGGCGAGATTGTGTTCAGGCTGGCCCCACTATCAACTAGCATCTTCGTCACCTTGACGTTGTGAATTGTTGGCGTAACCAACAATGGCAGGCACCCAACCGCAGTTGCGCCATCAGGGTGATTCTCGGCGTCGAAAATGACAGGAGTGTTGGACCACTTCAGAGGTCTCTAGGGACCAATAGACGGCTCTGTTGCATTAACCTCGCACAACCACTGTTTAAGTTGGCGGTGACAGGTATGCGATGAAGCACCTCCCTCAATTCACATCATCTCTGTAGCCTTCTGGAACTCATGCTCGCTTGACTCATCGTCCTCTTCTTTGCAATCGTCATCCCCCTCTTGCTTGTCACGGCCTCGAGCGGGCCGGTCCTTCTGTTGCTTGTCCTTGCCACGACGACCTCTTGAGTCACCATGCTTCTTGCCGGACCCCTCTGTACCATCCTGGCCCTTCTCCTTGTCTCGCCTCTCGTTTTCGGCATTTTGCTTATCGGCAAGCAGCTCAACTTGTTGGCAGTCCTGGAGATTGTGGCCCTTGGTGCGATGGATTTTGCAATACTGCTTGACGGAGCCTTCCAGCTTGTCGGATGCTGCCAAAGCCTGACATGACGTGCACCCAGCAACATCCTTTCCAGGGTCATCGCCCTTGGCCTTCTTGGCGGTACCGGAATTGCTGGATCCCTTGACGGCAAGCAAGGCTTTGTCTTTGTGCTTCTTATTATGGCGCCAACCTTTTCTTGCCGGAGTGGCGGTATCTTCATCCTCAGAATCGACCCCTGCACCAGTGTCCTCACCGGGGAGCCTCCTCCCTTCTTCAGCCCGAGCACATTTGTCCGCCAGGGCATAGAGCTCGGCAACATACCGGACCTTGTTCATCGCTAGCCCTTCCCGCATCCTACGGTTGTGCACGTTCTGATGGAACGCGCTGATAACAGTGACAGGATCAACGTATGGTATGTTGTGGTGTACGCGGCTGAACCTTTGGATGTACTTGCGCAAAGTCTCGCCCTCCTTCTTGGGAATGATGTACAAATTGCTTTGCTAACCAGGAGCTTGGTGGCCTCCGGTAAAGGCGCCAATAAACTCATGGCATAGGTCTGCCCAAGAGGTGATGGAATTCTCGAGTAGGTGCATCAACCATGACCTGGCATTGGGCTTGAGCACCAACGGGAAGTAGTTGGCGAGTATCTTGTCGTCACGAGCCCCGGCAACTTGCATTGCAATGGTGTAGATGCTCAGGAACTCCGACGGGTGAGTCTTGCGGTCATAGTTCTCTGGGACCTCTGGCTTGAACGTGCGGGAGTTGGGCTACTAGACATGCCGCAGCTCACGGGCAAATACTGGACAACCTACATCGTGAGACAGGCTGACAGGATACCCTGGCACGGACTTTTCCACAATGGGCCCAGCGCGCCTATAAGATTGATGGCGCACTTCTCGCCGCCGCTCGATCATAGTTCGAGCATCTTCCTTGCTTTGTTCCCGAAGAACATGACACTGATCGCAGCGAGTCCATGGATCAAACGACGTCGTCGAGTAATTATTTCAAGCGTCGGTCTGCCTAGTCGGCGACCAGTGCTGTTGCTATGGAGGAGAGTGCACTGTGGTCGCACCGCCTCCGGCTTTCTTGCCACTGGCGCGAGCCGGCTCGGTGGACCAAAACTTGTCAGGGAGACTGAGGAGGCTCCGAATGGTGGCTCACCACTCATAGAGCTTCTCCGCAGCAGGAGGGAAGTTCAGGAGTAGCTGCGCCTGCGCCATTGCCTCTTCCGACGTGGTCGGCTACGAACGGCATGGGGAACGCAAGGTGCTCTGACTCCTAACCGTGTTAGAAGGAGCTACATCACGGTCCCGCGATCGTGCGCCACTCCCACTAGCATGCTCGCGTGCATGCTGGTCCCGCGCATCGTGGTAGCGATGCGCAGGAGCTTTTCCATGGGGACGTTGGGAACCAGCGCCACCGGTGCGCTGATCTTTGCGCGCGTCCTGGGAAGGTCGCAGTGTATGCGTCGGCATGGGCATCTTGGAACGTGCCCTTCCGTCCCCGAAAGTCACCGTACCGCCCGTAGGTGATACGGCTCCGTCTTGAGACCCAGCAGCGCGGCGGTTTCCACTACCGCCATGGGCTCTCCATGGCGGGAGTCGCCGCTTCTTTGGCCTTGATCACCAGAATGTTGCGGAAGCTCTGAACCTACACCTCCTCCACCCGCGTCTATGTCATCACTTGTGTGTGTAGCTAAAGGGACAGCGCACATGGATGGGCCAACCGCAGCCAACCCCTTCCGCTTGGGGGGCATGGCGATGATGATGATGATGAAGGAACTAGCGCTCTGATCCATGGATCAGATACACACGACCTCACTGCCCCTACCTGTCGCGCCAAAGATGTTGGGAAAACGACACCTATGGGATCGGGAGGATCCCTTTTCGGTTCGGCGGGGGAGGAGAATAGCGTAGAGAGCAGATCGGACGAACAGACGCGCCACATTTTACCCAGGTTTGGGTCGCAAAGATGCGTAAAACCCTACTCCTGCATGGTTATATTATCGGTCTTTTGAGGGTTCCATCTACAGGAGTGCTATGAGCAGCTGCTACGTGCGTGAGCTGGGATGTTCGTCCCAAGATCCAAAAAAAGGTCCTCTCTTGCAACACCCTGGGCCTCCTTTGATATGACCAAAGGGATCCCAATAGTGGTGTGCAGTGCGTAGACGGGGTGTAAAGAGCTACAGCGTTATCATGCCTAACACTGACGGTGTAGGACAGGTGCATTTAATGCGTCGTCAGGCATCTCTGACTGTCCACGGGACAGGACAGGAGCCCGTCCCATTGGCACCACTTAGCCCCTCCATCGCCGGTGCCGCGACACGTGCCCAGGCGGGGTGACACCTAGCCTGTGTGCTGGTGGGGCCTTGCCGGGGCTTCATTGTGTCTTCTGTATTTGTAACTGGCAGCTCCTTGCCGGGCCTTGCCTCCAGGGTCACTACTATTGCCCGTGCACGAGTAAGGGGCACTGGAGAACCCAAAAATCCAGTGCACCAACAGTTAGAGGCTGCCGCACGAGACACATACTTATTTCCTAGATGGAGGTGGACGCAGCTCCGGACGCCAGGGGAGGACTTGTGGCCGTTGCTGCAGAATTGGCGATGGTCAGGGTCTCATCGGCCGCCATTGTCGAGGCTGACCCTTCCTAGGTCGATCAAGGGTGTAGGTCATCGACTTGGTGACCTCCTGTCCTCCTGATCCAAGGAATGACACGATATCGATGGACGATGGCAGTTATGCGTGCTGGGTCGGCATTAGGGGCAGTAGAACTTTTGTGCGCGTGCAGTTCATATGTATTATATTGATGTAAAATTAATAGCAAGCTTATGTTTTTTCAATTACTCCGCCAACTTTGCACTGTACCAATTTGAGTACGTAAATGCTCGATTGAATTGATAATGCCTGATTTGTGCTTGCACTGTGAACACTACCATTGCGTTCATCGGCGGCAGGCGGCTGCAACAGGCATCATCAAACTTGAAGATTTGCTCGGGCCGAGGTTGAGAATGAGCAAGTATACAACAATGTGAATGAGGAAGAAGTGGGAGAGGGTCGGGGACTCGGGGTAGAGGGTCCGCATAGGAAACGGTTCATAAACATGAACCGTGTGTGATTATTGTCATTAAAGTTTTGTTGTGACCTTAATTTAGTGCATGTACGAACTAAATCCCAACTACAATATACGGGTGTGATGGGAGAAGTTTGGATTGCCGTTCGGACATGGTGCATCCTATGGTGCGCATGCGTGAACCGTGTGGCTGGTGTTCTGGCCAATCAGAACACACTGCAGAATGGGGTGAGCGCACACGGCATTCGCAATGTAACTGTTTGCCCAAACAAATCACAAAGTTTCAAGGGAAACCCATATTTTCTTGGTCGTTTCTCCATTATTATTTTTCTACTGTCAACATACCCACTAGAATGCAACGTGTCAAAATTTCACATTCTTTAATGCCCATTTACCATACTTAGTCTTTTTTGCGTACTTTTCTAGGCATTTACTGCTTATAATTCAAGGTCAAACATTTTATTCATGAAAAGGTGTTCAAAACATGTTATCTCATGTGGTGCCCAAGCATGACGTCAATATGATTCGATAAAAATTTGAGGAGGTATAAACGAATAATGTCATGATAGACACTCTTCATATACCAGACCATCACCTATGGAGTTTCATGCCTCGAAGAGCGAAAATCGTCATGTTTTCAAGAGGAACTCATATTTCCTTGGTCCTTTCAACAAGATTTATTTTCTATGATCAATATACCCACTAGAATGCACCATGTCCAAATTTCACAATTTTCGGGCTCATTTATCGTATTTGGTCCCTTTTCTGTACTTTCTATGTCCTTTGTGCTTATAATTCAGGTTCGAACGTTTGAAAAGGCGTTCAAAAAGGACTCGAAAATACGTAATTGTGTCGTTGACTAAGTTTTCATGTACTTTATAGGAAACTAATACAATTTTAGAGGATATGTGTGGGAAGACGCAACTAGAGATGTGTCGTTTATTTGTTTTGTAACTATAGAAAAATTGGAAAACATGCCTGAAGAACATGTTATCTCGTGTGGTGCCTGGGCATGACCATAATATGATCTGGTAAAAATTTGAGGAGGTATGGATAATGTCATGATAGACACTCTTCATAAACCGGACAATCACCTATGGAGTTTAATGGTTTGGGGAGCGAAAATCGCCATGTTTTCTCGGGGAACCCATATTTTTCCTCGGTCCTTTCAACTAGACTTATTTTATATGATGAACATACCCACTGGAATGCACCATGTCCAAATTACACAATTTTCAGGGTCGTTTATCATATTTCATCCCTTTTGTGTACTTTCTAGGTCCTTTGTGCTTATAATTCAGGTTAGAACATTATGCACGTGAAAAAGCATTCAAAAAGGACTCGAAAATTTGAAATTATGTCGTTTAATAAGTATTCATGTATTTTATAGGGCACTAATACAATTTTAAAGGATATGTGTGGGAAGAGGCAACCAGAGATGTTTCGTTTATCTACTTTTGTAACTCTAGAAAAATGGAAAACATGCATGAAGAACATGTTATCTCGTGTGCTGCCCGGTCATGACCTCAATACGATTCGGTAAACATATGAGGAGGTATGGATAATGTCGTGATAGACATTCTTCATAAACCGGACCATCACTTATGGAGTTTCATGGTTCGGGAGCGAAAATCGCCATATTTTCAAGGGGAACCCATATTTTTCCTTGCTCCTTTCAACTAGATTTATTTTCTACGATCAACATACCCACTAGAGTAATGCACCATGTCCAAATTTCAAAATTTTCAGGCTCGTTCATCGTATTTGGTCCCTTTTGTGTACTTTCTAGGTCTTCGTGCTTAGAATACAGGTTAGAACATTTTGTACATGAAAAGGCATTCAAAAAGGACTAGAAAATTCATTATTGTGTCATTGAATAAGTTTAATGTATTTTATAGGAAACTAATACAATTTTAAAGTATATTTATTTGTGGGAAGAGGCAATGAGATATGTGTCATTTATTTGTTTTGTAACTATAGAAAAATTGGAAAACATGCCTAAAGAACATGTTATCTCGTGTGGTGCCTGGGCATGACCATAATATGATCTGGTAAAAATTTGAGGACGTATGGATAATGTCATGATAGACACTCTTCATAAATTGGACTATCACCTATGGAGTTTCATGGTTTGGGGAGCGAAAATCGCCATGTTTTCTCAGGGAACCATATTTTTCCTTGGTCCTTTCAACTAGACTTATTTTATATGATCAACATACCCACTGGAATGCACCATGTCCAAATTACATAATTTCCAGGCTCGTTTGTCATATTTTTTCCATTTTGTGTACTTTCTAGGTCCTTTGTGCTTATAATTCAGGTTAGAACATTCTGTACATGAAAAGGCATTCAAAAAGGACTCGAAAATTTGAAATTCTGTCGTTTAACAAGTATTCATGTATTTTATAGGGAACTAATACAATTTTAAAGGATATGTGTGGGAAGAGGCAACCAAAGATGTGTCGTTTATTTATTTTTGTAACTCTAGGAAAATGGAAAACATGCATGGAGAACATGTTATCTCGTGTGGTGCCCGTTCATGACCTCAATATGATTCGGTAAACAATTGAGGAGGTATGGATAATGTTGTGATAGACCCTCTTCATGAACCGGACCATCACCTATGGAGTTTCATGGTTCAGGAGCAAAAATCGCCATGTTTTCAAGGGGAACCCATATTTTTTTCTTGGTCCTTTCAACTAGGTTTATTTTCTACGATCAACATACCCACTAGAGTAATGCACCATGTCCAAATTTCACAATTTTCAGGCTCGTTCATCGTATTTGGTCCCTTTTGTGTACTTTCTAGGTCTTTGTGCTTATAATTCAGGTTAGAACGTTTTGTAGATGAAAAGGCATTCAAAAAGGACTAGAAAATTCATAATCGTGTCATTGAATAAGTTTCATGTATTTTATAGGAAACTAATACAATTTTAAAGGATATTTATTTTTGCGAAAAGGCAACGAGATATGTGTCGTTTATTTGTTTTGTAACTATAGAAAAATTGGAAAACATGCCTGAAGAACATGTTATCTCGTGTGGTGCCTGGGCATGACCATAATATGATGTGGTAAAAATTTGAGGAGGTACGGATAATGTCATGATAGACACTCTTCATAAACCGGACTATCACCTATGCAGTTTCATGGTTTGGGGAGCGAAAACCGCCATGTTTTCTCGGGGAACCATATTTTTGCTTTGTCCATTCAACTAGACTTATTTTATATCATCAACATACCCTATGGAATGCACCATGTCCAAATTACACAATTTTCAGGCTCGTTTGTCATACTTGGTCCCTTTTGTGTACTTTCTAGGTCCTTTATGCTTATAATTCAGGTTAGAACATTCTGTACATGAAAAGGCATTCAAAAAGGACTAAAAAATTGAAATTGTGTCGTTTAATAACTATTCATGTATTTTATAGAGAACTAATACAATTTTAGAGGATATGTGTGGGAAGAGGCAACCAGAGATGTGTCGTTTATTTATTTTTGTAACTCTAGAAATGTGGAAAACATGCATGAAGAACATGTTATCTCGTGTGGTGCCCGATCATGACCTCAATATGATTCAGTAAACAATTGAGGAGGTATGGATAATGTCGTGACAGACACTCTTCATAAACTGGACCATCACCTATGGAGTTTCATGGTTCCGAAGCAAAAATTGCCATGTTTTCAAGGGGAACCCTTATTTTTCCTTGGTCCTTTCAACTAGATTTGTTTTCTACGATCAACATACCCACTAGAGTAATGCACCATGTCCAAATTTCATAATTTTCAGGCCCGTTCATCGTATTTGGTCCCTTTTGTGTACTTTCTAGGTCTTCGTGCTTATAATTTAGGTTAGAACATTTTGTACATGAAAAGGCATTCAAAAAGGACTAGAAAATTCATAATTGCGTTGTTGAATAAGTTTCATGTATTTTATAGGAAACTAATACAATTTTAAAGGCTATTTATTTGTGGGAAGAGGCAACGAGATATGTGTCGTTTATTTATTTTGGAACTCTAGAAAAATGGAAAACATGCTTGAAGAACATGTTATCTCGTGTGGTGCCCGGGCATGATCTCAATACGATTTGGTAAAAATTTCAGGAGGTATATATGGATAATGTCGTGATAGAAACTCTTTATATATCAGACCATCACCTATGGAGTTTCATGGCCCGGAGAGCAAAAATAGCCATGTTTCGAAGGGGGGCCCATATTTCCTTGGTCCTTTCAACTAGATTTATTTTTTGCGATCAACACACCAATGAGAATGCACCATGTCCAGATTTCACAATTTTCAGGCTTGTTTATTGTATTTGGTCCCTTTTGTGTACTTTCTAGGTCCTTTGTGCTTATAATTCAGGTTAGAACGTTATGTACATGAAAAGGCGTTCAAAAAGGACTTAAAAATTCTTAATTGTGTCGTTGAATAAGTTTTCATGTTTTTTATAGGAAACTAATACAATATTAAAGGATATGTGTGGGAAGAGGCAACCAGGGATTTGTCTTTTATTTATTTTGTAAGTCTAGAAAAATGGAAAACATGCTTGAAGAACATGTTATCTCGTGAGGTGCCCGAGCATGACCTCAATATGATTTGGTAAAAAATTGAGGAGGTATGGATTATGTCTTGATAGACACTCTTCATAAACCATACCATCACCTATGGAGTTTCATGGTTTGGGGAGCTAAAATCGCCATGTTTTCAAGGGGAACCCATATTTCCTTGGTCCTTTCAACTTCATTTATTTTCTACGATCAACATACCCACTAGAATTCACCATTTCCAAATTTCACAATTTTTAGGATCGTTTAGCATATTTATTTATTTTTGTGTATTTTCAAGGCCTTTTGTGTTTATAATACATCTTTAATGACAAACGTTTTCTTACAACAAACCGTTTGCAAAGCGTCCAATGGCAGGAGAGAGAGAAGACTTGAATTTTTTTCTGACGCGGGATCACCGATTTTCTCTTTTCTCGCACACGGGTATTTGATGCGCTTCATCTGCGTCGCGTGTTGCCCTCCGTAAGGTTCGAGTTTCGCCGCCAAAATTTCAGTAGGTTTGCGATTTCAGTAGTTATTTCTCCCACCCTATACCCACACATCACATTTCCCCCTATCCCCCCTCTCCCTCTTCTCTAACAGGAGCCCAAACCACCGCCGCCGCAACCTAATCAACGTTCTGCACCAGTCTCTCTCGTCGATCTAGTTTGGTAACCTACAATCTCCATCACCGCCCCAGCCCGATAGCTCAGATGGAGCATGCAAACCACCCTCACGCCTCCACATCCCCACCCCCAATTGTCGAGCATCCCCGTGTAAGCCCAACCACATATCACGTGGAGGTCGAGGAGATGGTCATGGCGGTCGATGACGTGGTGAATGTTGGGGAATGTTGCATGGGAAACAAAAAAATTCCTATGTGCACACAAGATTTATCCATGGTGATGAGCATCTACGAGAGGGAGAGTGGATCTACATACCCTTATAGGTCGCTAAGCGAGAAGCGGTAAGAAACATTGTTGATGTAGTCGAACGTCTTCGGGATCCAAATCGCCGAGCGTCCCGCGATCCCACCACGATCCATCCAACGATCCAATAACAATCCATCCCGCGATCTCATCAAGATCCGTCCCGCGATCCAATCATGAATCGTCTCGCAATCTTGATCACGGTCCTTCTAATCTAGCACCAAACGGATGGCACCTCCGCGTTCAGCACACGTACAACTCGATGATGATCTCTGCCTTCTTGATCTAGCAAGAGGGAGGGGAGAGGTAGATGAGTTTTTCGGCAGCGCGACAGCGTTGCGACGATGGTGGTGGAGCTATTCCAGCAAGGCTTCACCTAAGCACCGATGAAAACTGATCTAGAGGAGAAACTACGATCTAGAGGAGAGGCAGCACGTGGCTGTTTTTCTATGTCTCAAAATCCTCAAAACCTCTAGTATATATAGGAAGAGAGAGGGAGGAGGCTGGCTCACAACGTCCAGCCCTTTGGCCTTTGGCGCAAGGAGGAGAGGAGGAATCCTCCTCCAATCCTAGTAGGACTAGGATTCCTCCTTTCCTACTTGGAAACTCTTTCCACTTTGGCTTTTTTTCCTTCTCCTTCCACTCCAGCCGCATGGGCCTCTTGTGGGACTTAGACCAGCCCACTAAGGTCTGGTATACCTCTTCCCACAGCCCATGTAGCCTCTTGGGTCGAAATACCCCTCCCGGTGGTCCCTCGGCACCCTCCCGGCACTCCCGCTACACTACCGATGAGCCCGAGACTTTTTCGGTGACCAAAATAGGACTTCCTATATATCAATCTTTACCGACGGACCATTCCAGAGCTCCTCGTGACGTCCGAGAACTCAACCGGGACTCCTAACAACCTTCGGTCACCACCATACATAACTCTATACTACCAAAACGTCACCGAACATTAAGTGTGCAGACCATACGGGTTCGAGAACTATGTAGACATGACCGAGACACCTCTACGGTCAACAACCAATAGCGGAACCTGGATGCCCATATTGATTCCTACATATTGTAAGAAGATCTTTATCGGTCGAACCTCTATGCCAAGGATTCAGTTAATCCCGTATGATATTCCCTTTGTTCTTCGGTATGTTACTTGCCTGAGATTCGATCGTCGGTATCTGTATACCTAGTTCAACCTCGTTACCGGCAAGTCTCTTTACTCATTCTGTAATACAAGATCCCATGGATAACACTTAGTCACATTGCTTGCAAGGATTATTGTGATGTTGTATTACCGAGTGGGACCTGAGATACCTCTCCGTCACACAGAGTGTCTTGATCCATGCCAACCCAACAGACACCCTCGGAGATACCTGTAGAGCACCTTTATAGTCACCCAGTTACGTTGCGACATTTGATACACACAAGGCATTCCTCTGGTGTTAGTGAGTTGCATGATCTCATGGTCATAGGAACAGATACTAGACATGCAGAAAATAGTAGCAATAAACTGACACGATCATATTCTACGTTTATAGTTTGGGTCTTGTCCATCACATCATTCTCCTAATGATGTGATCCCGTTATCAAATGACATCTCATGTCCATGGCTAGGAAACCTTAACCATCCTTGATCAACAAGCTAGTCTATTAGAGGCATACTAGGGACATGGTGTTGTCTATGTATCCACACATGTATGTGAGTTTGCGATCAATACAATTCTAGCATGGATAATAAACGATTATCATCAACAAGGAAATATGATAATAACTAATTTATTATTGCCTCTAGGGCATATTTCCAACAGTCTCCCACTTGCACTAGAAGCAATAATCTAGTTCACATCACCATGTGATTAACATTGTTATGAATCTAACACCCAATGAGTTCTGGGGCTCGATCATGCTTTGCATGTGAGAGTGGTCTTTTAGTCAACGGATCTGCGACATTCAGATCCATGTGCACTTGCAAATCTCTATGTCATACTGTAAAACACTGCTACCACACTGTACTTGGAACCATTCCAAATGGCTACTTCACTATACGTATCCGGATTGCTACTAAGAGCCATCCGGATCAGTGTTAAAGCTTGCATCAACCTAACTCTTTATGACAAACTCTTTATCACCACCATAATCGAGAAATATATCCTTAGTCCTCATGTTACTAAGGATAATTTTGACCATTTTCCAGTGATCCACTCCTGGATCACTCTTGTACCCCTTGACAGACTCATGGCAAGGCACACATCAAGTGAGGTACACAGCATGACATAATATCGAGCCTATGGCTAAGTCATAGGGGATGACCTTCGTCCTTTCTCTTTCTTCTACCGTGGTCGAGCTTTGAGTCTCACTCAACTTCACACCTTACAAATCAGGTAAGAACTCTTTCTTCAACTGATCCATTTTGAACTCTTTCAAAATCTTGTCAAGGTATGTACTCATTGAAAGTCTCATCAAGCATCTTTATCTATCTCTATAGATCTTGATGCCCAACAATTAGGTAGCTTTATCCAGGTCTTCCATTGAAAAATACTTTTCAAATAACCGTTCATGCTTTCCAGAAATTCTACATCATTCCCAATCAACAATATGTCAACCACATATACTTATCAGAAATTCTATAGTGCTCCCACTTACTTTCTTGTAAATACAAGTTTCTCGTAAACTCTGTATAAACCCAACAACTTTGATCACCTCATCAAATCGTATATTCCAACTCCGAGATGCTTGCTTCAGTCCATAGAAGGATCATTTAAGCTTGCACACCTTTTAGCATCCTTAAGACTGACAAAACCTTCTGGTTGTATCTCATACAACCTTTCCTCAAGGAAGGAAACGATGTTTTGACATCCATCTGCCAGATTTCATAATTGGAAAACGTAGCAACTGCTAAGATAATTCCAACAAACTTTAACATCGCTAGGAGTGAGAAAGTCTCATCATAGTCAACTCCTTGAACTTGGCAAAAACTACTTTGTGACAAGTCAAACTTTATAAATGGTGACATTCACCATCAGTGTCTGTCTTCATCTTAAAGATCCATTTGTACTCAATGACCTGTTGTCCAACAAGCAAGTCTACCAAAGTCTATACTTAGTTTTCATACATGGATCCTTTCTCGGATTTCATCGACTCTAACCATTTGTCGGAATCCGGGCCCATCATCGCTTCTCCATAGTTTGTAGGTTCATCATTGTCCAACAACATGACCTCTAAGACAGGATTACCGTACCTGTCAGGAGTAGTACGCATCCTTGTCGACCTATGAGGTTCGATAGAAACTTGATCCGAAGTTTCATGATCATCATCATTAACTTCTGCTTCAACTAACGTAGGCTCCACGAAACATCTTTCTGCACTGCGCTACTCTCTGGTTGAAACAAAGGTTCAACAACCTCATCAAGTTCTATCTTCCTCCCACTCAATTCTTTCTAGAGAAACTCTTTCTCGAGAAAGGACCCGTTTTAGAAACAAACATTTAGTGCTCGGATCTGAGATAGAAGGTATACCCAACTGTTCTCAGGGTATTCTATGAAGATGCATTTTTTCGCTTTGGGTTCGAGCTTATCAGACATAAGTGTTGCTTTCCCAAACTCTAAGAAATGAAAACTTAGGTTTCTGTCAAACCATATGGTGTCATCTCAACGGATTTAGATGGTGCCCTATTTAAAGTGAATGTAGTTTTCTCTAATTCATAAACCAAAACGATAGTGGCAAACGATAAGAGACATCATAGTATGCACCATATCCAATAGAGCACGACTATGACGTTCGAACACACCATCACACTATGGTGTTCCAGGTGGCATGAGTTGTGAAACAACTTTCACATTGTCTAAAGTTGTATGCCAAACTCGTAACTCAGATATTCACCTCCATGACCATATCGTAGACATTTTATCTTCTCGTCACGATGATCTCAAACTTCACTCTGATTCTACTTGAACTTTTCAAACGAATCACACTTGTGTTTCATTAAGCAAATATACACTATATCTACTCAAATGATCAGTGAAGGTAAGAAATAACGATGTTCACCGCATGCTACAACACTCATTGAACCATATACATCAACATGTATCATTTCCAATAAGTTACTTGCCCCGCTCTATCATATTGAAAATGGGGTTTTAGTCATCTTGCCCACGAGGCATGATCCGCATGTCTCAAGCGATTCGAAATTGAATGAGTCCAAAGATCCATCAGCATGGAGTTTCTTCATGCATTTTACACCAATATGACATTTAGCCATAGTGCCACAAGTATGTGGTACTATCATTATTAACTTTGTATCTTTTGGCATCAGTGTTATGAACATGTGTATTACTACGATCAAGATTCAACAAACCATTCATTGGGTGCATGACCATTGAAGGTATTATTCATGTAAACGGAATAACCATTATTCTCTCACTTAAATGAATAACCGTATTGCAATAAACACGATCTAATAATGTTCATGCTTAACGCAAACACCAAAGAACATTTATTTAGGTTCGTCACTAATCCCGAAGGTAGAGAGAGCGTGTGATGTTGATCACATCAACCTTCGAGACATTTCCAACACACATCGTCACCTCACCCTTAGCTAGTCTCCGTTTATTCCATAGCTTTTATTTCGAGTTACTAACATTTAGCAACCGAACCGGTATCCGATACCTAATTGCTACTATGAGTACTAGCAAGGTACACATCAATAACACATATACCAAATATACTTCTGTCGACGTTGCCAACCTTCTTATCTACCAAGTATCTAGGGTTGTTCCGCTTCAACGACCTTTCTCCTCATAATAGAAGCACTTAGTCTCGGGTTTGGGTTTGACTTTGGGTTGCTTCACTGGAGAAGCAATTGACTTGCCATATATGAAGTTTCCCTCCTTGCCCTAGCCCTTCTCTAAACTAGTGGTTTTACTAACCATCAACACTTGATGGTCCTTCTTGATTTCTACCTTTGCGGTGTCAAACATCGCGAATAGCTCAGGGATCATCATTTCTATACCTGGCATTTCATAGTTCATCATGAAGCTCTAGTAGCCTAGTGACAGTGCCTTGGAGAACTATATGAATCACTATCTTATCTGGAAGATCAACTCCCACTCGATTCAAGCGATTGTAGTACCCAGACAATCTGAGCACATGCTCAACGATTGAGTTATTCTCCTGTATCTTGCAGGCAAAGAATCTTGTTGGAGATCTCATATCTCACAACACGGGCACGATCCTGAGATCACAATTTCAGCTCTTAGAACATCTCATATGTTTCGTGACATTCAAAACGTTTTGGAGCCTCAATTCTAAGCAGTGATGCATGATGCACTAAACTATCAAGTAGTCATCGGAATGTGCCTATCAGATGGTCACAACATCTACAAATGATGCTAGAGGGGGTGGCGCACCGAGCGGTGCATTAAGGACATAAGCCTTCTGTGCAGCAATGAGGACAATCCTTAGATCATGGACCCAGTCCGCAATATTACTACCATCATCTTTCAACTCTATTTCTCTAGGAACGTATAAAAATTCAAGGGAGCTACAACGTGATCTAGTAATCTACAACATAATTTGCAAAGACACTACTGACTATGTTCATGATAATGAGTTAAATTAAGCATATTACTTAAGAACTCCCACTCAAATTGACATCCCTCCAGTCATTCAAGTGATACATGATCCAAATTCACCAACTCAAGTCCGATCATCACGTGAGTTTAGGTGGTTTCAAGGGTGAACATCATCATGTTGCTCATATCTACTATATGACTCATGTTCGACCTTTCGATCTCTTGTGTTCTGAGGCCATGTCTGTACATGCTAGGCTCATCAAGTTTAACCTGAGTGTTCTGCATGTGCAACACTGGCTAGCACCCATTGTATGTGAACGTAGAGTCTATCACACCCGATCATCACGTGGTGTCTCGACACAACGAACTTTCACAACGGTGCACACTCGGGGAGAACACAATTTATCTTGAAATTTAAGTGAGGGAACACCTTATAATGCTACCATCGTCCTAAGCAAAACAAGGTGCATAAAAGGATTAACATCACATGCAAATCATAAGTGACATGATATGGCCATGAACTTGTGCTTTTGATCTCCATCTTGAAAGCACTGGCATGATCTCCGTCATCACCAGCATGACACCATTATCTCCATCATCTTGATCTCCATCAATGTGTCACCATCGGGGTTGTTGTGCCCACCATGCTCATACTACTATTGCTACCGTTTAGCGATAAAGTAAAGCATTACATAGTGCTTAATGATTGACACGCAGGTCATACAATAATTAAAGACAACCCTATGGCTCCTTCCGGTTTCCGTACTCATCGACACGCAAGTTTTGATATTCTATACAACACATGATCATCCCATACATCACATATATCCCATCATGTAATTGGCCATATCACATCACAACATACCCTAGAAAAACAAGTTAGATGTCCTCTAATTGTTGTTGCAAGTTTTACGTGGCTGCTACGGGTATCTAGCAAGAACGATTCTCACCTATGCAAAACCACAACGGTGATACATAAGTTGCTTTTCAACCTTCTCAAGGACCGCCTTTGTCGAATCCGATCGAACTAAAGTAGGAGAGACAGACACCCGCCAGCCATCTTTGTGCAACGAAGTTACACATCAGTCGATGGAACCGGTCTCTCGTAAGCGTACGAGTAAGGTTGGTCCGGGCTGCTTCTCCCCACAATACCGCTGAACCAAAACACGACCAAGGGAGGAAGCATTCTAAGCATCAACGCCCACAAACTCTTTGTGTTCTACTGAAGATCTCATCGACACATAGACCTAGCTCATGATGCCACTATTGGGGAACGTTGCATGGGAAACAAAAAAATTCCTCTCTGCACGCAAGATCTATCCATCGTGATGAGAATCTACGAGAGGGAGAGTGGATCTACATACCCTTGTAGATCGCTAAGCAGGAAGCGTTAAGAAACACGGATGATGTAGTCGAACGTCTTCGCGATCCAACTCGCCGAGTGTCCCGCGATACCATCACGATCCATCCCGCGATCCAATCACGATCCGTCCCGCGATCCAATCACGATCCGTCCCGCGATCTCATCACGATCCACCCCATGATTCAATCACGAATCGTCTCGTGATCTTGATCATCATCCTTCCGATCTAGCACCGAACGGATGGCACCTCCGCGTTCAGCACACATACAGCTCGATGACGATCTCCGCCTTCTTGATCCGCAAGAGGGAGCGGAGAGGTAAATGAGTTCTTCAGCAGCACGACGGCATTACAATGATGGTGGTGGAGCTATTCCAGCAGGGCTTGTCCTAAGCACCGCTGAAAACCGATCTAGAGGAGAAACTATGATCTAGAGGAGAGGCAGCACATGGCTGTTTTTCTGTGTCTCAAAACCCTCAGAACCTCTAGTATATATAGGAGGATAGAGGAAGGAGGCTGGCGCACAAGGGCCAGCCCTTTGGCCTTTGACGCAAGTAGGAGAGGAGGAATCCTCCTCCAATCCTAGTAGGACTAGGATTCCACCTTTCCTACTTGGAAACTCTTTCCACCTTGGCTTTTTTTTCCTTCTCCTTCCACTCCAGCCGCATGGACCTCTTGTGGGACTTAGGCCAGCCAACCAAGGGTCGGTATACCTATTCCCACATCCCATGTAGCCTCTTGGGTCGAAATACCCCTCCTGGTGGTCCCCCGGCACCCTCCCGGTACTCCCGGTACACTACCGATGAGCCCGAAACTTTTCTGGTGACCAAAACAGGACTTCCTATATATCAATCCTTATCTACGGACCATTCCGGAGATCCTTGTGACGTTTGGTATCTCATACGGGACTCCGAAAAACCATCGGTCACCACCATACATAACTCTATACTACTGAAACATCACCGAACCTTAAGTGTGCAGACCCTGTGGGTTCGAGAACTATGTAGACATGACTGAGACACCTCTACGGTCAATAACCAATAGAGGGACCTGGATGCCCATGTTGATTCCTACATATTCTACGAAGATCTTTATCGGTCGAACCTCTATGCCAAGGATTCAGTTAATCCCATATGATGTTCCCTTTGTTCTTCGGTATGTTACTTGCCCAAGATTCGATCGTCGGTATCTTTATACCTAGTTCAACCTCGTTACCGGCAAGTGTCTTTACTCGTTTTGTAATACAAGATCCCGTGGCTAACACTTAGTCACATTGCTTGCAAGGCTTACTGTGATGTTGCATTACTGAGTGGGCCCTGAGATACCTCTCTGTCACACGGAGTAACAAATCCCAGTCTTGATCTATGCCAACCCAACAGACACCCTCGGAGATACCTGTAGAGCACCTTTATAGTCACCCAGTTACGTTGCGACGTTTGATACACACAAGACATTCCTCCGGTGTCAGTGAGTTGCATGACCTCATGGTCATAGGAACAGATACTTGACATGTAGAAAACAGTAGCAATAAACTGACACCATCATATTCTACGTTTATAGTTTGGGTCTTGTCCATCACATCATTCTCCTAATGCTGTGACCCCATTATCAAATGACATATCATGTCCATGGCTAGGAAACCTTAACCATCCTTGATCAACGAGCTAGTCTATTAGAGGCATACTAGGGACATGGTGTTGTCTATGTATCCACACATGTATCTGAGTTTGCGATCAATACAATTCTAGCATGGATAATAAACGATTATCATGAACAACGAAATATGATAATACCTAATTTATGATTGCCTCTAGAGCATATTTCCAACAGTGAACGCTATGCGTGCAGACCCGGAGGAACACCTCGCCGCCGATGCTGCCAACTTGGTGCGGCTCTAGCCTTGATAAAGTCCCCAAGCAACGACCCCCCAAGACATACCAAGTATGAACTGTCTAGTTCCTTTTTACGAATACCAGTATAGAAATATTTAACCGTGTCCATTTTAATATCAACGGTACACACTTAAATTGCCATGTTAGGTTGTCTGTACTCTATAGTTAACACCTTCGTTGTTCATTTTAGTTATGTGCAGTGTGTTGTTCAAGTACGAACTCACTAGTTCAATTTTACCAATACCAATTACAAACTTACAATGCTTATGCTAGCTTGTTGTTAAGCCTGTTGTAGTGAATAGTTATATCCATTACTTACGCTGTCCATGCGGTACAGTGCTACTCTTTGCAAAGAAGAAATCACTTGAGATGATGTCCTTCAATTACCATTAGATATTTTTGGTGCATGTTAACCCTGTTGTAATTGACATGCCTTTCCTTGTACTTACGTAGTTTCATAATGCACGACAATGTTGTTTACCGTCGAGGTTGGTCACATCCCAATATCTTATACTCCCTCCGTCCCATAATATAAGACGTTTTTGACACTACCCTAGTGTTAAAAAATGTCTTACATTATGAGACGGAGGGAGTAGTATTTTACATCATTTTTTAGTTGCAATTTAGCTTCAAACATTTACTTGTTGCTTGTAGGTACATATGTTAGCGGTACTGATCCACGTTGCAACCAGCAGGAACACCTGGCCATCGACTTTGTGCGGGCTCTGGACGAGTTGAAGTACCCCAGCAACTACCCCTCGGGATTTGCCAAGTATGAAATGGCTCATGATGTTTAATTGTGTCAATTTCTGTTTCACAGGTACAAGTTTTAATGACTATGTTAGGTTGTGTGAACTCTAAAGTTAACTCATCCCGTTTAATTTCACCAATACCTGTCCCTTTGTTACCGTGCTACTATCGCTATGAAAATATCACCGGAGATATTGTCGTTTAGTTAACATTTGCTATTTTTGGTGGATGTTAACCCTGTTGTATTTAACACGCCTTTCTATGTGCTTATGTAGGGATACGATGCGTGATGTCGTTGTTTACCATCGAGGTTAGTCACCTCCCATTTTGGTATAATATTTTACATCATTTGTGCAATTACAGCTTATGGTCTAACATTTATTTGTTGCTTGTACATACATATATCAGTGGTACTGATTCATGCTTCGACCCCCTTTGCATATGGGGCAATGAGATAAACATGAACAAGCATCAAGTGAGGAAACTAAGAAAAAATGTTAGGCAGAAGAGACATCTGATTTGCATTAAACTCTTTATTTATACTTTATCCAAGACATGAGTGAACTTTAGGATGGTAAATAATATGTTGTCTTATTTTCCAACCCAGAACAACTTAATCTATTAGACATGAATACCTGAAAGTTGTCTCTTTTCAGTGGTTTCCGAAGGAATTTACTCAAGATTACCTAGCAAACTACATGACCGATGTGGAGGTAACGAAGGTTATAGTATATAATTCATGCTACCATGATAACGGTCTAGAACTCTTCCTGAAGGTGGTGAAGGATGGACGGCAATAATCACAAGGGATTGGACAAAAGTTGTGCGCACCTTTGACATGGAGGAGGGAACATTATGGGTATTCCTCTTCTTCAAAACCATAGACAGCCAAAAGCATTTACAATTCTCTCTTCACCTTTACTGCCTCTAGTACTATATATTGTGGTTCATCATATTTAATCTTCTACCGAACTATGTAACCATGGACCATGTACTGAGCTTTTGATTTATGCATTGGTTGTTGAACCATTGAAATTGGGATATGTATTGATGGATATGAAATCCACATTTCATAACCCAAAAATTGAAATTTCCAATCCTAATAATAAATTAACAAAAATATGCTATTAGGTAATAAATTTCATCGCACATAGCTAGAACGATTAAACCATGTGCGATGGTCTCATATGTCACACACGATTGTTTGAATAATAGTGTGTGTGATTATCAGCTTTATAACACACGATCGCATATTTTGTGTGTGTGGGATGCATGCACTATCACACACGCATTTGCATGTCGTAACTATATGCGCTGGCCATTAATAGCACAAACGGTTACGAACCTACGTGCGTGTGTAATGTAGGATGATCAAGAGACGGTTGACATATGTATCGCGTGTGCGATTCGAATAAGTGTCACACACGAATATATCTGTACCATCGTCTCGGATGTGTGCTTGACCACAAACGTAGCATCAAAGTGTGGCGTGTGGGATAGGCTAAGACTTCGCATATGATTATGTTAGGAGAATTGTCAGCAGGCACTCGCACCATCGCAGACGATGTTTTGGTGTCATGTGGGATGACCCCACCCCTATCGCCCACACATGCAAGGCGATGGTTCGGAACTACGTCACGAAAAGGGGTTAAAAACTGTTTGTGTAGCACGTAACGGAACCAATGGCGTGCCCGGGGCCCCTAGTGTGCCCTGGTGGGTTGTGGACACCCCAGGCTCCCTCCTGGTAACTTCTTTGGCTCATTAGCCTTCTTCTGGTCCAAAAATATCTCCAAAAAGTTTCGTCGCGATTGGACTCCATTTGGTACTAATATTCTGCAAAGTACAAAAATAAGCAAAAATAGCAACTAGCACTTGGGCACTATGTCAATAGGTTAGTCCCAAAAAATGAAATAAAATGGCTATAAAATGGTTGTAAAACATCCAAGAATGATAATATAACAACATGGAACAAGCAAAAATTATAGATATGTTGGAGACGTATCAGCATCCACAAGCTTAATTCCTACTCGTCCTCGAGTAGGTAAATGATAAATACAGAATTTTTGATGTGGAATGTTGCCTAACATGTTCATCACATATTCTTTTCTTTGTAGCATGGACATTTGGACTTTAGATGGTTCACAGAAATAGTCTAGTTTTGACATAAAGACTTTAATACTCAAGCATGCCAACAAGCAGACATGTCTTTTAAAATATCAACACGAAAGAAAGTTATCCCCAGTCCATCATGCTATATCATTGATCCATTCATACACTCAAATATTAGCTACACCCAATGCTCAAGTATGATCATAGTGCCCCTAGTTGGTGCTTTATAAGAGAACATGGAGACTCAAATAAAAAGTAAAAATTGCATCAAGTAAATAGATAGGCCCTTCGTAGTGGGAAGTAGGTATATGTAGAGGTGCGAGAGCTCAAAGTTTAAATTGAGAGAGAGAAATATCTTGGGTGGTATGTCTTTCCTGTCAACAAAACGACAAAGTAGTTCACAATACTTTCCATGCTAGATACATCAGACGCGGTTCCCAAACATAAAGAAAAGTTTATTCCTTTTCCACCATTCTTTTACAATCCATGGCTGGCCGTATCCACGGTTGCCTTCCATACCAACACTTTCCAAGGAATTTATTATTTGACAACATAAAGTAACAAAAATCATTTCGGGACTGGGCATCCCTACTACCGTCGTACTCTCGTGCAATGACAATTTAATAAACACTCATCTTGAGAATAACACATCTAGCATGGAAAAATATTAGACACCCCTACCGTTTCATGAGTGGTACGAGCACACAAAAAGGAAATTTATTTTGAAAATTAGAGATGCAACATACAAATTTGCTTAGAACGACATGCAAATACCACATATAGGTAGGTATGGTGGACTCATAAAGTAAAACTGGGTTTAAGGATTTTGGATGCACAAGTAGTATTTCTACTTAGTACAAGTAGAGGCTAGCAAATAGATTGAGAAGCAAGCAACCAAGAAAAAAAATTCACATAAACGAGCATTGAGCATAACTAACACCGAATAATGCACCATAAGTAGGATGTAATTTTATTCCATAACTATTTGATTTTTGTACTTGCATAGGGAATCACAAACCTTAACCCCAATATTCTTACTAAAGCATAATCACCAACATGACTCACATATTACTATCATCATGTCTCAAAACTATTACAAGGAATCAAGTTTAATTTGTCCAATGATCTTCATGAAAGTTTTTATTATATCCCCCTTGGATATCTATCACTTTGGGACTAGTTTCATATATTGCCATTGCTTTTGACAAGCTCAAACATAATTTAAGGGCAGAATCATGAGCATAGAAGTTTCATCTCTCAAAATAATATAAGTGAAGCATGAGAGGATTTCCTCAAAATTTACTAACTCTCAAATTAATCTAAGTGAAGCATGAGAGTATTTCTACAAATATTTCCATGCACACCGTGCTCAAAACTATATAAGTGAAACACTAGAGCAATTCCATAGCTCAAAAAATTTAAGTGAAGCATATAGAGATATTCTAACAAATCATAGCATAATTTTGGCTCTCTCAAATAGTTGTGTCCTGCAGGATACTAGTGACAAACTAAAAATCAAAGCAAGCAAATAATGAAATGATACAAGATGCTCCATGCAAAACTCATGAGATGTGACGAATAAGAATATAGCTCCAAGTAAAATACCGATGATCGTTAGAAGAAAGAGGGGATGCCACTCAGGGCATCCCTAAGCTTAGTTGCTTGTTTCTCTTTGGATATATCTTGGGGGTGTTTTACCATCCCCAATCTTAGGCTCTTGTCACTCCTTATTCCTTCATCCATCGTGATCTCACCCAAAACTTGAAAACTTCAATCACACAAAACTCAACAAAATCTTCGAGAGATCCGTTAGTATAATAAAGCAAAACACAACTTTAAGTACTGTTTTAAACTCATTCAAATTTTAATTATGCATTATAAATACTTTATTTTAAATTTACCATGGCTTATACCCTTCAATACAACCCATAGATTCATCAAAACAAGCACACAATGCAACAAAAACAGAATCTGTCTTAAATAGAACAGTCTGTAGTAATCTATACTCTAACCATACTTATGTAACTCTAAAAATTCTTAAAAATTATTAAAACGTAAAGAATTTGTGTATAAACATTGTGTAAAAATTTCAGATCATTATCAGGCTCCGATAAAAAATGAAAATTCGTGCACTGGAGTAAAAGTTTATGTTTCAGATACAACATTGTTTCTACTCATCTTATGAGTCATCCTAAAGGCTTTACTTGGCACAAACAGTAATTAAAACATAAAAACCACAATCATAACAGTAGAATAATTGTGTCCACACTTAATAACATAAATAAAAAGGCAAAAATAAACTTTACTCACTGGGTTGCCTCCCAACAAGCTCTTTCTTTATAGCCATTAAGATAGGCTTGAGATTTCAATATGCCCTTATGAAAGATAATAATAGCAACACAAAGAGAGCATCATGAAGCATATGGAAAACACACTGAAGTCTATCATACTTCCAATGCATAGGCATTTTATAAGCAAACAAATTATCAAGGCAAGCAAAAACTAGCATATGGAAGGAAGAAGAAAAAGACAATATCAATCTCCACATGACGAGATGTAATTTAGTATCATGAAAATTTCTACAAACATAATTTCCTCTCTCATAATAATTACATATAGTATCATAATCAAATTCAACAATATATCTATCATAAACAATACTCTCTTTATGATCAACATGCATAAAGTTTTTATCATCTTCCAAAATAGTGGGATTATCATTAACTAAAGTTATGACCTCTCCAAACCCACTTTTATCAAAAAGATCATATGATTGAACACTCTCCAAATATGTGGGATTCTTTTTACCTCAAGTTGACGCTCTTCCAAACCCACTTTTATACTATTACAAACATTATTATCAATAACATATTCAACATGAGGCATAAATAAATTTTCAAGATCATAAGAAGCATTATCACCCAATCATGATCATTGCAATAAGAAGTGGACATGACAAAATTATCATCCCCAACCTTGTAGTTTTGCATATAATTAAAATAATTGACATTAATAGAATTTATAGTAGCATAATTGCAATCATTCTTTTCAATCAAGGAGCTATCATGAATCACCTTATAAATTTCTTATTTCAACACTTCATCAAAAATTTCAGATTCATGATTTTCAAACAAAACTTCATAGAGATGATCAAGTGCACTCAACTCACTAGCAATTGGTTCATCATAATTTGTCCTTTTGAAAATATTAGCAAGTGTATGAGGATTCATATCAATAGATTTTTGGCAAGCAAATAGAAGGCACATGGCAACACAAGACAACAAAAAGATATCCGACAAGAAAAAGGCAAACGAAAAGAGGGCGAATAAAATGGCAAATTTTGTGAAGTGGGGGAGAGGAAAACGAGAGGCAAATGGAAAATAATGTAATTGCAAGAAGATGGATTTGTGATTACGAACCTAATAGATGTTGATGATGTCTCCTTGGCGCCAAAGATTGGCATGTTGAAGAGACTGGTTCCTCCCCGGCAACAGCGCCATAAACTCCTTTAACGTGGCTTGAGACTACGTTGGTATTTTCCCAAAGAGGAGGGGATGACATAGCACAGCCATAGTAAGTATTTACCACAGTTATGAAACTAAGGTATCGAACTAGTAGGAGGATCACCGACACTACATAAACAACACCTACACACAAAGAAGAAAATACTTGCAACCCGACACGAAAGAGAGGTTGTCAATCTCCCTATGGTAAAAAGATAGATTAGGATATGATAAATTGGATAGATAGATATATGGAGAACACAAAATAAAAGAGGCAAATAAAATGTGCAGCAAGGTATTTTGGGTTTTTTGGAATAATAGATCTAAAGAAAAAGCAACAAAAAGATAGATCAGAAAGCAATATGTTGGAAAAGTAGACCCAGGGGCCGTAGGTTTCACTAGTGGCTTCTCTCGTGAGTATATCACACGATGGGTGAACAAATTACTGTTGGGCAATTAATAGAATATCAAACAATCATAATGATATCCAAGGCGATGATCATTATATAGGCATCACGTCTAAGATTAGTAGACCGAAACGATTCTGCATCTACTACTATTACTCGCTACATTCTAGCATGCATCTAATGTAATAAGTTCATGGAAAACGGAGTAATTCAATAAGAATGGTGACATGATGTAGACAAGATCTATTCATGTAGAAATAGACCCCATCTTGTTATCCTTAATAGCAACGATACATATGTGCCTCGCTGCCCCTACTATCACTGGGAGAGGACACCGCAAGATCGAACCCATCACAAAGCACCTCTTCCCATAGCAAGAAAAATCGTTCTAGTTGGCCTAAATAAACCAAAGATTCTAAGAAGAAATACAAGGCTATAAGTAATCATGCATATAAGAGATCAAAGAAGACTCAAATAATATTCATAGATAGAAATTGATCATGAACTCAAAATTCATCGGATCCCAAGAAACACACCGCACAAGTTTACATCAAATAGATCTCGAAGAGACCATTGTACCAAGAATCAAAAGAGAGAGAGAGAGAGAGAGAGAGAAATCCATCTAGCTACTGCCTACGAACCCATAGGTCTATGGTGGACTACTCACGCATCATCGGAGAGGCACCAATGAGGATGATGAACCCCTTCGTGATGGTGTTAGATTGGATCTTCGCGGTTCTGGAACTTGCGGCGGCTGGATGTGTTTTTCGTCAACTCCTCTAGGGTTTCTGGAATATTTGGGAAATTATAGGTATCAGAGGCGATGGAGGGGACTCCCGTGGCGTCCACAACCCATCAGGGTGCGCTCCTGGTAACTTCTTTGTCCCACTAGCCTTCTTTTGGTCCAAAAAAATTTCCAAAAAGTTTTGTCGCGATTGGACTCCGTTTGGTACTGATATTCTACGAAGTAAAAAAATAAAAATAGCAACTGGCACTTTAGCACTATGTCAATAGGTTAGTCCCAGAAAATGATATAAAGTTGCTATAAAATGATTCTAAAACATCCAAGAATGATAATACAAAAGCATGGAACAAGCAAAAATTATAGATACATTGTAGACGTATAATTACCTCAATGGGGATTTGCATCTCCTCAACAGTAGTAATACCATATTTCTTCTTGGCAGTAGGAAGAGGAAATTCAAACTCCCCAAAAGCGATTATGGAAACTTGCTCAAAGGCATTAATATTATTAGGTGAAGCTTGTTTCTTTGGGAAGTGCATTGTATGCTATTACCACTTGCATGAAAAGTAACCTTGCATTTGTTGCAATCAATAACAGCCCCTGCAGTATTTAGAAAAGGTCTACCAAGGATAATCGACATGTTATCGTCCCCGAGCATCTAAAGAATAGCAAAGTCCCTTAATATAGTAACATTTGCAACCACAACAAGAACATCCGCACAAATTCCAATAGGAATAGCAATGGATTTATCAGCCATTTGCAAAGATATTTCAGTAGGTGTAAGCTTATTCAAATCAAGTCTTTTATACAAGGCAAAAGGCATAACACTAACACCAGCTCCTAGATCACATAAAGTAGTTTTAACATAACTTTGTTTAATGGAGCAAGGTATTGTGGGTATACCCGGATCTCCCGACTTCTTAGGCACTCCACCATCAAAAGATTAATTAGCAAGCATGGTGGAAATGTTACTGCCACGCATCTTTATTTTATTAGTGATAATATCTTTCATATACTTAGCATACAAAGGCATTTGAAAATATTAGTCAAGCGAGTGCGCAAAATAATAGGTCTAATCATTTTAGCAATACGCTCGAAATCCTCCTCGCCCTTTTTTGAAGGCTTCGTAGGAAAAGGTATGTGTTTTTGAACCCATGGTTCTCTTTTTTACCATGTTTTCTAGCAATGAAATCCCTTTTATCATATCTATTATCTTAGGAGGTGGGTTATCAAGATCAACCCCAAGATCTATTTGTACATCATTATGAGGTTCCTTATCATTTTCTAGTGGAACATCATCATGAGCATTATCATTATCATTATCACTGGGTGGATGTTAATCACCAGATTGTGTCTTGCCATAAGAAATAGAAACATCATTATGATTCTCAGAAGGTTTCTCTATCACATGATCACTAGAAGCATGCAAAGTCCTATCATCTTCCTTTTTGTTTTTGTTTTTGGTAGGACTAGGTGGGTCAGAATTAATAATTTGTGAATCTTGCTAAACCTTTTTAGGATGCCCCTCGGGATAGAAAGGTTCCTGGGTCATTTTACCCCCTCTAGTCATATCTCTAAAAGCATGATCATTCTTTTCAGTAAGTGATGACCGACAAGTATAGGGGATCAATCGTAGTCCTTTCGATAAGTAAGAATGTCAAACCCAACGAGGAGCAGAAGAAAACAAGCGGTTTTCAGCAAGGTATTCTCTCCGAGTCTTGTGAGTAATGATAGTAGATAGTTTTTTAGAAAGATAAATCATAACAAGTGATAAGTAATAATAGTAACAAAGGTGCAACAAGGTAGCCCAATCCATTTTGTAGCAAAGGACGGTCCTGAAAATACTCTTATATTAAGCAGGTGCTCCTCAGAACACACGGGAATTTTTGTCTAGTCATGTTCAGCAAGTTGACTTGATTCACGTTCACTACTTTGATAATTTGATATGTGGGTGGACCGGTGCTAAGGTGTTGTTATTACTTGAACTAACAACGTACTTATGATTACCTACTCTCACAAACATCTGCAACTACGAAATAATAATTAAGATAAATCTAACCATAGCATGAAACATGTGGATCCAAATCAGCCCCTTATGAAGCAACGCAGAAACTGGGGTTTAAGCTTTTGTCAGTTTAGCAACCCATCATCTACTTGTTACCCCACAATGACTTCCTTTAGGCCCATAACATGGTGAAGTGTCATGTAGTCAACGTTCACATGACACCACTAAGAGAAGAAACAACATACATATCATCAAAATATCGAACGAATACCAACTTCACATGTTTACTTATAATAAGACTTCTCCCGTGTCCTTAGGAACAATAGTAAGTACTCACACCTCATCAACATGTTCAAGATCAGAGGTGCAATAATAATAATTAAGGATCTGAACATAATGTCTTCCACCAAGTAATCTAACAAGCATCAGCTACAAGATGTATTCAACACAACTAGTAACCCACATGTACCAATCCGAGGTTTTGAGACAAATATTGAATACAAGATATGAACTAGGGTTGGATATGAGATGGTTCTGGTGAGGATTGTCCTCAAACAATGGAGGAAGCGTTGGTGATGATGATGGCTTCGATCTCCCCTCCCAGAGAGGAATTCCCCCGTAGAATCTGACTACCGGAGTGCAAAAGGGCCTCTACCTAGGTTTCTGCCTTGAGACAGTGGCTCTTCATCCTAAAAGGTGTCTTATGATTTTTTTAGGGTAAAACACACTATAGGAGAAGAGGGGCATCAGGAAGCCAGCCAGAACCCCACAAGCCATCAGGGCGCGGCCTGGGGGGTCGCGCCCTGTTGGCTTGTGCCTAGCTGGTGGCCCCCCTGTGGCATATTTTTGGCCCAGAAATTCATATATATTCAATAAAAATTCCATGTGAAGTTTCAGGTCATTTGGAGTTTGGTGATTTTTCTGCCTTTTCTCGGTTTTCCGGTCCAGAATTTCAGTTTCTAGATAATTCCCTTTTTGTGATGTACCTTGCATATTCAGAGGGAAAGAGCATAAGGATTGTATGATAACAGAGAATAATGGACAAGAATAATAGAAATATGAATAAGAAATCATGATGCAAAATGAACGTATCAACTCCCCCAATCTTAGACCTCGCTTGTCCTCAAGCGAAAGCCAAACTCGAGAGACATGACCACCTATTTGGAGAGAGAGAGAGAGGAGAGAGGTGTCGATAAAAGCAGAATACGGATATCGGAGCATCATGACTATCATTGTAGCAGCAAACATTTCATCATATAACTTCTCATAACCAAGTAAAGATCTATTCTCAATTGTCGAAGTATGAAGCATAAACCTTATTGAGAACCAACAAACAGTGCCTTTAGTCATGGTGATAATCGCAATTCATCATATTCAATAGAAGAGTCTATATAAGAGCTTTCATTGTAGCGAACTCACATACTCACCTATCATTTATTCATCCATGATTCTTGACACTCATTGCATATTTTTGGAGCTAATGTTTTTGCCGAACACATAGGAACATAGGGGCTTCATTTGCCACCCAACTCATTTACCTTAAGGATAATGTCAACAATAATGATTTATGGTTTCTTACATTCAACTGGATATATATACCTGGATCTTTCCTCAACATGTGATGCTTTCCACTAAGAGAGTTTATAAATTAAAAGAAGGGAAGATATTAATGACTCTTGAGTAAAAGTAGGAACTTTATGAAAGTAAAAGATAGGCCCTTCGCAGAGGGAAGCGGATGTTGTCATGCTCTTTTATTTGATTAGATGTGCAATCCCTTAATGCAAAGGAACTTCACTTTATATTGCCCCTTATCATAGAGGACTTTATTATGCACTCTGTCGCTTTTATTTCTTCACCATCACAAGATTGTACAAAGCTTATTTTCCTTTTCAATAAAAGACCATACATGATGAAAGGCATTTTTTATTGCTTATGCAACGATGACAAATTATTTGAAGGATCTTATTCAATCCATAGGTAGGTAAGGTGGACTCTTACGGTAAGAAATTGGGTTTAAGGGGTTATGGATGCACAAGTAGTATCTCTACTTAGTGCGGAAAT
Source organism: Hordeum marinum (assembly GCA_022496015.1). Lineage (NCBI taxonomy): Eukaryota > Viridiplantae > Streptophyta > Magnoliopsida > Poales > Poaceae > Hordeum > Hordeum marinum. Next base: position 413,630,453 of record CM039677.1, on the reverse strand, counting down.
GTTGGTTAGCAAAATATCTAAAGGAAACATCACATGTTACAGGATCCATGACTATATAACTTCTATGTAAATGTAAACAATCATAACCATTAAGTTGTCTTACATGTCCAACTTCAACACTCGGTCATTATTTAATATTTGGTGAACGGTCGTAATCATAGATGATGTCCAAGATAGTGTATTTGTATATGGATCTTCTCTTCTCTATTATAATCTTGCATAGATTATAATAACGGCTAATGTTATGTTTGTTTTGTTCCCAACAATTTGCATCGCTCATACTTTGTTTTTATGTGAAGTCATTACTTCTCATGAGATAAGCATATGACCTTTCCTATTATTTTATTGCCATGCTATGATGATTGGTGTAAGAAAAAGTAAAGCACACGGACACAACTAATCTTTATTATATAACTCTCATACTCGATTACAAGGGTAGGTAGATCTCAAAGCAAAATCCTAAGCAAAGCAAATCTAAAACTTTAATTCTCTAATCCACGAAATAACTCAGGATAAAACTAAAATAAAAGATGATGTTGAAACATGATGGTGATACGATATAGGGGTGCCTCCCCCAAGCTTGGAACAAGCTAGGGGTTGTGCCCATACCCATGTACTCAAGTGTTCTTTAGTAATGGTTGTCGTGTGTGGAAATCCTCCATCTTGCAAGGCACATCCTGCAAGAAACTCGCAGAAATCTGAAACTCTTGTACTCAAGTGTTCTTCAGCGATGGTGGCCATGTGCGGAGTTCCCCATCATGGAAAGAAACTCTTGTCTCAGGGATCCGGAAATCAGCAGCGAGGCTCATCCTTTTAAACCTAGATTCATACTCACAGTTCTGGGTTTCAAGTTCATAGATTTGATCTTGGAGGTGCTCGATCCACTATTGAAGCTTGAAGATAGATTCTCCCACGCTCTTTGCATCAATCTTGTTTTGGCGGGTGAAGTCTGTGATCATAGAGGGATTAGCACTTAGACCACGCTCAACCATCCCTTGGCACTTGAAGATCCCGTGCTCCATTTCTGCAAGCCTGGCCTTGTCACTTACCTCCTTCTTGGGAGCTTGGACATCCCAGATGAGGAGCACCCCTCATGCATCTCAATGGCTTGAGGGTGCTTCATCACCTCCCGCAACTATGGGTTGGTGACCTTCTTGAAGAACTTGTCTTTAGATGAACTTGGGGAAGAGGAGAAACTTGTGATGCGGTGGTCAAAACATACGGGAGTATATATAATAATTTTTTCTAGGTCAGAATACGTGTTCGGGAAGAAATCGGAGTCCGGGAGGCACACAAGGGCTGGACAAGCCATCAGGGTTTTTGCCTTCGAAGTTGTTGATTTTTATAGCGCCGGAGCGGTAGACCTCTTCGACAACATATGGACCTTCCCATTTGGATAAGAGTTTTCTTGAAAAAAAATCTGAAAACAGAATTGTACAAAAGCACAAGGTCTCCTACTTTGAATTCCCGTTTTTGAATCCTTTTGCAATGCCATCTTTTAACCCTTTTTCTTTAAACAACTTCGCATTCTCATAGGCTTGTGTGTCCTCCATTCATCTAGTAACCTAATATCAAATAACCTCTTTTCACCCTCAAGTTTAGAATCATACTCCAGTTCCTTAATTGCCCAATAAGCCTTATGTTCTAGTTTAAGAGGAAATGACAAGCTTTTCCATATACCATTTTATATGGGGACATCCCCATGGGGTTCTTACAAGAAGTTCTATAAGCCCAAAGAGCATCGTCTAGTTTCTTAGTCCAATTCCTCCTGGATCTATTGACAGTCTTCAGCAAGATTAATTTTAGTTCTCGATTGCTCAATTCAACCTGGACACTATATTGAGGATGATATGTTGATGCAATTCTATGGTTGACATCATATTTAGCTAGAAGTTTACGGAAACCACCATTAATAAAATATGAACCACCATCCGTCATTAAGTATCTAGGAAAGTCGAACCTCGGAAAAATAATTTCCTTAACCATTTTAATAGAAGTGTTGTCATCAGCACTACTAGCTGGAATAGCCTATACCCACTTAGTAACGTAATCAACAAAACCTAAAATATGAATATATCCATTTGAGGAAGGAAAAGGTCCCATGAAGTCAAAACCCCGAACATCAAATGGTTCAATGGCAAGTGAATAATTCATAGCCATTTCCTGGCGTTTGCTAATGTTACCAACTCATTGACATTCATTACATGAGAGGACATACTTACGAGCATCTTTGAAAAGAGTGGGCCAATAAAAACCAGATTGTAATATGTTGTGTGCAATTCTGTCACCAGCATGGTTTCCTCTGTAAGGCTTGGAATGACACTTCCTTCAAATTTGTTCATGTTCAGGCTCAGGTATACAACGTCTAATAACACCATTTACTCCTTCATAGAGATGTGGGTCATCCCAAAAGTAATGTCATAAATCATAAAATAATTTTTTTTGTTTTGTTGATATGTGAAACTAGGTGGAATATATTTAGCAACAATATAATTAGCATAATCAGCATACCAAGGAGTACTACGTGAATGTCGGTGCACTAGAGTTTTGGGTACTCTAGTGCCCCTTACTCGTGCATGGGCGGTAGTAGCCACCCTGGCGGCAAGGCCCGGCAAGGAGCTGCCAGCTACAAGTACAGAAGACATCCAGACGAAGAAACCCCGGCAAGACCCGGCAAGGCGAAGCCCCAACAAGGCCCCGCCAGCGCATAGGTCAGGTATCGCCCCACCTGGGTACGTGTTGCGGCGCCAGCGACGGAGAGGCTAAGCGGTGCCGATGAGACGGGCTCTTGTCCCATCAAGTAGGCGGTCAGAGATGCCTGACGGCGCATTAAATGCGCATGTCCTATGCCGTCAGTGTTAGGTATGATAACACTATAGCTCTATACACCTCGTGTACGCACTGTACACCACTATTGGGATCCCCTTGGTCATATAAAGGGAGGCCCAGGGCGATATGGGAGGACTTTTTCCAACTGTTTGGCACTTACAACTTTTGACTCCTGAATCTTTCGAGGAACCCCCTAGCTCACACAAGTAGCAGTTGTTCATAGCGCTCCTGTAGCTGGAACCCTCAAAACACCAATAATACAACCATGCAGGATTAGGGTTTTACGCATCTTTGCGGCCCGAACCTAGGTAAAATCACGCACGTCTGTTCGTCCGATCTGCTCTCTGCGCTATCCTCCTCCCGCCGAACCAAAAAGGGATCCTCCCGATCCCATAGGTGTCGGCTCCACCGACATCTTTGGGGCACCAGGTAGGGGGCAAGGTCGCGTGGACCTAATCTGTAGATCAACGCGCCAGTTCCTTCATCAACATCATCGCCATGGCCCCCAAGCGGAAGGGGTTGACGACGGTTGGCCTATCCACGTCTGATGTCCCTGTAGCTATACAGACAGGAGACGGCACACACGCGGGTGGAGGAGGTAGAGGTTCAGAGCTTTCGCAACGTTCTGGTGATCAAGGCCAGAGAGGCGGCGACGCCCGCCACGAAGACACTCATGGCGGCGGTGAAAATCCCCGTGCCGCTGGGTCTCAGGACGGAGCCGTACCGCCTGCGGGCGATACGGTGACCTCTGGGGATGGAAGGGTGCCTTCCAAGATGCCCATGCCAACACCTACGTCGCGACCTTCCCAGTACGTGCGTGAGGATTAGTGTCGCGGCGACGCTAGCGCCCAATGTCCCCACGAAAAAGCTCATGCGCATCGCTCCCACGATGCGGGGACCAGCATGCACGCCAGCATGCTAGTGGGAGTGGCATGCGATCACGAGACCGCTATGGATCTCCTTCTAACACGGTTAGGAGTTAGAGCATCTCGCGTTCCTCGTGCCAATCGCAGCCGGCCACGTCAGAAGAGGCAATGGCGCGGGTGCAGCTACTCCTGAACTTCCCTCCTGCTGCAGAGAAGCTCGATGAGTGGAGAGACACCATTCACAGCCTTCTCAGCCTCGCTGACAAGTTTTGGTCCACCAAGCCGGCTCGCACCAATGGCGAGAAAGCCGGAGGCGGTGCAACCACGGTGCACTCTCCTTCACAGCAACAGCGCCGGTCGCCGACTAGGCGGACCGATGCTTGCGACGACTACTCGGCGGTGTTGTCTGATCCACGGACGCGTTGCGATCAGCGTCATGTTCTTCGGGAATGAAGCAAGGAAGATGCTCGAATTGTGATTGAGAGGTGGTGGGAAACATGCCATCAATCGGATAGGCGTGCAGGGCCCGCTGTAGACAAGTCTACGCCAGGGTATCCTGCCAGCCTACCTTACGAGGTGGGTTGCATAGCGTTTACCCGTGAGCTGCGGCAAGTCCAGTGGACCAACTCCCTCACGTTCAAGCCGGAGGTCCCAGAGAAATATGATGGCAAGACTCATCCGTCTAAGTTCCTGAGCATCTACGCCATTGCGGTGCAAGCTGTTGGGGGTCGCAATGACAAGATACTCCCCAACTACTTCCCGTTGGTGCTCAAGCCCAACGCAGGTCATGGTTGATGCATCTGCCAGAGAATTCCATCACCTCCTGGGAAGACATGTGGTTTGTTGGCGCCTTTACCGGAGGCCACTAAGGGAGTCCTGGACTAAGGGGTCCTCGGATAGTCGACTCGTTATTCGTGGGCCGCACTGTATGGGCCGCAAGGCAGGCATTAGATGATGGAAGACCGCCTGTGCCAGATGGAAGCTTCTCGGAGTCGTGACGTGTTCTCTAAGTTATTAGCAGTAGTTAGGCATGTTATCTCTTCGGCATGTAACTGACCATGTAAGTCGAGGACACCCCCGGACATCTATATATGCCGGAGGGTTCTAGGACATAGACACAGAACAACTCATCTAGGGTTAGACATACGATCTCGAGGTAGATCAACTCTATAACCCCTTATACCATAAATACAATCCAGCAGGACATAGGGTATTACCTTCATTGGAGGGCCCGAACCTAGGTAAACTCGTGTCCCCTTCGTCTCCTGTTACCATAGATCCTAGTCTCACAGTTCGGGACCCCCTACCCGAGCTCCGCCGGTTTCGACACCGACATTGGTGCTTTCATTGAGAGTTCCACTATGAGCACCGAAGGAATCAATGCCTCGCCTCGTCGCAAGTGGCAAGATCTATATCGGGGGGTCTCTGGCCCCCAATCAGAGTTTCACCGGCAATGACATCTTGTCGCATGCCAGCCCGATCAGCCATCATGGCCAAATCAGAAGGTTCCCCCCAAATTAGATTATCAAGTTCGGAACCCTAGAGTTCGTGGATGATTCATGGGGAACACTCATTCCAATGGACACCTCAACCTTCGAAGAAAGACCTGCAAGTCCGGATGCTTTGATGTCCAAGACATCTGGTCCCATGGTGGAACGGAACATAGATCCGCTTCGGCATGGCTCTGGAACCGTCACACCACTTGACGAATCCACTCATATCAGCGACACGCACCCTGCCATCGCTTCGTTCTTAAAGGGCTCGAAGCAATGTGTATCCGAATGACCAGGTTCCGATCTATGATTGGCTCGGGATTAGACCCGATGATAGGGAGATTCATGTCCCTCCTTCCACCAACCTTGTCGCTACTATCGAGTGTCCGGCAGTGGGTTCGTCTTGATAGCCAGAATTGAAAACAGTTTACACCCCGGTCTCTAATCACCAAGACCGCACAGATGAGCCAGGCGTCGGGAATCACCTTAAAACCGGACCATCATCGGCCCTGGATCTACGCCGCAACTCGGACTTGGTATTTCCGAATACCCGACATGGCGTAGATTCCAATTTTTGCCCACCCACCTCCTAGGATGATAGTCCTAGTTTTTCACCGAAGCCCGCATCTCCGGACTTCCAAGACATAAAACAACTCCGAGGAGAATCAGTCCACCACTTTTGGGAAAGACTCCTACTTGCTAGTAGCAGAGTAAAAGGTCTCAACGACCAAGACTTAACGGCAACTTTCATTCACAATTGCATGACGAGGGTATTCTTAATGCCCTAGCCCGTCGACGGGTAAGGGATTTCTTGGAGCTATCTGAATTGGTACAGAAGTACTGTGCCATGGAGAGTGTCTGGCAATCCGAGCGGCTGTTCTCGCAACCAAAATCCTCCGAACACCCTAGAGGAGCTCGAAATAAGAGGATACCTCCAAATCGGCCGGCCAGGTATGAACCCGTCGAAAAAAGAAACAAACCCCTTTCGGGGGCCTGCACTGTCCTCGACGGGATTTTGGATAAACCCTGCCCCATACATTCAGTATTACTAAACACGAACCCAACGCACAGCCTCTGAGCTTGCTGGGTCGTCAGGCAAGTCGCAAAAAGCGGCGAGGCCATCCTCGACATATCTCCATCAAGTAGACGTTCTCCCCGCCGCTCGGATTTAATGCCAAAGTCCTGACTGTCTACGAAATCTTCCCCTCGAGGAACAGACACAAGAGAGCTCTGTACGAGTACGAGCAAGTTTACCACATGTAAGCCACTAGCCCATGGGCAGACGTACCAATTACCTTCGGGGACACTGATCGGCCATGCATTCTTCCCGGTCATTCACCAGCCGCTCTAGTCTTGAATCCCACAATTGATGGATACAGGCTACATAAAGTGCTAATGGACAGTGGCAGTGGTCTTATCCTCATTTATGAGGCCACCCTGGAAAAAATGCAGTTCGACCGATCCCGCATCGAATGCAGCAACACAACATTCTGGGGAATTATCCAAGGAAAGGAGGTGCGTTGTTCCGGATGTATCATCCTGAAAGTTGTGTTCGGCACGCTCGAAAACTACTGATCCGAAGAACTTCTCTTCCACATCGCCCCCTTCCCAATTGGCTATCACGCCCTATTGGAACGCGACGCCTTCACAAAATTCCAGGTACCCCATTACGGGTATATGAAACTAAAAATACCAGGACGAAACGGAGTGATCAGGATCGCCAGTGATCCGAACATAGCCCTTCAGGCCGAAAACAAAACGGCAGCGCTCGCCCTCGAGGCACTAGCAGAATCTTTCGCCGCCAAAGAGTTGACCGCTCTGCAGTCGACATGTTGGGAGACGTAGTAGTAAATCAAAAACATTCCTACAATCACCAAGATCTATCCATGGAGAAACTAGCAATGAGAGGGGAGAGATTGCATCTTCATACCTTTGAAGATCGCTAAGCGGAAGTGTTACAAGAACTCGGTTAGTGGAGTCGTACTCGCAGCGATTCAGATCGCGGTGGATTCCGATCTAAGCGCCGAACAACGGCGCCTCTACCTTCAACACACGTGCATCCCGATGACGTCTCCTACGCCTTGATCCAGCAAGGAGGAGGGAGAGGTTGAGGGAGAACTCCGGCAGCACGATGGCGTGGTGACGGTGGAGCTACGTGAACTCCGGCAGGGCCTCGCCAAGCGCTTATGAGGAACGAGGAAGAGGAAGGGTAGGGCTGCACCAAGAGAGAAAGAATTCATGTCTCAAAACATCCCAAACCCTTGCATATATATAGGAGGAGGGAGAGGGAGGGCTGCCTTGGCCCCTCCTCCAAAGAGGAGAGGTTCGGCCAACCCTAGGGAAGAGTCCACCTCCCACAAGGGAGGTGGATCTCTTCCTTTTGAATCCTTTTCAGCCCTATCTCTTATCTCCAGCCACATGAGCCTTTCTAGAAGGTCTTGGCCAGCCCAAAAAGGGCTGACACACTTCCTCTAAGGGCCCACGAAGTCCTATGGTCGTCACACCCCTCCCGGGGGTCCTCCGGCACCCTCCCGGCACTCCCGATACACTACCGATGAGCCCGAAAACTTTCCGATGACCAAAACTGGACTTCCTATATATCAATCTTTACCTCCGGACCATTCTAGAGCTCCTCGTTATGTCTGGGATCTCATCCGGGACTCCGAACAACTTTCGGTAATCACGTATACCATTTCCCTATAACCCTAGCGTCATCGAACCTTAAGTGTGTAGACCCTACGGGTTCGGGAGACATGTAGACATGACCGAGACACCTCTCCGGTCAATAACCAACAGCGGGATCTGGATACCCATGTTGGCTCCCACATGATCCACGATGATCTCATCGGATGAACCACGATGTCGGGGATTCAATCAATCCCATATACAATTACCTTTGTCTATCGGTATGCTACTTGCCCGAGATTCGATCGTCGGTATCTCTATACCTTGTTCAATCTCGTTACCGGCAAGTCTCTTTACTCGTTTCGTAATACATCATCCCGTGACTAAATCCTTAGTCACATTGAGCTCATTATAATGATGTCTTACCGAGTGGGCCCAGAGATACCTCTCCGTCACATGGAGTGACAAATCCCAGTCTCGATTCGTGCCAAGCCAACAGACACTTTCGGAGATACCCTAGTGCACCTTTATAGCCACCCAGTTACGTTGTGACGTTTGGCACACCCAAAGCATTCCTACGGTATCCGGGAGATGCACAATCTAATGGTCTAAGGAAACGATACTTGACATTGAAAAGCTTTAGCAAACGAACTACACGATCTAGTGCTAAGCTTAGGATTGGGTCTTGTCCATCACATCATTCTCCTAATGATGTGATCCCGTTATCAACGACATCCAATGTCCATGGCCATGAAACCGTGACCATCTATTGATCAACGAGCTAGCCAACTAGAGGCTTACTAGGGACATGTTATGGTCTATGTATTCACACATGTATTATGGTTTCCGGTTAACACAATTATAGAATGAACAATAGACAATTATCATGAACTAGGAAATACAATAATAACCATTTTATTATTTCCTCTAGGGCATATTTCCAAAAGTCTCCCACTTGCACTAGAGTCAATAATCTAGTTACATTGTGATGAATCGTACACCCATAGCATTCTGGTGTTGATCATGTTTTGCTCGTGAGAGAGGTTTAGTCAACGGATCTGCGACATTCAGATCCGTATGCACTTTACAAATATCTATATCTCCCTCCTGAATGTAATCACGGATGGAGGTGAAACGGTGCTTGATGTGTCTTGTCTTCTTGTGAAACCTTGGCTCCTTCGCAAGGGCAATAGCTCCAGTGTTGTCACAGAATAGAGTCATCGGGCCCGACTCACTTGGAATTACTCCTTGGTCGGTGATGAACTCCTTCATCCAGACTCCTTCCTCTACTGCTTCCGAAGCAGCTATGTACTCTGCTTCACATGTAGATGCCGCCACGACGCTTTGCTTGCTGCTGCACCAGCTTACTGCCCCTCCATTCAAAATATACACGTATCCGGTTTGCGACTTGGAGTCGTCTGGATCTGTGTCGAAGCTAGCATCGAGGTAACCCTTTACGACGAGTTCTTCGGCACCTCAATATACGAGAAACATGTCCTTTGTCCTTTTAAGGTACTTCAGGATGTTCTTGACCGCTGTCCAGTGTTCCGCTCCGGGATCACTTTGGTACCTCCCTACCAAACTTATGACAAGGTTCACATCAGGTCTGGTACACAGCATGGCATACATAATAGAGCCTATGGCTGAAGCATAGGGGATGACACTCATCTCTTCTCTATCCTTTGCCGTGGTCGGGCATTGAGTCGTACTCAATCTCACACCTTGTAACACAGGCAAGAACCCCTTCTTGGACTGATCCATATTGAACTTCTTCAATATCCTTTCAAGGTATGTGCTTTGTGAAAGACCTATGAGGCGTCTCGATCTATCTCTATAGATCTTAATACCTAATATGTAAGCAGCTTCTCCAAGGTCCTTCATTGAAAAACACTTATTCAAGTAGGCCTTTACACTTTCCAAGAGTTCTATATCATTTCCCATTATCAGTATGTCATCCACATATAATACGAGAAATGCTACAGAGCTCCCACTCACTTTCTTGTAAATACAAGGTTCTCCATAAACCTGTACAACCCAAACGCTTTAATTACTTCATTAAAGCGAATGTTCCAACTCCGAGATGCTTGCACTAGCCCATAGATGGAGTGTTGGAGCTTGCATACCTTGTTAGCATCTTTAGGATCGACAAAACCTTCCGGCTGCATCATATATAGTTCTTCCTTGAGGAAACCATTAGGGAATGCCGTTTTGACATCCATTTGCCAGATCTCATAATCATAAAATGCGGCAATCGCTAACATGATTTGGACAGACTTCAGCATCGCTACGGGTGAGAAAGTCTCATCGTAGTCAACTCCTTGAACTTGTTGATAACCCTTAACGACAAGCCGAGCCTTATAGACGGTCACATTACCATCCGCGTCAGTCTTCTTCTTAAAGATCCATTTATTTTCAATGGCTCGCTTATTATTAGGCAAGTCCACCAAAGTCCATACTTTGTTTTCATACATGGATCCTATCTCGGATTTCATGGCTTCAAGCCATTTGTTGGAATCCGGGCCTCCCATCGCTTCTTCATAGTTCGAAGGTTCACCGTTGTCTAACAACATGATCTCTAGGACAGGGTTGCCGTACCACTCTAGTGCGGAACGTGTCCTAGTGGACCTTCAACGTTCAATACTAACTTGATCTGAAGTTTCATGATCATCATCATTAACTTCCTCTCCAGCCGGTGTAGGCTCCATAGAAACAACTTCCTATGCTGCGCTACTCTCCGGTTCGAGTGGAGGTACAATTACCTCATCAAGTTCTATTTTCCTCCCACTTACTTCTTTCGAGAGAAACTCTTTCTCAAGAAAGGATCCATTCTTGGCAACAAAGACTTTGCCCTCGGATCGTAGGTAGAAGGTATACCCAATAGTCTCTTTGGGATATCCTATGAAGACGCACTTTTCCGCTTTGGGTTCGAGCTTCTCAGGTTGAAGTTTCTTCACATAAGCATCGCATCCCCAAACTTTTAGAAACGACAGCTTAGGTTTCTTTCCAAACAAAGTTCATACGGTGTCGTCTCAACGGATTTTGATGGTGCCCTATTTAAAGTGAATGCGGCAGTCCCTAATGCATATCCCCAAAATGATAGCGGTAAGTCGGTAAGAGACATCATAGATCGTACCATATCTAGTAGAGTGCGATTACGATGTTCAGACACATCATTTCGCTGAGGTGTCCCAGGCGGCGTGAGTTGTGAAACAATTCCACATTTCCTTAGGTGCGTGCCAAACTCGTGACTTAAATATTCTTCGCCACGATCAGATCGTAGGCACTTTATTTTCCTATCACATTGATTCTCTACCTCACTCTGAAATTCCCTGAACCTTTCAAAAGTTTTAGACTTATGTTTCATTAAGTAGAAATACCCATATCTACTCAAGTCATCAGTGAGGGTGAGAACATAACGGTAGCCACCACGAGCCTCGACACTCATTGGACCGCATACATCGGTATGTATTATTTCCAACAAGTCATTTGCTCGCTCCATTGTTCCGGAGAACGGAGTCTTGGTCATCTTGCCCATGAGGCATTGTTCGCACGTCTCAAATGATTCAAAATCAAGAGACTCCAAAAGTCCATCAGTATGGAGCTTCTTCATGCGTTTGACACCAATATGACCAAGGCGGCAGTGCCACATGTAAGTGGGACTATCGTTATCAACCTTACACCTTTTGGTACTCACACTATGGACATGTGTAACATCACGTTTGAGATTCATCAAAAATAAACCATTGACCAGCGGGGCATGACCATAAAACATTTCTCTCATATAAATAGAACAACCATTATTCTCAGATTTAAATGAGTAGCCATCTCGCATCAAGCGAGATCCAGATACAATGTTCATGCTCAAAGTTGGTACTAAATAACAATTATTAAGGTTTAACACTAATCCCGAAGGTAGATGTAGAGCTAGCGTGCCGACGGCGATCACATCGACCTTGGAACCATTCCCGACGCGCATCGTCACCTCGTCCTTTGCCAGCCTCCGTTTATTTCGCAGCTCCTGCTTGGAGTTACAAATGTGAGCAACTGCACCGGTATCAAATACCCAGGAGCTACTACGACTGCTGGTTAGGTACACATCAATAACAAGTATATCACATATACCTTTAATGTTGCCGTCCTTCTTATCCGCTAAGTACTTGGGGCAGTTCCGCTTCCTGTGATCGGTACCCTTGCAGTAAAAACACTCAGTCTCAGGATTGGGTCCATGCTTGTTCTTCTTCTTCCCGGCAACTTGCTTACCGGGTGCGGCAACAGCTTTGCCGTCCTTCTTGAAGTTCTTCTTACCCTTGCCTTTCTTGAAACTAGTGGTCTTATTTACCATCAACACTTGATGCTCCTTTCTGATCTCGACCTCTGCTGATTTCAGCATCGAGTACAACTCAGGAATGGACTTCTCCATCCATTGCATGTTTTAGTTCATCACAAAGCTCTTGTAGCTAGGTGGAAGCGATTGGAGGATTCTGTCAATGACCGAGTCATCCGAGAGATTAACTCCTAGCTGAGTCAAGTGGTTGTGTAGCCTAGACATCTTGAGGATGTGCTCACTGACAGAACTATTCTCCTCCATATTACAGGTAAAGAACTTGTCGGAGACGTCATATCTCTCGACCCGGGCATGAGCTTGGAAAACCAGTTTCAGCTCTTGGAACATCTCATATGCTCCGTGTTGCTCAAAACACTTTTGGAGCCCCGGTTCTAAACTGTAAAGCATGCCGCACTGAACAATGGAGTAATCATCGCAGCGAGAATGCCAAGCATTCGCAACGTCTTGCTCTGCTGGGAGAAGGGGTGGGTCACCTAGTGGTGCATCAAGGACATACAATTTCTTGGAAGCTATGAGGATGATCCTCAAGCCACGGACCCAGTCCACGTAGTTGCTTACATCATCTTTCAGCTTGGTTTTCTCTAGGAACGCGTTGAAATTGAGGGTGACATTCGCGTTGGCCACTGGATCTACAATATAGATTGTAAAGATAATTTTAGACTAAGTTCATGATAATTAAGTTCACATAATCAAATTATTTAATGAACTCCCACTTAGATAGACATCTCTCTAGTCATCCAAGTGACACATGATCCATGTCAACTAGCCCGTGTCCGATCATCACATGAGACGGACTAGTCATCCATGGTGAACATCTCCATGTTGATCGTATCTTCCATACGACTCATGTTCGACCTTTCAGTCTTCCGTGTTCCGAGGCCATGTCTGTACATGCTAGGCTCGTCAAGTCAACCTAAGTGTTTTGCGTGTGTAAATCTGGCTTACACCCGTTGTATGCGAACGTTAGAACCTATCACACCCGATCATCACGTGGTGCTTCGAAACAACGATCCTTAGCAACGGTGCACAGTTAGGGTGAATACTTTTCTTGAAATTTTAGTGAGAGATCATCTTATTTACTACCGTCGTTCTAAGCAAATAAGATGTAAACATGATAAACATCACATGCAATCAATATAGTGACATGATATGGCCAATATCATCTTGCTCCTTTGATCTCCATCTTCGGGGCACCATGATCATCACTGTCATCGGCACGACACCATGATCTCCATCATCATGATCTCCATCATTGTGTCTTCATGAAGTTGTCTCGCCAACTATTACTTCTACCACTATGGCTAACGTTTAGCAATGAAGTAAAGTAATTACATGGCGTTTATGATTGACACGCGGGTCATACAATAAAATAAGACAACTCCTATGGCTCCTGCTGGTTGTCATACTCATCGACATGCAAGTCGTGAATCCTATTACGAGAACATGATCAATCTCATACATCACAATGCATCACATCACATCCTTTGGCCATATCACATCACAAGGCATATGCTGCAAAAACAAGTTAGATGTCCTCTAATTTGTAGTTGCATGTTTTTACGTGGCTGCTATAGGTTACTAGCAAGAACGTTTCTTACCTACGCCAAAACCACAACGTGACATGCCAATTGCTATTTACCCTTCATAAGGACCCTTAGAGACAGACACCCGCTAGCCACATTATGCAACAAGTGCATGTCAGGCGGTGGAACCAGTCTCACGTAAGCGTGCGTGTAAAGTCGGTCCGGGCCGCTTCATCCCACAATACCGCTGAATCAAGATAAGACTAATAGTGGTAAGCAAATTAACAAGATCGATGCCCACAACTGCTTTGTGTTCTACTCGTGCATAGATTCTACGCATAGACCTAGCTCATGATGCTACTATTGGGAGACGTAGTAGTAAATCAAAAAAATTCCTACGATCACCAAGATCTATCCATGGAGAAACCAGCAATGAGAGGGGAGAGATTGCATCTTCATACCTTTGAAGATCGCTAAGCGGAAGCGTTACAAGAACGCGGTTGGTGGAGTCGTACTCGCAGCGATTCAGATCGCGGTGGATTCCGATCTAAGCACAGAACAACGGCGCCTCCGCGTTCAACACACGTGCAGCCCAGTGACATGTCCTATGCCTTGATCCAGAAAGGAGGAGGGAGAGGTTGAGGGAGAGCTCCGACAGCACGACGGCGTGGTGACGGTGGAGCTACGTGAACTCCGGCAGGGCTTTGCCAAGCGCTTACGGAGAACGAGGAAGAGGAAGGGTAGGGCTGCACCAAGAGAGAAAGAATTCGTGTCTCAAAACAGCCCAAACCCTTGCATATATATAGGAGGAGGGAGAGGGAGGGCTGCCTTGGCCCCTCCTCCAAAGAGGAGAGGTTCGGCCGACCCTAGGGAAGAGTCCACCTCCCACAAGGGAGGTGGATCTCTTCCTTTTGAATCCTTTTCAGCCCTATCTCTTATTTCCAGCCACATGAGCCTTTCTAGAAGGTCTTGGAAAGCCCAAAAAGGGCTGGCACACTTCCTCTAAGGGCCCACGAAGTCCTATGGTCGTCACACCCCTCCCGGGTCCTCCGGCACCCTCCTGGCACTCCCGGTACACTACCGATGAGCCCGAAAACTTTTCGGTGACCAAAACTGGACTTCCTATATACCAATCTTTACCTCTGGACCATTCCGGAGCTCCTCATGACGTCCGGGATCTCATCCGGGACTCCGAACAACTTTCGGTAATCAGGTATACCATTTCCCTATAACCCTAGCGTCATCGAACCTTAAGTGTGTAGACCCTATGGGTTCGGGAGACATGTAGACATGACCGAGACACCTCTCCGGTCAATAACCAACAGCGGGATCTGGATACCCATGTTGGCTCCCACATGCTCCACGATGATCTCATCGGATGAACCACGATGTCGGGGATTCAATCAATCCCATATACCATTACCTTTGTCTATCGGTATGCTACTTGCCCGAGATTCGATCGTCGATATCTCTATACCTTGTTCAATCTCGTTACCGGCAAGTCTCTTTACTCGTTCCGTAATACATCATCCCGTGACTAACTCCTTAGTCACGTTGAGCTCATTATCATGATGTCTTACCGAGTGGGCCCAAAGATACCTCTCCATCGCATGGAGTGACAAATCCCAGTCTCGATTCGTGCCAACCCAACAGACACTTTCGGAGATACTCGTAGTGCACCTTTATAGCCACCCAGTTATGTTGTGACGTTTGGCACACCCAAAGCATTCCTACGGTATCCGGGAGTTGCACAATCTCATGGTCTAAGGAAACGATACTTGACATTGAAAAGCTTTAGCAAACGAACTACACGATCTAGTGCTATGCTTAGGATTGGGTCTTGTCCATCACATCATTCTACTAATGATGTGATCCCGTTATCAACGACATCCAATGTCCATGGCCATGAAACCGTGACCATCTATTGATCAATGAGCTAGCCAACTAGAGGCTTACTAGGGACATGTTATGGTCTATGTATTCACACATGTATTATGGTTTCCGGTTAACACAATTTTAGCATGAACAATAGACAATTATCATGAACTAGGAAATACAATAATAACCATTTTATTATTTCCTCTAGGGCATATTTCCAACACGATAGTTAATAGAGATGATGTGATCCTTAGCAAAAGACCCAAGTCTACATCTTTCAAACCTGTAGAGGAAATCATTAAATTTCAGGTGCACCCAACGGACCCCAATAAGACAGTGTCCATCGGAGCACAGCTCGATCCCCTCATGGACGAGGCATTGCGGTATTTCCTTCGCGAGAACTGGGACATTTTTGCCTGGCACCCTTCCGATATGTCGGGGATCCCATGTCAGCTAGCCAAGCATAGCCTAAACATTATTCCAGGCATTAAGCCCATGAAACAGACTCTGTACCGCTTCTGCGAGTCCAAACGACAAGCCATGGGTGAAGAATTAGCCAAATTGCTCGAGGCCGGATTCATTCGGGATATTAAACACCCCGAGTGGTTGGCAAACCTGGTGATGGTACCTAAGAAAGACAAGTCCTGGCGGCTATGTGTCGATTTCAAAGACCTTAATAAAGCATGTCCGAAGGACCCTTTCACCTTACCATGCATAGACCAGATCATCAATGCCACAGCCGGACACGATTTGTTGTGTTTCCTTGATGCTTACTCCGGATACCATCAAATTAAAATGAAGGAATCCGATCAAGCTGCTACGGCACTCATCACCCCCTACGGGCCATTCTACTTCAACATAATGCCTGTTGGGCTGAAAAAACGATGGGGCCACATACCAGCGCATGATACAAACATGCCTCTCTACATAGGTCGGCAAGACCGTCGAGGCATACGTGGATGATGTGGTAATCAAAAAAACACGTCGACCAGTTGATCGACGATTTACGTCAAACTTTCGCTAATTTACGTGAATATGATATACGGCTCAATCCGAAAAAAATTGTATTCGGAGTTCCCTCTGGTAAGCTGCTTGGATTCATCGTCTCCCATAGAGTAATAGAGGCCAATCCAGCTAAAATCCCCGCTCTATCAGAGATTGCAATCCCCACAGAGCCGAAGCATGTCCATAGGCTAGCCGGGTGCATAGCGGCGTTAAGCCGCTTTATCTCCCGCTTCGGAGAAAAAACTCTGTCGCTTTATAAGCTTCTGAAATGGACCAACAATTTTGAATGGATCAATGAAGCAGTGGCTGCATTGGAAGAAATCAAAGCAATATTGGCAACCTACCCCATACTCACGGCACCAAGTGCCGGTGAGCCCATGTCGTTATACATAACGGCCACCAACAAAGTCGTCAACGCGGTGCTCGTCGTCGAACGAGACGAGGAGGGGCACAAATTCCGGGCAGAGAAGCCGGTACATTATGTGTCAGAGGTGCTAACGCGGTGCAAGTCTAGATATCCGCACTATCAAAAAATTGCCTATACAGTATTCATGGCATCGAGGAAACTCTGACACTACTTCCAGGAGTGTGCGGTGACGGTAGCATCGGAGGTCCCCTTGAACAATATAATCAACAACAGGGACGCCACCATCCGCATTGCCAAATGGGTCATTGAGCTCCTCCGCTTTGAAATAGCTTACAAGCCACGTCGTGCCATTAAATCACAGGTGCTGGCGGACTTTCTGGATGAACGGACGGAGGCCGAACTCCCCAAGGAATACAGTACATACTCCCATTGGACAATGTACTTTGACGGCTCCAAAACCTTGGCCAGACTGGGTGCTGGAGTTATCCTCACATCCCCCACTGGCGAAAACGTGCGATATGTGTTGAAAATCATGTATGCGGACTCTAACAATGCAGCCGAATACAAGGCCCTCCTTCATGGTCTTCGAATGGCTGCATCAATGGGCATACGTCGGCTAGAGGTACGGGAGACTCCAACTTAGCCACCTCCCAAATCAACGGTGAATTCGACACTAAATATCCAAAGATGGCGGCATACAGAAACGCCGTCCTCAAGATATCAGCTCGGTTTGAGGGGCTGGAATTTCACCATGTCGCTCGCGACAACAACCAAGCCGCCGACATATTGGCTCGTATAGGAGCCAAGCGCGATTCTGTCCCAAAGAACACTTTTCTGGAACAGCTTTTTAAGCCTTCCGTCGTGTGGCAGGACGATGACAATGGCGCCAGTACGAATACATCAGACATGGTTTTCCCCCCTGTCAATGAACCGGACGGCCAAATAATCGGCGGCTCAGTAATGGCTGAAACGCATTCGGCTCATGAGGTAATGGCAATAGTTGCACCTTGGATAGAGCCCTTCCTCGCCTACCTTCTTTGAAAGGAACTCCCCGACGACCAGAAAGAGGCACGGCGCATAGTTCGGCGCTCCAAGGCCTACAAGATTTACGAGGGTGAGTTATACAAGAAAAGCATAGCTGGTGTACTACAGCGGTGCATATCCGAGGAAGAAGGGCAGGAACTTCTCGCCAAAGTACATGCAAGCATGGGCGGCCATCACGCCACGGCAAGAGCCTTAGTTAGCAAGGCCTTCAGAGCCGGTTTCTTCTGGCACAAAGCTCGGACGAACGCACAGTCACTTGTCAAGCACTGTGTGGGGTGTCAACTCTTCGCAAATCAAAGTCACATGCCTCCAAAAGCTCTTCGAACTATTCTAATCACTTGGCCTTTTGCGGTCTGGGGGCTTGACATGGTCGGACCCCTTAAAGGGGGTACCAAGAAAAACAAATACCTGCTGGTCATGGTTGACAAATTCACCAAATGGATAGAGGCAAAACCCGTTAAATCAGCCAAGTTCGGACTGGTTATAGACTTCATATCCGGCGTAGTACACCGTTACGGTGTACCGTATAGCATAATAACGGATAATGGATCTAATTTTATGGCCCAAGAGGTCAAGAATTGGTGTGCAAAAATGGGCATTAAGCTCGATTACGCATCAGTCTACCGTCCGCAGACCAATGTACAAGTCGAACGTGACAATGGTCTCATCATGAGCGGCATTAAGCCACGATTGTCCGATCTCTTCATGAGTCCGACTGTCATTGGGTTGAGGAGCTCGACTCCATACTATGGGGCATGCGTACCACCCTAAATAGATCAATGGGCTTCACACCGTTCTTCATGGTCTATGGGGCTGAGGCAGTCCTCCCCTGCGACGTAATTCACGACGCACCACGAGTGCGCATGTACGAGGAAAAGGAAGCCGAGTTGGATCGGAAGGACGACATGGACGCCTTGGAGGGAGAACGCGACATAGCTCTGGCTTGCTCTACACTTTATCAGCAGAAAGCGTGACGCTACAAGAATAGGGAGGTCAGGGCACAAGCATACAACCTAGGTGAACTCGTCCTACGGCTCCCAAAGAAGTAGAAGCGTAAACTCAACCCCAAGTGGGAGGGGGCCTTCATCATCGACGAAGTACTCACGAGAGGAGCCTATCGCCTTCAGAACTCATCAGATAATCGCCTTGAACCAAACCCATGGAACGCGGATCGTCTACGACGCTTCTACGGATAGACCGGTCCTGTCCAAATTCCTGAACATTTTACATTTTACTTTTTCTTGTATTTTCACTTTTTCTTTCCCTCCCACTTTGCTGTTTGATAGGATCGATTTTCTTCTTCCTATATTCGGTTAAACCGATCCTGTACTAAGGTTATCCGCATGCACCATAGAGTGTTACATCCGAACACAGCACGTGGGGGCTCCTTCCAGTAGCCATCCTTTTCTATTGCAATTATTTGCCCACACCTGTCGTGCGTGCATGTTTCTTTTGTCATGTTTTAGCCATCATATGCATCCATTTGAACTAAGACTTTGCCAAGCTGGGTTGCCTCACTCCTGTGGTTACTCTCTACGTTCCCACTTGTTCGGCTAGAGAGTAAAGGGAGCACCTCTGCGATTGTCACGACCGGGTCATCTGGACACGTACCTCAGATGGGTGAAGCCGAAAGCTAGCTATCTTACGTACACAATTGATCAGCTACGACGGAAACACCTTATCCAGCCCTGGTGATTTTTTCTGTTGTTTGGGGCTCTTATTCCAAAAGTACACTTAGTCACAAGTATGTGGATTTCTATCTATGTTATTCGTAGAACCCTGGCGAAAGGTATTGCTAGCGGTACTATTTTCATCGAAAGATGTTTCTTATGCTATGTCATAATATAACATATCTTTCTGTGTGCTTTTTGTCTGTTCGCACCACATGGCCGGATTGCCTGGTTCCTCGAATACAATTTCGCTCTTCGGCGAAGGAATAATAAGAAGGAACACTCCCAAGCTTTCCGCCCGGGAGGGAGAAGCTGATGGCCGGTTAAGACAAAGTTTACAACACAAATTATTTTACACATGTATATGTAAATTACATATGCGGTTATTGATCGAGATCATCGATTATTCTGGTGAGGGGGCAGTCTGCTTGCAAGAGCCCGACGGTTGGCATCACCTGGTCATATACCAGGCGGAGTGGCACTTCTTTTCCATCCGATCCTACAGGACCAACCCGTGCCATATGCTCGGGATTAAGTCTGGTGAAACGGGTCTTGATCATTGCCCATGCCTCTCGTGCTCCTTCGTAGAAGGCCGAAGTCTTGCATAGCTAGAACCTACACGGAGCCCCCTAAATCGATCCACAAGTGCGGCCAGCCCTTCGGGTCGCTGTTCGGTGGGCCATAATGCCTTCACCATCCCCTTCATCGCCTTTTGCACGCGCTTGTGGAGAGAGGTAAGCTCCTTCAGCAGGTCCCCTTGGATCGATTTGATCTCCTCTTCAGGATGTTCGGTCAAGAGATATGTACACAAGACAACAAGCATGATTACTATCATTCTATACATCGGAAATACTTACTCATAGTGGAATTGTATTTACCGAATATGCCCCTTCGAAGATTTTGATTCTCTTCTTGAGCTTAGGCCAATTGAGTCTTTAAACTCTTTATTTCATCGGCCTGTTTTTGTATAACAAGACAGCCATCTTGCTGCTGGGATTCTGCATACCTTTGAGAATCCCAAGCTTCTTCTAGCTGCCTTTCCATATGTCCTATTGATTCGGCTGCTACACAGAATCAAAATGTTAGGAACGATGATATAAAAATATTAGCAGTAAATACATACTCACCATGGGCCTCTCGCGTGAAGCTCTTCACTTGCACTAGCTCGGCCTTCACGGACTGTACTTCCGTGCGGCTCTCCTCGAGCTCCTTGGCCAATTGCTCGGACTACTGCTTCGAGGCCTGAGTTATCAGTCAAACAGTGCAAAGATCCTTAATTCATTTGTTTCAAACCAAATCAAGGCTCGAGGGGTACTAGGGCTTATACCAAATGATCGGATTCTAGAAAAGCCGAAAATTTACCTGTATGTTGGTTGCTATTAATTTCATAGCCTCGCCAAACCCATCTCGGGCGGCGCCAAGTTGTGCATCGGCAGAGCATAGGGCGTCGAACTCCTGCTCGGAGAAAATAGGATGTCGCATGGCCTCCCATCATTGCCGATGGTGCATGGCACTCTCCACCTCCGATTTGGTGATGGATACTCCATCACCAGATTCGGCGGGTGCAGGATTAGCCCTAGGGGCTTCTATAGTAGAAGTCATATGGGTGGCGGCTTGGGAGCTTCGGGCGTCTTTAGACACCCGGGTAACCGCCTCATTAGGAGAGGGTTGGGCGTTCTGCCTAAATATTTCAAAAGACGAACTGCTGTAAGACTCTATTAACTGCGATTATATGCGGATGATCGAACAATGTACCTTCAGGATGAGCGGGCAGGTGGGTTCCCTCTCATCGCCGGTTCCTTCGCGGGATCTTTGTTGGCCTCTGACTCGGCCATGGCTTCGACCGCCGGTGTATGACGCGTGGATCGACGTCGCTTCGGAGTCGGGACCAGTGCGTCTGAGGCGTTCTTGGCAGAGGGCCGCTTGCAGGAGTTTTTCTTCTTACCCTTTGCAGGAAGGGAGAATGACCTGGGGTTGTCAACTATGATAGCCACCAGAGATTGGACGATGTTGTCCTAGAAATAGACTCCGTCCTTGAGTTCAATTAGAAGATCCGGGTCCTCGTTGAATCCCGGATCGTTGTCACGAGCATGGTTCTCGGGCTAAGGAGCCAGACAATTGACTGTCTCGATGAAGCTCCTCCATTCCTGTTCATGAAGGACTTCGGTCAAAAAGAATGCGGAATTAAAACCCCAAACTATATTCACGTTTGAAAAAAGGCTTACCTGTTTGATAGGGTTGTGGGCCGAATACCCTTCCTTGGTTGCCCGCCGGATAAAGTCCTCTTGCTCTCCTTTGTATAGGTCGGCAAAAGGGGCAGCCAACGCCATTGGATCGGTGGGCCCTTGTTTTTGGGAGTGCATGGCGTCGCTTTTCCCGTTGTATTGCCATAAGTGGTGTACCCTCTGTTGGAGGGGATGCACACCCCGGGAGATGGCGGCGGCCGTAACATCGGTCATGGTAAGTCCATGGTGGGCAAGCATCCGCACCTGAGTGGCGAGGCGCTGCACTTCTTTGCTTTCCTCCTGGGATGAGCTCCTGGGTCGCGAGTTGTACCTCTTCTTCGGGGTAGTGTCGGCATATTTGGGAAGACCTATCCAAGTTGGCTCGAACAGGTGGACATCTTCGATGTAAAACCATTCCAAAGTCCATACTTCGCATTTCTTCGGTGTGCCCACCAGATACCCCGTCCCCGCTATGCGACATACTTTGGCTCCACCGACCTCCATAATTACCTTGTCCCGAGTTCGGGGGATGAGGCAGAAGTACTTCCTCCACAAATTGAAATGTGCCTCGCATCCTAAGAACATCTCGTAGAGAGCGACGAATCCTGAGATATGTAGAATTGACTCTGGAGTAAAGTGGTGGAGCTGGATCCCGTAAAACTCCAACAACCCCCTTAGGAATGGGTGGATTGGAAACCCGAGGCCCCAGAGAAGGAAGGGGACGAGGCATACTCGCTCCCCCCTTGTTAGGGTTGGGGAAGTGCTCGTCAGAAACCTCGTCGTTGTACATAAGTAGACCTGCGCGGGTCGCCGCCAAATCTGATGAAGGAAGATATCCATGGGTCTCCAAGTTGCGGAGCCACAGGAGGGTGACGGAACAGCTAGTCCAGTCCCCTAGGCGTGTGTCGTAGGGGCGTGTGGAGGAGCTGGGGGCATTGGCCATGTTTGCATTGAGTTTCTGCTGGGTGTTTCTTTCGATGGAGAAGAGAAGAATGTGGTCTATGCCACGGTTTTGTTTGATTAAATGGGATGGTACCTCCATTGCAGGAAGGTAAGATTGTAAAATCACTAACCACTCACCTCCCCGCAACGTGTGAAAGTAGAGGAGTTCGCGTAGTTATTATAATGAATCTGCACCCACAACGCTGGGGGTCTTGCCGAAGAATGATCGGTTGCCGGACGAGGAAGGATGAGGGACTCGCCTTGCAAGCCGAAGACGACAACGTGAACGGATCGGCCAAATACATATCGGCGTTGAAGGCCAGTCCGGGGGCTACTGAGGATGTCCTGGATTAAGGGGTCCTTGGATAGCCGACCCGTTATTCGTGGGCCAGACTGTATGGGCCGCAAGGCACGCATCAGATGACCGAAGACCGCCTGCGCCGGACGGAAGCTTCTAGGAGTCGTAACGTGTTCTCTAAATTATTAGCAATAATTAGGCATGTTATCTCTTTGGCATGTAACCGACCATGTAAGTCGAGGACACCCTCGGACATCTATAGAAGCCGGAGGATTCTAGGGCACAGACACAGAACAACTCATCTAGGGTTAGACATACGATCTCGAGGTAGATCAACTATGTAACCCCTTATACCATCAATACAATCCAGCAGGACGTAGGAGATTACCTCCATTGGAGGGCCCGAACCTGGGTAAACTCGTGCCCCCTTCATCTCCTATTACCATCGCTCCAAGTCTCACAGTTCAGGACCCCCTACCCGAGATCCGCCGGTTTTGACACCGACAGCCACCAACTTCTGGTCAGGAAAGTGATTTGCACATCATTCCCCAGAAGGAGGGCGAGATTTTGCGCAAGTACATCTATAGGTTCAGCCACGTACACCGCAACATACCAGACATTCATCCTGCCGCTGTTATCAGTGCGTTCCATCAGAACGTGCGCAACCGTAGGATGCGAGAAGAGCTGGAGATGAACAAGGTCCAGGATGTCAACGAGCTCTATGCTCTGGCGAACAAATGTGCTCGATATTAAGAAGGGAGGAGCCTCCCCGGTGAAGACGCGGTGCAGGGGTCGACTCTGAGGATGAAGACACCGCCACCCTAGCAAGGAAGGGGTGGCGCCGTAACAAGAAGCGCAAGGACAAAGCCGTGCTTGCCGTCGAGGGATCCGGCAACCCCGGCACCGCCAAGAAGGCCAAGGGTGATGACCCCAGCAAGGATGTTGCCGGGTGGACCTCCTGCCAGGTTATGGCGGCTACCGACAAGCCGGAAAGCTTCGCCAAGCAGTATTGCAAGATCCATCGCACCAAGGGCCACGATCTCCAAGATTGCCGGCAAGTGGAGCAGCTTGCCGAGAAACAAAAGGCCAAATACGAGAGGCGAGACAAGGAGAAAGGCCAGTATGGTGCAGAGGGGTCCGGCAAGAGGCGCGGTGGTCGAGGAGGTCACCGCGGTAAGGACAAGCAATAGAAAGACCGGCCTGCTTGAGGCCGCGACAAGAAAGAAGGGGATGACAATTGCAATGAAGAGGACGATGAGTCCAGCGAGCATGAGTTCCAAAAGGCTACAGAGATGATGTGCATCAAGGGAGGTGCCTCGTCGCATACCTCTCACCACCAACTTAAATAGTGGGCGTGTGAGGTTAATGTGGCAGAGCCTTCTATTGGTGCCCAGAGGCCTTTGAAGTGCTCCAACACTCCTATCATTTTCGACGCCGAGGATCACCCTGATCGCACAACTGCGGCCGGGTGCCTGCCATTGTTGGTTTCGCCAATGAATCACAACCTCAAGGTGACGAAGATGCTAGTCGACAGTGCGGCCAGCCTAAACCTAATCTTGCCTGATTTCATCCAGAGGCTGCAAATTCCTGATTAGGATCTCGAGCCAACAGACGCTTTTCAAGGGGTCAATTCAGTGAGGACCCAGCCAACAGGCAAGATCACGCTGTCGGTGACGTTTGGCAATGATATATATTTCAGAACAGAGAAGATTTTTTTTGACGTCGCCAAGATCTCATTGCCGTACACCGGTATCCTTGGTCACCCAACACTGGCCAAGTTCATGGAGGCCACCCACTTCGCGTACAATGTGTTGAAGATGCCCAACCCAATGAGCGTCATCACGATCAACTCCGACAAGAAAGGCCCACTTATCTGCGCTGAACAACTCTACCGGGAGGCAGTCGTAGCACCTGCCGCCAAGGCACTTGCTCCTGCCGCTGAAGCACCCGGGGGGAAGAAGAGCGGCAAAGCCTCTGGCACACATTCCGGCAAGCGCGCCTCCTCAGGGTGCTGCTCTCCCATAGACAATGTGCCAGAGAGCTCCACCGGCAAGAGCAAGAAGTCCAAGGCATCTCCACCAGAGACTAAGAAGGTGCTCGCCAAGGAAGATGGTACGGGAGGAACTTTCACCATAAGTTACACCCTTGACGACAAACAGGAAAGCGCGCTCATCGCCTTCATGCGGGCGAATGTCGATGTATTTGCATGGCAACCATCTGATATCCCCGGTGTTCCTAGGAAGGTGATCGAGCACCACCTTGCCGTCTGCCCACACGCGTGGCCGGTCAAGCAGAAGGTTCAGAAGCAAGCTTTGGAGCGGCAACAGTTTATTGCCGAAGAAACCAAGAAATTAGAAGCAGCTAGCTTGATCAGAGGACTGCTTCATCCAACGTGGTTGGCCAATCCATTTGTAGTGCGCAAGGCGAATGGGAAATGGAGGCTATGCATCGACCACAGATGTCAACAAGGCCTACCCCAAAGATCCTTTTCCCTTGCTGCGCATCGACCAGATTGTGGACTCCATCGCCGGCTGCAACTTGTTGCCTTTCCTTGACACCTATTCAGGTTATCATCATATTTTCATGGCCAAGGAAGACGAAAAGAAGACTGCGTTTATCACCCCATGTGGTACGTATTGCTTTTTGCGTATGCCTTTTGGGTTGAAAAGCATTGGTTCTACTTTTGCAAGAGCAGTCCAGATTGGTTTTGGCCCCCAGCTACATAGAAATATGAAGGCTTACATGGATGACATGGTGGTCAAAACCAAGGACAAGGCCACACTCATATCAGATTTAGAAGAAACATTCGCAAATCTACACAAGATCAACCTGAAGCTCAACCCTGAGAAGTACATGTTTCGTGTCCCATCCGGCAAGCTTCTCGGGTTCTTTATATCTCAACGTGGAATTGAAGCGAATCCCGACATGATCAAAGCAATTGAGCAAATTAAAGCGCCAAGACGTGTCAAGGATGTGCGTCGTCTTGCCAATTGTGTTGCTGCTCTGAGTAGGTTCATCTCAAAATCTGTTGAGCGCACCCTGTCCTTTTTCAAAATATTGAAGAAGGTAGGTCCGATGAAATGGACTCCGGAAGCGGAGGCAGCGCTGCAAGATTTGAAGTGGTACCTCTCTTCTCCGTCAGTCCTAGTCGCGCCTAAACCACAAGAGTTGTTGCCGCTATACCTAGCGGCAACTAATCAAGTGGTGAGTGATGTGTTAGTGGCTGAAAGAGAAGTTGATGAAGAAGCAGCAGCAGGACCGCCAAGCGATAAGCCAGGACATTTCCCGGCAGGGTCCGATGCTGACAAGGAAGGATCTGCGCCGTTGAGCGAGATAGTTCAGAAGAAGAAGATGGTACAACGCCCAGTCTATTTTGTCATCTCCCTCCTGCAGGGGGCTAGGTCGAGGTATTCTGGCATGCAAAGGTTGCTCTTCGGCCTCCTTATGGCCTCGAGGAAGCTGCACCATTACTTGCAAGCACATGAGATCACCCTTGTCACTCGCTTCCCTTTACAGTGGATTCTGAGGAACCCAGAGGCTACCGGCAGGATTGTGTTGTGGGCTTTGGAACTGTCAAGCTTTGGCCTCAAGTATGAAAGCACTTAGACTATCCAGAGTAGGGCCTTGGCAGTGTTCATTGTAGAATGGACCCCAACACCAGATGAAGAAGTTCTAGAGTCAACTCTCCTTGACGTGGAAGAAACAAATCAAGAGTGGATCATGTATTTTGACGGAGCTTTCTCGCTGCAAGGCACCGATGCTGGAGTACTACTTGTCGCTCTCACCGGAGAGCACCTCAAATATATGATTCGGATGAATTTTCCCCAGGAGAGATCAATGAAAAATACCTTTGAGTACGAAGGGCTACTTGCCGGTCTCAGGATCGCGGCAGACCTTGGGATCAAGGAACTATTTGTCAGGGGTGATTCTCAACTTGTTGTCAGGCAAGTGAACAAAGACTATCAGAGTCCATTGATGGAAGCTTATGTAGATGAAGGGAGGAAGTTGGAAGAACTATTTGACGGCCTGCAAATGGAGCACGTTCCCCGTGCAGAAAATAGCATTGCCGATGGCCTGTCAAAGTGGGATGCCCTTAAAGTACCTGTGGAACCAGGAACTTTTGTGCTCCGACTGACTCAACCATCCGTTACACCATCAAGTGGACAAGAGAAAAGAAGAAAGTTGAGTTTTGGCAAGCATTTCCCGGCAGAGCTCCCAAAATCCGTCAACAAGGAGATTGCCGAAAATGATGCCATGCTTGCCGGTGAGTGCCATGCTCCGGCGGGGCCTCAGGCTCTTGCCGTGGAAGCACACGCTCCCACCAAGCTTGCTGGGGGCAACAGGCTCCGGCGGGGTTTCAAACTTTTGCCGTTGAGACAAACGCTCCCCCGATAGAGGATATGCCTTTGGTCCTTGTTGTCGAGCCCCAGGCTCCAGCATGGGCACAGCACATAGTCCATTTCCTTCAAACGGGAGAACTCCTTGAGGAACAAGAGGAAGCAGAGAAAGTAGCTCACCGATCCAGTATGTACCAGTTCGTGGACAATGTCCTGTACAGAAAAAGGCTGAACAGAGTGAAACTTAAGTGCATTACTCGGGAGAATGGACAGGAGCTGTTGGCAGACATACATAGAGGCATATGTGGCTCCCACATAGGGTCAAGAGTGCTTGCCGGTAAGGCATTCCGGCCAGGTTTAATTTGTCCCACCGCCCTCCAGGATGCGACTGCGCTAGTAACCAAGTGTGAAGCATGCCAGTCTCATTCGAAGAAGTTACACCAACCAACTCAAGCCCTTCAGACAATCCCTCTCTCCTGGCCATTTTTGGTCTGGGGGCTCAACATCTTGGGCCCCTTCCCCTGCGCTGTCGGGGGGCTTCGAGTACTTGTACGTAGCAATCGATAAGTTCATGAAGTGGCCGGAAGTGGAAGCAGTGAGAAAGGTGACAGCACAGTCGGCCATCAAATTCTTCAAAGGACGAGTCTGCCGCTTTGGTGTTCCCAATAGGATCATCACAGACAATGGCACGCAGCTCACAAGCCGCAACTTCATGTAGTATGTCCAAGACCTTGGCAGCAGAATCTGTTTTGCTTTCATTGCCCACCCAAGGAGCAACGGCCAAGCAGAAAGGGATAATGTTGAAGTGCTACGAGGCCTCAAAACAACAACTTTTGACAAGCTGCGCAAGTGCGGAAGGCGCTGGATTGATGACTTCCCAGTAGTTCTTTGGTCAATTAGAATGACACCAAATCGAGCTACTGGCCAAACACCCTTCTCCCTAGTATATGGGGCAGAAGCAGTTCTCCCCACAGAACTCATATACGGGTGACCTTGAGTGCTCGCTTATGATGAGCTTAAGCAAGAGCAGTTGCGACAAAATGACGCTATGCTCCTTGAGGAAGATCGTCTTCGGGCTGCTGTGCGAGCTGCACGCTACCAGCAAGCCTTGCACCGCTACCATGGTCGCAAGGTTCATGCCCGAAGTCTTGAGGAAGGCGACCTTGTTCTTCGGCGCGTTTAGTCCGCCAAGAATTCGAACAAGTTGACGCCAAAGTGGGAAGGCCCTTATCGGGTAGTACGAGTCACCAGGCCCGGTGCAGTCCTCTTGGAGATCGAAGATGGAATCCCAGTGAGCAACTCCTGAAATATCGAACATCTTCGTAAGTTCAATCCATAAGGCGCGGTTGCCGGGTCTCCTGGCAACCACCTTTTGTACAAGTCTTGCCGCTGAAGCATGTAATCCTTGGTACAAAGCCAGGCGTAGATCCTATGCGCGGTTGAATAAAGCTAAGTGTTCCGCAAATCTTGTTGATTTTCATGTTTACTTATGTACATGTTTGTCCGAGATATTGTGTTACGCTTACTCCCGGCAAGAGCTAACGGGCCGCCAAGGTTCCATATCCCTATTTTCTCTTCTTTCTTTTTCTCAAAGGACAGAAGGTTACGTCGCATGCAGCTTTGCTAGGGGGGAATGGTGGTATTGATACCAATGGGAGACGTTCAAAGAAGACACCTTGCTAGAAGAAGTACAGCAACGGAAAGATAAGCTACGAAAACCCCTAAGTGAATTCTTTTGAGGTTATTTTCCTCGAATGATTGAGACTTTTGTATGGAAAACCTGCATGCACGGGAACCTTACCATAATCGGTCGTGCCCTTACTCTGTTTCAAGTCTGCTCGACAGCCTAAGTGGATGCGCACGCGCCCTTGTTTCGTTTCGAGTCCGCTCAGTGACTCAAGTGGTTGCGCTCGCGCCCTTATCCTGTCTCGACTACGATCAACGACTTAAGTGGCTGCGCCAAGGATGTCAAGGTACCTTGCCGACAGTGGCAACATCAGCTGGCTGCTAAGGACCCATTCCTCAAAGCGCTCGCGATAGGGCCACATGTGCCGGCAAGCCATTTTTTCCGAAAAAACATAGGGAAAGTTCCATGCAAAGAAGCAGTATAACAAGGAACATAATATACAGTTATTCAAATAGGGTAAAATTTACATAAGGTGTCGCCTCTTCCTAAGTACATCTTTATTTGACTTTCTCCCCTAGGGAAGATTACAAGAAGAAAAAGATGGTAAGGGGAGGCGGGATACAAGAAGAAAAAGATGGCGAGAGGCCCTCGGGAAAAGCCTAGTTTGATCCCTATGGACCAACATTGTGCGGAGGGGGCAGGGCTTCCAGATGGGCAGCCAAGAACCCGGCCCCTCCTGGACCGGCATTGCGCGGAGGAGAGGGCCAACGCAGGCGAAAAGGACGATGGACCCCATAAGACGAGGTCCACAGGCCTGCAGGAAGATCCAGCGGGAAGATGAGGCAGCGCCCGAGACAAAGGCCCCCGGCAAGGTCGACCTGCCGGGAGGGGGAGGGGCATGAGGCTGGCGATGATGGTGCGGCCGGCAGGCAGTCCGAGCTCGAGTCGACGCGCTCCGTCTTGGAGGCCCGAAGATCGGACTCATCGTCATCATCTTCGCCACTATCCTCCTCGTCACTCTCGCTCGAGGAGGAGCTCTCGATGCCGCTCGAGCTCTCTTCGCAGCAGCTGAGACGGACACCTAAGCGCCCATAAATTTTGACGGAGAGCATATTGGCTCCGTCATTTTAAAACGAAGGGCGTGCCCTTCCTGGAGGTTGTGGGCGCGGGCAAAGGTCTTCCAGCCACGCCCGAGGAACATGACGTGACTTGCCGGGTACTCGACGTCCACCCGTGTCGCACCGTTACAGCGACCATGCGCCCATAACCACAGGACGGCGGCTCGTCGATCTCCATCAACCTGGCGAAAGGGCGAGGGAGGCACAAATGGCTCGGATGGGACCGCCCAGCTCGAGGGCGAACTCCAGCGCCATCCCCTCAGTGTGGGTTTCTTCAAGGAAGAGGCACTGCATCAGAGGAGGTGGGGTAGCGCTCCGCCCCCCCCCCCCCGACCTCGGCCTCCACGACGGCCTCGACCCCTCGTGCCTCTTCCACCACGCACGCTCGAGCCGCCCTCAGCCTCTGTGGCAGAAGCGACAGCATGATCCCGATGAGAACTCCTCCTTGGAGCTGAGGACGGTGGATGATAAGACGTGGAAGAGTGAGCTATGGAGTTTCGCGCTCGATGAGGGAGGAAGGATGGATGAGCATCGCCCTCGCTACCCCTTAATTTATAGGGGGGCGTGAGGGCTGGCTCTCCCCCGCTCCAAGGGTCGCCGCCCACCTCCTCCAATAGCGGCGCCCTCGATCACGGGGCGAACGGCAACCACCCTGTTGCTCCAATCCATGGCGTCGTAGTTACTGCCTCGCCCAGGACTTTAAGTCAAGGGCGTCCGTTGCTGGCTCCCCGCTATGCATGCAGCACGCGTGGCGGAAACGACCTGACATGATAATTAAAAAATTGATGGTCGCGCCATGCACGAATCCCACGTCCCGCATTCAATGGGCACCATGGGCAGGTGCAGTAAGCGCAATGATCACAACCGCAACTCCTGCCACGCGTGCCCGTGCACTGTTTGGGCCTAGCCCAACAACGCCTCGCACTGTGTATGGCCTAGGCCCGAGGGGCTCCTGTCGGTGCACTAGAGTTTTGGGTACTCCAGTGCCCCTTACTCATGCACGAGTGGTAGTATCCACCCTGGCGGCAAGGCCCGGCAAGGAGGTGCCAGCTACAAGTATAGAAGACATCCATACGAAGAAGCACCGGCGAGACCCAACAAGGCGAAGCCCCGGCAAGGCCCCGCCAGTGCACAGGCCAGGTGTCGCCCCGCCTGGGTACGTGTCGCGGCGCCGGCGATGGAGAGGCTAAGCGGTGCCGATGGGACGGGCTCCTGTCCCGTCCCGTAGGCGGTTAGAGATGCCTGACAGTGCATTAAATGGGCTTGTCCTACGCCGTCAGTGTTAGGTATGATAACACTGTAGCTCTATACACCCCGTGTACGCACTGTATGCCACTTTTGGGATCCCCTTAGTCATATAAAGGGAGGCCCAGGGCGATACGGTAGAGGACTTTTTCGGACTTTTTGGCACTTAGGACTTTTGACTCTTGAATCTTTCGAGGAACCCCCTAGCACACACACGTAGCAGCTGTTCATAGCACTCCTGTAGCTAGAACCCTCAAAACATCGATAATAATACCATGCATGAGTAGGGTTTTACGCATCTTTGTGGCCTGAACCTGGGTAAAATCCCGCGTGTCTGTTCGTCCGATCTGCTCTCTGCGCTATCCTCTTCCTCGCTGAACCGAAAAGGAATCCTCCCGATCACATAGGTGTCGTCTCCACCGAATGTGAAGTATTTATACTAGCAAGTTGTTCATCAGGAAAAATATTGTCAATATGCAGTGGGTCATCAAGAATATTTTCCATTCTAGACAAATTATCTACTACAGGGTTTTCAGCTCCCTTTATATCAACAATATGCAAATCAAACTCTTGAAGCAAAAGCACCCACCTAATAAGTCCAGGCTTAGCATCTTCATTTTTCATAAGGTATTTATAGCAGCATGAAAAATGTGAATAGTTACTTTAGAATCAACGATATAAGGTCTAAATTTATCATATGCAAAGACAACTGCTAAAAATTCCTTTTAAGTGGTGGCATAATTTCTTTGGACAGCGTCTAGAGTTTTACTGGCATAATGGATAAGATTCAACTTCTTGTCTACTATTTTCCCTAGGACAGCACCAACAACATAATAACTAGTATCACATATAATATCAAATGGCAAGTTCCAATCAGGTGGTTGAACAATGGGTGCAGAAATCAAAGCTTTCTTAAGTATATCAAAAGCCTCTACACAATCATCATCAAAAACAAAGGAATGTCTTTTTGAAGAAGATTAGTTAACGCCCTAAAAATCTTTGAGAATCTTTGGTGAAACGCCTATGGAAACCAGCATGACCAAGGAAACTTCTGTAACACCCTGGATTTTGTCCATTTCTTTTTCTTTTGACTTTGGTCTAATTTTGCTTTTCTATGGCTTGGTAATCTTGGAACCTGGAGGGATCACCCTTTATTCCTCTTCCCTAGTGGCTTGACAACCTCTAAACCATCCCAAGACCTTGTCATTTCCATTTTGAACCAATCCCCATAATCTTTTTCCTGAGAATATTCATTTTTCTATTAAAGGAATAACCCCGTTTGCTCTGGGTTGTGAAGCAACCCACATTTCCATCATTCCAAAAATTCCCAAATAATTCTCATAAATTTTTAGGGTCACATCTTCCTCAGATATGTCAAAATAACTCCTTCCCATGTTCACAAATATTCCACTAATATTCATTTTCTGATTCTGCCCTAGCTGTTAAGTTGTGAAGCAAGTACCCTTTATATTTGCTTGCTTGCTCCCAAACTTTTTGTGCACTCTTTCCTATCCATATCGTTGCCACATGACAAAATTAAACTCAATTTGGCTAGCAAATATTTCGTGGCAAATTTCCAAATTTCTGATCCAAAGGAAGCTTTGTGAAGCAAGTGCTAGCTAAGAGTATGAAAATGAGTTGAAATTTTGTCATGATCTCAATACCCTAATATCACGACTCTCCACCAAATTTTAGCATCATCCCCTCAACCATGTGACCACAGCATCAAATCTTGGTTTCTGGTCATAATTTTGGATTGTGAGGCAACTATATTTTATGTTGATTCATAATCTCTGAAACTTTACCAGGAAATTCTACTACTCATATAACCTATATACACAAGAATTTGGATCATTTAATCCAGCCATTTATCCCCAGTTATTTTTCTAAGATTCAGTCCAGTAGGATGCTATGTGAAGGAAGTACCATTTTGGTTTATTCAAATGCCATGAAACTTATACAACATCTTCATATGCCTAAATAAATCATATCCTCCAAATTTCAGTTCCATCTAAGCAATTATGTGAGTGCCACTTCATACATTGCATTTCTGACTAGTAGGGTCCATTCTACAGCAAGTGCCATTTATACCCATCTAAATGAGCTGAGAATTTACAATAGTGATCATCTTAGTGTTTGTCAGCTCTCAGCCAAATGTCAGAGTCAATCACCAGACCAGTCTTCCTCAGCAAGCATCAAACACATTGCGGTTGCCTTACCTTCCAGCTCTCTCTAGTCAAATCATGCATTCCTATGTTCGTTTCTTTTCTTCTTGGCCCTCTCTGTTGAATGACCAATTCAGCAAACATGGTTTGGGCGATCAGAGTACGTGGCATCACCGCGTTCATGCGGTGACCACATGGCCGGCATGCCATATGCGCGCTCTGGTAGTGGAGCCCTCGGCCTCGGTGGTTTCCGCCTCTCCCTCGCCACCTAGACGTGTCCAGGGGCTTCCCCTTGGCATCTTCTTCCTCCTGGATCCCTTTCCCCCTCTCATGTACCCTCCTACGCGGTGCGGTAGCCGCGTCCATGACATGGCCGTCTCTGCCGCCGCCGTGTCCGGTTGCTTGCATCGTCCCGAGCCTTCCCGAGCTCGCCTGAGCCCTCCTGAGCACACGCGAGCTTCCTCATCTCCTCTCTGACCTCTCTGAATGCCTCTCCCCTCCTCCATGAGCCTTCCTGAAGCTCCGGCATGCATCGTCGTGGCCGTTCCCCGAGCCTTGCGCCGTCCGGCTATATATAGCCTTCCCCGAACCTCGACGAGCCCACCAACCTCGCCACCTCTATCCTAGCTTCGTCCCCGACCCATCCATCCATCGCCAGAGGCCCTCCTTGCCCTCCAATGCTGCCGTGGCCGCCGCCGGTGCCCGGATAAATTCTGGCGAGTCTCTCCCAATGCCTCCCTCTTGCCACCACCAATAGAGCACCCAGACACCAGCAACCCTCCCCGTATTATCTATTCCTTACCAGAACCGCCGCAGCGCCGTGCTCATCTCTGCCCGTTGCCAGTCTCCGCCACGCTCGGAAGAGCTCTCGTGCTCGGTCTCCCCGAGGTCCATGCCCTGCTTGGATGTATTAGAGTTGGAACGGTGGGAGAGAGAGGAAACTTGTGTGTAATGCTCGCTGTATTGATTGATTCGGAGATTACACCATATATATCCGTACATGCCTAACCTGACTCACAAATCTAGCCTTAAGACTCGGCCTAACCATACTCATACGCACGACGTGCATAGACGCACGACGTGCACACACACGTACTCTAACACCCCGCCGCAGTCGAGCCGTCGTTACCTGGCAAGACGCATAGATTGGAACGAAAAGCTTGAAAAGCTACTGCCGGGATGTAGCGACCCGACCTGAAAGGTCGAATCTCCGGTGTTTCCGTACCATCCCAAGATCATGCTGGTACACACACGGTACATCAATGTATATATCAAAGGGAAATCACACAGCATTATATTAATCGAAATCTCATATCGAGTCCTTTATTACAATAAAATTACAATAAAGTGGCTGAAGGCCAACTCATGAGAATATCTAATTCTTGCGGAAGCGTCGAAGGTAGATGAGTCCATCTGACTCCAAGGGCATCTCACTGAGCATAGAACATGTCCTCACTCCTGGTCGGAAAAGTACTCTGCAACATGATAAGTTGCAGCCGTGTAGGTCAGCATATGGAATATGCTGGCAAAGTCACAAGAGAGGGGTGAAAAGATAATCATCTAGTCTATATGCATATATGGCAGGTGGGGTAGTAAGTTTTGCGTAAAGCCAATTTTTCCTATAACAAGAGAGGGCTAAGCAAAAATATTACTAAGTTGGTTGATTAATGAGATGGTTCCACCAACCAATTCTCATACCCAACATTATTAAATACCCACATCATCATATTAATTGTGTTGAGAGTTCCGGAAGTTTCAATTCCTTTGGCTCAAGTCGTCCACGACCGTGGACACGGCTAATCGATTAGGTTTGAGTACTCTGCAGAGTTTTGCACACGTTCCCCAGAAGATTTGGTCGCCTCCGTTTGATTTCTCGCACTTCAGGGTGTTTGAGAAACGGATGACCAAAACATGGTCTTCCAAAGGGTTTCCCTGCGACTCTGTCGGTGCCCATCCTTTCCTACCGTTCTTCTACCTCTCGTAGCACCGCCTGTCCAGGGTCACCACGATATCTAACCAAGCCAGAGCCCATAATGACTTGTGGCTGTGCAGGTAAGCCTTGGGTTTTGAAGCACCCATCCATCTCTTTGTGCCTGGGTGGACCTTTCCGCGTGAATACTGGCCATCTCCAGCATCACCTAGGCTAACCACTGGTTTCTCCAGGGTGCCGTTCAACCATCATCCACCCAGAGGTATGTTGAAAACTTAGGGTCTTGAAAATCTTGATCTTTATGTAGGTCTTGAAATTATTAACTCTCTCAACTCTCATGAATCACACAACCAACCCCGTCTACTAATAGCATAGCAAAAGTAAAACAACGTTTCCCGGGGCCAAAGTTGTCAAAGAGGGTTGAGGAGGGGTACCTACCACATGATACTACTACAATGTAACCAAGTTTCCAACTAACCTATCTTGCATGCAACTGGGGAGATGGTAGAACTAATGCATATAAAACATGGGTAAAACATGATCAAGATGACTTGCCTGATTGATGATCTTCGTACGTGAGTGACTCTAAGTAACAAGCTTCGCACTCCGAATAATCTAACGAAGCAAACAAGCACTCAATAAGCATACAACAAAATATTGTAACTCGCAAACATCAACCAAGAACTAGTAAACAAATCAAGACAAAACAATGCACAAATCACAAGTAAGAAAAACAAACAAAGTTTTGTTTACTAGGAGATGATTGATAAAACACTACTAACATAATAAAACTATTTTGAAATAACCAAAACAATTGTTGACAGCAAGGAAACAAGAAAATGTGTTTATTAATAAACAGAAGAAAATCAATTTAAGTTTGTTGGGAAAACTTTTGTAAAGTTTGTAAAAGTTTTGATAAACACTAAATGGAACAATTATAGTTTTACTAACAAGAGAGCAAAACAAAACTTATTATTTATTAGTAAAACATGTTCTTAACAGAAAAGAATTTACAAGTAAACTTGTTTTAGAAAACAGAGTTAAATTATATAAAACTTTGTTTGAAAACAAAACCATTACTAACTAGTGGTTTTAATCAAAATAACCTATTTGAAAAGAAGTTGTGATTCCTATCTTAACACGGAAATGAACTAAACCATTTTATATTTTTTTTTATTAACAATGAGTAAAAACACTAAATTTTTACTAACAGAACCTAATAAACAAATAAAACCAAATCTAAATTGAACTAACTAAAACTAAGTAAATAAAACTATATTATAATACTAGGCAGATTCTGTTTATAGCTAAAACACTATTCAAAATCATCCTAGAAATCCTCAAACTAAACATGATGATAGTCCTAACCAATATCAAACAGTAGCAAAAAGATTCATGTCAAAATCTATTTTCAAACTCTAGTTATTCAGATTTGAAGATTTTGAGCAAATTTGATTAAATTCAAATTTTATAGTTCAAATTTGAAATTTAAAAGTGCAGGGTGAAACTACATGAAAATTGTGAGCTATTGCAAAAAGAATCAACTCAAAACACTTAACAGGTTAAAAGATATAAGCAAAACAAAATTTGAATACACTCTGTTAACTAAAACAAAATCAGAAAAAAGTAAAATCTACCGGACGGCCAGGGGGCTACGTGGCGCTGTCCTATTGGCTAGCGAGCGCGTGCGGTAGGTGGTTTCGAGCGGACGACCGGTCGGTAGGGGATACCGGTTCGGAATTATTTCCGATCTAATCTCAGGCGTTGATTATAGATCCGACGGTTGGGAGGGCTTACAGTGTTAAGAGGTCGCCGGCGAGGGATCTCCGGCGAGTCCGAGACGGCAAAGATGACGGCGTTGGTGCTCTGGTGGTCGGGGAAGGCAGCGAAGTGGTCCGGGCGACGGCGACGGGTCTCCGGAGTAGACTGGTGACATGTGTGGGTGGAACGGTGGTCGGAATCGACGGGAGCTTCGGTGGGGGTGGCTACTCCGGCGAGCAATTGGGCAGCGCCTCGGCGAGGGACAGAGGGCGTTTGGGGGGAAATGAAAGGCGGGGCTGGCCGGTACTTATAGGCTGCTCGGGGGGTGCGGGGAAGGAGAGAGGAGAGAGATCCGGGAGG
Organism: Hordeum marinum; assembly: GCA_022496015.1. Lineage (NCBI taxonomy): Eukaryota > Viridiplantae > Streptophyta > Magnoliopsida > Poales > Poaceae > Hordeum > Hordeum marinum. The sequence goes on along the minus strand of CM039677.1, from coordinate 413,592,800 downwards.
GGGAAAAGAAACGGCCAGCGAGGTCGTCGGCGCGTGCGGGGGAGAGGGATGACCGGTCAGTAGAAACGGTCGGTCGGGGGTGGGGTCCAGTGTCAGTGAGAGAGAGAGAGGTGAATGCGCGTCGGTCGGCCGACGCGTATTGAATTCGAGAAATAAAGCCTGTGGGCCGGCCCGTTTTAATTCTAAAACCGTTACCGTTTCTGTTTAATGTTTTTCCAGAGACATTCAAAAGCTTTTAAAGCATTCAAACCGTTTGTAAATATAGGGGTATTATATATCAAAATTAACAGAATAATAAATGCTATTTAATGAACATTTTTATTCTGTCATTTGAACACTTTAAAAAAAATTCAGAAATTGCCTAATTGTTTTTAAATCCTTTTTGCAAATATTTTCAAAATAACCCCTGGTTATTATTGTTCAAATAAATCACCAATTAGTCCCTGGTGTGGAGTGTCATGTTCCTCCTCTCTTATTTGATCTTTTAACCAAAATTTCCAATAGGTGAAAGCAACTTAGGGAAAAATAGAAAGGGCTTTCAGAAGTTTAGAAAGGGCATTTCAAATAACACATACATTCAAACAGTGATGCAGATGGATGCATAGCTATATTTCATAACATTCCAAAATGGAATTTTGGGATGTTACAAACCTACCCACCTTAAGATGAATCTCGCCCTCGAGATTCGGGTTGGCTAGAAAATAGGTGTGGATGGTCTCTACGAAGATCTTCTTCGCGTTCCCAGGTGGCTTCTTCCTCGGTGTGATGACTCCACAGAACTTTGCAGAACTTGATGATCTTGCTGCGGGTAACTCTGTTGGCAGTTTCGAGGATTCTGACAGGCTTCTCCTCGTAAGTCAGATCACTTTCAAGCTGTATGGCCTCTAGGGGCACTGTATCTCTCAAAGGGATATCAGCCATCTCGGCATGACATTTCTTCAGCTGGGACACGTGGAACACATCATGAACTTCGGATAATCCTTCCGGCAATTCCAGTTTGTATGCAACTTCGCCTCTACGTTCAAGAATTTTGTAGGGGCCTATGAATCTGGGTGCTAGTTTTCCTTTAACACCAAATCTCTTGATTCCTCGAAGCGGGGACACACGAAGATATGCTCGGTCTCCCACTTCATATGTCACTTCTTTGCGTTTGCTGTCAGCATAACTCTTCTGTCGAGATTGAGCTATCTTGAGTCTGTCACGAATCAACTTGACTTTCTCTTCAGAATCCCGGATAAGGTCGGGACCAAAAAGTTGTCGGTCTCCAACACCATCCCACGTCAACGGTGTTCTACATCTCCTTCCGTATAAAGCTTCAAAAGGGGCCATCTTTAGACTGTCTGATAACTGTTGTTGTACGAGAATTCTGCGTAAGGTAAGTTGTCATCCCAACTAGATCCATAATCTAGCGCACAAGCTCTCAATATGTCTTCTAGAATCTGGTTGACTCTCTCAGTATGTCCATCGGTCTGCGGATGAAAAGCTGTACTGAACTCTAGCCTTGTACCCAAAGTTTCATGTAACTGATGCCAAAACTTTGAGGTAAATTGTGTTCCTCTATCTGACACGATACTCCTCGGAACTCCATGCAGACATACGATCCTGGTCATATATATCTTGGCTAGTTTAGCACTGGTATAGGTGGTTTTCACTGGAATGAAATGTGCCACCTTGGTCAAGCGATCAACCACTACCCAGATGGAATCATAACCTGAACGGGTCCTGGGTAATCCTGTGATGAAGTCCATACCATGCTTTTCCCATTTCCACTCGGGTATCGGCAAAGGTTGAAGTAACCCTGCTGGTTTCTGATGTTCTGCCTTTACTCGCTGACAAACATCACATATTGCAACATGTTCCGCAATATCTTTCTTCATACCTGTCCACCAATAACTTTCCTTCAAATCCAGATACATCTTGGTATTGCCTGGGTGTATCGAGTAAGGTGAATCGTGGGCTTCCTGAAGTATCAACTTCCTGAGCTCTGGTTCATTGGGCACATAGATTCGGTTCTCAAACCACAAAGTTCTGTGTTCATCCTCACGAAAACCTTTAGCTTTACCATCTTCCATTCTCTGTTTAATCTCAGCTATCTCCTTGTCCGATTTCTGGGCTTCACGAATTCTTTTGGTCAAGGTGGACTAAATTTCTAGTGTGGCAACATATCCTCTTGGAACTATCTCTAGCTTGAGCTCTCTGAGATCATCGACTAACTCTTGAGGTAATCCTCCCGCTGTGAGTGTGTTCACATAAGTTTTCCGACTCAAGGCATCGGCTACAACATTAGCCTTACCTGGATGGTAGTGTAATCTCATGTCATAGTCCTTGATTAACTCTAACCATCGTCTCTGTCTGAGGTTCAACTCTTTCTGCGTGAAGATATACTTCAGGCTCTTATGGTCGGTGTAAACATCACAACTATTTCCGATAAGGAAATGTCTCCAAGTCTTGAGTGCGTGCACTACGGCTGCTAATTCCAAGTCATGAGTGGCATAATTTAACTCATGAGGTCTTAGCTGTCTGGAAGCATAGGCTACAACTTTTCCATCTTGCATAAGTACTCCACCAAGTCCTAGACGTGAGGCATCACAGTAAACTTGGAAATCCTTCCGAATATCGGGCAAGATCAATACTGGGGCTGTGACCAAACGTTCCTTTAACTCCTGGAAACTGGCTTCACATTCCACAGTCCAAACATACTTGGATTCTTTCTTCAACAACTCTGTCATGGGCTTGGCAATCTTTGAGAAATTCTTAATGAACCTCCGGTAATATCCGGCAAGTCCGAGGAAACTGCGGATCTCCTTAACTGAGGTGGGTGACTTCCACTCGGTGACGGCTTCAACCTTAGCAGGGTCCACTGCTATTCCATCTCCAGAAATAACGTGTCCAAGGAAACCGACTTCCGTCAGCCAAAATTCACATTTGCTGAACTTGGCATATAACTGATGCTCTCTCAGCTTCTCCAGAACTAAATGCAGATGTTCCTTGTGTTCTTCCTCGTTCTTGGAGAATATCAAAATGTCATTGATGAACACCACGACAAACTTGTCCAAATATTCCATGAACACTTTGTTCATCAAATTCATGAAGTAGGCAGGAGCATTAGTCAAACCAAAGGACATGACTGTATACTCGTATAAGCCATACCTTGTGGTGAAAGCTGTTTTGGGTATATCCTGTCCACGAATCTTCAATTGATGATACCCTGATCGAAGATCGATCTTGGAGAATACTTTGGCGCCTACTAGCTGATCAAACAAATCATTAATCATCGGCAGAGGATACTTGTTCTTGATAGTCACCTCGTTCAGGGCGCGATAATCGACTACCATTCTCAAGGTTTTATCCTTCTTCTCCACCAAAAGAACCGGGGCTCCCCAAGGTGAAGAACTTGGGCGAATATACCCTTTGTCCAATAACTCCTTAATTTGCTTCTTGATTTCCAACAGATCATTTGCGGGCATCCGATAGGGTCTCTTGGAAATTGGGGTTGTCCCTGGCTGTAGCTCTATTAGGAACTCAATCTCTCTATCTGGTGGCATGCCTGGTAATTCTTCCGGAAATACATCCAGAAAGTCTTTTACCACAAGTACTTCCTCCTGAACAACTCCCGTGAGAGAATTTAATCGAGCACTCATCCGTGTGCGTCGGGATACATACTTAATCCTCTTGTTCTTCGGGGTGGTGAGTGAAATAGACTTGCTAGGGCAATCAAGATTTCCTTCATACTTGGTCATCCAATCCATGCCTAGGATTACATCCAATCCCTGGGATTCTAAGACGATGAGGTCAGTGGGAAAAACGTGGTTTCCTATATTGAGTTTCAAGGCATGGCATCCTATCCCTGCCATCATCATACCTCCTGGGGAACTGACCTTAATGGGCTGACTAAGGGTTTTGGTGGGCAAACCATACTTATCCACAACTACCCTTGATATGAATGAATGAGTTGCACCGGAATCAAAAAGTACTGTAACAGGACGTGAATGCAATAAAAACTTACCAACCACAGTCTCGGGTTGATCATAGACTTCTTCCACGTCGAGATGGTTCACCTGGGCACGAGGAAAAGGGTTTGGCTTCTTGGCTGCAGAGTTGCCGTTTCCATTTCCTTGCTTGCTCTGGGGACACTCAGTAGCATAGTGCCCTGTCTTCTGGCACTTGAAACAGGTGATGTGACTCAGATCCTTCTGAGTAGGAACATGACGGTGCTGGTTGTTGTTCCCATTCCCATTGTCAGTCTTGAAATTGCCATGGTTGGAACGGGCATTCCCATTTCCTCCATGGGTGTGCACCGCATGATTGTGCCTTCCAAACTTACCGGTACCTGATCCGGTATTTCCTGAGTACGGGGAGTGGCGGGGCTTCTGATGAGCTCCAGAGTTAAACTTCCCTTGGGTGTACTTCCTCTTGCGATTCTCAATCTGCTGCTGTTTACCTTCCAAAATGAGTGCCTTATCCACCAGCTCTTGGTAGTTGTTGAAAGTAGCCACTACCAGCTGTATGCTCAACTCGTCATTGAGTCCTTCTAGAAACTTCTCTTGCTTGGCTGCATCATCGGCCACATCTCCTGGTGCATAACGTGCCAATGTGTTGAAGTCGTCCACGTACTGGGCCACAGAGCGATTTCCCTGGCGCAAGTTGCGAAACTCGCGCTTCTTCAGACTCATGGCTCCAGCTGAAACATGTGCAGTGCGAAAAGCAAGCTTGAATTGCTCCCAAGTTACATCAGCAATCGGATAGGTGGTGATGTAATTCTCCCACCATGAAGCTGCTGGTCCTTCAAGTTGATGTGCGGCAAAGCGCACCTTCTCAGCATCAGTACATCCAGCAGTGACAAGTTCTCTCTCCATCTTACGGAGCCAGTCATCTGCCACAATGGGCTCAGTGCTGCTGGAGAAAGTTGGAGGGTTCAACCTCAGAAAACGGGTGAGATTGTCAGTCTGGGGTGGATGGTGGTTGTTGTTGTTCTGGTTGTTGGTCTGATTCTGAATCAATAACTGCATCAGTGCATTCTGCTGTTGAAGGAGTTGCGTGAGTTCCGGTGCGAAAGTGGAGTCGGTCTCACGTCGTGGAGGCATCTTGCTGTTTTTAGAGGGGTGAGAATTAGAATAGAACAAGGGCCTAAAAGAAGAATTCACTACCCATATGCAATGCAACAACCATATCACACCAAACACTCATTCATTATTCAATCAATGTCAAACATCGGGAATACAAATCTCAAACAAACTAAACATCGACCTACGCTTTAACGACTAAAATAAAAGATACATTGGAGGGCATAACTAAGGTTCTCCTCAAAAGTGCATAGTCGTAGGTCCTCCGGTGGTGCTTTCCTCATAGTCTTCATCGTCGCTGATGAAGGGTGCCATGTCTCCTTCGGGATGAAGGTTTTCACCCATGTCTAGCTGCTCCTCCAGAGTTGCGATGCGTGCATTCTGCTCATCAATCCTCTCTAGGAAGTCCTTCACTTCATGCTCGTGTTCATAGTTAGCCTCTCGCAGATCAGCTTCAAGGTCAATCTCACGGTTCATCAGATTCTTGATTGTCTTCGTATCAGCACGAACTCGAAGCTCTAGAGTTCTGACGTGAGTCTCCAGGGTCTGGATATAGGAAATAGTGGTGTCTGCAGTGGGAGGAGTTATGATGTTTCCATTGGCATCTCTGCGACAAACCACGCTGAGTCCTGGTGAAATGGTTCCACCTCTGTATTCCTCCTGAATTCGTCCAAGGGCACGATGAATGGCCATGTCTCTCCCAAGTATCCAACTGGGTGCCACGAACTTGAGGTCGATGGGTTCCTTCCGATTCCCAAAGGTCTTCCCTGGAATATGCACCTCGATCCTGTAGCGTCCATCTTGGGGAAATGACATGATAGGAATCCCGATGATGCTCGGCAAAGCAATCCTTACGTCCTTGACGATCCTCATCAGCTCCTTACCAAAGGGCATCGTTGCGTCAGGCTCGCAAAACTCCGTGATCAACACTGGGATGAAGGTGGCCATCTATAAATTTTGAAATAATCGGAGAGGGGTCAGAAATGAATAGATGAGAGTATAAGAATTTTAAAGACAAAGAGAAACAATCCTAAGGCTTTCCAATCCTAGAGGTTACATCCTACGGTCAGCGTGTGCTCTGATACCATCTCTGTAGCGACCCGACCTGAAAGGTCGAATCTCCGGTGTTTCCGTACCATCCCAAGATCATGCTGGTACACACACGGTACATCAATGTATATATCAAAGGGAAATCACACAGCATTATATTAATCGAAATCTCATATCGAGTCCTTTATTACAATAAAATTACAATAAAGTGGCTGAAGGCCAACTCATGAGAATATCTAATTCTTGCGGAAGCGTCGAAGGTAGATGAGTCCATCTGACTCCAAGGGCATCTCACTGAGCATAGAACATGTCCTCACTCCTGGTTGGAAAAGTACTCTGCAACATGATAAGTTGCAGCCGTGTAGGTCAGCATATGGAATATGCTGGCAAAGTCACAAGAGAGGGGTGAAAAGATAATCATCTAGTCTATATGCATATATGGCAGGTGGGGTAGTAAGTTTTGCGTAAAGCCAATTTTTCCTACAACAAGAGAGGGCTAAGCAAAAATATTACTAAGTTGGTTGATTAATGAGATGGTTCCACCAACCAATTCTCATACCCAACATTATTAAATACCCACATCATCATATTAATTGTGTTGAGAGTTCCGGAAGTTTCAATTCCTTGGCTCAAGTCGTCCATGACCGTGGACACGGCTAATCGATTAGGTTTGAGTACTCTGCGGAGTTTTGCACACGTTCCCCACAAGATTTGGTCGCCTCCGTTTGATTTCTCGCACTTCAGGGTGTTTGAGAAACGGATGACCAAAACATGGTCTTCCAAAGGGTTTCCCTGCGACTCTGTCGGTGCCCATCCTTTCCTATCGTTCTTCTACCTCTCGTAGCACCGCCTGTCCAGGGTCACCACGATATCCAACCAAGCCAGAGCCCATAATGACTTGTGGCTGTGCAGGTAAGCCTTGGGTTTTGAAGCACCCATCCATCTCTTTGTGCCTGGGTGGACCTTTCCGCGTGAATACTGGCCATCTCCAGCATCACCTAGGCTAACCACTGGTTTCTCCAGGGTGTCGTTCAACCATCATCCACCCAGAGGTATGTTGAAAACTCAGGGTCTTGAAAATCTTGATCTTTATGTAGGTCTTGAAATTATTAACTCTCTCAACTCTCATGAATCACACAACCAACCCCGTCTACTAATAGCATAGCAAAAGTAAAACAACGTTTCCCGGGGCCAAAGTTGTCAAAGAGGGTTAAGGAGGGGTACCTACCACATGATACTACTACAATGTAACCAAGTTTCCAACTAACCTATCTTGCATGCAACTGGGGAGATGGTAGAACTAATGCATATAAAACATGGGTAAAACATGATCAAGATGACTTGCCTGATTGATGATCTTCGTACGTGAGTGACTCTAAGTAACAAGCTTCGCACTCCGGATAATCTAACGAAGCAAACAAGCACTCAATAAGCATACAACAAAATATTGTAACTCACAAACATCAACCAAGAACAAGTAAACAAATCAAGACAAAACAATGCACAAATCACAAGTAAGAAAAACACACAAAGTTTTGTTTACTAGGAGATGATTGATAAAACACTACTAACATAATAAAACTATTTTAAAATAACCAAAACAATTTTTGACAGCAAGGAAACAATAAAATGTTTTTATTAATAAACAGAAGAAAATCAATTTAAGTTTGTTGGGAAAACTTTTGTAAAGTTTGTAAAAGTTTTGATAAACACTAAATGGAACAATTATAGTTTTACTAACAAGAGAGCAAAACAAAAGTTATTATTTATTAGTAAAACATGTTCTTAACAGAAAAGAATTTACAAGTAAACTTGTTTTAGAAAACAGAGTTAAATTATATAAAACTTTGTTTGAAAACAAAACCATTACTAACTAGTGGTTTTAATCAAAATAACCTATTTGAAAAGAAGTTGTGATTCCTATCTTAACACGGAAATGAACTAAACCATTTTATATTTTTTTTATTAACAATGAGTAAAAACACTAAATGTTTACTAACAGAACCTAATAAACAAATAAAACCAAATCTAAATTGAACTAACTAAAACTAAGTAAATAAAACTATATTATAATACTAGGCAGATTCTGTTTATAGCTAAAACACTATTCAAAATCATCCTAGAAATCCTCAAACTAAACATGATGATAGTCCTAACCAATATCAAACAGTAGCAAAAAGATTCATGTCAAAATCTATTTTCAAACTCTAGTTATTCAGATTTGAAGATTTTGAGCAAATTTGATTAAATTCAAATTTTATAGTTCAAATTTGAAATTTAAAAGTACAGGGTGAAACTACATGAAAATTGTGAGCTATTGCAAAAAGAATCAACTCAAAACACTTAACAGGTTAAAAGATATAAGCAAAACAAAATTTGAATACACTCTGTTAACTAAAACAAAATCAGAAAAAAGTAAAATCTATCGGACGGCCAGGGGGCTACGTGGCGCTGTCCTATTGGCTAGCGAGCGCGTGCGGTAGGTGGTTTCGAGCGGACGACCGGTCGGTAGGGGATACCGGTTCGGAATTATTTCCGATCTAATCTCAGGCGTTGATTATAGATCCGACGGTTGGGAGGGCTTACAGTGTTAAGAGGTCGCCGGCGAGGGATCTCCGGCGAGTCCGAGACGGCAAAGATGACGGCGTTGGTGCTCCGGTGGTCGGGGAAGGCAGCGAAGTGGTCCGGGCGACGGCGACGGGTCTCCGGAGTCGACTGGTGACACGTGTGGGTGGAACGGTGGTCGGAATCGACGGCTACGGTCGACGGGAGCTTCGGTGGGGGTGGCTACTCTGGCGAGCAATTGGGCAGCGCCTCGGCGAGGGACAGAGGGTGTTTGGGGGTAAATGAAAGGCGGGGATGGCCGGTACTTATAGGATGCTCGGGGGGTGCGGGGAAGGAGAGAGGAGAGAGATCCGGGAGGGGGAAAAGAAACGGCCGGCGAGGTCATCGGCGCGTGCGGGGGAGAGGGATGACCGGTCGGTAGAAATGGTCGGTCGGGGGTGGGGTCCAGTGTCAGTGAGAGAGAGAGAGAGGTGAATGCACGTCGGTCGGCCGACGCGTATTGAATTCGCGAAATAAAGCCTGTGGGCCGGCCCATTTTAATTCTAAAACCGTTACCATTTTTGTTTAATGTTTTTCCAGAGACATTCAAAAGCTTTTAAAGCTTTCAAACCGTTTGTAAATATAGGGGTATTATATATCAAAATTAACAGAATAATAAATGCTATTTAACGAACATTTTTATTCTGTCATTTGAACACTTTAAAAAAAATTCAGAAATTGCCTAATTGTTTTTAAATCCTTTTTGCAAATATTTTCAAAATAACCCCTTGTTATTATTGTTCAAATAAATCACCAATTAGTCCTTGGTGTGGAGTGTCATGTTCCTCCTCTCTTATTTGAACTTTTAACCAAAATTTCCAATAGGTGAAAGCAACTTAGGGAAAAATAGAAAGGGCTTTCAGAAGTTTAGAAAGGGCATTTCAAATAACACATACATTCAAACAGTGATGCAGATGGATGCATAGCTATATTTCATAACATTCCAAAATGGAATTTTGGGATGTTACACGGGAGGCCCTTGGTCATAATATCTACAAGTTGTTGAGTGGTAGGAACATGTACAATCCGGAAGTCGCCGAGAGACACCTTCTCCCTGACAAAGTGGATGTCCAACTCGATGTGTTTAGTCCTCCTGTGATGCACTAGGTTGGTGGACATGTACACTGCTGAGATGTTGTCACAAAACACAATCGTGGCCTTCGGGAGAGAACAACCAAGCTCATCGAGAAGTTGCCATAGCCAAACACAATCAGCAACGGCGTTGGCGACGGCACGGTACTTTGCTTCCACGCTAGAGCGAGAGACGGTGGTTTGCCGCTTGGAGGACCAACTCACGAGTGCGCCGCCGAGGTAGACGCAGTATCCCGAGGTAGAGCGTCGAGTGTCCGGGCAGCCGGCCCAATCCGCATCGGAGTAAGCCACGATCTCTGTGGAGGTGGAAGATGACAAGAAGAGGCCATAGGTGGAAGTGTCGCGCACATACCGCAAGATGCGTCTAATGATGGCAAGATGGATGTCACGAGGATCATGCATGTGTAGGCATGCTTGCTATACTGCATAGGCCAAGTCAGGGCGTGTCATGGTGAGGTACTGAAGCCCACCAGCGAGGCTGCGGTACTCGGAGGGATCGTCCACCGGGGAGCCGTCGTCGGCAGCAACCTTGGGTGACGTATCAACTGGGGTGGATACAGAGTGACACTAAGACATGCCGGCTCGTTAAAGAAGCTCATCGGCGTATTGGGCCTGGTCGAGGAAGAACCCACACGTCGTGCGATGAACCCAGTTGCCGAGGAAGTAGTGGAGATCACCCATGTCCGTCATGGAGAAATCGTGTTGGAGCTGATCGACGATGTGGTGGGGAAGGGTCATCGATGAGGCAGTGAGGACGATGTCATCAATGTACAGCAGTAGGTAGGCGGTATCGCTGCCCCGCCGTAGGATGAAGAGCGAGGCGTCGGAGCGGGACGTGGTGAACCCGATGGTGGCGGCGAAGGTGGCGAAGCGATGGAACCAAGCCCGTGGCGCCTGCTTGAGGCCGTATAACGACTTGGAGAGTCAACAAACATGATCACAACGAGTGTCGTCAACGAACCCAACCGGCTGATAGCAGTAGACCTGCTCATCAAGAACACCGTGAAGGAAAGCATTTTTCACGTCAAGCTGGTGGACAGGCCAGTCGCGTGAGCACGCCAATGTGAGCACGGTGCGAATCGTCGCCGGTTTAACCACGGGAGAAAAAAATTCCCCAAAGTCGATGCCCAAACGTTGGGCGAAGCCATGAACGAGCCAATGGGCTTTGTAGCGATCCAGCGAGCCATCAGATTTTGTTTTGATCTGGAAAACCCACTTGTTGGATACGATATTTGTGTGAGGCGGTCGTGGGACATGTGTCCATGTAGAGTTGGCCATGAGAGCATCATATTCCACCTGCATAGCAGCGCGCCAATTAGGATCTTGAAGCGCAGCGCAGACGGAGGATGGAATCAGAGAGATGGTCGTTGCCTGCAAGTTTGCATAGCGTGGGTTTGGCTGAAAAATGCCATGACAAGCACGTGTGAGCATCGGATGAACGTGTGATGCTGGCGGCGGGGTCACAGCGGTGGTAGACGGAGAGATGGTTGGCTGGGCGCTAGGGGAGGGTGGGGTCGTTGGGGCGGGAGACGAAACACGTGCAGCGGACGGAGGAGTGCGCACCTGCATGCTCGTGGAGGTAGAGCCGTGTTGCATGCGCGTGAGAGTGGGGCTGGTTTGCATGCGCGTGGGTGCGTGGGCAGTCTGGATGGGGGAGTTGGGGCCCGAGCCAAGTGGCGTGCATGGAGCGGCCAGTTCGGGCGGCGCCCATGCAGGGACGTGATCGACGTAATCAGCGGGAGCGGCATCGGCTGGATTTTCTGTTGAGACAGGGGATGGATCGGGCAGCGTTTTAAACGAGAAGACAGATTCCACAAACGTAACGTGCCGACAAAAGATGATACGCCGGGAGATGGGATCGTAGCAACGATAGCCTTTCTGATCGTCTGGTAGCCACAGAATACACAAGTGACAGAACGGGGGGAGAGTTTGTGAGGTGTCATAGCGAGTAGATTGGGATAACATAGACATCCGAACACGCGTAAATGATGGAACTCAGGTACGCGGCCAAAAAGCAACTCAAATGTTGTGGTGATGAGGCGAGGTTTGCACGGACGCCGGTTTAGAAGGTAGGAAGAAGTAGCGAGAGCTTCGGCCCACCAACGTGGCGGCATGGAGGCATGGAGAAGAAGGGTACGGGCACCGTCGTTAAGAGTGCAAAGAATGCGCTCCACCTTCCCGTTTTGTTGGGAAGTGTATGGGCAGGTGAGTCATAGGAGAGTACCGTGGGACCCAAAGAGAGTACGATTGGCAGCGTTGTCGAATTCACGTCCATTGTCGGTTTGAAAGGCAAGTATGGGGCGAGAGAATTGTGTTTGTACATAGGCGTAGAAGAGAATGAGGAGGCGATGAACTTCGAACTTACGACGAAGGGGAAAGGTCCACACATAATGAGTAAAATCATCAAGAATGACTAAATAGTATTGATAGCCGGATACATTGAAGACGGGACTTGTCCATAAATCACAATGACAAAGTTCAAATGGAAAATTTGTTTGTGAAGTAGATGAAACAAATGGGAGCCTAGTGTGTTTTCCTAGACGACAAGCATTGCAGTCAGGCGTCAAGCTTTTATTGTTGGTGAACTTGAAGTATGAAGAGGCCTTGGCGAGGACGGAGGCACCGGGGTGACCGAGGCGCTGGTGCCATATGTTGGTGGTGAAGGTGACGGTGAGGCAGTTACGAGGATGCGCGAACATGTACATGTCGCTGGCAGAGTCACATCGGAGAAGCACCATCTTTATGGCCAGGTCCTTGATAGAGAAACCAGAGGGGTCAAATTCCACCGAAACAGAATTATCACGAGTAAAAGCTCGAACAGAAACTAAGTTTTTGATGAGGGAGGGAGAGATGAGTATTTCACGAGGAGAGAGGGGACGGGAGGAAGTGGGAAGGCAGGCAGAGCCAATGCCTACGATGGGAAGGATGGAACCATCGCCTACAACAATGGAGGAAGGAGAGGTTGAGGTGGGAGAGGAAAAGGATATACCAGCGCCTGAACTCATGTGGGACGACGCCCCGCTGTCGAAGACCCAGTCGCCGCCGGGGGTGGAGGGCGGCTCCATAGACATCTGATGGAGCGCCGCGATGAGAGCGGCCTGGTCCCACTGCGGAGACGGTGCGGGGCTAGACGTCGCCTGGAGCACATGCTGGGGTGCAGGAGCAGGAGGGCGCACGCCAAGGATGCCCTGAAACGTCCCGGCAATAGTGGTGGGAGGACGCGAGCCAGCGCCCTGGTGGCCTGGGGCAGGCATGCCCCCGCCGTAGGAGGCCGGCACCCTGAGATTGGTTGTGCTTGCGCTTCTTGCGGCCGCGTGACCCGGAAGAGCCAGCGGAGGGGCCGGCACCTGCAAATGGTAAGCCTGGCGGCACCATGTTGAGGAAGAGGGCCGAGGTTGGGGCAGGCGGGGGCGGGCGAGCAGTGTAGAGGGCATGTGCGTGCGCCAGAAGGGCGGAGCGGGCAGCGACGCGCGCCTGGCGGGCAAGCTGTTGCTCCTTGAGCTGGAGAAAGGCGTGTAGCTTGATGAAGGTGGGAAGGCGTCCGCTCGTCATGTGAGGCACAACGTGCTGGAAGCGGTCATCGAGGCCGCGAAGGACTTTGTGGATGAGATCCTGGTCCTTGACGTGATGCCTAAGGTCTTGGAGAGTTTCCGCCATCTGCTTGAGCTTGGAGGTGTAGTCGATGACGGAAAGCTCGCCCTGCATGAAGCCATGGAACTCGTCGAGGAGGTAGGTGATGCGGGCGTCCCGGTTGCTGCGGAAGAGAGAGCGAAGGGAATGCCAGAGCGTGTACGCCGTCTCCTTGCGGTCCGCAATGATCTCCAGGGTTGAGGGAGTCACGATGGCGTTGTACCACGAAAGGATGGCAAAGTCAGTGAGCACCCAGTCGGAGGAGGCCTGCGCCGGTGAGCCATCGACATGATGAGTGAGCCTGAACTTGGCGAGGGCGTCGAGGAACTGACGACGCCAGAGTCCATAGTTCTCCTTCTCGAAGTCAAGGATGACCATGACATGGTCGCGGATGCGAAGACTCTGGATCTGGAGAGTGGGAAGAGTCTGGGTGGCCACGGGAGGGCCGAAATCCTCGTTGGAATCGGAGCCGCCGGAGGAGAGTCCGGACGAGGAGCTCATGGTGTGAGGTAGAGGAGGAGGCAGTGGAAATTGAGGATCTAGAAAACTGATACCATATTAGAGTTGGAACGATGGGAGAGAGAGGAAACTTGCGTGTAATGCTCGTTGTATTGATTGATTCAGAGATTACACCATATATATCTGTACATGCCTAACCTGAGCCACAAATCTAGCCTTAAGACTCGGGCCTAACCATACTCATACGCACGACGTGCACAGACGCACGACGTGCACACACACGTACTCTAACAGGATGGACGCGGCGTTTCGCACCGATCCCGCCGATGCCCTCGCCTTGGCCAGCGGTGGCCGGAGATGCCGAGGCTGTCGCCGGAGAGGGGCCTCTGCCTCTACCCTGCGGGTGAGAGTGAGGAAGGAGACGACCTCGCCTCCAGCCGGCCTGTGGACCCCGCGGACACACTCGCCAGCCTCACGCGTTGACCTGGCCCCGGGCCTGTGCCTGAATAAGTGGAGGCGTATTTTAGAAAATACTTCTTCTAGGCATGAAAGCATACTCTACTGCTGCTTCGGGTGAAAATACGCTTCCCCTCAGCTGAAGACGTATTTTCGCCGAAGGCGCTTTCTGCTATCCAGCCAGGGGCGTGTTTCTAGAAGTTTCTTTTACAGATTGGTCCCTAAACTTCATCAGGTCATATCTTTTCATCCGTAGCTCCGATCGAGGTGATTCCAAAGCCCACGTCTTCGTCTCGTCGATACCGTCATATTCGTGTCATTTAAATTATGTGTTCACACAGTGACAATGACCATTTTTCCCTTGATCGTAAACAACCTCTCCGAGAGAGAACTGTTTCTAGCGAATCCTTCCGCGATAGTATCGCACTTCTTCCCGATGGTTCCGTCACCCCCAGGGAAGTGACAACTCTCATTTGCATAATTGCATTGAAATATCATAGTTTAACCAGTTATTTTAATAGCAAGCAGGGTTATTTGCAAAATGAATTAGATTATGCAATGCTCGATTATATTCTTGAGTAGGTGACTACCATGTTGAGTATGGGATTGTTAGTGACTAGTATTTTACCCACTTGTGATGCCACGACGTCGAAGATTATTGTCTATGATTATTTTGGGTTTCATCCGACAGTTTGTGGATATGAATCAATAGCTGTGGCTTGAGCTTATTGGTTATCGGATTACTATGATATCGGAGTGACATCTATGATAGAAATATTATTCTGGGATAAGATACTTAGTTGGTTGATTGAGAGTCACCTGTCCGGGCTTATCCCTGTAGCCGCATTTGTCGGTATGGGACGCCCTTGACTTGGTCTAATCGCGTGCTCTTTTATCGGTACCACCCCCAAGGGAAGGTTATGCCTGCGCTACCCTGGCCCGGTAGGCGGCGATAACCTTGTGAGCCCAGTTGAGTTATCTGGATCCAGGTCCCCGTTTGGGACAGTTTGTGTGGCCACGACGATGGCAGGTGTCACGAGGTGACACAGGAGGCACCCAGGGCAGGACTCCGGGGGAGGATGAATGCCGGTGGTACGGTGGGAGAGTCACGGTTCAGACGGGTTTTGTTGGAGCAATGCTGGTCCACCCGAATGGGATCACGAGGCCAGGTACTACATGGTGTGGGTAAAGTGCGCAACCTTTGTAGAGTGAAAAAATCTATTCGAATAGCCGAGTCCACGGTATTGGACAGTCCGTCCAGACCTTGCTATGTGGTCAACCATAACCATAGCAGTGATAATAATGATGGAAGAACTCGCCTGAGTATGGTAGCAGTTGGACATCATGCCGGTGACAAGTCTTGGTGACGTCTTGAGGATATTCGCTGAATGTTCTTGGTGAGATCACGAGTTGGTCACCAGAGTATGGTGAGGGTAGCATGTTATGGTTATTTTCAACTATCCCTTCGGTAATGATAAACCTTTCCTCATCTTGATTGTTATGATGTTGTCTTGCATTAATGCTGATGTTTGTTGTGAGCTTGCGAGTACATTTAAAGTACTCACCTGGCGTGTCATGCCAGTTTGCAGGTCTTACCATGATTGCTTACTTGTCGAGGATCCCGCATTTGCGAGCTAGGATATGCATTCTAGCTAGAGTCCCTGTAGAGTGGAGTCCATCATCACCATCGTTGTTCCGCTGCTAGTGTATAACTACCCTAGGCAGGCAAAGGATCGCCATGCTGATGTAATCCATGTATCTTTGTAACCTTATTCATGGTAATAAAGAGATGATTTATTCTACGCCAACAGTGTCGTATTTCTGAAGAGTTGTCCCTGTGCTGGAATACGGGGCATTCCGGTCTCCTCTGAGCCGGGGTGCCACAAGCATTGGTATCAGAGCGGGTTTGGCTGTAGGACGCCCTAGATCACGCGAGCGTTAATAACCGGTAGTATAGGATCCAGTTGGTGTGCTGCCCTTGTTTGTTGCTTTTGCTTGTTCATAGCATGCATATAGACTAGATATCTTATCACTAACAATGGATCTAGTGAGTGCATGTGGCATCGGTCTCGATTCACTACCTGCACTCTCCAGTTTGCATATTGGCTCCTGGGTGTGGTGTCATCTTCGTCCCAGCGGAGTGATGCCAAGGTATCCAGTAGTGTCGATCATGTGCAGGATTGATGCACCGGTACCACACAAATTTATTCCCTTCAGCCACCCCTATCGTTTCGGTGATAGACAAGTTTCTATCCCGGACCTTGCCTCTCCATTAGCCGCATTGGTAACCCTTACCGATCTTTGTTATCAGAAAAGGGCAATGCCCGCAAGCCCTTCTTTCCCACCACTATTCTACTCTGCCATCCATCCTTTGGACGAGTACGGTTTTCTTCTGTTCGCTTGATGATGATGTGGTCATGACCCTCGTGTTCCGACCCACGATCACAAAGTTCATCCTTGCCAGTGTGTCCGTTCGTGATTGGTGTAGCCTTGTTTACACCAACTTTCTTCCACACATTGATTCACTTTCGTGCACACCGTCACAACATATTAGAACGTAGTATCGGAGTTTCTGCGAGATTTGTGTGCCTAAATAGGAGTGCATATTATTGATGTGAATAGTTGTAGAATGTGATATTGCTTGTGTGTGATTTTGTGTGCTTTTGCTTTAGTTATTTCTTTTGCTTATTTCTTTGGGCCTTGGTGTTACCTTATTTTTCCCTTATGGAAGTTGCTCACCGACATTGGACTCAAAGAAATCCGTGAAGAGACAGTCATTTGGAAACTTAGTTCAGCAATATAGAATCGTCAGCAGACTGCATTATATCGAGAATATCGGGCATGAAAATAAATGATATCCTGGCTGGATTGATTATCAGCATCAAAGTATACACCAGCACAACCTTCACATCAGTAACCATCGAATCAGCAAGAAGGCAAGGTGTGTGCATAATCAACAGCACATTTCGAGTCAAAGCAAGAAGGATAGACGAATACCCTCTTGCATACAACAAGTAACCGGTAGCAGAAGCATTAAGGGATTTATATATGCACTCAGTCCGCATATAGCCAAAAGAAAGCTTCAGATGTAAGCAACCCATCCCTTCTTCACAAGTTACCTGAGAAGCGTACGACGCCAAGATTCATGTGTCTTCCTTGACACAACCCATGGGTGTCTTGTGATGCAAGGTACTTAGGTTTCCTCAACAAGGTACCACAACAGTTCCTGGCAGAAGGTACTGAGTCTTCCCTAGTAAGCCTATAAGGGGGGAAAGCTTCTGAGGTATGGTACCCAGTCTTCTTTAGGAAGCCATTTTGACAAAAACTACGAGTACGAGCAATTCAGTCTTCCTCGGCAAGATGATCTCAATGGCTTCCATCATAAGCTATGCAATCTTTGCCAGCAAGGTATTGAATCGACATCAGTACAAGCTATTCCACCAACAGTTTCCAGCATATGACCATGCAACTCAAGGTTCATATCTGCAATAGTTGGTCTGAATGCAAGAATGAGTCAGGACACAGACCCATTTCAAAAACCAAATGCTCAGCTACATATACTCAATAGATATGGTGGACATGTTGCCAAGGCCATATGAGTCCATTATACAATGATGCCAGCTTGGTGAGAATCTGGCTATTGCATGATCTATGTAAGAAGAAGAAGAAGAACGCTAGTTATACACTTCAGTGAGATGACCAACAACCTATGAGTAAGTTGTATGGGACGCGGATGAACCCTTGCCCGTCTTTCTTTGGTAACAGCACCACGCCTATGTTCTAAGATGTTTTCGGCCGTCCGAGGTGGATGCCAAATTTATTTCTCTTGTCAACAACTAGCCCGTGTTCTGAGCTATTTTTCGGCCGTCTCGGGCAGCTGTTGAATTTCTTTCCATAGAAGTGATCCTATGCTCTGAGCTATTTCTTGGCCGTCTTAGGGAACTTCTACTTTCTTCTTATCGACACCATATCATGCTCTGAGCTTCTTTCCAGCCGTCTTGAGTCGGGGTTGAGTTACTCCAATAACGTCCCAGATCTGAGTTGTAAAGACTGTTCTGGTGGCTACTGGTTTATTTGTCGATTCCATACAAGGGTTCAGACGGTCGTTACCCTACGGCTACAAGTTGTTAAGTAATATATCTGCCGGAATATTGTACCTGGCAGCACGCATGGTCATCCGAAGAATCAAGAACACATCAGGCCAAGCTCTTTTAGCTAAGGATTCAGGCAAAGAGAACCATAATGAAGGAGCAAGATTAGCCATATAGGCATGATAATGGTTGCAAAATCAACATGGTACAGATACCCCGGGCAGTATGAATTGGTACCAATCACCGTGGGTACACACCCACGGGGGCTACTCCATCTGCAAAGACCCCATATCGAGTCAACCTGCTCAGCCCAACCAGATATGCTCAGAATCGTCAGAAGAGGATATTCAAGTCGGTCAGGACAATTCATTAGTTTGATTACAACAACCATATTAAATCATTACACGGCCTACTATTCACTTAAAGGTGCCGACAGACGGAATGATCAGAATGTTGGAGAACAACCTCGGAGCATGTGTCCTCGCATACGGGAAATCAGCTAAAGGAAAGACTGGTGTGACCAAGATCTTTCTGCCAGAACTACCGTCCATAGAAAATACCGTTATAAGGGCATAGACCTTTACGCTGATCACGACAGGCGACAGTCAAATATTTGGCAGGAATTTTATGCCCGAGACAGTGGAGATATCTAAGATGACTCTGCAAACCGTGCGAGAAGTTAGATTCCGCCAGGAAAATGGTATAATTCGCAGTACTGTTTAAAACCTGGGGAACACATACCCTTTTTTGAAACAGCCCGATGCAATGAGTAAAAGATTTTTGTCCACCGAGAGAATTTGTTCACAACTCAATGGACGGTTGTCTGTATTGGACTTCATCATGACCCGTCCATAAGGAACAACTCCCGGACTTGCGAAAAGGGCAGGTAGTTCGGTCAGGATAAGCCATTATACCCAGATAAGTCAACAGACATAAAAGGAGTGAAGTCAAAGAATCATATGACGTAAGGTTTGCCAGGAAGAGTATCCAGTGAAACAAACCACCCCGAAGCCAGCCGGTGAGTCAGATAAAATCCAGCGGGAGCATTGTACAAAGGCAAAAAGGAAAACCGAGTTGGAAACAGTTTCCTCAAGTGGGGATATTTGTGTTTAACCCCTGAGCAACTAAATCTCAAGGACAAGATTTCTTTAAGGGGGTAGGTTTGTAACGCCCTGGATTTTGCCCATTTCTTTTTCTTTTGATTTTCGTCTAATTTTGCTTTTTTATGGCTTGGTAATCTTGGAACCTGGAGGGATCACCCTTGATTCCTCTTCCCTAGTGGCTTGCCAACCTCTAAACCATCCCAAGACCTTGTCATTTCCATTTTGAATCAATCCCAAAAATCTTTTTTCTTGGGAATATTCGTTTTTCTATTAAAGGAATAATCTTGTTTGCTCTGGCTTGTGAAGCAACCCACATTTCCATCATTCCAAAAATTCCCAAATAATTCACATAAATTTTTAGGGTCACATTTCCTCACATATGTCAAAACAATTCCTTGCCATGTTCAAAAATATTCCACCAATATTCCTTTTATGATTCTGGCCTAGCTGTCAAGTTGTGAAGCAAGTACCGTTTATATTTTCTTGCTTGCTGCCAAACTTTTTGTGCACTCTTTCCTATCCATATAATTGCGATATGAAAAAATTCAACTCAATTTGGCTAGCAAATATTTCTTGGAAAATTTCCAAATTTTCTGATCGAGAGGAAGCTTTGTGAAGCAAGTGCTAGCTAAGAGTAAGCAAATGAGTTGAACTTTTGCCATGATCTCAATATGCTAAAACCATGACTCTCCGCCAAATTTGAGAATCATGCCTTCAACCATGTGACCATAGCATCAAATCTTGGTTTCTGGTCATGATTTTGGATTGTGATGCAACTATATTTTATGTTGCTTCATAATCTCTGAAATTTTACCAGGACATTTTCCTATTCATATAACATACCTAAACAAGATTTGGGATCATTTCATATAGCCATTTATCCCTAGTTATTTTTCTATGATTCAATCCAGTAGGATGTTGTGTGAAGGAAGTACCATTTTGGTTTATTCAAATGGCATGAAACTTATACAACATCTTCATATGCCTAAATAACTCATCTCCTCCAAATTTCAGTTCCATCTAAGAAAGTATGTGAGTGCCATCTAAGAAAGCAACAGTAACGATGGCAAAAGTGACAATAGCAGCTTTGTAGTGATTGTAACAGTAGCAATAGAGAAGTAACTTAGCAGAGATCAATATATGAAAAGCTCGTAGGCAATGGATCAGTGATGGATAATTATGTCGGATGGCATTCATCATGCAACAGTGATAACATAGGGTAACAAAGAACTAGATCCAATTCATCAATGTAATGTAGGCATGTATTCCGTATATAGTCCCATACGTGCTTATGGAAAAGAACTTGCATGACATCTTTTGTCCTACCCTCCCGTGGCAGCAGGGTCCAAATGGAAACTAAGGGATATTAAGGCCTCCTTTTAATAGAGAACCGTACCAAAGCATTAGCACTTAGTGAATACATGAACTCCTCAAACTACGGTAATCACCGGAAAGAATCCCAGTTATTGTCACCCTGGGGGATGCGGATCATAACTCATAATAGGTATCTACAACTTGCAAGATAGGATCAAGAACACACACACACACACACACACACACACACACACACACACATATATATATATATTCATGAAAACATAATAGGTTCAGATCTGAAATCATGGCACTCAGGCCCTAGTGACAAGCATTAAGCATAGCAAAGTCATAGCAACACCAATCTCAGAACATAGTGGATACTAGGGATCAAACCCTAACAAAACTAACTCGATTACATGATAAATATCACCCAACCCATCACCTTCCAGCAGGCCTACGATGGAATTACTCACGAATGGTGGAGATCATCATGGAATTGGTGATGAAGGATGGTTGGTGATGACGATGGAGTCGATTTCCCTTCTCTGGAGCCCAAAACGGACTCGAGATCTGGCCTCCCGAGGAAGAACTGGAGGTGGCGGCGGCTCCGTATTGTAAAACGCGATGAAATATTCTCTCTAATTTTTTTTCTCCATGAATAGGAATATATAGGAGTGGAATTGAGTTCGGTGGAGCAACAGGGGCCCCACAAGCCTGCTAGGCGCGGCCAGGGGGTGGTCGCACCCAGCAGGCTTGTGACCTGTGGGTGGCCCCCCTCCGGTTGATTCTTTTGCCAGTATTTTTATTAATTCCAAAAATAATCTCTGTAAATTTTTAGGTCAATCCGAGAACTTTTATTTCTGCACAAAAATAACACCAAGGCAATTCTGTTGAAAAACAACGTCGGTCTGGGTTAGTTTCATTCAAATCATGCAAATTAGAGTCCAAAACAAGGGCAAAAGGGTTTGGAAAAGTATATATGATGGAGACGTATCAACTCCCCCAAGCTTAAACTATTGCTTGTCCTCAAGCAATTCAGTTGATAAAATGAAAGTGATAAAGAAAAACTTTTACAAACTCTGTTTCATCTTGTTGTTGTAAATACGCCTAACTGATGTTCAGATTTTCAGCAAAGATCATGGACTAACCACGTTCACAATAACATTTAGGTCTCACATTTACTCATATCAATAACATAATCAACTAGCGAGCAATAATAATAACTCTCGGATGACAACACATTGTCAAAACAATCATGATACAATATGATGAAATGATATCTCGCTAGCCCTTTCTGAGACTGCAAAACATAAATGCAGAGCACCTCTAAAGAACAAGGACTGACTAGATATTGTAATTCACGGTGAGAGAGATCCAGTCATGCTCATACTCAATATCAATTAACATCAGAGCATGCAAATGATGGTTGTGCTCTCTAACCGGTGCCTTTTATGAGAATGGAATGACTCGACAATAACGTAAATGGAAATGCCCTTCGCAGAGGGAAGCATTGATTTGTAGAGGTGCCAGAGCTCAAATATTTAAAATAGAGATAAGTAATAATTTTTGAGCGGTATGCTTTCGTTGCTCACATAACGACCAAAAGGTTTTCAACATCTTCCATGCTAGATACATTATAGGCGGTTCCCAAACAGAATGATAAGGTTTTTACTCCCCCTCCACCAATCAATCACACTCCACGACGAGCCAAATCCACGGGTACCATCCATACAAACACAATCCTGGGGGATTTTTTAATTATATTTTGCTTTTATTTCGAGCATGGAACTGGGCATCCGATTACCAGCCACTTTCTCGTGAATGATAGTGAATAAACACATATTGCAAGAATAACCCACCTAGCATGGAAAATACTGACAGCCCCCAGTCGCCACATGAACGATTTGGGCATACAAAAAAGAATGTTTATTTGAAGGTTTAGAGTTTAGCACATGCAAATTTACTTGGGACGGCAGGTAAATACTGCATATAGGCAGGTATGGTGGACTCATATGGAACAACTTTGGGTTTCAGGAATTGGATGCACAAGCAATATTCTTGCTTAATACAAGTGAAGTCTAGCAAAAGATTGGAGAGCGACCAATGAGAGAGTGACACAGTCATCAATATGCTTTGAGATTAACCAACATTCAATGCAGGCATGAGTAGGATATAAATCACTATGAACATAAATATCGTAGAGGCTATGTTGATTTTGTTTCAACTACATGCATGAACATGTGCCAAGTCGAGCCACTTGAATCGTTCAGAGGAGGATATCATCCCATCATACTACATCACAACCATTTTAGTATGCATGTTGGCACCCAGGACAAACCATTATCCACTCTTAGCTAATTAAGCATGGCATGAGTAACTATAATCTCTAATTGTCATTGCAAATATGTTTCACCCATAATGTACTGAATTTGGAACGATGAGCTAACCATATTAACAAAAGCAATATAGGTCGGGTTCATACCAGCTTTTCTCCATCTCAATCTTTTCATCAAATATCGTCATTATTGCCTTTCACTTGCACGACCGAACAGTGTGAATAATAATAAGAGTGCACGTGCATTGGACTAAGCTGGAATCTGCAAACAATAACTCAAAGAAGAAGACAAAGTAATATGGGCTCTCTGATAGATAAAGAATAATGCATATGAGAACCACTCAACATTTTCATTGTGGTCTTCTCCTTACGACCCAAAGAAAGAAAATTCAAAATGAGAAAAACTATTTACATGGGAAAGCTCCCAACAAACAAAAGAAGAACGAAAAATCTTTTTGGGTGTTCTTTTAATGCTACAACTAAGCAACTAGAAGATAAAGCTAGAACTAATTGTTTTGTATTTTCCCCAAAGTTAATTAAACACACAAGAAGAAAACGAAACAAGGAAATAAACTACCATGGATGGTACAATGAAAGAGTATGAACACCGACTACTGAGATGAGTGTGTGGACATGAATGTAAAGTCGGTGAGAAATACGTACTCCCCCAAGCTTAGGCTTTAGGCCTAAGTTGGTCTAGGGCCACGGCTCGCCCGGGTAATATCCGAAGTCATAGTCGGGGTTGTACTGGGCTGCGGCGGCTACCGCCTGAACGACTGCAGCGTGTAGGTGAGCTGCTTACGCATTTCTCTTGTACTCATTTGCCTCCTCTCTGGTTATAAAGTATCTCTGTTTTTCCTGAAAGTTAAAGAAGGCAGGAGCAGGAAGGGTAACATCGATAGCACGATGTCTATCAAAAATTAGTCGGTACTGGATGGATTGTTCGTTCCTTTCAAGAAACTGAAAACGTACCAAAGCCTCATAATCAAGAAAAGCAGGGGTAACTCAATATCATTTCCCCGTATGGGTACCCCAAGATAATTAGCTACTCGAGTGGCACAAATCCCACCAAAGAAATCTCCATCCTTAGCATTATTATGCAACCTTCTAGCAATAATGGCTCCTAAGTTGTATCGCTTTTCACCCATTACTGTACTCTTAAGAATACTGAGATCAATGGCTAAAGGTGGCTATGCTCAGTTTTACCGTTAATACATCTACCTATGAATAGAGCAAAATAATGTATAGCGGGAAAGTGAATGCTCCCCACGGTAGCATGTATTATATTTCTAGTTTCTCCTACAGTAATGCTAGCAAGAAAGTCATCATATTTAGTTTTATGTGGATCTCTATAGCTGCCCCGTTGTGGAATTTTGCACGCATGATTAAAATCATCTATGTCCAAAGT
The DNA here is from genome assembly GCA_022496015.1 of Hordeum marinum. Classification (NCBI taxonomy): domain Eukaryota; kingdom Viridiplantae; phylum Streptophyta; class Magnoliopsida; order Poales; family Poaceae; genus Hordeum; species Hordeum marinum. The sequence continues at coordinate 413,568,192 of CM039677.1, read as the reverse complement.
ATATGATTTGTCAGAAAGATTAAATAGGACGGAAGGTTTATTGCGATTGAATTAAAATTCAAACCTCCGCACGAAAGAATCCGTGAGTTGAGAATATTGCTTGCATTTGTCTGAAACGAATTCCTCAAGGCTAGCATTCCTTATGTAAGTGTAGAATTCTTTCTTGAAGCCTGCATCACTCATAAATTGATCTGATGGCCATTCACAAGGTCGTAATTGTGCTTCTCTCAGTGGTTCAAGGTCGGGCTCACGTAACACGAGTCTCGGGGCCTTCTTGCTTAGGGAACCTATCATGCCCCCATTCTCGACCGTACGCTAAACATACACGCAATGCACGACCAAGATTAGGGACTCACTAATAAATATCACAACACAACTCTAGACACAAATTAAAGTCATACAGCTTCATATTACAAGCCAGGGGCCTCGAGGGCTCGAATACAAAGCTCGACAAGCATGAGTTAGCGGAAGCAAATAATATATGAGTACAGACATAATTTAAACAAGTTTTGCCTTAAGAAGGCTAGCACAAACATGACAACGGATCGAAAGAGGTGAGGCCTTCTGCCTGGGAACCTCCTATCCTACTACTGGTCGGGGGCTGCCTCTACGTAGTAGTAGGCTCCTGCGATGGTGTGGTAGTCATCTCCGGCATACTCCATCTCTAGGGCTTCATCGTCTAAACGCAGAATCATATCGAGGGGTAAAGAGAAAGCAAAGCAGCGGTGAGTACTCATCCAAAGTACTCGCAAGACTGACATCAGAACTATGCTAAGTATGCATAATTATCAAGGGGTGGGGTTATATCTGGGCTGACTGCAGAAAGCAAGAATAAGGGGAAGGCCTAGTCCTATCGAATACTTGCATCTTCAGCATCATGCAGCATTAGAAGAGAGTAGTCTGGTAACTCACATATAGCAATATTATATTGTAGCAATTTTATTAAGTAATCATGCCCAGAGATTCTTCCTCGACTCCCTAGGGAAGCAATCCTGGAGCCAACATTCATTTCAATTTAAAGTCACAATTTTAGTTGTAGTAGGTCAAGGTACAACTCCAAGTCATCATGTTACCGTGGACACGACTATTCGGATAGATAATTTCTTCCCTGCAGGGGTGCACAACATACACTACAAGAAATGTGTCAACTTATGACCTTCTCTTAGTGACCTCAGCCGAATTGGTCATAAATCCATGGCCATTTCACTAGGAAGGGCTCAAATCCTGAAATTGCCTTATACCAAATGGTCACAGAGCAGACAACGGTGGTCAACGACCTTCTTTCTACCTCATTACGACCAATATAAATGGTCATGAGGTTGTGAACGTGGATAAGGCCACCTCCTCAGTTTGTGAACCAACTATATATTATATTGCTTCGTTATTTCTTAAAATTTACCAGGGCATGTTTCTACTTATATAACTTGCCTCCACCAAATTTGAGCTCATTTCATTTAGTCAATTTCTCTCAATAATTTTCCCAAGTTTTTGTTTAGAGAAGAGCATTATGAAGGAAGTACCCCTTTGGCATGTACGAATGGTATAAAAAAATTACAGTACCTTCCAATGCACAAATAACCATCCTTCACGAAATTTAAGCTCAATACATTCATTCATCTGAGCCCCTATTCAACATTCATATTTTTGTCCAATGTGGTACTTTCCAAAGCAAGTGCCACCTAGGATCCTCCATTTGAGATGAAAATTTTTGGGCACTCTTTTCTATCCAAATCATTTCCTCATGAAAAAAGTCCGCTCCATTTCCCTATTAAATCTTCCTCAGTAAATTTCCAAAGTTTCTGTTCAGCTAGAAGCTTTGTGAAGTAAGTACGAGCTAGGCATCTCCTAATTCACTTAAATTTTTCCACATATTCTATTTGTCCGTATAATAGCTCTCCACAAAATTTGACCCTCATCTAATAATCCATGTGATGTCACCGTCCAATCCTTGTTTCTGGTAATAATTTCAATTTGTGAAGCAGCTATATTTTATATTGCTTTAAAATTTCTGAAACTTTATCAGGACATGACCCTACCCATATAACCTGCCTAAACCAAAATTTATGTGATTTTAGTGTAGCAAATTTTCCTCAATATTTTTCCTAATTTTTTGTTCAGTGGAGAGCATTGTGAAGGAAGTACCATTTTATTTATCCAAATGGTATGCAATTTGTACATTTACTTAATATGCCTAGATTATCATACGCCACCAAATTTCAACTCAATCTAGTCATCTATAGAGGCCCAACATCAATTTCTATTTTCTGTCCAGAGAAGAGCATTGTGAAGGAAGTACCATTTTTATTTATCCAAATGGTATGCAATTTGTACAGTTACTTCATGTTCCCATATTATCATCCTACTCCAAATTTTAGCTCAATCTAGCAATTATGTGGGTGCAACATCAATTTCTATTTTCTGTCCATAGAAGAGCATTGTGAAGGAAGTACCAATCTTATTTACCCAAATGGTATGAAACTTGTACAATTCCTTCATATGCCCATATTGTCATCCTACTCCAAATTTCAGCTCAATCTAATAATCTATGTGGGCCCAGCATCAATTTCTATTTTCTGTCCAGCGAAGAGCATTGTGAAGGAAGTACCACTTAGGCATGTCCAAATGGTATCAAATTTTTACAATGCCTTCCTATGCCCAAATGACTACCATCCACTGAATTGCAGATCAATACATTCTTTTATTTGAAGCCAGATTTAACATTCATATTTCTGTCCAGTGTTGTACTTTGCAAAGCAAGTGCCACCTAGGCTCCTCCATTAGAGCAGAAAAAATACCAAGACAGTATCCTTAGTAGATGATCATCCTAATACAAAAATTAGGCCCATTGGCCATGTTCATTTCCCGCACCGCTAATCAAACACTTGGTTGCTAATTCGTGTTTGAGCTTAGTTCAGCCTCCTCGTGAGATTCTTATGTTGTATTTTTCTTCCTAGCACATACCGGGGGAGTGCCCAATCCATCAGACATGCCTATGCTTCCCAGAACGTGTGACAACGTCAAGTTCACGCGGTGACCGCGCGACTGGCATGCCAGTTTGCGCGCTCTGGAGTTGGGGCCATCGTCCACCATCCAAACCTCAATGTCTCACCACCAAACCATGTATATATGATTAAATAGATACTCATGTACCTATAAATTATTTTTGGAAAAAATCATGAGCAAACTATAAGGTAGTTGTTGTTCAAATTTGACCCGCTTCCTACTGAATCGGTGGACATTTGTCTTTTTCATGAGAGGTGGGTCAAATATTTTCACACCCAAATATTTAGCCAATTCTACATTAAATATGACCTAATATATTAGAAAAATGATTCGGTCCAATTTTGCAACAAATATATGGTAGGTCCTTCACAAAAAAACTCATTTTGGACACTCCAAAAATGCAAAATTATTTTTTCGTACAAAGAAAATTAAAACTTCCTTAGGCAACATTGTTTGCCATTCCAAGATGCACCCTTGTGTATAATATGATATCATTTGAACAAACTATGCCATGAATGTGGCCATAAGATTGATCATTTGGCTTGAAAGCCATGAATCTTCACACATGATAGCTCGTTTTTGAGGACACCTTTTAAAAATAATTGTCGTATTACAAGTTTATTATTGTTCCTAGTAACTTGGTCACATATAATGACACAATGCGAAGGTTTTACAAAAAAAAATTGAATTTTGCATGCCCGTTTCAAAATGCGATCAAAACGACGGGCATGCCCATTCCTAGCTAGTGGTTGAATCTTGAAAAACTTTTGGTGTTTCTGTGATTAAATTGATACTTATGTACCTAGAAATTATTTTTGGAAAAAATCATGAGCAAACCATAAGGCAACTGCAATTCAAATTTGACCCGCTTCCTACTGAATCGGTGGAAATTTGTCTTTTTACGAGAGGTGGCTCAAAGCTTTTGACACCCAACCATTTAGTCAATTGTACATTAAATATGACCTAATATTTTAGAAAAATGATTCGTTCCAATTTTGCAACAAATATATGGTAGATACTTAACAAAAAACTCATTTTGGGCACTCGAAAAATGGAAAATAACTTTTCCGTCCAAAGAAAATAAAAAATTCCTTAGACAACATTGTTTGTCTTGTCGTTTTTGGTTCAAATTTGACCATGAACAAATTATGAGGCAACTATAGTTCAAATTTGACCCGCTTCCAACTGAATCGGCGAAAATTTGTCTTTTTCACGAGAAGTGGACAAACAACTTTTGCCACACAATCATTTGGTCTATTGTACATAAAATATGGTATAATATTTTCTAAAAATGATGTGGTATCATTTTGCAACAAAGATTTGGTAGGTCCTTCACAAAAAAAATTCATTTTGGGCACTCGAAAAATGAAAAATGAAATTTTCGTGCAAGGAAACTGAAAACTCATTTTGGAAACATTGTTTGCTATTCCAGTATGCACCCTATGTACAATAAAAGATACTTTTTTGAAATTTTCATGTGAAAAATAGAAGAAGAAAAAAACAATTAGATGTGCTGCTTTATTGTCATTGGTGGAATTAGTTGTCACACGGATCGGTGACGTGGCGCTCATCCATCCATCTCTGCATCGGACATCCATCCATCCATTTATCTACAGAAAAGAGGAAAAAATAAAAGAAAAAGAAAAACTCCCACCCGCAGCCAACTACCCAAACCCTAGCTCCTCCCATCGCACTCCTCCTCCCTCGTCCCCATCTACTCGCCGCCACTTCCCCCGATTCATTCCTCTCTGCCGCCGGTCTCCTCTTCTCGAGCCTCTCCCTCACAGTCTCGCCAGCGGCCTCCTCTACCCCAGCCACACACACCCCTTCCACCCCACCCTCTCCTTCTTTCCAAAAGCTCCGCCGGCGACTCCCAACCACAACCCCGCCGGCGGCCTCCTCTCCACCCTCTCTGGCGCTCCTCACCTTCTCTACCAAGGAAGGGGAGGGCCCCAGATCGAGAACCATCTCTTCTCTCCAAGGGAGAGAAGGGAAGGGAAGGGAAGGCCCCAGATCGAGAACCTTCTGTTCTCTCCAAGGAAGGGACGGGGAGGTGATGCACCGCCTAGATCCACGGCGGCATCGGCACGCCGTCGTCTACCTAATCCGCGACCGTCCATGGAGGGAGGTTCGATCCGGCAGCAGCCATGGACGGAGATGCCCGAAACCCTATCTATCATGGCGACCGAGCCGCAGGAAGGAGGTGCAGCGATGGATCCCTCTCCTCCTTCTTCCATGGATTTCGCCTCTGCTCACCATGGTCTCGTCTCTAAAGTGTAGGAAGGGGGTGCCAGCGACCAGGACAACGACGCCATGGAAGCTGCTCCTGCTCTGCTACTTCCCCACCAGGACGACGCCATGGAAGTTTCATCTTCATCTCCCTCTCTCTCATGAAAGTAAGGTTTCGATTTTGATCTCCAAACCCATAATATTTGTTGTGCGTGCAGCAGCAACATGGTTCCTTGGGTACAGCATCAGCAGAGAGAGGACACGGCAAGGCCGCATCCTCAAGGCAAGCAGCAACAACAACTTGATGGATGCAGGGACGCCACCATGGAAGGTCTCCCTTCTCCCTCTCGTTTCTTTTGCATCACACATGAGGCTATTTATAGAGCAGCATACATGAGGGTGTGGGTGTTTTTGTGTTCTACTAGATTCGTTTGCATCACACATTTTTTTAGAGAGCAGATGAAATGTTTTAGGGTCTTAAGTGTAGAATGTCTGAATACATGGCTATATATGCAGCTGATCACTGGTAACTAGTAATCCTACTTGGCTATGTTTATGTCCATTGCTTTGTCTTAAGTGTAAAATATGGCATGCGTCTGTCCTTCCTTCACAGTTATGCCATGCCTTGTCGTAAACGAATTTGCCGGCTTCATGTCTGATGATGTTGTTACTGGTTTGCAGGTACGTGTCGACGGGGAAGCTGACGACCAAGTCAGAACGTGTACAGCTACGGGGTGGTGCTCCTGAAGCTGCTGACCGGCCGGGTGCCGCTGGACACGCAACGGCCGCCGGGACAACATGTTCTTGTTTCATTTGTCAGTGTACAACTCACCACACTACACTAACCCATCGACTAGAATGAACATGTTGCTCATAACTGAATGTTGTAGCTTCCAGCAAGTTTTTCCACCAAGATAAGATTAGAATGCTGTAGCTTCCAGCAAGTTTTTCCTTCCCGTTGCTCATAACTGAATGAACCTGTTGATAAAAACACATGCTGCTTGATAGTATATATTTGCATCTGATTGGATCGAAAGGAGTATTATAGTTCTGTGTCATTAAATTTTCATGGAGTTGTAACTGAGCTTGGTCATGCATGTATTAGGCCCTGCTTGCTTCTTGCATGCAGGTTGGCTGGTTGGTTGGTTGGTTAGGGCCAGTTCTTTTCCAGCTTATTTCAGCTTATTGCAAAATAAGCTAGAAGCCCAAAAGAGAAGCCCAAAAGAACTCGTTTTTGATAAGCTAGCTTAGCTTATTTTCACCGGAGTCCCCTTTGCAATGAAAAAAAGCTGGGGGGTGAGTAGCTTCGCGCAGAAGCTCATTTAGAATCGAGCCCAACCCCTCGTCCCACCACCGATCCCAACCCCTCATCCCACCATCGAGCCTAACCCCTCGTCCCACCTCCGAGCCCAACTTTTCACTAATCATATCATATATAAGCTGAAAAAAAGGCACCGAAAAGAACTGGATAGCTTATTATCTGGAGCTTATTTTCACAGGAGCTTATTTCCACAGGAGGGCTCAAAAGAATTGGCCCTTAGTCAGTTGTGGCTGGACTACAGCAAGTCTGAAGTTGCACAGGAAGATGTGATCTCAACCAAATTTTATGGAACTACACGTCCGCAGCTCCACACTAGAAAACTTTAGAACCTGATATTATATTACCGAAGGTTTGCTTTGTTACTGCTAAGTAATAAGGACAAATTTAACATTTTGTGACATAGCTAATTTGACCTAATTGCATAGTCAACCGTCAAACTATGTTCCCGTGAGATGTAATAAAAGTTACTGATAACTTTGATCTAGGTGTAGGTTTTTTAGTGTTTGAGACAGTAAATTTACTGTTTATCTTAAAAAGATGGGGTAATATTTACTGCTTATATTTATATGGAAATTTTCACCTTTTTCTGAATATTGGGGGACAGTCCTATTACACGAACGCTCCGCTCCATGCTCTTATTTGTGCATATTCCTACATGTTTTTATCTAGCTACTGATTTGCTACTGCTAGTTAGAATGCCTAATGTTTTGTCTTGTAGGAACACTGCTAAATTATCTAGTTTGCATCCCTTTGATGCCCTGTATGCTATTGATTTGCTGCTGCTAGTTAGAATGCCTAATGTTTTGTGTTGTAGGAGCACCACTAAATTATCTAGTTTAAATCCCTTTGATGTCATGCATGCTATGATGCTTGAACTATTATTTTCTTTTGGTAAATGAACTGCTACTTTGGTGCAAAGATGTATCTTCAAGAGTCGCAAAACTCCTGACATGTAGGAGACTGGAGCGTGCTAGTAGCATTGACGGTGACTCTTCCTTCGATGTCGCCCTCTTCTCTAGTGGTGCGTCCCTTGTGTTCTCCCCCCTATGTTTTGGAATTGGATCGTTTCTGTGAACTCTAGCCATGCTCACTTTTAAATCTGATTTGATATTTAAACTATGATTGTGATAATGTTCAATTGTTTGTTGTTTTTGTCACCCAAAATTGGGTACTAATAACCTAAAAAATGCACTGGTCAAATTATTCAAAATCAATGAAAATGTTGGTATGACTAGTTTATTTGTTGTGAATGGAGTTCTTGGTGATTTAGACTCTTAGAAATAAGATTGTTGCTTCATATCATATAGAAATTTATTCATGCATGTGTCGAAACTTTCTGGACATTCTAAACATGAAACATGGCCTATTTTTTCATGTACATCCACGGAATAAGATTGTACCTTCGTTAGAAACAAAGTGCAAGTTGTATTAGAAATAAAACAAAAACACTATTTTGCTTTAGTTTATGATGTTCGACGATTTAACATCATGATGAGAATTGCTTGTTTTTATGCCTTGTTTCTATTCTTCATCTGTATCTTGTAGCTCCTAAAAATATGGTTCTTACTTTTACCGGACCTCCAGGCCTAAGAAAGTTGAAGTGCGAATCTTGAAGCCAATTGTGTGAAGCTCTACTTATCCAAGAATGCATATTATATATTGTAATACTAGGCATTTCTACTTTGTAACAGACTGAAAAAATTGTAATATACTACCTTAGTATTAATTTGACGAATTTCACGTGTTGCCTTTGCTCTATTTGAAATATTGATATTGTATGCGATTTGAAAATGTGTGAAATGGAAACCTGACCAGGGGCATCTCTATAACTAATTTTGAACTTCTTGACATGTGGGATAAATTATAAGAAGAACATGACAAGTGGGACCTGCACACAAAAATAATGGTTAAAATAGAAAATCAATGGAGTAAAAAGGCCATGACCCAAAAATAAAAGGGCTAGATTGTTGGACTTGGCCTATCTAGCTGACCAAAATTGATAGAAAAATAATATAAATAGGTTGGATTGTTGGGCTCAGCCCATGTAGATGACTGACTTGGACCGGGCTGATTCTAAGCAACGACCTTCTCATTTGGTCGCAATTTTGTCACGTCAGCTTGCCACGTCGAATCCGACGTGGTGTGGGCAGATTGCGAGTGACCAAAACAATTGGTCGTAGAACCAACGACATTTTGTTTTGGTCTTTAATTTTCATTAACAACGGCCAGCTTTTGACCAACTGTTTTTGGTCACAAAAAGGTCACAAACAAAAAACAATGACCATTCGGTGACCAATATTGATGGTCGCAAGTTAGCATATTTCTTGTAGTAATATTTCCCAACACGCTTGAATCACCTCCGGCCGGACACACTTTTCTGGGTCATGCCCGACCTTAGGATATCAAAATGTTGTCGCCTCACCTAGGCTCAACGAAGAGGCCAGCCCGCCGGTCTAAATCCTAAGCGTGCAGGTTCATGGGCCCACTTGCCCTTGCACTCCTGCATGATGCGTACGCGGCTGGAAGCAGACCTAGCACACTCCAGTCCAAGACTTGTACCTTCCAGCCCAATCCGACGCGTGCCGCTCCATTTGCTGACGTCCGAAGAGCTTCGGCTGATACAACGACGCTGAGTACCCATAATTTCTCCCACGCGAATGTTAGTGCGTATTAAGGCCAATGACCTAACTCAGATCAAGTACCCAACCCATTAGCATTTTATTAATGCGGGGCAAGCGCGACCCATAAAGTGCGGTCCCATCGCCCCGTCTCGAGGATGTGTGACAAGGGCCTCTCCTTTCGGTCCAAGCCTCATCACCATCAAACCCTAGGCACCCCTCAGGGCCGACCCATCACCAACATGTTTCTGTAACCAGGTCATAGTAACCGTGTGTATAAAACATCAAGGCGGAAACTGAGGAATCACCCTCAAGGGTCCCCGCTCGATGTAACCGTCAAGGTGGACTTAGAGGAATCACCCTCGAGGGTCCCACACTTGAGGGGTTGCACGACAGAGGCATCGTCGGGAATGGTGAAGGAGGAATCACCCTCGATAACCACGACTGACTAGCTGCGCTACAGGGCTAGCATCATGAGTACTTCATGAGGTGTCACCCTTGGTACTCGATAGTAGCACTACAGAGTCGTACAAGTAAGGGGAGTGCGGTGATGTGAGGGGTCTGCCTTGTCGGTCGGTTGACCGAATCTTCGAGTCGTCGAGTCGTCGGGTCATCAATGAAGAAGCAGGGGCAACTAGGACTAAGGGGTCACTCGGGATTCACTAACCAACCTATACTAAATAGTTGGTATGATTGCAGGTATAGTAGCAGTTCATCAGAAACAGGCTATGCATCAGAATAGGAGCTAACTAATACAGTAGCAAAAATCTAATGCAAGAATAAGAGGGAAAGGAATAGGCGATATCGGAATGCTCAAGGGGGGTTGCTAACCTTGCTGCTCTACGACAAAAGGCTGATCGTCAACGGCGTAGTCGTATCCGGCAGCACCGTCAGTCTCGGGGTCTACCGTAAGAAGTGGGGGAGAAACAATGAATATAAAGCAGACAAATGCATCACGATGCATGACATGGCAATATGCACAGCTAGGTATGCACTAACGTAGTATTACACGTCACAGACGGGTCGGAAGAATATCTGATGATATTTTCCGAGTCTCGGGCTTCTACCGGATAGATGAAAACGATGAAAATGTTTCACGTTCGTTATGATAGGAGCACGTGACAGACTAACGGACAACGTATTCGGATTCGTGGGATTTTTCTAAACAACTTTTATGTATAAATTATTTTCATCCGAGTTACAATTTATTTTATACGATTTTTCAAAGTTTTAATAATATTCTGAAATTATTATATTTAGTTTAATCCGAATTGACCAAGTCAATTTGACTAGTAAAAAGGACAGGTGTGGCCCACATGTCATAGACTATTCACCTAAACAAATGAATAAATCTAACTTATTTAAAGGGGGCTACATGTCATCTACACATAGGCTAGTTAAACAACTAAATTATATAACATAACTAACATAATTAGTGGTGACTAATTAAAACAGGGCCGGCCTAATTGGGAGTAGTACACCGGCCACACCACATACAGCCCCCACACATACGGGCTGCACGAGAGCGTACCCTGTGCATCCAGAGTTTTTATGCTACCGGTGCACCAAGCATCAAAAGCTTGTACTATGAGTTCTCAAATATTTTAAAAATATTTCAGTATACAGAAATAGCATATATCTAACTTGTTACCAAATTTCATTTCTAAATTCAACTCACAGCAAGACAAACAAAAATGACAAATTCAGGTGTGGTAGTGCTAACGGGCCCAATTCACAGCCCAGTTTAAATTAAGTACATTCATGTCACGATTTGTCTTTGTTTTCTCGAGGTGTCAGTTGGGTTTTTAGCTAAAATTGTGTGACATAATAGGTATATATTGTGTTCATGTACTCAACTATTTTCAGAATTTTTGAAAAGTTTTTGCATGAGTTTTTGACTCTGGTGCACTAGTAGCACAAAAACCTAAGGTGCACCAGATATGTCCTCCGGGCTGCACACCGAAACACACACACGCCACATACCAAGCTCACTCGGCCATGGTTGACCATGGTCAGCCGCAAGCAGTAGCGCAGCGTCAAAGCATCAAGTAGCACCTAGCGGCAGCTAGCAGCAGCAGTTGGCAGCGGAGCAGCAGCTAAGCAGCAAGCGGCAGAGCATGGCTCGGCAGCAGCAGTAGCCAGCAGCACAACAGCGAGCAGCGGCGCGGCAAGGAGCAGCAGTAGTAACAGGTAGCAGAGAGCAGGAGCAGCAGCAGGTAGCATAGAGAAGCAGCTGCAGCGGCAACAGCATCGCGGGTTGGCGCGACAGCAGTAAGCAGCGGCAGCAAGCATCAGCAGCATGAGCAGAAGGGCACGGCCCCGGCGAACGAGCGCGCGAGGGCGTGGCCTCTGGCCGAGGCGAGCACACACACACAGGCGCGGGCGTGCACGCACGTACGTACGCGTACGTGTACATTCGGACAAGCTCGGAGACGTCAGCTACGACAATGGATCGAGGACTTGGATGAGGGGAACCGGCAGAGGATCTCACCCCGGTTCTCATGGACAAGGTTAGGAGGTCAGGGTTGGCCGGACGCGTCGATCCCGACGACGAGATGTGGCGGCCATGGCGAAGAAGACGGCGATGGCGATGTCTACGTGGCGCCCCGGCTCGGTGCGGCGCCCGGAACAGATGAAGTCGGGCGCGGTGGAGCTCCTGGATGTGCTCCCGCACCTTGATGATGACGGTGGCCGCAGTAACGACGGTGAGGCAGCGGTCTTCACACCGAATCCGAGCTCAAAATCGAGACAAAGAAGAGGGAGGCGAAGGGGGGTCGAGAGGGGATCAGACGAGGGCGTTCTAGGGTTTCTGGGGGACACTTTTGTAGGCCAAAGAGGGCGACGTGGAGGCCATCCATGACCATGGTGCTTGGATGCTCGCCACGCCCTGCCTCTGCCTCCTCCTGTACTTGAGGTAGGAGAAAGGCCAGGTTGGGCTGGGTCATATGTGCATTGTGCACTAGAGCCCAAGTGAACAATGCACATCCTTCTCTATTCTTTTATTTTTTTCTCTTTTATTTAATTTTTAACATAAAAAGACTTTTATAAAATAAGGGACTTAGCCTATAATTAGTTTTGCAATTTTAGACACTACCACAAAATGTTTGGGAGGTATTTGCAAAACTTAGGATTTTTCAAAATATAAACGACATTTAAATAAAAGTTTTTTTGCCTCCACTTTAATTGTTTTGAGGCACTAAAATACTTTATAAAAATCTGGTTTCCAATTTATAAATACTTACAGAATATTTGAAACTTATTCATAATTTTTATTTTTATTTTTGCAAATTTTTTAATTCCACTATTCAAAAGAATTTGAATTGCAAGGGAAAATTTGAATTACAGTTTGATGGCTATAGTGATCATAATTAGATTAGAAAAATTAGATTAACTTAATCCTAAGATTTCTATAGCTTCATTATAGAGTTTACTGTAGCAGCAAATCCAGGGCGTCACAGAACCCCCTTGAAATACCCTCCACAACATTTTTCTTTTTCTAAAAAAATCTGAAATTTTTAGTGACTCAAAATAAAGGTGAGCAGAACTCAACAAAACTCATAGCAACTACTCTCACAAGTGCCTAGAGGATATATATTGCATCAAAACTACTTGGGACCATACAAATTTGACATGCAAGCTCAAGAACAAGGTCACCACAGCAGCAAAAATTTACAATATATAAAGCACTAGAACAAAAACTAATCGAACCATTGGAGGAGTCACATACCAAGGATCAATCTTCCAAAATATTTTTTCGAATGAAGCTTTGCACAAGGAGATCGAAAACGGTAGCAAAATGAGGTAGAACATGGGTTTGAGAAATGGTGGGATTTTTTATGGAGGAAGATGAAGTGGATGAGTGCTGGGATAAGTGGAGGGGGGCTACGTGGGACCCACAAGCCTATTAGGCACGACCAGGGGGTGGCCACGCCTAGTGGGCTTGTGACCCACTGGTGCAGCCCCGTGCAGTGTGCTCAGTGCCAGATATTTTAAAATATTCCAAAAAAATCATACTACATTTTCAGGGCATTTGAAGAACTTTTATTTTCAGGTCATTTTTCTAATGCACGGAAAACTCATAAAACAGAAAAATAATAGCATTCTTGCTTAATTTAATCTAGCTAATCAGAAAGTAAAAGTTGGGTACGGAAAGTTGTGCTTTCTAAATTCAACCATCTCATGCTCATCAAAAGGAATCCATCAATAAGGTTGATCAAGTATTATTAACAAACTTATTTCAAGTGACATGAAACCGGATAATTTTCGAATAACACTAAGTTACCTCATGACAGTAGGAAGAGCAAATTCAAAGTCTCCAACAATAATCGTTGGAATTTTTTCAATGGAGTTGATATTATGAACCCGAGGTTGTTTCTTTAAAAAGTGTATTGTATGCTCATTACCATGAATATGAAAAGTGACATTGCCCTTGTTGCAATCAATAATAGCCCTACAGTATTCAAAAAAGGCCTACCACGGATGATCGACATACTGTCGTCCTTGGGAATATCCAAAATAACAAAGTTCGTTAAGATCGTAGCATTTCCAACCACGACAAGTACATCCTCACAAATACCGATAGGTAGAGCAGTTGATTTATCAGCCATTTGCAAAGAGATTCTAGTAGGTGTCAACTTATTCAAATCAAGTCTACGATATAAAGAGAAAGACATAACACTAACACCAGCTCCTAAATCACATAAAGCAGTTTTAACATAATTCCCTTCAATAGAGCATGGTACAATGTGTATTCCTGGATCTCCTAATTTCTTTGGTACTCCACCCTTAAAAGTATAATCAGCAAGCATGGTGGAAATTTCAGCTTCCGGTATCTTACTTTTATTAGTCACGATATCTTTCATATACTTAGCATAAGGAGACATTTTTAGAATATCAGTCAAGCGCATATGCAAAAAGACAGGTCTAAGAATTTCAACAAAGCGCTCAAAATCCTCATCATCCTTTTTCTTGGATGGTTTAGGAGGAAATGGCATGAGTTTCTGAACCCATGGTTCTCTTTATTTACCATGCTTCCTAGCAAAAAAATCTCTTTTGTCATATCTTTTATTCTTAGGTTATGGGTTATCAAGATCAACGACACTTTCGATCTCCACATCATTATCATTACTAGGTTGAGCATCAACATGAACATCATTAATATCATCACTAGGCTCATGTTCATCACCTCATTGGGTCTCAGCATCAGAAACAGAAATATCATTTGGGTTTTCAGGTGTATCTATAACAGGTTCACTAGCAGCATGCAAAGTTCTATCATCATCCTTGTTCCTCTTATTACTGAAGCGACTAGGTGCATCTGTTGGGGAACGTCGCATGGGAAACAAAAAATTTCCTACCCACACGCAAACCTATCCATGGTGATGAGCATCTACGAGAGGGGGAGTGGATCTACGTACCCTTGTAGATCGCTAAACGGGAAGCGTTAAGAAACGCGGTTGGTTTAGTCGAACGTCTTCGCGATCCAAATCGCCGAGCGTCCCGCGATCTAATCACGAACAGTCCCGCGATCTCGTCACGATCCATCCCGCGATCCAATCACGAACGTCCCGTGTCCTTGATCACGATCCTTCCGATCTAGTACCGAACGGAGGACACCTCCGCGTTCAGCACACGTGAAGCTTGATGACGATCTCCACCGTCTTGATCCAGCAAGAGGAGGTGGAGAGGAGGAAGAGTTCACCGGCAGCGTGACGGCGCTCCGGCGATGGTGGTGGAGCAATTCCGGCAAGGCTTCGCCTAAGCACTGCGGAAATACGATCTAGAGGAGAAACTATGCACCGGTGGAATGGGTAGCACGTGGCCGGAAAAACTAGTGCAAACAGCCCCAAATCCACCAGTATATAAAGGAGGGAGGGAGGAGGGCTGGCTTGGTGCAAGGGCCAAGCCAATTCGGCCACAAGAGGGAGGGAGAGAAGGACTCTCCTTCTCCAATCCTAGTTGGACTAGGATTGCTCCCTATTGGCCCTTTTTCCACCTTTTCTTTAGGCCTTTTTTCCTCCTGGCGCCATGGACCTTTTGTGGCTACTCCACCAGCCCACTAAGGGCTGGTTATTAATCTCGCACAGCCCATGGACCCTCTAGGGTCGAAATACCCCTTCCGGAGGTCTCCCGGTACACTACCGGCACTCCCGGTACACTACCGATGAGCCCGAAACTTTTCCGGCGACCAAACTGGGACTTCCTATATATGAATCTTTACCTACGGACCATTCCGGAGCTCCTCATGACGTCCAGGATCTCATCTGGGACTCTGAACAAACTTCGGTCACCACCATACATAACTCTATACTACCGAAACGTCACCCAACCTTAAGTGTGCAGACCCTGCGGGTTCGAGAACTATGTAGACATGACTGAGACACCTCTACGGTCAATAACCAATGGCGGGAACTGGATGTTCACATTGGTTCCTACATATTCTACGAAGATCTTTATCGGTCGAACCTCTATGTCAAGGATTCAGTTAATCCCGTATGATGTTCCCTTTGTTCTTCGGTATGTTACTTGCCCGAGATTCGATCGTCGGTATCTCCATATCTAGTTCAATATCGTTACCGGCAAGTCTCTTTACTCGTTCCGTAATACAAGATCTCGCAACTAACAATTAGTCACATTACTTGCAAGGCTCATTATGATGCTGTATTACCGAGTGGGCCCTATTGGAAATATGCCCTAGAGGCAATAATAAATTAGTTATAATCATATTTTCTTGTTCATGATAATCGTTTATTATCCATGCTATAATTTTATTGATCGGATCCTTAAATGCATGTGTGGATACATAGACAAAACCATGTCCCTAGTATGCCTCTAATGGACTAGCTCGTTGATCAAAGGATGGTTAAGGTTTCCTAGCCATGGACATAAGATGTCATTTGATAACGGGACCACATCATTAGGAGAATGATGTGATGGACAAGACCCAAACTACAAACGTAGCATATGATCATGTCAGTTTATTGCTACTATTTTCTGCATGTCAAGTATATGTTCCTATGACCATGAGATCATGCAACTAACGAATATCGGAGGAGTGCCTTGTGTGTATCAAACGTCGCAACGTAACTGGGTGACTATAAAGGTGCTCTATAGGTATCTCCAATGGTGTCTGTTGAGTTGGCATGGATCGAGACTGGGATTTGTTACTCCATGTGACGGAGAGATATCTCGGGGCCCACTCGGTAATGCAACATCACACTAAGCCTTGCAAGCAATGTGTCTAATTGTTATTTGCGGGATCTTGTATTACGGAACGAGTAAAGAGACTTGCCAGTAACGAGATTGAACTAGGTATGGAGATACCGACGATCGAATCTCGGGCAAGTAACATACCGAAGAACAACGGGAACGTTATACGGGATTAATTGAATCCTTGACATAGAGGTTCGACCGATAAAGATCTTCGTAGAATATGTAGGAACCAATGTGGATGTCCAGGTCCTGCCATTGGTTATTGACCGCAGAGGTGTCTCGGTCATGTCTACATAGTTCTCGAACCCGCAGGGTCTGCACACTTAAGGTTCGGTGATGTTTCGGTAGTGTAGAGTTATGTATGGTGGTGACCTAAGGTTGTTCGGAGTCTCGGATGAGATCCTAGACGTCAAGAGGAGCTCCGGAATGGTCCGGAGGTAAAGATTCATATATAGGAAGTCCCAGTTTGGTCGCCGGAAAAGTTTCGGGCTCATCGGTAGTGTACCGGGAGTGCTGGTAGTGTACCGGGAGACCTTCGGGAGGGGTATTTCGACCCCAGAGGGTCCATGGGCTGTGGAGAGTGATAACCAGACCTAAGTGGGCTGGAGAAACAGCCACATCAAGGCCCATGGCGCAGGAGGCAAAAGTCCTAAAGGAAAAGGTGGAAAAAAGGCTAAAAAGGAAGAGTCCTACTCCTACCAGGAGTGGAGGAGGAGTAGGACTCCTCCCCCACTAGTTTGGCCGACTCCTATTGGAGTTTCTCCGTGCGCCAGCCCTCCTCTATCTCCCTCCTTTATATACTGGTGGATTGGGTGCTGTTTGGACACAGTTTACGGCCACGTGCTACCCGTTTCACCGCTGCTCCTCTAGATCGGTTTTCTGCAGCGCTTAGGCGAAGCCCTGCCGGAATTGCTCCACCACCATCACCGGAGCGCCGTCACGCTGCCAGTGAACTCTCTCTCCTATCCACCTCCTCTTGCTGGATCGATACGGTGGAGATCGTCATCAAGCTGCACATGTGCTAAACGCGGAGGTGCCGTCCGTTCGGCGCTAGATCGGAAGGACCGTGATCGAGATCGCGAGACGGTTCGTGATGTGATCACGGAACGGGTCATGATGAGTTCGCAGGACAAATCATGATCAAGATCGTGAGACGGATCGTGATGAGTTCGCGGGACGGATCTTCGTGTGTTCGCGGGACGGATCGTGATTGGATCGCGGGATGGATCGTGATGAGATCGCGGGACGCTCGGCGATTTGGATCGCGAAGATGTTCGACTACACCAACCGCGTTTCTTAACGCTTCCCGCTTAGCGATCTACAAGGATACGTAGATCCACTCTCCCTCTCGTAGATGCTCATCACCATGGATAGGTTTGCGTGTGCATAGGAAAATTTTTGTTTCCCATGCGACGTTCCCCAACAGTGGCATCATGAGCTAGGTTGATGGTTCGATGAGATCTCGAGTAGAACACAAAAGGTTTGTTGGCGTTGATGCTTAGATTGTTTCCTCCCTTGGTCGTATTTTGGTTCGGCGGGATTGTGAGATGAAGCGGCCTGGACCAATATTACTCGTACGCTTACGAGAGACCGGTTCGCTCGACGCAACTTGTTGCCTAGATGGCTTGCGGGTGACAGTTTCTCTCACTTTAGTAGGATCGGATTCGACGAAGGCGGTCCTTGAGAAGGTTGAAAAGCAAACTAGTGTATCACCGTTGTGCTTTATGCGTAGGTGAGAATTGTTCTTGCTAGATACCCGTAGCAGCCACGTAAAACATGCAACAACAATTAGAGGACGTCTAACTTGTTTTTGCAGGGTATGTTGTGATATGATATGGCCAATTACATGATGTGATATATGTGATGTATGAGATGATCATGTGATGTATAGATTATCACGACTTGCATGTCGATGAATACGGCAACTGGCAGGAGCCATAGGGTTGTCTTTAATTATTGTATGACCTGCGTGTCAATCATTAAGCGCTATGTAATGCTTTACTTTATCGCTAAACGGTAGCAATAGTAGTAGAAGCATGCATGGCGTGACAACCCCGATGGCGACACGTTGATGGAGATCATGGTGTCATGCCGGTGACGATGGAGATCATGCCGGTGCTTTCTAGATGGAGATAAAAAGCACAAGTTCATGGCCATATCATGTCACTTATGATTTGCATGTGATGTTAATCCTTTTTATGCACCTTGTTTTGCTTAGGACGATGGTAGCATTATAAGGTGATCCCTCACTTAATTTCAAGATAAATTGTGTTCTCCCCGAGTGTGCACCGTTGTGAAAGTTCATCGTGTTGAGACACCACGTGATGATCGGGTGTGATAGACTCTACGTTCACATACAACGGGTGCAAGCCAGTGTTGCACATGCAGAACACCCGGGTTAAACTTGACGAGCCTAGCATGTACAAACATGGCCTCGGAACACAAGCGACCGAAAGGTCGAACATGAGTCATATAGCAGATATGATCAACATGATGATGTTCACCATTGCAGCCACCTCAACTCACGTGATGATCGGACTTGAGTTGGTGAATTTGGATCATGTAACACTTGAATGATCAGAGGGATGTCAATTTGAGTGGGAGTTCTTAAGTAATATGATTAATTGAACTCATTATCATGAACATAGTCAATAGTGTCTTTACAAATTATGTTGTAGATTACTAGCTCGCACTGTAGCTCCCTTGTTTTTCCTAGATAAATAGAGTTGAAAGATGATGGTAGCAATATTGCGGACTGGGTCCATGATCTGAGGATTGTCTTCATTGCTGCACAGAAGGCTTATGTCCTTAATGCACCGCTCGGTGCGCCAACCCCTCTAGCATCGTCTGTAGATGTTGTGAACATCTGACAGGCACGTTCTGATGACTACTTGATAGTTTAGTGCGTCATGCATTACGACTTAGAATTGAGGCTCCAGAACGTTTTGAATGTCACGAAACATATGAGATGTTTCTAAGAGCTGAAATTAGGATCTCAGGCTCATGCCCATGTTGCGAGATATGATATCTCCAACAAGATTCTTTGCCTGCAAGATGAAAGAGAATAGCTCAATCGTTGATCATGTACTCAGATTGTCTGGGTGCTACAATCGCTTGAATCAAGTGGGAGTTGATCTTCCAGATAAGATAGTGATTGACATAGTTCTCCAAGTCACTGTCACTAAGCTACTAGAACTTGGTGATGAACTATAAATTGCCAGGGATAGAAATAATGATTCCTGAGCTGTTCGCGATGTTTGACACCGCGAAGGTAGAAATCAAGAAGGAGCGTCAAGTGTTGATGGTTAATCAAACCACTAGTTTCGAGAAGGGCAAGAGCAAGGAGGGAAACTTCATGGATAGCAAGTCAGTTGCTGCTCCAGTGAAGCAACCCAAAGTTGAACTCAAACCTGAGACTAAGTGCTTCTGTTATGAGGTGAGCGGTCGCTGAAGCAGAACAACCCTAGATACTTGGTAGATAAGAAGGCTGGCAACATCGACAGAAGTATATTTGATATACGAGTTATTGATGTATACCTTGCTAGTACTCCTAGTAGCACCTGGGTATTGGATACCGGTTCGGTTGCTAAATGTTAGTAACTCGAAATAAAAGCTACAGAATAAACGGAGAACTAGCTAAGGGTGAGTTGACGATATGTGTTGGAAATGTTTCCAAGGTTGATGTGATGAACATCGCACGCTCTCTCTACCTTCGGGATTAGTGACAAACCTAAATAAATGTTATTTGGTGTTTTGCGTTGAGCATGAACATGATTAGATCATGTTTATTGCAATACGGTTATTCATTCAAGTTAGAGAATAATGGTTATTCTGTTTACATGAATAATACCTTCAATGGTCATGCACCCAGTGAGAATGGTTTGTTGAAATCTTGATCGTAGTAATACACATGTTCATAACACTGATGTCAAAAGATATAAAGTTAATAATGATAGTACCACATACTTGTGGCACTGCCGCTAAATGGCATATTGGTATAAGGCGCATGAAGAAACTCCATGCTGATGGATCTTTGGACTCATTCGATTTCGAATCGATTGAGACATGCGAACCATGCCTCTTGGGCAAGATGACTAAAAACCCCGTTGGATGGAGCGGGCAAGTGATTCATTGGAAATGATACATGTTGATGTATGCAATCCAATGAGTCTTGTAGCGTGCAGTGGGTATCGTTATTTTCTTACCTTCACTGATGATTTGAGTAGATATAGTGTATGTTTACTTGATGAAACACAAGTCTGAATCGTTTGAAAGGTTCAAGCAGATTCAGAGTGAAGTTTAAAGATCGTCGTGACAAGAAGATAAAGATGTCTGCGATGTGATCGTGGAGGTGAATATCTGAGTTACAAGTTTGGCATACAACTTAAGACAATGTGAAAGTTGTTTCGCAACTAAACGCCACCTGGAACACCATAGTGTGATGGTGTGTCCGAACATCATAGTCATGCTCTATTGGATATGGTGTGTGCTATGATGTCTCTTATCATTTTACTACTATAATTTGGGGTTATGCATTAGAGACAACTACATTCACTTTAAATAGGGCACCATCTAAATCTGTTGAGATGACACCGTGTGAATTATGGTTTGATAGAAACCTAAGCTGTCATTTCTTAATGTTTGGGGCGGCAACACTTGTGTGCAAAATGTTTTCACCTAATAAGGTCGAACCCAAGGCGGACAAATGCATCTTCATAGAATACCCTAAGATCAGTTGGGTGAACCTTCTATCTCAGATCCAAGTGCAAAGTGTTTGTTGCATAAACGGATCCTTTCTCGAGGAAATGTTTCTCTCGAAAGAATTGAGTGGGAGGAAGATAGAACTTGATGAGGTTGTTAAACCTTTGTTCAACCAGAGAGTAGCGCAACGCAGAAAGATGTTTCTGTGAAGCCTACGTTAGTTGAAGAGCAAGTTAATGATGATGATCATGAAGCTTCAGGATCAAGTTACTATCGAACTTCGTAGGTCGACAAGGATGTGTATTGCTCCTAAGTGGTATGACAACTCTGTCTTGGAGATCATGTTGTTGGACAACGATGAACCTACGAGCTATGGAGAAGCGATGATGGGCCCGTATTCTGACAAATGGTTGGAGGCCATGAAATCCGAGATAGGATCCATGTATGAAAACCAAGTATAGACTTTGGCGGACTTGCTCGTTGGACGGTAGGTTATTGAGTACAAATGGATCTTTAAAATGAAGACAAACACTGATGGTAAATGTCACCATTTGTAAAGCTCGACTTGTTGCAAAGTTGTTTGTGACAAGTTCAAGGAGTTGACTACGATGGGACTTTTTCACTCGTAGCGGTGCTAAAGTCTGTTGGAATTATGTTAGCAGTTGCTGCATTTTTTGATTATGAAATCTGGCAGATGGATGTCAAAACATCGTTTCCTTAACGGTTTGCTTGAGGAAAGGTTGTATGTGATACAACCAGAAGGTTTTGTCAGTCCTAAGGATGCTAAAAGGTGTGCAAGCTTTAGTGATCCTTCTATTGACTAAAGCAAGCATCTCAGAGTTGGAATATACACTTTGATGAGGTGATCAAAGTTTTTGAGTCTATACAAAGTTTACGAGAAACTTGTATTTGCAACAAAGTGAGTGGGAGCCCTATAGAATTTCTGATAAGCATATGTGGATGACATATTGTTGATCGGAAATAATGTAGAATTTCTGGAAAGCATAAATGGTTGTTTGAAAGGTGATTTTCAAAGGAAGACCTGGATAAAGCTACCTAATTGTTGAGCATCAAAATCTATAGAGATAGATCAAGATGCTTGATGAGACTTTCAATGAGTGCATGCCGTGACAAGATTTTGAAAGAGTTCAAAATGGATCAGTTAGAGAAAGAGTTCTCGCCTGATTTGTAAGGTGTGGAAGTTGAGTGAGACTCAAAGCTCGACAACGGCAGAAGAAAGAGAAAGGACAAACGTCGTCCCCTATGCCTTAGCCATAGGCTCTATATTATGCCATGCTGTGTACCGCACCTGTGTGTGCCTTGCCATGAGTCTGTCAAGGGGTACAAGAGTGGTCCAGGAGCGGATCATTGGACAGCGGTCGAAATTATCCTTATTAACCAAAGGACTAAGGAAATGTTTCTTGATTATGGAGGTGATAAAGAGTTCGTCGTAAAGAGTTACGTCGATGCAAGCTTTAACACCAATCCAGATGGCTCGTAGTAGCAATCTGGATACATATAGTTGAGCAGCCATTTGGAAAAGTACCAAGTGGAGTGTGGTAGCAGTGTTTACGGTTTGACATAGAGATTTACAAAGTACACACGGATCTGAATGTTACAGACCCGTTGACTATAAGACCTCTCTCACATGCAAAGCATGATCGAGCCCCACAACTCATTGGGTGTTAGATTCATAACAATGCGAATCACATGGAGATGTGAAGTAGATTAATGACTCTAGTGCAAGTGGGAGACTGTTGGAAATATGCCCTAGAGGCAATAATAAATTAGTTATTATCATATTTCCTTGTTCATGATAATCGTTTATTATCCATGCTATAATTGTATTGATCGGAGGCTTAAATGCATGTGTGGATACATAGACAAAACCATGTCCCTAGTATGCCTCTAATGGACTAGCTCGTTGATCAAAGGATGGTTAAGGTTTCCTAGCCATGGACATAATATGTCATTTGATAACGGGATCACATCATTAGGAGAATGATGTGATGGACAAGACCCAAACTACAAACGTAGCATATGATCGTGTCAATTTATTGCTACTGTTTTCTGCATGTCAAGTATATGTTCCTATGACCATGAGATCATGCAACTCACGAATATCGGAGGAGTGCCTTGTGTGTATCAAACATCGCAACGTAACTGGGTGACTATAAAAATGCTCTACAGGTATCTCCGATGGTGTCTATTGAGTTGGCATGGATCGAGACTGGGATTTGTTACTCTGTGTGACGGAGAGGTATCTCGGGGCCCACTCGGTAATGCAACATCACACTAAGCCTTGCAAGCAATGTGACTAATTGTTAGTTGTGGGATCTTGTATTACGGAACGAGTAAAGAGACTTGCCGGTAACGAGATTGAACTAGGTATGGAGATACCGACGATCGAAACTCGGGCAAGTAACATACCGAAGAACAAAGGGTACGTTATACGGGATTAATTGAATCCTTGACATAGAGGTTCGACTGATAAAGATCTTCGTAGACTATGTAGGAACCAATGTGGACGTCCAGGTCCCGCCATTGGTTATTTACCGTAGAGGTGTCTCGGTCATGTCTACATAGTTCTCGAACCCGCAGGGTCTGCACACTTAAGGTTCGGTGATGTTTCGGTAGTGTAGAGTTATGTATGGTGGTGACTGAAGGTTGTTCGGAGTCCCGGATGAGATCCTGGACATCACGAGGACCTCCAGAATGGTCCGTAGGTAAAGATTCATATATAGGAAGTCCCAGTTTGGTCGCCGGAAAAGTTTCGGGCTCATCGGTAGTGTACCGGGAGTGCCGGTAGTGTACCGGGAGACCTCCGGGGGGGGGGGGGGAGGTATTTCGACCCCAGAGGGTCCATGGGCTGTGGAGAGTGATAACCAGCCCTTAGTGGGCTGGAGAAATAGCCACACCAAGGCCATGGTGAAGGAGACAAAAGTCCTAAAGGAAAAGGTGGAAAAAAGGCTAAAAAGGAAGAGTCCTACTCCTACTAGGAGTGGAGGAGTAGTAGGACTCCTCCCCCTCTAGTTTGGCCGACTCCTATTGGAGTTTCTCCTTGCGCCAGCCCTCCTCTCTCTCCCTCCTTTATATACTGGTGGATTGGGTGCTGTTTGGACACAGTTTACGGCCACGTGCTACCCGTTTCACCGGTGCTCCTCTATATCGGTTTTCTGCAGCGCTTAGACGAAGCCCTGCCGGAATTGCTCCACCACCATCACCGGAGCGCCGTCACGCTGCTGGTGAACTCTCTCTCCTCTCCACCTCCTCTTGCCGGATCGAGACGATGGAGATCGTCATCAAGCTGCACGTGTGCTGAACGCGGAGGTGCCGTCCGTTCGGCGCTAGATCGGAAGGACCGTGATCGAGATCGCGAGACGGTTCGTGATGTGATCACGGAACGGATCGTGATGAGTTCACGGGACAGATCGTGATCAAGATCGTGAGACGGATCATGATGAGTTCGCGGGACGGATCATGATGTGTTCGCGGGACGGATCATGATTGGATCGCGGGATGGATCGTGATGAGATCGCGGGACGCTCGGCGATTTGGATTGCGAAGATGTTCGACTACACCAACCGCGTTTCTTAACGCTTCCCGCTTAGCAATCTACAAGGGTACGTAGATCCACTCTCCCTCTCTTAGATTCTCATCACCATGGATAGGTTTGCGTGTGCGTAGGAAATTTTTTGTTTCCCATGCGACGTTCCCTCAACAGGCCCTAAGATACCTCTCTATCACACGGAGTAACAAATCCCAGTCTCGATCCATGTCAACTCAACAGACACCCTCGAAGACACCTATAGAGCACCTTTATAGTCACCCAGTTACGTTGCGACGTTTGATACACACAAGGTACTCCTCCGATATCTATGAGTTGCATGATCTCATGGTCATAGGAACATATACTTGACATGCAGAAAACAGTAGCAATAAACTGACACGATCATAAGCTACATTGTAGTTTGGGTCTTGTCCATCACATCATTCTCCTAATGATGTGATCCCGTTATCAAATGACATCTCATGTCCATGGCTAGGAAACCTTAACCATCTTTCAATCAATGAGCTAGTTCACTAGAGGTATACTAGGGACATTGTGTTTGTCTATGTATCCACACATGTATCCATGTTTCCAATTAATACAATTATAGCATGGATAATAAACGATTATCATGAACAAGGAAATACAATAATAAACACTTTATTTATTGCCTCTAGGGCATATTTCCAACAGTCTCCCACTTGCACTAGAGTCAATAATCTAGTTCACATCACTTTGTGATTTACATTGTAATGAATCGAACACCCATGCAGTTCTGGTGTTGATCATGTTTAACCCTGGGAAGAGGTTTAGTCAACGGGTCTGCAACATTCAGATCCGTGTGCACTTTGCAAATGTTTATGTCTTTCTCCAAGATGTAATCGCGGATGGAGTTGAAGCGTCGCTTTATGTGTCTGGTCCTCTTGTGAAACCTTGGTTCCTTGGCCAGAGCAATGGCACCAGTGTTGTCACATAACAGGTTCATTAGATTCAGTGCACTAGGCACTACTCCAAGATCTGTCATGAACTGCTTCATGCAGACACCTTCCTTCACCGCCTCCGAGGCTGCGATGTATTCTGCTTCGTACATAGAATCAACTACCACACTTTGCTTGGAACTGCACCAGCTTACCGCTCCCCCGTTAAGAATAAATACGTATCCGGTATGCGACTTAGAGTCGTCCGGATCAGTGTCAAAGGTTGCATCGACGTAACCCTTCACGACGAGCTCTTCATCACCTCCACAAACGAGAAACATTTCCCTAGTCCTTTTCAGGTACTTAAGGATATTCTTGACCGCTTGCCAGTGCTCCATTCCAGGATCACTTTGAAACCTTCCGGCCATACTTATGGCAAGGCTGACATCGGGTCTTGTGCACAACATTGCATACATGATAGAGCCTATGGCTGAAGCTTAGGGGATGACACTCATCTTTTCTCTATCTTCTGCAGTTACTGGGCATTGAGTCTTACTCAACTTCACACCTTGTAATACAGGCAAGAACCCCTTCTTGGACTATTCCATTTTGAACTTCTTCAAAACTTTATCAGGGTATGTGCTTTGTGAAAGTGCTATTAAGCGTCTCGGTCTATCTCTATAGATCTTAATGCCTAATATGAAAGCAGCTTCTCCTAGGTCCTTCATTGAAAAACTCTTGTTCAAATATTCCTTCACGCTTTCCAGCATTTCTATATTGTTTCCAATCAGCAATATGTCATCCACATATAATACTAGAAACACTATAGAGCTCCCACTCACTTTCTTGCAAATACAAGCTTCTCCATAAACTTGTATAAACTCAAACGCTTTGATCACCTCATCAAAGCGCTTATTCCAACTCCGAGATTCTTGCACCAGTCCATAAATGGATCGCTGGAGTTTGCAAACTTTGTCAGCATTCTTTGGATCGACAAAACCTTCGGGTTGCATCATATACAACTCTTCCTCAAGGAAACCGTTGAGGAACGTTGTTTTTACATCCATCTGCCAAATTTCATAGTCAAAATAGGCAGCTATTGCTAACATGATTCTGACAGACTTAAGCATCGCTACGGGTGAGAAAGTCTCATCGTAGTCAACTCCTTGAACTTGTGAAAAACCCTTTGCCACAAGTCGAGCTTTATAGACGGTGACATTGCCGTCCGCGTCTCTCTTCTTCTTAAAGATCCATTTGTTCTGAATGTCCTTTCGCCCTTCGGGTAATACTTCCAAAGTCCATACTTTGTTTTCATACATGGATCCCATCTCGGATTTCATGGCCTCTAACCATTTCTCGGAATCCGGGCCCATCACCGCTCCTCCATAGCTTGTAGGTTCATTGTTGTCCAACAACATGACCTCCAAGATAGGGTTGCCGTACCACTCAGGGGTAGTACGCGGCCTTGTCGACCTACGAGGTTCAATAGTTGCTTGATACGAAGCTTCATGATCATCATCATTAACTTGCTCTTCTACCGTCGTAGGTTCCATAGAAACATCTTTCTGCGCTGCGCTACTTTGTGGTTGAAGTAAAGGTTCAATAACCTCATCAAGCTCTATTTTCCTCCCACTCAATTCTTTCGAGAGAAACTCTTTCTCAAGAAATGTTCCGTTTTTAGCAACAAACACTTTGCCTTCGGATCTGAGATAGAAGGTATACCCGACTATCTCTTTTGGGTATCCTATGAAGACGCATTTCTCCGCTTTGGGTTCCAGCTTTTCAGGCTGAAGCTTTTTGACATAAGCATCACATCCCAAAATTTTAAGAAATGACAACTTTGGCTTCTTGCCAAACCACAGTTCATATGGCGTCGTCTCAACGGATTTTGATGGTGCCCTATTTAAAGTGAATGCAGCTGTCTCTAATGCATAACCCCAAAACGATAGTGGCAAATCAGCAAGAGACATCATAGAACGCACCATATCTAATAAGGTTCGATGGTAGCGTGACGGCGCTCTGGCGATGGTGGTGGAGCAATTCCGGCAGGGCTTCGCCTAAGCACTGCGGAAATACGATCTAGAGGAGAAACTATGCACCGGTGGAACGGGTAGCACGTGGCCGGAAAAACTAATGCAAACAGCCCCAAATCCACCAGTATATAAAGGAGGGAGGGAGGAGGGCTGGCTTGGCACAAGGGCCAAGCCAATTCGGCCGCAAGAGGGAGGGAGAGAAGGACTCTCCTTCTCCAATCCTAGTTGACTAGGATTGCTCCCTATTGGCCCTTTTTCCACCTTTTCTTTAGGCCTTTTTTCCTCCTAGCGCCATGGGCCTTTTGTGGCTGTTACAGCAGCCCACTAAGGGCTGGTTATTAATCTCCCACAGCCCATGGACCCTCTAGGGTCGAAATACCCCTCCCGGAGGTCTCCCGGTACACTACCGACACTCCCGGTACACTACCGATGAGCCCGAAACTTTTTCGGCGACCAAACTGGGACTTTCTATATATGAATCTTTACCTTCGGACCATTCCGGAGCTCCTCGTGACGTCCAGGATCTCATCCGGGACTCCAAACAAACTTCGGTCACCACCATACATAACTCTATACAACCGAAACGTCACCAAACCTTAAATGTGCAGACCCTGCGGGTTCGAGAACTATGTAGACATGACCGAGACACCTCTACGGTCAATAACCAATGGCGGGACCTGGATGTCCACATTGGTTCCTACATATTCTATGAAGATCTTTATAGGTCGAACCTCTATGTCAAGGATTCAGTTAATCCCGTATGATGTTCCCTTTGTTCTTCGGTATGTTACTTGCCCGAGATTCGATCGTCGGTATCTCCATACCTAGTTCAATCTCGTTATCGGCAAGTCTCTTTACTCGTTTCGTAATACAAGATCCCGCAACTAACAATTAGTCACATTGCTTGCAAGGCTCATTGTGATGTTGTATTACCGAGTGGGCCCTGAGATACCTCTCCGTCACACGGAGTAACAAATCTCAGTCTCGATCCATGTCAACTCAACAGACACCCTCGGAGACACCTGTAGAGCACCTTTATAGTCACCTAGTTACGTTGCGACGTTTGATACATACAAGGTACTCCTCCGATATCTATGAGTTGCATGATCTCATGGTCATAGGAACATATACTTGACATGCAGAAAACAGTAGCAATAAACTGACACGATCATAAGCTACGTTTGTAGTTTGGGTCTTGTCCATCACATGATTCTCCTAATGATGTGATCCCGTTATCAAATGACATCTCATGTCCATGGCTAGGAAACCTTAACCATCTTTCAATCAACGAGCTATTTCACTAGAGGTATACTAGGGACATTGTGTTTGTCTATGTATCCACACATGTATCCATGTTTCCAATTAATACAATTATAGCATGGATAATAAACGATTATCATGAACAAGGAAATACAATAATAAACACTTTATTTATTGCCTCTAGGGCATATTTCCAACAACACCAATATTACTCCTTTGAGGATCTTGCTCAATTCTCTTAGGGTGGCCCTTAGGATACAAAGGTTCTTGAGTCATTCTTCCACCTCTGGTCACAAGTTTATCAGAATGATTATTGTTCTTACTATTCATCTGATTAAGCAAATCATTCTGAGCTTTGAGTACTTGTTCTACTTGAGTAGTTACCATGGAAGCATGTTTACTAATCAGTTTAAGGTCATTGATAGTTCTATTCATATAATCACCTATGCGATCAAGCATGAAAGCATTATGTTTCAATTGTCTACTAACATAAGCATTAAAATGTTCTTGCTTAACAACAAAATTATCAAACTCATCAAAGCATTGGCTAGCAGACTTATTATAAGGGATATCGCTCTCAGCAAATCTACAAAGAGAATTTACCTCTACTACCTGTGTCGGGTTATCAAGACCATGTATTTCTTCAATAGGTGGTAGGTTCTTAACGTCTTTAGCTCTAATACCTTTTTCCTTCATATGTTTCTTTGTTTCTTGCATATCTCCACGACAGAGAAATAGAATACCTCTTTTCTTCGGAGTTGGCTTCGGGGGTGGTTCGGGAATAGTCCAATCATTATCATTGCTCAATATATTATTCAATAGTATTTAAGCTTGTTCAACAGTTCGTTCCTAGAAAACACAACCAGCACAACTATTTAGGTGGTCCCTAGAAGCATCGGTTAGTCTATTATAAAAGATATCAAGTATTTCATTTTTCTTGAGAGGATGATCAGGCAAAGCATTGAGTAATTGGAGAAGCCTCCCCCAAGCTTGTGGGAGACTCTCTTCTTCAATTTGCACAAAGATAATTATTTCCTGCAAGGCAGCTTGTTTCTTATGGGTAGGAAAATATTTTTCAGAAAAGTCATGTATCATATCATGGGGGCTACGCACACAACCAGGAGCAAGAGAATTAAACCATATCTTAGCATCACCCATTAGCAAGAAAAGGAAATAACTCAAGTATATAGTAATAACGATTATTTCCTCATGACTAAATAGGGTGGTTATATCATTCAATTTAGTGAGATGTGCCACAACAGTTTCAAATTCATAACCATGGAAAGGATCATATTCAACCAAAGTAATTAACTCAGGATCGACAAAGAATTCATAATCCTTATCAGTAACAAAGATAGGTGAAGTAGCAAAATTAGGATCATATTTCATTATAGCATTCAAAGATTTTTTTTCTCCACTTGCACAACAATTTCTTAAGATCATCTCTATCCTTACAAGCAAGAAAGTCCCTAGCTACCTCTCCTTCCATAACATAACCCTTGGGAATATCAGGAAATTCATATCTAGGAGAGATAGGTCTAGCAGGTGTCTCAAAGTGTTCAGTTTCAATAATTTCATTAGTTTCAGAAATATCATCATTTTCAGCATTAACTCTAGCAATTTGTTCATCAAGAAACTCACCTAGTGGCAAAATATTATCAAGCAAAGTATCATCATAAGCAATGTGCATAGCAGAAGTGGCATCATTACCTATGACATATCAGAATTACTAGCAGGTGGTGGTGTTGCAAATTTACTCATAACAGAAGGTGAATCAAGTGCAGAGCTAGATGGCAGTTCCTTACCTCCCCTCGTAGTAGAGGGATATATCTTGGTTTTTGGATCTTTCAGATTCTTCATAGTGATCAACAGATATAAATCCCCAGTGACTCAGAGAATAGAGCTATGCTCACCAGCAATGGTGCCAGAAAAAGGTCTTGATAACCCACAAGTATAGGGGGTCGCAATAGTTTTCGAGGGTAGAGTATTCAACCCAAATTTATTGATTCGACAGAAGGGGAGCCAAAGAATATTCTCGATTATTAGTAGCTTAGTTGTTAATTTAACCACACCTGAAAGACTTAATATCTACAGCAAAGTATTCAATAGCTTATGGAAGTAATGGTAACGATGGCAAAAGTGACAGTAGCAGTTTTGTAGTGATTATAACAGTAGCAACAGAGAAGTAACTTAGGAGAGATCAATATATGAAAAGCTCGTAGGCAATGGATCAGTGATGGCTAATTATGTTGGATGGCATTCATCATGCAACAGTTATAACATAGGGTGACACAGAACTAGGTCCAATTCATCAATGTAATGTAGGCATGTATTCCATATATAGTCATACGTGCTTATGGAAAAGAACTTGCATGACATCTTTTGTCCTACCCTTCCGTGGCAGCACGGTCCTAATGAAAAATAAGGAATATTAAGGCCTCCTTTTAATAGAGAACCGGACCAAAGCATTAGCACTTAGTGAATACATGAAGTCCTCAAATTTTGGTAATCACAGAAAAGAATCCCAGTTATTGTCACCCTGGGGGATGGAGATCATAACTCATAATAGGTGTATACAACTTGCAAGATAGGATCAAGAACACACATATATATATATATATATATATATATATATATATATATATTCATGAAACATAATAGATTCAGATCTGAAAACATGGCACTCGGGCTCTAGTGACAAGCATTAAGCATAGCAAAGTCATAGCAACATCAATCTCAGAACATAGTGGATACTAGGGATCAAACCCTAACAAAACTAACTCGATTACATGATAAATCTCATCCAACCCATCACCATACAACAAGCCTACGATGGAATTACTCATGAACGACAAAGAACATCATGGAATTGGTGATGAAGGATGGTTGGTGATGACGATGGCATCGATTTCCCCTCTCCTGAGCCCAAAACGGACTCCAGATCTGGCCTCCCAAGGAAGAACGGGAGGTGGCGGCGGCTCCGTATTGTAAAACGCGATGAACTCTTCTCTCTGATTTTTTTTCTTTGTGAATAGGAATATATAGGAGTGGAATTGAGGTCCACGGAGCAACAGGGGGCCCACAAGCCTGCTACGCGCGGCCAGGGGGTGGCCGCGCCCTGCAGGCTTTTGACCTATGGGTGCCCCCCTCCGGTTAATTCTTTCACCAGTATTTTTTATTAATTCCAAAAATAATCTCCATAAATTTTCAGGTGAATCCGAGAACTTTTATTTCTGCACAAAAATAACACCAAGGCAATTCTATTGAAAACAACGTCTGTCCGGGTTAGTTCCATTCAAATCATGAAAATTAGAGTCCAAATCAAGGGCAAAAGGGTTAGGAAAAGTAGATACGATGGAGACGTATCATTGGTTGATCGAGAGTCACCTGTCCGGGCTTAACCGTGCAACCACATGTGCCGGTATGGGATGGCCTTGACTTGGTCTGATCGCGTGCTCTTTTACCGGTACCAACCCAAGGCAAGGTTATGCGTGCGCGCTACCCTGGCCCGGTAGGCAGCGATAACCTTGTGAGCCCAGTTGTGTTATTTGGATCCAGGCCCCCGTTTGGGACAGTTTGTGTGGCCACGATGGTGGCAGGTGTCACAAGGTGACACAAGGGCCACCCAGGGCAGGACTCCAGGGGAGGATGAATGTCGGTGGTATGGTGGGAGAGTCACGGGTCAGACGGGTTTCGTTGGAGCAATGCTGGTCCACCCAAATGGGATCACGAGGCCAGGTGCTCCATCATGTGGGTAAAGTGCGCAACCTCTGCAGAGTGAAAAAATCTATTTGAATAGTCGCATCCACGGTATTGGACAAACCGTCCAGACCTCGCTAGGTGGTCCACCATAACCATAGCAATGATAATAATGATGGAAGAACTCGCCTGAGTATGGTAGCAGTTGGACATCATGCCGGTGACAAGTCTTGGTGACCATCTTAAGGATATTCGTTGAATGTTCTTGGTGAGATCACGAGTTGGTCACAAGAGTACGGTGAGAGTAGCTTGTTATGGTTATTTTCAACCATCCCTTCGGTAATGATAAACCTTTCCTAATCTTGATTGCCATGATGTTGTATTGCCTTAATGTTGATGTTTGTTGTGAGCTTGCGAGTACATTCAAAGTACTCACCTGGCGTGTCATGCCAGTATGTAGGTCTTACCATGATTTCTTACTTGTTGAGGATCCCGCGTTTGCGAGCTAGGATATGCGTTCCAGCCAGAGTCCCTATGGAGTGGAGTCCATGATCACCGTCGTTGTTTTGCTGCTAGTGTAGAACTACCCTAGGCAGGTGTAGGATCGCCGTGCTCATGTAATCCATGTACCCTTGTAACCTTATTCATGGTAATAAAGAGCTGATTTATTCTATGCCAATAGTGCCGTATTCCGGAAGACTTGTCCCTGGGCTGGAATAGGGGGCATTCCGGTCTCCTCTGAGCCGGGGTGCCACAACTTCTTATACCTTTGTTATATTTTGGGAATCACATTTTTTCAATTGCATCAACTTTAGCTTTGTCCACTTCAATAGCCCGTTCAAAATTTTTATGCCCAAGCACTATGCCTTCACTCACCAAAAATGGCACTTCTCCCAACGAAAGACAAGATTAGTTTCTTCACATTTCTGCAAAACTCGATCAAAGTTCCTCAAGCAATCAACAAAAGAAGTCACGTAAACGAAAAAGTCATCCATGAAAACCTCAACAATCTTTTCACAAAAACAGAGAATATAGCAGTCATACAAGTTTGAAAAGTAGCAGGCGCATTGCATAAACCAAAAGGCATACGTCTATAAGCATATGTTCCAAAAGGGCAACTAAAGGTAGTTTTTTCTTGATCCTCTTTTGACACAGGTATTTGGGAAAAAACCAGAATATCCATAAAGAAAACAAAAGTGTGTGTGCTTATATAATCTTTCTAGCGTTTGATCGATAAAAGGCAAAGGGTGGTGATCTTTCCTAGTAGCTTTGTTTAATTTCCTAAAATCAATCACCATCCTATAACCAGTTACTCTTCTTAGTGGGATAAGCTCATTTTTATCATTAGGAACAACAATTATACCTCCTTTCTTAGGAACACAATGGACATGGCTTACCCATCTACTATCAGCAATAGCATAAATTATACCTGCCTCCCGAAGCTTAAGTATTCCAGTTCTTACCACTTGCTTCATCTTAGGATTTAAGCGGCGTTCATGATCAACGACAAGTTTAGCATCCGGTTCTATATTAATCTTGTGTTGACATAGAGTGGGACTAATGCCCTTAAGATCATCGAGAGTATATCCAATAGCAGCCCGGTGCTTCTCCAGAGTTTTAAGTAATCTCTTTTTTTCATGCTCTGGAAGGTTAGCACTCATAATAACAGGATATATCTTGTTTTCATCACGGTAAGCATATTTCAAAGTATCGGGTAAAGTCGTTAGCTCAAATACGGGATCTCCCTTGGGTGGAGGAGGATCCCCTAAAATATCAACTAGTAAGTTGTGTTTAAGAATAGGTGTTTGTTTAATAAATATGTCATCTATTTCATTTCTCTCATTCAAATGCATATAATTTTCATGGTCTAGTAAATATTGCTCTAACGATTCGGTAGGAGGTATGACAATAGAAGCAAGACCAATGATCTCAGCTTTGCTTGGTAATTCTTTCTCATGTGGTTGTTTACTAAACTTGGATAAATTAAATTCATGAGACACATCGCCAAAGCTTACCTTGATCTTCTCAGTAACACAATTAATTTCAGCTTTAATAGTATTCAGAAAAGGTCTACCAAATATAATGGGACAAAAGTTATCTTGTTTTGAACCAAGTACTAGAAAATCAGTGGGGTACTTGAATTTTCCACACAAGACTTCAACATCTCTAACAATTCCAAGTGGTGTAATAGTGTCTCTGTTTGCAAGCTTAATAGTAACATCAATGTCTTCAAGTTCAGATGGTGCTATGTCATCATAATTTTTTGATATGAAGTAAAAGGTATAGCACTAACACTAGCATCAATGTCACCCAAACCATGATAACAATGATCTCCTATTTTAACTGAAACCACAGGCATACCAACAACTGGTTTATTTTTATCTAGTTCATCCTGTGCATTTCTAGCAGGTTTTGCAATTCTAGCTGCTTCACCACACAAGTAAATAACTTGATCATCAATGTTATCAACTAGAAGATCTTTAACCATAGCAACTTTAGGCTCAAGATTTATTTTTTCAGGAGGTGTAGGTGTCCTAGCATGAATTTTATTAACCACAGTTGTAGCTTTAGTGTGCTCCTTAATTTTAAAAGGGAAATGTGGCTACTCAATGTAAGCGGTAGGAACAATTGGATCAACATGTCTAACAATTGTTTCTTCCTTCTCAATTTTAATGGGTTTCTCTAATTGCTTTTTCAATGGGTGGGTGGTATTTAAACCATTTCTCCTTAGGGAGATCAACATAAGTAGCTAAGGATTCGCAGTAAGAAGCTACTATCTCAAAGCCAAGGCCATATTTATTACTCAACTTATAGCAAGCATCAGTTTCCATACAAGATTTAACACAATCAAACTTCAGCTTTATACCTGACTCTTTACCTTTGTCGAGTTCCCAATCTTCAGAGTTGCGCTTAATTCTTTCTAGAAGATCCCATTTGAATTCAATAGTCCTATTCATGAAGGAACCAGTAGAAGAAGAATCGAGTAGGGCTTGATCATCATGAGAAAGCTGAGCATATTTTTTTTGCATAATAGTGCTTCTAAAGATCTCATGGTTGGGGCAGGTGTGCATCATAGACTTAAGCCTCCCCCAAGCTTGAGCGATACTTTCTCCTCCACGAGGATAGCAATTATAAATAAAGTTCCGATCACGGTGAACTAGATGCATAGGATAAAACTTCTGATGAAATTCCAGCTTCAAGCGATTCTAGTCCCATGATCCAATATCGCCCAATAACATGTACCACATTAACTTCTTTCCCTCCAAAGATAAAGGGAAAACTTTCTTCTTAACTTTGTCCCCAGACAACCCTGTAAGCTGAAATAATCCACAAACTTCATCGACAAAATACCAAATGATAACTAGGATGAGTCGTTCCATCATATGGATGAGATAAGAAGTTTTCAAGCATACCCGAAGTAATCTCATAATAAATATTTTCAGTAGGTTCAGTAGGTTGAGGAACAATTTCCTCATCTTCAGTTCGAGGCGAAGATGCCCTAAACAAGCCACTTAAAGGGTGACAGTTCATAGCGACAAGCAACAGTAAATTTCAGCACGTATAGAAAATCTATCCTTACCAATTCCACTTACCAAAGGCGCTTCACTTCCCAGCAACAGCGCCAAAAAAGAGTCTTGATGACCCAAAATTATAGGGGATCAATCATAGTCCTTTCGATAAGTAAGAGTGTCTAACCCAACAAGGAGCAGAAGAAAACAAGCGGTTTTCAGCAAGGTATTCTCTGCAAGTGCTGTCAGTAACGATAGTAGATAGTTTTGTAGCAAGATAAATCGTAACAAGTGACAAGTAACAATAGTAATGAAGGTGCATCAAGATAGCCCAATCCTTTCTGTAGAAAAGGACAGGCCTAAAAGTACTCTTATATTAAGCAAGCGCTCATGAGGACACATGGGAGTTTCTGTCTAGTCATGTTCATCATGTTGAGTTGATTCATTCACTACTTTGATAATTTGATATGTGGGTGGACCGGTGCTAAGGTAGTGTTCTTACTTGAACTAACAACCTAATTATGATTACCCCCTCTCGCAAGCATCTGCAACTACGAAAGAAGAATTAAGATAAATTGATGTCTACTACGCAACTTTATTCTTGTAGACTCTTGTTGGGCCTCCAAGCGCAGAGTTTTGTAGGGAAGTAGCAATTTTTCCTCAAGTGGATAACCTAAGGTTTATCAATCCGTGGGAGGAGTAGGATGAAGATGGTCTCTCTCAAACAAACCTACAATCAAATACAAGAAATCTCTTGCGTCCCCAACACGCCCAATACAATGGCAAATTGTATAGGTGCACTAGTTTGGCAAAGAGATGGTGATACAAGTGCAATATGGATGGTAGATATACGTTTTTGTAATCTAAAAATATAAAAATAGCAAGGTAGCAAGTAACAAAAGTGAGGAAAAATGGTATTGCAATGCTTGAAAAAAGGCCTAGGATCCGTACTTTCGCTAGTCCAATCTCTCAACAATGCTAATATAATTGGATCACATAACCATCCCTCAACATGCAATGAAGAATCACTCCAAAGTTCTTATCTAGCGGAGAACATAAGAAGAAATTGTTTGTAGGGTACGAAACCACCTTAAAGTTATTATTTCCGATCGACCTATTCAAGAGTTTGTACTAAGATAACATCAAGTTATCATTTCCATTCGATCTATCTAAGAGTTCGTACTAGAATAACACCATATGATACGCATCAACCAACTCTAATGTCACCTAGATACTCCAATGTCACCAAAAGTATCCATGAGTTAATTATATTATACGCATCAAACAATTTCAGATTCATAATACTCAATCCACAAAAAGAACCTCAAAGAGTGCCCCAAGATTCCTATCGGAGAAAGTAGGACAAGAACGTGTATCAACCCCTATGCATAGATTACCCCAATGTCACCGCGGGAATCCGCAAGTTGAGTACCAAAACATATATCAAGTGAATCAATAGAACACCCCATTGTCACCATGGGTATCCACATGCAAGACATATATCAAGTGTTCTCAAATCCAATATTCAATCCAACATAACGATATCTCAAAGGGAAAGATTCAATTCATCACAACAAGATAGTAAGTGTTGGAAATATACCCTAGAGGCAATATATAAAGTGTTTATTATTATATTTCCTTGTTCATGATAATCGTTTATTATCCATGTTATAATTGTAGTGATTGGAAACACATTGCATGTGTGGGTAAATAGACAACACAATGTCCCTAGTGTGCCTCTAGTGAACTAGCTCGTTGATCAAAAGATGGTTAAGGTTTCCTAGCCATGGACATGAGATGTCATTTGATAATGAGATCACATCATTAGGAGAATGATGTGATGGACAAGACCCAAACTACAAACGTAGCATATGATCGTGTTAGTTTATTGCTACTGTTTTGTGCATGTCAATGTATATGTTCCTATGACCATGAGATCATGCAACTCACGGATATTGGAGGAGTGCCTTGTGTGTATCAAACGTCGCAACGTAACTGGGTGACTATAAAGGTGCTCTACAGGTAT
The DNA here is from genome assembly GCA_022496015.1 of Hordeum marinum. NCBI lineage: Eukaryota > Viridiplantae > Streptophyta > Magnoliopsida > Poales > Poaceae > Hordeum > Hordeum marinum. Next base: position 413,530,114 of record CM039677.1, on the reverse strand, counting down.
CTCTGATGGTGTCTATTGAGTTGGCATGGATCGAGATTGGGATTTGTTACTCCATTCGACCGATGAAGATCTTCGTAGAATACGTAGGAACCAATGTGGACGTCCAGGTCCCGCCATTGGTTATTGACCGTAGAGGTGTCTCGGTCATGTCTACATAGTTCTCAAACCCGCAGGGTCTGCACACTTAAGGTTCAGTGACGTTTCGGTAGTGTAGAGTTATGTATGGTCGTGACCGAAGGTTGTTCGGAGTCCCGGATGAGATCCCGGACGTCACGAGGATCTCTGGAAGAGTCTGGAGATAAAGATTGATATATGTGATAATAGTGTTTTGATCTCTGGAAGAGTTCCGGAATTAACCGGAAGGGCTTCCGGATGTTTACCGAAGTGTTCGGGTACAACAACACTTTATATGGACCAATGGGGTAAAACCCAGAAGGTATTGGAAAGGACAAAAGGAAGTTTTACTGCTGCCTTAAGCAGCAAGGTAGTACTACCACTTGTGAAGCAGTACTACCGCTCCAGCGGTACTACCGCTCGTGAAGCGGTACTACCGCTCAAGCGGTACTACCGCTCGTGCGCGGGACTGCAGGGATCCAAGGTGGACTCTTTCCTTGCGGGCCAAACCGACCTTGTGCAGGCAAAACCGACCTTGTAGAGGTTTTTGCTCCAAGATTAGACCCCAGGGCTCAACATATAAATAGAGGGGCAGGGCTAGCACACGGGACACAACTTACGGCCACATGCTACCCGTTCCACCGGTGCTCCTCTAGATCAGTTTTCTGCAGCGCTTAGGCGAAGCCCTGCCGGAATTGCTCCACCACCACCATCACCGGAGCGCCGTCACGCTGCCGGTGAACTCTCTCTCCTCTCCACCTTCTGTTGCTGGATCAAGACGGTGGAGATCGTCATCAAGCTGCACGTGTGCTGAACGCGGAGGTGTCGTCCGTTCGGTACTAGATCGGAAGAATCGTGATCAAGGCCACGAGACGTTGGTGATCGGATCGCGGGACGGATCGTGACGAGATCGCGGGACGGTTCATGATTGGTTCGCGGGACGATTCGTGATTAGATCGCGGGACGCTCGGCGATTTGGATCGCGACGAAGTTCGACTACACCACCCGCGTTTCTTAACGCTTCCCGCTTAGCGATCTACAGGGGTACGTAGATCCACTCTCCCTCTCGTAGATGCTCATCACCATGGATAGGTTTGCGTGTGCGTAGGAAATTTTTTGTTTCCCATGCGACGTTCCCCAATAGTGGCATCATGAGCTAGGTTGATGGTTCGATGAGATCTCGAGTAGAACACAAAAGGTTTGTGGGCTTTGATGCTTAGATTGCTTCCTCCCTTGGTTGGATTTTGGTTCAATGGGATTGTGAGATGAAGCGGCCCGGACCAACATTATTCGTACGCTTACGAGAGACCGGTTCCCTCGACGCAACTTGTTGCTTAGATGGCTTGCGGGTGACAGTTTCTCTCACTTTAGTTGGATCGGATCCGACAAAGGCGGTCCTTGAGAAGGTTGAAAAGCAATCTATGTATCACCGTTGTGGTTTATGCGTAGGTGAGAATCGTTCTTGCTAGATACCCGTAGCAGCCACGTAAAACATGCAACAACAATTAGAGGACGTCTAACTTGTTTTTGCAGGGTATGTCGTGATGTGATATGGCCAATTACATGATGAGATATATGTGATGTATGAGATGATCATGTGATGTATAGAATTTCACGACTTGCATGTCGATGAGTACGGCAACCGGCAGGAGCCATAGGGTTGTCCTTAATTATTGTATGACCTACGTGTCAATCATTAAGCGCTATGTAATGCTTTACTTTATCGCTATGGTAGCAATAGTAGTAGAAGCATGCAGGGCGTGACAACCCCGATGGCGACACGTTGATGGAGATCAAGATGATGGAGATCATGGTGTCGTGCCGGTGACGATGGAGATCATGTCGGTGCTTAGAAGATGGAGATCTTAAACACAAGTTCATGGTCATATCATGTCACTTATGAATTGCATGAGATGTTAATCCTTTTATGCACCTTGTTTTGCTTAGTACGGCGGTAGCATTATAAGGTGATCCCTCACTTGAATTTCAAGATGAACTGCGTTCTCCCCGAGTGTGCACCGTTGCGAAAGTTCGTCGTGTCGAGACACCACGTGATGATCGGGTGTGATAGACTCTACGTTCACATACAACGGGTGCAAGCCAGATTTGCATGTGCAAAACACTCGGGTTAAACTTGACGAGCCTAGCATGTACAGACATGGCCTCGAAACACAAGAGACCGAAAGGTCGAACATGAGTCATTTAGTAGATATGATCAACATAATGATGTTCACCATTGAAACCAGCTTAACTCACGTGATGATCGGACTTGAGTTGGTGAATTTGGATCATGTGACACTCAGATGACCTGAGGGATGTCAATTTGAGTGGGAGCTTTAGTTTGATTAACTAAACTCATTATCATGAACAATAGTCTAAGTAACCTTTGCATATTTATGTTGTAGATCAATGGCTCGCGCAATAGCACCCCTAAATTTTAATGCGTTCCTAGAGAAAGCTAAGTTGAAAGATGATGGAAGTAACTTTGTTGATTGGGCCCGTAATCTGAGGATTATCCTCACGGCTTCCCAGAAACAATATGTCCTTGATGCACCGCTTGGTGACCAACCAGAAGACATGACCTCCGAAGACGTTAAGAACGTTTGGGAGGCTCGTGCTGGAGACTACTCAATGGTTCAGTGCGCAATATTGTATGGCTTAGAACCGGGACTTCAAAGACGTTTTGAACGTCATGGAGCATATGAGATGTTCCAGGAGTTGAAGTTTATCTTTCAGAAGAATGCCCGGATCGAGAGGTATGAGACCTCCGATAAATTCTATGCTTGCAAGATGGACGAGAACGAGTCTATTAGTGAGCACATACTCAGAATGTCTGGGTACTCAAATCGTCTAGCGGAGTTGGGTATTACCCTTCCGCCGGAGGCAATCACTGATAGAGTTCTTCAATCGCTACCACTTAGTTACAAGATCTTTGTGATGAACTATAACATGCACGGGATGAACAAGTCAGTCGCCGAGCTGTTTGCGATGCTGAAAGTCGCTGAGTCTGAAATCCAGAAAGAACATCAAGTGTTGATGGTCAATAAAACCACTAGTTTCAAGAAAAATGGCAAGGGCAAAGGCAAGAAGGGTAAAACCAAGAAGGATGGCAAAGCAGTTGCTACTCCTACAAAGAAGCCTAAGCATGGACCTAAGCCAGAAACTAAGTGCTTTCATTGCAAGGGAACTGGTCACTGGAAGCGGAACTGCCCCAAGTACCTGGCTGACAAGAAGGCGGCCAAAGACAAACAAGGTATATGTGATATACATGTTATTGATGCGTACCTTACTAGCTCTCGTAGTAGTGCCTGGGTATTTGATACCGGTTCGGTTGCTCATATTTGCAACTCAAAACAGGAACTGCGGAATAAACGGAGGCTGGCAAAGGACGAAGTGACGATGCGCGTGGGAAATGGTTCCAAGGTTGATGTGATCGCCGTCGGCACGCTCTCTCTTCGATTACCATCGGGATTAGTGATAAACCTGAATAATTGTTATTTAGTGCCTGCGTTAAGCATGAACATTATATCTGGATCTTGTTTATTGCGAGACGGTTACTCATTTAAATCAGAGAATAAAGGTTGTTCTATTTATATGGGTAATATCTTTTATGGTCATGCACCCAATGTGAGGCGTTTATTCATCTTAAATCTTGATAGTGATGATACACATGTTCATAACATTGATGCCAAAAGATGTAGAGTTGATAATGATAGTACCACTTTCTTGTGGCACTGTCGTTTAGGTCATATTGGTGTAAAACGCATGAGGAAGCTCCATGCTGATGGACTTTTGGAGTCACTTGATTTTGAATCACTTGACACATGTGAACCATGCCTCATGGGCAAGATGACTAAAACGCCGTTCTCTGGAATAATGGAACGGGCAAGTGACTTGTTGGAAATCATACATACTGATGTGTGCGGTCCAATGAATGTTGCAGCGCGCGGTGGATATCGTTAATTTCCCACCTTCACTGATGACTTGAGTAGATATGGGTATATTTACTTGATGAAACACAAGTCTGAAAAATTTGAAAAGTTCAAGCAATTTCAGAGTGAAGTTGAGAATCATCGTAACAAGAAGATTAAATTTCTGCGATCTGATCGAGGAGGTGAATATCTGAGTTATGAGTTTGGCAGTCACTTAAGACAATGTGGAATTGTTTCACAGTTGACACCGCCCGGAACACCACAGCGTAATGGTGTGTCTGAACGTCGTAACCGAACCTTATTAGATATGGTGCGTTCTATGATGTCTCTTGCCGATTTGCCACTATCGTTTTGGGGTTATGCATTAGAGACAGCTGCATTCACTTTAAATAGGGCACCATCGAAATCCGTTGAGATGACGCCATATGAACTGTGGTTTGGCAAAAAGCCGAAGTTGTCGTTTCTTAAAGTTTGGGGATGTGATGCTTATGTCAACAAGCTTCAGCCTGAAAAGCTGGAACCCAAAGCGGAGAAATGCGTCTTCATAGGATACCCGAAAGAGACAGTCGGGTATACCTTCTATCTCAGATCCGAAGGCAAAGTGTTTGTCGCTAAGAACGGAACATTTCTTGAGAAAGAGTTTCTCTCAAAAGAATTGAGTGGGAGGAAAATAGAGCTTGATGTGGTTATTGAACCTTTACTTAAACCAGAAAGTAGTGAAGCGCAGAAAGATGTTTCTGTGGAGCCTACGATGGTAGAAGAGGAAGTTAATGATGATGATCATGAAGCTTCGGATCAAGCTGCTATTGAACCTCGTAGGTCGACAAGGGCGCGTACTACTCCCAAGTGGTATGGCAACCCTGTCTTGGAGGTCATGTTGTTAGACAACAATGAACCTACGAGCTATGGAGGAGCAGTGATGGGCCCAGATTCCGAGAAATGGTTAGAGGCCATGAAATCCGAGATGGGATCCATGTATGAAAACAAAGTATGGACTTTGGAAGTACTACCTGAAGGGCGAAAGGCCATTCAGAACAAATGGATCTATAAGAAGAAGACGGACGCGGACGGTAATGTCACCGTCTATAAAGCTCGACTTGTGGCAAAGGGTTTTTCACAAGTTCAAGGAGTTGACTGCGATGATACTTTCAAACCCGTAACGATGCTTAAGTCAGTCAGAATCATGTTGGCAATAGCTGCTTATTTCGACTATGAAATTTGGCAGATGGATGTCAAAACAGCGTTCCTCAACGGTTTCCTTGAGGAAGAGTTGTATATGATGCAACCCGAAGGTTTTGTCGATCCAGAGAATGCTGACAAAGTCTGCAAACTCCAGCGATCCATTTATGGACTGGTGCAAGCATCTTGGAGTTGGAATAAGCGTCTTGATGAGGTGATCAAAGAGTTTGGGTTTATACAAGTTTATGGAGAAGCTTGTATTTACAAGAAAGTTAGTGGGAGCTCTATAGCGTTTCTAGTGTTATATGTGGATGACATATTGTTGATTGGAAATGATATAGAAATGCTGGAAAGCGTGAAGTAATATTTGAATAAGAGTTTTTCAATGAATGACCTAGGAGAAGCTGCTTTCTTATTAGGCATTAAGATCTATAGAGATAGGTCGAAACGCTTAATAGCACTTTCACAGAGCACATACCTTGATAAAGTTTTGAAGAAGTTCAAAATGGAGCAGTCTAAGAAAGGGTTCTTGCCTGTGTTACGAGGTGTGAAGTTGAGTAAGACTCAATGCCCAGTGACTGTAGAAGATAAAGAAAAGATGAGCATCATCCCCTATGCTTCAGCCATAGGCTTTATCATGTATGCAATGTTGTTCACAAGACCCGATGTCAGCCTTGCCATAAGTATGGCCGGAAGGTTTCAAAGTGATCCTGGAATGGAGCATTGGAAAGCGGTCAAGAATATCCTTAAGTACCTTAACAGGACTAAGGATATGTTTCTCGTTTATGGAGGTGATGAAGAGCTCGTCATAAAGGGTTACGTCGATGCAAGCTTTGACACTGATCCGGACGACTCTAAGTCGCAAACCGGATACATATTTATTCTTAACGGGGGAGCGGTAAGCTGGTGTAGTTCCAAGCAAAGCGTGGTAGCTGATTCTACGTGCGAAGTGGAGTACATCGCAGCCTCGGAGGCAGCAAAGGAAGGTGTCTGGATGAAGCAGTTCATGACAGATCTTGGAGTAGTGCCCAGTGCACTGAATCCAATAAACCTGTTCTGTGATAACACTGGTGCCATTGCTCTAGCCAAGGAACCAAGGTTTCACAAGAGGAGATGCTTCAACTCCATCCGGTTTTACATTGAGGAGAAGGACATAAATATTTGCAAAGTGCACACGGATCTGAATGTTGCACACCCGTTGACTAAACCTCTTCCAAGGGCTAAACATGATCAACACCAGAACTGTATGGGTGTTCGATTCATTACCATGTAAATCACATAGTGATGTGAACTAGATTATTGACTCTAGTGCAAGTGGGAGACTGTTGGAAATATGCCCTAGAGGCGATATATAAAGTGTTTTTTATTATATTTCCTTGTTCATGATAATCGTTTATTATCCATGCTATAATTGTAGTGATTTGAAACACATTGCATGTGTGGGTAAATAGACAACACAATGTCCCTATTGTGCCTCTAGCGAACTAGATCGTTGATCAAAAGATGGTTAAGGTTTCCTAGCCATGGACATGAGATGTCATTTGATAATGAGATCACATCATTAGGAGAATGATGTGAGGGACAAGACCAAAACTACAAATGTAGCATATGATCGTGTTAGTTTATTGCTACTGTTTTCTGCATGCCAATGTATATGTTCCTATGACCATGAGATCATGCAACTCACGGATATCGGAGGAGTGCCTTGTGTGTATCAAACGTCCCAATGTAACTGGGTGACTATAAAGGTGCTCTAGAGGTATCTCTGATGGTGTCTGTTGAGTTGGCATGGATCGAGACTGGGATTTGTTACTCCATGTGACGGAGAGGTATCTCGGGGCCCACTCGGTAATGCAACATCACAATGAGCCTTGCAAGCAATGTGACTAATTGTTAGTTGCGGGATCTTGTATTACGGAACGAGTAAAGAGACTTGCCGGTAACGAGGTTGAACTAGGAATGGAGATACCGACGATCGAATCTCGGGCAAGTAACATACCGAAGAACAAAGGGAACGTTATACGGGATTAACTAAATCCTTGACATAGAGGTTCGACCGATGAAGATCTTCGTAGAATATGTAGGAACCAATGTGGACGTCCAGGTCCCGCCATTGGTTATTGACCGTCGAGGTGTCTCGGTCATGTCTACATAGTTCTCGAACCCGCAGGGTCTGCACACTTAAGGTTTGGTGACGTTTCGGTAGTGTAGAGTTATGTATGGTGGTGATCGAAGGTTTTTCGGAGTCCCGGATGAGATCCCGGACGTCACGAGGATCTCTGGAAGAGTCTGGAGATAAAGATTGATATATGTGATAATAGTGTTTTGATCTCTGGAAGAGTTCCGGAATTAACCGGAAGGGGTTCCGGATGTTTACCGAAGTGTACGGGTACATCAACACTTTATATGGACCAATGGGGTAAAACCCACGAGGTATTGGAAAGGGCAAAAGGAAGTTTTACTGCTGCCTTAAGCAGTAAGGCAGTACTACCGCTTGTGAAGCGATACTACCGCTCCAGCGGTACTACCGCTCGTGAAGCGGTACTACCGCTTGTGCACGGGACTGCAGGGATCTGAGTTGGACTCTTTCCTTGCGGGCCAAACCGACCATGTGCGGGCAAAACCGACCTTGTACAGGTTTTTGCTCCAAGATTAGACCCCAGGGCTCAACATATAAATAGTGGGGCAGGGCTAGCACACGGGACACAACTTACGTCCATGTGCTACCCGTTCCACCGGTGCTCCTCTAGATCAGTTTTCTGCAGCGCTTAGGCGAAGCCCTGCCGGAATTGCTCCACCACCACCATCACCGGAGCGCCGTCACGCTGCCGGTGAACTCTCTCTCCTCTCCACCTCCTCTTGCTGGATCAACACGGTGGAGATTGTCATCAAGCTGCACGTGTGCTGAACGCGGAGGTGCCGTCCGTTCGATACTAGATCGGAAGAATCATGATCAAGGCCACAAGACGTTCGTGATCGGATCGCGGGATGGATCGTGACGAGATCGCGGGAAGGTTCGTGATTGGTTCGCAGGACGGTTCGTGATTAGATCGCGGGACGCTCGGCGATTTGGATCACGAAGAAGTTCGACTACACCAACCGTGTTTCTTAACGCTTCCCGCTTAGCGATCTACAAGGGTACGTAGATCCACTCCCCCTCTTGTAGATGTTCATCACCATGGATAGATTTGCGTGTGCATAGGAATTTTTTTTCCCATGCGACGTTCCCCAACAGGAAACACACCATATGATCCGACTATATTAACAAAGCACGTGATACATCAAGATCATGATATCTCAAGATCACGAGAGAGAGAGAGAGAGAGATTAAACACATAGATACTAGTACATACCCTCAGCCCCAAGGGTGTACTACTCCCTCCTCGTCATGGCCTCTGTCGGGATGATGAAGATGGCCACTGGAGATGGATTCCGTTCTTCAGGAGGGTACTGGAATGTCTCTAGATTAGGTTTTTCATCGATACAGAGAGTTGCGGCGGTGGAGCGGAGAGTCTAGGGTTATTCCTGATGGTTTCCATATTTATAGGATTTTTGGGCGTCGGTTTCATGCCAAGATGGGCCACGAGGAGAGCATAAGACACCAGGACGCGCCTGGGCCCTCTGGCGTGCCCTGGTGGGTTGTGCCCACCTCGTGGCTCTTCTCCAGTGGTTCTTCGCTCCAATATTGCTTATTTGGTCCAGAAAAAATAACCAAAAAGTTTTGGGTGATTCCGAGAACTTTCATTTTTTGCACAGAAACAACACCACGGTAATTCTGTTGAAAACATCGTCAATACGGGTTAGTTCTAAATAAATCATATAAAGTGCATCAAAACCATATAAAAATATTGTAAACATATATGAATATGATATGAATATTCATAAATTATCGATGCATTGGAGACGTATCAGCATCCCCAAGCTTAATTCTTGCTCGTCCTCGAGTAAATGATAAAAGAACTAATTTATGAAGTGTGACTGCTACCATAATATATAAGTTTGATCATTGATAGTTTCAATCAATTTTCTAGCATCATAACCAGCAACTTTTTCTCACAAAAATCATCATTATAGAGTATCAACAAATTCACATGATATGGTTCAAACAATGAATTCTCTTGAAACTTAAGAAGCTATGTTCTTAGTCACCAAACAATTGCAATTCAACTTATTCTCAACAAAGTCTAGGTAAGAGCTCCACATACTCAATCATTAGTATTCTATGATTGTTAGTACTCAAAGCATATTTTTAGAACAAATGGCATCCATCCAATATAGAGAAAGATAGGGGCTTAATGTTTTGCCTCCCAACATACTTATCATAAAGATAATTGTCAACAATAATGAATCATGGTCAAATATATTTGACTGGCCATGTGTGCCTAGACCTTTCCCCACCACGTGATGCTTGCCAACTAATAGAAGTAGGTTGGAATAAGAAGTTTACTCAACATGAAAAGTAAATAACATGAAAGTAAATAGATTGTCCCTTCGCAGAGGGAAGCAAGGATTTGCATATGTGCCAGAGCTCATTATTTAAAACAGAGATAAATAAAATTTTGGGAGGTGCACCCTTCCTGTCAATGTTACAACAAAGAGTTATCAATATCTTCCATGTTAAACACATTAGCGGCGGTTCCCAAGAGGTAAAAGTAAAGGTTTACTCCCCTCCACCAACAATCACACTCCACGGCTAACTGAATACATGAGTATCGTCCATACCAGCAACAATCCTCAGGGAGTTTTGTTTAATTATTTGCATTTTCTTTATTTCGGGACTGGGAATCCCTATTACCGCCCCTCTCGTGCAAGGACAAGTGAATAAACACTCGTCATGAGAATAACCCGCTTCACATGGAAGATACTGACCGCCCCCTACCGCTCCATGAGCGGTCCAGGCACACAAAATAGATGCTCATTTGTAATTTTAGAGGTGGCACATGCAAATGTACTTGGAACGGCAGGGTAATACCGCATATAGGTAGATATAGTGGACTCTGATGGCAAGAAACTGGGTTTAAGGGTTTTTGGATGCACAAGTAGTATCTCTACTTAGTACGAAGTTTTTGGCTAGCAAAAGATCCTAAGCAAACACCACATGTTGCAGGATCCATAACAATATAACTTCTATGCAAATATACACAACCATAACTCATTACGTTGTATTCCTTGTCCAACTTCAACTAATTTGCTCAAGTTTGAAAATAATTTATGGGTATTCACAATCATAGAAGATGTCCAATACAATATATTTGTATGTGAAAGTTCTCTTCCTTATACTAATCATTCACGAATTGCCTGTATGACCAATATTGTGATTGTCAAACTTCAATAGATTTTACTTTCTAAAGCATATGTCAAGCTACTAATAAGCATAAAGCACATTGATAATTTCATATTTATGATATTTCATTGATTCACAATTTACTCTTAGGATATAAGTGAAGCACAAGAGTAAACATCAAACTACTCTCAAAATATATAAGTGAAAATCAATGAGTAGTCAAACAATCAAGTAGCTATGTGTGGACTATATCTCTCAATAAATAATTTCATATCTTATTATTTTATTCAAACAACAAACTAAACAAAAATAGCACTCCAAGAGTAGCATAAATCGTGTGGACAAATAAAAATTTGGGCTCAACATAGGCTAACCGATAGTTGTCAAAGAGGGCTGGGATGCGTGGCATCCCCAAGCTTAGATACTTGAGACTTATTGAAATATTTACTTGGGGGTGCCTTTTTCATCTCCAAGCTTTATCTTTTGTATCTCGTTCAATCCTCTCATGTCCAGGTTTCACCCAGGTCTCAAAAACTTCATCCACACAAAACTCCAAAAAAAACTCGTGAGATAGGTTTGTACAAATAAGAACAAATCAACACTTCATGTACTATTAAGACAAGTTGAACAATAATTTTAAAACCTCACCTACTGTTTAATATTGTTTCCACCATTTATATCTACCAATATAGGCTATGGAAACTATAGGATAAGTAGATAACAAAACTATAACATCAATCTGTCCAAACAGAACGGTCTGTAGGAATTTATGAAAATAGTGTACTTATGTAACTCAAATAATTATGAAAATTGAGTACATGCTAAATAATTTATAGGAAAACATTTTTTAAAAATTTCATAAACTTTCCATGTTCAAGTAAAATATGAAAATTCAAACACTAGAGCAAAAGTTTATGTTTTTACACAACACACATCAAAACACGCAATGCAAGCATCCTAAGACGATTCTTGGAACGTTTTATTGAAAAAAAAGATTATAAATAACACATAACAGAAAATAAAAAAATAAAGTGACGCTCCAAGCAAAACTCATATTATGTGATGAATAAAAATATAGTTCTAAGTAAGATATACCGATAATGTTGAAGACGAAAGAGGGGATGCCTTCCGGGGCATCCCCAAGCTTAGGCGCTTGAGTCTTACTTGGATATTACCTTGGGGTGCATTTTCCATCCCCAATATTAGGTTCTTGTCACTCCTTATTCTCCTCATATCGGTGTCCCAACCAAAACTTGAAAACTTCAATCACACAAAACTTAACAGAACTTCGTGAGAAGGGTTAGTGTAATAAAGATAAATCATTCACTTAGGTAATATCAATAATAGATTCATAATTGTTCCCACATTATACCTACTATATTCTATCATTCCCATAATTTATACCACTAAATATAAGCTAAGGAAACACTAAAACAAGCAAACTATGCATGCAAAACAGAATCTGTCAGAAACAGAACAGACTGTGAAGATCTGTAGTATAGACATACTTAATGTCTCTAAAAATTCTGAAAAATTAGGAAAACCTAAAGAATTTCTATATTAAGACTATGTAAAAAACTTCAGATCATTATCACGCTCTAGTAAAAAATTGAAAATTCCTGTACTGGAGTCAAAAGTTTCTGTTTTGGTCCAGCATCAATTCTACTCATCTTGGGAGTCATCCCACAAAGGCTTTACTTGGCACTTTATATTGAAATAAAAGGCACAAAACATTATTTCCACAGTAGTCAAAACAGAAAGTAAAAGTGTTGGGTTGTCTCCCAACAAGAGCTTTTCTTTAATGCCTTTTAGCAAGGCATAATGATTTCAATGGTGCTCACATAGGAATAATATTGGAAACATGCAAAAGAACATAGGATTGGTAGAAATACTTGTGTTAAAAGTTTGTGATTCTCGTAGCATGCATGTGTGGTGAACCGTTATGTAACGAAGTCGGAGCATGATTTGCTTATTGATTGTCATCCTTTGTGTGAGGGTCGGGAGCGCGCGATGGTTAACTCCTACCAACCTCTCCCCTAGGAGCATGCGTTAATACTTTGCTTCGATAACTAATAGACTTTTGCAACAAGTATGTGAGTTCTTTATGACTAATGTGAGTCCATGGATTATACACACTCTCACCCTTCCACCTTTCTTAGCCTCTCTAGTACCACGCAACTTTCGCCGGTGCATTAAACCTACCATATACCCTTCCTCAAAACACCCACCATACCTACCTATTATGGCATTTCCATAGCCATTCCAAGATATATTGCCATGAAAATTCCACCGTTCCGTTTATTATGACATGCACCATCATTTTCATAATGCTTTGCATGCTCGTAAGATAGCTAGCATGATGTTTTCATGGCTTGTCCGTTTTTTATGTCATTTGCTATGCTAGAACATTGCACATCCCGGTACACTACAAGAGGCATTCATATAGAGTCATATTTTGTTCTAAGTATCAAGTTGTAATTCCTGAGTTGTAACTAAATAAAAGTGTGATGATCATCATTATTAGAGCATTGTCCCATGTGAGGAAAGGATGATGGAAGCTATGATTCCCTCACAAGTTGGGATGAGACTCCGGACTTTAAAAATAATAAAAGAGGCCAATGAAACCCAAATAAAAAAAAGACCAAAGATACCCACCAAAAAAGAGAGAGAAAAGAGATAAGGGACAATGCTACTACCTTTTTTCCACACTCGTGCTTCAAAGTAGCACCATGATCTTCATGATAGAGAGTCTCATATTTTGTCACTTTCATATACTAGTGGGAATTTTTCATTATATAACTTGTCTTGTATATTCCAATGATGGGCTTCCTCAAATTGCCCTAAGTCTTCTTGAGCAAGCGAGTTGGATGCACACCCACTTAGTTTCTTTTTGAGCTTTCATACACTTATAGCTCTAGTGCATCTGTTGCATGGCAATCCCTACTCACTCACATTGATATCTATTAATGGGCATCTCCATAGCCCGTTGATATGCCTAGTTGATGTGAGACTATCTTCTCCTTTTCTTCACAACCTCCACCATATTCTATACCACCTATAATGCTATATACATGGCTCACGCTCATGTATTGTGTGAAAGTTGAAAATGTTTGAGAACATAAAAAGTGTGAAAAAATTCCTTGACTTGTCATTGGGGTTGTGCATGATCTAAATACTTTGTGTGGGGAATATGGAGCATAGCCAGACCTTATGATTTTGTAGGGATAACTTTCTTTGGCCATGTTATTTTGAAAAGACACGATTGCTTTGTTAGTATGCTTGAAGTATCATTGTTTTTATGTCAACATTAAACTTTTTTTTGATTCTTATGATCTAAACATTCATGCCATAGTAAAGAATATTACATGGATAAATATGTTAGGTAGCATTCCACATCAAAAAATCTGTTTTTATCATTTACCTACTCGAGGACGAGCAGGAATTAAGCTTGGGGATGTTGATACGTCTCCAATGTATCTATAATTTTTGATTGTTCCATGCTATTATATTATCTGTTTTGGATGTTTTATATGAATTAATATGCCATTTTATATTATTTTTGGGACTAACCTATTAACCTAGTGCCTAGTGTCAGTTTCTGTTTTTCCCCTTGTTTTTGAGTATTGCCTAAAAGGAATATCAAACGGAGTCCAAAGGGAATAATATTCTATGGTGATTTTTCTTGGGCCAGAAGGAACCCAGGAGGCTTGGAGAAGAGGCCAGAAGACCTACGGGTAGGCCACAAGCCACCAGGGTGCACACCTGGGGGGCGTGCCCTAGGGGGTGGGCGCCCTCTGGCTTGTGCCCCCCCGTAGCTCCTCCAACCCTAACTCTCCGCCTATAAATTCAGAAATTTCCCCCCAATACCAAAAAGAGCCACGATAATACTTTTCCGCCGCCTCAAGCCTCTGTTCCCATGAGATCCCATCTTGGGCCTTTTCTAGTAATCTGCCGGAGGGGGATTCGATCACGGAGGGCATCTACATCAACACCATTGCCCTTTCGATGATGCGTGAGTAGTTCACCTCGGAACTATGGGTCCATAGCTAGTAGCTAGTAGCTAGATGGCTTCTTCTCTCTCTATGTTCTCCAAAACCATGTTCTCCATGATCTTCATGGGGATCTATCCGATGTAATACTCTTTTGCGGTGTGTTTGTCGAGATCCGATGAATTGTGCGTTTATGATCAGATTATCTATGAATATTATTTGAATCTTCTCTGAATTCTTATATGCATGATTTCATATCTTTGTAAGTCTCTTCGAGTTATTGGTTTGGTTTGGCCAACTAGATTAGTAATTCTTGCAATGGGAGAAGTGCTTGGTTTTAGGTTCAATCTTGCGATGTCCTCACCTAGTGACGAAGTAGGGGTAGCGAGGCACATATTTGTATTGTTGCCATCAAGGATAAAAAGATGGGGTTTTCATCATATTGCTTGAGTTTATGCCTGTACATCATGTCATCTTACTTAATGCGTTATTCTGTTCTTCATGAACTTAATACTCTAGATGCAGGCAGGAGTCGATCGATGTGTGGAGTAATAGTAGTAGATGAAGAATCGTTTCGGTCTACTTGATACGGACGTGATGCCTATATGCATAATAATTGCCTTGTATATCGTCATAACTATGCACTTTTCTATAAATTGCTCGACAGTAATTTGTTCACCCACCGTATTATTTTACTTCAAGAAAGAAGCCTCTAGTGAAACCTATGGCCCCGGGTCTATTTTCCATATTATATTTTTAGATCTATAAACCAAAAATACCAAAAATACCTTGCTGCAATTTTATTTACTTTTATTTACTTTTACTTTTAGTAATATTTTATACCTATCTCTACGTATCTCATCCTTGCAAGTAATCGTGAAGGGATTGACAACCCCTTTATAGCATTGGATGCAAGTGTTTGATTGTTTGTGTAGGTGCATAGATTAGGGCCTTGCTTGTACCTCGTACTGGATTGATACCTTGGTTCTCAACAACTGAGGGAAATACTTATCTACTTTGATGCATCACCCTTTCCTCTTCAAGGGAAAACCAACGCAAGCTCAAGAAGTAGCAGTGTGTACCACTTCAATGGACCCTTCCTAGGCTTAAACATGTAAGCGGAGAGAACTTGATAGTCCAGCAATATCATGCCGTCCTCAAACCTTAAATAAAGAAGATATATATGGTAAAGATCATGCGTCATAATGAAGTGATGAAAGTATGGAAGATGAATGTACTTATTGTCATATCTCTTTGGAAACCACATCCTCATCCTCAAGATTAGCTCTCGAGGTAGCTATCAAGGTAGTCTCATCCTCTAGATTAGCTGCATGTTCATGGGTTGTACTGGACCTAGAATGCGTGTACGGCAACCTAGCATGTTCGATAACTGGCGTACCAGTTGGCTCTTGTGCTATGACATTGACAAGTGAAGGAGATGTGAAGCTAAGCAAAGAATATGCAACTATGCGATGCTATAACTAGGAAACGTGCCTCAATGAAATATCGAGTGCACATTCTCCCTTCTTCCCCGCCAAGGTTCTGTCTAGAACACTCTTGCTTCCATCGGCTTGTTTCTTGATCTCCTTGCACTATGGACAAAAGGAAATCAACATGTTAGGCAATGTGAGGATGTGTACTAGTCTTAGTAGGAAAGCAAAGAAGGGCACAATTTACCATAAAGTTGAGTACTGTAGCAAAAGGATTTTGGGTCCCATCCCTAATAATTTGTTGTATTGTCTCTGGGCAGGTTCACTGAATATGGTGGATCTTTCAATATTTCCTCCTCATAAGCCAGCAGGCATCCACATGAGTACTTTTAAAAACCATCAAATGTAATTGTTGAGTCCAATTGGGCAATGCTCGTGCATCTGGGATCCTGCCCTAGTCATAGCTTCCTCGACACAAAGCTCAAACATGGTGACATACTTCTTATGATGTTCATCTAAATCCTTGATCTTTCTTTGCTTTTTCCTATCCAACATGCATGTTAAAAAGCTCACTATTAGTAAAATCAAAAAGGACATCATGATGCCAAGTGCACATAGTTCATGCTCTCTTACATGTGTAGCTAGCGCTCCGTGTCCTCCCACTCAGGTGGCTGACCCTTAAACAACCCAATCTCCCAGTACAGACGATGTGGCAGATGAAGCTCAACCTCCCAATTGCATATTAATGGGCACCATATAAGCCAAAGATGTTTTTTCCTCACGACACTTAGGATTCAGCTAGAACGTGTATGCTACACCAAAGCTATCCCCGACACCATATGTCTGCCATTCTACCTACAACATAGTACAACAAGATTGATGTCGAGTTTTTATAGAGAGCACGTGAGTAAGTGATGTAATGTCAATGTTTACCTGTCGGACGGGCGCTATGTTGTGCCCTACCCAAAAGGGTTAGCTAAGTGAAATAGTTTCAAGGAGTGTTCATTCTGTGAATTTGTTTCGCATGTGGGTCATTTTTGTCCATTTTGCCAGAAAATAGAGGGTGGCATTGCGTTACCTGGGCATAGCTCGGGCCGGGTTGGGCTAAAAAAAGCTCGACGCTGAAAACTCATGCCCGAGCCCAGCCTGGCCCGACCATCAGGCCTAAATTTTGGGCCCAAGCCCGGCCCGAGCCCGAAAAAGCCAGACTGGGCCCGATCGGCCTGGCCTGATCGCGGCTGAAATTTTGTATTCCTTAAGCCCGAACCCAGCCTAGCCTGACCACCAGGCTCAAATTCCAGGCCCGAGCCGGCCCGATTGCAAGTTTAGGCCTGGCCTGGCCCGGGACTTTCGGGCCGGGTCGGGTCGGGCCATCCGGGCTGGGCTTCCCATGGCCAGGTATACTAGCAAGTCTTGCCCCCCGCCATGTCAGACCCGCCTCTCTCCATCTTCTTAGGCGACCCAACTCGACCGATCTCCCCGCCTCGGATCACACTACTATAGATCCTAACATCACTTTCCCACCATATTATATCATCACAAATGAGCTTTCGGCCGGTCAATGCCTCGGGATCATTGAGAGTGCTCTATCTCACATGTGCTAGTTGACCAGTCATTGTTAACTAGGCATCACAAATCAGGTCGGTCAGTGATAATGTCTCCATTACTTTTCATCATGGATATGTTTTATTTATGCTTGGTCGTCCGAGTAAATGAATTTGCCGAAAAAACAAAAACACAATACTCAGTCATACATCATTCACTTGAACAAGTAGTTTGCTTTTCATAATAGAATACACATGTATATTTGCACACTTCACAAGCAACATATGTGACATACTTGTATAACTAACACGGGAGGACATGACAAATCTAGCGTCGGCCCTAGCTCAAGCATGCCCAAGCTCGACTCTGCGGTACCACCACGAGACACATTATCGTTAGCTATAGCCCCCAAGCCTAGCCTCACCGTCGCAAACCACCCGCGCGCATGTCGGGTCGCCGCCAACCACCACCTAGAACTTCTTGCGCCAAGTCTTTCGAGCAAGACCATGTCGCCTCCCATTAGCCCTATCACCGACGCGCCACCAGCACGCGTGCAACTTAGGCATCCCCGTCCATACGTGCCTACCCCGCACCAGTTGTCCATGTAGGAAGGAGGGAGGAACCCCGCCGGGCTTTACCCATGAGGCTCCTGTCTACAGCGCTGGATGGGAAGAGAGGAATAGGGGTGAGGAGCGGGAGAGCACCACCACCACTTGAGTCATCCGTGGGGGGGCTTGTTTTTTGTCCTGCCGGCTTCCTTCGGGAGTTCACTGAAAAATGGCATGCTTTTCCATGTGATCTTCTCTTGTTGAGATGGGTGTGTCTTGTGATATGATTGTTGTCTCCAAACTTGGCCAGATGGGTCGGCCCGTCATGACATGGCCTTGCCTCGGTTATACGGGCCATGCACATAACGGCCCGGTCAGGCAAGCTAAATGCACGTGCCATGTCAAGTCGGCACGTGTGCTGCTCTTTCGAGCCCAGACATGGCACTGCAATTAAATGGGCCGACCCATCGACATGTTTAGCTATCAGCCCATCTATTATTCAACTTAATGGGCTTCATATTAGGCTATAAAAATAAAAAAACAGACAGAGCCATGTCAGCATGCGTGCCTAACCTCCACACCCAGGCACAACCCTAGTCGGGCCACGTGTCAGGCTGCCTATGACGGGTAGGGCATGTGTGCTAATAGGCCAGCCTGTCAAGCACATCCAGTTGACCAAGTTTGGTTGTCTTTGCCTTATCAATCACTCCAAACAGACGATCTTTTACATCATCGCAACATGTTCACGGTCACAACAGGTAGCCTTTGCGGCGCCGAGGACTCCTGGCAACACTCACCCCTTCATTGCAATAATGCTCGATGCATGTGGACTCTATAAGACCCGAACTTGGCTGATTTTAATAATGATGTACGGGAGTCGGATGCAAAGAGATGCATTTTCTTAGTGATGAATGGGCTACATCATAATAATTTCGTTCAGGTGATCGTTATATTACACTTTGGGAAATATGGTATGTACACCTGCGAGCTCTTCATGAGCAGATTTTTCGGAGCCCTCATACTGTAGGACCGAAAGTATGTCTAGAGGGGGGATGATGAGACTACTTGACCAAATAAAAATCTAGCCTTTTCCTAATTTTTAGTGTTGGCAGATTTTAACATTCATAGCAAGTCAAGTACACCCTACACATGCATGTCTAAGAGTATAGCAGCGGAAAGTAACAACAAGCATGAGTAGTAAAGGAAGGATGGGAGGATCAAATGCAATTTGTAGACACGATGATTTTTTCCGTGGTTCCGATAGGTGGTGCTATCGTACGTCCAAGTTTATGGAGTCTTTAACCCACGAAGGGTAACGGTCGCGAGAGTCCACGGAGGTCTCCACCCACGAAGGGTCCACGAAGTAGCAACCTTGACTATTCCATAACGGCTTCCGTCCACGAAGGACTAGCCTCACTATAGGTAGATGTTCACGAAGTAGGCGATCTTCTTGCCCTTACAAACTTCTTAGTTCAACTCCGCAACACGAAGTAGGTGGCTCCCAAGCGACACCTAACAATCAAGGAGGCACCACCCTCCAAAAGGTAATAGGCTCGGTAATGACGATGAACTCCTTGCTCTTGTGCTTCAAGATGATAGACTCTTCAACACACAACCACTCTCTCACAGATTTGGCTTGCTGGAAGAGATGGGATTGGTGGAAAGCAACTTGGGGAGGCTATATATCAAGATTCATATGGTTGGAATGGAATGGCATGATCTCAACACATGAGTAGGTGGCTCTCTCTTAGAAAATTGGATGGGGCAAGTATGTAATAGTTTTGAGTGCTTCTCTTTTGAGTAGGTGGTGGTGAAGGGGTATATATAGGCATCTCCAAAAATCCAACCGTTACACCTAAAGTGACCAACTCGGTGACACCGATGTGTGAATCTCGGTGGTACCGAGTTGCTCCAAAGGTAGAACTTTTAAATCTCGATGATACTGATATATAAAACTCGGTTGCACCGATAAGGTGACCAACGGTCAGATTGCCCAATCTCGATGACGCCAATTCCACAAACTCGGTCGGACCGATTCTATGAAATTGGGTAACAGAAAGTTGGCAAGTTGAACTCGGTGGCACCGAAGCAGAATTGGTTGCACCGAAAGGTTACGGTTTGGCTTAGGTCTGTTTGAGTATGGGAATAGGTGGCACCGAGTGGAATGTGTTGGTTGCACCAATTTTGAATATTTGACTTTGGACAGACTTTTGTGGAAGAGCTTGTGGGTGTTTTTGATGACTATCACTTGTGCACGTATGAGCATTTTGTTCACCAACAATACCTTACCCCCTTTTAATAGTATTGGCTTTCCTATGAACTCAAAGTGATCTCTCACAAAGTAAAATGTAAAGTCCTCTTGCTTGAAGCTTTGCCAATCCATTTCCTTGCATCTTGGGGTACCTCCACAATCTCCACAATCCTTTTGCCAATCCTATCATTGAACTTTTTCTGAAATATGCTTAGTGAAAACATTAGTTCAATGACATATATGTTGTTATTAATTACCAAAACCACCAATGGAGCAAATATGCTTTCACATACCACCCATAGTTTTATTATGAGATACATAAAGGAGCCGAAGGACTGCAAGCCGAAGAGAGCCCATGATGGCGGTCAGTTCTGCACCTAGGCACTCAAGGACCAGGTGGTTTGCGTCTACACAACAAATAGCCAAAGGTTGGTGTGGTAGTGTGCCAGGAACGGAGCTAGGATTTGAGCATGGAGGGGGCGAAGACGACAACTAAAAAGACATATGCTAGTTATTATACACAATATGCTAGTTCTTGCACTTTCATAATTCCAAATTAAAAAGGGAACTATGAGTAGCAAAAATATCAAAGGTTTCAATAATTTGTTCAGAACTAATTTAGTATTTAATGTTTCAACTTCTATATTTTTCCACGTTGTAGTTTAGAAATAAAAAGCAAAAAATACAAGAACACATACCCTTAATGGCTTCGTTGCGGATGTTGCTCAAGTTGACCGTGCGCCCTTGCAGTTGAAGCCTTTGATCGATGCATCCGTTGGACTTACCCTCGTTTTAATTCTGATCTGTAATCATCGACCGCACCAAATTTCTCAAGGTTTGGCTTCGGCAACGGGCGGGGCGCTCAGGCAAGAAGAAATAACAAAGGATCAACACTTCATATTTCACATAGTTTGGGCGCATTGGACTCTATGACACGCTCAGGAGAAAAGAAATAGTGAGGGTTCGAGAGAAAACCAACTGCCTTCTGATCGATCAATCAATGCCAACTAACACATATGCCCGTGCGTTGTAACGAGAGATAGAGTTGATGTGTCCACTTCCCGTCTGCATGACCCAACAACATTCGAATTGTGCCCGGCCACGACAGAGAGGCGCACACAGGTCTAACATAAATTCATACCAGTAGTACATGAAGAAGCATGCATACAATACTTTTGCTATGATTTTTGTACAACAAATTTGATCATAGAGCCTAATTTTCCAAAAAAAATCATACCAGGTTATTATTTGTAAGTTGAAGCAGTGTTTGGAATTGCACCAAGTCGTGAGAAAAATCTCAATAAAAGGATTCTAATAAATGTGTTTTACGCCATCTTTGTATACACTTGAAGATTAATAGAAAAAATCCCACACCCTTTATTTTCTTATTTCTTTATTGCTCCTATATGCTCATTGAAACTTGTACTTTATACTCCCTCCGATCCATATATATAGACCCTCGTAGCATTCATCATATATATAACTGTTATATTGTGTGTTAGCATTTTTCAAAATACCTAATAGAAATTAATTAGATTAATTGAGGTTATGTCCTAAATATAATTTTAAAGTGGTTCACAAGAACAATAATAGCACGGTTGGAAAGAAACACATTTTTCTCATCAAATTACATATACAGCTTGTTTTAATCCGAGTTACGGTTTCAAAGTTATAGCATGATCATGTTTACTGCAAATAATAAAAATCAGGGACCTAAAGGGAATGAAAATAGGACAAACTAGGCCTACTTAACTGCATCTGAATGTGGTATACTAACCAGCGCTCATGCGCGCGAGATAGGGGCTATTGGAGTTGGGCCGAAGCCCAAAGGCACTTAATGTTGGATTGTGGGTTATTATAACATATGACGGGCGGGCAGAAATGTTTTGTACTTTATTAGTAGGTATAGATATAGATATAGATGTGTGATCATGGGTTACTAGACTGCTAGTGCTAGCGCTAATCATAAAAATATATGGGCCTGCAAATTATGTTAATTAAGCCTGCCAAATATGTACAACTGATTGTATGGCCCTACTGGAGCTGACAGGTGGCGTGGCAGCCTGTAGCACAAGTTGTTGTCCCAAAATCGCTACTATAGTTTATTGAAAACGAGATCATTAGGGGGGGGGGGGGGGTCTCGTGCCCCCTCGCCCCCTTATCTTCGTACCTCCAGTGTGTCATTCCCTTTGCTTCGGGGTAGTTTACAAAATCTGAGGTGAGATATATCGATATCCTTTTGATCCATGCATTCTCATGCTCACTATATCGGTTTCCTTGTTATCGATTTTGTTCTTCTTTCTCATTGACATATTCCGACATTCATGTGATCTAGTCATATGTGTCTGGCCAGACGATGATGAATGGCGTCACACCAAGAGGGCCCTAAGAATATCTCTCTATCGCCGGAGGAGAAAATATAACTCTTGTGCTATCTAGACCCCTGTCAAACTTTTCGATATACAAGTAAGTTGTCGTCATGATCACCATGTCACAGGTGACGTTTGAGCAACCCCCAAAGTCCATCGTACGGTAAAAAGTGACTACTACACTCATGGTCTAAGGAACTAAAACATACAACAACTCTCTGTGTTATATCAATTGACTTATGACGATAGTATCTGAAAGTATCACAAACAAGTTGGGTCAATTCAATATGATCGTTCTTCCAACGTCAAATTCTCAAAGTTGGTTTGGGACTACCGTTACAGTTAACGATATCCCAATATCTGGAAAATATGGTAGCATGAAACACTTGAGCTAGTCCTAGAGACAAGAGTAGGAATCATATTTTATCGTTTATCATTCCACACGTGCATATGAACTTTCCACTTAATCTCGCATTTCGAACACTATTGTGTTATGCTCATTTGAATATTTCATCTATTTTTTACACGATATTCTCTAGTTTCTTTCTATGGTCCCTAATTCGAGAGTATGGTTCATTTTCTCGACACCGAAGTTGCACACAATTTTTGTTTGCAACTGACCACATCTAATGTGCGCAACTTTTTCGACTTATAAGAAAATTACTCGTTGGGCTTTTTTATTTTTTAAATCTTTGTTATAGTTCTTTGTTCATTTTTTCTTCTTATTTTCCTTTTATTCCTTGGTATGTTCCATTTGGTCTCTCCTTCCGCTCGTTATTTCATTTTTTATTTTCATCTTCCATTTCTTTTTCTTCCACTTCTATTTGCATATATTTTTCATTATTTATTTATTTATATTTACATGTTTTTCCTTTTAATTTTGTATTAAGAGAAACTACATGGGCATTTTCACGGACATGCAGTTACTTATTTCATGGTCATGAATATTTATTTTCAAGCACATGGATGTACGCATCCGCTGAGGAACTTGAATAATTCGTTTCTTAGTCATGAAATCTTGTTTGGAATAATAATAAAAGATTGAATTATTTTTTGCTAGTCCTATAAAATCCAAAACATAATATATATTGCTTTTGCCAAATGGCTAGCCCATTTAGCCTTACCCCTAGTAGGAATGAGCTCCTCCCCCCTCTTCGTGGACCGTTTGCTCATAGGCCAGGTTCAAATACACTTATTGCACACTAATTAATCTTCTTGTTAGTGTTCGTATGATTGGGCTATTACAAGTGGGCTGAGGCTTGATCCCCTCAAAGCAAAAGTGGGCTGAGGCTTGATCTCACCTCAAAGAAAAAAGTGGACCGAGGCTTGAGCGAGTACTTTGGCTGTGGAGGAGTGAGTAATATATAAGCAAACATTTTAGGGATGGCTTGCAGTCCCTTTCCGATCCATCTCCCAGCCGTCTCTCCTCCCTGGTCTTCTTTCTATCCAATCCAAACTCCAAAGGCGCTGCTGCATCTGAACCTCTCCACACGCACCGCCACCGCCGGCCGTGGGCATCACACCCGCCGGTGGCTGTTGCTATCTCGTCCCCTGCGCTTGTCAGCTCTCGTGTGCCTGCCTGCCTGCATGCTGCCGACAGCCAACCCCTCCTGCGCTGGGCCGGTTGTAGTCCCGGCGGCCGGTGACCGCTGCGCTGGCGCTGTTCTGACCCGCTGGCTGCAGAGAGCAGTTCCGCCGGCCGGTGACAGCCGAGCTGGTGCTGCTCTGACCAGCCGGCTCCCGAGAGCAGCCCCGGCGGCCGGTGACCGCTGCGCTGGCGCTGTTCCGTCGGCCGGTGACAGCTGCGCTGGTGCTGCTCTGACCAGCCGGCTGCCGAGAGCAGCCCCGGCGGCCGGTGACCGCTGCGCTGGCGCTGCTCTGACCCGCTGGCTGCAGAGAGCAGTTCCGCCGGCCGGTGACCGCTGCGCTGATGTGCCAGACGCCGACAGTTGCAGGCGTGCTGGCGACCGGCTAGGCAGATCCGTTGGCTGCAACCGCATGAAGTCCCGCCGGTGACGGCCGCTGCGCCGGGGACCTAGCCGTCCGGCGAGAGTCTGGTGCACCAAATCGGTGGCCGGCCGCAGGTCTGTTCTTCTCCTCTGATCCGTTACTCGTGAGATCTCCAGCAGCAGCCAGTTTACTGCGCACCAACCACCCACTCACCAGCTAGCAGACCTGGGTCAGTACAAGAATAGTAAGGAGTGAGAGAGACCGGTGGTGTCACATCGATGCCACGCGAAGTTTTTATCTCCTTCCTTTTTTTTCTTCTTTTGTGTAACGTACAGTATAAACCGAGAAAGTAGTAAAATATTTTGCGTCACGTAAAACAGAAGAGAGGACAGGTATCGTCATGCAGTTGGATTGACCGGACTGCGGTGCTTGTTACGGCGGCTAACTAACCCTAAATTTAACCGAGACGAGAGGAGACCCTTTCTTTCTTTCTTTCCGGATGAGATGAGCCGAGGAACATATCAGATCTGGCCGGGACGCTCCTCTCCTCTCCTCTCCTCTCCTCTCGTCCCCAATCCGTGGTCGTGGGTACCCTAGCCCTCCGCGCCGGCCGGACCTTCGTCTGCCGCCGGCCATGCCATGCTCCTCCCTCGCCGTACCTCTGCTCTGCACGTACGCGCCGGCCCTTTCTTCCCCAAACACCCATCCTATACAACCGACCTACCACGCGACGCGCCGCATCTCTTTCTCCGGCCTGCATGCCTCGCCTTGTTGATTATCAAACTTGTATGTTGGATCGGTCGTTTCAAGGTTTTTTCTTGAACCCCTTGGTTGTATCTTTATTTGTTGTTAGTAAACCTGACCATATGCTTCTTCTGCATCTTCATGCAGGCAGGAGGGTCAATTCATCCTCTCATCCCTGCCATGGACCGTGAACCGGCCGGCTGTTTCATCTCAAACCGCCGCCGACCCCTGCGTTTGGCTGCTCTCATCCGCCGGCTGATGAGAGCAGTCCCACCGGCCGGTGACGGGTGAGTGCTAACCGCGGTGATCTGCCGGACGCCCACAGATGCAGTCCTGCTGGGCCACCAACAGCCAGAGAGAGTCTCCTGTCCTTCCTCCGGTCCGGCCCATTGCACAGCTAGCTAGCAGGCAGCGGTCTCACGCACGAAGGCCCCCTCATCTAGACTGCGTGACGATGGAAGGATGTGACACCACCTCGCTCGCGGTAGCAGTACGTACATGCGACGGGGTAATATACCTAGTACCAGTAGATATGCAGAGATTATCTTTTTTGAGGGTCAGATATGCAGAGATAGGGGAAGGGAGCAGAGCAGAGGTGTAATATACTACTCTGGATGTTCATGCAGGCCTCCTCTCATCTCCATGGATGCATGCGAGCCTGGCCCGTGCCGTTCCCTCTGGGTACGTCGTCAAAGACACCCACCGCCACGAGTGCAAACTCACCCGTGCAACGCAACGCCGGGTAGATCCAATGTGAGGACTGGACTATGATTATCAATCGGAGCATGAGTTATATGCCGTGGCCTCCACCTCAACCAGCCACGTCCACCCATGATTATGTTTTCAATCCTAGGTATGCAATACTCCACCACTCTATTCTTTTCTTGTTCTTGCAGCCATGATTATGTTTTCAATCCTAGTGCCTGTTACTTTTTTAATATAAATAACTAATTTATTACTATAGCTTCCATATGTGGTTAAATTAGAAAGATTTAGATCAAGATTAACACTTCTTTTTACCAAACTTAAACTGAATTTACTCGAATTGTTGTACCTAAATGTTCTAGTTATTTGTATTGCACTCCCCTGTCGCGAATTAGTTGACTCGTACTCCCTTCGTTCCTAAATATAAGTCTTTTTAGACATTTCAATAGGGGACACATACAGAGCAAAATAAGTGAATGTACATTCTAAAAAATGTCTATATACATCTGTATGTACTTCAATAGTGGAATCTTTAGAAAAGCTTATATTTAGGAACGGGGGAGTATTTGTTTAGATACGGACCTAAGTCAACTAATACCACTTTAAAAAAAATCTTATCATTATTGTTGATCTGTTGTACCAGTTGGGAGAAACAAAAGGAATAGAAAGTATTATGAATTTGGTATTTATGTTTTTTTTTCTACCACTTGGTATGTGTGTCTTTGTTTTACAAAATCATAAGAAGTGTTATAGTCCGGGTGGCCGTTTCCTCTCGTCGTCGGTCAACGACACCCTTTTCATGTGCCGAAGTGCAACCATGGCTCACCTAGCTGTAGCAATACATGTATCATGCCCTTTGTTATCAATTTGTAAAACTGCACAACCAGTGGTTACATCCAATCAAAAGTTATATATCTTGCTTAGGAAAAGAGATTTGTTGTATGCCTTTTTTTTGAAAAAAGGGGTTGCCCCCCTGCTCCATTTTTATAAATGAAGCAACAAAGGTTCACAGAGTTTGAGCTTGCCAGAGTGGACAGACCAAGGATTTGGTCACCGAAGGACCTAAATGTCTACTTATTACATCCAGAAGCTTTTGTTGTATGCTTTCTAATTCTTGTACCTGAAAATTCACAAACTATATAACATCTCTTTGCTTTGAATCTCATATTCTCTTTAGGACTGACCCTTGGGCCGCATTATATATTGGGTGCAAAGGCCGGTGCAGATTCAAGGTGAGAAGTAGCCTCTGTGAGCATGAGTTGTATGTCATGGTCTCCACATGACCCTAATGAACGCCTCTCATGCTTGGACTCAACCCTACATGCAACAAGGTCTTCAATCAATTCCTAGGTAATAACTACTTGCATGGATAATTGGATACGGGATATGGGGATAGACACGACATACCAATTTTCCAAAAACTAGGATACGTTCGTATATACAAGAGTGTACCTTTTTATTGAATGGATGTGGCCTTCTAGAAAACATCCCAGGTATTGATCGTCTAAGCTTCTAAATGAAATATGTTATCAAAACAGAGTAAATTTAGTATGTTGGTAAATAATTCCTCTGTTTTGAATTACATGTTGTAGAAATGGATATATCTAGAATTAAAATACATCTAGATACATCCATTTCTATGACAAGTAAATTGAGACAGGGAGAGTACAAAAATAATTAATAAATGATTTTTTTATGTTGGATGAATGTTCCCGTATCCAAATGTATCGGCGGAGTACCCCCATACATATCAGCATTATTTTCAATTTATTTAAATAAAAATATAAAATGATACACGCAAAAAGCAGTCGGGCCATATCAGAGCAGTATCAGGGTATCGACACAATATTTGGCTGGATATGCTAGCTTTTTGACATATACATATGTAACATTCGTATGAAGATAAAACCTCGGTGGGATTCACATCCAAACTCTATGGTTAAATCGATAAAGTATACAATCAAGATTACCTTTTTTCAGTAAACTAGAAACAAAATAACTCAATGGTCAACGCTATTAAAATTCTTAATAGTTTGAACTTAATGTTCAAGGCATTCTTATCATCTCCATTGTTTTCAACTTTGACAACAAATATTACTTTAGTTATTCGTTTTTCTCCAATAGAGCTACTTCTTTGAATTATATGGTTTTGTTGATTTTTGTACATAGTTACCACTCAAGGTTACTTCTTTAAAGACAATGTTGATGTCCAAAATATTACCTTTTTCCTACATGGAGATGATAATGAGCTTCTTGTTCTTTATTGTGACTTTAGGAATACGTCTCTCTGAGCCTCATTGGCGGCGGCGGTGCACTGGTTGTTGTCAGACTTCTATTCGAGTATGTCGCTCGACTTCTATTGGAGTATGGCGGGAGACAGTGATGACATTTGGGGCACAATCGAAGTCAGTACCTAAATATATGAGTCTTATAGCAATTTTTTGGTCGTGACCAAATTAAAATCTAATTAGTGGAGTAATATAGTTACTTTTATTTGGCACAAATAGGAAAAAAATAGAAAACCGTAGACATTTTGTAAATCAATCGTTACTATTGAATCTGACAGCCCAGTAGCCCATTTCCCGCAAGCCACAAATACTCGTTGCCCCCACCCCGTCGCCATAGCCCTAGCAGCTGACTCCCCCCAAATCCAAAAAGAAGCCGGTGCCGTCGCCGACGCCGACGCCCCCCAAAATCCAAAAAGGAGCTGGTGCCGCCGCCGCCCCCCATGGCCTCCAAGCTGCCGGAGGGCATTCAGGAGCTCGGGGAGATCATCCAGCGGGAGGGCACCCAGGAGGAGGCCATCCTGTCGGAGGAAGATCTGACCGCCATCTTGCCGGAGGGAGCTCCAACCCCCAGGGCGGCCGTATGTTCCATCCTGCCCTCCTCCCCGCGGTTGACGGCTGGTTCTGCTTCCTTGCTTACTGTCTTGCTTGACTCTTTCAGAAGAAAAGAGAAAGAGTGCTGGACGAGAAAGAGCAGATCCTGTTGATCAAAGCTGCACGTTTCTTCCCCACGGTGGATCCCTTTCCTAGGAATGGCCCTACCATCGTAAGAGCCCCCTCCCCTGTTGCCTTTCGATAATTGAAGGGCCCCCATGCCATGATGCTTTGTATACTTGTATGGACTATTTGTATGGAATTTGGATGTCTTACCTCAGTTGTGAAGTACCAGCATCATGAACAGGTTGTGTTCCTTTATTAGTATGGCAGTAATAATGTCTTACTTAAGCATCATACATGTGACGATTTTGTTTTTGAATGAATTTGTGACTAAGCTCTTGTTACCTGGAAAACATGCTAGCTTCAATGTACTTAGGCCCCCTTTGTTTGGGCTACATATTCTTGAAAACCAGTTATGACTTAGATTTTTGAGAATCAGTTGTAGGTGTGGATTTTGAGAATCAGAATGTGGTTTTATTTACCCTGCTGTAGAAAACCACAAGTATTGTGAAATGTCCACAATGCCCGGAATGAACAGATGATCAATAATAAAACTTGCAGAAACTTATCACATTCATCGAATAATTAATAAACTTTCTAATTCATTCGTTCATGCATGAGTGCACATTGTGGCTGGGTTCACACACACATGATCTGAGCAAAAATTTCCAACAAAGAAGATAAAGATGCCGAGCAACAAAAGAGGTAGACAGGTTAAGAACTGTAGCAATATGTGGGTGTTGAACAGTAGCATACGTGGGTGTACGGCGACGCCCAGGAGTACGGAGAAAGTCGCCGTGATTGCCTCCGGATTGCAGCAGTTGCACGCCTCCGTCCAAGCAAGCGACGAGGACCATATGTGGGTGCTATGCAGCAGAGCACCATCCCCATCGCCGTATGTGGCTGTTGAGCCACTGAGCACCATGCCACCACCTCGTCTGATCTGGTTGGTGAGCAGCAGGACACCACCAAAATCCACGGCGCGAACCTGTGAGGTTGAGAAGGAAGGGGAGAAGGTAGACGGCGGCCATCCCTGGTGCAGCTCCCAGCCGACAATCTTGGGACGGGGTGAGCAACGACGACGGGTGAGACTGGCGGTGGCGAGGTGAATAGCTCGGGAGAGACGAGAGATGAGTGGCTGTGGTGGTTTGCCCGGTTGAGGGCTGCAGTGGTACTTCGGCTGTAATTCTGACTGGAAACAGGGGCAAAGGCCGAAAACAAATCGTTTTCTTTTACGTGAACCAGCAGAATCGCGAGAATCACCAAAATCGCTGGTTCCGGATTCCCCTGCATCGCTGTCTATTTCTAGAATCGATTCTGGAAAGCTAGCTAGGAATCTGATCTGTTTGTTTGAGATACTGATTTTCAAATGTCTAGAATCTGGAATCAGAAGCTGCAGCCCAAACAAAGGCCACCTTAACTGGCAAGCACATACGCAATGGTTTCTCCTTTTTATTTTCGTGAAAGAAGAAACACCTTTCTCTGCCCATCCTATTGCCTGCCATCTACTCTGTGCTGCAGGGCTCACTTGATTTCTGCATAGTTTGTAATATTGGTCTAACTTTAGCGACCACATTCAGAGGTAAGAAAGGATAACCGTGTTAACTTTCATCCTGTTGCAGGAAAGGAAAACATTTCCCTTCGACAAGAAGGATGCCACAGGGGATGAAGTCCGTGACAGCTTAAAGAAGATTGCGCTTTACAAGTCTGACCTCGTAGGTGACAAAAGGCGTCAAATCTTGCGCCTGCTACCCTTGACTCGCAAGAACGAGCAGCACATTCTGAAGCTCAGGGACGATCTCTTTGGGCTCAATATGAAGCTTAAATACAGGCTTCAGAAACTTCATGATGTGGACCCAAATGAAGGCGAGTGTCCAAGGCACTTTGACAAGTTCCCAGAGCTTTTGAAGAAGCATTAGGCTGCTGGTTGCTGTGAACTGCTTTTGTCATGCAAACAACCTATCATTTTTTGTTGAATGTTTACGTTTATGTCTGGGCGCAGTCTGGTGGATGATTAGCCTTAAGGCTATATTTTGTTTATGTGGATCCTGTCATGCTTAAACTAGATAATAAATTAGGTGTTTATTTCTGGGCGCAATGTTGGTGCGTTAATTTATTGTTGTTCTGCTCCGTTATTATAGAGTAGTGTTTGTGTAGATATTGTTCCTGGTGAAGGGTTTTTTCTCCCGTGCATCTTCATTTGCCCCACATTATAATGTGAACTTTTTTGTGGCTTGGGCTCAACTTTGGTAGTTGTTCCGCACCTGAATTATGATTTAACAAGATTGATGAGCCTGTTGGGGATGGATCTAAGTGGGTAAAACTTTAAAAACTGTCTTGCCTTGAATATTGTTAAGGGCGAGATAACTCAGGATCTGTTTCTTAAGAGTCTATCTAACATTTTCTGTAAAAACAAGCACTGGCCTTAGTAGATTCGTTGTAGCAACCCAAATTCATTTCTGGTCAGATTTACCCCATGGAAATGCGTTGAGGACCAGATTGAATTACCTACATTTGACCCTCCTTTTGATGGCTTCTCTGTTAAGGTGACTGAATGGACTGGGAGTGTTGGTCCTTTTCGTGAGCTGATTGAAGCATGGGTCAAGATTGATGGGGTTGCCTATCAAATGGTGTACCTAGAAATTCTGGCTCAAATTGCCTCTTACTTTGTCATTCTTGTGGATGTTGACTGGAATGGCCTTTTCAAAAGTTTTGTTAGTGCTTGGATCAAAATTGCTTATAGGGACCTGGTCAAAATTCCCTTTGAGAGGCTGTTAGAAATGAAAAGGAAGATTTACTTGTTCTCATTTACTGTGGAGGGGTTTGGACAGCTAGGGAGTGACGATCCAAACAATGACCAGGGTCTTGATTTTATTGAGGTTGACAATATTGATGGCATGAATTTATTGAGGTCTTTGTACTTACTCAAAGATGATGAAGAACCCATTGATGCAAAAGTACCTTTCTACACCTAAGCTCAAATGCTCCTGGTGTGAATAGTACAATAAAAAAATAGAAAAATAATTCAAATGCTCCTGGTCTAGAAACTCCACGTCCCCATTGATGTGGCTAATATGAGAGACACGGCTACTAATTGGTCTGACAAGCAGGTGTGACTGGCTTCTGCTTCTGCAGTTGAATTCCACCCTTTCACTTCTCCTAAGGTTTGTGCCTCTCTGAAGGTTGTAGCTGCTACTGTTTATGCTGTTGTTAACGAGATGATGGTGGCTGACTGTAACTCCAAAAAAGCTGACGATATTGTTCATGTTACTTCAAATGACTCTGAATTGGATGGACATATATCCAATGATGATGGAGTGTCTAATGCGCTAGATTTTTCATGTGATATGGAGAGTGGGAGGGGAAATCACAACCCTCTTCATGAACATGTTCACAGTTACTGCGATGATGAAATGGAGGTTCGGAGGGTCCTGTTGTTGAAGCTATGAAGATGATGTCTTGCGAAACCAGCTGGCATTCCTGAAACAAGTGCCCGTCTCGAAAACCCCCTATGATTTCTTAGAATAAATGGGGCTATGTGGTCAATACAAAGGCCTGCTACAAGGAATCATGGTAGGGAGAACATCATGGCCAAAGCTGCACCATACAACATGAAGCAGAACTTGCCCCCCCCCCCCCCCCCCCCCCTCAAAATCCTGAATTTACATGTCCTGACATTGATAAACATGCTTGTGTTGTTGATATCAATATTGGTAGAGATGATAATGAGCGACATGAAAGTATTCAAAACATGTTTCATGTAGGGAAAAAACGATGTATGGACTTTGCTACTCAAAATCCTGAAATCTATATATCTAATGTGTTAGATGATGGTAGTGTTTTATTTTCTTAGAGTTTGTACTCCACCTAAGGCATTTTTGTTGCTAGAAAACAGGGGCATTGTTGTTTCTACTAGATGATATCCCACGCGTTGCGTCGGGAAATTTTATAGGGTTCTAGAAGTATTGAAGGAAAATCCATTGAGTGGCAGATAGTGATACTATGTAAGTCACTCTAGATTGTAGTTGCAGGGTCTGCCAGGCCTGCCATTAACTTAACGAATACAGATCAAAGTGATTACCATATGGATAGAAATATTAAAGATTTGGTATGAAAATAGAAATTGCCCGAAATAGACTTCTCAATTTAAAATTAGGATAATCACTCTAGTGGTAACTAATTTTAAATTTAAGTGACGGAATTACTAATTTTAGGTAGAGGTCGTAATGTAGTTTGTGAGATGCTTGTGGTTGACCATGTAGTATGTGAGGTCGTCATGGTAGCTTTCTTCTTCATAAATAAATAGAGTGAATTCCACGTTTTACCCCCTATTTATACATTTGTGACACTAGTTACCCCTTCGAGTGAAAATTCGTCTAGAACATCCATTTTAGAGGCTTTGGACACTCGTTTCCCGATGCGTGTACATTACGCAGGGTGTGAGGTGATGTCCGGGGTCCAAAAATATCTGGACGACGATGAGGAATGAAACAGATGGATAAGAAAAAGCTTGACATGATGGTTATTGATGCCTTCCACTATTTACACATTTTTGACGAATGATTGACGCAACATGCCGATCCTATCTAACATAAACAAGCAAAATGCAAAACTGACGTAAAACCATGTTAAGTGTCTTCAAAATCTGATATTTCGATAGAACTTCCATTAAATGAGGTAATATGTGTCACAAATGTATAACTACAAGATAAAAACCGGAATTCACATTGAGAGCACTGTATCTTCTAAATGTAAACTACATATAGAATGCGCCATAACATCTGTCCGGCCACTATGGTACAAGGAAAGAATGTAAACAAAATAGGATAGAGGAATGTGGACGTACAAAAAACAGGATTTTTTAATCTGTTGCTGTCAAAAGATATAACACACATTACTTGTTACCCTCCTAATTACAAATGATGTATTGAATGTAACTACCGGCGAGTGAACTAATTTGATAGAATTCATATTCTTCTATCGCCTCCTAGTTACAGATGTTTTTCTATGAAGGGATCATCATCCGCTATAACAACAAATATTCCTTTTTTCTAGAAAAGTTTTGCACGGTTTCATTAGAACACCGCTATGAGTGATAATACCACATACACATACAGTACCATGCGTACATACTTTAAATACCACAAAGGACAGATGTCCAAGCCATTCGCACAGAGCACGCTGCAAAAATATTGTGATGTCTCCTGGGGAAGCGCTCCGTCAACCAAGCTTGCCGCACCGTGCGTTGCCAAGCTACATTGCCGCAGGTGCGTGTCGGAGCAAGGACAGCAAATCGACTATGAGAACGCGATAATAAGTACTCCTTCCTGTTAGTATAAAGTGAAGTCATTTTTGTTAGTGTAAAATGAAGTCATTTTTGAGTTACTTATTTGGGATGGAAGGAGTAGCACCATCACAAGAATTTTCATACCGTGATACTTACCCGAGTAAAGGAGGTTTTTTTCCCGGTTGAGGAGCACGGCCTTTGTTCTATTCGAACTACATGCTCCTCTAGCCAAATCACCTCCAACGATCACCAGGAAACATATGAGAAACTACTCACCGCTTCAGCACAATCCATACACCCATACACCGTCGCCCCCCACCTCAAGGCAAAAAGGGACCATTGTACATTGTCTGATTATCCCCACATACCTGGCGGCACCATCATCATGGAGCACAAGAGCTTACATGACCATGAGAGGATTGGAGTCGGAGGGCTATATTTCTCTGTAGCTCAACCTCCTCCACCTAAGATGTGTCACGAGAAAAATCCTATACACAACTCTACCCTCTCCCCTAGCGCGCCACCTCCATCGTCCATCATCAATCTGACGAGAATGACCATGGATGCGAGACAAAATGATAGATTTGGCCGTTGCAAGTCATCCACTCGAGTTGCCTTCTCTTTGGCCAAGAATATATGGCAGAGGCGAGATGGTTAGAGAGAATCCGCAATAAAAGGAAAGATAATAAAAAGAGATTGATTGCTTCAATTTTTTGTGCTGCTTGGAGAGACAAATCTACCATATATAGACAACCGGAAAAGGAGTAGTGTTGCTTGGGACTCTTAATTTCCCACTGGCAGTTCATGAAGCCGCGCACATTTACAGATCGGAAAGAAAGATCAAGGGACCATTGCCTCTTTGGTTGCCAAGATCGTAGGGGAAGGAGATCGGACGGGAAGGTGTGCGACTCAGGTGAGGAAATCAGACGGGAAAGTTTGGGCATGAGTATGATGCACGTTGTAGTACATCCCAACGACAATAAATCGAGTCAAGTCATCGGAGGAAACATGCACAGGACGACAAATCCCAGGCGCAAGAAGTTTCGTTCTTGGCAAAGAAGTGACCTGGCAGTGGCATCATGCATGTTAAGAACTTGACTAAAGTGAACGCTGACGTGGCATGAAGATGATGTGCATAGTGTGCATGTTGAAAAAATTGGTAGTAGTGGGGATCACCAGTGCGCATGTCGGAGTAAGGGCAAAAAATCGACTGTGAGAACATGCGATAATAAGTAGCAACATCACAAGAATTTTCAGACCGCGGTACTTACTCGATCAAAGGAGGTATTTTCCCCGGTTGACGAACACGGCCTTTGTTCTAATCAAACCATATCCTCCTCTGGCCAAATCACCTCCAACGATCGCCAGAAAGCATATGAGAAACCACTCACCACTTCAGCACAATCCATACACCGCCATCCCCACCTCAAAGCAAAAAAGGACCATTGTACATTGTCTGATTATCCCCACATACCTAGCGGCACTAGCATCATGGAGCCCAAGAGCTTACATGACCATGAGAGGACTAGATTCGGAGGGCTATATTTCTCTGCAACTCAACCTCCTCCACCTGAGATGTGTCACGAGAAAAATCCTAGACACAAGTATGCCCTCTCCTCTAGCGCGCCACCTCCATCATCCATCATTAATCTGACGAGAATGGCCATGGATGCGAGACAAAATGATTGATGCTCAACCCACACCTATGTGTTTGAATGAAGACAATGAGAGAAAAACTTTTCCAGAGTTGGTTGAGTCAGCTTTAGTTGTAGCCCAAGTAAAGTTGTCGCGTGTGTATGAAATCCGACCGTTGTGACACGTGTCGGTTGGCCATTGACCCAGGATCATTTTGGTCATATTAGGTCGGCTTGCCCACTGGCTATAAATATCCCACACCCTCCACCATAAGAAGGTGGTTGCCTAGAGAGAGATACGACTATTGTCGTTTTGGAGCAACCCACCTCGGAGACATTGAGAGAGATGCACATCCTACGAGGATACACCTAAACACCTAGAGCTAGTGTGTTTGAGCATCTCCGAAGCCTTTCTGTTCCAAGAGAACTGAAGACTTATTACACTTGAAGACTGTGATCTTCCAGACGGTTAGGCGTCTGGGTCTAGAGCGTCCAAGAGTCATTGTGGACTGCCGGGTGACCAAGTTTGTACGGGTTTTGGAAGTCTCTCCTAAAGACTTAGCAGAGTGATTGGGCATTGTCTAAGTGACTTCAGCTCAAGGGGAATAAGATGAATTCGAGGTCTCCTGAGTTAAATCTCAGCCTCCCTAACCAAACGTACAGTTGTCATAGCAACTGGAACTGGTCCAACAAATCATGTGTCTTGAGGAAGCAACTGGTTCTATCCTTCACTTTCCTACATTCCTACTCTAAAATGTGAAGTCATTTCTTGAACATCGCGTGAAGAATTTCTCCGAAGACATTCATATCAACTGTTTATCTTCGTACCATCTAAGTTTGTCTTCGAAACATCTTAGTAGTCATGATGATAGTGCTTAACTTGGTTGAATGTCTTCACTCTATTGCATGCCCTGTCTAGATCCTTGATTGTATCCCTACCTGATCCTGTTTATGTTTCCGCATTATTCGAATACATTCATTGTTTCAAAGACTTTCATAAAAATCGCCTATTCACCCCCCTCTAGTCGATAACTAGCATTTTTAGCTTCCAACATGGTTCCACCAAATGTGGGGGCTGCCTCCCTCTCGAGTTGCCTTCTCTTTGGCCAAGAATATATGGCAGAGGCAAGATGGTTAGAGAGAATCCACAATAAAAGGAAAGATAACAAAAAGAGATTGATTGCTTCAGTTTTTGGTGCTGCTTGGAGAGACAAATCTACCATATATAGACAACCGGAAAAGGAGTAGTGCTTCTTGGGGCTCTTAATTTCCCACTGGCAGTTCATGAAGACGTGCACATTTACAAATCGGAAAGAAAGATCAAGGGACCATCACCTCTTTGGTTGCCAAGATCGTAGGGGAAGGGGATCGAACGGGAAGGTGTGCGACTCGGGTGGGGAAATCAGATGGGAAGGTTTGGGCATGAGTATGATGCACATCGTAGTACATCCCAACGTCAATAAATCGAGTCAAGTCATCGGAGGCAACATGCACGGGACAAAAAATCCCAAACGCAAGAAGTTTCGTTCATGGCAAAGAAGTGACCTGGCAGTGGCATCATGCATGTTAAGAACTTGCCTAATGTGAACACTGACATGGCATGAAGATGATGTGCATAGTGTGCATGTTGAAAAAAATTGGTAGTAGTGGGGATCAACAGTGTGCATGTCGGAGCAAGGACAGAAAATCGACTGTGAGAACGTGCGATAATAAGTAGCAACATCACAAGAATTTTCAGACCGCGGTACTTACCCCAGCAAAGGAGGTTTTTCCCTGGTTGACAAACACGTCCTTTGTTCTAATCGAACCATATGCTTCTCTGGCCAAATCACCTCCAACGATCACCACAGAGCATATGAGAAACCACTCACCGCTTCAGCACAATCCATACACCACTGCCCCCCACCACAAGGAAAAAAAGGACCATAGTACATTGTCTGATTATCCCCACATACCTGGCAGCACCAGCATCATGGAGCCCAAGAGCATACATGACCATGAGAGGACTAGATTCGGAGGGCTATATTTCTCTGTAGCTCAACCTCCTCCACCAGAGATGTGTCACGAGAAAATCCTAGAGGCAACTCTGCCCTATCCTCTAGTGCACCACCTCCATCATCCATGTTAATCTGATGAGAATGGCCATGGATGCGAGACAGAATTCCAGATTTGGCTGCTTCAAGTCATCCTCTCGAATTGCCTTCTCTTTGGCCAAGAATATACGACAAAGGCGAGATGGTTAGAGAGAATCCGCAATAAAAGGAAGGATAACAACAGGAGATTGATTGCTTCAATTTTTGGTGCTGCTTGAAGAGACAAATCTACCATATATAGAGAACCCAAAGAGGAGTAGTGCTACTTGGGGCTCTTAATTTCCCACTGGCGGTTCATGAAGTCGCGCACATTTACAGATCGGAGGGAGAGATCAAGGTACCATCGCCTCTTTTGTTACGAAGATCATAGGGGAAGGGGATCGGACAGGAAGGTGTGCGACTCAGGTGGGGAAGGGAATCAGATGGGAAGGTGTGGGCATGAGTATGATGCACATTGTAGTACATCCTAACGACAATAAAAATCGAGTCGAGTCATCGGAGGCAACATACGCATGACGAAAAATCCCAGGCGCAACAAGTTTCGGTCGTGGAAAAGAAGTGACCTGACAGTGGCATCATGCATGTTAAGAATTTGACTAATGTGAACGCTGACGTGGCATGAAGATGATGTGCATAGTGTGCATGGTGAAAAAATTGGTAGTACTGGGGATCACCAGTGATCATGTCGGAGCAAGGACAGAAAATCAACTATGAGAATGAGCGATAATAAGTAGCACCATCACAAGAATTTCAGACCACGTTACTTACCCGATCAAAGGAGGTTTTTCACCAGTTGACAAACACGACATTTGTTCTAATTAAACCACATGTTCCTCTAGACAAATCACCTCCAACGGTCGCCAGAAAAAGGACCACTTACAGCTTCACCACAATCCATACACTTACAGCTTCAGCTTCAGCACAATCCATACACTGTCGCCCCCCACCTCAAGGGAAAAAAGGACCACTGTACATTATCTGATTATCCCAACATACCTGGCGGCACCACCTGTTGGGGAACGTTGCATGGGAAACAAAAAAATTCCTACGCACACGCAAGATCTATCCATGGTGATGAGAATCTACGAGAGGGAGAGTGGATCTACATACCCTTGTAGATCGCTAAGCGGAAAGCGTTAAGAAATGCGGTTGGTGTAGTCGAACGTCTTTGCGATCCAAATCGCCGAGCGTCCCGCGATCTCATCACGATCCTGTTGGGGAACGTCGCATGGGAAACAAAAAATTTCCTACGCACACGCAAACCTATCCATGGTGATGAGCATCTACGAGAGGGAGAGTGGATCTAAGTACCCTTGTAGATCGCTCAGCAGGAAGCGTTAAGAAATGCGGTTGGTGTAGTCTAACATCTTCGCGATCCAAATCGCCGAGCGTCCCGCGATCTCATCAC
Source organism: Hordeum marinum (assembly GCA_022496015.1). Taxonomy (NCBI): domain Eukaryota; kingdom Viridiplantae; phylum Streptophyta; class Magnoliopsida; order Poales; family Poaceae; genus Hordeum; species Hordeum marinum. Next base: position 413,490,710 of record CM039677.1, on the reverse strand, counting down.
GATTCGTCCCGCGATCCAATCACGATCCGTCTCGCGAACTCATCATGATCCGTCCCGCGATCTTGTCACGATCCGTCTCACGATCTTGATCACGATATGTCCCGCGAACTCATCACGATCTATTTCGCGATCTTATCACGAACTATCTCGTGATCTTGATCACGGTCCTTCCGATCTAGCGCCGAACGGACGGCACCTCCGCGTTCAGCACACATGCAGCTTGATGACGATCTCCGCTGTCTTGCTCCATCAAGAGGAGGTGGAGAGTAGAGAGAGTTCACCGGCAGCGTGACGGCGCTCCGGTGATGGTGGTGTAGCAATTCCGGCAGGGCTTCGCCTAAGCACTGCAGAAAACCGATCTAGAGGAGCACCGGTGGAACGGGTAGCACGTGGCCGTAAAAACTATGCAAAAACCCTCTATTCCACCAGTATATATAGGAGGGAGGGAGAGGAGGACGCAGCATTGGCCTCCAAGGTTTGTTGGCTCGGCCGAATTGGGAGGTGGAGGAGGACTCTCCTCCTCCACTCCTAGTAGGACTAGGACTCTTCCTTTTTTGCCTTTTTTCCACCTTTTTCCTTTGGGTTTCTTTTTTCCAGCCACATGGGCCTACTGTGGTTGTTCCACCAGCCCACTAAGGGTTTTTTATTACTTTCCCACAGCCCATGAAGCCTCTTGGGTCGAAATACCCCTCCCGGAGGTCTCCCGGTACACTACCGGCACTCCCGGTACACTACCGATGAGCCCGAAACTTTTCCGGCGACCAAACTGGGACTTCCTATATATGAACCTTTACCTCCGGACCATTCTGGACCTCATCGTGATGTCCAGGATCTCATCCGGGACTCCAAACAACCTTCGGTCACCACCATACATAACTCTACACTACCGAAACATCACCAAACCTTAAGTGTGCAGACCCTGCGGGTTCGAGAACTATGTAGACATGACCGAGATACCTCTACGGTCAATAACCAATGGCGGGACCTGGATGTCCACATTGGTTCCTACATATTCTATGAAGATCTTTATCGGTCGAACCTCTATGTCAAGGATTCGGTTAATCCCGTACGATGTTCCCTTTGTTCTTCGGTATGTTACTTGCCCGAGATTCGATCATCGGTATCTCCATACCTAGTTCAACCTCGTTACCGGCAAGTCTCTTTACTCATTCCGTAATACAAGATCCCGCAACTAACAATTAGTCACATTGCTTGCAAGGCTCATTGTGATGTTGTATTACCGAGTGGGCCCCGAGATATCTCCCCGTCACACGGAGTAACAAATCCCAGTCTCGATCCATGTCAACTCAACAGACACCATCGGAGATACCTATAGAGCACCTTTATAGTCACCCAGTTACGTTGCGACGTTTGATACACACAAGGCACTCCTCCGATATCTGTGAGTTGCATGATCTCATGGTCATAGGAACACATACTTGACATGCAGAAAACAATAGCAATAAACTGACACGATCATATGCTACATTTGTAGTTTGGGTCTTGTCCATCACATCATTCTCCTAATGATGTGACCCCGTTATCAAATGACATCACATGTCAATGGCTAGGAAACCCTGACCATCTTTGATCAACGAGCTAGTTCACTAGAGGCATACTAGGGACACAGTGTTGTCTATTTACCCACACATGCAATGAGTTTCCAATCAATACAATTATAGCATGGATAATAAACGATTATCATGAACTAGGAAATATAATAATAACTAATTTATTATTGCCTCTAGGGCATATTTCCAACAGTCTCCCACTTGCACTAGAGTCAATAATCTAGTTCACATCACCATGTGATTCGCATTGTTATGAATCTAACACCCAACGAGTTCTGGGGCTCGATCATGCTTTGCATGTGAGAGAGGTCTTATAGTCAACGGGTCTGCGATATTTAGATCCGTGTGTACTTTGCAAATCTCTATGTCAAACCGTAAACACTGCTACCACACTCCACTTGGTACTATTTCCAAATGGCTGCTCCACTATACGTATCCAGATTGCTACTACTAGTCATCCGGATAGGTGTTAAAGCTTGCATCGACGTAACTCTTTACGATGAACTCTTTATCACCTCCATAATCAAGAAACATTTCCTTAGTCCTCTGGTTACTAAGGATAATTTCGACCGATGTCCAGTGATCCACTCCTGGACCACTCTTGTGCCCCTTGACAGACTCATGGCAAGGCACACACAGGTGCGGTACACAGCATGGCATAATATAGAGCCTATGGCTAAGGCATAGGGGACGACGTTCGTCCTTTCTCTTTCTTTTGCCATTGTCGAGATTTGAGTCTCACTCAACTTCACACCTAACAAATCAGACGAGAACTATTTCTCTGGCTGATCCATTTTGAACTCTTTCAAAAACTTGTCAAGGTATGTACTCATTGAAAGTCTCATCAAGCATCTTGATCTATCTCTATAGATTTTGATGCTCAACAATTAGGTAGCTTTATCCAGGTCTTCCTTTGAAAATCACTTTTCAAACAACCATTTATGCTTTCCAGAAATCCTACATTATTTCCAATCAACAATATGTCATCCACATATACGTATTAGAAATTCTATAGTGCTCCCACTCACTTTATTGTAAAAACAAGTTTCTCGTAAACCTTGCATAAACATTAAAACTTTGATCACCTCATCAAAGTGTATATTCCAACTCCGAGATGCTTGCTTCAGTCCATAGAAGGATCACTAAAGCTTGCACACCTTTTAGCATCCTTAGGACTGACAAAACCATCCGGTTGTATCACATACAATCTTTCCTCAAGTAAACCGTTAAGGAAACGATGTTTTGACATCCATCTGCCAGATTTCATAATTGAAAATGCAGCAACTGCTAACATAATTCCAACAGACTTTAGCATCACGACGAGTGAGAAAGTCTCATCGTAGTCAACTCCTTGAAATTGTCACAAACATCTTTGCAACAAGTCGAGCTTTACAAATGGTGACAATTACCATCCGCGTCTGTCTTCATTTTAAAGATCCATTTGTACTCAACGACCTGCCGTCCAACAAGCAAGTCTACCAAAGTCTATACTTGGTTTTCATACATGGATCCTATCTCGGATTTCATGGCCTCCAACCATTTGTCGGAATCCGGGCACATCATCGCTTCTCCATAGCTCGTAGGTTCATCGTTGTCCAACAAAATGTTCTCCAAGACGGGGTTGTCATACCGCTCAGGAGCAGTAGACATCCTTGTCGACCTACGAAGTTCGATAGTGACTTGATCCTGAAGCTTCATGATCATCATCATTAACTTCCTCTTCAACTAACGTAGGCTTCACAGAAACATCTTCCTGTGCTGCGCTACTCTCTGGTTGAACAAAGGTTTAACAACCTCATCAAGTTCTATCTTCCTCCCACTCAATTCTTTCAAGAGAAACATTTCCTCGAAAAAGGATCCGTTTAAGCAACAAACACTTTGCACTTGGCTCTGAGATAGAAGGTTCACCCAACTGATCTTAGGGTATTCTATGAAGATGCATTTGTCCGCCTTGGGTTCGACCTCATTAGGTGAAAACATTTTCCACACAAGTGTCGCCGCCCCAAACATTAAGAAATGACAGCTTAGGTTTCTATCAAACCATAATTCACACGGTGTCATCTCAACAGATTTATATGGTGCCCTCTTTAAAGTGAATGTAGTTGTCTCTAATGCATAACCCCAAATTATAGTAGTAAAATGATAAGAGACATCATAGAACGCACCATATCCAATAGAGCATGACTATGATGTTCGGACACACCATCAAACTATGGTGTTCCAGGTGGCGTTTAGTTGTGAAACAACTTTCACATTGTCTTAAGTTGTATGCCAAACTCGTAACTCAGATATTCACCTCCACGATCACATCGCAGACATCTTTATCTTCTTGTCACGATGATCTTTAAACTTCACTCTGAATCTGCTTGAACCTTTCAAACGATTCAGACTTGTGTTTCATTAAGTAAACATACACTATCTACTCAAATCATCAATGAAGGTAAGAAAATAACGATATCCACTACACGCTACAAGACTTACTGGATTGCATACATCAACATGTATCATTTCCAATGAATCACTTGCCCGCTCCATCCATCGGGGTTTTTAGTCATCTTGACCAAGAGGCATGGTTCGCATGCCTCAACCGATTCGAAATAGAATGAGTCCAAAGATCCGTCAGCATGGAGTTTCTTCATGCGCTTTATACCAATATGACATTTAGCGGCAGTGCCACAAGTATGTGGTACTATCATTATTAACTTTGTATCTTTTGACATAAGTGTTATGAACATGTGTATTACTACGATCAAGATTTCAACAAACCATTCTCACTAGGTGCATGACCATTGAAGGTATTATTCATGTAAACAGAATAACCATTATTCTCTAACTTGAATGAATAACCGTATTGCAATAAACATGATCTAATCATGTTCATGCTCAACGCAAAACACCAAATAACATTTATTTAGGTTCATCACTAATCCCGAAGGTAGAGAGAGCGTGCGATGTTCATCACATCAACCTTGGAAACATTTCCAACACATATCGTCAACTCACCCTTAGCTAGTTCTCCGTTTATTCCGTAGCTTTTATTTCGAGTTACTAACATTTAGCAACCGAACCGGTATCCAATACCCAGGTGCTACTAGGAGTACTAGCAAGGTACACATCAATAACTCGTATATCAAATATACTTCTGTCGATGTTGCCAGCCTTCTTATCTACCAAGTATCTAGGGTTGTTCCGCTTTAGCGACCACTCACCTTATAACAGAAGCACTTAGTCTCGGGTTTGAGTTCAACTTTGGGTTGCTTCACTGGAGCAGCAACTGACTTGCTATCCATGAAGTTTCCCTCCTTGATCTTGCCCTTCTCGAAACTAGTGGTTTGATTAACTATCAACACTTGACGCTCCTTTTTGATTTCTACCTTCGCGGTGTCAAACATCGCGAACAGCTCAGGAATCATTATTTCTATCCCTGGCAATTTATAGTTCATCACCAAGTTCTAGTAGCTTAGTGACAGTGACTTGGAGAACTATGTCAATCACTATCTTATCTGGAAGATCAACTCCCACTTGATTCAAGCGAATGTAGCACCCAGACAATCTGAGTACATGCTCAATTATTGAGCTATTCTCTTTCATCTTGCAGGCAAAGAATCTTGTTGGAGATCTCATATCTCGCAACACGGGCATGAGCCTGAGATCCTAATTTCAGCTCTTAGAAACATCTCATATGTTCCGTGACGTTTAAAACGTTCTGGAGCCTCAATTCTAAGGCGTAATGCATGACGCACTAAACTATCAAGCAGTCATCAGAACGTGCCTGTTAGATGTTCACAACATCTACAGACGACGCTATAGGGGTTGGCGCACCAAGCGGTGCATTAAGGACATAAGCCTTCTGTGTAGCAATGAGGACAATCCTCAGATCATGGACCTAGTCCGCAATATTTCTACCATCATCTTTCAACTCTATTTATCTAGGAAAAACAAGGGAGCTACATCGCGAGCTAGTAATCTACAACATAATTTGTAAAGACACTATTAACTATGTTCATGATAATGAGTTCAATTAATCATATTACTTAAGAACTCCCACTCAAATTGACATCCCTCAGATCATTCGAGCGACTACATGATCCAAATTCACCAACTCAAGTCCGATCATCACGTGCTTTGAGGTGGCTGCAATGGTGAACATCATCATGTTGATCATATCTACTATATGACTCATGTTCGACCTTTCGGTCTCTTGTGTTCCGAGGCCATGTCTGTACATACTAGGCTCGTCAAGTTTAACCCGAGTGTTCTGCATGTGCAACACTGGCTTGCACCCATTGTATGTGAACGTAGAGTCTATCACACCCGATCATCACGTGGTGTCTCAACATGACGAACTTTCGCAACGGTGCACACTCGGGGAGAACACAATTTATCTTGAAATTAAGTGAGGGATCACCTTATAATGCTACCATCGTCCTAAGCAAAACAAGGTGCATAAAAAGGATTAACATCACATGCAAATCATAAGTGGCATGATATGGCCATGAACTTGTGCTTTTGATCTCCATCTAGAAAGCACCGGCATGATCTCCATCCTCACCGGCATGACACCATGATCTCCATCAACGTGTTGCCTTCGGGGTTGTCACGTCCTGCATGCTTCTACTACTATTGCTACCGTTTAGCGATAAAGTAAAGCATTACATAGCGCTTAATGATTGACACGCAGGTCATACAATAATTAAAGACAACCCTATGGCTCCTGCCGGTTGCCATATTCATCGACATGCAAGTCGTGATAATCTATACGTCACATGATCATCTCATACATCACATATATCACATCATGTAATTGGCCATATCATATCACAACATACCTTGCAAAAACAAGTTAGACGTCCTCTAATTGTTGTTGCATGTTTTACGTGGCTGCTACGGGTATCTAGCAAGAAAAATTCTCACCTACGCAAAAACCACAACAGTGATACACTAGTTGCTTTTCAACCTTCTCAAGGACCGCCTTTGTCGAATCTGATCCAACTAAAGTAGGAGAAACTGACACCCGCTAGCCATCTTTTGCAACAAGTGTAGTTGAGGGAAACGGTCTCTCATAAGCGTACGAGTAAGGTTGGTCCGGGCCGCTTCATCCCACAATACCGCTGAACCAAAACACGACCAAGGGAGGAAGCAATCTAAGAATCAACGCCCACAAACCTTTTGTGTTCTACTTGAGATCTCATCGAACCATCAACATAGCTCATGATGCCACTGTTGGGGAACGTCGCATGGGAAACAAAAATTTTCCTACGCACACGCAAACCTATCCATGGTGATGAGCATCTACGAGAGGGAGAGTGGATCTACGTACCCTTGCAGATCGCTAAGCGGGAAGCGTTAAGAAACGCGGTTGGTGTAGTCGAACATCTTCGCGATCCAAATCGCCGAGCATCCCATGATCTCATCACGATCCATCCCGCGATCCAATCACGATCCGTCCCATGAACTCATCACGATCCGTCCCGCGATCTTGTCAAGATCCGTCTCACGATCTTGATCACGATATGTCCCGCGAATTCAGCACGATCTGTTCCGCGATCTTATCATGAACTGTCTCGTGATCTTGATCATGGTCCTTGCGATCTAGCGCCGAACGGACGGCACCTCTGCGTTCAACATACGTGCAGCTTGATGAAGATCTCCGCCGTCTTGATCCAGCAAGAGGAGGTGGAGAGGATAGAGAGTTCACCGGCAGCGTGACGGCGCTCCGGTGATGGTGGTGTAGCAATTCCGGCAGGGCTTCGCCTAAGCACTGTAGAAAACTGATCTAGAGGAGCACCGGTGGAACGGGTAGCACATGGCCGTAAAATCTATGAAACAACCCTCTATTCCACCAGTATATATAGGAGGGAGGGAGAGGAGGACGCAGCCTTGGCCTCCAAGGCTTGTTGGCTCGGCCGAATTGGGAGGTGGAGGAGGACTCTCTGTTGGGAGACGTAGTAGTAAATCAAAATTTTCCTACGTGTCACCAAGATCTATCTATGAAGAAACCAGCAAACGAGCGGGGAGAGATTGGATCTACATACCTTTGAAGATCGCTAAGTGGAAGCGTGGCTAGAACGCGGTTGGTGGAGTTGTACTCGCAGCGATTCAGATCGCGGTGGATTCCGATCTAAGCACCAAACAACAGTGCCTCCATGTTCAACACACGTGCAGCCCGGTGACGTCTCCTACGCCTTGACCAGCAAGGAGAAGGAGAGGTTGGGGAAGAGATCCTGCAGCACGACGGTGTGGTGGCGGTGGAGCTGCGTGGTACTCCGGCAGAGCTTCGCTAAGCACTACGGAGAATGAGGAGAGAACGAGGTAGGGCTGCGCCAGAGAGAGAGGGAGAACCGTGTCCTGTGCAACCCAAAACCCCACATATATATAGGGGGAAGGAGGTGGAGGGGCTACGCCCTAGGGTTTCCACCCTAGGGTGGTGCGGCAGCCTCCAGGAGGCCATCTGGCCGGCGGCCAGGGCAGGGAGGGGTGGAGGCGCCCTAGGGTGGGCCTTAAGGCCCATCCACGCCTAGGGTTTGCCCCCTCCACCTCTTGCTGCGCCTTGGGTTGGGGTGGGAGGCGCACCAGCCCACCTAGGGGCTGGTTCCCTCCCACTCTTGGCCCATGGAACCTTCCGGAGCTGGTGGCCCCACTTGGTGGACCCTCGGAACCCTTCCGGTGGTCCCGGTACGTTACCGGTGACGCCCGAAACTCTTCCGGTAACCGAATCCTCACTTCCCATATATCAATCTTTGTCTCCGGACCATTCCGTGACTCCTCGTGACGTTCGGGATCTCATCCGGGACTCCGAACAACATTCCGTAACCACGCACACTATTTCCCTATAACCCTAGCGTCATCGAACCTTAAGTGTTTAGACCCTAGGGTTCGGGAGACACGTAGACATGACCGAGACACCTCTCCGGTCAATAACTAACAGCGGGATCTGGATACCCATGTTGGCTACCACGTACTCCACGATGATCTCATCAGATGAACCATGATGTCAGGGATTCAATCAATCCCGTATACAATTCCCTTTGTCATTCGGTATGGTACTTACCCGAGATTCGATCGTCGGTATCCCTATACCTTGTTCAATCTCGTTATCGGCAGGTCTCTTTACTCGTTCCGTAATACATCATCCCATGGATAACTCCTTAGTCACACTGAGCTCATTATGATGATGTCTTATCGAGTGGGCCTAGAGATACCTATCCATCACACGGAGTGACAAATCCCAGTCTCTATTCATGTCAACCCAACAAACACTTTCGGAGATACCCGTAGTGTACCTTTATAGCCACCCAGTTACGTTGCGACGTTTGGCACACCCAAAGCATTCCTACGGTATCCGGGAGTTACACAATCTCATGGTCTAAGGAAACGATACTTTACATTGAAAAGCTTTAGCAAACGAACTACACGATCTTGTGCTATGCTTAGGATTGGGTCTTGTCCATCACATCATTCTCCTAATGATGTGATCCCATTATCAACGACATCCAATGTCCATGGTCATGAAACCATGACCATCTGTTGATCAACAAGCTAGCCAACTAGAGGCTCACTAGGGACATGTTGTGGTCTATGTATTCACACATGTATTACGGTTTCCGGTTAACACAATTGTAGCATGAATAATAGAGAATTATCATGAACTAGGAAATACAATAATAACCATTTTATTATTGCCTCTAGGGCATATTGCCAACAGTCTCCCACTTGCACTAGAGTCAATAATCTAGTTACATTGTGATGAATCGAACACCCATAGCATTCTGGTGTTGATCATGTTTTGGTCGTGAGAGAGGTTAGTCAATGGATCTGCAACATTCAGATCCGTATGCACTTTACAAATATCTATGTCTCCCTCCTGAATGTAATCACAAATGGAGTTGAAGCGGCGCTTGATGTGTCTTGTCTTCTTGTGAAATCTGGGCTCCTTCGCTAGGGCAATAGCTCCAGTGTTGTCACAGAGTAGAGTCATCGGGCCCGACGCAGTTGGAATCACTCCTAGGTCGGTGATGATCTCCTTCATCCAGACTCCCTCCTTCGCTGCTTCCGAAGCAGCTATGTACTCCGCTTCACATGTAGATGCCGCCACGACGCTTTGCTTGCTGCTGCTCCAGCTTACTGCCCTTCCATTCAAAATATACATGTATCCGGTTTGCGACTTGGAGTCGTCCGGATCTGTGTCGAAGCTAGCGTCGACGTAACCCTTTACGACGAGCTCTTCAGCACCTCCATATACGAGAAATATGTCCTTTGTCCTTTTCAGGTACTTCAGGATATTCTTGACCGCTGTCCAATGTTCCGCTCCGGGATCACTTTGGTACCTCCCTACCAAACTTATGGCAAGGTTCACATCAGGTCTGGTACATAGCATGGCATACATAATAGAGCCTATGAATGAAGCATAGGGGATGACACTCATCTATTCTCTATCCTTTGCCGTGGTCAGGCATTGAGTCGTACTCAATCTCACACCTTGCAACACAGGCAAGAACCCCTTCTTGGACTGATCCATATTGAACTTCTTCAATATCTTTTCAAGGTATGTGCTTTGTGAAAGACCAATGAGGCGTTTCGATCTATCTCTATAGATCTTAATACCTAATATGTAAGCAACTTCTCCAAGGTCCTTCATTGGAAAACACTTATTCAAGTAGGCCTTTATACTTTCCAAGAGTTCTATATTATTTCCCATTATCAGCATGTCATCCACATACAGTATAAGAAATGCTATAGAGATCCCACTCACTTTCTTGTAAATACAGGGTTCTTCATAAACCTGTACAAACCAAAATGCTTTAATCACCTCATTAAAGCGAATGTTCCAACTCCGAGATGCTTGCACCAGCCCATAGATGGAGCGCTGGAGCTTGCATACCTTGTTAGCATCTTTAGGATCGACAAAACCTTCCGGTTGTATCATATACAGTTCTTCCTTGAGGAAGCCATTAAGGAATGCCGTTTTGACGTCCATTTGCCAGATCTCATAATCATAAAATGCGGCAACTGCTAACATGATTCGAACTGACTTCAGCATCGCTACGGGTGAGAAAGTCTCATTGTAGTCAACTCCTTGAACTTGTCGATAACCCTTAGCGACAAGCCGAGCTTTGTAGGCGGTCACATTACCGTCCGTGTCAGTCTTCTTCTTAAAGATCCATTTGTTTTCAATGGCTCGCTTATCATCAGGCAAGTCCACCAATGTCCATACTTTGTTCTCATACATGGATCCTATCTCGGATTTCATGGCCTCAAGCCATTTGTCGGAATCCGATCCCGCCATCGCTTCTTCATAGTTCGAAGGTTCACCGTTGTCCAACAACATGATCTCTAGGACAGGATTGCCGTACCACTTTGGTGCGGAACGTGTCCTAGTGGACCTTCGAATAGCAACTTGATCTGAAGCTTCATGATCACCATCATTAACTTCCTCTCTAGCCGGTGTAGGCTCCACAGAAACAACTTCCCGTGCTGCGCTACTCTCCGGTTCGAGTGGAGGTACAATTACCTCATCAAGTTCTATTTTCGTCCCACTTACTTCTTTCGAGAGAAACTCTTTCTCGAGAAAGGATCCATTCTTGGCAACAAAGACTTTGCCCTCAGATCGTAGGTAGAAGGTATACCCAATAGTCTCTTTGGGATATCCTATGAAGACGCACTTTTCCGCTTTGGGTTCGAGCTTCTCAGGTTGAAGTTTCTTCACATAAGCATCACATCCTCAAACTTTTAGAAACGACAGCTTAGGTTTCTTTCCAAACCATAATTCATACGGTGTCATCTCAACTGATTTAGACGGTGCCCTATTTAAAGTGAATGCGGCAGTCTCTAATCCATATCCCCAAAATGATAGCGGTAAGTCGGTAAGAGACATCATAGATCACACCATATCCAATAGAGTATGATTACGACGTTCAGACACACCATTTCGCTGAGGTGTGCTGGGCGGCGTGAGTTGTGAAACAATTCCACATTTCCTAAGGTGCGTGCCAAACTCGTGACTTAAATATTCTCTGCCACGATCAGATCGTAGGCATTTTATTTTCCTGTCACGTTGATTCTCGACCTCACTCTGAAATTCTTTGAACCTTTGAAAGGTATCAGACTTGTGTTTCATTAAGTAGACATAGCCATATCTTCTCAAGTCATCAGTGAGGGTGAGAACATAACGGTAGCCATCGCGAGACTCGACACTCATTGGACCGCATACATCGGTATGTATTATCTCCAACAACTCAGTTGCTTGCTCCATTATTCCGGAGAATGGGGTATTGGTCATCTTGCCCATGAGGCATGGTTCGCACGTGTCAAATGATTCGAAATCAAGTGACTCCAAAAATCCATCAGCATGGAGCTTCTTCATGCGTTTGACACCAATATGACCAAGGCGGCAGTGCCACATGTAAGTGGGACTATCATTATCAACCTTACACTTTTTGGTACTCACAATATGGACATGTGTAACATCATGTTCGAGATTCATCAAAAATAAACCATTGACCAGTGGGGCATGAGCATAAAACATTTCTCTCATATAAATAGAACAACCATTATTCTCGGATTTAAATGAGTAGCTATCTCGCATCAAGCGAGATCCAGATACAATGTTCATGCTCAAAGCTGGTACTAAATAACAATTATTAAGGTTTAAAACTAATCCCGGAGGTAGATGTAGAGGTAGCGTGCCGACGGCGATCACATCGACCTTGGAATCATTCCCGACGCGCATCGTCACCTCGTCCTTTGCCAGCCTCCGCTTATTCCGCAGCTCCTGCTTGGAGTTACAAATGTGAGCAACTACACCGGTATCGAATACCCAGGAGCTACTACGAGCGCTGGTTAAGTACACATCAATAACATCTATATCACATATACCTTTAATGTTGCCGTCCTTCTTATCCGCTAAGTACTTGGGGCAGTGCTGCTTCCAGTGACTGGTACCCTTGCAATAAAAGCACTCAGTCTCATGCTTGGGTCCATTCTTGTTCTTCTTCTTCCTGGCAACTTGCTTACCGGGCACGGCAACAACTTTGCCGTCCTTCTTGAAGTTCTTCTTACCCTTGCCTTTGTTGAAACTAGTGGTCTTATTTACCATCAACACTTGATGCTCCTTTTTGATCTCGACCTCTGCTGATTTCAGCATCGAGTACAACTCAGGAATGGACTTCTCCATCCCTTGCATGTTGTAGTTCATCACAAAGCTCTTGTAGCTAGGTGGAAGCGACTGGAGGATTCTGTCAATGACCGAGTCATCCGGGAGGTTAACTCCCAGCTGAGTCAAGCGGTTGTGAAGCCCAGACATCTTGAGGATGTGCTCACTGACAGAACTGTTCTCCTCCATCTTACAGCTAAAGAACTTGTCAGAGACTTCATATCTCTTGACCCGGGCATGAGCTTGGAAAACCAGTTTCAGCTCTTGGAACATCTCATATGCTCCGTGTTGCTCAAAATGCTTTTGGAGCCCCGGTTCTAAAATGTAAAGCATGCCGCACTAAACAAGGGAGTAGTCATCGCAGCGAGAATGCCAAGCGTTCGCAACGTCTTGTTCTGCTGGGAGAAGGGGTGGGTCACCTAGCGGTGCATCAAGGACATACAATTTCTTGGAAGCTATGAGGATGATCCTCAAGCCACGGACCCAGTCCGCATAGTTGCTTCCATCATCTTTCAGCTTGGTTTTCTCTAGGAACGCGTTGAAATTGAGGGTGACATTTGCGTTGGCCATTGGATCTACAATATAGATAGTAAAGGCAATTTTAGACTAAGTTCATGATAATTAAGTTCACATAATCAAATTATTCAATGAACTCCCACTCAGATAGACATCTCTCTAGTCATCCAAGTGATACATGATCCATGTCAACTAGCCCGTGTCCGATCATCACGTGAGACGGACTAGTCATCCATGGTGAACATCTCTATGTTGATCGTATCTTATATACGACTCATGTTCGACCTTTCGGTCTTCCGTGTTCCGAGGCCATGTCTGTACATGCTAGGCTCGTCAATTCAACCTAAGTGTTTCGCGTGTGTAAATCTGGCTTACACCCATTGTATGCGAACGTTAGAACCTATCACACCCGATCATCACGTGGTGCTTCGGAACAACGGTCCTTAGCAACGGTGCACAGTTAGGGTGAACACTTCTCTTGAAATTTTATTGAGAGATCATCATATTTACTACCGTCATTCTAAGAAAATAAGATGTAAACATGATAAACATCACATGCAATCAATATAGTGACATGATATGGCCAATATCATCTTGCTCCTATGATCTCCATCTTCGGAGCACCATGATCATCACTGTCACCGGCACGACACCATGATCTCCATCATCATGATCTCCATCATTGTGTCTTCATGAAGTTGTCTTGCCAACTATTACTTCTACTACTATGGCTAACGCTTAGCAATAAAGTAAAGTAATTACATGGCGTTTATGATTGACACGCAGGTCATACAATAAAATAAGACAACTCCTATGGCTCCTGCCGGTTGTCATAGTCATCGACATGCAAGTCGTGAATCCTATTACAAGAACATGATCAATCTCATACATCACAATGCATCACATCACATCCTTTTGGCCATATCACATCACAAGGCATATGCTGCAAAAACAAGTTAGACGTCCTCTAATTTGTAGTTGCAAGTTTTACATGGTTGCTATAGGTTTCTAGCAAGAACGTTTCTTACCTACGCCAAAACCACAACGTGATATGCCAATTGCTATTTACCCTTCATAAGGACCCTTTTCATCGAATCCAATCCGACTAAGGTGGGAGAGAGAGACACCCGCTAGCCACCTTATGCAACTAGTGCATGTCAGGGGGTGGAACCGGTCTCACGTAAGCGTACGTGTAAAGTTGGTCCAGGCCGCTTCATCCCACAATACCGTCGAATCAAGATAAGACTAGTAACGGCAAGCATATTAACAAAATCGACGCCCACAACTACTTTGTGTTCTACTCGTGCATAGATTCTACGCATAGACCTAGCTCATGATGCCACTGTTGGGAGACGTAGGAGTAAATCAAAATTTTCCTACGTGTCACCAAGATCTATCTATAGAGAAACCAGCAAACGAGCGGGGAGAGATTGGATCTTCATACCTTTGAAGATCGCTAAGCAGAAGCGCTGCTAGAACGCGGTTGGTGGAGTCGTACTCGCAGCGATTCAGATCACGGTGGATTCCGATCTAAGCACCGAACAATGGTGCCTCCACGTTCAACACACGTGTAGCCCGGTGACGTCTCCTACGCCTTGACCAGCAAGGAGGAAGGAGAGGTTGGGGAAGAGCTCCTGCAGCATGACGGCGTGGTGGCGGTGGTGCTGCGTGGTACTCCGGCAGAGCTTCGCTAAGCACTACGGAGAATGAGGAGAGAAGGAGGTAGGGCTGCGCCAGAGAGAGAGGGAGAACAGTGTCCTGTGCAGCCCAAAACCCCACATATATATAGGGGGAAGGAGGAGGAGGGGCTTCACCCTAGGGTTTCCACCCTAGGGTGGTGCGGCAGCCTCCAGGAGGCCATCTGGCCGGTGGCCAGGGCAAGGAGGGGTGGAGGCGCCCTAGGGTGGGCCTTAAGGCCCATCCACGCCTAGGGTTTGCCCCCTCCACCTCTTGCTGCGCCTTGGGCTGGGGTGGGAGGCACACCAGCCCACCTAGGGGCTGGTTCCCTCCCACTCTTGGCCCATGGAACCTTCCGAAGCTGGTGGCCCCACTTGGTGGACCCCCGGAACCCTTCCGGTGGTCCCGGTACGTTACCGGTGACGCTTGAAACTCTTCCTGTAACCAAATCCTCACTTCCCATATATCAATATTTGTCTCCGGACCATTTCGGGACTCCTCGTGACGTCCGGGATCTCATCCGGGACTCCGAACAACATTCCGTAACCATGTACACTATTTCCCTATAACCCTAGCGTCATTGAACCTTAAGTGTGTAGACCCTACGGGTTCGGGAGACACGTAGACATGACCGAGACACCTCTCCGGTCAATAACCAACAACGGGATCTGGATACCCATGTTGGCTCCCACGTACTCCATGATGATCTCATCGGATGAACCACGATGTCAGGGATTCAATCAATCCCGTATACAATTCCCTTTGTCTATCGGTATGGTACTTGCCCGAGATTCGATCGTCGGTATCCCTATACCTCGTTCAATCTCATTACCGGCAAGTCTCTTTACTCGTTCCGTAATACATCATCCCATGGCTAACTCCTTATTCACACTGAGCTCATTATGATGATGTCTTACCGAGTGGGCCCAGAGATACCTCTCCGTCACACGGAGTGACAAATCCCAGTCACGATTCGTGTCAACCCAACAGACACTTTCGGAGATACCTGTAGTGTACCTTTATAGCCACCCAGTTACGTTGTGACGTTTGGCACACCCGAAGCATTCCTACCGTATCCGGGAGTTACACAATGTCATGGTCTAAGGAAACGATACTTGACATTGAAAAGCTTTAGCAAACGAACTACACGATCTTGTGCTATGCTTAGCATTGGGTCTTGTCCATCACATCATTATCCTAATGATGTGATTCCATTATCAACGACATCCAATGTCCATGGTCATGAAACCGTGACCATCTGTTGATCAACGAGCTAGCCAACTAGAGGCTCACTAGGGACATGTTGTGTTCTATGTATTCACACATGTATTACGGTTTCCGGTTAACACAATTGTAGCATGAATAATAGACAATTTTCATGAACTAGGAAATACAATAATAACCATTTTATTATTGCCTCTGGGGCATATTTCCAACACTCTCCTCCTCCACTCCTAGTAGGACTAGGACTCTTCCTTTTTCCCTTTTTTCCACCTTTTCCCTTTGGGTTTCTTTCTTCCTGCCACATGGGCCTATTGTGGTTGTTCCACCTGACCACTAAGGGTTGGTTATTACTTTCCCACAGCCCATGAAGCCTCTTGGGTTGAAATACCCCTCCTGGAGGTCTCCCAGTACACTACCGGCACTCTCGGTACACTACCGATGAGCCTAAAACTTCTCCGGCGACCAAACTGGGACTTCCTATATATGAATCTTTACCTCCGGACCATTTCGGAGCTCCTCGTGATGTCGGGGATCTCATCTGGGACTCTGAACAACCTTCAGTCACCACCATACATAACTCTTCACTACGAAAACGTCACCAAACCATAAGTGTGCAGACCCTGCGGGTTCGACAACTATGTAGACATGACCGAGACACCTCTACGGTCAATAACCAATGGCGGGACCTGGATGTCCACATTGGTTCCTACATATTCTACGAAGATCTTTATCGGTCGAACCTCTATGTCAAGGATTCAGTTAATCCCGTACGATGTTCCCTTTGTTCTTCGGTATGTTACTTGCCCGAGATTCGATCGTCGGTATCTCCATACCTAGTTCAACCTCGTTACCGGCAAGTCTCTTTACTCGTTCCGTAATACAAGATCCTGCAACTAAAAATTAGTCACATTGCTTGCAAGGCTCATTGTGATGTTGTATTACCGAGTGGGCCCCGAGATACCTCCCCGTCACTCAGAGTAACAAATCCCAGTCTCGATCCATGCCAACTCAACAGAAACCATCGGAGATACCTGTAGAGCACCTTTATAGTCACCCAGTTACGTTGCGACGTTTGATACACACAAGGCACTCCTCCGATATCTGTGAGTTGCATGATCTCATGGTCATAGGAACACATACTTGACATGCAGAAAACAACAGCAATAAACTGACACGATCATATGCTACGTTTGTAGTTTGGGTCTTGTCCATCACATCATTCTCCTAATGATGTGATCCCGTTATCAAATGACATCACATGTCAGTGGCTAGCAAACCTTGACCATGTTTGATCAACGAGCTAGTTCTCTAGAGGCATACTAGGGACACAGTGTTGTCTATTTACCCACACATGCAATGAGTTTCCAATCAATACAATTATAGCATGGATAATAAACGATTATCATGAACTAGGAAATATAATAATAGCTACTTTATTATTGCCTCTAGGGCATATTTCCAACAGATTCGTCCCATGATCCAATCACGATCTGTCCCACGAACTCATCACGATCCGTCCCGCAATCTCATCACGATCCGTCCCGCAACCTCATCACGATCCATCTCACGATCTTGATCACGATCCTTCCGATCTAGCGCCGAACGGACGACACCTCCGCGTTCAGCACACGTACAGCTTGATGATGATCTGCGCCTTCTTGATCCAGCAAGAGGGAGCGGAGAGGTAGAAGAGTTCTCCGGCAGCATGACGGCGCTCCGGCGATGGTGGTGGAGCTATTCCGGCAGGGCTTCGCCTAAGCACTGCAGAAATCCGATCTAGAGGAGAAACTATGCACTAGAGGAATGGGTAGCACGTGGCTGAAAATCAGGTGCAAAAAACCCTAAAATCTTTAGTATATATAAGAGGAAGAGAGGAAGAGGCTTGGCTCTCAAAGTGCCAACCCTTGGGTCGGCCAAACCAAGTAGGAGAGGTGGAATCCACCTCCAATCCTAATAGGACTAGGATTCATCCTATATTTGCCTTTTTCCACCTTTTTCTCTTTGGGCTTTTCTTCCCAGCCTCATGGGCCTTGTGTGGGACATCCACCAGCCCACAAAGGGATGGTATTCACTCTTCCACAGCCCATGTAGCCTCTTGGGTCGAAATACCCCTCCCGATGGTCTCCCGGTACATTACCGGCATTCCTGATACACTATCGGTACTCCCGGTACACTACCGGTGAGCCCGAAACTTTTCCGGCGACCAAAATAGGACTTCCTATATATGAATCTTTACCTCCGGACCATCCAGAGCTTCTTGTGATGTTCGGGATATCATCCAGGACTCCGAACAACCTTCGGTCACCACCATACATAACTCTATACTACCGAAACATCACCAAACCTTAAGTGTGTAGACCCTGCGGCAGGGTTCGAGAACTATGCAGACATGACCGAGACACCTCTACGGTCAATAACCAATAGCAGGATCTGGATGCCCATATTGGTTCCTACATATTCTACAAAGATCTTTATCGGTGTCAAGGATTCAATTAATCTCGTATGATGTTCCCTTTGTTCTTCGGTATGTTACTTGCCCGAGATTCGATCGTCGGTATCTCCATACCTAGTTCAACCTTGTTACCGACAAGTCTCTTTACTCATTCCGTAATACAAGATCCCGTGACTAACACTTAGACACATTGCTTGCAAGGCTTATTGTGATGTTGTATTACTGAGTGGGCCCTGAGATACCTCTCCGTCACACGGAGTACAAAATCCCAGTCTTGATCCATGCCAACTCAACATACACCCTCGGAGATACCTATAGAGCACCTTTATATTCACCCAGTTACGTTACGACGTTTGATACACACAAGGCACTCCTCCGGTGTCCGTGAGTTGCATGATCTCATGGTCATAGGAACATATACTTGACATACAGAAAACGGTAGCAATAAACTGACACGATCATATGCTACGTTTGTAGTTTGGGTCTGGTCCATCACATCATTCTCCTAATGATGTGATCCCATTATCAAATGACATCTCATGTCCATGGCTAGGAAACTTTAACCATCTTTTGATCAACGAGCTAGTCTATTAGAGGCATACTAGGGACATGGTTTTGTCTATGTATCCACACATGCATCTGAGTTTCCGATCAACACAATTATAGCATGGATAATAAGCGATTATCATGAACAAGGAAATATGATAATAACTAATTTATTATTGCCTCTAGGGCATATTTCCAACAGTCTCCCACTTGCACTAGAGTCAATAATGTTGTTCACATCACTATGTGATTCGCA
Organism: Hordeum marinum; assembly: GCA_022496015.1. Lineage (NCBI taxonomy): Eukaryota > Viridiplantae > Streptophyta > Magnoliopsida > Poales > Poaceae > Hordeum > Hordeum marinum. The sequence continues at coordinate 413,471,316 of CM039677.1, read as the reverse complement.
TTGTTATGAATCTAACACCCAATGAGTTTTGGGGCTCGATCATGCTTTGCATGTGAGAGAGGTCTTATAGTCAACGGGTCTGCGACATTCAGATCCGTGTGTACTCTGCAAATCTCTATGCCAAACCGTAAACACTGCTACCACACTCCACTTGGTACCATTCCAAATGGCTGCTCCACTATACGTATCCAGATTGCTACTATGAGTCATCCGGATTGGTGTTAAAGCTTGCATCGACGTAAATCTTTACGACGAACTCTTTATCACCTCCATAATCGAGAAACATCTCCTTAGTCTTTTAGTTACTAAGGATAATCTTAACCGCTGCCCAGTGATCCACTCCTGGATCACTCTTGTACCCCTTGACGGACTCATGGCAAGGCACACACAGGTGCGGTACACAGCATGTCATACTATACAGAGCCTATGGCTAAGGCATAGTGGACGACGTACGTCCTTTCTCTTTCTTCTGCCGTTGTCGAGCTTTGAGTCTGACTCAACTTCAGACCTTAAAAATCAGGTGAGAACTCTTTCTCTGACTGATCCATTTTGAACTCTTTCAAAATCTTGTCAAGGTATGTACTCATTGAAAGACTTATCAAGCATCTTGATCTATCTCTATAGATCTTGATGCTTAACAATTAGGTAGCATTATCCAGGTCTTCCTTTGAAAAACACTTTTCAAACAACCGTTTATGCATTCCAGAAATTCTACATTATTCCCGATCAATAATATGTCACCCACATATACTTATCAGAAACTCTATAGTGCTCCCACTCACTTTATTGCAAATACAAGTTTCTCGTAAACTTTGTATAGACTCAAAAACTTTGATCACCTCATCAAAGCATATATTCCAACTCCGAGATGCTTGCTTCAGTCCATAGAAGGATCACTGAAGCTTGCTCATCTTTTAGCATCATTAGGACAGACAAACCTTCTCATTGTATCACATACAACCTTTCCTCAAGTAAACCGTTAAGGAAACGATGTTTTGACATCCATCTGGCAGATTTCATAATTGAAAAATGCAGCAACTGCTAACATAATTCCAACAGACTGTAGCACCGCTACGAGTGAGAAAGTCTCATCGTAGTAAACTCCTTGAACTTGCCGGAAACTTCTTTGCAACAAGTCGAGCTTTATAAATGGTGACATTTACCATCAGCGTCCGTCTTCATCTTAAAGGTCCATTTGTACTCGACGACCTGCCTTCCAACGAGCAAGTCTATCAAAGTCTATACTTGGTTTTCATACATGGATCCTTTCTTGGATTTAATAGCCTCTAACCATTTGTCGGAATCCGGGCCCATCATCGCTTCTCCATAGCTCGTAGGTTCATCGTTGTCCAACAACAGGACCTCCAAGACAGGGTTGTCGTACCACTCAGGAGCAGTACACATCCTTGTCAACCTACAAGGTTCGATAGTAACTTGATCTGAAGCTTCATGATCATCATCATTAACTTCCTCTTCAACTAACATAGGCTTCACAGAAACATCTTCCTGCATTGCGCTACTATCTTGTTGAATAAAGGTTCAATAACCTCATCAAGTTCTATCTTCCTCCCACTCAATTCTTTCGAGAGAAACTTTATCTCGAGAAACGACCCATTTTTAGCAACAAACACTTTGCACTTGGATCTGAGATAGAAGGTATACCCAATTGTTCTTAGGGTATTCTATGAATATGCATTTGTCCGCTTTGGGTTCGAGCTTATTAGGTGAAAACATTTTCCACAGAAGTGTCGCAGCCCCAAACATTAAAAATGACAGCTTAGGTTTCTATCAAACCATAATTCACATGGTGTCATCTCAACGGATTTGGATGGTGCCCTATTTAAAGTGAATGTAGTTTTCTCTAATGCATAATCCCAAAATTATAGTAGTAAAACGATAAGAGACATCATAGCACGCACCATATCCAATAGAGCATGACTATGACGTTCGGACACACTATCACACTATGGTGTTCCAGGTGGCGTTAGTTGTGAAACAACTTTCACATTGTCTAAAGTTGATAATATAATAGCATGGAGCGATCAAAAATTATAGATATGTTGGAGACGTATCAAGCATCCCCAAGCTTAACTCCTGCTCGTCCTCGAATAGGGAAGTGATAAAGAACGATTTTTTGATCTGGAATGCTAGCCAACATATTTGTTTCATGTAATCTCTTTATTGTGGCATGAATGTTCAGATCCGTAAGATTCAAAACATTAGTTTGATATTGACATGAAAAGAATAATACTTCAAGCATAATAGCAAAGTAATCGTGAACTTTCGAAATAACAAGGCCAAAGAAGGTTATCCCTACAAAATCATATAGTCTGGCTATGCTCCATCATCCCCACACAACGAATTTAAATCATGAACAACCCCGGTATTGGCCAAGTAATTGTTTTCGCACTCTTATTTTTTCAAACTTTTTCAACTCTCATGCAATACATGAGCGTGAGACATGGATATAGCACTATAGGTGGAATAGAGTGTGGTGGAGGTTGTGGGGGCAAAAAGGAGGAGATGGTCACATTGACTCGGCGTATCAATGGGTTATGGAGATGCCCATCAATAGATATCAATGTGAATGAGTAGGGATTGCCATGTAACGGATGCACTAGAGCTATAAGTGTATGGAAGCTCACAAATGAAAAATAGTGGGTGTGCACCCAACTTCCTTGCTCACGAAGACCTAATTTGAGGAAGCCCATCATTGGAATATACAAGCCAAGTTATATAATGAAAATTTCCACTAGCATATGAAAGTGACAAAACAAGAGACTCTCTATCATGAAGAACATGGTGCTATTTGAAGCACAAGTGTGGTAAAAGATAGTAGCATTGTCCCTTCTCTCTTTTTCTCTCATTTTTTTGTTTGGGCTCTTTGGCCTCCTTTTTTTAATTTTTTGGTGGGCATCTTTGGCCTCTTTTATTTCCTCACATGGGACAATGCTCTAATAATGATGATCATCACACTTTTATTTACTTACAACTCAATACTTGGAACAATATATGACTCTATATGAATGCCTTCGGCGGTGTACCGGGATGTGCAATGATCTAGCATAGCAATGACATCAAAAAATGGACAAGCCATAAAAACATCATGCTAGCTATCTTACGATCATGCAAAGCAATATGACAATGATGGTGCGTGTCATAATAAACAGAACGGTGAAAGTTGCATGGCAATATATCTCGGAATGGCTATGAAAATGCCATAATAGGTAGGTATGGTGGCTGTTTTGAGGAAGTAATATGGTGGGTTTGTGCACCGGCAAAAGTTGCGCGGCACTAGAGAGGGTAGCAATGGTGGAAGGTGAAAGTGCATCTATACCATGGACTCACATTAGTCATGAAGAACTCACATACTTATTGCAAAAGTTTTATTAGTAATCGAAACAAAGTGCTACACGCATACTCCTAAGGGAAGGGTTGGTAGGAGTTAACCATCGCGCGATCCCGACCTCTACACAAAGGATGACAATAAATAAATCAATTATGCTCCGACTTCCTAACATAGCGGTTCACCATACGTGCATGTTACGGGAATCACTAACTTCAACACAAGTATTTCTAGATTCACAACACCCTACTAACATAACTCTAGGATTACCATATCCATATCTCAAAACTAATTGCGAGGAATCAAACTTTATCTTACTAATCAATGCACTTGAATATGAAAGTTTTTATTATATCCTCTTTGGATGCCTATCATATTTAGGACTAATTTCATAACACACGCCAATTACTAAGTTACTTAGATAGATCACTCTCAAAATGATATAAGTAAAGATTCGAGAGTTTTTATTTCTACAAAATATGACACCTCCGTGCTCTACAAATATTTAAGTGAAGCACTAGAGCAAAATTATCTAGCTCAAAAGATATAAGTGAAGTACATGTGAGCTGAATTACCAATCTCAAAAAGATATAAGTGAAGCTCATTGAGTATTCTAACAAATTGATGATGAATGCATGTCTCTCTCAATAGGTGTGCAGAAAGGATGATTGTGACAAAATCAAAAGCAAAGACTCTTATAATACACGACGCTCCAAGCAAAACACATATCACGTGGTGAATAAAAATATAGCTCTAAGTAACGTTACCGATGGATTGAAGACGAAAGAGGGGATGCCTTCCCGGGGCATCCCTAAGCTTAGGCTTTTTGGTGTCCTTGAATTTTTATTGGGATGCCTTGGGCATACCCAAGCTTAGGCTCTTGCCACTCTTTATTCCATTGTCCATAAGAACATCACCCAAAATCTGAAAACTTCACAACACAAAACTTAAACAGAAACTCGTGATAGCATTAGCATAAGAAAAACAAACCACCAACTTTGAGGTACTGTATTAAACTTTAATTTCCATTTATATTGATGTTATATTAATGTATTCTCACTTCTCCAGGGCTCGTACCCCCCGATACTACCCATAGATTCATCAAAATAAGCAATCAACACAACAAAAACAGAATCTGTCAAAAACAGAACAGTCTGTAGAAATCTGTATGTTTAGTATACCTATGTTAACTCAAAAATTCTTAAAAAATTATGAAAATTAGGGGAATTTGCATATCAATCTTCAGAAAAAATAATCAACTCAAAATCTCTTTCTTTCTAGAAATGAAAAATAATTTCGTGAGCACAAAGTTTCTGTCTTTTTCCAGCATGATTAAACAGCTATCACCAAAACTAATCATAAAGGTTCTACTTGGCACAAACACTAATTAAAACATAAAAAACACAATCATAAAATAATCATGATGGTTTTAACTCAACGAAATAGAAAGTAAAAGAGCAAAAATAAACATATTCATTGGGTTGCCTCCCAACAAGCGCTATTGGTTAACACCCTTAGCTAGGCATAAAGCAATAGAATCAAGTATTATCATCTTTAGTGCTCAAACCATAAGTAGATCTCATAATAGATTCATAAGGCAACTTTATTCTATTTCTAGAAAAATGTTCCATGCCCTTATTTAATGGAAATTGAAATTTAATATTCCCTTCCTTCATATCAATAACCGCACCAATAGTCCGAAGGAAAGGTCTACCAAGAATAATGGGACATGTAGGATTGCAATCAATATCAAGCACAATGAAATCTACGGGCACATAATTCCGATTTGGAATAATAAGAACATCATCAATCCTTCCCATAGGTTTCTTAATAGTAGAATCCGCAAGATGCAAATTAAGAGAGCACTCATCAATCTCATTGAAACCTAGAACATCACATAAACATTTTGGAATTGTGGAAACACTAGCACCCAAATCACACAAAGCATGACATTCATAAATTTTAATCTTGATTTTTATAGTATGTTCCCACTCATAATGAAGTTTTCTAGGAATAGATATTTCCAACTGAAGTTTCTCTTCAAGAGATCTCATCATAGCATCAACGATATGTTTAGTAAAAGCCTTATTTTGGCTATAAGCATGTGGAGAGTTTAACATGGATTGCATAAAGGAAATACATTCAATCAAAGAGCAGATATCATAATTAAATTCCTTGATATCCAAAGTAGTAGTTTCATCACTATTCAAAGTTTTGACATCCTCTACTCCACTTTTAGTATTTTTAGCATCAAGATAAATAGACTCCGAATCATTGGGGTGTTTCTCAACCAAAGTGGATTCACATCCAGCCCCATCATTATTAAGATTGACATTAGAAAACAAGGATTCAATAGGAGTCACATCAAGCACTTTAAGATCTTCGTGATTCTCATCACGAGAACACGCCTTTTTGAGCCATTCATGTCTAGCACGAATTTGGGCGGTTCTTTCTTTACTCTCATTCATAGAAATATGCATAGCTTTGAAAGTTTCATCCATATTAATCTTGGGAGGAACACATCTCAATTTCAAAGCATCAATATCAAGAGACATTCTATCAACGATCCTAGCCAAGTCATAAATTTTAAGCAGTTTTTCTTCTATGGAAGCATTGAAAATATTTTGCGAATTAATAAACTCCTTAATATTACTCTCAAGATCAGAGGGTATTTTATTTATAATTTCCATGAGCATTGTTGTAGGAATTTCCAAAATTTTTAGAGGGATTACTAGGAAAAAGGTTACCTCTATAAGCATTGTTGTTACCAAAATTATTCCTACCAACAAAATTAACATCCAAATTTTCATTGCTATTCTCAATCAAAGAAGATAAAGGCATATCATTAGGATTTAGAGGAAAACTCTTACTAGCAACCAATTTCATTAAATCATCCATCTTAGCACTCAAAGAGTTAATTTCTTCTATAGCATGCACTTTTTTACTAGTAGGTGACCTTTCAGTATGCTATTGAGAATAATTTGTCATGATATTATCCAAGAGTTTTGTAGCTTATCCTAGTGTAATTTCCATAAAAGTTCCACCGGAGGCGGAATCCAAGATATTTCTAGAAGCAAAATTCAAACCAGCATAGAAAATTTGTATAATCATCCAAAGACTTAGCCCATGAGCGGGACAATTTCTAATCATCAATTACATTCTCTCCCAAGATTGTGCAACATGTTCATGATCTAGTTGCTTAAAATTCATGATGTCATTACGGAGAGAGATAATCTTAGCAGGTGGAAAGTACTTGGAAATAAAGGCATCTTTACACTTGTTCCATGAATCAATACTATTTTTAGGTAAAGATGAAAACCAAGTTTTTGCTCGATCTCGTAGTGAGAATGGAAATAGCTTAAATTTAATCATATCATTATCCACATATCTTTTCTTTTGCATATCACATAACTCAATAAAGGTATTAAGATGAGATGCGACATCTTCACTCGGAAGGCCGGAGAATTGCTCTTTCATAACAAGATTCAACAAGGCAGCATTAATTTCATATGATTCCGCGGTAGTGGAGGGAGCAATTGGAGTACTAATAAAATAATTATTATTAGTATTAGAGAAGTCACACAATTTAGTTGTTTTCAGACATGGTGACTTCGAAAGCAAACAAGCACACAAGCAAACAGAAAAAGGCAAATAAAGAAAGACAAATATTTTGTAGTTTTTGTTTTTTTAGAAGTGGGGGAGAAGAAAACGAGAGTCAAATAGCAAATAATATAAATGCAAGATATAGGTTTGTGATAGGTACTTGTAGATGTGCTTCACTTGAATACTCCGCGGCAACGGCGCCAGAAATTCTTCCTGCTACTTCTCCACAACGTCACCAAAAGTTGGCTAGTTGATGGCCAAATTCTTGTCTTGCGTTGGTTATTTCCCTTGAAGAGGAAAGAGTGATGCAGCAAGGTAGTGGTAAGTATTTCCCTCAGTTTGAGAACCAAGGTATCAATCCAGTAGGAGTAACAAGATGAGGCAACAAGGAACCTGCACAAACACCAAGAAACTTGCACCCAACGCGATAAAGAGGTTGTCAATCTCTTCACGATTGTTTGCAACATGAGATCTGTTAGTAATAGTAGATGAATATAAATTAGTAAGTAAAATTGAAGCAAGGTATTTTTAATGTTTTTGGTGTTTAGATCTGAATATAAAATATGTAAAATTGACCCGGGGGCCATAGTGTTCACTAGAGGCTTCTCTCGTGATAGCAAGTGTTACGGTGGGTGAACAAATTACTGTTGAGCAATTGATAGAATAGCACAAAGTCATGACGATATCTAAGGCAATGATCATACATATAGGCATCACGCCCGAGACAAGTAGACCGATACTGTCTGCATCTACTACTATTACTGCACACATCGACCGCTATCCAGCATGCATCTAGTGTATTAAGTTCATGATAAACGGAGTAACGCTTTAAGCAAGATGACATGATGTAGATGGATAGATTCATGCAATATGATATAAACCCCATCTTTTTACCCTTGATGGCAACAAGACGATGCGTGCCTCGCTACCCCTTTTGTCACTAGGTGAGGACACCGCACGGTATGAACCCAAAACCAAGCACTTCTCATATTGCAAGAACTATAGATCAAGTTGGCCAAATGAAACCCATAACTCGAAGAGAATTACAAGGATATGAAATCATGCATATAAGAATTCAGAATTGACTCAAATAATATTCATAGATAATCTGATCATAAATCCACAAATTAATCGGATCTCAACAAACACACCGCACAAGAAGGTTACATCGGATAGATCACCATGAATATCATGGTGAACTTTGTATTGAAGATCAAAGAGAGAGAAGAAGCCATCTATCTACTAGCCATGGACCCGTAGGTCTGAGGTGAACTACTCACGCATCATCGGAGAGGCAATGGTGTTGATGAAGATGGCCACCGATGATGAATTCTCTTCCGGCAGGATGCCGGAATGGTCTCCCGATTGGTTTTTGGTGTCTCTAGAGGTCTGCGGCGGCGGAACTTGCGATCTAGGTTTAAGGACATCTGGAGTCGGGAACAAGTCAAGAGGTGGCACGATGAGGTCACGAGCCCCCTAACCGCGGCCAGGGGGGCGCGCCTCCTAGGCTCGTGACTCCCTCGGGCCGCCTCTCCGGTATTTTTTTCTTCAGGTATTTTTCATATTTTCCATAAAAAATTAGGGCGAAATTTTTATTCCATTTGGACTCCATTTGATATTCCTATCTGAAAAAGGTCAAAAAGACGGAAAAAAACAGGAACTGGCACTGGGCACTGGATTAATAAGTTAGTCCCAAAAATCATATAAAACAACATATTCATGCATAGAAAACATCCAAAGTTGATAATATAATAGCATGGAACGATAAAAAATTATAGATATGTTGGAGACGTATCAAGGTGTCTTGGTCATGTCTACATAGTTCTTGAACCCGTAGGGTCTGCACACTTAAGGTTCGGTGACGTTTCGGTAGTATAGAGTTATGTATGGTGGTGACCGAAGATTGTTCAGAGTCCCGGATGAGATCCCAGACGTCACGAGGAGCTCTAGAATGGTTCGGAGGTAAAGATTGATATATAGGAAATCCTGTTTTGGTTGCCGGAAAAGTTTCGGACTCATCGATAGTGTACCAGGAGTGTCGGTAGTGTACCGGGGGACCATCGGGAGAGGTATTTCTACCCAAGAGGCTACATGGGCTGTGGGAGGAGGTAAACCAGCCCCTGATGGGCTGGCCGAAGCCTCCTCTAAGGGCCCATGTGGCTGGAGTGGTTTGAGAAGGAAAAAATCCAAAGGTGGAGAGGTGGAAAGAGTTTCCAAGTGGAAAGGAGGAATCCTACTCCTAATAGGATTGGAGTAGGACTCCTCCACCTCCAATTTCGACCAAACCTTGAGGGTTTGCGGCTGCCTCCTCCCCTCGCTCCCTCCTATATATACTAGAGGATGAGATCACGGGATGCTCGGCGATTTGGATCGCGAAGACGTTAGACTACACCAACCGCGTTTCTTAACGCTTCCCGCTTTGCGATCTACAAGGGTATGTAGATCCACTCTCCCTCTCGTAGATGCTCATCACCATGGATAGATATTGTGTGTGCGTAGGAATTTTTTTGTTTCCCATGCAACGTTCCCCAATAGTGGTATCATGAGCTAGGTCTATGTGTAGATGAGATCTCGAGTAGAACACAAAGAGTTTATGGGTGTTGATGCTTAGATTGCTTCCTCCTTTGGTCGTGTTTTGGTTCAGCGGTATTGTGGGATGAAGCAGCCTGGACCAACATTACTTGTACGCTTACGAGAGACCGGTTCTCTCAACTGCAACTTGTTGCATAGATGGCTTGCGGGTGCCAGTTTCCCTCACTTTAGTTGGATCGGATTCGACAAAGGCGGTCTTTGAGAAGGTTGAAAAGAAACTAATGTATCACCGTTGTGGTTTATGCGTAGGTGAGAATTGTTCTTGGTAGATACCCGTAGCAGCCACGTAAAACATGCAACAACAATTAGAGGACGTCTAACTTGTTTTTGCAGGGTATGTTGTGATGTGATATGGCCAATTACATGATGTGATATATGTGATGTATGAGATGATCATATGTTGTATAGAATATCACGGCTTGCATGTCGATGTGTACGACAACCGGCAAGAGCCATAGGGTTGTCTTCAATTATTGTATGACCTGCGTGTCAATCATTAAGGGTTATGTAATGCTTTAGTTTATCGCTAAACGGTAGCAATAGTAGTACAAGCATGATGGGCGCGACAACCCCGATGGCGACACGTTGATGGAGATCAAGATGAAAGAGATCATGGTGTCATGCCGGTGACGATGGAGATCATGCCGGTCCTTTCAAGATGGAGATCAAAAGAACAAGTTGATGGACATATCATGTCACTTATGATTTGCATGTGATGTTAATCCTTTTATGCACCTTGTTTTGCTTAGGACGACAGTAGCATTATAAGGTGATCCCTCACTTAATTTCAAGATAAATTGTGTTCTCCCTGAGTATGCACCATTGTGAAAGTTCATTGTGTCGAGACACCACGTGATGATCGGGTGTGATAGACTCTACGTTCACGAGCCTAGCATGTACAGACATGGCCTCGGAACACAAGAGACCGAAAGGTCGAACATGAGTCATATAGTAGATATGATCAACATGATGATGTTCAACATTGAAACCACCTCAACTCACGTGATGATCGGACTTGAGTTGGTGAATTTCGATCATGTATCACTCGAATGACCGGAGGGATGTCAATTTGAGTGGGAGTTCTTCAATAATATGATTAATTGAACTCATTATCATGAACATAGTCAGTAGTGCCTTTTCAAATTATGTTGTAGATTACTAGCTCGTGCTGTAGCTCTCTTGTATTTTTATATGTTCCTAGAGAAATAGAGTTGAAAGATGATGGTAGCAATATTGCGGACTGGGTCCGTGATTTGAGGATTGTCCTCATTGCTGCACAGAAGGCTTATGTCCTTTATGCACCGCTCGGTGCGCCAACCCCTCTTGCGTCGTCTGTAGATGTTGTGAACATCTGACAAGCACGTTCTGATGACTATGTGATAGTTTAGTGCGTCATGCATTACGGCTTAGAATTGAGGCTCCAAAACGTTTTGAACGTCACGAAACATATGAGATTTTTCTAAGAGCTGAAATTAGGATCTCAGGCTCGTTCCCGTGTTGCGAGATATGAGATCTCCAACTATATTCTTTGCCTCCAAGATGAAAGAGAATAGCTCAATCGTTGAGCATTTGCTCAGATTGTCTGGGTGCTACGATCGCTTGAATCGAGTGGGAGTTGATCTTCCAGATAAGATAGTGATTGATATAGCTCTCCAAGTCACTGTCACTAAGCTACTAGAACTTGGTGATGACCTATAAAATATCAGGGATAGAAATAATGATCCCTGAACTGTTCGCGATGTTTGACACCGCGAAGGTAGAAATCAAGAAGGAGCGTCAAGTGTTGATGGTTAGTAAAACCACTAGTTTCAAGAAGGGCAAGGGAAAGGAGGGAAACTTCATGGATGGCAAAGTCAGTTGCTGCTCCAGTGAAGCAACCCAAAGTTGAACCCAAACCCGAGACTAAGTGCTTCGATTATGAGGAGAGCGGATGCTGAAGCGGAACAACCCTAGATACTTGGTAGATAAGAAGGCTGGCAACGTCGACAGAAGTTTATTTGATATACGTGTTATTGATGTGTACTTTGCTAGTACTCCTAGTAGCACCTGGGTATTGGATACCGGTTCAGTTACTAAATGTTAGTAACTCGAAATAAAAGCTACGGAATAAACGGAGAACTAGCTAAGGGTGAGGTGACGATGTGTTTTGGAAATGTTTCCAAGGTTGATGTGATCAACATCGCACGCTCTCTACCTTCGAGATTAGTGACGAACCTAAATAAATGTTATTTGGTGTTTTGCGTTGAGCATGAACGTGATTAGATCGTGTTTATTGCAACACGGTTATTCATTTAAGTTAGAGAATAATGGTTATTCTGTTTACATGAATGATACCTTCAATGGTCATGCACCCAATGAGAATGGTTTGTTGAATCTTGATCGTAGTAATACACATGTTCATAACATTGATGCCAAAAGATATGAAGTTAATAATGATAGTACCATGTAATTGTGGCACTGCCGCTAAATGTCATATTGGTATAAAGCGCATGAAGAAACTCCATGCTCATGGATCTTTGGACTCATTCGATTTCGAATCGGTTGAGACATGCGAACCATGCCTCTTGGGCAAGATGACAAAAGGACCCCATTTTCCAAATGGCTGGAGTGGGCAAGTGATTTATTGTAAATGATACATGTTGATGTATGCAATCCAATGAGTCTTGTAGCGTGCGGTGGATATCGTTATTTTCTTACCTTCACTCATGATTTGATTATATATAGTGTATGTTTACTTAATGAAACACAAGTCTGAATTGTTTGAAAAGTTCAAGCAAACTCAGAGTGAAGTTTAAGATCATCGTGACAAGAAGATAAAAATGTTTGCGATGTTATCGTGGAGGTGAATATCTGAGTTGCGAGTTTGGCATACAACTTTAGATGATGTGAAAGTTGTTTCACAACTCGTGCCACCTGGAACACCATAGTGTGATGGTGTGTCCGAATGTCATAGTCATGCTCTATTGGATATGGTGCGTTCTATGATGTCTCTTATCGTTATACTACTATAATTTTGGGGTTATGCATGAGAGACAACTACATTCACTTTAAATAGGGCACCATCTAAATCCATTGAGATGACACCGTGTGAATTATGGTTTGATAGAAACCTAAGCTGTCATTTCTTAATGTTTGGGGCTGCGACGCTTGTGTGGAACATGTTTTCACCTAATAAGCTCGAACTCAAAGCGGACAAATGCATCTTCATAGAATACCCTAAGAACAGTTGGGTATACCTTCTATCTCGGATCCAAGTGCAAAGTGTTTGTTGCTAATGGGTCCTTTCTCGAGAAAAGTTTCTCTCGAAAGAATTTAGGGGGAGGAAGATAGAACTTGATGAGGTTATTGAACCTTTGTTTCAATGAGAGTGCAAGGCAATGCAGGAAGATGTTTCTGTGAAGCCTACGTTGGTTGAAGAGGAAGTTAATGATGATGATCATGAAGCTTCGGATCAGGGTACAATCGAACCTCATAGGTCGACAAGGATGCGTACTGCTCCTAAGTGGTACGACAACCCTGTCTTGGAGGTCATGTTGTTGGACAACGATGAACCTATGAGCTATGGAGAAGCGATGATGGGCCCGGATTCCGACAAATGGTTAGAGGCCACGAAATCCGAGAAAGGATCCATGTATGAAAACCAAGTATAGACTTTGATAGACTTGCTCGTTGGACGGCAGGTCGTCGAGTACAAATGGACCTTTAAGAAGAAGATAGACGCTGATGGTAAATGTCACCATTTATAAAGCTTGACTTGTTGCAAAGAAGTTTATGACAAGTTCAATGAGTTGACTGCGATGAGACTTTCTCACTCATAGCGATGCTAAAGTCTGTTGGAATTATGTTAGCAGTTGCTGCATTTTTCAATTATGAAATCTAGCAGATGGATGTAAAATCATCGTTTCCTTAATGTTTTACTTGAGGAAAATTTGTATGTGATACAACCAGAAGGTTTTGTCAGTCCTAAGGATGCTAAAAGGTGAGCAAGCTTCAGTGATCCTTCTATGGATTGAAGCAAGCATCTCGGAGTTGGAATATACACTTTGATGAGGTGATCAAAGTTTTTGAGTCTATACAAAGTTTATGAGAAACTTGTATTTGCAATAAAGTGAATGGGAGCACTATAGAGTTTTTGATAAGTATATGTGGATGACATATTGTTGGTTGGAAATAATGTAGAATTTCTGGAAAGCATAAACGGTTGTTTGAAAAATGACTTTCAAAGGAAGACCTAGATAAAGCTACCTAATTGTTGAGCATCAAGATCTATAGAGATAGATCAAGATGTTTGATGAGACTTTCAATGAGTACATACCTTGACAAGATTTTGAAAGAGTTCAAAATGGATCAGTCAGAGAAAGAGTTCTCGCCTGACTTGTAAGGTGTGAAGTTGAGTGAGACTCAAAGCTCGACCACGACAGAAGAAAGAGAAAGGACGAGTGTCGCCCCCTATGCCTTAGCCATAGGCTCTGGATAGTATGCCATGCTATGTACCGCACCTGTGTGTGCCTTGCCATGAGTCCATCAAGGGGTACAAGAGGGATCCAGGAGTGGCTCACTGGACAGCGGTCAAGATTATCCTTAGTAACTAAAAGATTAAGGAAATGTTTCTCGATTATGGAGGTGATAAAGAGTTCGTCGTAAATAGTTACGTCGATGCAAGCTTGAACACCAATCCGGATGACTCGTAGTAGCAATCTGGATACGTATAGTGGAGCAGCCATTTGGAATAGTACCAAGTGGAGTGTGGTAGCAGTGTTTACGGTTTGACATAGAGATTTTCAAAGTACATAAGGATCTGAATGTCGCAGACCCGTTGACTATAAGACCTCTCTCACATGCAAAGCATGATCGAGCCCCAGAACTCATTGGGTGTTAGATTCATAACAATGCGAATCACATAGTGATGTGAACTAGATTATTGACTCTAGTGAAAGTGGGAGACTGTTGGAAATATGCCCTAAAGGCAATAATAAATTATTTATTATCATATTTCCTTGCTCATGATAGTCGTTTATTATCCATGCTATAATTGTATTGATCGGAGAATTAGATGCATGTGTGGATACATAGACAAAACCATGTCCCTAGTATGCCTCTAATGGACTAGCTCGTTGATCAAAAGATGGTTAAGGTTTCCTAGCCATGGACATGAGATGTCATTTGATAACAGGATCACATCGTTAGGAGAATGATGTGATGGACAAGACCCAAACTACAAATGTAGCATATGGTCGTGTCAGTTTATTGCTACTGTTTTCTGCATGTCAAGTATATGTTCCTGTGACCATGAGATCATGCAACTCACAGACACCGGAGGAGTGCCTTGTGTGTATCAACGTTGCAACATAACTGAGTGACTATAAAGGTACTCTACAGGTATCTCCGAGGGTGTCTATTGGGTTGGCATGGATCAAGACTGGGATTTGTTACTCCGTATGACGGAGAGGTATCTCAGGGCCCACTCGGTAATGCAACATCACAATGAGCCTTGCAAGCAATGTGACTAAGTGTTAGTCACGGGATCTTGTATTACGGAATGAGTAAAGATACTTGCCAGTAACAAGGTTGAACTAGGTATGGAGATACCGACGATCGAATCTCGGGCAAGTAACATACCGAAGAACAAAGGGAACATCATATGGGATTAACTGAATCCTTGACATAGAGGTTCGACCGATAAAGATCTTCATAGAATATGTAGGAACCAATATGGGCATCTAGGTCCCGCTATTGGTTTGAGGCTGCCTCCTCCCCTCCATCCCTCCTATATATACTAGAGGATTTAGAGGAAAAATCTAACCCTAATAGCCACGTGCTACCTCTCCTCTAGATCGCAGTTTCTCCTCTAGATCGGTTTTCAGCGGTGCTTAGGCGAAGCCCTGCTAGAATAGCTCCACCACCATCTCCGCAACGCCGTCGCGCTGCCGGAGAACTCATCTACCTCTCCGCTCCCTCTTGCTGGATCAAGAAGGCAGAGATCGTCATCGAGTTGTACGTGTGCTAAACGCAGAGGTGCCGTCCGTTCGGCGCTAGATCGGAAGGACCATGATCAAGATCGCGAGACAGATCGTGATGAGATCGTGGGACGGATCTTGATGAGTTCGTGGGACAGATCGTGATTGGATCGCGGGACGGATCGTGATGAGATCGCGGGATGCTCGGCAATTTGGAACGCGAAGACGTTCGACTACACCAATCGCGTTTCTTAACGCTTCCCGCTTAGCGATCTACAAGGGTATGTAGATCCACTCTCCCTCTCATAGATGCTTATGACCATGGATAGATCTTGCGTGTGCGTAGGAATTTTTTTGTTTCCCATGCAATGTTCCCCAACAATGAAAATTTGGGAAGTGCGCGCGCTCGCGACGCTGGCGCCGAGATCGGGGCAAGTGGGGGCATGATGCCTCGATTCTCACGTCGGTCATTTCGCCACGTATAGGGCATTGTCAGCGGTTGGCTCATGCGATGATCTCATGGGCCCACCCGTCAGTGAGGCACTCGGCAGGGTATAAATTCCGAAGTGCCGCGGAATGCACAGTAATTTCCCCCAATCTTCCTCTCTTCCTCTGCCTCCTCTGTCTTCAGCGCAGCACTCCGTTCCTCTCTGACGAGAGTAGCCACCGCGATGACGAAGGGAACCGTGGAGAAGCTAGAGCTCGCCAAGAAGGGGGCGGCGAAAGGCAAAGGCAAGAAGCCCTCGACCGCTCGGTTCACCGCGCCAGCGAGATGAATGCAGGGAGACTTTCTCCCCTCGGTGGTCACTCGAGCGGACATCACCGACCTGGTTGCTGACGGGCTCGTGGCGGACGGCGCCTGGAGGTTGTCGGAGGGAGAGCGCGAACCGGAGCCGCACGAAGGGGAGCGAGTTATCCTCCTCTCCCACGTCGAAAGAGGTTTTTCTATGCCTCCCCACCCATTCATTAGAGGGTTTCTGAACTTCTTTGGTGCCCAGCTCCACCACTTCCCGCCGAATGCGATTTCCTACCTGTCTGCTTACGTTACCTTGTGCGAGTGCTTCCTGGGCTGTCCTCCTCACTAGGGACTGTTCAAACACATCTTTACAATTAGATCTCAGGCTGTGAAGAAATCCCTCCCTGAGGATGGGAAAACTCATGTGTTGCAGCTGTGTGGGGGTCTAGGAATTCAAAAGAGAGCTCGTAGTTCTTTCCCTTCTATGACCTTTCCAGAATCTGTTAGAGGCTGGGAGTCAACATGGTTCTATTGCAAGGATGTTGCATCTCCCAACATGTCGACTAGTCTTTCCCCTTACACAACTGATCGTCCAGCCATTCCGAAGTCTCTAAAGGTGTTGGGAGAAGAACAGGTCCAAGTGGGAATCTTTGTGGACACCATGGTAAAACTGGTTTGGGGTGGAGTGACCGGCATGGATCTGTTGGAGACATTCCTCAGTCGACGGATTCAGCCGCTCCAAGGCAGGGATCACACCATGTGGCACTATGCAGGCCCTGAGGACTCGAACAGGACGCACCCAGAAGAGGTATCGCAAGAAACTGCTGAGCAGTGGCTTCGCAGCATCACCGGGGCACGTGACAATCCCTTGGGAGCCAAGAGGATCGGACCTTACTCGGCCGAAAACCCGCCAAAGAATTTGGTAAGTTACACTTTGTCGACCAAAGTACTTGTACTACCGGTGTGTTCGATTGATTTATTGGCTGACTTCCTTGTTTGAGTTACGCAAGAGTGGACGCATATGTACTCGCCTGTACCCAACGGGAACCAACATGAAGATGGTGGGGTGAGTGAGGGCGGCAACATGGACGTCGATGGATCTTATGACTCTGAAGAGGAATATGGAGACTCGTACGAGGACAAAGAAGAAGTCGAGTCTCCTCCTCGCTCCAAACGTCGCTCCAAGTCTCGCCAAGACCCTGCGATTGCTGAGGGCCAAGCTCCGGGACCAAAGCGGAGTTGTCCTTTGATAAGTCTCCAACGTATCTATAATTTTTGATTGTTCCATGCTATTATATTATCAACTTGGGATGTTTTATATGCATTTATATGCTATTTTATATCATTTTTGGGACTAACTTATTAACTCAGTGCCCAGTGCTAGTTTCTATTTTTTCCGTGCTTTTGACCTTTTTTGGATAAGAATATTAAACGGAGTCCAAACGGAATAAAACCTTCAGGATGATTTTGTCCACCACAGAAGAGATCCAGAAGACTTGAGAACCAATGCAAAGGGCCACGAAGGAGGCCACGAGCCCCCTAGGCGCGCCCTAGGGGGGAGAGCCATGAAAATACTTTTTCCCTACCTCTTTTGCCCTACCTCTTTTGCCTATGAATTCCCTAAAATCTGAGAATCGACAGAGAGAGCCATGAAAATACTTTTCCGCTGCCGCAAGCTTATGTTTCTGCGAGATCCCATCTGGAGACCGTTCTGGTGCCCTGCTGGAGGGGGATTTGGACACGGAGGGCTTCTTCATCAACACCATTGCCTCTCCGATGATGCGTGAGTAGTTCACCATAGACCTTCGGGTCCATAGCTATTAGCTAGATGGCTTCTTCTCTCTCTTTGATCTTCAATACAAAGTTCTCCATGATCTTCATGGAGATCTATCCGATGTAACTTTCTTTTGCGGTGTGTTTGTCGAGATCCGATGAATTGTGGATTTATGATCAGATTATCTATGAATATTATTTGAGTCTCCTCTGATTTCTTATATGCATGATTTTGTATCCTTGTAAGTCTCTTCGAGTTATGGGTTTCGTTTGGCCAACTTGATCTATAATTCTTGCAATGGGAGAAGTACTTGGTTTTAGGTTCATACCGTGCGATGTCCTCACCTAGTGACAGAAGGGGTAGCGAGGCACGCATCGTGTTGTTGCTATCAAGGGTAAAAAGATGGTGTTTATATCATATTGCATGAATTTACCCCTCTACATCATGTCATCTTGCTTAAGGCGTTACTCTGTTTGTTATGAACTTAATACACTATATGCATGCTGGATAGCGGTCGATGTATGGAGTAATAGTAGTAGATGCAGAAAGTATCGGTCTACTTGTCTCGGACGTGATGCTTATATGTATGATCATTGCCTTAGATATCGTCATGACTTTGCGCGATTCTATCAGTTGCTCGACAGTAATTTGTTCACCCACCATAATACTTGCTATCATGAGAGAAGCCTCTAGTGAACACTATGGCCCCCGGGTCTATTTTACACATTATATATTCAGATCTACATACAAAAATACCAAAAATACCTTGCTGCACTTTTATTTATTTATTTATATTTACCTGTTATCACTATCAGATCTCACCTTGCAAGTAATCGTAAAGGCATTGACAACCCCTTTATCGCGTTGGGTGCAAGTTTGTTTGTTTTTGCGCAGGTGCCTTGGTGCCTCATCTTGATACTCCTATTAGATTGATACCTTGGTTCTCAAACTGAGGGAAATACTTATCTCTACTTTGCTGCATCACCCTTTCCTCTTCAAGGGAAAAACCAACGCAAGCTCAAGAAGTAGCAGGAAGAATTTCTAGCGCCATTGCTGGGGAGTATTCAAGTGAAGCATATCTACCAAGTATCTATCGCAAACTCATCTCTTGCATTTACATTATTTGCCATTTGCCTCTCGTTTTCCTCTCCCCAACTTCTAAAACAAAATTTACAAAAATATTTGCCTTTCTTTATTTACCTTTTTCGTTCTCCCCTTTTCTTTCGCTTACTTTCTGTTTGCTCATGTGCTTGTCTTCTTGCTAAGTCACCATGTCTGAATAATTCAAACACAAGATTACACTCCCTAGGTTTAATGCCTTGGATAGCCCTCTCTCCTCCCCAAACTCACAAATAATGAGTATATGGGAAGACGTAATGAGGTTTCTAGAGAAACTTTCAGTAATATTGATGATGGGGATCCTATACTTTTTCACTATTCGCTTAATGAATCCTTAAAAACGCTTGGGACAGACCGCTGAGGATTCAAACTAGTCATATCCCTCCTTATCATATTGAGTTACACTTAAAAAGCTTTTACGCCGGATTGCCCCACTCGTTTAAACAAATCTTGGATTCTATATTTGATAAGGATTTCCTTGTAGGAGATTCCTTTGACACTTAGGAAAAAATGAAAGCTATATTTGGGCATCCCAAGGGAGAAAATGAGACCACTGCCCTCATCTGTTTCTACCAAAAAGAAATGAAGGCTAGTTTAGACACGAACTTTTGTAATGTGTTTAATCTTTCTTCTACTATAAACGGTCATGTACTTTCGCAAAATAGGAAGATAGATGCTCTCGATAAAAAGGTATCCCCTTGTTTCCAAGGAAAGGAATATGACAATACTTGATTCTATTGCCTTACGCCTAGCTAAGGGCGTTAAACGATATCGCTTGTTGGGAGGCAACCCAATGAATAGATTTATTTTGCTTTTAATTTCTGTTTTGTTGAGTCCACACCATCATGATTCTGTTATGATTGTGTTTTTTATGTTTTAATTAGTGTTTGTGCCAAGTAGAACCTTTATGATTAGTTTTGGTGATAGTTGTTTAATCATGCTAGAAAAAGACAGAAACTTTGCGCTCATGAAATTATTTTTAATTCCTATCCAGAAAGAGCTTCTGAGTTGATTCTTTTTGATGATGATTGATATGCAAATTTCCCTAATTTTCATAATTGTTTCAGAATTTTTGGGTTAGCAGAGGTATACGAAATATACAGATTGCTACAGACTATTTTGTTTTTGACAGATTCTGTTTTTGTTGTGTTGATTGCTTATTTTGATGAAACTATGGTTAGTATCGGGGGGTACGAGCCATGGAAAAGTGAGAGTACAGTAATATGACATCAATCTAAATGGAAATTAAGTTTACTACAATACCTAAAAAGTTGGTGGTTTGTTTTCTTATGCTAATGCTATCACGAGTTTCTGTTTAAGTTTTGTGTTGTGAAGTTTTCAAGTTTTGGGTGATGTTCTTATGGAAAATGGAATAAAGAGTGGAAAGAGCCTAAGATTGGGGATTCCCAAGTCATCCCAAGACAAATTCAAGGACACCAAAAAGCCTAAGCTTGGGGATGCCCCGGGAAGGCATCCCCTCTTTCGTCTTCAATCCATTGGTAACGTTACTTGGAGCTATATTTTTATTTACCACATGATATGTGTTTTGCTTGGAGCGTCGTGTATTATAGGAGTCTTTGCTTTTTGTTTATCACAATCATACTTGCTGCACACCTTTTGAGAGGGACATGCACTCATTGTGAATTTGTTAGAATACTCAATGAGCTTCACTTATATATTTTGAGTTAGGCAGTTTAGCTCACATGTGCTTCACTTATATCTTTTGAGCTAGATAATTTTGCTCCCATGAGCTTCACTTATATCTTTTTAGCTTGGTAATTTTGCTCCCATGAGCTTCACTTATACCTTTTGAGCTAATTAATTTTGCTCTAGTGCTTCACTTAAATCTTTGTAGAGCACGGCAATGTCATATTTTGTAGAAATAAAAACTCTCAATCTTCACTAATTTATGATCAGATTATCTATGAATATTATTTGAGTCTCCTCTGATTTCTTATATGCATCATTTCGTATCCTTGTAAGTATCTTCGAGTTATGGGTTTCGTTTGGCCAACTTGATCTATAATTCTTGCAATGGGAGAAGTGCTTGGTTTTAGGTTCATACCGTGCGGTGTCCTCACCTAGTGACAGAAGGGGTAGCGAGGCACACATCATGTTGTTGCTATCAAGGGTAAAAAGATGGGGTTTATATCATATTGCCTGAATTTATGCCTCTACATCATGTCATCTTGCTTAAGGCGTTACTCTATTTGTTATGAATTTAATACACTAGATGCATGCTGGATAGCGGTTGATGTGTGGAGTAATAGTAGTAGATGCAAAAAGTATCGGTCTACTTGTCTCGGACGTGATGCTTATATGTATGATCATTGCCTTATATATCGTCATGACTCTGCGCGTTTCTATCAATTGCTCGACAGTAATTTGTTCACCCACCGTAATACTTGCTATCATGAGAGAAGCCTCTAGTGAACACTATGGCCCCCAGGTCTATTTTACACATTATATATTCAGATCTACATACAAAAATACCAAAAATACCTTGCTGCACTTTTATTTATTTATTTATATTTACCTATTATCACTATCAGATCTCACCTTGCAAGTAATCGTAAAGGGATTGACAACCCCTTTATCGCGTTGGGTGCAAGTTTGTTTGTTTTTGCGCAGGTGCCTGGGTGCCTCATCTTGATACTCCTACTGGATTGATACCTTGGTTCTCCAACTGAGGGAAATACTTATCTCTACTTTGCTGCATCACCCTTTCCTCTTTAAGGGAAAAACCAATGCAAGCTCAAGAAGTAGCATCCTTCGACCATCGAGTCAAGTGAGTGATTGGTGAAGCAACCCAAGACGACTGCAGCCAAACCTCGCAAAGCACTGCCTCGCATGGGGATGGCCGTGCTTGTCGTCTCCACGTGAGTATTTACTTTCGAATTCTCACTGCCGATTGTGACTTCGAGTTCTTGTTGACCGAGTGATGTTTGTCCATCATAGCTGCTACTTCAGTAACGTCGCCTCCGCGTGACGGAGAAGAGGCAATGGACATAGACACTGCCGACGCTGTGACTTCCCACAGAGGTAAACAAATCTTCAGTTCGCTCAAATGGGATTCATCGATTGCAAAATTTAATGTTGCCGATTGATATTTTCAAACTGGAAGACGATGAGGAACACCCTCTGGGTATGGGAGGCGAAGGTGAGGTCATAGGCACCCTGTGCACACGCGCTCATAGAACTTAGTCTGTGCAGATGCCTCCGAGGTCGACTGTAGGATCCTCCCAGGGGATAAGCGACTCGACACGGATCAGAGATGATCCTATAGTGTCTCTGATAAGTGCCCCCCCGAGCTGTTTCCACCATCGTGACATCGACTCCAACCGGACCAGCTCAGACTACCTCGATTGCCCCAGCTATCACGCGGATCCCGTCGATGATGGCTTTTCCTCTGCATCGTGTTCCTGAAGATAACACCGGAGCCGCAAAGGAGGCTATGATCCAGGCGGACCAGATGATGATGCGCACCAAGGAGGCATACGAGGCCAGCAAGCTGGCTTACGATGTCAGCACAGCGCTTCACTCGAATGTCCGAGTAAGTTTGATTGTAAGTACATTTCCGATTGAATTCATGTCTTCTTTGATTGTACACCCACTGGGTGTTTTCCACTTGTATGATATTTGAAAGTTCTCCACTCTAATAGATCAGGTCTTAATCGAGTAGACTTAGGGCCAGTGGGGGCATGCTGAGTGCACCCACTGGGTGTAGTCCCCGAGACCGTTGTCGAGTGCTTGCATCGACACGGGTCTTAGAATTTGTCGTATGCGGAATATGTTTGCCACACAACATGTCGAGTGGACTTCTTGCCCTTGACCGCACCACTCCGAAGCCTTCTTGTAGGTTTCATGGACATCATTTCCTCAACCATGATATGAAACTACTCCAAGGGTGTGAAGTGGGGTGGCGTGTCACTCGACAGATAGAGGGTTAGCAGGTCTAGTGGGAGCACTCTGAGTGCACCCACTTGGTGTAGTCCCCGAGACCGCCGTCGAGTGCTTGCAATGCTCAGACAGGGCATACCTTGTCCAATGATTTGGGAACCAGTGGGGGCACGCTTAGTGCACCCACTAGGTGTAGTCCCCGAGGCTACTGTTGATCGTAGACGATGAGCAGTAGCCTTAAGAGCTTGAACTCGTGATTTTTCTTGTGCGCGGAGTACGTCTACCACTCGACATGTCAAGTGGATTTTTTTTACCTTAGCCATCCCAGACCAAAGCTACCTTGTAGGTTTCATGGATATCATTTCATCAACCATGATATGACGCGACTTCAAAGGTGCGGAATGGGGTTGCCGGGTCACTCGACGGATCGAGTGTTAACAGTTCCAGTGCGGGCACGCTGAGTGCACCTATTGGGTGTAGTCCCCGAGACCGCTGTCGAGTGCTTGCATCGACAGGGGTCTTAGAATTTGTCATATGCGGAATATGTTTGCCACTCGACATGTCGAGTGAACTTCTTGCCCTTGACCGCACCAGTCCGAAGCCTTCTTGTAAGTTTCATGGATATCATTTCATCAACCATGATATGATGCTACTTCAAAGGTGCGGAGTGGGGTTGATGGGCCACTCGACGGATCGAGTGCTAACAGTTCCAGTGGGGGCACGCTGAGTGCACCCATTGGGTGTAGTCCCCGAGACTGTCATCGAGTGCTTGCACTGGCGGGAGTCTGTTAAAGACCATATTGAACTCTGGGTTGTTTTCAGTACGCAGGGTACGCGAGCCACTCGACATGTCGGGTGGACTTTTGCTTGAATTCTTCCTCTCCTGAACGCCATCCAGTCGACAGTTTCTGACCTTCTGCACTCGGGAGTGTAGGTCTAACTTGTCGACTGAATTTTGTTTTCTTTGTTGATTTCAGAGAGCTTGTGAACTCGGTGCACAATACAAGGACCTCGAGAAGGAAAGGAACCAGCTGCGAGTGAGCTTGGAGGCTTCCAACAACAGCTTGGAGCGAGTGTGGACTGAACTGAAAATTCTGGGAGGTAATTTCTGTTGACCCAAAGCATCCTTTTCCTCACTTTGCATGCTTTGAACCGAGTGCTTTCACTCGAACAAACGTACGTGATGAAAATCGTCGACTCCAAGCGCGACTCAACAATGCTATTTCTTTAAATACCATGAAGAAGGCGTTGGAGGACAAAGACAAAGCACTTGCTGATGCTCAACGGGTGGTGAAGGAGAAGACTGAAGCTGCCGACCAAAAGCTGGTTGCCGCCAACAATATGGAGGTGGCAAACTCGAAGCTGAAGCAGGAGCGGGTGGGCCTCATTAAGAAAACTGAGCAACTGACCAAGAGGAGCAATGGCTTGGAGAAGCACTTGGGGGAGTTTGCGAGGAAGATGTACATCATGCTCGATGGTGAGTATCTTTGTCGACTGAACCTTACAACATCTTTGACGACTGTATCTCATCAATCCTCTTCCCATCCCTTCTTCCCAACAGAATTCTGCCAGGAATTTGAAAAAGAGACTGAGGAGATTGAGCCCAATTTGGATCCCACCAAGTCACCTATTGGAGATGCGGTGGCCATGAACATGCTCAGACTCAACTTCAGGCTCCAGGGTGTTCAAGCATATGTCATTCAACTGAAATCTGCGATGGAGAGGATCGACAAGGAACTGTGGCCTGAAGACACTCTTCAGCTCGACCTCACATCTATGATGGCATGCCTGAACGACCTCCCCAGTCGAGTGTAGGCCTGGAAGAAATTTTTTGCTCGCTGCGGAGCTGATGTGGCACTGTCCCTCTTTAGGGTCCATTGCAAGGATGCGGGGGAAGACAAGTTGAAGGAGCTCCGAGTGGTTAACATGAAGAAACTTCAGTTTGAAGATTTCATGGAGACCTTCATCGATGCAGCCACCAGGATCGCAGACGGCATTGACTTGGACACGTTCGTCGAGCCAGCCAGCCCGTCGGGTGCTTGAAAAACTTGATCTTTGAGAAAAACTTTATTTGCCTCGGTATGCCGAGTGGAATTGTATCAGCTTTAAAACTTCATTCCAACGGGAATCCAATTGTCGCGGGAACGAGCCTGACAGTAGATAGTGGGGGTACGAAGGGAGAGGGCAGAGTCCTAGCTACGGCAAGGGTGTACACACGAATGTATGAGTTCAGGCCCCTCTCGTGGAGGTAACAGCCCTATGTCTCAGTGCTCTAGAGCTTTGTCATGTGGAATGTTGCGATTAAAGTGGTTGCGAACCCTTGGGCCAGAGGGGAGGGGCGTCTTATTCGGAGTTCGCGGCCCCTCATAATTACCTGGCATCCAAGAGTCCGGTCGTGGGTTTAAAGACTAGCGTTACTGGTAACGTACATAATAAATGCTACTAATGGCGAAAGGGTCTAACGCCTGCTCGTTGGCCTCCTAGGGGTGGCTTCTGGTCTTCTGGTGTTGACTGGAAGTGAGGTCTTTTGAGTGACATACGACTGTCGAGTGAAGGAAGAAGTCTCCGAGTGGATTGCCTGTCGAGTGACTTGAGCGCCACCGGGAATCCAGTCGGAAGCTTATTCGTGATCTTCAAGTCCTCCAATGTAGTGTCCTTAGGTAGGGTATGTAGGTCAGGCCTAGTACCCTACCCTAGGTACATATCGTCGTCATTATCCCCCAAATGGATCAGGGTTTGAGTGGTGAATGGGGGTATCGACATCCGTTCAGAACAAGGCACCAAATCTTCCGAATGATATTCGGGGCTTCAATGAAACTTACGTCGACTGAACTCTTCGTCATTTGCCCGGATCAATTCAACCTTGAAAGTGCCCGAGTGAATGTTCAATACCAATTTTGTTCTGAGTGAACTGAAGGAATCTTTGGACATGATGGGTCTGTCCGTCAGACCCGGATCTTGCGGGATATGAAAATTTGGGAAGCGTGCACGCTCGCAACGCTGACGCCGAGATCGGGGCAAGTGGGGGCATGACGCCTCGATTCTCGCGTCGGTCATTTCGCCACATACAGGGCATCGTCATCGGTTGGCACGTGTGATGATCTCGCGGGCCCAGCCGTCAGTGAGGCACTCGACAGGGTATAAATTCCGAAGCGCCGTGGATTGCACGGTAATCTTCCCCAATCTTCCTCTCTTCCTCCGCCTCCTTTGTCTTCAGCGCAGCACTTCGTTCCTCTTCGACGAGAGTAGCCACCACGATGACGAAGGGGACCACGGAGAAGCTGGAGCACGCCAAGAAGGGGGCAGCGAAAGGCAAAGGCAAGAAGCCCTCGACCACTTGGTTCACCATGCCGGCGGGATGAATGCAGGGAGACTTTCTCCCCTCGATGGTCACTCGAGCGGACATCATCGGCCTAGTTGCCTACAGGCTCATGGCGGACGGCGCCTGGAGGTTGCCAGAGGGAGAGTGTGAACCACAACCGCGCGAAGGGGAGCGAGTTCTCCTCCTCTCCCACGTCGAAAGAGGTTTTTCTATGCCTCCCCACCCATTCATTAGAGGGTTTCTGAACTTATTTGGTGCCCAGCTCTTTCACGCCGAACTTCTTTGGTGCCATCGTCATCACCAACACTCCTCTCATCGGAGGGGACTCATCTCCATCAACATCTTCATCAGCACCATCTCATCTCCAAACCCTAGTTCATCTCTTGTAGCCAATCTCCGTCTCGCAACTCCGATTGGTACTTGTAAGGTTGCTAGTAGTGTTAATTGCTTATTGTAGTTGATGCTAGTTTGTTTACTTGGTGGAAGATCATATGTTCAGATCCTTAATGCTATTCAATACCTCTCTGATGATGAACATAATCATGCTTTGTGAGTAGTTACGTTTGTTCCTGAGGACACGGGATAAGTCTTGCTAATAGTAGTCATGTGAATTTGGTATTTGTTCGATATTTTGATGCGTTGTATGTTGTCTCTCCTCTAGTGGTGTTATGTGAACGTCGACTACATGACACTTCACAATTATTTGGGCCTAGAGGAAGGCATTGGGAAGTAATAAGTAGATGATGGGTTGCTAGAGTGACAGAAGCTTAAACCCTAGTTTATGCGTTGCGTCGCAAGGGGCTGATTTGAATCCACTAGTTTAATGCTATGGTTAGACTTTGTCTTAATTCTTATTTCATAGTTGCGGATGCTTGCGAGAGGGGTTAATCATAAGTGGGATGTTTGTCCAAGTAAGGACAGCACTCAAGCACCGGTCCACCCACATATCAAACTATCAATGTAGCGAATGCGAATCATATGAACATGATGAAAACTAGCTTGACAATAATTCCCATGTGTCCTCGGGAGCGCTTTACTTTATATAAGAGTTCGTTCAGGCTTGCCCCTTGCTACAAAAGGGATTGGGCCATATTGCTGCACCTTTGTTACTATTGTTACCTGCTACCCGTTACAAATTATCTTATCATACAACTATCTGTTACCGACTATTTCAGTGCTTGCAGAGAATACCTTACTGAAAACCGCTTGTCATTTCCTTCTGCTCCTCGTTGGGTTCGACACTCTTACTTATCGAAAAGACTACGATAGATCTCCTATACTTGTGGGTCATCAAGACTCTTTTTTGGCGCCGTTGCCGGGGAGTGAAGCGCCTTTGGTAAGTGGAATTTGGTAAGGAAACATTTATAGAGTGTGCTGAAATTTATTGTCACTTGTCACTATGGAAACTAATCCTTTGAGGAGCTTGTTCGGAGTATCTTCACCTCGACCAGAAGCATAAAGAGTTGCTCCTCAACCTACTGCACCTACTGAAAATATTTATTATGAGATCCCTTCGGGTATGCTAGAGAAACTGTTGGCTAGTCCTTTTACAGGAGATGGCACATCACATCCCGACTTGCATCTAATCTATGTAGATGAAGTTTGTGGTTTATATAAGCTTGCAGGTTTGCCTGAGGATGAGGTCAAGAAGAAGGTCTTTCCCTTATCTTTGAGGGATAAAGCATTGACATGGTATAGGCTATGTGATGATACTGGATCATGGAACTACAAACGATTGAAATTGGAATTTCATCAAAAGTTTTATACTATGCATTTGGTACATCGTGATCGGAATTATATCTATAATTTTTGGCCGCGTGATAGAGAAAGTATCGCTCAGGCTTGGGGGAGGCTTAAGTCAATGTTATATTCATGCCCCAACCATGAGCTCCCTAGAGAGATTATTATTATGAACTTTTATGCTCGGCTTTCTCATGACAATCGCACTATGCTCGACACTTCTTGTACCGGTTCTTTTATGAAGAGATATTGACTTCAGATGGGATTTATTGGAAAGAATTAAACGCAATTCTAAAGATTGGGAGTTTGATGAAGGTAAGGAGTCAGGTATGAATCTTAAGTTCGATTGTGTTAAATCCTTCGTAGAAACAAAAACTTTTCGAGATTTTAGCGCTAAACATGGACTTGACTCTAAGGTAGTAGCTTCTTTATGTGAATCATTTGCTACTCATGTCAATCTCCCTAAGGAGAAGTGGTTTAAATATCATCCTCCCATAGAAGTTAATGTAGCTAAATTTGTTCCAGTTGAAGAGAAAGTTATTGCTTATAATGATTCTATTGTTCCTACTGCTTACATTGAGAAACCACCTTTCCCCGTCAGAATTAAGGATCATGCTAAAGCTTCAACTATGATACGTAAGGGCTACATTAGAACACCTACACCCCCTGAGCAAATTAAAGTTGAACCTAGTATTGCTATTATTAAAGATCTCTTGGCCGACAATGTTGAAGGGCATGTTATTCAATTTTGTGAAGCTTCTGCTAGAATTGCTAAACCTCATACTGGAGATAAACATAAACCTGTAGTTGGCATGCCTGTTGTGTCCGTTAAGATAGGAGATCATTGTTATCATGGTTTATGTGACGTGGGTGCTAGTGTTAGTGCAATACCTCAATCCTTATATAATGAAATTAAAGATGAGATTGCACCTGTCGAGATGGAATTTATTGATGTTACTATTAAACTTGCTAATAGAGATACTATCTGCCCTGTGGGAATTCTTAGAGATGTTGAAGTCTTATGTGGTAAAAATAAGTATCCTACTGATTTTCTCGTTCTTGCTACCACACAAGATAGCTTTTGTCCCATCATATTTGGTAGGCCTTTCCTCAATACTGTTAATGCTCAAATTAATTGTGAGAAACAAACTGTTACTGTTGGCTTTGGAGGTGTGTCACATGAATTTAATTTTTCTAAGTTTAGTAGACAACCTCATGAAAAAGAATTGTCTAGTAAGGATGAAATTATCGCTCTTACTTGTATTGCTGTGCCTCCTACTGATCCTTTAGAGCAATACTTGCTTGAACATGAAAATGATATGCATATGGATGATAGGAATGAGATAGATAGAATTATCTTTGAACAACGTCCAATCCTTAAGAATAATTTGCATGTTGAATTACTTGGAGATCCACCTCCACCAAAGGGTGATCCTGTGTTTGAGCTTAAACAATTACCTGATACTCTTAAGTATGCTTATCTTGATGAAAAAGAGATATATCCTGTTATTATTAGTGCTAACCTTTCAGAGCATGAAGAAAAGAAATTATTAAAAACTCTAAGGAAGCATTGTGTTGCTATTGGATATACTCTTGATGATCTTAAAGGCATTAGTCCCACTCTATGCCAGCATAAAATTAAAACTGATCCTGATTCGAAACCAGTTGCCGATCCCCAACGAAGACTGAATCCTAAGATGAAAGGGGTGGTAATAAAAGAAATACTAAAGCTCCTGGAAGCAGGTATTATTTACCATGTGGCTCATAGTGATTGGGTAAGTCCGGTGCATTGTGTCCCTAAGAAGGGAGGTATTACCATTGTTCCTAATGATAAAGATGAACTGATCCCACAAAGAATTGTTACCGGCTATAGGATGGTAATCGATTTTAGGAAATTAAATAAAGCTACTAAGAAAGATCATTACCCTCTACCTTTTATTGATCAAATGCTAGAAAGATTATCTAAACATACACACTTTTGCTTTCTAGATGGTTATTCTGGTTTCTCCCAAATACCTGTTTCAAAATCTGACTAGGAGAAAACCACTTTTACTTGCCCTTTCGGTACCTTTTATTATAGACGTATGCCTTTTGGTTTATGTAATGCACCTGCTACCTTTCAAACATGTATGCTGGCTATATTCTCAGACTTTTGTGAAAAGATTGTTGAGGTTTTTGTTGGGGAACATCGCATGGGAAACAAAAAAATTCCTACGCACACGCAAACCTATCCATGGTGATGAGCATCTACGAGAGGGAGAGTGGATCTATGTACCCTCGTAGATAGCTAAGCAGGAAGCGTTAAGAAACGCGGTTGGTGTAGTCGAATATCTTCGCGATCCAAATCGCCGAGCGTCCCGCGATCTCATCACGATCCGTCCCGCGATCCCATCACGATCCGTCCCGCGATCTCATCACGATCCGTCTCACGATCTTGATCACGATCTGTCCCGCGAACTCATCACGATCCGTCCTGCGATCTCGATCACGGACCGTCTCGCGATCTCGATCACGATTCTTCCGATCTAGCGCCGAACGGAGGGCACCTCCGCGTTTAGCACACGTGCAGCTTGATGACGATCTCCACCGTCTTGATCCAACAAGAGGAGGTGGAGAGGAGAGAGAGTTCACCGGCAGCGTGATAGCGCTCCGGTGATGGTGGTGGAGTGATTCCGGCAAGGCTTCGCCTAAGCACTGCAGAACTATGATCTAGAGGAGAAACTATGCACCGGTGGAACGGGTAGCACGTGGCCGGAAATTCTGTGCAAAAACCACCCAATCCACTAGTATATATAGGAGGAGAGGAGAGGAGAAGCAGCCAAGGCCTTTGGGTCGGCCGAAATAGGAGGTGGGAAGCAATCCTACTTCACCTCCAATCCTAGTTGGAGTAGGATTGCCTCCTATTGGCTGGTTTTCCACTTTTTGCTTTTGGACTTTCTCTCCTGCGCCATGGGACTTTGTGGCTGTTTTCCCAGCCCACTAAGGGCTGGTTATTAGTCATCCGGATAGGTGTTAAAGCTTGCATCGACGTAACTCTTTATGACAAACTCTTTATCACCTCCATAATCAAGAAACATTTCCTTAGTCCTCTGGTTACTAAGGATAATTTCGACCGCTGTCCAGTGATCCACTCCTGGACCACTCTTGTACCCCTTGACAGACTCATGGCAAGGCACACATAGGTGCGGTACACAGCATGGCATAATATAGAGCCTATGGCTAAGGCATAGGGGACGACGTTCGTCCTTTCTCTTTCTTCTGCCATTGTCGAGCTTTGAGTCTCACTCAACTTCACACCTTACAAATCAGACGAGAACTATTTCTCTGGCTGATCAATTTTGAAATCTTTCAAAATCTTGTCAAGGTATGCACTCATTGAAAGTCTCATCAAGCATCTTGATCTATCTCTATAGATTTTTATGCTCAACAATTAGGTAGCTTTATCCAGGTCTTCCTTTGAAAAACACTTTTCAAACAACCTTTTATGCCTTCCAGAAATTCTACATTATTTCCAATCAACAATATGTCAACCACATATACTTATCAGAAACTCTATAGTGCTCCCACTCACTTTATTGCAAATACAAGTTTCTCGTAAACTTTGTATAAACTACAAAAACTTTGATCACCTCATCAAAGTGTATATTCCAACTCCGAGATGCTTGCTTCAGTCCATACAAGGATCACTGAAGCTTGCTCATCTTTTAGCATCCTTAGGACTGACAAAACCTACTGGTTGTATCACATACAACCTTTCCTTAAGTAAACCGTTAAGGAAACGATGTTTTGACATCCATGTGCCAGATTTCATAATTGAAAATGCAGCAACTGCTAACATAATTCCAACAGACTTTTAGCATCGCTACGAGTGAGAAAACCTCATCGCAGTCAACTCCTTGAACTTGTCACAAACAACTTTGCAACAAGTCGAGCTTTACAAATGGTGACATTCACCATTAGTGTCTGTCTTCATTCTAAAGATCCATTTGTACTCAACGACCTGCCGTCCAACAAGCAAGTCTACCAAAGTATACACTTGGTTTTCATACATGGATCCTATCTTGGATTTCATGGCCTCCAACCATTTGTCGGAGTCCAGGCCCATCATCGCTTCTCCATAGCTCGTAGGTTCATCGTTGTCCAACAACATGACCTCCAAGACAGGGTTATCATACCGCTCAGGAGCAGTATACATCCTTGTCGCCCTACGAGGTTTGATAGTAACTTGATCCGAAGCTTCATGATCATCATCATTAAATTCCTCTTCAACTAACGTAGGCTTCACAGAAACAACTTCCTACGCTGCGCTACTCTCTAGTTGAAGTAAAGGTTCAATAACCTTATCAAGCCCTAATTTCCTCGTAGGTCGATAGTAACTTGATCCGAAGCTTTCATGATCATCATCATTAACTTCCTCTTCAACTGACGTAGGCTTCACAGAAACATCTTTCTGTGCTGCGCTACTTTCTGGTTGAAGTAGAGGTTCAATAACCTCATCAAGTTCTATCCTCCTCCCACTCAATTCTTTCAAGAGAAACCTTTTCTCGAGAAAGGACCCTGTTTCAGCAATAAACATTTTATGCTTGGATCTTAGATAAAAGGTTCACCCAACTGTTCTTAGGGTATTCTATGAAGATGCATTTGTCCGCTTTGGGTTCGAGCTCATTAGGCGAAAACATTTTCCACACAAGTGTCGCAGCCCCAAACATTAAGAAATGACAGCTTAGGTTTCTATCAAACCATAGTTCACATGGTGTCATCTCAACAGATTTAGATGATGCCCTATTTAAAGTGAATGTAGTTGTCTCTAATGCATAACCCCAAAAATTATAGTAGTAAAATGATAAGAGACATCACAGTATGCACTATATCAATACATCATGACTATGATGTTCGGACACACCATCACACCATGGTGTTCCAGGTGGCGTTAGTTGTGAAACAAATTTCACATTGTCTTAAGTTGTATGCCAAACTCGTAACTCAGATATTCACCTCCACGATCATATCGCGGTCATTTTTATCTTCTTGTCACGATGATCTTAAACTTCACTCTGAATTTGCTTGAACCTTTCAAACGATTCAGACTTGTGCTTCATTAAGTAAATATACACTATATCTACTCAAATCATTAGTGAAGGTAAGAAAATAACGATATCCACTACACGCTACAAGACTCACTAGATTGCATACATCAACATGTATCATTTCCAATGAATCACTTTCCCGCTTCATCTAACGGGGTCCTTTAGTCATCTTGCCCAAGAGGCATGGTTCACATGTCTCAACCAATTCAAAATCAATTGAGTCCAAATATCCATCAGCATGGAGTTTCTTCATGCGCTTTATATCAATATGACATTTAGCGGCAGTGCCACAAGTATGTGGTACTATCATTATTAACTTTGTATCTTTTGACATCAATGTTATGAACATGTGTACTACTACGATCAAGATTTCAACAAACCATTCTCACTGGGTGCATGACCATTGAAGGTATTATTCATGTAAGCAGAATAACCATTATTCTCTAATTTAAATGAATAACCGTATTGCAATAAACATGATCTAATCATGTTTATGCTCAACGCAAAACACCAAATAACATTTATTTAGGTTCGTCACTAATCCTGAAGGTAGAGAGAGCATGCGATGTTGATCACATCAACCTTGGAAACACTTCCAACACATATCGTCACCTCACCCTTAGCTAGTTCTCTGTTTATTCCGTAGCTTTTATTTTGAGTTACTAACATTTAGCAACCGAACCGGTATCCAATACCTAGGTGCTAGTAGGAGTACTAGCAAGGTACACATCAATAACTCGTATATCAAATATACTTCTGTCGATGTTGCCAGCCTTCTTATCTACCAAGTATCTAGGGTTGTTCCGCTTTAGCAACCGCTCACCTCATAACAAAAGCACTTAGTCTCGGGTTTGAGTTCAACTTTGGGTTGCTTCACTGGAGCAGCAACTGACTTGCTATCCATGAAGTTTCCCTCCTTGCTCTTGCCCTTCTCGAAACTAGTGGTTCTATTAACCATCAACACTTGACGCTCCTTCTTGATTTCTACCTTCGCGGTGTCAAACATCGCGAACAGCTCAGGAATCATTATTTCTATCCCTGGCAATTTATAGTTCATCACCAAGTTCTAGTAGCTTAGTGTCAGTGACTTGGAGACCTATATCAATCACTATCTTATCTGGAAGATAAAATCCCACTTGATTCAAGCGATTGTAGTACCCAGACAATCTGAGTACATGCTCAACGATTGAGCTATTCTCCTTCATCTTACAGGCAAAGAATCTTGTTGGAGATCTCATATCTCGCAACACGGGCACGAGCCTGAGATCACAATCTCAGCTCCTAGAACATCTCATATGTTCCGTGACGTTCAAAATGTTTCAGAGCCTCAATTCTAAGCCATAATGCATGACGCACTAAACTATCAAGTAGTCATCGAAATGTGCCTGTCCGATATTCACAACATCTACAGACGATGCTAGAGGGGGTGGCGCACCGAGCGGTGCATTAAGGACATAAGCCTTCTGTGCAGCAAAGAGGACAATCCTCAGATCACGGACCCAGTCCGCAATATTGCTACCATCATCTTTCAACTCTATTTCTCTAGGAACATATAAAAAAATACAAGGGAGCTATAGCGTGAGCTAGTAATCTACAACATAATTTGCAAAGACACTTTGACTATGTTCATGATAATGAGTTCAATTAATCATATTATTTAAGAACTCCCACTCAAGTTGACATCCCTCCGTTCATTCCAGTGATACATGATCCAAATTCACCAACTCAAGTCCGATCATCACGTGAGTTGAGGTGGCTACAATGGTGAACATCATCATGTTGATCATATCTACTATATGACTCATGTTCGACCTTTCGGTCTCTTGTGTTCCGAGGCCATGTCTGTACATGCTAGGCTCGTCAAGTTTAACCCGAGTGTTCTGCACGTGCAAATCTGGCTTGCACCCGTTGTATGTGAACTTAGAGTCTTATCACACCCAATCATCACGTGGTGTCTCAACACGACGAACTTTCGCAATGGTGCACACTCGGGGAGAACACAATTTATCTTGAAATTAAGTGAGGGATCACCTTATAATGCTACCGTCGTCCTAAGCAAAACAAGGTGCATAAAAAGGATTAACATCACATGCAAATCATAAGTGACATGATATGGCCATGAACTTGTGCTTTGGATCTCCATCTAGAAAGCACCAGCATGATCTCCATCATCACCGGCATGACACCATGATCTCCATCATCTTGATCTCCATCAATGTGTCGCCATCGGGGTTGTCATGCCCTGCATGCTTCTACTACTATTGCTACCGTAGCGATAAAGTAAAGCATGAAATAGCGCTTAATGATTGACACGCAGGTCATACAATAATTAAAGACAACCCTATGGCTCCTGCCGGTTGCCGTACTCATCGACATGCAAGTCGTGATAATCTATACATCACATGATCATCTCATACATCACATATATCACATCATGTAATTGGCCATATCATATCACAACATACCCTGCAAAAACAAGTTAGACGTCCTCTAATTGTTGTTGCATGTTTTACGTGGCTGCTACGGGTATCTAGCAAGAACAATTCTCACCTACGCAAAAACCACAACGGTTATACACTAGTTGCTTTTCAACCTTCTCAAGGACCGCCTTTATCGAATCCGATCCAACTAAAGTGAGAGAAACTGTCACCCGCAAGCCATTTAGGCAACAAGTTTCGTCGAGGGAACCGGTCTCTCGTAAGCGTACGAGTAATGTTGGTCCGGGCCGCTTCATCTCACAATCCCGCTGAACCAAAATACGACCAAGGGAGGAAGAAATCTAAGCATCAACGCCCACAAACCTTTTTTGTTCTACTCGAGATCTGATCGAACCATCAACCTAGCTCATGATGCCACTGTTGGTGAACGTCGCATGGGAAACAAAAAATTTCCTACGCACAAGCAAAGCTATCCATGGTGATGAGCATCTATGAGAGGGAGAGTGGATCTACGTACCCTTGTAGATCGCTAAGCGGGAAGCGTTAAGAAACGCGGTTGGTGTAGTCGAACATCTTCGCGATCCAAATCACCGAGCGTCCCACGATCTCATCACGATCCGTCCCGCGATCCCATCATGATCCGTCCCGCGATCTCATCACGATCCATCCAACGATCATGATCACGAACTGTCCTGCGAACTCATCACGATCCGTCCCACGATCTCATCATGAACCGTCTCGCGATATCGATCACGGTTCTTCCGATCTAGCGTCGAACGGACGGCACCTCCGCGTTCAGCACACGTGCAGCTTGATGACGATCTCCACCGTCTTGATCCAGCAAGAGGAGGTGGAGAGGAGAGAGAGTTCACCGGCAGCGTGACGGCGCTCCGGTGATGGTGGTGGAGTGATTCCGGCAGGGCTTCGCCTAAGCACTGCAGAACTACGATCTAGAGGAGAAACTATGCACCGGTGGAACGGGTAGCACATGGCCGGAAATTCTGTCCAAAAACCACCCAATCCACTAGTATATATGGGAGGAGAGGAGAGTAGAGGCATCCAAGGCCTTTGGGTCGGCCGAAATAGGAGGTGGGAAGCAATCCTACTTCACCTCCAATCCTAGTTGGAGTAGGATTGCCTCCAATTGGCTGATTTTCCACTTTTTGCTTTAGGACTTTCTCTCCTGCGCCATGGGCCTTTGTGGCTGTTTTCCCAGCCCACTAAGGGCTGGTTATTATTCTCCCACATCCCATGGACCTTTTGGGGTTGAAATACCCCTCCCGGAGGCCTCCCGGTACACTACCGACACTCCCGGTACACTACCGATGAGCCCGAAACTTTTCCGGAAACCAAACTGGGACTTCCTATATATGAATCTTTACCTCTGGACCATTCCGGAGCTCCTCGTGACATCCGGGATCTCATCTAGGACTCCGAACAAACTTCGGTCACCACCATACATAACTCTACACTACCGAAACGTCACCGAACCTTAAGTGTGCAGACCCTGCGGGTTCGAGAACTATGTAGACATGACTGAGACACCTCTACGGTCAATAACCAATGGCGGGACCTGGTCGTCCACATTGGTTCCTACATATTCTACGAAGATCTTTATCGGTCGAACCTCTATGTCAAGGATTCAGTTAATCCCGTACGATGTTCCCTTTGTTCTTCGGTATGTTACTTGCCCGAGATTCGATCGTCGGTATCTCCATACCTAGTTCAACCTCATTACTGGAAAGTCTCTTTACTCGTTTCGTAATACAAGATCCCTCAACTAACAATTAGTCGCATTGCTTGCAAGGCTCATTGTGATGTTGTATTACCGAGTGGGCCCTGAGATACCTC
The DNA here is from genome assembly GCA_022496015.1 of Hordeum marinum. NCBI lineage: Eukaryota > Viridiplantae > Streptophyta > Magnoliopsida > Poales > Poaceae > Hordeum > Hordeum marinum. The sequence goes on along the minus strand of CM039677.1, from coordinate 413,433,851 downwards.
TCCGTCACACGGTGTAACAAATCCCAGTCTCGATCCATGCCAATTCAACAGACACCCTCGGAGATACCTGTAGAGCACCTTTATAGTCACCCAATTACGAGCGACGTTTGATACACACAAGGCACTCCTCCGATATCCGTGAGTTGCATGATCTCATGGCCATAGGAACATATACTTGACATGCAGAAAACAGTAGCAATAAACTGACACGATCATATGCTATGTTTGTAGTTTGGGTCTTGTCCATCACATCATTCTCCTAATGATGTGATCCCGTTATCAAATGACATCTCATGTGCATGGCTAGGAAACCTTAACCATCCTTTGATCAACGAGCTAGTCCATTAGAGGCATACTAGGGACATGGTTTTGTCTACGTGTCCACACATGCATTTAAGTCTCCGATCAATACAATTATAGCATGGATAATAAACGATTATCATGAACAAGGAAATATGATAATAACTAATTTATTATTGCCTCTAGGGCATATTTCCAACAGTTTTCATGGATGATTTCTCCGTTTATGGATCTTTTTTTGATGATTGCTTGAGCAACCTTGATCGAGTTTTGCAGAGATGTGAAGATACTAACCTTGTCTTGAATTGGGAGAAGTGCCACTTTATGGTTAATGAAGGCATTGTCTTGGGACATAAAATTTCTAAAAGAGGTATTGAAGTTAATAAGGCTAAAGTTGATGCCATTGAGAAAATGCCATGCCCTACAAACGTTAAAGGTATAAGAAGTTTCCTTGGTCATGCTGGTTTCTATAGAAGGTTCATTAAAGACTTCTCTAAGATTTCTAGGCCTCTCACTAATCTCTTGCAAAAAGATATTCCATTTGTTTTTGATGATGATTGTGAAGAAGCATTTGAAATACTCAAGAAGGCCTTGATAACTGCACCTATTGTTCAACCACCTGATTGGAACCTACCTTTTGAAATTATTTGTGATGCTAGTGATTATGTTGTTGGTGCCGTCCTAGGACAAAGGGTTGACAGGAAATTAAATGTTATTCATTATTCTAGTAAAACTCTAGACAGTGCCCAAAGAAATTATGGTACTACTGAAAAAGAATTCTTAGCAGTTGTGTTTGCATGTGATAAGTTTAGACCTTATATTGTTGATTCTAAAGTTAGTATTCACACCGATCATGCTGCTATTAAATATCTCATGGAAAAGAGAGATGCTAAACCTAGACTTATTAGATGGGTTCTCTTGCTACAAGAATTTGATCTGCATATCATTGATAGGAAGGGTGCTGAGAACCCCGTAGTAGATAACTTGTCTAGGTTAGAGAATGTCCTTGATGACCCACAACCTATTGATGATAGCTTTCCTGATGAACAATTAAATGTCATCAATGCTTCACATAGTACACCATGGTATGCTGATTATGCTAATTATATTGTTGCTAAATATATACCACCTAGTTTCACGTACCAACAAAAGAAAAAGTTCTTTTATGATTTGAGACATTAGTTTTGGGATGATCCTCACCTGTATAAAGAAGGAGTATATGGTGTTATTAGACATTGTGTACCTAAGCATGAACAGGGACAGATCCTACAGAAGTGCCACTCCAAGGCTTACGGAGGACACCATGCTGGAGATAGAACTGCACACAAGGTATTGCAATCCGTTTTTTATTGGCCTACTCTCTTTAAGGATGCTCGTAAGTTTTTCTTGTCTTGTAATGAATGTCAAAGAATAGGTAATATTAGTAAACGTCAAGAAATGCCTATGAATTAGTCACTTGTCATTGAACCATTTAATGTTTGGGGTTTTGATTATATGGGACCTTTTCCAAAGTCCAATGGGTATACTCATATTTTAGTTGTTGTTGATTACGTTACTAAGTGGGTAGAAGCTATTCCAACTAGTAGTGCTGATCATAACACCTCTATTAAGATGCTTAAAGAAGTTATTTTTCCTAGATTTGGAGTCCCTAGATATTTAATGACTGATGGTGGTTCACATTTCATTCATGCTGCTTCCCGTAAAATGCTTGCTAAGTATGATGTCAACCATAGAATTGCATCTCCTTATCATCCTCAGTCTAGTGGTCAAGTAGAGTTAAGTAATAGAGAAATTAAATTAATTCTGCAAAAGACTGTTAATAGGTCTAGAAAGAATTGGTCTAAGAAACTTGATGATGCACTGTGGGCTTATAGAACTGCTTATAAGAATCCCATGGGCATGTCTCCTTATAAAATGGTTTACGGTAAAGCATGCCATTTACCTCTTGAGCTAGAGCATAAGGCTTATTGGGAAATCAAAGAGCTCAACCTTGATTTCAAACTTGCTGGTGAGATGAGGTTATTTGATATTAGCTCACTTGATGAATGGAGAACTCAGGCATATGAAAATGCTAAGTTGTTTAAAGAGAAAGTTAAGAGGTGGCATGATAAAATGATACAAAAACGTGAGTTCAATGTAGGTGATTATGTCTTGCTATACAATTCTCGTTTAAGATTTTTTGCAGGCAAACTTCTCTCTAAATGGGAAGGTCCTTACATTGTCAAGGAAGTATATAGCTCCGGTGCCATCAAAATCAACAATGCGGAAGGCACTTTTCCGAGAGTTGTGAATGGGCAAAGAATCAAACATTATATCTCAGGTACTCCCATAAATGTTGAAAGCAATATAATTAATACCATAACCCTGGAGGAGTACATAAGGGATGTTTATCAGGCTATTCCAGACTCCGAAAACTAAGAGGTATGTGATATGGTAATCAAACTGACTCCAAAAATTTCCCAATAGCAATTTTTCTCCGTTTTGGAATATTTAGAAAAATAAAAAAATTAAGGTAGTCCGGAAAGAGCACGAGGAGGCGACAAGCCTACCAGGCGCGGCCCCACCCCCTGGCCGCGCCTGGGGGGCTCATGAGCACCTCGTGTGCCTCCCGGACTCCGTTTTCTGGTGGAACACTCCTTATGGTCGGTAAAAAATCATTATAAAACTTCCCGAAAGGTCTAACCCTCGTATCACGCAAATATCCTCTGTTTTCATTTCGAGCTGTTGTGCAGACAGATTTAGATCGCTATGACGTCCACAAAGGTCTCGAAGACGAGGCTCGAAGCAATGGAGCAGCAAGTCTTCAAGTGCCAAGGGATGGTGGAACGCAGGCTCAACGCCAACCACATGATGATTACGGAGTTCACCAACAAGCACAAGATCGATGCCAAGGACATCATGGAACACCTCTTCAAGCTCTATGATAGAATCGATCATCTCCAAGCCTAGATCTACGACCTGCAAAACCAGAACTGTGAGTATGAGTATAGATTTAAAGCAATGTGGTTGGCTGTAGATTTGAGAATCTCGGAGACTCGATCATCTTTCCATGATGGAGAACCTATGCCTTGGAAGACGGTGAATCAACCCCGGACTTCAACAACTCCACCATCATCACCTCCAAAAGAAGACAATTAAACATATGGGTATGGGCACTCCTTTTGGCTTGTGCCAAGCTTGGGGGAGTTGCCCCGGTATCGTATCACCATCACATCTTTTGCCTTTACCTTTATATTAGTTCTATCCTTTTGGTAATATCTTTATCTAGTAGAATAAAGTTTTTAGTATGATCTAGGCTTGAGTTTTACTTTGTGTTACCCCCAATGTAATCAAGTTCATGAGTTATATAATAAAGAGTGTTTTAGTTAAGGGCTTTGCTTTTTGCCATGATCTAAAGAAAATAATAATAAGAGAACAAAAGCATTAAAGATCATGTTATGATCTTATGGGAAGTGATGACTTCACATATAAAAAGAATGTTGACTAAAACTTGGTGTGGGTAGACAAACGTAGACCTTGGTCATTGTTGCAATTAACAGGAAGTAATAAAGAAAGAGAGGTTCACATATAAATATATCATCTTTGACACCATCTATGATTGTGAACACTCATTAAACTATTACATGCTAAGAAGTAGATGTTGGACAAGGAAGACAACATAATGAATCATGTTTGCCTGGTTCCGAACAATGTTATATGATTATGGATCCTTTAGCATGTGACTCTTGCCTCCACCTCATATTAGCCAAAACCTCCGCACTAAGTAGAGATACTACTTGTGCATCCATAAAACCCTCAACCCAGTTTTGCCATGAGAGTCCATCATACCTACCTATGGATTGAATAAGATCCTTCAAGTAAGTTGTCATCGGTGCAAGCAATAAAAATTGCTCCCTAAATACGTATGATCTATTAGTGTGTGGAAAATAAGCTTTGTACGAACCTGTGATGAGGAAGACATAAAAGCGACAGACTACATAATAAAGTTCTTTATCATAGGAGGCAATATAAAGTGACGTTCCTTCACACTAAGAGATCACACATCCAAACCTCAAAAGCGCATGACAACCTCTGCTTCCCTCTGTGAAGGGTCTATCTTGTACCTTTACTTTTTATCTTTAAAAGAGTCATGGTGATTGTCACCAATTCCTCATTTTTCCATTATCTTGGCAAGCGTCATGTGCTAGGGAAAGATCTATATTCATATATCAACTTGGAAGTAAGTAATCATGAATTATTATTGTTGACATTACCCTTGAGGTAAATAGTTGGGAGGCGAAACTATAAGCCCCTATCTTTCTCTGTGTCCAACTGAAACTTTGACTCGTGATTACCGCGTGAGTTTTAGCAATTGTAGAAGATGAAAAGATGATTGAGTATGTGGATTTGCTTTACAAGCTCTTATTTGACTCTTTCCGATGTTATGATAAATTGCAATTGCTTCAATGACTAAAGACTATTGGTTGTTAATTCTCAATGAGATTCTTGATGCATGCTTTACATTGTGAATGAATTGTCACTTTAGCATAAGGGATTATATGACGATATTGCTGTTCTAAATATGATCATGATGCCTGCATGTCCGTATTTTATTTTATCGACACCTCTTTCTCTAAACATGTGGGCATATTTATCGATCTCGGCTTCCCCTTGAGGACAAGCGAGGTCTAAGCTTGGGGGAGTTGATACGTCCATTTTGCATCATACTTTTATATTGACATTTATCGCATTATGAGTTGTTATTACACATTATGGTACAATACTCATGCCTTTTCTCTATTATTTTACAAGGTTTACCTAAAGAGGGAGAATGCCGGCAGCTGGAATTCTGAGCTGGAAAAGGAGCAAGTTTGAGGTGTCTATTCTGCACAACTCCAAATGCCGTGAAAATCAACGAGGAATTATTTTGGAATATATAAAAAATACTGGGCCGAAGATATACCAGAGAGGAGCCACGAGGAGGCCACGAGCCTGCCAGGCGCGACCTACCCCCTGGCCACGCCTGGGGGGCTTGTGGGCCCCCTGCAGCTCCTCTCGCCTCCATCTGCTCCTATATGAAGGGTTTCGTCGCAGAAAAAATCAATCGGGAGCTTTCGGGAAGAAACACCATCGCCATGAGGCGGAACTTGAGCAGAACCAATCTAGAGCTCCGACAAGGCCGTCCTGCCAGGGAAACTTCTCTCCCAGAGAGGGAAATCATTGCCATCGTCATCACCAACACTCCTCTCGTCGGAGGGACTCATCTCCATCAACATCTTCATCAGCACCATCTCATCTCCAAACCCTAGTTCATCTCTTATAGCCAATCTCCGTCTCGCGACTCCGATTGGTACTTGTAAGGTTGCTAGTAGTGTTAATTGCTTATTGTAGTTGATGCTAGTTGGTTTAATTGGTGGAAGATCATGTTCAGATCCTTAATGCTATTCAATACCTCTCTGATCATGAACATAATCATGCTTTGTGAGTAGTTATGTTTGTTCCTGAGGACATGGGATAAGTCTTGCTAATAGTAGTCATGTGAATTTGGTATTTGTTCGATATTTTGATACGTTGTATATTGTCTCTCCTCTAGTGGTGTTATGTGAACGTCAACTACATGACACTTCACCATTATTTGGGCCTAGAGAAAGGCATTGGGAAGTAATAAGTAGATGATGGGTTGCTAGAGTGACAGAAGCTTAAACCCTAGTTTATGTGTTGCGTCGCAAGGGGCTGATTTAGATCCACTAGTTAAATGCTATGGTTAGACTTTGTCTTCATTCTTCTTTCGTAGTTGAGGATGCTTGCGATAGGGATTAATCATAAGTTGGATGTTTGTCCAAGTAAGGACAACACCCAAGCACCGGTCCACCCACATATCAAACTATCAAAGTAGCGAACGCGAATCATATGAACATGATGAAAACTAGCTTGACAATAATTTCCATGTGTCCTCGGGAGCACTTTACTTTATATATGAGTTCGTTCAGGCTTTCCCCTTGCTACAAAAGGGATTGGGCCATATTGCTGCACCTTTTTTACTGTTGTTACCTGCTACCCGTTACAAATTATCTTATCATACAACTATCTGTTACCGACTATTTCAGTGCTTGCAGAGAATACCTTACTGAAAACCGCTTGTCATTTCCTTCTGCTCCTCATTGGGTTCGACACTCTTACTTATCGAAAGGACTACGATAGATCCCCTATACTTGTGGGTCATCAGGGAGCTAAGAGGATCCGACCTTACTCGGTCGAAAACCCACCGAAGAATCTGGTAAGTTACACTTTGTCGATCGAAGTACTTGTATTGTCGAGTGTTCGATTGATTTATTGGATGACTTCCTTGTTTGAGTTATGTAGGAGTGGGCGCATATGTACTCGCCTATACCCAACGGGAACCAACCTGAAGATGGTGGTGTGAGTGAGGGCAGCAGCGTGGATGTCGATGGCTCTTACGACTCTGAAGAGGAATATGAAGACTCGAGCGAGGATGAAGAAGAAGTCGAGTCTCCTCCTCGCTCTGAAAGTCGCTCCAAGTCTCGCCAAGACCCTGCGATTGCTGAGGGCAAAGCTCCGGGCCCGAAGCGGAGTCGTCCTTTGACCGCCAAGTCAAGTGAGTGATTGGCAAAGCAACCCAAGCCGACTGCAGCCAAACCTCGCAAAGCATTACCTCACATGAGGATGGCCGTGCCTGTCGTCTCCAAGTGAGTATTTACTTTCGAATTCTCACTGTCGATTGTGACTTCGAGTTCTTGTTGACTGAGTGATGTTTGGTCCATCAGAGTTGCTACTTCAGTAACGTCACCACCGCGTGACGGAGAACAGGCAATGGACATAGACACTGCCGACGCTGCGACTTCCCATAGATGTAAACAACTTTTCAGTTCGCTCGAATGGGATTCATCGATTGCAAAAGTTAATGTTGTCGATTGATATTTGTAGAGATCATCTAGCTGGAAGACGATGAGGAACACCCTCTGGGTACGGGAGGCAAAGGTGAGATCGTAGGCACCCTGTGCACACGCGCTCGTAGAACTTTGTCTGTGCAGACGCCTTAGAGGTCGACTGCAAGATCCTCCCAGGGGATAAGCGACTCGATAGGGATCAGAGCTGATCCTATAGTGTCTCTGACAAGTGCCCCCCCCCAGATGTTTCCACCATCGTGACATCGACTCCAACTGGACCTGCTCAGACTACCTCGACTGCCCCAGCTATCATGCCGATCCCGCCAATGACGGCTTTTCCTCAAAGGTAACAAGCGTCGGTTCCACACAAGAATTTCTTCAGTGATGCTCAATCACTTTAGGTTTTATGGTTTGGTTGTGGGTTTTTCCTCACTGATGATTTTGACTCAAAGTCCTCGGAGGATGGGTTGCTCTCAAATGAAAAGTGTCAGTTCTCTCTCGGAGCAGCCAACCAGCTAGTGGTTGTGGGGGTCGGCTATTTATAGCTAGGGTGCAACCCGACATGATATGACATGAATGCCCCCAATCATATGACCGTTATGTGGATAGTTGTGAATGGGGACAGCTGGCGCTAAGCATAGCAATGGTCGGATTTTCGAACTATGAAAGTCCTCAGACATATCACGTTCCTCACTTGTAGGCAATTCGCACTGGCGAAATCCTAACTCCTCAGTCAGATCAATTTCCTCAGAGACCAGAAGAACATTGTCTGTGTCTCTGAAGAACTTGACTGAGCCGTAAGAGATTTCCAAAGGCTTCACTCGAAGGATTGTGTAGGTTGAGGATCTTGGAGTTGAGCATCAGTTGGAAATTTCCTTAGTATTACCTCGGCCCGCTTTAACAATACGGTGTTTCCTATGACTCAAGTAAAGAAAATGAAACTAGAAAACAAGTCTTCACGCTTCATAATCCTTCGTTCATATCTTCAAGGTCACACCAACTTCTTCATTTCCAAAGTCTTCACAAAGTCTTCACCAAAGTCTTCAGAAAGTCTTCGGCAAAGTCTTCACTTGAAGACATACATTTTTAGGGGTCGATAATATCCGAATATATCAAACTCCTCGTCGACTTATAGAGCCTGTGTACACACACAAACACATTAGTACCTTAACCTATAAGTCTTCAATACACCAAAATCACTATGGGGCACTAGATGCACTAACAATCTCTCCCTTTTGGTGATTGATGACAAACAGGTTAAATTTTCAATGGGGATAAACATATAAAGTGAAAGTACAGAGTTTGAGGAATTTGATTGCAAGATATAGAAGAACTCCCCCTGAAGATGTGCATATTTGAGGAATTTGCTTTGGACTGCAAATGCACCTGGCATGTTAAAACATGGAGAGCTCCCCCTATATCTTGTAATCCATACACGCATTTGAACATATGATATGAAGAATTTGAAATGCGTGAGGAAAATGAGGTCTGACGAAATTCAGCATGTATGCATTAAGGTACTTGAGGAAATAAGCAAGCGAGGAAATAGTTCAAAAGCGTCAGACCACCATCGGACTTAAGTTTACAACTCAATCAACAAAAGTTTCAGAAGAGCGAGAGTTGTAACTTAAATGAAAATAGCCCATATATAGAGACCCGCTTGAAGGCTAACTCAAATTTTCTCCCCCTTTGTCATCGAAGACCAAAAGGGAAGAAAAAGTGATGACTAATGCCCCCTTGAGGAATTTCATCTTGTTGGTGAAGAAGGAGCGCCAGCGTTGTCGGGGTTGTTTGTTGATGCAGGTCCAGCAGCAGTATCTTCAATGTCTTCATCTTCATCGTGCTTGCGTGATGAAGAATATGAACTGGTGACCATCAGAGGAATTTGAACTTTCTTGAATTTCTTCTGAGGACAGTGAGCAAAGTCAGGATATTCTTCAAAATCCAGCTCATCCAATTCATCAGAAGACATGATGTGAGTGAGCACAGCCCAAGAGCGCTTGAGGTTTTCATGAGCATAATAGTGGTTCCTCTTGACAGTGTTATGCGTCATAGTCATATTCTGCACAATATACCCAAGTTGACGCTTTACCCACTTATGATTGCGATCGACCTTCTGATGAAGACTTATGAGAAGTTTGCGACCAGTCATCAAATGAGGGGCACACTCTTTGGGAGCTGAGACTTTTGCATCAGAGTCTTGTGTGGCAGTGTCATCATTTGTGGAGAAGTAAGCGGCTTTGCGAAACTGTCCATCCGGGTGATGAGTTCCTTCATCAATAACAGACTTGCCTTTCCCTTCAACTGAAGAACTTGTACTCTTGATGACTTCAATGGGTGGCAAGAAACTGAAGTGGTTCTGGAAATCAGCTTTATAGTGCACTGAGGACTTTTCTCTGATGAATTTCATAATCCATGGTGCATAAGGCTTCTGCTCAAATGGAGTGACAACTGCACTGCCAAAGTCCTCATGAAGAAATCATGCAAGTTAATGGGAATACCATGTATGATGTTGAAGAGCATATTCTTCATGATTCCTTCAACTTCTTCTTCCTCAGAGTTATGGCCTTTCTGAGGACATAGCGTGTTAGTATGCGATAGACCGTGCGAGGCACATAGAGCAAATCCTTCACGAAGAAGATTTTGCGTTGAGGTTTTCCATGTGGCAATGCCTTCATCAACACATTCATCAGCTGATTGGGTAGAGGAGGTTCATTAAACAGCTTGCGGGCATCATCGGAGGGTATTGGTACTGGGACACATTGAAGCAATTCAGAGGCTTGAGCAGTGAAGTGTGTCGTGCCAGTCATCCAGTCCAATATCCATGAGTTGATATCTAAGGAATCTCCACTGATATGAAACGTGGCACAGAATTGAATGATGATTTCCTCATTCCAATCGCAGATGTCAACGCAGAATGGATCATTTGATAACGGGATCACATCATTAGGAGAATGATGTGATGGACAAGACCCAAACTACAAACGTAGCATATGATTGTGTCAGTTTATTGTTACTGTTTTCTGCATGTCAAGTATATGTTCCTATGACCATGAGATCATGCAACTCACAGACATCGGAGGAGTGCCTTGTGTGTATCAAACGTCGCAACGTAACTAGGTGAGTATAAAGGTGCTCTACAGGTATCTCCGAGGGTGTCTGTTAAGTTGGCATGGATCAAGATTGGGATTTGTTACTCCGTGTGACAGAGAGGTATCTCAGGGCCCACTCGGTAATACAACATCACAATAAGCCTTCCAAGCAATGTGACTAAGTGTTAGTTACGGGATCTTGTATTGCGGAACGAGTAAAGATACTTGCCAGTAATGAGGTTGAACTAGGTATGGAGATACCGACGATCGAATCTCGGGCAAGTAACATACCGAAGAACAAAGGGAACGTTATACGGGATTAACTGAATCCTTGACACAGAGGTTCGACCGATCAAGATCTTCGTAGAATATGTAGGAACCAATATGTTCATCCAGGTCCCACTATTGGTTATTGGCCATAGAGGTTTCTCGGTCATGTCTACATAGTTCTCGAACCCGCAGGGTCTGCACGCTTAAGGTTTGGTGACGTTTCGGTAGTATAGAGTTATGTATGGTGGTGACCGAAGGTTGTTCGAAGTCCCATATGAGATCCCAGACATCACAAGGAGCTCTGGAATGGTTCGGAGGTAAAGATTGATATATAGGAAGTCCTATTTTGGTCGCCGGAAAAGTTTTGGGCTCACCGGTAGTGTACCGGGAGTATCGGTAGTGTACCGGGAGTGCCAGTAGTGTACCGGCAGACCATCGGGAGGGGTATTTCAACCCAAGAGGCTACATGGGCTGTGGGAGAGTGAATACCAGCCCTTAGTGGGCTGGTGGAAGTCCCACACAAGGCCCATCAGGCTGGGAAGAAAAGCCCAAAGAGAAAAAGGTGGAAAAAGGCAAAAAAATAGGATGAATCCTAGTCCTACTAGGATTGGAGGTGGATTCCACCTCTCCTACTTAATTTGGCCGACCCAAGAGCTGGCTATTTGAGAGCTAAGCCTCCTCCTCTCTTCCTCTTATATATACTAGAGGTTTTAGGGTTTTTTGCACCTGATTTTCAGCCACGTGCTACCCGTTCCTCTAGTGCATAGTTTCTCCTCTAGATCGGATTTCTGCAGAGCTTAGGCGAAGCCCTGACGGAATAGCTCCACCACCATCGCCGAAGCGCCGTCACGCTGCCGGAGAACTCTTCTACCTCTCCACTCCCTCTTGCTGGATCGAGAAGGCGGATATCGTCATCAAGTTGTACGTGTGCTGAACGCAGAGGTGTCGTCCGTTCGGCGCTAGATCGGAAGGACCGTGATCGAGATCGCGAGACGGTTAGTGATGAGATTGCGGAATGGATCGTGATGAGTTCACAGGACATATCGTGATCAAGATCGTGAGACGGATCCTGATGAGTTCATGGGACGGATCGTGATTGGATCGCGGGACGGATCGTGATGAGATCGCGGGACGCTCGGCGATTTGGATCGCGAAGATGTTTGACTACACCAACCGCGTTTCTGAACGCTTCCCGCTTAGCGATCTACAAGGGTATGTAGATCCACTCCCCCTCTCGTAGATGCTCATCACCATGGATAGATCTGCGTGTGCGTAGGAAATTTTTTGTTTCCCATGCGATGTTCCCCAACAATCTGATGGTGCTCAAAGACTTTCTTCTTCTCATAGAGGACTGAAGCATGATAATTTAGTTGAGTAGCAGTCCAGAACCTGTTGCGGCCAGCCCTGGCAGAGTCATAGGGGTTTGGTCCAGAGAAGAACATGTGTTCATCAAATAAATTGGTCTTGAGGAATTTGGGACGAACAGTGCCTTTGAATGGATGTCTTGGCTTGGGTTGAAGATTTGTTCGTGTACGCCCCTTGATCTCCGTTGGCATTGGAGGAACAACAGACTGAGTGACTTGAAGAACTGGTTCCTCAGCAGTGCCGGAGCATCAATTTCCTCAGCTGTTGCAGCTGGAATTTCTTCACTGTCTGGAAGGTACAAATGTTCAGAGTCTTCAGGTATTTCTACAGTCTGTGCAGGTGACTGAGGAATCAACATCAGAGGAGTTGCCATTGGTGAATTGGGATGTGCAGATTCCCAATATTCATCATTGATGACTGGAGTAGTGTCACCAATGTCAACTTCTTCATCAATTTCTTCAACACCAGCTTCCTCAGCAGTTAACAAAAGCTGGGGCGATGATACCATGGGGGTTGATGCAGTGTCATAAATGACGATTTCCTCATCAAGAGGCTCTATGGAAGCAGCCGAATGATTTTCTTCTTCTTTAGGGATGACATACTCTTCCCCGAATGGCACAATAGCGTAGGCAGGAGCCGAGGAAATTGGAGTTGCATCAATTGGTGTTGTTGAGGAACTTGTCAAGGTTTTCAACTTCTTCAACGTAGGGGATTCAGAAGTTGAGGCTTTTCATTTGAGGGGATTTTCCTCAGCAGTAGCAGTTTCTTCAGGAATGACTGATGCAGCCGCCCTGCGTGGTTCAGTTTCTTTAGGCACAGCAGTTTCTTCAGCTAGCCTATCAGATTTTTCAGGCACAACAGCAGTGTCTGTTGGCATAGCAGTTTCTTCAGGCACAACATTGGAGGTTGCCCTGTCATGTTCATCAGTGGTTTGAGTTTCCTCAGTAGCACTCACAGTGGCTTCTGATGCAGAAGCATTTCCTTGAGCAGATACATCAGGCTGAGCATTTTCATCAGCTGCCTGAGGAACTTCATCTGCAGTCTGAGGAATTTCTTCAGACTGAGGCTTTTGAGGTTGCGATCAGGCTGCAACCCTGGAGTTGTAGTCCTTCACAGCAGCTTGAGCAGCCCTAACGAATATGACCTTTGTTCCTTTCCATTCTGCATCATATCTCTCTTGATCCTTAGAGAGAGTACGGATCTCTGACTGAACTGTGACTAACTATTTGGGAGTCAAGTTCATCACATTGTCACGCAGGAACTTCTCTTTGCGAGCTTTGTTTCTTCTTGTTCTCAGAGCTTGCTCTCTCTTCCACTTTTCCTTAGAGATGAAGTGGGTGAGGACATGATCTACGCCCAAAGGCAGATTCAGTGAAGAGAGTGGGGTGTTTGGGTCTTCATGCCAAATGTCGACGAAATTCAGAATCGTCTTGGGATCCAACAGAAGAGGAATGGAGCTTCCTTTTGCAGTGGCAGCCCTTTGCTAACTTTATCTGATGATTTCCTCCAATTCCTCATCATCAGCTTCGTCATTATCTTCATCATCACCCTCTGAAGAACCTAAGGGGATTGTTACCACAGCCTTGCTTGTGTGAGGACTTGGTCTCTGACCTCGTCCGGTAGTTTTCTTCAGCTTCAGCACAAAGGGGCAGGTTGAAGACTTTGCAGTTGTGGACGGGCTTGCTGTGAGCTTTGGAACTTCGGAGAAACCCTCAGTCTTCTTGCATGTAGCCAGATGCACTGGGGTTGAGGACTTTGTAGCTTCTGTGGATGACTGAGTAGCAACGGTTCCAGGTGCAGAAGGCTTTCTAGGCTGAGGCCTTTGACCTTGAGGAATCTGCAGTGAGGATCTTGATGTAGAAGAACCTATCTTCAGAGCAGATTTCTTCATCATTTTCTTTGGAGCACTTCCAGAAACTCCGGCAGAGGCAGCAGCAACAGCAGAATCCTCGTTGAGTTTCTTCACAGCCTCTTTGGCTTTCCATGCCAGCTTGACTTTCTGCTTCTCCCATAGATGAGGAAAGTCTTCACCTGTCTTGAGGCTTGTGGGATCAGCAGTTTGATTCTGAGCTAGAGGAGGCCTGCTGCAAGGTGGTTTCACAGCAAATTTCATCATGTACTTTGGAGTTACATAACGATATTCTCTCCATTCTTTTGCCCATCTCCTCTCAATCTTTTGCAGACGGATTTTCCTCTGCTTGGTCGTCTCTTTTCCATGTGTTTTTTCTTCAGGTGTGCAGTATTCATCCTACACATCCTCTGGGATCTCAAAGGCAGTGTGCACATCTGGCTTCTTCCCTCCTTTCTGAGGTTTCTTTTCATCAGCCATTTTCTTCATTTGAGGAATATGAACTCTTGAAGACTCTGAAGACGTACATAGTTTTTCTTCAAGTAGTGCTGCAAATGAGTTAACTTGATGAGAACCTAGTGATTCATCAGTGGACATGTTGTACCTGTGAACAGAGTATAGGTGTGAGGAATTTGAAGAGGTCATATGCGTTCTCAGAAATTTGAAGAAAAATATGTGTGAGGAATTTGACCATGGATGTCTTGAGGAATTTCACTAAGTGTTCTTTGTCTCAGGATCCAGAGTTGTGCAAATTTGAGAATTCGCACAATTTTGGAATCTTGAAGAAAACCATTACTTAGGGAAAATCATCAAGTACGAGGAGATGTACGGTGCTTGAGTATTGGATTTATATCGTATAAACACCTTTTGAGGAATAGTAGAAGTAGTTGAAGATCAAACTAGGGCAGTAAAAATAAATTTTAATTACCTTGGTGAGGAACATGACGAACTCGGAGATGAAATGGGGATGTTCGTCCGTTCAGATCTCCCACGCCTTAGCTTGGCAGAGGAAGACAGCTACAGCGGCGGCGGGATGAAGATTTCCGTGTCCGATGCGAGTACGGAGACGACGAGGTTGAGGCAGTGAAGCTCTTCCTCACCGGTAACGATGACTTCAGCGGCGCCGCTTTGCAGGAGCTCGGGAGAGGTATGGGATGAGGAGTAACCGAGCACAGTTGAAGGGGAGGGGTATTTATAGAGGGAGTGAAAACCGATCCACCCGAGGATTTTGGACAGGTTTACCCCTGACCCTTGCTCTCCTTGCGACAGGGGTCACCCACGAACTCAGCGGTGGCGATAGTGGGGGGTCATGGGTTATCCAGGCGCGGGAATAGGAACAGTTTGAGCGGGAACCGCCGAAAATTTTGGTAGTGAAGATTTAAAATTTTCGTTCGCAAATTCTTTAGTTGTCAAGGACACAGTGAAGACTTTGAACAAGTTTCAAAGTAGAATGCATATGAAGAATTTGTGAACAGACTGGGTTGAGTTTAGCATAGATGGGGAAAGGGTCCGATCACATTCACTTAGATGAAAATCAACTTGAAGAATTAGCAATAAGTGAATGTTGTTGAGGACATTGAAAAATCACATCATATATATAGTCAATGAAGAATATGAGTCTCAAAGTTTTGAAGAATTTGAAAAATTGAGGAATTTGAAAACTTGAGGAATTTGCAAATTTGAGGAATTTGACAGTTTGAAGAATTTGCAAAGTCAACAAAATGCTCAATTTTGAAATTTTCAACTTTTGGTTGGTGGTGTGACCCATCGTATAAGAATGATGATTTCAGACACCGCGTACAATTGTCATAGGGTTCTGAGAATCAAATTCTTCATTGATTTCTTCACACTTAAGAGTTATTCTTCATTGATTGAAGAAAAACGTTACTTCGTGTGTTGCACATCTAAGTCATCAATTTTGCATAAGTGTTAGGATGTGAGTTCTTCTTCAAAGAACATTCGAAGATTCTAAGATATTTAGCTCACACTGCAACTTGCAAAATCTCTTTTAATCCAAGGGCTTTGTGAAGATATCGTCTAGTTGTTCTTGAGTGGGAATATGGTCGATGGAGATGTCGCCCTTGAGTACATGATCTCGAAGAAAGTGATGACGAATCTGGATGTGCTTGGTCTTGGAGTGCTGAACTGGGTTGTATGCATACTTGATAGCACTCTCGTTGTCACAGTAGAGAGGCACATTCTTCAACTTGATGCCGTAGTCCTTGAGGGTTTGCTTCATCCATAGTAACTGAGCACAACACGAGCCAGCAGCAATATACTCAGCTTCAGAAGTAGAGAGAGAAACGCAGTTTTGCTTCTTCGAGGACCAGCAGACTAAGGATCGTCCGAGGAAATGACATGTGCCTGAGGTTGACTTGCGATCCACGTGATCTCCATCATAGCCAGCATCAGAGTATCCAACGAGGTGAAGATTTGAGCCCTTGGGATACCATAATCCAAGTGTTGGTGTGTGAGCTAAGTATCGAAGAATATGTTTCACAGCCTTATGGTGTGATTCCTTCAGTGTTGCTTGGAATCGAGCACACATGCAAACACTTAGCATTATGTCAGGCCTAGATGCACATATATACAATAAAGAGCCAATCATGGAGCGGCATACCTTCTGATCGAAATATTAACCATTTTCATCAGTGCAGAGGTGTCCTTTTGAAGGCATTGGAGTTTTGACGCCTTTGCAATCTTGCATGTCGAATTTCCTCAGAACATCTTTGAGGTATTTCTCTTGTGAGATGAAGATGTCGTTTTCTTGCTGACGAATTTGAAGACCTAAGAAGAATTTCAATTCTCCCATCATAGACATTTGATATTGTTCACTCATCATATAGGCAAATTCATCACTGTAACGTTTGTCAGTACATCCAAAGATAACATCATCAACATATATTTGGCATATGAACAGTTCATTGTCATAGGATTTTGTGAAAAGAGTTGGGTCAAGTGAACCGGGTTTGAAGCCTTTCTTCATGAGGAATTCCTTCAGAGTGTCATACCTGTTGGTAATATGCCCTAGAGGCAATAATAAATTAGTTATTATCATATTTCCTTGTTCATGATAATCGTTTATTATCCATGCTATAATTGTATTGATCGGAGACTTAGATGCATGTGTGGATACATAGACAAAACCATGTCCATAGTATGCCTCTAATAGACTAGCTCGTTGATCAAAAGATGGTTAAGGTTTCCTAGCCATGGACATGAGATGTCATTTGATAATGGGGTCACATCATTAGGAGAATGATGTGATGGACAAGACCCAAACTGCAAACGTAGCATATGATCGTGTCAGTTTATTGCTACTGTTTTCCGCATGTCAAGTATGTGTTCCTATGATCATGAGATCATGCAACTCACAGATATCGGAGGAGTGCCTTGTGTGTATCAAACGTCGCAACGTAACTGGGTGACTATAAAGGTGCTCTACAGGTATCTCCGATGGTGTCTGTTGAGTTGGCATGGATCAAGACTGGGATTTGTTACTCCGTGTGACGGAGAGGTATCTCGGGGCCCACTCGGTAATGCAACATCACAATAAGCCTTGCAAGAAATGTGACTAATTGTTAGTTGCGAGATCTTGTATTACGGAACGAGTAAAGAGACTTGCCTGTAACGAGGTTGAACTAGTTATGGAGATACCAACGATCGAATCTCGGGCAAGTAACATACCGAAGAACAAAGGGAACGTTATATGGGATTAACTGAATCCTTGACATAGAGGTTCGACCGATAAATATCTTCGTAGAATATGTAGGAACCAATGTGTATTTCCAGGTCCCGCCATTGGTTATTGACCGTAGAGGTGTCTCGGTCATGTCTACATGGTTCTCGAACCCGCAGGGTCTGCACACTTAAGGTTCGGTGACGTTTCGGTAGTGTAGAGTTATGTATGGTGGTGACCGAAGTTTGTTCGGAGTCCCAGATGAGATACCGGACGTCACGAGGAGCTCCGGAACGGTCCAGAGGTAAAGACTCATATATAGGAAGTCCCAGTTTGGTTTCCGGAAAAGTTTCGGGCTCATCGGTAGTGTACCGGAAGTGCCGGTAGTGTATCGGGAGTGCCGGTAGTGTACCGGGAGGCCTCCCGGAGGGGTATTTCCACCCCAAGAGGTCCATGGGCTGTGGGAGGATAATAACCAGCCCTTACTGGGCTGGGAAAACAGCCACAAAGGCTCATGGCGCAGGAGAGAAAGTCCTAAAGCAAAAAGTGGAAAATCAGCCAATAGGAGGCAATCCTACTCCAACTAGGATTGGAGGTGAAGTAGGATTGCTTCCCACCTCCTATTTCGGCTGACCCAAAGGCCTTGGCTGTCTCTCCTCTCCTCTCCTCCTATATATACTAGTGGATTGGGTGGTTTTTGGACAGAATTTCCGGCCACGTGCTACCCGTTACACCGGTGCATAGTTTCTCCTCTAGATCGGTTTTCTGCAGCGCTTAGGCGAAGCCCTGCTGGAATTGCTCCACCACCATCACCGGAGCGCCGTCACGCTGCCGGTGAACTCTCTCTTCTCTCCACCTCCTCTTGCTGGATCAAGACGGTGGAGATCGTCATCAAACTGCACGTGTGCTGAACGTGGAGGTGCCGTCCGTTCGGCGCTAGATCGGAACGACCGTGATCGAGATCGCGAGACGGTTCGTGATGAGATCGCAGAACGGATTGTGATGAGTTCGCGGGACAGATCGTGATCAAGATCGTGAGACGGATCGTGATGAGTTCACGGGGCGGATCGTGATTGGATCGCGGGGCAGATCGTGATGAGATCGCGGGATGCTTGGCGATTTGGATCGCGAAGATGTTCGACTGCACCAACCGCGTTTCTTAACGCTTCCTGCTTAGCGATCTACAAGGGTATGTAGATCCACTCTCCCTCTTGTAGATGCTCATCACCATGGATAGGTTTGCGTGTGCGTAGGAAAAATTTTGTTTCCCATGCGACGTTCCCCAACAGTGGCATCATGAGCTAGGTTGATGGTTCGATGAGATCTCGAGTAGAACACAAAAGGTTTGTGGGCGTTGATGCTTAGATTGCTTCCTCCCTTGGTCAGATTTTGGTTCAGCGGGATTGTGAGATGAAGCAGCCCGGACCAACATTACTCGTACGCTTGCGAGAGACCGGTTCCCTCGACGCAACTTGTTGCTTAGATGGCTTGCGGGTGACAGTTTCTCTCACTTTAGTTGGATCGGATCCGACAAAGGCGGTCCTTGAGAAGGTTGAAAAGCAATCTATGTATCACCGTTGTGGTTTATGCGTAGGTGAGAATCGTTCTTGCTAGATACCCGTAGCAGCCACGTAAAACATGCAACAACAATTAGAGGACATCTAACTTGTTTTTGCAGGGTATGTTGTGATGTGATATGGCCAATTACATGATGAGATATATGTGATGTATGAGATGATCATGTGATGTATAGAATTTCACGACTTGCATGTCGTTGAGTACGGCAACCGGCAGGAGCCATAGGGTTGTCTTTAATTATTGTATGACCTGCGTGTCAATCATTAAGCGCTATGTAATGCTTTACTTTATCGCTAAGCGGTAGCAATAGAAGTAGAAGCAGGGCTGGCGCGACAACCCCAATGGCAACACATTGATGGAGATCAAGATGATGGAGATCATGGTGTTGTGCCGGTGACGATGGAGATCATGCCGGTGTTTCGAAGATGGAGATCTTAAACACAAGGTCACAGCCATATCATGTCACTTATGAATTGCATGAGATGTTAATCCTTTTATGCACCTTGTTTTGCTTAGTACGGAGGTAGCATTATAAGGTGATCCCTCACTTGAATTTCAAGATGAACTGTGTTCTCCCCGAGTGTGCACCGTTGCGAAAGTTCGTCGTGTTGAGACACCACGTGATGATCGGGTGTGATAGACTCTACGTTCACATACAACGGGTGCAAGCCAGATTTGCACGCGCAGAACACTCGGGTTAAACTTGACGAGCCTAGCATGTACAGACATGGCCTCGGAACACGAGAGACCGAAAGGTCGAACATGAGTCATATAGTAGATATGATCAACATAATGATGTTCACCATTGCAGCCACCTCAACTCACGTGATGATCGGACTTGAGTTGGTGAATTTGGATCATGTATCACTCGAATGATCGGAGGGATGTCAATTTGAGTGGAAGTTCTTAAGTAATATGATTAATTGAACTCATTATCATGAACATAGTCAAAGTGTCTTTGCAAATTATGTTTTAGATTACTAGCTCGCGCCATAGCTCCCTTAAATTTTTATATGTTCCTAGAGAAATAGAGTTGAAAGATGTTGGTAGCAATATTGCGGACTGGGTCCGTGATCTGAGGATTGTCCTCATTGCTGCACAGAAGGCTTATGTCCTTAATGCACCACTCGGTGTGCCACCCCCTCTAGCGTCGTCTATAGATGTTGTGAACATCTAACAGGCACGTTTCGATGACTACTTGATAGTTTAGTGCGTCATGCATTACGGCTTAGAATTGAGGCTCCGAAACATTTTGAACGTCACGGAACATATGAGATGTTCTAGGAGCCGAGATTGTGATCTCAGGCTCGTGCCTGTGTTGCGAGATATGAGATCTCCAACAAGATTCTTTGCCTATAAGATGAAGGAGAATAGCTCAATCGTTGAGCATGTACTCAGATTGTCTGGGTACTACAATCGCTTGAATCAAGTGGGAGTTGATCTTCCAGATAAGATAGTGATTGATATAGTTCTCGAAGTCACTGTCACTAAAGCTACTAGAACTTAGTGATGAACTATAATACACTAGGGATAGAAGTATTGATCCCTGAGCTGTTCGCGATGTTTGACACCGCGAAGGTAGAAATCAAGAAGGAGCGTCAAGTGTTGATGGTTAATCAAACCACTAGTTTCGAAAAGGGCAAGAGCAAGGAGGGAAACTTTATGGATAGCAAGTCAGTTGCTGCTCCAGTGAAGCAATCCAAAGTTGAACTCAAACCCGAGACTAAGTGCTTCTATTATGAGGTGAGAGGTCGCTGAAGTGGAACAACCCTAGATACTTGGTAGATAAGAAGGCTGGCAACATCGACAGAAGTATATTTGATATACGAGTTATTGATGTGTACCTTGCTAGTACTCCTAGTAGCACCTGGGTATTGGATACCGGTTCGGTTGCTAAATGTTAGTAACTCGAAATAAAAGCTACGGAATAAGCGGAGAACTAGCTAAGGGTGAGGTGACGATGTGTGTTGGAAATGTTTCCAAGGTTGATGTGATCAACATCGCACGCTCTCTCTACCTTCAGGATTAGTGATGAACCTAAATAAATGTTATTTGGTGTTTTGCGTTGAGCATGAACATGATTAGATCATGTTTGTTGCAATACGGTTATTCATTTAAGTCAGAGAATAATAGTTATTCTGTTTACATGAATAATACCTTCAATGGTCATGCACCCAGTGAGAATGGTTTGTTGAAATCTTGATCGTAGTAATACACATGTTCATAACATTGATGTCAAAAGATACAAAGTTAAATAATGATAGTACCACATACTTGTGGCACTGCCGCAAAATGTCATATTGGTATAAAGCGCATGAAGAAACTCCATGGTGATGGATATTTGGACTCATTCGATTTCGAATCGGTTGAGACATGCGAACCATGCCTCTTGGGCAAGATGACTAAAGGACTCCGTTGGATGGAGCGGGCAAGTGATTCATTGGAAATGATACATGTTGATGTATGCAATCTAGTGAGTCTTGTAGCGTGCAGTGGATATCGTTATTTTCTTACCTTCACTGATGATTTGAGTAGATATAGTGTATATTTACTTAATGAAACACAAGTCTGAATCGTTTGAAAGGTTCAAGCAAATTCAGAGTGAAGTTTAAAGATCATCGTGACAAGAAGATAAAAATGACTGCGATATGATCGTGGAGGTGAATATCTGAATCATGAGTTTGTCATACAACTTAAGACAATGTGTAAGTTGTTTCACAACTAAACGCCACCTGGAACACCATAGTGTGATGGTGTGTCCGAACATCATAGTTATGCTCTATTGGACATGGTGCGTGCTATGATGTCTCTTGTCGTTTTACTACTATAATTTTGGGGTTATGCATTAGAGACAACTACATTCACTTTAAATAGGGCACCATCTAAATCCGTTGAGATGACACCATGTGAATTATGGTTTGATAGAAACCTAAGCTGTCATTTCTTAATACTTGGGGCTGCGACACTTGTGTGGAAAATGTTTTCACCTAATGAGGTCGAACCCAAGGCGGACAAATGCATCTTCATAGAATACCCTAAGATCAGTTGGGTGAACCTTCTATCTCAGATCCAAGTGCAAAGTGTTTGTTACTAAAACGGATCCTTTCTCGAGGAAAAGTTTCTCTCGAAAGAATTAAGTGGGAGGAAGATAGAACTTGATGAGGTTGTTTAAACTTTGTTCAACCAGAGAGCAGCGCAGGATGTTGTTTCTGTGAAGCCTACGTTAGTTAAAGAGGAAGTTAATGATGATGATCATGAAGCTTCAGGATCAAGTTACTATCGAACTTCATAGGTCGACAAGGATGTGTACTGCTCCTAAGCGGTACGACAACCCTGTCTTGGAGGTCATGTTGTTGGACAAACGATGAACCTACGAGCTATGGAGAAGCGATGATGGGCCCGGATTCCGACAAATGGTTGGAGGCCATGAAATCCGAGATAGGATCCATGTATGAAAACCAAGTGTAGACTTTGGTAGACTTGCTCGTTGGACGGCAGGTCATTGAGTACAAATGGATCTTTAAAATGAAGACAGACACTGATGGTGAATGTCACTATTTGTAAAGCTCGACTTGTTGCAAAGATGTTTGTGACAAGTTCAAGGAGTTGACTACGATGAGACTTTCTCACTCGTAGTGGTGCTAAAGTCTGTTGGAATTATGTTAGCAGTTGCCGTGTTTACAATTATGAAATCTGGCAGATGGATGTCAGAACATCATTTCCTTAACGGTTTACTTGAGGAAAGGTTGTATGTGATACAACCAGAAGGTTTTGTCAGGCCTAAGGATGCTAAAAGGTGCGCAAGCTTCCGTGATCCTTCCATGGACTGAAGCAAGCATCTCGGAGTTGGAATATACGCTTTGATGAGGTGATCAAAGTTTTGATTTTTATACAAAGTTTACGAGAAACTTGTATTTGCAATAAAGTGAGTGGGAGCACTATAGAATTTCTGATAAGTATATGTGGATGACATATTGTTGATCAGAAATAATGCAGAGTTTCTGGAAAGCATAAAATGGTCATTTGGAAAGTGATTTTCAAAGGAAGACCTGGATGAAGTTACCTAATTATTGAGCATCAAAATCTATGGAGATAGATCAAGATGCTCGATGAGAATTTCAATGAGTGCATACCTTGACAAGATTTTGAAAGAGTTCAAAATGGATCAGTCAGAGAAAGAGTTCTCGCCTGATTTGTAAGGTGTGAAAGTTGAGTGAGACTCAAAGCTTGACAACGGCAGAAGAAAGTGAAAGGACGAACGTCGTCCCCTATGCCTTAGCCATAGGCTCTATATTATGCCATGCTGTGTATCGCACCTGTGTGTGCCTTGCCATGAGTCCGTCAGGGGGTACAAGAGTGAACCAGGAGTGGATCACTGGACAGCGGTCAAGATTATCCTCAGTAACTAAGAGACTGAGGAGATGTTTCTCGATTATGGAGGTGATAAAGAGTTCGTCGTAAGGAGTTACGTCGATACAAGCTTTAACACTAATCCGGATGACTCGTAGTAGCAATCTGGAAACGTATAGTGGAGCAGCCATTTGGAATAGTATCGAGCGTAGTGTGGTAGCAGTGTTTACCGTTTGACATAGGTATTTGCAAACTGCACATGGATCTGAATGTTACAGACCCGTTGACTATAAGACCTCTCTCACATGCAAAGCATGATCGAGCCCCAGAACTCGTTGGGTGTTAGATTCATAACAATGCGAATCACATGGTCATGTGAACTAGATTACTGACTCTAGTGCAAGTGGGAGACTGTTGGAACTATGCCCTAGAGGCAATAATAAATTAGTTATTATCATATTTCCTTGTTCATGATAATCGTTTATTATCCATACTATAATTGTATTGATTGGAGACTTAGATGCATGTGTGGATACATAGACAAAACCATGTCCCTAGTATGCCTCTAATAGACTAGCTCGTTGATCGAAAGATGGTTAAGGTTTCCTAGCCAAGGACATGAGATGTCATTTGATAACGGGGTCACATCATTAGGAGAATGATGTGATGGACAAGACCCAAACTGCAAACGTAACATATGATCGTGTCAGTTTATTGCTACTGTTTTCTGCATTTCAAGTATGTGTTCCTATGATCATGAGATCATGCAACTCACAGATATCGGAGGAGTGCCTTGTGTGTATCAAACGTCACAACGTAACTGGGTGACTATAAAGGTGCTCTACAGGTATCTCCGATGGTGTCTGTTGAGTTGGCATGGATCAAGACTGGGATTTGTTACTCCGTGTGACGGAGAGGTATCTCGAGGCCCACTCGGTAATGCAACATCACAATAAGCCTTGCAAGCAACGTGACTAATTGTTAGTTGCGGGATCTTGTATTACGGAATGAGTAAAGAGACTTGCCGGTAACGAGGTTGAACTAGGTATGGAGATACCGACGATCGAATCTCGGGCAAGTAACATACCGAAGAACAAAGGGAACGTTATACGGGATTAACTGAATCCTTGACATAGAGGTTCGACCGATAAAGATCTTCGTAGAATATGTAGGAACCAATGTGGACGTCCAGGTCCCTCCATTGGTTATTGACCGTAGAGGTGTCTCGGTCCTGTCTACATAGTTCTCGAACCCGCAGGGTCTGCACACTTAAGGTTCGGTGACGTTTCGGTAGTGTAGAGTTATGTATGGTGGTGACCGAAGTTTGTTCAGAGTCCCGGATGAGATACCGGACATCACGAGGAGCTCCGGAATGGTCCGGAGGTAAAGATTCATATATAGGAAGTCCCTGTTTGGTTTCCGGAAAAGTTTCGGGCTCATCGGTAGTGTACCGGAAGTGCCGATAGTGTACCGGAAGTGCCGGTAGTGTATCGGCAGTGCCGGTAGTGTACCGGGAGGCCTCCGGGAGGGGTATTTTGACCCCGAGAGGTCCATGAGCTGTGGGAGGATAATAACCAGCCCTTAGTGGGCTGGGAAAACAGCCACAAAGGCCCATGGCGCAGGAGAGAAAGTCCTAAAGCAAAAAGTGGAAAATCAGCCAATAGGAGGCAATCCTACTCCAACTAGGATTGGAGGTGAAGTAGGATTGCTTCCCACCTCCTATTTCGGCCGACCCAAAGGCCTTGGCTGTCTCTCCTCTCCTCTCCTCCTATATATACTAGTGGATTGGGTGGTTTTTGGACAGAATTTCCGGCCACGTGCTACCCGTTACACCGGTGCATAGTTTCTCCTCTAGATCGGTTTTCTGCAGCGCTTAGGCGAAGCCCTGCCAGAATTGCTCCACCACCATCACCGGAGCGCCGTCACGCTGCCGGTGAACTCTCTCTCCTCTCCACCTCCTCTTGCTGGATCAAGACGGTGGAGATCGTCATCAAGCTGCATGTGTGCTGAACGCGGAGGTGCCGTCCGTTCGACGCTAGATCGGAAAGACCGTGATCGAGATCGCGAGACGGTTCGTGATGAGATCGCGGAACGGATTGTGATGAGTTCGCGGGACAGATCGTGATCAAGATCGTGAGACGGATCGTGATGAGTTCACGGGATGGATCGTGATTGGATCGCGGGGCGGATCGTGATGAGATCGCGGGACGCTCGGCGATTTGGATCGCGAAGATGTTCGACTACACCAACCGCGTTTCTTAACGCTTCCCACTTAGCGATCTACAAGGGTATGTAGATCCACTCTCCCTCTCGTAGATGCTCATCACCATGGATAGGTTTGCGTGTGCGTAGGAAATTTTTTGTTTCCCATGCGACGTTCCCCAACAATACCACACCCGAGGGGCCTGCTTGAGGCCATAGAGGGCCTTGTTGAGTCTGAGGACTTTGTCAGGATGCTTAGGATCTTCAAAACCTAGGGGTTGAGCAACATATACTTCTTCCTCAAGCTTACCATTGAGGAATGCACTTTTCACATCCATTTGATATAAGATGATATTGTGATGGTTAGCATAAGCAAGCAATATTCGAATAGCTTCAAGTCTAGCGAGAGGTGCAAAAGTTTCATCAAAATCAATTCCTTCAACCTGTGTGTGGCCTTGTGCTACGAGTCGAGCCTTATTCCTCACCACAAGGCCATTTTCATCTTGCTTGTTGCGATAGATCCACTTGGTACCTATAATGTTATGCTTGCGAGGATCTGGCCGCTTGACAAGTTCCCACACATTATTGAGCTTGAATTGATGCAATTCATCTTGCATAGCTTGAATCCACTCAGGCTCCTTGAATGCTTCATCAACTTTGGTGGGCTCTATGATTGAGACAAAAGCAAAGTGCCCACAAAAGTTAGTTAAATGTGAAGCTCTTGAGCATGTGAGAGGACCTGGTGCATTGATGTCATCGATGATTTTGTCAATCTACACTTCATTTGCTACTCTCGGATGAGCAGGCTGACGAGGTTGAGGATTTTCATCAGCACCATTTTCTTTAGGTATATCATCATGAGAGTCTTCATTTGATGGAATGATTTCCTCAGTGGGTATGACATCTTCAGTTGCCTTCAGCTTGATGGATTCCTCAGGAGATTGTTCATCTAACGCAGAAGGCAGGTGCTCTCTTTGTGAGCCATTAGTTTCATTGAACCGCACATCTACAGTTTCAACAACTTTGTGATGATAGGTGTTGAAGACTTTATAGGTGTGCGAGTCCTTTCCATAACCAAGCATAAAACCTTCATGTGCTTTCGGTGCAAACATAGAATTGTGGTGAGGATCTGTGATCCAGCATTTTGCACCGAAGACTTTGAGATAACTTACATTAGGTTTCTTGCCTGTCATAAGCTCATATGAAGTCTTCTTGAAGAATTTGTGAAGATATACCCTTTTGATGATGTGGCATGCAGTATCAATTACTTCAGGCCAAAAACGTCGAGGAGTCTTGTATTCATCAAGCATGGTTCGAGCCCTCTCAACAAGAGTCCTGTTCTTGCGTTCCACGATGCCATTCTGCTAGGGAGTATAAGGGGCAGATAACTCATGAGTAATACCAAGTTCATCAAGATATTCATCAAGGTTAGTGTTCTTGAATTCAGTCCCATTATCACTCCTGATAAGTTTGATCTTGACGCCAAAGTTGGTGGAGGCCCTTGAAGCAAATCGTCTGAAGACATCCTGCACTTCATTTTTGGACATAATGATATGCACCCATGTGTAATGAGAGTAATCATCAACAATGACAAATCCATACAAACTTGAAGAATTTGTTATTACGGAGTAGTGAGTGGGACCAAAGAGATCCATGTGAAGTAATTCAAAGGGTCGTGTAGTGGTCATGATTGTCTTTGGGGGATGCTTGGATCTGGTCATCTTCCCAGATTCACATGCACCACAAAGGTGATCTTTGACGAATTTGACACCCTCGATGCCAATGGCATGCTTCTTCTTCACGAGTGTGTGCAAGTTCCTCATACCCGCGTGTCCAAGACGTCGATGCCACAGCCAACCTTCTGAGGACTTTGCAAGTAGGCATGTGGCAGGCTGAGGTCCTGTAGAGAAATCAACGATATACAAGTCTCCTCTCCTAAAGCCTTCGAAGACTTTGGAATTGTCAGATTCCATGATGACAACACAATGATATTTTCCAAATACGACAACCATATCAAGATCACAAAGCATTGAGATAGACATAAGGTTGAACCCAAGGGATTCGACAAGCATCACCTTA
This sequence comes from Hordeum marinum, assembly GCA_022496015.1. NCBI lineage: Eukaryota > Viridiplantae > Streptophyta > Magnoliopsida > Poales > Poaceae > Hordeum > Hordeum marinum. Next base: position 413,406,200 of record CM039677.1, on the reverse strand, counting down.
TCCATGGTTCTGTCCTTTGAGATAGCAACCTTACCAAGTCCCAATACCTTGCTTTTTCCTTTGTCAGCATAGGTGATATGCTTCAGATGAGATGGAGCAAGTGGCAAATTCATCAGAAGACTCTTGTCACCAGTCATGTGGTTTGTGCATCCACTATCGAGGACCCGCTCAGTAGCCTTTGGAGTGTCATCCTGCAGATGAATTAGTACGACTTACGAACTCATATGCTTCAGAGTGAAGAATATGACTTCAATTTCATCAGACAGAAATTCATCACACAAGATAATAAGCAAGTAGCGTGTGAGGACATGAGAAATGAAGAATCATTTCTGCGTGGTTAGTTGTGTCATTTCAAGCATTTTCTTCAGGTCTCCAGCAAATTCATCAGATGTTCAAATTCATCTGGAGACCTGACCCTGCATTAAGAGATTAGTTCGATTTCTTCACCACCCACATCTCAAGGGGCGGCAAATAGGTCATCAATCTGCGAGCACCATATGAGAAGGGAGGCATTGAAGCAAGTGTGCTTCATTTCACAGAGCGAGGGTTAGAGTCCTCATATGAATAAGCAGAGAAATTCTTCGAGGACTTATGAACATAATGGTTTGAAGAATAATGCACATATTCGTAACTCTTAGATTTTCCCTGCAAAACAGAGCCATTAGCACGAGAATGATGATTTTGACCATTTGAGGAATTTGGTCCAAGTGAGTACTTTGATCCACTTGAGGAATTTGATTTGGGGTTCCTTTTCTTCAAAAGGGGTGTCGTGAGGACATTCACTTGAAGATTTTGTAGGTAGCTCTTGGGAACCCAGATTTTCTTCAATGGAGAGCCATTCCTGCAGTTAGTTCCAACAAATCTAGCAAATACTTCACCTTTCTGATTTTTGAAGAATTTGAAGTTGGAGTCAAGAGACTCATTAGAGGAATATGAAGTTTCACATGTAAAGCCAGATAAAGTAGATGGATCTATAGGAGATCCTTTTGCAGCAACCCATGAGGTTTTGGGGTACTGCTTAGGTGTCCAGTAGGATCCATCAGCGTTGAGTTTCCTCACAAAGGCAATACCCTCTTTCCTAGGGTTCCTGTTCAGAATCTGCTTTTTGAGAACATCGCAAAGGGTTTGATGCCCTTTGAGACTTTTGTACATGCCTGTCACATACAATTCCTTCGACCCTGCATTGTCATCTGTGATACTTGTGGTATCCTTAGATGAGGAATTTGAAACCACTTGAATAGTTGAAGAATTTGCAGCAATAGAAGCATTTGAACATTCAGGTGAAGAATTAGCAGTTTCACGTTCGATGCATTTCAAACAAGGTGGAACAAATTCTTCCTGAGCGGTACTGATCTTTGAGCCAGTAAGGGATCGTTTTCCCTTTGGAGATCCTCATGTGACACCCTCCGTTTCTCAAGATCTTGCTTTCTTGGAAGAAATTCATAGGAAAGCTTCTCATGATCGGCTAAGAGGTCGTTATGATGACTTTGTAGGTTATCATACTTTGTCTGAAGACTTTTGAGATCGACAGACAGAGTTTGAGTCTGATCCACTTCATGGTTTAACAGATCATCGCTTTTGTCTAGTATTTTCTGAAGCTTTTCAAGTGCACTTTGTTGTTTAGTGGCAAGCTTAACAAGTTTAGCATAGCTAGGTTTCACATATTCATCAAATTCACCTTCACTTGATTCAGAAGAGGAATGATGTTTCTGTACCTTTGAGCCTTTTTCCATGAAGCAATAGGTGGGAGCATAATCATCATTGTTGACGTCAGAGTCGTTGGAGTAGTCATATTCTTCATCGTTGAAGATAGACTTGCTGACGAAAGCGGTAGCGAGAGCCAGGCTAGCGACACCAGATTCTAATTCCTCCTCAGATTCTTCATCTTCTTCATATTCTTCAGACTCTTCCTCAGAATCCATTTCCTTGCCGATGAATGCTCGAGCTTTTTTGGAACCATTCTTCTTGAGCTTTGAGGACTTTGAAGATGAGGACTTTGAAGATTTCTTCTTTTTCTACGAGTCATCAGAACTATCATCCTTGTATTTCTTCTTCTTCTTTGAGTCTTATTCCCAGAGAGGACAGTCAGAGATAAAGTGACCAGGCTTCTTGCAACGATGATAGGTTCTCTTCTTGTAATCTTCTGAGGAATCTGATTTCCTCAAGCCACGTCTTGATGACTTTCCAAATCCACCTCTCCTTGAGAACTTTTGGAATTTCCTCACAAGCATAGCTAGTGACTAACTTAGTTCTTCAGGATCACCAAGGCTGCTGTCAGAATCTTCTTCTTCAGATGAGGAAATTGTTTTTGCCTTCAGAGCACGAGATCTTCCATAGCTTGGCTCGTAGAGGTCTCTCTTCTCAGCTTGTTGGAATTCATGAGTATTGAGTCTTTCCAGAATATCAGCGGGATCAAGAGCTTTGTAGCCTCCACGTTGTTGAATCATCAAAGCCAGAGTATTGAATGAGGAATCGAGTGATCTGAGCAGTTTCTTCACTACTTCATGGTCAGTGATATCAGTGGCACCCAGTGCTTGCAGTTCATTGGAGATATCAGTGAGGCGATCAAAGGTTTGCTAAACATTTTCATTGTCAAGCCTCTTGAAGCGGTTGAAGAGATTGCGAAGAACATCAATACGAGAGTCACGTTGAGAGGAGACACCTTCATTGAATTTGGACAGCCTATCCCAGATAAGCTTAGCTGACTCCAAAGCACTCACTCTGCCATACTGACCTTTGCTCAGATGACCACAGATGATATTCTTCGCTTGAGAGTCGAGTTGCTTGAATCTCTTCACATCAGCAGCAGTAACAGTGGGAGTGATAGAGGGCTCACCATTTTCCACAACATACCAAAGATCGTTGTCAATAGCTTCAAGGTGCATACGCATCTTGTTCTTCCAGTAGGGGTAGTCCATCCCATCGAAGGTAGGACAGCCTGCGGAAACCTTGATCAAACCTGCAGTCAACATAACTAGAACTCTAGGTGGTTAAACCAAAATCACACAGAGCGAGGGAGTACCTGCTCTGATACCAATTGAAAGTGCGTTATATCGGCTAGAGGGGGTGAATAGGCAGTTTTTACAAATTCATCACTTGAGGAATTTCAACTTTGAGGAATTTGAAATGTGATGAATAACTAACATCGGATTAAGTACTCAAGTGCATGAGTGACGTAGTAACAACATAGTCTTCATGGTGAAATGAAACATGCACAAACAGTGAGTAGCATGATACAGGATAAGCAGTGATGAACAAGGTAACTTGAAGAATTTGAGATGAGGAATTTGTGAAAGTCTTCAGTCAAATTCTTCAAACAGTAACAATCAATTTCATCAACAAGTTTATGAGGAATAAGAAGGTTGGGGAAATAGAACCAGGTAGCTCGATGAAGACAATGGTTTGATGACCCAGTTCCAACTGTTGTGATAGTCGTACGTTTGGTTTGGATCAGCCTGGTATTTAAACCAGAGGACACACAGTCCCAGGACACATAGTCCTTACCGTATTCTCCTTGAGCTAAGGTCACATAGTCCTCGCCCAACACTCGAGGTAAGTCTTCAGGGTAGACTTCCAAAACCCTCACAAACTGGTCACCTGGCGATCCACAATTTACTGCTGGATGCTCTAGACCAAGGTCACTTCGTGGTCCCCAATTGACTGCAGGAGCACTAGACCATGACGCCTAACCGTCTGGAGGATGCACAGTCCTCAAAGGTAACAAGCGTCGGTTTCACACAGGAATTTCTTCAGTGATGCTCAATCACCTTGGGTTTTGTGGTTTGGTTGTGGGTTTTTCCTCATTGATGATTTTGACTCAAAGTCCTCGGAGGATGGGTTGCTCTGAAATGACAAGTGTCAGTTCTCTCTTGGAGCAGCTAACCAGCTAGTGGTTGTGGGGGGTTGGCTATTTATAGCCAGGGTGCAACCTGACATGATATGACATAAATGCCCCCAATCATATGACCGTTATGTGGATAGTTGTGAATGGGGACAGCTGGCGCTAAGCACAGCAACGGTCGGATTTTTGAACTATGAAAGTCCTCAGACATATCACGTTCCTCACTTGTAGGCAATTCGCACTGGCGAAATCCTAACTCCTCAGTCAGATCAATTTCCTTAGAGACCAGAAGAACATCGTCTGTGTCTCTGAAGAACTTGACTGAGTCGTAAGAGATTTCCAAAGGCTTCACTCGAAGGATTGTGTAGGTTGAGGATCTTGGAGTTGAGCATTAGTTGGAAATTTCCTTAGTATTACCTCGGCCCCCTTTAACAGTACGGTGTTTCCTAAGACTCAAGTAAAGAAAATGAAACTACGAAAACAAGTCTTCACGCTTCATAATCCTTCGTTCATATCTTCAAGGTCACACCAACTTGTTCATTTCCAAAGTCTTCACCAAAGTCTTCAGAAAGTCTTTGGCAAAGTCTTCACTTGAAGACATACATTTTTAGGGGTCAATAATCTACGAATATATCAAACTCCTCGTCGACTTATAGAGCCAGTGTACACTCACACATTAGTACCTTAACCTATAAGTCTTCAATACACCAAAATCACTATGGGGCACTAGATGCACTAACAGTCCCCGAGGCTATTGTTGATTGTAGATGATGAGTAGTAGCCTTAAGAGCTTGAACTCGTGATTTTTGTTGTACACGGAGTACGCCTACCACTCGACATGTCAAGTGGTTTTCTTTGCCTTAGCCATCCCAGACCGAAGCTACCTTGTAGGTTTCATGGGTATCATTTCATCAACCATGATATGACGCTACTTCAAAGGTGCGGAGTGGGGTTGACGGGTCACTCGACGGATCGAGTGTTAACAGTTCCAGTGGGGGCACGCTGAGTGCACCCACTGGGTGTAGTCCCCGAGACCGCTGTCGAGTACTTGCATCGGCAGGGGTCTTAGAATTTGTGGTATGTAGAATACGTTTGCCACTCGACATGTCCAGTGGACTTCTTGCCCTTGACTGCACCACTTCGAAGCCTTCTTGTAGGTTTCATGGATATCATTTCATCAACCATGATATGATGCTACTTCAAAGGTGCGGAGTGGGGTTGACGGGTCACTCGACGGATCGACTGTTAACAGTTCTTGTGGTGCATGCTGAGTGCGTGCACCCACTGAAAATTCTGGGAGGTAATTTCTGTTGACCCAAAGCATCCTTTTCCTCACTTTGCATGCTTTGAACCGAGTGCTTTCACTCGAACAAACGTACGTGATGAAAATCGTCGACTCCAAGCGCGACTCAACAATGCTATTTCTTTAGATACCATGAAGAAGGCGTTGGAGGACAAAGACAAAGCACTTGCTGATGCCCAACGGGTGGTGAAGGAGAAGACTGAAGCTGCCGACCAAAAGCTGGCTGCCGCCAAGAAGATGGAGGTGGCAAACTCGAAGCTAAAGCAGGAGGGGGTGGGCCTCATCAAGAAAACTGAGCAACTGACCAAGAGGAGCAATGGCTTGGAGAAGCACTTGGGGGAGTTTGCGAGGAAGATGTACATCATGCTCGATGGTGAGTATCTCTGTCGACTGAACCTTACAACATCTTTGACGACTGTATCTCATCAATCCTCTTCCCATCCCTTCTTCCCAACAGAATTCTGCCAGGAATTTGAAAAAGAGACTGAGGAGATTGAGCCCAATTTGGATCCCACCAAGTCACCTGTTGGAGATGCGGTGGCCATGAACATGCTCAGACTCAACTTCAGGCTCCAGGGTGTTCAAGCATATGTCATCCAACTGAAATCTGCGATGGAGAGGATCGACAAGGAACTATGGCCTGAAGACACTCTTCAGCTCGACCTCATATCTATGATGGCACGCCTGAACGACCTCCCCAGTCGAGTGAAGACCTGGAAGAAATTCGCTGCTCGCTGCGGAGCTGACGTGGCACTCTCCCTCGTTAGGGTCCATTGCAAGTATGCGGGGGAAGACAAGTTGAAGGAGCTCTGAGTGGTTAACATGAAGAAACTTCAGTTTGAAGATTTCATGGAGACCTTCATTGACGCAGCCACCAGGATCGCAGATGGCATTGACTTAGACACGTTCGTCGAACCAGCCAGCCTGTCGGGTGCTTGAAAAACTTTATTTTCCCCGGTATGCCGAGTGGAATTGTATCAGCTTTAAAACTTCATTCAGGCCTTAGGCCTGAGCACGTTTGTTTGCTTGTGAAACATTAATCCGCGATGAAACTCTCGAATTTATCTGCATTTGGCTTTCAACCATTTGTTCTACCGAATTTGTTTTTGACTTAGGCAAAAGCATGTTCGCAGCTAAGCCCCCAAGTGTGAGGATTGCTCAACACTCATAATAGTTTCGAGCTTACGCGAAGACTGGTTTGTGGCTAAGTCGCTGAGTGAATGGATTACTATCCACTCAGACAAGGTTTTAACTTAAGCGAAAGCATGTTCGCAGCTAAGCCTCTGAGTGTGAGGATTGCTCAACACTCGGAGAAGTTTAGAACTTAGACGAAGGCTGGTTCGTAGATAAGCGTCGAGTGAATGGACTTCTATTCACTTGGAAAAGGTTTTAACTTAGGCGAAAGCATGTTCGCAGCTAAGCCCCCGAGTGCGACGATTGCTCGACACTTGGGGATGAGTTTTGAACTTAGACGAAGGCTGGTTCGTAACTAAGTCGTCGAGTGAATGGACTGCTATTCACTCGGAAAAGGTTTTAACTTAGGCTAAAGCATGTTCGCAGCTAAGCCCCCAAGTGTGAGGATTGCTCAACACTCGAAGAAGTTTAGAACTTAGACGAAGGCTGGTTCGTACCTAAGTCGTCAAGTGAATGGACTGCTATTCACCTGACAGGGTTTTTAACTTAGGCGAAAGCATGTTCGCAGCTAAGCCCCCGAGTGTGAGGATTGCTCGACACTCGGAGAATTCCCAAATGTGAAGTTGTACGATCGGAATCGACACAAAACTGCGGAAGTCTGATTTGCATAGATGTAGTACTTTTATTATATCAAAAACTCTTATGTCTCTAAGTATAAAAACGTCAGAGCAGATCTGCATTCCAGGCCCGTGGTTCCTCTGTCTATTTCTTGAGGTTGTAAAGGTTATAGGCTCCGTTGTTCAACACTTTGGTCATGATGAAGGGACCTTCCGACGCTGGAGCAAGCTTGTGAGGTCGTTGTTGATCCACTCGGAGTACCAAGTCTCCCTCATGAAACGACCGACTCTTGACATTCTTTGCATGGAAACGCCGCAGATCTTGCTGATAAGCTGTAGTCCGGATCAGAGCCATCTCTCACTCTTCCTTGAGGAGATCGACACCATCCTGCCTGGCTTGTTTAGCTTCAGCTTCAGAATAAAGTTCCACTCGAGGAGAATTGTGAAACAAGTCACTCGGTAGGATAGCTTCGGCTCCATAGACCAGAAAAAGGGGAGTCCGCCCAGTCGACCGATTAGGCGTTGTTCTCAGGCCCCACAAAATAGATGGTAGCTCAGTTACCCATGCACCGGCTGCATGATCCAAATCGCGCATGAGACAAGGCTTCACACCTTGCAGGATGAGGCCATTAGCCCGCTCAACTTGTCCATTGGTTTGAGGATGTGCAACGGGTGCATAATCCACCCGAGTGACTTGAGAGGTGCAAAAGTTTCTGAATTCTTCCGAATCAAAGTTGGTGCCATTATCTGTGATAATGCTTTGAGGAACGCTGTATCGGAAAATTATTTCTCTCATGAATGTGACCGCCGTGCAGGAGTTCAACTTGATCGACTTGGCCTCTATCCATTTTGTAAACTTGTGGACTATGACCATCAAATGAGTGAATCCACCTTTTCCAGTCCGAAAGGGACCAACCATGTCGAGTCCCCAAACAGCAAACGGCCAGGCAAGGGGAACCGTCTTTAGAGCAGATGCCGGCTTGTGTGACAAGTTTGCATAGAACTGGCATCCATCACAGTGATCAACAATGTCCTTAGCCATCTCATTGGCCCGTGGCCAGAAGAAACCAGCTCGGTATGCTTAGCGACGATTGTCCGTGAGGACGCATGATGGCCGCAAGTTCCTGAGTGGATTTCATCCAGAATCACTCGACCTTCTTCGAGGGAGATGCAACGCTGCGCCACGCCAGTTGCGCTTTCTCTGAACAGTTGATCCCCAATCATAGTAAAGGCTTTCAACCTACGCACAATCTGTCGAGCTTCTGTTTCGTCTTCGAGGAGTTCTTGTCTGGGAATATAGGCAATGTAGGGCACCGTCCAATCGGGAATGACAACCAGAATTTCCATGATCAAATCATTTACTACAGGGACATCGACTTCAGCCGGATCAGTGGAGCTCATAGCTTACGGGGGCTCTTTGGTGAAAGGATCTTCTTGTACCGAAGGAGTATGCATGTGCTCTAAGAACACATCACTGGGAACAGGCCATCGAGTGGACCCAATCTTTGCAAGTTCGTCAGCCGCTTGATTCTTCAGTCGGGGAACATGATGGAGTTCCAGGCCTTCGAATTTCTTTTGCAACTTTCTAATAGCACTACAGTATCCAGTCATAGAGGGGTTTCGAACATCCCACTCTTTCATCACTTGATTTACTACCAAATCTGAGTCGCCATAACCATCAGGCGCTTGACGCCGAGTGAGATAGCCATGCGCAACCCATACAAAAGTGCTTCATATTCCGCCTCATTGTTGGAGGAATCGAAGTGGATTTGTAAGACGTAACTGAGTTTGTCACCCTTTGGAGATATCAAGACAACACCAGCACAGGACCCATTCGACATTTTAGAGCCGTCAAAGAACATGGTCCAGTGTGCCGAGTGAATCTGAGTCGGATGTTGTTGTTCCATCCATTCGGCAATAAAATCTGCCAGAGCCTGAGACTTGATCGCTTTCTTGGCTTCAAACATAATGTCAAAGTGTTCGAGTTCGATTGCCCATTTAGCCACTCGACCAAATGCATCTCGATTGTTTAGAATCTCAGATAACGGAGCATCACTGATGACTAAAATTGAGTGGTCTTGAAAATAATGTGCTACCTTGTTCGCTGATAGGAAAATACCATAAACCAGCTTCTTGTAGTGTGGATATATTTGCTTCGAGGGAGACAGAACCTCAGACACATAAGAGACTGGTCGTTGGACTTTAAAAGCTTTACCCTCTTCTTCCCGCTCGACAGTTAATACTGTACTGATGACCTGATTAGTGTCCGCGATGTACAGGAGCAAGGGCTCTTCGCTGCGAGGAGCGGCTAGCACTGGCTGGGTGGAGAGCAGGGCTTTGAGCTCAACAAACGCTACTTCGGCTTCTGGAGAATTCTTCATCAGTCGGTACATAGGCAGAGCCTTCTCACCGAGACGAGAAATGAATTGACTCAATGCTACCAAGCAACCTGTGAGTTTCTGAACGTCGTGCAATCGCACGGGAGTCTTTATTCAGGTAATGGCGCTGATTTTCTCAGGGTTGACGTTGGTCCCTCGTTCGGAAACGAGAAAACCGAGTAACTTGCCACCAGGGACGCCGAAAGTACACTTGGTTGGATTCAGCTTCATGTCATATCTCCTCAGATTGACGAATGTTTCAGCCAAGTCAGCCAGCAGGTCGGAATCTTTGCAGGACTTCGCAACTATATCATCCATGTATGCCTCAACATTCCGTGGGATCTCATCGAGTAAACACTTCTAAATCATGCGCATGAAAGTAGCGTCGGCATTCTTCAGACCGAACGGCATAGTGATGTAGCAAAAACACCCGAATGGGGTAATGAAGGATGTCTTTATTTCATCCGGGCCATACAGACGGATCTGGTGGTACCCAGAATAAGCATCAAGAAACGATAAACGCTCACATCCCCTAGTCGAGTCAAACAATCCGATCTATGCGGGGGAGCGGAAAATGATCCTTCGGGCAGACCCGATTGACATGTTTGAAGTCAATGCACATACGCAATGACTTATCCTTCTTGGGCACCATAACAACATTCGAGAGCCACTCGGAGTGGTAAATCTCCCGAATGACTTGGCATGCAAGAGTCAGGCCACTTCTTCACCGATTGCTTTACGCTTCTTCGTCGCAGATCAACGCAAATGCTCCCTGACGGGTTTAGCTTTCGGATCAACTCTCAGACGGTGCTCAGCCAGCCCCCTAGGAACCCCTGGCATGTTAGCAGGCTTCCATGCGAAGATATCCCAGTTCTCACGGAGGAACTAGATGAGCTCGGCTTCCTATTTACTGTCGAGTGTTGATGATATATTGCTCGGGGCCGCAGTTGGATCCGTCAGGTGGATGTGCACTTTCTTCACCTCCCCGCAGGCTTCTTTGCGTGGAGATAATCAGCAGGGTCGGTGCTCTTCTTGTATTCTTCCAGATCGACCATACCCATTTGATGATCAGCGATCTTGGAGCCTTGCTGGAGGCATTCTTCAACTTGCTGTCGATTGCCAGTGACCGTGATCACACCCTTAGGGCCCAGCATCTTCAACTTGAGATACATGTAACATGGATGGGCCATGAAATTAGCATACGCGGGTCGACCCAAAATGGCGTGATAAGCACTCTGGAAATCCACGACTTCAAACGTCAACTTTTCCTTTCAAAAAATTTTATCACTCCCGAACGTCACGTCCACTGCAATTTGGCTGAGTGACTTGGCCTTCTTCCCTGGGATGACTCCGTGAAATTGCATGTTGCTTTCACTCAGTTGGGACATCGGAATGCCCATCCCTTTTAGGGTATCTGCATACAGGATGTTCAGACCACTGCCACCATCCATGAGAACCTTTCGGAGTCAAGTGCCCCCCACCATCGGATCAACCACTAGAGCCTGCCGGCCGGGAGTGGACACATGAGCAAGATGATCAGCTTGATCGAACGTGATGGCATACTCAGACTACTTGAGGTAGGTGCGGGTGGGAGGTACCGCCATGTTGACTTCTCTGTTGATAACCTTCGATCGACTCTTGCTCTCTACATCAATGAAAATCACAAGCATAGCAGTGACATCTGGGAATGTTTCTTTATCTTCATCATATTTTTCAGGAGTCTTATTACTCGGCGGAGTCTCCTTGAACTGCTCGATAAGCATTCGACACTGCCGAGTGGTGTGTTTGGGCAAAATCAAATTGCCTTCCTCATATTTCCTCATGTGAATTACACACGGCTGATCCAAAATATCAGTCCCTGACTAATTCTTTCCTTTCTTAGGGGCAAACTGTCCTTTAGCCTTCCCCTTATTCTTTGCGTGAGTCGCCAGTGCAGCTGCCACTGCCTGGACCGGACAATCAGCCTTCCGCTTCTGTTTCCGATTGGAATTACCACCAGCATCGCTGACGACTGCTTTTCCTTTGCCACTACGGAGGCAGTCTTCTTCCTCGCCATTGGCATACCGAGTGGCGATCTCCATCATCTTGCTGAGTGATATGTCACCCATTCGACCGAACTTCAAATAAAGCTCCCTGTATTTCACACCAACCTTGAAAGCACACACAGCTTGGTGTTCTGAAACATTCTCCAGTGTATGATGTAGAGTGGACCAACGCTGAATGTAATCCCTCAAGGTCTCATTGGACTTCTAGACACAATGTTGTAAGTCGACCAGCCTGGCAGGACGCTTACAAGTGCCCTCGAAGGTTCCGATGAACACTCGGGCAAGATCCGCCCAGCAATATATACTGGATGGAGCCAAGCGATTAAACAAAGCACGAGCCGAACCATCCAACATCAAGGACATGTGCTTCATTGCGACGTTATCATTTCCGCCACCAATCTGTACAGCCACTCGGTAATCATCTAACCAAGTCTCTGGCTCTGACTCACAAGAAAACTTGCCGATCCCAGCCACCAACCTGAAGTTGGGGGGAATCTCTACAGAACGGATGGCTCTGCTAAAACACTCAGGACCAAAAATCACAGCTGAATTGCCGCTCGGCAAATCTTTGTCTTGTCCTTCTCTGTAGGCTCTGCCCCTATCGATCTGCTTCTGGGTGAGGAGGTCACGAGCATCAAAACCTGCATTCCGCTCACCACCGAACGAGCGCCTTTCGTCTTAGTGCTGGGGCACGTGCGGACCACCCTGCGAAGGAGTGGGCACTCGACGGTGGTCTTCACGGTGAAACTGATCTCTGACCTGCTCTTCACGAAATCCTCCACCTCTACGGTGTAAGGGTAATCCAGGGTTGTGTGGCGACTGAACGATTTCCGCCCTTGGTGAGTTGTTGTGTATCCTGTTACGCGACTACGAAATAACAGAATTCTGATGCTGCGTTGCATCTAGCAAAGCTCTGATCTGCATCAACCCTCTTCCAGCCTCTGACCGTGATGGCTGAATAGAATCTGCTATCGTAGCAGCAGTTGCAACATTCAACACAGGAGTACGATATACCTCAACATTGTTATGAGATCCAGTCGGAAACAACCGTCGGTGACGTCGACCGGAAACTGATGGGCGCTGGCAAACACGCTCGTCGAGTTCCCTTTGGAGCTCTTCCAGCCGAATACGCATGTCCTCCAAGGCCTGGGCCTCGGCGGACGTACCGATGATGGGAGTATGGAGGACTTCACCATCGCGACGTGGCTCTTCACTCGATGGGCCGCCAGCATCGCATTTGCCGTGGTCGAAGCCGGGTGCTGGGCCTTGATGGGAGCCTGCCATTAGGACCTTCGCCGCAGGATCGCAGCTCTCGCACTCGGAAGGAACATCGGACAGATCGGAATCCGACTCGAACACGCCGTGAAGGGACTCGGCAGGCTCGAGCGTTGCAATCTGTGGAGAAGTTCGGCGCGCCGCTGCGTGCCTGACCTAGCGCTGGAGTCGTGCGCGACCAGATCGCTTGCGACGACGATCAGCGAGAGGAATCGACGAGTACGGAGTCGATGGGTTGACGCAGCGGCACGCCGTAGGGACTCGCGCGGAAGTGCGCGGCCTTGCAGACCGGGAGCGCCTCGACATCGAGAGGCGCTTCCAGAAGCCATGCCGAATTGTTGGCGATGAAGGTGGCGCTCCAAAACGGATCTCGTGGCCCTGAGCAAATACACCGCCAGAAGACATGTCGAAGGATGAAAAACGCAACCTTGCCGACAGTCACTTAGACGCCTGCCCCACGATGGGCGCCAACTGTCATGGGAATGAGCCTGACAGTAGATAGTGGGGGTACGAAGGGAGAGGGCAGAGTCCTAGCTACGGCGAGGGTGTACACACGAACGTATGAGTTCAGGCCCCTCTCGTGGAGGTAACAGCCCTACGTCTCAGTGCTCTGGAGCTTTGTCGTGTGGAATGTTGAGATTACAGTGGTTGCGAACCCTTAGGCCAGAGGGGAGGGGCGGCTTATATAGAGTTCGCTGCCCCTCATAATTACCTGGCATCCAAGAGTCCAATCGTGGGTTTAAAGACTAGCGTTACTGGTAACGTACATAATAAAAGCTACTAATGACGAAAGGGTCTAACGCCTGCTCATTGGCCTCCTGGGGGTGGCTTCTAGTCATCTGGCATCGACTGGAAGTGAGGTCTTCCGAGTGACAGATGACTGTCGAGTGAAGGAAGAAGTCTCCGAGTGGATTGCCTGTCGAGTGACTTGAGCGCCACCGGGAATCTAGTCGGAAGCTTATTCGTGATCTTCAAGTCCTCCAATGTAGTGTCCTTAGGTAGGGTATGTAGGTCAGGCCTAGTACCCTACCCTAGGTACATATCCTCATCAGTAGGTACCCCTGAAACGGAGTATCCACTATGGGGCGAAAACCTGATGACACCTAACCACACGCACCAAAGAATAAACTAGACCTAAAGACTTCCACCAAGCCGGCGATAGGGAGCAGCAAACTATCCAAAATGATACAATCCTCAGAGCGGGCATCACACCCTAGTGAGCACATGGGGCTATCGCAGATATCAGTCCCAAATCAGCCCACCCTTGACTCGGCGCCATCACCCGACCTGAGTCTGTTGCGAATGTTAGATCTCTTAGCCAGAATGGCCTCCACCCGCACCATTGTCCTGACTCTAGCTTGTCAAACCTTCCCTGTCACCCATCTTGAGTAAACCTAACCAATACATCAAGAAAGAGCATGCAGTGAAAACAGTTTTCAAAGGAGTGTGCACGGCATGTTTTTCAAATGTGACTTTGTTTCTAGTACACCAAATCCCATAGAAAATGGCAGCGATAATCATCATGTGGTAATTCTCCTGACCAGGGAGGAGTTTATATAGCCAAGCCCAGCTTTGCCACAAGGATTTCGGGCAACAGGAAGAACACACTGCCAAGCTAAAAGCCCCCAAAACAATACGAGCAAAAGAACAGGTAAAGAAAAGATGTTCAGTTGTCTCAATGTTTCTACAAAATGAACAACAAGGGTCTCTAGGCCACTTCCTTTTGCGCATGTTGTCTCTAATGAGAACAGCGTTCTGGAAAAGCTGCCATAGAATTTTTTTTAATTTTGAGAGGGATATTAGCTTTCCAAATCCATTTATAAGAAGGTCCATCTAAGTATTTTCTAGCCACTCATATACTGATTTGGTAGTAAACACACCTTTGCTATTAAAAGCCCAGGATATAGTGTCACGGGTATCTTCTCTATGAAATTTTCTGGCTGTCGGGGGGATTACCCTCGAGTACACTCAAGGAGGCGACTCAACATTTTTAAACAACGGGGCGACCAACACTCCTCTTTCCAGCTGCTCCGGCTGGTACCCCGATCTGGCTGATTACTGAGTCTGACCGGCTCCCCACCCAGCCGGCTACTCCGACGGGCCTCTGTCCGGCTGCTCCAGCCGGCCTGTTGCGCGAAGTCAACCACCATGTCCCATCGGACACGACATGAAGACACTATAGCTTGCATCATGCGTCACTTCGCTGCACCCCAATAGTGGTGCACTATAGCCTGCGTCATCGCGTCACCTCGCATGTCATCTCCAATAGTGGTGCACTATTGTCTACATCATGTGTCCCCTCACATGTCATCTCCAATAATATAGTTGGTCATGTGGGCCACCCCTTGTCCCCTTGGCCTCCCTTTATAAGAGGCACCAGAGGATCTCACTCATGGCCAAGCTGTCCAAGCTCTCTCTCATTCTGTCATTTCCCATCCCACTCTCACACGTGAGGCATAGAGGAAGAGCTCTCACAGCTCTAAGACAACTCCAGGAGCAATTCTGTACCGCTACCATATACACTGCATATATCATCATACATGCAGGATTATGGGTGTTACCTCCACATGAGGGCCTCGAACCAGGGTAAACCACCGCGTGCTACTACCCTATCCCGTCCCGGATCTTCCATGGCAGCCTTGCTCTCACCTCAATTAGCCACCCCCTGGCATCTGTTGTGAGAAAACAATGACAATTGGCGCCCACCGTGGGGCTCACTGTTGCTGCAGCGTTTCCAACCCACATGCATCAACCAGGCCCAACCGAAGAGCAACACCGACTTATACCAGGCCTTGGGCTCTCTCCCCCTAAAAGACGTGTCATCGTTTTCTCACGACAGATGCCATGGGGTGGCTTATCGAAGGTGTTGGGGCCAAAGGACGCCGATGGGCTCCGGGTGCGAGATTGGGCACAAGAAGTGATGACACGCGATGTACCAGGTTTGAGGCCCTCCGAGGGAAGTAATACCCCTAGTCCTGCTTGGTTTCGTTAGATGAGTGGTCAAGTATACAAGGTTGCTCCTGGAGCTGTATCTAGAGGAGGAAGAAGGAGCACCCGGCTCGTCTTCCTCCGCTCTCAGAGGGGGGTGAGAAAGCTTTGTGGGTGTGATCGATTGTCTGTCCGTGCGCGTGTCCCCGTTGCATGGGGGGGTCGGGGGGGTTTATAGGCCAACCCCCCGGCTCTTACAATATGATTTAAGTACTAAGGTGGGGGGACCCGGCTGGAAGCCTCTCCGCCTGGCCAGAGGGTCCCCCCGCTCGCGCGTCTCGCCGTGGGCGAGGCCCACCGGCCGAGCGGTTCCATCCCCGTTGGGGCCCGCCGGCAGGCCCACGATTGGTCCTTGCCCACTTGCCTCGGCACGGGCCGCCCGGGGAGGCGTCATTTAGCGCCAACCGTTCGAGGTCTTCGGTACGGCTGGCCACACTGTAGCCACGCCGAGACAGGCCATCGAGTGGCGGAGGTGTGTCGGCACTGTTCCCCCGCCCAGTCGCGCTCGCCAGGGTTAGCGGTCCAGACGGTTGAACTGTAGCCATGCGGGGCGGTGCGTAAGCGACCACTGTAGCCACATGGTCGCCCGTCCCGCCAGTTGCGTCATGTCGTCGTACCCATGGATAGAGGGATGGGACAGGGCGTGTCCATCCCAAAGTTAACGGAGGGGGCCGGCTCGTGGGCAGTCGGCTGCTTGACCAGCCGGACAAGGCGCCAGCTAGGGCCGGCTCGCCTCGCGCGGGCACCAGCCGGCCCTGACCAGTCGGTCGCTTGGTTTTTCTTCGAAGCGGAGAGGGGAGCGCCCCGTCACTTTGGCCTACCTAGGGGTATAAACCCTGTCGGTATCCCCCGAAGCCGGCGGGAGCCCACGTCCGGTGGACAGTGGGAAGCCGGCGGCTTCCTTTCAGCTCCGCCCGCTTCTGGCTTGAAGGAGAAGGGGCAGCCGGGTCAGTCGTCGGACCCGACGCCTTGGGTTCTGGCGCACCACTTCGGGACACGCGCCGGCACGCGACTTGCCACGCGGAGTGTGACGACGCAATGGTCCTCGCGCACGAGGGGAGACGGTACGTCGCCTAGGCCTAGTTCGCTAGGGCCCAGGTGTAGCCCGATAGGTCTCGGGTCCAGGGCCGGATCTTTTGCGCTCCGAGGCGGCCGTTACGGCCCCGGGCCCTCCACTCGTGCGGGGTTTCCGGGGAATGTGGGCACAAACGATCCCACGCCCCCGGTTGTGGCCTTCCCTTATAAAAGGAGAGGGAGGGCAGGAGGCGGAGGTACCCGCGCCTCCCTTGCACTCCTCGCTGACCTCCCTCGCCGCCGTCCTTGCTGCTTCACGCACAACCACGCCCCTGCCCGCACGCCGTGCCGCTACCGTGATGGCCGATGCACGCAACGGAAGGTGGGGAGGCTCGTTCGTCACCGAAGCCGACATTGCCGAGCTGCAAAAGGAGAGGATGCTACCGCCGCCCAAGCGGGTGGCTGCTTGTGCACCGGGCAGCGAGGTTTTGCCGGCGCCGCAGCCAGGGGAACGCGTAGTGTTCCTCTAGCATTTCTCCCGGGGCTTCGCACTTCTGGTGAGCATTTTCTTTCGCCTTCTCCTCGACACATTTGATCTTCAGCCTCACAATCTCGGTCCGAATTCCATCTTGTACCTCTCTGCCTTCGTGATGCTGTGCGAGGGGTACATTGGTATTCTCCCTTTTCTTGAATTTTTAACACTCTCTTCTATCTCAAGCTGCTGAAGAGCGACGCTTGTGGGGGCACGGTGGTGTTCTATCGTGGCGTCGCTCACTTTCCCCCTCTCTCCTTGATTGATTTCGTCAAGGGATGGCATCGAACGTTCTTCTACATGAAGAATGTCGACCCGAAGACGGACTACATCCGGCTGCCGCCCTTCGAGGACCGGCAGTCGTCCTAGCAGAACTGGCCGGCATCAGCACCACGCGGCATGGCCCTAGACGAGCTGACTCGACTCACGCAGCTGAAAAGCTTCGAGGGGCTGGTCGCCGCCGATCTGGTGGCGGCCTTCATCTCGCGTCGGGTGTCGCCTCTCCAGATGAGGCCACACCGGATCTGCGACATGTCCGGCCGGCACGACCCCTGCCGGCAGTCCATCATGGAGCTGATGCCAGCTCAGGTGGCGAAGCGGGTGAACACCCTCACCAGGTTCAAGCTGAAGCCCGCCACGTGGTCCTTCGGCATGGAGTCGTATGACCGTGCCAACTGCCCCCCTGGTAAGTCTTCTTGTTGAGGCAGCTTTTCTCTCTTTGTATGTTATTCCCCAGCCAGCAACTGGCTGGAGAACTCATGTTGGCATGCTGACCGCAGCTGTTGGTGCGACAGAACACGCCGGATGGCCCGCACCCGCAAATCTTCAAGGCGGAGAGCGAGGACTCCGACTCCAAAGACTTCCTAATGGGAGGTCCCGCGGAGGAAGGGGTGGACTCCTCGGGCGAGGCCGACGAGCCGGCGGAGCCACGAGGCGGTGCTCCAGGCGGAGCCGGAGGGTCCGGCACAGTCGGAGGACCCAGCGAAGCGGGTGAGTTCCCTCATGCCCCCTTCATCCACGACTAGACGGATGACGACGACGATGACGATGATGATGATCTGATGATCCTTGACGGACCTCCTCCCACAGCGCATCAAGACCGCAGGAGCAAGGAGCAGCCGGCTCGAGGCCCGGCCGCCGAACCGGCCGTCCGGGGGAAGAGGCCGGCTCAGGGGGGCCGGCGGCCCTGCCTCCCAGCCCGAAGCTAGTCAAGACGGCCGCGCAGAAGCCGTCGCCCCGAGCTAAGCGGGCCTTGCCCCTTGTTATCGCGTAAGTTTGTTTGTTGCGTGAGTTTTCTTTGTCTTTGTCTTGCGAGCCGGTCGGTGACCAGGTCTTGTGTGTTGCAGCAACCCCCTCGAGCTCCAAGAGGAGGAGGCGGACGGGGAGCAGGCGGAGGCCGCCGACCGGCTGGCCCGCGAGCATGCGGCCACCCAGCGGGAGGAGCAGAGGAGGCTCGCGGGACGTCCAGGCAGCCGGGCAGGAGGCGGACCGGCTAGCCACGCTACTGATCAACGGGGAGGCGGCCAAGGGCCGGCTCAAGGCCGAGGCGGCCAAGGAGGCGGCGGCCCAGGAAGCGGCCGTCAAGGAGGCGGCCGAGGCCGCCCAGAGGACGGCCGCCCTCCAAGGCGAGGTGACCCGCCTTGAGAAGGCGCTCGAGGAGGCCAGGAGCTCCCTTGCCACCTTGGAGGCGGCCTAGAAGCAAGAGCGCGAGCAGGCGCTTCACTTCGCCATCGGTGTGGACGACGTGATCGAAGGTACGCGTCGACCCTTTTTCTTGCCGTCTCTTGCGCTTCATCTTGTTTCCCCCTTCTTTCTTCTCTTCTTCCTCCCAGGGCGTTTCTCGGACACTCATCGCCGCGCCTCGCGTGCCGTTGAGGAGCACCGAGAATACCTCCGGGAGTGCGGCCGCTCCATTGACGAGCATGCCTCATGGGACATGGACGAGATCGGGATCGCCGTCGAGATGTGGATGACCCACCTCAAGCAGACCATGGATCGGCTCAAGACTGCCCGCAAGGACGTCATCACCGCACTGTGGCCGGGCCGCGGCGGAGCTCCGATGGACCACATGGCCCTGTGGCTTGAGCACGTCGTCCCCCGCCTTGAGGCCTGGAAGGCCTCGGCTGCCCGAGCCAGAGCGCAGATGGCACTCCGGTTCGTCATGTCTTGGTACCGGGGAGTGGACCTTGCCCGGCTGGCGACCATGCGGGACGTGTCGGCCGCGGAGCGGGAGGCCCGTGAGCCGGCCTTGGTCCAACGGGCGAATGAACTCGCATCATACGTCGATGCGGATGAGTTCCTTCCGCCCCTTGGCGAGGACGGCGAGCCACTGCCGGAGGACTCCTTCGGCGTCCCTCAAGGCCCGGATGGCGCCGATGTTGCCGACGAGAGCACTGACTCGAGAGGCGAGAAGGCCGACACCGAGGGGCCCCCCTCGAAGGACAAGGGAGACGACTCGAAGGCCGCAACCACCTCTAGGGCGGGCACCGAGCCGCCTCATGACGCGTCGGCTAAGGGCACGCCGGCTGGCGACGCGCTGACAACCTGAGCCCCCGGGCCTCTTCTTAGTCTTTCTTTTTCCTGCACGTAGTGACTTGAATCCACCCACTAGGGGTGTCTTTGTAATGAACCGAATGCCAGTCGTGCGCCATTTTAACTGTAACGTTTACGTCATGAGTTTTTATGTTCTGCCATGTGAATTGTGCCGCCTCATCCTTACCCCTTTTTGCCCGCCTAGACTCTTTGTATTTCTATTCCTTTTTCCTCTTTGTAGTTCAAAACGTTTCGGAGCCTCAATTCTAAGCCGTAATGCATGACGCACTAAACTATCAAGTAGTCATCGAAACGTGCCTGTCAGATGTTCACAACATCTACACACGACGCTAGATGGGGTGGCGCACCGAGCGGTGCATTAAGGACATAAGCCTTCTGTGCAGCAATGAGGACAATCCTCAGATCACGGACCCAGTCCGCAATATTGCTACCAACATCTTTCAACTCTCTTTCTCTAGGAACATATAAAAATTTAAGGGAGCTACAGCGCGAGCTAGTAATCTACAACATAATTTGCAAAGACACTTTGACTATGTTCATGATAATGAGTTCAATTAATCATATTACTTAAGAACTCCCACTCAAATTGACATCCCTCCGATCATTCGAGTGATACATGATCCAAATTCACCAACTCAAGTCCGATCATCATGTGAGTTGAGGTGGCTGCAATGGTGAACATCATTATGTTGATCATATCTACTATATGACTCATGTTCGACCTTTCGGTCTCTCATGTTCCGAGGCTATGTCTGTACATGCTAGGCTCGTCAAGTTTAACCCGAGTGTTCCGCGCGTGCAAATCTGGCTTGCACCTGTTGTATGTGAACGTAGAGTCTATCACACCCGATCATCACGTGGTGTCTCAACACGACGAACTTTTGCAACGGTGCACACTCGGGGAGAACACAGTTCATCTTGAAATTCAAGTGAGGGATCACCTTATAATGCTACCGCCGTACTAAGAAAAACAAGGTGCATAAAAGGATTAACATCTCATGCAATTCATAAGTGACATGATATGGCCATGAACTTGTGTTTAAGATCTCCATCTTCGAAACACCGGCATGATCTCCATCGTCACCGGCACAACACCATGATCTCCATCATCTTGATCTCCATCAATGTGTTGCCATTGGGGTTGTGGCACCAGCCCTGCTTCTACTTCTATTGCTACCGCTTAGCGATAAAGTAAAGCATTACATAGCGCTTAATGATTGACACGCAGGTCATACAATAATTAAAGACAACCCTATGGCTCCTGCCGGTTGCCGTACTCAACGACATGCAAGTCGTGAAATTCTATACATCACATGATCATCTCATACATCACATATATCTCATCATGTAATTGGCCATATCACATCACAACATACCCTGCAAAAACAAGTTAGACGTCCTCTAATTGTTGTTGCATGTTTTACGTGGCTGCTACGGGTATCTAGCAAGAACGATTCTCACCTACGCATAAACCACAACGGTGATACATAGATTGCTTTTCAACCTTCTCAAGGACTGCCTTTATCGGATCCGATCCAACTAAAGTGAGAGAAGCTGTCACCCGCAAGCCATCTAGGCAACAAGTTTCGTCGAGGGAACCGGTCTCTCGTAAGCGTACGAGTAATGTTGGTCCGGGACGCTTCATCTCACAATCCCGCTGAACCAAAATCCGACCAAGGGAGGAAGCAATCTAAGCATCACCGCCCACAAACCTTTTGTGTTCTACTCGAGATCTCATCGAACCATCAACCTAGCTCATGATGCCACTGTTGGGGAACGTCGCATGGGAAACAAAAAATTTCCTACGCACACGCAAACCTATCCATGGTGATGAGCATCTACGAGAGGGAGAGTGGATCTACGTACCCTTGTAGATCGCTAAGTGGGAAGCGTTAAGAAATGCGGTTGGTGTAGTCGAACATCTTCGCGATCCAAATCGCCGAGCGTCCTGCGATCTCATCACGATCCGTCCCGCGATCCCATCACGATCCGTCCCGCGATCTCATCACGATCTGTCTCACGATCTTGATCACGATCTGTCCCGCGAACTCATCACGATCCGTCCCGCGATCTCATCACGATCCTTCTCGCGATCTCGATCACGGTCCTTCCGATCTAGCGCCGAACGGACGGCACCTCCGCGTTCAGCACACGTGCAGCTTGATGACGATCTCCACCGTATTGATCCAGCAAGAGGAGGTGGAGAGGAGATAGAGTTCACCGGCAGCATGACGGCGCTCCGGTGATGGTGGTGGAGCAATTCCGGCAGGGCTTCGCCTAAGCACTGCGGAACTACGATCTAGAGGAGAAACTATGCACCGGTGGAACGGGTAGCACGTGGCCGGAAATTCTGTCCAAAAAACCACCCAATCCACTAGTATATATATAGGAGGAGAGGAGAGGAGAGGCAGCCAAGGCCTTTGGGTCGGCCAAAATAGGAGGTGGGAAGCAATCCTACTTCACCTCCAATCCTAGTTGGAGTAGGATTGCCTCCTATTGGCTGATTTTCCACTTTTTGCTTTAGGACTTTCTCTCCTGCGCCATGGGCCTTTGTGGCTGTTTTCCCAGCCCACTAAGGGCTGGTTATTATTCTCCCACAGCCCATGGACCTCTTGGGATCGAAATACCCCTCCCGGAGGCCTCCCGGTACACTACCGGCACTCCCGGTACACTACCGATGAGCCCGAAACTTTTCCGGCGACCAAACTGGGACATCCTATATATGAATCTTTACCTCCGGACCATTCCGGAGCTCCTCGTGATGTCCGGGATCTCATCCGGGACTCTGAACAACCTTCGGTCACCACCATACATAACTCTACACTACCGAAACGTCACCGAACCTTAAGTGTGCAGACCCTACGGGTTCGAGAACTATGCAGACATGACCGAGACACCTCTACAGTCAATAACCAATGGCGGGACCTGGACGTCCACATTGGTTCCTACATATTCTATGAAGATCTTTATTGGCCGAACCTCTATGTCAAGGATTCAGTTAATCCCGTATAACGTTCCCTTTGTTCTTCGGTATGTTACTTGACCGAGATTCGATCATCGGTATCTCCATACCTAGTTCAACCTCGTTACCGGCAAGTCTCTTTACTCATTCTGTAATACAAGATCCCACAACTAACAATTAGTCACATTGCTTGCAAGGCTTATTGTGATGTTGTATTACCGAGTGGGCCCTGAGATACCTCTCCGTCACACGGAGTAACAAATCCCAGTCTCGATCCATGCCAACTCAACAGACACCATCGGAGATACCTGTAGAGCACCTTTATAGTCACCTAGTTACGTTGCGACGTTTGATACACACAAGGCACTCCTCCGATATCCGTGAGTTGCATGATCTCATGGTCATAGGAACATATACTTGACATGCAGAAAACAGTAGCAATAAACTGACACGATCATATGCTATGTTTGTAGTTTGGGTCTTATCCATCGCATCATTCTCCTAATGATGTGATCCCATTATCAAATGACATCTCATGTCCATGGCTAGGAAACCTTAACCATCCTTTGATCAACGAGCTAGTCCATTAGAGGCATACTAGGTACATGGTTTTGTCTATGTATCCATACATGCATTTAAGTCTCCGATCAAAACAATTATAGCATGGATAATAAATGATTATCATGAACAAGGAAATATGATAATAACTAATATATTATTGCCTCTAGGGCATATTTCCAACAGTAGTGTCGGAGCTTCTGCTGGTAGATCGCCGTCCGGCTCAAGGCCAGTTCGCGAGCCTCTTCGAGTAGATCAACGCCGTCTTCTCTTGCCTCCTTAGCGTCCTTCTCTGTGTACAGGGCGACCCGAGGCAAATCGAACTCGATGTCAGTCGGGATGATCGCCTCGGACCCGTACACAAGGAAGAATGGGGTGTAGCTGGTTGATCGGTTCGGGGTGGTCCTGAGACTCCATAGGACAGCCGGCAGCTCGTCGATCCAACAGTCGGCCGACCTGCCCAGCGGCATCACGAGTCGGGGCTTGATGCCGGACAAGAGGAGGCCGTTCGCCCTCTTGACCTGGCCGTTCGACTGCAGATGAGCGACGGAAGCCAAGTCGAGCCGGATACCTTGTTTGGAGCAGAAACGCGCAAGCACGCCCTTAGCGAAATTGGTGTCATTGTCGGTGATGATGCTGTGGGGCACGCCATAGCGCACCGTGATGTCTTCGATGAACCGGACGGTCGTGGGGCCATCCAGCTTCTTGATTGGTCGTGCCTCGATCACTTGGTGGATTTTTCCACTGCTACCAGCAAATGCATCATGCCGCCTCGAGTGGTTTTGAACGGACCCATCATGTCCAGCCCCCAAACGGCAAAGGGCCAAGAGAGGGGGGGTGGTTTGGAGGGCCGGTTCCGGAAGATGGCTTTGCGCGCTGAAGCGCTGGCAGCCT
The DNA here is from genome assembly GCA_022496015.1 of Hordeum marinum. NCBI lineage: Eukaryota > Viridiplantae > Streptophyta > Magnoliopsida > Poales > Poaceae > Hordeum > Hordeum marinum. The sequence continues at coordinate 413,382,106 of CM039677.1, read as the reverse complement.
TCGCATTCGTCGACCAGCCTCTTGGCCGCCTCGAGGGCCGTGGGCCAGTAGACGCCGTGGCGGAAAGCCTTGGCCACCAGGGCCCGGGAGGCGGCATGATGCCCGCACTCGCCCTGGTGGATGTCGAGGAGGATCTCCAGGCCCTTTTCCGGCTTGACACACTGCTAGAAGATGCCGGTGGTGCTGCGGTGGACGAGCTCGTTGTTGATGATGCTATAAGTCGTGGTCTGGCGTTGGATTTGCCGAGCCAAAGCCTCGTCCTGAAGCAGCTCGCCTCGCAGAAGAAACGACAGGATGGGTTGGGCCCACGAGGGGGGCGCCACGGCGGCCGACTCGGAAGCCCCCGGGCCTGGTTGCCTAGCCCTCGGGGCCCGATCGCCAGCCCCCGGAACCGGCTAGAGAGCCCCCGAGTCCGGGGGATCATCGATCATCATGACGGCCATGCCGCCGAGGCTTGCTGCCTCGGGTGTTGCCGGCTCGACCGAGGCCGGCTGGGTAGCCAACGGTTCGAGAGCCGGCAGCAAGGCCGTCGGAGAGGCGGCCGGGGCTGGTGATGGGCCGGCAGCCCCTGCCGGTATGAGGATCAACTCCGAATCTGGGGAGGGCTTGATCGATGGCTTGAGCAGCCGCTCGAGGGAGATGCCGGCTGGGATGTCCTGCCGGGTGGAGCCGATTTTTGCCAGCGCATCCGCCGCCTCGTTATCCGCTCGGGGGACATGATGAAACTCACAGCCCTCGAAGGAGTCAGTGAGTTGTTGAACGAGGAAGCGGTAGCTGGCCATGTTGGCATCCCTGGCATCCCATTCGCTAGACCTGGTGCACCACGAGGTTGGAGTCACTGAAGCAGAGGATGCGCCTGATGCCGATCTCCTTGGCGAGCCGGAGGCCATGGACGATGGCCTCATATTCCGCCATGTTGTTGGAGGCGGCGAAGTGGATCTGAAGCGCATACTTGAGCTGATAGCCCTTTGGGGAGGAGAGGACTATGCCGGCACCCAGGCCGGTCCTCTTCTTCGAGCCGTTAAAATGCATTCGCCAATGCGTGGAGTCTGGGGGAGGCGGGACGAACTCCGTCTCCGCCCAGTCGACGAGGAAGTCCGCCAGGGCCTACGACTTGATGGCGGTTCTCGGCTCGTACCGGATCTCGTGATCAGCGAGGGAGATCACCCACTTGGCGATCCGGCCGATGGAGTCCCGGCCGCTCATGATCTCGCCGAGCAGGGCCGTGCTCACCACAGTGATGGTATGCTCTTGGAAGTATTGCTTGACCTTCTTGGCAGCGAAGTATATGTCGTAGCACATCTTTTGGTAGTGGGGGTAGTTCTGCTTGGACGCGGAGAGGACCTCGCTGAGGTAGTAGACGGGTCGTTGGACCGGTAGGGTCTTGCCCTCCTTCGGCCGCTCGACCACGAGGACGACGTTGATGACGCGTGTGGTCGCGGCGATGTAGGCAAGCAGCGGTTCCTTCTCAGCTAGCGCGGCTAGGATTGGCGCGCGGGTGAGAGCCTTCTCTAGGCCGCGAAAAGCCTCGTCTGCCTTGTCAGGCCAGTCGAAGACGTTTGGCCTCTTGGTTTGACCCGGCTCGATTAGATCCATCTTGCGGAGGTGCTCGTAGAGGGGCAGAGCCTTCTCCCCTAGCCGGCTGATGAACCGGCCAAGCGAGGCAAGGCAGCCGGTGAACTTCTGGACGTCGAGGAGCCGGGTCGGCTTCGGCATGCGCTCGATCGCGCGGATCTTCTCGGGGTTAGCTTCGATGCCATGGGTGGACACGAAGAAACCCAAGAGTTGATCGGCGGGAACGCCGAAAACGCACTTCTCTGGGTTGAGCTTGATCTTGTATTCGCGCAAGTTCGCGAAGGTCTCCCAGAGGTCGTCGAGGAGGCTGAAGTGCTTCTTGGTCTTGACGACGATGTCGTCAACGTAGACATGGACGTTCCTGCCTATCTGAGGTAGGAGACAATTCTGCATGCACCGTTGGAAGGTGGCGCCTGCGTTCTTCAAGCCAAAGGACATGGTGATGTAGCAGTAGGCCCCGAAGGGCATGATGAAGGAGGTCTTGAGCCGGTCCTCTGGGTCCAGCTTGATCCGATGGTAGCCAGAATAGGCATCCAGGAAGGACAGCAAGTCGCAGCCAGCCGTGGAGTCGATAACTTGACCAATCCGCGGTAGGGCGAATGGGTCCTTGGGACATGCCTTGTTCAGGCTGGTGTAGTCAATACACATGCGTCAGGTCTTGTTTTTCTTCAGCACCAGGACTGGGTTAGCCAGCCAGTCCGGGTGGAACACTTCCATGATGAATCCGGCTGCAAGCAACCGGGCGATCTCTTCTCCTATAGTGTGTCGCTTCTCCTCGGAGAAGTGGCATAGAGGTTGCTTGACTGGCTTGCCGTCCGGTTGGACGTGTAGTTTGTGCTCGGTGAACTTCCTCGGAGAACCCGACATGTCCTTGGGGGACCACGCGAAGATGTCCCGATTCTCACGGAGGAAGCCGACGAGCTCGCCTTCCTATTTGCTGTCAAGGCGGGAGCCGATCGTGACGCACTGAGTCGGGTTGGCCGGGTCGAGCGGGATTTGCTTGGTGTCCTTGGACGGCTGGAAGGAGGCCTCGCCGGTGGATTGTGAGGGAGGGGCCGGCATGGCCGGCCGGTTGGCGGCAAGGGCTACGAGCCGGTCGAGCTGCCGCTTCTCCTCAGCGATTTCCAAGGCCTCGGCCAGCCGGCTACCGTCTCGAGCGCACTCGAGTGACATCTTGTAATCGCCCTTGACGGCGATGATTCCCTTAGGGCCCGGCATCTTGAGCTTGAGATAGGCATAATGTAGTACCGCCATGAAACTGACGAGGGTTGGCCGGCCTAGCAGCGCATGGTAGGGGATCACGAGGTCCACGACCTCAAACAGCACCGGCTCGCAGAAGAAGTGGCCGGGTCCGCCGAAGAGGACATCGAGCGTGATTTTGCCGACAGGGGAGCAGGACTTCCCAGGCACGATGCCGTGGAAAACCGCCCGGCTCGCCTGTAGGTCTTCTGTCTTCGGCCCCAGCTTGCGCATCGTGTCGAGGTAGAGGATGTTGATGTTGTTGCCACCATCTATCAGCACCCGCGTGAAGTGGCAGGCCTGCTCCTTGGTGGCAATGGTGGGGTCGAGGACCAAGGCATAGCTGCCGGGATTTGGCATCACCGCGGGATGGTCAGCCTCGCTCCATGTGACCGGCTTCTCCGACCAGTGCATGAACTGAGGAGTTGCCAGCATGGTGGCGTTCACCTCGCGGCGGAGCCGGAGTTCTGCATGCTTGCCCGTGTCTTCGCTGGTGAAGACGATGTACCAACCGTCATGGTTGGGGTACTGGTCGACTAGGTGATACGTCTCCAACATATCAATAATTTTTTATCGTTCCATGCTATTATATTATCAACTTTGGATGTTTTCTATGCATGAATATGCTATTTTATATTATTTTTGGGACTAACTTATTAATCAATGCCCAGTGCCAGTTCCTGTTTTTTCCGTGTTTTTGACCTTTTTCAGATAGGAATATCAAACGGAGTCCGAACGGAATAAAACTTTCGCCGTGATTTTTTATGGAAAATATGAAAAATATCGGATGAAAAAGATACCGGAGAGGCGGCCCGAGGGAGTCACGAGCCTGGGAGCCCCCCCCCGGGCCGCGGCTACGGGGCTCGTGACCTCCTCGTGGCCCCTCTCGACTTGTTCCCAACGCCATATGGCCTTATAAATACGGAAACCCTCAGAAATTAACCTAGATCGCAAGTTCTTCCGCCGCAGACCTCTAGAGCCACCAAAAACCAATCGGGAGACCATTTCGGCATCCTGCCGGAGGGGAATTCATCGCCGGTGGCCATCTTCATCAACACCATTGCCTCTCCGACGATGCGTGAGTAGTTCACCTCAGACCTACAGGTCCATAGCTAGTAGCTAGATGGCTTCTTATCTCTCTTTGATCTTCAATACAAAGTTCTCCATGATCTTCATGGTGATCTATCCGATGTAATCTTCTTGTGCGGTGTGTTTGTTGAGATCCCATGAATTGTTGATTTATGATCAGATTATCTATGAATATTATTTGATTCTCCTCTGATTTCTAATATGCATGATTTCGTATCCTTGTAATTCTCTTCGAGTTATGGGTTTCGTTTGGCCAACTTGATCTATAGTTCTTGCAATGGGAGAAGTGCTTGGTTTTGGGTTCATACCGTGCGGTGTCCTCACCTAGTGACAGAAGGGGTAGCGAGGCACGTATCGTGTTGTTGCCATCAAGGATAAAAAGATGGGGTTTATATCATATTGCATGAATCTATCCCTCTACATCATGTCATCTTGCTTAAAGCGTTACTCCGTTTATCATCAACTTAATACACTAGATGCATGCTGGATAGCGGTCGATGTGTGGAGTAATAGTAGTAGATGCAGAAAGTATCGGTCTACTTGTCTCGGACGTGATGCCTATATGTATGATCATTGCCTAGATATCGTCATGACGTTGCGCTATTCTATCAATTGCTCAACAGTAATTTGTTCACCCATCGTACTACTTGCTTTTATGAGAGAAGCCTCTAGTGAACACTATGGCCCCCGGGTCTAATTTACACATTATATATTCAGATCTAAACACCAAAAACACTAAAAATACTTTGCTGCAATTTTATTTACTTATTTACCTTCATCTATTACCATTATCAGATCTCACTTTGCAAGCAATCGTGAAGAGATTGACAACCTCTTTATCGCGTTGGGTGCAAGTTTGTTAGTGTTTGTGCAGGTTCCTTGTGGCCTCATCTTGTTACTCCTACTAGATTGATATCTTGATTCTCAAACTAAGGGAAAGACTTACCGCTACCTTGCTGCATCAACCCTTTCCTCTTCAAGGGAAATAACCAACGCAAGACAAGAATTCCGCCATCAACTAGCCAACTTTTGGTGACGTTGTGGAGAAGTAGCAGGAAGAATTTCTGGTGCCGTTGTCAGGGAGTATTCAAGTGAAGCACATTTACAAGTACCTATCACAAACCTGTCTCTTGCATTTACATTATTTTCTATTTGCCTCTCGTTTTCCTCTCCCCCACTTCTAAAAAACAAAAATTACAAAAATATTTGCCTTTCTTTATTTGCCCTTTTCTGTTTGCTTGTATGCTTGTCTGCTTGCTAAGTCACCATGTCTGAAAACACTAAATTGTGTGACTTCTCTAATACTAATAACAATGATTTTATTAGTACTCCAATTGCTCCCGCCACTAGTGCGGAATCATATGAAATTAACGCTGCCTTGTTGAATCTTGTTATGAAAGAGCAATTTTCCGGCCCTCCGAGTGAAGATGCCGCATCCCATCTTAATACCTTTATTGAGTTATGTGATATGCAAAAGAAAATAGATGTGGATAATGATATGATTAAATTGAAGCTATTTCCGTTCTCACTACGAGATCGAGCAAAAACTTGGTTTTCATATTTACCTAAAAATAGTATTGATTCATGGAACAAGTGTAAAGATGCCTTTATTTCCAAGTACTTTCCACCTGCTAAGATTATCTCTCTCCGTAATGATATTATGAATTTTAAGCAACTAGATCATGAACATGTTGCCCAATCTTGGGATAGAATGAAATTGATGATTAGAAATTGTCCCGCTCATGGTCTAAGTCTTTGGATGATTATACAAATTTTCTATGTTGGTTTGAATTTTGCTTCTAGAAATATCTTGGATTCCGCTTCCGGTGGAACTTTTATGGAAATCACATTAGGAGAAGCTACAAAACTCTTGGATAATATAATTATTCTCAATGGCACACTGAAAGGTCACCTACTAGTAAAAAAGTGCATGCTATAGAAGAAATTAACTCTTTGAGTTCTAAGGTGGACGAGTTAATGAAATCGGTTGCTAGTAAGAGTGTTCCTCTAGATCCTAAAGATATGCATTTGTCTTCCTTGATTGAGAATAGCAATGAAAATTTGGATGTTAATTTTGTTGGTAGGAATAATTTTGGTAACAACAATGCTAATAGAGGTAACTTTAATCCTAGGCCTTTTCCTAGTAATCCCTCTAATAATTTTGGAAATTCCTACAACAATGCTCATGGAAATTATAATAAAATACCCTCTGATCTTGAGAGTAATATTAAGGAGTTTATTAATTCGCAAAAGATTTTCAATGCTTCCATAGAAGAAAAACTGCTTAAAATTGATGACTTGGTTAGGACTGTTGATAGAATGTCTCTTGATATTGATGCTTTGAAATTGAGATGTGTTCCTCCTAATATTAATATGGATGAAACTTTGAAAGCTATGCATATTTCTATGAATGAGAGTAAAGAAAGAACTGCCCAAATTCGTGCTAGACATGAATGGCTCAAAAAGGTGTGTTCTCGTGATGAGAATCACGAAGATCTTAAAGTGCTTGATGTGACTCCTATTGAATCCTTGTTTTCTAATGTCAATCTTAATTATTATGGGTCTGGATGTGAATCCACTTTGGTTGAGAAACACCCCAATGATTCAGAGTCCATTTATCTTGATGCTAAAAATACTAAAAGTGGAGTAGAAGATATCAAAACTTTGAATAGTGATGAGACTACTACTTTGGATCTCAAGGAATTTAATTATGATAGTTGCTCTTTGATTGAATGTATTTCCTTGATGCAATCCATGCTAAACTCTCCACATGCTTATAGCCAAAATAAGGCTTTTACTAAACATATCGTTGATGCTATGATGAAATCTCTTGAAGAGAAACTTGAGTTGGAAATATCTATTCCTAAAAAAATTCATGATGAGTGGGAACCTACTATAAAAATCAAGATTAAAAATTATGAATACCATGCTTTGCGTGATTTGGGTGCTAGTATTTCCACAATTCCAAAATCTTTATGCGATGTTCTAGGTTTCAATGTGATTGATGAGTGCTCTCTTAATTTGCATCTTGCGGATTCTACTATTAAGAAACCTATGGGAAGGATTAATGATGTTATTATTATTGCAAATATGAATTATGTGCCCATAGATTTCATTGTGCTTGATATTGATTGCAATCCTACATGTCTCATTATTCTTAGTAGACCTTTCCTTAGGACTATTGGTGCGGTTATTGATATGAAGGAAGGGAATATCAAATTTCAATTTCCATTAAAGAAGGGCATAGAAAATTTTCCTAGAAAGAGAATAAAATTGCCTTATGAATCTATTATGAGAGCTACTTATGGTTTGAACACTAAAGATGATAATACTTGATTCTATTGCCTTATGCCTAGCTAAGGGCGTTAAACAATAGCGCTTGTTGGGAGGCAACCCAATGAATAGGTTTATTTTTGCTCTTTTACTTTCTGTTTTGTTGAGTTAACACCATCATGATTCTTTTATGATTGTGTTTTTTTTAATTAGTGTTTGTGCCAAGTAGAACCTTTATGATTAGTTTCGGTGATAGTTGTTTAATCACGCTGGAAAAAGACAGAAACTTTATGCTCACAAAATTATTTTTAATTTCTAGAAAGAAAGAGATTTTGAGTTGATTCTTTTTTTTGCTGATTGATATGCAAATTTCCCTAAGTTTCATAATTGTTTCAGAATTTTTGAGTTAACAGAGGTATACGAAATACACAGATTGCTACAGAATGTTCTGTTTTTGAAAGATTCTGTTTTTGTTGTGTTGATTGCTTATTTTGATGAAACTATGGGTAGTATCGGGGTACGATCCATGGAGAAGTGAGAATGTAGTAATATAACATCAATCTAAATGGAAATTAAAGTTTAATACAGTACCTAAAAAGTTGGTGGTTTGTTTTCTTATGCTAATGCTATCACGAGTTTCTGTTTAAGTTTTGTGTTGTGAAGTTTTCAAGTTTTGGGTGATGTTCTTATGGACAATGGAATAAAGAGTGGCAAGATCCTAAGCTTGGGTATGCCCAAGGCATCCCAAGCCAAATTAAAGGACACCAAAAAGCCTAAGCTTGGCGATGCCCCGGGAAGGCATCCCCTCTTTCGTCTTCAATCCATCGGTAACGTTACTTGGAGCTATATTTTTATTCACCACGTGATATGTGTTTTGCTTGGAGCATCGTGTATTATAAGAGTTTTTGCTTCTTTTTTTGTCACAATCATCATTGCTGCACACCTTTTGAGAGAGACATGCACTCATCGTGAATTTGTTGGAATACTCAATGAGCTTCACTTATATCTTTTGAGTTAGGTAATTTAGCTCACACGAGCTTCACTTATATCTTTTGAGCTTGGTAATTTTACTCCCATGTGCTTCACTTATATCTTTTGAGATTGGTAATCTTGCTCTAGTGCTTCACTTAAATCTTTGTAGAGCACGGCGGTGTCATATTTTGTAGAAATACAAACTCTCGAATCTTCACTTATATCATTTTGAGTGTGATTTATCTAAGTAACTTGGTAATTGGCATGTGTTATGAAATTAGTCATAAATATGATAGGCATCCAAAGAGGATATAATAAAAACTTTCATATTCAAGTGCATTGATTAAGTAAGATAAGTTTGATTCCTCACAATTAGTTTTGAGATATGGATATGGTAATATTAGAGTTATGTTAGTAGGGTGTTGTGAATCTAGAAATACTTGTGTTGAAGTTAGTGATTCCCGTAGCATGCACGTATGGTGAACCACTAGGTTAGGAAGTTGGAGCATAATTGATTTATTGATTCTCATCCTTTGTGTAGAGGTCGGGATCGCGCGATGGTTAACTCCTACCAACCCTTCCCCTGGGAATATGCGTTTAGCACTCTGTTTCGATTACTAATAAAACTTTTGCAATAAGTATATGAGTTCTTCATGACTAATGTGAGTCCATGGTATAGATGCACTTTCACCTTCCACCATTTCTACCCTCTCTAGTGCTGCGCAACTTTCGCCGGTGCACAAACCCACGATATGCCTTCCTCAAAACAGCCACCATACCTACCTATTATGGCATTTTCATAGCCATTCCGAGATATATTGCCATGCAACCTTCACCGTTCCGTTTATTATGACACACACCATCATTGTCATATTGCTTTGCATGATCGTAAGATAGCTAGCATGATGTTTTCATGGCTTGTCCGTTTTTTTGATGACATTGCTACGCTAGATCATTGCACATCCTGGTACACCGTTGGAGGCATTCATATAGAGTCATATATTGTTCTAAGTATCGAGTTGTAAGTAAATAAAAGTGTGATGATCATCATTGTTAGAGCATTGTCCCATGTGAGGAAATAAAAGAGGCCAAAGATGCCCACCAAATAAAAAGAGGCCAAAGAGCCCAAATAAAAAAATGAGAGAAAAGAGAGAAGGGACAATGCTACTATCTTTTTCCACACTTGTGCTTCAAATAGCACCATGTTCTTCATGGACAGAGAGTCTCTTGTTTTGTCACTTTCATATGCTAGTGGAAATTTTTCATTATGTAACTTGGCTTATATATTCCAATGATGGGCTTCCTCAAATTGCCCTAGGTCTTCGTGAGCAAGCAAGTTGGGTGCACACCCACTAGTTTTCATTTGTGAGCTTTCATACACTTATAGCTCTAGTGCATCCGTTACATGGCAATCCCTACTCATTCACATTGATATCTATTGATGGGCATATCCATAGCCTATTGATACGCCGACTCAATGTGACCATCTCATCCTTTTTGCCTCACAACCTCCACCACACTCTATTCCACCTATAGTGCTATATCCATGGCTCACGCTCATGTATTGTGTGAGAGTTGAAAAGGTTTGAAAAAAATAAGAGTGCGAAAACAATTACTTGGCCAATACCGGGGTTGTTCATGATTTAAATTCCTTGTGTGGGGATGATGGAGCATAGCCAGACTATATGATTTTGTAGGGATAACTTTCTTTGGCCTTGTTATCTCGAAAAGTTCATGATTACTTTGCTATTATGCTTGAAGTATTCTTGTTTTCATGTCAATATTAAACTATTGTTTTGAATCTTACGGATCTGAACTTTCATGCCACCATAAAGAGATTACATGAAACAAATATGTCAGGTAGAATTCCACGTCAAAAATTCGTTCTTTATCACTTCCCTTCCTCGAGGACGAGCAAGAGTTAAGCTTGGGGATACTTGATACGTCTCCAACATATCTATAATTTTTGATCGTTCCATGCTATTATATTATCATCTTTGGATGTTTTCTATGCATGAATATGCTATTTTATATTATTATTGGGACTAACTTATTAATCCAGTGCCTAGTGCCAGTTCCTGTTTTTCCCGTGTTTTTGTCCTTTTTCAGATAGAAATATCAAACGGAGTCCAAACGGAATAAAATTTTGCCGTGATTTTTTATGGAAAATATGAAAAATATCGAAAGAAAAAGATACCGGAGAGGCGGCCCGAGGGAGTCACGAGCCTGGGAGGCGCGAGCCCCCCCTGGCCGCGGCTAGGGGGCTCGTGACCTCCTCGTGGCCCCTCTCGACTTGTTCCCGACGCCATATGGTCTTATAAATACGGAAACCATCAGAAATTAACCTAGATCGCAAGTTCCGCCGCCGCAGACCTCCAGAGCCACCAAAAACCAATCGGGAGACCGTTCCGGCATCCTGCCGGAGGGGAATTCATCGCCCGTGGCCATGTTCATCAACACCATTGCCTCTCTGATGATGCGTGAGTAGTTCACCTCAGACCTACGGGTCCATAGCTAGTAGCTAGATGGCTTCTTCTCTCTCTTTGATCTTTAATACAAAGTTCTCCATGATCTTCATGGTGATCTATCCGATGTAATCTTCTTGTGCGGTGTGTTTGTTGAGATCCGATGAATTGTGGATTTATGATCAGATTATCTATGAATATTATTTGAGTCTCCTTTGATTTCTTATATGCATGATTTCGTATCCTTGTAATTCTCTTCGAGTTATGGGTTTCGTTTGGCCAACTTGATCTATAGTTATTGCAATGGGAGAAGTGCTTGGTTTTGGGTTCATACCGTGCGGTGTCCTCACCTAGTGACAGAAGGGGTAGCGAGGCACGTATCGTGTTGTTGCCATCAAGGGTAAAAAGATGGGTTTTATATCATGTTGCATGAATATATCCCTCTACATCATGTCATATTGCTTAAAGCGTTACTCCGTTTATCATGAACTTAATACACTAGATGCATGCTGGATAGCGGTCAATGTGTGGAGTAATAGTAGTAGATGCAGAAAGTATCGGTCTACTTGTCTCGGACGTGATGCCTATATGTATGATCCTTTCCTAGATATCTTCATGACTTTGCGCTATTCTATCAATTGCTCAACAGTAATTTGTTCACCCACCGTACTACTTGCTTTTATGAGAGAAGCCTCTAGTGAACACTATGGCCCCCGGGTCTAATTTACACATTATATATTCAGATCTAAACACCAAGAACACTAAAAATACTTTGCTGCAATTTTATTTACTTATTTACCTTCATCTATTACCATTATCAGATCTCACTTTGCAAGCAATCCTGAAGAGATTGACAACCTCTTTATCGCCTTGGGTGCAAGTTTGTTAGTGTTTCTGTAGGTTCCTTGTGGCCTCATCTTGTTACTCTACTGGATTGCTACCTTGGTTCTCAAACTAAGGGAAATACTTACCGCTACCTTGCTGCATCACCCTTTCCTCTTCAAGGGAAATAACCAACGCAAGACAAGAATTCTGCCATCAACTAGCCAACTTTTGGTGACGTTGTGGAGAAGTAGCACTAGGCGACCGTCTTTTGGGGCCGTTGCCGGCGCCGGGGCGGCAGCAGGGTCCGGGGCCGGCGCACGGGCTAGCGGCGCGGGGGGGAGCCGGAAGGCCATCCCCCCAGGTCAATCGCTATGAAAAGCTGTACTGCCGGAGCATGTGCGTGGAGGGCTTGGCCCCCGAGTGGTTCTTGCATGGAAGATCGAGCATTTGCTCGAAGGTGAGCTTCGGCTGCCAGGGCAGCCTTGCCAGTGTGCTGGCGCTGGCTGGAAAGCTGGGCAGCCGACTCTTGATCCTTGACAGTATTGACCTGCCGGCTCCCGTAGCGGGGATCCGGCTGGTCATTCTTGCGCTTGTTGTTCTGCGACTGCCGGTTGTCGACAGCCGTCCGGGTCGCGGTCGGCGTCGTCGTCGCCTTGGCCGGCAGGACCGTCTTGACCCGGATTGCCAAGTCGGCCGTGGCGTACTTGTCCGCCTTGGTCATGAGCTCGGCCAACGTGGCTGGCTCAGAGCACAGAAGCTTGTGCTTGAGAGGGGTGTCGTCCCGGCAGCCCTCGATGAAGTATTGTCTGGCTTGCACTTCGTGCACTCCTTCGCAGGAGTTGCGGAGCTCGGTCCACCGGGTGAGGTAGTCACGGAGGGATTCGTCCAGCCCCTGAACGCACATGGAGAGCTCACGGGGCCGCCCGGGCCGCTTGTAGGTGCCGGTGAAGTTGTGGACGAAGGCCTCCTCGAAGTCTGTTCAGGTGTTGATGCTCCCGGACGCCAGGCTATTGAGCCAGGTGCGGGCCGAGCCGATGAGCATGAGGGGGCGCAGCGGACGGCTACGCACTTATTCCCCCTGGCGATGCCCACCGCGATGGTGTAGTCGATCAGCCAATCCTCGGGCTTGGTGGCCCCGTTGTATTTCGGGGTGTCCCTTGGGAGCGTGAAGCCCTTCGGGAACAGCGGATCCGGGGGCCGAAGCAAGCCGGACCAATCGAGACCTCCTCCTCGAGGAGGGCGGATTGCACGAGCTGGTCGATGCGGTTGCGAGCATCGTCCCTGCTGCGGGGGACGCGTGATCCGAGCCAGGCCAAAAGCTCGGGACGGATGGTGGGCGGCGTTGATTGCCGCGATCCGCATTGCGGAGGCGGTGTGTGCACCCGGCTGCGCCGGCTACCGGATGCCGACGCTTCGTGGCAGCGGCCGCTGTGAGGCGGCTCGTTGGTGCGCCGGCTGCCGGATGCCGACGCTTCGTGGCGGCGGCTGCTGCGAGGCGGCTTGTTGGTGCGCCGACTGCTAACAGCCAGCTGTTCACTCCCCGGCATCTAAGAGGGCCGGGGGTTGTTTGCCTCTACCCGGCGGCCGGAGACGCAAGAGGAGCAGGAGTACTAGGCCGCCGGGCGGCTGACAGTTCCCGTGCCCTCACGCTCGGGATGAGGGCCTTCAGTGGCGGCACCGCCTGGCGCGAGTTGATGTTACTGCGCATCAGCAACATCGATGAGCTCCTTGATGTGGCGCTCGTGAGCGACACGTTCTTCGCCCTCCAAGGTGGCCAGCTCCTCGTAGGCCACCTTGAGGGCCCGCAGGTTGGCTGCGGGGGTGTCGTAGACGGGCATCTTGCCGCCAAGGATTTCGGCGACCACGCGACCGCGGTTGTGCACGGCCCCACGCCAGCTGGGCTCGGCGCCAGCCGGGGTGAGACCGTAAGCGGAGGCGTACTCCCGCTGCGCCGCCTCCTCGGGGCGCCGCGTGGCCGCGAGGGCGGTGGCATCCTCGAATAGGATGCGGCGAGCCGCCTCGAGATCGGCCGCGGCGGTGTCGGGGCTTGCTACCGGGGCGATCAGGGTGCTCAAGCCCCAAAGGGCCGCACCGAGTGGGTCGGACGTGCTGACGCGGGCGGCAGCAGCGGTAGCCGCTACCCGCGCCCGTCCTGATGCGGTGGAGGAGGTGATGGCCATCACCGCCGCATGATCGCGGGACCCGCCAGGCCGAGCCGCAGCGAGTATGCCCACTGCTGTGGGTGGAGTGGCGCAATCAAGCACCCCTGCGGGGTACTCATCTGCGCCCGGAGCCTCGGCGAGGCTGAGCTTACCGAAGCGCTCGGTGAGCGCGTCGATGTCGGCCGCCAGACCGGCGGAGCTTCCCACAGGGCAAGCCAAGGCAAGCCCCACGAGCCCCCCACGGTTTCGCCGGGCCGAGCGACGGCGGCGGGGAATGCCGAGGGGTCCCGCCCAGAGCATGAATCCGAATGGCACCGCGTATGGCCCCACGGTGGGCGCCAACTGTCGTCGTTTTCTCACGACAGATGCCATGGGGTGGCTTATCGAAGATGTTGGGGCCAAAGGACGCCGATGGGCTTCGGGTGCGAGATTGGGCACAAGAAGTGATGACATGCGATGTACCCAGGTTCGGGGCCCTCCAAGGGAAGTAATACCCCTAGTCCTGTTTGGTTTCGTTGGATGAGTGGTCAAGTATACAAGGTTGCTCCTGGAGCTGTATCTAGAGGAGGAAGAAGGAGCAGCCGACTCGTCTTCCTCCGCTCTCAGAGGGGGGTGAGAAAGCTTTGTGGGTGTGATCGATTGTCTGTCCGTGCACGTGTCCCCGTTGCATGGGGGGCTCGGGGGGGGGGGGTTATAGGCCAACCCCCCGGCTCTTACAATATGATTTAAGTACTGAGGTGGGGGGACTCGGCTGGAAGCCTCTCCGCCTGGCCAGAGGGTCCCCCCGCTCGCGCCGTCTCGTCGTTGGCGGGGCCCGCCGGTAGGCACCACGATTGGTCCTCGCCCACCTGCCCCAGCACGGGCCGCCCGGGGAGGCATCGTTTAGCGCCAGCCGGACGAGGTCTCCGGTACGGCCGGCGGCACTGTAGCCACGTCGGGATAGGCCATCGAGTGGCGGAGACATGCTGGCACTGTTCTCCCGCCCGGTCGCGCTCGCCAGGGTCAGCGGTCCGGACGGTTGAACTGTAGCCATGCGGGGCGGTGCGTAAGCGACCACTTTAGCCACAGGGTCGCCCATCCCGCCAGTTGCGTCGCGTCGTCATACCCGTGGACAGAGGGGCGGGACAGGGCATGTCCGTCCCAAAGTCAACGGAGGGGGCCGGCTTGTGGGCAGCCGGCTGCTTGACCAGCCGAACGAGGCGCCAGCCGGGCCGGCTCGCCTCGCGCGGGCACCAGCCGACCGCGACTAGCCGGTCGCTTGGTTTTTCTTCGAAGCGGAGAGGGGAGCACCACGTAGCTTTGGCCTACCTGAGGGTATAAACCCCATCAAGACTAGCCTGTTAGGAGGGAACACCCTCATCCTTATAAATCGTGTTATGTCTCCTCCCACAACCGATGTGGGACTAAACCCAACAATCTTCCCCTCATACATCGGTCACCATGGGACCGCTAACACCAACGTTTCTAGCTCACCAACCATGACCGACCACCCGTGAGACCATCGAGATTTATTCCGAGCACCTGGGCTCTGATACTAATTGTTAGAATAATCCGAGACTTTCCGTTGATCTACTGAGGACCAAGCAATCACCAAGCACGACACTATTTGTTAACGAGCTTCACCATCATGGCTACATCCTCGAGGCCTGACTACGGGCGCTCCTCCCGTTGACACCATCACAATACCGCACCCCCGGCCGCCCGGGCACCGGCACAAGCCGCCGGCTCCCCCGCGTACCTGTGCTATTATGTTGGCATAGGTTATATCATGCGTCTATCCTCTCATTATATAAGAGGCCTAAGGGTACAGGTGTCCTAATAGGACACAAGTCCTATCTTGTCTACACATGGTCCAAAACCAAATCCAACTGTAACCTAACTTGCACAATAATATTCGACACAAATCTAACAATGTTGGTGCTGGTGGTGATGATAATGATGACGACAATTTCCCTCACCCCAAGGTGCCCAATAAGAACAATAAGCACTTGTGTAGAGAAACTAGGGCTTCATGACGGTTGTGGCTGCCGCATAAAATTACACAAAAAACATGGTATGTCTCTACGGGATGAAAGGGTGTTTCACTCGAAAGTAGAACATCATGTGGATTTGGTGCCCCACACGACCTTGCCACACAACCCCTCCTTAGGGCCCATGGGTCCTTGAGGCCTCCCCTAGATGAGTCCCTCTGGCACCCTCGACTCATTTTCCTTCATATATCAACGATGTATTTTCATTAGATTTCTCCTTGGGCCTAGGAGTGCCATTTTCTACCTTGTTTCTCCATTTTTTGGCAACGTCGGTGTTTTGGTATCCTCCATATGGAAATATGTAAATGCAACGTAAATCATGATAAATTGTAGCAAACATGATTGATGTGCATAAAAAATTAACAATTCATCTTATGAAATTATGATGTAAAATGCATGTATCATGAGCATCCAGATCCTTCGCCCTTGACGAAAAATATCTTATATTTGCAAACTATGATCCACCTCAAGACACCACGTGGCAACTTTGATATAGAGATCACCTGCTAATGCCAATGCCTCGCAATGCACTGGGGCTACAAGTGTCACCGGATCCAAGTTGCCTAGGAGCTCCTATCCCAGGTACAACATCATGCACATTGGTGTTCATGACACCACATCCACTTTGAAACTATCATGGTGTCCCATCTCTACCTTCTTAATCTCCTTTTAGCTCGTGCAAAATTGGTTACGAAGTAATGCGTCAGTGAAGAACTCTGAAGAGCCCCTCATAGAATTCCTTGCATCATCCTGATCGCCCATGTAGCCTTTATGAACTCCTCCAATCTCAGTGTGCTCCATCATCAGATGAATTCACTGTCTCGTATCGGTTGGGAGCTCATGCTCATATCTCGAGTGAGCTCTGCATCAAACGATAGCCTAAAACATCCTACATGCATCCATGGTGTGTAGCATTATATCGACGAATCACCGTCATAGATCAGCCGCACCATCCTAAGCTACTCATCAAGCCTAGTGTGCGGAGGAGAAGGGGGCATTGGAACGAAGTCGACCGTTGCACCCAATGGTGGAGACCAAGTGTTTCTTACACTTACAACCTAAGTTTGCAAGTTGTAGTGTTTTTTTGTTGGGCAGTCCTTGTAGAGAGTCAGTGGGAATTCCTATTCTACGGACGGGTCACTGAATAGCGACCACAGGCGTATCCTCCTACACGTTCGTAGACCGGAACACAATTCTTTCTCCCATCTGTTTTGATACGGTTTGATTTTAGAACCTTCACTCCAGCAAAAAGAATATCCATTTTTTTGTCTTTTCTTACCGATTCTACAAGATTTCTCCTGCTTTTTTCCTTTTATTTTCCTACCTTTTTAATTTAAAAAATTATGAATATTTTTTAAATTCATTCACGAATATTTAAAATTTTCTAACATTTGTTGAGATTCGAGACTATTTTCAAAATATTTTTTTGAAAATTAATGTGCTTTTAATTCGTGATTAATTTTTAAATTCTGGAACATTATTTTTAATTCAAGAACATTTTGTCATGCCATAGAGTTTTTTGAATCCATGAACATATTTTAAACTCATGACTGTATTTTAAATTCATGAACGCTTTGAAAATGTTATGAATTGTTTTTTGAGTATATTTTTTTGTAGTTCAGGAAAAATAAATATTAGTTTTTCTAATACACAATAATTTAGTTTATTTAAATTTTAAGCATTTTTAAAAATTAGGGGTTTTAAAAAGACCATGAAAGTTTTTTGAAACCCACAAAAATTATCTTTTTTTGCAATGCATTTTAGAAGAAACTTTTGGAAGTAAAAAGATCCAGCCAAAAAAAGCGCTGGCAAAACGCTACGTGGGAAATTATATTTCTTTCGCTTTAGTTTTGAGCGGTTGTAGATTTTTTTTCTGTCGAGAAACTGCCAACAAGCTAGTCGAAAGAAAGAAAAAAGAGATGGGGGCCCAGGCAAGCCGAGACCAGCCCAACAAACGATTATGATGATGGAAGAGGCCGGTCTGGAGACGGGACCCGAGTCCGACCCGAGGCGGCTCCTGGGTTTGGTTAGGGTTCGCCCGGACATATATACGCCAGCCGCCGCCACTTCTTCCTCCCCTTCGTTTCAGATCCAGCGAGAGAGACGACAGAGAAATCCCCAATTCACCAAACCCTAACCCACCAAGAGAGATCGGCGAGAGAGATCCAGCGATGGCCGTCGAGAAGATGCAGTTTGCCATGCCGATGGCCGCCGGCTACGAGAGTTTTCCCTTCACCCCGTTCAAGGCGGAGAAGGTGCTGGCGGAGGCGTTCGTCAGGGCCACCAGTGCGGAGACGGAGAAGGAGGCGGACGAGGAGGAGGAGGCGTCCCTCAAGGCCAAGGCGGAGAATGAGGCGGCGCTCATCGTCAAGGCGGGGTGCGGCTCCAAGGGGAAGGCGGAGGAGGACCACGAGGAGGCGCCGGCGGCTGATGACGAGATGGAGCAATGGAATGGCGGCGGGGATGACTCGGAGGACGAGTTCTACAAGGCGTGCATGGCGGACGACTCGATCGACTTCGACTCGGACGACGGCCCGGATGAGCGCTTCGACAAGATCAAGGCGTGGTTCGCGAGCCGCATGGCGATCTGCAACGCTCGCTACCCTGCGACGGTGGCCAAGGGCGAGGTGGCGGATGATGATGCTGATGGGTCTCTTGTGGTGTGAGAAGCTGAGATCATTGCTCTTGTGATTCGATCGGGATAGATGAAGGAGGTTCACTTCACCAATGCTATGCTATCTACCAACCATGTATCTACTTATATTTCTCTTAGTTTTTCGTGTGGTCAACGTCTGTGTTATTGATCCACCTACCCCGTCATGTTATTGTTACCAAGTTGGGTGCCGATGAACCAGTGGCCTGTGCAACTGATAATCTAGTAATTATGTTATCTACTAATATTATTGTGATCTTCTGAACCCAAATATGCTATTCCCCTGTGATATGTGATTGTCTCTGATGTAATGTCTGATTGTCTCTGCTTGCTGGTTGGATTGTTTTAGCCACACAATTCCATTTTTCTCCTTTCATTTCACTTGATGTCACAACTATTCTTCTTCATGTGTTGTGTAAAGTTGACCATGGAAAATGCCAAATGGGCAGTTTGTTATGTAAACTTCATCGCAAGAGAATTCATCCAAAACATGTTTGCCTCTGTTTTTTGCTCGATTGCTGTTGTGACATGTGATCAAGGTAGAGACAGCGAGATGTTCGATGAATTAAACCAAATATGTTCTGGCTTCTACTTTTTGATTTGTAAAGTATAGAATATCATGTAGTTTGACATCTTCAGTGGGTTGCTACTCACAAGGATAAAATTGGAAACTCCACCTGCACCTTCTAGATAATTGTCTCATATTCTTGGTAGGCATGAACTTGTCCCTCCAGCTCATGATAGGAGTAGGACTTCTGATGTACAACACAGATGATGGAAATGAGGTTATTTAAAAAATAAATAAATCATGAAGTGCATGAAAAAAGTTGGGATGCTATTTGCTTGGGAAGTCGTAGAATGAGTTCGCCTCCTTCACTCTATATATTGGTTTATATTGACTACAAACATTGTGTATTTTCCTTTCTCATAATAGGCTCTACAATTCCTTAATTCCATGGTTAAATTGAGGTACATTTGGTGTACAATTTGCAAGCTCATTTATATCCATGGTGTTCTATCTTTTCTTTTCATTGTCTAGGGCAACAAGAGAATGTTTAGGTTTGGATGCCTCCACTTTTCTGTTACCCAAATGGAATACTCAATAACCAGCGTTATATTCCTCATGTTTATTTGGTTTCAGATCTTTCAACATGTTTCTTTATCTACCGGGGATTGCATTCCTCACTACCTATGCTATGCAATGTTGACATTTTCCGGGATGACAGCTTATCAAGCACATGGTGTAGAGACTGATGGCTTGTGGTCAGATTTCTGCACTATTAATGGTGTCATTTATGCAATACAGGTCAAGCAAGTTCTTTACAAGTTTATTCAGCTTTGTTAGTTTGTGTAGATTTTTTTCGTTCAAAAAGTTTGTGTAATTCTATTATAATTGGTTGTGCTAGATAATATAACACGTAGGGCCTAATAATATCTCCCCTTTTGTTGGAAGGGTGATTTTAATGGAGCGCACGCCAGTTGTTTTAAGGGATAGAAGATATATATCCATGAAGGGCATTTGGTTTCCAGCTCTAGGACCTTTTTCTTATTCTATTAGTAACAGACTTTTCATGCCTACTTAGGTTTAATTGTAGTCGGTATTCTCAGTCATGATTCAGCTATATGATGTCTTGCTTACCTGAACTGTCATATCTATTTATCTATTTAGAAGTATAAGTAATGAGAATGGCGTTTCGGAGGCCGAGCTCCATGCAGGCCTTTATTTTTGAAAAATTCAAATTTGAACTTTTATGTTTCAAAAATCTGAAAAAAATATGTGTGTATGTAAGGATGTACTCTTATGTGTGTAAAATTTCATGATGAAATACATTGAAATGCGACCTGTACAAAAAAGACAAATTGATGGCCTGGGAGGATGAATAGTACCATGTGTTAAACAACACCAGATTTCTCTTTTTTTGCACAGCCCTCATTTCAAAGTATTTTGCCCTGAAAATTTACATGCATGTGTGTTATGCCTTCATATATATCTGTATTTTATTTCAGAATTTTTTGAAATTTAAAAATATGAATTATGATGAATTTTGAATTTTGAATTTGGAGGCCTCCAGTGAGCTCGGTCACCAAAGGCAAATTCCGTATAAGTAACTGCCTACTTAAGTTTTTTTTTCTTCCTATTTTCTCTGCCACACGATGCCCAATGATAACAAACACATGCTCTGCAAAGCCTTATTTTGCTCGAAGATATTGTAAAATTGTCTTGCGTGTGCATTGTGAGTGCCCTTTGTTGTGACAAGGGACCAATCTTAGTTGTGTTCTGGACTTCTGGTGCCTTTTTGTCAAAGTTTGCAGATGTCCAGGGCTAGGTAATAACGAGCTATTCAGCTGGACATGAATTGACATAACAAATGGTATACATGGTGGTTGTGGCAGAAGTATAGGCCTGTTTGGATCGTGGCCGATGGCTTCCATATCAAAATATTGGCGTTGGCTGGTGCCTGGTGGCATAGCCCAATTACCGAAGCCATGCCAAATTTTTGGTCGCGCTAGTGAAACAGGGGCAGCAGATTAAATAATTTAAGTAATGGATGATAATTGTTTTTTACAACAGCAGTCCTTGACCACCTAACAGTAAGACCAACCTGTGAAGATAGAACTGTAAGGAATGGTTCATACTTAGTGTGTTTCGCATTTTAATTGAGCTCTGCATTACAACTCAAATTTTGTACAGGGTTCAAATAATGGTGCTCCCCCTTAACTGAAAGATGTGTTCTCTAAGGTTGTACAGCCGTGAAGTTTACAGCTATTCTAATTTGTAATAGACGTGCAGTTTTTTGATAACTTCAAGTTGTGTTACTGCTTTTGAAGTTCAGCTTTGTGTATTCAGTTTTGATTTCACCCACAAATTTAGGAGAAGTTTTACATAGAATGGCGAATCTTGAAAACAAAAATTTGGAGTTCATATACTGGTCTTGCATATTTTTTCTTTAGGAAAGATATATACATTTCTTGATATCTAGCTGATGCCATCATAGGTTCTTTCCAGTTTCCAACTCTGTTCCTTTGAATTAGCTAGCTATCCGGTGGTCATAGCTCCTGCTCAAGCCATCATGCACGGTTACAAAGGCGGCTCAAGATTGTGTTAAGTTACCCCCTCCACAGGCTGCCAGCTGTTCTTAGCCATCTCTATTGATGATGTGTCGGTCGTTAGAGACGGTGCTGCTGGTCCCTGTCATCGCTGGAGTGAGTTGTACACTTGTACTCCCTCTGTTTCTAAATATAAGTCTTTTTAGAGATTTCATTATGAACTTTTTAGAGTATGGATTCACTCATTTTGCTCTAGTCCATGGTAGAATCTCTTAAAAGATTTATATTTAGAGGGGGGGGGGGGGTACCTGTCATCTCTGGAATATCCTAATGCTCACCCACTCCAGTTCCTCTATGGCTGGAAATGTTGGGTTTTTCTCCCAAATAAACATACAAGACCGTTTGTGGGATGTACGATGAGTTAAGTAAAGTATATGCTACAAATTTTCAGTAATGATGGCCATAGATCATTATCAGGTGTAATGCTAATATCTCCTATCCGAGGATATAGAGAATTTCAGAATTTCTTTAAAATTGGCATCATCATATACTATTTGGGTAACTTTTTTTTGGCTGTATAGAGCTCTCAGTCTCCTATTCCTAGTTTTAGTGAAGGTTTGTAGTTAGCACATATAGGTTAGGTGAAGATTCTCCATTGTGTGTTATTGGTTTACCTGCTCCTTCGTGGATTTGCGAAACATGTGATATTGTGTGTGCGTCTATATGTGTTAAATTAGTTCTCTGTCATATAAATTAGACTGTTCACTCAGCATCGTGAACTAAAACCTATGACACTTGTTTCGGAACGGAGGGAGTATTGATTTGTTCATTTATTCAGAAAGCAAGGTAGATTAGCTGCAGACTAAAATCACCTGATCAAGCAAGTAGATTTTTGCATATGGTTCTTTTGTGATCTGATCAAGCGAGCACACCTAGAAAGATGTGTACGAAATTCCTTGTATCTTTTTGCATAAGCACCAACCACAATATTGTCGTTCTTATGGGGGGATGCCAAGAAAATCAGTGTCCGCATAACCAAAACACAAGCTTAATACTCAGATTTAAGATTTAATTTTCATTGGTTTAAAAACAATGTCAAGGATTTGTGTTTTATGTCACAAATTTGTCAAGTGTATCCATTGGTCACTTTTTCTTAGGGATGGACCCTTTTTCCCCATGTTTTTGCCTGACGAGTAGTAATTCTTTTCGGCATTCATTTTGATGGGTAGATTCAAGTCTCCTGCTATTTTTGTTGAACAGTGCTTTGCATGTAGGTATTCATTATGAAAGCGGGGATTAGAGTAAATAAGATGGATCCATTATCGAATTTAATAATTGTTAAGAGGAAAGCAGCCACCATTCTTAACAATTGTCAGTTTCAGTATTCTTTCTGGAACAGAGATCTCTGCTTCAAATATTTCTGAATTTGAAGATGTTTAGTTAAACATTCAGTTGTGAAGGGCTATCATTGAAAATTGTTTCATGTTGTATGTGCAAGGAGAAAACACTAGTAAAAATTGTCTTGGAGGGAAGAATTTCTGATGGAGACCATGCGGCAGGGCAGTGCACCAACCAAGACTGGCTCAAAAGGAGGCGAACTCGGCCCCAAGCGAACTGATGTTTTTTTTTTTGGATTTTTGTTGTTGAGGATATAGCGAACTGATGTAACTCTGGCAAATCAGATGAAAATTGCTTTCTTGTTGTTTTTGTTCCTAGAAATCTAGGATGTTAGTCATCCTTCCCTTTTGGGCAGAGGCGTCCTATCCCTCTGAACATGATTCATCGGTGCATTGTGAAGTATCATCTAACAGGTCGTATTAGGGTATCTCCAATGCCGACCAGCAACCGTCCGCACCACGAAACTCATCCAACACGGTCATGTATCAGTCCACGGAACGATCCAAACGTGATTTCTCCCACAAATCGAAGACAAAACATGAGGGGGATTTACGGGAGTCCGAACCGCTTTCGAGCCTGATTCTGACCTCCCTAGCCCACCCAAACCCCCACCCACACTTCCCGTGCTTTTCATCCCATGAGTCGCTTACCACGTCATGTTCATGCCAAAGTCCTGATTCTCCACGTCGACAGGCAGCACTGGTGGGAGCTCGTTGTCTAGCGGATTGTGGCGTTGCCGCCCTCACTCACCGGGGCCATAGGCATCCACGACAGCGGGCTCCTTCAATGACGAGGAGTAGCCGCAACGGTGGCTACATTAGCTGTCAGAGACGGCGGTTACAGACGAAGAATTTGTCCGGTAGATGAAGATCATGACAGAGTGCTCCCTCCGTCAGATGGGACCAGCACGCGTGAAGGAGGAGCCACCATCCCCGCCGCGGTTTCACGTCAAGCATCAGCTGACATCCCCGCTCCGGTAGGTGAAGCACGAGCCGGCATCCCCACCGCGCAACCGCGGCCTCCATATCGACGGTCGTGTGAAGCAGGAGCTACCGTCCCCCCGGCGCCTTCGTCGCATGAGCCGGAGCTAGCATCGCCCCCGTCGTAGAGCCGCTAGGTGCGGATCAACGGGCCATCGTCGACACCTCGACGCTACCGCCCCAAGATAAAGGAGGTGACATCTGCGATCGCCAAGGCATGTGGCCGCATCCTTCACTACATGGGAGGTGGAGGTTCCGACGGTGCCTTCGGCTCCCGGACCGTGGTGTCCAAGGTCGAGCGCTCGACGCGACAGCAGGCGAGGTACGACCGGCGCAATGTCGGTCACCGCTCCACACTCCCCAAGACGGATGTGGCGCCGGAATGGGTCTGTGACTAAGGCGGAGACAGCCGCCAGGCGTCTCCGCTATCTTGACTAAGCAAGCTCGCCAAGATTGGTGAGGAGTGGTTGCTTAGCGACGGCTTCATCAACGTCGGTTACGGCAAGGCCGCCACCGCGGCACTCCGCATGGCCCAACAGGAGGCGGAGCGGCAGGCAGCCACCAGATAAGGCCGCCGCGGCCCTCCGACGATGCTCTACCACTGGAGGGACCACTACGACGATGACGACATAGACGGAGACAGCAGTGTGGCAGGGTAGGGCGGCCACACGTACGAGTTAATCGTCCAGTATAGGGTTTAGTTTTCTTTTCTAGTTTTTTGTTCAACAGTCAAAAAATTAATCTATTTATGTAAATTATATCCAAATTTGAATGAATTCCATCCGGTTTGATCGAATTTCGTCCGGTTGATTCAAGTTGTTGTCAAAATGTATGTAACTAGCGTTGAATGTCATCATTAAATATTCATGTCCGCGGACTGGTCTCCTCGGGTGAAAGAGAAAATTTGCGGGTTTCCGAGTTTGCCGTTTGCCCTTACCAGATATCTCCCCGTGGAGAACCAGTTTACAGATTAGCTGGAGCAAGCCACCCCCGTGGCCGCCGCTCCACCCATGCTTTACACAACCGTAATTGCCACCATTACCGCCGGCCATGCCACTCGTTTTCCTCGCCGTGATCTTCAAACCAAAGCACAAGAAAAAGCTGCCTTGCTGTGTTTGCCAGTCTTAAACCCAAGCATTTGACTTTGGGTAAAGCAAACCTTGGTTATCAAGCACACCAATTAGACGGCAACCACTTCCCAGCACTA
Organism: Hordeum marinum; assembly: GCA_022496015.1. Classification (NCBI taxonomy): domain Eukaryota; kingdom Viridiplantae; phylum Streptophyta; class Magnoliopsida; order Poales; family Poaceae; genus Hordeum; species Hordeum marinum. The sequence continues at coordinate 413,357,190 of CM039677.1, read as the reverse complement.
CATAAACTGCTCTCCTCCGCCGTGCCGTTGCACAAGAGAGTGAGACCAGAGGGGAAGGCACAAGAAACCAAAGACAAATCCATGGAGGCCCATCTCCTGCAGCATTGTTCCGGCAGCGACGAGCTGGGACGGTCCATGAGGGTGTACTCCGCGGCGACCGGAAAGGTGCCGTTTGGGTGGGAGGACGAGCCGGGGAAGCCCAAGAGCCCACCGAGGGCGGGCGCCCTCCCGCCGTTATGCCCGTCGCCGGCGATGCAGAGCGCACGCCTCACTGATGATAAAGGCAGGCGACAGCGACGGAGTCTCAAGCGCCCTGCAGGCAGGCGACAGCGACAGAGTCTCAAGCGCCCTGCGGATCAAGGTGGGTTTGAAGGGTGCCTGCCTGTGAAGTTACAGCTGGGGAGAGCCATGAGGAGGTGGGACATCGTATGCTTCTTCAGAGGAGAATGACTCTGCAAAGGCAAATATGTACCAAGTGGAAATCTAACTACTTCTGTAAATTGATCAGCTGTAAGGAATAATTACTCTTCTTTTTTGCCCTGTTGCACTGATGATTCACCGATATAGATCAATCAAATTTGACACAAAGAAACAGGTAAAATGACACAATTGTCCTATGAAAACAATGATACAGCAGATACATAGAACAGAATTATGATCTTCATAACTGTGATAATGCTGCAGCCACATTTGCAATCATCACAAGAAGTTCCATTCCATGTGGTGCATGCCTGAAAAACATACTAAGATGGAAACACAAACATAAGCACATGCAATTACGAAGCAGTTGAAATACACAAACATTGCTCTTGACGCTCACCAAATTATGTGCAGAAACATCATGTAAATTTCTAAACCACATTTGCAGAAATATGCCGCCAATATCTTTCCTTGGAATGTCGACAGAGCAAATGATGAAAACGAGAAGTACATGTCTTGTTCTGCAAAGTCTGGCAAAGTAACTAGCCATCAAGGTTATACATGCTTGGTAGACAGTAGAAGCTCAACCCTTGCTATGGCTGGCGAAGAAGTCTAGCAGTCCACTGCAGGTTTGCAATCCAGCAACGAGGTATACTGAATTGATACATGATCCTGAAAAAAGGCATATGTTTCAATTAGCTAACCAGAAAAAGAACAGTACTCATTAACAATGTGCCGTAGTTATAGTACATATCCATGAGTTCAACAATTTTCTAAGAGTGAGGTAATTTGTAGGAGTAGAACTAATAAATAGTCCACATATTACCAGGGAGATCCTAACAAATCTGAAAGAAGCTTATCCCCATCGCAAAAGCATCAGTGCAAAATCCATTCACAACATCAATCAGATCTAATACCATAAATGTAAAATCAACAAAAGCAACTTAAAAAATCTACTTACAGACATTAAATTAATTTGAACAAGATCAGGACGAAGAAGATATGGATGTGGATGGGGCAGTGGCGCCAGTCCTTAAGGCGTCACGGATAGCCCTGCACGTTCGGTTAATTTGGTTAATATGGTATTTTGGTTAATACGGTTCTTGTACTTTGGTAAATACGGTACAAATACGATTCGGTTCGGTAAATACCATACTATTTCATTACTGTTTCAGTAAATACTGTATCAACCAAAGTTGATGCGAATTTTAGAGCCATACATGACAAAATTGAACAGTTTTTTGTCTGTATCACATACATATAGTGCGAACAGAGGTGCATTTTCAAAAGAAGAAAAATACATGACAAATTGGGCCATTGAGATATTCAACTAACCACACTAGCACTACATGCATCACTATGAGTGTATCATCACAGTTACATTACAGGACCATGCAACATCAAACCACCAACCGAGGAGTTTTCTTGCGTGCAGTAGTGCATGCAGTACATTAGCACTCTGATTTTTCGGACATGGACGGCCGGCGAGCTCAAGTCATACCTGGTTATCACTCATCAGCTCACGCAGTTAGGCAAGTCATGCAGCTGCCACGTGACGGCGTGAGACAAGAGTGTCCGTAGTGGTGCTAGTGTTTGACTATTTGGGAATTTATTACTGGGACGTTTTGCTCAATAGGGCCTGGTGCAAGAGTTATAGTGAAGCCAAACGGCCTGTTTGGAGGATGAACAAAGCCCAATGTGAGCGTGAAGCCTCAAGTGGGCTGCTCTATCTGGTTAATTCGGTACAAATCAAACAAGCACAGTTACTGACCGATGTAACCAAACGCTGGGCGGTTAGCAATTTTCCTAACCGTGCCGATAACCAGGTATTGGACTAACCGGTTTTTTCGGTTTGGTTCGGTAACCAAATGCCCAGGCCTAGTGACAGACACCATGAAGCTAATCGCTTGGAACTGCAAGGCATGGGCAGGGGCCTCGGCAGTGAGAGAATGGGCTAGCTTGCCAATCTGATGCGCTCCACTGATACTCAGCTCAGGTAACCTACATTTCAGAAATCAAATCTTCTAAGGTTAGTTCGGCTAATCTTGTTAACTGTTTCAATGTTATTGAATGTTGATAGTGTAGCAGTTCCATCAGGGGGGGCTCGAGAGGTCCCATGTGGAATGATGATGATTGATGTCCAAGTATAAGCCTTGGTTGTAAAAATAGCTACTAGGGTAGAGTTTGTGCTAGCTTGCATCTACGGTGCTCCCCACCACCGTCAGACTAGTCAGATCTGGGATCAGATTGGCACTTTTTTGTATGATAACTTAGGCAAGCCATAGACAAAAGCTCTCCTAATATTAACATACACCATATCCACCCAACAACAACAACAAAGCCTTTAGTCCCAAACAAGTTGGGGTAGGCTAGAGGTGAAACCCATAAGATCTCACGACCAACTCATGGTTCCGGCACATGGATAGCAAGCTTCCACGCACCCCTGTCCATGGCTAGTTCTTTGGTGATGCTCCAATCCTTCAGATCTCTCTTTACGGACTCTTCCCATGTCAAGTTCGGTCTACCCCGGCCTCTTTTGACATTATCAGCATGCTTTAGCCGTCCGCTATGCACTGGGGCTTCTGGAGACCTGCGCTGAATATGCCCAAACCATCTCAGACGATGTTGGACAAGCTTCTCTTCAATTGGCGCTACCCCAACTCTATCTCGTATATCATCATTCCATATCCACCCAGATTGGCACTTTTTTGTATGATAAGTTAGGCAAGCCATAGACAAAAGCTCTCCTGATGTTAACATATACCATATCCATATGCGTGCCTTCTATGCCCTTGTTAAGCAGTGTGCCCTAATTGATTCAGTTTTTAGTGGTCCTGCTTATACTTGGACTAACAGGTGTTACCCCTCAAAACTTATTTATGAAATCTAGACAGGTGCTTGGTTAATACTGAATGGTGTGGCTTCTTCCCTAACACTAATGCTTATAAGCTTCTATCATCATCAGTGATCATACCCTATTTTGATGTCTACTGATGCTAATTTTTGCAAGCCCAAAAGGAAATTTAAGTTTGAAAACTGGTGGCTTATAGAAAAATATTTTCAGACTCATGCTAAATCTGTCTGGAGAGGTACTGCTTACAAGCCTTGATTCCTAGTCCCGTTGGGATTCTTATCGGACTTTTTACACGTTTTATATCTGAAATCATATTGTACGATCTCAACAAAATATGAAAAGCTCAATCAATGTAATAACAGGCTAGAAGTACAGAACCCAATACAGAAAGCAAACAAGCCAAGTTCTGTTCAAGAACAATTAAAAAAGAAAAGAGTTTTGTTCAGGAATAGATTTCATGATTTATGATAATAAGCTTCAATGTAAGTGAAGGGTTTACAAACATCAGACATGATGTCAAGCTAATGCTGTTTTGATGTTGAAAACTTTTATGAACATAGTTAAAACTTTAATCATCTCATTTCCCAGCCAGTAATCATATTTTGCAATTTAATATAACCTTGTCAGTGACAAATAAGTGAAAAGAGCACCATCATCTCCCGGATCTGAAGGACTTTACTAACAACATACCTGATTAGTAGGATTTCAACTACAGAGAAAATACAAAATGGTTTTGAAGCTGAATTTTGGAAAACAGACATGTTTCGTAACTTTTGACAGGTGAAGCAGACAGTACCGATAAGCAATACTGTAATGAAGATAGTCTACAAACATATAATGCTGAACTACTACAAACATTGGGGTTCAATCAAATACATGAACAAGAGAAGAACTATGGTGCATTGGTGCTAACTTCAAAGTATATGCCGAAGATGTTGTCTTCTATGGCTCTATAGTTTGTAACCCAACTAACTGCATTTACAAGTACCCAGAAGACAACAAACAGACATTTAATATTAAAGTCAGAAAGTAAGCATTTATACGGTGCGCCCCATTCAGTAAATTGTCAGGTTACATGATTATATGTTCGTCACTGTCAATTTGAGCTGTGCCCTTGTTCTAGCTCAGTTCAACATGCTGCTCTATAACATTTCGAGATAAAGAGCTCTCTTGTCTTTGTGGCGGTTAAGCAAAGATCTCTAGCCAATAGTATAATTCAAAATTCAGAAATGGCGGAATAGATTTAGGATAGTTACACTCTGCAGTACATGTTTTCCGCTATTATTCAGATTGGGCCATAATCTCCAGGCAAGCAAATGCAGAACTGAAACGAATTACAGTTGAAACAGAAAAGAGCAAGTAAATCTACCCTACCTCCTCAGCGGTTGACCTCGGGCGGCAGGGGGCGGTTGAACCCGCCCCTGCGGTTCATGTACTGCCGCGGCTGCCGCTTGGTGACGGCGCGCACGCCGCTGACGTCGGCGCCGGGGACATACTTGCCCTTGGTGGAGTCGAACCCGACGGGGATCCCCATCATCTTCATCATCTCCATCTCCTCGGCGTCCACGTCCCCGTCGCCCACCGGGGCGGCCTCCTCGGCAGCCTTGGGGGCGGAGGGGGGATCCGGCTTCCTGTCCTCCTTCGGGTCGGCGACGGGCGACCCCTCGCGGCGGCGCTTGTGGCGGCCGGCGTCGGGGGAGCGGGAGCGGTGGGAGTGGGAGTGGGAGCGGCGGCGGCGGGAGCGGTCCCTGTCGGCCGAGGGGGAGCGGGAGCGGGAGCGCTTCCGCGCGCGGCGGTAGTCCCGGTCCCGGTCCCGCTCCTTGTCCTGGCCGCGGTCCCTGTCGCGGTGGCGGTCGACGTCCCGGTCCCGGTCCCGGTCGCGGTGGCGGTCGGCGTCGCGGTCCCTCTCGTGGTCGCGCTCCCGCGGCTGGTCGTAGCCGCCGCGCTCGCGCGGCCTCTCCTTGTCGCGGCGGCGGTCGGACATTTGTTCGGCGAGGAGGGGGCGGATTTGGACGAGGTAGGGGTTGCTCCTTTGGCTAGCGAGTCCAGCCGCTCGTGAGTCAGGGTTCTGAAGAGGGAAAAAGAGGGCGGCGTCGCGTGTGGTGTGATTCGACCGACTTTTGGGAAATTCAGAGGAAATTCATTTTGGGAGAATTACATTCGAGTTTGGGGCACATCTGTTTGATTTTTTGCCCCTAATCAAAAGAAAACATTGGTCTTATTCAAGCGCGTGTTTGGTCCCCTTAATTGTTGTCCATCCATCACAATTTTGTCCGATCAAAGGCATTTGACCATTATAAAGATAGTCCTTCTTTCCAAAAATACTTGTCCTACGAATGAATGTATCTAGACTTATTTTAGTTATAGATACATCCATTTTATTTATTTTTAGGATAAATATTTTCGGATAGAAGGAGTATTTTTTTTCTAGTCCGTTTCGTCACTTCTTTTTTTCGCAAATATGCAAAGCTTGCATATCATTTCATTGATAGAAGGAAACAGAATGAGTACATGAGAGATGCAACACATGACACGGACGCAAAGGCATGAACATGGCACCAAGAGTAGAGACAAAGGATGCCCGGCCCAAACAGAGAAAGGAACACTACTAAACCCATGAAGCCTACAACTAAGGAGGCAAGCCAGACCAGTGCGACATCAAACACCTCGAAAACCAGACAGCATGGACCCCTCGAGCAAACAAGATAGCGCCTTCAAGAAGGGAAACAACCTCGTGGTGTCGCTGCCATCCGATCCAAAGAACCGGACCTGGGGTTTCCCCGATGCTCGAAAAGGGGCACGGATAGAGGCCATGGTAGCGCCTCCAGGAAGGGAAACGATACGTGCAGGTGTCACGCTGCCAATATGAGTAACCTAAGCAGGGATTTCACCCTGGCCTAAGTCCGAGCAATCCCAATGTCGCCACTCCTTACAACTCTAGTTAAAAAGATTAAAAAAACAAGATGACACTTACATATGGGACCCAACCACATGAAAAGAAAAATACCCTCCCTCCCTTCTCATTTACACGTGAAACCCATTACGTGTGGAAGAGCAACGAGCGGTAGGCATGTCCCCACCATCCCAGCCCAACCTCCCTCCATCCTCCTGGGCGATCCGGCCTGGCTGTTCTCCATGCCCCAGATCACACTACTATAGAACCGAACATCATCGTCCCACCATATTATATCATCACAAACGAGTGTTCAGTTGGTTAGTACCTCGTGGTGAGCGATTAGTGCTCTATCACCAGTGGCCCAGTTGACCGGTAACTGTTAACCAAGCATCACTAATTGTTGGATAATGTCTTCATTACTCTTATCAAGGGTATGCTTTATTTATGTTTGGTCGTCCAAGTAAATTGAAAGGACCGATATGGTTGACTAGAGGGGGGTGAATAGGCAACTACCAATTTTGCTTTTCTTAACAAATTAGGTTTAGCAACAAATAGGTTGTCTAGATATGGAACTAGGTGAGCAACCTATATAATGCTAACAACAATAACAAGAAGCAAGTAATGGGCACAAAGTAAAGGTAAGAAGTAACCACAAGAGAAGCCGATGAATACGAGGATGTGTTAACGAAATTCCTTCCCTTTGAGGGGAAATACGCCTCCGTTCGAGCGGTGTGGAGGCACAATGCTCCCCAAGATGCCACTAAGGCCACCATATTCTCCTCATGCCCTCATAGAATGCAAGATGCCGTGATTCCACTAGTGGTGCCCTTGAAGGCGGCGACCGAACCTTTACAAACAAGGTTAGGGCAATCTCCACAACTTAATTGGAGGCTCCCAACAACACCACGAAGCTTTATCACAATGGATTGTGGCTCTGAGGTGACCTCAACTGCCTAGGGTGCTCAAACACCCAAGAGTAACAAGATCTGCAAGGGATTAGTGGGGGAATCAAATTTCTCTTGGTAAAAGTGTAGATCGAGGCCCTCTCAAGCAAACGCTAGAAGATCAACAAGTTTTGTTGGCTAGGGAGAATGATCAGGCGAAAATAGAGCTTGGAGCAAGAATGGAGCTTAGAAATGGAAGAGGTGGTCTTCTTGCGGAAGAAGACCCCCTTTTATATAATGAGGGGAATCCAATCGTTATCCCCACTCAGCTCGCACACAAGCGGTACTACCGCTCAAGGGAGCGGTACTACCGCTTGGGCATTTGAGGCAGCCACCCATGGCAATGGCGCGAGGTGCTATAGTTTGTCTTTATAATGTCTTTTGTGAAAATAAGGATTCAGAAAAATGTGCTCAATTGGTTGAGGAACAAATTATGAAAATACTTGATGAGAATTCCTTGAATGATGAACATGTTAGATATATTGTTAGTATGAGTTATCTGAATATTCATGATGCTAATGATATGCAAAGCCACAAGCTTGGGGATGCTATTTTTGATGAATATGATATTTTTAGTCCCTCAAGTTTTGATGAGCAAAACTATTATGATGATAGCATGCCTCCTATGTATGATGATTATTGTGATGACATGTATGCTATAAAAAGTAATGACAACCATGAAACTTTTTATCATGATTTTAATATTCAAAGTGGTTATGTCAATCAAGTACCTCATGATAGTTATTTTGTTGAGTTTGCTCCCACTATTATGAATAAGAAGTTTGCTTGTGTGGAGAGTGATACAATTTCTATGATTTTGAGTCATGAAAATAATGTTTTATGTGATAGTTATCTTGTGGAATTCCTTCATGAGGCTACTGAAAATTATTACGAGGGAGGAACCTATGCTTTTAGGAATTGCAACAATATCCAGTTTCCTCTCTATGTGTTTGAAGATATGCTTGCTTTGCCTTCCTATGTAAATTGATTCTTGATCCCATGAATTGTTTTCTCACAAAATCCCTATGAATAGGAAGTGGGTTAGACTTAAATGTGCTTTCCATGTGATTCATGATGCTATCTTGCATATTTTAATTATTATTCCTACACGAGTATCAATGAAACCATCACGCCTAGCTAAAAGGCATTAAAGAAAAGTGCTTGTTGGGAGACAACCCAACACTTTTATTTTCTGTTTTTATATGTTCACATTATTAATCTAGTGTAGTAATCATGTTTTGTGTCTTTTATTCCAATAAAGTGCCAAGTGAACCTTTGGGATAGTGTGGATACTTGTTTGTTTGATTCTGTGCAAAACAGAAAGTTATGCGCCCAGTATATGAATTATTTGACTTTACTGAAGCGTCAAAAAATTCTGATGTTTTTTAAAAATCTATGAAAAATCTATGTGTTGTCCTAATGTTTCAGAAATTTTAGAGTGAGGAAAGTATGGTGTTCATTCGATCTTCATAGACTGTTCTGTTTTTGGCAGATTCTGTTTTGCATGCATAGTTTGCTTGTTTGAGTGTTTCCATAGCTTATATTTGGTGACATAAATTATTCGAGTGATAGAATACAGTAGGTATAATGTGAGAACCATTATGAATCTTGTCTTGATAGTACCTAAGTGAATGATCTATCTTTACTACATTAACCCATCTCACGAAGTTCCGTTAAGTTTTGTGTGGTTGAAGTTTTCAATTTTTGGGTGAGATACTGATATGAGGTGAATAAGGAGCAACAAGGACCTAAGCTTGGGGATTCCCAAGTCACCCCAAGATAATATTTAAGGAAGACTCAAGCGTCTAAGCTTCTCTTTCGTCTTCAACACTATCTGTTTTGCTTCAAGCATCATTACAATTTGTTGATATCTGTTAGATGATATTTATAATCTTGTTTTCAGTGAAAAGTTCCAAGAATTTCCCTTAGGATGCTTGAATTGCATGTTTGATATGTGCTGTGTAAAAACAGAAACTTTCGTTGTAGTGTTTGAATTTTCATATTTTACTGGAAAGTGGAAAGTTTCTAAAAAATTTACAAAGTGTTTTAATATAAATTATTTATCACTTACTAAATTTTAATAATTTTTTGAGTTGCATAAGTACACTATTTTCATAGATTTCTATAGACTATTTTGTTTGGACAGATTGCTGTCATAGTATTGTTATCTACTTATCCTATAGTTTCCATAGCCTATATTGGTAGATATAAATTGTGTAAATGATAGTAAACAATAGATTGTGTTTAAAAATTATTTTTAAACTTGTCTTGGCATTACATGAAGTTTGGATTTATTCTTATGTGTACTAACCTATCTCACGAGTCTTTTCGAGTTTTGTGTGGATGAAGTTTTTGAGAATAGGTGAAACCGTTATATGAGAGTATTGAACGAGATACAAAATCTCAATATTGGGGATGCCCAAGGCAACCCAATTAAATATTTAAAGAAGTCTCAAGCATCTAAGTTTGGTGATGCTACGCATCCCACCTCTCTTCATCAACAACTATCGTTTAGCCTATGTTAAGCCTAAATTTTTATTTGTCCACATGATATGTGCTATTCTTGGAGTGCTATTTTTCTTTTGTTTGCCATTTAAATAAAATACTCAGATATTAAAATATTTATTGATAGAGAGATTCCTCACATGTCTACTTAATTATTTGACTACTCATTGATCTTCACTTATATCTTTTGAGAGTAGTTTGATGTTTACTCGTGTGCTTCACTTATATCCAGAGAGTAAATTGTGAATGAATTGAATATCATAAATCTGAAATTATAAATGTCCTTTATACTTAGTAGTAGCTTCACATATGGTTTATAAAGTAAAATTTATTGAAGTTTGACGCATCATATTGGCCATACTAGCAATTCATGAATGATTAGTATAGGAAAGAGAACTTTCAATATAAATATATTATCTTGGAAATATTCGATGATTAAGAATACCCATCAATTATTTTCAAATTTGAACAAATAGTTGAAGTTGGACAAGAAAGACAACGTAATGGTTATGTTTGGGTATATTTGCATAGAAGTTATATTGTTATGGATCCTCCAATATGTGGTGCTTGTCTAGAACCTTTTGCTAGCCAAAACTTCGTACTAAATAGAGATACTACTTGTGCATCCAAATCCTTGAGTCAAGTTTCTTCCTTGAGAGTCCACCATACCTACCCATATATGGTGTTTCACTGCCACTCCGAGTAAATTTGCATGTGGCACCTCTAAATATTCAAATAAACATCTGTTTTGTGTGCTCGTACCGCTCATGGGAGGACGGGATGGTAATTATCTTCCATGCTAAGCGATTTATTCTCAAGATGAGTGTTTATTCACTTGTCATTGCACGAGAAAGGCTGGTAAAAAGGATTCCCAATCCTTCATAATACAAAAATAAATAAACAAAAACTCCCCTAGAATGTTGATTGTTTGGAGGGCAACCGTGGATTCGGCCAGCCATGGAATGTGTTTGAATGGTGGAGGGGGGTAAAAATTTAAATTTAGTTTGGGAACCGCCAATAATGTCATTAGCATGGAAGATATCTAATACTCTATTGTGACGTTAACAGGAAAGGCACACCACTCAAAATTACATATTCATCTCTGTTTTAAACAATGAGCTCTGGCACATATGCAGATCCCTGCTTCCCTATGCGAAGGGAAAATCTATTTACTTTCATGTTACTTACTTTCATGTTGAGTCAACTTCTTATTCCAACTTCAATCTATTAGTTGGCAAGCATCATGTGGTGGGGAAAGATACAAACATATATATCCACTCAAATTTATTTGATCATGATTCATTATTGTTGACAATTATCTTTATGAGAAGTATGTTGGGAGGCGAAACATTAAGCCCCTATCGTTCTATGTGTTCGATGGATATTGTTTGTTCTAAAAATATGCCTTCAGTATTAGCAATCATAAAATAATATACGATAATTGAGTATGTGGAGATCTTACTTAGACTTGATGATGCATTGAAATTGTTTGATGATCAAGAGCATACATGTTAAGTTTCAATAGAATGCATTGTTCGAACCATGACATGTGAATTGATTGCAACTCTATCATGATGATTTTTATGAGAAAAATTTGTTGGTTATGATGCTATAAAAGTGACTAAAATTACCAATGATCAAAAATATTCACTATGCTAGCATTCACACTTCATAAATTATTTCTTTTATCATTTACCTACTCGAGGACGAGCAGAAATTAAGCTTGGGGATGCTGATACGTCTCCAACGTATCGATAATTTATGAAGTATTAATGCCATATTCACCTATGTTTACAATACTTTTATATGGTTTTGATGCACTATATATGATTTATGTATAACTAACCCGGACTAACGTTGTTTTTAGCAGAATTACTGTGGTGTTGTTTTTTGTGCAGAAATTGAAAGTTCTCGAAATCGCACGAAACTTTTTTGTGATTTTTTCTAGAGGAAGTAAGCCACATTGGAGCGAAGAACCACCGGAGGGGGTCCACCCTTGGGCCACAAGCCATCTGGAAGCCACCTCCCAAGGGGGCGGCCAGATATGTGGTGGGCCCCTCGTGGCTCCATTCGGCGTGATTCCAATGCTGAAAAATCCTATAAATACAAGAAAGCCCGGAAATAAACAGAGACTCCTCGTTCCACCGCCGCAACTCTCACTATCAATGAAAAATCAATATGGAGATGTTCCAGTACCTTGTCAGAGAGGGTAGATCATCTCCGGTGGCCATCTTCATCATCCCGATGGAGGCCATGACGAGGAGGGAGTAGTCCACCCTCGGGGCTGACGGTTTGTACCAGTAGCCATGTGTTCAATCTCTCTCTCTCTCTCTCTCGTGTTTTTGAGATGGCACGATCTTGATGTATCACGGGCTTTGTTAATATAGTCGGATCATATGATGTTATTCCCTTGCTACCTTATTGTGATGAATTGAATCTTTACATTTGAGATCTCGTTATGTTGGACTGAATATTATGGTTTGAGAACACTTGATGTACGTCTTGCGTGGGATATCCATAGTGACATTGGTGTATTCTATTGATTCACATGATATATGTTAAGGCATCAACTTGCGGATTTCAGTGACCTAGGGGATGTATGCATAAGGGTGGATTGCATGATTTGACACTATGTTCTCTGATAGAAATCTTGGGGTGCTCCTTGAAGTTCTTTGTGTTGGATTGAATATGATAGATCTAAAATTGTTTGATGCATGTCTCATAATTTACCCAGAGATACTTGAGATAACATTGGAGTATCTAGGTGACATTAGGGTGGATTGATATGTATCATTGGTGTTATCTTACTACGAACTCTAGGGATTTTTGTGACGCTTATAGGAATAGGTCAACAGATTGATTGGAAAGAATAACTTTGATGTGGTTCTACTACCTACACCAATTTCATCTATTTGTTCTCTACTAGATAGGAACTTTGGAGTGATTCTTTGTTGCACGTTGAGGGATGATCATATGATTCAACTATGTTAGCATTGTTGGGAGATTGCACTAGTGAAAGTATGAACCCTAGGCCTTATTTTTTCAAGCATTTATACACCCTTTTTCTCGTTGTTTTACACTTGCTACCTTGTTGTCCTACAAAACTCTGTGCTTGGAGGCCCAAAACGAGTCTAGAAGAATAAAGTTGCATAGTAGACATCACTACCGCGCCAGGGCAATACTATCGCTCACCGGAGTCATACTACCACTTACAACCTTCAGAACCAGAACAAGGCATGGAGGAAAAACTACATTGAGGCGAGAAGGGGGCATGGGTGCATAAGAAGGTGTACGTGATGATTCCACCCAAAACCTTTCCGGTGTGGAGTCCCTCTTGATAGTACAGTTCTCCTATGACTCAAATCCACCAAAAAATGAAACGTAGGAAAGAAACCGTCTTCACTCTAATCCACCTAGGGGCTTGAATCGTTTTGTGCTAGATGATGAATTATTTGAAAGGCTTAACACACACGATTAGACCGCAAGTGCATTGTCATCAATCGCCAAAACTACTGGGGGAAAACTATGCTCTTACAATCTCCCCATTTTTGGTGGATTGGTGACAACGCGTGATTTTCACAAACAGATATCACGAGATAGTAGGCAAGGCCCCAACATCTACAAAATATAGATGGGCTCCCCCTATTTTATGTGTGCACTATTTTATGTGTTTCAAGATGGGTCAGCCTGAGGGGGGCACGAAACTAGAAACGATAGTGCCCTCGGCCACAGATTCATCCTCATCCTCGTCATCCTCATCTGTATCATCCTCGGAAGATCCATCTCTGGAGCAGCATGAGTGGACCACTTGTTCTTCTGCCTCAACTTCACCACCTTATGGGGAATCAGATCAGCAGACTCAAACAAGACCTCGTGAAAGGTGTTCTCCTAGGTCCTCTCAATCAGATGCATCAGATATGGACCATAAATAGGGCATTTTCACTCAAAGATCATAGAGAGAAGCTCCAACCACATGACATGGGAGACATCCAAGACCTCAACCTCATCTGCTGACCTCATGTTCTGACAATAGAGAAGCATATCCACCAGGAATGAGTGTACCTGATCTAAGTTATCAACCCGGGGAAGAAGAGTATGCCTGAAGATGCGATGCATGATGTCAAGGAACGGTTCAAGCACATATGTTGGCTTGCCAGTAGTGGAGAAGATCTTCTTCGTGGATTAGGGACAAAGCTTTCTCTTGTGTGTAGGCATGGTTTCCAGGTGGGGACGAAATCTAATGGGGTATGGAGTCCCTTATCCTCAAAACCGAGCAAATTCATGAAGTCCTTCCAAGTAGGTGACAGTTACTCACCATTAGTCATCAAAGTCAACCTCCAGTCCTCATCATTCCCAAGATGGACCGTAGCATTGAACACAACCACTATTTCTACATCACAGTCCTTGTTGAACCGCTTAAGACTAATAATACCAAGCTTCTCACACATGCTAAGAGCATCCCCAAAGTATCGGGCATTCTTATGCAAATGATCCATATCAATGGACTTAACATGAGGAACATATAGGTTCTTGTTCTGCTGGAGCACATCATGATAGATAGAGCCTTGCTGCTTTGTTCAGAAGGGACTGTTGCAAAGATTGGAATCCTAAGGTTGAACATAAGGGTTGCGATGGTGAAGGAGCACGAACTCCTTACTCGGCAACTCAACCATAGTTGGACCCTTCTTGGACTTGGTAGCACACTGCTTGGCCTTTTGCTTGGGGATTGCATTGGGCTTGACGTTGTCATCCCCTGGATTGCAGTAGAGCCACCCTAACAACTTGGATTCGTCCGACGCTCGCTACCACTTGAGGCCAACAAAACGGAGTGAAGGGAAAGCAGGTGTAAAAGATATGCATCAGCCAAAAGAAAACACAAGATTGAGTATATCTGAAGTGGAATCAAAAAATATGTGCATTTGACAGCACAAGCGGTAGTACTGCTGATAAGGGCTATATTACCACCGTCAAGCGGCAGTACTGCTCGGGCGGAGGCCACGGGGGCAACCACTATTGCCAGGTAGACCCGGTACTACTAGTGAAGCCAAATGCAAATATTTTCGAGTGGAACTTTAGTCTACTCCCTAGCCGCCTTCCACATCCTACTCATGCCTCGATTTGACTAAAAATCGGAGAACATGTCTCATGTTACCCAAAAACCTAGTTCAAGAAATAGGACCATGGGAGAGAAGGACGGGAGCAATACCGACATCCATCGCAGGAGGAGAGGGTTAGGATCGAGTCTGTCGATCGGAATCGTGGAAGAATGACTGGAGACACAAATCCGATGGAGGTCTCCGGGGCACTTGGGTCGCCTGGAGAATGAACACCACGTTGGAGAAAGGGGTGAATGGGTATGGGCGAGTAGAAATTGCCCATGCCCGCCCCATAATCCCCTTGTGCATTCCCACAAGCGGTAGTACTGCTCTTATGAGCAGTAATACCACCCCGATACTGCAGCACGACGGGAGGCCAGGTAGTACCACTCCAGCGGTAGTACCGTGGTTGGCAGCGGGAGTACCACCCAGACACAGTGGTAGTACCGCTTAAAACGTCCACAAGGCAAAAACACATTACAAATGTTGGCTAATGCACCTTTTGAGGTTGAAGATGAGCAACGACAAGAGATGGAGACTCAGAAACCAACAAAATGGGAGAGGACACTCCAAGTTTTAAACAGACAAAAACAAAGAACGACAAACTTGGAGTGACACAAAACACGAATTGGCTCTCAGAAGCGAATGCCTCACTAGGAGGGGGTGATGGCCGAAGCCACCTATATTTGAGTCAATTGGTATGGCACCACGAAGATTTTAACCTTGGGCCCATGATCAAAACTCGTCTTTGAAGAACAAGTACCATAAAAATGGATAATGTGAAAAACTTGATTGATTATGCATAATAAGGGTAGGGAGATTCCATTGAGAGAACGACACTCCCCTTATGTCCATGCCTACATCTAAACAAGACACAACGATGAGTGAGGTGGGGTGTGCAATACTTCAAGTCACATTGCTCGAATCAATGATATTTAGCTCATGCCTTAACTCGCGAAAGCTTGCTTCATCCAATGGCTTCGTGAAAATATCTGCAAGTTTCTCAGTAGTATTGAGATGAATAAGATCAATCTCTCCGCGCGTGATATGCTCCCGGATGAAGTGATGACGAATCTCGATATGCTTCGTCTTGCAATGTTGAACCAGGTTGTTGGAGATCTTGATCGCACTTTCATTGTCACAGTAAAGAGGCACTTTGTCACATGTGACACCATAATCCTTTAAAGTTTGCCTCATCCAGAGCAACTATGCACAACAACTTGTTGCATCTACATACTAGACCTCGGTGGACGAGAGAGAACCATAATTTTGTTTCTTTGAAGACCAACTCACCAAAGAGCGACCAAGAAATTGGCAACCTCCGGAAGTTAACTTCCTATCCACACGATCTCCCGCCCAATCCGAGTCCGAATATCCTATGAGATCAAATGAAGCGCCTTTGGGGTACCATAAGCCAAAGTTTGGGGTATGAGCCAAATATTGAAAGATTCGCTTGACCGCCACATAGTGACTTTCCTTAGGTGCAGCTTGAAATCTTGCACAAATTCCCACACTCAACATAATATCTGGTCTAGATGCACAAAGGTAAAGCAAGGATCCAATCATAGAGCGATATACCTTTTGATCCACTGCTTTACCATTGGGATCGATGTCAACTTAGCATTTGATTATTGTCTTTGACCGGCTTGAGTTCATCCAACCTGAACCTCTTGAGCATGTCTTGAGTGTATTTTGCCTGATTGATGAAGGTTCCCTGACTTGGTTGCTTGATTTAAAATCCAATGAAGACCTTCAACTCTCCCATCATGGACATTTCAAACTCTTTGGTCCTTAGTGCGGCAAACTCATCATTGAAAGCTTTGTTAGGAGAACCAAGATAATATCATCAACATATAGTTAGCATATGAACAAGTCCTCTTTAACCCTCTTTGTGAAAAGAGTGGGATCGATTTTCCTGATTTCAAACCCACGATCTTGCAACAATTCGGTAAGGCCATAGAGAGCCTTATTAAGCTTGTACATGATTGGGGAACTTGGCATCCTCGAATCCGGAGGTTGCTTGCCATATACCAACTCCTTTAGAGGACCATTTAAAAATGCACTCCTAACATCCATTTGTTGTAATTTGAAAGCATGATGAGATGCATAATCAAGCAACATGCGAATAGATTCAATGCGTGCAACGGGAGCAAAGGTTTCACCATAGTCGATACCCTCGACTTGGAAGTAGCCTTGTGATAGTTGTGAATGACGACACCATTCACATCTTTCTTGTTCTTGAATATCCATTTGGTTCCAATGACATTGTGATTCTCCTTTGGTCTTGGCACCTGTCGGTGTCAAAACCGATGGATCTTGGGTAGGGGGTCCCGAGCTATGAGGCTAGAATCGATGGTAACAGGAGATAAAGGGGACAAGGTTTTACCCAGGTTCGGGCCCTCCTATGGAGGTAATACCCTACATCCTGCTTGATTGTATTGATGATGTATAGGTTACAGAGTCGATCTACCTCGAGATCAAAGAGCTAAAACCTAGATGAGTTGTCCTTTCTCTACAACCTAAAACCCTCTGGCTTATATAGGTGCCGAGGGTACCTAGGGTTTACACATGGTCAGTTACACACCGAAGAGATAAACATGCCTATTCGCTGCATTAAATGTCGAGGACAAGCCATGATTCCCGAAGCTTCCTTCCCGGAGACAGGGCCTTCGATCGATCCGATATTCGGCAAGCGGCCCATACAGTTCGGTCCATAAGAAATAGGTCAGCCTCCCGAGGACCCCTTAATCCAGGACTCCCTCAGTAGCCCCCAAACTTGCCTCCAACGCCAAGGGTCTTAGCTTCAATCGCTTCGTATGACCAGAGTTTTTGGCTTGCGAGGTGAGTTCTTCCCGTCGAGTTTAGTTCGACCTCCGATGACATGTAGTTTTCCGAATAGTGGCATGTACGAACACCATGAATAGGTCAGCTTTGAAGGCCAAATGTCAAGGGGTAAATAACGTCCCCCGACGACCTCTCTAACAAAAGTTCATGGCCCACCACGACCGCTAGGCCAGTTACAAAAACTTGATTCATGGTTCAAGGCCGTTTTCATCAACACGATCTGTCAATGCACAGATCGTGCCCCGTTTTATACGGGAAACATTTAATCATGCGCGTGCAATGGCACGCGCGTCTCGAGAAGCGGAGGTATTCACGGCGCAACGGAAGGGCAGCCAAACAATGATAAGCCTCATAAAAGGGTAAGAAAAACCCCAAGGCCTAACCACACTTCCCCTTCGCCTCCTCTGCTTCCCACTCCTCTGAATCTCCGAAGCGCAGATCTAGATTTTCCATCCCCCCACCCTTTGAGCTCATCCGTGGTGGGCTCTGGCTCAAATGGCAAGTGGGAGGCGTCCATGGTCACCGAACAAGACATCCGGGACCTCAAGGACGCCGTCTACCTCCCCGCCAACATCTATCACCGCACGCCGGAAAGGGCCAGGTGATCCTCACCCCTAAGCCAGGCGAAAGGGTGCTCTTTATTCTCCACTTCATCCGGGGACTGAGCTTCCCACTCCACCCCTTCGCTAGGGGGCTCATGTTCTTCTATGGCCTCGACTTCCATGACCTCTTGCCAAACTCCTTCATGCAGATATCGGCTTTCATCCTCGTCTGCGAGGCTTTTCTGCGAGTCGAGCCACACTTCGGCCTTTGGCTCAAGGTGTTCAACATCAAGCCGAAGTGTGTCGGCGACAAACACGCAGACTGCGGCAGGGCTGTCATCGGCAAGCTCTCCCACGTCGTATGGCCATCCAGAACCTTCATCAACACTATGAAGGTGTGGTAGAAGGAGTGGTTTTATATCACTGAGCTAAAGGAGGAAGGTCAAGCAGCTCCTGCCGAATTCAGATCCGGTCCCCCACCAGATTGACCTCATCGCTCCGCAAGGGCCTCGACTGGGGGTCGAGCAAGGAGGTGAGTGACCTGCAAAAGCACATTAGCTCCATGGTCGAGAACGACATCGTGCCAACCGACGTGTGTCCTCCCCTGTCAGCGCTGGGATACTCCCCTGTGGGCTCGTCAGATCGACGATGAGCCCGCAATTCGACGCCCCTTCCGCACTACTCGAGAGAAGCCGTGGAAGGCTCTCTTCAAGCCGCAGAAGGACTGGGCAGCTAAAGAGGAGGATTGGAGTCTTCATGCCGCCAAGCCTGCTTCCAAGGTACAACATAGCTCCGCGTAATCGGCTTTATTTCTTGTAAATAGGTTTCTAAAACACCCTTCCGATTACTCCTTTTAGAAATGGCTGAGCAAAGCCACGGGCATCGACTTCCCGGCGCCTCAGCCCGAAGACAACATGTCCGGGCTGTTAGCGGAGATGCTCGTCGAGGCACCTTACAAGGCGCCTGCGAAGAAAGAGAAGAAGAAGAAAACATGCCAAGAAGGCCTACGCATCAGGGACCAGCCAGAGGTTGTGTGCGAAGAAACCCATGCCTCCTCGAATCAAGAGGAGAATGAGGACGAGGACGAAGGTAGGGGGGCGATTTCCCCCTCGCGAGGAAGAGAGCGGCGTCCTTGGACACCGCATGCGAGGTACCCCCTCCCGCCCTGAAGAAGGCGCATCGGACACAAGTAATCCTGTTCGATAACAGCTCGGACTCGGATACCGAGTCCGATGACTTCGAGAGGGCTCGACGAAGGAGCCTGAGGGTCAAGCCCCTTGCTCGAAGGTGAGGATACGAAGACTCTTTTAGTTGTTATCGATCAGTTTATGGTTTAATAACATGTGGGCTTTATTGACTTCGCAGCCCATCGCGGGTGCTCCCCACCGATCAAGTTTCGGACGGGGAAACCCTACCCGCTAAACTAGCGGAGAGTGGGAATGTGTCGCATCCCACCCCTCCAGGCATCACGAAGGACACCGCGGAGGTGCCATCCCAGCATGCTCCTATGGAGCCGGGCATCGGTGGCGAGGGATACGATATCATGGCCGAGGCTAATGCCTCGGCTATCAAAGACCGGGGGGCAATCCCCCACCGGGATACGGAGGAGGCCGGACGAGTGGCTGCTCAGTCCCCTCCGAGGACATCTCTGGAGCGCACCATGCCTCCGGAGGCAACGATTCAGACTCTAATTGGTGATCGAGTTATCCGATCACCACCGACGCCACCAACCATTGGGTGGCCGATCATGAAGGTGGCTCTATGAAGCGCATCCATCCCCGAGGAGCACCATACCCTTATGGGTGCGGTATTGCAGAGCATTCAGTCCGTCGACAACGGGCTAAAGGAGGCCTTCAAGGGTCTCCTAGCGGGCTTTCAAGTAAGCCGCGCGACACTCTTATTTGCAAAAATGTTTATTTATTTTTATGATTATATACATGGCAGCCCCCGAGCCCTAGGTAAGTTTGAAAAAACTTACTTAGGGGTCAATCATGGATCCAATTCTAAATTATATACAAATTATGTGGTCGGAACATTAGAATAGCCCCAAAGGACATATGATTAGATTGACGACAGTTCGGAAGTATTGAACCCCATGTAACCCTACAAGGATGTGTGTGTTACATGCTTCGTCATCGGTGGTGGCTGTGAATGGAGCCGAGCTAGACGAGCTAAATCGGAAGCTCAAAAGCTCCAAAGACGAGCTTGATGCTCTTAACATAAGATTCGACGAGGCGCAAGGTAAGCCTGGACCAATCTCCACACACTTCTGTTGAAATACTATCAATACAATTTTTTCGTAGTGTTAATGATCACACAGCCTCGGTGAAAGAGGTGGAGAACCTCAAGGCTGAGCTGCGGCAGGCGAAGGATAAAGCGGCGGTTGAGAGGATGGCGGCCGGAAAAGCAGCCACCGCGCTTTCGGCTTTGAGAGCCACCAGCGACAAACACGAGGCGCGGGTGCAGGAGATCCAGCAGGAGATCAAGGACGCCAGCCACAAGTGCGAGGTCCTTGAGCAAGAAGTCAAGGAGCGCGAGGCCAAACTATCCACCCTAAAAGCCGATCTCCAAAAGGAGCGGGTGGATAGGCGGTTCTTTGAGGAGTAGGTCCGCCAAGTGAAGGACATAAGGGTGGTAAGCCATACTTATCGCAGTGTGTCTTCAGGGATAGCAAGTTCAAGTTGCTTACACAGATGTGGCATTCTTCAGGCGCCTCCTCCGACCTCCAGAAGAGCATAGCAGACACCAATCAGTTGTATGCATCGAGGGAAGAAGGAGACGAAGCTCGCCTATTCTGGGTGCAGTTCGAAGCACCGAGCGCTCTTCTCTTCTTGCCGAGCAGCTGAAGCAGTTGATGGAGCTGCAACGAATGGTGGAGCCAGCGATGAAGGATCTCTACATCCGCTTATGGCCCAATGAGCCAATGCTAGGCAGCTACTTCGACTTGGTGCAGAAGCTGATCGCCGCTTCGCCCCGCCTCGACATTGTGAAGCGTTCCATCTGCATCGAGGGAGCCAGGATGGACTTTGCAAAGGCCAAAGTGCACTGGCTAGGGGTGGATCCGATGAAGATCGCAACCGCCCCGCGCCCTCCTTGGTAGGAACATAGGATCCCCAAGTTGTACTTCGCCGGAGTGATGGAAGGTGCTCGGGTGATAGAGTCGCGGTGCTCAAAAGAGAGCATGTATGATTAGGTTGTAATATGTCCGAAGACATTTTAATGTTTTAATGTTATAATTTATGATGCTTTCAATGTTTTGTATGCCTTTATAACTCCTGTGTGGCCGTTTAAAACTGAAAGATGCGAGTCGTCGCCTTCAACCCCCTTGTAGATACTACATGGGGTGTCTTTGCCAATGCACCATGTACCTTAGCCAAGTTATCGGAACCCGAAGGCGGTAGAGTGCGCCGGACCAGGCAATCAGACCATAGTGCTTTATTTCTTTCACTTAGTCGTAGGGGCGTGAAAAGGACCGTGGGGGGCTAATGACTAGCCCCCAGAGTGTTGTGATGTTCGGATGAACCGCGGCTAAGGCCAGCATCACATGGTTTGCATGAAGAACAAACCCCTCGTATAGCACGGAATATCCTCAGATGAGGATTTAAGTATAACACTTCAAGCTCGGATTCACAGACCGGCTCTCTCATACTATGACAGTCAGTTTTCGGCTTTCTCCCCTGAGGTGCTTGACCAGATATCCGGAAACACAATCACAAGGGTTCTCCCTTTTCCCTTTTAGCCGAACGAGCGGAACGTAAAGGGGTAAGCACAGGAGCCGGGCAACCCAACTATTGACCCAAGACATAGTTTGGAACCAATGCATATAAAGTGAATTCCCAGACACCGAATGCATAATAAGTTGTACATAAGGCAATTTGTTATTAAACTCGAGCCCCGGGCTATTTGCCGGTTGCATCGCAACATACCGAATAGTTTCACGAGAAGAGGGAGAAAGAAAATATGTGCCAAAAAGGACAATGAAACAAACATGTATAATGATGCTATATTTTTCTCAACAACTCTTATTGCTCGGATTGCCAAAGCAACTGCTTACAGGTATGTGAAAGAAGAAGAAATTCTGCAAGAGTGGCTGTACGAGGGGTCTTCGATTGGTGACACCTCAATGGGTGGTATTGTTCGGTGAACGGATCTTGTAAACAAGGTCTTGAGAAGTCGCCGAAGTGTGGATGAGCTTTACGCCTTCTGTAGGCACTTTGATAGCCCCTGCATTATGTCCGAGGACATCGTGATGGTGATAGTTGGGTCCACCCGATCACTTATGCTTTTTCCCCTCTGCCGTCCATGGAATATTGAGTGTGATGTTGTACCTCCTTGGCTCGTACGTTGCTAGTCCTAGGGTTGTGCCATGGGGGGGGGCAAATCACTATTTAAGGGGAGGGGAAGGTTCTGAGAGTTCAGACTGAAGCCGTGTTAGCTTCCCAACCTTGCGTGCCTTTACGGCACATGTCGGAACTTGCCGATCATTTTTGTAATTAAATTCGGCCGCCAGGGCCATCACATGTTCCTCGGTTCGGACAGAGCGCTCTGTGTTTCCGTTAACAGTGATGACCCCCTTGGGGCCGGGCATCTTGAGCTTGAGGTACGCATAATGCGGGATGGCGTTGAAGCGAGCGAACGCTATCTGGCCGAGCATGGCATGGAAGCCGATGCAGAAAGGCACGATGTCGAAGATCAAGTCTTTGCTACAAAAGTTATCGGGTGAGCCGAATACTACTTCCAGGCTGACGGAGCCTGTGCACTGGTCCTCGACGCCTAGGATCACTTCTTTGAAGGCAGTGTTGCTAGGTTTGATCTTTGACGGATCTATTCCCATCCTTTTCACCGTGTATAAGTAAATCAGGTTAAGGCTACTTGCTCCGTCCATTAGGACTTTTGTGAGGTGATACCCATCTATGATGGTGTCTAGGACGAGTGCGGCTGACCCCCATGATGGATACTGGTCGGGTGATCACGTCGATCAAAGGTGATCGAATATGCCTACCATGGGTTATACTTAGGGGCTATAGACTCTACCACATAGACCTCACGAAGGGTGCGCTTTCTCTCCTTCTTGGGTATATGGGTGGCGTATATCATGTTTACTATTTTGACCTTTGGAGGGAATTTCTTTTGTCCGCCACCCATCGGAACTCGAGGCTCATGCTCATCCTTGTTGCGAGGGCTCTTGCCTTGATCCTCGGGTGGTAGCTTGCCGGCCGTTTGAACACCCAATAATTACGGTGTGTGTGATTAGCGGGCTTCTCTTGAGTCCCATGGATTTGGAAAGGCCTTTTCATGATCTTCTCCAGCGGGGTTTATCCATTGCGATTGCCTTTAGGAGGCTTCTTCCGCTGCCTTCGTCGGGAGTTGCGGAAGCCGACGTTAACAGTTGTGTCATCGGCATCACTGTTGTTGTGTCGGCGCTTGTTTTTGTTGCGCTTTGGTTTCCCGTTGCCATCCCGAACTTCAGAGGTTCTGGGGTCTTTGGAGTTGTCGTTGCGTCTTGCTAGCCAATTGTCTTCGCCCACGCAAAAGCGAGTCATGAGGGATGTAAGGGTGGACATAGTCCGAGATTTATCCTGGCTGAGCTGGCGAGCCAGCCATTCATCCAGAATATTATGCCGGAAGGAGGCTATTGCCTTAGCATCCAGGCAATCGACAATCTGGTTCTTCTTGGCCAGGAATCGATTCCAGAATTGCCCTGCAGATTCTCTGGGCTTTTGAACGATGTTACTTAGGTCAGAGGAATCTGACGGCCGAACATAGGTGGCCTGGAAGTTAGACTGGAATGCATCCTCTAAGTCTTCCCCACATCCTCCAAGTCTTCCCAGCATCCAATGGAGTTTTCGGGGAGGCTATTTAACCAGTGCCGAGCTGGCCCCTTGAGTTTTAGGGGGAGATATTTTATGGCGTGGAGATCATCTCCTTGTACCATGTGGATATGGAGGAGGAAGTCCTCAATCCATATGGTTGGATCAGTTGTCCCATCATATTGTTTGATGTTCACGGGTTTAAACTCCTCTAGGAACTGATGTTGCATCACCTCATCCGTGAAGCACAAAGGGTGAGCGGCGCCTCGAACCCGAGCTATGTCGCGCCTGTATTCTACGTCTGTTCTAGCGCGGTTGCGTTCCCGGCCCCTGTTATTGCTTCGGTCGAGCCATGGTCTGTACCCAACTCGTCTATTGGGTGAGTAGCCTTTGGATCCGTAGATAGATCTTGTGCGACCTGCTCTATAGTCTAGGCCGTCTCTGTGATAGCCTGGCATATTAGGGATGATAGACTACTCATATCAATAAGGAATTCCTTCTTTTCCGGGAGCCCATTCGAACAGAACTCCCAGGTTAAGCGTGCTTGGCTTGGAGTAGTTTTAGGATGGGTGACCGACCGGGAAGTTGGTCCCGGGTGCGCATGAGTGAGGACAAAGTGAGCAGAAAAGACTAGTATTGATCTGTGAGGCCAGTCTAGATCCTGCCAGGAGTAACAACTACCGGCGGGTGTGTCCGGGGCGTTACAATTTGGTATCAAAGCCAGGTTCCGACCTAGGAGCCCCCTTGATTGATCGAACTTGGCCGAGTCAAGTCTAGTGAAAAACTATTTTGAGTCTAGTTATATCGGAGAGTAGGATTCTTTTTACTCCTCTTCTATGCTCTGGTGAGGTAATCGACTTAGAATATTTCATTCTAGTCCTCTTCTCTCAAAAAAAATTAGGATCACGCAGGTATTTTGGAATCTCTATGATGCCGATGTGACAGAGTTCTGTCTTGGTGCCTCCTGTCTGACTTGATTTCTTCCGAGGAGTTGAGCTCGAGGGGATTCTTGGCACATCGTTATCATTCAGCTTTCTTATTATCTCAGGATGGAGGGTGTTCGGAATTGCTTCAATACTTGTCGTGGTGAGATAAGGTCGGAGTCACCCAGTACTAGGGAGGCCTCCGGGATACCACCATGGTTAGTATCGTTGTGCATTCGAGGATCTGAGTTAGATGGACTTGCGAAAGCCTCTTGTTATGTGTTGACGGATGGATACAGTTGGGGTGTAGGTTTGTTAGTTGTGTGAGATATTTCCTCCTTGTATCTCCCACACCGGATTGCATAACCAGAAAGTATTTGGAAGTTCTTAGGTGGGAATTCAAGTAGGTACCTAGGATTATCTTTCCAACAAGTGCATAGTGGGTATGTATTTGTTCTGGCTTGTTTCGTAAGCCTCATCCTTCGTTTTGTTTTGTATATGGTAATTCGAGTTGCTTCGATGTCAAGTGGTGATCTCATATATTTCCTAAGAAGTGTCCTCATATTTCTGTGGGAATGATAATTCTTTTGCCCAATCAAGTTATCATATCAATTCTTTTCCTACTGGTGTGCTTCTCTTCAAGATAATTCTATCCTCTTCAATATTGCAAGGCCAATCCTCATATTTCGTTCCAGAGTTTGTCTCATCTGTTCTAAGTTTTCTTTGTTTTTCCCACCCTCCCGCCCTTTGATTTGAATGATTGAATTCTCATCCAAGTGTCTTTTCTATTCATGTAATGCTTCCGCTATCTTTTCTTCTATCTTGTTTCCGGTGATTCTCTGTGAATATTCTCAAGAGTTTCATTTCAAGACCTATCCTCATAGTCCTTGTTCTCATTGTTATTCTTCTCCGGTGATTCTTTATGAAGATGCTCAGTGCTCAAGGTATCATTTATTAGTATTTATCTTGTTTTTCTTTTCCGGTGGATTCAATTCAAGCTCTCGATGTTCATCTTATCCCTTCTCTTTCATTCAATGGTTTTCATGTTGGAATTCCTATCCAAGCTTCTCTTATTTATTCATCCTCTCGATCCTATCCGGAGTGCTGAAGATATCTCAGAAGACATTCATTTTCATTCTTGTCCTCTTAAATTATTTCAAGGGTCTCACATCATCAAGTTCTTAGTTTGTACCAGTGCAATCTCTCTTTTAATCAATTGTTTCAACGGTGGTTTCTTTTGAGTGGGCCCATAACCCATAGTTTTTTTTCCAGGATCTTACTGTTGGAAATATGCCCTAGAGGCAATAATAAAATGGTTATTATTGTATTTCCTAGTTCATGATAATTGTCTATTGTTCATGCTATAAATGTGTTAACCGGAAACCGTAATACATGTGTGAATACATAGACCACAACATGTCCCTAGTGAGCCTCTAGTTGACTAGCTCATTGATCAATAGATGGTCATGGTTTCATGACCATGGACATTGGATGTCGTTGATAACGAGATCACATCATTAGGAGAATGATGTGATGGACAAGACCCAATCCTAAGCATAGCACAAGATCATGTAGTTCGTTTGCTAAAGCTTTTCAATGTCAAGTATTGTTTCCTTAGACCATGAGATTGTGCAACTCCCGGATACCGTAGGAATGCTTTGGGTGTGCCAAACATCACAACGTAACTGGGTGGCTATAAAGGTGCACTACGGGTATCTCCGAAAGTGTCTGTTGGGTTGGCACGAATCGAGACTGGATTTGTCACTCCGTGTGATGGAGAGGTATCTCTAGGCCCACTCGGTAAGACATCATCATAATGAGCTCAATGTGACTAAGGAGTTAGCCACGGGATGATGTGTTACGGAACGAGTAAAGAGACTTGCCGGTAACGAGATTGAACAAGGTATAGAGATACCGATGATCGAATCTCGGGCAAGTATCATACCGATAGACAAAGGGAATTCTATACGGGATTGATTGAATCCCCGACATCGTGGTTCATTCGATGAGATCATCGTGGAGCATGTGGGAGCCAAAATGGGTATCCAGATCCTGCTGTTGGTTATTGACCGAAGAGTTGTCTCGGTCATGTCTACGTGTCTCCCGAACCCGTAGGGTCTACACACTTAAGGTTCGATGACGCTAGGGTTATAGGGAAATGTTGTATGTGGTTAAATAAGGTTGTTAGGAGTCCCATATGAGATCTCGGACATCACGAGGAGCTCCGGAATGTTCCAGAGGTAAAGATTGATATATAGGAAGTCCAGTTTTGGTCACCGGAAAGTTTTCGGGCTCATCAGTAGTGTACCGAGAGGGCCAGGAGGGTGCCGGAGGACCTCCGGGAGGGGTGTGACGACCATAGGACTTCGTGGGCCCTTAGAGGAAGTGTGCCAGCCCTTATTAGGCTGGCCAAGACCTTCTAGAAAGGTCCATGCGGCTGGAGATCAAGAGATAAGGCAAAAGGGTTTTGAAAGGAAGGAGATCCACCTCCCTTGTGGGAGGTCGACTCTTCCCCACCTTCGGCCAAACCTCTCCTCTTTGGAGGAGGGGCCAAGGCAGCCCTCCCTATCCCTCCTCCTATATATATTCAAGGGTTTGGGCTGATTTGAGACACGACTTCTCTCTCTCTCGGCACAACCCTACCGTTCCTCTTCCTCGTTCTCCATAACGCTTGGCGAAGCCCTGCCGGAGTTCAGGTAGCTCCACCGTCACCACGCCGTCATGCTGACGGAGATTTCCTCAACCTCTCCTTCCTCCTTGCTGGATCAAGGCATAGGAGACATCATCGGGATGCACGTGTGTTGAACGTGGAGGCGCCGTTGTTCGGCGCTGAGATCGGGATCCACCGCGATCTGAATCACTGCTAGTACGACTCCACCAACCGCGTTCTTGTAACGCTTCCACTTAGCGATCTTCAAAGGTATGAAGATGCAATCTCTCCCCACTTGTTGCTGGTTTCTCCATAGATAGATCTTGGTGATACGTAGGAATTTTTTTGATTTACTACTACGTCTCCCAACAGTGGTATCAGAGCTAGGTCTATGCGTAGAATCTATGCACGAGTAGAACACAAAGCAGTTGTGGGCATAGATCTTGTTAATTTTCTTACCACTACTAGTCTTATCTTGATTCGGCGGTATTGTGGGATGAAGCAGCCCAGACCGACTTTACACGTACGCTTAAGTGAGACTGGTTCCACCGCCTGACATGCACTTGTTGCATAAGGTGGCTAGCGGGTGTCTGTCTCTCCCACCTTAGTCGGATTGGATTCAATGAAAAGGGTCCTTATGAAGGGTAAATAGCAATTGGCATATCACATTGTGGTTTTGGCGTAGGTAAGAAACGTTCTTGCTAGTAACCTATTGTTGGGCAACGTCGCATGGGAAACAAAATTTTTCCTACCCACACGCAAACCTATCCATGGTGATGAGCATCTACGAGAGGGGGAGTGGATCTACATACCCTTGTAGATCGCTAAGCGGGAAGCGTTAAGAAACGCGGTTGGTGTAGTCGAACATCTTCGCGATCCAAATCGCCGAGTGTCCCGCGATCTCATCACGATCCGTCCCGCGATCTTCCGTCCCGCGATCTCATCACGATCCGTCTCATGATCTTGATCACGATCTGTCCCACGAACTCATCACGATCCGTTCCGCGATCTCATCACGAACCGTCTCGCGATCTCGATCACGGTCCTTCTGATCTAGCGCCGAACGGACGGCACCTCCGCGTTCAGCACACGTGCAACTTGATGACGATCTCCACCGTCTTGATCCATAAAGAGGAGGTGGAGAGGAGAGAGAGTTCACCGGCAGCGTGATGGTGCTCCGGTGATGGTGGTGGAGCAATTCCGGCAGGGCTTCGCCTAAGCGCTGCAGAAAACCGATCTAGAGGAGAAACTATGCACCGGTGTAACAGGTAGCACGTGGCCGGAAATTCTGTCCAAAAACCACCCAATCCACTAGTATATATACGAGGAGAGGAGAGGAGAGGCAGCCAAGGCCTTTGGGTCGGCCGAAATAGGAGGTGGGAAGCAATCTTACTTCACCTCCAATCCTAGTTGGAGTAGGATTGCCTCCTATTGGCTGATTTTCCACTTTTTGCTTTAGGACTTCCTCTCCTGCGCCATGGGCCTTTGTGGCTGTTTTCCCAGACCACTAAGGGCTGGTTATTCTTATACCACAGCCCATGAACCTCTTGGGGTCGAAATGCCCCTCCCGGAGGCCTCCCGGTACACTACCGGCACTCCCAGTACACTACCGGCACTCCCGGTACACTACCGATGAGCCCGAAACTTTTCCGGCGACCAAACTGGGACATCCTATATATGAATATTTACCTATGTACCATTCCGGAGCTCCTCGTGACGTCCGGGATCTCATCCGGGACTCCGAACAACCTTCGGTCACCACCATACATAACTCTACACTATCGAAACGTCACCGAACCTTAAGTGTGCAGACCCTGCGGGTTCGAGAACTATGTAGACATGACCGAGACACCTCTATGGTCAATAACCAATGGCGGGACCTAGACGTCCACATTGGTTCCTACATATTCTATGAAGATCTTTATCGGTCGAACCTCTATGTCAAGGATCCAGTTAATCCCGTATAACGTTCCCTTTGTTCTTCGGTATGTTACTTGCCCGAGATTCGATCGTCGGTATCTCCATACCTAGTTCAACCTCGTTACTAGCAAGTCTCTTTACTCGTTCCGTAATACAAGATCCCGTGACTAACACTTAGCCACATTGCTTGCAAGGCTTGTTGTGATGTTGTATTACCGAGTGGGCCCTGAGATACCTCTCCGTCACACGGAGTAACAAATCCCAGTCTCGATCCATGCCAACTCAACAGACACCATCGGAGATACCTGTAGAGCACCTTTATGTAGGAGATATGCCCTAGAGGCAATAATAAATGTTATTGATTATCTCCCTGTTCATAATTATGTTTATGTTCCATGCTATAACTGCAATGATTCTCGAGTCTACAAATAAAACGAGGCTTGGAGGGAAACTCATGTGCACGTGTGGGATAATAAATGGTAAAATGTATTCCTAGTCTGGCCTCTAAGACTAGCTCAAGTATTGCATGATGATCCTGTTTTCCTGATCATGGGCATGGCTATGCCGGCAATTTTGAGGGCACAATGTTAGAAGAACATTTGTGTTGAATCGACCCAAATTAATGTTATGCTATGAGATACATTCGTCATAAGTTAATGGTTAATAACACAGAGAAGTTAATGTTTGCATAATTCCTTAGACCATGAGAGTATCGAGTTTCTTCATGCTTGCTTCATGAACTTTGGGGTTTGTTAAACGTCATCCGTAAATGGGTGGCTATTACGGCGGCTTACGGGTTCATGGAAAAGTAAGTGAAGTAACTTGATAGCTCAAGATTGGGATTTGCTCCTCCGACTATGGAGAGATATCTCTGGGCCCTCTCGGTGTTACGGTATCCATCATCGTCTGGCCAGACACTTTGCGATTTGATCACGGGGATGCCGGAACACGGGAACGAGAAAAGAGAACAATACAGATAACGAGGTAACTGGCATAGTGGACAAGTTGTTGATCCATGGGGATGCCAACATGTCTCACCTCGGGTATTTGTAACATATCGCGAAGCAACAAGAATAGCACACGGCAACTGGAGGTTCACTCGAATATTTATTCGTGTGGGTATAGGGATCGATATGGGTGTCCACGGCTCCGATGTTGATCATTGATCGGAAGGGGTTCCAGGTCATGTCTATGCTTCACCGAACCTATAGGGTCACACGCTTAAGGGTCATCTATCTGTTGAATACTAGACAGGGAGTCTGAGAGAAAATCACCGAAAAGTTTCGGACACCGGAAAAGTTTCGGACAGCGGAAATGTTCCGCAGACAGGTCACCGGAACAGTTTCGGTGAAACTGAAAAGTTGTTTCAGAGGATACCATAAAGTCAAATTGGTTTTGGCACATGCCTGATAATTCTTGGAGGGTGCCAGAATCATTCTGGAAACTTCTGGGAATTTTCCGGAAGAATAACCGGAAATGTTCCGGAGCTGCAGGAACCGCTTCAGATGCTTTTCACAGATGAAAATCACTATTCCGGAATTGTTTCGGATCGTATTGAAAATTATTTTAGTGGGTACTGGAAATGTTCTAAGCCCACATAAATATTTTTAGTTCGAACGGACGCTGAAAAATATCGTCATGAATAGTGAAAGTGCCTTTTGGATTACTTTATTGGAAACACTATTCGTGAATAGTGGAAACACTATTATGAATAGTGGGAAACACTATTGGGAGAAAATATCTCATGAATAGTGAAAACACTATTACGAAATAGTGGAAAACACTATTGTGAATAGTGGGAAACACTATTTATGAAATAATGGAATCACTATTATGAATAGTGAAAATATCTGAGGGCATTTTGGTATTTTTACCATAGTCTCTCATCCTATAAATAGGGGTGAGGAGGCAGCCCAAAATCCTCATCCTTGTGCTCTCATACACATGCTTTGCTTTGCAAGCTCTCTCTCTCCCTCCCAGCGAAATAGTTTCGTAGAGCCGAAAGGCTGTCTGGGTTCCGATAGGAACTAGTTCTGGACGGCGAAGCCGTGCCGGATAGATGACACCGTATGTGTGCAACTCTGTAGAGAGATCGTAGTTTCGGTCTTAGTTCGAGAGTGCCTCCCGAAGGGCTGTCTGTGTGATCGTCCAAGTTTTGGAGGTCCTCCCGAAGGGCTGTCCGAGTGACAGTCCGAGTTTCGGAGGTCCTCCCGAAGGGCTGTCCGCGACACCGTCCGGGGGGCTATGCGACCGCCTCCCGGAGGGCTGTCCGCAGGGCAGATCAGGGTATACATCCTCGCGGTTGGGAGGTTGTAAAATCCTAGCTGCGGGGATCTGCACCACCATTCGTCATCGACTCTACTTCCGCTGCGCTACGAGTCGGTAACGAAAAGATCAAACCTTGTATGCAGCCTTCATAGTGGTCCTGGGCTGGTGCGTAGGTCGGAAAATTTTTGTTTTCTGTCGCGTTCCCCAACACTTTATAGTCACCCAGTTACGTTGCGACGTTTGATACACACAAGGCACTCCTCCGATATCCGTGAGTTGCATGATCTCATGGTCATAGGAACATATACTTGACATGCAGAAAACAGTAGCAATAAACTGACACGATCATATGCTATGTTTGTAGTTTGGGTCTTATCCATCACATCATTCTCCTAATGATGTGATCCCGTTATCAAATGACATCTCATGTCCATGGCTAGGAAACCTTAACCATCCTTTGATCAACGAGCTAGTCCATTAGAGGCATACTAGGGACATGGTTTTGTCTATGTGTCCACACATGCATCTAATTCTCCGATCAATACAATTATAGCATGGATAATAAATGATTATCATGAGCAAGGAAATATGATAATAAATAATTTCCTCTAGGGCATATTTCCAACAGTCTCCCACTTGCACTAGAGTCAATAATCTAGTTCACATCACCATGTGATTCGCATTGTTATGAATCTAACACCCAGTGAGTTTTGGGGCTCGATCATGCTTTGCATGTGAGAGAGGTCTTATAGTCAAGGGGTCTGCGATATTCAGATCCGTGTGTACTTTGCAAATCTCTATGTCA
This sequence comes from Hordeum marinum, assembly GCA_022496015.1. Lineage (NCBI taxonomy): Eukaryota > Viridiplantae > Streptophyta > Magnoliopsida > Poales > Poaceae > Hordeum > Hordeum marinum. Next base: position 413,324,713 of record CM039677.1, on the reverse strand, counting down.
AACCGTAAACACTGCTACCACACTCCACTTGGTACTATTTCCAAATGGCTGCTCCACTATACGTATCCAGATTGCTACTACTAGTCATCCGGATAGGTGTTAAAGCTTGCATCGACGTAACTCTTTACGACGAACTCTTTATCACCTCCACAATCAAGAAACATTTCCTTAGTCCTCTGGTTACTAAGGATAATTCCGACCGCTGTCCAATGATCCACTCCTAGACCACTCTTGTACCCCTTGACAGACTCATGGCAAGGCACACATAGGTGCGGTACACAGCATGGCATAATATAGAGCCTATGGCTAAGGCATAGGGGACGACGTTCGTCCTTTCTCTTTCTTCTGCCGTTGTCGAGCTTTGAGTCTCACTCAACTTCACACCTTACAAATCAGACGAGAACTATTTCTCTGGCTGATCCATTTTGAACTCTTTCAAAATCTTGTCAAGGTATGCACTCATTGAAAGTCTCATCAAGCATCTTGATCTATCTCTATAGATTTTGATGCTCAACAATTAGGTAGCTTTATCCAGGTCTTCCTTTGAAAAACACTTTTCGAACAACCTTTTATGCCTTCCAAAAATTCTACATTATTTCCGATCAACAATAAGTCAACCACATATACTTATCAGAAACTCTATAGTGCTCCCACTCACTTTATTGCAAATACAAGTTTCTCGTAAACTTTGTATAAACTACAAAAACTTTGATCACCTCATCAAAGTGTATATTCCAACTCCGAGATGCTTGCTTCAGTCCATAGAAGGATCACTGAAGCTTGCTCATCTTTTAGCATCCTTAGGACTGACAAAACCTTCTGGTTGTATCACATACAACCTTTCCTTAAGTAAACCGTTAAAGAAACGATGTTTTGACATCCATCTGCCAGATTTCATAATTGAAAATGCAACAAATGCTAACATAATTCCAACAGACTTTTAGCATCGCTACGAGTGAGAAAGCCTCATCGCAGTCAACTCCTTGAACTTGTCACAAACAACTTTGCAACAAGTCGAGCTTCACAAATGGTGACATTCACCATCGTGTCTGTCTTCATTCTAAAGGTCCATTTGTACTCAACGACCTGCCGTCTAACGAGCAAGTCTACCAAAGTCTATACTTGGTTTTCATACATGGATCCTATCTCGGATGTCATGGCCTCTAACCATTTGTCGGAATCCGGGCCCATCATCGCTTCTCCATAGCTCGTAGGTTCTTCGTTGTCCAACAACATGATCTCCAAGACAGAGTTATCGTACCACTTAGGAGCAATACACATCCTTGTCGACCTATGAAGTTTGATAGTAACTTGATCCTGAAGCTTCATGATCATCATCATTAACTTCCTCTTCAACTAACGTAGGCTTCACAGAAACATCTTTCTGCGCTGCGCTACTCTCTGGTTGAACAAAGGTTTAACAACCTCATCAAGTTCTATCTTCCTCCCACTCAATTCTTTCGAGAGAAACATTTCCTCGAGAAAGGATCCGTTTAAGCAACAAACACTTTGCACTAGGATCTGAGATTGAAGGTTCACCCAACTGATCTTAGGGTATTCTATGAAGATGCATTTGTCCGCCTTGGGTTCGACCTCATTAGGTGAAAACATTTTCCACACAAGTGTCGCAGCCCCAAGTATTAAGAAATGACAACTTAGGTTCTATCAAACCATAATTCACCTGGTGTCATCTCAATGGATTTAGATGGTGCCCTATTTAAAGTGAATGTAGTTGTCTCTAATGCATAACCCCAAAATTATAGTAGTAAAACGACAAGAGACATCATAGCACGCACCATGTCCAATAGAGCATAACTATGATGTTCGGACACACCATCACACTATGGTGTTCCAGGTGGCGTTTAGTTGTGAAACAACTTTCACATTGTCTTAAGTTGTATGCCAAACTCGTGACTCAGATATTCACCTCCACGATCATATCGCAGTCATTTTTATCTTCTTGTCACGATGATCTTTAAACTTCACTCTGAATTTGCTTGAACCTTTCAAACGATTCAGACTTGTGTTTCATTAAGTAAATATACACTATATCTACTCAAATCATCAGTGAAGGTAAGAAAATAACGATATCCACTGCACGCTACAAGACTCACTAGATTGCATACATCAACATGTATCATTTCCAATGAATCACTTGCCCGCTCCATCCAATGGGGTCCTTTAGTCATCTTGCCCAAGAGGCATGGTTCGCATGTCTCAACCGATTCGAAATCGAATGAGTCCAAATATCCATCACCATGGAGTTTCTTCATGCGCTTTATACCAATATGACATTTTGCGGCAGTGCCACAAGTATGTGGTACTATCATTATTTAACTTTGTATCTTTTGACATCAATGTTATGAACATGTGTATTACTACGATCAAGATTTCAACAAACCATTCTCACTGGGTGCATGACCATTGAAGGTATTATTCATGTAAACAAAATAACTATTATTCTCTGACTTAAATGAATAACCGTATTGCAACAAACATGATCTAATCATGTTCATGCTCAACGCAAAACACCAAATAACATTTATTTACGTTCGTCACTAATCCTGAAGGTAGAGAGAGCGTGCGATGTTGATCACATCAACCTTGGAAACATTTCCAACACACATCGTCACCTCACCCTTAGCTAGTTCTCCGTTTATTCCGTAGCTTTTATTTCGAGTTACTAACATTTAGCAACCGAACCGGTATCCAATACCCAGGTGCTACTAGGAGTACTAGCAAGGTACACATCAATAACTCGTATATCAAATATACTTCTGTCAATGTTGCCAGCCTTCTTTTCTACCAAGTATCTAGGGTTGTTCCGCTTCAGCGACCTCTCACCTCATAATAGAAGCACTTAGTCTTGGGTTTGAGTTCAACTTTGGGTTGCTTCACTGGAGCAGCAACTGACTTGCTATCCATGAAGTTTCCCTCCTTGCTCTTGCCCTTTTCGAAACTAGTGGTTTGATTAACCATCAACACTTGACGCTCCTTCTTGATTTCTACCTTCGCGGTGTCAAACATCGCGAACAGCTCAGGGATCAATACTTCTATCCCTGGTGTATTATTGTTCATCACTAAGTTCTAGTAGCTTTAGTGACAGTGACTTGGAGAACTATATCAATCACTATCTTATCTGGAAGATCAACTCCCACTTGATTCAAGCGATTGTAGTACCCAGACAATCTGAGTACATGCTCAACGATTGAGCTATTCTCCTTCATCTTACAGGCAAAGAATCTTGTTGGAGATCTCATATCTCGCAACACAGGCACGAGCCTAAGATCACAATCTCTGCTCCTAGAACATCTCATATGTTGCGTGACGTTCAAAACGTTTCGGAGCCTCAATTCTAAGCCGTAATGCATGACACACTAAACTATCAAGTAGTCATCGAAACGTGCCTGTTAGATGTTTACAACATCTATAGACGACGCTAGAGGGGGTGGCACACCGAGCGGTGCATTAAGGACATAAGCCTTCTGTGTAGCAATGAGGACAATCCTCAGATCACGGACCCAGTCTGCAATATTGCTACCAACATCTTTCAACTCTATTTCTCTAGGAACATATACAAATTTAAGGGAGCTACATCGCGAGCAAGTAATCTACAACATAATTTGCAAAGACACTTTGACTATGTTCATGATAATGAGTTCAATTAATCATATTACTTAAGAACTCCCACTCAAATTGACATCCCTCCGATCATTCGAGTGATACATGATCCAAATTCACCAACTCAAGTCCGATCATCACGTGAGTTGAGGTGGCTGCAATGGTGAACATCATTATGTTGATCATATCTACTATATGAGTCATGTTCGACCTTTCGGTCTCTCGTGTTCCGAGGCCATGTCTGTACATGCTAGGCTCATCAAGTTTAACCCGAGTGTTCAGCGCGTGCAAATCTGGCTTGCACCCATTGTATGTGAACGTAGAGTCTATCACACCCGATCATCACGTGGTGTCTCAACACGACGAATTTCCGCAACGGTGCACACTCGGGGAGAACACAGTTCATCTTGAAATTCAAGTGAGGGATCACCTTATAATGCTACCGCCGTACTAAGCAAAACAAGGTGCATAAAAGGATTAACATCTCATGCAATTCATAAGTGACATGATATGGCCATGAACTTGTGTTTAAGATCTCCATCTTCGAAACACCGGCATGATCTCCATCGTCACCGGCACAACACCATGATCTTCATCATCTTGATCTCCATCAATGTGTTGCCATTGGGGTTGTGGCGCCAGCCCTGCTTCTACTTCTATTGCTACCGCTTAGCGATAAAGTAAAGCATTACATAGCGCTTAATGATTGACACGCAGGTCATACAATAATTAAAGACAACCCTATGGCTCCTGCCGGTTGCCGTACTCAACGACATGCAAGTCGTGAAATTCTATACATCACATGATCATCTCATACATCACATATATCTCATCATGTAATTGGCCATATCACATCACAACATACCCTGCAAAAACAAGTTAGACGTCCTCTAATTGTTGTTGCATGTTTTACGTGGCTGCTACGGGTATCTAGCAAGAACGATTCTCACCTACGCATAAACCACAACGGTGATACATAGATTGCTTTTCAACCTTCTCAAGGACCGCCTTTGTTGGATCCGATCCAACTAAAGTGAGAGAAACTGTCACCCGCAAGCCATCTAAGCAACAAGTTGCGTCGAGGGAACCGGTCTCTCATAAGCGTACGAGTAATGTTGGTCCGGGCCGCTTCATCTCACAATCCCGCTGAACCAAAATCCGACCAAGGGAGGAAGCAATCTAAGCATCAACTCCCACAAACCTTTTGTGTTCTACTCGAGATCTCATCGAACCATCAACCTAGCTCATGATGCCACTGTTGGGGAACGTCGCATGGGAAACAAAAATTTTCCTACGCACACGCAAACCTATCCATGGTGATGAGCATCTACGAGAGGGAGAGTGGATCTACATACCCTTGTAGATCGCTAAGCGGGAAGCGTTAAGAAACGCGGTTGGTGTAGTCGAACATCTTCGCGATCCAAATCGCCGAGCGTCCCGCGATCTCATCACGATCTGTCCCGCGATCTTCCGTCCCGCGATCTCATCACGATATGTCTCACGATCTTGATCACGATCTGTCCCACAAACTCATCACGATCCATTCCGCGATCTCATCACGAACCGTCTCGCGATCTCGATCACGGTCCTTCTGATCTAGCGCCGAACGGACGGCACCTCCGCGTTCAGCACACGTGCAACTTGATGACGATCTCCACCGTCTTGATCCAGAAAGAGGAGGTGGAGAGGAGAGAGAGTTCACCGACAGCGTGATGGCGCTCCGGTGATGGTGGTGGAGCAATTCCGGCAGGGCTTCGCCTAAGCGCTGCAGAAAACCGATCTAGAGGAGAAACTATGCACCGGTGTAACAGGTAGCACGTGGCCGGAAATTCTGTCCAAAAACCACCAAATCCACTAGTATATATAGGAGGATAGGAGAGGAGAGGCAGCCAAGGCCTTTGGGTCGGCCGAAATAGGAGGTGGGAAGCAATCTTACTTCACCTCCAATCCTAGTTGGAGTAGGATTGCCTCCTATTGGCTGATTTTCCACTTTTTGCTTTAGGACTTCCTCTCCTGCGCCATGGGCCTTTGTGGCTGTTTTCCCAGACCACTAAGGGCTGGTTATTCTTATACCACAGCCCATGGACCTCTTGGGGTCGAAATGCCCCTCCCGGAGGCCTCCCAGTACACTACCGGCACTCCCGGTACACTACCGGCACTCCCGGTACACTACCGATGAGCCCGAAACTTTTCCGGCGACCAAACTGGGACATCCTATATATGAATATTTACCTCCGTACCATTCCGGAGCTCCTCGTGACGTCCGGGATCTCATCCGGGACTCCGAACAACCTTCGGTCACCACCATACATAACTCTACACTACCGAAACGTCACCGAACCTTAAGTGTGCAGACCCTGCGGGTTCGAGAACTATGTAGACATGACCGAGACACCTCTACGGTCAATAACCAATGGCGGGACCTAGACGTCCACATTGGTTCCTACATATTCTACGAAGATCTTTATCGGTCGAACCTCTATGTCAAGGATCCAGTTAATCCCGTATAACGTTCCCTTTGTTCTTCGGTATGTTACTTGCCCGAGATTCGATCGTCGGTATCTCCATACCTAGTTCAACCTCGTTACTGGCAAGTCTCTTTACTCGTTCCGTAATACAAGATCCCGTGACTAACACTTAGCCACATTGCTTGTAAGGCTTGTTGTGATGTTGTATTACCGAGTGGGCCCTGAGATACCTCTCCGTCACACGGAGTAACAAATCCCAGTCTCGATCCATGCCAACTCAATAGACACCATCGGAGATACCTGTAGAGCACCTTTATAGTCACCCAGTTACGTTGCGACGTTTGATACACACAAGGCACTCCTCCCATATCCGTGAGTTGCATGATCTCATGGTCATAGGAACATATACTTGACATGAAGAAAACAGTAGCAATAAACTGACACGATCATATGCTATGTTTGTAGTTTGGGTCTTATCCATCACATCATTCTCCTAATGATGTGATCCCGTTATCAAATGACATCTCATGTCCATGGCTAGGAAACCTTAACCATCCTTTGATCAACGAGCTAGTCCATTAGAGGCATACTAGGGACATGGTTTTGTCTATGTATCCACACATGCATTTAAGTCTCCGATCAATACAATTATAGCATGGATAATAAACGATTATCATGAACAAGGAAATATGATAATAACTAATTTATTATTGCCTCTAGGGCATATTTCCAACACCTATAGCAGCCACGTAAAAACTTGCAACTATAAATTAGAGGACGTCTAACTTGTTTTTGCAGCTTATGCCTTGTGATGTGATATGGCCAAAGGACGTGATGTGATGCATTATGATGTATTAGATTGATCATGTTCTTGTAATAGGATTCATGACTTGCATGTCGATGAGTATGACAACCGGCAGGAGCCATAGGAGTTGTCTTATTTTATTGTATGACCTGCGTGTCAATCATAAACGCCATGTAATTACTTTACTTTATTGCTAAACATTAGATATAGTAGTAGAAGTAATAGTTGGCGAGACAACTTCATGAAGACACGATGATGGAGATCATGGTGTCATGCCGGTGACAATGATGATCATGGTGCCCCGAAGATGGAGATCAAAGGAGCAAGATGATATTGGCCATATCATGTCACTATATTGATTGCATGTGATGTTTATCATGTTTACATCTTATTTGCTTAGAACGACGGTAGTAAATAAGATGATCTCTCAATAAAATTTCAAGAGAAGTGTTCACCCTCACTGTGCACCGTTGCTAAGGATCGTCGTTCCGAAGCACCACGTGATGATCGGGTGTGATAGGTTCTAATGTTCGCATACAACGGGTGTAAGCCAGATTTACACACGCGGAACACTTAAGTTGACTTGACGAGCCTAGCATGTACAGACATGGCCTCGGAACACGGAAGACCGAAAGGTCGAACATGAGTCGTATAGAAGATACGATCAACATGGAGATGTTCACCATGGATGACTAGTCCGTCTCACGTGATGATCGGACACGGGCTAGTTGACATGGATCATGTGTCACTTAGATGACTAGAGAGATGTCTATCTAAGTGAGAGTTCATTAAATATTTGATTATGTGAACTTAATTATCATGAACTTAGTCTAAATTATCTTTACAATCTATATTGTAGATCCAATGGCCAACGCGAATGTCACCCTCAATTTCAACGCGTTCCTAGAGAAAACCAAGCTGAAAGATGATGGAAGCAACTATGCGGACTGGGTCCGTGGTTTGAGGATCATCCTCATAGCTTCTAAGAAATTGTATGTCCTCGATGCACCGCTAGGTGACCCACCCCTTCTCCCAGCAGAGCAAGATGTTGCGAACGCTTGGCATTCTCGCTGTGATGATTACTCCCTTGTTCAGTGCGGCATGCTTTACAGTTTAGAACCGGGGCTCCAAAAGCGTTTTGAGCAACACGAAGCATATGAGATGTTCCAAGAGCTGAAACTGGCTTTTCAAGCTCATGCTTGGGTCGAGAGATATGACGTCTCCGACAAGTTCTTCAGCTGTAAGATGGAGGAGAATAGTTCTATAAGTGAGCACATCCTCAAGATGTCTGGGCTACACAACTGCTTGACTCAACTGGGAGTTAATCTCCCGGATGACTCGGTCATTAACAGAATCCTCCAGTCGCTTCCACCTAGCTACAAGAGCTTTGTGATTAACTACAACATGCAAGGGATGGAGATGTCCATTCCTGAGTTGTACTCGATGCTGAAATCAGCGGAGGTCGAGATAAAAAAGGAGCATCAAGTGTTGATGGTGAATAAGACCACTAGTTTCAAGAAAGGCAAGGGTAAGAAGAACTTCAAGAAAGACGGCAAAGTTGTTGCCGCGCCCGGTAAGCAAGTTGCCGGGAAGAAGAAGAACAAGAATGGACCCAAGCCTGAGACTGAGTGTTTTTACTGCAAGGGTACCGATCATTGGAAGCGGAACTGCCCCAAGTACTTAGCGGATAAGAAGGACGGCAACGTTAAAGGTATATGTTATATACTTGTTATTGATGTGTACCTAACCAGTGCTCGTAGTAGCTCCTGGGTATTTGATACCGGTGCAGTTGCTCACATTTGTAACTCCAAGCAGGAGCTGCGGAATAAGCGGAGGCTGGCAAAGGACGAGGTGACGATGCACGTCGGGAATGATTCCAAGGTCGATGTGATCGCCGTTGGCACGCTACCTCTACATATACCTTCGGGATTAGTGTTAAATCTTAATAATTGTTATTTAGTATCAGCTTTGAGCATGAACATTGTATCTGGATCTCTCTTGATGCGAGATGGCTACTCATTTAAATCTGAGAATAATGGTTGTTCTATTTATATGAGAGAAATGTTTTATGGTCATGCCCCGCTGGTCAATGGTTTATTTTTGATGAATCTCGAACGTGATGTTACACATGTCCATAGCGTGAGTACCAAAAAGTGTAAGGTTGATAACGATAGTCCCACTTACATGTGGCACTGCCGCCTTGGTCATATTGGTGTCAAACGCATGAAGAAGCTCCATACTGATGGACTTTTGGAGTCTCTTGATTTCGAATCATTTGACACGTGCGAACCATGCCTCATGGGCAAGATGACCAAGACTCCGTTCTCTGGAACAATGGAGCGAGCAACTGACTTGTTGGAAATAATACATACCGATGTATGCGGTCCAATGAGTGTTGAGGCTCGTGGTGGCCACCGTTATGTTCTCACCCTCACTGATGACTTGAGTAGATATGGGTACGTCTGCTTAATGAAACATAAGTCTGAAACTTTTGAAAGGTTCAAGGAATTTCAAAGTGAGGTAGAGAATCAACGTGACAGGAAAATATAGTGCCTACGATCTGATCATGGCAGAGAATATTTAAGTCACGAGTTTGGCACGCACCTAAGGAAATGTGGAATTGTTTCACAACTCATGCCGCCTGGCACACCTCAGCAAAATGGTGTGTCTGAACGTCGTAATCGCACTCTATTAGATATGGTGCGATCTATGATGTCTCTTACCGACTTACCACTATCATTTTGGGGATATGCATTAGAGACTGCCGCATCCACTTTAAATAGGGCACCGTCAAAATCCGTTGAGACGACACCGTATGAATTATAGTTTGGAAAGAAACCTAAGCTGTCGTTTCTAAAAGTTTGGGGATGCGATGCTTACGTGAAGAAACTTCAACCTGAGAAGCTCGAACCCAAAGCGGAAAAGTGCGTCTCATAGGATATCCTAAAGAGACTATTGGGTATACCTTCTACCTACGATCCGAGGGCAAAGTCTTTGTTGCCAAGAATGGATCCTTTCTCGAGAAGGAGTTTCTCTCGAAAGAAGTAAGTGGGAGGAAAATAGAACTTGATGAGGTAATTGTACCTCCACTCGAACCGGAGAGTAGCGCAGCACAGGAAGTTGTTTCTGTGGAGCCTGCACCGGCTAGAGAGGAAGTTAATGATGATGATCATGAAACTTCAGATCAAGTTACTGTTGAATATCGAAGGTCCACTAGGACACGTTCCGCACTAGAGTGGTACAACAACCCTGTCCTGGAGATCATGTTGTTGGACAACGGTGAACCTTCGAACTATGAAGAAGCAATGGCGGGCCCGGATTCCAACAAATGGCTTGAGGCCATGAAATCCGAGATAGGATCCATGTATGAGAACAAAGTATGGACTTTGGTGGACTTGCCTAATGATAAGCGAGCCATTGAAAATAAATGGATCTTTAAGAAGAAGACTGACGCGGATGGTAATGTAACCGTCTATAAGGCTCGGCTTGTCGGGGTTATCGACAAGTTCAAGGAGTTTACTATGATGAGACTTTCTCACCCGTAGCGATGTTGAAGTCCGTCAGAATAATGTTAGCAATTGCCGCATTTTATGATTATGAGATCTGGCAAATGGACGTCAAAACGGCCTTCCTTAATGGTTTCCTTATGGAAGAACTGTATATGATGCAGCCGAAAGGTTTTGTCGATCCTAAAGATGCTAACAAAGTATGCAAACTCCAGCGCTCCATCTATGGGCTGGTGTAAGCATCTCGGAGTTGGAACATTCGCTTTAATGAAGTGATTAAAGCGTTTGGGTTTGTAGAGGTTTATGTAGAACCTTGTATTTACAAGAAAGTGAGTGGGAGCTCTATAGCATTTCTCATATTATATGTGGATGACATACTGATAATGGGAAATGATATATAACTCTTGGAAAGTATAAAGGCCTACTTGAATAAGTGTTTTTCAATGAAGGACCTTGGAGAAGCTGCTTACATATTAGGTATTAAGATCTATAGAGATAGATCGAGACGCCTCATAGGTCTTTCACAAAGCACATACCTTGACAAGATATTGAAGAAGTTTAATATGGATCAGTCCAAGAAGGGGTTCTTGCCTGTGTTACAAGGTGTGAGATTGAGTACGACTCATTGCCCGACCACGGCAAAGGATAGAGAAGAGATGAGTGTCATCCCCTATGCTTCAGCCATAGGCTCTATTATGTATGCCATGTTGTGTACCAGACCTGATGTGAACCTTGCCATAAGTTTGGTAGGGAGGTACCAAAGTGATCCCGGAACGGAACACTGGACAGCGGTCAAGAATATCCTGAAGTACCTGAAAAGGACAAAGGACATGTTTCTCGTATATGCAGGTGCCGAAGAGCTCGTCGTAAAGGGTTACGTCGATGCTAGCTTCGACGCAGGTCCGGACGACTCCAAGTCGCAAACCGGATACGTGTATGTTTTGAACGGAGGGGCAGTCAGCTGGTGCAGTAGCAAGCAAAGCGTCGTGGCGGCATCTACATGTGAAGCGGAGTACATAGCTTCTTCGGAAGCAACAAAGGAAGGTGTCTGGATGAAGGAGTTCATCACCGACCTAGGAGTAATTCCAAGTGCGTCGGGACCGATGACTCTATTCTGTGACAACACTGGAGCTATTGCCCTTGCGAAGGAGCCCATGTTTCACAAGAAGACAAGACACATCAAGCACCGCTTCAACTCCATCCGTGATTACATTCAGGAGGGAGATATAGATATTTGTAAAGTGCACACGGATCTGAATGTCGCAAATCCGTTGACTAAACCTCTCTCACGAGCAAAACATGATCAACACCAGAATGCTATGGGTGTACGATTCATCACAATGTAACTAGATTATTGACTCTAGTGCAAGTGGGAGATTGTTGGAAATATGCCCTAGAGGCAATAATAAAATGTTTATTATTGTATTTCCTAGTTCATGATAATTGTCTATTGTTCATGCTATAATTGTGTTAACCGGAAACCGTAATACATGTGTGAATACATAGACCACAACATGTCCCTAGTGAGCCTCTAGTTGACTAGCTCGTTGATCAATAGCTGGTCACGGTTTCATGACCATGGACATTGGATGTTGTTGATAACGAGATCACATCATTAGGAGAATGATGTGATGGACATGGCCCAATCCTAAGCATAGCACAAGATCGTGTAGTTCGTTTGCTAAAGCTTTTCAATGTCAAGTATCGTTTCCTTAGACCATGAGATTGTGCAACTCCCGGATATCGTAGGAATGCTTTGGGTGTGCCAAACGTCACAACGTAACTAGGTGGCTATAATGGTGCACTACGGGTATCTCCGAAAGTGTCTGTTGGGTTGGCACGAATCGAGATTGGGATTTGTCACTCCGTGTGATGGAGAGGTATCTCTAGGCCCACTCGGTAAGACATCATCATCATGAGCTCAATGTGACTGAGGAGTTAGCCACGGGATGATGTGTTATAGAACGAGTAAAGAGACTTGCCAGTAACGAGATTGAACAAGGTATAGAGATATCGATGATCGAATCTCGGGCAAGTATCATACCGATAGACAAAGGGAATTCTATACGGGATTGATTGAATCCCCGACATCATGGTTCATTCGATGAGATCATCATGGAGCATGTGGGAGCCAACATGGGTATCTAGATCCCGCTGTTGGTTATTGACCGAAGAGTTGTCTCGGTCATGTCTACGTGTCTCCCGAACCCGTAGGGTCTACACTTAAGGTTCGATGACGCTAGGGTTATAGGGAAATGTTGTACATGGTTACTGAAGGTTGTTCGGAGTCCCGGATAAGATCTCGGACATCACGAGGAGCTCCAGAATGGTCCGGAGGTAAAGATTGATATATAGGTCCAGTTTTGGTCACCGGAAAGTTTTCGGGCTCATCGGTAGTGTACCGGGAGGGTGCCGGAGGACCCCCGGGAGGGGTGTGACGACCATAGGACTTCGTGGGCCCTTAGAGGAGGTGTGCCAGCCCTTATTGGGCTGGACAAGACCTTCTAGAAAGGCCCATGTGGCTGGAGATCAAGAGATAAGGCAAAAGGGTTTTGAAAGGAAGGAGATCCACCTCCCTTGTGGGAGGTGGACTCTTCCCCACCTTCGGCCTAACCTCTCCTCCTTGGAGGAAGGGCCAAGGCAGCCCTCCCTCTCCCTCCTCCCATATATATGCAAGGGTTTGGACCGATTTGAGACACGACTTCTCTATCTCTCGGCGCAGCCCTACCCTTCCTGTTCCTCGTTCTCCGTAACGCTTGGCAAAGCCCTGCCGGAGTTCACGTAGCTCCACCGTCACCACGCCGTCGTGCTGCCAGAGCTCTCCCTCAACCTATCCTTCCTCCTTTCTGGATCAAGGCGTAGGAGACATCATTGGTATGCACGTGTGTTAAACACGGAGGCGCCATTGTTCAGCGCTGAGATCGGAATCGACCGCGATCTAAATCGCTGCGAGTATGACTCCACCAATCGCGTTCTTGTAACGCTTCCGCTTAGCGATCTTCAAAGGTATGAAGATTCAATCTCTCCCAGTCGTTGCTGGTTTCTCCATAGATAGATCTTGGTGATACGTATGAATTTTTTTGATTTACTACTACGTCTCCCAACACTTACCTGACTCTTCTAATCTTTTCGGAGATATCCTCAAGTTCTCTTCAAATATGGCGTAAGAATGATTTTCATCAGTCATGTGCCTTCTTGAAGATCGCTCTAAATCATTTTAATTGTTGGCTCAACCTTTCCTTATTCATTCTTCCGGAGTATCTTAGTAATTCATGATGTTGTTTCTCGTCATTATTCTATGCATTGAAGACCGAAGGAGAGTCTCTCTTAAATCGTTGTTCGTTCTTCCAAAGATTCATGGTTTCAGCTTGTTGCTATCATATCAATTGTTTTGATCAGGAGCAATTCCATTCTTATCTATCCGATGCATTTTAGAGTTGTTTTCATTTCCCGATCCTTTCGAAGGCCATCATTTCAGAAGATTTCTTTGTTCTCAGCTTTCAGCTTTCGTTCTCAAATTCTTCTCAATTGTTGTTCCTTCGTTCATATCTCAATTATTCCGGTGCCTTGTGATGTTTTCCATTAGGTGGATCATGATCTCTTTGTTCCCATGTATCTTTGTTCAATCGTTGTAACCTCATTCATTTGTGAACTCTAACCGGTGTTCTCGTGCAACACCTCTTCAAGTTTGTGCTCTATATATCTTTCATATCTTTCCAAAAGAATAAGTAGTGTGCGAAATCCTTTGCTTGTCATCAATTTAACTTGATGAAAGATAGGCATATCATAATTCTTATTCTTTTCATCAAGGTGATTTCAATCCTTCTTTTGGAGTGTTCATGATATCAAATTATTGATCTCAAGTGTTCTTATCTTTTCTTTTCCGGAGTTCCAAGTTTTCTCAAGAATCTCTTCGCATATCTTCTTCTAAATCATGGCAAGGCTTCCATCTTGTTCTTCCCAACCTTCATTCTTTGTTCATATTTTTTTCAGAGTTCCTAGTTTTGCTCAAGTATCTTGTTGCTAAGCTCCATCTAATTCATAGCAAGGCCTCAATCTTGTTCTTTTTGCATCCTTCAATTCTTTCTATCATCCTTCCGTTTCAGAGTTCTTTCGGAGGTTCTTCATGGTGGTTCATCAAGATTTCTTTCATTTTCAAGTGTTCTTCAAGATTCTTGTTGGAGGTGATCAAGTGTTCTTTCTCTTGGATGTCTAAGTTTAATTCCTTCTACATTGTCTTTTGAGATGGTGTTATTAAATTCTTGGTTATGAGGAGTCTCGAAGGAAATTATCAAGAATAAGATAAGTAAACCCATCTTGTTTTTTCGGAGTTATCTTGGGTTGGATTTCACCTAAAGAATTTCCTAAGGATTGTTGCTATCATGGTGTCATAAATGATCCAAGTTTTCTCCTCCTCTTCTTGGTGAGAGAAGCTTTGCATATCTTGTTGCTCTTAATCAATCAATTGTTTCTGTTGTGGTAGGTTGTCACCTCATAATTTTGAGATGTTTTCCACAAGTCCACAATAAGCTTGTTCTTTTCGTTGTTGGTATTCCAACAACTCCGTTCAATCTCTTCTTCCTAAATATGCTTTGAAATCCATTTGTGCTGGAAGTTGTCATTTTCATCTCAGTTCTCTTCTCTTCAAAGATCTAGCTTCTATTCTTGTGTTCCGGAGGCATTGTGGTGTTGCCCTTTTCATCTCGCATTTAGTTTGCCCAACATCATGTTCTTTCTTGCTTATTCATTTAACTGGAGTGCGGTCAAATCTTTTCATGTTCCTTCCATCTTATGAAGTTTTGATTCTAATCCAACCGAAGTTTGGTGTATCTCTTTCAATTTCTTTCCATCATATCAATTTTTCCTCTCTATCCTACCGAAGTGCTGCCGAAATTTCTTGTGAATTCTTGCTTGTTCCTTATTCTTCATCTCTTTGCATCGTTCAAGATTCATTGGTTTCACTCGTTTGTCAAGTAGCAACTAAGCTTTACCCCTTGCTCTTTCTCTTCCCCTTTTTCATTCTAGATCTCGGGACGAGATCCTTGTGTAGTGGAGGAGAGTTGTAACAGCCCGGGACCGATGCTCCAGAAGATTCCAGAAGATTCCCCTTTTGTTTCCATTCTCGTCTGTGTTTTGTTTGGTTGTTGCATTCATCATTGCATCATTCGCATCATCTGCATAGCCTCGTCACTCATTTTCAAAACTTGCATCCGTCGTAGTCGCCGGTTCTCTCCGTTCTTGCCGTTGCCTCTTTCGAGACCAACCACACACGCACGCGCGCGGCATCGTTTTAAAAATGTTTTAAAAGGCGCGCTAAAAATATTCTTGGATTGGGTCGAAACTTGGCGTGCGGTCTTATTATATTGTAGGTAGACCGCCTGTCAAATTTCGTCGCGTTCTGAGTTCGTTTGATACCCCGTCGGTCATCCATAGCAGTGCGGTCATCGGTTTATTATCGGACGTTTTCGGTGATTTAAACCTCGTGTCATGGGTCGCAGACCTACCTCAGCCCATCTGCACAGCCAACGTAGCCCCTCCGCTTTCGGGCCGTCCGATCGAGATCGAACGGTCTAAAAACGGACAGAAACTGCTAACCCTAGCCCCTAAACTATAAATAGACCCCTAACATGCCCCTAGTGGAAACCCTAGGCGCCTGCCTCGATTTCTATGCCGCCCCAATAGCAGTCTCCCTCCTCCAGCCACCAGGCCCGCCCAGGCCCAGATCCAGGCCCGCCCGGGGCCGAATCAGCCCGTGCCCGAGCTCCCGCAGCTCCTCGTGTGCGTGCCATGGCGCCTCCACGCCAGCACCGGAGGGCCCCGTGCCCCATGCTGCCGTCGCCGGTCGCTGCCTCGCTGGAGACCTCGCCGTCGCCCTCTCCTTCCTCTCCCCTGCCCCGACTCCTCTCCCTCTTCCTAATCTCCTCGCCCTTTCTCTTTCTCGCAGGAGCTCCGCCGCCAGCCCATTGCTCGCCCCTGACCGCCTTTGTCGCCGGATCCGGGGGCCCCGACCCGGATCCACCCATCCCCGTTGCCGGAGGTCGCCCGCTCGCCGGAACCGTGCGGTCCTTGAGTTTGGCGCCGCCCCCGTTGACCTCCGCCGCCAGCCTCCTTCTCGCTCGGGAACGAGCGGGGAAGGGGACGAGCGCCCCAGCGCCTCGCGCCCGCAGGTGGGCTCGGCCCAGCTCCCCTGTCCCTGCCGAATGGGCCAAGGCCCATGGTGAGCCCAGACAGCCCTCCCCCCGCGCGTTTTTATTATTTTTGTCGTGTGTAGGCCCATTACATGTGTTAAACGTTTATAATAAAGCAACGTACTTCGGAATAAAATGTTTTATATACGAAAACTGTTTAGAAAAATGCGTAGATTAACCATATGTCATTTTCATCCATGATAAGGATATTTAAACTTGTTGTTTGCATCATTTTGCATATATGTCATATTTAGTATTGCGCATATATATTTAATCATGCATCCCAAATATTCAAACTCTATATGTAAAATGTGTATATTGGTAGTATCGCGTTTTCATGCATGATAAAAATGTTAGCATGGAGTTTGCATTTATTTTTGCATAAAATGACTTGCTAATAAATTATGCCACAACTTGCATAATTAATGGTGACTTATTTTTCCACATGAACCTATGCATATTATATATGTTTTCGGGGTAGAATAATCCATGTAATTTATCTGTGCATTTAGTTTTGTCATTTGAGCATTTTTGTGTGCATGTCATTTTGCTGTGATGCCCTTTTGTTAATTTTGTGTGATTTAAACCATGCATGATATGAAATAATTTTGAACATGAGAAATGCCCTTTGATATGTGTCCTATCCCCTGGAAATTTTACTTGCCATAGAAATGCATGTATAGGTGCTATTTTCTTGTTGACAACATGCTATAAAAATACTGCTGTTTTGAGATGCTAAAATATTTCTAAGTCAGGAATCTGTAATATTTTATTGCTGTCTTGCCATGTGTTTTGCTAGTGTTCTGGACCCCTTTTGTGGTAGGTGTAATGGAGTTATTTGTAGTTGATAATGTCCTTTAGTATTCTGTTAAGTTTCATGCCATAATATGCCCTGTAGCACATAGTTTTACTGCTGTCAATATGCCTTCGTGATAAAAACTGCACTGTCAAAAACCGCTATTTTCACTAAGTCTGAAACTGTTTTCAAGTAGCCACCTTGTGAGCTTCCTACCATGTGATCCATGCATGTTTTGAATATGATATGTGAAGATGAAATAAAGTGTGTGTTATATATTACTGCCCCCCGCTTAGTTTGTGCATGTTAGAATCTTGTAGCGTGTTGTTTTCATGCGTGCAAAATGCTAAGTTGCTGTTTTGGGCAGATTTCAACTAAAACTTGTTTTGGTGATTGTGGTTGAACCGTAGCTCCGTTTTGAACATGTCATATATGAAACTTGATTAGAATGTCATGTAGTTTCATAATAACTTACTGCATTCATGATTTGAAATGTTTGTGATGGTATTTTCCATGCATTTGCATTCGGGACATGTGCATCTTGTGTTGCTCATATCTTTTAGACCGTAGCTCCGTTTGAGATGTTCCATATATGTAAATCGACTAGAATGACATGTAGAATGGCATGGTGTACCTTATTCTGTTGTTTAACAAATATAAAATTATGATTAGTTCAGACCTGGACCAATTTCGAAATTAACATATGAGGTCGTTTCGGAAATGCTATAAGTTGTTTCTGGCCTCATTTAAGATGCCTAGATAGATAGTTTACTTATGCTTCACATGTTTATCAATATTTAATATTGTCGTGTACCTAACAATAGTGAACTAAATAATTTGAACATGAAGTTTCGTCAATATGCAACTCGTTGCATATTGAGCTTCGCTTTAATGTGTAGAAGTTGTTTGATCTGAATTGTCATGCATTGCATATTAAACTGGACATGCATCATATTTGTTTGTGCATCATGTCATGCATAGGTTGTGGTGTACCTTGTGTTGATTGTTTATTTCGGATTGCTTCTTCTCGATAGAGTTCCGAAAGCGTTCGGAGTGTGAGGATTTGTTCGACTACGTTGTCTCGTCTTCTTCATGGACTCGTTCTTCTTTCGAGCGGGATCTCAGGCAAGATGACACATTTCCCTGGATACCATTACTATCATTGCCATGCTAGATGTCTCATTTTATCGTTATGTCTCGCTACCTACCACTTGTTTGACAAGCCTCCCAACATTTGTTTGGCTATTTTACCGCTTGCTCAGTCCGTCTTATAGCGTTTCTAGATGCAGGTGTGATTGCTTCCATGTGACAACATGGACATTCTTTTGTTATATCACAATATTATTGCTATTTAATTTAATGCACATATACACTTGGTAAAGGGTGGAAGGCTTGGCCTTTTGCTCGGTGTTTTGTTCCACTCTTGCCGCCCTAGTTACTTGTGAATCGGTGTTATGTTCCATAACTGAGCGCTCCTAACATGCTCGGGGTTGTTATGGGGACCCCCTTGATTTTCGTTTTAGGATAAAACTTGTCTGGCAAGGCCCAACTTTGGTACTACATTTGCCCATCATAATAATACTGACCACCTTATTAAAGCATAGAGGGTCGCCCCCTCGTGGATTAATTTAACATAATACAGGGGGCTAGTGCTGCTGGTGCTGGTCCAAAATAGAGCATTGTGCGGGGCCAACCCGGGGCAACTCGGAAGATTTCTATCAGGCCACTGTACGCGTCGCTTATCCACCGTGTCCTGAGAATGAGATACGCTGCTCCTATCGGGATTGTCGACATGTTGGGAGGCCTTGCTGGACTTGTTTTACCTTTCTCGAACGTCTTGAGTGAAGAACTCTGATCTTCTTCGGGCTATCTCGAGGTGTCGGATTTCCTTTGGAATTGCCTAGGATGATCACGAGATCTGTGGTCGAGGTTATTCATGCTGTGTGTTGTTAATTTGTGATGGATGAGTTGGAGCACCCCTACAGGGTTAAATCTTTCAGAAAGCCGTGCCCGTGGTTATGTGGCAAACTTGGATACTTTGTTTAACACCCGATCATAGCAAACTTGAAGTAAACTCTAATAAAATACACCAATTGTGTGTGTAACCGTGACTGTCGCTTCTCGTGAGTCCTTATCCGAAAGAGAACATGGTGGGGTTATGTTTGACGTAAGTAGGTGTTCAGGATCGGTTAGTGATCATTGCTAGTTCACGTTCGTTATGCATAGACCACCATACTTTATTTTCTATACTCGTAACTTAGCCACTCAAATAAATGCTTAGTCACTTGCTGCAGCCTCACCACTTAACCATACCTCACCTATTAAGCTTTAATAGTCTTGATACCCTTGGAAATGAAATTGCTGAGTCCCTGTGGCTCACAGATTACTACAACAACAGTTGCAGGTACAAGTAATGCGATGATTTGGCACGAGAGCGATGTTTGATTTTATTTGGAGTTATTCTTCTTCTTCTTCATCAAACTTGGATGGGTTCTAGGCGGCAGCCTAGGATAGCAAGGATGGATGTCATTTTGTCATTTGTTTTCGTCCCTAGTCGGACCCTGCTCTTCTGTATGATGTTTGAGTATGTTTTTGTATTGATGTGACTCTGATGTAGCTTGTGGCGAGTGTAAGCCGATTCCATATACTCATCTCTTCTATACATGTACTTGTAATGATATCCATTCTTGCAACACGACGAGATGCGCTTCTATCCCTGTTGAGGCCCTCGTGCCGAAATAAGGATAGGACCACATCTTGGGCGTGACAAGTTGGTATCAGAGCTGACCCTCGCAGTTACACGAATGTTTGCCGACAGGTGCGTGGTCATGTTGTTCACGAAATTGGTGACCCGTCGTGGCACACGGAATGACACATGTATCGGACTGGAAGCACAGACGTTTGTGCCAAGAGGGAACGTTCCTGTGGCCCGACGAGGACGTCGGTTCCTCTGAGTGGTGGTGTATGTGATAGCCTGGCATATTAGGGATGATAGACTACTCATATCAATAAGGAATTCCTTCTTTTTCGGGAGCCCATTCGAACAAAACTCCCAGGTTAAGCATGCTTTGCTTGGAGTAGTTCTAGGATGGGTGACCGACCGGGATCCCGCCAGGAGTAACGACTACCGGCGGGTGTGTCCGGGGCATTACAGTCTCGAAGGTCGAACCTGTCATTGGGCTCTAGTGGCTCCTTTCCTCGTCTTCGGGGTATAGATGGTCTATAACCAATGTCGTCAGCCATTCTGTCACGCCCGCGAGGAGGGCTTTCCGGCTTGTCGTATGGGGTATGTTTAGGAGACATGGTATTAGTGAGCTCGTCATCGAATTGTGGCAGCAGCCTTCTGCATGGATAACTCTTAGGCTAGTCTGATAGACCAGTACCATATCCCTCCTCAATTGAGAGGACTCGCGTCCATCGATCGTTGAGGTCGTCTTGTTCTTCTTTAAGTTACCATTCCTTTGCTTTTAGGTTGCAGGCCATTGCTATGATCTATTGTCTGAACAGTTCCTGATCTTCAAGGTTATCATGAATGTCTAGGTCATCGGTTTCCGGGATGTCCTTCTCCTCGATGGGGGAGGGGGGGGGGTAATTGTCATCCTCGGAATTGTTGAAATCGTCGGGGTTGCTCTGGTCTTCAGGCCTTTACTAACCCTCTAATGGGTGTTTGGGGATATCGGGATTGCTGTGGTCCTCAGGGGTATCTCTGTCCCCGGTGCCAATAACAACTTTCCTTCCCTTTTTTTCCTTTTGACCGCTTATGCAGTTTCCGGCGCCTTGACTGTGCGTCGCCCGACTTGTCACCATCGTTATTAGGCGTTTTGTCGCTATTAGAGACAGGAGTGTCCACCATGTAGATGTCGTAAGTAGAAGTTGCGGCCCATCGCCCGGTGTTAATGGGGGTGGGAGCACAATCCTCTTCATTCATGTATTCTGCTTCCCCGGAGGCATAGTCTAGCATGTCGATTAAATCTTCGACTATGGCTATTAGGTGGGTGGTGGGTGGGTCGAAAAATTCGTCCTGACCCACTCCGTAACCAATTTGAGCACAGATCGGGGTTATATCACCGGTAATCTGCATCGACGAGACCCGATCTAGGGCCTCGTTGAACGTCGAGAGCTCGATCGGATCAGACTGCTCGGAGCTTTTGGAGTTGACCTCTGATGTGTCCATGCGAGAGAAGTGTTTGGCAAGAACGGATATCCGGTCCTCTGGCACTATGGACGGATCCAGACTAGGAATCAAACCATCGCCGGGGTTAACCCCTTGGGCGTGACCGAAGAAGGGACCCGAGGTTAAAGCCTCGGAGTCTTCGGGCATGGCAGGCGAAACAATGATCCCGGTTAGTGACAAGTCACATCGAGAGCCTACGGAGAACTCTAGGTTCCCAAATCTAACATCTTGATCTGGGGAGAAGCTTTCGACACGGCCTAGATGGCCGGTCTGGTTGGCGTGCAGCACAACGATGCCAAAGGCGAAGATCTGTCCAAGGACGAAAGTGTCCATGTTGCGGATCTCTTTGTTGATGACAAGGCGAGACATCGATTCATTGGGTGATCATAGCGGAACTCTCAATGAAAGCACCAATGTCGGTATCAAAACCGGCGGATCTCGGGTAGGGGGTCTCGAGCTGTGAGGCTAGAATCGATGGTAACAGGAGACGAAGGGGACAAGGTTTTATCTAGGTTTGGGCCCTCCTATGGAGGTAATACCCTACGTCCTGCTTGATTGTATTGATGATGTATAGGTTACAGAGTCGATCTACCTCGAGATCAAAGACCTAAACCCTAGATTAGTTGTCCTCTCTCTACAACCTAGAACCCTCTGACTTATATAGGCGCCGAGGGTACCTAGGGTTTACACATGGTGGGTTACACGCCGAAGAGATAAACATGCCTATTCGCTACATTAAACGTGAAGGACAAGCCACGATTCCCGAAGCTTCCTTCCCAAAGACAGGGCCTTCGATCGATCCGATATTCGGCAAGTGGCCCATACAGTTCGGCCCATAAGAAATAGCTCAGCCTCCGAAGGACCCCTTAATCCAGGACTCCCTTAGCACCAAATGCCACAGTTTCTTGCACTCGAAGTTGTTAAGTTCATCGTGCATGGCTTGAAGCCACTCCATGTCCTCAAGCACTTCTTGTACCTTTAGAGGTTCAATGCAAGAAACAAATGCGTGATGTGCACAAAAGTTTGTTAATTGACTACGAGTAGTTACCCCTTTATTCAAGCTACCGTAGACGTTCTCCAAAAAAAATTGTTTATGTTTAAGCTTAGCAGAAATCTTGGCGGCTCGTCTTTCTAAGATCTCCTCCATCGAAAGTTGAGGATCAATGTTTTGGGATGGCTGAGGAGCATCATCTTGATGATCTTGAGCGCCTTCATGAGTTGCTCTTGATCTTGAGCATGATCTTGATCTTGATCTTGCTCGGAGGTGTGAACTTGATCTTGGATATCACTTGACGTATCGCCATCATCATGAGGTTGATCCTTCCCTCGATCTTGTTCACTTTGTTAAGGGCCTTCACTTTGTCCTTTGGAAGCGTCTGGGTCTTGCGTTGGTGGTGGTTCCACATGATTGGAACATTGTCATTCTCCTTCGGCTACAAGGGGTTCCTCAATGGGTAGGAAGTGTCCCACACCCATTCTTCTTATGGATTGGGGAGGAATTTCATCACCTACATCACAAATACCACTTTGCTCCACTTGGGAGGAATTATTTTCATCAAACTCCATGTTACATGTCTCCTTAATGAGTCCATTAGACTTGGTGAGGACATGGTAAGAGCGAGAGTTTGTAACATAACCAACAAATATGCCTTCTTGAGCTCTAGGTTCAAATTTAGACAAATGAACACCCTTTTTGAGAATTAAACACCTACAATCAAACACCCATAGGTACTTGAGGTTGGGATTGTTATCAGTAAGAATCTCATAAGGAGTCTTGTTCAAGCCTTTGCGGAGGTAGAGTCGATTAGATGCATGACATGTGGTGTTGATGGCTTTGGCCCAAAAGTTGTATGAAGATTTGAATTCCACCATCATGGTCCTTGCCATGTCTATCAATGTCCGGTTCTTCCTTTCCGCAATGCCATTTTGTTGAGGGGTATATGGTGCGGAGTATTGATGCTTTATCCTCTCGTCACCATGGAACTCATTCAAGGTGTATTTCTTGAACGCGATGTCATTGTCACTTCTAATCATCAACATCTTTGCCTCATGTTATCGTTGAGCTTCACTAGCAAAGTCGATGACGGTTTGTTGGGTCTCACTCTTCCTGTTAAAGAAGTATACCCAAGTATATCTTGAGTAATCATCCACAATCACTAAGCAATGCTTTCTTCCCCCAAGACTATCAAAAGATGGAGGATCGAAAAGATCCATGTGAAGGAGCTCCAAGGGCCTCTTCGAGTAGATGGTAGTCATGGGTCGATGAGCCTTCTCATGTAGCTTTCCTTCGATACCAGCACTGCAAGCACAATCTTTGGCAAAACTCACGTTTGTTAGTCCAAGAACGTGATCCCCTTTGAGGAAACTTTGCAAAGATCTCATATTTACATGGGCTAGCCAGCGATGCCAAAGCCACCCCACATCAACTTTAGCCATTAGGCAAGTCGCGGTATTAGTGGGTCACTCCGAGAAGTTGACTACTCATGTCTACTATGCAACTTTATTATTGTAGACATTGTTGGGTCTCCAAGTGTAGATTTTTTTTAGGACAACAACAAATTTTCCTCAAGCGGATGACCTAAGGTTTATCAATCCGTGGGAGGTGTAAGATGAATATGGTCTCCATCTAACAACCTTGCAATCAAATACAAGAAATCTCTTGTGTCCCCAACACACCCTATACAATGGAAAATTGTATAGGTGTGCTAGTTCGGCGAAGAGATGGTGATACAAGTGCAATATGGATGGTAGATATAGGTTTTTGTAATCTGAAAATATAAAAACAGCAAGGTAGAAAATGGAAAACAACGAGCAAAACATTGTATAAATGCTTGGAAAAGATTCAATTCATCACAACAAGATAGCAAGGGACAAACACCATATGATCCAACTATATTAACAAAGGCTGTGATACATCAAGATCGTGACATATCAAGAACATGAGACCGAGAGATAGATAGCTAGATAGATAGATAGATAGATAGATAGAGAGAGAGATCAAACACGTAGCTACTGGTACATACCCTCAGCCCCGAGGGTGAACTACTCCCTCCTCGTCATGTCCTTCATCGTGATGATGAAGATGGACATCGGTGATGGTTTCCCCTCTCCGGCAGGGTACTGTAAAGGCTCCGGGTGGTTTTTTTCGATTTAGAGAGTTGCAGCGGCAGAGTGGAAGTTCTGTGTTTATTTATGAAGGTTTTGGTATATGTAGGATTTTTCAGTGTTGGATTCACGCCAGCCAGAGCCAGGGGTGGGTGCACCATGTTGCCTTGTGTCCCACAGGTGGCTCCCCTCTGGTGGTTCTTTGCTCTGGTATTTCTTATTTTCTTCAGAAAAAATCATAAAAAGTTTCGGGCGATTCCGAGAACTTTTTCTACACAAAAACAACACTACGGTAATTCTGCTGAAAACAATGCTAGTCTGGGTTAGTTCTAAATAAATCATATAAAGTGCATCAAAACCATATAAAGGTATTGCAACCATAGGCAAATATGGCATGAATACTTCATAAATTATTGATACGTTGGAGACGTATCAACCGCATACAGGCCGTTTTCGACATGCTTGACAAAGGCTACTTTAAGAGTCTTACTCCAGAAAAGCGTGAGGTACCAATGCCAAAGTAAGTAAAAAAAAACCATGAGTGCAAGTTGACGAACAAAAAGTAAATTGTATGCAAGGGTCTCAACAAGCAGTACCCTCTCAATAGCTAAGTCGAAAGAGATAACCACCTTGCCAAGGCCTAATACCTTTGAAATTGTGTCATCACCAAAGGAGACTTGAGTGGCCAAAGATGTGTCGGTTCGAACATCTACCACCAAGTCCTTGCTTCCAGTTATATGATTTGTTTCTCCACTATCGAACAACCATGAGACTCCTCCAGAAGCAAACTCCTACAATAGATCAATGCTTGGGTTTAGGTATCCATTCTTTAATGGGTCCTTTCATGTTAGTAACAAGGGTCTTAGGAACCCAAATAGACCATTCAATGTACTCATAATAAGAACCAACATATTTGGCATAAACATGCTCATCACTAGCATGGCATAAGACATAAGAGGGGTTAAAATCGTCGGCTTTGTTGGAAAGGGTGGTCTTGCCCTTCTTGGCATTACCACCCACAACCTTGTCCTTTTTCTTCTCATGGGTAACCTTCCCCGCTTTGACAAAGGTATCCTTGATCACGAGAGGTTGTTTGTTCTTCAACTTATTTTTTTAGAATTGGGTGCAAACCAAATCCCTTCCTTTTCTACAACTTCCTTATGATTGATCAAAAGATCATTGCGATTCTTCTCACCTTGGATACATGTCACAAGGCCTTTCTCAAGTTGCTCTTTCCACTTAGAATTTTCCTCCACAAGGTGCGCATGCTCACAACAAGGGTTAGTATCATTGGCATTATGAATTAACACAAAAGGATGACACATGGCTATTTCCTTAATAAGTTTTACTTGGAATTGATCATGAGACTCCTTAAGAGAGGTATGTGCACTCTTCAAAGCCTTGTTAGCTTTGTCGAGTGTGCCAAACTCCTATTTGAGTCTACCATGGTCAACCCCAACTGCAACCTTTTCGGATTTGAGCACATGATTAAGAACAATAGCATGATCATGATCTTTTCGTAATTTAGCAAGATCGTACTTGTGTGGCTCCTCAAGAGCCAAACAAAGATCCCGCTCTTTCTCAAGTGCAATAGAAAGATCCGCTATCTCATCGGCATAGTCACAACTATGCCCCTCCAAATTGGAGATGGTTTCCTCATGAGATTCAATGTGACCACTTGCTTCACCAAGTTGTTCCAAGAGAGCAACAAAGTGCTTCTTGGTCTATCCTTGAGTTTGGCCATGAACTTGTCAAACTCATTCTCATCAACGTTCACCTCCTCGTGTTCCTCCACACATTCCAATGTGGGAGAAGTAGTGGTAACATAAGTTTTGATGTTGGGGGTTACCTTGTCGATACCTTTGGCCACGAGGCACTTGGCAATGTGGTTCTCATTGGGGGAGTCAAAGAGAGACACCTTGGTTGGAGTAGAGGATGCAATTGCCACTGTAGCCATTGCCATCCCTTCACCACTTGTATCTTCATCATCATCGGAGGCATACTCTTCTTGAGACACCAACACCTTGTGAGGCGCCTTCTTGATGAAGTTGTTCTTATTGGGGAAGGACTTGGCCTTGTCTTTGCGGATGAGCTTTCCACCATTGTATTCGCTCTTCTCATATGGGAAATCCACCACGAAGTGACTCATATCGCCACAATTGTAACAAGTTATCACACGTTGCTTGCCTTTAGATCCACCTGAGTTCTTCTTGGAGAAGTTTGGCCTAGAGTTTTTCTTGTTCCCCCAACATTGCCTTGACGCAAGAGACATGTGCTCGTGGTATGCATATTTGGTATCTTCGGGGCAACTCTCCTCTTATTCATCTTCGTCTTCTTACGAAATTGCCTTGACCTGCAAAGCAAGGTTGGGTGAAAACTTCTTTGACCGTTGAACACGAGGTAGAGCATTGTCCGTGGTATTGTTCAAGATGTTCATAGCAATGAATTCATCCAACACATCACTGGAGGACAAGGAGTGGAAATCCGGTCTTCGACGGATAACGGAGGACATGGCCTTATTGAATGGCATGATGGCCTTGAGAAACTTATGCTTGATCCAATTGTTATCCATATCATTACTGCCATGATCTTGAAGTGCGACGACAATGGTTTTCAGTCTCCGGTAAAGCTCACAAGGGTCCTCATCTTCATTCGTCACAAACTCATCGGTCTCATCATGTATTACCTCAAAGTTGTACAGTTGAATGCTTGAGCTTCCCTTGTACAAAGAGATAATGTGTTCCCAACAATCCTTTGCATGAGTGAAAGGACGCAAGTGAGCCAAATCTTCAGGAGGCACCGCTGACTGAAAAATGAACAAGGTGGAGTGATTGAGTTGATTGTTTGCCTTTTATATTGGGGTGAGGTTGCTTGGGTCATGAGGGTAGTACCCTTGCGCAATGATTCTCCAGAGTTGAGTTGAGCTGTGATTCAAATGAGACTTGATACAAAAAACAATTAGCAAAATCATTCTTTACAAGTCTAGGAGGAGGACCAAGGTTAACAATATGTGGTGGGTGGACCGGTCCTCCATAGACCACAAGAAGGGGAACCGAGGCAAAGATTCCCGACCTATCATTTCCTTGAGGCACCTTATCCTTATCACTACTAGCCCCCTCCTTACCGGAGTTGGCTTCCGACTCTTAGTTAGTGGGTTTAACCGCTTGCAATGAATCGGTAGAAAGTTTGAGACCATCAAGGAATTCTTTAAACATGGATTTGACGTCGGTCGTCATAGAAGATTTTGTTGGGGAACGTCGCATGGGAAACAAAAATTTTCCTACGCACACGGAAACCTATCCATGGTGATGAGCATCTACAAGAGGGAGAGTGGATCTACGTACCCTTGTAGATCGCTAAGAGGGAAGCGTTAAGAAACACGGTTGGTGTAGTCGAACATCTTCGCGATCCAAATCGCCGAGCGTCCCGCGATCTCATCACGATCCGTCCCGTGATCCAATCACGATCCGTCCCGCAAACACATCATGATCCGTCCCGCGAACTCATCACGATCTGTCTCACAATCTTGATCATGATCTGTCCCGCGAACTCATCACGATCCGTTCCGTGATCACATCACGAACCATCTCGCGATCTCGATCACGGTCCTTCCGATCTAGCACCGAACGGATGGCACCTCCGCGTTCAGCACACGTGCAGCTTGATGACGGTCTCCACCATCTTGATCCAGCAAGAGGAGGTGGAGAGGAGAGAGAGTTCACCGGCAGCGTGACGGCGCTCCGGTGATGGTGGTGGAGCAATTCTGGCAGGGCTTCGCCTAAGCACTGCGGAACTACGATCTAGAGGAGAAACTATGCACCGGTGGAACGGGTAGCACGTGGCCGGAAATTCTGTCCAAAAACCACCCAATCCACTAGTATATATAGGAGGAGAGTAGAGGAGAGGCAGCCAAGGCCTTTGGGTCGGCCGAAATAGGAGGTGGGAGCAATCCTACTTCACCTCCAATCCTAGTTGGAGTAGGATTGCCTCCTATTGGCTGATTTTCCACTTTTTGCTTTAGGACTTCCTCTCCTGCGCCATGGGCCTTTGTGGATGTTTTCCCAGCCCACTAAGGGCTGGTTATTATTATCCCACATTCCATGGACCTCTTGGGGTTGAAATACCCCTCCCGGAGGTCCCCCGGTACACTACCGGCACTCCCGGTACACTACCGATACTCCCGGTACACTACCGATGAGCCCGAAACTTTTCCGGCGACCAAACTGGGACATCCTATATATGAATCTTTACCTCCAGACCATTCCGGAGCTCCTCGTGACGTCCAGGATCTCATCCGGGACTTCGAACAACCTTCGGCCACCACCATACATAACTCTACACTACCGAAATGTCACCGAACCTTAAGTGTGCAGACCCTGCGGGTTCGAGAACTATGTAGACATGACCGAGACACCTCTACGGTCAATAATCAATGGAGGGACCTGGACGCCCACATTGGTTCCTACATATTCTATGAAGATCTTTATCGGTCGAACCTCTATGTCAAGGATTCAGTTAATCCCGTATAGCGTTCCCTTTGTTCTTCGGTATGTTACTTGCCCGAGATTCGATCGTCGGTATCTCCATACCTAGTTCAACCTCGTTACTGGCAAGTATCTTTACTCGTTCCATAATACAAGATCCCGTGACTAACACTTAGCCACATTGCTTGCAAGGCTTGTTGTGATGTTGTATTACCGAGTGGGCCCTGAGATACCTCTCCGTCACACGGAGTAACAAATCCCAGTCTCGATCCATGCCAACTCAACAGACACCATCGGAGATACCTGTAGAGCACCTTTATAGTCACCCAGTTACGTTGCGACGTTTGATACACACAAGGCACTCCTCCGATATCCGTGAGTTGCATGATCTCATGGTCATAGGAACATATACTTGACATGCAGAAAACAGTAGCAATAAACTGACACGATCATATGCTATGTTTGTAGTTTGGGTCTTATCCATCACATCATTCTCCTAATGATGTGATCCCGTTATCAAATGACATCTCATGTCCATGGCTAGGAAACCTTAACCATCCTTTGATCAACGAGCTAGTCCATTAGAGGCATACTAGGGACATGGTTTTGTCTATGTATCCACACATGCATCTAATTCTCCGATCAATACAATTATAGCGTGGATAATAAATGATTATCATGAGCAAGGAAATATGATAATAAATAATTTCCTCTAGGGCATATTTCCAACAGTCTCCCACTTGCACTAGAGTCAATAATCTAGTTCACATCACCATGTGATTCGCATTGTTATGAATCTAACACCCAGTGAGTTTTGGGGCTCGATCATGCTTTGCATGTGAGAGAGGTCTTATAGTCAAGGGGTCTGCGATATTCAGATCCGTGTGTACTTTGCAAATCTCTATGTCAAACCGTAAACACTGCTACCACACTCCACTTGGTACTATTTCCAAATGGCTGCTCCACTATACGTATCCAGATTGCTACTACTAGTCATCCGGATAGGTGTTAAAGCTTGCATCGACGTAACTCTTTACGACGAACTCTTTATCACCTCCACAATCAAGAAACATTTCCTTAGTCCTCTGGTTACTAAGGATAATTCCGACCGCTGTCCAGTGATCCACTCCTAGACCACTCTTGTACCCCTTGACAGACTCATGGCAAGGCACACATAGGTGCGGTACACAGCATGGCATAATATAGAGCCTATGGCTAAGGCATAGGGGACGACGTTCGTCCTTTCTCTTTCTTCTGCCGTTGTCGAGCTTTGAGTCTCACTCAACTTCACACCTTACAAATCAGACGAGAACTATTTCTCTGGCTGATCCATTTTGAACTCTTTCAAAATCTTGTCAGGTATGCACTCATTGAAAGTCTCATCAAGCATCTTGATCTATCTCTAGGGCATCAAAATCTTGAACTAATTTATTATTGCCTCTAGGGCATATTTCCATCAGATTTAAGGTAGGACATTGCCTCATTTAAATCCTCTCGAGAGATCGTGCTCACTCCCTCAGCCTCAAGTAAGTCCACAACCTGTTCCTCGTCGTTAACCATACTCTTCGGGTTGTAAAACCCTTAGTAAAGATACTTGACTATGATACCAATTGAAAGGATCGATATGGTTGACTAGATGGGTGTGAATAGGCAACTGCCAATTTTTAGATTTTATTAACAAATTAGGTTTAGCAACAAATAGGTTGTCCAGATATGTAAATAGGTGAGCAACCTATATGATGCTAAGAACAATTACAAGAAGCAAGTAATGAGCACAAAGTAAAGGTAAGAAGTAACCACAAGAGGAACCGATGAAGACGAGGATGTGTTACCGAAGTTCCTTCCCCTTTGAGAGGAAGTACGTATGATCCCCAAGATGCCCCTAAGGCCTATTGGGGAACGTAGTAACAATTCAAAAAAAATTCCCATGTGTCACCAAGATCAATCTAGGAGATGCTAGCAACGAGAGAGAGGGAGTGCATCTTCATACCCTTGAAGATCTCTAAGCGGAAACATTACAAAGAACGCGGTTGATGGAGTCATACTCGGGCAATTCAAATCACGGAAGATCCGATCCAGGTGCCGAATGGATGGCACCTCCACATTCAACACACGTACAGCCTAGGGACATCTCCTCCTTCTTGATCCAGCAAGGGGGAGGAGAAGTTGAGGGAGAGCTCCGGTATCACGACGGCATGGTGGCGGTGGAGCTCGTGGTTCTCCGGCAGAACTTCGCTAAGTGCTACGGAGGAGGAGCAGTAGGAAGGGGGCGGGCTGGTCCAGGAGGAAGGGTAGAGGTAGCCGGACCCCTAGATCCATCTAAAGGGGGGGCGGCCAAGGGGTAGGACTTGCCGCCCAAGTTAGGTGGGAGGCGCCCCCACCCCCTAGGATTTCCAACCCTAGGCGCCTTGGGACCTTAGGGGGCACCAGCCCACTAAGGGGTTGGTTCCCACCCAACTTCAGCACATTAGGTCCCCCGGGGCAGGTGGACCCTCTCGATGGACCCCTGAAACCCCTTCGGTGGTCCCAGTACAATACCGATAAACCCCGAAACCTTTTCGATGACTGAATCTGGACTTCCCATATATAAATCTTCACCTCTGGAGCATTCTAGAATTCCTCGTGAAGTCTGGGATCTCATCTGGGAGTCTGAACAACTTTCGGTAACCACATACAATTCCCATTACAACTCTAGCGTCACCGAACCTTAAGTGTGTAGACCCTACGGGTTCGGGAACCATGCAGTCATGACCGAGACACCTCTTCGACCAATAACCAATAGCGGGATCTGGATAGCAATATTGTCTCCCACATGTTCCACGATGATCTCATGGGATGAACCACGATGTCGGGGATTCAATTAATCCCGTATACAATTCCCTTTGTCCATCGGTATGTTACTTGCCCGAGATTCGATCGTCGGTATCCCTATACATTGTTCAATCTCGTTACTGGCAAGTCTCTTTACTCGTTCCGTAACACATGATCCCGTGACTAACTCCTTAGTCACATTGAACTCATTATGACTATGTATTACCGAGTGGGCCTATAGATACCTCTCCATCACACGGAGTGACAAATCCCAGTCTCGATTCATGCCAACCCAACAGACACTTTTGGAGACACCTGTAGTGCACCTTTATAGTCACCCAGTCACGTTGTGATGTTTGATACACCCAAAGCATTCCTACGTATCCAGGAGTTGCACAATCTCATGGTCTAAGGAAATGATACTTGACATTAGAAAAGCTCTAGCAGACGAACTACACAATCTTTTGCTATGCTTAGGATTGGGCCTTGTCCATCACAACATTCTCCTAATGATGTGATCCCATTATCAACGACATCCAATGTCCATGACCAGGAAACCATGAGCATCTATTGATCAACGAGCTAGTCAACTAGAGGCTCACTAGGGACTTGGTGTGGTCTATGTATTCACACATGTATTACGGTTTCCGGCTAATATAGTTATGGCATGAACAACAGACAATTATCATGAACAAGAAAATATAATAATAACCATTTTATTATTGCCTCTAGGGCATATTTCCAACAAGGCCACCATATTCTCTTCACGCCCTCACACAATGCGAGATGCCATGATTCCACTAGTCGTGCCCTTGAAGGCGGCGACCGAACATTTACAAACAAGGTTGGGGCAATATCCACAACTTAATTGGAGGCTCCCAACACCACCACGAAGCTTCACGATAATGGATTGTGGCTCCGAGGTGACCTCAACTGTCTAGGGTTCTCAAACACCCAAGAGTAATAAGATCCGCAAGGGATCAGTGAGGGGAATCAAATTTCTCTTAGTGGAAGTGTAGATCGGGGCCCCCTCAAGCAAACCCTAGAAGATCAACAAGTTTTGTTAGCTAGGGAGAGAGATCGGGTGAAAATTAGCTTGGAGCAAGAATGGAGCTTAGAAATGGAAGAGGTGGTCTTCTTGGGAAGAAGACCCCCTTTATATAGTGTGGGGACAAATCCAACCGTTATCCCCACTTAGCCTGCACCCAAGCAGTACTACCACTCAAGGGAGCAGTACTACCACTTGGGCATCTCAGCCAGCCACCCAAGGCAATGGAACGAGGTGCGATAGTGCCGTCGGAGCGATACTATCGCTTGTAGGAGCAGTACTATCGCTGGACAACGGTAGTACCTCGTCCTACTGTCTCCCAATGTATGCATAGGTGTTCTGAAGTCCAGAAGGGTAGCCGGTAGTAGCGAGCGGTACTATCGCCCTAGGGCGGTACTACCGATGTCTAGTACCTTGCTACTACCGTGCAAGTCTTCTGCCAAAACTCAAGAACAGAAGGGTAGCCAGTAGTGCTGTGCGGTACTACCGTGCCAGGGCGGTACTACCGCTCACTGGAGCAGTACTACCGCTGACAGCCTTCAGAACCAAAACAAGGCATGGAGGAACAACTCCATAGAGGCGAGAAGGGAGCATGGGTGCATAAGACGTTGTGCGTGATGATTCCATCCAAAACCTTTTGATGTGGACCCCCTCTTAATAGTATGGTTCTCCTACGACTCAAATCCATCAAAATGAAACGTAGGAAAGAAACCGTCTTCACTCTAATCCACCGAGGGGCTTGAATCGTCTTGTGCTAAATGATGAATTATCCGAAAGGCTTAACACACACGATTAGTCCGCAAATGCATTGTCATCAATCACCAAATCTACAGGGGTAAAACTATGCTCTTATATAAATGCATCTGCGGAAAAACTGAAACACAACACGTAGTCATACATCATTCATTTGAACAAGTAGTTTGCTTTTCATAACAACATACAGTTGTATATTTACAAACTTCACAACCAACATATGTGACATACTTGTAGAAATAACATGGGAGGACACGACAGACCTAGCGTCGACCATAGCTCAAGCACACCCAAGCTCGACTCCTCGGCACCACCACGAGATGCGTTGCCGTTCGCTGCAGCCACCAAGCCCAGCCCCACTATCGCACGCCACCTGCACGCAAGTTGGGTCACCGCCGATCACCATCGAGAATTGTATGTACTAAGTCCTCCGGGCAAGACCACGTCGCCGCCCGTATGCCCCATCACTGATGCGCTACCAACATGCGTGCAACCCAGGCATCCTTGCCCGGACGTGCATGCCCTGCACCAGTTGTCCATGCAGGAAGGAGGGAGGAGCCCCGCCGCCAGCCAACGAGAGGGGTTTTGCTTAGGTGGGTCATGTCGACGGTGCCGACGGGGATGAGAGGAGCAGAGGTGAGGAGCGAGAGAGCGATGCCACCACCTAAGTCATCTGCGGCGGGAAAATACCGGGGCAAGGGTTGGGGGTTCTTTTTCCTACTCGCTCCAAGAGTATGCTGAAAAAATGACACGCTTTTCCATGTGATCTTCTTCGGTTCCGATGGGTGTGTCTTGTGATATGAGCGTTGTCTCAAAACTTGGCCAGATGGGTCGGCCGACACGACACAGCCTGACCTGGGTCATACGTGTCAGGCATGCTAATTACATGGGTCATGTCGGGCCGACATGCGTGCTGCCCTTCCTTGCCCAGGCACGACGGTACAGTTAAACGAGACGTCCATCGACACGTTTTATCGTCAACCCACCTATTATTCAGCTTATTGGCTCCCTATTAGCCTACAAAAAACTATACAAAAAACTAAACGGGCACAGCCATGCCGAGACGCGTGTCCAGCCTCCAAGCCCAGACACAACCCTAGGTCAGCCACATGTCGGGTCGACCTGTCACAGGTCGGGCCCGCATGCTAACGGGCCAGCCTACCAGGCACCGACCAGTTTTCTAGATTTTGTTGTCTCCATCTTATCTGGCGATTGTATGATGATGTTTTTTGTTCACGGCGACTAATTATTACATTAAACGAGATTGTAATAGCTCTTGCCACGAGCTTCTACATTAACAGGCCGGCCCACTCGCACACATTTTTTAAAGAAAATAGTGAAAAAGGAGCATCACAGGGGGATTCAAAACGTGGTCTCCTAGATAGATTGCAACAGTGCAAGACACCGGGCTAGCGTCACGATCAAGTAATAGGGCGGGGTCTAGTTGAGGTGAAATAAGCCTGGGTTTCACTGGTTTTATTTTTTTATTTTTATTTTTTCTTCCGAGACGTTTCTTTTTTTAATTCTTTGTCATCTGTTTTTTTATTTTACTTTTCTTTTTTGTTCTTCTTTTATTTATTTTCTTTTCTTTTTTCGGGTTTTGGTTTCTTTGTTTCTTTAGGTTTTCATTCTACATTTTTTGTATATATTAACAACATGTTTTTAATACACGTTTAATATTTTTCCAATATAAATTTCACTTTTGTAAATATATAGTCAACATTTTTTCTATACACATTTTTAACACTTTTCAAATGCTCGATTAACATTTTTTAATACATGGTCAACATTTTTCCTGTACGCAGTTTAAACTATTTTCAGGTGCTTGACAACATCTTTCAAATATAAGATTAATATTTTCTGGATACATGATGATTTTTTTCTTTGAACATTTAACATTTTTCAAATAGTTATCAACATTTTTCTAATGCAAGATTAGCATTTTTTATTGCATGGTCAAGATTTTTTTCTATACACATTAAACATTTTCCAAATCCTCGATTAACATTTTTAAAAAACTCTTTCAACATTTTTAAATGCTTTATTAATATTTTTCATATACATGATCAAAAGATTCCATCATTTTTTAAATATGGTCAACATTTTTTCTATACACATTCAACATTATTCAAATCCTTGATTAATATTTTTGAAATATTGTTTAACAATCATTTTTCAAATGCTTAATTCACATATGTTCAATACACTATCAACATTTTTCACACGGTGTATATTTTTGTATACATGGTCAACATTTTTTCTATATAAATTTAATAGTTTTAAAATGCATGATTAAAAAAATTCAAAATTTACGAGAAGTATATTTGTAATATATATTTAGATTTTTTAGAAGTGTAAACAAAATAAAAAAATGAAATCAAAACAGAACATAAAAAGTCAAACAAACAAACAAAAAGAGGTTGTGGCCTCGCGCGAACTGGGTCGGCGGATTTATGCTGGCGCCTTCAACTCAGCCAGACATAATCGCGCCCCTGTTTGTTCGAGGTTGTAGAGGAATTAATCTTGTTGTTCAAGGATATAACATATGTAAACTGTGTTGGTATTGTCCCCATGAGGGTTATATTGTAGACACTTGTGGTACTTGGTTTTTTCATTTTCAAAGAAAATGAAGCTGGGGTGTGACCCTCTAACTACCAAAAAAGCACCCTTTCGCTACCAAAAAGCTAATAAAATGATCAACTACATGATCAAAGAAATATTTTCCTTGTGTTAGGGCATCTCCAAAGAGGACCCTCAAATCATACGAAAATTTCCAGACTATGTTATCCGGCCGCAGTTTGTCCTCCAGCGTCGTCCTGCATCGGTCTGCGGACCAGTCCAGTTCCGTGAACCGAAAGCAAACAAGGGGGCTTTACGGAAGTCCAGACCGCCTTCTGATAACCCACAAGTGCAGGAGATCATTTGTAGCCTTTTTTTGATAAGCAAGAGTGTCGAACCCAATGAGGAGCTAATGGTAGAACAAATATTTCATCAAGTTCTATCGACCACCGATACAACTCTACGCACGCTAATGCTTGCTTTACCTAGAACAAGTATGAAACTACTTTACGGGAATAAAACTAGAAGTACTTTGCAAGATAATAAAGAATGTGGAAATAAAAGTTAGGTGTTATTTTAATAAAAGAACAATAAAAGTAAATAGCTTAGTAGAAAGCTTTTTGTGTAGCGCAAGAGAAAGACTGTCCCTAGGCAATTGAATATAATATGATAGATACTTGTTATATGCAATGAGGGAGAGGCATACGCTAACACACTTTTCGTGCTTGGATCATATGCACTTATGATTGAAACTCTAGCAAGCATCCGCAACTACAAAAGTTCATTAAGGTAAAACCAACCATAGCATTAAGTATCAAGTCCTCTTTACTCCCATACGCAATAACTCACCTACTCGGGTTTGTGCTTCTGTCACTCATGCAATCCACCATAGGCAAATCATGAACATATTGCAACACCCTACAACGTGGATCCCTCACGTTTGCATGACAAGGAGGGCACCATAGGATGGCACCATATCAACATACAACTCACATCCATAACATCATACCACAATTAACCCATAGGACAAAAGAGATCTACTCAAACATCATAGGATAGCCAAATATCTTTGGGAAATAATATATGCATTTGAGTACCATGTTTAAGTAGAGGTTATAACAGGGAATAGAGGTGTTACACCGCTGCATAGAGGGAGAGAGAGTTGGCGTTGACGACGGCGAAGTTGTTGGTGTAGATCGCTGTCACGATGGATGCCCCGACGGCGTTTTGGTGCCATCGGGAGAGACGAGGAGAGAGCCCCCTCCTTCTTATTCCTTGGCCTCCCCCTATATGGGAGGAGAGTTCCCTCCTTTGGTCCATGGCCTCCATGGAGGCGGAGGGGCAAGAGCCCCTCCGAGATTAGATCTCCCTCTATGTTCTCTTCTGTTTCGTGTTCTTGTTTTCTAGCCGAAAACTGTTTCTTATATTCCTGGAGATCTGTAACTCCAATTGTGCTGAGATTTTAACACGATTTTTTTCGAATATAAGCTTCCTTGCGCCCGAAGGAGAGATCCAACCTACTTACAAGGTGAGAACAATACATCACCATGCGCGTGGGCCCTCTGGTGCGCTGTGGTATCTCATGGTGTGTGTGGGCCTCCGTTTGCATTGATACCAACTCCCAAAATTCAAAAATATTCCAAAATAATTTTCCATAAATTTTTATTGCGTTTGGACTTCATTTGATATGGAATTTCTACAAAACAAAAAACACACAAAAAACAGGAACTAGCACTGGGCACTGGATCAATACGTTAGTCCAATAAATCATATAAAATGTTGCCAAAAATATGTGAAAGCTGTATAATATTGGCATGAAACAATCAAAAATTATAGATACGATGGATACGTATCAGCATCCCCAAGCTTAATTCCTGCTCCTCCTCGAGTAGGTAAATGATAAAAAAGATGATTTTTGATGTGGAATGCTACCTAGCATAATCTCGATCATATATCTAATCATGGCATCAATATTAAGGAACAAATGATTCAAATCAGTAGTCTAGTTTTGACATGAAGACTTTAATACTCAGGCATCCCAACAAAATATCAAGGCTAAAGAACGTTGTCCCTACAAAACAATCATGTATTTCAAAATATCAAGGCTAAGAACGATATCCCTACAAAATCGTATAGCCTTGTCATGCTCTGTCTTCTTAACACAAAGTATAAATCATGTACTACCTCGGTGTCAGGGAAACAATGATTCATATTTTTAACGCGCTTCATCATTTTCAACTCTCATGCAATACATGAGAGCAAGCCATGGATATAGTACTATGGGTGGAATAGAGTATGATGATAGGGGTAAATATAGAGAAGACAAAAAGGCAAGAAAGTCTCACATCGATGCGGCTAACCAACAGGCTATGGAGATGCCCATCAATTGATATCAATGCGAGGAGTAGGGATTGCCATGCAACAGATGCACTAAGAGCTATAAGTGTATGAAAGCTCAATATGAAAACTAAGTGGGTGTTCATCTAACTCTATAATGAAAATTCCCACTAGTATATGAAAGTGACAACATAGGAGACTCTCAACATGAAAAACATGGTGCTACTTTGAATCAAAAGTGTGGAATTAGCATGCCCCTTCTCTCTTTGTCTCTCATTTTTTTCTTTTTTTCTTTTTTCTTTTTTTCTATTACTTTCTTTTTTGTCCATAGCCTCATCCCGACTTGTGGGCGAATCATAGTTTCCATCATCCTTTCCTCACCGGGACATGCTCTAATAATGAATAATGATGACCGTCAAACTTCTGTTTACTTAAAACTCACTATTACAACTAGATAGTAGAACAAAGTATGAATCTATATGAATGCCTCGAGTAGTGTACCAGAATGTGCAATGATCTAGCATAGCAAAGATATCAAAAAACAGACAAGCCATGGAAACATCATGCTAGCTATCTGACGATCATGTACAACAATATGACAATGAATTCTCAAGTCATCAAAACAGAAGCGGTGGAAGTTGCATGGAAATATATCTCGAAATCGCTATGGAAATGCCATAATAGGTAGGTATGATGGCTGTTTTGAGGAACATATAATAAGGCTTATGTGTGATAGAGCGTATCCTATCACGGGTTTGGATGCACCGATGAAGTTTGCGCCAACTCTCGAGGTGAGAAAGGGCAATGCACGGTACCGTAGAGGCTAGCAAAATGCGGAAAGGTAAGAGTGCGTATAATCCACAGACTTACATTAGTCATAAAGAACTCACATACTTATTGAAAAAAATTTATTAGCCCTCGAAGCAAAGTATTGCTATGCATGCTCCTAGGGGGGAGGTTGGTAGGAATCAACCATCGCGAGCCCTCGACCTTCACACAAAGATAGACAATCAAAGATAAATTATGCTCCAACTTCCTGGCATAACAGGAGACTATACATGCATGCTTCGGGAATAACAAACCTTAACACCAATATCTTGCTAAACATGATCATCTTCTATTACCTCCCACATATTATCATCTCTATATAGCAAAACTATTGCAAGGAATCAAACATATCATACTCAGTGATCCATAAGTTTTATGTAGGATTTTATAACTAACCATTTAAATGACCAATTCCTATTGACTCTTTAAATAGATATAAGTGAAGCAAGAGGGTTTAATTGTTCCTAAAAAAGACCATGCTCTAACAAATATAAGTGAAGCAAAAAAGATCATTCTACAAATAACAGTTTTCTATGTGAAGATAAACATGCAATCTAAACTC
This sequence comes from Hordeum marinum, assembly GCA_022496015.1. NCBI lineage: Eukaryota > Viridiplantae > Streptophyta > Magnoliopsida > Poales > Poaceae > Hordeum > Hordeum marinum. The sequence continues at coordinate 413,284,668 of CM039677.1, read as the reverse complement.
CAAATGATATAAGTGAAGCACATGAAGCATTCTATAAAGCCATACTCAAAAGGTATAAGTGAAGTCGATGAGAATTCTATAAATAAACCATGGACTATCTCATACAAGCATGGTGCATACAATAAAAGTGAAAACTAAACACAAAAGATGCTCCAAGATTTACACATGTCACATGAAGGAAACGAAAACGAAAACATACCAATACTTTTTGAACAAAGATGGGATGCCTCCCAAGGTTAAACGCTTGAGTATACTTGTATATTTAGTTAGGGTGCCTTGGGAATCCCAAATCTTTAACTTTTTCCTCTCCTCCATCTCCTCATATTGAGACCTCCTGGATCTTTGAACACTTCATCCACACAAAACTTAATAGAAAACTGGTGAGATCCGTTAGTATAATAAAGCAACTTACTACTTTAAGTACTGTTACAGATCCATTAATATTTTATATTTCCATTATCCCTGTTGTATTATAACTTCTTCATGGCTTATACCACTGATTAAATCGATAGTTTCATCAAAACAAGCAGAACAATGCATCAAAAACAGAATTTGTCTTAAACAGGACAGTCTGTAGTAATCTGAACTTTGACCATAGTTCTGTAACTCCAAAACTTCTGAAACATTAGTAATAAATAAACATTTTGTATAGCAATATCTTGTAAAAAAATCAGAAACTTTTGAATTTCCAGTAAAAAATGTAAATTCACGCACTACAACCAAAGTTTCTGTTTTTACACTGCACATACCAACAAGCAATCTAATCATCCTAAAGGCAAATCTTTGCACAATGTATTTGTACAAGGGGATAATTTTTTGTTGAAAAGTTTATGTGATTCAAGATTCACAAAGTTTCTATGGGCATGAACAAAGTTCAAGGCTAGCCCCCGCTTCAACGATGCTAATCATCTCTCAAACTTTCACCTTTATTTTTGTGAAGTTTTAGGTTCCCCTATAATTTTTTTAAACTTTATAAAAGCACACAACAGAATAAAATGACTCTAAAACTTCCGGGTTGTATCCCTGGCAGTGCTTTCTTTAAAGCCATTAAGGTAGGCATAAAGTTCTCAAGTAATGGATCCACCCGGATCCCAAGGTATATCAAAGCCAATTTTAATTAACAATGATTTGTAATTTAGTAGTGAGCACAAAATTATATATATCATGTAAGAACAAATTCTAACCGTCTTACTATGCATCGACATGTCATACAAGAACAATTCATGCACATCAAGTAAAGGCCAATGCATAACATAAGTAGTTTCTTGTAATTTTATAGTATTGGAAACATAGAGAGGTGAAGATTTAGTTCCTCTCTCATAGTAATTGCAAGTACGATCAGCAAGCACATGCATATTATATTCATCAAAATAATCATGTGTAGTGGTAAAATGCAACCCATCAATATAATCCTTAATAAGTGCAAATTTCTCCGATATAGTGTAGTTGGGAGAATTCAAAAAGATAATAGAACTACCATGTGTGGGTGCAATAGCAACAATTTCATTCTTAACATAAGGAACTATAGCAAGTTCATCTCCATAGGCATAACTCATATTGTCATCTTGGCCGCAAGCATAGCAAGCATAAATGTCATCAAAAAGGGATATTTCAAACAAACCCAAGGGATCGTGGCAATCATCATAGCATTCATCCTTTGGTATGTGTGAAGGGAAGGTAAACAATGTATGAGTTGAATAGTTACTCTCATTAGAAGGTGGGCATGGGTAGCTAATCCAATCTTCTGCCTTTTGTTCTTCGCTCTCCTCCTCATCTTTTTCATCTAATAAGCTCACACTTTCAGCACTTTCTTCTTCCATAGATTCCTGCAAAATATTAGTTTCTCCCAAGGCAGCAATCATTCTCTCAATAAATTCAATAATATCATTATTGTATTCATAATTATCATAGCAATATTGAAGTATGGATAATTTTTTAGATTTGTAAGGAACATCATCATACTTTTCAATCAAAGAAGCAATTTCATAAGCACCTTTAAAAGCAACAAATTCTTCTATTCGTTCCACCTCATAGTAATCATATATACCATTAGAATAAGAAGCTAAGGTTTCATTATCATTAAATGAACATTGAAAGGGAAGGAGTGGAGCCTTTATCTTAGAGCAACAAGAAAAGCCACATCTTAAGCATGCATCCCAAGCAAACCATTGCAATATTCTAATTTGATCTCACAAGTGTTTCCCTTTTTGAGATAAGGAACAATCCCTAAAGTTCTCACATTGATCCAACGTGTCTACCATTATAAAGTTCAATGAGGATTTCTCAGGATTATAAAAGGAGGAATTAACGCATTTCACATAACTAGAATTGAGGGTTTTAAGAGGTTCCCCATCTCCATGAGTAGCAATCATCACTAATTTTTATTATGTTTCGTGTTCTATATCCATAACTAAAGATATAAAATAATTAATAACAGAAAATAAAAATTACTTAGTGATAAAGCAAACAAGCACACACGAGAATATTCACCCCACGCTATTGCTTCCCGGCAACTGCGCCCGAAAAAGGTATTTATAACCCACAAGTGTAGGGGATCGTTTGTAGACTTTTTCGATAAGTAAGAGTGTCAAACCCAACGAGGATCTAAAGGTATAACAAATATTCCCTCAAGTTCTGTCAACCACCGATACAAATCTACGCACACTAATGCTTGCTTTACCTAGAACAAGTATGAAACTACTTCGCGGAAATAAAACTAGAAGTACTTTGCAATATAATAAAGAACGTGGAAATAAACTTAGGTGTTGTTTTAATAAAAGAACAATAAAGGTAAATAGCTTAGTAGAAAGCTTTTTTGTAACGCAAGAGAAAGACTGTCCCTAGGCAACTGAATATAATATGGTAGATACTTGTTATATGCAATGAGGGAGAGGCATACACTAACACACTTTCCGTACTTGGATCATATGCACTTATGATTGGAACTCTAGAAAGCATCCGCACCTACCAAAGTTCATTAAGGTAAAACCCAACCATAGCATTAAGTATCAAGTCCTCTTTACTCTCATACGCAACAACCCACCTACTCGGTTTGTGCTTCTGTCACTCACGCAACCCACCATAGGTAAATTATGAACATATTGCAACACCCTACATTAGGGATCCCTCACGTTTGCGCGACACGGGGGGCACCATAGGACAGCACCATATCAACATACAACTCACATTCATAACATCATACCACATTTAACCCATAGGACAAAAGAGATCTACTCAAACATCATGGGATAGCCAAATATCATGGGGAAATAATATATGGAGTTGAGCACCATGTTTAAGTAGAGATTACAATGGGGAAGAGAGGGGTTACACTGGTGCATAGAGGGGGAGATAGTTGGTATTGACGGCGGCAAAGTTGTTGGTGTAGATCGCCGTCACGATGGGTGTCCCGGCGGCGTTCCGACGCCATCGGGAGAGAGGGGGAGAGAGGGGGAGAGAGCCCCCTCCTTCTTCTTATTCCTTGGCCTCCCTCCTAGATGGGAGGATAGTTACCCCTCTAGTCCTTGGCCTCCATGGTGGCAGAGGCGCAGGAACCCCTCTGAGAGTAGATCTCCCTCTCTGTTCTCCTCTGTTTCGCGTTCTTGTTTTTTGGCCGAAAACCGTTTCTTATATTCCCGGAGATTCGTAAATCCAATTGTGATGAGATTTTAACACGATTTTTTCTGGATATAAGCTTCCTTGCGCCTGAAGGAGAGATCCAACCTACTTACGAGGTGAGCACACTACATCACCACGCGGATGGGCCCTTTGGTGCGCCGTGGTACCTCGTGGTGGCTGTGGGCCTCCTTTTGCGTTGATTCCAACTCCCAAAATTCACAAATATTTCAAAATAATTCTCCATAAATTTTTATCGCATTTTGATTTCGTTTGATATGGAATTTCTGTGAACCAAAAAACACTCAAACACAGGAACTGGCATTGGGCACTCGATCAATATGTTAGTCCAATAAATCATATAAAATATTGCCAAAATAGGTGAAAGTTGTATAATAATGGCATGAAATAATAAAAAATTGTAGATACAATGGAGACATATCACCTCCATGTAGGACTCCAACATCCTCGCTCACCCCAAAATCCCACCTAGACCTCGCGTCTCCATCCCTTCCTTCTTTCTCTATATCTGCTTCCTCCCTTGCCGACATCGCTGCTCTACCACCCCGCCCGCCTGCCAAGCCCTTCTCGGACCTCAGCGACCTCCATCGCCACACCCCGTTGCCACGTTGTTTTCCTACACCGTCGGTCCGCACCTCTCGTGCATCCACCATGTAGGTAATATCCGCCCCTATGGGGGTCAGCACGTCCGACAAGTATTTGGTGAAATGCTCGTGCTAAATTTGTGTTCCTTCTTTGAAGGAGTGGATTTGGATATGGGGTACATGTACGATCACTGCACCGAGTCATCGGAAGATCCGCGAGGAGAAATATATGGATGAAACAGAGATAATCTGGATGGTCCTTCCAAACATGGAGCATGTCCTCAATTTCAAGGGATCAGTCAAGAGTCATCGAGTGCTGAATTGGGAGAGGGCACTGGGCCATTTGACATCGATGGACAAGTACTTTGCCCCCCATGCCCTATTCATAGACATTTTTTGCCGGCGCTCTTGGATGTGAAAAATGTCGTTGGTCTCCTCTACAATGGTGTCCGGTCCTACGATGACTATTTTATCTTGAAGAAGGATGTCGTAGGAAGGATTGCATTCTTTGATTACCAGAAGTTTATGACTCATGTTGATGCTTGCATATAGCATGGTTGCAGATTCGCTGGACGTGTACATGCGATGTCCGTGAGAACATGCAGAGATGTCATTGTTAGAATTGCTACTGTGGTGGTCGAGGTGTTTGAACATTTGTACTTTAGAGAACCAGTTGTCATAGACACCGAGAGGCTCTTGGCAGTGTCAAGAGTAAGAGAGTGTCCATGTTCGCCCGGATCTCTTTATTGCATGCACTAGAGATGGAAGAAGTGGGATAAAACTCTATAATAGCAATACCCGGGTCTCATGCTAAGAATCCCACCATCATTCTTGAAGCAGATGCATCACATGGCCTCTAGATTTGGCACACTTTCTTTGGCATGTCTGTCTCTCATAGGGACACCAATGTGTTGCACCGGTCTCCGATGTTTACTAGGTTGACTGAAGGGCAAGCTCTTTCGTGCAACTACACGTCAATGGGTATGAATACAACATGGTCTACTATGTGGTTTACGGTAACTATCCTCCATTGTTGATCTTTAAGATTATCGTTGAGACAGTTGGTCAGAAAAGAGCTCACTTTGACCAAAGGCAAGAAGGAGCTAGAAAGAATGTGAAGAGGATATTTGAAGTATTACAAGCCCATTTTGTAGATATTTGTGGACTTGCTAAACAATGAGACCCGGAGACCTTGTGGGAGGTGATGATATGGTGTTCATGCACAACATGATAGTGAAGGATGAGGGTGAAGATATTGCCATGGGTCTGAAATTCGAGAACATGGGTGATCCTATGCAACTTCAAATCAGAATTCGGCCACATTTGATGAAGGTTTTCAAATGCATCAACAAGTCGACATCGAGCAACTCACGAGCGGTCCAAGGAAAATTTTGTTGAGCATTTGTGGATAGTGAAAGGGCACAATTAGAGTTGAATTGAAATTTGAACTATTTTATTGAAAACCTAGTTTGATCATAATGTTTAAATTAGAACTACCGTCACATTTAAATATTTTCAATCATCAACTATCAGATATGCTATTATTTTGAACTTGTGGACATAAAAACACAATGAGAGTTTTGAAGCTAGGGTTGGCGGTTCCCGCACTGTCCGTGGACTAATCCAGACCAGTCTTGAGCATGCTAAACAACCCGTGTGAAGCGTTCGTTTTGGAGGTCAGTTTCTATCCAATCTAAAGCACTGTAAGTATGGCCCTCTCGCTTGAAATTCTCCACTCGTTCGTCTTCGAGCAGAAGAAGAATACACAGGCACAATTATTGGTCGTCATTTGATCGTCAAGTTGACCTTAGTATGGATTGAGCCTCTCCCGGGTTAAACTTCGGTAGCTGCCCATTGTTCCCACCGGAAGTAAATTACGCAAAACCATCACATTTGTGGCTAGGGTACTCCAAAACTACCACTTTTGTCCAAAATCACAAAAGACCATCACTTCTGCGTCAAGTGGATAACAAATCACATTGATTCGAGATTGAGCGTGTCTAACAGCAAAACTGACGGGTGGGTCCCGTCTATCCAGGCTGATGTGGTGCAGACTTATCCTAGTCAATGTTTGACTTACTGAGGTGCACGAGGTCCCACTTGTCAGCCACACATCTTGTATCTTGTTTCATCTCCTTATCTTCCCCTTCCCTTCTTCCTTCTCACAGGAGCACTAGTCGTGGAGGGATAGTAGCGGCAGTTGACACTGCCCACTCCGGCAAGGCCGAACCCCCATGAGCCTGCTCCATTGCCAACTCCAGCGAGGCCGAGCCCTGCCCGCTCCAACAAGTCTGGACCCTGAGTGCCCGCACCCCACCCCACTCTGACGAGGCCGAATCCTGGCATGCCCGCGCCCCTCCCATCTTTGGCGAGGCCAAGGCCCTGCGTGCCTGCGCTGCTGCCTGCTCTGGAGAGGCTAAGCCCCTGCGCACCAGTGCCCTTGCCACCTCTGGTGAGGCCGAACCACCCCCACGCCCGCTCCATCAAGGTCGAGGCACAGTGCGCCCGCCCGCCCTGATGACACGTCTTCGACGTATCTATATTTTTTGATTGTTATATGCTTTTATATTATTATTCTAGGATACTTTTGAGTAACAATTTACCAATTTGTATTATTTTTAGCACTAACTTATTGGCCCAGTGCGTAGTGCTAGTTGTTGTTTTCTGCGTGTTTTTTACTTTTCAGGTCTACAGTGCCAGACGAATTCCAATTCCTTGAATCTTTTTTATGATCTTTTATGGACCAAAAGAAGACCTAGAAGCTTTGGCAGAATACCGGAGGCTACACGAAGGGGCCACAAGCCAACAGGGCGCGCCTAGGGGGTGGTCGCGCCGTGATGGCTTGTGCCTCCCTGGTTTCCCTCCTGATCCAGCTCCCTGGCCTATAAATTCATGTATAATCCAAAAACCCTCACGGGCATCATGGTATACCTTTTCCGCCGCCACAAGTCTCTGTTCCACCATGATCCAATCTAGAGCTCTATTCTGGCACCCTGTCGGAAGGGGGGTCAATCACGGAGGGCCTCTTCATCAACCTTGCTACCCTTGTGATGATGTGTGAGTAGTTCACCATAGACCTACGGGTCCATAGTTAGTACCTAGATGGCCATCTCTCTCTTTTGATCTTCAATACAATGATCATTGCATCTTCGCTTTGATCCATCCGATGTAATTCTTTTGTATGGTGCGTTTATTGGGATCTGATGAATTGTGGGTTTATGTTCAGATTATTCATGAAAAATATTTGAGTCTTGTCTGAAATTATTAAGATTCTTAATTGCATAATCATTACAGCTTCGTAATTCTCTTCGATCTATTGATTTGCTTTGGCCAAGTAGATTGATCTTTCTTCGGTGAGAGAGGTGTGTTGTAGTGGGTTCAACCAGATGAGTTTCTATATCCCAGTGATAGAAGGGGAAAAATTGCGTCTTTGTGTTGTAGCCACTAAGGATAAAACAATGTGTTTCATTCATATTGCTTGAGTTTACTTTGTCTACATCATGTCATCATTCTACATGCATTACTCTGTTTGCCATGAACTTAATACGTAGAGAGGTAAGCAGAAACGCTCTTGAAGTGGAGTAATACTAATAGGTGCAATCAGGAGTCGGCCTATTTGTCTTGGACGTGATGCCTATATACACATGATCATTGCCGTCAACATCACATAACTATCTGCTTTTCTATCAATTGCCCAACATTAATTTCTTTACCCACCATATGCCTACTTTCATGAGAGATGCCGCTAATGACACACAAGTATAGGGGATCTATCGTAGTACTTTCGATAAGTAAGAGTGTCAAACCCAACGAGGAGCAGAAGGAAATGACAAGCGGTTTCTAGTAAGGTATTCTCTGCAAGCACTGAAATTATCGGTAACAGATAGTTTTGTGATAAGATAATTCGTAACGAGTAACAAGTAAAAAATGTAGCAAAGGTGCAGCAAGGCAACCCAATCCTTTTTGTAGCAAAGGACGGGCCTAGACAAACTCTTATATGAAGCAAAGCGCTCCCGAGGACACATGGGAATTTTTGTCAAGCTAGTTTTCATCATGCTCATTTGATTTGCGTTCGTTACTTTGATAATTTGATATGTGGGTGGACCGGTGCTTGGGTTCTTCCCATACTTGGACAAACCTCCCACTTATGATTAACCCCTCTCGCAAGCATCCACAACTACGAAAGAAGAATTAAGATAAATCTAACCATAGCATGAAAAGTGGGGATCCAAATCAGCCCCTTACGAAGCAACGCATAAACTAGGGTTTAAGCTTCTGTCACTCTAGCAACCCATCATATACTTATTACTTCCCAATGCCTTCCCCTAGTCCCAAATAATGGTGAAGTGTTATGTAGTCGACGTTCACATAACACCACTAGAGGAGAGACAACACACATCTCATCAAAATATCGAAGGAATACCAAATTCACATGATTACTTATAACAAGACTTATCCCATGTCCTCAGGAACAAACGTAACTACTCACAAAACATGTTCATGTTCATAATCATATGAGTATTAATTATCATAAAGGATTTAAACATATGATCTTTCACCAAGTAAACCAACTAGCATTAACTACAGAGAGTAATCAACACTACTAGCAACCCACGGGTACCAATCTAAGGTTTGAGACAAAGATCGGATACAAGAGATGAACTAGGCTTTGGAGAGGAGATGGTGCTGGTGAAGATGTTGATGGAGATTGACCCCCTATCAATGAGAGGATCGTTTTTGATGATGATGGCTTTGATTTCCCCCTCCGCGAGGGAAATTTCGCCAGCAGAACAACCCTGCCAGAGCTCTAGATTGGTTCTGTCCAAGTTCCGCCTCGAGATGGCGGCGATTTGTCTGGAAAGCTCTCTTCTGATTTTTTTCCAGGTCAAAACGCTCCATATAGCAGAAAATGGGCATCGAGGGCCTGCCAGGGGGTCACAAGCCTGCTAGGCGCGGTCGGAGGGGTGGCCGTGCCTGCCAGGCTTGTCACCTCCCGATGGCCCCCCTGTGACATCTATTTCACCCAATATTATTTATATATTCCAAAATAATTCTTCGTAAATTTTCAGGACTTTTGGAGTTGTGCAGAATAGGTATCTCAGATTTGCTCCTTTTCCAGTCCAGAATTCCAGCCGCCGGCATTCTCCCGCTTCATGTAAACCTTGTAAAATAAGAGAGAAAAGGCATAAGTATTGTACCATAACGTGGAATAATATCCCATAATGCAATAAATATCAATATAAAATCATGATGCAAAATTGGCGTATCAACTCCCACAAGCTTAGACCTCGTTTGCCCTCAAGCGAAAGCCGAGATCGATAAATATGTCCACATGTTTAGAGATAGAGGTGGAGATAAAATGAAATACAGACATGAGGGCATCATGAACATCTTTAGAACAACAATACTTATTTTCTATGATTTCTTATGCTAGAGTAACAATTCATTCACAAGATAAAATATGAACCAAGAACTCTATTGACAACCAACAAACTATGATCTTAGTCATTGAAGCAATTGGCAATTTATCATAACACCGTAAAGAGTCAATATAAGAGCTTGTAAAGCAAACCCGCATACTCAATCATCTTTTAGTCTTTCACAATTGCTAACACTCACGCGGTACCCATGAGATCAAAGCTTCAATCGGACACAGGGAAAGATAGGGGCTTATAGTTTTGCCTCCCAACTATTCACCTCAAGGGTGATGTCAACAATAATAACTCATGATCACCCACATCCGAGTGGATATATGCGTCTAGATCATTCCCCAACACATAATGCTTGCCAAGAGAGAGGCGAAATATAGGAAGTGGTGAAGATCACCATGACTCTTGTGTGAAGGTAAGTACTTAAAAATTAGAAGTAACAGATAGGCCCTTCGCAGAGGGAAGCAGCGGTTGTCATGCGCTTTTTGTTTTGGGATGCACAAACCCTTAGTGCAGAGGAACGCCGCGTTGTATTGCCCTTTATGATAGCAACCTTTATTATGCAATATGTCGCTTTTATTTGTTTACTATCACAAGTTCGTACAACGCTTATTTCCCTTACAATAAAACATCACACAAATTTAGGAGAAATTTTTATTGCTTTTTGCACCGATGACAACTTACTTGAAGGATCTTATTCACTCCATAGGTAGGTATGGTGGACTCTCACGGAAAAACTGGGTTGAGGTGTTTGTATGCACAAGTAGTATCTCTACTTAGTGCAGAAGTTTTGGCTAATATGAGGTGGAAGCAAGCACTACATGTTGGAGGATCTAAAACCATATAACTTCTATAAGGAGGCAAACAAAAATAACCCATTATGTCGTCTTTCTTGTCCAACGCCAACTTCTTGGCATGTAATATTTTAATAAGTGGTCACAATCATAAAAGATGTCCAAGATAATATATTTATATGTGAATCTCTCTTTCTTTATTACTTCCTTTTCAATTGCACCAATGAACAATTACTATGTTTGTTAACTCCCAACAAATTTCAATCGACATACTTTTTATATGTGAAGTCATCACTCCCCATAAGATCATTATGTATACTCTTTGCTTTTATTCTATTCTCGTTTTATTTATTACTCTCAAGATCATAGTAAGCTAGCAGAGCCCTCACATCAAAACTACTTTTTATTATGTAACTCGCGGACTTGCTTACATAAGGGGAGCAAAAGCAAAAACTAAAAGGTAGATCATACTAACACTTTATTCTGCTAGATCAAAACAAAATAAAAAGGATCGAACTAAGATAAACAAGAAAAAAAGGAAAAAAGGAAAAAGGTGTGATGGTGATATGATACCGGGGCACCTCCCCCAAGATTGGCACAAGCCAAGGGGAGTGCCCATACCCATGAGCTCACGTGTCCTTCTTTGGAGGTGATGGTGGTGGAGTGGTTGATGAGGTTGGAAGCTTGTCCAATTTCCTCTTAAGCATGAAATTTTGTTCCCTCAGGTCATCTACTTCCTGCTCGAGCTTCAATATCCTTTGACATAATTCTTCTTTACTCCCCTGCAGAAAATGAGAAGGAATAAATATAACTTTGGGTTTTCTTCTTGCGTTTGGGAGGCTTGATTTCCTGCACTCCACATGCATGTCTCCCACTTGAGGCAGAGGAGTCTCCTCTTCATCTGAGCTTTCTTCTCCGTACTTGTCTTCTTGTTCCTCCTCTAAGAATAATCCATAAGGATTTATGTACCCATAGAGCTTGGGATTGGCAAGATAATGCGATATGTAGCTCTCCCCATCAGATTCTTGGGACGACATCTTGCTCTAAATCTGCTGCAGAAACAACTCAAAATGAAAACTGGAGGTATTGTCGTGATACAAAAGTGCAAACCTTCGGGAGATTATATAATGAATTTTTGCCGACCCAAAGGGGTGTACCACAAGAAAATGGAGTCCGGAGGGCGCATGGGATGGTGACAAGCCTCGTAGGCACAGCCAGGGGGTGGTTACGCCTAGCAGGATTGTTGCCTCCCCATGCATCCTTCAGACTACTTTTCATTTTCCTAATTTTTTTAAATATTCCAAAACTGAGTAAAATTGCTATTGGGAAAGTTTTGGAGTCGGTTTACTTACCGTACCACGGACCTATTCCTTTTCGGAGTTCGAAACGTTCCGGTAGGTCTCCCTAATATGCTCTTCCTGAGTTAAGGTATTGATAACATTGGTTTCAACATTAGTAGGAGTATCTGAGATATAATATTTGATTCTTTGCCCGTTTACCACCTTTTGATTTGTGCCTTCGGCGTTGTTGATCTTGATGGCACCGGAACGATATACTTCTTCAACAATGCAAGGGCCTTCCCATTTAGAGAGAAGTTTTCCTACAAAAAATCTTAACCAAGAGTTGTATAGCAAGACATGTTCACCAACATTGAATTCATGCTTTTCTATCCTTTTATCATGCCATCTCTTAACTTTTTGTTTAACCAACTTGGCATTCTCATAGGCCTAGGTTCTCCAATCATCATGTGAGCTAATATAAAATAACCTCTTCTCACCGGCAAGTTTGAAATCATAGTTGAGCTCTTTGATTGCCCAATAAGATTTGTGATCTAGCTCTGGAGGTAAGTAACATGCTTTACCATAAACCATTTTATATGAAGACATACCCATAGGATTCTTGTAAGAAATTCTATAAGCCCATAATGCATCATCAAGTTTCTTAGACCAATTCTTCCTAGATCTATTAGTAGTCTTCTGCAAGATCAATTTAAATTCTGTGTTGATTAATTCTACTTGACCACTAGACTGAGGATGATAACGAGATGCAGTTATATGGTTAAAATCATACTTATAAAGCAATTTACGAAAAGCACCATGAATAAAATGTGAACCACCATTAGTCATTAAATATCTGGGGACTCCAAATCTAGGGAAAATAACTTCTTTAAGCATCTTAATAGAGGTGTTTGATCAACACTACTAGTTGGAATAGCTTCTACCCACTTAGTAACATCATCAAAAGCAACTAAAATATGAGTATATCTGTTGGATGTTGGCAAAGGTCCCATATAATCAAAACCCCAAACATCAAATGGTTTAATAACAAGAAGGTAATTCATAGGCATTTCCTGACATCTACTAATATTGCCAATTCTTTGACATTCATCACATGACAAGACAAACTTACGAGCGTCCTTGAAGAGAGTAGGCCAATAAAAAACAGATTGTTATACCTTATGTGCAGTTCTATCTCTAGTGTGGTGTCCTCCGTAGGCCTCGAAATGACACTTCTGTAGGATCTGTTCCTGTTCATGCTCAGGTACACAACGTTTAATAACAGCATCTACTCCTTTATAAAGGTGTGGGTCATCCAAGAACTAATGTCTTAAATCATAGAAGAACTCTTTCTTTTGTTGGTATGTGAAACTAGGCGGTATAAATTTAGCGACAATGTAATTAGCAACATCAGCATACCAAGGGGCATTACGCAAAGCATTTATCACAGCTAATTCTTCATCAGGAAAGCTATCATCAATAGGTAGTGGGTCATCAAGAACATTCTCTAACCTAGACAAGTTATCTGCTACGTGGTTATCAGCACCCTTTCTATCAACAATATGCAAATCAAATTCTTGTAGTAGAAGAACCCACCTGATAAGTCTAGATTTAGCATCTTTATTTTCCATGAGATATTTAATAGCAGCATGATCAGTCTGAACAGTTGCTTTAGAATCAACAATGTAGGGTCTAGTCTTATCACAAGCGACCACAACTGCTAATAATTCTTTTGCAGTGGTAGCATAGTTTCTTTGAGCACTATCTAGAGTTTTGCTATCATAATGAATAACATCTAATTTCTTATCAACTCTTTGTCCTAGGACAACACCAACGTCATAATCACTAGCATCACACATAATTTCAAAGGGTATGTTCCAATCAGGTGGTTGAACAACAGGTGAAGAAATCAAGGTATTCTTAAGAATTTCAAAAGCTTCTAAACAATCATCATAAAAATGAATGAAACATCCTTTTGCAAGATATTAGTGAGTGGCCAAGAAATATTAGAGAAGTCTTTAATAAATCTCCTATAGAAACCAGCATAACCAAGGAAACTTCTTATACCTTTGATATTCGTAGGACACACCATTTTTTCGATAGCATCAGCTTTAGCTTTGTCAACTTCAATACCTATTTTGGAAATTTCATGTCCCAGGACAATGCCTTCATTCACCATAAAGTGTCACTTCTCCCAATTCAAGACAAGATTAGTTTCTTCACATCTCTACAAAACTCGATCAAGGTTGCTCAAACAATCATCAAAAGAAGTTCCATAAACGGAAAAACCATCCATGAAAACCTCAACAATCCTTTCACAAAAATTAGAGAATATAGCAGTCATGCATCTTTGAAAGGTAGCATGTGCATTGCATAGACCAAAAGGCATACTTCTATAAGCAAAGGTACCAAAAGGGCAGGTAACGGTGGTCTTCTCTTGGTCCTCTTTTGACACAGGTATTTGAGAGAAACCAGAATAACCATCTAGAAAGCAGAAATGTGTGTGTTTGGATAATCTTTCTAGAATTTGATCAATAAAAGGTAAAGTGTAATGATCTTTTCTAGTAGCTTTATTCAATTTCCTAAAATCAATTACCATTCTATAACCTGTACAATTCTCTGCGGGGTCAATTCATTTTTATCATAAGGAGCTACGGTGATACCTCCTTTCTTGGGGACACAACGAACGGAACTAACCCGTCTACTATCAGCAATAGGGTAAATGATACCTACCTCCAGAAGCTTTAATATTTCATTTCTTACCACTTCCTTCATTTTAGGATTTAACCGTCATGGGTGATCAACGACTGGTTTAGCATTAGGCTCCATTTTAATTTTATGTTTACATAGAGTGGGACTAATGCCCTTAAGATCATCAAGAGTATATCCAATAGCAGCATGATGCTTCCTCAGAGTTTTCAATAATCTTCGTTCTTCATGGTGGAAAGGTTAGCACTAATAACAACATGATATATCTTATTTTCATCAAGATAAGCATATTTCAGAGTATCCAGTAATTGTTTAAGCTCAAACACGGGATCACCCTTGGGTGGAGGAGGATCCCCTAGTATTTCAATAGGCAAATTGTGTTTCAGAATAGGATGTTGGTCAAAGAAAATCTTATCTATTTCATTCCTTTCATTCATATGCATATCATTTTCATGGTCTAGCAAATATTGCTCTAAAGGATTAGTAGGAGGCACAACAATAGAAGCAAGACCAATAATTTCATCCTTACTAGGCAATTCTTTATCATGGGTTGTCTATGAAATTTAGAGAAATTAAACTCATGAGATGTATCCCCAAAACTTATAGTAACAGTTTCCTTCTCACAATCTATCCTGGCATTAACGGTATTCAAGAAGGGTCTACCAAATATAATGGGACAAAAATCATCTTGTGGGGAGGAAAGAACAAGAAAATCAGTGGGATATTTTATTTTCCCACACAATACTTCAACATCTCTAATAATCCCGAGGGTGATATAGTATCTCTATTAGCAAGCTTAATTGTAACATCAATTTCCTCTAACTCAGCTGGTGCAATATCATTCATAATCTCTTTATATAAGGAAAAGGGAATTGCACTCACACTGGCACCCACATCACATAAGCCATGTTAACAATGATCTCATGTTTTAACAGAAACAACAAGCATGGCAACAATAGGTCTATATTTATCTTTAGCATCAGGTCTAGCAATTCTAGCAGCTTCATCACAGAATTGAATAACATGCCCCTCAATATTATCAACCAAGAGATCTTTAACCATAGCAATACTAGGCTCAACTTTAATTTGCTCAGGGGGTGTAGGTGTTCTAGCATAGCTTATACGAACCACAGTTGAAGCTTTAGCATGTTCTTTTATTCTAACAGGCAAAGGTGGTTTCTCAATATAAGCGGCGGGAATAACGGTATCAACATTATAAGTAATAGTTTCCTCTTCAACCTTAATAGGTTCAACTAATTTCAATTCAATGGGAGGATGATATTTAAACCACTTCTCCTTAGGGAGATCAACATGATCAGCAAAAGATTCACAAAAAGAAGTTACTATCTCAGAGTCAAGTCCATATTTAGTGCTAAATTCACGAAAAGCATCGGTGTCTACGAAGGATTTAACACAATCAAACTTAAGGTTCATACCTGACTCCTTACCTTCGTCAAGTTCCCAATCTTCAGAGTTGCGTTTAATTCTTTCCAATAAATCACAATTGAAGTCAATATCTTTCTTCATATAGGAACCAACACAAGAAATATCGAGCATGGATTGACCATTACGAGAAAGCCGAGCATAAAAATTCTGAATAATAATTTCTCTCAAGAGCTCATATTTGGGGCATGAATATAACATTTACTTAAGCCTCCCCCAAGCTTGAGCGATTCTTTCTCCTTCACGAGGCCAAACATTATAAATATAATCTGATCAAGATGAACTAGATGCATAGGATAGAACTTCTGATCAAATTCCATTTTCAATCGGTTGTAGCTCCATGATCCAATACATCACATAGCCTATACCATGTCAATGCCTTCTCCTTCAAATATAAAGGAAATACCTTCTTCTTGACGTGATCCTCGGGCAGACCTACAAGATTAAATAATACACAAACTTCATCCACATAGATTAGATGCAAATCAGGATGTAGTGTTCCATCCCCTGCATAAGGATTAGCCAGCAATTTCTCTATCATACCCGAAGGGATTTCATAATAATATTTTCAGTTGGTTCAGTAGGTTGAGGGACAATTCTGTGTGTTTCCTGTCGAGGTGAAGACACCCCAAACAAGCCCCTCAAAGGATTACATTCCATAGTAACAAGTGACAGTAAATTTTAGCACACTATATAAAATTTTCCTTACCAGATTCCAGTCACTAAAGGCGCTTCACTCCCCGACAACGGCGCCAGAAAAGAGTCTTGATGGCCCACAAGTATAGGGGATCTATCATAGTCCTTTCGATAAGTAAGAGTGTCGAACCCAATGAGGATCAAAAGGAAATGACAAGCGGTTTGCAGTAAGGTATTCTCTGCAAGCACTGAAATTATCGGTAACAGATAGTTTTGTGATAAGATAATTCGTAACGAGTAACAAGTAAAAAATGTAGCAAAGGTGCAGCAAGGCAACCCAATCCTTTTTGTAGCAAAGGACGGGCCTAGACAAACTCTTATATGAAGCAAAGCGCTCCCGAGGACACATGGGAATTTTTGTCAAGCTAGTTTTCATCATGCTCATTTGATTTGCGTTCGTTACTTTGATAATTTGATATGTGGGTGGACCGGTGCTTGGGTTCTTCCCATACTTGGACAAACCTCCCACTTATGATTAACCCCTCTCGCAAGCATCCACAACTACGAAAGAAGAATTAAGATAAATCTAACCATAGCATGAAACGTGTGGATCCAAATCAGCCCCTTACGAAGCAACGCATAAATTAGGGTTTAAGCTTCTGTCACTCTAGCAACCCATCATCTACTTATTACTTCCCAATGCCTTCCCCTAGTCCCAAATAATGGTGAAGTGTTATGTAGTCGACGTTCACATAACACCACTAGAGGAGAGACAACACACATCTCATCAAAATATCGAAGGAATACCAAATTCACATGATTACTTATAACAAGACTTATCCCATGTCCTCAGGAACAAACGTAACTATTCACAAAACATGTTCATGTTCATAATCATATGAGTATTAATTATCATAAATGATTTAAACACATGATCTTCCACCAAGTGAACCAACTAGCATCAACTACAACGAGTAATCAACACTACTAGCAATCCACAGGTACCAATGTGAGGTTTGAGACAAAGATCGGATACAAGAGATGAACTAGCGTTTGGAGAGGAGATGGTGCTGGTGAAGATGTTGATGGATATTGATCCCCTCTTGACGAGAGGATCGTTTGTGATGACGATGGCTTCGATTTCCCCCTCTGGGAGGGGAGTTTCCCCGGCAGAATAGCCCTGCCGGAGCTCTAGATTGGTTCTGTCCAAGTTACGCCTCGAGACGGCGGCGCTTTGTCCAGAAAGCTCTCTTCTGATTTTTTTTTCCAGGTCAAAACCCTCCATATAGCAGAAGATGGGCATCGGGGGCCTGCCAGGTGGGTCACAAGCCTGCTAGGCGCGGCTAGGGGGGTGGACGTGCCTGGTAGGCTTGTCACCTTCTAGTGGCCCCCCTCTAACATTTATTTCCCCCAATATTTTTTACATTTTCCAAAATAATTCTCCGTAAATTTTCAGGACTTTTGGTGTTGTGCAGAATAGGTATTTCAGATTTGCTCCTTTTTCTAGTCCAGAATTCTAGCTATCGGTATTCTCCCTCTTCATGTAAACCTTGTAAAATAAGAGAGAAAGGTCATAAGTATTGTATGATAATGTGTAATAACAACCCATAATGCAATAAATATCAATATAAAAGCATCATGCAAAATGGACGTATCAGCCGCTAGGGAAAACTATGTCCCCGGGGTCTATTCACTTATATATTTACAAACTTATCAATACCTTGTTGTTACTATTTACCTTTTATTTTATTTTGTAATTTATAATTATCTACTTTTATCCACACTTCACTTACTTGCAAATAACGAGATCAAGGGGACTGACAACCCGCTTGCCAGCGTTGGGTGCAAGTTGTTTGCTCTTTTGTGTGCAGCCTCTGAAGACAGTTGTGGATTGATATTCCTAGTGGTTCGATAAACCTTGGTTTCATAACTGAGGGAAATACTTACTTGTATTTTTCTGCAATTACCCGTTCCTCTTCACGAAAAACCCAACGCAGATCAAAAGTACCACCTCACACGTGCGTCGGGTAGTTAGTCACCACGACGGTGCTGCAGCTCAGCACCGATCCACGCCGAGCCGCCAAATTCGATGTCGCAAGGGAGGATGCAACATGCCACGGTGGCTTGCGGGGTGGATCTAGAGCTGGTGCGGAGGGATCTCATAGGACGGCGCAGCCGTGTCAAGTGAACCAGTCGGAGCTCACGCCGGGGGAAGGCCGACCGACGGAGGAGCAATTTACTCGCACAGGGGGATGAGGAAAGAGAAAAGGATAAAATACTTGAGTCATTGACAGGTGGGGCCATTGTCCAACTCAACATGTTGTCCACGCAAGCACGTCACATCAACCCGACATGTGGGCCCAACTTGTCAGTTTTGCCGTTAGAACGAGCTAACACAAGAATCAATGCAATTTGTTATCCACTTGGCGCGGAAGTGGTGGGTTTTTATGATTTTTTAAAAAATGGTAGTTTTGGAATACCCTAACCACAAATATGGTTGTTTTGAGCAATTTTTCTCTCCCACCGGCGAGGTATACAATGATGACTAGCGATCTTGTGGCATGTAGTATGTCCCTCAGCATTATTAACTGGTCACATCACGAAAGAAAAAGAAAGTCCCTTTGACCTGCATATTGGGCATGGTTGACAATTTAGAAGCTTGTGCGATATGCTTGCCGTGCCATGCGCGCGGCGCCTGCAGCTAGCATCATGAGACTATAAACCACCACCACTCTTGCAGTCCACAACACGCATGTAAACATCCAATTCCCAACTTAATTGTTGCTCCTTAGTCATCAGTCCGAACTCCCCTCTTCCTACTCATACTATTCTCGATCGACTTAGCTTCTTCTTCTTCTTCTGGTCCGGCCAATGGTAGTGACATTGACCTCGTCACGCCACTGACTTTCAAAGCCTGGCTCGCCGACCTCTCGATGTCCTCGTCGATAGCTGAACCACCAAAACATCCTTCTGCCACTGGGTCGGCATCCCATGCAGCCGGCACCGCACTACCAGAATAAACGCCTATGCCGGCGGCCTCGGGCCGTTGGCATAGGTCCAAACACCGTCGGGATAGGGCTATGTCGATGGTGTCTGTCGGCAACTCATATGTCAGCACCCAAAAGTCGGTCGTCAGCATAGGAAGGACGCCGACATAGCTCTATATGTCGACAGTATCTGTACCGTTCTCAGCATAGATACGCTGTCAACATTTCTATGTTGGATGACCATTGACGGTGTCGTCGTTAAGCTGACGCCTATCATATGGTGCCACGTGGCAGCCCCTAGGAGCTACTAGTGCACGGCTATGCCGACAGTTAGGCCATCGGCATAGACCTATGCCACCAGGACAGCCCAGCGGCAGCCACGTGTCAGTCCCTGGTAGCACAACCCACCTATGCTGATGGTTAGGTCGTCGTCATAGTTCTCCATTGTTTTTATCCAAATGTAAAATGAAAACTAAAGAACATATAATATATATCCCTACGGCAAGGCCGTCGGCTTAGTTTTGCCTGGTGGCATTTGCTAAATAAAAAAAGTGTAATAGTTATGCCGACGGTCACCTTTAGGGGCGTCGGTATAGTTTGGACGACATTAACCTATCATCTTAGCCCGGGTCAGCAGGCCGACCTACGTGCCAACGATTATGATATGTCGACGGCCCCCGTCGACATCAATGGAGGTATGTCGACAGCCATTCTACACCTACGACCTCCGTCGGCATAGATGGAGGTATGTCGACGACTTTACCATGCCTATGGCTTTCCCCCGGTCGTTGCCATATCGCCATCTATGTCGACGGGGGACATCGGCATAGAAAAAGCTGTTGGCGTTAGCAGTTATTTTGGTAGTGTCGGCAGTGCATCACCGCTCTGTCGGTGCCGGGCGTCACACTTGTCGGATCCGTGGCACCCCACATTGCCACGCCAATAACCTCTCTTTCCTCTCTGTCCTCAACCTCACCCACAACAACCTCAAGGGCTGCATTCCAGTAGAACTTGGTCGACTACATCATCTCACATATCTTGATCTTACAGGAAATAGCCTGGCAAAATCTATACCCACCGCCTTAGGAAACCTCACCAGTCTTGAAATCCTTAGACTATCTTCCAACCAACTCTCTAGGCAGATCCCTTCCCAATTGTTGCTAAACATGCATAGCCTCAAGGAGATTAATATGTTCAGAAATGCCTTGAGTTGGAAAATACTGTCGTATTTGTTCAACAACATGCCTTTCTTGACGTCCATCAATTCTAGGAAGAACCTGTCCCACACACCATTGCATCCCTGTCCATGCTTGACTTATTGAACCTAGAGGATATCAACTCTCTGACATAATGCCACAAGCCATGTACTCTATGTCAATGTTACGCATTATGGTACTCGCGAATAGCAGTGACCTGACGGGAACATTTCCGAGCAACCGAAGTTTTAGCCTCCCCATGTTGCCATTCATTTCACTATCTACCAACATTTTTTGGCCTATTTCCATCGGGGCTTGCACCACGCTAATACCTACAAGAAATTTACTTGTCTGAAAAATATTTTGTGGACGTTTTGCCACCATTATGAGCCAGACTGACAAGCCTAGAAGTGCTTCACTTGGACTTTAATAACCTTGTTGGCTTGATCCCAACGGCTCTTAGCAATCTCACCCGTATTACTACACTACAAGTCACCTACGCCAATCTGACAAGAGAGATTCCACCGGGATTAGGTAGTATGCAAGAACTATCATATTTGTATCTTGGAGTCAATCAGTTGAGGGGTGAAATTCCAACGTCCCTCGATAACTTATCAAAATTGTCTTACCTAGCTTTGCAAGAAAAATCGGTTGTCCGACCCAGTACCAACAACACTTACTGAAAATGTAGCCTTCTACCATCTTGATTTATCACATAACATTTTAGAGGGTAACCTCAACTTCTCGCACACCTTTCCAGACAACTCAAAGTCCTTGTACGACAAGATAATTCTTTCATGGGTTTGCTCCCTGCCCATGTGGGAAATCTCACCTGACGATTAGTGAATTTTGGTGCAGGTTATAACAAGTTAATAGATGGACTTCCATTAGAAATTTATAACATAGGCAACCTTGAACGGATAGATCTTAGAAACAACCTATTTACATAGCCAATCCCAAAATTTGTAGCTATGTTGGGAAATTTCGTGCTGCTTGGTCTATTTGGCAATAATACGTTAGGTCATATACCAACACAAATGGGTATGCTCCTCAGTGTACAACGATTGTTTCTCCAATCAAACAAGTTCTGGGCTCTATACCAGATAGTTTTGGTAATCTTAGTTTGTTAGGAAACATCGACTTGTCAAATAACCAACTAATTTCAACAGTACCCATGATATTTTTCCACCTAGATAAATTTATCCTACTAAAGTGTTCTCAAAATTCCTTTGTTGGTGCACTACCCACTGATTGTTCGCGTCTAAAACAAACATATCAAATGGACCTTTCTTCCAACTTTTTGGTAGGAACTAGGAAGTATCTCAGAAACATTTGGACATAACAATATGCTAGACTACCTAAATCTAGCACATAACTCCTTCAAAGGCTCAATATAAGGACATCTCAAAAAACTAAAAGGCTTAACATCATTAGACCTCTCATTTAACAATCTCTCAGGTATCATCCCCATGTTCCTTGCCAGCTTCACTTACTTGACTACCTTAGAACCTCTCATTCAAAAGGCTAGAAGGGCAAATACCTGAGGGGGCGTTTTTGAAAGCACATTTGCTCCTTGGTGGTTTTGGTAATTTGTAACAACATATAAGTCATTGAACTAATGTTTCCATCAAGTATTTTTCAGGAAAAGTTCAATGATGGGTTGGCAAAAATATTTTGGCATACCACAAGATGCAAGGAGATAGGTTGGCAAAGCTTCAAGCAAGAGGACTCTACATCTTATATTTGTGAGAAATCACTTTGAGTCCATAAGAAAGTCAATACTATTAAAAGGGGGAAGGTTTTGTTGGTGAACAAAATGTTCATACGTGCACAAGTGATAGTCACCAAAGACACCCACAAACTCTCCCACCAAAGTGTGTCCCAAGCCAAACACTCAAAATCAGTGCAACCAACATTCTACACTCGGTGCCACCGATTCCAAACCCTAGACAGACTTAGCCAAACCCTAGCTTTTCGGTGCAGTCGATACTACATTCAGTGCCACCGAGTTGGGCTACCAACTTTCTGTTACGCAAGTTCATAGTTTCAGTCCCTTCGAGATTGTCGAATCGGCGTCACCGAGATTGGGCATTCTGACCATTAGTCACCTTATCGGTGCAACCAAGATTCCTATATCGGTCTCACTAAGATTCAAAAATTACCACCTTTTGGTCACTTAGGTATCACCGAGACTAACACATCGGTGTCACCGAGTCTGACTTATTGTGTGTAATGGTTAAATTTTTGGGGATGCCTATATATACCCCTTCACCACCACCTACTCAAGAGATAAGCACTCAGAACTATTCCATACCTATCCTACAAGTTTTCTAAGAGAGAACCACCTACCCTTGTGTTGAGGTCAAGATCTTCCACTCCAACCATATGGATCTTGATTTCTAGCCTTCCCAAGTTGCTTTCCACCAATCCCAGCTCTTCTACCAAGCCATATCTATGAGAGAGTGATTTTGTGTCAAGGAGTCTATCATCTTGAAGCACAAGAGCAAGGAGTTCATCGACATTACCGAGCCTATTACCTTTTGGAGGGTGGTGCCTCCTAGATTGGTTAGGTATCGCTTGGGAGCCTCCTACTTCATGTTGTGGAGTGAACCAAGAAGTTTTTAAGGGCAAGGAGATCGCCTACTTAGTGAAGATCTACCCCGAGTAAGGCTAGTCCTCCGTGGACGTAGGCCGTCATGGTATAGTCAAGGTTGCTTCTTCGTGGAACCCTCCATGGGTAGAGCCCTCCATGGACTCACGAGACCGTTACCCTTCATGGGTTGAAGACTTCATGAACGTGGATGTACGATAGTGCCACCTATCGGAACCACAGGAAAAATCATCATGTCACCAATTGCGTTTGCTCTTCCTATCCTCTCTTTACTTTCATGTGTAATGTCTTTACTTTCCACTGCTATACTCTTAGACATGCATGTGTAGGGTGTACTTGACATACTATGAATGCTAAAATCTGCCAAGAATTAAAATTGGGAAAAATTAGGTTTTATTTGGTCAAGTATTTTAATCACCCCCCTCTAGACATACTTTCGATCCTACAAGTGGTATCAGAGCACTGGTCTCCACTGCATTGGTCTCATAACCTAGGAGAAGTATGGCGTCTAGTGAGGGAAGTTATCACCATAGAGGTCCGTACTTTGATGGCACAAATTTTGCTAGTTGGAAGCACAAAATGAAAATGCATTTGCTTGGTCATAACCCCTCCGTTTGGGCTATTGTTCGTGTTGGTATGCAAGGTGAATTATTTGCGGAAGGAAAGGAACCCGGTCATGAAGCGACCGTGAATGAGTTGAAGATGTTGTAACTCAATGCTCAAGCATGTGACATTCTCTTCAACTGCCTATGCCCCGAAGAATTCAACAAGATCAGCCGTCTTGAGAATGCTAAGGAGATTTGGGATACTTTGATTGATATGCATAAAGGTACATAATCTATGAGAGTTCAAGATGAAGGATGGTGAAGGAGTCGCTAAGATGTACTCTAGGCTAGCTCTCATCACCAATGAGATTGCCGGCTCAGGAAGTGAAAAAATGACTGAAAAATTCATCATCAAGAAGATACTTCGAGCTTTGGATGATCGATATGACACCGTTTGCACAATGATCCAAATGATGCCCAACTACAAAGATCTCAAGCCAACATAAGTGATTGGTAGAATTGTTGCTCATGACATGACACTCAAAGACAAGGAAGAGCTTCACCACAAGTCTAACGGTGCTTACAAAGCCACAAGTGATAATCCCGCTACCTCAAGCGACAACCTTGTCACAAATGAAGAGATAAGCCTCATGGTCAAGAAATTCAACAAGTTCTACAAGAATAGAAGCAAAGATTGAACCTCCAACTCAAGATATGAATAGAAGCGTTCGTCAAGTCGTGACCGAAACTGCTACAATTACGGGAATCCCGGACACTAATCCAATGAGTGCATGGCTCCCTACAAACAAAGAGAAGAGTTACCAAGAAGATGAAACTCAAGAGACGAGTCACCTCGAAGAGAGAGAAGGAGTAGAGATGATCGTTATGAACGAAGACCCTCAAGGGTAAGTAGGGACTCGAAGAAGAAAAACAAGTACACCAAGAGGTACTCAAGAAGGAAACAACAAGCTCATGTTGGTGAATGGGTTTCTGGCTCCGACTTCGGCAATGACTCCGAGAGAAGTTATCACTCCAACTCCGACTATAGTCAATATGAAGGTGTTGCCGGAATTGCACTAGTGACTACCAACTCCTATGATCTATTTGATTCACCAAACGAAGGGAGTGGAAGTTGCTTCATGGATAAAGTCCCCAAGGTATCACACCCCGAGTATCTTGATTCCAATAGTGATGAAGATGACTTGTTAATTGAAGATGGCTTGTTATGTGAAAAATCTAGTAATGATAGTCAAAATGAACTTGCTAGTAATCACTCTAGTATAGATAAGTCGTGTGATGATGATAAGTTGGAAATAGAAAGACTAACTCAAGAACTAAAAACTCTTAAGTTATCTCACGAGTCAACTCTAGAAGATTATAGAGAGCTTGTAAGGACACATGAGAAGCTACATTTCGAGAAGCTCAATTTAGAGCAAGAGCATGAGTTCCTTAAAGCTATCAATGATGATCTTCGAAAGAAGACTTCCTCTTATCTAGCAAAACGACTTCTCTTATCTACATTCATGCCTCAGGTTAAGACTAAGCTAGCTAGTAACAAAGGAAAGAAAGGTTCTTCAACTAGTAGCAATAAAAATGATAAATCCAATGATATTGCATCTAGTAGTTCTCTTGATCCCACTAACTCTTCTCTTAGAAAAGTTACACTTGAGCAAGAAAATGAACTTTTGAAAGGGATTATAGAGAAAGGTATCTACAAGAGTCTTGAAGGGTGCAAACAATTTGAGGAGATTGTACGCAAGCATGGAGGATATAGGAAGAATCATGGTGTTGGCTATTTGAATGCAAATGTAGTTGAATGGGAAGAAGGTCAATACCCCAATCCCAAGTTTGTTCCTCAAAACAAGAAGTATGGAAATACTCTCCCAAGGGAACAAAGGCGCAACATGACCTTCCACCACAAGACACCAAGATCAAGGACAAGAACAACCTTCAAGAGGACATTGACTCATATGAAGACGAATCCCAAGCTTTGGTGAAGTGGGTTCCCAAGGCTACTACAAACCCAACTTCTACAAGTGCTACTTCAACACAAAGGATCCCCATCAACTTCATGTGGGTCCCCAAGAAGAATAACTAGAGAGTTCTTGAGGGGTGACTCTGCCAATGAAATTCACTCATATTCATTATTGGCAAGAACTAGTTGCAAACAACATCAACATTATGCAATAGTTCAAGGGGTCACACATTCCCTCAAAGCAAGGGACAAGGTAATCAACAAATCAATGGACATCGTCAACATATGCCTTGCACTCCATGTCCATAGATATCCTTGTATTTGTTTCTTGTGTGTTGGGACTAACCCATGTAGGTGAGAAGAGTAATGAAACAACAAGGATGCTCCCACTCTTGATGATCTTCATCCGCTTTGAGCATCCACCACTACCTCACCAACATGAAGTCTTTTTCGACAAAACCCAAGGCTAGTTTATCCCTCTTATGGGGGAATGTCACATCAAGGGGGAGCTTTATTCAAAGACTTGAGTTAAAGCATCACATAAGTATGTGACAACATTAAATGCTTTATGTAAAAGTGGTAACCCCACTTGTGCTTAAACGATGAATATGAACTATGACCAAGTATTATTACTTGGCTCCTAAGTCAATATACTCATATATAGATGACTCCGTCATCGCCAAAGCGCTTGTTGGATACTACTGTGTTTGTGCATGTTTGCCATGATTTCATTTGACATCTTATTGTGTGAGCATGTTGGTCTACATTTATTTACTCATTCGAGGATATCCAATTATTGCTATTTGGCTTTTCATATTTATTTGCCAATTGGATATACAAGAATGCCTAGGACCACTCCTTTAGCTATCTATGCTTTCTCACCTCATACTCTTTTCATGCTGCATCACAAAATTTGAAAAAGTACTTCTCGATCACTCTGTGTGAGGAGCACTCGGAGTTCCGTATCGTCAAGGACTGACCATTAAAACCTCCCAGGTGCATCTCGGTGGAACCAACCCACAATTCTCAGTCTCACCGAATGCCTAGGGTTCATCTGGATTTCTTGCCTCAGTAAGACCAATTTCATATTCTCGGTTACACCGAGTTTCCCTGTCATTTAACAATTGTGAAACTCAGTGACACCGAAAATATCAAATCGGTGTCACCGACAGTGATGGGTATATAATCGGTGGACCCCCAACGCTTTGAATTTCATTCTTCAAACGTCGCGCCTCCACAACCCTAGCTGCCGCCCGAAGACCCCGGTCATCGACTTGCCTTCCCCGAGCGCCTCCGCCTTTGAGAATCACCGTCGTCGATGTTTTGTTCACCAACATCGTCGTCATAGAGGATCCATCGCTGCATTAGGGTATGAATTCGGCCCCCTCTCACGCTCCTCTATCCAAATCTTGCGCATTAGGGCTTATTTTCCATCTATACACAGTTTGAAAGCATTCCATCCACAAAGAAAATCCCGTAGGGTAGAGAACCATGGATTTTTAGGGTTTTGTCGTCCGCCCGATGAAACTCGGTGGAACAGAAGCAGGCAAATCGGTGTCACCGGCTTGTATGTCTGTGTTGCTGAGAACTTTCACGGTGAAACCCAGTGCACCTTTCGGTCTCACCGAAAGGGGTGCCAAGTTTCGGCTAATGAGAAAGTCAGTCTCGGTAGCTCTAATATTTTTGCTTCGGCTGCACCGATGTTCATTTGATTGAATGCAAAACTTGGAAAATCTTGTGTTCAAACTTTAAAAAACATCTGCATTTTGTTATGACTTATCCTATTCCACTCTTTTATACTCTATTCGTAGGGTCGGCATGTCAGAACTTGCCAGAGCAGAACGTTGAGATGAGTTCAGGCACTAGTCCTGAGTCGAGTTCATCTTTAGATCCAGGCACTCCCAGTTATCATGGGTTTCCAAAGGATGTAGCAAGGACAAGGAAGAGACTCAACTCAGATGAAGAGGATTTTGATTTTGTCCCGGAAGAGATTCTTGCCAAGAAGCAAGAGAAGACTGCTAGGAAGGATGCCAATGAGGCCATCTCATCCAGGAAGGTGGTCCGCAAAATTTATGCACCTGCAGAAACCTTCAAAGCACATGAGAGTGCTAGGGCAACAGTGTATGTTGAGGTCCCTAGGAAAGCATTGCCTAAGAAGGCAGGAGATAAGAAGCCAACCAGGAAGAGGATCATCCGTGTGCAGGGCAGGCCTACCTCCATGTTTGAGGATCCAAAGGAGGCTGCTGCTAGTGGTGTTGCTGTTGCAGAGGAGGAAGAGGAGGAACCTGCTGCTCACACCCCTCCTAAGAAGAAAGCCAAGAAACTTTTGGCAGATGCTATGCCCAGGCCAGGCCCCTCCAAGAGCACCAAGGATACTTCAAAGAAAGATGATGCACATAAGTCCAAGAGGACTACCAGGGATATACCTACTGATGAGAAGAACAAGAAGTCCACTTTCAGAGAAGCAGATGATGATGATGATGCTATGTCTGTTCTGATGAAGCTTAGACCTCACCTTCCAATTCATGATGCCAGCCACCTAGTTGTTGAGGATATGAAGAAGAGGAAGGATTCATGCTTGAGGGCATGGAGAGATATTGATCCATATGCCAGAGGAGAAAGAGTGCTGTTGATTACAAATTTTATACTAAAAAACAGCAAGACTTCTATGAGACAGTTTTGCTAGACAAGAGCCCAGCAGTCAGTGACATGAGATATGTTGACTGGAAGTACATCAAGGAGAATGAGGACTACTTTCCATGTGTCCAATACAACTTCCACTACATTGGACTTGATGAGTTTGTTGGCAGAGAGTTTACTGCTTGGACCGATGAGATGATCATGCAATTCTACACTGCACATTTCTATGGAGATGGTATAATTGTTTGGATGATTGAAGGAGCAAGATATGAATGTACTGTTGACGAGTGGGATACCATCTTAGGAGTCCCAGAGGTTCAGGATGGAGATTTGGATGTCTACACAGAATCCAAGGAGAGCCACAATGCCATGAAGGATATGTATAATCCTATCCCTGCAGACAAAGTGCAATCTCACAATCTTGGCTCCATCTACTTTCTCCAGCCAGGCCTCCGTACCATGAACATCATTCTGAGGCATACCTTGATGCCCAAGTCTGGAGATGAAAAGATGATTCATGGATACTCCATCAAAATGCTCATCCATCTTGATCGTCACACTAGGATTCGAGTGATGACTTGATTGTAGAGACTGTAAAGAGGGTTGCTACTGATTAGAAGCGCTCATGTTGCTACGCACCCTATATCCAGATGCTCATCAATTCTTAGCTTGAGAAGCACATCTTTGCTCTGGACAGTCCCCATTTGCCACTTCATCTGGGCTTTGAGGATAACGTTGTGATGATGGACCCAGACCATCCCACATCAGCTGCATCTTAGGCACATGCAGAGGCAGAAGCAGAGGCAGCTCGAGCCACTAGTGCTCAGGTTCCTAGGTCCAGGAATGAGCAGATGGATCTTTTAATCACCACTGTCATGGAGATGAAGAAGGATATAAAGACCATCATGGATACTCAGGAGAGACTTGCAAACATTATTGATGATAGAGTAAAAAACTTTGAATGACAAGGTTGATGGGCTGACTAAGACAGTTAAGGAGCTCAAGAAGGAGGTTGATGAAGCCCCAATCCGTTGCCACTCCTCAGAATCTGATTCTTCTGATGATGAGGAAGATACTGCACCTGTCAGGACGACTACCCAGTTCATGACTAAGGCCAGGACTCCTACAATACCAGCTCTAGAGACGAGGCCTTCATCTTCTGATCCAGCCATTGTGTCTTCAGCACCTTTAGCTCCAGTGCCTCCAATATCTACTCCAACTCCATCCAGGACTTCAGCGGAAGTCTTCACTAACGCAGTTCTCTCGACTCTAGCATCGACGACCGGAGGAGTTCAGCCGCAGAACGATTAGCTATATCTCTTTGATCTTTTTGGTAACTTGTTGCCAAAGGGGGAGAAGTTGTATATAGATCTTAGGCTTCGAGTGAGAGAGTGTCTGTTTTTATTTGCTGGTTTTACAAAACATTTGGTTCTTTTGGTTTGACGTGATATACTTTTGTGTTTGTGTGTGATCATACGTTGTTATGTGTGTTGCAACTATTTCCTATCATTTGATGATTATGTGATGATCACTCACATTGCTTGATTGTGTTGTGCTATGTTGTTAACTCTAATTATTCTCGCACACCACAAGATGTATGTGACATGGAAGAAGTGCCCGATGTACCTAATCGATTGTGCATTTGCATTAAAACACAAATTCAAAATAATGCATAAATTTAGGGGGAGCTCTTGCTTATCACATACTTCTCAAAGCGACAATTATATTCATTGATTATATCATATGTCGAAGCTTTGATCTATATGTTGTCATCAATTACCAAAAAAGGGGGAGATTGAAAGCACATTTGCTCCCTTGGTGGTTTTGGTAATTTATAACAACATATAAGTCATGGAACTAATGTTTCCATCAAGTATGTTTCAGGAAAAGTTCAATGATGGGTTGGCAAACAGATTATGGAATATCCCAAGATGCAAGGAGATAGGTTGGCAAAGCTTCAAGCAAGAGGACTCTACATCTTATATTTGTGAGAAATCACTTTGAGTCCATAGGAAAGCCAATACTATTGAAAGGGGGTAAGGTTTTGTTGGTGAAGTAAATGCTCATACGTGCAAAAGTGATAGTCACCAAAGACACCCACAAACTCTCCCACCAAAGTCTGTCCAAAGCCAAACACTCAAAATCGGTGCAACCAACATTCTACACTCGGTGCCACCGATTCCAAACCCCAGACAGACTTAGCCAAACCCTAGCTTTTTGGTGCAGTCAATACTGCATTAGGTGCCACCGAGTTGGGCTGCCAACTTTCTGTTATGCAAGTTCACAGTTTTGGTCCCTCCGAGATTGTCGAATCTGCGTCACCGAGATTGGGCATTCTGACCGGTGGTCACCTTATCGGTGCAACCGAGATTCCTATATCGGTGTCATCGAGATTCAAAAGTTGCCACCTTTTGGTCACTTAGGTACCACCGAGATTAACACATCGGTATCACCGAGTCTGACTTATTGTGTGTAACAGTTGGATTTTTGGGGATGCCTATATATACCCCTCCACCACCACCTACTCGAGAGAGAAGTACTCAGAACTATTCCATACCTATCCTATCAGTTTTTTGACAGAGAACCACCTACCCTTGTGTTGAGGTCAAGATCTTCCACTCCAACCATATGGATCTTGATTTCTAGCCTCCCCAAGTTGCTTTCCACCAATCCCATCTCTTGTACCAAGCCATATATGTGAGAGAGTGATTGTGTGTTGAGGAGTCTATCTTCTTGAAGCACAAGAGCAAGGAGTTCATCGACATTACCGAGCCTATTACCTTTTGGAGGGTGGTGCCTCCTAGATTGGTTAGGTATTGTTTGGGAGCCTCCTACTTCGTGTTGTGGAGTGAACCAAGAAGTTTTTAAGGGAAAGAAGATCGCCTACTTCGTGAAGATCTACCCCGAGTAAGGCTAGTCCTTCGTGGACGTAGGCCGTCATGGTATAGTCAAGGTTGCTTCTTCTTGGAACGCTCCGTGGGTAGAGCCCTCCGTGGAGTCTCGCGACCGTTACCCTCCATGGGTTGAAGACTCCATGAACGTGGATGTACGATAGCGCCACATATAAGAACCACGGGAAAAATCATCATGTCACCAATTGCGTTTGCTATTCCTACCCTCTCTTTACTTTGATGTGCAATGTCTTTACTTTCCACTGCTATACTCTTAGACATGCATGTGTAGGGTATACTTGTCATACTATGATTGCTGAAATCTGCAAAGAATTAAAATTGGGAAAAAGTAGATTTTATTTGGTCAAGTAGTCTAATCACCCCCCCCCTCTAGACATACTTTCGATCCTACAGTTTTCTAAAATCTCGCATCGCAATCTTTGATTGGGAATCTTGAGTTACGTGGAGCTCCAAGCCTAGGATCGCCATGCCTTGAAATACCATGCTCCAAGCCTAGGACCGCCATGCTTTGAAATACCATGCTCTATGTAGACATAACTGAGACACCTCTACGGTCAATAACCAATAGCGGGACCTGGATGACCATATTGGTTCCTACATATTCTAAGAAGATCTTTATCGGTCGAACCTCTATGTAAAGGATTCAGATAATCACGTATGTTGTTCCCTTTGTTCTTCGGTATGTTACTTGCCCGAGATTCTATCGTCGGTATCTCCATACCTAGTTCAATCTCGTTCCCGGAAATTCTCTTTACTCGTTCCGTAATACAAGATCTCATGGCTAACACTTTAGCCACATTTCTTGCAAGGCTTGTTGTGATGTTGTATTACTGAGTGGGCCCTGAGATACCTCTCTGTCACACGGAATAACAAATCCTAGTCTTGATCCATACCTACTCAAACGACACTCTCGGAGATACCTGTAGAGAACCTTTATAGTCACCCATTTACGTTGTGATGTTCGATACACACAAGGCACTCCTCCAGTGTCAGTGAGTTGCATGATCTCATGGTCATAGGAACAAATACTTGACATGTAGAAAACTATAGCAATAAACTGACACAATCATATGCTATGTTTATAGTTTGGGTCTTGTCCATCACATCATTCTCCTAATGATGCGATCCCTTTATCAAATGACATCTCATGTCTATGGCCAGGAAACCTTGACCATCTTTGATCAACGAGCTAGTCTACTAGATGCATACTAGGGACATGGTGTTGTCTATGTATCCACACATGTATCTATTGGGGAACGTTGCATGGGAAACAAAAAAATTCCTACGCACACGCAGATCTATCCATGGTGATGAGCATCTACGAGAGGGAGAGTGGATCTACGTACCCTTGTAGATCGCTAAGCGGAAAGCGTTAAGAAACGCGGTTGGTGTAGTCAAACGTCTTCGCGATCCAAATCGCCGTGTGTCCCGCGATCCAATCACGATCCTGTTGGGGAACGTCGCATGGGAAACAAAAATTTTCCTACGCACACGCAAACCTATCCATGGTGATGAGCATCTACGAGAGGGAGAGTGGATCTACATACCCTTGTAGATCGCTAAGCGGGAAGCGTTAAGAAACGCGGTTGGTGTAGTCGAACATCTTCGCGATCCAAATCGCCGAGCGTCCCGCGATCTCATCACGATCCGTCCCGCGATCCAATCACGATACGTCCCGTGAACTCATCACGATCCGTCCCGCGATCTCATCACGATCCGTCTCACGATCTTGATCACGATCTGTCCCGCGAACTCATCACGATCCGTTCCACGATCTCATCACGAACCGTCTCGCGATCTCGATCACGGTCCTTCCGATCTAGCGCCGAACGGACGGCACCTCCGCGTTCAGCACACGTGCAGCTTGATGACGATCTCCACCGTCTTGATCCAGCAAGAGGAGGTGGATAGGAGAGAGAGTTCACCGGCAGCGTGACGGCGCTCCGGTGATGGTGGTGGAGCAATTCCGGCAGGGCTTCGCCTAAGCGCTGCGGAAAACCGATCTAGAGGAGAAACTGTGCACCGGTGAAACGGGTAGCACGTGGCCGGAAATTCTGTCCAAAAACCACCCAATCCACTAGTATATATAGGAGGAGAGGAGAGGAGAGGCAGCCAAGGCCTTTGGGTCGGCCGAAATAGGAGGTGGGAAGAAATCCTACTTCACCTCCAATCCTAGTTGGAGTAGGATTGCCTCCTATTGGCTGATTTTCCACTTTTTGCTTTAGGACTTTCTCTCCTGCGCCATGGGCCTTTGTGGCTGTTTTCCCAGCCCACTAAGGGCTGGTTATTATTCTCCCACAGCCCATGGACCTCTTGGGGTCGAAATACCCCTCCCGGAGGCCTCCCGGTACACTACCGGCACTCCCGGTACACTACCGGCACTCCCGGTACACTACCGATGAGCCCGAAACTTTTCCGGAAACCAAACTGGGACTTCCTATATATGAATCTTTACCTCCGGACCATTCCGGAGCTCCTCGTGATGTCCGGGATCTCATCCGGGACTCCGAACAAACTTCGGTCACCACCATACATAACTCTACACTACCGAAACGTCACCGAACCTTAAGTGTGCAGACCCTGCGGGTTCGAGAACTATGTAGACATGACCGAGACACCTCTACGGTCAATAACCAATGGCGGGACCTGGACATCCACATTGGTTCCTACATATTCTACGAAGATCTTTTTCGGTCGAACCTCTATGTCAAGGATTTAGTTAATCCCGTATAACGTCCCCTTTGTTCTTCGGTATGTTACTTGCCCGAGATTCGATCGTCGGTATCTCCATACCTAGTTCAACCTCGTTACTGGCAAGTCTCTTTACTCGTTCCGTAATACAAGATCCCGTGACTAACACTTAGCCACATTGCTTGCAAGGCTTGTTGTGATGTTGTATTACCGAGTGGGCCCTGAGATACCTCTCCGTCACACGGAGTAACAAATCCCAGTCTCGATCCATGCCAACTCAACAAACACCATCGGAGATACCTGTAGAGCACCTTTATAGTCACCCAGTTACGTTGCGACGTTTGATACACACAAGGCACTCCTCCGATATCCGTGAGTTGCATGATCTCATGGTCATAGGAACATATACTTGACATGCAGAAAACAGTAGCAATAAACTGACACGATCATATGCTATGTTTGTAGTTTGGGTCTTATCCATCACATCATTCTCCTAATGATGTGATCCCGTTATCAAATGACATCTCATGTCCATGGCTAGGAAACCTTAACCATCCTTTGATCAACGAGCTAGTCCATTAGAGGCATACTAGGGACATGGTTTTGTCTATGTATCCACACATGCATTTAAGTCTCCGATCAATACAATTATAGCATGGATAATAAACGATTATCATGAACAAGGAAATATGATAATAACTAATTTATTATTGCCTCTAGGGCATATTTCCAACAGTCTCCCACTTGCACTAGAGTCAATAATCTAGTTCACATCACCATGTGATTCGCATTGTTATGAATCTAACACCCAATGAGTTTTGGGGCTCGATCATGCTTTGCATGTGAGAGAGGTCTTATAGTCAACGGGTCTGCGATATTCAGATCCGTGTGTACTTTGCAAATCTCTATGTCAAACCGTAAACACTGCTACCACACTCCACTTGGTACTATTTCCAAATGGCTGCTCCACTATACGTATCCAGATTGCTACTACTAGTCATCTGGATAGGTGTTAAAGCTTGCATCGACGTAACTCTTTACGACGAACTCTTTATCACCTCCATAATCAAGAAACATTTCCTTAGTCCTCTGGTTACTAAGGATAATTCCGACCGCTGTCCAGTGATCCACTCCTGGACCACTCTTGTACCCCCTGACAGACTCGTGGCAAGGCACACATAGGTGCGGTACACAGCATGGCATAATATAGAGCCTATGGCTAAGGCATAGGGGACGACATTCATCCTTTCTCTTTCTTCTGCCGTTGTCGAGCTTTGAGTCTCACTCAACTTCACACCTTACAAATCAGACGAGAACTATTTCTCTGGCTGATCCATTTTGAACTCTTTCAAAATCTTGTCAAGGTATGCACTCATTGAAAGTCTCATCAAGCATCTTGATCTATCTCTATAGATTTTGATGCTCAACAATTAGGTAGCTTTATCCAGGTCTTCATTTGAAAAACACTTTTCAAACAACCTTTTATGCCTTCCAGAAATTCTACATTATTTCCGATCAACAATATGTCAACCACATATACTTATCAGAAACTCTATAGTGCTCCCATTCACTTTATTGCAAATACAAGTTTCTCGTAAACTTTGTATAAACTACAAAAACTTTGATCACCTCATCAAAGTGTATATTCCAACTCCGAGATGCTTGCTTCAGTCCATAGAAGGATCACTGAAGCTCTCTCATCTTTTAGCATCCTTAGGACTGACAAAACCTTCTGGTTGTATCACATACAACCTTTCCTTAAGTAAACCGTTAAGGAAACGACGTTTTGACATCCATCTGCCAGATTTCGTAATTGAAAATGCAGCAACTGCTAACATAATTCCAACAGACTTTTAGCATCGCTACGAGTGAGAAAGCCTCCTCGCAGTCAACTCCTTGAACTTGTCACAAACAACTTTGCAACAAGTCGAGCTTTACAAATGGTGACATTTACCATCAGTGTCTGTCTTCATTCTAAAGGTCCATTTGTACTCAACGACCTGCCGTCTAACGAGCAAGTCTACCAAAGTCTATACTTGGTTTTCATAAATGGATCCTATCTCGGATTTCATGGTCTCTAACCATTTGTCGGAATCCGGGCCCATCATCGCTTCTCCATAGCTCGTAGGTTCATCGCTGTCCAACAACATGACCTCGAAGACAGGGTTGTCGTACCGCTTAGGAGCAGTACACATCCTTGTCGACCCACGAAGTTCGATAGTAACTTGATCCTGAAGCTTCATGATCATCATCATTAACTTCCTCTTCAACTAACGTAGGCTTCACAGAAACATCTTTCTGCGCTGCGCTACTCTCTGGTTGAACAAAGGTTTAACAACCTCATCAAGTTCTATCTTCCTCCCACTCAATTCTTTCGAGAGAAACCTTTCCTCGAGAAAGGATCCGTTTTAGTAACAACCACTTTGCACTCGGATCTGAGATAGAAGGTTCACCCAACTGATCTTAGGGTATTCTATGAAGATGCATTTGTCCGCCTTGGGTTCGACCTCATTAGGTGAAAACATTTTTCACACAAGTGCCGCAGCCCCAAGTATTAAGAAACGACAGCTTAGGTTTCTATCAAACCATAATTCATATGGTGTCATCTCAACGGATTTAGATGGTGCCCTATTTAAAGTGAATGTAGTTGTCTCTAATGCATAACCCCAAAATTATAGTAGTAAAACGACAAGAGACATCATAGCACGCACCATGTCCAATAGAGCATAACTATGATGTTCGGACACACCATCACACTATGGTGTTCCAGGTGGCGTTTAGTTGTGAAACAACTTTCACATTGTCTTAAGTTGTATGCCAAACTCGTGACTCAGATATTCACCTCCACGATCATATCGCAGTCATTTTTATCTTCTTGTCACGATGATCTTTAAACTTCACTCTGAATTTGCTTGAACCTTTCTAACGATTCAGACTTGTGTTTCATTAAGTAAATATACACTATATCTACTCAAATCATCAGTGAAGGTAAGAAAATAATGATATCCACTGCACACTACAAGACTCACTAGATTGCATACATCAACATGTATCATTTCCAATGAATCACTTGCCCGCTCCATCCAACGGGGTCCTTTAGTCATCTTGCCCAAGAGGCATGGTTCGCATGTCTCAACCGATTCGAAATCGAATGAGTCCAAATATCCATCAGCATGGAGTTTCTACATGCGCTTTATACCAATATGACATTTAGCGGCAGTGCCACAAGTATGTGGTACTATCATTATTAACTTTGTATCTTTTGACATCAATGTTATGAACATGTGTAATACTACGATCAAGATTTCAACAAACCATTCTCACTGGGTGCATGACCATTGAAGGTATTATTCATGTAAACAGAATAACCATTATTCTCTAACTTAAATGAATAACCGTATTGCAATAAACATGATCTAATCATGTTCATGCTCAACGCAAAACACCAAATAACATTTATTTAGGTTCGTCACTAATCCTGAAGGTAGAGAGAGCGTGCGATTTTGATCACATCAACCTTGGAAACACTTCCAACACATATCGTCACCTCACCCTTAGCTAGTTCTCCGTTTATTCCGTAGCTTTTATTTCGAGTTACTAACATTTAGCAACCGAACCGGTATCCAATACCCAGGTGCTACTAAGAGTACTAGCAAGGTACACATTAGTAACTCGTATATCAAATATACTTCTATCAATGTTGCCAGCCTTCTTATCTACCAAGTATCTAGGGTTGTTCCGCTTCAGCGACCTCTCACCTCATAATAGAAGCACTTAGTCTCGGGTTTGAGTTCAACTTTGGGTTGCTTCACTGGAGCAGCAACTGACTTGCTATCCATGAAGTTTCCCTCCTTGATCTTGCCCTTTTCGAAACTAGTGGTTTGATTAACCATCAACACTTGACGCTCCTTCTTGATTTCTACCTTCGCGGTGTCAAACATCGCGAACAGCTCAGGGATCAATACTTCTATCCCTGGTGTATTATAGTTCATCACTTAAGTTCTAGTAGCTTTAGTGACAGTGACTTGGAGAACTATATCAATCACTATCTTATCTGGAAGATCAACTCCCACTTGATTCAAGCGATTGTAGTACCCAGACAATCTGAGTACATGCTCAACGATTGAGCTATTCTCCTTCATCTTACAGGCAAAGAATCTTGTTGGAGATCTCATATCTCGCAACACAGGCACAAGCCTGAGATCACAATCTCTGCCCCTAGAACATCTCATATGTTCCGTGACGTTCAAAACGTTTCGGAGCCTCAATTCTAAGCCGTAATGCATGACGCACAAAACTATCAAGTAGTCATCGAAACGTGCCTGTCAGATGTTCACAACATCTATAGACGACGCTAGAGGGGGTGGCGCACCGAGCGGTGCATTAAGGACATAAGCCTTCTGTGCAGCAATGAGGACAATCCTCAGATCACGGACCCAGTCCGCAATATTGCTACCAACATCTTTCAATTCTATTTCTCTAGGAACATATAAAAATACAAGGGAGCCACAACGCGAGCTAGTAATCTACAACATAATTTGCAAAGACACTTTGACTATGTTCATGATAATGAGTTCAATTAATCATATTATTTAAGAACTCCCACTCAAATTGACATCCCTCCGATCATTCGAGTGATACATGATCCAAATTCACCAACTCAAGTCCGATCATCACGTGAGTTGAGGTGGCTGCAATGGTGAACATCATTATGTTGATCATATCTACTATATGACTCATGTTCGACCTTTCGGTCTCTCGTGTTCCGAGGCCATGTCTGTACATGCTAGGCTCGTCAAGTTTAACCCGAGTGTTCTGCGCGTGCAAATCTGGCTTGCACCCGTTGTATGTGAACGTAGAGTCTATCACACCCGATCATCACGTGGTGTCTCAACACGACGAACTTTCGCAACGGTGCACACTCGGGGAGAACACAGTTCATCTTGAAATTCAAGTGAGGGATCACCTTATAATGCTACCGCCGTACTAAGCAAAACAAGGTGCATAAAAGGATTAACATCTCATGCAATTCATAAGTGACATGATATGGCCATGAACTTGTGTTTAAGATCTCCATCTTCGAAACACCGGCATGATCTCCATCGTCACCGGCACAACACCATGATCTCCATCATCTTGATCTCCATCAATGTGTTGCCATTGGGGTTGTGGCGCCAGCCCTGCTTCTACTTCTATTGCTACTGCTTAGCGATAAAGTAAAGCATTACATAGCGCTTAATGATTGACACGCAGGTCATACAATAATTAAAGACAACCCTATGGCTCCTGCCGGTTGCCGTACTCAACGACATGCAAGTCGTGAAATTCTATACATCACATGATCATCTCATACATCACATATATCTCATCATGTAATTGGCCATATCACATCACAACATACCCTGCAAAAACAAGTTAGACGTCCTCTAATTGTTGTTGCATGTTTTACGTGGCTGCTATGGGTATCTAGCAAGAACGATTCTCACCTACGCATAAACCACAACGGTGATACACTAGTTTGCTTTTCAACCTTCTCAAGGACCGCCTTTGTCGAATCCGATCCAACTAAAGTGAGAGAAACTGTCACCCGCAAGCCATCTAGGCAACAAGTTGCGTCGAGGGAACCGGTCTCTCGTAAGCGTACGAGTAATGTTGGTCCGGGCCGCTTCATCTCACAATCCCGCTGAACCAAAATACGACCAAGGGAGGAAGCAATCTAAGCATCAACGCCCACAAACCTTTTGTGTTCTACTCGAGATCTCATCGAACCATCAACCTAGCTCATGATGCCACTGTTGGGGAACGTCGCATGGGAAACAAAAATTTTCCTACGCACACGCAAACCTATCCATGGTGATGAGCATCTACGAGAGGGAGAGTGGATCTACATACCCTTGTAGATCGCTAAGCGGGAAGCGTTAAGAAACGCGGTTGGTGTAGTCGAACATCTTCGCGATCCAAATCGCCGAGCGTCCCGCGATCTCATCACGATCCGTCCCGCGATCCAATCACGATACGTCCCGTGAACTCATCACGATCCGTCCCGCGATCTCATCACGATCCGTCTCACGATCTTGATCACGATCTGTCCCGCGAACTCATCACGATCCGTTCCACGATCTCATCACGAACCGTCTCGCGATCTCGATCACGGTCCTTCCGATCTAGCGCCGAACGGACGGCACCTCCGCGTTCAGCACACGTGCAGCTTGATGACGATCTCCACCGTCTTGATCCAGCAAGAGGAGGTGGATAGGAGAGAGAGTTCACCGGCAGCGTGACGGCGCTCCGGTGATGGTGGTGGAGCAATTCCGGCAGGGCTTCGCCTAAGCGCTGCGGAAAACCGATCTAGAGGAGAAACTGTGCACCGGTGAAACGGGTAGCACGTGGCCGGAAATTCTGTCCAAAAACCACCCAATCCACTAGTATATATAGGAGGAGAGGAGAGGAGAGGCAGCCAAGGCCTTTGGGTCGGCCGAAATAGGAGGTGGGAAGAAATCCTACTTCACCTCCAATCCTAGTTGGAGTAGGATTGCCTCCTATTGGCTGATTTTCCACTTTTTGCTTTAGGACTTTCTCTCCTGCGCCATGGGCCTTTGTGGCTGTTTTCCCAGCCCACTAAGGGCTGGTTATTATTCTCCCACAGCCCATGGACCTCTTGGGGTCGAAATACCCCTCCCGGAGGCCTCCCGGTACACTACCGGCACTCCCGGTACACTACCGGCACTCCCGGTACACTACCGATGAGCCCGAAACTTTTCCGGAAACCAAACTGGGACTTCCTATATATGAATCTTTACCTCCGGACCATTCCGGAGCTCCTCGTGATGTCCGGGATCTCATCCGGGACTCCGAACAAACTTCGGTCACCACCATACATAACTCTACACTACCGAAACGTCACCGAACCTTAAGTGTGCAGACCCTGCGGGTTCGAGAACTATGTAGACATGACCGAGACACCTCTACGGTCAATAACCAATGGCGGGACCTGGACATCCACATTGGTTCCTACATATTCTACGAAGATCTTTTTCGGTCGAACCTCTATGTCAAGGATTTAGTTAATCCCGTATAACGTCCCCTTTGTTCTTCGGTATGTTACTTGCCCGAGATTCGATCGTCGGTATCTCCATACCTAGTTCAACCTCGTTACTGGCAAGTCTCTTTACTCGTTCCGTAATACAAGATCCCGTGACTAACACTTAGCCACATTGCTTGCAAGGCTTGTTGTGATGTTGTATTACCGAGTGGGCCCTGAGATACCTCTCCGTCACACGGAGTAACAAATCCCAGTCTCGATCCATGCCAACTCAACAAACACCATCGGAGATACCTGTAGAGCACCTTTATAGTCACCCAGTTACGTTGCGACGTTTGATACACACAAGGCACTCCTCCGATATCCGTGAGTTGCATGATCTCATGGTCATAGGAACATATACTTGACATGCAGAAAACAGTAGCAATAAACTGACACGATCATATGCTATGTTTGTAGTTTGGGTCTTATCCATCACATCATTCTCCTAATGATGTGATCCCGTTATCAAATGACATCTCATGTCCATGGCTAGGAAACCTTAACCATCCTTTGATCAACGAGCTAGTCCATTAGAGGCATACTAGGGACATGGTTTTGTCTATGTATCCACACATGCATTTAAGTCTCCGATCAATACAATTATAGCATGGATAATAAACGATTATCATGAACAAGGAAATATGATAATAACTAATTTATTATTGCCTCTAGGGCATATTTCCAACAGATCCGTCCCACGATCCAATAACGATCCGTCCCACGAACTTGATCACGATCCGTCCCACGAACTTGATCACGATCCGTCCCATGAACTTGATCA
This sequence comes from Hordeum marinum, assembly GCA_022496015.1. Classification (NCBI taxonomy): domain Eukaryota; kingdom Viridiplantae; phylum Streptophyta; class Magnoliopsida; order Poales; family Poaceae; genus Hordeum; species Hordeum marinum. The sequence continues at coordinate 413,242,738 of CM039677.1, read as the reverse complement.
TGATCCTTCCGATCTAGCGCCGAACGGACGGCACCTCCGCGTTCAGCACACGTGTAGCTTGATGACGATCTCCACCATCTTGATCCAACAAGAGGAAGTGGAGAGGAGGAAGAGTTCACCGGCAGCGTGACGGTGCTCCGGCGATGGTGGTGGAGCAATTCCGACAGGGCTTCGCCTAAGCACTACAGAAATCCGATCTACAGGAGAAACTATGCACTGGAGGAACGGGTAGCACGTGGCTATAAAAACTAGTGCAAAAACCCCAAACCCTCTAGTACATATAGGAGGAGAGGAGGATAGGAGGCAGCCTTGTCTTCCAAGCCTAGCTGGTTCGACCGAACCTACTAGGAGAGGAGGACTCTTCCTCCAATCCTAGTAGGACTAGGATTGCTCCTTTTTTGCCTTTTTCCACCTTTTCCTATTGGGTTTTTTCCTCCAGCCACATGGGCCTTGTGTGGGAGTTTCCACCAGCCCACTAAGGGCTGATATTCACTCTCCCACATCCCATGAAGCCTCTTGGGTCGAAATACCCCTCCCGGAGGCCTCCGGTACACTAACGGCACTCCCTGTACACTACCAATGAGCCCGAAACTTTTCCGGCGACCAAAACCAGACTTCCTATATATGAATCTTTACCTTCATACCATTCTGGAGCTCCTCGTGATGTCCGGGGTCTCATCTGGGACTCCGAACAACCTTCGGTCACCACCATACATAACTCTATACTACCGAAACGTCACCAAACCTTAAGTGTGCAGTCCTGCGGGTTCGAGAACTATGTAGACATGACCGAGACACCTCTATAGTCAATAACCAATAGCAGGACCTGGATGCCCATATTGGTTCCTACATATTCTACAAAGATCTTTATCGGTCGAACCTCTATGTCAAGGATTCAGTTAATCCCTTATGATGTTCCCTTTGTTCTTTGGTATGTTACTTGCCCGAGATTCGATCGTCGGTATCTCCATACCTAGTTCAACCTCGCTACCGGCAAGTCTCTTTACTCGTTCCGTAATACAAGATCCCGTGGCTAACACTTAGTCACATTGCTTGAAAGGCTTGTTGTGATGTTGCATTACCGAGTGGGCCCTGAGATACCTCTCCGTCACACGGAGTAACAAATCCTAGTCTTGATCCATGCCAACTCAACAGACACCCTCGGAGATACCTGTAGAGCACCTTTATATTCACCCAATTACGTTGTGATGTTTAATACACAAAAGGCACTCCTCCGGTATCCGTGAGTTGCATGATCTCATGGTCATAGGAACATATACTTGATTTGCAGAAAATAGTAGCAATAAACTAACACGATCATATGCTATGTTTGTAGTTTGGGTCTTGTCCATCACATCATTCTCCTAATGATGTGATCTCGTTATCAAATGACATCACATGTCAATGGCTAGGAAACCTTGACCATCTTTGATCAACGAGCTAGTTCACTAGAGGCATACTAGGGACAGAGTGTTTTTTATTTACCCACACATGTAATGTGTTTCCAATTAAGACAATTATAGCATGGATAATAAACGATTATCATGAACAAGGAAATAAAATAATAAACACTTTATTTATTACATCTAGGGCATATTTCCAACAGTCTCCCACTTGCACTAGAGTCAGTAATCTAGTTCACATCACTATGTGATTTACATTGCAATGAATCGAACACCCATGCAGTTCTGGTGTTGATCATGTTTAGCCCTTGGAAGAGGTTTAGTCAACAGGACTGCAACATTCAGATCCGTGTGCACTTTGCAAATATTTATGTCTTTCTCCTCGATGTAATCGTGGATGGAGTTGAAGTGTTGCTTTATGTGTCTGGTCCTCTTGTGAAACCTTGGTTCCTTGGCCAAAGCAATGGCACCAGTGTTGTCACAGAACAGGTTCATTGCATTCAGTGCACTGGGCACTACTCCAAGATCTGTCATGAACTGCTTCATCTAGACACCTTCCTTCGCCGCCTCCGAGGCTGCGATGTACTCTGCTTCGCACGTAGAATCGGCTACCACGCTTTGCTTGGAACTACACCAGCTTACCGCTCCCCCGTTAAGAATAAATACGTATCCGGTTTGCGACTTGGAGTCATCCGGATCAGTGTCAAAGCTTGCATCGACATAACCCTTTACGACGAGCTCTTCATCACCTCCATAAATGAGAAACATTTCCTTAGTCCTTTTCAGGTACTTAAGGATATTCTTGACCGCTTGCCAGTGCTGCATTCCAGGATCACTTTGAAACCTTCCGACCATACTTATGGCAAGGCTGACATCGGGTCTTGTGCATAGCATTGCATACATGATAGAGCCTATGGCTGAAGCATAGGGGATGACACTCATCTTTTCTCTATCTTCTGCAGTTACTGGGCATTGAGTCTTACTCAACTTCACACCTTGTAACACAGCAAGAACCCCTTCTTGGACTGATCCATTTTGAACTTCTTCAAAACTTTATCAAGGTATGTGCTCTGTGAAAGTGCTATTAAGCGTTTCGATCTATCTCTATAGATCTTAATGCCTAATATGAAAGCAGCTTCTCCTAGGTCCTTCATTGAAAAACTCTTGTTCAAATATTCCTTCATGCTTTCCAGCATTTCTATACTGTTTCCAATCAGCATTTCTATACTATTTCCAATGAAGCGCTTATTCCAACTCCGAGATGCTTGCACCAGTCCATAAATGGATCGTTGGAGTTTGCAAACTTTGTCAGCATTCTTTGGATCGACAAAACCTTCTGGTTGCATCATATACAACTCTTCCTCAAGGAAACCGTTGAGGAACGCTGTTTTGACATCCATCTGCCAAATTTCGTAGTCGAAATAAGCAGCTATTGCCAACATGATTCTGACAGACTTAAGCATCACTACAGGTGAGAAAGTCTCATCGTAGTCAACTCCTTGAACTTGTGAAAAACCCTTTGCCACAAGTTGAGCTTTATATACGATGACATTACCATCCACGTCTGTCTTCTTCTTAAAGATCCATTTGTTCTGAATGGCCTTTCGCCCTTCAGGTAATACTTCCAAAGTCCATACTTTGCTTTCATACATGGATCCCATCTCGGATTTCATGGCCTCTAACCATTTCTTGGAATCCGGGCCCATCACTGCTCCTCCATAGCTCGTAGGTTCATTGTTGTCCAACAACATGACCTTCAAGACAGGGTTGCCATACCACTCAGGAGTAGTACGTGGCCTTGTCGGCCTACGAGGTTCAATAGTAGCTTGATCCGAAGCTTCATGATCATCATTTTTACTTCCTCATCTACCGTCATAGTTTCCACAGAAACATCTTTCTGCGCTATGCTACTTTCTGGTTGAAGTAAAGGTTCAATAACCTCATCAAGATCTATTTTCCTCCCAATCAATTCTTTCGAGAGAAACTCTTTCTCAAGAAATGTTCTGTTCTTAGCGACAAACACTTTGCCTTCGGATCTGAGATAGAAGGTATACCCGACTGTCTCTTTTGGGTATCCTATGAAGACGCATTTCTCTGCTTTGGGTTCCAGCTTTTCAGGCTGAAGCCTTTTGACACAAGCATCACATCCCCAAACTTTAAGAAACGACAACTTTGGCTTCTTGCCAAACCATAGTTCATATGGCGTCATCTCAACGGATTTTGATGATGCCCTATTTAAAGTGAATGTAGCTGTCTCTAATGCATAACCCCAAAATGATAGTGGCAAATCAGCAAGAGACATCATAGAACGCACCATATCTAATAAGGTTCGATTACGACGTTCGGACACACCATTGTGCTGTGGTGTTCCAGGCGGTGTCAACTGTGAAACAATTCCACACTGTCTTAAGTGACTGCCAAACTCATAACTCAGATATTCACCTCCTCGATCAGATCGCAGGAACATAATCTTCTTGTTATGATGATTCTCAACTTCACTCTAAAATTGCTTGAACTTTTCAAACGTTTCAGACTTGTGTTTCATTAACTAGATATACCCATATCTACTTAAGTCATCAGTGAAGGTGAGAAAATAACAATATCCACCACGTGTTGTAACATTCATTGGACCGCACACATCAGTATGTATGATTTCCAATAAGTCACTCGCCCGTTCCATTGTTCCAGAGAACGACATTTTAGTCATCTTGCCCATGAGGCATGGTTCCCATGTGTCAAGTGATTCAAAATCAAGTGACTCCAAAATTCCATCAGCATGGAGCTTCCTCATGCGTTTTACACCAATATGACCTAAATGGCAGTGCCACAAGAAAGTGGTACTATCATTATCAACTCTACATCTTTTGGCATCAATGTTATGAACATGTGTGTCATCACTATCAAGATTCAATATGAATAAACCCCTAACATTGGGTGCATGAACATAAAAGATATTACTCATATAAATAGAACAACCTTTATTCTCTGATTTAAATGAGTAACCGTCTCGCAATAAACAAGATCCAGATATAATGTTCATGCTTAATGCAGGCACTAAATAACAATTATTCAGGTTCATCACTAATCCTGATGGTAATCAAAGAGAGAGCATGCCGACGGCGATCACATCAACCTTGGAACCATTTCCCACGCGCATCTTCACTTCGTCCTTTGCTAGCCTTCATTTATTCCATAGTTCCTGCTTTGAGTTGCAAATGTGAGCAACCGAACCGGTATCAAATACACAGGCACTACTATGAGAGCTAGTAAGGTACACATCAATAACATGTATATCATATATACCTTGTTTGTCGTTGGCTGCCTTCTTGTCAGTCAGGTACTTGGGGCAGTTCCGCTTCTAGTGACCAGTTCCCTTGCAATGAAAGCACTCGGTTTCTGGCTTTGTCCATGCTTGGGCTTCTTTACAGGAGTAGCAACTGCTTTGCCATCCTTCTTGGTTTTACCCTTCTTGCCCTTGCCCTTGACCTTGCCATTTTTATTGAAACTAGTGGTTTTATTGACCATCAACACTTGATGTTCTTTCTGGATTTCAGACTCAGCGACTTTTAGCATCGCAAACAGCTCGGCGACTGACTTGTTCATCCTGTGCATGTTATAGTTCATCACAAAGCTCTTGTAACTAGGTGGCAGTGATTGAAGAACTCTGTCAGTGATCGCCTCTGGCGGAAGGGCAATTCCCAACTCCGCTAGACGAGTTGAATACCCAGACATTCTGAGTATATGTTCACTGATAGACCCGTTCTCCTCCATCTTGCAAGCATAGAACTTATCGGAGGTTTCATACCTCTCGATCCGGGCGTTCTTCTGAAAGATAAACTTCAACTCATGGAACATCTCATATGCTCCATGACGTTCAAAATGTCTTTGAAGTCCCGGTTTTAAGCCATACAATATCGCGAACTGAACTATTGAGTAATCTCTGGTACGTGCCTCCCAAGCGTTCTTAACGTCTTCGGAGGTCATGTCTAATGGTTGGTCACCAAGTGGTGCATCAAGGACATATGATTCCTGGGAAGCCGTGAGGATAATCCTCAGATTACGGGCCCAATCAACAAAGTTACTTCCATCATATTTCAAATTAGATTTCTCTAGGAACGCATTAAAATTCAGGGGTGCTACTATGCGATCCATTGATATACAACATAAATATGCAAAGTTCACTTAGACTATTGTTCAAGATAATGAGTTTAGTTAATCAAATTACTAAATCTCCCACTCAAATTGACATCCCTCAGGTCATCTGAGTGTCACATGATCTAAATCCACCAACTCAAGTACGATCATCATGTGAGTTGAGGTGGCTTCAATGGTGAACATCATTATGTTGATCATATCTACTATATGACTCATGTTCGACCTTTCGGTCTCTTGTGTTCCGAGGCCATGTTTGTACATGCTAGGCCCGTCAAGTTTAACCCGGGTGTTCTGCGCATGCAACACTGGCTTGCACCCGTTGTATGTGAACGTAGAGTCTATCACACCCGATCATCACGTGGTGTCTCAACACGACAAACTTTCGCAACGGTGCACACTCGGGGAGAACATAATTTATCTTGAAATTTAAGTGAGGGATCACCTTATAATGCTACCGTCGTACTAAGAAAAACAAGGTGCATAAAAGGATTAACATCACATGCAATTCATAAGTGACATGATATGGCCATGAACTTGTGCTTTAGATCTCCATCTTGAAAGCACCGGCATGATCTCCATCGTCACCGGTAAGACATCATGATCTCCATCATCTTGATCTCCATCAACGTGTCGCCATCGGGGTTGTCGCGCCCAACATGCTTCTACTACTATTGCTACCGTTTAGCGATAAAGTAAAGCATTACATAGTGCTTAATGATTGACACGCGGGTCATACAATAATTAAAGACAACCCTATGGCTCCTGCCGGTTGCCGTACTCACTGACATGCAAGTCATGATAATCTGTACATCACATGATCATCTCATACATCACATATATCACATCATGCAATTGGCCATATCACATCACAACATACCCTGCAAAAACAAGTTAGACGTCCTCTAATTGTTGTTGCATGTTTTACGTGGCAGCTACGGGTATCTAGCAAGAACAATTCTCATCTACGCAAAAACCACAACGGTGATACACTAGTTGCTTTTCAACCTTCTCAAGGACCGCCTTTGTCGAATCCGATCCAACTAAAGTGAGAGAAACTGGCACCCGCAAGCCATCTACATATTCTATGAAGATCTTTATCGGTCGAACCTCTATGTCAAGGATTCAGTTAATCCCATATGATGTTCCCTTTGTTCTTCGGTATGTTACTTACCCGAGATTCGACCGTCGGTATCTCCATACCTAGTTCAACCTCGTTACCGGCAAGTCTCTTTACTCATTCCGTAATACAAGATCTCGTGGCTAACACTTAGTCACATTGCTTGCAAGGCTTGTTGTGATGTTGCATTACTGAGTGGGCCTTGAGATACCTCTCCGTCACACGGAGTAACAAATCTCAGTCTTGATCCATGCCAACTGAATAGACACCCTCGGAGATACCTGTAGAGCACCTTTATAGTCACCCAGTTACGTTGTGATGTTTGATACACACAAGGCACTCCTCCGGTATCCGTGAGTTGCATGATCTCATGGTCATAGGAACATATACTTGACTTGCAGAAAACAGTAGCAATAAACTGACACGATCATATGCTATGTTTGTAGTTTGGGTCTTGTCCATCACATCATTCTCCTAATGATGTGGTCTCGTTACCAAATGACATCACATGTCAATCGCTAGGAAACCTTGACCATCTTTGATCAACAAGCTAGTTCACTAGAGGCATACTAGGGATAGAGTGTTGTTTATTTACCCACACATGTAATGTGTTTCCAATTAAGACAATTATAGCATGGATAACAAACGATTATCATGAACAAGGAAATAAAATAATAAACACTTTATTTATTGCATCTAGGGCATATTTCCAACAGTATGTGAGTTTCCGATCAATACAATTCTAGCATGGATAAACGATTATCATGAACAAGGAAATATGATAATAACTAATTAATTATTTCCTCTAGGGCATATTTCCAATAGTCTCCCACTTGCACTAGAGTCAATAATCTAGCTCACATTGCTATGTGGTTTGTTATGAATCTCACACCCAATGAGTTATGGGGTTCGATCATGTTTTGCATGTGAAAGAGGTTTTAGTCAATGGGTCTACGACATTCAGATCCGTATGTAATTTGAAAATCTCTATGTCATACTGTAGACACTACTACCATGCTCCACTTGGATCTATTCAAATGGCTACTCCCCTATATGTATCCGGATTGCCACTAAGAGTCATCTGGATTGGTGTTAAAGCTTGCATTAACGTAACCCTTTACAACGAACTCTTTATCACCTCCATAATCGAGAAATATTTCCTTAGTCCTCTAGTTACGAAGGATAATTTTGACTGTTGTCCAGTGATCCACTCATGGATCACTCTTTTATCCCTTGACAGACTCATGGCAAGGGCACACACAGTTGTGGTACACAGCAAGGCATACTATATAGAGGCTATGGATTAAGCATAGGGGACGACCTTCGTCCTTTCTGTTTCTTCTACCGTGGTTGAGCTTTGAGTCTCACTCAACTCCACACCTTACAAACTAGGCAAGAACTCTTTCTTTGACTGATCCATTTTGAACTCTTTCAAAATCTTGTCTAGGTATGTACTCATTGAAAGTCTCATCAAGCATCTTGATCTATCTCTATAGATCTTGATGCCCAAAAATTAGGTAGATTTATCAAGGTTTTACTTTGAAAAACTCTTTTCAAACAACCGTCTATGCTTTCCAGAAATTCTACGTCATTTCCGATCAATAATATGTCAACCACATATACTTATCAGAAATTCTATAGTGCTCCCACTCACTTTCTTGTAAATACAAGTTTCTCGTAAACATTGTATAAACCCAAAAACTTTGATCACCTCATCAAAGTGTATATTCCAACTCCGATATGCTTGCTCCAGCCCATAGAAGGATTGTTGGAGCTTCCACACCTTCTAGCATCCTTAGGACTGACAAAACCTTCTAGGTGTATCACATACAACCTTTCCTCAAGTAAACCGTTAAGGAAACGATGTTTTGACATCCATCTACCCGATTTCATACTTGAAAAATGCACCAACTGCTAACATAATTCCAACAAACTTCTAGCATCACTACAGTTTTTAAAGTCTCATCGCAGTCAACCCCTTGAACTTGGCGTTAACTTATTTGCGACAAGTCGAGCTTTATAAATGGTGAAATTCACCATCAACGTTCGTCTTCATCTTAAAGCTCCATTTGTACTCAATGACCTGCCATTAAATGGGCAAGTCTACCAAAGTCCATACTTGATTTTCATACATGGATCCTTTCTCGGATTTCCTGGCCTCTAACCATTTGTTGGAATATGCCATCATCGCTTCTCCATAGTTAGTAGGTTCATCGTTTTCCAACAACACGACCTACAAGATAGGGTTGCCCTACCACTCAGGAGCAGTATTCGTCCTTATCGACCTACGAGGTTTGATAGTAACTTGATCCGAAGCTTCATGATCATCATCATTAACTTCCTCTTCAACTGACGTAGGTTCCACAGAAACATCTTTCTGCGCTGCGCTACTCTCTGGTTGAAACAAAGGTTCAACAACCTCATCAAGTTATATCTTCCTCCCACTCAATTCTTTCGAGAGAAACTATTTATTGAGAAAGGACCCATTTTAGCAACAAACACCTTGCCCTCGGATCTGAGATAGAAGGTATACCCAACTGTTTCCTTAGGGTATCCTATGAAGATGCACCTTTCCACTTTGGGTTCGAGCTCATCAAACATAAGCGTCGCATTTCAAAACTCTGAGAAATGGCAGCTTAGGTTTCTGCCAAACCATAATTCGTACGGTGTCATCTCAATGGATTTAGATGGTGCCCTATTTAAAGTGAATGTAGTTGTCTCTAATGCATAACCCCAAAATGATAGTGGAAAAACGACAAGGGACATCATAGTATGCACCATATCCAATAGAGCACGACTACAATGTTTGGACACACCATCACACTATGGTGTTCCAGGTGGCGTGAGTTGTGAAACAACTTTCACATTGTCTTAAGTTGTATACCAAACTCGTAACTCAGATATTCACCTCCACAATCATATCATAGACTTTTTTATCTTCTTGTCATGATGATCTTAAACTTCACTCTGAAATTGTTTGAACTTTTCAAACGTTTTAGACTTGTGTTTCATTAAGTAAATATACTCATATATACTCAAATCATCAGTGAAGGTAAGAAAATTATGATATCCACTGCACGTTACAACACTCATTGGACCTCATACATCAATATGTATTATTTCCAATAAGTTGCTAGCCCGCTCCATCACACTGAAACCGGGGTCTTTAGTCATCTTGCCCATGAGGTATGGTCCGCATGTCTCAACCGATTCGAAATCGAATGAGTCCAAAGATCCATCAGCATGGAGTTTCTTCATGCGTTTTGTACCAATATGACATCTAGCGGCAGTGCCACAAGTATGCGGTACTATCAATATTAACTTTGTATCTTTTGGCATCAATGTTATGAACATGTGTATTACTACGATCAAGATTCAATAAAGCATTCCCATTGGGTGCATGACCATTGAAGGTATTATTCATGTAAACAGAATAACCATTATTCTCTAACTTAAATGAATAACTGTATTGCAATAAACACGATCTAATCATGTTCATACTCAACGCAAACACCAAATAACATTTATTTAGGTTTATCACTAATCCCGAAGGTAGAGATAGCGTGTGATGGTGATCACATCAACCTTGGAAACACTTCCAACACACATCGTCACCTCACCCTTAGCTAGCCTCTGTTTATTTTGTAGCCTTTATTTCGAGTTACTAACATTTAGCAACCAAACCGGTATCTAATACCCAGGTGCTACTAGGAGTAACAGCAAGTTACACATCAATAACACGTATATCAAATATACTTCTGTTGACGTTGTCGGCCTTCTTATCTACCAAGTATCTAGGGTTGTTCCGCTTCAGCGACTGTTCTCCTCATAATAGAAGCACTTAGTCTCGAGTTTGGGTTCAACCTTGGGTTTCTTCACTAGAGCGGCAACTGGCTTGCCATTCAAAAAAAAATTCCCTTCTTGCCCTTGCCCTTCTTGAAACTAGTGGTTTCACTTAACCATCAACACTTGATGCTCCTTCTTGATTTCTACCTTCACGATGTCAAACATCATGAACAGCTCACGGATCATTATTTCCATCCCTGGGAGGTTTATAGTTCATCACAAAGCTCTAACAGCTTGGTGACGGTGACTTAGAGAATTATATCAAACACTATCTTATCTGGAAGATCAACTCCCACTCGATTCAAGTGATTGTAGCACCCAGACAATCTGAGCACATGCTCACTGATTGAGATATTCTCCTTCATCTTGCAGGCAAAGAATTTTGTTGGAGGTCTCATACCTCTCAACACGGCCACGAGCTTGAGATCCCAACTTCAGCTCTTAGAACATCTCATATGTTCTGTGACGTTCAAAACATTTTGGAGCCTCAATTGTAAGCAGTAATGCATGACGCACCGAACTACCAAGTAGTCATCAGAACGTGCATGTCAGATGTTCACAACTTCTACACACGATGCATCAAGGAAATAAGCCTTCTATGCAGCTACTAAGGACAATCCTCTGATCACGGACCTAGTCCGCATAATTTCTACCATCACCTTTCAACTCTATTTCTCTAGGAACATTCAAGGGAGCTACAACGCGATCTAGTAATCTACAACATAATTTGCAAAGACATTTTGACTATGTTCATGACAATGAGTTTAGTTAATCGCATTACTTAAAAACTCCCACTCAAATTGACATCCCTCCAGTCATCTGAGTGATACATGATCCAAATTCACCAACTCAAGTCCGATCATCACGTGAGTTGAGGTGGTTTCAATGGTGAACATCATCATGTTGATCATATCTACTATATGACTCATGTTTGAACTTTCGGTCTCTTGTGTTCCAATGCCATGTCTGTACATGCTAGGCTCTTCAAGTTTAACCCGAGTGTTCTACACATGCAACACTGGCTTGCACCCGTTGTATGTGAACGTAGAGTCTATCACACCCAATCATCACATGGTGTCTCGACACGACGAACTTTCGCAACGGTGCACACTCGGGGAGAATACAATTTATCTTGAAATTTAAGTGAGGGTCATCTTATAATGCTATTGTCTTCCTAAGCAAAACAAGGTGCATAAAAGGATTAACATCACATGCAAATCATAAGTGACATGATATGGCCACGAACTTGTTCTTTTGATATCCATCTTGAAAGCACTGGCATGATCTCCATCGTCACCGGCATGACACCATGATCTCCATTGATAACCCACAAGTATAGGGGATCGCAATAGTTTTCGAGGGTAGAGTATTCAACCCAAATTTATAGATTCGACACAAGGGGAGCCAAAGAATATTTGAAGGTATTAGCAGCCGAGTTGTCAACTCAACCACAGCTGGAGATTAATTATCTGTAGCAAGTAATCAGTATCAAAGTAATATGATAGTTTTGATAGTAGTGACAGCAGTAACATTAACGGTAACAATGATAGCAGTAGTTTTGTACTAAGTGTAACAGCGATGATAGCAATAATAACTTAGCAGAAACAATATAAGATAAATTCGTAGGCATTGGATTGGTGACTTGTTGGATGATATTCATCATGAGACAGCTATAACCTAGGGCGATACAACACTAGCTGCAGTTCATCGATATAATGTAGGCATGTATTCCGTAAATAGTCATACGTGCTTTATTAAAAGAACTTGCATGACATCTTTTGTCCTACCCTCCCATGGCAACGGGGTCCATACTAGAAACTAAGGGATATTAAGGCCTCCTTTTAATAGAGAACCGGAACAAAGCATTAAACACATAGTGAATACATGGACTCCTCAAACTATGGTAATCACCGGAAGAATTCCAGGTTATTGTCACTCCAGGGTTACCGGATCATAACACATAGTAGGTGACTATAACTTGAAAGATCGGATCTAAATCATGGATATAATGATGATAACTTAAACGGTTCAGATCTGAGTTCATGGCACCCGGGCCCAAAGTGACAAGCATTAAGCATGGCAAAGTCTTAGCAACATTAATCTAAGAACATAGTGGATACTAGGGATCAAGCCCTAACAAAACTAACTCGATTACATGATGAATCTCATCCAACTCCTCACCGACCAGCGAGCCTACGAAGGAATTACTCACTCCCGGTGGGGAGCATCATGGAATTGGCGATGGAGAAGGGTTGGTGATGACGAAGAACGAAGATTCCCATCACCGGAGACACAAACGGACTCCAAATCTGGCCTCCCGATGAAGAACAGGAGGTGGCGGCGGCTCCGTCTCGTGGATTGCAATAATTCTTTCTCCTTGGTTTTTTTTCTAGAATAATGTGATTTTATAGCATCGGGATTAGGGTCTGCGAGGCCACCAGGTGGGTACAACCCACCTGGGCGCGCCAGGAGAGGGGGGCGCGCCTTGGTGGGTTGTGCCCACCCAGGTGCCCTTCTATGGCAGGTCTTGGCTCCAAAAATTCTTATCATTGATATAAAAAATCCTCGCAAAGTTTTGTTCCATTCTAAGAACTTTTATTTTTGCACAAAAACAACATCATGGTAGATTTGCTGAAAACAACGTCAGTCTGGGGTTAGTTCATTCAAATCATGCAAATTAGAGTCCAAAACAAAAGGAAAAGCATTAGGAAAAGTAGATACGTTGGAGACGTATCAACTCCCCCAAGCTTAAACCTTTGCTTGTCCTCAAGCAATTCAGTTGAAACTAAAAGTGAAAAAGAAAAACTTTTACGAACTCTTTTGCTCTTGTTTGCATAAATAAGCTTAAACAACACCCAGGTTTTCAGCCAACATTATAACTAACCATGTCGACAATAACTCTTAAAGGTCATAATGACTCATATCAATGACATAATTAGCTAGCGAGCAATAATAAGATATCTCAAACAGCAACACGTTGTCAAAACAACCATGATATAATATGACAATAGTGGTATCTCGCTAGCCCTTTATGAGACAACAAAACATAAATGCAGAGCACCTCCAAAGTTCAAGCAGCGACTAAACATTGTAATTCATGGTAGAAAAGATCCAGTCATGATGCACCCAACATTAGCTACACACAATGCATAAATCATGACCACTGTGCTCTTCTCAGTTTCTGGCGCTTGTTTTAGAAGATGATGACACAACATAAAAGTAAATAGATAGTCCCTTCGCGGAGGGAAGCGGTGATTTGCAGAGGTGCCATAGCTAAATTTTTAAAACAGAGATAAATGATATTTTGAGGCATGCACCCTTCTCATTTACTTCACGACCATCAGTTATCGACATCTTCCATGCTAAGCACGCTAGTGGCGGTTCCCAAGCGATAAAAGTAAAGGGTTTTGACTCCATTGGGAGTTTTTGTTTGATTATTCGAGCAATTAACTCTTTTGTATTTTGCAGTTTGGGACTAGGCATCCCTATTACCGCCCTTTTCTCGTGCGATGGCGAGTGAATAAACACTCGACCTAAGAATAACCCGCTTAGCATAGAAGATACCGACCACCTCCTGTCGTTCCATGAACGATCCAGGCACACAAAACGGATAATTTTTGTAGTTTGTAGAGGTGGCACCTGCAAATTTACTTAGGACGGCAGGGTAATACCATATATAGGTAGGTATGGTGGACTCACCTGGAATAACTTTTGGGTTCAAGGTTTTTGATGCACAAGCAAAGTTCCCACTTAGTACAGGCGAAGACTAGCAATTAGATTGAGAAGCGGCCAGCTAGAGAGCAACAACTGTCATAACCATGTATTATGCATAAGTAACATTGGACACTAGCATGAGTAGGATATGAACACCATGAACTTAAATATCGTAGAGGCTATGTTGGTTTTGATTCAACTACATGCGTGAACATGTGCCAAGTGAAGTCACTCGAACATTCAGAGAAGGATACCATATCATCATACTACATCACAATCATTTTAACGCTATGTTGATATCCAAGATAAATCATTATCAACTCCCAGCTACTTATGCATGGCATGAGAAACTATAATCTCTAATTGTCATTGCAAACATGTTTAATCATAATGGTCTGAATCATGGATACTAGGTTAAACATATTGACACAAACAGAACAGGTCAAGTTCATACCAGTTTCTCTTTGCCATAGCCGGTTCATCGAAAGTCGTCATTATTGCCTTTCACTTGCACGACCGAACGATATGAAAATAATAATAATGCAAGAGTGCCATGGACTAAGCTAGAATCTGCAAACATTTTATTCAACAGGAGAAGACAAGGTAAAATGTGATGTTTATTAGTTCAACAATTATTCATATGAGAGCCACTCAACAGTTTCATCGTGGTCTTCTCCTAGGTAAGACTCGAATAAAAAGAACAGAAATTCAAAGAAACACACTGAAATATTTGTGGAGTTTTTGGTTTTCTTGAACAAGCAAATAAAAGCAAAAACGAGAAAAAATATTTACATGGGAAAGCTCCCAACAGGCAAAAGAAGAATGAGGAAATCTTTTTGGGTTTTCTATTTAATATTACTACTAAGCATACATAGAAAGTAAATTGACTACAACTAATTTTTTGGTTCTTCTAAAGTTTTTCAAACACGGAGAAGAAAGCATGAAAATAAATCTAAGCATGGATGATACAATGAAAAAGTGTGGACACCGACAAATAGAATAAGTGGACATGAATGTAAAGTCGGTGGGAAACACATACTCCCCCAAGCTTAGGCTTTTGGCCTAACTTGATAGTCGATTAGTAGCCTAGATAGTAGTTGGAGTGGTAGCTCACGGAGGCTCTCGGTGCGGATGCCTTGGCCTGCCATGCTGCCTCCACTGCTGTGTTGTGAGCTCAGACCTCGCTCTCAAGAACAAAATATCTTCCTTTACTGTGATAGTCAAAAAGAGCAGGTGCAGGCAAATATGTGTGCACAACAGAGTTTTGGTTAAACAATATCTTATAAGTGAAGTTATCAACCTTCCCCTTGAGAATTTTATGATCTTTTAAGGTGTCAAAATCTAAATACTGCGTGGGTAGGATAGGATCAAAGGGCAAAGGTGAAACACCCAGCCCTCATGCTAAACGCGTGGCATATACTCCACCATAGAAATAGCCACTGTTAGCATTATGCTGAAATCTACATGCAACAATCGCTCTAAGGTTATAATTCCTTTCATCGGTGAGAGCAGTACGAATGAGGCTCAAGTCTGGAGCACAGAGTGTACTACAGTCTTACTTGCCTACTATACATTTCCCGTTAAATAATGCAAAGTACTGAATTGCGGGAAAATGAATGCTCTTTATTCTACCTTGTGTCACTCCCCTCGTCCCACCGTAGCAAAGACTAGTTAAGAATAATTGGTACTCAGCCCTTGGCGGTTCGTCAAGTGAACCCCAGAACGGGAGTTTGCAGTGATAAGAAAAATTCTCTAATGAGATGGTATATGGATCATCATAAAGCATAAACGACACCCTAGACTCACGGGGATGGAATTTAAATCCTTTGACAAAAGATTCAGTGAGAATATGGCGTTGTTCGCACTTATCTAAGACGTAGGGACCGAGACCGGCATTGTGAACATATTGCTCAAATTCCTCAATGCCCACACGCATAATATACTCATCGCAAGGCCATAAGCATGTTTTGGTGGCGGCATCTCGTGTGGAACTTTCACTTGGTTCAACATAAGACCGGCGAGCAGAACTATCACTAGAAGATGCCCCCGAGGATCGTCTCCTCAAAGAACTCCTTCCAAATAGGTTCATCATGTCCGCGTACAATTTTCTAAAAAAATAAAAAAATTGGGGATGACAAAAATTTGTCAACAAAACTTTATAAGATTGATAGCAACTACTCACAGGGATGCAAAGAGGCCATAACAAGCATTCAACCTACTTATAACTCTAAGAATTTAACATGCAAGCACATCTACAGCAGCACCAAGATTAGCTAATTATTCAAAATATAAACCACTAAAACAAAAAACTAATTGGACAAACGGAGGATTCACATACCAAGCAATAATCCCTCAAAACAGTTTCGGAAATGGAGCTTCGAGCAAAGAGATCGAAATCCACGGGTTTGAGCTCAAGAACACGGGAGAGAGAGAAATGGAGATTTTGTTCCGGAGGTAAGTGATGGTGTGGGATGAAGAGGTAAGTGAGGGGGGCCACGTGGGGACCACAATCCCACTAGGACGCGCCTGGGGGTCCTGGCGTGCCCAGGTGGGTTGTGCCCACCTGGTGCACCTCCCTCTGATATTATTTGCACCAGAAATTCAGAAATATTCAGAAAAAAATCGTGTAAAATTTTCAGGGCATTCTGAGAACTTTTATTTTTGGGTCATTTTTTATTGTACGGGAAATTCAGAAAACAGACAACACATGGCATTCTATTTTATTCAACTAATAAAAACAGAAAACAAAAGGTAGGGACAGAAGGTAGTGCTTACTAAATTCATCAACTTCATACCGCTCAAAAATGATTCATTAATAAGGTTGATTAGGTCTTATTAACAACCACTTTCGATTAGCATGAAACCGAAGAACTTACGTAAATCACTAAGTTACCTCAATGGGGATATGCATTTCCCCAACAATAAGCATTTCATATTTCTTTTTGACAGTAGGTGGAGGTATTTGAAAACTTCCAATAGTGATTGTCAGAGATTTTTCAATAACATTAATGCCATTCACATGGAATTGTTTCTTCGGAAAGTGCACCGTATGCTCATTACCATTGATATGAAAAGTGACCTTGCTTTTATTGCAATCAATAATAGCCCCTGTAGTATTCAAGAAGGTTCTACCAATAATAATTGACATGTTGTCGTCCTCGGGCATCTCAAGTATAACAAAGTCGGTCAAAATATATAGTAACATTAGCAACAACAACTGGCACATCCTCACAGATACCGATAGGTATGGCAGTTGATTTGTCAGCCATTTGCAAAGATATTTTGGTAGGTGTGAGTTTATTCAAATCAAGTCTTGTATATAAAGAGAAAGGCATGACACTAATACCAGCTCCTAAATCACACAAAGCAGTTTTAACATAATTCTTTTTGATAGAGCAAGGTATAGTTGGTATTCCCGAATCTCCAAGTTTTTTAGGTACTCCGTCTTTGAAAGTGTAATTAGCAAGCATAGTGGATATTTCAGCTTTCGGTATTTTTCTCTTATTTGTGATGATGTCTTTCATATACTTTGCATAAGGAGGCATTTTCAAGATGTCAGTCAAGCGAGTACGCAGAAAGACTGGCCTCAGCATTTCAGCAAAACGTTCAAATTCTTCATCATATTTATTTTTAGTTGACTTGGGTGGAAAAGGCATAGATTTTTGAACCACGGTTCTCTTTCTTTACTGTGTTTTCTAGCCACAAAGTCTCTTTTGTCATATCTTTTATTCTTAGGTTGTGGGTTATCAAGATCAACAGGTGGTTCTATCTCAACATCATTATCTAGTTCTTTATCATTTGTCTGAGTATCTTCATGAACCTCATCATTATCCTTTTCATTATCACTAGGTGAGTGTTCATTACCAGATTGAGTTTCAGCATCTGATATATAAGTTTCATTATCATTATCAGGAGGTTTCTCTATTTCAGGTTCACTAGAAGTATGCAACGTCCTATCATTTTTCTTTTTATTTTTCTTTTTAAAAGGACTTGGTGCATTAGTATTAGCTCTTTGTGACTCTTGTTCAATTCTTTTTGGGTGTCCCTCAGGATAAAGTAGTTCCTGAGTCATTTTACCTCCTCTAGTTGCAACTCTAACAACAAAGTCATGCATACTATGATTCATTTCATCAAGCAATTCTCTTTGAGATTTAGCAACTTGTTCTAATTGAGTTTGAACCATATAAGCATGTTTTCCAACACCTCCAACATCATTTGAGATTCGAAATAACAAGTCACTCAGGCGAGCAATCATATCAGAATTATATTTCAATTGTTTCATAACATTTGCATTGAAGTGATCTTGTTTTCTAATATAGTTTTCAAACTCATAAAGGCATTGACTAGGATGCATATTGTGAGGATTATCATTATCATTGAACTTCATTAGAGAATTTACCTCTACCACCTTAGGCAGCGGTGGTGTATTAAGCCCATGTATTTCTTCAATAGGAGGTAAATTTTTAACATCCTTAGCTTTGATACCTTTTTCCATCATAGATTTCTTTGCCTCTTGCATATCTTCAGGACTGAGATATAATATACCCCTCTTCATTGGAGTGGGTTTAGCCGGTGGTTCAGGAGGAGCCCAATCGTCATAATTTTTCAATATGTTATTCAATAATTCTTCAGCTTGTCCAACAGTTCATTCCTTGAAAACACAACCAGCACAACTATCTAGGAAATCCCTAGAATCATCGGTTAGTCCATTATAGAAGATATCAAGTATTTCATTTTTCTTAAGAGGATGATCAGGAAAAGCATTAAGTAACTGGCAAAGCCTCCCCCAAACTTGTGGGAGACTCTCTTCTTTAATTTGCACAAAGTTAAATATCTCCTATAAGGCAGCTTGTTTCTTATGAGCAGGAAAATATTTTTCAGAGAAGTAATAAATCATATCCTAGGGACTACGCACACAACCAGGAGCAAGAGTATTGTACCAAGCTTTAGCATCACCCTTTAATGAGAAAGGAAATAATTTGAGAATAAAGTAATAGCGAGTTTTCTCATCATGAGTAAAATGGGTGGCTATATCATTCAACTTAGTGAGATGTGCCACAATAGTTTCAGTTTCATAACCATGGAAAGGATCAGATTCAACCAAAGTAATTAACTCTGGGTCGACAGAGAATTCATAATCCTTATCATTGATAAAGATAGGTGAAGTAGCAAACTTAGGATCACACTTCATTCTAGCATTCGGAGATTTTTCTTTATACTTGTGTAATAATTTCTCTAGATCATCTCTATCATTGCAAGAAAGAATATCTCTAGTTGTTTAAGCACCCATAACATAACCTTCCGGTACCTTAGGCAATTCATATCTAGGAAGGCTAGTTCTAGCAGGTGTTTCAGGAGATTCAATTTCAAGCTCATCATCAGATTCAATAGCATCATGTTGTATAACTCTAGCAATTTGTTTATCAAGAAATTCACCAAGTGGCACGTCATCAATATCAAGCAAGGTACTAGCATCATCATAAGCATTATCCATAACAGAAGTAGCATCATCAATAACTTGCGACATATCAGAATTAATAGCATGTGGTGATGTTGCAAGTTTACTCATAACAGAAGGAGAATCTAAAGCAGAACTGGATGGAAGTTCCTTACCTCCCCTCGTCCTTGAAGGAAATATCTTAGTCTTAGGATCCTTCAGATTCCTCGTAGTGATAATATGATAATAATCCCAAGTGACTCAACAAATATAGCTATGCTCCCCGGTAACGGTGCAAGAAAAAGGTCTTGATAACCCACAAGTATAGGGGATCACAACAGTTTTCGAGGGTAGAGTATTCAACCCAAATTTATTGATTCGACACGAGGGGAGCCAAAGAATATTTGAAGGTATTAGCAGTTGTGTTTTCAATTCAACCACACCTGGAGATTAATTATCTGCAGCAAGTAATCAGTAGCAAAGTAATATGATAGTTTTGATACTAGTGACAGCAGTAACAGTAATAGTAACAGTGATAGCAGTAATTTTGTAGCAAGTGTAACAACGATGATAGCAGTAGTAACTTAGCAGAAACAAGTATAGGGGTTACCGGATCATAACACGTAGTAGGTGACTATAACTTGTAAGATCGAATCTAAATCATGGATATAATGATGATAACATAAATGGTTCAGATCTGAGTTCATAGCACCCGGGCCCAAAGTGACAAGCATTAAGCATGGCAAATTCATAGCAACATCAATCTAAGAACATAGTGGATACTAGGGATCAAGCCCTAACAAAACTAACTCGATTACATGATGAATCTCATCCAACTCCTCACCAACCAGCGAGCCTATGAAGAAATTACTCACTCCCAGTGGGGAGCATCATGGAATTGGTGATGGAGAAGGGTTGGTGATGACGAAGAACAAAGATCCCCCTCTCCGAAGCCCCAAACGGACTCCAGATCTAGCCTCCCGATGAAGAACAGGAGGTGGCGGCGGCTCCGTCTCGTGGATTGCGATAATTCTTTCTCCTTGGTTTTTTCTGGAATAATTTGATTTTATAGCGTCAGGATTAGGGTCTTCGGGGCCACTGGGTGGGTACAACCCACCTGAGCATGCCAGGAGAGGGGGCGTGCCCTGGTGGGTTGTGCCCACCCAGGTGCCCCTCTTTGGCAGGTTTTGGCTCCAGAAATTCTTATTATTGATATAAAAAATCATCGCAAAGTTTCAGTCCATTCCGAGAACTTTTATTTCTGCACAAAAACAACACCATGGTAGTTGTGCTGAAAACAACGTCAGTCTGGGGTTAGTTTCATTCAAATCATGCAAATTAGAGTCCAAAACAAGAGGAAAAGCATTAGGAAAAGTAGATACGTTGGAGACATATCATCCATCATCTTGATCTCCATCAACGTGTCGCCATTGGGGTTGCTGCACTGACTATTGCTTCCACGACTATTGCTAACTCATAGCGATAAAGTAAAGAAAAAACGGCGAAAAAAATTAAATACAACCCTATGGCTCCTGCTGGTTGCCGTACGCATCGACATGCAAGTCATGATATTCTATACAAAACATGATCATCTCATACATCACATATATCTCATCATGTAATTGGCCATATCACATCACAACATACCCTGCAAAAACAAGTTAGACGTCGTCTAATTGTTGTTGTAAGTTTTTCGTGGCTGCTATGGGTATCTAGCAAGAACAATTCTGGCCTACACATAAACCACAACGGTGATACACAAATTGCTATTCAACCTTCTCAAGGACCGCCTTTGTCGAGTTCGATCCAACTAGAGTAGGAGAGACACACACCCACCAACAATCTTTGTGCAACAAAGTTACACGTCAGTCGATGGAACCGGTCTCTCATAAGTGTACGAGTAAGGTTGGTCCGGGACGCTTCATCCCAAAATACCGCCGAATCAAAACACGACCAAGGGAGGAAGCAATCTAAGCATCAATGCCCACAACCTCCTTTGTGTTATACTCGTGATATCATCTACACATAGACCTAGCTCTTATACCACTTTTGGGTAATGTTGCATGGAAAACAAAAAATCCTATGCACACGCAAGATCTATCCATGGTGATGAACATCTACGAGAGGGAGAGTGGATCTACATACCCTTGTAGATCGCTAAGCGGGGAGCGTTAAGAAACGCGGTTGATGTAGTCGAACATCTTCGCGATCCAAATTGCCGAGCGTCACGCGATCCCATCACGATCCATATCTCGATCTAATCGCGATCCGTCCCGTGATACCATCATGATCTGTCCCACGATCCAATCACGAATCGTCTTGCGGTCCTGATCACGGTCCTTTCGATCTAGCGCTGAACGAACGGCGCCTCCGCATTCAACAGACGTACAACTCGATGACGATCTCCGCCTTCTTGATCCAGCAAGAGAGAGCAGAGAGGTACATGAGTTCTCCATCAGCACGATGGCGCGGCGGCGATGGTGGTGGAACTATTCCACCAGGGCTTCGCCTAAGCATAGCCGAACTAGACTAGAGGAGAAAACGATCTAGATGAAGTAGAGGGAGCACGTGGCAATTAGTGTTAGCTCTCCCCTCTAAATCCTCTAGTATATATAGGAGGTAGGGAGGGGAGGAGGCATCCTCAAACCCTCAAGGTTTGGCCAAAATTGAAGGTGGAGGAGTCCTACTCCAATCCTACTAGGAGTAGGATTCCTTCTCCCACTTTGGAAACCCTTTCCACCTCTTCCACCTTTGGGTTTCTTCACCCCAACCGCATGGGCCTTTAGCGGAGGCTTAAGCCAGCCCACCAGGGGTTGGTTTGCCCCCTTCCACGGCCCATGTGGCCCCTTGGGTCGAGACACCCCTCCGGATGGTCCCCCGGTACCCTCCCAGCATTCCCGATAAACTACCATTGAGCCCGAAACTTTTACGGTGACCAAAACAGGACTTCCTATATATAAATCTTTACCTACGGACCATTCCGGAGCTCCTCGTGATGTCCATGATCTTATCCGGGACTCCTAACAACCTTCGGTCACCACCATACATAACTTTATACTATTGAAACGCCACCGAACCTTAAGTGTGCAGACCCTGCGGGTTCAAGAACTATGTAGACATGACCGAGACACCTCTATGGTCAATAACCAATAGAGGGACCTGGATGCCTATATTGGTTCCTACATATTCTACGAAGATCTTTATCGGTCAAACCTTTATGTCAAGGATTCAGATAATCTCGTATGATGTTCCCTTCGTTCTTCGGTATGTTACTTGCCCGAGATTCGATCGTCGGTATCTCCATACCTAGTTCAATCTTGTTACCGTGAAGTCTCTTTACTCATTCAGTAATACAAGATCCCGTGGCTAACACTTTAGTCACATTGCTTGCAAGGCTTGTTGTGATGTTGTATTACCGAGTGGGCCCTGATATACCTCTCTCTCACACGGAGTAACAAATCCCAGTCTTGATCCATACCCACTCAACAGACACTCTCGAAGATACCTGTAGAGCACCTTTATTGTCACCCAGTTACGTTGCGACGTTCGATACACACAAGGCACTTCTCCCGTGTCAGTGAGTTGCATGATCTCATGGTCATAGGAACAGATACTTGACATGCAAAAAACTATAGCAATAAACTAACACAATCATATGCTATGTTTATAGTTTGGGTCTTGTCCATCACATCATTCTCCTAATGATGTGATCCCATTATCAAATGACATCTCATGTCTATGGCCAGGAAACCTTGACCATCTTTGATCAACGAGCCAGTCTACTAGAGGCATACTAGGGACATGGTGTTGTATATGTATTTCTAGCATGGATAATAAATGATTATCATGAACAAGGAAATATGATAATAACTAATTTATTATTACCTCTAGGGCATATTTCCAATAGGTGTATGTCCCAGGTCTTCTAGTCAACCACCAAATGAAGCTAATATGAATGATGGAGCCATGGTAATTCATGCGGAAGAGGTTCATGTTGATGCTGAAGCCAACCATGTTGATGTTTATGAGGAAGACGGAGAGATTCATTATACTCCTATTGGAAACTTGGATGTGTCTGTGCACCAGCAAGACATGGATCGTAACCTCCCCTATAGCCGTAGGTATGGGTATGACTTGGATGACGAGGTTCCGACGGAGTAATTGGACGAGGATGGATTCACTGTACGAGAAAATGAAATTTTCAAGAAGGTTATGGGAAGGAAAGAGGCCGCCCATTGTTTCGTGATCTTAGTCTTGCCGATAAGGCTGTTGTTGATGGTGGCATGAGATTGGGGTTGCTTGAACCAACACCGTGCCCGAAGGTAGGTGACCCTAAACCCAAGGACGAGGATGCGAATGCTTACCCAAGGACGAGGATGTGAATGCTCATTTGAAGAAAGGCATCGAGTTCAGTTGCTTGCAAGAGTTAAAGATGTGGTTGAGTGACAATGCCATTAGGAACCATAGGTCGTTTGTTGTTGGTCATTCCAACTACGGTACATCATCAAATACGACAAACAAGGTTGTTATTGGAAGGTTCATGGAAGAAAAATTTAAGAAACCGGGCAATGGGTGCTAAAGAGTTGTGTGGCCACTCACATGTGCATACCATCGGACAAAGCCGACCGAAGCAAGGGACACCGTCAACTCACGTCTGAATTTTTAGGATACAAATTGTGGGATCAGATATCCCATGATCCAACTGTGAAGGTGTAGTTTCTCATGAGTACAGTTCACGAACTATTCGGATACCCGGTCAACTATGGGAAGGTATGGAAGGCGAAGGCAAATGCAATCAGGATGTTGCATGGTGATTATGAGGCCGCATACAATATTCTCCCAAGGATGTTGCTCGCAATCGCACATAGGAACCCTGGGATGTGTCATGCGGTGGAGGAAATTGACGGAGTGTTTCACCATGCGTTCTAGAGTTTTGGGCAATGCATCGAGGCATTCAAGCATTGTCGTCCGGTGTTGTCTACCGATGGCACATTCTTGACTGGCAAATACAAGGGCACTATAATGGTGGCAATGGCTCACTCGTCCAATGATAACATGTTGTCAGTTGCATTTGCTTTAGTTCCTTCGGAGCATGACGACAACTGGGAGTGCTACATGAGGCATGTGGGTACCAAGGTGATTGGGAATAGGGAGGTATGCATCATATCAGACCGGCATCATGGGATTCTCAAGGCGATAGTCATCTTTATTCCCAGCCTCCCAAAGCTTTACCACCGATGGTGCATGAGGCATTTCGTAGCAAACTTTTACCGGGCATGCAAGAGCAAAGAGTTTTGCAAAGACCTTACGCATGTGTGCACGGCATTCACCTTGGATGCATTCACAAGCCGCTATGATATGCTCTTGAAGGCATTGGAAAAGAACAAAAAGGGCAGATCATTCCTGACCAGGCATTATGAGGAAAAACAGAAGTGGTCACGCGCTTACGATCACGGAGGTTGGAGATATGGTGACATGACCAGTAACATGGTGGAATGCTTCAACAATGTGCTTAAGGGTGTTCGTTCTTTGCCCGTGACTGCAATATTGACATACACCTTCTTGAAGTTGAACGAGTATTTCCTTAAGCATTCCATATCAACGGCCGGTTGGATAGGGGACAAAATGGAGTATCCAGATAAGGTTCGTGATTGGCTGAAATTTCAAGCAGGCAAGTCTTCGCATCAACAAATCATTAGATTCAATGATAAAGAAATGATCTACCAAGTCGACGAGCCAGGTGGCACAACATGAGATGGTGTCACCTACAGCGGTGTTGCTTATGAGGTGCACCTCAAGGACCAGTGGTGTCAATGTGAGAGACTTCATAGGTACCACTGGTCGTGCTCGCATGTGATGACGGCTGCAAGGGTAAGGAACTTACCCGTTTCAGATGGGAAGACCGTACGGTTGCATGAGTTCATGTTGGAAGCCACGAGGTTGACATGGGCACCTCAGTTCCATCCTTTCCTTGACCATTCACAGTGGCCTGAGTACGATGGCCCACATATCGTGCTTGATCCTCAACTCATGGTACCTACAAAAGGAAGAAGAAGAAAGAAGAGGTTTAGGAGTGACATGGATGGTCTAGCTGGATATACCGGCATGAAACAATTTGGCAACGGTCATTTCATGGAGCCTCCTGACACCAACAACTATGGTCAATGTGACAACCCAGGACACAATAACAGGACATGCAATACCAGTACAAGAACGACCGATGCCGACACTAGCACGGTACTGGTGGTTGTAGAGGTAGGACTAGTGGTCATGGAGGACGGACTATTGTTATAGGTAGTAGTGCACGAGGAGGAACTAGGGGTGGTCGTGGATGTCCCCATGGTGTTAGAGTTGCCGGGGTAGTGGTCGTGCTTCCGGTGGTACTAAGAGACGAAGGATTGATAGAGGGCATCCCATTGATGTGCTTCTCAACCCGGATGGTTGATACAGTATAGATGGTAAAAAAATCATGTTCAAAAATGTTGCACTTGTTGTCATATTAATTGTGCTCACATAGTAATATATTGACATATGTCACTAACAGTAATAAAATGTATGTAGGCATGGCTTCATCCGGTTCCATTCCGAGGCCGATGTGCGTTGATCGAGAGGACATGCCGAACAAGTGGAAGGAGGCAACCTTGGACAAGACGAAAGACAAAGATTTGAACACTCCACCATGCTGGTGTGGAGACGTTTGCAAGGTGAAGGTTTCTACTGACCGGAAGAAGTCATGGACGGAAGGGAGGAGATTTTTTGTGTGTCTCAACTACGCACGTGATCGTAGACATCCGACTAACGCCTATGACCTCCCTTCGGTATGTTAAATATGTAGGTGCAGGTATTTTCATTATCAAAGTTTCAATTGTATTACTAACAAACAAACAAGCATGTCTTGTATGCAATCACCCCTCCTCTTTCCAAGTATTTCACTTGGATAGATCATGAAGTCCTAGAAGATGTTCAGAAGGACCAATATCAAGACTGTCTTCGGAAGCAATGGTTGTTCGAAGAATCTTTGCAACATACCGAGTATGAGGATCGTTGTGAGAAGGAGAAGAAGGAGCAAAACAAGCGCGAGGCAGTGAGGGCACGCAAAGAGAAGGTGGCTCGTGACGAGAAGAGGGCATGAAAGCTTGCAAGGGATCGTGAATCTTATGAGGAGGATATGGCACATTACAACAAGGGAAAGGGGCCCATATTTCCTTAGGGATCTATTGATCAATCTATCTAATACTATTCGTTAAACTTTGATACTATTCGGTGCTAGATTGTGTGTCGAACTATGTTATGACTGTGTTGTACTATGTTATGACTATTGTTGGAAACTTTTGCTATTTTATCGTATGATCATGCTGAACTATGTTATGAATAGATTGAAATACTTTATGATTGTATAGAGCAACTATATATATATATCAGTTGTCCTCACAGAGGATAAGGAAAATCGCTAAAAAGGAGGGAAAGGGGCCTATCGCTAGGGGATCAGGCGGTAGGTTGTGCTGCGCTACCACCAGGGACCCAGGCGATAGGTGCTTCAAATTCAAGTTGAAAGTTCTGAAGCCTGGAATGGTAAAAAAATTATGGTAGGTTTGTATAGCCTACCGCCAGGGACCACGGCGGTAAGGTCTTCAATTCCAATTCGAAGTCTGACACCTGCAGTGGGAAAAATATTACGGTAGGTTGTGCTACCCTATAGCCAGGTACCCAGGCGGTAGGTGCTTAAATTTCTATTTGAAAGTTCTGATGCCAGGAATGGTACAAATATGACGGTAGGTTTGTACGGCGGTAGGGTACCTACCGCCAGGGACCACGGCGGTAGGGTACTTATGGTTCCCAAAAGTTAGCTCCGGCCCCTCTTTCTATGGCGCGAAAACAAACCTAGCCAGACACGAAAAATCTGGTATGCAGATGATTATCACAAGTCATTAAATGATAAGGATACAAGTCATAAAACATCAAGTTACATAATCTGGCATACAACACGAAGTTCATCCGGAGTTCAAATGAAAAGGGTACAAGTCATAATAGTTAAAATGACAACTGGTCGATGGCCTAATGCTAATGAGCACTCATGCTTCATCTACATCCTAAACAGACCACCTGCACGGCCATCTATCCCTTGATTTGCTAATCTGTGTGCACCCACGGTGTATGCCCTATCTGCTCCATCAGTGGTGCCAGGATAGCAAGTGAAAGTGTGACAACGAGCACTATTGGATTCATCATCATAGTCATAAGTGTCCGGCAACTCTGTCAATATAGGGCTCCAATCTATCACCTTCAGAATATGGATCTTCACAACATGCAGAACTGTCGGCTTCTCAAGTTTCAGCTGACTATTAGGTGCTGAAATTGGCCCTTTAGTGCCAGAGGTTGGATCCTGTCCTAGGTCAGGTTCTGGCAGCTCCACTTCATATAACTTAGGCACTTTGTTTGGATTTCTCATCCATGCTTCAACAACTAGGAAACAACGATTAATGGGCTTGACCATCTTAACGAGATCACCACTAAGATTCCTAACAAGTTTACCAACAAACTCGACCTCCCATGCTTCTTGCGACGGTCCATCAAAGCTCAACCTAGTCAACAATTTCCGAGACGACGCCTCGCCACCCATCCCACGATGCCAACGAGTGAACTGGGTCGTCTCTCTGCCAACGGTTAGCTTACGGGAGTAGTAGATGAGCACTCGAGTGCAGTCCTCATTCGACCGGAACCTTACAAGAAAATCTGCTGGAAGTGAACATACTTCAACCATGACATCATTGTGGGAGAGCCCGCATTGCGACTCCAAAGCAGCAACCACCTGTGCATGGGACACAAGAGGCCGGTGCCCTTCCACTCTTCCTACCAAGGCACGACCGCACAACTTCTCCTCAACCCGGTACATCCCTGTCGTGCGTTAGACCACATAGCGACTGAACTCAGGCCTCAGCTCTGGCTCGCCACGCATCCACCTCTCTGTCGGGAAGTACACACTCCCCTCCTTGTTCTCCGGCCTCCACCTCTCTCGCTTGAACTGGTCCATCTAGAGCTAGTTGAAGGCCGTGACTCATCGAGATAGAGGATGAAGTGAGTAAAAATGCACATCTAATATAGGCCAAGGCCCTCCCGCGCAAACTTAAGGATACGAAAAATAATTCACAATCTCTACTTAATATGAAATACAACACAAAGTTCTTGAAGAGTTCAAATGATGAAGGTACAATACAAGTCATAATAGTTCAAATGTCAACATTGGAAGCAAATGGGTACATGTCATTGTAGTTCAAATGACTAGAGGTTACATAGCATCATGCTAATGAACACCCCTTCGGATTGTCGTACAGTCCCGGGTTGCAACAAATAACATCCTTCTTTCTTTCACCCAAGCCCAACGAGAAGGTTGCTCTGGTATGGGCGAAAATGGTTGCCTAACTAACCAATCGATGACCTGGCCATGATTATGCACTTTAAACTGAGTATGTTCTTTCCTTGTTGTACAGTAAGCAATTTGCATTGCAAGATCACGCCTACAATCCTTTTTCGCCTCTTTGAGGTTGGTTATCTGCTTCTTTTTCTTGATAAAATTTTCTGACTTCTCACAAAAATAATACTTTGAAAAGGTTTTCGAAGCCTCGTTCAACACATCAACGGCTTTGACCCACGCATTCATCTTTTCCTTGATAAATTTGTGTTCACGCATCACCGCCACCTCAGCGGAAGCCTCAACATAGATGAACGGTGCCATCCTACGTTTCGAGGATTAGCTAGTAAGGTCACCACAGCCTTAATTAATTTGTTAAGCAACTACCCTCTATCATGACTACTAACCCTATTACTAAATGCACTAAAAGAAAATGTGTCTCAATTATCAGATCCATAGACTTGGCACAATATTATTTCAAAAACTAGGGTTTACACTAAAGCCAACAACAAAGTCATATGAGGAAAAACTAGGGTTTACAAATAAGTAAGCACATAAAACATAATAGATGATTTCAACCAACCAAAAAGAGGAGAGTGGGAGAGGCACCTTGGGTGATGAAAATGCTCCGGACCCAACGGTTAAATCCAAAGCAAATGGAGGGGATCTATTGGGTGTTTGTGTGGGGGAGAGAGAGGGGAGAAGGAGCTGAGCTCTGGGGAAGAAGATGGATTGGGGTGAATGTGTGGCTGGCGGGCCCCACTCACTCACCCCTTCCAACTTATCCAGGGTCCTAAAACCTACCGTCAAGAACCGCGACCAGGAACCTGGGCGGTAGGATGTGCTACACCTGGCGGTAGGTGCTTCAATTTCCAGTTGGAAGTTCTGACGTTTTGAATGGTCAAAACATTACGGTAGATTTGTACATCCTACCGCCAGGGACCCAAGCGGTGGGTTATCACGTCATACCGCGTGACCCTGTCACGGTAGGGTCGTGCAGAGTAACGACAACAGTCAGTTAAACGCTGACGTGGCTAAGTCAGCTATCGTCAAGGACAAACTTACCGCCCAAGGTTCTGACGGTAAGTCAAAGGGTAAGAAAAAAAATTGAACCGGGGTTAGATCTGGCTAAACGTTATAAAAAGGGTGAATTTGGCCGCCACCGGCGCTCCAACCATTCACAGCGTCGCGGCCCGACCGTTATGTCTGCACCCGCACGCCGCTCCTAAAATATGGAAAAGTGCGTCGAGAAATATAAAAACAGTACACAAGTTCCTGCAGCCAGGTTTCCATCATGCGAACCACCTCGGCCAAATCAGTTCAGCGGGCAAAGCCATCGTTTCCTACAACTGTAATGTCGGAGGACCAGTCGCACTATTCTAATCACATTAAGATCACTTCTCTTCTGGAGCAGCGGTACGGCTATCTCCATTGAACTCTTCTTGGTGACAACAGCAGCAGGAAAGCATGGCAACAACCATAAACAAGTGCTGCAGCAGTACGTGCAGCGCAGCACATGGAGACGGAGAGGACGACGGACAGTTACCGGAGCCACCAAAAGCACAAACAGAGAACATGCAGGGCTGTACCAGCGGCGACCAGCGCCGCCGGCACCCCGCTTTGTGCCGGCCACTCACAGCATTCAACCACCGTTCAAACAAAAGCGTCGCCGGTCGGCCAGCGTTCAAAAAGCAATGCCACTGCATTCCAATCGCTCGCCCAAAAAAACACAAGGTTATTTACAAACCCAGGTAGGTAGGAATAGTTCCATTTCCATATCTTGCTACAGCGCTACTCATGATATATAGATAGATACCAATAGGGGAGGGATTTCGACCGCCCCACCGCGGTAAATATAGATAGGAGGGTAAAAATAGATAGGAGGGGGGCAGCCAGCCAAACTAACAGGCAAAATATGACACCCTTTAGAAAAAAAAAACGCAAAAAATGGCAGACGATACCCGACGAGGTTCATCAGCTGCTGGTGGCGACGATGGGGCTGAAGGTCAGGGGCCACGCGCCTCCCCCTCCCCGCCGGTTGGCCTCGCCGTGGGACGCCGACCGGCCCAGGCTCGACCCGAACCGCGAGCACCGGATCAGGCACGGGTTGGTGTCCATGGCGCCCATGCAGAACGACGGGTTCAGCTTCATCGCCTGGCAGCTCAGGGACCGGAACGACGACGACCCCATCGGCGGCATGCGTGCGCCACCACCGCCGCAATGGAACTCGGTGGTCCCCGGTGCGGCAGAGTCCGAGCTCACCGCCGGGCACGTCGCGCAGAACGACAGCGAGAGGCTGTTACGAGGCAGCTCCCTCTTCGGGCTCGTGCCGGGGAGCGCCACGAAGGAGATGATCGGGTGTCGGCAGAGCGGGCATGGTATGGCGCCTGCAGGGTTTGCCGAAGTGTAGCTTGTCGAGCAGAGGTACAGGGCGCATCTCGTGCAGAACTCATGTTTGCATCCTGCACAGGTGAAAAGGCTGGCAGTTATTGATCGAAAGCAAGATAACTTGCTTGCTTTTGTACTCCCTGCGGTTGTTGAGTTACCAAGTGGATATGTGCCAGAGCATAAAGTGTGAGCTGATTGATGGACTTCATATGACACTCATGCTATTAGTACTTTCATAGTTTCATGTCCTTTTGTGAAAGATCAAATTATTTTCAGTGAACCGACAGTTTGCTTGAAACACAATAGCATGTGCTGTGAGTAAAATGTATTTCCCTCATGCTAGTACTACTTTCATGTCCTTTTGTGTAAGATGAAATCATTTCCAGCAAACTGACAGTTTGCTTAAACTACAATAGCATGCGAGTAAAATGTACCTTCTGCGGCAACAGAGCAGCTCCCATCTAAGCAGACAGCACATGGGTCAATACATACAGGTGACTTGTTTAGGTACCTCCAACCACACTCCCTACAAAGCAAATAGCCACCAAACCATCAGATGTTACCACTAACCACAATAAACACTGGACAGTAGTTTAATATGGGAGTGTTAAAATATAGAAGCCACAATCTTCATGTTTCCAGGGTTAGGGACAACATAGTGGTCGGATCATCATACTATAAGAGACCAATAATTATGCAAGTCCATAATGCATATATGAATAGCAACAGATGACAACTTATAAGAAATAATGTTCAGTTCTCTATTACATTTTCGCAAACGCAGACTACAGAAAAGGGAAGATAACCTATTTAGCAGCAGACTTTCTTGTTTTCGATAATGGAGATACTGTTCCCGGCCTTCTCAACCGAAGATACGGACAGCCTCAAAAACTTATTGCATACCTTTTTTAGAGCTAAACAAACTCAATTTGCACATGAGCAGGCCAACTGGAAAGCAGAAAGTTCAGCTTTTAGTACACACTGACCTGGCAATGCTCATGATACTCATAAGTGGGAGGCACAAATATGGAGAAGGAAGAGTACGTATTTGACCCCCTGGTTCATTACTCAAAATTTCCTCAATAGAGTTTCTATGCCATGAATGAGCTACCATTAACGGGGTCGAGCTGCATAAGGCAAATGAACAACCAAATTATAACGAGGACGGAAACAATGACAGTTCTTTGTATGTATCAGGAATTAAAAATCATACCCACTGGCATTTTTGGCAGCAAGGTTGGCTCCTCGAGCAATAAGAAGCTGTATTCAACAGTGTATGGTTAGCAGATGTTGAGAAAATCACCATACATTTAAACAGCAAAATTGCCTTCAGATTAGCAGAACATACTTGACAACATACAGCATTTCCACCACAAGCAGCATAATGAAGTGGGGTGCTACCTGATCCTGTCAGATGAAAGCAAAGGAACTTATAAGTTATAAAACTATCATATCTGCATCGAAGTATAAAGCTGAAGAACACCTATTGAGTTAACAATCAACAGGAAAAAAAACAGTTGCAAAATACCTATAAGGTCGATAGTTGTTCCATCTTCAATGGTGACTTCAGAAACAGATGCTCCCAGGTCCAATAACAATTGTACACACTCGATATGGCCATTTAACGCTGCCATATGAAGCGGGGTTAGGCCTCCATCTGCCTTCCAGTTTACCATCTTGACCAAACCACTGCCAAGACAGGTATGTCACTACATGATTCGTTTAAGAAATACTCCTAAATGAGAAACAAACAATGGACCCAACATACTCATCATCAAAATCAGCATCTGAAACTTCTTCAGACGATCTGTGATTCGTCTGGTTTAAGAAGTTTGGGATGCTTGGCACATAATCTGCAAGCACAAGACGAAGGCACCGGGCATGGCCATGCAGCGCAGCAAAATGGATAGCAGTCCCGCCATTCAAATAATCTGTCCTGTGGATCTGAAACACATTTCGCCGCCTCAGGACTACATATCCAAGCAGTAAAAAGAATCGGAGTGGAGTGAACATCAAAACAAAATGCTCACATTTGCATTGAAGAGCATCAGTGTCTGAACAACCTCCCAGTGGCCATATTGGCAGGCTTGCATCAGAGCAGTCTACAGATAATCAGAAACATACAGGCTTCAGTATAGGTTATCGACCGACTTCATCCCTGATATCGAACTGAAAATTACAAAAATGTAGTAGCGGAGATCGAGTTTACCTGCCCCCTATAATTCCTCAGGTTGATCTCCACACCGGATTCGAGCAACAGAGAAACAATCTAGACATGGCACCAGCAAAAGACAAATGTGAGTGCAGTTCCTTTGCCCAATCAACACAAATTGTCAACAAGTTTTTTGAATGCATACATTTCAGCATTTTAGCCAGTCTGGGAGACAAAATGGCATTACCTCGTGGTGACCCTGCGCCGCGGCGTAGTGCAGCGGCGAGTTGCGGCCGCCGAATGTGGAGTAGCGGGCCAGCCGGGGGTTGTACTCGAGGAGCGCGCGAGCCTCCTGCAGGTCGCCGTCCCGGGCAGCGGAGACGAGGCGCTCGCCGGAGGCCGAGCAGCCGAAGGAGTTGCCCACGATGCTGAGGAACCCCATGGATGCCCAAAGACGAGGCCTTCACGGCGCACCACCGTCCCTTCCTCGAGCGCACGGCAAGAACCCGTATCAAATGCTCCCCGAATTCCTCAGAAATTAGGGGGGCACCGTTGGGGAAAGATGGCAAGAACCCGCCGCCCTCAAGAACCGCCGGGGTCGCTGGTCCGTCCCGATCGAGGCGAGCGGGACCGAGACCGGCAATTCCCCTCCGAATCAGCTCCAAATCCCGGCAAGAAAAGCGAGAGGCCGGAGGGGGGATCACGGGCGGCCGGCGCCTCGAATCCTCAGAGCGCCCGCCCGCCCGCCCGCGATTCCAGCGACGGGGGGACTGGCTGGCTGGATGTGGGGAATCTCTTCTCGGGCGGGCAAAGCCGAGGCGACTCGCCGTCTGCTTGCAATTCGGCGAGGGCGAGGCAGGTGGACGGAATAAATGATGATCTGATGGAGACGGCGACGTCGGGATGGAGATGCAGCGCGGAGGGAGGGTGGTGGTGGTGGCAGAGAAATCTCCACGGCACGTCCCTCTCCGGCGTACAAAAACTTTATATCGGTTTAGAAAAACAGAACAGCGACCAATCAACGAGCGATAATGACTTGGATTTAAATCAAATCACCACGGCGATGCGAGATGGCGACTCTCATCTGAACAAAAAAGATAAGACATGGCTTGCTTGCTTTACCTTTTCCACCCCGCAAGATAGATAGTTGTGGATGACAAAGCTCACATCCGGTGTCTCCCTATTGTTTATTTACTTGTGTTTATCCATCATGGATTTACTTTTTCTTTGGTTTTTGAGAGAGATGTGTTTGCTATGTATTAGATAATCGTCGCACCTTGTGATTTATAGACGTGTTCGGCGTCAGCCTCCCGCCCTATTGATTGATTGCAAATAAAAGGTATCGATAATGCTATGTATATCTAGAAAGACCGAGGGAGAAGATCTCGTCAGAGCGGTTTATTTGCTACTAGGTATATCTTATCGTATTTTAGAACGCAATTGATGTCAGCCTCGCGCGCAATTGATTGCAAATAAGGCGTGTCTGTAACGCTACGTCAACCGAAGACCGAGAGAGGATACCTCATCGGCGTGGTTATTTGTTACTAGGGATATCTCATTGTATTTTTAGAATGCAATTGATGTCAACCTCGCGCGTGGTTGATTGCAAATAAGATGTATTGGTAACGCTACGTCAACTGGAGACCGAAAGAGAAGACCTCATCGGCGTGGTTAATTGCTACTAGATATAGCCCCCACCAAATTTTAGAACACGACCAATATCAACGTCACGCGTGACGCATCGTTGAATCACGATGCGGAAGTGTCGATGGCATAGCAAGACCCTCAAAGGTGATCTCAACGAAATGGCTACCATTGTGGAGCATAGTCGCCTCCAACACAGGAGCCTTGACACTCCTTTCATACATGGTTGACGTCAACCTCAGACAATATTCAATTGCAAAGTAGAGGTGTCACCAGTGGTACAACAACTAGAGGTTGAGAGAGAAAAACTTGTCAGAGTGGTTGTTTGCAACTATATGTCCGCCCACCGTCTTTTAGACGTTAAACTCCTATACAAGTGCGGCTATGGGTGCAAGCTCCGCAACAGTGGTGGATGTGAGCGCAATGTAGAGGAACTCCACTCGTATCCTTGTTGTGATATGCCCTCCTCAATGACGGTGTTGATGGGGATGGGCGGCACCTCCACTCGGGGTCGTAGAGCTATTAGTTCCTAAGCCTCATTGTTCCTATGTGGACTTTGACATTGGCTCTTTGTATTGCCAACCAAGCTCATATGTGTCTGGTGGTGATGGTTGATGGCAATGTAGTGAGTGTGGTGCTCTTCATGCAGTCTCGTTGATCGGCACCCTTTGAAGACATAGATATCCAAACCCTAGGTCGCCAAGTACTCACCGTTGTCCGTATAGAGAAGCTCATAGTCAAGGTTCCGGTTGTGTTTGGTGGAATCTCAGTTTTGCAAGACCCTTAGATAGTGTTAGTAGATTACCTCGCGAGGATGGCATGAGATTGGCAGATGAGAGATGTGTGTGCACTATTGTATCGATGGAGTAATGCCCTTTTACATTCCCGACAACACTCGTTGTCTTGCATCTCCTGCTGGTAGACTCCTAATGGATGGCGGCCAAGCAAGCCGGTGATGTTGTAATTTGCAATGTCTCGGCTCATGATGCCCTCCAATGGCGCCAATGACGCTTCTCATCGCACCTACAAAGCTGCATCCCATGTCTTCTTCATTTTTTCATTTTTTTGCTTTTCACATTTATTGTAAGCTTGTGATGTTCAGAGCACTTCATGTATTATGACCAATAACCTTCTACAAGGAAAATTAGGAGCCTAGTATTATAATACTTTTGAGCAATTTTATTTATGTATTGATAGCCCCCCACCCCGGTGTCGTAGTGATTTTTCAAACAAAATTGGTGAATGTACCCTCACACAGCAGTAAAATTACAACGTGGAAGCACAAGCTATGTGGTGACAACTACATGGTTGAGAGAAGATTGCAAAGTATAGTCACTGGCGACATGGGAGGGGCGGTTGCTCAACGTGCATGAAGCTAGGGAAGAATACATTTCAGAATTGAGGGTTAGGATTTTGGGTCTTACTAGGTTATAAGTATTCACTTGAATCACATGGGAGTGCGCATTGATGCTTAATGTGGCGGTAAAAGCTACCGAAAACACTCACGAGACTAGTGGTAGCGAGCTTGGAATGAAGAGGTGGTGGTGATTGGAAGAATGCTATGGAATAAAAAATGATCTAGTGGTTATACAACAATTTTGGCCCTTTCATTGTAAATCTTAGGGCTCCTTTGATTCATAGTATCTTTACCAAAATTTCGTTTTCCTATTGATGTTGTTTGACTTGTAGGAATGCAATCCTTAGGAATCATACCTAAGGAAATTCTCCTAATCTATTTCATAGGAAATTTTGTATGAAGTTTGAACTGTTGGAGAATCATATGCTTCCATCAACCAAACACTTGTGCAATTCCTTTATTTGCAATTGCATAAGATTTGGACAGGCATAACAACCATCCACTTTTCAATTTCTCCATTTTCTTATTCTATGAATTAAAGGAGCAGTACCCTCCCCGGATTATGAAAATCAATGTATCACAATAAATCTTTGGTGAAAAATGTACTTTGATTCAAAGAGTTCTCATAGGATATTTGGAGAATAGAATCCTTAGGGATTTTTTTTCTAATGAATAATATGTACTGCATTTCATAAAAAATGTAGCATCTACTCAAACCTCTTGGATTTTTTTTCCTTGTGTTGCAATATAATAAATTCAAGTCTGTATGATTGAAATTAACATGACCTTTCAGCCTTGTGTTTTTCCCATCTCATATTTTTACAATCATATAACTCAAAGTGCCTAAATGATCTGCAATTTACCATGTAACTATGCGTATCATTGGAGCAATGTGACTGTGCGTGACCAACAAATAAGTCATAGAAACAGCAAGCCAACACAATACACGATTTACCACGATCTATGTATTTTAGAAACACAATACAAACACAAAAAAACCTATATACATGCGCACACCCATCGTTATGAACATATGCACACATATCCTGCCCTATAAGCATCCTTGAAAGAACAAGCCGGCGAATCTGAGATTAACGAAGTCTCAACAGGAATCTAAGATTAACGAAGTCTCAACAGACATCTTTTAGTCAATGGCAGCGTCATCTGGATGCATATTGTTGAAATGCCTGAAAAAACTTTGGAAAACGCAAGCATCGATGCTAAGTCTGAGACTTGAACTTGAATGAACCGGTTCCACCACAAGGACATGATCGTCTGAGCTACGCTATTTTGACAATGAAAGCTTTATTAGTCTATCTCGCAAAAAATGCTTTATTAGCCTAATAAGCCGTTAGAACCGCATAAGAGTTTAAGCTCCGGTCTCCACATGCAAGTAAGGGATCTAAATAAAATGGCAATTGGTTGCATATAGGAACACACTTTGTTTATTACAGTGATTTCCTTTACAAATCTTTGATTGCAAAATTCTATCTACCCTTGTAAACTGCAAGGCAACATTCCAGCTTGCCGACCCCCGCTGCTACTGCCGTCAGACAGACTGCATGTACTGCAGCAGAATATGATACGTATACTGCAGCAGCCTCACTCCGCCGTGTACATCGATCTCCTCCATACCAATCATCGTTAACCTGCACTGCAAAAGTACAAATCATTGGCTTCTGCCTGCACACTGTCACTGTGGCAGCCTGCCGAGAAGATGAGCAAACTGTAAACCTTGTTTACCACGGTCCACGGCTATGGCTACGGTCATTGCGACACTGGCTGCGCGCGCGGGAGATAAAATGCAGGCTACTGTTGCTGGGCCAGGAAAAATAGTACTGGTGATCTGGGCTTTGATGTGTTCACCGGAGCGCCACCACCGGGCCGAACCGGACGGGAAAGACTGCGGACCACACACAGCACTGACAGCAGCGCAAGCCCGTCGTCGGCCCTGCTCCTGCAACAAGAAGCCGAGTACCATCCATGGCGCCATCAGCCAAGCACGGTTCTCCAGCAACTCCTCCTGTGTCCTGTCCCTTGCCTTTGCAGCTTGCACGTAGTACTACCCGTCCTCGAGAAAACGAATGATGATGATGATCCATCGATCCGCTGGTTACAGTTATACTGTTCCCTTGGACCGGCATGGCGTGGCCGCAACTCCTTGGAACTGTTCCTGTGACGAGGAGCACGACAGCACGTAGACGTAGTAGTAGCAAACCTCTCGGTCCCTGTGCGGCTGTGCTGTGCAGAACAGCGGGTGCTGGGAGGATCAAGTCCATTATAAAAACACAATGGGGGCCAAGTACTGCTGATTAGTTCAGGGCTCCACTGTCACTCACCACCGCCTTGTTGCTTCTTGCTTGTATGCACTGCTTCAGTACTACGGGAGCACGGGTGAGCGAGGAGGTACGCTTCGGATTTGTCCCGACGGCCGACGCCAATGGTGTTTGTTTCGGTGAGTGTGTGTGCGCGCCTGGCCATATTTTTCAGGCGTGTTGTGTGGTTGATCGTGGATCAAGTAGGTAGCACGTACATTTTCAAGAACAAGCAACAGTTTTCATGAAGGTAGAATAGAAAATATCAGAGCATCTACAGTCGGACTTGACAAATTCGACCCTTCAAACGTCCATGGACAGTGGCCGGTCACCCCTCATAAAACACATTTCATATCCGGACATCTCAAATTAGAAACCTCAAATCCATATTATTACATGCAACATGATCCGCTCCCAGCTCGCCCCTTCGTCGTGGTCATGTCCGGCGGCCGGCTGCACTCCCCAGAGTGTTGGTCCGGTTGCCGGGAAGGTAGAGTAGGGCATAGGACACGAGTTGGCTCACGGGACTCGATGCCCTGCCGTCTTCCATGCCCTACTCTTTCTCATGAGAGACCGGAACCCGAACGGTGTCGGTGGATGTCAGATCGATGATGGATCCGTCGGGGAAGAGCCCCCGACGTCCACCACGATGCGATTGCGGCGCCCAGACTGATGCGCCATACGGGGCGCCGGAGAATGCGACTCCGCCTAGCCGACTTCCGCCCCCGCGAGGACTTCGACCGCCTCCCGCCCGCTGCCTTACACGACATCCATGCCGAGCCATGGCTTCTTCGGAAGCGTCCCAAAAATCAGTGCGCCACCGGAGGGGTTGCGCGTCCACCAGCGTGTTTGGACGCCAGGCGGACCGCACGACCTCTGGTGAGGCTGCGGCCTGCCTAACGCCGGATCCATGCGCCATTTGGATGGACGCAATGGATTCCCGACGGAGGGAGTCCGAGCCGAGCCATCCACGGGCATCCTCCCGGGCGCGGCAGAGCACAAGCTGGACGGCCATCTCCTCCTCAGGGCCGCGTGGGATGAGCTCGGGGTCGATGGATCTGGAGTTGAAGGACTCGGATCCACTGCCCGCCATGCCGGAGACGATCGGAATTCGCCGGAGGAGAGCTTGGGTGGCGGAGGGAGTGGAGGAAAGGGAGTGAAGTGGCTAGGATTTGGTCCGACGAGCGGATGTGGACGAATATATGTGGGGTAGTGATGAACTAGCATGAGCCAGCTCCGACGTGGTGGGCGTGCGCGAGCGCCTCACCCGTCTCATATTTGGCCTGGATATGAAGGATGCCGGTCAGTCCAGGCGTTTAAGGACCGTTTGAGGGATCAATCTAGGTTTTAAAAAAGTGATTGGGCAATGACCTAACGGTCTGTCCAGACGTATGAGACGGGTTTGAAAAACCGGCGGTCGTGGATGCTCTCATTGACAAGGCGCCAGGTGCACAGAACAGTCTGTGGAGAAACACGTCGACTGGCACCGCCCAGATAATAAGCTTTACGTTTCCTGTCTAGTCCCTTCCTCCGTCCGTGTCTAGCTTCTGCTCGGCAATCGCCATGGACATGCAGGAGCAGTAAACTCTAGCTTAGCTACGAATATGACAGGTTGAGAGAAGCTTCGAAAGACGTAGTAGCAGGCAGGGAATCCCGATGGAAACCATTAAACAAGCAAGCCTCGTGTCACGGACGAGAGCAACAAATTAACGTTGACCGATCGAGTGGAACACGGCCCCCGTCCCCCGAGGTCGCATGGGTGGTGACTGGTGAGGGCAGACGAGCCGAGGCCGGCCGGCCGGCCGCGTAGGTAGGAGAAGACAAGACTTTGGAGGAAGGGCCCGCCATGCACGCACCCACCGATCGCCATCGCCTCGGGTCTCCCTCTCCCATGTCAAACCCCTCCGCCAATGCCAATCGATCCGTGCGCGCGCGGCGTGGGGAGGCTCGCGCCCGATAATGCTACGTCTACGGACGAATTCCTACGGACGGAGGTTACGGACTGATGTGGCGCAACCCCGTGGAAACAAAGTGCGTGTTTTTCGGAGGTTCTGTTGACACTAGCCAACTGCACGAGCCCATGTCCATGTCCATAACACCAGTCCGTAAAATCTTTCCGTAAGTGTAGTATTATTGGGCTCGCGCCGGCCGGAGCTTCACCCGAAGTAGTGCCACTCGCACTTGCACCGACCGCGCGATCGGAGGCAGGCGACTCGCGCTAGCTTTGCCTCCGCGGCAGACAGCGAGTAGTATGCGCTGCATGCCCGTCCGTCCATGGCGCTCGACCCCCCGGGCATGGCTGGCAGCACGTACGCACGGCCTCCACTCCACCGATTGGGGCGATTTTGGTCGGGAGATGTAGTAAACGAGCTCATGTTGACTTGATTTTCCGCATATTCACGCATGCACTGCCTTGCCACCGGAGAAGTATATACTCTACGTACCAGGAGGAGCAGTGCTCGTACGTATTGCTTTCGCGCTACTGCTTGCCCGTCGGCGTACGTGGCTCTTTGGCCATGCCCTCGCTATCTCAGGATGCCGGGAGCCTGAACGCCTGATGGCCGGCCATGCGTCACCGTCAGTCGCAACGGTACAAAGAAGCTAGCAGGACGACCAAAGCCGACGTCGCTCCATTCTCCGCGCGCTCACTTTTCTCCCCGCTGTACTCCGTATAGAATTGACCGTGCATTTGACTCCGCGAGCTGCTCGCCGACAATGCGTCTTGCGAGACTGGGCCATTTTTTATCGTCCGCGAACAAAAATCGGTCTAGACACATCTTCATGAGCTCAATTTTCGTTGGTTAGGATCAAATTTGACGCCGACGTATCTACGTCAAACCCGACGCGCTAGGGGGCATCCCAGGCGCCGGGCGAAACATTTTTGGCGCGGAAACGGGTGGGTCCACCGACTTAGCGATCGCGTGGCTTTGTCGTCCTCATCGTCTCGGTTTTCTGCAGGGAATCAATACAAGTCTGTTACCGGTCAGCCTTCCATTGATGCGACGCGTTCACGAGCCGACGCTCACGGGGCGGCGCAGTCAGTAAGGGGCGACGCGCGTCCACACCTCGCCTCCCACGCGTCCGCACGGTGCCGCTTGCTCGCCCCCTATAAAGCCGACCCTTGTCGGCGTCCGCCACACCTCGCCACCATCGCCTGCCCCCAAGTCCCGCCATCGACGCCTCTCCCCCCCAATGGCGGAGCGCTAACCAGGTGACGGTTCGGCCCGCAATGGCTTTGGCCACCGGCACCACCACGAGGACAAGGCCCGCCTGCTGTACGAGGCGGAGTACCGGCAGGGTCCCCGTGCCACCGGTGTCCACCGGAGCCGAGCGGCGCGTCGAGATCGCCGGGATCCTGTCCTCCCTTTCTGAGGAGGTGCACCGACAGCCGAGGTACGCCTCGGACAACGTCAACCTCTGGACGACCTACTTCGAGCGTCGCCGCAAGGAGCATCTCGCCTCCACCAACGACGGCCCTGCACGCGAACGCTTCAACAGTGAGGGTCGCCATCTGTGGTGGGGCGCCCCCGGCCACACGCTCGAGTCCATCCTCGAGCACATCGAGGGCGGCAACGAG
This sequence comes from Hordeum marinum, assembly GCA_022496015.1. Classification (NCBI taxonomy): domain Eukaryota; kingdom Viridiplantae; phylum Streptophyta; class Magnoliopsida; order Poales; family Poaceae; genus Hordeum; species Hordeum marinum. The sequence goes on along the minus strand of CM039677.1, from coordinate 413,200,224 downwards.
CAGCGCCTCGAGTACCCGCAGGAGCCGATGCCCATTTCCCGCCGGAAGGGCTCCTCGTGGCAGCCACAACGCATGGACGCGCCATCGTCGTCGTCCTCCCACTCCTCCCACTCTCACTCCTCCGGTGCAGCATGCACGACGACAATCGCCATGAAGGCCGAGCCCGGCGCGACGCCGCTCCGGCGCAGCGGTGGCGGCGACATCACTATCAACGAGGGCCGCCGCCATGAACCCTCACCTCCTCGCGGCCACCTCCGCCTTGTCAGGCTGAAGATGGAGCCTGACATGGCGGCGGTGATCAAACAGGTGCACCTCGCCATGGCCGTCGCCGTGCGAGACGGCCATGAAGTGGGCGCGGGATGAGTACGTCCGGGAGGAGATGGAGCGGCAGCATCGGGCCCTCAAAGAGATCGAGACTCGTCACTGTGCCCGCCCTGAGGAAGAGCTCGTCGGCCTCATTATCCTCGACGATGCCGGCGAGGGGGAGGCGCCCCGGCCCTCCAACCCTGACCTGCACCGTCTCGGCGACCCAGGACAGGGCTGCAGCAGGGACGGCGGCCGTGGCACGCAGGACGGTGACGACAGCGACGACGAGGGCGACGACTACACCAACTTCTACAAGCTCCTCAACATGTAGAATGCGGCGGCGACGACGACGGGACGACGACGACGGGACGTAGTAGTTTTTTTCTTCTATTTTTTGTATTATATTTAATGAAAACACGAATTTGGTTTAATGGTTTGCCAAATATGGGCCACTTTTGAGCCGAATCTGTGCCCATAATGGGCCAAAATCGTCGGTTGGGGGGCGTCCCTGGGGCGCGACTGGGAAGCCTACCCCCTAGGCCGATTTTAGCGTCGGCTGGTTCCCAGACGACGCTATTTCGCCCTCCTGGGGGTGCGAACGGCTGGAGATGCTCTAAATTTCGTGTTCTCACTCTTTTGGCTAAAATTAGTGCGATATGACCCTGTTGAAAAAAAAGATCTAACCATTTTTCCTACCGCAAGGGTTCCCAACGATAGGGTTACATAGCCTACCACCAAGGTCCATGGCGGTAGCTGACTAATCCACGTCAGTAGCAAACTAACGCCTGCCGTGAGCTCCCTTCGTCCCTACCGGCACAGGGTCCAGCGGTAAGATGTGAAGTCCTGTCGCCGCAGGGTCCGGCGGCAAGGTCTAGGCACATATAAGGTCGGGATGCAGGTTCGCCTCCTCCACACCCCGCCCAAGAAAAGAGGTTCTTCCCTCTCTCATCCCCTCCACTTTCCCCTTCGGATCTCTTTCGTTTATTCACCGTTTTTGCAGATCGAGATGACTCCAAAACGAGAAAATTAAGCTCCTCCGATCCCTCCAATTAGTTTTTCTCAAATAGCTTCCGTTTCGATGCATTATTTGCTTCAAATCCATCCTATTTTTGAACTAGATTTAAAAAAAATGATCCTAGGTTTGTTTTAGTTTGATTATAGATGTTCTATGGGGTTGAATATGAACTTATAGTTACTTGTTGGAGAGATTGTATGTATTTTCATGATGAACCCTAGTTCATGTATTTTTTTGGATATGATGCATATTGAAGGAATGAACCCCTAGGTTTGTTTTGATGTGATGAATGTTTGTGATATGAATCAACCATATGCTTATAGTGGATGTTGGAGAAAGATTGTATGTTTTCATTTATTTTTTACGAATTGAAGAAATGAATGAATAATGTTTAAAAAATCTTACGCAAAATGAATGAATGAATCATGCTTTTGAATCATGTTTACAAATGAATGAATGAATGAATGAATTATTTTTATAAATGTTTGTTGAATTATATTTATACTATTTTAATTATGCTTATGTTTATGCAATTTTATCTAGGAGGCCACCTCTTCCGGACAACATCGGCACTAAGTATACCATGCTTGACCCTACGTTCGCCAAGGATCATCATGCCCCTTTCATTTAAAATGAAGTGGTAATTACCATGCTTGAACCAAGTCTTTCGAATTGATGAAAATAAGTTACTGATTGTTTGGGTTTTCATTTTGACAGATGCTCCCGCCACTGCAGAGGAGGGGCCACATGACGACCGTTAAGATACAGTACGACGAGCGCTATGTGGCAGCCTGCCGAGAAGATCAGCAAACTGTAAACCTTGTTTACCGCTATGGCTACGGCTATTGCGACGCTAGCTGCTGCTGCTGGGCCAGGGAAATTAGTACTCATGATCGGGGATTTGATGTATTCACAGGAGCGCCACCACCGGGCCAAACAGGACGGAAGCAGCGCGTGGTCCACAGCGCAAGCCCATCGTCGTCCCTGCTCCAGCAAGAAGAAGCCAGTACCATCCATGGCCATCGAGTCCTGCTTCCCTGCTCCCCCTCGTTCGGTTTCGGAGGGGTATTTTTGCCTCTGTCAGTTTTATTTTGTCCAGCCCGTCGTGTCCTATATCCAAGCCCGTAGAACCCAGATCCAAGCCTCGTATAACTTATAAAACCCATATAGTATAGATACAGTATCATCCCTTGGAAAAAAACAACCCCACGACCACGTACGACCTGCGATTCATCATTAACTGAGCCCCCTCAATCACGCAGCTCCATCATTCACGCGTTACCCTGAGGGAGCTTTGAATATCGGCGGCGGCGATCTCGTCGGCAGCGATCTCGGCAGACAGCGCGCTGCACCGTCGTCAACCTCCAGCGTTCCCAGGTACCACATCTCGCTCGCGACCCCCCTCCCCACCCCACACACACATTTCTCTCCCTCGCGGTGGCAGCATGGGACGATCTGCCGTCGTTTTCGTGCTAGCGGGTAACCTAGCTACCGGGAGGCACACGCGATCGCGAATCTTGTTCCTGTAGAGCTGCTCCCTGGCTTACAAAGTGATCACGCCAGCTCAAGTGGATTCCTTCTATCTAGGGTTAACGTCTGTTGTGTGCACGATGGCTATCGTTATTTGCTGCGGCTGCCAACCTAGGTATACGGTGGTGCAGGCTATCACTTATGTGCTTTCGGTAGTGCTCCTGCTCCTCCTCGCGATCCCATAGATGCATATGTTTGAGTTACAACCCACCTCGATAGATCCAAAGTGATCAGGACGGGTGGCGTGGGCATCTTCCTAACTAGGGTTCACGTACCTTATGATGATACTTATTATTTGTTGTAGGAAAAATGGCGAACAGTAAGTTAACTGATATCATGGTAGATATGAAGTTTGGAGAACTGCTGAAAGACTGGATACATGATTGGTCAGATGATGAAAATTCAGATCGTGGAGATTGGGCAGAGAATGAGAACGTAGGGGAAGATGCTAATGTGAGTGGCATTATCCTGTTGTAAATTTTTTGTCTGGCATCCAACAACATTATATTTGTGTATTGGAAATTTATAGATTGACGTGGATGATGATATTGAGGAAAACAACTCCGAGGTCCCGAATGAAGATTACATTAGTCAGGTGGGGAAGTGGAATTTTTTGTTGGGGCATGCAAATCGAATAGTTTGCGGAATACAATATGATAATTAATTATGTATTTCTGTTCATTATTTCAGCTAATTTCAGGATCTCATAACGCGTAGGACTATTATGGTGAATCCGACACGGAGACGGACCTTGAAGACGAATCAGTAGAAGCATCTGATTCTGGAGAGTCGCAATCGTCGGTCAACATGAGTGAAGTATGTATGAGCTCAATGTTGTATGGAAGTAATGTTAAACCATGTAAGAAAATCATGGCTATGTTTTGATTGTTCAGGTGACAGAAGATGAGGGGAAAGAGAATGTCCAAGATAGTATGCATGCAGATGACCAGAGGGATATGCTCATGAAGATAAGAGAAATGACTTTTGTGTTTGCAGAAGCTGCGTTCGTCTACTACAACAGCTATGCTAAAGATAATGGTTTCAGCATTAGAAATGATAAGGTTAGGTATAGCAAAACAGAGTCACATCATATGCGTTTGCGGCGTATGTTTGTTCCAGAGAAGGGAAACGTGACAGAAGATTGCTAACCGAGGAAGGACGTAGCCGTAGGCTCAGACCCGAGTCACGCTACAATTGCAAAGCACGGCTGACCGTGAAGCTTGATGAAAAGCATGGGCTTTGGTATGTTGGAAGTTTCGAGGACAAGCATAATCATATGTTAGCAAGACCGGACGAAGTACCTTTTCTTTGGTCCCATAGAAAAATCAAAGAGTACCAGAAGTTTGAGATAATGTCCATGGGTGCCGCAGGGATAAGAATTTACACTATTATGGATTCCTTCATCAGTAAACATGCATGGTACGGCGGTGTTGGTTTTACGAGGCGCGATATATACAACTTTTGCTCCAGGGAAAAGAGGAAACTGCTTTCAAAAGGAGATGCTGTCACAGCCATAGGCATCATGGCCAGTAGGAAAGAGAGGGATCCTAGCTTCTTTTTGAGTACGTGCTAGATAAAGAAGGACATATGAATAGAATGTTCTCGTGTGACTTTTAGTCTCGTCAGGACCACGAGGACTTCGGCGACGTGGTTGTATTTGACAACACGTACAAGATGAATCGCTCTGGTATGCCGTTCATACCTTTTGTTGGTCTTAACAATCACCGGAAGACTACTGTTTTTTGCTTGTGCCATAGTTTCGGGCGAGACCGAAGAGACATATGTCTGACTGCTGCAAACATTTTTGAGGTCAATGTGTCAGAAGCTGTCGAAGAGTGTAATCACAAATGCTGATGCTGCGATGATCAGGGCATTTCGCAAAGTCTTGCCAGATGTGTGGTACCGTATATGTACGTGGCATATAGAAAGAATATGAAGATTCACCTTAGTCACAAGTCCTTGAACCAGTTCCGAACTCTTCTGTACTACACCACGTCCATGGCCACGTTTGAGGAGAGATGGCACGCGTTTGCGAAAAGATGGCAGTCAGAAAAAACAGTAACTTGGTTGGGAAGGACGTATAAGAAACAGAGACTGTGGGCCGCAGCTTATCTGACAGAGGGGTTTTGGCTTGGCATGAAAAGCAACCAGAGGAGTGAAAGTTTGAACTCATGCCTTCACCTCCACCTAGACAGTGAAATGACCCTGGTGGATATGATTTTGCACTATGAGAACGCCGTTGTACGTATCCGTGAGAACGAGGCACGAGATGACTACACGGCATCACAGACTGAACCGGTGCCAGTTACTAGCTCCAGGGAACTTGAGGTAGCTGCTTCTCACGTCTTCACTCCAGCAAACTTCTATATGTTGCAAGATGATCTTAGAAAGGTTGGCAGCATGGAGATTGTAGAACGAATGGTTGGAGACAAATTAGAGCAGTTCATCGTGTGCTGGAAGAATAACCGACAGAGCCATTTTTTGGTGGAGTATACACCAGTAAAGTCCGCAGAAACTATAAGGTGCAGCTGTAGAAGAATGATTCGAAAGGGTCTACCTTGCAAGCACATATTCCATGTACTCAAGTACATGAATATATCTGAGATACCAAACTGTTTAGTTCTTCTTCGATTCACTAAACAAGCAAGGCTGGGACTACCCGCGAGGCGCACAAGCGATTTGTTGGGATTTGGTTGGACTGGGGCAGAGGAAAGAATGAAATATGGCCAGGTCAGTGTGTTAGCGTCAGAAGCTATGCATGCAGCATGCAAGCACCCAGCTCTGTGGGATCAGTTATAGGATAGTTTGAAGGCCGTCATAGCTAAGAGCAATGAGTATGATCTTCTACAAAAAAAATTGAGTAACAAAACGTCTGATATCAGTAAGTGTGCAATTGAATATGTAGAGGATAGTGAAGGTAATGTGATTGCAGTTAAAGATCCTATGAAAGTATTAAGCAAAGGTGCAACAAAGTTAGATAAGAAGCACCCGGTGTCGAAAAATGGTAGACCACTTTCTTACGATGAGATACAAATCCGGTGCGGGGCTTGCAAATTGCTAGGACACACTAAACGCAACAAGAAATGCAAACTTAATAATAAGTAAGTGTTTATATGCATTGTCTATTTTTGTTACCATTCATTAAGTTAACTTGTTTGCTACCATGTGCAGAATTGTAGGGCAGGAAGAAGAGTAGAACACCTGCGTACGTCAAATGATCACTCCTGAGTATCTACTTCTCTTTTTTAGCTAAAGAGGGGCTTTTATGCCCTCCCGATTTCCATTACTAGAAACCACAGGGTCTTTGAAACTACAAGCACCAAATTGATAGCTAAGACCTAGCATGTACTACTACCACCAGCATAAAATTTCAGAAGGTCAGATAAGTAGCAAACCAGCTGCTACCACAAGCAGCCAACTACAGCTAGCAAAAGCAAAGTCTAACGATGCGGCTAGATACATAGAGGAAGCCAGGACCATGGAGCAAGGAAAGAAGAACCAATCCACATCCTGCAGCAGCAGTTTTTTTCCTGGCTCCTTTATCTGCAAGATACAATGGCAAACAATTTTGATTAATATATACCACTTTTTGTGCGACAACTACAGGATGAATACAGATTTCAATTCCCCTAAATTCAACATAATCATCATGATATACAGTTGGTCCATGCTGTGTAAAGTGCCTCTGATATCAATATAGACTTATCCAATCCCACCTTCAATCTCACAAAAATCAATAGAAACATAGATAACTCAATTGACATCAATCAAGTTGTAGAAACATAGATAACTCAATTTTGTTCCACGCTTCTAGTTCACTTAATTTTTAACAGTTAACATAGTTAACTGAATTTTGTTCAGTGCTACTTACACAGTAGTAAAGCAGCATCTAAGCAAAACAATGTAGCTACAATGACACACCTACACACATGCATGCACAATAAACAGAGTAGTACCATTCAAGTATTTGTTATGGTTTGAGAATTTACCATAGACGACGGAGCCAGACGGAGATAATCCTATTGCTGGCTGGAGAGGGCTAGCAGCCGTGGGGAACGCCTTGTGAAACGTGGTGACCTCCTTGGGAGGGAGGAGACCGACGCCTTCAATTTCTTATTCCTGACCGACGCCTTGGGAGGGAGGAGACCGACGCCTTCGATTTCTTCTTCCTGATTGGTGCCCTGGGTTGGGAGACCAATTGGCACTTCCACCACCGACGACGACACCTGTGTGAGCGGATCCACCCGATATCGCATCGACTTGAAGAGCTTCCACTTGTCCCTCTTCACTGGATCCGGGGACTCGGCCTCCATCATCGCCTAGAGAATCACCCCCATGACCGGCTGCGGCTGGGATCCAGGGAAGCAGCGCAGCAGTTCGTCATCGCGCAACTTATCCTTGACCACTAATGCAGCGTTGTTGAGCTGCTCCTTGCGTGGGAACCAGAAATCGATCTCCCGGAGGCGCCCCAACTTCTCCTTGTCGCCTATCTGTTCCTCCTGGTGAACATCACTATCTACTGGATCTCGTGGTTTTAGTGGGAGAGGCAGAAGAGGCGGAGGAAACTGCAGTGATGCCCGAAACAGAGTCAAACTGACTAGGTCGCTCGGTACTAGTAGTGGTGGGATCGCGAGCGTGTCGGGTACGGTCCTGTGCGATGTATTAGAAGGAATTTTACTTGGGCCAATGGGACATGTTTTACTTGGGCCCGTTTTACTTGTGTCAACTCATAGAAAGATTACTTCTTTTAACGTTTCAAAAATTCCGTTACTTGTTTTTGTTCATGGAATAATGTAAATCAAAATGTTCATGAAATAATGTAAATCAAAATGTGGCAAAATGCAAAGAGGTAGCACATGTTTTACTTGTCATAAACTTTTCTTCTTTTAACCTTTGAAAAACAATACTTTTGTTAAGTGTTGAATGGTTCATGGAAATATTTGTTACTCCTACACAAATGTTGTTCCATTCGGTGTTACTTGCATGACTCATAATATTTGAAAATAATGCTTCTGTTTAGTGTTGTTCCATGTGGTGTTACTTGCATGACTCATAAAAATTAGATCTAAACGAAACATACATATATTAGCACGGAACAACGGATAACATAGATAACATAGATATATATAGTAGCCCCCCCTACAACTCGTTACTAATACTTATCAGCCCTTATAACTTGGGCTCTCACTACATGGATTGATAGCTCACGATAACACACTCTTAGAATAGGCCCCTGTAGAACATGGGCGGCAGTAGCTTGCACATCATCAACCATGGGGGGGGGGGTCGACATGGAGACATTCACTCCTCATCTTCTAGCGGGTTGGGGTAGGTGAGAGTGTGCATGTGGCCTGGGGTGGGGAAGATGTAGTCGAGCTGGCTGAAGATGTTGTATGTTGAGAACACGATGAACTCGCACCCACAGAAGAAGGACCGGCCAAGGAGATGGTATGCATCAAAGGGATTGGTGAAGTGGACGATGAGGCCACTTCCTCCGATCCGAGCCTCCCTGATGTTGAACATCAGCGGAGAGCCGGGAGGTAAGTGACGGTAACCGGCCCTAGTGAACACGGTGGAAAACTCCATTGGACCCCTCCACCTCTAGATTGCCCACACCCGGAGCTCGTTCTCGACCATGACCCCGGTGGGGTACTCCCTCTCTAGCACGATGTTCGGCATGAGGAAGGTTGGCCCGACATACTGCATGGTACCGGTAGGGGGTGTGGCTTGGATCTGAGATGCGAGAGGATGAGAGTGTGTAGTTTGGGGATTGAGAGGGGAGAGAGGTGTTGGTTAGAGGTAGAAGAGTTGGGGTTAAATAGGGGGATCCATGACGACGTTTGCCCTTCATCGTGGTGGGAAAGGGCCCGGTGTGAAACGTGTTGCCGTTCATCATGGTGGGAAAGCGGCTCGATGGGAAATGGCCAGGTTGGAAACGAGTCGTGACAACAATTTACTGCTACAAATACATCATCACTCAATTTCAGCCAGGAATCCTAGATCTTCCTTATCTTGGCCATAAGTTTTGCATAAGTAAAATATTAAACAATAACAAATGTGAAGTGAAGCAAAACAAATTATTGGCACGAACTTACTGTCTCACAGCATGACACATAAACATGTATGTGTATGCAACATAAAATCCACAAAATAGGTAACGCATGAATTCTTGCATCATGTATGCAACCTAAAATCCAAAAAATGTCTCAAACCAAAATTACTCATGCCCGGGAAACATGCTTCTGGACTAAACTCCAATCATTTAAACTTCAATCTTGCGTCACTTATGAAGTCTTTACGCCTGGATTTTCTTTATGATGTCACAAATTTTGTTTTTCACCGCTTCTAGCTGGTTGGGAGGTGACAAAATCAACTTGGCGATGAGTCGTCTTCTCCTTGCGTTAACCGTATCTTGCAAATTTTCATATAAATACATAGCGAATAATAGTTGTTACACAATCACACCACCGAGTCTACAAACAGAAATATCAATCAACCTGGTTAAAATGGCCGGTCATTTGGTCACCGTCCCAATGCTCCAAAACTTCTATCACAAAAAGGCCGCAAAGAGTTGCTGATATATATGCAAACATTAGTGACGGTCCATACCAACATGTGTGGTTATTACAATACGATGTACGTTAACTCACCCGTCCTTTTGTGGTGGCATGGGGTACTCTTTGATAGGCCAGTTAGACATGTCCGGATGTTGTCCAGGTGTAATACGGTTTGCCTCTTGAGCAGTCTATCGACACTGTGAAAGCACTGGTACTATCACCATTACTAGCTTTAAATTTGTTCCTACTAATTGTTATATTCATTTCTATTTCCATTACCCCTTTTAGCTTTGTTCCTACTAATTGTTGTATTCATTTTCATTAACATTACCCTTCATACAGCGACTCGCTATAGCAAACGAATCCATAACTTGGAATTCTTTCTTGCGCATGTGCATTACCATAGTAATCCAATGGGAATTATCGACATTCAAGGCCACATACATCTACGGTGTAAGAAAACATCATGTACCATATGAAGTGCATTTGAAAATGTCGTATACTGAACAAGTATAATAACATAATGTACCTTATCACGCAGAGTATACTCGTCGTTGACTCTATGAACTGCTCTAGATCTTGTCAACAGACTATCCATGTTGTAGGGTGACGACAATGGATTGTCTCATGAAAGAGCCCGATCAACGAGGTATCTCGACCTCCACGTTGGACAAAGGTGACGATCATGACCAACGTGCAAAGCCAAATGTGCCTAGTAACAATCAATAATCTGCATACAATATGACAAGACATTTTATGTTCAAAAGTAGCCACATGTCATACAATTTAATAACAGGACATGCTAATAGTGCTTACACCATCCGACACCCATCTATGTTCGAGTACCGGCCGAAGCATCTCCGAAGAGAGTGCGTTAAGACTTCCATTGTAGTAAACTCTTTTTCCCTTATTCTTTTCAGACCTACAAGCTATCTCCACAAATGTAACAACTGCATCAATTAGTTCCAGTGTCAACTCATCTGCCACAACCTCTGACACGACGTTCTCAGAAAACAGAGCTACATGGAAATTATGAACGTCAATAATGGTGACTACATTAGTTACTAGCATATATTACAATAAGAAAACTAGTAACGGTACCTCTACTTGCGGAGGTAGTTCCCAAAGGTTTAGTACCGTGGGTGGAATGCCTGCTTGGCTTATCAAGTAAATATGGGGATTCAAATTTCTTGGGAACTGTCCGCTTCCTCTTTCCCGACAAAACTTTGTTGTCCTTTCCGAATGTCGGCAACTTTTGCCCCTTGGCATTAGCCATGAACTTGGTAGCATAAGATGGCATGATATCTATGTCCGAAGAACTAGACTGAGTTACCGATGATCCAAGGGTTTTTCGGTGTTGGACCATAGTCATCATTAGCCTTCTTTGGTGAACCATCGTTCTGGACATTGATCTTAGGTGGTGTTTTCTGGTTGGCAAAAAATATATCAAGAAGCTTCATTTTTCCAAACTTAAAAATATTAAAAGAAAAAATTAAAGACAAACACACATACTTCCTTAGCTTCGTTTTCTCCTTGTGAACTGCCTCTCAAGTATGGGTCAAATCAATGATCGGATCTAGACTATCTTCAGAGTGATTGTCTTCCTTGTACATGAATTCCTTTTTTTGCATGCGGACCATTGTCCAACGAATCCACTTCATCATCACCATCATTGTTACAGGATGGCACTGCAGCCGCCGGCTTGTACATGACACCTTCTTTGTTCATCTTCTCCAACAGTTTCTGCAACACAAACATAAATGCATTAATGCTTGCATGGTTTTGAAACTTGGTTATATGCTTCTTCTCAAAAAGTATGGGTGTGTCACCTCAGCAACTTGATCAGGGATTTCCCTCATCTTCCTGTGTATGTAATCAATACACCTATTCATGCCAACATCCATCATCTCATCCGGGTTAAAAGCTGGCTTCGACTTCCTTGCGGTGGCACTGGTCGGCTTGTGTTTTTGCTTCTGTGTAGTCCCATGATCTGGGACATTGGGATCCTGCACCCTATATTATTGGGTTATATTATCTTCGATCTGCATGCGATATACAACAAAATGTGATCAATAAAATATTAGTGAACTAGGATTTGCTACATGTGATATAGAAGTACAATTGATATACACCTAGACATGATTAACTACATGTGATATAAAACTACATGTGATGAACTAACATGATTACCTTGACGTTGCCACGCCCACGACCATTGTCATAGTCAAACCGATCTCTCCTGGTGGGTGCAGCTTCAGTCCAATTCCTCATCAGAGGTTGTAGGGACAAGTTAGGATTGAAAGTGCACTCACCTTCCAGAGGTTGCACCTTCTCCCAATACAAGTACTGCATGAAAATCAAGATGTGCGCTTAGTACTATAAACCATATAAAATTTAAGTGATTACCTATTTTACATTGATATATGTCTCATAGTAGTACCTGCAACAGAGCTAAATTGCCTTTCGGCCATTGTCGGAGGTGTTTGCCTTTCTTCACAACGCGAAGGCAGTCGAAGAGAACATGAAGGGTGAACGCATTCCAATTGATCTTGGAAATATGTTTGACATCATCTACCAAGGAATAATACTACTTTGGTACAATCTTGCTCGACATGGGAGCAATAAATGTTCCTAGTAGGACAAGGACCACTTTTCGAAGGAAGTCGTTGTCGGCAGATTTATTTTTTATGATGTCCGCAATGACATCATCAATCACTATATTACCTGTAGATTTACTTACAAATTGATGTGGCACCCTATCTTTCATATCCTCACCTTCTTCGATGAGAATATTTGCAGCCGACAATCCTTCATTGTCCAAGTTCAAGATGCACTCTACATCCACAGCACGGAGAGACACCTCCCCAACCAGGTCTTATACCTTGAACCTTGCCATGCTTGGGTCGAAAATCTCGACCATGTAACTTATCAATAGCGTACGCATCTTCAGTGATGGTATTTGAAGCATGCTACGCAAAGTAGTTTCGTCAAGTCTAGCTCTTTGACCTGCAGATAAAGCGCCAATGAGCTTGCACCATTTTTCAACGGCGCACACAATTTCTCCGTTGAGTTCGTCCATCCTGTTGGCAAAATACAACATTTTCTCACACAATAGCTAACAGTAAAGCAAAAAAACGCTAGCTAGAAAAATCTACTAAAGTGGTACATGCTGCAAAGTGGGTTCATATAAACCTAACAAACGATAACTAGAAGTGATCAATTAATTTACAACCATGTGATCAATTACTTTCTGAATCAAAAGTAACATAAGTTATATAATGAATTTTAGGTTCATGAACAACTAATGTACAAATTATTAATGTTGTATTTGCACCTAAAAATACCTATGACTAGGTGAAACATAAAAATAACCAATCTATGAAGAGTGGTTTTTCTACACCCACGATCGATGCACCCACGGTGCACCCACGCAAGAAAACTTATCAAAACACTTTGAAAAAATCTGAAACTTTGTGGGAATGATCTTGACACAGTGGGGGTATAGCCACTACTTTCCCCCAATCTACAATAACACCGATTTACATATCTTGTTGATTTAGCCGTATGCCAACTAGTTTGTTTACCATTGTATGAGAGAACAAAAGATCTATTTCATCTATGCCATCTGGTTAGAACACATCTTATTAAATGGACCTAATTTGAAAATATGTGGCCATCCTAGGTGAATCCTAGCGGGTGAATCGAAGCTAATACACGAACAATTTAGTTTCGTATGGAAGCGGTATGGCGGGCATCATACTTGAGCGGTCAATGAAGATGAAAGTACTGGACGATGCGGTCTCGACGTGCTCCGTCGAGGGCGTCCTCCACGTGCAGTCGGATGTTCTCCAGTTTCTTGATGGGTTTTAGCGTATGCAACGAAGGGAGCTGTCGTCGACTTGGCGATCGGATGGCATCTACGGTGGAGGGAGTGGTTATATAAGATTGAGATCTCCTAGGTCATCGCTACTTCCCGGGAGCGTATCATGCTCCTCAATTAACGGCATTAGGACGTGCGGGATTGCCATGTGATCTCGTAGGTCATCGCAACTCCTCCCGTGATCGACGTGGGATCCGGCATTTCCGGTATGGACCGGCCCACGAACATACATTTGTAGTCACAAAATGTTGTTTCAAGGTGAGAGTGGATTCTTAGCTCCCGGGTGCCTAGGCACCCTCTATGAATAGTAAAATCAAAAAAATCTAAAACTTTGCAGCATCAAAGATGATCATAATTTGTAGGTGTTTGAAAGTTTTCATGCCAAAAAACTATTCGAGGAGCTCTACACACAAAAAAGATTTCAGTGCTTGAAGTTTTGAACACTTTTAGCACTAAAATTTGAAACTCGTTTGTACACATTTCTCTACATGATATTTTGGCATGAAAACTTGCAAGAAGCTACAAACTTTGTCATCTTTAATGCTGCAAAGTTTCGGATTTTTTGAATTTTTTTTGATTTTACTGTTCATAGAGGGTGCATAGAAATCCGGGAGCTATCACACCTTTCTCATTGTTTCAAGGTATTTGTTTTCAAATTTTGTTTTATGATTGTTTATTTTTTAATAAATATACATTGTATCCCAAGTTTATAGGTCTTTTGTTCACAATCATACACTATATCACACCATCTATTAAGAAGAATTATACACTGTATAACTTCTATCATACCATGTATTAGGGAGAAATACCATGTAGAACCAATGAGAAGATTCATTAGCATGCAATGAATCAACCATGTGCCAAATCTGAGGCCATTTTGAGCAATGTATGCCATGGACATGGTCATGACCCACTTCCTTTGCCTATGAAAACCATGAACCTTCCACCTACTAGATTAAATTTGTGAAGAAACATTTGAATTATTTACTGTACTACAAGTTTCAAATTTTTCATGGGTTCTAGGTGTCAAACAATGGAAGTATGCCATGTTCTACATTTGTTTGGTTTTTTTAAAAATTACAGTGCCTTGGTTAATCTTTGGTCAACATAGATGTCTGCCTAACAAGTGTGCTAGCTACAAAGCTTTTTCACTCAGGAAACAACTTATTTCAAATTCTCATGTGGTGTACTTTGTCACCACAAATGCTTGGACAACAATGGTAGTGTATTGTTCGTACATCCTTTGCAAAAAAGACCATGCATGTATTGAGGATAAATAATAAAAGCCCCCAAGTTTCCCCCCACGTCTATAGGTAGGACCAATGAGAAGATTCATTGGCATGCAATGAATCAACCATGTGCCAAATCTGAGGCCATTTTGAGCAATGTATGCCATGGCCATGGTCATGAGCCACTTCCTTTGCCTATGAAAACCATGAACCTTCCACCTACTAGATTAAATTTGTGAAGAGACATTTGAATTATTTACTGTATTACAAGTTTCAAAAATTTCATGGGTTCTAGGTGTCAAACAATGGAAGTGTGCCATGTGCTATTTGAATTATTTACTGTATTCCAAGTTTCAAAATTTTCATGGGTACTAGGTATGAAACAAATGAAATGTGCCAAGTTCTAAATTTTTTTGGTTTTATTTTTTTTAAAGTGCCTTGGTTAAACTTTGGTCAACACAGATGTCTACCTGACAAGTGTGCTAGGTACAAAGCTTTTTCACTCAGGAAACAACTTATTTCAAATTCTCATGTGGTGTACTTTGTCATCACAAATTCTTGTACAACAATGGTAGTGTACTGTTGGTACATCCTTTGCAAAAAAGACCATGCATGTATTGAGGATAAATAATAAAAGTCCCCAAGTTTGCCCCCACATCTATAGGTAGGACCAATGAGAAGATTCATTGGCATGCAATGAATCAACCATGTGCCAAATCTGAGGCCATTTGAGAAATGTATGCCATGGCCATGGTCATGAGCCACTTCCTTTGCCTATGAAAACCATGAACCTTCCACGTACTAGACTAAATTTGTGAAGAGACATTTGAATTATTTTTTGTATTACAAGTTTCAAAAATTTCATGGGTTCTAGGTGTCAAACAATGGAAGTGTGCCATGTGCTATTTGAATTATTTACTGTATTCCAAGTTTCAAAATTTTCATGGGTACTAGGTATGAAACAAATGAAATGTGCCAAGTTTTTACATTTTTTTGAATTTTTAGTGTTTTATCTCTCTTTCATTTCAGAATTTTTTTCATATAATCCATTCACGTACAACATGTAGTCCACTGCCACGGTTGTAGTTATTATTAGTCAAAAAGAAAATTATGAACAAAAGAAAGAAAACTTAAATGGCATTGACGGTCAAAGCCGGTTTGGCGGTCCAATCATAAAGCACCACCGGCTCCCTCATGGACGAGGATCCCCTGCCGCGCAGCACGCTGCCGTTCGACCACTGACACGTGGACCCGCGTGGCAACGTGACCCACATGTCAGTTGCCGAATGGCAGGCTGCGGCACGTCAGAGGAGCCAACTCCCGTCCATTGCTAAACTGCCGCCACACGTTCCTCTCTCATTTTCCTATTAGAAACCACCCCTCCTCTCCTTCTTCGCCATTCAGGAAAACCCTCGCTCCTTCCTCTTCTTCGATCCAGAAAACCCTCGCTCCTTCCTCTTCTCCATTGCAGATCCACCGTGTCTCATCTCCTCGTCCAAAGCCAGCACCGCTCCTCTCCTCATCCCGCTAGAAGCATATCCATGTCGCTGCGCGACAAAATCGCGACCATTGCCGGCGGCGACCACGAAAAATTATCCAGGTTGAGGGAGATCCTCTCCTGGTTTGACAACGACTGGGAGGTGGCGGCGACTGTGAAGGCCATGTGCAAGTATCTCAAAGGCAGCGAGAGGGCTGAGATCTACTCCCGAGATGGAGTCCAGCGGGAGTCCCTCCAGTCCATCAAGTTTCTCCTCTGGGCGATGGAGTAGACGGACTCGGAAGAGCGGAGAGTCAGGCGCAGGTGGTGGGCATATAGATGCAAGATCGAGCATCTAGAGGATGACCCCATGATCAGATACGCGGTGCCGTTCGTGAGGGTGTTGTACCAGGTGGTGCCACAGGAGTGGATGTGCGCCATGCGCAAGAGGAGGGGTATGCTTCCCACAATGTCGCTTCCCCGCCGTTCTCCACGGTTCCCTTGATGATCTCCTTGTCTCAACAGCGGCGGTGGCGTTTAGGGTAAGCTTTTACATGTGCTCATGCTTACAATCAAGGAGTTGGATTAGTCAGGTTGAAGTGCAGTTTAACCTTTTATTTCACTGCAGTCTAGCCTTTTCAGTGCTAGTAATTTATCCATGCCAACTCAAAAATCTATTTGCTGTGTGGATTGGTAAATTTCATCATTTTTGTGGTAATTTAGTGTAGTTTAGGCCCTGTTTGGAACCACGATAGATTATGTCAATCTGAATTATGAAGATAGAATATATAATCTAGTTTATAAAAGGATAATGGGTCAACATTTAACCTGTACATTAATTTTATCCATGTTAAATTTATACATGGAACACATCATTTAACATGTACAATAAATCAGAAGGTGAATTAAATGAAGTTTGATCAATTTTCTATGGGCTAGCTCCATGATGTTTGAAACTTAGAAATGGAGTGATGTTTGATAAGTCCAGGGTGGTTGGATCCCTCTGTTCCATGTTAACTTCCTCTTGCATGTCCTTTTATTGTTTTCAATTGAGCATTATAATTGTGCTGGTCATATGAACCCTTGTTTTCAATTACTTCCTAAATTGCAGCAGTAATTTTGCAAGCTGCCAAATTCATATTAATTCAACATGTAGTTTTCTCAACTTGGTATTCAAATTTGAATGTGTGTATGCTTGTGACATATTACCGTCTGATTTTAAAATTACCATATTGTGAGATTTGAAACACACTCATATGCACACTATCAAATGAACACATCATTTAACCTGTACATTATATCAGTAGGAGCATTATATGAAGTTTGATCCCGTTTTTGTGGGCTAGATGATGCTTGCATTCATCATATTTTATGAAATTATCTATCCAAATCCATTCTCCTTTTTATGAGAGTAGTTTCTGTACACCCAGCTCGATGCACCCACGGTGGTTTGCACCCACCTTCCATGCGCCCACCCAATAAAACATAGCAAAACATTTCAAAAGAATCTGAAACTTTTGAAATAGTTTGCTATGTTTTTTTCGTGGGTGCACAGTGGGTGCATAGAGCTTGGGTGTAGAAAATCTGCTCTCCTTTATATGTATTTGTGAAACTGTCTATCCAAATGCCATTCTATATATGTATTGTGTCTGAAATTTTTCATTTTTTATATGCTAAAGGTGGGAGCATGGATGTGTTGCGGAAGATGATGGACCTAAAGATCAGAAGATTCTTCAGTTTTACGCCTTTTATTATCAGAACTTGTTATATGCTATGGGACCATATTAAGTTATGTATTTGATGATCAAAACTTGTTATGTATGTAAATTATGTATTTGATGACAATCATTCTTATGTGTTTCATGATGGGCGACAATAAGATACCAGAAAGATGAACTGAATGACAAACAATACACAAGTACATCGACTCACATAGATTTAGATTAAAAGAAGTGTTCATACCACGTCGTATACCAAACTAAGAACAAAGTGATGCAGGGTGCAATGGAAACAATCCATGCTTTTAGGTCTTCACCCTACTCAATATGTTAGCCAACTTAGTAGGTTTTGGCTTAAGACGCCACATCTTTCTGTAAGCTGCAATTGCTTGGGTTTTTGAATGCCAGTTCACTTTCCTGCAAAACGGGCATTTATAGCGCCCGTTACGCCGATACACAATCTTTGCGTCCATGAGCCACTTGTACATTTTCTTCAAACAAGTTTCCCTCAGGTGTAGGTAGCATTTCCATTGTTCCGAATATGCAATGAGCTATTAGAAGAACAAAAAATCTCATGTCAGCGAATTCCACATTATATCAAAGCCAACAATAAAATGGTTTTTTTTGCATTGGTTCCATGAAACTTTGGTTATACGAAAGTCAAACATAATATAAGAGAATACAAATGATCTATTCATTTCATTTTGCAAACAACGAAAGACAGATTGATAAGTGTATGATTAATCTAAAAATCAAGCGATTGGATAGATTTTAGGAACAACGAAGAATAACAAGAGAGCAATTTATAGGGTTAAGCATGAGATGGCAAATTCTAGGGTTAATCTTTGATAAAACTAACCGATTCACCGTCGTTGGTGATGTCTTGGACCAGCTCCGGCTACGGATCGGTGGTGACCAGTACGTGTATGGCATCCACATCCGCTGAACGGAGCACACCACCAACGTCCCCTCCCCCGGCAGGCAACATTTTAGGTGTTGGGGCGGCGGCGAGATCTACGCCCAGCGGCAGAAACGTGGGTGGATATATAGGTAGAGGCAATCTAACGATGCAGGCGGGAGCGCGATTTTGCGGGGGGGGGGGGGGAATTCAAGTTTTTCGGGAGAGAGAGGTGAAGGCGGCACACACTTGGCAACTCTAAAAAAAGCCCGCCTTCGTCCCAATTTTTTAATGTATGGGAGAATTGGCAAATTATTTTTGAATTTGCAGGTGGGTCATTTGGAGATGGTCCAAAAAACCGGATGCCCCAAATCATTTTTGTACATTCATATATTTTCCTTTCAAACAGTTATTTGTGTATATATTTTTTGTACATTCATATATTTTCCTTTCATAATTTTGGTACATTCATAAGTTTGAATAATTCAATTTTTCAATTTTATTTATAACTGAAATTAGGAATTTGACAAAATTTGAAAAATGTTCGGACCAATCATTGCCACCATGTGAGGATGCCCCAAGTCATTTTTATACATTCATATATTTTCCTCTCACACACCTATTTGTATATATTATTTTTGTACATTCATATATTTCCCTTTCATAATTTTGGGACATTCATAAGTTTGAATAATTCAATTTTTCTATTTTATTTAAAATTGAAATTAGAGACAAAATTTGAAAAATGTTAGGACCTTACATTGCCACCATGTGAGGATGCCCAAAGTCATTTTTGTACATTCATATATTCAGATGTGTGATCGTTTCTGCACATACATTTAGAAATTATACACTGACAAACCATAGCAGAAAAAATAAACATTCATATAATAAACATTGAGATAGCAACATAATTGAAATCAGATGGTTTTAACTGACCAAACTTAGATTGATTACGTAGCTTATATGCTGAAAATATAACAACATACCTAACATAAAAATATTCAGACAAGTGCTACTTCTTCAGATAGTATCTGAAGTGCTTATTTCTTCAATTTTTTGAGGCAGGGGGAGCGGCGCACCGGAGTCTTCTTCTCCTTTTTCTTCTTCTTCTTCACCTGTGTGAGCTGCTCTTCGGCCACCTCCCGCACCTCTATCTTGACGATGTTAGGGACATCCGCAAGGAGGTCGACGTCGATGGGCATGGTCCTCCCACCCTCAACGGCGAGCGGGACAACCATCTGCACGACATCCTCCTCGTCGTCTTCAGCAATGACCACAACCTCCATCTGCTCGGGGATGACGGGCGCTGGGACGGCGAGCTCGACGTCGAAGACGCGCTCAGCCCTTGACGTGACGCACGCAGTGTCCGGCTGCTGCGGTAGAGAGGACGTCGAGCGGTACATCCACCACCTTGCGCGCTGACGAGGGTCAGCACTTAGGGTGGCTTCCCGCATTGCCCAGATGAGGAGGATGGCCGGCGGCACGCCGCGGCCGTTGAGGAAGGCGCGCTTCTTCTCGCCGTCCGTCAGCACCTTGGCGAGGCCACGCGCGTGGTTGACAAACATCTGGGTGCTGGGGAACCACTTGCACACCTCCATGAGATGCACACGCCACACCTCATCTCCGCCGGCGAGTTCCTCCATGGCTTGCTGCCAGCCAAGGCTGCTCTCAATCGCCGCCGACGAGGGTTTTCTCGATCTAGTGGAAGTGGGAGGGGGAGGGGGAGGGGAGTCCGAAGCGACGCGAGGCAGTCCATGAGCGAGTGGGTAAGTGGGCAGTGGCAGTCCGTGGCAGTTATAGTGGGAGTGGACTCGATGGAGCCGGCTCCTCTGACGTGTGGCAGCCTGCCGTTCGGCCATTGACATGTGGGTCTGGTTGCCTCGCGGGCCCACGTGCTAGTGGCCGAACGGTAGGGTGCCACGCGGCTAGGACTGGGAGTTTAGTCCCACCTCGCCTAGAGAGAGAGCCCCGCACCTGCTTATATACGCGGGTGCGAGTGGATTGGCATGAGCCTCTCTCACCAGCCAGACAATGCACTACTTTGTTTCGTCTATGCCTTGTGGGGCCTATTGGCAGGACTTGTTCCTGCACCACGGGCCTGCGTCCTGGCCCATTTGTCTGGGTTTTAGTCGTACGCAGGCCGAGGTGGTGGGAAATATCCTACGTAGGTGGGCCATTTTTTTGCATATTTATTTTTTGACACACATTTGTACTTTAAATATAATACAAATGGAAATACATGTAGTACAGAGATAGGTTTTCACACATGATGTCCTAATAAAAAAGGAAATCTTTCATATTCTTTCTATTTATATCAAGGAGATCATGCCTACAAAAATTGAGGTCATTTGGAGGTGGTGGGAAAAATGACCTTGCTACAAAAACTGGCTTAGGTCCGTCCGAAATGAGGTCATTTTTTTGACATCCTCAAATGACCTAAAAATTTGCACACATGATCTCCTACTCAAACATAGATAGGTTTCCAAGGTTTCACAATTTTTTTTTTTGAATTTTTATGCCCTGGCCAATGCCAGTTCGAAACACGCGGCTTCACCGAGCCACTGTAAATGGTAAAAAATTATAAAAAAGGAAATCTTTCATATTCTTTCTATTTATATCAAGGAGATCATGCCGACAAAAATTGAGGTCATTTGGAGGTGGTGGGAAAAATGACCTTGCTGTAAAAATATGAAAAAATGCCCGCCCACTTAACAAGAAATTCACAACCCACGATCTGCATACGACTAGAAGCTCAGCAATATGGGCCAGGACGCAGGCTTGCAGGGCATGTGTTATTCCTGCCAGTAGGCCCCACAGGGCATAGAGGTAGGCTTAGATGATGTGATGTCTGGCTGAGAGAGGCTCATGCCACGCCTCTCTCAGCTAGGTATATAAGCAGGTGCAGACGCCTCTCGCTCGACGAGGTGGGACTAAACATCCACCACTCATCAGCTGTTCCCGGTGCAGCACAACGGTTGTGCCCAATTTTGGTGGGCTAACCCAGGCCATCCTCACCAGCGTGCTGGACTGCACATCCATGTAGATGGTTGGGCTGGCCTATTTTCTATGCATTTTTCTTTTTTCCTTTTTCTCATATAGATTTTCCTTTTCACTAGCTATTACTATTTTAAAATTGGTAAATGTATGATAATATCTTTTCTTTCATTTCATACAAAAATCCACCACTTCTAATTCAAATATTCTTTTTCCTTTTTTACCAAACATTTTCTTACACTACTATTTTTCTTTTTCCTTTTTCCTTTTTTTCAATTTTTTCCTTTTATTTTTTTATTACAGTTGTTAAATTCATGAATGTATGATAAAACTTTTTAAAAAATGATGATTCATTGTGTAATCTAATAAGAAGGAAGCATACCTCATAAATAAATTCCATGAGATAGAAATTTAGATATCTTCCTACATTAATACCATCCAGGTCATCTAAATAGGGCATCAAGTTCAAAGACATACTACATTAGAGCCATATATAATACAAAAGCAAATGAAGTTTCCAACGGTTCACAACCCCATGCATAAACAAAAGTAAAACATCATCACATATACTGATGATGAGTGGCACTTGCAGCTTCAGATGAGAAAGATTGTGTAGGCCTAGTTGGGATGCAAAGCCTTCAGGAGGGCACCATGCTATCCTCAGACCTTGTAGTCGTCGGAACAAATGGATGAATCCCGTGCATGTGAGATAAGGTGGTCATAGAGCCCATCCTTGGGCTTTCTCTTTGTGATAAAGTAGGGGCACACGAACTTCTTCCCCTTGGTGTACAAATAGGATCCCTTGGCCTTGATCTTCTCAACTTCCTTCGCTATGAAGGACTCGATGTTCCCAGCGTCCACATCATCATCAGAGTGATACTGCACACACAAATAAATTACATTAATACATTATGCATTCATATAGTAAAAGATGTGAAAGGAACTAAATGAACAAATGAAATTTCAACTAGGAATAAACCTCATAGGGTTCGCCATCGTCATAGTCTGGATCATGAGGGTCACGAAAGCCAGTCATGTCCAGCTTCCTCTTCTTGTCCTGCAATGGGATAGTGCACTACCTTAAATTGTAGTAGTATTAACATAAATCTCCAGATCCTTATACCAGATCCTTACATGCAGTGGTGGTGCCGGGACTCAAATATTATCTCTCAAGCCGAATACATATGATTATCAACACATTTTGCACAATTTCCTGGAGTGTTACAAATTAAATTTGTTGTTTAATAATCCTGCCTTGGAATATTTACTTCACGGTTTACAAAATTTTGTACAAGAACAATCTTTCTAGGCCATGTTAATGTTTTTGCAACTCATATGACTACTACTGAAATTATGTCAACATACTCATACTTCTTGTTCTTGAAATATCCCCTATAGCCATTTTTTCTTAGTCTCAGTTCTGAATGAGCACTAATAGGTCATAATGAATGAAATAGTGAACCCTAACTCCTACATCTAATTAAAATACCTTAACTCCAACATCTAATTAAATAACACGTACTCTTACATCCACTTGATCATTGAATCACAAATGCAGTATGGTATGACCAGTTGTGAATGAGCACTGATAGGTCACAATGAGTGAAATGATGAACCCTAACTCCTACATCTAATTAAAATTCCATAACTCCAACATCTAATTAAAAAAACTAACTCCTACATCCACTGGATTGTTGAATCACAAATTTTAGTTACATATATCATTGGATGAACTAATCCAGTACAAATAAACCTAACCAATACATCTAATTAAAAAAAACTAACTCATACTTCTACTGTATCATCCAATCACACATTTAATTACATATATCACTGGCTATAAATGAATCCTATACAAGAAAAACCTAACTAAACATCTAATTAAAAAAAAATACTAAGTACTATATCTACTGGATGATTCAATCACAGAATGTATATATCACTAGCTATAAATGAATCTAATTTTACAAAAAATGTAACTAAACATCTAATTAAAAAACCCTAACTACTACATCTACTTGATGATTCAATCACAGAATGTATATATATATATCACTGGCTATAAATGAATCCAATACAAAAAACCTAACTAAACATCTAATTAAAAAAACCTATCTACTACATCTACTAGACGATTCAATCATAGAATCTATTTATCAATGGCTATAAATGAATCCAATACAAAAAAACCTAACTAAACATCTAATTAAAAAACCCTAACTACTACATCTATTGAATGATTCAATCATAGAATCTCTCCAAGATTTACCATTAAGCGCTGATAAATCAATCCCATATAAAAAAACTAATTATCAGAAGGGGATGCAGCAACTATCAATAAAAAATAACCCTAACACCTACATCTACTGCTTAACGGGAGTAACTAGCAACGGAGGGGACTACTGGAGAGGATTACCTGCAGGTCCACGTGCTCGCCGCTGGCCTTCGCAGGTCCATGAGACGCGCAGCTCGACGCCGTCACGCCTAGCTCTGGCACGGCGGAGTCCAACATGGCCACCTTCTTCTCCTCCAGATCCGCCGTCGCAGCAATCGAAGATCCAGCTCATGGGGATGCAGCACCTCCCGCACCTGTAGCGCCGACGCAGGCCTGCACGACATCTACCACGGTCTCCGCGCCCGTCTTCTTCACATCTCCCTCCGTGATGGCGGCTTTGCCACGGCCTTGCTCCATCGGAGCCACAAGCAAGCAAGAGGAGAGAGGGAGGCGGCGGTGGTGAGCGTGCAGGTCGGGTGGCCGGTGAGGGAGACGATGAGGCAGAGGAGAGAGGAGGGAGACAGAGGCGATTTGGATGGATTCGGATTTGGGGGAAATGGGTGGGCGATGCGGCCGGTGCCGGTTTCCCTCCTCTTATACCGTCGGCCTTTTTTTGGAAGTTATCCACGCACACGTGCACGCGCACGACCGCAGGGAAATGCAAACACCACCGTATAATACACGTACACGCCCGGCGTACTATAGTACACGGGCCGGCGCGGGCTCGTACAGGGCTCTACGTCTGGTCTATGCGCGCTCTACGCCCACCTGAAATAACTATCGTGCCCCTCGTTACGAACGACCATCGACGCATCTGGGACGTCCTTGTGTTTCTCACGTTGAACGTTCACTTCAGGGGACCACCGGAGCAGAAAACCACGCACGGTTCTCTAACAACTCATCTTGTGTCTTGCTCTTGCCCCTTGCCTTTGCAGTTTGCACGTATACTAGTACTATCCGTCCTCGAGAAAACGAATGATGATGATGATGATCAATCGATCTGCTGGTTATAGTTATACCGTTCCCTTGGACCGGCATGGCATGGCTGCAACTCCTTGGAACTGTGCCTGTGACGAGGATCACGCAGACCACCCGGTCCCTGGATTTTTTTTTCAAAACTAGTACGAATTTTGTAGCAATTTTGAAAACAGATGCGTGAGCTGGAAAAATTTCAATACTAGTACCCTGTTGGCTAATAGTCGGTCGAGCAGGGACCTGTCGGCCACCACCAGGCCGACCGGAGACCTGTCAGCCATCCGTAGGCTGAAAGGATCCTGTCGGCCAATCAGAGGCCAGGAGATAGGCCTGTCGGCCTGGGGTAGGCCGAAAGGCACCTATCGGCCAGTGGGAGGCCGACTGGCCCCTAGCTAAGCCCCGACCCTCTTTTCTTCCTCCTCTGACCAGTCATTTCACCCTCACCCTTCCCCTCTTCCCCTCTCACTACCGTTGCTCTCCGGTGGTTCCATCGACTCGCCGATCTCCTCACGGGAACACCCATTCTGTTATCCTACCCGCTTAATCAATAGATCAGGGCATTCTCCACCGGCCTACGGTATATTTTTTTGCTTCCAACTCAATCGAATGAAAACTGTCAAGTCGGTAGTGGATTTAGTTAATATTTGTCACCGTCCGTCTGCAGGTAATGGCTTGCCCATTTTGCCGCGCTCCAGGTGGCCCTTGTGTTGCCGTTGATTCCGATGCGTCCGTATTTACTGTGGTGCTGGATCGTCGATGTGCAAGACGTGTTGTAAGATTCGATGTCTTCATTATCTAACTGTGGCATATTCGAATGCCTTTGTTTATAAGTTTATGATCCTTGCTTCCATTCTTGTTGTAGTATGTTCCGTGCAGTGTTAGATCACATCTTGCTCGGTACATTGAGGAGTGCAGAGCTTTAGCTATTGGGAGGGGTGACACTGATCTTGATCTTGCTCGGCACAAGACATGTTATACACTGAGGGTAACACGAAGAGATCGCTAGCGAGAGGAACTGGGATATGTTCCGGAGCAAATGATGGAACCAAGTAGATCCTCGTGGTCTGTCTGTAACGCCTCATATACAGCTCGTACGTGTCCCAGTCGAAGACACGAACTTCATCCCATATATTTGTCGGGGCAGTATTCCATTCCTCGAGGTAAGGTCTGATATCGCGAGCCCAAGAAGTATGAGACTTGTTTCCTCCGCTGCGAGTATACGTGAGATTGAAATGCACGTTACATGATTAGCTATAAGTACTCCGAATAGTCTCAATAACCTATTAATGCAGAGATGAGAACCAAAGTAGTATTACTTACTTGTGCACGTGATCTGGTAATCGTGAAATAACCGGAATGTCAGGCTCTTGAAACAGACCGAACTGTCTCATCACCCTATTGATAGCCATCTCCTCAGCTGTCACATCGAAGAACAGCTTGGCCTTGGTCCTCCAGTAATGCTGATCTCTAGTGCAGTTTCCAGAAATCCCGCCTGGGTATCTATCTGAAATAGCCTTACGGGTGTACGGTTCCCATATAACCTGATCCTCGTCCAGACTATCAAACTACGCCATGAAGGAGGGGTAGTAGCCCCTCACCTGGCTAGGCGTAAACTGTCTTTGCACATCACAACAAACAGTAGTACGTAATATTGAATAGCGAGAAATAAACATTACTAATTCATATTGTTAATAATGAAAATATCTCTCTCCGTGCCCAAACAGATCCCACAGTAGGCAAGTCACCGATAGAAGGCACGTAATGTCCAGCAATGTCCTCCTTGCCGAAAGGTTTGTCAACGCTAACGTAGGGTCGACCAATGGGGAATCTCTCATAAGACCAAAGCTGCAACAGAAGTGGACATCCGAGAAGACCAGATTTCCTAGACCTCAGCTGGCAAGCTTTGTAGAGGCCTCTGTATGTAGCTGCTAACACGACAGAACCAAAACTCCTTCGCGCAATGTTCTCAAGGGAACGTGCCTCAGCTATCTCTTGTGCAATGCCGATCAATCGTGCATCTACAGTGGTCACGTGGTTCTCTGTGAACATAGTCTTGCCTAACAACCACATAATATATGCCTCTAGGGACCGGTCAATCTGTGCCTCTGACAACTGATAAATGGGATATCCTAAGGCAACAATCTGAAACTGGCTCAACCACCTGAAAAGAGGCCCGTGCCGATCGTTTTCTAGTGCGGTGGTTGTTGGCACCGCAGCCAGAAAACGGGCATGCATAGATGCTAGCCAACCATCTTCTACCTCTAAAGGTCCTATGGCAGCACCGGCAAGAGGTAATCCCAACAAGTAAGACACGTCCTGTAAAGTAGGAGCCATCTCTCCCCATGGAAAGTGGAACGTATGTGTCTCTGGTTTCCATCTATCTACTAAGCAGCTAAGGAGTGACTTGTCGTAAGAGATGCGTGATACTGACCTCTTGTGCAGTTGCATTGGTTCGCCCGCGTCATCCAAGTCCGGGTGATCAACCCACTCATCCAATGTACCCTCAACCAGTCATGCCAAGGGTAGAAGTCCAGCCCAATTCAGCCTACAAAATAAATAAAATGCAGCTTACAATTAGCTACTATCAAAACGATGACGAACGTGCTACGTGATTGTACCGACACATACCTATCAACCCATGCAGGGTGTATCATCCAGTTAGACTTTGGAGTGCGAGTGATCAACACGTCTAAGTTCGCGTGCCCGATTCCGTAATTGCGGCTCGGTGCCCTCTATCGATATTACCATTAAGCATCCGATATGAAGCCATATCTGCAATGAGAACATAGTACAAACATATTAGAAAATATAACATAGAAGTGGGCGCACTAAAAATAAAAACTTAGTATCCGAAAGGCATAAAAACATAGTCTCACATATTACAAATAAAAACATAGTGCACACATATTACAAATAAAAACATAGTCCGACATATTACAAATTAAAAACATAGTCCCACATATTACAAATTCAAAACATAGTCCCACATATTACAAATACAAACATAGTCCCACAGATTATGTAGCTTCTGAGTTATTCATTCCTCGTCCGCCCCTTCGGCCTCGAGAGCCACGTCCACCCGACTGTCAGGACCTCCTCTTGCACCTGTTGTTGCAGTCGTCGATGCGGAAGCACTCGTCGATGTGGAAGCACCGTCTTTCTTCAGTGTGGGGCAATATTTTATCCTATGACCATACGCTGCACAGAGCAAACATTGCCTGGTTGCTCCACCTGACCGAAAGGTGGGCTGTCGGGCTGGGGCTGGCCGACTGCCAGGTTTCGGCCCTGGGCCGGCCGACTGCCCTCCTGTCGGCCCAAAAAAAGCCAACAGGGTACTAGTACTGCAATTTTTTAAATCCACACCCTTTTTTTTAAATTGCTAAAAAAGATACTAGTTCTAAAAAAATTCCGGTCCCTGTGCGTCTGTGCTGTGCAGAACAGCGGCTGCTGAGAGGATTAAGTCGTTTAAAACACACTGACCAACTACTAATCAGTTCTTGGTCCACTGCAACTAACCACCATCTTATTGGTGCTTCTTGCTTGTACTACTGCTGAAGTACTACGGGAGCACAGGTGAGTGACCAGGTACGCGTCACATTTGTCCCGACGCCCATGGTGGTTGTGTCAGTGTGTGTGTGTGTGTTTGGCACTTTTTCAGGAGTGTGGTGTGGTTGATCGTGGATCGAGTAGCACGTAGTACATTTTTAAGAACAAGCAACAGTTTTCATTAAGGTGGAATAGAGAGTATCATTTACAAGGCGCTAGGTGAAGAGAGCAGACTCCAGCAACGGACAAATTTCGTGTTTTGACCCTTTGCTGTTAGTTTAGCGTGGTTTGATCTCATGTGCAATTTTTTTGGATCTGATATTTTTTTTATCGTCATTGTCTTTGACGATAAGACTTACTTACACCATCACGTCCGTTCGGCGCGAAAAATGACCCTACCGCTATCCTCTATGGGGTAGGGACCTGCATGCAATTATAATAAAATGAAAATTACATACATGTTCCTACCGTCATAGACGATAGAAGTAGGGTTACACATCCTACCGCCAGAGACTATGAAGGTAGGTTTTTTTCATATGAAGCAGACGTGACTGCGTCGCTAAGTCCTACTGCTATAGGCTGTGACGATAGGTTGTGTTACTGCCATAGACAATGATGATAGGAAAAAGTAAGATAAAAAAACTTTTACACATAGGATTAAATCGTGCTAAACTAACGACAAAAGGTCAAAACAGCGAATTTGTCCTCCAGCAACAACACGTCCACTAAATAAGAAGCGACGTTTCCTCTCTACCGAGCTCCTGCCTCCGTCCGTCTATCTAGTCTTCATAGCTTGTGCTCGGCAATCGCCATGGACATGTAGATGTAGGAGCAGTAAACTACTCTAGTTTAGCCACCAACAAGACAGCTCAGAAGCCTGGAAAGACGGAGCAGGCAGAGAATCCCGATGGAGACCAGTATTAAACAAGCCTCGTGTCACGGAGGAGAGCAACAAATTAACGTTGACCGATCGAGCACAGCACGGTTCCCGTCCCCCGAGATCGCATGGGTGGCGGGCTGGCGACAGAGGAGCCGAGGCCGGGCGCCCGTCCGGGTTGGCAGGAGAAGAGAAGACTTTGGAAGGACCTGTTAGATAGATATAGTTGTTTAACCTATGTAATCTCAACTCTATCTCTATCTCTCTTCCTCTCGTATGAATCTCCACCTTCTATTTTTCAAAAAATCTCCGCCTCCTGTAACTGACGTATCCTAGCGATAGTTGGAGTCTTGTAAACAACGACAAGGTTTCTGTCTCAATCAATATAAACCAACGCTTCCTTCTCATATGGTATATAGAGCCATGCTTTTCCCATCTATCTAGCGAGAAGCCTCTTTCCTCGATCACCAAAACCAGATCGATCGCCATGTCTTTCACCTCGGCCACTGTCTCCCTCAACGTAGGAGCTTCACCTGCCGAGGAGTTAAACCAAGGGGAATTATATCCTGTGGAAGGCCCAGGTGATGCATGGCTTGCAAGGAGCGCAGGTCACCGGCCTCCTGGATGGATCCAACGCCGCGCCCCCGAAGATGGTGGAGTAGCAGCAAGCGGACAAGACAACAACCATGGTGTCCAATTCCCTGTAGGCATCATGGTTGTCGAAGGATCAACAAGTCCTCAGCCATCTCCTCAACTCTATTTCAAAAGAGATCCTCACCCAAGTTGTGAGTAAGGAGAACACGTTTGATTTATGGATTGCAATAACTACTATGTTTGCCTCGCAGTCTCAATCTCGAATTGCGAATTTGAGAATCGCCATCACCGCCACAAAGAAGGGCTCCATGTCCAGCAGCTCGTACATCGCCCGGATGAAAAACTTGGGGGATGAACTTGCTGTAGCAGGGCGGTCAGTCTTCGATCCAAAGATGGTGGACTATGTCCTTGCTGGTCTCGATCGGGACTGTGATGCCGTTGTGGCTGCCATCGATGTTGTCAAGTCCTTCATCATAGTCGATGAACTTTTTGCCTAGATCTCCGCCTTTGATCAGTGGGTGGAGATCCTAGGCGATGGTCCCGACGCTGGCTCAGCTCCTCTGCAAACATGGCGCACAGGGGGTGTGGCCAGTCTCGAGGCAGAGGGCGTGCGCGCGGCAACAAAGGCAGCGGTCGTGGTAGACGCTCTCCTTCTGCCCCAAACAACGGCGATAGATGCACCCGAGGAGGACGTCCACCATAACAACAACAACGTCCAAAGCACCGGGACTATCCCGAGTGCCAAATCTGCCTCAGGCATCACCGAGGTGGCGTCCGCGATTGTTGGGATCGCTATGAGGAAGATAAGTATGAGTAAAAGGAGGCCAATGCGGTCACTGACTCATACGACATTGACACAAACTGGTATGCAAATACCTGTGCTACACATCATATCACAAGAGAGCTGGACACGCTGACGATCAGAGACAAATACCATGGAAGTGATCAAGTGCACACCGCAAGCGGTCTGGTATGAATATTACTCATGTTGGTAGTACAATTGTCAAAAACCCCATGAAAAATTGCGTCTAAACAAAGTTCTCTATGTTCCCGAAACATCAAAAAATCTCCTCTCTGTCCATAGATTTACTCTTGACAATCGTGTACTCATTGATTTTATCCTTATTTGTTCTTGGTTAAGGACCTGAACACGAGGTGAATACTTCTTAGGGGCAAGTGTGTGGGAGGACTCTACCCACTCATATCTTCGTCATCATCATCAAATAAACAAGCCTTGTTGCCATCAAACCATCTTCAGCAAAGTGGCATAGTTGACTAGGTCATCCCTCATTAGTTACTGTTAAACTTCTTCTTAGCAAGAATAAACTTCCTTACTCTCATGAGTCTAGTGTCGAGTCAGTTTGTGTTCCATGTCTGCAAGCTAAAAGTCATCTACTGCCATACCCTATTTCTACCAGTGTTTCTACTTCACCCTTACAACTTGTATTCTCAGATGTATGGGGGCCAGCTCCTACTTTAGTTGGTAGACATTCATCGTATGTAAGCTTTATTAATGACTTTAGCAAATTCACGTGGATTTATCTTCTTAAGAAGCGATGTGAAGTGTTTCAAGTTTTCAAAAAAAAATAATCAAAATCTTGTTGAACAAAAACTTAACACTAAGATCATTGCCATGCAAACTGACTTGGGAGGTGAATATAATAAACTCAACACCTTCTTCCAACAACTTGGCATCTCACATCATGTTTCGTGTCCTCATGCACATCAACATAATGGTTCTGCTGAAAGAAAACATTGTCATGTGGTTGAGGTAGGACTAGCCTTGCTAGCAAATGCATCCATGCCACTAAAGTTTTGGGATGAAGGATTCTTGACTGCCACATATCTTATTAACTTGTTTACTAGCAAAGTTATCAAGTTTGAGTTTCCTATCACACGTCTTTTTCATACCACTCCAGATTATAAATCTCTTTGTGTGTTTGGTTGTGCATGTTAGCCCAACCTTAGACCATATAATGCACGCAAACTTGCATTTCGTTCAAAGAAGTGTGTATTCCCTGGCTATAGCCCACTTCACAAAGGAGTTAAATGCCTAGATGTTTCTAGTGGAAGGGTCTATATTTCTCGTGATGTTGTCTTTGATGAGTCCATCTTTCCATTGGAGTCACTTCATCCTAATGCCGAAGCACGTCTTAGACAAGAGATTCTCCTTCTTCCACCCAATCTCCAAAGTATTGATCATGGGGGCGACAATTCTACTGACCAAACTAATAGTTCTACCAAACCAGTGTTGTATCTCCACTTGTACAGGCTCATGGAGAAAACATAGCAGAAATTGGTGTAGAGAATGATCAAGATTTGGAAGAAAATGAAGCTATATTTCATGTGCTGGGAGAAGGGGAGGCAGGCACGGAACACGATGCAGATCCGCCACCGCCCAGAACTCCTGTGTGTGAGGATCGCGCACAGGAATCTGCCTTGGATCACGCGCCTAGCAGGAGCTTGTCCAACCAGCCAGCGGCCACCACGTCATGTGCCAGATCGTGGAAAGCGCGTCTCATGCGTGTGCATGCAGCAGCAACAGTGACGGGCATGCATGCGCAGGTAGGGGACAACCCTAGATCTTCTGCGGCCACCGATTCGGGAACAACTTTAGGATCAGCCACACCGCGTGCCACCAGGTCTGGATCAGGATCTCGTGTGGAAAGTAGGTTAATTTTTGGATCAGGATCTTCTGCAACCAGCAATTCTGCGCCATCTCGTGTATAGCAAGTCACACACCTTGATCAACCACAACCTCAGCCAGTGGTGACATCTCATGTTCTGACTCGACTGCAAAAAGGTATAAGTAATCCAAAAGTTCGAACTAACGGTACTATACACTAGTAGAAAACAGACCTTTCGCTCCAAGCATTAGTCCTGGTCTGGTTACGAGCTGGTTCTAAAGAGGCTATTAGTCCCGGTTCGTGCCGGCTCCAACGGCTAGGAGTAGGGCGACCTTTAGTACCGGCTCGTAAGGGATCTTTAGTACCGGTTTATGTCACAAACCGGTACTAAAGGGGGCGTGGTAGGCTTTTGGTCAGAATTGGGCCCAGTGTGCCTCTTTAGTACCGGTTGGTGGCACGAACCGGTACTAAAGGTTGCCCTTTAGTACCGGTTGGTGACACCAACCGGTACTAAAGACTTCCTATATGTATATGCTTCGTCCGCAGCTGATCGAAGGGGCTCTCATTTCTCTGTTTTCTCCCCTATTCTTCTTCTTGCTCGAAGCTCATCCTCCATTTTGCCAAGGATTTGTCAAGATCTGAAGGCACCCCATCTATCCAAGTGTTCACAAAGGTTAGCAACTTTGCCCCTTCATCTCTCATTGCTAGATTAGCTTGTGGTATGCTCAAAGATATGTGATTTGTGGGTTTTAGCTAGTTTTTGGGGGAGTGATCATTATGTGAGAGTTTATTTGATTTATATGCAATCTGAGCTCAAATTAACTTGTTAGGTTGCATATGTGTAGGTGTGGTTTATTTGGGGCCTTCCCATCCCCGTCCTAACCACCGTCGATCATTCGCACCGTCTCGTCGCGACACCGGCCACCTTGGTGAGCCTCTTTTTCTTCTCAAAACCTTTTTGTTAAAAATTTACTTGTATGATTTAGATAGCTGCGTGTACGATTTACTTACTTGTATTATTGTTTTTATTCTATAGTGTCATGGTTATGGTATCCGTCCACGTCGGCCCTCGTCCAGTCTATGATTCAAATGTGGTATGTCTTTATATTTTATAACTATTTCACACATCATCTAATGTCTATGAAAATTAATTATGCCACCAAATTGACGTAGATGTTGTTATCTATACGAAGTAGTTGAACCAGAAATTCCAATCGACTATGCAATTCTGCTCGAGAAGTTAACACAAGCTAAAAAAGAAATTTATCATTTGAAAGAAAAATTGAAAATAACTGAAGATAAGAAGATGGGATAGGAGTTGCATGTTGCCGATATCGTTGATGATCACAAGAACAAGATGGCTGGAATGCGCTTGAAGCTTAGATAGATTAGAAAATATGCCATTGATAAAGAGGCTTAGTATCATTATGTCGTTGGCTCAATTGTTACCTTAGTTGCGATTATGATCGCATTTGTTGTTGCATTTACATGTTTTAGATAGTTATATGTTGTTTTATGAGATGTATGTATGAACTATAAGTATCTATTATTTGCAGTAGTAACATTTGGTCACTGCTAGCTCTACTTATAGGGAAAAGGTATACGTGATTACCGAAGGTTGTTCAGAGTCCCGGATGAGATCCCGGACGTCACGAGGAGCTTCGGAATGGTCCGTAGGTAAAGATTGATATATAGGAAGTCCTGTTTTGGTCACCGGAAAGTTTTCGGGCTCATCGGTAGTGTACCGGGAGTGCCGGGAGGGTGCCGGAGGACCCCCGAGAGGGGTGTGACGACCAAAGGACCTCATGGGCCCTTAGAGGAGGTGTGCCAGCCCATATTGGGTCGTCCAAGACCATCTATGAGGGCCCATGCGGCTGGAGATAAGGAGATAAGGCAAAAAGGATTCAAAAGGAAGAGTTCCACCTCCCTTGTGGGAGGTGGACTCTCCCTTTAATTCGGCCGACCCTCTCCTCTTTGGAGTAGAGGCCAAGCCAGCCCTCCACGTCCCTCCTCCTATATATACTTGAGGTTTTGGATGTTTTGAGACAGGATTTGATCTCTCTCTCTCACGGCGAAGCCCTACCTCTCTTCTTCCTCCTCCGCAGCGCTTAGGCGAAGCCCTGTCGGAATACCTTGCTACTCCACCACCACCACGCCGTCGTGCTGCTGTTGGAGCCCTTCCCCAACCTCTCCTTCCTCCTTGCTGGATCAAGGTGTTGGAGACGTCACCGGGCTGCACGTGTGTTGAACGCGGAGGTGCCGTCCGTTCGGCACTTGATCGGATCTACCGCGATCTGAATCGCTGCGAGTACGACTCCATCAACCGCGTTCTTGTAACGCTTCCGCTTAGCGATCTTCAAAGGTATGAAGATGCAATCTCTCCCCTCTCGTTGCTGGTTTCTCCATAGATAGATCTTGGTGAACGTAGGAATTTTTTTGATTTACTACTACGTCTTCCAACAGTGGCATCATGAGCTAGGTCTATGCGTAGAATCCATGCACGAGTAGAACACAAAGCAGTTGTGGGCGTCGATTTTGTTAATATGCTTGCCGTTACTAGTCTTATCTTGATTCGACGGTATTGTGGGATGAAGCGGCCCGGACCAACCTTACACATACGCTTACGTGAGACCGGTTCCACCGCCTGACATGCACCAGTTGAATAAGGTGGCTAGCGGGTGTCTGTCTCTCCCACCTTAGTCGGATTGGATTCGATGAAAAGGGTCCTTATGAAGGGTAAATAGCAATTGGCATATCACGTTGTGGTTTTGACGTAGGTAAGAAACGTTCTTGCTAGAAACCTATAGCAACCACGTAAAAACTTGCAACTACAAATTAGAGGACGTCTAACTTGTTTTTGCAGCATATGCCGTGTGATGTGATATGGCCAAAAGGATGTGATGTGATGCATTGTGATGTATGAGATTGATCATGTTCTTGTAATAGGGTTCACGACTTGCATGTCGATGACTATGACAACCGGCAGGAGCCATAGGAGTTGTCTTATATTATTGTATGACCTGCGTGTCAATCATAAACGCCATTTAATTACTTTACTTTATTGCTAAACGTTAGCTGTAGTAGTAGAAGTAATAGTTGGCGAGACAACTTCATGAAGACACAATGATGGAGATCATGGTGTCGAGCCGGTGACAGTGATGATCATGGTGCCCGAAGATGGAGATCAAAGGAGCAAGATGATATTGGCCATATCATGTCACTATATTGATTGCATGTGATGTTTATCATGTTTACATCTTATTTGCATAGAACAATGGTAGTAAATAAGATGATCTCTCAATAAAATTTCAAGAAAGGTGTTCACCCTAACTGTGAACCGTTGCTAAGGATCGTCGTTCCGAAGCACCACGTGATGATCGGGTGTGATAGGTTCTAACGTTCGCATACAACGGGTGTAAGACAGATTTACACATGCGAAACACTTAGGTTGACTTGACGAGCCTAGCATGTACAGACATGGCCTCGGAACACGGAAGACCGAAAGGTCGAACATGAGTCGTATAGAAGATACGATCAACATAGAGATGTTCACCATGGATGACTAGTCCGTCTCACGTGATGATCGGACACGGGCTAGTTGACATGGATCATGTATCACTTGGAAGACTAGAGAGATGTCTATCTAAGTGGGAGTTCATTAATAATTTGATTAAATGAACTTAATTATCATGAACTTAGTCTAAAAATGTCCTTGCAAATTATGTCGTAGATAGCTCGCGCTGTAGCTCCACAGTTTTATTGATACAATCCTTGAGAAAAGTAAGTTGAAAGTTGATGGTAGCAATAATGCGGACTGGGTCCGTGATCTGAGGATTGTCCTCATTGCTTCACAGAAAGCTTATGTTTTTGATGTACCGCTAACTGCACCACTCCCTCAAGCGTTGTCTGTAGATGTTGTGAGCATATGACAGGCACTTTTTGGTGACTACGTGATAGTTCAATGCGTCATGCATTACGGCTTAGAATTGAGGCTCCAAAACGTTTTGAACGTCGCGGAACATATGAGATGTTCTAGGAGCTAAGATTGTGATCTCAGGCTCGTGCCTATGTTGAGAGGTATGAGACCTCCAACAAGATTCTTTGTCTGCAAGATAAAGGAGAATAGCTTAATCGGTGAGCGTGTGCTCAGATTGTCTGGGTGCTACAATCACTTGAATCAAGTGGGAGTTAATCTTCCAGATGAGATAGTGATTAATGCAGTTCTCCAAGTCACTGCCACCAAGCTACTAGAGCTTCGTGATGAACTATAACATGCCAGGGATGGATAAGATGATCCCTGAGTTGTTCGTGATGTTTGACACCACGAAGGTAGAAATCAAGAAGGAGCATCAAGTGTTGATGGTTAAGTGAAACCACTAGTTTGAAAAGGGGCAAGGGCAAGAAGGGAAAACTTCAGGAATGGCAAGCCAGTTGTTGCTCTAGTGAAGAAATCCAAGGTTGAGCCCGAACCCGAGACTAAGTGCTTCTGTTATGAGGAGAATGTTCGCCGAAGCGGAAAAACCCTAGATGCTTGGTAGATAAGAAGGCTGGTAATGTCGATGGAAGTATATTTGATATACGTGTTAGTGATGTGTACCTTGCTGGTGCTCCTAGTAGCACCTGGGTATTGGATACCGGTTCGGTTGCTAAGTGTTAGCAACTCGAAATAAAAGCTACGGAATAAACGGAGACTAGCTAGGTGAAAGGTGACGATGTGTGTTGGAAGTATTTCCAAGATTGATGTGATCACCATCGCACACTCTCTCTACCTTCGGGATTTGTGATAAACCTAAATAAATGTTATTTGGTGTTTGCGTTGAGCATGAACGTGATTAGATCATGATTAGTGCAATACAGTTATTCATATAAGTTAGAGAATAATGGTTATTCTATTTACATGGATAATGCCTTCAATGGTCATACACCCACTTGGAATGGTTTATCGAATCATGATCGTAGTAGTACACATGTTCATAACGTTGGTACCAAAAGATATAAAGTTAATAATGATAGTACCACATACTTGTGGCACTGCCGCTAAATGTCATATTGGTATAAATCGCATGAAAGAAACTCCATGCTGATGGATTTTTGACTCACTCGATTTTGAATCGGTTGAGACATGCGAGCCATGCCCTTTTGGCAAGATGACTCAGACCCCGTCTTCCGGTATGATGGAGTGGACTAGTGGCTTATTGGAATTAATAAATGTTGATGTATGTGGTCCAATGAGTGTTAAACACACAATGAATATCGTTATTTTTTTCTTTACCTTCACTGATGATTTGAGTGAATATGGGGATATTTACTTAAACACGAGTCTGAAATGTTTGAAAGGTTCAAGGAGTTTCACAGTGAAGATAAAGATCATCGTGACAAGAAGATGAAATGTCTACGATATGATCGTGGAGGTGAATATCTAAGTTACGAGTTTGGTATGCAATTTTAGACAATGTGGAAATTTTTTCACAGCTCACGCCTCTTGGAACACCATAGTGTGATGGTGTGTTCGAACGTCGTAGTCGTGCTCTATTGGATATAGTGAGTACTATGATGTCTCTTATCGTTTTGCCACTATCGTTATGGGGTTATGCATTAAAGACAAATCCATTCACTTTAATAGGGCACCATCTAAGTCTGATGAGATGACACCGTGAGAATTATGGTTTGACAGAAGCCTAAGCTGTCATTTCTTAATGTTTGGGGCTGCGATGCTTATGTGAAAATGGGTTTTTCACCTAGCGAGCTCGAACCCAAAGCAGACAAATGCATCTTCATAGAATACCCTAATGAGACATTGGGTATACCTTCTATTTCAGATCCAAGCGCAAAAGGTGTTTGTTGCTAAGAATGGGTCCTTTCTTGAGAAAGAGTTTCTCTCGAAAGAATTGAGTGGGAGGAATATAGAACATGATAAGGTTGTTGAACCTTTGTTTCAACCAGAGAATAGCGCAACACAGAAAGATGTTTCTGTAGAGCCTACTCAGTTGAAAAGGAAGTTAATGATGATGATCATGAAGCTTCGGATCAAGTTACTATCGAACCTCATAGGTCGACAAGGACGCGTACTGCTCCTGAGTAGTACGACAACCCTGTCTTGGAAATCATGTTGTTGGACAACGATGAACCTACGAACTATGGAGAAGCGATGGTGGGCCCGGATTCCAACAAATGGCTAGGAGCCATGAAATCCGAGAAAGGATCCATGTATGAAAACCAAGTATGGACTTTGGTAGCCTTGCCTGTTGAATGGCGGGTCATTGAGTACAAATGGACCTTTGAGATAAACATAGACGCTAATGGTGAATTGTCACCGTTTATAAAGCTCGACTTGTCGCAAAGAAGTTTCTGCCAAGTTCAAGGAGTTGACTGCGATGAGATTGTCTCATCTGTAGCGATGCTAAAAGTCTATTAAATTATGTTAGCAGTTGCTGCATTTTTCGATTATGAAATCTGGCAGATGGATGACAAAACAAGGTTTCCGTAATGGTTTCTGTGAGGAAGAGTTGTATGTGATACAACCAGAAGGTTTTGTCAATCCTAAGGATGCTAATAATATGCAAACTCCAGCTAATAATATACAAACTGAAGCAAGCATCTCGGAGTTGGAATATATGCTTTGATGAGGTGATCAAAGTGTTTAAGTTTATACAAAGTTTATGAGAAACTTGTATTTGCAAGAAAGTGAGTGGGAGCACTATAGAATTTCTTATAAGAATATGTAGTTGACATATTATTGATCGGAAATGATGTAGAATTTCTGGAAGAGCATGAAGGGTTGTTTGAAAAGAGTCTTTTCAAAGGAAGACCCAGATAAAGCTGCTATTTTATTAAGCATCAAGATCTATAGGGATAGATCAATTCGCTTGATAAGTTTTTTCGACGAAGACATACCTTGACAAGTTTTTGAAGGAGTTCAAAATAGATGGGTCAAAGAAGGAGTTCTTGACTGTATTGTAAGGTGTGAAATTGAGTAAGACTCAATACCCGACCACGGCAGAAGATAAAGAAAAGATGAGTGTCATCTCCTATGCTTTAGCCATAGGCTCTATATAGTATGCCATGCTGTGTACCGCACCTGTGTGTGCCTTGCCATGAGTCTGTCAAGGGGTACAAGAGTAATCCAAGAGTGGATCACTGGACAACGGTCAAAGTTATCCTTAGTAACTTGAGAACTAAGAAAATATTTCTCGATTATGGAGGTGATAAAGAGTTCATCGTAAAGGGTTACGATGATGCATGCTTTAACTCCAATCCGGATGACTCTTAGTAGAAATCTGGCTACGTATAGTGGAGCAGCCATTTGGAATAGCTCTAAGTGGAGCGTGGGATCAGTATCTACAAATATGACATGGAAAGTTTGGAAGGTACACATGGATCTGAATGTCGCAGACCCGTTGACTAAAACCTCTTTCACGAGAAGAACATGAACAAACTCCAGAACTTATTGGGTGTTAATCACATGATGATATGATCACATGGTGATGTAAGTGTTAATCACATGGTGATGTGAACTAGATTATTGACTCTAGTGCAAGTGGGAGACTGTTGGAAATATGCCCTAGAGGCAATAATAAAATGGTTATTATTGTATTTCCTTGTTCATGATAATTGTCTATTGATCATGCTATAATTGTGTTAACCGGAAACCATAATACATGTGTGAATACATAGACCACAACATGTCCCTAGTGAGCCTCTAGTTGACTAGCTCGTTGATCAATAGATGGTCACGGTTTCATGGCCATGGACATTGGATGTCGTTGATAACGGGATCACATCATTAGGAGAATGATGTGATGGACAAGCCCCAATCCTAAGCATAGCACTAGATCGTGTAGTTCATTTGCTAAAGCTTTTCAATGTCAAGTATCGTTTCCTTAGACCATGAGATTGTGCAACTCCCGGATACCGTAGGAATGCTTTGGGTGTGCCAAACGTCACAACGTAACTGGGTGGCTATAAAGGTGCACTACGGGTATCTCCGAAAGTATCTGTTGGGTTGGCACGAATCGAGACTGGGATTTGTCACTCCGTGTGACGGAGAGGTATCTCTGGGCCCACTCGGTAAGACATCATCATAATGAGCTCAATGTGACTAAGGAGTTAGCCACGGGATGATGTATTATGGAACGAGTAAAGAGACTTGCCAGTAACGAGATTGAAAAAGGTATAGGGATACCGACGATCGAATCTCGGGCAAGTATCATACCGATAGACAAAGGGAATTGTATACGGGATTGATTGAATCCCCGACATCGTGGTTCATCCGATGAGATCATCGTGGAGGATGTGGGAGCCAACATGGGTATCCAGATCCTGCTGTTGGTTATTGGCCGGAGAAGTGTCTCGGTCATGTCTACGTGTCTCCCGAACCCGTAGGGTCTACACACTTAAGGTTCGATGATGCTAGGGTTATAGGGAAAAGGTATACGTGATTACCAAAGGTTGTTCGGAGTCCCGGATGAGATCCCGGACGTCACGAGGAGCTCCGGAATGGTCCAGAGGTAAAGATTGATATATAGGAAGTCCTGTTTTGGTCACCGGAAAGTTTTCGGGCTCATCGGTAGTGTACCGGGAGTGCCAGGAGGGTGCCGGAGGACCCCCGAGAGGGGTGTGACGACCAAAGGACCTCATGGGCCCTTAGAGGAGGTGTGCCAGCCCATATTGGGTCGGCCAAGACCATCTATGAGGGCCCATGCGGTTGGAGATAAGGAGATAAGGCAAAAAGGATTCAAAAGGAAGAGTTCCACCTCCCTTTTGGGAGGTGCACTCTCCCTTTAATTCGGCCGACCCTCTCCTCTTTGGAGTAGAGGCCAAGCCATCCCTCCACGTCCCTCCTCCTATATATACTTTAGGTTTTGGATGTTTTGAGACAGGATTTGATCTCTCTCTCTCACGGCAAAGCCCTACCTCTCTTCTTCCTCCTCCGCAGCGCTTAGGCGAAGCCCTGTCGGAATACCTTGCTACTCCACCACCACCACGCCGTCGTGCTGCTGTTGGAGCCCTTCCCCAACCTCTCCTTCCTCTTTGCTGGATCAAGGTGTTGGAGACGTCACCGGGCTGCACATGTGTTGAACGCAGAGGTGCCGTCCGTTCGGCACTTGATCGGATCTACCGCGATCTGAATCGCTGCGAGTACGACTCCATCAACCGCGTTCTTGTAACGCTTCCGCTTAGCGATCTTCAAAGGTATGAAGATGCAATCTCTCCCCTCTCGTTACTGGTTTCTCCATAGATAGATCTTGGTGAACGTAGGATTTTTTTTGATTTACTACTACGTCTTCCAACACGTGCTACCCATTCCACCGGTGCATAGTTTCTCCTCTAGATTGGTTTTCTGCAGCGCTTAGGCGAAGCCCTGCCGGAATTACTCTACGACCATCACCGGAGCGCCGTCACGCTGCCGGTGAACTCTCTCTCCTCTCCACCTCCTCTTGCTGGATCGAGATGGTGGAGATCGTCATCAAGCTGCACGTGTGCTGAACGCGGAGGTGCCGTCCGTTCGGCGCTAGATCGGAAGGACCGTGATCGAGATCGCGAGACGGTTCGTGATGAGATTGCGGAACGGATCGTGATGAGTTCGCGGGACAGATCGTGATCAAGATCGTGAGACGGATCGTGATGAGATCGCGGGACGGATCGTGATGAGTTCATGAGATGGTTCGTGATGAGATTGCGGAACGGATCGTGATGAGTTCGCGGGACAGATCGTGATCAAGATTGCGGGATGGATCGAGATGAGATCATGGGACGCTCGGCGATTTGGAGCACGAAGATGTTCAACTACACCAACCGCGTTTCTTAACGCTTCCCGCTTAACGATCTACAAGGGTACGTAGATCCACTCTCCCTCTCGTAGATGCTCATCACCATGGATAGGTTTGCGTGTGCGTAGGAAATTTTTTGTTTCCCATGCGACGTTCCCCAACAATGGCATCATGAGCTAGGTTGATGGTTCGATGAGATCTCGAGTAGAACACAAAAGGTTTGTGGGCGTTGATTCTTAGATTGCTTCCTCCCTTGGTCGTATTTTGGTTCAGCGGGATTGTGAGATGAAGCGGCTCGGACCAACATTACTCGTACACTTACGAGAGACCGGTTCCCTCGATGCAACTTGTTGCCTAGATGGCTTGCGGGTGACAGTTTCTCTCACTTTAGTTGGATCGGATTCGACAAAGGCGGTCCTTGAGAAGGTTGAAAAGCAAACTAGTGTATCACCGTTGTGGTTTATGCGTAGGTGAGAATTGTTCTTTCTAGATACCCGTAGCAGCCACGTAAAACATGCAACAACAATTAGAGGATGTCTAACTTGTTTTTGCAGGGTATGTTGTGATATGATATGGCCAATTACATGATGTGATATATGTGATGTATGAGATGATCATGTGATGTATAGATTATCACGACTTGCATGTCGATGAATACGGCAACGGACAGGAGCCATAGGGTTGCCTTTAATTATTGTATGACCTGCGTGTCAATCATTAAGCGCTATGTAATGCTTTACTTTATCGCTAAACGGTAGCAATAGTAGTAGAAGCATGCAGGGCGTGACAACCCCGATGGCGACACGTTGATGGAGATCAAGATGATGGAGATCATGGTGTCATGCCGGTGACGATGGAGATCATGCCGGTGCTTTCTAGATGGAGATCAAAAGCACAAGTTCATGGCCATATCATGTCACTTATGATTTGCATGTGATGTTAATCCTTTTTATGCACCTTATTTTGCTTAGGACAACGGTATCATTATAAGGTGATCCCTCACTTAATTTCAAGCTAAATTGTGTTCTCCCCGAGTGTGCACGGTTGCGAAAGTTCGTCGTGTTGAGACACCACGTGATGATCGGGTGTGATAGACTCTACGTTCACATACAACGGGTGCAAGCTAGTGTTGCACATGCAGAACACTCGGGTTAAACTTGACGAGCCTAGCATGTACAGACATGGCCTCGGAACACAAGAGACCGAAAGGTCGAACATGAGTCATATAGTAGATATGATCAACATGATGATGTTCACCATTGCAGCCACCTCAACTCACGTGATGATCGGACTTGAGTTGGTGAATTTGGATCATGTATCACTCGAATGATCGGAGGGATGTCAATTTGAGTGGGAGTTCTTAAGTAATATGATTAATTGAACTCATTATCATGAACATAGTCAAAGTGTCTTTGCAAATTATGTTGTAGATTACTAGCTCGCGCTGTAGCTCCCTTGTATTTTTATATGTTCCTAGAGAAATAGAATTCAAAGATGTTGGTAGCAAAATTGCGGACTGGGTCCGTGATCCAAGGATTGTCCTCATTGCTGCACAGAAGGCTTATGTCCTTAATGCACTGCTCGGTGCGCCACCCCATCTAGCGTCGTCTGTAGATGTTGTGAACATCTGACAGGCACGTTTCGATGACTACTTGATAGTTTAATGCGTCATGCATTACGGCTTAGAATTGAGGCTCCGAAACGTTTTGAATGTCACGGAACATATGAGATGTTCTAAGAGCTGAGATTGTGATCTCAGGCTCGTGCCCGAGTTGCGAGATATAGGATCTCCAACGAGATTCTTTGCCTGCAAGATGAAAGAGAATAGCTCAATCGTTGAGCATGTGCTCAGATTGTCTGGGTACTACAATCGCTTGAATCGAGTGGGAGTTGATCTGCCAGATAAGATAGTGATTGATGTAGTTCTCCAAGTCACTGTCACTGAGTTACTAGAACTTGGTGATTA
This sequence comes from Hordeum marinum, assembly GCA_022496015.1. Taxonomy (NCBI): domain Eukaryota; kingdom Viridiplantae; phylum Streptophyta; class Magnoliopsida; order Poales; family Poaceae; genus Hordeum; species Hordeum marinum. Next base: position 413,155,987 of record CM039677.1, on the reverse strand, counting down.
ACTATAAAATGCCAGGGAAAGAAATGTTGATCCCTGAGCTGTTCGCAATGTTTGACACCGCGAAGGTAGAAATCAAAAAGGAGCGTCAAGTGTTGATGGTTAATCAAACCACTAGTTTCGAGAAGGGCAAGAGCAAGGAGGGAAACTTCATGGATATCAAGTCAGTTGCTGCTCCGGTGAAGTAACCCAAAGTTGAACTCAAACCCGAGACTAAGTGCTTCTGTTATGAGGTGAGCGGTCGCTGAAGCGGAACAACCCTAGATACTTGGTAGATAAGAAGGCTGGCAACATTAATAGAAGTATATTTGATATACGCGTTATTAATGTGTACCTTGCTAGTACTCTTAGTAGCACCTGGGTATTGGATACCGGTTCGGTTGCTAAATGTTAGTAACTCGAAATAAAAGCTACGGAATAAACGGAGAACTAGCTAAGGGTGAGGTGATGATATGCGTTGGAAGTGTTTCCAAGGTTGATGTGATCAACATCACACGCTCTCTCTACCTTCAGGATTAGTGACGAACCTAAATAAATGTTATTTGGTGTTTTGCGTTGAGCATGAACACGATTAGATCATGTTTATTGCAATACGGTTATTCATTTAAGTCAGAGAATAATGGTTATTCTGTTTACATGAATAATACCTTCAATGGTCATGCACCCAGTGAGAATGGTTTGTTGAAATCTTGATCGCAGTAGTACACATGTTCATAACATTGATGTCAAAAGATACAAAGTTAATAATGATAGTACCACATACTTGTGGCACTGCCGCAAAATGTCATATTGGTATAAAGTGCATGAAGAAACTCCATGGTGATGGATATTTGGACTCATTCGATTTCGAATCGGTTGGGACATGCGAACCATGCCTCTTGGGCAAGATGACTAAAGGACCCCGTTGGATGGAGCGGGCAAGTGATTCATTGGAAATGATACATGTTGATGTATGCAATCCAATGAGTCTTGTAGCGTGTGGTGGATATCGTTATTTTCTTACCTTCACTGATGATTTGAGTAGATATAGTGTATGTTTACTTAATGAAACACAAGTCTGAATCGTTTGAAAAGTTCAAGAAAATTCAGAGTGAAGTTTAAGATCATCGTGACAAGAAGATAAAAATGTCTGCGATATGATCGTGGAGGTGAATATCTGAGTTACGAGTTTGGCATACAACTTTAGACAATGTGAAAGTTGTTTCACAACTCATGCCACCTGGAACACCATAGTGTGATGGTGTGTCCGAACGTCATAGTCGCACTCTATTGGATATGGTGCGGGCTATGATGTCTCTTATCGTTTTGCTACTGTAGTTTTGGGGTTATGCATTAGAGACAACTACATTCACTTTAAATAGGGCACCATCTAAATCCGTTGAGATGACATCGTGTGAATTATGGTTTGATAGAAACATAAGCTGTCATTTCTTAATGATTTGGGCTGCGACTCTTGTGTGGAAAAATGTTTTCACCTAATGAGCTCAAACCCAAAGCGGACAAATGCATATTCATAGATTACCCTAAGAACAGTTGGGTGAACCTTCTATCTCAGATCCAAGCATAAAGTATTTGTTGCTAAAACGGGTCCTTTCTCGAGAAAATGTTTCTCTCGAAAGAATTGAGTGGGAGGAAGATAGAACTTGATGAGGTTGTTGAACCTTTGTTTCAACCAGAGAGTAGCGCATCGCGGAAAGATGTTTCTGTGGAACCTACGTCAGTTGAAGAGGAAGTAAATGATGATGATCATGAAGCTTCGGATCAAGTTACTATCGAACCTCGTAGGTCGACTAGGATGCGTACTGCTCCTGAGTGGTACGAAAATCCTGTCTTGGAGGTCATGTTGTTGGATAAAGATGAACCTACGACATACGGAGAAACGATGATGGGCCCGGATTCTGACAAATGGTTAGAGGCCATGAAATCCGAGAAAGGATCCATGTATGAAAACCAAGTATAGACTTTTGTAGACTTGCTCGTTGGACGGCAGGTCGACGAGTACAAATGGACCTTTAGAATGAAGACAGACACTGATGGTGAATGTCACCATTTGTAAAGCTCGACTTGTTGCAAAGTTGTTTGTGACAAGTTCAAGGAGTTGAATCCGATGAGGCTTTCTCACTCGTAGCGATGATAAAAGTCTGTTGGAATTATGTTAGCAGTTGCTGCATTTTCAATTATGAAATCTGGCAGATGGATGTCAAAACATCGTTTCCTTAACGGTTTACTTAAGGAAAGGTTGTATGTGATACAACCAGAAGGTTTTGTTAGTCCTAAGGATGCTAAAAGATGAGCAAGCTTCAGTGATCCTTCTATGGATTGAAGCAAGCATCTCGGAGTTGGAATATACACTTTGATGAGGTGATCAAAGTTTTTGTAGTTTATACAAAGTTTACGAGAAACTTGTATTTGCAATAAACTGAGTGGGAGCACTATAGAGTTTCTGAGAAGTATATGTGGTTGACATATTGTTGATCGGAAATAATGTAGAATTTCTGGAAGGCATAAAAGGTTGTTTGAAAAGTGTTTTTCAAAGGAAGACCTAGATAAAGGTACCTAATTGTTGAGCATCAAAATCTATAGAGATAGATCAAGATGCTTGATGAGACTTTCAATGAGTGCATACCTTGACAAGATTTTGAAAGAGTTCAAAATGGATCAGCCAGAGAAATAGTTCTCTTCTGATTTGTAAGGTGTGAAGTTGAGTGAGACTCAAAGCTCGACAATGGCAGAAGAAAGAGAAAGGACGAACGTCGTCTCCTATGCCTTAGCCATAGGCTCTATATTATGCCATGCTGTGTACCGCAACTATGTGTGCCTTGCCATGAGTCTGTCAAGGGGTACAAGAGTGGTCCAGAAGTGGATCACTGGATAGCGGTCGGAATTATCCTTAGTAACCAGAGGACTAAGGAAATGTTTCTTGATTATGGAGGAGATAAAGAGTTCGTCGTAAAGAGTTACGTCGATGCAAGCTTTAACACCTATCCGGATGACTAGTAGTAGCAATCTGGATACATATAGTGGAGCAGCCATTTGGAAATAGTACCAAGTGGAGTGTGGTAGCAGTGTTTATGGTTTGACATAGAGATTTACAAAGTACACACAGATCTGAATATCGCAGACCCGTTGACTATAAGACCTCTCTCACATGCAAAGCATGATCGAGCCCCAAAACTCATTGGGTGTTCGATTCATAACAATGCGAATCACATGGTGATGTGAACTAGATTATTGACTCTAGTGCAAGTGGGAGACTGTTGGAAATATGCCCTAGAGGCAATAATAAATTAGTTATTATCATATTTCCTTGTTCATGATAATCGTTTATTATCCATGCTATAATTGTATTGATCGGAGACTTAAATGCATGTGTGGATACATAGACAAAACCATGTCCCTAGTATGCCTCTAATGGACTAGCTCGTTGATCAAAGGATGGTTAAGGTTTCCTAGCCATGGACATGAGATGTCATTTGATAACGGGATCACATCATTAGGAGAATGATGTGATGGATAAGACCCAAACTACAAACATAGCATATGATCGTGTCAGTTTATTGCTACTGTTTTCTGCATGTCAAGTATATGTTCCTATGACCATGAGATCATGCAACTCACGGATATCGGAGGAGTGCCTTGTGTGTATCAAACGTCGCAACGTAACTGGGTGACTATAAAGGTGCTCTACAGATATCTTCGATGGTGTTTGTTGAGTTGGCATGGATCGAGACTGGGATTTGTTACTCCGTGTGACGGAGAGGTATCTCAGGGCCCACTCGGTAATACAACATCACAACAAGCCTTGCAAGCAATGTGGCTAAGTGTTAGTCATGGGATCTTGTATTACGGAACGAGTAAAGAGACTTGCCAGTAACGAGGTTGAACTAGGTATGGATATACCGACGATCGAATCTCGGGCAAGTAACATACCAAAGAACAAAGGGAACGTTATACGGGATTAACTGAATCCTTGACATAGAGGTTCGACCGATAAAGATCTTCGTAGAATATGTAGGAACCAATGTGGACGTCCAGGTCCCGCCATTGGTTATTGACCGTAGAGGTGTCTCGGTAATGTCTACATAGTTCTTGAACCCGCAGGGTCTGCACACTTAAGGTTCGGTGACGTTTCGGTAGTGTAGAGTTATGTATGGTGGTGACTTAAGGTTGTTTGGAGTCCCTGATGAGATCCCGGACATCACGAGGAGCTCCGGAATGGTCCAGAGGTAAAGATTCATATATAGGATGTCCCAGTTTGGTCGCCGGAAAAGTTTCGGGCTCATCGGTAGTATACCGGGAGTATCGGTAGTGTACCGGGAGTGCCGGTAGTGTACCGGGGGACCTCCGGGAGGGGTATTTCGACCCCAAGAGGTCCATGGGCTGTGGGAGAATAATAATCAGCCCTTAGTGGGCTGGGAAAACAGCCACAAAGGCCCATGGCGCAGGAGAGAAAGTCCTAAAGCAAAAAGTGGAAAATCAGCCAATAGGAGGCAATCCTACTCCAACTAGGATTGGAGGTGAAGTAGGATTGCTCCCACCTCCTATTTCGGCCGACCCAAAGGTCTTGGCTGACTCTCCTCTCCTCTCCTCCTATATATACTAGTGGATTGGGTGGTTTTTGGACAGAATTTCCGGCCACGTGCTACCCGTTCCACCGGTGCATAGTTTCTCCTCTAGATCGGTTTTCTGCAACGCTTAGGCGAAGCCCTGCCGGATTTGCTCTACCACCATCACCGGAGCGCCGTCACGCTGCCGGTGAACTCTCTCTCCTATCCACCTCCTCTTGCTGGATCGAGACGGTGGAGATCGTCATCAAGCTGCACGTGTGCTGAACGCGGAGGTGCCGTCTGTTCGGCGCTAGATCGGAAGGACCGTGATCGAGATCGCGAGATGGTTCGTGATGAGATTGCGGAACGGATAGTGATGAGTTAGCGGGATAGATCATGATCAAGATCGTGAGACAGATCGTGATGAGATCACGGGACGGATCGTGATGAGTTCACGAGATGGTTCGTGATGAGATTGCAGAACAGATCGTGATGAGTTCGCGGGACAGATCGTGATCAAGATTTCGGGATGGATCGTGATGAGATCGTGGGACGCTCGGCGATTTGGATCGCGAAGATGTTTGACTACACCAACCGCGTTTCTTAACACTTCCCGCTTAGCGATCTACAAGGGTACGTAGATCCACTCTCCCTCTCGTAGATGCTCATCACCATGGATAGGGTTGCGTGCGCGTAGGAATTTTTTTGTTTCCCATGCGACGTTCCCCAACAATTGGTACCTGCGTGAAGCAAAGCAAGGGGATATGGTGGTCATGGTCAAAGTAAGGAAGGAGCATTACGTCAATGGATGTGAAATATGTCTTGAATTTTCAGAACTTTTCCAGTTATACCACATGGACTCTATCGACAAGACTCTGATCCGTTGCTATTGTGTGTAAGTGATTAATATCTTTAATAATTTAAGTCTCCAGCTCAGATATCGTTCATTGGCTTATCCTCACTATATATGTTCTTTTCTATGCTATTATGCAGATTGAAGATGTGGGAATTGAAAGAAGAGGCAATCGATGACATTGGGTTCATCGACCCAAATACCGTTAATGGTCATGTGGTAAAACATTTTGCCAAGGACACAGAAGATCTCTTGGTAAAATATCTAGAGGCAATGAATACCAAATCTACTATAATATTTCCTTACAACATGGGATGAGTGTTTACTCTCTTGTATACTACAAATTCTATTTTTGCTTACTAGCTCGCTGTCAAGTGTAGTTGATGAGTTATGTGCATGCCTGCTTAATTATATAAACTTATCCTTGTGGATGGACTTGTTGAAGTGTACGACTCACTAGATACACTAGAATAATCATACGTGGACTTGTATTGTATGATAGAACGGTAATTTCAATCTTTATCGACCTCGTTTTCTTTCATTATTTCCTGATATCAAAAGTAATTATAATAAATCTTTCGTTCCTTTTCTTTTCCACGTAGTGTTTGGAAAAAGATCATAGAAAAAAACCATCATGGTCGTCAATGGGAACCGAAGCTGAAGTGGAAAAAGATGCAGATAATTAAGTGCAAAGCAGCCATAGGGGACAAATTTATGTGGATACTTCCTCTACGAGATCATTCGCATCCAGACCGAATGCCGTATACGTCGTAGAAGAGCACATGAAAGACAACTCGAGGTTTGGCAGATGATGTCGAAGCTCTCACCATAGAAACACTTTGTAGCACTTCAAGCGGAATTTGCGGCATTTCTTCTTCGACATGTCATTGATGTAAACAGAGAGCACTATTCCTTACCGCCGCCTCAATAATGCCAGCAAATCAGTAATAGAAAACTGAGATTTCATCCGGACCACTAGCTAGCTAGTCCCGGCCGGATTTTGGGCTCTAAGTTATAAGTCCAGAATATATATGCATGGATGTGTAATTTCATTTGTATATATACTGTGTATGAGATATTGTATATTATATTACATATATATATATATGCATCAACTTGTGTATTGTTTACATTATATAGCACCGTAAAATAAATTTGAAATGAATGGAAAACACAAAAAATAGAGAGGAAAATTAAAACCTAAAAGCTAAAACAAAAAAACAGAACACTTAGTACCGGTTGGTATCAGCAACCGGTACTAAAGGTCTGGACCTTTAGTCCCGACCCTTTAGTACCGGTTGGGGAACCGGTACTAAAGGCCATCCCGACCGGGACTACAGACAAACATTCTACTAGTGATACCATATGGCATGTTGTGTATCGCGGGAGAACCAACAAAGCTTACAAATGCAATGGAAAATCCAAGATGGAAAAATGTAATGGATGAAGAATATTATGCTCTTATGAAAATAAAACATGGCATCTTGTACCTGAACAAAGAGGTAAAAACATTATTGACTGCAAATGGGTTTACAGAATCAAAAAGAGGCCAGATGGCTCCATTGACAGGTATAAGGCGTGTCTAGTTGCAAAATGTGTTAAGCAAAGTTATGGTCCTGATTATGAGGATACTTGAAGTCCTGTTGTTAAAGCTGCAACTCTTAGACTTGCGCTAGCTATTGCATTATGTAGAGGTTGGAGCTTGAGACAGCTAGATATTTAGAACGTGTTTTTGCATGGTGTTCTAGAAGAGGAGGTTTACATGAGACAACCACCTGGGTATGAGAATACCAAAACACCTCAATATGTGTGCAAGATTGATAAGGCTTTTTATGGTCTAAAACAAGCACCGAGAGCATGGTATTCAAGGTTGAGCTCTTAGTTGAGATGTCTTGGCTTTGTTGCATCCAAGGCTAATACTTCACTATTTATTTATAACAAGGCAAATACTGTTATATTTGTGTTGATATATGTTGATGATATTATAGTTGCAAGTTCTTCACAAAGTGCCACTAATGCTCTTCTGCATGATTTGAGTTCAGAATTTGGTCTCAAGGATCTTGGTGATATGCACTTTTTCCTAGGCATTGAAGTTAAGAAGGTTCAAGACGACATTGTACTGAATCAAGAAAATATGCTAAAGAACTTCTAACTCGCATGGGAATGAAGGACTGTAAGACTTCACCTAGACCACTGTCTTCCTCAGAGAAACTTTCGGGTATGAAGGTGAGCCACTCAGGGAACAAGAAAGCACAAAATAAAGGAGTGCCATGGGAGCCTTAAAGTACTTAACATTGACACGACCACATATATCGTTTGCAGTTAACAAGATTTGTCAGTATTTGCATGAACCTACTACTACACATTGGACAACTATCAAAAGAATTATAAGATATATAAAACATACTACAAGTTTGGGTCTCCAGTTTAGGCGGTCTAATTTTACTCTGGTTAGACCATTCTCCGATGCTAACTGGGCAGGATGTAGTGATGACAGAAAATCAACTCGAGGTTTTGTAGTACTTGCTGGCTCTAATATTATTTCTTGGAGTGCTAGAAAACAGGCCAAGGTGCCAAGATCAAGAACTGAGGCTGAGTACAAGTCATTAGCTAAGCAACAACTGAGATCATTTGGCTGGAATCACTACTGAATGAATTGGAATCAAGAAACATCGTATCTTATGTTTGTGGTGTGACAATCTAGGATCTACTTATCTTTCTTCTAATCCTGTCTTCCATGGAAGAACTAAGCATACTAAAATTGATTTTCATTTTGTGCGAGAAAGAGTAGCAGAGAAGAAATTGGACATACGGTTTATTCCATCCAAAGATCAAGTTGCAGACGGTTTCACCAAAGCTTTACCAGTTGACGAGGTCACCTACCCTAGGTAGGGTCATGTTCCTCTAAGCTAGGACACTCTTAGGGTCCTAAAAGGTCATGGAAGTCCTTGGCTTACCTTGACACTCGGACGAATGCACAAGATACCGTCGGCTCCTTGGAAGTCACTCAGACGTCATTAATCACTCGATGCCTCACTAGCACTCGGACAAAAGGATGTAGGAGCGTCGTGGGAGCTACAATATTCAAGGGACTTAATACGCCTTAAGTACTGTAAAGACCATATTACCTGTAACGACTTTAGTTAACTTAGCAGTTTGCAGTAACCCCTGCAGTTACTAGCATTAATGACCCTAGTGATGGCGCTCGGCTGGTGGTGGCGCACTCTATATAAGCCGCCCCCGACGCCAGAACAAGGGTTACGAACTCCCTGTAATCAAATACCCATACGAAGAAAACACTTAGCTCACGGGCTCGAGACATAGGACTATTAACACTTCCGAGTGTGGTCCGAACTCGTAAATTCCGATTGTGACACTTACTTCATAGCTAGGATTCTCCCTACTCATTCGTACCCCCCGTACTATTGTCAGGATTACTCCCATGATAGTTGGCGCCCACCTTGGGGTGGAGGATCTAATGAATTCCGTCGTAAGTGGGATTCAAACCTTTTTTCATCATGTTGGCACTCGACGGTGAGATCCTCCTCATCACTCTGTGTTTCATCGCCGACGGCTCAACGTGGTTGCACGAGGCACCGTTGGATCCCGACTTGTTCCCCGCGCGGGGCCATGCACTTTAGCGCATCGGCGCATGACGTCATCCTTCGACAACCATTGGAGCCTTATGACTCCCCGTCCGTCTCCAACTCTGGAGGCCACTACAAGCATTCCGGACGCTCTTGGTGGCAGCGGTGGGTCGAGCACGCCATGGCTCGCCAGTCATCCGTCGGTCAGGTGGCGGTGCTCGATTCCGACGAGCCCATCATCAATTTGTTCCCTTCTTCGGGGGACGAATTGTCCGACGAGTCAGAGTTCAAGACTAGCGGAGACGCTGCAGAAGTCCTGATGGCCAACACCACCAGCAACAGGCCTCCCGAGTACTCGGCGGGTGGTTCCGGTGGCCGCGATGGTGATCACCACGGTGGCGACACGAGCGGCTACGATCCCTGTTCTCTCACTCGGGAGTAGCAGGATGAAAGGAGGAGGAGAGACGACGAAGTCCTTCTCACTTTGATCATGGGGATGACTCTGGAAGAGATAGCCTTGGAGGCTATGCACCTGGCCACTTTGCCTGAGCGCGAGCGACTCGAGCGGCTTCAGCAGTAGCTCGATGAGCGTGTGTCGCGAGACAAACCGAGTTCTAACAACCAGAGGCGTCCGTTGTTCCAGAACAGCCGACCACCTAAAGTCCACGTGATGCGCACGCCGATAGAGAACTTGTCTGCAACCACTCGAATTGTTGAATCTTTTCAGCCGTCTGGTTCGACGGCCAGTGAAGGCATTTGACAGATCTAGGCTCTCCTAAAGACTGCGCTAAAACGGAATTCGGAAGTTTTGCAGTCGTCACTGCGGATACATAGCAGGTCCGCGCGGGCGGACACGGTACATTTCTCTCACAGCCCGCACTCATATGGGAAACGCGCACACTCTCCTCCATTTCCGAGAGGTCCGTATGCAGGGCGTTAGTGCGACGAGCGTGACATCATTCGGACTCCTCCTTTGAGAGGCGGTTCATAAGGAAAGCGGCCCTTCGATGATGGCCGCCATTACGGGGAATATCGCAATCGGCCTCCCCCTCGCCCCAAAGGTTACAAGGAAGCTGGCCGGTGGCCTCCGCTACTCAACGCCAGGTCTACCATCACTCAAAACATGGTGGATAGGAACAGAGTGATTAGAGACCGACTGAGTGGTTGGGGGACATCGGGTCTCAAGTGCTTCTACAGGCATATCCAAGAAGCTGGGGTACCTCCCAGTTACCGATTGGCGACCAGAATAAAGAAGTTAAATGGTGAATACAAGCCAGAGACTTGGCTCTAAGATTACCGAGTGGAAGTTCAATAGGAGGCGGTGATGACTTCGTGGCTATGAAGCATGTCCCTCTCATGCTGGAACGATCCGTTTGTGCCTGGTTGAACCAGTTACCTTCCAGCAACATCTATTGCTGGGAGGATCTGGATCGAGTGTTCATCAAGACTTTTGAAGGCACATACAAGCGTCCGGGTGGATTGACAAAGTTGCAACCTTGCATCCAGAAGAACAACGAGACTCTCCGAGAGTACATCCTGTTGGGGAACGTCGCATGGGAAACAAAAATTTTCCTACGCACACGCAAACTTATCCATGGTGATGAGCATCTACGAGAGGGAGAGTGGATCTACGTACCCTTGTAGATCGCTAAGCAGGAAGCGTTAAGAAACGCGGTTGGTGTAGTCGAACTTCTTCGCGATCCAAATCGCCGAGCGTCCCGCGATCCAATCACGAACCGTCCCGCGAACACATCATGATCCGTCCCGTGAACTCATCACGATCCGTCTCACGATCTTGATCACGATCTGTCCCGTGAACTCATCACGATCCGTTCCGTGATCACATCACGAACCGTCTCGCGATCTCGATCACGGTCCTTCCGATCTAGCGCCGAACGGACGGCACCTCCGCATTTAGCACACGTGCAGCTTGATGACGATCTCCACCGTCTCGATCCAGCAAGAGTAGGTGGAGAGGAGAGAGAGTTCACCGGCAGCGTGACGGTGCTCCGGTGATGGTGGTGGAGCAATTTCGGCAGGGCTTCGCCTAAGCGTTGCAGAAAACCGATTTAGAGGAGAAACTATGCACCAGTGTAACGGGTAGCACGTGGCCGGAAATTCTGTCCAAAAACCACCCAATCCACTAGTATATATAGGAGGAGAGGAGAGGAGAGGCAAACAAGGCCTTTGGGTCGGCCGAAATAGGAGGTGGGAAGCAATCCTACTTCACCTCCAATCCTAGTTGGAGTAGGATTGCCTCCTATTGGCTGATTTTCCACTTTTTGCTTTAGGACTTTCTCTCCTGCGCCATGAGCCTTTGTGGCTGTTTTCCCAGCCCACTAAGGGCTGTTTATTATTCTCCCACAGCCCGTGGACCTCTTGGGGTCGAAATACCCCTCCCGAAGGCCTCCCGGTACACTACCGGCACTCCCGATACACTACCGGCACTCCCGGTACACTACCGATGAGCCCAAAACTTTTCCGAAAACCAAACTAGGACTTCTTATATAAGAATATTTACCTCCGGACCATTCCGGAGCTCCACGTGACATCCGGGATCTCACCCGGGACTCCGAACAAACTTCGGTCACCACCATACATAACTCTACACTACCGAAACGTCACCGAACCTTAAGTGTGCAGACCCTGCGGGTTCGAGAACTATGTAGACATGACCGAGACACCTCTACGGTCAATAACCAATGGCGGGACCTGGACGTCCACATTGGTTCCTACATATTCTACGAATATCTTTATCGGTTGAACCTCTATGTCAAGGATTCAGTTAATCCCGTATAACGTTCCCTTTGTTCTTCGGTATGTTACTTGCCTGAGATTCGATCGTCGGTATCTCCATACCTAGTTCAAGATCATTACCGGCAAGTCTCTTTACTCGTTCCGTAATACAAGATCCCGCAATAACAATTAGTCACATTGCTTGTAAGGCTTATTGTGATGTTGCATTACCGAGTGGGCCCCGAGATACCTCTCCGTCACACGGAGTAACAAATCCCAGTCTCGATCCATGCCAACTCAACAGACACCATCGGAGATACCTGTAGAGCACCTTTATAGTCACCCAGTTACGTTGCGACGTTTGATACACACAAGGCACTCCTCTGATATCCGTGAGTTGCATGATCTCATGGTCATAGGAACATATACTTGACATGCAGAAAACAGTAGCAATAAACTGACACGATCATATGCTACGTTTGTAGTTTGGGTCTTCTCCTAATGATGTGATCCCGTTATCAAATGACATCTCATGTCCATGGCTAGGAAACCTTAAGCATCTTTTGATCAACGAGCTAGTCTACTAGAGGCATACTAGGGACATGGTGTTGTCTATGTATCCACACATGTATCTGAGTTTCCGATCAATACAATTATAGCATGGATAATAAACGATTATCACGAACAAGGAAATATGATAATAACTTAATTTATTATTGCCTCTAGGGCATATTTCCAACAGTGTCCCACTTGCACTAGAGTCAATAATCTAGTTCACATCACTATGTGATTCGCATTGTTATGAATCTAACACCCAATGAGTTCTGGGGCTCGATCATGCTTTGCATGTGAGAGAGGTCTTTTATAGTCAACGGGTCTGCGATATTCAGATCCGTGTGTACTTTGCAAATCTCTATGTCGAACCGTAAACACTGCTACCACAATCCACTTGGTACTGCTTCCAAATGGCTGCTCCACTATATGTATCCAGATTGCTACTACTAGTCATCCGGATTAGTGTTAAAGCTTGTATCGACGTAACTCCTTACGACGAACTCTTTATCACCTCCATAATCGAGAAACATCTCCTCAGTCTCTTAGTTATTGTGGATAATCTTGACCGCTGTCCAGTGATCCACTCCTGGTTCACTCTTGTACACCCTGACGGACTCATGGCAAGGCACACACAGGTGCGGTACACAGCATGTCATAATATAGAGCCTATGGCTAAGGCATAGGGGACGACGTTCGTCCTTTCTCTTTCTTCTGCCGTTGTCGACCTTTCAGTCTCACTCAACTTTCACACCTTACAAATCAGGCGAGAACTCTTTCTCTGACTGATCCATTTTGAACTCTTTCAAAATCTTGTCAAGGTATGCACTCATTGAAAGTCTCATCGAGCATATTGATCTATCTCCGCAGATTTTGATGCTCAACAATTAGGTAGCTTCATCCAGGTCTTCCTTTGAATAACACTTTCCAAATGACCGTTTTATGCTTTCCAGAAACTCTACATTATTTCTGATCAACAATATGTCATCCACATATACTTATCAGAAATTCTATAGTGCTCCCACTCACTTTATTGCAAATACAAGTTTCTCGTAAACTTTGTATAAACATCAAAAACTTTGATCACCTCATCAAAGTGTATATTCCAACTCCGAGATGCTTGCTTCAGTCCATGGAAGGATCACCGAAGCTTGCACACCTTTTAGCATCCTTAGGACTGACAAAACCTTCTGGTTGTATCACATACAACCTTTCCTCAAGTAAACCGTTAAGGAAATGATGTTTTGACATCCATCTGTCAGATTTCATAATTGAAAACGCAGCAACTGCTAACATAATTCCAACAGACTTTAGCATCGCGACGAGTGAGAAAGTCTCATCGCAGTCAACTCTTTTAACTTGTCACAAACAACTTTGCAACAAGTCGAGCTTTACAAATAGTGACATTTACCATCAGTGTCTGTCTTCATTTTAAAGATCCATTTGTACTCAACGACTTGCCGTCCAACGAGCAAGTCTACCAAAGTCTATACTTGGTTTTTCATACATGGATCCTATCTCGGATTTCATGGCCTCCAACCATTTGTCGGAATCCGGGCCCATCATCGCTTCTCCACAGCTCGTAGGTTCATCGCTGTCCAACAACATGACCTCGAAGACAGGGTTGTCGTACCGCTTAGGAGCAGTACACATCCTTGTCGACCTACGAAGTTCGATAGTAACTTGATCCTGAAGCTTCATGATCATCATCATTAACTTCCGCTTCAACTAACGTAGGCTTCACAGAAACATCTTTCTGCGCTGCGCTACTCTCTGGTTGAACAAAGGTTTAACAACCTCATCAAGTTCTATCTTCCTCCCACTCAATTCTTTCGAGAGAAACCTTTCCTCGAGAAAGGATCCGTTTTAGTAACAAACACTTTGCACTTGGATCTGAGATAGAAGGTTCACCCAACTGATCTTAGGGTATTCTATGAAGATGCATTTGTCCGCCTTGGGTTCGACCTCATTAGGTGAAAACATTTTTCACACAAGTGTCGCAGCCCCAAGTATTAAGAAATGACAGCTTAGGTTTCTATCAAACCATAATTCATATGGTGTCATCTCAACGGATTTAGATGGTGCCCTATTTAAAGTGAATGTAGTTGTCTCTAATGCATAACCCCAAAATTATAGTAGTAAAACTACAAGAGACATCATAGCACGCACCATGTCCAATAGAGCATAACAGTGATGTTCGGACACACCATCACACTATGGTGTTCTAGGTGGCGTTTAGTTGTGAAACAACTTTCACATTGTCTTAAGTTGTATGCCAAACTCGCGACTCGGATATTTACCTCCACGATCATATCGCAGTCATTTTTATCTTCTTGTCACGATGATCTTTAAACTTCACTCTGAATTTGCTTGAACCTTTCAAACGATTCAGACTTGTGTTTCATTAAGTAAATATACACTATATCTACTCAAATCATCAGTGAAGGTAAGAAAATAACGATATCCACTGCACGCTACAAGACTCACTAGATTGCATACATCAACATGTATCATTTCCAATGAATCACTTGCCCGCTCCATCCAACGGGGTCCTTTAGTCATCTTGCCCAAGAGGCATGGTTCACATGTCTCAACCGATTCGAAATCGAATGAGTCCAAATATCCATCACCATGGAGTTTCTTCATGCGCTTTATACCAATATGACATTTTGCGGCAGTGCCACAGGTATGTGGTACTATCATTATTTAACTTTGTATCTTTTGACATCAATGTTATGAACATGTGTATTACTACGATCAAGATTTCAACAAAACATTCTCACTGGGTGCATGAACATTGAAGGTATTATTCATGTAAACAGAATAACTATTATTCTCTGACTTAAATGAATAACCGTATTGCAACAAACATGATCTAATCATGTTCATGCTCAACGCAAAACACCAAATAACATTTATTTAGGTTCGTCACTAATCCTGAAGGTAGAGAGAGCGTGCGATGTTGATCACATCAACCTTGGAAACATTTCCAACACACATCGTTACCTCACCCTTGGCTAGTTCTCCGTTTATTCCGTAGCTTTTATTTCGAGTTACTAACATTTAGCAACCGAACCGGTATCCAATACCCAGGTGCTACTAGGAGTACTAGCAAGGTACACATCAATAACTCGTATATCAAATATACTTCTGTCGATGTTGCCAGCCTTCTTATCTACCAAGTATCTAGGGTTGTTCCGCTTCAGCGACCTCTCACCTCATAATAGAAGCACTTAGTCTCGGGTTTGAGTTCAACTTTGGGTTGCTTCACTGGAGCAGCAACGCACTTGCTATCCATGAAGTTTCCCTCCTTGCTCTTGCCCTTTTCGAAACTAGTGGTTTGATTAACCATCAACACTTGACGCTCCTTCTTGATTTCTACCTTCGCGGTGTCAAACATCGCGAACAGCTCAGGGATCAATACTTCTATCCCTGGTGTATTATAGTTCATCACTAAGTTCTATTAGCTTTAGTGACAGTGACTTGGAGAACTATATCAATCACTATCTTATCTGGAAGATCAACTCCCACTTGATTCAAGCGATTGTAGTACCCAGACAATCTGAGTACATGCTCAATGATTGAGCTATTCTCCTTCATCTTACAGGCAAAGAATCTTGTTGGAGATCTCATATCTCGCAACACAGGCACGAGCCTGAGATCACAATCTCTGCTCCTAGAACATCTCATATGTTCCGTGATGTTCAAAATGTTTCGGAGCCTCAATTCTAAGCCGTAATGCATGACACACTAAACGATCAAGTAGTCATCGAAACGTGCCTGTCAGATGTTCACAACATCTATAGATGACGCTAGAGGGGGTGGTGCACCAAACGGTGCATTAAGGACATAAGCCTTCTGTGCAGCAATGAGGACAATCCTCAGATCACGGACCTAGTCCGCAATATTGCTACCAACATCTTTCAACTCTATTTCTCTAGGAACATATACAAATTTAAGGGAGCTACAACGCGAGCTAGTAATCTACAACATAATTTGCAAAGACACTTTGACTACGTTCATGATAATGAGTTCAATTAATCATATTACTTAAGAACTCCCACTCAAATTGACATCCCTCCGATCATTCGAGTGATACATGATCCAAATTCACCAACTCAAGTCCGATCATCACGTGAGTTGAGGTGGCTGTAATGGTGAACATCATTATGTTGATCATATCTACTATATGACTCATGTTCGACCTTTTGGTCTCTCGTGTTCCGAGGCCATGTCTGTACATGCTAGGCTCGTCAAGTTTAACCCGAGTGTTCTGCGCGTGCAAATCTGGCTTGCACCCGTTGTATGTGAACGTAGAGTCTATCACACCCGATCATCACGTGGTGTCTCAACACGACGAACTTTCACAACGGTGCACACTCGGGGAGAACACAATTCATCTTGAAATTCAAGTGAGGGATCACCTTATAATGCTACCGCCGTACTAAGCAATACAAGGTGCATAAAAGGATTAACATCTCATGCAATTCATAAGTGACATGATATGGCCATGAACTTGTGTTTAAGATCTCCATCTTCGAAACACCGGCATGATCTCCATCATCACCGGCACAACACCATGATCTCCATCAATGTGTTGCCATTGGGGTTGTGGCGCCAGCCCTTCTTCTACTTCTATTGCTACCGCTTAGCGATAAAGTAAAGCATTACATAGCGCTTAATGATTGACACGCAGGTCATACAATAATTAAAGACAACCCTATGGCTCCTGCCGGTTGCCATACTCAACGACATGCAAGTCGTGAAATTCTACACATCACATGATCATCTCATACATCACATATATCTCATCATGTAATTGGCCATATCACATCACAACATACCCTGCAAAAACAAGTTAGACGTCCTCTAATTGTTGTTGCATGTTTTACATGGCTGCTACGGGTATCTAGCAAGAACGATTCTCACCTACGCATAAACCACAACGGTGATACATAGATTTCTTTTCAACCTTCTCAAGGACCGCCTTTGTCGGATCCGATCCAACTAAAGTGAGAGAAACTGTCACCCGCAAGCCATCTAAGCAACAAGTTGCGTCGAGGGAACCGGTCTCTCATAAGCGTACGAGTAATGTTGGTCCGGGCCGCTTCATCTCACAATCCCGCTGAATCAAAATCCAACCAAGGGAGGAAGCAATCTAAGCATCAACACCCACAAACCTTTTGTGTTCTACTCGAGATATCATCGAACCATCAACCTAGCTCATGATGCCACTATTGGGGAACGTCGCATGGGAAACAAAATTTTTCCTACGCACACGCAAACCTATCCATGGTGATGAGCATCTACGAGAGGGAGAGTGGATCTACGTACCCTTGTAGATCACTAAGCAAGAAGCGTTAAGAAACACGGTTGGTGTAGTCGAACTTCTTCGCGATCCAAATCGCCGAGCGTCCCGCGATCCAATCACGAACCGTCCCGCGAACACATCATGATCCGTCCCGTGAACTCATCACGATCCGTCTCACGATCTTGATCACGATCTGTCCCGTGAACTCATCACGATCCGTTCCGTGATCACATCACGAACCGTCTCGCGATCTCGATCACGGTCCTTCCGATCTAGCGCCGAACGGACGGCACCTCCGCGTTTAGCACACGTGCAGCTTGATGACGATCTCCACCGTCTCGATCCAGCGAGAGTAGGTGGAGAGGAGAGAGAGTTCACCGGCAGCGTGATGGTGCTCCGGTGATGGTGGTGGAGCAATTCCGGCAGGGCTTCGCCTAAGCGTTGCAGAAAACCGATTTAGAGGAGAAACTATGCACCAGTGTAACGGGTAGCACGTGGCCGGAAATTCTGTCCAAAAACCACCCAATCCACTAGTATATATAGGAGGAGAGGAGAGGAGAGGTAGACAAGGCCTTTGGGTTGGCCGAAATAGGAGGTGGGAAGCAATCCTACTTCACCTCCAATCCTAGTTGGAGTAGGATTGCCTCCTATTGGCTGATTTTCCACTTTTTGCTTTAGGACTTTCTCTCCTGCGCCATGGGCCTTTGTGGCTGTTTTCCCAGCCCACTAAGGGCTGGTTATTATTCTCCCACAGCCCATGGACCTCTTGGGGTCGAAATGCCCCTCCCGGAGGCCTCCCGGTACACTACCGGCACTCCCGATACACTACCGGCACTCCCGGTACACTACCGATGAGCCCGGAACTTTTCCGGAAACCAAACTGGGACTTCTTATATAAGAATATTTACCTCCGGACCATTCCGGAGCTCCACGTGACGTCCGGGATCTCACCTGGGACTCCGAACAAACTTCGGTCACCACCATACATAACTCTACACTACCGAAACGTCACCGAACCTTAAGTGTGCAGACCCTGCGGGTTCGAGAACTATGTAGACATGACCGAGACACCTCTACGGTCAATAACCAATGGCGGGACCTGGACGTCCACATTGGTTCCTACATATTCTACGAAGATCTTTATCGGTTGAACCTCTATGTCAAGGATTCAGTTAATCCCGTATAACGTTCCCTTTGTTCTTCGGTATGTTACTTGCCTGAGATTCGATCGTCGGTATCTCCATACCTAGTTCAAGATCGTTACCGGCAAGTCTCTTTACTCGTTCCGTAATACAAGATCCCGCAACTAACAATTAGTCACATTGCTTGCAAGGCTTATTGTGATGTTGCATTACCGAGTGGGCCCCGAGATACCTCTCCGTCACACGGAGTAACAAATCCCAGTCTCGATCCATGCCAACTCAACAGACACCATCGGAGATACCTGTAGAGCACCTTTATAGTCACCCAGTTACGTTGCGACGTTTGATACACACAAGGCACTCCTCTGATATCTGTGAGTTGCATGATCTCATGGTCACAGGAACATATACTTGACATGCAGAAAACAGTAGCAATAAACTGACACGATCATATGCTACGTTTGTAGTTTGGGTCTTGTCCATCACATCATTCTCCTAATGATGTGATCCCGTTATCAAATGACATCTCATGTCCATGGCTAGGAAACCTTAACCATCTTTTGATCAACGAGCTAGTCTACTAGAGGCATACTAGGGACATGGTGTTGTCTATGTATCCACACATGTATCTGAGTTTCCGATCAATACAATTATAGCATGGATA
This sequence comes from Hordeum marinum, assembly GCA_022496015.1. Taxonomy (NCBI): domain Eukaryota; kingdom Viridiplantae; phylum Streptophyta; class Magnoliopsida; order Poales; family Poaceae; genus Hordeum; species Hordeum marinum. The sequence continues at coordinate 413,136,598 of CM039677.1, read as the reverse complement.
ATAAACGATTATCACGAACAAGGAAATATGATAATAACTTAATTTATTATTGCCTCTAGGGCATATTTCCAACACATCCATCGATGGACTACGCTGCACAACACAGTCAAAAATGTCACCGAGCACCAGCCCGTCCGCGCGTTCAAGGATGGCACTCGGTACAAGGAACTCGCCCTGAAGTTCGGCCAATCGGGAGACTTGTCTCTCAGTCAAGCCAGGGAAATTGCCAACAAGTACGCCAATAGCAAAGAGGAAGACCGCCTCCGAGGCGGCAAGGGGCGAGCTGGCGACGCCCATCACTCGGCTGGGAACATAGACAACAAGCATAAATGGAAAGCTGATCCTCGAGGACATGCAGAAGTTTCTAGCATTCCCAGCCAGGGAAAGCCGAATCCCAATAAAAACAACAAAAATGACTGGGCTAACAAGAAGAAGCCCGAATACAACTCTGAGGTGATGGATCAGCCCTGTGTTGTCCACACAAAGAAAGATGAAGAGGGCAACATCATTTACGCGAAGCACACCATTCGAGGGTGCCGATTGCTCAAGCATGAGATGGGTAAAGAGGCATCCATAGATAAGGAGGACGAAGACGAAGCCGAGGGTGATCCTGAATACCATTGGGTTGATAAAGTCTTGAACATGATCTTTGCGGATGTCGAAAGCAAGAGCCGATTGAAGGTCGTCAATCGGGAGGTGAACATGGTAGCTCTGTCTGCCACGAAGTACCTCAATTGGACTAAGACTCCCATCACATTCGCTCAGTCTGATCATCTGGCCTATATAGCCACCCCCGGGAGGTAGGCACTGGTTGTCGATCTGGCAGTAAATGGAGTGTGGCTACGCAAGGTCTTGATGGATGGTGGTAGCGGACTCAATATAATCTATGTGGATACACTCAGCGCAATGGGCATTCCGATGTCCTGCCTGTGTAAGAGTAACATGCATTTCCATGGAGTCATTCCTGGGAAGAAGGCCAAGTCACTCGGTCAAATTGCTCTGGATGTTGTGTTCGGAGGAGAGAAGAACTTCTGAAAGGAACACCTGATGTTCGAAGTGGTGGACTTTCGGAGTGCCTATCACGCCATCCTCGGTAGGCCTGCCTATGCACGTTTCATGGCGCGACCATGTTACATCTATCTTAAAGTTCAGATGCCAGGACCGAATGGCATGCTCACGATGTCCGGCGATTGGAAAATCGCTGAGGAGTGCCTCCAGTAGGGCTCAAAAATTGCTAAGGAACAAGTTCTCACAGCCGAACTTGACGGATACAAGAAAGCGGTGGACTCTATGGACTTACTCAAGTCTAAGCGCCCAAAAACGGAATCATTCCTTTAGTCTGTCTGCGAAACCAAGTAGGTTCGCATTCACCCCAATGATCCGAGTGCGGCTCTGACCAACGTCTCAACATCGCTCGGTGACAAATAGGAAGCCGAGCTCATCCAGTTCCTCCATGAGAACTAGGATATCTTTGCATGGAAGTCGTTTGACATGCCGAGGGTACTCAGGGGACTGGCCGAGCATCGACTCCAAGTGGATCCAAAGATCAAGCCATTCAAAGAGTACTTGCATCGATCGTCCGTCGAGAAGTGCAAGGCGATTGGTGAAGAGATCGCTCGGCTCCTAGCTGTCGAATTCATTTGCGAACTTTTGCATTCTGAGTGGCTGGCCAACCCAGTGTTGGTGCCCAAGAAGGATAAGTCCCTCCGGATGTGCATCGACTTCAAGAACCTCAATCGGGCCTGCCCGAAAGATCACTTTACCCTTCCCCGCATAGACCGAATAGTAGATTCCACCACCGGATGCGAATGCCTGTCGTTCTTAGATGCTCACTCCGGGTACCATGAAATCCGAATCTATGGGCCAAATGAAATAAAAACAGCTTTCATCACCCCATCCGTGTGTTTCTGCTACATCACTATGCCATTCAGTCTCAAGAATGCTAGGGAAAATTTTATGCGCATAATTCAGAAATGCTTGCAGGAACAAATAAGTCGGAATGTCGAAGCTTTCATGGACGACATCATGGTTAAGTCTAGGAAAGGTTCCGACCTCCTGGCTGACCTCGCTGAAACCTTTGCAAACCTCCATCGCTACCAAATAAAACTCAACCCTGCAAAGTGCACATTTAGAGTACCCCAGGTAAGCTACTTGATTTCCTTGATTTTGAATGAGGGATCGACGCCAACCCTGATAAAATTGGAGTGATCATCTGAATGAAGAAACCTGTCTGCTTGCATGATGTTCATAAACTCACGGGATGCCTTGCAGCCCTAAGTAGATTCATATCTTGTCTCGGTGAGAAGGCCTTGCCTACTTTTCGACCGATGAAGAAGTCTGACTCATTCGAGTGGACCCCTGAAGCACAAATTGCATTCGATCAGCTCAAGGCTTTGCTTTCCACCAAGCCGATGTTAGCTGCTCCGGGCAGTTGAGAGCCTTTGCTCTTCTACATCTCCCCTACTAGTCAAGTGGTTAGCATTGTCCTCACCATGGAGCGTGAGGAATCGGGAAAAACTTTCAAGATGCAAAGGCTTGTGTACTAGATTTCGGAAGTTTTGACTCCCTCCAAACAAAGGTATCCACATTACCTGAACTTGGTTTATGGCATTTACCTCACTGTCAAGAAGGTAGCTCATTACTTCCAAGAGAACTCGGTCACAGTTATTAGCGATGCTCCTCTTTCGGAGATCCTAAATAACAAACATGTCACCGGCTGAGTGGTGAAGTGGGCAATCGAAATCCTTCTGTTGGAGATCAAATTTGAAGCCAAGAAGTCAATCAAGTCGCAAGCTCTTGTTAATATTCTGGCCGAATGGATAGAACAGGAACAACCAGCGCTGAGTATCCCTAAACACTGGACCATGTTCTTTGATGGATCTAAGATGATCCAAGGGTCCGGAGCAGGAGTAGTTCTTGTTTCCCCTAGAGGAGACCGAGTGAGCTATGTCCTACAAATCTATTTCGAATCATTCAATAATGAGGCCGAGTTCGAAGCCCTCGTCTACGGGCTCCAAATGGCTATCACACTCGGGATCCGATGCTTGATGATATTCGGTGAGTCGGACCTCATTGTCAACCAGGTGATGAAGGAATGGGACATTAGGAGTCTTGCCATGACTGGGTATTACAGTGCAGTCCAGAAGTTTGAAAAGAATTTTGAAGGATTAGAGCTGCATCAAATCCCCCGAGCGAAGAATCAGGCAGTTGATGACCTAGCAAAAATCGGCTCCACTCGGAGATTTGTGCCGAAGGACGTATTCTTTGAACACCTACACTCTCCTTCGCTCAAAGAGGATCCTTTTACCGAAGATCTCCCACAAGTAGTCGGACCTTCAAATCCGACTGAAGTTGACATTCTAGCTGTAGTGGATCTTGTCCAAGAGATGTTGGTGATCACTCCCGAGTGGACCCAACTCTATTTAGCATACTTGCTCTGGCAAGAGCTCCCTAAAGATGACGAGGAAGCTAGATGGATCGTCCGACGATCCAAATCCTTTGAAGTGATGGGAGATGAGTTATACAGAAAAAGCACTACATGCGTAGCTCAGAAATGCATATCCCCAGGCAGCCATCATTCGTCCTCTCGGACGTTGGTCGCAAAGGCATTCCGTCCAGGTTTTTACTAGCCCCTAGCCAATGCAACAACAAATGACACTAAAGACTATTCCGCTGACGTGGCTATTTGCTGTTTGGGGTCTTGACATGGTCGGTTCTCTATGCACCAGGTCGAGTGGGTTTACCCATCTGCTGGTCGCTATGGATAAGTTCACCAAGTGGGTCGAAGCAAAGTCCATCAAAAGCTTGGAATCAACTACTGCTGTCAGCTTCATTCGGCAGATCATATTCAGATTCAGAGTCCCTTATGATATCATCAAAGATAACGAGAATAATTTCGATTTAGACGAATTCTATGAGTTCTGTTACTCTTAGGGCACTCGGGTCAATTATGCTCCTGTTGCTCACCTGTAGTCGAACGGAGAAGCAGAACGAGCAAACGGGATGATTCTCCAGGCATTGAAACCCCGATTGATGAGAGACCTGAAGATTGCCGGTGGTGCGTGAGTTGAGGAACTACCTTCTGTCCTATGGGGCATTTGAACGACCCTGAATCGTTCCACCAAGCGCACCCCTTTATTTATGGTATACGGATCCGAAGCTGTTCTATTGAGTGACGTTCGCCACAACGCTCCCCGAGTGGAGCTTTACAATGAAGACAAAGCTGAAATTGCTTGTCAAGACGACCTCGACCTCTTAGAATATGAAAGAGAGCAAGCCCTGATCAGGTCGATGCTTTATCAGCAAGACTTGAGGCACCTTTATGATAGACAAGTCATAAGGCATGCTTTTCAGGAAGGTGGCCTCGTTCTCCTATTGGATCAGCAGAAGCCGCACAAATTCGCGCCTCCATGGCTGGGGCCTTTCGCGATCTTCAAAGTCCTAAGCAATAGCCCTTATCGGTTGTACAACTTCGGCAACAATTTAGAAGAACCCCGAGCATGGAACGTGGATTTGGTCTGCAAGTTCTCCACCTAGTGTTAAAACACTCTATCATCCTTGTAATGCACTTCCGAGTGAATTCGATGAATAAAAGTCTTTACTTTTCCAACTCTTTGTCGAAACCTTTTGTTTTTTGTTTGTTTTCACCATCCCTAGTGGGTGCATGGATTCTCTTAGGTGCGAACCTGATTTTTCCTTAGTTAAAAACTACTCTGAGTAAGGACATCATCCACACTCGGGGGCTTAGCTGCGATCCTGTATCGCCTAAGTAAAAAAATAATGCGAGTGAGGACATCATCCACACTCGGGGGCTTAGCTGCGATCCTGTATCGCCTAAGTTAAAGACTACTCCGAGTGAGGACATCATCCACACTCGGGCGGGGCTAAGTTTAAAACTACTCCGAGTGAGGACATCATCCACACTCGAGGGCTTAGCTGTGATCCTGTATCGCCTAAGTTAAAAAACTACTCCGAGTGAGAAAATCATCCACACTTGGGGGCTTAGCTACGATCTTGTATCGCCTAAGTTAAAAACTACTCGAAGTGAGGATATCATCCACACTCGGGGGCTTAGTCGTGATCATGTATCGCCTAAGTTTAAAACTACACCGAGTGAGGATTGATGTCTACTACACAACTCTTTTCTTGTAGACTTTGTTGGGCCTCCAAGCGCAGAGTTTTGTAGGACAATAGCAATTTTCCCTCAAGTGGATAACCTAAGGTTTATCAATCTGTGGGAGGTGTAGGATGAAGATGGTCTCTCTCAAACAACCCTACAATCAAATACAAGAAATCTCTTGTGTCCCCAACACACTCAATACAATGGTAAATTTTATAGGTGCACTAGTTCGGTGAAGATATGATGATACAAGCATAATATGGCCGGTATAAATAGGGTGTTGTAATCTGAAAATATAAAAACAGCAAGGTAACTAATGATAAAAGTGAGCACAAATGGTATTGCAATGCTTAGAAACAAGGCCTAGGGTTCATACTTTCACTAGTGCAAGTTCTATCAACAATACTGACATAGTTGAATCATATGGAAATCCCTCACATGCGACAAAGAGTTCACTCCAAAGTCACAAATAGCGGAGAACAAACGAAGAAATTATTGCAGGGTACAAAACCACCTCAGAGTTATCTTTTCCGATCAATCGTATGAGCTATCCCTATAAGTGTCACGAACATCCCTAGAGTTCGTACTAAAATAAAACCTTAAGATACACATCAACCAAAACCCTAATGTCACCACGAGTACCCATGGGCTTGATTATACGATATGCATCACACAATTTCAGATTCATCATGTTCAATCCAACACAAAGAACTTCAAAGAGTGCCTCAAAGTTTCTACAGGAGAGTCAAGACAAAAACGTGTGCCAACTGCTATGCATAGATTCCCAAGGTCACGGAACCCGCAAGTTGATCACCAAAACATACATCAAGTGGATCAATAGAACATCCGATTGTCACCACGGATATCCCTTCGCAAGACATACATCAAGTGTTCTCAAATCCTTTAAAGACTCAATCCGATAAGAAAACTTCGAAGGGAAAAATCAATTCGTCACAAGAAGATGAGACGGGAAAACTCCATATGATTCATCCACATTAATAAAGCTCGCGGTACATTAAGATCATGTCATCTCAAGAACACAAGAGAGAGAGAGATCAAACACATAGCTACTGGTACATACCCTGAGGCCCGAGGGCGAACTACTCCCTCCTCATCATGGAGACCGCCGGGATGATGAAGATGGCCTCCGGTGATGGTTTCCTCCTCCTACAGGGTGTCGGAGAGGGCTCTCGATTGATTTTTTGTGGCTACACAGGCTTGCGGCGGCGGAACTCCCGATCTAGGTATCTTTCTTGGAGTTTTGGTATTTATGGGAATTTTTGGCGTCGGTCTCACGTGAAGGGGACTCCCGAAGGGCCCACAAGCCGAGGGGAGCCCCCTAGGCTTGTGGCTGCCTCGGGACTCCTCTTCGGTATCTTTTTGCTCCCGTATTTTTGTATTTTCCAAAAATATTCGCCGTAAATTTCCATCCCATTCCGATAACTTTTATTTTTGCGCAAAAAATGACACCATGGTAATTCTTCTGAAATCAAAGTCAGTCCGGGTTTGTTCTAATAAAGTCATACAAAAATCATATATAATTATTGTAAACATGGCATTAATACTTCATAAATTATAGATACATTGGATACGTATCAAGGACATCATCCACACTCGGGGGCTTAGCTGCGATACTGTATCGCCTAAGTTAAAATTACTGCGAGTGAGGACATCATCTACACTCGGGGGCTTAGCTGTGATCCTGTATCGCCTAAGTTAAAAATTTCTCCGAGTGAGGACATCATCCACACTCGGGGGCTTATCTGTGAATCCGTATCGCCTAAGTTAAAAACTACTCCGAGTGAGGACATTGTCCCCACTCGGGGCTTAGCTGCGATCCAATATCGGCTAAGTTAAAAACTACTCTAACTGAGGACATTGTCCCCACTCGGGGCTTAGTTGCGATCACATATCTGTTGGGGAATGTTGCATGGGAAGCAAAAAAATTCCTATGCACATACAAGATCTATCCATGGAGATGAGCATCTACGAGAGGAGATATCGGTTCCACATCCCTTGTAGATCTTTAAGCGGGAAGCGTTAAGAAACGAGGTCGATGTAGTCAAACATCTCCGCGATCCAAATCGCAAGCCGTCCAGCAATCCAATCGTGATCTAGCACCGAGCAGATGACACCTCTGCGTTCAGCACACGTACAACTCGATGATGATCTGCGCCTTCTTGATCCAGCAAGCGAGGGCGGAGAGGTAGATCAGTTCTCCGGCAGCACAACGACATGGTGGCGGTGGTGGTGAACTAATCTGACAGGGCTTTGCCAAGCTCTATCGAACTAATCTAGAGGAGAGAGACGATCTAGAGGGAAGAGGACAGTGTCTGTGTCAAAACCGGTGGATCTTGGGTAGGGGGTCCCGAACTATGAGACTAGAACCGATGGTAACAGGAGACGAAGGGCACACAAATTTAGCCAGGTTCGGGCCCTCCGATGAAGGTAATACCCTATGTCCTACTTGGATGTATTGATGATATGGGGTTACAGAGTTGATCTTCCTCGAGATCGAAGAGCTAACCCTAGATGAGTTGTTCTAGATCTATAACCTAAAACCCTCCGGCTTATATAGACACCAAGGGTATCTAGGGTTTACACATGGTCGGTTACACTCCGAAGAGATAAACATGCCTATTCGCTACATCAAACGTGAAGGACAAGACATACTTCCCGAAGCTTCCATCTTGGAGATAAGGTCTTCAATGAATTGTGTGTTTGGTAAGTGGCCCATATAGTCCGGCCCATAGAAATAGGTCGGCCTCCCTAGGACCCCTTAATCCAGGACTCCCTTGGTAGCCCCCGAATTTGCCTCCAACTCCATGGGTCTCAGCTTCAATTGCTTCAAACGATCAGAGTCTTTGGCTTTCGAGGTGAGTTCTACCCGCCAAACTTAGTTCGGCCTCAGATGACAAGTTGCTTTCCGCCTAGTGGCAGGTCCTAACACTATAAATAGGCCGGACTTGAAGGCCAAATGTCAAGGGGTAAAATAATGTACCCCTGATGACCTCTCTGCTGACATGCCTCACCGTGCACCGGAGGAGGGCCAAGTGATGCCCACTCCCCGTCCAGGCGAAAGGGTCGTCTTCCTCCCTCACTTCATCAAGGGGTTGAGCTTCCAAATGCACCCCTTCATCAGGGGGTTTATGTTTTTCTACGACCTCGACTTCCATGACCTCCCGCCGAACTCTTTCATGCACATCTCGGTATTAATCCTCATCAGTGAGGCCTTCCTACGAGTCGAGTTGCACTTTGGGCTATGGCTCAAAGTGTTCAACGTCAAGATGAAGTGCATTGGCGGTAAGCATGCAGACTACGGGCGGAGCTGTCAGCGGCAAGTTCACCCGCGTCGTGTGGCTATCAAGAACCTTCATCGACACCATCAAGGTGTGGCAGAAGGAGTGGTTCTACATCATAGAACCACGATAAGAAGGTCAGATTCCCCCTCCCGAATTTAGATTCGGTCCCCCCACCCGTTTAGCTTCATGGTTCAAAAAGGGCCTTATCTCGGGACCGAGCAAGGAGGTGAGTGACCTGCAGAAGCGCATCGGCTCCATTATCGAGAAGGACAATAAGCTGACCAATGTGGTCCAGGTGATGCTCCAGAGACGCATCCTCCCCTGCCAGCGCTGGGATACTCCCTTATGGGCTCGTTAGCTTGACGATGCACCCACAATTCGAAACCTCTTCTGCACTACATGGGAGAAGCTATGGAAGGCGTTCTTCAAGTCACAGGAGATCTGGCCATTTGAGGAGGAAGACAGGGGCCAAGCTCTATCGAACTAATCTAGAGGAGAGAGACGATCTAGAGGGAAGAGGACAATGTGTGTGTGAAAACCGGTGGATCTCGGAAAGGGGGGCCGAACTATGAGACTAGAACCGATGGTAACACGAGACGAAGGGGACATAGATTTACCCAGGTTCAGGCCCACCTATGGAGGTAATACCCTCTGTCCTGCTTGGATGTATTGATGATATGGGTTTACAGAGTTCATCTACCTCGAGATGGAAGAGCTAACCCTAGATGAGTTATTCTATATCTATAACCTAAAACCCTCCAGCTTATATAGACACCGAGGGTATCTAGGGATTACACATGGTCGGTTACATGCTGAAGAGATAAACATGCCTATTTGCTACATCAAACGTGGAGCACAAGCTGTACTTGCCGAAGCTTCGATCTTGGAGATAAGGTCTTCAATGAATCCTGTGTTCGCTAAGTGGCCCATATAGTCTGGCCCACAGAAATAGGTCGGCCTCCAGAGGAGCCCTTAATCTAGGACTCCCTCAGGCAGCACGTGGCTTTTCAGGTGGTGGGCTGCCCTCAAACCTCCACTATCTATAGGAGGAAGGGGTGGGAGGAGGCTCCCTAGGGTTTCCCCCAGGGCCTTGGCCTCCGGCCAATAGGTGGAATCCACCTCCTACAAGGAGGTGGGCGCAGGGGAGGAGTCCTTAGGACTCCTCCCACCCTCCACCTTTTTCCTCTTGGGCACATGGGCCCTCATGGAGTCGGCTGACCAACCCACCATGGGCTAATGCGCCACCTCTTGGGCCCATGTGACCCCCGGGGTGGGTGCCCCCCGGTGGACCCCGGGAACCCATTCGTCACTCCCGATACACTGCCGTAAGTAGATGATACGTCTCAAACATATCTATAATTTATGAAGTATTCATGCCATGTTTACAGTAATTCTATATGATTTTGGTATGATTTTATTAGAACTAACCCGGACTGACGCTGTTTTCAGCAGAACTACCGTGGTGCTGTTTTTGTGTAGAAATAAAAGTTCTCGGAATGAGCTGAAAATTTACGAAGAATATTTTTGGAAAATATAAAAAATACTGGAGTGAAGAGTCACCGGAGAGGAAGGCCGAGGAGGCCACAAGCCATAGGGGCGCGAGCCCCCTAGGGCACACCTCCTGGCTTGTGACTTCCTTGAAAACCTTCTGGACGTGGGACCGGCGCCAAAAACTCCTATAAATACAGAAACCTTAGAAAAGAAACCTAGAGTGGGAGTTCCGCCGCCGCACACCTCTAGAGCCATGGAAAACCAATCTTGGCCCTTTTCGGCACCCTACCAGAGGGGGTCACCAGCATTTGAGGCCATCTTCATCGTCTCGGAGGGGCCATCAACACCATGGAGGCCAAGGACCAAAGGGAGAACCTCTCCCCATAGAGGGGGAGGCCATGGAGGAGGAAGCACAAGGGGGATAAACTCTCCCCCTCTCTCCCGATGGTGTCGAAGTGCCATCGGGGGAACCATCGCCGCGGTGATTGTCTTTATCAACATCACTTTCTTCATCACCATCCTCATCTCCTTTTAGCGCTCCACTCTCCCACACCCTGCTGTAATCACCTACTTGAACATGGTTCTTTCTGCTACATATTATGATCCAATGATGTGTTGCCATCCTATGATGTTTTGAGTAGATTATTTTTGTTCTTTGGGTTGATTGATGATCTAGATTGGTTTGAGATGTATGTTTATTTTGGTGCTGTCCTATGGTGCCTTCTGTGCCGTGCACACATGAAGGATTCCCGCTGTAAGGTGTTGCAATACGTTCATGATTCACTTATATTGGGTTGCTTGAGTGACATAAGCATAAACCCGAGTAAGGGGGCTGTTGCATATGGGATAAAGGGGACTTGATGCTTTAATGCTATGGTTGGGTTTTACCTTAATGATATTTAGTAGTTGTGGATGCTTGCTAGAGTTCCAATCATAAGTGCATATGATCCAAGTAGATAAACTATGTTAGCTTATGCCTCTACCTCATATAAAATTGCAATGATTATTTCCGAATTTGTTAACAATTGCCTAGGATAATTCCGCACACCGACTCATCATTATTCCACACTCGCTATTTGTAATATATTGTAATATTATGATAACATCACCTATATTTATATTTTAGTTCTTCAATATCATGCAAAGCTATCCTCTTCATACCTACAACATAGTTTCATTTCTCGTTTCTAGTTGGAAGCAAACTCTCGGTGTACGTAGAGTTGTGTTGGTGGCAGATAGGACTTGAGAGAATATTGAACTTACCTTTAGCTCCTTTTGGGTTCGACACTCCATACTTATCACTTCCACCTTTGGAAATTGCTATGATGATTCCTTGCACTTGGTGATTATCAAGCTCTTTTTTGGCGCCGTTGCCAGGGAGCAATAGCGTGGGGTTGATATTCTCGTGTATGCTTGTTTGCTTTCTTCACTAAATAGATTTTCTTTTCCCTTTTTACTTTCTATAGTTGTGGGTGAAATAAAAAAAATAAAAAAAATGAAAAATACAAAAAGAGTTACTTGCCCCTTTTGCCTAAGAAGCTTTCAAAAAGAGAAGTGGTTGGAAGGTTGTGCATTGGAGAAGTGAGGGTCGACCTTGAGCACTTGTGTTCATGCTCATGGAAACAATGTAGAGTTTTTCGTGGAAGCTTATGTAAAATTATCATCATCGTGTATATATCCATTGTATTATAAAAATAATGTGCCAAAATTTACTTTTAGGATGATTAGATTGCTTGTTTGGTGTGTGCAGTGCAAAAACAGAAACTTTGGCTATAGTGCGTGAATTTACATTTTTTTCTAGAATGTCAAAGTTTCTGAAATTTTTACACAGTACTGCTATCAATGTTTTTTTAAAATTTTCATAAATTTTCAGAATTGTGTGAGTTACATAAGTATACAAGTTTCCAGATTACTACGGACTGTCCCGTTTTTCACGGATTCTGTTTTTTATGCATTGTTCTCTTATTTTGATAAATATATGGCTTGTATCGGGGGGTATGAACCATGGTGAAGTTGGACTACAGTAGATATAATGCTAATATGAATTTGTAACGAGTTCACAACAGTACTTAAAGTAGTAATTTGCTTTATTATACTAACGGATCTCACGAGGCTTTTGTTAAGTTTTGTGTGAATGAAGTGTTCGAAGATCGAGGAGGTATCGATATAAGAAGAATACAGAGAGATAAGAGTTCAAGCTTGGGGATTCCCAAGGCACCCCAAGTAAATATTTCAAGGAGACGCAAGGACCTAAGCTTGGGGATGCCCCGGAAGGCATCCCATCTTTATTCTTTAACAATTATTGGTATACCTCGGTTTTTGTTTTGTTCACATGATATGTGTCTTTAATGTTTGTCTTTTCCTTTATTCTCCCTTCTAGTATGAGATAGTCCTTGATGGATTTGTAGAATGCTTTGTGTTCTTAACTTAAATCTTTTGAGCACAGATTTGTAGAATGCTCTTTGTGCTTCACTTAAATATTTTGAGTATGGATTTGTAGAATGCTCTTTGTGCTTCACTTAAACCATTTGAGTATGGCTTTATAGAATGCTTTGTGTGCTTCACTTATATATTTTGAGTTTGGATATTGGTTAATCTATATTAATTTTAGAATTCTCTATGAACTTCACTTATATATTTTAGATTATGAATAAAATGATCATCAGAATTTGGCTTGGAAGAGTATCATTGAAATATCATGCCTAGCTAAAAAGGCATTAAAGAAAAGCGCTTGTTGGGAGACAACCCGACACTTTTACTTTCTGTTTTTATGTTTTCACATGATTAAGCTACTGTATTAATCATGTTTTGTGCCTTTTATTTCAATAAAGTTCCAAGTAAAGCCTTTGGGAAAGTAGCTGATACGTCTCCAACGTATCTATAATTTATGAAGTATTCATGCCATGTTTACAATAATTCTATATGATTTTGGTATGATTTTATTAGAACTAACCCAGACTGACGCTATTTTCAGCAGAACTACCGTTGTGTTGTTTTTGTGCAAAAATAAAAGTTCTCGGAATGAGCTGAAACTTTACAGAGAATATTTTTTGGAAAATATAAAAAATTCTGGAGCGAAGAGTCACTGGAGAGGAAGGCAAAGGAGGCCACAAGCCAAAGGGGCGCCTGTGGCTTGTGACTTCCTCAGGAACCTTCTGGATGTGAGACTGACGCCAAAAACTCCTATAAATACAGAAACCTCCAAAAAGAAACCTATATCGGGAGTTCCGCTGCCGCACACCTCTAGAGCCACGAAAAACCAATCTTAGCCCTCTCTGGCACCCTGCCGGAGGGGGTCACCATCACTGGAGGCCATCTTCATCGTCCCGGAGGGGCCATCAACACCATGGAGGCCAAGGACCAGAGGGAGAACCTCTCCCCACAGAGGGGGAGGCCATGGAGGAGGAAGCACAAGGGGGAGAACCTCTCCCCCTCTCTCCCGGTTGTGCCGGAGTGCCATTAGGGGAACCATCAGTGCGGTGATCGTTTTCATCAACATCACCTTCTTCATCACCATCCTCATCTCGTTTTAGCGGTCCACTCTCCCGCACCCCGCTGTAATCACCTACTTGAACATGGTGCTTTATGCTACATATTTTGATCCAATGATGTGTTTCCATCCTATGATGTTTTGAGTAGATTACTTTTGTCCTTTGAGTTGATTGATGATCTAGATTGGTTTTAGATGTATGTTTATTTTGGTGCTGTCCTATGGTGCCTTCCATGCCGCGCACACGTGAAGTATTCCCGTTGTAGGGTGTTGCAATACGTTCATGATTCGCTTATAGTGGGTTGCTTGAGTGACATAAGCACAAACCCGAGTAAGGGGGTTGTTGCGTATGGGATAAAGGGGACTTGATGCTTTAATGCTATGGTTGGGTTTTACCTTAATGATCTTTAGTAGTTCCGGATGCTTGCTAGAGTTCCAATCATAAGTGCATATGATCCAAGTAGAGAAAGTATGTTAGCTTATGCATCTCCCTCATATAAAATTGCAGTGATGACTTCCTATATTGTTAACAATTACCTAGGATAATTCCACACACCGACGCATCATTATTCCACACTCGCTATTTCTAATGTATTGTAATATTATAATAACAACACCTATATTTATATTGTTTAGTTCTCCGATATCATGCAAAGCTATCCTCTTCATACCCACAACATACTTTCATTTCTCGTTTCTAGTTGGAAGCAAACGTTCGGTGTACATAGAGTCGTATCGATGGCAGATAGGACTTGAGAGAATATTGATCTTACCTTTAGCTCCTTGTGGGTTCGACACTTCATACTTATCACTTCCACCTTTGGAAATTGCTACGATGATTCCTTGCACTTGGAGATTATCAATAGCCGAAACTTTTTCGGAACCCAAATACCCGGACCATTACGGAGCTCCTCGTGACATCCGGGATCTCTTTCGGGACTCCGAACAACCTTCGGTCACCAACATGCATAACTCAATAATACCAAAATGTCAGCGAACCTTAAGTGTACAAACCCTACGGGTTCCAGAACTATGTACACATGACCGAGATACCTCTACGGTCAATAACCAATAGCCGGACCTAGATGCCCATATTGGTTCCTACATATTCTATGAAGATCTTTATCGGTTTAATCTTTATGTTAAGGATTTAGCTAATCTCGTATACACTTCCCCTTGTTCTTCGGTATGTTACTTGCCCGAGATTCAATCGTCGGTATGTCCAGACCTAGTTCAATCTTATTACCGGCAAGTCCCTTTACTTTTTTCGTAATAAAATATCCCGTGACTAAAACTTTAGTCACTTTGCTTGCAAGCTCATTATGATGTTGTATTACCGAGTGGGCCCTGAGATACCTCCATCACAAGGAGTAACAAATCCCAGTCTTGATCCATGCCAACTCAACAGACACCCTCAGAGATACCTTTATAGTCACCCAGTTATGGTGCGACGTTTGATACACGCAAGGCACTCCTCCGGTGTCAGTGAGTTGCATGATCTCATGGTTATAGGAACAAATAGTTAACCTGCAGAAAACTATTGCAATAAACTGACACGATCTTATGCTAAGTTCATAGTTTGGGTCTTGTCCATCAAATCATTCTCCTGATGATGTGATACCTCTATCAAATGACATCTCATGTCTATGGCTAGGAAACCTCGACCATCTTTGATCAACGAGCTAGCCTATTAGAGGCATACTAGGGACACAGTGTTTTCTATGTATCCACACATGTATTTGAGTTTCCTATCAATACAATTATATCATGGATAATAAACGATTATCATGAATAAGGAAATAAAATTATAATCACTTTATTATTGCCTCTAGGGCATATTTTCAACAGTCTCCCACTTGCACTAGAGTCAATAATCTAGTTCACTTCACTATGTGATTTACATTGTAATGAATCTAACACCCATACAGTTCTTGTGCCGATCATGTTTAGCCCATGGAAGAGGTTTAGGTCAATGGGTCTACGACATTCAGATTCGTGTGTGCTTTCCAAATATTTATGTCCTCCTCCTTGATGAACTCGCGGATGGAATTGAAGTGTCACTTTATGTGTCTCGTCCTCTTGTGAAACCTTGGTTCCTTGGACAGAGCGATGGCACCAGTGTTATCACAGAACAGAGTCATTGGGTCGAGTGCACTAGGCACTACTCCAAAATCTGTCATGAACTCCTTCATCCAGAAACCTTCCTTTGCCGCCTCCGAGGCCGCAATGTACTACGCTTGCATGCAGAATCAGATACCACACTTTGCTTGGAACTGCACCAGCTTACATCTTCCCCATTGAGAATAAATACGTATCCGTTTTGAGACTTAGAGTCATCCGGATCAGTGTCAAAGATTGCATCGACGTAACCCTTTACTATGAGCTCTTGATCACCTCCATAAACGAGAAACATTTCCTTAGTCCTTTTCAGGTACTTAAGGATATTTTTGACTGCCGTCCAGTGTTCCATTCCTGGATCACTTCAAAACCATCCGGCCATACTTATGGCAAGGATGACATCCCGTCATGTGCACAACATTGCATACATGATAGATCATATGGCAGAAGCATAGGGGACGACACTCATCTTTTTTGTATCCCCCACAGTCACTGGCGTTGAGTCTTACTCACCTTCACACCTTGCAATACAGGTAAGAACCCTTTGTTGGACTGATCCATTTTGAACTTCTTAAAAACTTTGTCCAGGTATGTGCTTTCTGAAAGTCCTATTAAGCGTCTCGATCTATCTCTATAGATCTTGATGCCTAATATGAAAGCAGCTTCTCCTAGGTCCTTCATTAAAAAACTAATGTTCAAATATTCCTACACTTCTTCCAAAATTTCTACATTGTTTCCAATCAGCAATATGTCACCCACATATAATATCAGAGACGCAATAGAGCTCCCACTCACTTTCTTGTAAATACAAGCTTCTCCGTACAATTGTATAAACCCGGACGATTTGATCACCTCATCGAAGCGATGATTCCAACTCCGAGATGCTTGCACCAGTTCATAAATGGATCACTAAAGTTTGCAAACTCTGTCAGCATTCTATGGATCGACAAAATCTTCTGGTTGCATCATATACAACTCTTCCTTAAGGAAACCGTGAAGGAACGCTGTTTTGACATCCATCTGCCAAATTTCATAACCAAAAAATGCAGCTATTGCTAACATGACTCTAACGGACTTAAGCATTGCTACAGGTGAGAAAGTCTCATCATAGTAAACTCCTTGAACTTGTGAAAAACCTTTTGCCACAAGTCGAGCCTTACATACGGTGACATTACCATCCGCGTATGTCTTCTTCTTAAAGATCCATTCATTCTGAATAGCCTTCTCCCCTTCAGGTAATACTTCCAAAGTCCATACTTTGTATTCATACCTGGATCCCATCTTGGATTTCATAGCCTCTAGACATTTGTTGGAATCCGGGCCCATCACCGCTTCTCCAAAGCTCGTAGGTTTATCGTTGTCCAACAACATGACCTCTAAGACTGGGTTACTATACCACTCAGGAGAAGTACGTGTCCTAGTCGACCTACGAGGTTTGATAGTAACTTGATCCGAAGCTTCATGATCACCATCATCTTCTTCCTCTTCAACGGATGTTGGCTCCACGGAAACATCTTTCTGCGATGCGTTAATCTTTGGTTGAAGGAAAGGTTCAACAACCTCATCAAGTTCTATCTTCCTCCCACCTAATTCTTTTGAGAGAAACTCTTTCTCGAGAAATGACCCATTCTTAGCGACAAACACTTTGCCTACGGATCTGATATAGAAGGTATACCCACCCGTCTCTTTTGGGTATCCTATGAAGATGCATTTCTCCGTTTTGGGTTCGAACTTTTCAGGCTGAAGCACTCTGACATAAGCATCGCATCCCCAAACTTTAAGAAATGACAACATTGGTTCCTTGCCAAACCATAGTTCATACGACGTCGTGTCAACGGATTTTGGTGGTCCCTATTTAAAGTGAATGCAGTTGTATCTAATGCATAACCCCAAAACGATAGTGGCAAATTGGCAAGACACGTCATGGAACGCACCATATCCAATAAGGTTCGATTACAATGTTCAAACACACCATTACGCTATGGTGTTCCAGGCGGTGTCAAATTTGAAAAAATTCCACATTGTTTTAAGTGATTGCAAAATTCATAACTCAGATATTCTCCTCCTCGATCATATCGTAGGAATTTAATCTTCTTGTTATGATGATTATCAACTTCACTCTGAAATTTGTTGAACTTTTCAAACGTTTCAGACTTGTGTTTCATTAAGTAAATATACCCATATCTACTTAAGTCATTGGTGAAGGTGAGAAAGTAATGATATCCATCGCGTGCCTCAATGCTCATCGGACAACACACATCAGTATGTATGATTTCCAACAAGTCACTTGCCCATTCCATTGCTCCAGAGAATGGGGTCTTAGTCATCTTGCCCATGAGGCATGGTTCAGATGTGTCAAGTGATTCAAAATCAAGTGAAGCCAAAAGTCCATCAGCATGGAGGTTATTCACGCCTCTTACACCAATATGACCTAAGCGACAGTCCCACTAGAAAGTTTTACTATCATTATCAACTCTACATCTTTTGGCATCAATGTTATGAACATGTGTATCATCACCATCGAGATTCAATAAGAATAAACCCCTAACATTGGATGCATGACCATAAAAGATACCACTGATATAAATAGAACAACCATTATTACTTGATTTAAATGAGTAATTGTCTCGCATTAAACAAGATCCAGATATAATGTTCATGCTCAACACATACACTAAATAACAATTATTCAGGTTCATCACTAATCCCGTTGGTAATCAAAGAGCGAGCGTGCCGACGGCGATCACATCAACCTTGGAAGCATTTCCCACACGCATCATCACTTCGTCCTTTGCCAGCCTCCGTCTATTCTGTAGTTCCTGCTTTGAGTTGCAAATGTGAGCAACCGAACCGGTATCAAATACCCAGGCACTACAACGAGAGTTGGTAAGGTACACATCAATAACATGTATATCATATATACTTTGTTTGGTGTTGGCCGCCTTCTTATCGGCCAGATACTTGGGGCAGTTCTGCTTCCAGTGACCAGTTCCCTTGCAATGAAAGCTCTCAGTTTTTGGCTTGGGTCCAGCCTTCTGTTTCTTCATGGGAGGGGCAAATGCTTTGCCACTCTTCTTGGAATTACCCTTATTTCCCTTGCCATTCTTTTTTAAACTAGTGGTTTTATTGACCATCAACACTTGATTCTCCTTCTAGATTTCATAATTAGTGACTCTCAGCATCCCAAACATCTCGGCGACTGACTTGTTCATCCCTTGCATGTTATAGTTCAACATGAAGCTTTTGTAGCTAGGTGGCAGTGATTGAAGAACTCTGTCAGTGATCGCCTCCGGCGGGAGAATAATTCCCAACTCAGCTAGATGGTTGGAATACCCACACATTCTGAGTATGTGTTCACTGACAAACCCATTCCCCTCCATTTTCAAGCATAGAACTTATCAGGGGTCTCATACCTCTCGATTCGAGCATTCTTCTCAAGAATACACTTCAACTTGTGGAACATCTCATATGCTTCATGATCTTCAAAACACCTTTGAAGTCCCGGTTCTAAGCCATACAACATAGCACATTGAACTATTGGGTAATCATCCGAATGCGCATGCCAGGCGTTCACAATGTCTGCAGACGACACCGGAGTGGGTGGTTCACCAAGTGGTGCATCAAGTACATCAGCCTTTTGAGAAGCCATGAGGATGATTCTCCCATTACGAGCCCAGTCTACAAAGTTACTTCCATCATCATTCAGCTTAGCTTTCTCTAGGAATGCATTTAAATTCAGGGTTGCTACTATGCGAGCCATTGAGCAACAACATAAATTTGCAAAGATTACTTAGACTATTGTTCAAGATAATGAGTTTACTTAATCATATTACTTATAAAATGTCCACTCAAATTGATATCTCTCCGGTCATCCGGGTGCTACATGATCCAAATTCACCAACCCAAGTCCGATCATCACGTGAGATGAGGTGGTTTCAATGGTGAACATCTCCATATTGATCATATCTACTATATTACTCTTGTTCGACCTTTCGGACTCTTGTATTCCAAGGCCATGTTTGTACATTCTAGGATCGTCAAGTTTAATCCGAGTATTCCGCATGTGCAACACTCAGGTTGGGCCTCCAAGAGCATAGTTTTGTAGGACAAGGCAATTTTATCTCAAGTGGATGACCTAAGGCTTATCAATCCGTGGGAGGTGTAGGATGAATATGGTCTCTCTCAAACAACCCTGCAACCAAATAACAAAGAGTCTCTTGTGTCCCCAACACACGCAATACAATGGTAAATTGTATAGGTGCACTAGTTCGGCGAAGAGATGGTGATACAAGTGCAATATGGATGGTAGATATAGGTTTTTGTAATCTGAAAATATAAAAACAGCAAGGTAAAAATAGTAAACAGTGAGCAAAATGTGGTATAAATGCTTGGAAACAAGGCCTAGGGTCCATACTTTCACTAGTGCAATTTCTCTCAACATTATTGACATAGTTGAATCATATATAAATACCTCTCGTGCGACAAAAAGTTCACTCCAAAGTCACAAGTAGCAGAGAACTAACAAAGAAATTATTTTAGGGTATGAAACCACCTCAATGTTATCCTTTCTGATCAATCTTATGAGCTATCCCTATAAGTGTCACGGACAGCCCTAGAGTTCGTACTAAAATAACACCTTAAGGCACACATCAACCAAAACCCTAATGTCACCTAGATACTCCAATGTCACCACAAGTACCCATGGGCTTGATTATACGATATGCATCACATAATTTCAGATTCATCATGTTCAATCCAACACAAAGAACTTCAAAGAGTGCCCCAAAGTTTCTACCAGAAAGTCAAGACAAAAACGTGTGCCAACCCCTATGCATAGATTCCCATGTTCACGGAACCTGCAAGTTGATCACCAAAACATACATCAAGTGGATCAATAGAACATCCCATTGTCACCAAGGATATCCCATCGCAAGACATACATCAAGTGTTCTCAAATCCTTAAAGACTCAATCCGATAAGGAAACTTCAAAAAGGAAAACTCAATTCATCACAACAAGATAGAGAGGGGAAAACTCCATATGATTCATCTATATCAATAAAGCTTCCGGTGTTGGGGATCATTGCATGGGAAACAAAACAAATTCCTATGCACATGCAAGATCTATCCATGGTGATGAGCATCTACGAGAGGGATAGTGGATCTACATACCCTTGTAGATCGCTAAGCGAGAAGCGTTAAGAAACGCGGTTGGTGTAGTCGAATGTCTTCGCGATCCAAATCGCCGAGCGTCCCATGATCTCATCCCGATACATCCTGCGATCCAATCACGATCCTCCCCGCGATCTCATCACAATTCGTTCCGTGATCCAATCACGAATCGTCTCGTGATCTTGATCACGGTCCTTCCGATCTAGCGCCGAACGGACGACACCTCTGTGTTCAACACACGTACAGCTAGATGACGATCTCCGCCTTCTTGATCCAGCAAGAGGGAGCGGAGAGCTAGACAATTTCTCCGGCAGCGCGACGGTGTTGCGGTGATTGTGGTGGAGTAATTCCATCAAGGCTTCGCCGAAGCACCGCTGAAACCAATCTAGAGGAGAAACTACGATCTAGAGAAGAGGCCAACACGTGGCTGTTTTTCTATGTTTCAAAACCCTCAAAACCTCTAGTATATATAGGAGGAGAGGAGGAGGTGGCTGGCGCACAAGGGCCAGCCCTTTGGCGTTTGGCGCAAGGAGGACAGGAGGATTCCTCCTCCAATCAAAGTAGGATTAGGACTCCTTCCTTATTTTCACTTGGAAACTCTTTCCACCTTGGCCTTTTTTCCTTTTCCTTGCACTCCAGCCGCATGGGCCTCTTGTGGGACTTAGGCCAGCCCACTATGGGCTGACATACCTCTTACCATAGCCCATGTAGCCTCTTGGGTCAAAATACCCCTCCCGATGGTCCCCCGGTACACTACCGGCACTCCCGGTACACTACCGATGAACACGAAACTTTTTTGGTGACCAAAACTGGACTTCCTATATATGAATCTTTACCTCTGGACAATTCCGGAGCTCCTCGTGATGTACAAGATCTCATCCGGGACTCCAAAAAACCTTCGGTCACCACCATACATAACTCTATACTACCAAAACGTCACCAAACCTTAAGTGTGCAGACCCTGCAGGTTCGAGAACTATGTAGACATGACCGAGACACCTCTACGGTCAATAACCAATAGCGGGACCTGGATGCCCATATTGATTCCTACATATTCTACGAAGATCTTTATCGGTCGAACCTCTATGTCAATGATTTAGTTAATCCCGTATGATGTGCCATTTGTTCTTCGGTATGTTACTTGCCCGAGATTCGATTGTCAGTATCTTCATACCTAGTTCAACCTCGTTACCGGAAAGTCTCTTTACTTGTTTTAGTAATACAAGATCCCGTGTCTAACACTTAGTCATATTTCTTGCAAGGCTTATTGTGATGTTGCATTACCAAGTGGGCCCTGAGATACCTCTCCGTCACACGGAGTATGAAATCCTTGTCTTGATCCATGCCAACCCAACATACACCCTCGGAGATACCTGTAGAGCACCTTTATAGTCACCCAGTTATGTTGCAATGTTTGATACACACAAGGTACTCCTATGGTGTCAGTGAGTTGCATGATCTCATGGACATAGGAACAGATACTTGCCATGCAGAAAACAGTAGCAATAAACTGACACGATCATATGCTACGTGTGTAGTTTGGGTCTTGTCCATCACATCATTTTCCTAATGATGTGATCCCATTTTCAAATGACATCTCATGCCCATGACTAGGAAACCATAGCCATGTTTGTTCAACGAGCTAGTCTATTAGAGGCATACTAGGGACATAGTGTTGTCTATGTATCCACACATTTATCCGAGTTTTCGATCAATACAATTATAGCATGGATAATAAACGATTATCATGAACAAGTAAATATGATAATAACCAATTTATTATTGCCTCTAGGGCATATTTCCAACACGCGGTACATCAAGATCGTGCCATCTCAAGAACACGAGAGAGAGAGAGAGAGAGATCAAACACATAGCTACTGGTACATACCCTCAGCCCCGAGGGTGAACTACTCCTTCCTCGTCATGGAGGGCGTCGGGATGTTGAAGATGGCCTCCGGTGATGGTTTCCCCCTCCGGCAGGGTGCCGGATCGAGCTCCCGATTGGTTTTTCGTTGCTCTAGAGGCTTGCAGCGACGGAACTCCCGATCTAGGTTTATTTCCGGAGGTTTCTCTATTTATAGGATTTTATGGCGGTGAAAACAAGTTAGGATGGGCGACGAGGTGACAACAAGCTAGGGGGCGCGTCCTAGGGGGGGCGCCCCCCAGGTTTGTGGTGGCCTCGTGGCTCCCCTGGCCCAACTTCAACTCTCCATGGGCTTCTTCTGGTCCTTAAAAAATCACCGTAGATTTTTATTTCATTTGGGCTCTGTTTGATATTCCTTTTCTGTAAAACCCCAAAACACGGAAAAAATAGGAACTGGCAATGGGCTCTAGGTTAATAGGTTAGTCCCAAAAATAATATAAAGTTGTAGTAAAATGATTGTAAAACATCCAAGAATGATAATATAACAGCATGGAACAAGCAAAAATTATAGATACGTTGGATACGTATCAGGATCCCCAAGCTTAATTCCTGCTCGTCCTCGAGTAGATAAATGATTAAAACAGAATTTTTGATGTGGAATGCTGCCTAACATGTTCATCATATTATTTTCTTCTATGTACAGCATGGACATTTGGACTTGTTGATTCAAAGCAATAATTTAGTTTTAACATAATGACCTCAATACTCAAGCATGTCAACAAGCAACCATGCCTTTCAAACTATCAACACTAAAGAAAGTTATCCCTAGACCATCATGCTCAATCATTGATCCAATCATGAAACACACTGAAATATTAGCTATGCCGAATGCTCAAGTACGATCATAGTGCCCCCTAGTTGGTGCTTATAAGAGAACCCGGAGACTCAAAGCAAAGACAAAAATTGCATAAAGTTAATAGATAGGCCCTTCGCAGAGAGAAGTAGGGATTTGTAGAGGTGCCAGAGCTCAAGGTTTAAATTGAGAGAGAAAAATATTTTGAGTGGCATGCTTTTCTTGTCAACGAAAACGACAAAGTAGCTTACAATACTTTCCGTGATAGATATATTATAGGCGGTTCCCAAAAAGGATAGTAAAGTTTTTACTCCCCTTCCAGCAATCAATCACACTCCATGGTGAGCCGAATCCACGGGCACCGTCCATACAAACAACAATCTTGGGGTAGTTTTGTTTCATTATATTTTGATTTGATTTTTGAGCATGAGACTGGGCATCCCGAATACCAGCCACTTTCTCGTGAATGATAGTGAATCAACACATGTCATGAGAATAACACACCTAGCATGGAAAAATATAGGATACTCCCCACCATTTCATGAGCAGTACGGGCACACAAAAGAGAAAGTTTATTTTGAAAATTTAGAGATGGCACATACAAATTTGCTTGGAACAACATGGAAATACCACATATAAGTAAGTAAGGTGGACTCATAAGGAAAAACTTGGTTTAAGGATTTTGGATGCACAAGTAGTATTTCTAATTAGTACAAATGAAGGATAGCAAATAGATTGGGAGGCAACCAAACCAAGGAACGAAAAATCACATAAGTGAGCATTGGATCAAAACTAACATCAAATAATGCACCACAAGTAGGATGTAACTTCATTGCATAACTATTGACTTTCGTACTTGTATAGGGAATCACAAACCTTAACACCAATATTCCTACTAAAGAATAATTATTCTCTAACATGACTCACATATTACTATCATCATGTTTCAAAACTATTACAAAGAGGCGAGTTTAATTTGTCCAATGATCTTCATGAAAGTTTTTATTATGTTCTCCTTGGATATCTATCACTTTGGGACTAGTTTCATATGTTGCTATTGCTTTTTAACAAGCCAAAACAATTTAAAATGAAGCACATGAGCATAAAAGATTCCATCCCTCAAAAAGGTATAAGTGAAGCTTGAGGGGAAATGACAAGCTACTCACAAAAGATATAAGTGAAGATCAATGAGTAGTCAAACAATTAAGTAGCTATATGAGGACTCTCTATCCCTAAATGAATATTTTCAGATCTTAAGCATTTTATTGAAGATCGAGCGAAACAAAAAATAGCACTCCAATAATAGCATGCATCATGTGACCGAATTAAAATTTGGGCACAACATAGACTTCCGATAATTGTTGATGAAGAGAGATGGGATGCGTAGCATCCCCAAGCTTAGATGCTTGAGACTTATTGAAATATTTACTTGGGGTTCCTTGGGCATCCCCAAGCTTGAGCTTTTGTATCTCGTTCAATCATCTCATCTCATGGTTTCACCTATTGTCAAAAATTTCATCCAACCAAAACTCAAAAAGGAAGTCATGAGGTAGGTTAGTAAACATAAGAACAAATCAACACTTCATGTACTGCCAAGACAATCTGCACAATTTTTTTCAAACATTAGGTACTGTATACTATCATTCCACAATTTATATCTACGAATATAGGCTATTGGAACTATAGGACAAGTAGATAATAAAACTATGACAGCAATCTGCCCAAACAGAACAGTTTGTAGCAATTTATAAAAACAGTGTACTTATGTAACTCAAAAATTTATAAACATTTAGTACATGCTATAAAATATATATGAAAACACTGTGTAAAAATTTCAGAAACTTTCACATTCCAGTAAAATATGAAAATTCAAATGCTACAGAAGAAGTTTCTATTTTCACACAACACACATCAAAACATGCATTGCAAGCATCCTAAGGGTAATTCTTGGAACTTTTTATTGAGAAACAAGATTACAAATAACACCTAACATAGGACAAAAAAAATAAAATGACGCTCCAAGCAAAACTCATTCTATGTGTCGAATGAAAAAATAGCTCCAAGTAAGATATACCGATAGTTTTGAAGACGAACGAGGGAATGCCTTCCAGGGCATCCCCAAGCTTAGACGCTTGAGTCTTCCTTGAATATTACCTTGGGGGTGACTTGGGCATCCCCAAGCTTACGTTCTTGTCACTCCTTATTCTCCTCATATCAGTGTCTCACCAAAAACTTGAAAACTTCAATCACACAAGACTTAACGGAACTTCGTGAGAAGGGTTAGTGTAGTAAAGATAAATAATTCACTTAGGTATTGTAAAGACAAGATTCATAATTGTTCCCACATTGTAACTACTGTATTACATCATTCCCAAAATATATATTACTCAATATAAGCTATAGGAACACTTGAAACAAGCAAACTATGCATGCAAAACAGAATCAATCAAAAACAGAACAGTCTGTAAAGATCTGAATGATCACCATACTTCCCTGACTCTAAAAAATCTGAAAATTAGGAAAACTAAAGGAATTTGCATACAAATTTTGTGTAAAAATTAATAATTGTTTGATGCTCTAGTAAAATAATATAATTCATATACTGGACGCAAAACTTTCTGTTTTTGCACAGAATCAAACAAGCAAGTATCCACACTATCCCAAAGGCTTTACTTGGCACTTTAGTGAAATAAAAGACACAAAACATGATTACTAAATTATCTTAATCATGTGAAGACATGAAAATATAGAGTAAAATTTTTGGGTTGTCTCCCAACAAGAACTTTTCTTTAATGCCGTTTAGCTAGGCATGATGATTTCAATGATGCTCACATAGGAATAATAATTGAAAAATGCAAAAGAGCATCATGAATATCCTGACAAGCACATTTAAGTCTAACCCACTTCCTATGCATTGGATTTTGTGAGCAAACAATTTATGGGAACAACAATCATCTGTCATAGGAAGGCAAAACAAGCATAACTTCAACACTTTGAACACATAGAGAGGAAACTTGATATTATTGCAATTCCTACAATCATATGTTCCTCCCTCATAATAATTTTCAGTAGCATCATGACGGAATTCAACAATATAACCAGCACATAAAGCATTATTTTCATGATCTACAAGCATACAAATTTTGTCACTCTCCACATAAGCAATTTTCTTTTCATTCATAATAGTGGGAGCAAACTCAACAAAATAACTATCATGATATACTTGATTGACATAACCACTTTGAATATTAAACTCATGATGAAAAGTTTCATGGTTGTCATTACTCTTTATAGAATAGATGTCATCACAATAATCATCATAGATAGGAGACATTTCATAATCATAATAGTTTTGCTCATCAAAACTTGGGGGGCTAAAAATATCTTCTTCATCAAACATAGCATCCCTAAGCTTGTGGCTTTGCTTATCATTAGCATCATGAATACTCAGATAATTCATACTAAAAATATTGAAATCATGCTCATCACTCAAAGATTTAGTGCCAATCATTTTAAGAACTTCTTCTTCTAAAACTTGAGCACAATTTTCCTTTCCATCATTTTCACGAAAGACATTAAAAAGATGAAGCATATGAGGCAGCCTGAATTCCATTTTTTTGTAGTTTGCTTTTATAAAACAAAACTAGTGAAAAACAAGAAACTAAAAGATTTGATTGCAAGATCTAGAGATATACCTTCAAGCACTCACCTCCCCGGCTATGGCGCTAGAAAAGAGCTTGATGTCTACTACACAACCTTCTTCTTGTGGACTCGTGTTGGGCCTCCAAGCGCAGAGTTTTGTAGGAAAACGGATATTTCCCCTTAAGTGGATGCAACACTACAACCAAAATAACAAAGAGTTTCTTGTGTCCCCAACACACCCAATACAATGGTAAATTTTATGGGTGCACTAGATCGGCGAAGAGATTGTGATACAAGTGCAATATGGATGGTAGATATAGGCTTTTGTCATCTGAAAATATAAAAACAGAAAGGTAACAAATAGTAAACAGCGAGCTAAACGTGGTATAAATGCTTGGAAACATGGCCTACGGTCCATACTTTCACTAGTGCAATTTCTCTCAACATTATTGACATAGTTGAATCATATGTAAATACCTCTCATGCGACAAAAAGTTCACTCCAAAGTCATAAGTAGCAGAGAACTTATGAAGAAATTATTGTAGGGTACGAAACCACCTCAAAGTTATCCTTTCTGATCAATCTTATGAGCTATCCCTATAAGTGTCACGAACAGCCCTAGAGTTCGTACTAAAATAACACCTTAAGACACACATCAACCAAAACCCTAATGTCACCTAGATACTCCAATGTCACCACAAGTACCCATGGGATTGGTTATATGATATGCATCACATAATTTCAGATTCATCATGTTCAATCCAACACAAACTATTTCAAAGAGTGCCACAAAGTTTCTACCGGAAAGTCAAGACAAAAACGTGTGCCAACCCCTATGCATCGATGCCCACAGTCAACCCGCAAGTTGATCACCAAAACATACATCAAGTGGATCAATAGAACATCCCATTGTCACCACGGATATCCCATCGCAAGACATACATCAAGTGTTCTCAAATATTTAAAGACTCAATCCGATAAGAAAACTTCAAAAGGAAAACTCAATTGATCACAACAAGATAGAGAGGGGAAAACTCCATATGATTCATATATATCAATAAAGCTCGCGGTACATGAAGATCGTGCCACCTCAAGAACACGAGAGGGAGAGAAAGAGAGAGAGATCAAACACATAGCTACTGGTACATACCCTCATCCCCGAGGGTGAACTACTCCCTCCTCATCATGGAGGGCGCCATGATGATGAAGATGGCCTCCGGTGATGGTTTCCCCTTCGGCAGGGTGCCGGAACGGGCTCTTGATTGGTTTGTCGTGGCTTTGGAGTCTTGCGGCGGTGGGGTCTAGGTTTATTTTTGTAGGTTTCTCTATTTATAGTATTTTGTGGCGGGGAAAACAAGTCAAGATGGGCCACGAGGTGACGACAAGCGAGGGGGTGCCCTAGGGGAGCGCCCCCCAGGCTTGTGGTGGCCTCGTGGCTCACCTGGCCCAACTCCAACTCTCCCTGGGCTTCTTTTGGTCCATAAAAATTCACCATAGATTTTAATTCCATTTGGGCTCTGTTTAATATTCCTTTTTTGTAAAACCCCAAAACACAGAAAAACAGGAACTGCATTGGGCTCTAGGTTAATATGTTAGTCCCCGAAATAATATAAAGTTGTAGTGAAATGATTGTAAAACATCCAAGAATGATAATATAACAGCATGGAACAAGAAAAAATTATAGATATGTTGGAGACGTATCACACACTTGGGGAGAACACAATTTTATCTTGAAATTTTAGTGAGGTATCACCTTATAATTCTACTCTCGTCCTAAGAAAAACAAGGTGCATAAAAGTATTAACATCACATGCAAATCATAAGTGACATGATATGGCCATGATCTTGTGCTTTTGATCTCAATCTCCAAAGCATCTGCATGATCTTCATCGTCATCGGCATGGCACCATGATCTCCATCATCCTTATCTCCATCAACGTGTCGCCATGAGGTTGTCGCTCCAACTATTGCTAACTCAGAGCGATAAAGAAGCAAAAAGGCAAAAATAAATTAAGACAATACTATGGCTCCTGCCTGTTGCCATACTCATCGACATGTAAGTCATGACAATTTATACAAAACTTGATCATGTCATACATCACATATACATCATCATGTCTTTGGCCATATGATACCACATTATACCCTGCAAAAACAAGTTAGACGTCCTCTAATTGTTGTTGCATTTTTTACGTGGCTGCTATGGGTATCTAGCAAGAACGATTGTTACCTACACAAAACCAGAATGATGATACACAAATTGCTATTAAACCTTCTACAAGGACTAGCTTTGTCGAATCCGATCCAACTAAGGTGGGAGAGACAGACACCCGCCAGCCATCTTTATGCAACAAAGTCACATGTCAGTCGATGGAATAGGTCTCTCATACATGGACGAGTAATGTTGGTCCAGGTTGCTTCATCCCACAATACCGTTGAGTCAAGAAAACACCAAGGGAGGAAGAAATTTAATATCAACACCCAAAAACTCCTTTGTGTTCTACTTGTGATCTCATCTACGCATAGACCTAGATCTGATACCACTTTTGGGGAACATTGCATGGGAAACAAAAAATTTCCTACGCACATACAAGATCTATGCATGGAGATGAACATCTATGAGAGGAGAGATCGGATCCACATACCCTTGTAGAACGCTAAGCGGGAAGCATTAAGAAACGCGGTTGATGTAGTCGAACGTCTTCGCGATCCAAATTTCAAGCCGCCCCGCGATCCAATCACGATCTAGCGCCGAACGGATGGCACCTCCGCATTCAGCACACGTACAACTCGATGAAGATCTATGCCTTCTTGATCCAGGAAGCGAGGGCGGAGAGGTAGATGAGTTCTCCGACGGCACAACGGCGTGGTGGCGGTGGTGGTGAACTAATCTGGCAGGTAGATGAGATCTAGAAGGAAGGGGGCAGCACTTGGCTTTTCAGGTGGTGGGCTTCCCTCAAACCTCCACTATATATAGGAGGAAGGGGTGGGAGGAGGTGCCCTAGGGTTTAGCCTAGGGCCTTGGCCACCAGACAAGAGGTGGGGCGCGGGGGAGGAGTCCTACTCCAACAAGGACTCCTCCCACCCTCCATGTTTTTCCTCTTGGGCGCATGGGCCCTCATGGGGTCGGCTGCCTAGACCACCAGGGGCTTGTGCGCCACCTCTTGGGCCCATGTGGACCCCTGGGGTGGGTGCGCCCCCGCGGTGGACCCTCGGAACCCATTCGTCACTCCTGGTACACTGCCGGAAGTACCCAAATCTTTTCCGGAACCCAAATACCACTTTCCTATATATCAATATTTAGCTCTAGACCATTCCGGAGCTCCTCGTGGCGTTCGCGGTCTCATCCGAGACTCCGAACAACCTTCGGCCACCAACATACATAACTCACCAATACCAAAACGTCACCGAACATTAAGTGTGGAGACCCTGCGGGTTCGAGAACTATGTACACATGACCGAGACACCTCTACGGTCAATAACCAATAGCGGGATTTGGATGCCGATATTGGTTCCTACATATTCTATGAAGATCTTTATCGGTTGAACTGCTATGTCAATGATTCAGTTAATCGCGTATGCAGTTCCCTACCAGAGATTCGATCGCCGGTATCTCTATACCTAGTTCAATCTCGTCACCGGAAAGTCCCTTTACTCGTTTTGTAATACAAGATCCCGTGACTAACACATTGGTCACTTTGCTAGCAAGCTCATTATGATTTTGTATTACTGGGTGGGACCTGAGATACCTCTCTATCACACGGAGTAACAAATCCCAGTCTTGATCGATGCCAACTCAACAGACACCCTTGGAGATACCTGTAGAGCACCTTTATAGTCAACCAATTACAGTGCAACGTTTGATACACACAAGGCACTCCTCAGGTATTAGTGACTTGCATGATCTCACGGTCGTAGGAACAAATACTTGACATGGAGAAAACTATAGCAATAAACTGACACGATTATATGCTATGTTCATAGTTTGGGTCTTGTCCATCACATAATTCTCCTAATGATGTGATCCCGTTATCAAATGACATCTCATGTCTATGGCTAGGAAACCTCGACCATCTTTGATCAATGAGCTAGTCTATTAGAGCCATACTAGGGACAGAGTGTTGTCTACATATCCAGACATGTATTTGAGTTTCCAGACAATACAATTATAGCATGGATAGTAAACGATTATCATGAACAAGGAAATATAATAATAAACACTTTATTATTGCCTCTAGGGCATGTTTCCAACAATACCGCTTAAGTTAAGAACTACTCCAAGTGAGGACATCATCAACACTCGGGGGCTTAGTTGCGAACCTGTATCGCCTAAGTTAAAAACTACTGCGAGTGAGGACATCATCCACACTCGGGGGCTTAGCATCCATGATGTATCGCCTAAGTTAAAAACTACTCCGAGTGAGGACATCATCCACACTCGGGGGCTTAGCTGCGCTCCTGTATCGCCTAAGCTAAAAACTACTTCGAGTGAGGACATCATCCACACTTGGGGCCTTAGCTACGATCTTGTATTTTGTAAGCTAAAAAATACTCCGAGTGAAGATATCATCCACACTCGGGGGCTTAGCTATGAACTCGTATCACCAAGTTAAAAACTACTTCGAGTGAGGACATCGTCCACACTCTCGGTCTTAGTTGCAATCCCATATCGCCTAAGTTAAAAACAACTCTGAGTGAAGACATCATCCACACTCGGGGGCTTAGTTGCGATCCCATATCACCTAAGTTAAATACTACACCGAGTGAGGATATCATCGATGCTCGGGGGCTTAGCCGCAAACCCGTATCGCCTAAGTTAAAAACTACTTCGAGTGAAGACATCATCCACACTCCGGGGGCTTAACTTTGATTTTGTATCCCCTAAGTTAAAAACTACTCCGAGTGAGGACATCATTCACACTCGGGGCTTAGCTATGATCCTGTATTGCCTAAGTTAAAAACTACTCCGAGTGAGGACATCATCCACACTCATGGGCTTAGCTGCAAACCCGTATCACCTAAGTTAAAAACTACTCCGAGGGAGTACATCGTCCACACTCAGGAGCTTAGTTGTGACCCTGTGTCGCCTAAGTTAAAAACTATTCCGAGTGAAGACATCATCTACACTCGGAGGCTTAGCTGCGATTCCCTATCGCCTAGATTAAAGATTATGATGAATCGGGGCATCGGACGCTTCGGTAGAAATACAAACAAGCATCCAGAACGGTCAAATAAAGGCATTCAAATGTCATGAAGTTCAAATAAAAAGTGCATAGAGTCCGAGCCGCAAAGTCATGGCGAATGTATCGATACAGAAACCACTGGGCATACTTAGGCAAATGTAATTTAAAGTTGTTGTCAAAGGATCAATCGGACGATGCTAGAGATGTTGCATCAGTGAAGGTGTCCAAGGCAATGACATCTGCGATCCGAATGACCGCCAGAATGAAAGTCACCATAAATTCGTCGATCTGGGCATTCTTTTTATTGACGACCTTTAGCGACTTCAACTTTTCCTCGTCCACGCCTCTGTAGTGCATGCGAACAAGGGAGAGAGCAATATCTGCTCCAGCCCAAGCTGTAGATTTCTTCCATGAATGGACTTGGCGTGGGCATTCCTCAAACGTTTAACGAGGACGTCCAAGTCACTCGAGAGAACTTCATCAGGGGCACTCCCTTTGTCAATTTCCTTTATCGCTTCATGCAAATGCTTGAGGAAGATACCCACTTCCTGAGTGCGCTCATCGAGCCAAAGCAACACATGTGGTGTGCTGTCATGAAGGAGCCCCACACTCGGGTCCAGCTCCTTCTTGATCTTGGAAGTCTCGTCTTCCACGTCCAAGCACAGATCTGACGGGCATTCAGAAAAAAGGAATCAAGGATGGAAGAGGGATAAATTAGAAAGATTTGGAGTTCAATCGAGTCGAGTGCACACCTTTGAGCCTCTCATTCATTTCACCACAGTAGTCCTCGAAGAGCATCTCTAGCTCGGCCTTTTTGGATGTGACTTCTTTCAGCTTGGTTTCGGCCTCAACGGCCTCCTGAGTGCTCCTCTTGGTGACATCTTCCAATGCTTTCTTCTCCTGCTCCCACTTGTCGAATGCCTTCAGTTTGTCCTCCACCTCCTTTGTTTTCCGATTGGCCTCCTTCTGGGCAAATGCCAGATCACGATCTTTCTTCTCCAAGGCATCCTTCATGGTCTCTATAGAAATGGAATCCCGTAGCCTCTTAGCAAACCAAATATTTTGTCTACGAACATTTGACGAAGTACATTTAGTCGGATAGGGAAAAAGATCGAACTCAAAGTAGTCGGTCGAGATCTGGTTACCTCCGAGTGTTAGTTTCTTTTGCTCCAGACGGGTACACTTGGTCTTCTCAGCTTTGAGGCTACGACGTAGCTCTTGCACCTGCTTCTCAAGGGTGTTGTAGTGAGACGTAATCTCGCCCACGGCCGGTAAACAACAACAACAACAACAACAACAACAACAACAATAATAACAACAACAATAACAACAACAACAAAAACAACAACAACAACAACAACAACAACAATAATAATAATAACAAAGGAATGATAGAGATGACAATCAGACTCGATGTTGAAGTTAAAACACATTCGGATTTTGAGACTGACGCTGACTGCTTCAGTCGACGGCAGCCTCAAGCACTACACCGAGTGGGTGCGCTCAGCGCGCCCCCAGTGGAGAACTACATGTTCTAAACCCCGACGGTCAACGTCGAGAGACTCTGGTCCATGGACCATCCGCATCCTCTTCGACAAGTATCTCATCATTTGGATCCAAATTCCTAACATTAGGATTCTGATACTATCACTGACTGCTTCAGTCGACGGCAGCATTGGGGACTACACCCAGTGGGTGCGCTCAAGACGCTCCCACAGGAAAACTACAGGTTCTAAACCCCGACGGTGAACACCGAGGGGCTCTGGTCCATGGACCATCATCGCATCCTCTTCGACAAGTATCTCATCATTCGAATCCAACTACTTAACATTCCGATTCTGAGACTATCGTCGACTGCTTCAGTCGACGGCAGCCTCGGGGACTACACCCAGTGGGTGTGCTCAGCGCGCTCCCATTGGAGAACTATAGGTTCTACACCCCAACGGTTAACCTCGAGAGGCTCTGGTCCATGGACCATCACAGCATCCTCTTCGACAAGTACCTTGTCATTTGGATTATGTCTTCAACATCAAGTACATTCGAATTCTGAGACTGTCGTCGACTGCTTCAGTCAATGACAGCCTCGGGGACTACACCTAGTCGGTGCGCTTAGCGCGCCCCCACTAGAGAACTACATGTTCTACACCCCAACGGTCCATGTTGAGAGGATCTGGTCCATGGACCATCACCACATCCTCGTCGACAAGTACCTTGTCATTTGGATTATGTCTCAACATCAAGTACATTTGGATTCTGAGACTATCGTCGACTCTGTCAGTGAAGGGCAGCCTCAGGGACTACATCCACTGGGTGCACTCATCACGCCCCCACTGGAGAACTACATATTGTAAACCCCGACGGTCAACATCGAGAGGCTCTGGTCCATGGACCATCACTGCATCCTCTTCGACAAGTATCTCATCATTCGGATCAACCTACCTAACATCCGGATTTTGAGACCGTTGCCGACTGCTTCAGTCGACAGCAGCCTCAGGGACTACACCCGGTGGGTGCGCTAAGCATGCTCCCACTCGAGAACTACAGGTTCTACACCCCGACGGTCAATGTCGAGAGGCTCTCGTGCATGGACCATCACCGCATCCTCTTCGATAAGTACCTCACCATTCGAATTTAACACTAAACACCCAGAGGGTGTACTCTTGACGTAAACCCACTCAGGGCTCTACATACGCTTACTGGGGATTCTAAGGGATTCTAAAACCATCTTCAATGCAAAAGTTCTGTCTAAAGAAGGTACTTACGAGAGTACTTACTTGGATAGTCCTCTCCAAAACCTCGCCAGCATCGCGAGCCTCCTTCAGCTTGTCGTTCATCAATCCTAGTTGGATCAACGCCTCCTTGCTTGCTCCCACCTGGTCCTCCGGGACACGTTGCAGTCCAATGACGCTAGTCACAGGGGGGCTGGAGGAGGGGTTTCGAGTGTGGGTCTTGCTCTCGATGAAGTCCCTCGGGGTTGAGGCGGCTCCTAGATAGGGGAGGTGTCTTGCAGCACGATGTTCGTTTTGCCAACGGGATCGTCAAGTCAACTTGTTCATCCGTGTCAATCTGAATCACCTCATGCGGCTCTACAAACATTGCACAACCATTCGGAAATAAGTCAAGAGGAGAGACAAAGGACTCAGAGTTAATGAATATGCAAAGCTTTGGCATCAGCTTTGTCCTTCCCTAGAGAGGCAGAAGAAGTGTCAGCCATGTAACAAAATACCTCGGATTATTTGTCACATTCGATCAATTACTCGAAGCGTCAATCGGCACGAAGATACTTATGCAAAATCCACCGGCACGTTCATCTTCGTCTTGGGCAGTGTTTCCTTTTGGGGTTTGCTAGTGGAGATCTCCGTCTGCTTTGTGTTCTTCTCTGGAGATGCGGTGGGCTCGCTGCACCCACGCTTTGAAGTCCGAGTGTGAGGAATATTCACGACGGGCTTGGCAACACCTGGGCCTCCCGTGCGGATTCCATGGACTCCAGGGTCCTGGCGAGCCTTCGAATGGGTCTCGGGGAGCACCTCCTCCGAAGGAGAAGATTCGACCTCGTCCCCTAGTTTAGAGTCCTTCTCGTCCACTTCGCCGTCATTGTCGTCCTCATATTCTTCTTCATCGTCCGAGTCGCCGTGGCGCTCGTTGTCACTGGCTACGTCAGCGGTCACATTGTTGCCGGTGGGTATCAAGCTCACCATGTCCGTATAACCCTGCTAAAATGGAAATTGCAACAATCAATACTCTTCAAAGGAAAACTACATCACTCGGAAATAATGGTGGCACTCGGAGTTACCTCACTCGGCGGATGGTCGATCGAATATGGGGGCACGAGTCTTGACCCTCTAGGGGTTGTCCCAAGCTGGAGTTGTGGCCTTCAGCTTGTTTGACGCGGCCTCTACGCTAAGCTCCTCCAGATGCGTGCGAGTGATGTCAGTCGGATCAAAGTAACGCCACATGGGATGGACCCTAGCCTGCAGCGGCTGGAATCTTCTCTGGAAGAAGA
Organism: Hordeum marinum; assembly: GCA_022496015.1. Classification (NCBI taxonomy): domain Eukaryota; kingdom Viridiplantae; phylum Streptophyta; class Magnoliopsida; order Poales; family Poaceae; genus Hordeum; species Hordeum marinum. Next base: position 413,100,363 of record CM039677.1, on the reverse strand, counting down.
TCTCTAGCAAGTCCAGCCCATTGATTCCCTGGTTCACTAGGGCAACCATGTGATCACAAGCAAATCCACATCAACCTTCTCCTCCTTGGACACGGTCAGCTTTGGAAGCCGTCGAATGCGTTCGGTAGAATATGGAGGGAGGCGTGACTGACCATCACCAATTGGGACGTACTCATAGTAAAACCAAGTGGACTGCCAACCGTTAACCGTATTTGGGAAATTCATCGCATGGGAACTACCTTTACCCCTCAACTAAATTCGCAAACCCCCACACAACCAGAGTACCTTCATTTTCTCCTTCAATAGGGCGGGCTTCTTCACGGTCATCACTCGGCAGGTAAACAGATGTTTGAAAAAAAACAACGCGGGTGGCATGCAAGGAAGTTTTCACGGAGAGAAACGAAAGCAGCTAAGTATGTGATGGAGTTGGGAGGAAGGTGGTGTAGTTGTACCCCAAAAAAGTTCAGAAATGCCTGAAAGAAAGGATGGGGCAGAAGTGAAAAACCTTGGCCGAGGTGAGTGGTGAGGAGTACGCTCTCGCCTCTGCGTGGCGCAGGCTCGACCTCCCCCTTCTCCTGCAGTCTCTAACTCCCCGGAACGAGAATCCCTTGGCTCTCCAAGTCCCTCAACCGACTGGCGGTGACTCGGGACGTCAGGCAGTAGCCCTGGACGAAGCCAGCCAGGGCACCCACACTCGAGGAGGAGTTGCGCGAAGACCTCTTTGCCCTCTCGGCCTTCGCAGTGGCGTTCCTCAACATATCTAGTGAGGACCGGTGGCGAATCGGCGAATCGGTGGCACGGGTGAAGCTCTCGGCGGAGCAGCAGTGGGGATTACGAGGCGGAGGAGAGGATGTTTTTTCCTTACCTCCCTTGGTTTCGTTTTTATACCCCGACTCAGCAGATTCCCGGTCGTCATATTTGGCAAGGCCACGCGATCAACGGGCGCGCTCAGATCGGCGCAATCTTCGGGACAGAGAAGCAGGGACGCGTGGCGAAATTATCAGCGAAGAAATGAAGGCACCGCGACCACCTCCCCCATGTTCCTGAGACAACCATCACAATCACATGTGCGCACTTCCCCACTATTTCAAAATCGTCAGAGATTTCGCGGCATCGCAATTCGAGTGGACTCCGCGTTCACTTATGCGTTCTGACATACCAAAATTTACCGAGTGGTTAAGGGCTGGTCAAACTTTCATGGAGTGGGTAAATCCCTGTCAAGCACTCGGATAATCTTCAACCACTTCTGAAATATCCGAATGAAGACTAGATGAAATCTCTATATCCAAGCTTAAGGATAACCTCTCCCAAGAGCTGATCTACATCGAGTCGAATGGCTCGGGCGATCAAGACTATTCAGCTCATTCGAAAGATATTTAACCTTGAATCGATTGCGGCTCAAATACCGAGTGGGAAACGACCCAATTCGTTTCAAAACATTCCCGAGATGTTTCCAGCATCATGACATGCTGGCCACTCGGTCCCCAAAGACTCAACCAATTCGGGGGCTACTCACAAGGTCACCTACCCTTGGTAGGGTCATGGTCCTGTAATCTCGGGCACTCTTGGAGTCCTACAAGGTCATGGAAGTCCCTGGCTTACCTTGACACTCGGACGAATGCACAAGATGCACTTGGCTCCTTGGAAGTCACTCGGACATCATTAATCACTCGGCGCCTCCCTAGCACTCGGACAGAAGGATGTAGGAGCATCGTGGGAGCTGGAATGTTCGACGGACTTAATATGCGTTAAGTACTATAAAGACCACATTACCTGTAATAGTTGTAGTTAACTTAGTAGTTTCCGGTAACCCCTGCAGTTACTAGCATTAATGATCCTAGTAATGGCGCTCGGCTGGTGGTGGTGCACTCTATATAAGTTGTTCCATGACGCCAGAACAAGGGTTACGAACTCCCTGTAATCAGATATACATACCAAGCAAACACTTAGCCCCTGGGCTTGTGACGTAGGACTATAACAACTTCCCAGTGGGGTCTGAACTGATAAATTCTGAGTGTGACACTTACTCCCTAGCTAGGCTTCACCCTACTCATTCGTAGCACCCGTACTATTGTCACGATTACCCCCACGACACCAGGCAAGCCATTTAAGGAGTTCAAAAGAAATCTAAATATAGGATAGTTGATATTAAGGGAGGGTGTTAGATAGATTGTTGTTTAACCTATGTAATCTCAACTCTATCTTTATCTCTCTCCCTCTCGTATCAATCTCCACCTCCTGTAACAGGCGTATCCTAGCGATCGTTGAATTCTTGTAAACCACGATAAGGTTTCATTCTCAATCAATATAAACCAACGCGGCTCCCTCATGAGGAAGTATGAACGCTTCCCTCTGACAGGGCCGACCGGTCGCCATCGCCTCCATCTTGCTCTCCCATGTCAAACCCCTCTGAGGGAGTCCTGGTTTAAGGGGTCCTCGGGAGGCCGACCTGTTTCTTATGGGCCGGACTGTATGGGTCACTTTTCCAGCTTTGGATCGATCGAAGGCCTTGTCTCCAGGAAGGAAGCTTTGGGAATCGTGGCGTGTCCTCCATGTTTGGAATAGTGAATATGTATGTTTATCCCTTCAACGTGTAACCGACCATGTGTAAACCCTAGGTACCCTTGGCGTCTATATAAGCCGGAGGGTTTTATGTCATAGAGAGAGTACAACTCATCTAGGGTTTAGCTATTCGATCTCGGGGTAGATCAACTCTGTAACCTACATATCATCAATACAATCAAGCAGGACGTAGGGTATTACCTCTATAGGAGGGCCCGAACTTTGGTAAACATCATCTCCTTCATCTCCTGTTACCATCGATTCTAGTCTCATAGCTTGGGACCCCCTACCCGAGATCCGCCGGTTTTGACACCGACATTGGTGTTTTTATTGAGAGTTCCGTTGTGATCACCAGAGGAATCGATCGCTCGCATCGTCATTAACAAAGAGGTCTGCAACATGGACACTTTTGTCCCCGGACAGATATTCGCCTTCAACAGCATTATGTTGCACGCTGACCCGACCGGCCATCTAGGCCGGGTCGGGAGCTTCGCCTGTGATCAAGAGGTCAGATTCGGGAACCTAGAGTTCTTCGTAGACTCTCGGGGCGATCTCTCTCTAACCAGGCTCGCAGTCTCGCCTGCCATGCCCAAAGATTCCAAGGCTTTAATCTCGGATCCTCCTTTTGGTCACGCACATGAGATCTACCCTGGTAATGACATGACTCTTATTCCGGATCCGACCATGGTGCTAGATGACTGGATACCTATTTCTGCCGAACACTCCCCTAGCACGGACACAACGGAGGTCAAATCCAAAAGCTCCTAGCGGGCTGACCCGATCGAGATCTTGATACTCAACGAGGCCCTACATCGGATCTCATCAATGAAGATTACCGACGATCCAACCCTGATCCATACTTAGATCGGTCTCAGGGCAGGTCAGGACGATTTTTTCGTCCCACCCACCACCCACTTGATAGCGACAGTCGAAGATTTAACCAACATGTTGGACTATGCCTCCGAGGAGGAAGAATACATGGATGAGGAGGATTGTGCTCCCACCCCCGTCAACCCCAGACGATGGGCCGCCACCTCCACATATGACGTCTACATGGTGGACACTCCAGCCGCTAATGGCAACCACACACCTTAAAACGAAGACGACAAGCCGGGTGAAGCGTCATCAAGGCGCCAAAAACCGCATAAACGGTCTAAAGGAAAAAAAGGGAAGGAAAGCTATCATCGGCACCTGGGACAAAGATACACCGAACGACCATGGCGATCCCAATATCCCCGAGAACCCGCTAGAGGGTCAGGAGAGGCCTGAAGACCAGCGCAACCTTGATACCTAAACGATTCCGAGGACGACAATTACCTCCCCCCATCTAGGAGGAGGACATCCCCGAAGTCGATGACTTTGACATTCACGATAATCCTGAAGATCAGGAACTATTCAGGTAACAGCTTATAGCCACAGCTCGTAGCCTAAAAACAAAAGAACGGCAGTTTAAAGCGGAACAAGACAACCTAAATGATCGATGGACGAGAGTCCTTGTAGCTGAGGAAGGATATGGTACCGGTCTGTCGGACCAACCTAAGACCTATCCACGTAGAAGGCTGTTGCTGCAATTTGACGACGAGCTCACTGATACGCCGCATCGCAAACATACCCCATACGAGAAGCCAGACCGCCCCCTCGAGGGCACGACAGGACGAGTGACTACACCGGTTATAGGCCGGCGATACCCCAAAGACAAGGAAAAGATCCAATAGATCCCGATCACTGGTTCGACCTGCAACATGACCTGGACCATAGGGTAGGTTGCACAAGATCCATCTACGGATCAAGAGGGTACTCACCCGATCAATGGGACGGGTACCGAGCCTAGCTCGACCGCAACAATAGAGGCCGAGAGCGAAACCGGGCTAGAACAGACGCCGATAGCCAGCGCCACATAGCTCGGGTAAGAGGCGCCACCCACCTATTGTGCTTCACGGATGAGGTGATGCAGCATCAGTTCCTGGAGGGGTTTAAACTCGTAAACATAGAGCAGTATGATGGGACAACTGACCAAACCGTATGGATTGAAGATTTCCTCCTCCACGTCCACATGGAGCAAGGAGATGATCTCCACACCATAAAATACCTACCCCTAAAACTTAAGGGGCCAGCTTAGCACTAGCTGAACAGCCTCCCCAAAAACTCCATAGGATGCTGGGAAGATCTAGAGGATGCATTCCGATGTAACTTCCATGGAACCTATGTTTGGCCGCCGGACTCCTCCGATTTGAGCAACGTCATCCAGAAGCCAGGAGAGTCTGCGCGGCAATTTTGGAGTCGGTTCTTGACCAAGAAAAACCAGATTGTTGCCTGCCCGAACACCGAGGAAATAGCCTCCTTCCTACACAATATTCAGGATGAATGGTTGCCCCGCCAGCTTGGCCAGGATAAACATTGGACAATGTCTTCCCTTACATCCCTCATGACCTGCTTTTGCACGGGCGAGGATAAATGGCTCGCAAGATGGAGCGACAACCCTGAAGACCTCGGAACCTCCAAAGTTTGGGACGGAAACGGGAAACCAAAGCGCAATAAGAATAAGCATTGGCACAACAATAGTGATGCCGATGACACGACCATTAACGTCGGCTTCCATAATTCCCGACCCGGGCAGCGGAAGAAGCCTCCTAAAGGCAATCGCGACGGACCCACCATGCTGGAGAAGATCATGGAAAGGACTTGCCAAATCCATGGCACTCAAGAGAAGCCCGCCAACCACACCAACCGTAACTGTCGGGGTATTCAAACAGGTCGGCAAACTCACATCCAAGGATCAAGGCAAGATCCCACATAGCGAGGACGAGGATGAGCCTTGTGAAAACACTAAATATGATCTAGGCCACCTATATACCGAAGAAGGAGAGGAAGCGCGCCCTTCGGGGGGTATACTCCTAGAGCCTATAGCCCCGAAGTATAACCCATGGTCGGCATACCCAATCACCTTTGATCGACGTGACCATCGGACCAGTATCCGTCATGGCGGTCCGGCCGCCCTTGTCCTAGTCCCCATTATAGACGGGTATCACCTCACGAAAGTCCTAATGGACGACGGAAGTACCTTAACCTGATGTACTCAGACATGGTGAAAAAGATGGGTACAGATTTGTCTAGGATCAAACCCAGCAACACTACCTTTAAAGGAGTGATCTCAAGCGTCGAAGCCCGGTGCACGGGCTCTGTAAGCTTCGAAGTAGTGTCCAGCTTGCCCGATAACTTTCCAAGCGAAGAATTGATCTTCGACATTGTACCTTTCCGCAGTGTCTATCACGCCCTGCTCGGCCATACAATGTTCGCTAGCTTTAACGCCGTCCCACACTACACATACCTCAAGCTCATGATGCCTGACCCCAACGGGGTCATTCTGTAAACGGAAACACAAAGTGCTCCCTCCGAACTGAGGAACAAGCCTTGGCCCTGACAGCCAAATTCCATTACAATGATGATCGGCAAACGCCGGCTCCTACCGTAAAGGCACGCAAGGTTGGGAAGCGAGCTCGGCTTCTGCCCGAACTCTCAGAACCTTATTCACCCTGTAAATAGGGACTCGCCCCCATCGCGCAGCCCTAGGACCAGTGAAGTACGTGCCAAGGAGGTACAACTTTGTGCTCAAAATTTCATGGGCGGCAGTGGGGAAAAAAGGTAAGTGTTCGGCTGGACCGAACTACTATCATCAAATGCCTTTGGACACACTACAGGTACCATCAAGGGCTTGCTAAAGGCGTAAAGCTGATCCATAGTTCGGTGACTTCTCAAGACCTTGTTTGCAAGATCCTTTCGTCGAACAGTACAACCCATTGAGGTGCACCACTCCCTAGGAGGCGCAGGAGTAGACAAGCGACACGGCACATCAAGGACATAAGGTCACCAATCGAAGACCCCTGCTACAACCACTCCTGTAAAATTTCTTTTTTTCAAATACTTGTAAATAGTTGCTTCGGCAATTCAAGCAATAAGAGTCGTTGAGAAAAATATAATATCATTATACATGGTTGTCTCGTTGTCCTTTTTTGGAACATATTCTATTTTCTCCCTCTTCTCGCGAAACTATTCGGTATATTGCGACGCAACCGGCTAATAAACCGGGGGCTCGAGTTTAAAATACACCTTATGCACAATTGATTATGCGTTCGGCATCTTGGAATTCACTTTATATGCATTGGTTCCGAACTATGTCTTGGGTCAATAGTTGGGTTGCCCGGCTCCAGTGCTTTCCCCTTTACGTTCTGCTCGCTCGGCTAAAAGGGCAAAGGGAGAACCTCTGTGATTGTGTTTCTGCCTAGCCTGGTCACACACCTCAGAGGAGAAAGCCGAAAACTGACTGTCATAGTATGCGAGAATTGGTCTACGAATCCGAGCTTAAGTGTTATACTCAAGACCTCGTCAGAGGTCATTCCGTATCATACGATGGGTTTGGTATTCATACAAACCATGTGACATCGGCTTTAGCCACGGTTCATCCGAACATGACAAGTCACCGGGGGCTAGTCACCAGCCTCCCGTAGTCCTTTTCGCGCCCCTATGGCTAAGTGAAAGCAATAAAGCATTATGGTCTGATTGCCTGGTCTGCCGCACACTACCGCCTTCATGTACCGATAGCTTGGCTAAGGGTTATAGTGCCTAACTAGAGACACCACACGTAACATCTACATGGAGGCTGAAGCCGACAACTCACAGCTTTCAGTTTCAATGGCCACATAGGAGTTATAAAGGAATGAAAAATATTAAAAACATGATAAACCATGCATAACAAATATACAAGAGTACAAAGATCTTCGGACATAGTACAACGCATTTAATCGTACATGTTCTCTTTCGAACACTGCGACTCTATGGCCCGAGCACCCTCCATTACTCTAGAGAAGTATAGCTCGGGGCGCCTACGCTCCTTTCCAGGACATGGAGGGGTGGTGGCTATCTTCGTCGTATCAAGCCCCGACCAGTGCACCTTGGCCTTTTCAAAGGCCATCCGAGCACCCTCGATGTAGGAGGAATGCCTTATTGCTTCGATCCGGGGGGAGGCGTCGCTCAGCTTCTGCACTAGGCCGAAGTAGCTACTCGGTAGTGGCTCATTGGGCCATAGCCGGATACAAAGATCCTTCATGGCCACCTCTGCCATCCTATGTAGCTCTATCATCTGCTCAACGAGAAGAGGAGAGTGCTCGGAGGCTTAGAATTGTACCCAAAATAGCCGAGCTTCATCTCCATCTCCCCGTGAAGCTTAGAACTGATTCGCGTCCGCTGCGCTCTTCTAGAGGTCGGAACAGGCGCTTGAGGAATGCCACACATGGGTAAGAAACTCAAAATTGCTATCCCTGAAGACACACTACAATAAATTCGGCTTACCATCCGTGATAACCTTCGCTTGGCGGACTTGCTCCTCAAAGAACCGCCTATCCACCCGCTCCTTTTGGAGATCGGTTTTTAGGGTAGATAGTTCGGCGGCCTGCTCCTTGCCTCTCTTCTCGAGGGCCTCACAGTTTTGGCCGGCGTCTTTAAGCTCCCATTGGATTTCCTCCGCCCGAGCCTCATGCTTGTTGCTGGTCGCTCTTTAGATGGAAAGCACGGTAGCCGCTTGCTCAGCCATCGCCCTCTCGACCACAGCCTCCTGCTTTGCAAGCTTTAACTCGGCCTTGAGCTTCTCAATTTCCTTTGTCGAGGCTATGTAAGCATCAAAAATATGAATACTGCATCGACAGTGCGATGATGAAATTTTTCGGATATTGAGTCAGGCTTACCTTGTGGCTCATCGAATCTCTTGTTCAGAGCATCAAGCTCATCTTCGGAGCTTTTCAGCTTCCGATTCAGCTCGTCTAGCTCCGCGGCGTTCATCGCCGCCGCCGATGCCGAAGACTGTAAAAACAAATATCTATAAAGTTAGACGGGTTCACAACTTCCGAACTGTCATAAATATGATCCTATGCCCGATCCTCTTAAGGGTTGTTAGAATGTTCCGAACAAGTGTCGTCCTATACATAATTCGGATAATGATCTATGATTGACCCCCAGGTGAGTTTTTTCCAAACTCACCTAGGGCTCGGTGAGGGAGTCCTGGATTAGGGGGTGCTCGGATAGACGACCTATTGCTTATGGGCCGAACTGTATGGACCTCAAGGTGAGCATTGGATGATCAGGGTCACCATCGCCAGGATGGAGGCCTCAAGGAGCCTTGACGTATCCTCCAAGTCATCGACTGTAGATAGGCATGTTTATCTCTTCGGCATGTAACCGATCATGTGTAAACCCTGGGTACCCTCGATGTCTATATAAGCTGGAGGGTTTTAGGTTGTAGATAAAGAACAACTCATCTAGGGTTAGCCATTCGATCTCGAGGTAGATCAACTCTATAACCCCCCATACCATCAATACAACCAAGTAGGACGTAGGGTATTACCTCGATTGGAGGGTCCGAACCTGCGTAAATCTATGTCCCCTTCGTCTCCTATCACCATCGATTCTAGTCTCACAGTTCGGGACCCCCTACTCGAGATCTGCCGGTTTTGATGCTGATATTGGTGCTTTCATTGAGAGTTCCTCTGAGAACACCTAAGGAATCGATGGCTCGCTTCGTCACGAGGAACAAGATATGCATCCAGGGGATCCTCACCTCCGATCAGAATCTCGCAGGCGGTGGCATCTTGTCATACGCCATCCCTATCAGCCACCATGGCCTGATCGAAAGCTTTTCCCCTGATCAGAGGATCAAGTTCGGAACCTTAGAGTTCGTCGCTGATTCATGGGGAATATTCGATTCAAAAGAACCCTCAACCTTGGAGGAGAAGCCTATAATTCCGTCCGTGTCGACACCGAACACATCAGGCCCCACATTTATACGGAACACGGATCCACTTTCGCGCGGCTCCATAACCGTCTCACCGCTCATGGAATCTACTCGCCTCAGCGACACGCATCCTACCATCGCCTCGTTCTTAAATGAGTTGTTCGATCGGATCGAACCCATGCGTATGTCGGATGACCAGGTTCCGGTCTATGACCGGCTCGGGATCAAGCTCTATGACAAGGAGATCCATGTCCCTCCGGTCACCCACCTTGTCGCTACCATCGAGTGTGAGGCAGAGGATACGTCCTGACAATCGAAACTAAAGACAGTCTACACCCCGGTCTCTGATCACCGAGACTTTATCGGCGAATTAGATGTCAAAAATCACCCTCGAGCCAGATCGCCATCGGCTCGGGACCTACCACACGATTGGGAAGTAATTCGTAACACTCAATGTGGCATGGAATCGAGTTTTCCCCACCCACCACCCAAGACGATCATCTGGGTATCGCACCAAAACCCACGTCCTTTGACTTTCGGGATATCAAGCAATTACAGGGAGAATTAGTCCATCACTTTTGGGCCAGACTCCTACTCAATGGAAGTAAATAGAAAGGTTTTAGAGACCAAGAAATAATGGCAATTTTCATTCACATTTGCCATGATGAAGGGATTCTTAATGCCTTGGCCCGAGACACATTCGCGACTTTTCAGAGTTATCCGATTTGGTACAGAAATATTGTGCCATGGAAAGGCTTGGCAATCTAAACGGTTGTTTCAGAACCATCTTTCCCCAAGCACCCTGGCGGATATCAGAAAAAGCGGGTACCTCCAAAGCGGCCAGCAAGATACGACTCCGCCGAGAAAGCAAACAAGCCTCCTTCAGGGGTCGGCACTATCCTTGACGGACTATTGGATAAACATTGCCCTATACATTCTGTATTGCTAAACACAAGCCCAACTCATAGCCTTAGATCTTGCTGGGTCGACAGGCAAGTGGCAAAGAGTGGAGAGGCTATCCTTGAAACACCTCCTCGAATGGGCGATCCCTATCGTCGCCCGAACACAATGCTGAAGTCCTGACGGTCTATGAAACGTTCCCCTCAAGGAACATGAGGAAAAGGGCTCTTAGAGATCTCAAACAGGTCTACCATGTGACAGCAACTAGAGCATCGGCAGGTATAACGATTACCTACGAAGATACTGACCAGTCGGCCATTCTTACCGGTCACTCACCGGCCGCACTAGTCTTGAACCCCATTATTGATGGATACAGGCTAAACAAGGTGCTAATGGATGGCGGCAATGGGTCAAACCTAATATATGAAGGCGCCTTGGAAAAGATGCAATTTGACCGATCTCGCATCAAACATAGACATATAACCTTCCAGGGAATCATTCCAGGGAAAGAGGTAGGCTATTCCGGACGTATCGTCCTGGATGTAGTGTTCGGCATGCTCGAAATACCGATCCGAAGAACTTCTCTTCCACATCGTACCCTTCCCAAGTGGCAATCACGCCCTATTGGGACGTGATGCCTTCACAAAGTTCCAGGCTATACCCCATTTGAGGTACATGAAACTTAAAATGCGAGGACCAAACGGAGTGATCACGATCTCCAATGATCCGAACATAGCCCTTTGGGAGACAAAAAGACACCACTCGCCCTTGAGGCATTAGTAGAGACTTTCGCTATAGAAGAACTGACCGCACTACAGTCAACAGTTAACACGGATGATGTGATCCTTAGAAAAAGGCCCAAGTCCACGTCCTTCAAACTCGTAGAGGAAATCCTCAAGTTTCAAGTACATCCGACGGACCCCAATAAGACAGCATCCATCGGAGCCCAGCTCGATCCCCTGGTGGATGAGACACGACGGAATTTTCTTCGATAAAATTGGGCCATTTTTGCGTGGCATCCTTCCGATATGCCCGGAATCCCACGACGGCTTGCCGAACATAGCCTGAGCATTATAGCAGGCTTTAAGCTTGTTAAACAGACTCTACGTCACTTATCCTAACCCAAACGACAAGGTATGGGGTAATAATTAGCTAAACTATTAGAGGCCAGTTTTATTCAGGAGATCAAGCACCCCGAATGGTTGGGAAACCTAGTGATGGTACGAAAGAAAGACAAGTCCTGGCGGTTGTGTGTCGATTTCAAAGACCTCAAGAAGGCTTGCCCTAAGGACCCTTTCCCCTTACCATGCATAGGCCAAATCATTGATGCCACAGCCGGACACAATTCGTTGTGTTTCCTCGACGCTTACTCCGGATACCATCGGACTAAAATGAAGGAATCCGATCAAGCGGCAACCGCATTCATCACCCCGTACGGGCCATTCTGCTTCAACATGATGCCTTTCAGGCTAAAAAACGTTGAGGCCACATACCAGTGCATGATCCAGATGTGTCTCGCGACTCAGGTCGGTAAGACAGTCGAGGCGTACGTGGACAACGTGGTAGTTAAGACCAAACACGCCAGCCAGCTGATCGACGACCTATGGCAAACCTTTGCCAGTCTACGCGAGTATGACATATGACATACGACTCAATCCAGAAAAATGTGTATTCAGAGTTCCTTTTGTTAAGATGCTTGGATTCATTGTCTCCCATATAGGAATAGAAGCGAATCCAGCTAAGATCCGTGCCCTATCAAAACATGCAATTCCTACAGAGCTGAAGCATGTCCAGAGGCTAGCTGGGTGTGTAGCGGCATTAAGCCACTTTATCTCCCGCCTCGGAGAGAAAGCTTTACGGCTCTATAAGCTGCTGAAACGGACCAACAACTTTGAGTGGACTGGCGAAGTAGCGGCTGCGCTAGAAGAAATTAAAACACTACTGGCAACCAATCCCATACTCACAGCACCAGGCGCTGGTGAGCCCATGTTGTTATACATATCGGCCACCAATCAAGTGGTCAGGGCGGTGCTCGTCGTCGAACGAGATGAGGAAGGACACAAATTCCGGACTTAGAAACCGGTCTACTACGTGTCAGAATTGCTAACGCAGTGCAAGTCTAGATATCTGCACTACCAAAAAATATCCTACACAGTGTTTATGGCATCAAGGAAACTCAGACACTACTTCCAAGAGTGTGCGGTAACAGTGGCATCCGAAGTCCTCCTGAACAATATAATCAACAACGGGGATTCCACCGGCCGCATAGCCAAGTGGGCCATTAAGCTCCTTCCCTTTGAAATAACCTATAAGCCATGTCGTGCCATAAAATCTCAGGTATTGGCAAATTTCCTGGCTGAATGGACAGAGGCAAAGCTCCCCAAGGAATAAAGTGCATACTCCCATTGGACAATGTACTTCCCCTCGAGGAACATGCGTAAAAGTGTTCTTAGGGAGCTCGAGCAAGTCTACCATATGGCATCAACTAGCCCATCGGTAGACATACCGATTACTTTCAAGGACACTGACCAGCCGCCCATTCTTCCCGGTCACTCACCGGCCTCACAAGTCTTGAACCCCATCATCGATGGGTATAGGCTACATAAAGTGCTAATGGACGACGGCAGTGGTCTTAACCTCATATACGAGGCCACACTGGAAAAATTACAGTTCGACCAATCTTGCATCGAACATAGCAACACAACCTTCCGGGGAATTATCCCAGGGAGAGAGGCGTGTTGTTCCGGATGTATCACCCTGGACGTGGTGTTCGGCACGCCCGAAAACTAACGAACCGAAGAACTTCTCTTCCACATTGTCCCCTTCCCAAGTGGCTATCACACCCTATTGGGATGCGACGCCTTCACAAAATTTCAGGCTATACCCCATTACGCGTACATGAAATTCACAATGCCAGGACCAAATGGAGTGATTACGATCGCGAGTGATCCAAACATAGCCCTTCGGGGCAAAAACAAAACGGCAATGCTCGCCCTCAAGGCCTTAGCGAAAACTTTCGCTGTCAAAGAGTTGACCGCCTTACGGTCGATAGTTAACAAGGACGATGTGATCCTTAGCAAAAGGCCCAAGTCTACGTCCTTTAAACCCGTAGAGGAGATCATTAAATTTTAGGTACATCCAACGGACCCCAATAAGACAGCGTCCATTGGAGCCCAGCTCGATCCCCTTGTGGATGAAGCACTGCAAAATTTCCTCCACGAGAACTGGGATATTTTTGCCTGGCATCCTTCCAATTTGCCTGGAATCCCACGTCGGCTCACCGAACATAGCTTAAACATTATCTTAGACTTTAAGACCATAAAACAGACTTTGTGCCGCTTCTCCGAGCCCAAATGGCAAGTGATGGGTGAAGAATTAGCTAAACTGCTTGGGGCCGGATTTATTCGGGATATTAAACACCCTGAGTGGCTAGCAAACCTGGTGATGGTACCTAAGAAAGACAAGTCCTGGCGGCTGTGTGTCGACTTCAAAGACCTCAACAAGGTCTGCCCAAAGGACCCTTTCCCCTTACCACGCATAGACCAGATCATTGAGCCACAGCCAGACACGATTTGTTGTGTTTCCTCCGCGCTTACTCCGTATACCATCAAATAAAAATGAAGGAATCTGATCAAGCGGCTACTACATTCATCACCCCTAAGGGCCATTCTGCTTCAACACGATACCTTTCGGGCAAAAAAACGCTGGGGCCACATACCAGCGCATGATCCAAACCTGTCTCGCAACATAGGTCGGTAAGACTGTCGAGGCATACGTGGATGATGTGGTAATCAAAACCAAACGCCTCGGCTAGTTGATTGATGACTTACGTCAAACCTTCGCTAGTCTACGCGAATATTATATACGGCTCAATCCGGAAAAATGTGTATTCGGAGTTCCCTCTGGTAAGCTGCTTGGATTCATCGTCTCCCATAGAGGAATAGAGTCAAATCAAGCTAACATCCGTGCTCTGTCAGAACTTGCAACCCCACAGAGCTGAACCATGTCCAGAGGCTAGCCAGGTGCGTAGAGGTGTTAACCCGCTTTATCTCCCGCCTCGGAGCAAAGGCTTTGCCACTCTAAAAACTGCTGAAACGGACCAACAATTTCGAATGGACCGATGAGGCAGCGTTAGAAGAAATCAAAACACTACTGGCAACCAATCCCATACTCACGGCACCGACCGCTGGTGATCCCATGTTATTATACATATCAGCCACCAACAAAGTCGTTAGTGCGGTGCTCGTTGTTGAACAATATGAGGAGGGACATAAATTCTGGACTCAGAAACCGGTATATTATGTGTTAGAAGTGCTAACGCACTGCGAGTCCAGATACCCACATTACCAAAAAATAGCTTATACAGTATTCATGGCGTCGAGGAAACTCACACACTACTTCCAGGAGTGTGCGGTTACAGTGGCATTGGAGGTCCCCCTAAATGATATAATTACCAACAGGGACGCCACCGACCGAATAGCCAAATGGGCCATTGAGCTCCTTCCCTTTGAAATAACCTACAAGCCACGCCGCGCCATTAAATCTTAGGTACTGGCGGACTTCCTGGCTGAATGGACAGAGGCCAAACTCCCGAAGGAATACAGTGCATACTCCCATTGGACAATGTCCTTTGATGGATCCAAGACCTTGGCCGGACTGGGGGCTGGAGTTATCCTCACATCCCTCACAGGAGACAACGTGTGATACGTGTTGCAAATCATGTATGTTGATTCCAACAATGCAGCCGAATATGAAGCCCTCCTTCATGGTCTTCAGATGGCGATATCAATGGGCATACGAAGGCTAGAGGTACGGGGAGACTTAAACCTGGCCATATCACAAATTAACGGTGAGTTTGATGCCAAAAATCCAAAGATGGCAGCATATAGAAATGTCATCCTCAAGATATCTGCTCGATTCGAGGGGTTGGAATTCCACCACGTCGCTCGCGACAACAACCAAGCCGCCGACATACTAGCCCGTATGGGAGCCAAGCGCGATCCCGTCACGAGAAACACCTTCCTGGGACAACTCTTTAGGACCTCCGTAGTGTGGCAGGACCATGACAATGGCGCTCGTCCTAATACGACGGACAAAGTTGTTCCCCCTATAAACGAGCCAGACGATGGCATTATTGGCGGCTCCACGATGAATTAAACGCCCTCGGCTCATGAGGTAATGGAAGTAATTGAGCCATGGACTGAGCCCTTCCTCGCTTACCTTCTTCACAAGGAACTCCCCGATGATCAAACTGAGGCACGGTGCTTAGTTCGACGATCCAAGGCCTATAAAGTCCATGAGGGTGAGTTATACAAGAATACCACCACCGCAATATTATAGAGGTGTATATGCGAGGAAGAAGGACGGGATCTCCTCGCCTAAATCCACGCAGGCATGGGCGGGCATCATGTCGTGGCAAGATCCCTTGTCAGCAAGGCATTTCGAGCCGGTTTCTTTTGGCCTACAGCTCGGATGGATGCCCAGTCACTTGTTCAACATTGTGTAGGGTGTCAACTCTTCGCAAATCAAAGTCACATGCCCCCAACAGCTCTTCGAACTATTCTAATCACCTGGCCTTTTGTGGTCTGGGGGCTGGACATGGTCGGACCCTTAAAGGGGGAACCAAGAAAAATAAATACCTACTGGTCATGGTTGACAAGTTCACCAAATGGATAGAAGCAAAGCCCGCTAAGTCGGCAAAATTAGGACCAGTGATCGACTTTATATCTGGTGTAGTACACCGTTACGGTGTCCCGCATGGTATAATAACAGATAATGGATCCAACTTTACATCCCAAGAGGTCAAGGACTGCTGCGCAAAAATGGGCATAAAGCTTGATTATGCGTCGGTCTATCATCCGCAGACCAATCGACAGGTCGAGCGAGCAAACGATCTCATCATGAGTGGCATCAAGCCACGTTTGGTATGATCTCTTCACAAGTCCGACTGTCATTGGGTGGAGGAACTCGACTCCGTTCTATGGGGCATGTGTACCACCCCAAACAGATCAACAGGTTACACACCGTTCTTTATGGTCTATGGGGCAGAGGCAGTCCTCCTTTGCGATATTATCCATGACGCACCAAGAGTGCGCATGTACGAGGAAAAGGAGGTCGAGTTAGATCGGCAGGACGACTTAGACGCCTTGGAGGGAGAGCGTGACATCGCTCTGGCTCATTCAACTCTTTACCAACAACAATCTCGACGTTACCAAAGTAGGGAGGTCAGGGCAAAAGCATACAACATAGGCGAACTCGTCCTACGGCTCCTGGAGAAACAGAAGCATAAAATCAACCCCAGATGGGAGTGCCCTTTCATCACCAACGAAGTACTCGCAGGAGGTGCCTATCGTCTACGGAGTCCATCCTATAATCGCATTGAACCAAACCCAAGGAACGTGGCTCATCTTTGGTGCTTCTACGGATAAACCGGTGTCGTCTAAACTCCCCCACATTTTTTCTTTTTTCCTCTTGTTATTTTTTCCTTTTTTCTTCTTCTCTTCCCATTTTACTGTTTAATAGGGCCAATTTTTTTCTTAACCCTATGTTTGGCTGAACCAATCTTGTACTAAAAGATTATCGGCATACACCTTAAAGTGTTAAATCCGAAGACAGCACGTGGGGGCTTCTTCTAGTAACCAAACTTTTTATTATAAGTATTTGCTCATACTTACTAGGCGTAGATGTTTCTTTTGTCATGTTCTAGCCATCATATGCATCAACTCGAACTAAGGCTTTGCCAAGCCGGGTTGCCTTGCTCCTGTGATTACTCTCTACGTTCCCGATTGTTCGGCTAGAGAGTAAAGGGAGCACCTCTGCAATTGTTACAACTGGGTAATACGGACACGTACCTCAGACGGGTGAAGCCGAAAGCTAGCTATTTTATGTAGACAATTGGTCAGCTCTGGCGGAAACAGCTTATATGGCTCCGGTCGTTATCATTGTTGTTTGGGCCTTTTCTTCCCAAAAACGATTAGCCGCACACTCCAAGTATGCGGCCTTCTATCTACAATCTTCGTAGAGCCCCAATGAAAGGTATTGATAGAGGTATTGTTTTCCTCAGAAGATGTTTCTTACGCTAATTAGTAATATAACATATCTTTCTGTGTGCTTTCTGTCTGTTCGCACCACATGGCCGGATTGCCTGGTTCCCCGAATATAGTTCGCTCTTTTTGAGGGACAAATAAAGGAGGAACACTCATGAGCTCTTCGCACGGGGGGGGGAGTCGATGGACGGTTAAGACAAAGTTGACAACACAGATTGTTCTACAACACGTACATATAAATTACATGTGCGGCTGCTGACCGAGATTATCAATTATTGTGTGAAGGGGGTAGTACGCTTGCAAAAGACGGGTAACAGGCATGACCTGGTCACACACCATGTGGAGTGGCACTTCTTTTCCATCTGATCCCATGGGACCAACCCGCGCCATAAGCTCGGGGTTAAGTCTGGTGAAACGGGTCTTGATCATTGCCCACGCTTACCGTGCTCCCTCACGGCAAGCCGAAGTCTTCCACAGCTCGAACCTATTTCGAGCCCCCTTGAATCGATCCACGAGTACGGCTAGCCCTTCAGGTCGTTGTTCGGCAGGCCATAGTGCCTTCACCATTCCTTTCATTGCTTTCTGCACGCGCTTATGGAGAGAGGTCAGCTCCTTCAGCAGGTCCCCCTGGTATGATTCGATCTCCTCTTCAGGATGCCCGGACAGGAGGCCTATACATAAGACAACAGCACGCTTACTATTATTCCCTACATCAGAAATATTTGCTGATAGTGGAATTGTACTTACTGAACACGCCCCTCAGAAGCTTTCAGTTCTCTTCTTGAGCTTGGGCCAATTGAATCTTCAAATTCTTTATTTCTTGGTCCTGCTTTTGTATAACAAGGCAACCAGCCTGGTGTTGGGACTCCGCATACCTCTGAGAGTCCTTGGCTTCTTCCAGCTGCCTTTCCATGTGCCCTATTGATTTGGCTGCTACACGAAATCTGTATGTCAGGCACAATGATGTATAAAGATTAGCAGTAAATGCATACTCACCATCGGCCTCTCTCGTGAAGCACTTTACTTGTGCTAGTTCGGCCTTCACGGATTGTACTTCTGTGTGGCTCTCCTCGAGCTCCTTGGCCAATTACTCAAATTGTTGCTTTGCGGCCTGCATCAGCAGTCAAACAGTGCGGAGATCATTAATTCGTTTGTTCCAAATACAAATTAAGGCTCGAGGGCTACTAGGCTTACACAAATGTTCAAATTCTATAAAAACCGATCACTTACATATATGCTGGTTGTTATGAACTTCATAGCCTCGCCGAACCCAGCTCGGGCGGCACCAAGGTGCGCATCCGCCGAGCATAGGTCGTCGAACTCCTGTTCGGAGAAAATTGGGTGTCGCATGGCTTCCCATCGTTGCCGATGATGTATGGCACTCTCCACCTCCGATTTGGTGAAGTATACACCATCACCAGAATCAGAGGGCGTCGGATTGTCCATGGGGGCTTCTGTAGCACAAGCCGCATGGATCATGGCTCGGGAACTTTGGGCGTCCCCAGACACCCGGGTAACCCCTTAGGTAGGAGAGGATTGGGCGTTTTGCCTAAATATTTCAATAAACTGTTGTAAGACTCTATTGATCGCAGTGATTAGCGGATAAACCGAACAATGTACCTTCGGGATGAGTGGGCAGGTGGATTCGTCCCCATGTCTGGCTCCTTCACAGGATCCCTGTTGGCCTCCGACTCGGCTGTCGATGTGTGGTGCATAGATCGACGGCGTTTCGGAGTCAGGACCGACGCGTCTAGGGTGCTCTTGGCAGCTGGCCTCTTGCGGGAGGAGTTTTTCTTCTTCCTCGCAGCAGGGATAGAGAATGACCCGGGGTAATCGACTATGATAGCCACCGTGCTTTGGACAATACTCTTCTAGAAATAGACTCCATTTTTGAAGTCAATAAGAAGATCCGGGTCCTTGTTGAAACCCGTATCATTGTCACGTGAATCGTTGTCAGGTTGAGGAGCCGGACAGTTGACTGTCTCGACGAAACTCCTCCATTCCTGTTCACATCACGCTTCGGTCAAATAAAATGCGGAACAAAAAAACCCGAACTATTTTCATGTTTGAAAGAGAATGGCTTGCCCATTTGATGGGATTGTGGGCCAAATATCCTTCCTTGGTTTCCCGCTGAATAAAGTCTTCTTGCTCTCCTTTGTACAGGTCGGCAAGTGTTGCAGCCAGCGCCGTTGGATTTGCGGGACCTTGCTTTCTGGAGCTTGTGGTGTTGCTTGTCCCGTTGTATTGCCATAAGGGGTGTACCCTCTGTTGGAGGGGCTGCACACATAGGGAGATGGCGGCGGCCATGACGTCAATCATGGTTAGTTGGTGGTGGACAAGCATCCGCACCTGTGCGGCTAGGCGCCATACTTCGATGTTTTCCCCCTGAGACGAGCTCCTGGGCCACGAGTTGTACCTATTCTCCAGGAGGACGTCGGAGTATTGGGGAAGACCTGTCCGAGTTGGTTCGAACAGGGGTACATCTTCAATATAAAACTACTATGAGGTCCATTCTTCGAACTTCTTCGGTGTGCCTGCCGGATACCCCATCCCCGCTATGCGGCACCCTTCGGCTCCGCCGACCTCCAAAATTGTCTTGTCCCGAGTTCGAGGGATGAGACAGAAAAATTTCCTCCACAAATCAAAGTGTGCTTCGCACCCCAAGAACATCTCGCACAGAGCAACGAAGCCCGAGATATGTAAAATGGACCCTGGAGTAAGATGGTGGAGTTGGATCCCATAGAACTCCAGAACCCCCTCAGGAACAGATGGATTGGGAACCCAAGGCCCCGGAGGAGGAAGGGGACGAAGCACACGCGCTCCCCCTTGTTAGTATTGGGGAAACGCTCGTCGAAAACCTCATCGCAATAAGAGAGCAGACCTACGCGGGTCGCCGCCAGATATGATGAAGGAAGATACCCCTGGGTCTCCAGATTACGGAGCCGTAGGAGTGTGATGTAATAGCTGGTTCAATACCCTAGGTGTGAACCGTAGAGACATGCGCAGGAGGTGGGGACGTTGGCCATGTTTTGCATGGAGCTTCCGCTAGGAGTTTCTTTCGATGAGGAGGAAGAGAGTGTGGTTTGAGTCACGATTTTGTTTGATTAAATGGGCTGGTGCCTCTGTTATGGAGGGGTAAGATTGAAAAAATCACTGACCACTCGCCTCCTCATGACGTGCGAAAATCGAGGAACACGCGCAGTTATTATAATGAACTTGCGCCCGTGACGCTTGGGATTTTACCGAAGACTGGTCGGTAGCCGAACAAAGAAGGATGAGGGACTCGCCTCGCAAGCCGAAGACGGCGACATGAGGAGATCGACCGGATATAAATCAACATTGAAGGCTAGCCCGGGGGATACTGAGGGAGTCTTGGATTATGGGGTCCTCGGATAGCTGACCTATTGTTAATGGGTCGGACTGTATGGGCCACAAAGCGAGCATCGGAAGATTAGAGACCACCTACGCCAGATGGAAGCTTCGAGGAGCCATGATGTATTCTCTGAGTTATTAGTTGTAGTTAGGCATGTTTATCTCTTCGGCATGTAACCGACCATGTGTAAACCCAGGACACCCTCAGTGTCTATATAAGCCAGAGGGTTTAAGGGTATAGATAGAACAACTCATCTAGGGTTAGCTATTCAATCTCGAGGTAGATCAACTCTGTAAGCCCCCATATCATCAATACAACCAAGCAGGGTATAGGGTATTACCTCCATAGAAAGGCCCGAACCTGGGTAAATCCTTGTCCCCTTCGTCTCCCGTTACCGTCAATTCTAGTCTCACAGTTCGGGACCCCCTACCCGAGATCCGCCAGTTTTGACACTGACACCCCCTATAAATGAACCCAGCGATCAAATCATCAGCGGCTCTGTCATGGACGAAACGCATTCAGCTCATGAGGTAATGGCAGTAATCGCGCTGTGCACAGAGCCCTTCCTTGCTTACCTTCTCCGCAAGGAACTCCCCGAAGACCAGACAGAGGCACGGTGCATAGTTCGGCAATGCAAAGCCTAGAAAGTCAGAAAGGGTGAGTTATACAAGAAAAGCACCACCGGAATATTACGGCGGTGCACCACCATGTCACGGCAAGAACCTTAGTTAGCAAGGCCGTTCGAGCCGGTTTCTATTGGCCTATAGCTCGGACAGACGCCCAGTCACTTGTCAAACATTGCGTAGGATGTCAACTCTTTGCGAATCAAAGTCACATACCGCCAACAGATCTTCGGACTATTCCGATCACTTGGCCTTTCGCGGTCTGGGGGGCTGTACATGGTCGGACCTCTTAAAGGAGGGACCAAGAAGAACAAATACCTGCTGGTTATGGTCGATAAGTTCAGTAAATAGGTAGAGGCAAATCTCGTAAAATCAGCCAAGTCTGGGCCAGTGATCAACATTATCTCTGGCGTGGTACACTGTTACTATGTCCCACGCAATATAATAACAAATAATGGATCCAATTTCACGGCCCAAGAGGTTAAGGACTGGTGCGCGAAAATGGGCATTAAGCTAGATTATGCATCAGTCTATCATTCATAGACCAATGGACAAGTCGAACGAGCAAACGGTCTCATTATGAGCGGCATTAAGCTACGTTTGGTATGATCTCTTCATGAGTCCGACTGCAATTGGGTGGAAGAGCTCGACTCTATTTTATGGGGCCTGCGCACCACCACGAATAGATCGACGAGTTACATACTGTTCTTCATGGTCTATGGGGCTGAGTGTTGGAAATATGCCCTAGAGGCAATAATAAATTAGTTATTATCATATTTCCTTGTTCATCATATTCGTTTATTATACAACAACAACAAAGCCTTTAGTCCCAAACAAGTTGGGGTAGGCTAGAGGTGAAACCCATAAGATCTCGCGACCAACTCATGGTTCTGGCACATGGATAGCAAGCTTCCATGCACCCCTGTCCATGGCTAGTTCTTTGGTGATGCTCCAGTCCTTCAGATCTCTCTTTACAGACTCTTCCCATGTCAAGTTCGGTCTACCCCGGACTCTTTTGACATTATCAGCATGCTTAAGCCGTCCGCTGTGTACTGGGGCTTCTGGAGGCCTGCGCTGAATATGCCCAAACCATCTCAGACGATGTTGGACAAGCTTCTCTTCAATTGGCGCTACCCCAACTTTATCTCGTATATCATCATTCCAGATGTGGTCCTTCCTTCTGTGACCACACATCCATCTCAACATGCGCATCTCCGCCACACCTAACTGTTGCACATGTCGCATTTTAGTCGGCCAACACTCAGCGCCATACAACATTGCGGGTCGAATTGTCGTCCTATAGAACTTGCCTTTTAGCTTTTGTGGCACCCTCTTGTCACAAAGAATGCCAGAAGCTTGGCGCCACTTCATCCATCCGGCTTTAATTCGATGGTTCACATCTTCATCGATATCCCCATCCTTCTGCAACATTGACCCCAAATATCGAAAGGTGTCCTTCTGAGGCACCACTTGCCCATCAAGGCTAACATCCTCCCCCTCCTCGTTCCTAGTAGTACTGAAAGCGCACCTCATGTACTCGGTTTTAGTCCTACTAAGTCTAAAACCTTTCGATTCCAAGGTTTGCCTCCACAACTCCAACTTCCTGTTAACCCCCGTCCGACACTCATCGACTAGCACCACATCGTCCGCAAAGAGCATACACCATGGGATATCTCCTTGTATATCCCTTGTGACCTCATCCATCACCAAGGCAAAAAGGTAAGGGCTCAAAGCTGACCCTTGATGCAGTCCTATCTTAATTGGGAAGTCGTTAGTGTCGCCCTCACTTGTTCGAACACTTGTCACAACATTATCATACATGTCCTTGATGAGGGTAATGTACTTTGTTGGGACTTTGTGTTTCTCCAAGGCCCACCACATAACATTCCGCGGAATCTTATCATAGGCCTTCTCCAAGTCAATGAACACCATATGCAGGTCCTTCTTTTGCTCCCTATATCTCTCCATAAGTTGTCGTACCAAGAAAATGGCTTCCATGGTTGATCTCCCAGGCATGAAACCAAACTGATTTTTGGTCACGCTTGTCAATCTTCTTACACGGTGCTCAATGACTCTCTCACATAGCTTCATTGTATGGCTCATCAGCTTAATTCCACGGCAATTAGTACAACTCTGAACATTCCCCTTGTTCTTGAAGATTGGTACTAATATACTCCGTCTCCAATCTTCTGGCATCTTGTTTGCCCGAAAAATGAGGTTGAAAAGTTTGGTTAGCCATACTATCGCTATGTCCCCGAGGCCTCTCCACACCTCAATGGGGATACAATCGGGGCCCATCACCTTGCCTCCTTTCATCCTCTTTAAAGCCTCCTTGACCTCCGACTCCTGGATTCGCCTCACAAAACGCCTGCTAGTATCATCAAAGGAGTCATCCAGATCAATGGTAGAGCTCTCACTCTCCCCATTGAACAACTTGTCAAAGTACTCCCGCCATCTATGCTTAATCTCCTCGTTCTTCACCAGGAGTTGATCTGCTTCGTCCTTGATGCACTTGATTTGGTCAACATCCCTCGTCTTCCTCTCTCGGCTCTTGGCCATCTTATAGATGTCCCTTTCGCCTTCCTTCGTGTCTAACCTTTGGTAGAGGTCCTCATATGCCCGACCCCTTGCTTCACTCACAGCTCGTTTTGTGGCCTTCTTTGCCATCTGGTACTTCTCTATGTTGTCTGCACTCCTATCCAGATATAGGCGTCTGAAACAATCTTTCTTCTCCTTGATTGCCTTCTGGACAACATCATTCCACCACCAGGTATCTTTAGCTTCTCTTCTACTTCCCCTGGACACTCCAAACTCCTCTGAGGCCACCTTACGAATGCAAGTCGCCATCTTCATCCACATGTTGTCTGCATCACCTCCTTCCTCCCAAGGGCCCTCCTTAATGACCCTCTCCTTGAACACCTGAGCTACCTCCCCCTTGAGCTTCCACCACTTCGTTCTAGCGACTTTGGCACGCTTGTCCCGCTGGACACGAATCCGAAAACGGAGGTCAGCAACCACAAGCTTATGTTGGGGGACAACACTCTCTCCAGGTATCACCTTATAGTCTAGGCATGCACGCCTGTCTTCTCTTCTCAAGAGGATGAAATCAATCTGGCTAGAGTGCTGCCCACTACTGTAAGTCACTAGATGTGATTCTCTCTTCTTAAAGAAGGTGTTAGCTACAATCATGTCATAGGCTAACGCAAAGCTTAAGACATCTTCTCCTTCTTGATTCCTGATGCCATAGCCAAATCCCCCATGCACCCCTTCAAAACATGTGTTAGATGTGCCCACGTGGCCATTGAGGTCTCCTCCTATGAAGAGCCTCTCGCCGATCGGTACACTCCTAACCAAGTCCTCCAGGCCTTCCCAGAACTCCCTCTTGGTGTTCTCATTGTGTCCTACTTGTGGGGCATAAGCGCTGATAACGTTGAGGACTAAGTCCCCAACTACCAGCTTGACCAGGATAATCCGGTCCCCACGTCTCTTGACGTCTACCACTCCATCCTTGAGGCTCTTGCTGATCAAGATGCCTACTCCATTTCTCTTTACAACCGTCCCCGTGTACCACAGCTTGAAGCCGGTACCCTCCACCTCCTTCGCCTTCTGTCCCCTCCATTTGGTCTCTTGGACGCAAAGGATACCAATGCCTCTCCTCACCGCTGAATCAACTACCTCCCGAAGCTTACCTGTCAGAGACCCTACGTTCCAGCTACCTAATCGAATCCTCCTAAGCTCGGCTAGCTTCCTTACCCTTCGCACTCGTCGAGTCAAATGCGAAGACCCTCGCTCATTTTCCACTACACCCGGGCGCCGATGTAGCGCGCCACTAAGGATGCGACGACCCGATCCTCGCTCACTTGCGACCGTATCCAGATCACGATACGGCACGCCACCTAGGGGGTGACGGCCCGGCCCTTGCCCATTTTCCACCACACCCGGGTTCCGATGTGGCGCGTAGCTGAGAGGGTTACGCCCCAACGAAAATCTTTTGGGTTTCATCTCCATAAGAGTGGCTGGGTTTTCATGTTGGCTCGCCAAGCCTATCACAACCCTCCTCCTTTACCCGGGCTTGGGACCGGCTATGTTGAGACAACATAGGCGGAGTTCATATTCATTTATTATCCATGCAATAATTGTATTGATCGAAGACTTAGATGCATGTGTGGATACATAGACAAAACCATGTCCCTAGTATGCCTCTAGTAGACTAGCTCATTGATCAAAGATGGTTAAGGTTTCCTAGCCATGGACATGATATGTCATTTGATAACG
This sequence comes from Hordeum marinum, assembly GCA_022496015.1. Classification (NCBI taxonomy): domain Eukaryota; kingdom Viridiplantae; phylum Streptophyta; class Magnoliopsida; order Poales; family Poaceae; genus Hordeum; species Hordeum marinum. The sequence goes on along the minus strand of CM039677.1, from coordinate 413,074,803 downwards.
GGATCACTTCATTAGGAGAATGATGTGATGGACAAGACCAAAACTACAAACGTAGCATATGATCGTGTCAGTTTATTGCTACTGTTTTCTGCATGTCAAGTATTTGTTCCTATGACCATGAGATCATGCAACTCACTGACACCGGAGGAGTACCTTGTGTGTATAAAACGTCGCAAGGTAACTGGATGACTATAAAGGTGCTCTACAGGTATCTCCGAGGGTGTCTATTGGGTTGGCATGGATCAAGACTGGGATTTGTTACTCCGTGTGACGGAGAGGTATCTCAGGGCCCACTCGGTAATACAACATCTCAATAAGCCTTGCAAGAAATGTTACTAAGTGTTAGTTATGGGATCTTGTATTACGGGACGAGTAATGAGACTTGCCGGTAACGAGGTTGAACTAGGTATAGAGATACCGACGATCGAATCTCGGGCAAGTAACATACCGAAGAACAAAGGGAACAATATATGGGATTAACTGAATCCTTGACATAGAGGTTCGACCGATAAAGATCTTTGTAGAATATGTAGGAACCAATATGGGCATCTAGGTCCCGCTATTGGTTATTGACCATAGAGGTGTCTCGGTCATGTCTACATAGTTCTCCAACACGTACGGTCTGCACACTTAAGGTTTGGTGACGTTTCGGTAGTATAAAGTTATGTATGGTGGTGACCGAAGGTTGTTCGGAGTCTCGGATGAGATCCCAGACATCATGAGGAGCTCCAGAATGGCCCGGAGGTAAAGATTGATATATAGGAAGTCCTATTTTGGTCGGCGGAAAACTTTCGGGCTCATCGGTAGTGTACCGGGAGTGCCGGTAGTGTACCGGGAGACCATAGGGAGGGGTATTTTGACCCAAGAGGCTACATGGGCTGTGGGAGAGTGAATACCAGCCCTTAGCGGGCTGTTGGAAGTCCCACACAAGGCCCATGCGGCTGGGAGAGAAAACCCAAAGAGAAAAAGGTGGAAAAAGGCAAAATAGGGAGGAATCCTAGTCCTACTAGGATTGGAGGAGGATTCCTCTCCTCCTTAATTCGGCCGAACCAAGGGCTGGCCCCTTGAGGGCCAAGCCTCCTCCTCTATTCCTCCTATATATACTAGAGGTTTTAGGGTTTTTGGCACAGGACTTTCAGCCACGTGTTACCCGTTCCTCTAGTGCATAGTTTCTCCTCTAGATCTGATTTCTGCAGTGCTTAGGCGAAGCCCTGTCAGAATTGCTCCACCACCATCGCCGCAGAACCGTCATGCTGCCGGAGAACCCGTCTACCTCTCCCCTCCCTCTTTCTAGATCAAGAAGGCGGAGATCGTCATCAAGCTGTACATGTGCTGAACGCGGAGGTGCCATCCGTTCGGTGCTAGATCGGAAGGACCGTGATCAAGATCGCGAGACGGATCATGAGGAGGTCGCGGAACGGATCGTGATGAGTTCGCGGGACAGATCGTGATTGGATTGCGAGACGGATCGTCATGAGATCGTTGGACGCTCGGCGATTTGGATCGCGAAGACGTTCGACTACACCAACCGCGTTTCTTAACGCTTCCCGCTTAGCGATCTACAAGGGTATGTAGATCCACTCTCCCTCTCGTATATGCTCATCACCATGGATAGATCTTGCGTGTGCGTAGGAAAATTTTTGTTTCCCTGGTGACGTTCCCCAACAGTGGCATCATGAGCTAGGTCTATGTGTAGATGAGATCTTGAGTAGAACACAAAGAGTTTGTGGGCGTTGATGCTTAGATTGCTTCCTCCCTTGGTCGTGTTTTCTTTCAGCGGTATTGTGGGATGAAGCGGCCCGAACCAACCTTACTCGTATGCTTACGAGAGACCAGTTCCATCGAATGACATGTAACCTCGTTGCACAAAGATGGCTAGTGGGTGTCTATTTCTCCTACTTTAGTTGGATCGGATTCGACAAAGGCGGTCCTTGAGAAGATTGAAAAGCAACTTATGTATCACCGTTGTGGTTTTTGGGTAGGTGAGAATTTTCTTGCTAGATACCCGTAGCAGCCACGTAGTACAAGCATGATGGGCGCAACAACCCCGATGGCGACACATTGATGGAGATCAAGATGATGGAGATCATGGTGTCATGCCGGTGACGATGGAGATCATGCTGGTGCTTTCAAGATGGAGATCAAAAGCACAAGTTCATGGCCATATCATGTCACTTATGATTTGCATGTGATGTTAATCCTTTTATGCACCTTGTTTTGCTTAGGACGATGGTAGCATTATAAGGTGATCCCTCACTTAAATTTCATGATGAATTGTGTTCTCCCCGAGTGTGCACCATTGCGAAAGTTCGTCTTGTCGAGACACCACGTGATGATCGGGTGTGATAGACTCTACGTTCAGATACAACAGGTGCAAGCCAGTGTTGCATATGCAGAACACTCGGGTTAAACTTGATGAGCCTAGCATGTACAGACATGGCCTTGGAACACAAGAGACCGAAAGGTCGAACATGAGTCATATAGTAGATATGAACAACATGATGATGTTCACCATTGAAACCACCTCAACTCACGTGATGATCGGACTTGAGTTGGTGAATTTGGATCATGTGACACTCAGATGACCTGAGGGATGTCAATTTGAGTGGGAGCTTTAGTAATTGGATTAACAAAACTCATTATCATTAACTAAACTCATTATCATTAACATAGTCATTAGATCACATTGTAGCTCCCTTAAAAAATTATATGTTCCTAGAGAAATAGAGTTGAAAGATGATGGTAGCAATATTGCGGACTGGCTCCGTGATCTGAGGATTGTCCTCATTGCTGCACAGAAGGCCTATGTCCTTAATGCACCGCTCGGTGCGCCAACCCCTCTAGCATCGTCTGTAGATGTTGTGAACATCTGACAGGCACGTTCGGATGACTACTTGATAGTTTAGTGCGTCATGCATTACGGCTTAGAATTGAGGTTCCAAAACGTTTTGAACGTCACGAAACATATGAGATATTCTAAGAGCTGAAATTACGGTCTCAGGCTCATGCCCGTGTTGCGACATATGAGATCTCCAACAAGATTCTTTACCTGCAAGATGAAAGAGAATAGCTCAATCGTTGAGCATGTGCTCAGATTGTCTGAGTGCTACAATCACTTGAATCGAGTGGGAGTTGATCTTCTAGATAAGATAGTGATTGATATAGCTCTCCAAGCCACTATCACTAAGCTACTAGAACTTGGTGATGAACTATAAAATGCCAGGGATAGAAATAATGATTCTTGAGGTGTTCGTGATATTTGACACCGCGAAGGTAGAAATCAAGAAGGAGCGTCAAGTGTTGATGGTTAGTCAAACCACTAGGTTCAAGAGGGGCAAGAGCAAGGAGGGAAACTTCATGGATGGCAAATCAGTTGCTGCTCCAGTGAAGCAACCCAAAGTTGAACCCAAACCTGATACTAAGTGCTTCGATTATGAGGAGAGCGGATGCTAAAGCGGAACAACCCTAGATACTTGGTAGATAAGAAGGCTAGCAACGACGGCAAAAGTATATTTGATATACGTGTTATTGATGTGTACCTTGCTAGTACTCCTAGTAGCACCTCGGTATTGGATACCGGTTCGATGGCTAAATGCTAGTAACACGAAATAAAAGCTACGGAATAAACGGAGAGTAGCTAGGTGTGAGTTGACGATGTGTGGTGGAAATGTTTCCAAAGTTGATGTGATCAACATCGCACGCTCTCTCTACCTTCGGGATTAGTGACCAACCTAAATAAATGTAATTTGGTGTTTGCATTAAGCATGAACATGATTTGATCGTTTTAATTGCAGTACGGTTATTCATTTAAGTTAGAGAATAATGGTTATTCTGTTTACATGAATAATACCTTCAATGGTCATGCACCCAATGGGAATGCTTTATTGAATCTTGATCGTAGTAATACACATGTTCATAACATTGATGCCAAAAGATACAAAGTTAATAATGATAGTACCGCATACTTGTGGCATTGCCGCTAAATGTCATATTGGTATAAAGCGCATGAAGAAACTCCATGTTGATGGATCTTTGGACTCATTCGATTTCGAATCGGTTGAGACATGCGAACCATGCCTCTTGGGCAAGATGACTAAGGACCCCGTTTTCCGGATTGATGGAGCGGGCAAGTGATTTATTGGAAATGATACATGTTGATGTATGCAATCCAATGAGTCTTGTAGCGTGTGGTGGATATCATTATTTTCTTACCTTCACTGATGATTTGAGTAGATATAGTGTATGTTTACTTAATGAAACACAAGTCTGAATCGTTTGAAAAGTTCAAGCAAATTCAGAGTGAAGTTTAAGATCATCGTGACAAGAAGATAAAAATGTCTGCGATATGATCATGGAGGTGAATATCTGAGTTACGAGTTTGGCATACAACTTTAGACAATGTGAAAGTCGTTTCACAACTCACGCCACCTGGAACACCATAGTGTGATGGTGTGTCTGAACTCATAGTCGTGCTCTATTCGATATGGTGTGTGCTATGATGGCTCTTATCGTTTTGCAACTATAATTTTGGGGTTATGCATTAGAGACAACTACATTCACTTTAAATAGGGCACCATCTAAATCCTTTGAGATGACACCGTGTGAATTATGGTTTGATAGAAACCTAAGCTGTCATTACTTAATGTTTGGGGCTGCGACGCTTGTGTGGAAAAATATTTTCACCTAATGAACTCGAACCCAAAGCGGACAAATGCATCTTCATAGATTACCATCTAAATCCGTTGAGATGACACCGTGTGAATTATGGTTTGATAGAAACCTAAGCTGTCATTACTTAATGTTTGGGGCTGCAACGCTTGTGTGGAAAAATATTTTCACCTAATGAGCTCGAACCCAAAGCGGACAAATGCATCTTCATAGATTACCCTAAGGACAGTTGGGTGAACCTTCTATCTCAGATCCAAGCATAAAGTGTTTGTTGCTAAAACGGGTCCTTTCCCGAGAAAAAGTTTCTCTCAAAAGAATTGAGCGGGAGGAAGATAAAACTTGATGAGGTTGTTGAACCTTTGTTTCAACCAGAGAGTAGCGCAGCGCAGAAAGATGTTTCTGTGGAACCTATGTTAGTTGAAGAGGAAGTAAATGATGATGATCATGAAGCTTCGGATCAAGTTACTATCAAACCTCGTAGGTCGACAAGGATGCGTACTGCTCCTGAGTGGTACGACAACCCTGTCTTGGAGGTCATGTTGTTGGACAACGATGAACCTACGAGATATGAAGAAGCGATGATGGGCCCGGATTCCTACAAATGGTTAGAGGCCATGAAATCCAAGTAAGGATCCATGTATGAAAACCAAGTATAGACTTTGGTAGACTTGCTCGTTGGACGGCAGGTCATCGAGTAACCTTTGAGATGAAGACGGATGCTGATGGTAAATGTCACCATTTATAAAGCTCGATTTGTCACAAATAAGTTTCCGACAAGTTCAAAGAGTTGACTACGACGAGACTTTCTCACTCGTAGCGATGCTAAACTCTGTTGGAATTGTGTTAGAAGTTGCTGCATTATTCAGTGATGAAATATGGCAGATGGATGACAAAACATTGTTTCCTTAACAGTTTACTTGAGGAAAAGTTGTATGGGATACAACGAGAAGGTTTTGTCAGTCCTGAGGATGCTAAAAGGTGAGCAAGCTTCAGTGATCCTTCTATGGACTGAAGCAAGCATCTCGGAGTTGGAATATACACTTTGATGAGGTGATCAAAGTTTTTGAGCCTATACAAAGTTTATGAGAATCTTGTATTTACAATAAAGTGAGTGGGAGCACTATAGAGTTTCTGATAAGCATATGTGGTTGACATATTGTTGATCGGAGATGATGTAGCATTTCTGGAAAGCATAAAGGGTTGTTTGAAAGGAGTTTTTCAAAGGAAGACCTGGATAAAGCTACCTAATTGTTGAGCATCAAGATCTATAGAGATAGATCAAGATGTTTGATGACACTTTCAATGAGTACATACCTTGACAAGATTTTGAAAGAGTTCAAAATGGATCAGTCCAAGAAAGTGTTCTCGCCTGATTTGTAAGGTGTGAAGTTGAGTGAGACTCAAAGCTCGACAACGGCTGAAGAAAGAGAAAGGACCAACGTCATCCCCTATGCCTTAGGCATAGGCTCTGTATAGTATGACATGTTGTGTACCGCACCTGTGTGTGCCTTGCCATGAGTCCGTCAAGGGATACAAGAGTGATCCAGGAGTGGATCACTGGACAGCGGTCAAGATAATCCTTAGTAACTAAAAGACTAAAGAGATGTTTCTCGATTATGGAGGTGATAAAGAGTTCGTCGTAAAGAGTTACGTTGATGCAAGCTTTAACACCAATCCGGATGACTCGTAGTAGCGATCTGGATACGTATACTGGAGCAGCCATTTGGAATAGTACCAAGTGGAGTGTGGTAGCAGTGTTTACAGTTTGACATAGAGATTTGCAAAGTACACACAGATCTGAATGTCGCAGACCCGTTGACTATAAGACCTCTCTCACATGCAAAGCATGATCGAGCCCTAGAACTAATTGGGTGTTAGATTCATAAAAAATGCGAATCACATGGTGATGTGAACTAGATTATTGACTCTAGTGCAAGTGGGAGACTGTTGGAAATTTTCTCTAGAGGCAATAATAAATTAGTTATTATCATATTTCCTTGTTCATGATAATCATTTATTATCCATGCTATAATTGTATTGATTGGAGACTTAGATGCATGTGTGGATATATAGACAAAACCATGTCCCTAGTATGCCTCTAGTAGACTAGCTCGTTGATCAAAGATGGTTAAGGTTTCCTAGCCATGGACATGAGATGTCAATTGATAACGAGATCATGTCATTAGGAGAATGATGTGATGGACAAGACCCAAACTACAAACGTAGCATATGATCGCGTCAGTTTATTGCTACTGTTTTCTGCATGTCAAGTATTTGTTCCTATGACCATGAGATCATGCAACTCACTGACACCGGAGGAGTACCTTGTGTGTATCAAACGTTGCAACGTAACTGGGTGACTATAAAGGTGCTCTACAGTTATCTCCAAGGGTGTCTGTTGGGTTGGAAGGATCAAGACTGGGATTTGTTACTCCATGTGACGGAGAGGTATCTCAGGGCCCACTTGGTAATACAACACACAATAAGCCTTGCAAGCAATGTGACTAAGTGTTAGTCATGGGATCTTGTATTACGGAACAAGTAAAGAGACTTGCCGGGAACGAGGTTGAACTAGGTATGGAGATACCAACGATCGAATCGCGGGCAAGTAACATACCGAAGAACAAAGGGAACATAATACGGGATTAACTGAATCATTGACATAGAGGTTCGATCGATTAAGATCTTCATAGAATATGTAGGAACCAATATGGGCATCCAGGTCCCTCTATTGGTTATTAACCGTAGAGGTGTCTCGGTCATGTCTACATAGTTCTCGAACCCGGAGGGTCTGCACACTTAAGGTTTGGTGACGTTTTGGTAGTATAGAGTTATGTATGGTGGTGACTGAAGGTTGTCCGGAGTCCTGGATGAGATCCCGGACATCATGAGGAGCTCTGGAATGGTCTGGAGGAAAATATTGATATATAGGAAGTCCTATTTTGGTCGCCGGAAAAGTTTCGGGCTCATCGGTAGTGTACCGGGAGTGCCGGTAGTGTACTGGGAGACCATCGGGAGGGGTATTTCGACCCAAGAGGCTACATGGGCTGTGGGAGAGTGAATACCAGCCCTTAGTGGGATAGTGGAAGTCCCACACGAGACCCATGCAGCTGGGAGAGAAAACCCAAAGAGAAAAAGGTGGAAAAAGGCAAAATAGGGAGGAATCCTAGTCCTACTAGGATTGGAGGAGGAGTCCTCCTCTCCTCCTTGATTCGGCCGAACCAAGGGCTGGCCCCTTGAGGGCCAAGCCTCCTCCTCTCCTCCTACTATATATAATAGAGGTTTTAGGGTTTTTGGCATAGGATTTTCAGCCACGTGTTACCCATTCCTCTAGTGCATAGTTTCTCCTCTAGATTGGATTTCTGCAGTGCTTTGGCAAAGCCCTACCGGAATTGCTCCACCACCATCAATGCAGCACCGTCATGCTGCCAGAGAACTCGTCTACCTCTCCGCTCCCTCTTGCTGGATCAAGAAGGCGGAGATCGTCATCAAGCTGTACGTGTGCTGAACGCGGAGGTGCCGTCCGTTCGGCGCTAGATTGGAAGGACCGTGATCAAGATCGTGAGACGGATCGTGATGAGATCACGGGACGGATCGTGATGAGTTTGCGGGATGGATCGTGATTGGATCGCGGGATAGATCATGATGAGATCGCGGGACACTCGGCGATTTGGATCGCAAAGACGTTCGACTACACCAACCGCATTTCTTAACACTTCCCTCTTAGCGATCTACAAGGGTATGTATATCCACTCTCCCTCTCGTAGATGCTCATCACCATGGATAGATCTTGCGTGTGCGTAGGAAAATTTTTGTTTCCCATGCGATGTTCCCCAACACTGAGGCAGTCCTTGATAGTCCCCAAGTGCAAGGAATCATCGTAGCAATTTCCAAAGGTGGAAGTGATAAGTATGGAGTGTTGAACCCATAAGGAGCTAAAGGTAAGATCAATATTCTCTCAAGTCCTATCTGCCACCGATACGACTCTACGTACACCGAATGTTTTCTTCCATCTAGAAACGAGAAATAAAACTACGTTGTGGGTATGAAGAGGATAGTTGTTCATGATATCGGAGAACTAAAATATAAAATAGGTGTTGCTATCATAGTATTACAATATATTACGAATAGCGAGTGTGGAATAATGATGGGTCGGTGTGCGGAATTATCATAGGCAATTGTTAACAAGATCGGAAATCATTATTCCAATTTTATACGAGGGAGAGGCATAAGCTAACATACTTTCTCTACTTGGATCATATGCACTTATGATTGGAACTCTAGCAACCATCCGCAACTACTAAAGATCATTAAGGTAAAACCCAACCATATCATTAAAGCATCAAGTCACCTTTATCCCATATGCAAACAACCTACTTACTCGGGTCTGTGCTTCTGTCACACCCACCACCCACCATAAGCGAATCATAAACATATTGCAAACCCTACAGCGGGGATCCCTCACATGTGCACAGAACGGAAGGAACCCTAGGACAGCACAATTAATAAAACATGCAACTCATACCAATCTAGATCATCAGTCAACCCAAAGGACAAAAGTAATCTACTCAAAACATCATAGGATGGCAACACATCATTAGATCATAATATGTAGCATAAAGCACCATGTTCAAGTAGATGATTACAGCGGGGTGCGGGAGACTAGACCGCTAAAAGGAGATGAGGATGGTGATGAAGAAGGTGATGTTGATGAAGACGATCACCGGGGTGATGGTTCCCCCGATGGCACTCCTACACCACCGGGAGAGAGGGCGAGAGGTTCTCCCCCTCGTGCTTCCTCCTCCACGGCCTCCCCGTCTATGGGGAGAGGTTCTACCTTAGGTCCTTGGCCTCCATGGTGTTGATGGCCTCTCCGAGACGATGAAGATGGCCTCCGGTGATGGTGACCAACTCCGACAGGGTTCCGGAGAGGGCCAAGATTCGTTTTGCGTGGCTCTAGAGGTGTGCGGTGGCAGAACTACGGATCTAGGTTTCTTTTCGATGGTTTCTAGATTTATAGGAATTTTTGGCATCGATCCCACGTCAAGGGGGTGCTTGAGGGGCCCACAAGCTCGCTAGGCACGGCCAGGGGGTGGTCGCGCCCAGCAGGCTTGTGGCCTCCTCGTCCACTTCCTGGCCCAGCTCTTCGCTCCGATATTTTTTATATTTTCCAAAAATATTCTCCGTAAATTTTCAGCCCATTTTGAGAAATTTTATTTCTGCACAAAAAACGACACCAAGGTAGTTGTGCTAAAAACATCGTCAGTTCGGGTTAGTTCTAATAAAATCATACCAAAATCATATAGAATTATTATAAACATGGCATGAATACTTCATAAATTATAGATACGTTGGAGACATATCAGCATCCCCAAGCTTAATTCCTGCTCGTCCTTGAGTAGGTAAATGATAAAAGAAATAATTTATGAAGTGTGAATGCTAGTAAGTGCATAAGTTTGATCAATGTCAATTCCAATTACTTTTTCTAGCATCAATATGTATCATAAATAGTAGCTCGTCTCATAAAACTTCTCATGATCAAGTAACAAGCTATTGACATGTTTAAAGTATAGACCAGAAAGTTTCTTGAAACCAACAAACCATATTCCTAGTCATCGAACAATTGCAATTCATCTTATTTTCAGGAAGGGTCTATGTAAGAGCTTTGATTTAGCAAATTCCACATACTCAACTATCATATAGTCTTCCATGATTATTGGCACTCAAAGCATATTTTTAGAATAAATGGCATCCATCGAACACAGAGAAAGATAGGGGCTTAATGTTTCGCCTCCCAACTTATTTATAAAGATATACCCTTCGCAGAGGGAGGCAGAGGTTGTCATGCGCTTTTTCTTTTTGGATGCACAAACTCTTAATGCAAAGGAACGTCACGTTGTATTGCCCTTTGTGATAGCAACCTTTATTATGCAGTCCGTCGCTTTTATTTCTTTGTCATCGCAAATTGGTACAACGCTTATTTTCCCTTACAATAAAAGATCTTACATATTTAGGAGCAATTTTTATTGCTTTTTGCACCGATGACAATTTACTTGAAGGATCTTATTCAATCCATAGGTAGGTATAATGGAATCTCATGGCAAAACTGGTTTAAGGGTGTTTGGATGCACAAGTAGTATTTCTACTTGATGCGGAAGGTTTGGCTAGTATGAGGTGGAAGCAAGCACCACATGTTGGAGGATCCATAACAATATAACTTCTATACAAATATACCCAAACATAACTCATTAAGTTGTCTTCCTTGTCCAACTTCAACCAATTTTCTCAAGTTTAAAAATAGTTAATGGGTATTCACAATCATAGAATATGTCCAAGATAGTATATTTATATGTGGAATCTCTCTTCCTTCAATATTCTTTCATGAATTGTTCAAGTGACCAATGCGGTGTTTGCTAACTTTCAATAAATTTCACCACCTATACCTATTATTTTTTAAGTCACTACTCCCCATGGGATAAGTATATGAAGCATTTTTAATTTCAGATTTATGATATTAAATTCATTCAACCATTTACTCATAGGATATAAGTGAAGCACGACAGTGAATGACAAACTACTCCAAAAAGATATAAGTGAAGATCAACGTGTAGTTAATTAGATAAATATCCATGTGAGGACTCTCTCTTATTGAAAATTTCAGATCCAATGATTTTATTGAAACAGCAAACAAAATAAAAATGTCACTCCAAGAATAGCATGCATCATGTGAACGAATAAAAATTTAGGCTCAACATAGGCTAACCGATAATTGTTGATGAAGAGAGGTAGGATGTGTAGCATCCCCAAAGCTTAGATACTTGAGAGCTCTTGAATATTTTCATGGGGTTCCTTGGGCATCCCCAATCTTTAGATTTTGTATCTTTTTCAATCCTCTCATATCCCGGTTTCACCTATTCTCAAAACCTTCATCCACACTAAACTCAAAAAGAACTCATGTGATAGGTTAGTACACATAAGAACAAATCAACACTTCATGAACTGCCAAGAAAAGTTTCACAATAATTTTCAAACATTAGGTACTATCTACTATCATTTCCACAATTTATATCTACCAATATAGGCTATGGAAACTATAGGATAAGTAGATAGCAAAACTATGACAGCAATCTATCCAAACAGAACAGTCTATAGTAATTTATTAAACCAGTGTAACCATGGACCTATAAAAATTATGAAAATTTATTTCATGCTAAGGAATTTATATGAAAATACTGTGTAAAAATTTCAGAAACTTAATGCGTTCTAGTAAAATATGAAAATTCAAACATAACAACAACAGTTTCTGTTTTTTACACAGCACACATAAAACATGCAATGCAAGCATCCTAAGGCAATTCTTGAAATTTTTTATTGAAAAACAAGATTATAAATAACACCTAACATAGAACAACAAAAATAAAATTATGCTCCAAGCAAAACTCATATTATGTGACGAATAAAAATATAGCTCCAAGTAAGATATATCGATAGTGTTGAAGACGAAAGAGGGGATGCCTTCCGGGGCATCCCCAAGCTTAGACGCTTGAGTGTTCCTTTAATATTATATTGGGGGTGCCTTGGTAATCCCCAAGATTGGTTTATTGTCACTATTTATTCCCCTCATATCGGTATCTCCCCTAAAACTTGAAAACTACAATCACACAAAACTTAACGGAACTTCGTGAGAAGGGTTAGTGTAATAAAGACAAATCATTCCCTTAGGTATTGTCAAGACGAGATTCATAATTGTTCCCCCATTATAACTACTGTATTATATCATTCCCATAATTTATATTAATCAATATAAGCTATAGGAACACTTGAAACAAGCAAACTATGCATGCAAAACAGAATCTGTCAAAAACATAACAGTCTGTAAAGATCTGAATGATCACCATACCTCCCTGACTCTAAAAATTCTCAAAGATTAGGACATATCATAGAATTTGCATAGAAATCTTGAAAAAAAATCAGAATTATTTGACTCTCCAGTAAAATCATACAATTCAAATACTCGACGTAAAACTTTCTGTTTTTGCACAGAATCAAACAAGCAAGTATCCGAAGCATCCCAAAGGCTTTACTTGGCACTTTATTGAAATGAAAGGCACAAAACATGATTTCTACAGTACTTAATCATTTTAACACATAAAAACAGACAGTAAAGGTATTGGGTGGTCTCCCAACAAGCGCTTTTCTTTAATGCCTTTTTAGCTAGGCATGATATTTCAATGATACTCTTCCAAGCCAAATTCCGATGATCATTATATTCATACTCTAAAAGATATAAGTGAAGTTCATAGAGCATTGTTAATTAATATATATTGACAAAAATTCAAGCTAAAAATATATAAGTGAATCATATGAAACATTCTATAAGTCCATACTCAAAATATTTAAGTGAAGCACAAAGAGCACTCTATAAAACCATGCTCAAAAATTTAAGTGAAGCACAAAGAGCATTATCCAAATCCATACTCAAAAGATTTAAGTGAATAACAAAGATCATTCTACAAATCCATCAAGGACTATCTCATACTATAAGGAAGCATAAAGGAAAATACAAACATTAAAGACACATGTCATGTGAATAAAACAAAAACCGAGGTATACCGAATAATTGTTGAAGAATAAAGATGGGATGCCTTCTGGGACATCCCCAAGCTTAGGTGATTGAGTCTCCTTGAAATATTTACTTGGGGTGCCTTGGGAATCCCCAAGCTTTAACTCTTGTCTCTTCGTATTCTTCTTATATCGATACCTCCGCGATCTTCGAACACTTCATTCACACAAAACTTAACAAAACCCTCGTGAGATCTGTTAGTATAATAAAGCAAATTAATACTTTAAGTACCATGGTGAACTCATTCCAAATTCATATTAGCATTATATCTACTGTAGTCCCACTTCACCATGGTTCATACCCCTCGATACAAGCCATAGATTCATCAAAATAAGAGAAAAATGCAAAGAAAACAGAATCTGTTAAAAACAGGACAGTCTATAGTAATATGGAAACTTCGTCCACTTATGTAACTTTAAAAATTCTGAAACTTTAGGAACAATTAAAAAAATGCATATCACTACTTTGTAAAAATTTCAGAAACTTGTGACGTTCCAGTAAAAACCGTAAATTCACGCACTACAGCCAAAGTTTCTGTTTTTGCACTGCACACACCAAACAAGCAATCTAATCATCCTAAAAGAAAATCTTGGCACATTATTTTTATAATAAAATGGATATATACAAGGTGATAATTATTTTTCAGAATCTTCCATGAAAAATTCTACATTGTTTCCATGAGCATGAACACAAGTGTTCAAGATAGACCCTCACTTCTCCAATGCACAACGTTCCAATCACTTCTCTTTTTGAAAAACTTCTTAGGCAAAGGGGGCAAGTAACTCTTTTTGTATTTTTATTTTTTTTATTTTTTGTTTCACCCACAACTACAGAAAGTAAAATGGGACAACAAAATCTATTTAGTGAAGAAAGCAAACAAGCACACACGAGAATATCAACCCCACGCTATTGCTCCCCGGCAACGGCGCCAGAAAAGAGCTTGATAATCCCCAAGTGCAAGAAATCATCATAGAAATTTCCAAAGGAGGAAGTGATAAGTATGGAGTGTATAACCCACAAGGAGCTAAAGGTAATATCAATATTCTCTCAAGTCCTATCTGCCACTGATACGAATCTATGGACAGCGAACGTTTGCTTCCATCTAGAAACAAGAAATAAAACTACGTTGTGGGTATGAAGAGGATAGATTTGCATGATATCGGAGAACTAAAATATAAAAATAGGTGCTGCTATAACAATATTACAATATAAAACAAATAGCGCGTGTGGAATAATGATGGGTCGGTGTGTGGAATTATCCTAGGCAATTGTTAACAAGATCGGAAATCATTATTGCAATTTTATATGAGGGAGAGGCATAAGCTAACATACTGTCTCTACTTGGATCGTATGCACTAATATTGGAACTCTCGCAAGCATACGCAACTACTAAAGATCATTAAGGTAAAACCCAACCATATCATTAAAGCATCAAGTCACCTTTATCCCATATGCAAACAACCTACTTACTCGGGTATGTGCTTCTGTCACTCACGCCACCCACCATAAGCGAATCATAAACATATTGCAAACCCTACAGCATGGATCCCTCACGTGTGCGCGGCACGGAAGGCACCCTAGCTAGGTCAGCACCAATAATAAAACATGCAACTCATACCAATCTAGGTCATCAATCAACCCAAAGGACAAAAGTAATCTACTCAAAACATCATAGGATGGCAACACATCATTGGATCATAATATGTAGCATAAAGCACCATGTTCAAGTACGTGATTACAGCAGGGTGTCGGAGAGTGGACCGCTAAAAGGAGATGAGGATGGTGATTAATAAGGTGATGTTAACGAAGACGATCACCGCAACGATGGTTCCCTCGATGGCACTCCGGCACCACCGAGAGAGAGGGGGAGTGGTTCTACCCCTCATGCTTCCTCCTCCATGGCCTCCCCCTCTATGGGGAGAGATTCTCCCTTTGGTCCTTGGCCTCCATGGTGTTGATGTCCCTTTCGGGATGATGAAGATGGCCTCCGGTGATGGTGACCCCATCCGGCAGGGTGCGGGAGAGGGCCAAGATTGGTTTTGCATGGCTCTGGAGGTGTGCGGCGGTGGAACTACCTATGTAGGTTTATTTTCGATGGTTGATGTATTTATAGGAATTTTTTGCATCGATCCCACGTCAAGGGGGTGCTCGAGGGGCCCACAAGCTCGCTAGGCGCGGCCAGGGGGGTGGTCGCGCCCAGCAGGCTTGTGGCCTCCTCATCCACTTCCAAGCCCAAATCTTCGCTCCAATATTTTTTATATTTTCCAAAAATATTCTCCATAAATTTTCAGCCCATTCCGAGAACTTTTATTTCTGCACACAAAAACGACACCAAGGTAGTTCTGCTGAAAACAGCTCCAGTCCGGGTTAGTTCTAATAAAATCATACCAAAATCATATAGAATTATTGTAAACATGGAATGAACACTTCATAAATTATAGATACATTGGAGACGTATCAGTACTCCCATGCGACATTATTCATGACTCACCAAGAGTGCGCATGTACAAAGAAAAGGAGGCCGAGTTAGATTGGCAGGACGACCTAGACGCCTTAGAGGGAGAGCGCGACATAGCTCAGGCTCGCTCTACATTTTACCAGCAGCAAGCATGATGCTACCAGAGTAGGGAGGTCAGGGCAAAAGCATACAACATAGGCGAACTACCTTTTGCCTATGGCTCCCGAAGAAGCAAAAGCATAAACTCAACCCCATATGGGAGGGCCCCTTCATCATTGACGAAGTACTCACGGGAGGAGCCTATCGTCTTCAGATCCCGTCGGACAATCGCCTTGAACCAACCCATGGAACGCAGCTCGTTGATCCGTCTCCAACGTATCTACTTTTCCAAACTCGTTTGCCCTTGTTTTGGACTCTAAAGCATGATTTGAATGGAACTAACCCAGACTGACGTTGTTTTCACCAGAATTGCCTTCGTGTTATTTTTGTGCAGAAATAAAAGTTCTTGGATCGTCCTGAAAATTTATGGAAAATATTTCTTGAATTAATAAAAAATACTGGCAAAAGAATCAACTACATGGGGCCCACCACCTGGCCACAAGCCTGGTGGGCGCGGCCACCCCCCTAGGCCGTGCCGAGCAGGCTTGTGGGCCCCCTGCTGCTCCTCTGACCTCGTTTCCATTCCTATATATTCCTATTCGGGGAGCAAAAAATCAGAGAGAAGAGTTCATCGCGTTTCACGATACGGAGCCGCCGCCACTTCCTGTTCTTCCTCGGGAGACCAGATCTCGTGTCCGTTTTGGGCTCCGAAGAGGGGAAATCGACGCCTTCGTCATCACCAACCATCCTTCATCACGAATTCCATGATGCTCTCCACCGTTCGTGAGTAGTCTCATCATAGGCTTGTTGGACGATGATGGGTTGGATGACATTTATCATGTAATCGAGTTAGTTTTGTTAGGGTTTGATCCCTAGTATCCACTATGTTCTGAGATTGATGTTGCTATGACTTTGCTATGCTTAATGCTTGTCACTAGGTCCCGAGTGCCATGATTTCAGATCTGAACCTATTATGTTTTCACGAATATATGTGTGTTCTTGATACTATCTTGCAAGTTGTAGACACCTATTACGAATTATGATCCGCATCCCCCAGGGTTAGAATAACTGGGATTCTTTCCGGTAATTACCATAGTTTGAGGAGTTCATGTATTCACTAAGTGCTAATGCTTTGGTCCGGTTCTCTATTAAAAGGAGGCCTTAATATCCCTTAGTTTCCAATAGGACCCCGACAAAAGATGTCATGCAAGTTCTTTTCCATAAGCACGTATGACTATATACGGAATACATGCCTACATTACATTGATGAATTGGAGCTAGTTCTGTGTAACCCTAGGTTATAACTGTTGCAAGATGAATGCCATCCGACATAATTATCCATCACTGGTCCATTTCCTACGAGCTTTCCATATATTGATCTTTTCTTAGTTACTTTTTCGTTGCTACTGTTACAAACACTACAAACTGCTACTATCACCTTTCCTCCATTACCGTTACTTCCATATTACTTTGCTACTGAATACTTTGCTGAAGATATTAAGTCTTTCAGGTATGGTTGAATTGACAACTCAGCTACTAATACTCGAGAATATTCTTTGGCTCCCCTTGTGTCGAATCAATAAATTTGGGTTGAATACTCTACCCTCGAAAACTATTGCGATCCCCTATACTTGTGGGTTATCAAGACCTTTTTTCTGGCATCATTGCTGGAGAGCATAGCTTTATTCTTTGAGTCACTTGGATATATATCTGTTGATCACTATGAAGAATTTTAAAGATCCAAAAACCAAGATCTATCCCTCTACTACGAGGGGAGGTAAGGAACTGCCATCTAGCTCTGCACTTGATTCACCTTCTATTATGAGTAAGTTTGTGACACCAACACCTGCTAGTAATTCTGATATGTCGCAAGTAATTGATGATGCTACTTCTGCTATGCATGATGCTTATGATAATACTTTGCTTGATGATATTGTGCCACTGGGTGAATTTCTTGATGAACAAATTGCTAGAGCCAATGCTGAAACTGATAATATTTCTGAATCTGATGAAATTAATGAAACTGAACACTATGATTCACCTTCTAGACCTAGCTCTCCTAGATATGAATTTCCTGATATACCTGAGGGTTATGTTATGGAAGGAGAGGTAGCTAGGGACTTTCTTGCTTGTCAGGATAGAGATGATCTTAAGAAATTGCTTTGCAAGTGGAAGGAAAAATCTCTGAATGCTAGAATGCAATATGATCCTAAGTTTGCTACTTCACTTACCTTTGTTACTGATAAGGATTATGAATTCTCTGCTAATCCTGAGTTAATTACTTTGGTTGAATCTGATCCTTTCCATGGTTATGAATCTGAAACTGTTGTGGCACATCTTACCAAATTGAATGACATAGTCACCCTATTTACTCATGAGGAAAAAAATCGCTATTACTATATGCTTAGGTTGTTTCCTTTCTCGTTAAAGGGTGATGCTATGATATGGTTTAATTATCTTGCTCCTGGTTATGTGCGTAGTCCCCAGGATATGATTTATTACTTCTCTGAAAAATATTTTCCTGCCCATAAGAAACAAGCTGCCTTGCAGGAAATATTTAACTTTGTGCAAATGGAAGAAGAGAGTCTCCCACAAGCTTGGGTTGGCTTCTCCAATTACTTAATGATTTTCCTGATCATCCTATCAAGAAAAATGAAATGCTTGATATCTTTTCTAATGGACTAATCGATGCTTCTAGGGACCACCCAGATAGTTGTGTTGGTTGTGTTTTCAGGGAACGAACTATTGAACAAGCTGAATTGCTATTGAATAATATATTGAGCAATGATAATGATTGGAATATTCCCGAACCACCTCCAAAGCCAACTCTGAAGAAAAGAGGTATTCTATTACTCAGTCCTGAAGATATGCAAGAGGCAAAGAAATCTACGAAAGAAAAAGGTATTAAAGCTGAAGATGTTAAGAATCTACCACCTATTGAAGAAATAGATGGTCTTGATAACCCGACACAGGTAGTAGAGGTAAATTCTCTCAGTAGATTTGATGAAGGAGATATCCCTTATAATAAGTCTGCTAGCCAATGCTTGGATGAATTTGATAATTTTATTATGAAGCAAGAAAATTTCAATGCCTATGTTAGTAGACAATTGAAACATAATGCTTATATGCTTGATCGCTTGGGTTATTATTTGAGTAGAACTATCAATGATCTTCAGCTTATTAGTAAACTTGCTTCCATGGTAACCACTCAAGTAGAACAAGTACTTAAGGCTCAAAATGATTTGCTTAATGAGATGAATAGTAAAGACAATGATCATTCTGTTAAAGTTGTGACTAGAGGTGGTAGAGTGACTTACGAACCTTTGTATCCCGAGGGCCATCCTAGGAGAATTGAACAAGATTCTCAGAGAGTTAATATTGATGCACCTATTCCTTCCAATAAGAGTAGGAAAAAGAATGATGATAGTACTTTGCATGCTGCTAGTGAACCTGTTATATATACGTCTAAGAATCCAAATGATATTTCTATTTCTGATGCTGAGACACAATCTGGCGATGAACATGAGCCTAGTGATAACATTAATAATGATGTTCATGTTGATGCTCAACCTAGTAATGATAATGATGTGGAGATTGAACCTGTTGATGATCTTGATAACCCACAACCAAAGAATAAAAGATACGATAAAAGAGACTTCATTGCTATGAAACATGGTAGAGAAAGAGAACCATGGGTTTAGAATCCCATGCCCTTTCATCCTAAACCATCCAAGAAAAAGTATGATGAGAACTTTGAGCGCTTTGCTAAAATGCTTAGACCGGTCTTTTTACATATGCGCTTGACTGATATTTTGAAAATGTCTCCTTATGCTAAGTATATGAAAGGTATTGTGACAAATAAAAGAAAGATGCCGGAAGCTGAGATTTCCACCATGCTAGCTAATTATACTTTTAAAGGTGGAATACCTAAGAAACTAGGAGATCCCGGAGTACCTACTATACCATGCTCTGTTAAAGGAAATTATGTTAAAACTGCTATATGTGATCTTGGAGTTGGTGTTAGTGTTATGCATTTCTCTTTATACCATAGACTTAATTTGAATAAGTTGACACCTACTGAAATCTCTTTGCAAATGGCTGATAAATCAACTGCTCTACCTATCGGTATTTGTTAGGATGTACTTGTCGTAGTTGCAAATGCTACTATCTTGACGTACTTTGTTATTCTTGATATTCCCGAGGATGACAGTATGTCGATCATCCTTGGTAGACCCTTCTTGAATACTGCATGGGTTGTTATTGATTGCAACTAAGGCAATGTCACTGTTCATATTAATGGTAATGAACATACGATACACTTTCCGAAGAAACAACCTCAAGTTCATAGTATCAACTCTATTGAAAAAATTCCAACAATTATTATTGGAGACTTTGAGTTCCCTCTTCCTACTGTCAAGAAGAAATATGATATACTTATTGTTGGGGAAATGCATATCCCCATTGAGGTAACTTAGTGTTATTCGAAAATTCTTCGGTTTCATGATATTCCAAAGAATTTTATTAATAAGACTTGATCAACCTTATTGATGGATTCCTTTTGATGAGCATGAGATGGATGAATTTAGAAAGCACAACTTCCTACACCTAACTTTTAGTTTCTGTTACCTAGATGAAATTAAGTAAAAATGCTATTATTTTTCTATTTTCTAAGTTTTCCGTGCAATAGAAAAATGACCTGAAAATAAAAGTTCCTAGAATCCCCTGAAAATTTAGTATGATTTTTTCTGGAATATTTAAGAATTTTTGGCACTGAGAATGCATCAGGGGGCTTCACCAGTGGGCCACAAGCATGCAGGGCGCGGCCACCCCCTAGGCGTGCCCTTGTGGCTTGTGGGTCCCACGTCGCCCTCCTCCACTTATTCCAGCACCCATTCACTTCATATTCCTCAAAAAAAAATCTCACCATTGCTCAAACCCGTGTTTTAGCTCATCTTGCTGCCATTTTCCATCTCCTTGCTCAAAGCTCCATTTGCAAAACTGTTTTAAGGGGATTGCTCATCGGTATGTGACTCCTCCAATGGTCCAATTAGTTTTTGTTCTAGTGCTTTATATATTGCAAATTTTTGCTGTTATGGTGACCTTGTTCTTGAGCTTGCATGTCAAATTTGTATGGTCCCAAGTAATTTTGATGCATGATATAGTCTCTAGGCACTTGAGGAAGTAGTTGCTATGAGTTTTGTTGAGTTTTGTTCACCTTTATTTTCACTCGCTAAAAATTTCAGAATTTTTTTAGAGAAAGAAAAGATGTTGAGGAGAATGTACCAAGGTGGTTCCTCAAGCAAGAAAGCCCTAAGACTCGCGCTACGTGAGCCCAATTTTGAACTACCTAGGGAAGCTCGGGTGTTGCCTTGTGAATGGTTGTCGGATCAATTAATGGACAAAGCCGGATTCAAGGAAGAGTTTTATGTGTACATCAGGAATGCTGGCCTTGAGGATTTCATTTCGGATCGATGCAAGCAATACTATCGACTCACTGATTCTTACGTGCAGAGGTTTGAATTTTCATTTAGGTGTAATTCTCATTCGGTTCTATTTAATCTTTATGATAAATCCTATACCATGGACCTAGAATATTTTAATGATGCGTGCAAAATTCCACCGTGGGGTAGTCATAACAATCCTCATAAAAATGAATATAATGATTTCCTTGCTAGCATCATAGTGGGAGAAACTAGAATCATTACACAAGCTACTTTGGGGAGCATTCACTTTCCGGTTATACATTATTTTGCTCTCTTCATAGATAGATGTATTAACGATAAACTTGAGCATAGTCACCTTTGCGTGCCCGATCTGAGTATTCTTAAGAGTGCGGTAATGGTAGATAGACGATATAACTTGGGGGCTATTATTGCCAGGAGATTACATCATAATGCTAAGGATGGAGATTTCTTTGGTGGAATTTATGCCACCTGTGTAGCTAAGTATCTTGGGGTACCCATAAGAGGGAATGACATTGAGTTACCCCCTGCTTTCCTTGATTATGAGGCTTTGGTGCGCTATCAGTTTCTTGAAAGAAACGAACAATCCCTCCAGTACCAACTAATTTTTGATAGGCAACGTGTTTTCCATGTTAGCCTTCCTATTCCTGCCTTCTTTAACTTTCAGGAAAAGCAGAGATAGTTTATACCAGAGAGGAGGCAAATGAGTACGAGCGAAATGTAGAAACCACTCGCCTTCACGCTGCAGTGGTTCAGGTGGTAGCCGCTGCAGCCAAGTACAACCCCAACTTTGACTTCGGATATTATCCAGGCCAGCCATGGCCCTAGACCAACTTAGGCCAAAAGCCTAAGCTTGGGGGAGTACGTATTTCTCACCAACATTACATTCATGTTCACACACTTATTTCAGTTGTCGGTGTTCATACTTTTTCATTGTACTATCCATGGTAGTTTATTTTCTTCTTTATGCTTTCTTCTTGTGTGTTTAATTGACCTTGAGGAAAATACAAAAAAATAGTTCTAGCTTTATTTCCTAGTTGCTTAGTTGTAGCATTAAAGATAAAACCCAAAAAGATTTCTCGTTCTTCTTTTTGCTTGTTGGGAGCTTTCCCGTGTAAATAATTTTCCTTTCTTTTCTTTGGGTCATAAGGAGAAGACCACGATGACGTGTTGAGTGGCTCTCATATGCACTATTGTTTATCCTACAAACAGCCCATATTGCCTTGTCTTCTCCTTTGGTTTATTGTTTTCAGATTCCATCTTAGTTCAATGCACGTGCACTATTATTATTATTCACATCATTCGGTCGTGCAAGTGAAAGGCAATAATGACAATACTTGATGAAAAAAATGAGATGGAGAAAAGCTGGTATGAACTCAACCTATCTTGCTTTTGTAAATATGATTAGCTCCTCGTCCTGAATTCAGTACATTATGGGTTGAACATGCTTGCAATGATAATTAGAGATTATAGTTATTCATGTCATGCTTTTAGCTAAGAGTGGATAATGGTTCGTCTTGAGTGCCAACATGCGCATTAAAATGGTTGTGATGTAGTATGATAGAATGGTATCCTCCTCTGGATGTTTCAAGTGGCTTGACTTGGCACATGTTCACGCATGTAGTTGAAACAAATCAACATAGCCTCCACGATATTTATGTTCATAGTGAATTATATCCTACTCATGCTTGCATTCAATGTTGGTTAATCTCAAAGCATGTTGATGACTGTGTCACTCTCTAGTTGGTCACTCCCCAGTCTTTTGCTAGCCTTCACTTGTACTAAGCGGGAATACTGCTTGTGCATCCATCTCAATAAACCCAAAGTTGTTCCATATGAGTCCACAATATCTACCTATATGCGGTATTTACCTGCCGTTCCAAGTAAATTTGCATGTGCTAAACTTTAAATCTTCAAATAAACTTTCTGTTTTGTATGCCCAAATCGCTCATGTGCCGACTAGGGGTTGTCAGTATCTTCCATGCTAGGTGGGTTATTCTCATGATATGCGTTGATTCACTCTCATTCACGAGAAAGTGGCTGGTAATCAGGATGCCCGGTTCCATGCTCGAAATAAAAAGCAAAATATAATTAAACAAAACTCCCCTAGGACTGTGTTTGTATGGACAGTACCCGTGAATTCGGCTCGCCGTTGAGTGTGACTGATTGGTGGAGGGGGAGTAAAAACTTTACCATTCTGTTTGGGAACTGCCTATAATGTATCTTGCATGGAATATATTGAAAACCTCTTGGCCGTTATGTGAGAAACGAAAGCATATCGCTCCAAAATCATTACTTATCTCTGTTTTAAAAGCTTGAGCTCTAGCACCTCTGCAAATCAATGCTTCCCTCTGCTAAGGGTCTTTCCATTTACTTTATTGTTGAGTCATCATCCTCTTATAAAAAGCACTAGTTAGAGAGCACCATTGTCATTTGTATGCCTGGCTATTAATTGATATTGAGTATGAGCATGACTGGATCTCTCTCACCATGAATTACAATGTTTAGTCAGTCCTTGTTCTCCAGAGGTGCTCTGCATTTATGTTTTGCGGTCTCAGAAAGGGCTAGCAAGATACCACTATGTCATATTGTATCATGATTGTTTTGATAAAATTGTTGTCATCCGAGACTTGTTATTATTGCTTGCTAGTTGATTATGTCATTGCTATGAGTAAATGTGAGACCTAGGCGTTATTGTGAATGTGGTTAGTTTATATTCTTTGCTGAAAATCTGAACATAAGTTGGACATATTTACAATAGCAAGATCAAACAGAGTTTGTAAAAGTATTTTTTATCACTTTCAGTTTATCAACTGAATTGCTTGACAACAAGCAAAGGTATAAGCTTGGGGGAGTTGATACATCACCAACGTATCTACTTTTCCAAACTCTTTTCCCATGTTTTGGACTCTAATTTGCATGATTTGAATGGAACTAACCCAGACTGACGCTGTTTTCAGCAGAATTGCCTTGGTGTTATTTTTGTGCAGAAATAAAAGTTCTTGGATTGTCCTGAAAATTTACGAAGAATATTTCTAGAATTAATAAAAATATTGGCGAAATAATCAACTACAGGGGGCCCACCACCTGGCCACAAGCCTCGTGGGCGCGGCCACCCCCCTAGGCCGCGCCGAGCAGGCTTGTGGGCCCCCTACTGCTCCTCCGACCTCGTTTCCACTCCTATAAATTCCTATTCAGGGATAAAAAACAGAGAGAAGAGTTCATCGCGTTTCACGATACGGAGCTGCCGCCTCCTCCTGTTCTTCCTCGAGAGACCAGATCTGGTGTCCGTTTTGGGCTCCGAAGAGGGGAAATCGACGCCTTCATCATCACTAACCATCCTTCATCACCAATTCCATGATGCTCTCCACCGTTCGTGAGTAATATCATCATAGGCTTACTGGACGGTGATGGGTTGGATGAGATTTATCATGTAATCAAGTTAGTTTTGTTAGGGTTTGATCCCTAGTATCCACTATGTTCTGAGATTGATGTTGCTATGACTTTGCTATGCTTAATGCTTGTCACTAGGGCCCGAGTGCCATGATTTCAGATCTGAACCTATTATTTTTTCATGAATATATGTGTGTTCTTGATCCTATCTTGCAAGTTGTAGACACCTATTATGAGTTATGATTCGCATCCCCCAGGGTGACAATAACTGGGATTCTTTCCGGTGATTACCGTAGTTTGAGGAGTTCATATATTCACTAAGTGCTAATGCTTTGGTCCGGTTCTCTATTAAAAGGAGGCCTTAATATCCCTTAGTTTCCAATAGACCCCGCTGCCATGGGAGGGTAAGACAAAAGATGTCATGCAAGTTCTTTTCCATAAGCATGTATGACTATATACGGAATACATGCCTACATTACATTGATGAACTGGAGCTAGTTCTGTGTCACCCTATGTTATAACCGTTGCATGATGAATGACATCCGACATAATTATTCATCAATGATCCATTTCCTACGAGCTTTCCATATATTGATCTTTTCTCAGTTACTTTTCCGTTGCTACTGTTACAAACACTCCAAACTGCTACTATCACCTTGCCACCATTACCGTTACTTCCATATTACTTTGCTATTGAATACTTTGCTGCAGATATTAAGTCTTTTAGGTGTTGTTGAATTGACATATCAGCTGCTAATACTCGAGAATATTTTTTGGCTCCCCTTGTGTCGAATCAATATATTTGGGTTGAATACTCTACCCTTGAAAACTGTTGCGATCCCCTATACTTGTGGGTTATGAGTCACCTTTGACGCTTCTACGGATAAACCGGTGTCGTCCAATTCTCCAATATTTTTCTTTTTTCTCATCTTTCCTTTTGTCCTTTTTCTTCCCTTCCCGCTTTGTTGTTTGATGGGATTGATTTCTTTTTCAATGTTCGGTCAAACCAATCTTGTAATAAGGCTGTCGGCATACACTATAAAGTGTTAAATCCGAACACAGCACCTGGGAGCTTCTTCTCGAAGCCAATGTTTTTATATTATAAGTATTTAATCACACTTATCGTGTACACATGTTTCCTTTGTCACGCTCAAGCCATCATATGCATCAATTCAAACTAAGACTTTGCCAAGCTGGGTTGCCTCGCTCCTATGTTTACCCTCTACGTAAGTGATTGTTCGGCTAGAGGGTAAAGGGAGCACCTCTATGATTGTTACAACCGGGTCATCCGGATACGTACCTCAGACGGGTGAATCCAATAGCTAGATATATTACATAGACAATTGGTCGACCATGACGGAAGCACTTAATACGGCTATGGCTGTTATCGCCATTGTTTGGGTTCGTTTTTTCCCAAAAACACCCTCACCCGCATCCTAGTAGTATGCGAACCTTTACCTACAATCTTCGTAGGGGCCCAAAGAAAGGTATCGATAGAGGTACTATTTTCTTTGGATGATGTTTCTTACGCTAAGCAGTAATATAACATCTCTCTCTGTGTGTTTTTTGTCTGTTCATACCGTATGGCCGGATTGCTTGGTCCCCCAAATATAGTTCACTCTTTTGGAATAAAAAATTGTGAGGGACACTCCCTCGCTCTTCGAACGGGAGGGAGAAGCCGATGGACGGTTAAGACAAAGTTTACAACACAGATTGTTCGTACGAAAGTATATAAATTACACATTCGGCTGCCGATCTAAGTTACCGATTATGGTGTCTAGGGAGTAGTCTTCCTGTGAAAGGCGGGCGGCAGGCATCACTTGGTCATACACCAGGTGGAGGGGCACTTCTTGACCATCCGATCCCACGTGACCAACCCGAGCCATCCGCTCGGGGTCAAGCCCGGTATAGCGGGTCTTGATGATTGCCCACGCCTCCCGTGCTCCCTCCCAGCAAGCCGATGTCTTCCATAGCTCGAACCTGCTTCGAGCTCCCTTGAATCTATCTGTCAATTCGTACATACCTTTCAGTGGTTGTTCGGCAAGCCATAGAGATTTTACCATGCCTTTCATTGCTTTTCGAGCACGCTCATGGAGGGCAGACATCTTCTTTAGCAAGTTCCCCCAGAAGGATCCGAACTCATCTTCAGGTTGCCCGCACAAAAGTCCTATACATGAGGGAAAGACATTCTTATCATACTTCCTTTATACGAAGTACTTACTAATGTTCGGATCATACTTACCGAACATGCCCCTCTGAAGTTTCTGATTTTCTTCTTGGGCCTGGGCCAATTGAGCCTTTAAACTCTCAATTTCTTCGGCCTGTTTTTTCTTCTCCACTTGGAGACGGTTCATAACACCACACCCAGCCTCGTGACGGGACTCGGCGTATCGTTGAGCTTCTCGGGCTTCATCCAGCTCTCTTTGCATATGACCTATGGATTCGGCTGCTAAATAGAATCTTTGCGTTAGCATGGACATTTACTAGAAATTAACAGCACCAGTATAATCACCATGGGCCTCCCGGGTGAAGCTCTTTACTTGCTCTAGCTCCACCTTCACAGCTTGAACCTGTGATTGGCTCTCCTTTAGCTCCTTGGCCAGTTGCATGTTCTGTGGCTTCGAAGCCTACAACACAACAGTGTTAAAGACCCTTAATTCAGTTGTACGAACCAACTTAAGGCTTGGGGGCTAATGGGTTCACATGAGTGTTCAGACTCTATAAAAACCGATCACTTACTTGCATGCCGGCCGATATCAACTTCATAGCTTCGCCAAACCCGGCTCGGGCAGCACTAATGTGCGCATCCGCCGAGTGAAGGGCATCGAACTCTTGTTCGGAAAATATTGGGTGCCGCATAGCCTCCCAACATCGCTGATGATTCATGGCACTTCCCACTTCTGATTTGGTAATGGATACACCATCACTAGAATCGGTAGTTACTGGATTGGCCATGGGGGCTCCTGTAGCAGGACCGGCATGAGTTGTGCCTCTAGAATTTAGGGGTCCACCGGACACCCTAGCGACCTCTTTGACAGGAGAAGACTGGGCATTTTGCCTAAGTATTTCAATTAATAAATTGTCGTAAGGCTCTATTGATTATGATAACCAGCGGATAACTGAACAATGTACCTTTGGGTTCAGCGGGTAGGCTGATTCGTCCTCATGGCCGGCTCTTTGATAGGATCCCTCTTGAATTCCGATTCGTCCAAGCTCTCGGTTGCCGGCGCATGACGCGTAGATCGATGGTGCTTGGGAGTCGGAGCCGGCGCTTTCGGGGCGCTGTTGGTAGCTTGCCTCTGGCGGGACGAGCTCTTCTTCTTCTTGTCCGTGGCAGGGATGGAGAATGACCTAGGGTAATCGACTATGATAGCCACCAGGGATTGGTTGAGGCTAACCTGATAATAGACTCCGTCTTCAAAATCAATTAGAAGATCCGGGTCCTCATGGAAACCCGGATCATCATTGTGTGCGTAGTTTTTGGGCTGAGGAGCCGGACAGTTGACTGTCTCGATGAAGCTCCTCCGTTCCTATTCACGCAAGACTTCGCTCAAATGAAGTATGAAATGAAAACTCAGAACTATGTTCGTAGAGGGAAAAGGGTTACCCATTCGGTAGGATTATGGGTTGAATATCCTTGCTTGGTCACCCACCGAATAAAGTCATCTTGCTCCCCTTTATATAGGTCGGCATGGGTGGTGGCCAACGCCGCCTGGTTGGCGGGCCCTGGTCTTCGGGAACACGTGGTGTCGCTTGTCCCATTATAGCGCCAAAAGGGGTGCACCCTATGTTGGAGGGGTTGCATGAACCTAGAGATGGCAGCGGCCATGACATCAATCATGGTAAGTTGATGGTGGACAAGCATCCGCACCTGAGCCATCAGGTGTTGCACTTCGACGCTTTCCTCCTGGGATGGACTCCTCGGCCGCCAGTTGTATATTTTCTTCAAGGGGGCGTCGGAGTATTCGGGTAGACCTGTCCAAGCTAGCTCGAACAGGGGGATGTCTTCAATATAAAACCATTCCGAAGTCCACTCTTTGGATTCCTTCAGAGTGCCCATCGGATACCCCATCCCCGCTATACGCCACACTTCCGCTCCGCCGACCTCCAAATTTGTCTTGTCCCGAGTTCGGGGGACGAGATAGAAATATTTTCTCCACAATCCGAAATGTGCCTCGCAGCCTAAGAACATCTTGCAGAGGGCAACGAAGCCTGAGATGTGCAAGATGGACCCCGGGGTAAGGTGGTGGAGCTGAATCCCATAGAATTTCAGCAGCCCCTGAAAAAACGGGTGGAAGGTAAACCCGAGGCCCCGAAGGAGAAAGGGGATGAAGCATACGCATTCCCCCGTGTGAGGATTGGGGAAACGCTCAACGAGAGCTTCGTTGTTGCAGGAAATCAAGCCTGCGTGGGTCACCGCCGGATCTGAAGGAGGGAGATACCCTTGGGTGTCTAGATCACGGAGCCATAGGAGTGCTACGGAGCAGCTAGTCCAGTCCCCCGGACGTGAACCATAGGGGGGCGCGGAGGAGCTGGGGGCGTTGGCCATGTCTTTCGTGGGTTTGCTGCTTGGAGCTTTTTCTGATGGGGCAGAAGAGGATGTGGTCTGAACCATGATTTTGTTTGATTAAATGAGTGATGCTCCGTTGCAGAGGGGTAAGATTGTAAAAATCACTGACCACTCGCCTCCCCATGACGCGTGGAAATCGAGGAACACGGGCGGTTATTATATTGGACCTACGTTCCCGATGCTTGGGATTTTGCTGAAGACTGGTAGGTTGCCGAACAAGCAAGAGTGAGGGACTTGCCTCGCAAGCCGAAGATGACGACGCGAGGAGAATGACCGGATATGTATCGGCATTGAAGGCTAGTCCGGGGGCTACTGAGGGAGTCCTGGATTAGGGGGTCCTCGGATAGACGACCAATTGCTTATGGGCCGAACTATATGGACCGCAAGGTGAGCATTGGATGATGAGGGTCACTGTCGCCAGGATGGAGGCCTCAAGGAGCCTTCACGTATCCTCCAAGTTATCGACTGTAGATAGGCATGTTTATCTCTTTGGCATGTAACCGACCATGTGTAAACCCTAGGTACCCTCGACGTCTATATAAGCCGGAGGGTTTTAGGTTGTAGATACAGAACAACTCATCTAGGGTTAGCTATTCGATCTCGAGGTAGATCAACTCTGTAACCCCCCATACTATCAATACAACCAAGCAGGACGTAGGGTATTACCTCCATAGGAGGGCCCGAACCTGGGTAAATCTGTGTCCCCTTTGTCTCCTGTTACCATCAATTCTAGTCTCATAGTTCGGTACCCCCTACCCGAGATCTGCCAGTTTTGACGCTGACACTCGGGGGCTGCCATGTACATAACGATAGCATAAAGAAATTAATATTTCGCACACAAAGTATCACATGGCTCACCTGGAAGCCCGTCAGGAGACCTTTGAAAGCCTCCTTTAGTCCGCTATCAACAGACTGAATGCTTTGTAGAACCGCACCCATAAGAGTGCAGTGCTCCTTGGAGATGGAAGCATTTGATAAAGCCTCCCCCATCACCAGCCACCCATTGGTCGGTGGCGTCGGTCGTGATCGGTTAATCTGATCTCCAACCGGGGATTGAACCGGTGCCTCCGGAGGCGTTGTGCGCTCTGGAGACAGCCTCGGAGGGGGATGGACTTCCCCTCGTCTGGTCTCCTCAGTATCCGGGAGGGGCTCTTCCCCCCGATCTTCGTTGGCCGAGGTGTTATCCTCGACCATGACTTTCTCTCCCCCACTACAGGTGTTTGGCTCCATAGGAGCCTGTTGGGATGATACCTCCGCAGCATCCTTCGCGGCACCCAGAGGAGTGGGGTGAGACGCGGTCCCTCTCTCCGCTAGCTCGGCGGGCGGGGTCTCCCCGTCCGAAACTTGGTCGGTGGGGAGGACGCTTGGTGGGCTGCAAATCAATGGGCGCTCACACGATTTTAACATCCAAAAACTTAGCATTAACAGCTTGGGAAGTCTTCGGATTCTTACCTTCAAGCTGGGGGCTTGACCCTTAGGTTCCTTTGTGGAACCTTCTCGAAGTCCTCGGACTCGGTATCCGAGTCTGAACTGTCATCGACAGATTTACCTGTGTCTGACGCACTTTCTTCGGCACAGGAGGAGGAACCTCCTCTGTGGCGTCCAATGACTCTGCCCTCTTTCTTGCGAGGGGGGAATCGCCTTCCCCCTCGTCATCATGCTCCTCCTCTTGATTGGAGGGGGCATGGGTCTCCGTGAACACAGTGTCCGGCTGGTCCCTTATACGCAGGCCTCCTCGGCCTGGTTTCTTCTTCTTCTTCTCTAGCGCCTTGTAAGGTGCCACGACAAGCATCTCCGACAACAGCCTGGACCTGATGTCCTTAGGCTAAGGCGCCAGGCAGTTGATGCCCGTGGCCTTGCTCATCCATTTCTACAGAGGTGATCATAAAGTGCTTAGGGTTTCTTTTGGAAAACAAAGTCGATCAAACAAGACTATATTATACCGGGGAAGAAGGTTTATCAGCGTGTAGACCCCGATCCTCCTCCTTGGCTGGCGAGTTCTCCTGCACCTTGAATAGCGCCTTCGACAACTTCTCCCGAGTAGTTTGGAAGAGCTGAAGAATAGTAGGCTCATCGTCAAGCCGATAAGCCCACATGGGAGAGTCCTGGCGCTGGCAGGGAAGGATGCGTCGTCGGAGCATAATATGGACCATGTTGGCCGGCTCGATATCGCCTCTAATCATGGAGGCGATGCGCTTCTGTAGGTCGTCCACCTCCTTATCCGACCCCCACTCGAGGCCCTTTCGGAGCCATGAAGTCAACCTGGTGGGGGACCAGAACTAAATTTGACCAGAGCAGCTCAGCCTTCCTCCCTTGGCTCGGTGATGTAAAACCACTCTTTTTGCCAAGTTTTAATGGTGTCGATGAATGTGCCGGATGGCCATCCGACGCGGGGGAGCTTGCCGATGACTGCCCCGGCGCAGTCTGCGTGTTCGCCCGCGACACACTTCGGCTTGATATTAAATACCTTGAGCCATAGTCCGAAGTGTAGCTCGACCCGTAAGAAGGCCTCGCAGACGATGATGAAGGCCGATATGTGCATGAAGGAGTTCAGCGGGAGGTCGTGGAAGTCGATCCCATAGAAGAACATAAGCCCCTGACGAAGGGGTGAAGCGGAAAGCTTAGTCTCCGGATGAAGTGAGGGACGAACACCACCCTCTCGCCTGGCTTGGGGGTGGGAATCACCTGGCCCTTCTCTAGCGCACGGTGGTAGATGTTGGTGGGGAGGTAGCCGGTGTCCTTGAGATCCCGGATGTCCTGGTCGATGACCGTGGAAGCCTCCCACTTGCCATTGTAGCCCGCCATGACCAAGCTCAGAGGGGAGTTGTGGAAAATTTAGATATGTGCTCTAGAAGCTCAGGAGATTGGGGAAGCACAGGATGCGAATGGGAAGTGTGTTTAGGCCTTGGGGTTTTCTTTCCCTTTTATGAGGCTTATCGCCGTCTAGCCTCCCTTTACTACGGCGTGAATCCCTCCGCTTCCCAAGACGTGTGTGTCATTAACGCGCATGATTAAACATATCCCATGTGAAATGGGGCATGATCTGTGCATTGATGGATCATGCTGAGGAAAACGGTCTCGAACCGCGAATCGAGTTTTTGCAACTGGTCTGACGGTCGTGGTGGGCCGTGACATTTCGTTAGAAAGGTTGTCAGGGAACACTACTTACTCGTTGACATTTAGCCCTTAGGGCCGAGTTTTTCATGGTGTTCGGACGAACCTCTAATCGGAAAACTACATGTCATCGGAGGCTGAACTAAACTCGGAGGGAATAAATCGCCTCGCAAGCCGAAGACTCTGATTATACGAAGCAGCTGGAGCTAAGACCCTTGGCGTTGGAGGCAAGTTCGGGGGCTACTCATGGATTCCTGGTTTAAGGGGTCATCGGGAGGCCGACCTGTTTCTTATGGGCCGGACTGTATGGGTCACTTGCCGAGCATTGGATCGATCGAAGGCCTTGTCTTCAGAAAGGAACCTTCGGGAATCGTGGCGTGTCCTTCACGTTTGGAGTAGTGAATATGCATGTTTATCCCTTCGACGTGTAACCGACCATGTGTAAACCCTAGGTACCCTCGGCGTCTATATCAGACGGAGGGTTTTACGTTGTAGAGAAAGGACAACTCATCTAGGGTTTAGCTATTCGATCTCGAGGTAGATCAACTCTGGAACCTACATATCATCAATACAATCAAGCGGGACGTAAGGTATTACCTCCATAGGAGGGCCCGAACCTGGGTAAACATCGTCTCCTTCGTCTCCTGTTACCATCGATTCTAGTCTCACAGATCGGGGTCCCCTACCTGAGATCCCCCGGTTTTGACATCGACACCCTCCGCCAACGCCAGTCGATCCCTGTGCGCCCATGGGGGAGCTCGCGCCGGTCGGAGTTTAACCCAAAGTAGTGGCACTCGCGCTTGCACCGATTGCGAGAGCGGAGGCAGGCGACGCGTGTTAGTTGTGCCTGCGCGATAAATAGGCAGTAGCGTGCGCTGCATGCATGTCCGTCCATGGTGCTCGACCCCCCGGGCATGGCTGGCAGCACGTACGTACGGCCTCCACTCCATCGATTGGAGCGATTTTGGTCGGGAGATGTAGACGAGCTCATTTTGATTTGATCTTCTATCGTAAGGATCATAGTAGAACCCGTCAGGGAAGTGCTAGAATTTTTTCTAAAAATGGGCCAGCCCAATAACAATTTTCAAAATTCTTAATAAATCCTAGTGGCCCACTAAGCCCATTCGTGCAAGGCAAGAGGTGGGACAAAAGTTTAGTCTCACATTGCTAGTTTAGTAGGAGTTGGACCTCCGTATAAGGAAGGATGTTTCTTCACATGTAGGAGCATGAGAACAAGAGGGACATACACGCGCGCTCCTCCACCACCGCCCGCCTCGCCTCGTCACGACGGGTTGCGGGAATGAGCCGAGCCGATGTCTAAATTTTTGCCACGCACGACTGGTATACGAAAGGTCACTCGGGAGTTGAAAGGCTTAGCTGTAGTGGAGATTGAATACGACGTTGCACCCTTCGGCTGCTGCCTCTTCATTTCATCTCCCTCTTTTGCTTCGTCCCTCGTCGCTGCTTGTTTGCCTCCTTATCCTGTGCCTATAAAAGGGAGGTCGCTCCTCTCCAGAGGGACACACCAGAACTTCCTCTTTCTCACTCCCTCAAGTTCCAAACCCTGAGTTGCTACAAGGTTCTTCCCCATCCCGACTTGCGGCGTGCACCGCAGGTCGGGACAATAGGCCTCTGAAACCCCACCACTTTGAGTCTTGTACGGGAGAAGGGTGATAAGGTTTTTGGGGAGCGCTCTGCGCGACTAATGGCTTCTTCATCACGGACGCCACGAACAACGACGATCACTTTCCAAACGACGACTTCTTCCCCGACATCAACGACCTCTTCAACGACATGGCCGGTAACGACGTCACGCCAACCCTGCTGCTGCCACCGCTCAATACGCATCCATGTTTTCCATGTTCGAGATTTTGCTAGAATTACTTGGTCTAGTTTCTATTCTACCTATATTTTTTTATAGTTTAGATGTTCACATAATATTCACCTAATATCCTTTAGTTTTCCTGCTAAGTTCCGTTCCTCTTATTGTGGCATATTCTCCTCCAAGTCACATGAGTAGTGTTGCCTCTTTTACTATGATCTTATTTTATCAGCTGTTTATTTCATTTAAATCTTTCGCTAAATTGTTTATATTTCCAACAATATTTTCAACACGAAGTACTCCTATATTGTACGTACGTACTAGTAGGAGTAGCGCTCGTGCGTATTGCTTTCGTGATACTGCTACCTAGCCCATCGGCGTACGTGGCTTTGGCCATGCCTCGCTATCAGGGGGGCTGATGCCGGCCATGCTTCACCATCGGTCGCCAACGGTACAAATAAGCTAGGGGGACGACCAAAGCCGACGACGTCGCTCCTGTCTCCGCGCTCACTTTCTTCCACGCTCTACTCCAGAATTTGAACGAGCGTTTGACTCAGTGAGCTGCCCGCCGACACTGAGACCGTGAGACTCAGACCAGTGAGCAGGGGAGCGCGGGCATTTTTATGGCGATTGCCACGCGGGTCAATGGAAGGCCTTGTGGAGGAGAAGAAATATGCCTGGCAAAGTCAACCATAACCCTGACCGGTCACCGTCAGTACCGCGCGCCACGGCAACCGTATCACCGCACAGCAAGCAGGCATCCTGGATTTCAAAACCGGCCTCGGGATTCACGTGCTTCTGTTTGTTTATTCCTTCCTCGTCGGTGCTTCTTTTCTTCCTTCTTTGCCGGGTCGCCACGGTGTCGACGAGGAAGAGAACACCACCGCGAGCCACAGGCCTGAGTTCGTGACTCCGTTTTGTCTGAACCGGATCCGGCATGGCCGTGGCGTGGAGGCGCCAGCGTCGTATCACTATCATTACATCAAAATTTTAAAAACTTTTCCAGCTTCTGACTTTCGCCTAAGCTAAAAGAAATGAAATTGCAGCAACCAAGTGGAAGATAGAGACGAGTACTGCTCGGGCTGCAGGTCAACCAGACTTTTTTTTTGCGTTCGGTCAACCAGACTACCAGCAGCTGCCTATGCGATGGCGACCCAACCAACACCATCGTATCGTATCCTGCTCAAAACTCGAAAGTTCTATTCTGAGCCCGAGCTTATATGCACTCGTTATTATAACCGTTAGTTTCTTTACAGTTTTCCATCGTCACACGTATTTCTGACAGTATTTCGATGGAAATGAGCTGCTTTTCCCCAAACGGTGGCCCGCGCAGCGGTCGCTTTCAATGCAACGTCCGTCCATTGCGGCCCGCCGGGTCAGATGGAGCAGCAAGCTTCTGTACCACGGATCAGTCCCACGACGGTAAACGGCTGTCGTCCCAGCGAAACCACTAACCTTTACTTTATTGTCGCACCTACCCTTGCTCTCCTTCCATTACAAGATTCCACGTACTGTGTCTGTTGCCTTGTCTTCTCCATCTTCGTCAGGAAAGAACTAGATCTCCAATATATTTTTTTGAGGCCATTATAGATCTCCAATATGGTAAGCTCTTCCTCCTCCTCACAGGCAGAGGGGGTGCTGCCGTTGATCCCTTGCCCACGATGCCAATCCAAGATCATAACCTTCGTTTCTCATCGGGGAGAGATATTCTACAGGTGCGTCAATAACGATGTAAGTCCCCTCGGCGTCAGGACCAGCACCGCCTCGGCGTCAGGATCCAAAAGACAAATTATGACATACACTAGTCTGTTACACACACCTCTCGGCGTCAGGACCAGCACCGCCTCGGCGTCAGGATCCAAAAGACAAATTATGACATACACTAGTCTGTTACACACACCTCTCCCGTCATATAGTTTTTGATACATATGTGCAACATGACTATCATTCTGCACTTGCTTTATTGATGTCTCCTCCATCTCTTTCTGGCACTTCATCCCTATCCTGCTGATCTTTAGCTTCCCTCCCAGTTTCTTCCTTAATTCTTTTTTTGGCAAATGCTACATCTTTATCTTCGTGCTCCCTTAGCCTCCTATCAATCTTCACCAGCCGGTCGTGCTCACGATCAGACCATCCTTCAAATTCAGTATCTCCATGGCTGTCACTGTCGATGACATACACAAGCATCCCCGGTGCAAGCATTGACATCCGCTGGCCTGCCACATTGACATCCGCTGGCCTGCCTCACGCATTGGTTCTTGCATGACAACTGCAAAAGATGTGGATGAGTCGACAATATATATTTAGGTCTTCAACGCTACATCAGACAAATTCATCCTTTGAAAATGAAAAAGGTTTCTTACATTCTTCGGCCATTTCTGCTTGAAGCCGCATCGTGCACTCCATGTCGATGCCAACCACATGGGTGTGTTTCGTATCAATGTGGTCATTCTCTGGTATTCCGACATTATTTGCCACCCCTCCTGTAGTGCTAGCATGCATTGATGTGATCTCTTCTAGGATCTCATTCATATGGTTAGCATCACCTATCAATCCAAACATCCTCATCTCAGTTTCTTGTCAACTAAAGCAATTATGATGGTGAATGTATACAACTAGGGGGGTTGGGGGAGGAGTCATGGCCACCTATTATTTCAAGAACCTCTCCAATGCCACCACGTATGCCGTTGTTGTGCCCAACCTCAGGGGCACCTGCATCCTTTGGACTACACCTTGGACCGCCAGTATTTGCATCCTGTGCACGCCTCCTATGTGCAGTTCCTACATCCGAAAACAACATGCATCAGTGTCGAAACAGATATCCTTTCTCAAATTCATCCTCTGTCAACATATGCTTTATCACTTTGTAGAATTCAGCCCTGAATTCAGTTTTCTTCATGTACAGAGGTCCCAAATTCTCCTTCGCCTTCTTCAGCACATGCCACTTGCACCATCGGTGTGTTGCATTAGGCATCACCCTCATTATAGCCAGCTCCATAGCACAGTTCTGGTCTGCAATCACAAGTTATAGAATAAAATTGTCATCCTTCACAAAAAATATGATGCCATGACGGACAATTGGAAACTATTTTTGTACCTGTGAGTATCGTGATAGGAGGAATGCCTCCCATCATTCTAATGAATTCAGAAGAAAAAAACACGAAGCTATCTTCTATCTCGTCACGCATGAGAACGCCTGCCATGATAACACTTTGGAAGTAGTTATTGACACCAACAAACATGCCAAACGACATGTCGTACAGGTTGGTCCGGTAGGTTGTGTCAAATGTTATCACATCGCCAACGAATGAGTACTGAAGCCTGCTGCTCCCGGATGCCCACATCAGGTTCTTGATCATGCCCTCATTGTCAGCCTACACTCTGTATGTAAAGTGTGTGCCTTTAGTTCCATTCTCTGCAAATACATCCATCATATTCCTTACGTCAGTCCTCTGTGTGGTCTCTGTTAATCTAGCCACACGGAGTACGCAATGACCTCTTCGTGAAAGGCACATTCTCCATCGAACCAAAGAAACCACCAATTATGTTGTACACCTTCACCAAATTAACATTGTTCTCTCTCAACTTTTTCACAAGTTCTCTTTGTATAAACATCCATGTGCTTGTGTGATGGCCAATGCATTGTCTGACCATAATTGGGAGAGAGTGAGTGTTTGTGAGTGTCTTTGTGCTCTGCGATGTACCAACCATTCTCCTCCGATCGTAGAAGCCTTATCAGAGCAGGGCATTCACAGCGACATGACCTTGTGTTCTCAACTCCCACTCTTCCCTGTAAAACAGTTTACAGAAAAACATAGTCATTACAGGAGTCCAGGTACACCAATACAAACCACTGCCATGTAATTGGAAACCTGGTTACACCGAGCAACCACAAACAATTTCTTGCATACATTTCGTCCTCTCCAAGTTTAGACGGCTCTTCCCATACCTAATCCCAAAACCTTTCTCCCACGAGTACAAGTTATAAAAGTCATATGCCTCCCCCACTGTGTCGAATGTTGTACCAATAGTCGGTATAATCAACTGTTGCTCGCTCGGGTGGTCAGCATAGTTACGAACAGCTTTCTCAAAAGCACTGACACGGTTGGGGCAAGGCGCTCTACTGGGAGCTGCAGTACCGATCCTCAACATGTAACATGAAAAAAATAAAGGCTGCTTGCATACACAACAAACGAAGAAAAGTTCTCTTACAATTTGCGACAAGACAATTTTGATCCATGCTTCAGTTCATAGAAAAAAACAATGAACAAGCAATCGGAGAACAATTCTTTTCTCTTACGATTTTGCAACAAGACAATTTTGATCCATGCTTTAGGTCTACACTATGTTTTTTCAATGTCGTTGTCCCCATGGAAATCATCAAAAAAAAAATCTTCGCTTCCAGTATCCTAATTGTGTTGTCAACATATTTTTTTAAAACGTCTACTTCACTGCATTAATATTTTTTTTCAGTGTCTACTGCATTTTGGATTCACCCCACATAACTTTAGTTAAACAGTTTGTTCATCCGATTTTTACTTTCCCACACAGCAATCCTCCACTTAGATTCAAAGTATGAAATCAGGATTCCTCCATCCATAGCTACTGCAGCTCTACCGTGAAATCCTACTCAGCCAGAAAAATCATGCATACTTCCATCGTACATTTGTAGCATCGGTACTTACACGCAAAACACCAATAATCAGCCTTACAAAAAAACTAACTACTGCAGCTCGGGGCTCTACTCTGGAAGGCCTCGTAGAAATTCTAGCACTAACCTTTTAGTCCAGCCAGGCACTCTTGGATTCATCTTCCCCGTTGACATCTCCCTCCTCTCCACAACTGCCCCGTTGTGCGCCAAGATCTACGCGTCAGCTGTCGCAACTGCCCCATCCTGCGTGCCAACCACTTCTGGCAAGGCCGCCTGATCGTCGACGAGCATTTCCACCACAAGCTGCTCCGCCGACGCCGATGGCGGGACCAAACTTTCCCCCACCCCCTCCAGGAAAGTGGATCTGCTACAGACCAAAGAAATTCCATTCCAAAAAGAGAAGACCTTTCAGATCCACGAGCTACAGACAAGAAGGGGGGACATAATGGCGTGCATACCGGCGTATAGGCTGCATCATGCACTCCATAGTCGTCGCCGCCGCCGGTTCCCGCCGCCTCCTGCCTTCACAGTCTACAGTAGCGAGGTCGCCTCTCTGTGCTCGAAGGAACCAGAACACATGAACTCAACTCCCTCCTGGCCCCACAGGACGGAAAAGCAGCTATCCTAGTCGACGGATCAGACATGCATACTGATTCTGACCCACGGCCCACCCAAACAGCGCCTAACGCCCGTCCCAAATCATTACGACAAAGGCCCACCTAGCCGCTCTGCGACATATGTATTACCCTGCAGTTCTCATTTTCTTGCGCACCATCCGCAGGCGTATAAAATATGTGGCACACATCATGATGCGTTGCTTAACGATGTAGATAACGAGCTCATATGAGCTCGAGCCCAGTTACTCCATGTCCCTCAAAACTACGCTATTCTGCTTTTTGTTTAAGAGAAAGCAGAGTAACTCTCGCTTGGCAGAGCACACATCGGAAACGTCAGTTTACTACTTAAATAACTTATCTTGTAAAATTTAGTACTCAATTCCATCACCACGCTACTATGTTCCATCTCGAATGAGGTAATTCTGCCTTTTGCATGTATATGATATCTTAGAATTTTGTTTTTTGAGCCGGAACCATAGAACAATAGTTCTACGGTATTTTCTATTAATAAAAAAATATTTACAAAAGGGAAAATAAAAACAACAAAATAAAGAGTCTATCCAATGCCTACTCTTGGAAACATGGAAACTAATTTAAGGCGAAAACGGCTCTAAAGATTGGATTGCACATCCAATCTTTAAAAGATCTAGGGATCATTTTATTCAAAGAAATTCTAGAGGGTTTTTGGAGGATTGAGATTCTTAGGAATTTCTTTTACATTGGTCTTTTGATTCTTAGGATTGGACCCCATAGATTTTTTTTCATGAAATCTTTTGTACTGCATTTCATAGGAAATATAACATCCACTCCTACCTCTTTTCAGAATTCTTTTGTTTTTTCCTGTGGCATCAAACACTTCTTTTTAATCTTATAGGGTTCAAATGGACATGACACTCCAACCCTATACCGTTCCTATTCATGTGTTTTCAAAATACTACGAATCGAAGAGGTCCCTAGATTGTTATTCTCCACCCTGTGTTCTAGCAGATTTAATTCTTTTTTCATAAGAAATATCCAAGAATCCATATTTTGAGCTTCTCTTCTGGATATCTTGTCATTTCTCTGGATCCAAATGCTTCAGCATCCTATGATGATGATGTCAAGATCAATTGATTTTGGAAAGTTTTCTAAAGCCAGGGCGGCGTCATCAAGGAATGAGGTTCCTCTTTTTCTGTCACGAATGATTCTTTGCAATCAATCTTGTGCATAACTACAATCCCAGAATAAGTGATAGGTGGTTTCTTCAGCCCCTTCATTACAAAAAACACACTCATAACACTCTAGGTGCATATTTTTCTCTTGAGGGGGCTTCTTGTGTTTTCTCTATCTTAGATAAATAGCCAAAATTGCACTTTATGCCTAATTCTTGCAGCTCCTTTCCACAATTGTGTATAAATCTGATGATCCAAAGGCTCACTGACTAGTGTCTGATACATCTTTATGGAAGAGTATTTTGCTCTTATTTCAGTTGCTTTCCATCTGTCCAGGTTATCAGTGTTACTATGAGCTATGATCATGTCTTGAAGTTCCATAACTTGTTGAAA
Source organism: Hordeum marinum (assembly GCA_022496015.1). NCBI lineage: Eukaryota > Viridiplantae > Streptophyta > Magnoliopsida > Poales > Poaceae > Hordeum > Hordeum marinum. The sequence goes on along the minus strand of CM039677.1, from coordinate 413,033,782 downwards.
TGCTGTTGCAGAAAGGGGGGTGTGGTAGTGATCACTGATGTTGTTATTATTGATCATTGAGGTCGGGGACTAGTTTGAGTCTTTAGCAAATGAGTGAAGTTATGGAAACTTGCTAGCAGGTGGAGGTGTCAGGCATTTATCATGCCATAGCTGACTGGTGTCTCCGAGTCCAGCAGTGCATTTTGCATTATCTTTGAAAGCTAACAGAAGTTTGAGGATGGCTTCCCACCATGAGTATCCAATCATTCTTTCACCTCAGGAGTTGTTGAGTGTACTAAGAGTTCCAAATGAGGTTTACCCATGGCAGATCCTCTTTGTTTAAAATTTTATGAATGGTCTTCATCAACAGGGCTTGATTATGAGTTTCCACATCAAGAATGCCTAGCCCTCCCTATTTATTGGGTTTGCAAATCTTATCCCATGCAATTAGTGCGGGACGTGTTTCTTCTTGTCAAAAATTTCACCAGAAGAAACGTCTTATGTATTTGTTAATTTGTTCCACAATTCCCACAGGTAATGTCAAAGTGCTCATGAAGAAAATAGGAAGAGCTGAGAGGACAGATCTTATGAGTTGTAGCCTGCCATCAATGTTTAGCATTGTAGAGCATCTAGATAGTCTTCTTTCAATTGTCTGATAGATAGGATGAAAATCTTTATTTTTTTAGTCTCTTGGCAGTAAGTGGTAGACCAGGATATGTGAAAGGGAATTTTCCAAGTTTACATCCCATTAGAGCAATAATTTTGTTCAGATTTTCTGGTGGCTGCACATTAAGAGGGACTATGACAGACTTCTAATAGTTTATCTTGAGACCAGTTTGTGCACAGAAGTGAGAGAGTAAATTGCTAGTCTCATGTATTTGTCTTAGATCTGCTAGCATAACCAAAATTGTGTCATCAACATACTGTATCACAGGGAAGTTTTAATTTGTGGGGTGACCAATAGGAGCCTGAATCAACTGTGCTGGCATTGCTTTGTTCAAGATGGATTATAGGAAGTCAGCAACTAGCACAAAAAATAGTGGAGAGAAAGGGTCTCCTTGTCTGACCCCCCCCTTGCATTGAAATTGTTTCCTTCGTACACCATTCAGTAAAAGAGAAGAAAACCCCGTTTCAGAAATCATTTTTACCCATGAGATCCAGTTCTCTCCAAATCGTTTGGGCTTAAAAATCTTCAATATGGTGTCATGCTCAATCATGTCAAAAGCATTCTCAAAACCCATTTTGATAACCACTATTTGTTTTATTGATTGCTCACATTGATGTATATATTCAAAGGCCCAAGCCAAACAATCTTGAAAGGATCTAGACTTGATAAATCCATATTGATTGGTATGAATAAGTCTCTTGATGAATTTTTGTAATCTGTTTGCCAATAATTTAGTCATGATCTTGATTGCCCGGTTCAAAACAGAGATAGGTCTAAAATCATTGGGAGCTTGTGCGTTATCTTTCTCTAGGGTCAGTGTGATGAATGAACTATTTATAGATTGCAGATCCGATGTTTCTAGTGAAAGACCTAAATTAGCTTGTAGGAATCATCTTTTATGATATCCCAGCAATGCTTAATGAAACCAGCATTAAAACCATATGGACCAGGAGCTCTATCACTTGGCATAATTTTCACTACCTCATCAATCTCTTCTTTCAAGAAAGGAGTATCAGGTTCTATGAGATCTAGGTTTGTTTGCAGTAATTCCTCAAGGTCAAAGAAGTTTGTGGTTGTAGTAGTATTTCCTTACCTTTCATTGAAAGCTTTCCAAAGTACATGGGCTTTGGCTTGGTGATCAAAATGTTCCTGCATGTAGAGCTCGCCAAACGTGTTGGAAATATGCCCTAGAGGCAATAATAAATTGGCTATTATCATATTTCCTTGTTCATGATAATCGTTTATTATCCATGCTATAATTGTGTTGATCAGAAACTCAGATACATGTCTGGATACATAGACAACACCATGTCCCTAGTATGCCTCTAATAGACTAGCTTGTTGATCAAAGATGGCTATGGTTTCCTAGTCATGGACATGAGATGTCATTTAATAACGGGATCACGACATTAGGAGAATGATGTGATGGACAAGACCCAAACTACAAATGTAGCATATGATTGTGTCAGTTTATTGCTACTGTTTCTGCATGTCAAGTATTTGTTCCTATGACCATGAGATCATGCAACTCACTGACACCGGAGGAGTACCTTGTGTGTATCAAACGTTGCAACGTAATTGGGTGACTATAAAGGTGCTCTATAGGTATCTCCGAGGGTGTCTGTTGGGTTGGCATGGATCAAGACTAGGATTTGTTACTCCGTGTGACGGAGAGGTATCTCAGGGCCCACTCGGTAATACAACATCACAATAAGCCTTGCAAGTAATGTGATTAAGTGTTAGTCACGGGATCTTGTATTATGGAACGAGTAAAGAGACTTGCCAGTAACGAGGTTGAACTAGGTATGGAGATACGGACGATCGAATCTCGGGCAAGGAACATACCGAAGAACAAAGGGAACATCATACGGGATTAAGTGAATCCTTGACATAGAGGTTTGACCGATAAATATCTTCGTAAAATATGTAGGAACCAATATGGGCATGCAGGTCCCGCTATTGGTTATTGACCGTAGAGGTGTCTCGGTCATGTCTACATAGTTCTCGAACCCGCAGGGTCTGCACACTTAAGGTTCGGTGACATTTCGGTAGTATAGAGTTATGTATGGTGGTGACCTAAGGTTGTTCGGAGTCCCGGATGAGATCCTGGACGTCACGAAGAGCTGTGGAATGGTCCGGAGGTAAAGACTGATATATTGGAAGTCATGTTTTGGTCGCCGAAAAAGTTTCGGGCTCATCGGTAGTGTACCGGGAGTGCCGGTAGTGTACCGGGGGACCATCGGGAGAGGTATTTCGACCCAAGAGGCTACATGGGATGTGGGAGGAGGTAAACCAGCCCTGGTGGGCTGGCCGAAGCCTCCTCTAAGGGCCCATGCGGCTGAAGTGTTTTGAGAAGGAAAAAAATCCAAAGGTGGAGAGGTGGAAAGAGTTTCCAAGTGGAAAGGAGGAATCCTACTCCTAATAGGATTGGAGTAGGACTCCTCCACCTCCAATTTCGACCAAACCTTGAGGGTTTGAGGTTGCCTCCTCCCCTCCCTCCCTCATACATATACTAGAGGATTTAGAGGAAAAATTTAACCCTAACAGCCACGTGCTACCTCTCCTCTAGATCACAGTTTCTCCTCTAGATCGGTTTTCGGCGGTGCTTAGGCGAAGCCCTGCCGGAATAGCTGCACCACCATCGCCGCAACACCGTCGCGCTGCCGGAGAACTCATATACCTCTCTGCTCCCTCTTGTTGGATCAAGAAGGCGGAGATCATCATCGAGCTGTACGTGTGCTGAACGCGGAGGTGTCGTCCGTTCGGCGCTAGATCGGAAGGATCATGATCAAGATCACGAGACGGATCGTGATGAGATCGCGAGATGGATCGTGATGAGTTCGGGAGATGGATCGTTATTGGATCGCGGGATAGATCGTGATGAGATCGCGGGATGCTCGGCGATTTGAATCATGAAGACGTTCGACTACACCAACCGCGTTTCTTAACGCTTCCCGCTTAGCGATCTACAAGGGTATGTAGATCCACTCTCCCTCTCGTAGATGCTCATCGCCATGGATAGATCTTGCGTGTGCGTAGGAAATTTTTTGTTTCCCATGCAACGTTCCCTAACAAAATGGGTCGTGCTTTTTGGGCCAGCCCAAAAGCACGGCGGCCCGGCACGATTTAATCGGGCCGTGCGAGGCATGCGGCCAGCCTCGAGTCATGCCTGGGCCTGAAGGCTGGGCACGTGGGCCGGCACGGCATGGCCCCTTTAGATTTTTTTCTCTTTTCAAATATTTTATATATATAATACAAAAATAGTCGAGCGGGCCAAAATCGGGCCCAAAATCATCCTAAAAGGCCCATAGTTTAGCAAGCCAGCGGGCCTAGCATGCTGGCGGGTCGGCCCGTTTAGCTCCCGGGCCGTGCTTGGGTCGGAGGGGTCAGCACGCGGGCCGGCACGGCACGGCCCGTTTACCAAACGTGCTTGGGCGGGCTGTGTCGGGTCGGGCCGTTTGGTCAGGTTTGCCTGCATGTTCTCATCTAAGATCATTACGATTTGATTGTTTTTGTATTTGATGGTGGCTTGAGCTTGGAAATTGGCACGGCACGGCCTGTTTACCAAACGTGCTTGGGCGGGCTGTGCCGGGCCGGGCCGTTTGGTCAGGTTTGCCTGCATGTTCTCATCTAAGATCATTACGATTTGATTGTTTTTGTATTTGATGGTGGCTTGAGATTGGAAATTTTTTGTATTGACATCGCCATATTTCACCCATCTAATAGTGGCTCTTTGTTTCCAGTAGGTACTCTGATATTCTAACCATTTTAATATATGCCCTTTGACAATTTCTCTCCCATTCCATTCTTCAGTAGTTAGAGCTCTTGTTTCCTCTAAGATATCCAACAGAGTGATCATTTCATTGGAGTTTTTAATGGCTAGATCTAGGCTTGATATTTTCCTTGACCAGATTTTCAATCCTTTTCTCAATCTTTTAAATTCGGATGTAATGATCTTTGCACTACTGTTTAGAGGGATATTTTGATCCCAGATATTTTTGACAACTTCCTTAAAATCTGGTAGCTCCATCCAGTAATTTTCAAATCTGAAGATATTTGATTTGGGAATATTTGTGCCCACTTGAATAATGCATGGAACATGATCAGATATAGGCTTTGATAGATAAGAGGCAATAGTGTTTGGGTAGTTTAAAGTCCAGGATTTAGAGGAGAAACACCAATCAATTTTCCGAGCAGAAGGACTTCTTGCATGTTACTACAAGTGAAGTTCCTACCCATAATAGGTATTTCAACCAGTCCAAGCTCACTTATGACAGCATTGAACTTCATCATATCATTGTAATTACCACCTGCATCATTTCTATTTTTAGGGTATCTAATAAAATTAAAATCCCCTAGAACCAACCAATCAACCTCATCATTCATCTGGATGTTCTGAACCACTTAGTAAAATCATCTCTTTCATTGGGTTGACATGGTTCATAGATATTGGATAAGAACCAAATTACCATTGGATTTAGAGGTGAACGGCAATGGTATTGCATATTTGTTTTCAAGCACTTTTTCCCCAGAAACATGGTTCCATTCCATACTACAAGCAACCCACCAGAAGCTCCAACTGATGGGAGATATTCAAATTTATTAAGTCTCCTAGGACAGAATTTTGAAGGAAGTTTGAGTCAAATGTTTCCTTTTTAGTTTCTTGTAAACAAAAAATGTCACATCTTGTTTCGTGAAATTTTTTTTGAGAGATCTAGCCACTTTTTACTGTTGTTAATACCTCTGCTATTCTAGTTTAGAATTTTCCATTGTTTCTGCATTTGTGAAATATTAATCATTGCATATCTGAAGACAAACAGTCACAACAAACAACATGCCAGTTGGGAAGAGATCCATGAAGGAAGCAACCTGCCTCTTAAAGTTTTGCCTAATAGACTTTGTGGACCAAAAGATAAGAAGTCTCATTACATACTTTCCAAAAGCTACACTCGAGAATATTTTACACATAAGGTGGGCACTTGCTGGGGTCTTTCTAGGTTGCATCATTCTTTGTTCTTTTTGCCTCCCTCTTTCTTTCCTCCCTCCTTTGACACCTTCTTCTTGGGTTTAGTCTTGAGGATTTACTCACTGACTTCCTTACTTCGCACCTTACAAAAAACAGTGCTTAGATTTTTTAACACTTTTTCCATTAAGTGAGGGGGGATCAGCATGATATCTTAGATAGAACCCGTAAATATTTTGGTTGAAAATTTATCCATTTCAACCTCTTTTGTTTTTCGCCAAAGCATAAAATATGTAAAGAAAAAATAATGACATGAGGAAATTTTATCAGTTTGTGTGCCCTCCTATATCTATTACCTCATGTTACCCTAGGCATTATATATATTTATATATTTCAAGTAATTTTCAAAAATAGTTATACATAAGTAAAAAAATGTTTCTCTAATAGTAATACACATCTAATATTAATTAAAAATGTTCTTTTTAATTGGCAAAGAAACCATTTTTTGGTTTAAGCCAAGACTCGAACGTAAGACTTATATATAAAAGACCATCACACCTCTAGAATGTTTGGATAGTAGATAGCATGGGTGAGATTTAGGGCATCTCCAATGTGGTCTCGCAAACAGCGCGCCTGGTGTAGGGAGTTGGAAGGGAGGAAGGATGATGGATGCGGTTATGGTTGGGCCTACGGTTTATATAGCGGTGGGGGTGCATGTCAACCGACGACGTGATTAATGGCGGGCGGTAGACAGGTGGATTGTTGGCGCCGCCTCGTCGTTCCTCGGCAATCACAAGCATATTTAATGCAGGCAGGTGGACGGATGGGCTATCGTTTGAACACGGGGCAGTCACATGCACCGGGAAACAATGAGGGCAACGCTCTCGGCTGGCGCACCCCGTTTCAATGCCTGAGGGTTGAGAGGTTGCGTTGCTCTGAGCCGACATGAATGCGATACATGTGCTCAAGAGCGACATGATCTTTTTGGGCCGGAACATGCGTATGCGGTAGAGGTTTTCAGTGGGTCGGGTTAGTCAGGAGCGGGCATGACAGTGATCGGGACGTCCGTAAAGCCCTGCATTTTGTTCGTGGTTTATGGAAAAAAGCACGCACGAACCGCTCGAAGGACCGATGTAGGTATGGTATGTGTGAACCGCATGATTCGAATAGTTGCCGACGGTTTAAGGATTGGCGTGGAGATGAGGGCATCTCAAACGACAACCAACAAATTTCCTCCTGCATCAGTTTGCGGACGCAAGGGGGGAGGGAGGGCAGTCCGCGGACACAAGGTCTTGTTGCAATTTAACTTTTCGCAACAAAGGTCTCGTTATATTTTTTTTCTTCTTGCAACATAGGTCTAGTTTTTTTCTTTCTACTTACAGTTATTTTGGCAACAGAGACTTGTTGTAGCGAACAGCGACCACGTCGGCCGAAAGAATGGTGCTCCTCAAGACGGCGAGGCGACGATGGATGCAACTCCTCGTGATGAATATGGACACCGATGCTCCCCTGGAACGGCAGGTGCAGCTTGAGTTCGGGCGCATCACGACGGTTGACGTCCATGATGGAGGACGTCGGTAGCGGCGACGCCCATCCTCGTCGGCATGCTACGGGCGACGAGAATCTATGACGGCGGTCGAAGCATGCCGACGAGGCTTCAACTTGACGGGAAGGTCGGGAGGAGCATGAGTGACCACTGGTCTCGAGGGGATTCAGATGCAGATCCCGCGATACACAAGTTGGTGCGGTGGGAGAGATTACAGCAACGATTCTGTTACAAAATCTAGTCAAGGTAACACGTTGCTCCTAGCCATCTGATTAAAATGATATCGAACGGCCTCGAAGATGGCCGACGCACGTTTCCTTATCCTTGGGGTGATCGGAATCATTTTCCATTCTTCAAACCATTGTGGAGTGTTGATTTTGTTTTTTGTCATGAATCATGAAAATGTCATTTCGCGATGAAATTTCTCAAGCATACAAAGTACTTCCTCCGTAAATTAATATAAAAACGTTTAGATTATTAAAATAGTGATCTAAACACACAGAGGGGTATTTCTCAATGTTTGCCCGTGAAAACATTCAGTTTTTTTTCCAAGTGTTCATCCAGACTCATTTGAGGTCGGAGCAGAAAGGACTTTGGCTCTTTATAGGCACGAATATGACAGCTTGAGAGAAGCTTCGAACGACGACGGAGCAGGTAGAGGAGAATCCCGATGGAGACTACGTATTAAACAAGCCTCGTGTCACGGACAAGAACAACAATTAACGTTGACCGATCTAGCGGAACACGGTTCCCGTTCGCCGAGACCGCATGGGTGGTGGGGGCAGAGGAGCCACCGAGGCCGGCCGGCCGGCCGTGCGAGGAGCACGGAAGAGAAGACTTTGGAACGGCCCGCATGCACGGACGCACCGATCTCCATGGCCTCGGCCTCGGATGTCAAACTCTCCCGCTCCGTGCGCGCGCGCGGCCCGGGGAGGCTCGCCAGCTGATAACTCGAAGCAGCAATCGCACCAGCGCACGCGGCACCGGCGACGTGAACCGGGCGCGCCATCGAAAGCAGGCAGGCAGGCGGCGCGCGCTAGCTGTGCACCGACAGAAGAGCTGGTATACGCTGCCTGCCCGTCTGGCAAGTGGCAATGATGCTGGCCGTGGCCGACCGGCGCCTGGCCTGGGCTCTGTTAATCAGCCGTACATGTCTACTAAGTATACCGCGGGTCATTAGAGCAGTTTTGGCACATGTACTGTGGCGAGGTGTATACGAGTCGAGCAGGTACATGTACGTACGTGGTTGCTTTCGTGCCGCTGCTACCCCGTCGGCGTACGTGGTGGATCCGACCCCAGTTCGCCATCAGGTCGGGCCCTGCTGCTGCCGCCTTGCTTCACCGTCGGTCGCAACGGGAGTACGGAAGAAGATGGTAGGACCAAAGCCGACGTCGCTCCGGTCTCCGCGCGCCCACTTCCCTCCGTAGACGATAGACCGTGCGTTTTGACTCTGGGAGAATGGTGAGCAGAGAGTGTCACCTGTCACGGGACGGACCACGGGGATTTTATGGCCATGGACACGCGGTGCATTGCATTGCATTGCATGCACGGGGCATGGGAGCTAGCTTCTGGGTCGGTCCTGCCGCGCCATAAAAGGCCTTGTGGAGAAGAAGAAACAAACCTGGCAAAGTTAACCAGAACCCCCGACCCGTCACCGTCAGTACCGCCATGGCCACCGTATCACACACATCACTGCAAAGCATCTGGATTCGAAAACCCGCCTCGGGATTCACGTGCTTCTGTTCCTTTCTCCATTCCACCTCCTCATCGGTGCTTCTTTCCTTCATTGCCGGGTTGCTAGCCACGGTGGTCGACCAGGAAGATCGAATCAGAATCACAGGCCTGGACCTGTGCTGCCAGACCAATAGACCAGGATTACGTTTTGTCTGAACCGGATCCGGCAGGTGGCGTCGTTGATAGTACTCCCAACTTCCGGGTTTATTAGGCTAGTGAGAGCATCAACGTAAATCCAGTTCCTTATATGTTCGTGAACGCGTTAAAGCTAATCCCTTAAATGTCCGCGGATGCGTCCGAACGGATCCGTGGACACTGACCAAACTTTAAATTTGTTTTTTCTACAACCGGGCATCTCAATTTTCATATCTCAAATCCATATAAATTTATGCAACTATATCGATGCATTACATACATTGTCTGGCTACTCCATGGCTAATAATATGCCATCAGACTGCCAAAATTTGGTAAATTTGTCTATGATGAAGATGATCCACGGCTGCCCATGCCCTTTTTGGAGCCCTTGCCGTCCTTCTCGTGGAAGTACCGGTCGAAGACGCGGTAGGGATCGAGTTGAATCTGCTTGTCGCTGACCTCCTTCTTCTTTTTTGGTGGCAATCCTGCATTTCATGGATTGTCCAATTCTGCTCTCAGACGAGCGCGCACGTGTTCCTCCATTATCGTTTTTCCAAAATACGAGCGCTGATGGCTTCCTTCTTTGCGGCAGCCCGCGCCGCCACATCAACCGCCTCTGTCGTCACCATTTTTGCCATGATACAGGCCTTGGAGGCCCTTATCCTCTCCATCCCACGATGGGCCGCCCATTCCCGGTGATGCGGAATGAGAAATTTTCAGGCCGTTGGGCACGCGAGGATCGAGCCCCAGAGGATCTGGGCGCTCGATGAGCCGACACTATGTAGTATAGAGTCGGGCCGGACAGATCCTGCTGTCGGTCGTGAGTTGTCCTTGCGGAGCGGCGAAGTGCAATGCGGACCGCGATTGTCTCCTCCAACCCGCACGGGATAGACACACCAATCGACGAATTCAGACCGGTCGAAGTCAGATCTGCTGTCGATCATGCCGAAGAGGTCGGAGATCATCGGAGTTGAGCTTGGATGACATATGGTAATGAATGAGAATGGAGTGAAATGACTATAGTTTGGTCCGACGAGCGGATGGGGATACGGGCTAGCGTGGGCTAGGACGCCGCCATATCCGCCCATATTTCGGCCGTATATAAATAGTGTCGGTCAGTCCAAACGTTTACGACTCGTTTAAAGCGTCTGTTTGGAACAAAATTTCATGATTGAACGATGATCGAACGATCTGTTCGGATGTATGAGACAGATTTGAAGCGCCCTACTGTTAATGCTCTAAGAAAAAGGAAGCTGGTTCCATACTTCCATTAAGGGTGTGTTTGGTTCGAGAACGAAGTGTAACGGAATGTCATGGTTCTATTCCACTAGAATGGTTCGGTTCCTTCCTTGTGTTTGGTAGTGATAATTTGAAGAAATGGAATGGTTACATTTTGATGTTTGGTTTGTGAGATTGAATGGAATGAATTTATTCATCTCATCATGAATTGAGTGGATTTCGGTCATAAAAAAGGCAAATAAATATTGAATTGTGTAGCAGTGTGAGCATCAACAATTCAAGAACCGAAGTCTTGAGCACACTCTGTCAAGAACAAATCACAGCTGATCTGATTGGATTTCAGTCAAACAAAGGCCACCCAAATACCAAAGTCTGCATCTGATCTGATTGCTACAAGCAAAAAATGCAGCCTGCTCGTCCAACCTTGCTCCTCCAGTCCAAGATCGACAGCAGCCACCAAAATACCAAAGTCCGGATCAACAACAGCCTTGCTCCTTCGGTTCTTTTTTAATCATTTGGCCAACGGGGTGAATTGCACGTTGCTCCTCCAGATCTTTTTCCCGCATCGAGGCCGTCCAGCCGCTCGAGCTCGAGACCGGCAGCCATGGTTGCGAGCTCAGCTAGCCTTCCAGTCGCGCGCCTCACCCCGTACACACAGACGCACCTCACCCCGTACTCCTTCCGGGCATAAGGGGGTGTCGTCGAGGATGGGGTGCAGCAGATTAACGGAAGGGGCTACATCCGCCGGCCGCCGCCATGGCCATCGAGGGAGAGAGGAGGGCCGAGGTCATAGGTGGATGGGGCACTGCCGCGTGGTGGGTGAGTCAACGAGAAGAGACGCGGGCGAGGCGTTCCGCGTGGTCCGGCCGATTTGGAGGAACGTCCAGGTTCGACATAAACAAGGAATATGGCGTTCCCTGGAACCGGTGGGTTCTGGTACTTTAGCAATCCAAACACCGGAACGGATCCTGGGTATGTAATCGACCCGTGCCGTTCCGCTTCGTGACACAAACCAAACACACCCTGACTGTCTCCAACCTCCCAACAGTGGCATGCCGGGGCGGATGATGGCTGCACTACACAGCTCAGACGACGCGACCCATTTTATTTCCTTCCGGCATGGCCGTGGTGTGGAAACGCCAGCATACGCATCATCACCTCATGATTCTCCTCAAAATCAATAATACTGCAACTTGTCTTCTGACTCTCATCATTTCATTAAAACGAAAGAAATGAAAATGTACGTAGCAAGTGCAACCAAGTGACACATCCACCTGTTCAAGAACGGCAAAAAACAAGGGCATGCGACAACGATGGAACAAGCAAAAACAATGGCAGATCAGGCCGCCTCTTTCAGTCGGTCGCACACACCTTTTGGCTTTGGCAGGCAGGACGCAGCAGATCAACGACCACAGCCCCCGGCCCCCGCTCTCTCCATGCAGCTGTCTGCCACCACCTCTTTGTTTTTCTCTCTAACTATTGGTGGCCGTCTCCAACGGTGAGCTCGGTAGCAACAGTGACGCGCACCTCCGTGCTTAACTGCATGTCCTAGGAGCATTTTCAACGAGGCCACAAAAAATTCGCGACCTAAAATAGTTTCAGCGTGTCACCGTGGCAATTTTAGCGCGCCAGAATCAATATTGGTTTACCAGATGTCCAAAAACGTGTGAACAAAAGAAACGTGCAGTGCAAGCTGTAAAGCGCACGTCATTCGGCGCCCCGAATTTACAGCTTGTGATAGCGCTTTTTTAGTGCGTGACTAAAACTTTTTTTCACGTGCAGTCTTTTGCAGCCTAAGTTGTAGCTGTCTGGCGTCCAAAAAAAGGATTTTTAGCACGCGAAGCTGTTTTGAGGCGCCTATTGGACATGCTCTAACCTGCACCTAATGCCGCTTTAACCCCCCTCCCCCTAATTTACAGCCCACACGCTAAAATAAGCCCCGTCGATCGGTCTCTCTCTCCCGGCCGCAAATTATTCTCCCCGCGACCTCCCACACAATGCATCCCTCTCCTCTCCCTCCCACTAATCCCACAAGTACATACCACCATCCTCCCCTGCTTCATCGCCATCACTCACCTCCATCTCCCATCGTCCAGCCGGCCATGCCAAGATCCTTCACCTACCCGTAGCAACCACATGCCAAGGTTCCACCTTTCCTGGCCCGATCGTGAACCCAAACTTGCGCTTTGATCCGTGCTCACCACAAGGTTGGGTGGTGGGTGCTCTGAGGAGGGGGGGGGGGGGGCGATGAACAACTCCTCGTGGGCGGCGGCGACGTCGCCGTCGGCGCTGGAGACGATGGAGACCATGATCAGCCCGAGCATCATGTTCATCGTGGCGGAGCTGGCAATCGTCTTCTTCGTCTACGGCCTGCTGCACCTACTGGCATGCCACCTGTTGCGCCTGCGGTGTCAAAGGAGGGCCGCACGGGACTACGCCGAGAAAGGTGGAACCAACTCGAAGACCAACTCAAAAAAGAGCACAAGCGTGATGATGCCTCGATTGTCTTGGATGCCACTTTGAAAGGTATGATGAGCAAGAAGGACACACGTGAGGAGAAAAGCCGGCAAGACAAAGAAGAGCAAAAAAATGCTTTCATGAAGATTCAAAGGAAGAGGATTGAGATTGCTGTGGAGAAGCAAGCGAAGAAGCTCGAGGTGGAGGCGGAGAAGTAAGTGGAGATGCTCGAGATCAAGGCCACCAATGCAAAAAGAAGTAACACTCGCTAGAATGATGACTGGCGTGTAGATCATGAAGATGGACTTGGGCAAGGTGTCCCCGAGGAAGCGTCCTTGGTTCGAAAAGATGCAGGTAGACATGCTCAAATTCGACGACGAGTGATCTACGATGGTAGAGAGTGCCACACCTTTTTCATATGCCAACATGACCACGGCCAATGGCGGACCTAGAAACACAGGCCGTCCTAGGCTAGCTTCGTGCACTATAGCTACAGTATTTTACTGTAGCTACAGTCAACGAAGGAATCTTCGTCCACGCCGCAGGCAGCCGTCCTGACTGCCTGAGGCCTAAATCCGCCTCTGACCACGGCCGAGATGGCGTGGTCAAACTCCCACCCCTTTTTGTGAGCTGGCAAGTGTGCCAGACAACTGCTCTGATGAGGCAGCACAACCGCCTCGTCCATAGGATGGTCAGCTACAAACACTCCTTGTCCGATGACAGACCCTTCCCCCTCGAACACCGACCCCGCACAAAGGGATACAACCGCTCTGATGACCTGAAGGGCAAAGGACTAGCGAGGAAGTGGTGAAGATGCTTGGTCCTCTTCGTCTCCCTTTTTTTATATTTGTATGTGCATACGGTCGAACAATGATGTTAAACATTGACTTTTGGTCCGAATAACTGTGATATGCAATTTGTTCTATATTTCGTAATTTTGTTGATCATCTACATAGGTTTTTCCGTGTTGCATGCGTGGTAGCCGTAGATACAGCGATTTGATATGGATTAGTCACTGACCGCTTCCATGAATGTATAGGGTGAAGAATTTGCTATATCCGGTTGTAGATGCTCTGAGTTGTGCAAAAATGCTCCAGCTAGACAAATGGTTTCAACTAGGCATTTTTTTCAAGTTGACACACGAATAAATGAGAAAGAGAGGATTAAGTACGACGATATGATATGATATCATGTTAAATTGTGTATTAGTATGTGGCATGCATGCCAAAAAGTGGGTGACTATGATACCAGGGTATGATAGTATATGATATTTCTTGTTATGACCGACTAACTATTGTACATGGTGACTATAAAATTGGTTATAGATGACTTAACAACAACGCATGGTCATAGTTTTTTATACTATTAACCATGCTATTACTATACTTGCTCTTAGTTGGGATGAACGACAAGTTAAAAAACGTAAATAATAATAATAATATTTGTTTTCTTAATAAACTTTGTCAAATATTTTATGTGCTTGATTCTTTTTATCATGAAAGGACATTCACGTAAATCGTGGCAAAAAGTCGATGCTTTCAAAATGCTATTTTTGAAACATTGTGGAGTGTTGTTTTTGTTATTTACCATGACCTTCAAAAATGTCATTTCATGATAAAAATATTCAAGCATACGAATTATTTGTTGATGATGTTTGCTAGCAGGAACATCCTGTTCTTTTATTGCTCATCCAGACTCATTTGAGCTTATGAGCAGAATAGGACTTTCGCTCTTTAGGTATTACAACAAGTGTTGTCCGGCTTCAACGACAGAGGGGTAATGACGACGACGAGTCTTCGGCTCACTTCAATGTTTATAATCGTTGTTAGGTGCTCTACGGATAGAGATGTAATTTTATTTTATTTTTAGTGTTCGTTGTATTTTCATTTCTTTAAAATGGATACTCCCGGTGTAGATCAAAAGTTTTTTCCAAGCAAAAAGGTTGAGTCGAAGCTTCGAATGACGGAGCAGTACAGAATCCCGATGGAGTCTAGCAGTAGTATTAAACAAGCCACGTGTCACGGACAAGAACAACAATTAACGTTTTTTTTTGTGAATCAGGATTTCATTCATTCAACAACATTAGTACACTCATGCTGGATACAGTGAGATAAAAATGTCGGCACCTGGGAGACCTAGATACACTCCGGCCGATAGCTAGATGCATGTTTTGCAGTTTGGTGCGCTGCACCATTTGCCATACGGCTTACATAACATATGTCAAAGGAGGTAAAGGCCTCACATAGAGACTCAACTTGATTCAGGATAGGCCAGATCGCTGCTCTATTCTTTTTCCTTGTCTTCCATAGTTCAACGAGCACCTGACAATCAGACTCCAGGATTACTTTCCTGTCCGACCTGTCCAAACACAATTTCACACCCTCACGACAAGCAAGAGCCTCAGCAGTAAGAGCATCAGGAACTGATTCAAACCAAACAGATAAAGCCTGGAGAAAGGAGCCAGCAGCATCTCGCACCACACAGCCAGAGGCACCTTCAAGATTGTTTGAGTTAAAGGCGGCATCAACATTGACCTTTACAAAATCTTCCGGAGGAGGAAACCATTTAGCAGGCAAGGGGCGGACTCTGGACCCAGGAGACACCTTTGAGATTGAAATCAGATCAGCGGCAGTGTTCAAAGCCCATCTGCACGCTTTAGGCAGGTTGAAAGGAATTTTTCCATGCCTACGGTTGTTACGAGCAGTCCAGATTGACCACATTGCACACAAGATAGCAGCCACATCAGTGGTTGGGCAAATGGCATTGTTCAGGATGTCACTTGCCCAAGTCAGCGGGTGCAAGACAGGAAGTTTAATCTGACAGAGATCTCTGAAAGCAGCTCAGAATTGACGAGCAAAGGAACACTCCGTCAAGGCATGAAAAATCGTCTCGTCTTTAGCACCACACTCAACACATGTACTTTGTTCCTCCATGTGTCGTTTATGCAGGACCTCACGAACAGGCAAGAACCCCTTCAACACACGCCACCAGAAGCATTTGATTTTGGGAGGAGCAACTATCTTCCAAAGCTTCTTCCAGATTGGGTTCTCTTCACCAAAGGAAGGACAAGCAAACTCATCAGCAAAGTGAGAAAGAGTCCTTTCCGAGGAGGCCAAAATTTTGTAGGCGGACCGGACAGAGTATAAGCCATTTGCCTCCTCCCCCCAAGCCCAGAAGTCATCAGTGATTCTGCCCAAAGGAATTCGCTTTACAGCCATAGCATCTGGCAAAAGAAGGTTGGCATGGAGAGCGGCCTCATTCCAAGTGACAGTCTTTGGCTCAATTAGCTCACAAACGGATGTAGCCGTAGCACCTAGTTTTTTGCATATCGGTTTGTGGCCTGGGACACTAGGGATCCATCTGTCCCGCCAAATATCAGTGGAAGAGCCATCACCAATTCTTTTAATTAACCCCAACTCAAGAGCTGATCTGCCTCTGAGAATAGCCCGCCAGGTATGTGAGCTGTTCTTCTTCTTTCTAGCACACATAAAATTTCCCCCATGAAAATATTTGCCTCTCAGCACTCTGGCACATAAAGACTCAGGATTAGAGAGCAGCCTCTACCCCTATTTTCCAAGCATAGCAGTGTTAAAAAGATGAAGGTCCCGGAAGCCCATACCACCATGGCATTTTGGTTGAATCATCTCAGGCCATCTCCTCCAATGAAGCCTTTTCTTGTGACTATTACCTCCCCACCAAAAACTAGCCTCGGCCGCACTGATTTTCTTACAGGTAGTTTTCGACAAAGCAAAGCAGCTCATCGCAAAAGTAGGGATAGATTGGACAATGGACTTAATCAGCACCTCTCTGCCTGGAGCCCCCAGGTTCTTTTCACACCAGCCTCCCACCAAATCTCTCACACTGGTCCAAATTTTATCGAAAGGGCCCGAGATATTTCTGCCCAGAGCAGTTGGTAGGCCTAGATATTTTTCCTCCAAAGCCTCTTTGTTGATACCAAGACGAAGTTTTACTGCACTTTTTGAGCTTGGATCACAGTTTTTGCTAAAGAAGACAACCGATTTGGACTTATTCATTAGCTGGCCCGAGCCAGCAAGGTAGGTGTCAAGGATGTCATGAATCCTGGTAGCCCTCCTATCTGAGGCTTGAGTAAAGATGATGCAATCATCAGCGAATAGCAGATGAGAGATCCAGGGGAGTGAACAGCCACTCTAACACCTCGAGCAAGGAACTGTGGACCTGAAAACTTGAGGAGACAAGACAGTCCCTCGGCACAGAGAAGGAACAAGTAGGGAGATATTGGATCTCCTTGACGCAGTCCCCTAGACGGAGTGAAAGAATCCGCGAGGTGCCCATTGATCTTGACAGAGAAAGTCACAGAAACGACACACCTCATAATGAGTTTAACAAAAGGTGGGGCAAACCCCAGCTTCAACATGATTGCCTCCAGGTAAACCCACTCAATACGGTCATAAGCCTTGGCCATATCCAATTTGACAGCACAGTCTGCAGACTTTCCTTTCTTTCTCTTTAGATAGTGCACACATTCATAGGCTGTTAAAATATTATCTGATATCAGCCTACCCGGCACGAAAGCACTTTGTTCCTCCGAAATGATCTCATCCAGCACAGAGCGAAGTCGATTGGCAATGGCTTTGGAGCAAAGCTTGTACAACACGTTGCACAAGGCAATCGGCCTAAACTGTGTCAGGTTTTGAGGGTGCTTGGTCTTCAGGATGAGCACCAAGATGGTTTTGTTGAGCTCAACCGGCATCTCGCCACCATTTAAGAAATCAATCACCGCGTCACACACTGTGTTCTTGATCGCGGACCAGTGCCTCTGAAAGAAACCCGTAGTAAAGCCATCAGGGCCTGGTGACTTGTTGGGCTTCATCATGAACATGGCCTTTTCAATCTCACCCGGGTCGAAAGGTCTGCACATAAACTCATTCATCTCATTGGTGACCTTTGTTGGGACAAATTGAAGAATGCCATTCAGGTCACACAAATCTTGAGCAGTGAATAGATTCTGAAAAAATCTTTCCCCCCTAGTTCAAGCTCCATTTGGTCAGAGCAGATTGACCCATCCTCGAGAGCTAAAGAATGGATCTAGTTCTGTCGGGCCCTAGCTCGACATTTGGCATGAAAGTAGCCCGTATTCCGGTCCCCCGCGGCCAGCCATTGAATACGAGAGCGCTGCCGCACCATGATCTCTTCGCGCGCCAATAATTCAGAAATGCGCCTGAGAATATCTCTCTCTTCCCGGGTCAGTCCCGAGCGCCAGTTGCACCTGTGGACCCCTTCCAGCTGGAATTGTAACTTCTTCAGTTTAGCCTTCACGGAACCAAACACTTCTTTGTCCCACTTTTGAAGGTAGCCCTGCATGTTTAGGAGACTGGACTGCAACCCCTTTAAGCCAGGGCCACACGGGCCCCAAGCATTGTCCACCAGCGCCTTGTAAGAGGGGTCCCTGGGCCACATGTTTTCATAGCAGAAGGCTTTCTTCCCTCTGTCAACAGAAGGCCTGACCCGAATAGCGACTTCGATCACCAGGGCATAATGGTCAGATTCAGAAGTCTGAATGTGCTTGACAGTCGTTGCCCCAAAACGTAGCAGGAAACGATCATCACCAAGGGCATGATCCAGCCTGACCTTCACATTGTCCTCTCCCCCTTGACCGTTATCCCAAGTATAAGGAAGACCATGATAACCAAGGTCAGAAAACTGACAAAACTCCACCGCCTCCCGGAAGCCGGCCATTTGCCGGTCTTCCCTTTCATTACGACCCAAATGTTCCTCTTGAGATAAGACCTCATTGAAGTCCCCCGCGCAGAGCCATGGCAAATCCGTCACACTGCGGAGGAAATGCATCAGGAACCACGACTCTTTTTTGTTCTCATGTCGTGGTTCCCCATAGAAACCGGTGAAGCGCCATTCGCTTCCACCCAGGCTGTCATTGCTGATGAAGACATCGATGTGTGATTCATCGATTTCAGCCTCACCAAGTTACCAGTTCTCCACAACAACACAAGGCCCCCACTTAGGCCCTCGCTGTCAACACCCAAAGCATTTTCGAACCCCAAACTCCATCTCAAACATTCAGATCTTTCCGCCAACATCTTAGTTTCTGACAGAAAAATCACTTCCGGGCGATGTTGCTCCACGAGGACGCGGAGCTCATGAACTGCCTCGGGCTGCCCGCAGCCCCGACAGTTCAAGCATAGGATTTTCATTGAGCCGGGTGGGGCTGCGCACCACGGGCAGCCTCCGCCGATTTTGCATTGAATGCGAATTCCTCCATCTTTTGTTTCTTGGAGACATCAACTAGATTCGGTTCCACCTCCAGGTTGCTGGCAGAGACCAGATCCTTTTGAGAAGGTAGTGGATTGAAATGCACTAGTGGCAGGGCGCCACTTTGCTCAAACACCTCCACCTGAGCAGCCGCAGTACCTCCCTTCCGTTGGCGGTTAAGGGTGGGCTTACCAGATTTTCTTTTCCTCCCTCCAGTGGCGGAGTCAACTTTCCCAACTGGAAATAAGGCTCTGTTCTTGCTTGCAGCAACCTGAGACGACTTGCTGCACTGAGTTTCCTTTATTGGGCTTGTAATCTCCACATCATCTTCACACCCACCGGAGTTTGGGGGCTTGTGGGAACTGTCACTAGATCTCCTTCCTTTAGAATTTGATCTTGAGTCACCACGAGTGGAGGTACCACTCCAGTCAGAAGCTGCAGCAGCTTGGGAGAAGGAAGGAGGCTTCCTCCTCTTATCTTCTGGTGCTTTGATAGAATTATCATAGTCCCTCTTCCCCTGCGTATTTCTGTCACATGGATGAAGACAATCTAGCTCAGAATGTCCTATGACTCCACAAGAGAAGCAGAAGAAGGGTAACTTCTCATATTGCACAGCAAACACCATCTTTTTTATCGATCCATCTTTCAACTTCTTGTCAAGACAGATACAACGCTTCAAAGGTTTTTCAATGGGGATTGCTACCCGAGCCCTCAGAAAAGTGCCAGCAGCATCCCCCATTTCATCAACGTCTAGCTTGTCAAGTTTTCCAACAAGCCCAGCCACCTTACTTCCCTTCCTTTCATTCATCCAACCAAATTCTAGGTCTAAGATGCGAACCCAAATGTGAAGGACATCGAAACGCACCTCAGATGGTTTCAGGCTCATGTCCAAGTCCTGCAAGAGCACCGCATGATGGTTGACCATCCAGGGAGTGCCATCAACCGCCCTCTCCTTATCAGCCAGCGATAGAAAATCCACGATGAAGAGGTTGTCGCCCCCTGATCGAGCACGGAGTCCCCTCGGATTGCCCCATGCCGGCCGCATAGCTGCCATGATGGTGTTCACATGCAACACTGTAGGGGACAGAACTTCCCCAATCACAGAAAATTTTCCCGACTGCTCCTCATCTTCATCGTCGGACATCAACACAGATTCGTCCTCCCTTGCAGCCAGGTTCAGACGATCAAGCATTGCCGACATGCCACCATCCGCTCCACCGCCGCTGCTCATGCCCTCACGAGCTTTCGCCGCCGCCTCGGAGCTCCACACCAACTTCCCCTTCCCAGACATATCGTCGAGCAGCAGACAGGCACACAACAGGGAAGAAAGACCAGCACCAAAATGTCCCTGAGCTCAGACCAGACGCGGGCAAATAATCCCACAAAAACGACTCACGGGGAGCGAAATGGGGCAAAGGATGCAGAGCAAAGCTGAGCAAAGGTAAATTCACACCTTGCCGGAGTGAGGCAGGAAGGAGATAATCCAGAGAGACCGGGGTCTGACACGGGAGGGAGGGTCCAACACCCACGGGCCGCAAGATGGCGCCCTGGGAGGAAGGAAGTGACCACCGGAGGCGAAGCCGCCGGCCGGCGGGATCTGGTGTGGGTTCTAGACCTAAATCGCCATGGAATCGCCTGCTACACAGAGAACTGTTTCGCTGTCGACTTCATGTAAACAACAATTAACGTTGACCGATCTAGCGGAGCACGGTTCCCGTTCGCCGAGACCGCATGGGAGGTGGGGGCAGAGGAAGCCGCCGAGGCCGGCCGGCCGGCCGTGCGAGGAGCACGGAACAGAAGACTTGGGAAGGGCCCGCCAAGCACGGGCGCACCGATCGCCATGGCCTCGGCCTCGGATGTCAAACTCTCCCGCTCCGTGCGCGCGCGGCCCGGGGAGGCTCACCAGCTTGATAACTCGAAGCGGCAATGCACTTGCGCACGCTGCACCGGCCGCGTGAACCGCGCACGCCAGCGAAGGCAGACAGTCGACGCGCGCTGGCTGTGCACCGACAGAGCACCGCCTGCCCGTCCGGCAATGCTCGCCGTGGCCGACTGGCGCCAGGCCTGGGCTATGTTAATCAGCCGTACGCGGTTAGTACGTACTGTGGCGAGGCGTACACGAGCCGGTGCACAAACGTACGTCAGTACGTGGTTGCTCTCGTGCCGCCGCTACCCCGTCGGTGTACGTGGTGGATTCGGCCACGGTTCGCTACCACCATCAGGCCGGGGCCCTGCTGCTGCCGGCCTTGCTTCGCCGTCGGTCGCAACGGGAGTAGTACGAAGAAGATGGTAGGAGCAAAGCCGCCGTCGCTCCGGTCTCCGCGCGCCCACTTTCTCCGTAGACGATACTAGATCGTGCGTTTGACTCCGCGAGGTGCTTGGCGACTCTGGGAGAATGGTGAGCAGAAGTGAGTATCACGTGACGGACCGCGCGCGTTTTATGGTGATGGACACGCGGTGCATTGCACTGCATGCACGGGGCAAGGGAGCTCGATGGCGCTAGCTTCTGGGTCGGTCCTGCCGCGCCATAAAAGGCCTTGTCTTGTGGAGAAGAAGAAATAAAACCTGGCAAAGTCAACCAAAACCCCGGCACGTCAACGTCAGTACCGCCATGGCCGCCGTATCTATCACAGGAAGCAAGCAAGCGTCTGGATTCGAAAATCCGCCTCGGGATTCACGTGCTTCTGTTCCTTTCTCCATTCCACTTCCTCATCGGTGCTTCTTTCCTTGCTTGCCGGGTTGCCAGCCACGGTGGTCGAAGAGGAAGATCGAATTAGGATCACAGGCCTGTGCTGCTAGACCATGATTGCGTTTTGTCTGAACTGAAACCGGACCCATCATGCTGGTGGCATCGTCTGCTACTGTGACGCCACTAGTACTCAAGAAAGGAAGCTTCACGTAAAGCATTTCTAACAGATCATGCAAACGGTTTTTCTGAAAATTTACGGAGTACGAATACTCCCTTCGTTCCATAGTGCGTCCTCGATTTTCGAGCTTTAACTTTGACCATAAATTTAATCAACAAGACCGATTGCGATGGGAGTAAAAATTGTATCATCGAAAACTTGATTCGAATACGAATTCAATGATATAATTTTTACTCTCATCGCAATCGGTCTCATTAGTTAAATTTAGAGACCTTTTACGATACATCAAGTCCATTTGAGTCGTTCATTTTATGTGACTGGAGGGTCCAAATAAACCAATACTACAGTAGATTTTCGGTAATATATTGAGTTGTTAGGGGCATTTTAGGTAGTTCACTGCCTATCAGTGCAGGTAGGTTCACAATTTCACGCACGCAGGTCTCGTAATGGCCATGTAGGCTCCCCGTGAGGAACTAAACCTTGGCAGTCGGCGCTGGCACTGCTGCTTACTGTGTTCTTGTCCATTGTCGCCTATGGTGAGCCGTAGTAAAAGTCTAAGCCGGCCAAGAAGGGCCTCCATGTCGGCGGCGAACTCCATGATCTCGGCGTCCGACGGGCTGAAGCTGACGAGGCTGAACGGACACTCAATGACGTCATCGCAGCAGGCTCCAGGACAACCTGGGCACTTGACGCCTCGACAGGAGCTGCCCGATGCTCCTAGACTACGAGCGCCTCCTAGACGATGATTTGGGACTGGGAGGCGCTCGATTCTCCTCTCATACGAGCGCGGGGGCCACCTCTTTGGTTTCAACCATGTCGGGCCGACCTCGTTGCAGCGACGCTTCCCCCGCAAAGCCACTTCGGCAGCCCCAGGGAGTAGCGGCGATGTGGGCTGCTGCTGCAGATGCACCCGCTCGTGCCTCCATGCGAGGGGATTCGCGGAGTGCACTGTCCATCGAGCTGTCGCATCCCTGGCACAACAACACGTCTTCCGCCGTCGCACGCATGAGCCACCTTGATCGCCATCATGCTGTCTGCCCCCATTCGGCAAGGTACACATCACATGAAAACCAAAGCCGCTAGCTGCAACACGCGTCATACCAAACTAAATGCTATTTTGTGTCGCTCAATGCAGGCACTGGACGCAGCGGCGTCGGTCGACGGTCGGAGGTCCTTCTACCGACGCAATGGGTGGAAATTTTGTGGCGGCGTGGCGGCGGTAGTGGAGGACGAATGGGGGGGCATGGATGAGATGGGATTAATTTAATTAGTTAGATTAATCAGGATTTAGAGAACAGAGAAAAAATCTACCCCTAATAGAGAATTACTAATATGTCCTACAGTTTAAATTTAACTGATCCATATTAACCATTGGATAAACTAAATACTACCATCTATATTGAATAGTATGATGTACCGTAAAAAATCTCTAAATTTATGGTCAAAGTTAGATTTGGAAAAGCGCGGACGTACTACGTTGTGGAATGAAGGGAATATGCGGTACCGCAAACAGCGAAAAAACCCAGATCATATAAACAAACACATTCGTCATTATTTAAACTAATAGTCCGTGTGACATATTACATCATCGGAGTTCATTTGAAAACATACTTCATACTAGCATAAACGAAACTAAAGCTAAATCTTAAGCAGCAGCAGCATCACTGGGGCCTTGACGTGAAGGTGGTACTCCATGAGCGAGTTGGAGAGGACGAAGGCCATGTCGCACTCTTTCTTCAACGCCGTCACCCGTGTCGTTGCAGCCTCGTCTTCGACGACATGCGCTTTCTTTGCGTCGAACCATGCACACCATGTTGCCCAGAGTCGCTAGATCGTGCGCAAGAAGCTCCAATCGAAGCGATCGAAGTTGCTCTACACTCGCTGGATGAAGCTACGGGACAATGCGCCCCACTTCCATGTCTGCTCCTTAGACCACTCCTCCACCGGCGAGCGGAGTTAGGAGTTCCCGACCTCATCATCTTTGTGGCGCTTGCGAGGCGGCTCGCCGCAGCGGCCGCCAAGCCCCCATCGGCCAACCCTCCCTCCACCCACGCACAACATCGGGGCTCGGTTCCGGTGGCTACGAGGGTCGCAAAATGTTGTCGAAGGGAAGAGGATTTGTCATCGAAGATGTAGGATTGCGACGGAGGGCGATACGAGAAATGAAGGATGCGAACCCTAAAATGACCTTCCTCTGATATATATTGCGGACTCGGAGGCGGTTTACAAGTCTCTCGTAAAAAAAATTACATGTCGAGCTGTTTGTAGAAGACTTGCTCAGACCGAATTTTTTTTGCGCGTACTACAAATCCGCCAAAAAAATACGGGTCGACGAATTTTTAAAAGATCTGGTAGAGATGCTCGTTACCGTTTGCTCCCTCTTAACGGTGGCATGCATGTTGGGACGACAACGATGCCTCCCTTCACAGCTCGACGATGCGACGTGTGCCGAGCCGAGTTGCTCGACCCATTTTATTTCCTTCCGGCATGGCCGTGATGTGGAGACGCCAGCACACGCAGTATCATCATCATCATCTCATCAATATCAATAATGCCGCAACTTGGCTTCTGACTCCCACCATTTCATTAAAACCAAAAAAATGAAATCGTCCGTACCATGTAGCAAAGTGGATGAAGTTCAAAATGCAGGTCAAACAGAGCCTCTGCCTAGACGGCCCAATGAACACCGCGCCGTTTCCTCCACAAAACTATTCTGCTTGCTTGGTATGGCAAACACAGCACTCACACGTCATTAACTAAGTTATTTCCTCCGTTCCAAAATAAATGACTTAAAAATGACTCGACTTTGCACTAGTTTTAATACAAAGTTGAGTCATTTTTGAATCACTTATTTTAAGATCGAGGGAGTACTTCCTAGGTCTCATAATATACGATGTTTTTACAAGTTAAAATAGCTTACAAAACGTCTTATACTACAAAACACAATGAGTACTTAATTAACTAATCCTCCGAAAGTCAATACTCAATTCCACATCACCACGCTACTCTATCCCAATTTCTCTGTAGCAGCACTGCGCAATTGACAGACGAACCTGTTCAAGAAGGGCAAAAAATACTAGGGCATGCGACACCGACGGAACCAGCAAAAACAATGCGAGATCATCAGTGGATCACACACACCTTTTGGCTTTGGCAGGCAGATCAACGACCACAAACAACCTCTCTATCCTCAGGCAATTGAAAAAGAAAAATAATACTCATAACGCTTTTCGAAATCTAAGTTTAACCATATATTTAACCAACAAGACTGATTACGACGAACATAAAATTACATCACTAATTTTGTATCGAAAATATAAATTCAATGATATAATTTTTCAGAGGTAATATCACCGATGGTCATGAAACTTGCGATGGATGTTCAGTTTGGTGCTAAAATTTGTAAAATTCTGATGCAAACACGGTGCATTCTACTCTATGTGGACGTACAACCTGCTTGCATGGCATGACATGCGTGGCAGCCGCCCCATGTGTATCAGTGGCTAGTACATTTTTTGAATTAATTCCCTAGATATTATTTAATTACACAAAAAACAGTAAAAAAATATTGTTTCGATGAGGATGGGGTTTGGAATCCACGACTTCAAAAGGTGAGCAAAGAAGACAAACCAACACACCCAACGACATTCATTTTTTCAAAGGTGAGCAAAGATGAAATATATTTTATGGATTACAAAAATGGTTTTATAATTAAAATATATTTTATGGATTACAAAAATGTTTTATTAAATTACAATTCAAAATAATTATTCAAAAACTGTACTGCTCATACATGAGCAAGTTTTTTAACATGAAAATGAGAGAGTCGCTAGGTCTCGAACCCACGAGGCCGCGACAAACGACACCCTTGTTGTTCTATTGTCTATACATAGAGAAGATGGTTAGTAAATAAAAAAATTGAATATAAGCCTGAGTATTATATTAAAAAAGTAAACGTAAGTAATACAATTATATTCAAATATTTGTGTGTTGAAAAAATTATGCATACAAACGATGATTAGTGAATAGAACATTTAAATATAAAAATGTGTATTAGTTTAGACACGAATGAATATTCATACCAACAACTTCTATTATAGATTATGAATATGTAATTACATGGAAATTGAACGATACAAATTGTTATATAATTATTGAAATGTTTGTGTAAGTAAATAATATTCTAGAATTGTAATTTTACAATATTTTATAAGTAAAGTAATATTTTAGAAATTATTATCTTTTTTAAGTATCAAGCGGTTTTGGTCCTGGTGGTAGACCAGGTGTGCGCATGTACTAAAGGTCGTGTGTTCGAATCACGGCTCCTGTTAAACCATATTATCATTTATTTTATTTTATAGCACTGACATTTGGATCTTTTAGGTTTTTCTTCCTAATTAGAAAAAAATAGAGAGTTATTTGAAAAACATTTACTCCAAGCCACTGATATGTGGGCCACTGTCATAGTAGTATGGCAGCACGCAAGGTGTATACTCACATACAGTAGAATGCACCGTATTTGCACCAAACAACAAGTTAGATGACCATAAATACGTATTTTACAAGTTTTAGCACCAAACTAAACATCCAGTACAAGTTTTATGACCACCAGTGATATTACCTCAATTTTTTATGCCGCCGCAATTGGTCTCATTTATTGAATTTATAATAAACTTAGATTTCGAAAAAAAGAAGAGGCACTAGATTGTACTCTAAAATGGAGGGAGTAATAACCTGGCAAAGTCAACCTCAACCATGACGCGTCACCGGCAGTACCGTCACGGCGACCGTAGCGATGGAATCAGAATCACAGGCCTGTGCCGCTAGACCATGATTGCCTTTTGTCTCAACTGTGATAGTTTTTTCGAAATGTCTGAACCTCAACCATGACCACTCTCGAAACGTCTGAAATGTGTGATAGCTTGTCCCATTCTTCCATCAACCGTTTCCCCCTCCCAACAGTGGCATGCATACATGCTGTGGCGGCAGGCAAATGATGCGTGCGCCACACAGCCCGAATACGCGACGAGACGCGTGCCGAGCTGAGTTGCTCGACCCATTTCATTTTCATTTCCTTCCGGCATGGACGTGGTGTGGAGACGGGAGACGCATCATCTCCTCATCAGAATCAATAATACTAGTGCAATCTTTTTTTTTTTTTGAGAAACCGGCAGGAACGCTGCCTTTTTCATATAAGAAAGATGGCTTCTGACTCCCATCATTCATTCCATCAAAAGCAAAAGAAACGAGATTCGGGATGCAGGTCAACGGAGCCTCCGCCGCCTAGACGGCCCAACGGACACCGTATCGTACGACGTAGTATCGTATACTACCGCAGAAAACCACAGCCAAGCACAGTACAGTACTCTGCTCTTGTTTAAGAGAAAACAGAGCAGGAATACGTTACTTGGTAGGCAGAGCACGCATCGCACACGTCATTAATTAATTAACTATAGTACTAAACTAAGCCTGCAAAAAGTCAATACTCAATTCCATCGCCAGCACTGTGTTGTGCTCTATTCTAACCTGAAGCACGGCCCAGGTGACGCAGCGAACCCGCTCAAGAAGGGCAGAAAACAAGCACACACGACACCGACGGAGCCAGCAAAAACAATGGCGGATCAGATCAGGGCCGCCTCTTTCAGTCGGCCGCGCACACCTTTTGGCAGATCAACGACCACAACCCCTCCCCCTCTCTCTCTCTCCCCACACAGCGCTGTCACCACCTCTTTGTTTTTCTCTCTGCAAAATACTAGTGGCCGTCTCCAACGGCGAGCTCACTGGGAACAGTGACGCGCACCGGCGTGCTTAACTGCACGTCCTAACCCGCACCTAATGCCGCTTTAATTCCCCGACTAATCTACAGCCCACACGCCAAAATAATCCCCGTCGGTCGCTCTCCCTCTCTCTCTCTGCCGCCATTTATTCTCCCCGCGACCTCCCACACAAAGCTTCCCTCCCCTAATCCCGCAAGTACATACCACCATCCTCCCTGCTTCATCGCCATCACTGACCTCCATCTCATTTCCCCCCTGCCAGCCGGCCATGCCAAGCTCCTCCACCTGCCCGTAGCAACCACATGCCGAGGATCGTGCAGCCCAGCTTGCGCTTTGTTCCGTGCTCGCCACAAGGTTCGGTGGTGCTCTGAGGAGGGGGGGAGGGGGGGGGGGGTCGATGAGCAACTCGTCGTGGGCGGCGCCTTCGTCCCCGTCTGCGCTGGAGACGGTGGAGACCAAGATCAGCCCGAGCATCCTGTTCATCGTGGCGGTGCTCGCGATCGTCTTCTTCGTCTGCGGCCTGCTGCACCTGCTGGCGCGCCACCTGCTGCGGCTGCGGCGCCGGAGGAGAGCGGCCCGGGACGACGCCGAGAGCGTCACGGCGTTCCAGGGCCAGCTGCAGCAGCTCTTCCATCTGCATGACGCCGGCGTCGACCAGGCCTTCATCGACGCGCTCCCGGTCTTCCTCTACCGCAACGTCGTCGTCGGCGCCGGAGAGGGCGGCGGCAAGGACCCGTTCGACTGCGCCGTCTGCCTGTGCGAGTTCGCGCCCGACGACCAGCTCCGGCTGCTGCCCAAGTGCAGCCACGCGTTCCACCTCGAGTGCATCGACACCTGGCTGCTCTCGCACTCCACATGCCCGCTCTGCCGCCGCAGCCTCCTCGCCGCCGGCGACCTCTCGCCCACCTGCAGCCCCGTCCTCATGGTGCTCGACTCCGCTGACAGCTCCCGCGACTTGGACGCATCAGCCAGGCGCGCCGCGCCGGCCGACGGCGAGCCGAGCGGCATGGCCGTGCGCGTCGACGGCGCGGAGGAGGTGGTCGAGGTGAAGCTGGGCAAGTTTATGTGTGTGGAAGCCGCCGCCGTCGCCGCCGCCGCCGCAGGGGACGGAGCGGGCACCAGCAGCAGCAACGCCAATGCCGACGCCGGGGCAGGGCTCGGGCAGAGGCGGTGCCACTCCATGGGCTCCTACGAGTACGTCATGGAAGAGCATGCGTCGCTCCGCGTGGCCATCGCCAAGCCGCCGCCCAAGAAGAAGCGGCCGGCGTTCTCCAGGGCTCGGCGCGGCGGCGGCGCCATGTCGGAGTGCGAGTTCGGCGCGTCCAGGCGCCGCGGGGAATCTTCCTCGCTCCGCTACCCGGTGATCCCCGCGACGACAAAACAGAAGCAGCAGCCTCCCGACCTGCCCGCCGCGGCGAAGCTCACCAAGGACAGTTTCTCCGAGTCCAAGATCTGGATGGTGCCGCCGGCGTCGTCCAGGAAAGGGGACCCCGACGCGGGCGGCAGGCGCACGGTGTCGTTCCGGTGGCCGATGAGGAGTGGCAAGGACGGCGAGGAGGAAGGAGGGGGCGAGCGGAAGAGCGGGAGCGAGGCGGACTGGGGCGACGTGGAGACGGGCAGTGGCGGCGGCAACAGCGTGGTGTCGTCGCTCGCCGAGGAGCGGCCGTCGTTCGCGCGGCGCACCCTGCTCTGGGTCGTCGGCGGCCGGCAGCAGTCCAACCGGGTCGGCGACTGCCCGTGACCAGCATCGCCATTGTCGATCAAATCAAACCCAACGAAAAAAAAAAGGAAAACAAATTCTTTCTTCTGTTCAGTTAGTTAAGAATCTCTTCTTCTTCCTCCGTCCTTGTAGATCGCCATTGATTGCAAATTCGCAGCCGCGAGAAGAAACCTGTAAAACCCATCAGACCTCCCACAAGCAAATCGGTTGAGACCAGCTCCAATGCTCCATCAACTCTGCTGCCGTGTTGACCCGACGAGCAAATCGTTTCAGATCGCCGGCGACTTTTGCATGGCAGCAGATTGGAGCTGCATGCATCATCAATCATGGATTCTTCTTTCCGACGAAGATCACCAATCAATCATGGCGATGCACAGTTGGAAAGCGGGATTTGTTTGGTCTGTCGGCGCGTGATCGCACATGTGAGCAAGTGAGCGTTGCTGCCGCTGCCGCTGCGCCACCACAGTCCTCTCCTCCGTCGGTCGGTAGCTTCCGGAAATTTGGCAGCGTCGCTTTCTCCTGTCCGAGGCCAGCCACGCACGCATACGCTGTCCAGTTCGGCAACGCATCTGAGCTGAATCTCTTGGCCCCGGCTGTGAAAAGATGCAGATCAACACGGATTTTTCTTGTGTCATCTGCAGAAAGATGCAGAGGCTTGCTGCCTGCAGCACTGAGCTAAACCAGAGGAGCTCTTGCTTGCAATTTTGGACTAGCGTTCATGACTTCATGTGACCACAAAGATTCAAATTTTCATGGACCCGGTGATTCAGAATTCAGAAGTTTACCAGCATACTCCACTGCTGCATTTACTCAAGGACCTGGTCATCTGTACTGTACTCTTTTTACTATACTCCTCCAGTAGTTTGAGTCAGAAATGTTAATGCAACGGCGTCATTACTGCGATGTCAAACGGCATCTGGGGTGTCGGTTTTCAGTTAACATGTGTATTTTTTCAGTTCATGTGGGGCGGCGGCGGTGAAGCCGGAGCTGGGTTGGCATTTGGCCGGCGCAGTTAAGCCGGCCATCAATGCTCCCGTCCCGAGCAGGCAAAATTTGCTGCGATTCACCCGGAGCCGCACGGAAACCTGCGCTACTAATCCATTTACTACTCCCCTTGCCGATGTAATTAGCGGCAGTAATTAACGAGTAATTATGCACTGCTGGTGGAAAGGCGCTTTACGCTGGCCACCAATGGCAGTGCGATCAGTGGATCACAAGCATTTACTTCCTCCGTGTGGAAATATTTGTTAGAGAAGATGTATCCGGAAGGAAAGAGGGAGTATTTCTTAAGGAGAATCCGATCAATACCGTGCGAAAAATTTCACAAGATTACAGTCGAAGCACAAATATTCCCGATTCAGTGGTTTCTTTACCTAGAGGCTAGAGCACGCCATAAAAAGATAGGCCAAACAAAATGACGGTATAGAGTCAATCCTGTGGAACAGCCTAACAAATGTTGCTGCCACGTTGCTGGCTTCCCGCATGTTTTTGTTGCATGATTTCTTGCCGTAAAGTGCCACGGAGGCCAAATTCACCTTTTTCATTCTTTTAGTAAAGTTAAGCGAACCTTAGTTAGAAAATATTTAAAGATCTGATCCCTTTTTCTATCGCGGTGGTCGACGTCGGTAGGGTATAACAACTATCGCCGAGACCCTGACGGGTGGCGACTTATTCACGTCATCAAAGGTAAACGGCCAGCATGATGTGCCGTCAACCCTAACACCAGCCGCCTCCCCCCGACGCTATCCAGTTATACCATATCGCCATCGACCCTGGCGGTAGGCACCTGAACCGTTATAAGCCGCGAGGCCCACCCACCAAACCAGCCCCATCTTCCTCCTATCGCCCAAGAGGAACACAGAGCGGTAGCTCTCTCATCCTCTCCCCTCCCCTCCTCTGGTTTCCTTTGTTTCTCCACCGTTCTTGCGGATCGAGATGGCTCTGTGACGAGAGAGGTAAGCTATTTCAATCCCTCCAAGTAGTTTTAACCAAAAAGTTCTTGTTTTGATGCATTATTTGGCACACCATGAATCCCAGTTCATCTAGTAGCTTTAATTTTTGTTGATACTAGGTTTATTTAGTTTGATTCAGTATGATGAATGTGTTGAAGATGAACCCTAATTCATATTGTAGTAACTAGTTTATTGATTCTATCTAGTTCATGTTGAAGATGAACCCTAGTGCATCTACTAGAATGGTTGAATATGATGGATTTTGGTAAATGATTAATATCAAATTTCCAATATTATTGATTATATCTTTATTTAGAATATTTCCTATGATGGATAAATATGATAGATGTTTGTTGAATGTGAATGTTGATAAATAATTCGTATGCAGATTTGAATGTTCTTGTCAATGAATGTTGTTGAATGAATGTTGTCGAGTGAATATGATAGATGTTGGTTGAATATGTTGATAACCAACTCTTTAGTTAGTATTATATTAATAGATTATATGTTGATAAATAAATGTTGTTGTAAAATTTTTAAATTGAATTGGCAATTGCGTAAGGAGGGCCCCCCTTGGTCCGAACATAGGCACTAGGTACACCATGCTTGACCCTGGGTTCAACAACGGTCATCGCGACCGTTTTATCGAGAATGAAGTGGTAATAACTATGATCAAATTATTGCATCAAAATTTTGGCTTTGTGAAAGTAGCATACCAACCATTGTGTATGAGCAGTCACACAAAGGTCCTTCACATGGAATGTGACCATCGCTACGAGTAGTACCTTTTGTGCTTGAGTTCAACCGTGTGTCGCTTGTCCACTCAACTTTCACAACTTTGGTGGACCGTTGGCGGACCGAGACACACACTTCCCATCTTCCATGTGGAGAGATGATGGTGACCCTCGAGGACTTCGGCATGATCACGGCCCTACCAGTGCAGGGTCGGGCTCTCCCTGGACGACTGGACCGGAAGAACTGGGGGGGAGAGGGTTGTCGCACTCATCTACTTTTGACATTTCCACTAACTTATTCATGTTGTTCACATTTGCAGGCTTCAAAGCTAAATAGAAGCATTTTCAATCGCTCGGATGCGTTGGCTTACGACCTCGGAACTAAAGAACCTGACATCAAGCTGAGGGAAGGTGTCGGTGTCAAATCCGACATATCTTGTAGTACGGGTACTAAGCTAGGCGTCTTGGAGCGATGGTAATATGGACACATGATTTTACCCAGATTTGATCTCTCTCAAGGAGATAATACCCTACGTCCTGCTTTTGATTGTATTGATATGGGTATAGTACATAGTACAGGTATCTACCACGAGATTGTACCAATGAATATGAGATTGAGATTGTCTATTGACTAGCCTGGCCTCGGTTTATATAATGCACCGTAGGCCTAGGGTTTAGAGGAGTCCTTGTCTTGTGCGCCAAGTCTTGTGGAATATCCCTTGTATGCATCGTGGGCCCTCCGAACTGGCCCATTAGTGAATCGCCCTGAGGGGCCTCAGCCCGACCCACTGGTCGGGAGACGACGTGGTGAGTACCCCCTCATTGAGGACACCGTTATTAGCCTCCTGGACTGGTCTTCAAGTTGGGGACGCTCCTCGGTTCTTCCGAACTGTTCTTCATCTTCAGCCGTCGGTCTTGAAAACTGGTTCAACAAATCTTCCCATCTCCGATCTTGAGGATCGCCGAGGTGTATCTGAAGAGTTCACACATCGGGCATCCGAGGAGCCCCTTTAAGTTCTGGCCATTAGCAATGCCTTGTTAATTTTTATGCCACATCTCAGGGTTGAAGTGTTTCCCCTGCGGCGATGTCCTCTTGCGTCCGAGCTCCAATGCCGAACTGCATCTGAGGTGTCTTTTTTCAGCCGAGCTCCAACGCTAATCGGCATCTGAGCGCCAATGATGGGATGCGTCCGAGCTCTAACGTTGGATTGTGTCCGAGATATATTTTTGCAGCCGAGCTCCAACGCCGTTCTGCGTCCGAGCTCCAACATTGGTCGGCATCCGAGGTGTCATAAATTACCTCAGTCGCTGAAAATTTGAAGGACTTTATCCAAGCTTAACTGCTGGAATAGTCTTTTATGGAGCCAGCCATTCACATCCGAGCTTTATGCCGGACTGCTTTCGAGGTGGTGCACCACCCCGACCGTGGGCTGATTTTTTGTGAATATTTTCGATTGGTGCAATTTATTCTCTACCGAGATATATAGCCAGTAGTCCTGAAGGTGCGTGTCGGTCTAAAACCCGAGATGCACCTGAAGGTACACATAAAACCACTGATCCCAGTAGCCCCTGAGACTCAGGCTGATTTGCAAAATCGACATGAGGATCGGTTCCTTGCTCGGCAGCATGCTTTAGGATTTAAAACACGGCGTGCAGTAGTTCCCGAGACTGGGGTTGGGTGCGGCCGACCAACCTGAGGATCGAATCTCCTCGGAAACTGTATTGCACTATGAATTTGCTGCATTGAATAAGCAATGCAGTAGCCCCCGAGCCTTAACTTGGGCATGGGTGGTCGAATTAAGGATTGATATTTATGTGACATGAACCTTGTTGCGTTTGACACAATTTATGCGTAATGATTCTATGTATCCAAGTACTTTACATCATTAATGCTCGGATTCGCATTGTACAAAACTTTGTTGACCGACCATCGGCTTCAACCTCCTTGGCTAGTAGCCATGGAGTGTTTGTCCTACTTTATAAAGCCTTTATAAGGGCAAAGATTTATGGCAAACAAGGCAATCTGGCCATACGGTTTTATAAACAAAGGTACGCGGAGAGATATGTTATATTATTATTTAACGTAAGAAACATCTTCTAGGAAAATCAGTTCCTTTATAAGTTCCCTTTCCCAGTCTATCATGTTGACCATGATCGTGAAACCTCAACTCCGATCAATGTGGGAGGAAACTATTGAGGACTTAGTTCAGGGAAAGTTTCCGAACTCTGTGGTCCTTAGTGAACCTAAATTTTCACTTTGATCATTGTCGACCAATTAGATTCTTAAGATGGTTACCTTTCGGTTTCATCCAGTCTGAGGTAGTAACATGGATGACCCGGAAGTAACAATCGCAGAGGTGCTCCCTTTACCCCTAGCCGAACAATCGGGAACGTAGGGGGTAAACACAAGAGCCAAGCAAC
This sequence comes from Hordeum marinum, assembly GCA_022496015.1. Lineage (NCBI taxonomy): Eukaryota > Viridiplantae > Streptophyta > Magnoliopsida > Poales > Poaceae > Hordeum > Hordeum marinum. Next base: position 412,999,342 of record CM039677.1, on the reverse strand, counting down.
CCAGCTTGGCCAAAATATTAAGTCAAATTGATGCATATTTATGGCTTTATAACGATGATTATGGAAGGCAACACTCATATATTGAATACAAATGCTTTTATGCTATATGCTATTTTGACTCATTTGTGAGCGTTTATCATTTGAGAGTGTCCCATCGTCAGCTTCTATCCCTTTGTCGATGCTACGCGAGATGTTTCCGCTGTAACAAGACAACCCTTAGCCGACGTCTCGGTGCCCGGAGGCGGTTGTGTTACCGGAAACGAGGCAATCATATATCTAGGCTTTATAACTTTTACTTGGTCATGCGAGCTTAAAGTTTGGGAGGCCAGTTACTAGCCCTCGGTTAGTGTTCGGCGTCAGCCGAGGTCAAGTCATTAACACTCCGACCAATTTTATGAAAGGCCCATTGTTTAATACGGTCATCGGATCGCCAACCAGTTTACACTCATTGTGACAGTCAGGTTTCGGCTTTCTCCATTGAGGTACTTGATCAGTTAAACCGGAAGTACAATCACAATGGTTCTCCATTTCCACTCCTAGCCAAACAAAGCGGAACGTAGGAGGAAAGCATAGCAGTCGGGCAACCCAACTATTGGCCGAAGACACAATTCGAAACTGGTGCATATAAAGCTATACCCGAGAACGTTTTGCCGAGGACTCCTCGGAGTGCCTTGGCTTTTGGTGGGTTCGGCTCTAGTCGCAGCCCCCCGTTGATATTGCCGATGCTTTAAAAGTGTACTAAGAGAGTTATGCTCGGGAAGGAAAAATTATGAAAAAACTTTATGTTTAGATAAAATAAAATTGGGTCAATCCGAAACTGGTCTTAAAATTAATATGTGCTTTGGTCGTGCTTTAACATGATACATACGATCTCCGGGCTCCAAGCGGGCAAGCCTTTGGCTTCAACCTCCATATCCCGAAGGCGGAATGTTTCTCCGAGACCTGTTTAGCGAACTAAACTCAAGCAGCTTTAGAAAGAAACCGGTCTATCCGGCTATTGACCACACACTAGTGTCGAAAAAGGAGTAGTAGAAAAAGACTTTGCAACGACCAAGAAGAAAACACATTTATTATAAAACAACTCATACAAATTAAAGAGCCCCCAGTTAAATCAGGTAAATAAATTTTTAACAAACAAAGTTTTTAACAAACAATTTTTGTTGTTTAAGAAAAAAATATAATGTTTGGTTGAACCGAACATAAAATAATATTTCAAAAAGAGTTGAGTACAAAAATGACCTAGCTTGTTAATGTGCTCGGTGCAGTCCGGGGTTGTGGCCGGATAGAGACGTTGTCCTCGACCTGGCCGAGGTCCCAGCCCCCAAGCCTGAGGTAATCGAGTGAAGAGCTCCGGTTGAGAAGTGGATATGCAACACGGTTGCTGCGGCGAGGCGAAGCCCCCGGTCCAGCCGAGGAGAGAGAGTAGTTCGGCAGCATGACGACAAAGCCACCAATTATCATAGGAAAAGGAAGTGTTTTTACAAAAAAACTTTTTATTTATCATAAATATAATGCTTGGTCGAACCGAACAAAAATTTAAAAAAGTTGAGCACAAAAGTGACTTAGCTGATTAATGTGCTCGATGTCGATGAAATGGTCCGAGCTTGCGACGGGTTGTCGTTCTAGCCCCCAAGCCAGTCCCGAGGTGCCCGAGCGGAGAGCTCGGCTTGATGAAGTGGCGATGCAACACAGTCAATGTGATGACGCGAAGCCACAGGTCTAGCCGAGGAGATGAAAGTGGTCGGTTGGTGACGCCGAAGTCCCTAGAGCAGCTTGATGAAGAGATGGAGAAGTGATACGTCTCCAACGTATCTATAATTTTTGATTGTTCCATGCTATTATATTATCTATTTTGGATGTTTTATATGCATTAATATGCTATTTTATATTATTTTTGGGACTAACCTATTAATCTAGAATCTAGTGCCAGTTTCTGTTTTTTTTTCTTGTTTTTGAGTTTCGCAGATAAGAAATATTAAACGGAGTCCAAACGGAATAAAACCTCCGGAATGATTTTTTCTGGAAAATATGGAAGCCACGAGACTTGAGAACCAAGGCAGAGGAGCTGCCACGGGGCCACAATCCCGCTTGCCGTGGCGAGGGGGTATCCCGCGCCGGGCAGGCTTGTGGGCCCCTGGCAACTCCCCTAACCCTAAACTTCGGCCTATAAATACCCAAATATTTCATCATTATCAGAACGAGCCATGAAAACACTTTTCCGCCGCTAGAAGCCTCTGTTCCCGAGAGATCCAATCTTGAAGCCTTTTCCGGTAATCTGCTGGAGGGGGATTCGATCACGGAGGGCATCTACATCAACTTCATTGCCCCTCCAATGATGCGTGAGTAGTTCACCACAAACTTACGGGTCCATATCTAGTAGCTAGATGTCTTCTTCTCTCTCTTTGCTTCTCAATACCATGTTCTTCATGATCTTCATGGAGATCTATCCGATGTAATACTCTTTTGCGGTGTGTTTGTCGAGATCCGATGAATTGTAGGTTTACGTTCGGATTATCCATGAATATTATTTGAGTCCTTCCTGAATTCTTATATGTATGATTTCATATCTTTGCAATTCTCTTCGAGTTATTAGTTTGGTTTGGCCAACTAGATTGGTAATTCTTGCAAATAGGAGAAGTGCTTAGTTTTGGGTTCAATCTCGCGGTGTCCTCACCCAATGGCATAGTAGGGGTAGCGAGACACGTATTGTATTGTTTCCATCAAGGGTAAAAAGATGGGATTTTCATCATATTGCTTGAGTTTATCCCTCTACATCATGTCATCTTGCTTAATGCGTTACTCTGTTCTTCATGAACTTAATACTCTAGATCTAGGCAGGAGTCAGTCGATGTGTGGAGTAATAGTAGTAGATGCAGAGTCGTTTCGGTCTACTTGTCATGGACGTGATGCCTATATGCATAATCATTGCCTTGGATATCTCCATAATTATTCACTTTTCTATCAATTGCTCGACAGTAATTTGTTCACCCACCGTAATACTTGCCATCATGAGAGAAGCCATCTAGTGAAACCTATGGCCCCCGAGTCTATTTTCCATATTATATTTTCAGATCTAAAACCAAAAAATACCAAAAATACTTGCTGCATTGTTTTTACTTTTAGTTCTACTTTCCTTTCAAGCATCCTATTATATATATCTCTACTAGATCTCATCCTTGCAAATAACCGTGAAGGGATTGACAACCCCTTTATAGAGTTGGGTGTAAGAGTTTGATTCCTTGTGTAGGTATATCTATTGGTGGCTCACTTGTATCTCCTACTGGATTGATACCTTGGTTCTCAAAAACTGAGGGAAATACTTATCTACTTTGCTGCATCAAACTGTTCCTCTTCACGGGAAACCAACGCATGCTCGAGAAATAGCAAGAAGCCCCCGGTCTAGCCGAGGTGTTGGAGAAGATCGACGGAGAGATGCTGAAGCCTCCATGTGAGACGACGTGTTAAAGCAGATTGGCATGGTGGTTATTGGCTTGAAGAAAAGGCGGCATGTCGGTGCTAACGCTGGTCAAAATTTGTGATGCGATCGATGCCAGCTTGATGAAGTGACCATGCAGCGATTCCGGTGTGTCAGCCCCGTGCAATCCATGGGGAGTCGATGTCGTACTCTTGGTTGGGTTGCCGAAATCTTGCTTGGCTTGCTGAGGTGATGGCTCTGAAGAGGTTGACCTCGACTCGACAAAGCGACGATCTAGCGCAGGTCGGCAGCCGTGGAGCAATGTTGTCAGGCCGGTTTGACATCGGCACTATGGTGAAAATTGCCTTAAAAGACTTCAAATTTGTGGGCATGTGTTTGAAAACAACACAATACCCTAAAAAAATTCCTTCAAAAAGGATGTCCAATATCTCATTCATGAAGAAAGATGAATTCGGGTCAGATTCGTTTTCGCGCAGGAAATAGATCCGAAAAGTGACGTACTCATCGGTCCGTTCCCGGAGTTTGAAGGGTCTGATTGAGCTGAAATTTTGAGGATTTGTCGATATAGGAATTCCGTAGAGGATCAACGGTTGGACTTCTAAAGGATGAACGAGCTGGGCGCTGGACTCCTCACCCTAAAGTCGTTTAGATTCACGTCTAGATTTGACACGGGTCCGGTATATTGTAGATAGTCAGAGATTTCTCCACCGAAACGCGACGAAATTTTGCAGAGTTGTTCTAGACTCAATTCCGCACAGTTCCACCGAAGAAATCGTCAAAACAACACTCGAGGAGGGAGGGACGACAAACACGAATCCTCTGTCCAGAAAAACTGCATGATCGCGCGAGGGCAATGTTGACGTTGAGCCCCCGAGCACCATGGAGGATTCTTCCATGATCTCGGTTGAGATTGGAGTTGATGTTGATGAACACACCCGTCCGATCTACATGATCCGACGTGGAGCGTAGTCCTCGACATAGCCGAGGTGACCAGTCAAGCCGACGACAAAGATGCCGACGTTGACGATGTAGCTCAGTTCCGACGCGTAGATCGCGATGGAGCCGATCTGAATTCCCATCGCACCATGGAGACTACCCAGTAGGCTCTCAATGAAAGCACCAATGTCGGTGTCAAATCCGGCATATCTCGTAGTAGGTCCTAAGCTAGGCGTCTTGGAGCGATGGTAACATGGACACATGATTTTACCTAGGTTCGGGCTCTCTCAAGGAGATAATACCCTACGTCCTGCTTTTGATTGTATTGATATAAGGATAGTACATAGTACAACTATCTACCACAGGATTGTAGTAATGAATATGAAGATTGATATTGTCTATTGACTAGCCCGGCCTCGGTTTATATAATGCACCATAGGCCTAGGGTTTAGAGGAGTCCTTGTCTTGTGCGTCAAGTCTTGTAGAATCTCCCTTGTATGCATCATGGGCTTTGTGAACTGCCCCATTATTGAATCGCCCTTGGGGTCCTTCGCCTGACCCACTAGTCGGGAGACGATATGGTGAGTACCCCCTAGTCCAGGACACTGTCAGAAGGGATGAAGGAAAGTTTGAGCCTCCTAGCCATGTTTTGTTCACTTAGTTAGAGCCTCCATATCATGTTTTTTTGTTTATTCATTCTTGCAGAAGTGCATGAACCGTTGTCGAAATCTAGTGGACATGCTTGGGTGCACTACTTCCGCTGATGTGCATGTTCATGCACCGTCGACACATACCCTCGCTTCATCGAGCCATGCCAGCGGAGGTTCTTCTAGCCATGTCATTGGGTCATCTCGCATTGTTGAGGACGATGAGGAAGTAGAGGAATAAGATGAGGAAGGTGGTGATGAGGGGTATTACAAGGAGGATGACGAACCTCCACCCACTCAGCCAGCCTAAGACAAAAGGGGAAAACAACCAAAGAACCAATGGATAGTCCATCCCTGTTTCTAAGGGAGCACACTTCTCGTCGGACAATAATAAAAGGGCAATAGACCCGCTCGAAGAGAAATGAGGAGCGCATCGCCAAGAGAGAGAGAGGATGACCAAGTGATATGGTCATGTTGAATATCGTGGATTTAATAAAGTATTTGCTTTTTGTGTTTATCTAAATGAGTGCTTGTTATCGTGGACTTGTGAAACTATTTGCTATTGTGGATTGGTGAAACTATTTGCTATGTCAAACTATCCTCTACATCGATCCTAATATCTTGATTTGTGAACTATGTGTGATGAATATTATGATGGGATGATTGATACGTCTCCAACATATCTATAATTTTTGCTTGTTCCATGCTGTTATATTATCAATCCTGAATGTTTTACATCATTTTATAGCAACTTTATATCATTTTTTGTGACTAACCTATTGACATAGTGCCAAAATGCCAGTTGCTGTTTTTGCTTGTTTTTTTTACTTTGTAGAAAATCAGTACCAAACGAAGCTCAAATGTCCTGAAATTTTTTGGAGACTTTTTTGGACCAGAAGACACCAAATGGGCTAGACAAAGGAGATCCGAGGTGGGGAACACCCACCAGGGCGCGCTAGAGGCCCCTAGCGCGGCCTGGTGGGTGGTGCCCACCTTAGGACCCCCTCCACCGACTATAGACCCTTTAAATTCACAAATATTTGGAAAAATGTATAAGAGTCGACGAAACACAGTTCCAGCCGTCGCAAGTTCCAGAACCTCGAGATCCAATCTAACACCATCATGGAGGGGTTCATCTTCATCATAGGTGCCTCTCCGATGATGTGTGAGTAGTCCACCATAGACCTACGGGTCTTTAGGCAGTAGCTAGATGGCTTCCTCTCTCCCTCTTACGATTCTCAATACAATGGTCTATTGGAGATCTATTTGATGTAATGACTTTTGCGGTGTGTTTGTTGGGATTAGATAATTTTTGAGTCCATGATCAATTTCTATCCATGAATATGATTTGAGTCTTCTTTGATCTCCTATTTGCATTATTACTTATAGCCTCATATTTCTTCTTTGAATATTTGGTTTAGTTAGGCCAACTAGATCGATTTTTCTTGCCATGGGAAGAGGTGCTTTGTGATGAGTTCGATCTTGCGGTGTTCTTTCCCAGTGACACAAGGGGTAGCAAGACACACATGTATCGTTGCCATTAAGGATAACAAGATGGGGTATATTCCTACATGAATATATTTTGTCTACATCATGTCACCGTTCTCATTGCATTTCTCCATTTTCCCATGAACTTAAACACTAGATGAATGCTGGATAACAGTCGATGTGTGGAGTAATATAAGTAGATGCAGAATCGGTTCAGTCTACTTGTCTTGGATGTGATGCCTATATAATGATCATTGTGTGGATGTCATCATGATTATTTGATCTTCTATCAATTGCCCAACATTAATTTGTTCACCCACCGTGCGCTATACTCATGAGAGAAGTCACTAGTGAAACCTACGGCCCCCGGATCTACTTTTCCAACATATTGCTTTCCGATCTATTATTTTGCCCTTTTGTTTTCAAATATATTAATCCAAAAAACATTGTTGTACTTTTTGTTTACCTATTTTATTTTGTGTTCTTGCGAAATCCATTCGCCAAAACTATCGCTACCTAATCTATCTTTTTACCGTTGAGAACTTGACAACCTCTCTTACGCGTCGGGTTGCAAGTATTTGTTATTTTTGTGCAGGTGTTCTTTATGTAGGTGCTTGATCTTCCTCTATAGATTTATACCTTGGTTTCATAACTGAGGGAAATACTTACCGTCCCTGTGCTGCATCATCCCTTCCTCTTTGGGGAAATACCGACGTGATATCAAGGCACATCAATGAATTTTAGAATTTAAATTATCAAGTTTTACTCAAATAAAAGCAAAACTAAATGGGACAGGAACATACCACCACATACACTGGAGGTAGGGTTGCACACCCTACCATAAAAAACGACAAGTTTCAGATACAGAACCTACTTTTGCTCGAACCACACCTCTTCGACACCTACTACCAAGGAGACTCGCAGTAGGGTACTACAAGCTACTGCCAAGAGCCCTGGCGGTAGGCCTACCGTAAAATCAATGGGCAGAACAAAAAAAATGACCACAACTCTGCAATTTGGGTTTTTGGAGGGGTCGTATCCTACCACCATTGTCTCTCACGATACGTGTAGGCAACCTATCGCCACCCTATCTATTGGTAGGCTATCTTGCCACGTCAGCAATGTCTGGATGGTTGCTTGCCTTTGTCATTATCCCTAGCGCAGAGGGCCTGGACGGTAGGCTTTTGTATCCTATCGCCATCGACCCCGATGGTTGGAAAAAGGTCAGATCTCGAAATGTTTTCCAACCATTGTAAAATCTAGCTTAACTTTACTAGAAGTGTCAAAACAGTGACTTTGGCCTACCCCACATGCACGCTTCCTTACCGGTGGTCTCCTATTCTCCACGCGGGAAGTCTACGCCCTTGTCATGAGGAACAACATGTCAGCACCCATGATGATGCATTCGGTCCTCTTGGGGTGCTCGGCGGGGGTTGTATGCGGTTCTGTGGCAGCCATATCTCCATTGACACGCTCTACCCTGGATGTACCTTTGATGGCGAGGATATCGGGCACATCTTCATGTGCTGCCCCCTAACGTGCAGAATTTGGCAAAAGAACTCACATGGTACCTCCAAGCAACATCAACTATCTCTGGGATTGCCCAATAACCCCAGCCTAAATGGTCAAATCTGAAACACCGTGCTACTCAACATTCTATGAAAATCTGGAATGCAGTGACCTTCCAGATGCAAGTGCTTCACAATATCGTCTATGTTAGGCTCATTATCGGTGTCAAAAAAGGCGGATCTCGGGTAGGGGGTCCCGAACTGTGAGACTGGGATCAATGGTAACAGGAGACAAGGGAGACAAGGTTTACCTAGGTTCGGGCCCTCCTATGGAGGTAATACCCTACGTCTTGTTTGATTGTATTAATGATATGTGGGTTACAGAGTTGATCTACCTCGAGATCGAATAGCTAAACCCTAGATGAGTTGTTCCGTCCCTACAACCTAAAACCCTCGGGCTTATATAGACGCCGAGGGTACCTAGGGTCTACACATGGTCGGTTACATGCCGAAGAGATAAACCATGCCTCTTGGGCAAGATGACTAAGACCCCGTCTTCCGGTATGATGGAGCGGGCTAGTGGCTTATTGGAATTGATACATGTTGATGTATGTGGTCCAATGAGTGTTGAAACACGCAGTGGATATCGTTATTTTCTTTACCTTCACTGATGATTTGAGTGAATATGAGGATATTTACTTAATGAAACACAAGTCTAAAATGTTTGAAAAGTTCAAGGAGTTTCAGAGTGAAGTTAAAGATCATCGTGACAAGAAGACAAAATGTCTACGATATGATCGTGAAGGTGAATATCTGAGTTACGTTTGGTATGCAATTTTAGACAATGTGGAAATTGTTTCACAGCTCATGCCTCCTGGAACTCCATAGTGTGATGGTGTGTCCGAACGTCGTAGTCGTGCTCTGTTGGATATAGTGAGTACTATGATGTCTCTTATCGTTTTGCCACTATCGTTATGGGGTTATGCATTAAAGACAAATCCATTCACTTTAATAGGGCACCATCTAAGTCTGTTGAGATGACACCGTGTGAATTATGGTTTGACAGAAGCCTAAGCTGTCATTTCTTAATGTTTGGCGCTGCGACGCTTATGTGAAAAGGGTTTTTCACCTAGTGAGCTCGAACCCAAAGCAGACGAATGCATCTTCATAGAATACCCTAAGGAGACTTTGGGTATACCTTCTATCTCAGATCCAAGCGCAAAAGTGTTTGTGGCTAAGAACGGGTCTTTTCTCGAGAAAGAGTTTCTCTCAAAAGAAATGAGTGGGAGGAAGATAGAACTTGATGAGGTTGTTGAACCTTTGTTTCAACCAGAGAGTAGCGCAGCACAGAAAGATGTTTCTGTGGAGCCTATGTGAGTTGAAGAGGAAGTTTATGATGGTGATCATGAAGCTTCAGATCAAGTTACTATTGAACCTCGTAGGTTGACAAGGACGCGTACTGATCCTGAGTAGTACGTCAACCCTGTCTTGGAGGTCATGTTGTTGGAAAACGATGAACCTACAAACTATGGAGAAGCGATGGTGGGCCTGGATTCCAACAAATGGCTAGGAGCCATGAAATCCGAGAAAGTATCCATGTATGGAAACCAAGTAAGGACTTTGGTGGACTTACCCGTTGAACGGCAGGTCGTTGAGTACAAATGGACCTTTGAGATGAACACAAACACTAATGGTGAAATGTCACCATTTACGAAGCTCGACTTGTCGCAAAGAAGTTTCCGCCAAGTTCAAGGAGTTGACTGCGATGAGATTTTCTCATCCATAGCGATGCTAAAAGTCTGTTAAAATTATGTTAGCAGTTGCTGCATTTTTCGATTATGAAATCTGGCAGATGGATGTCAAAAACAAGGCTTCCTTAATGGTTTCCGTGAGGAAGAGTTGTATGTGATACAACCAGAAGGTTTTGTCAATCCTAAGGATGCTAAAAGGTATGCAAACTCCAGCGATCCTTCTAAGGACTGGAGCAAGCATCTCGGAGTTGGAATATGAGCTTTGATGAAGTGATCAAAGTTTATGAGTTTATACGAAGTTTATGAGAAACTTGTATTTACAAGAAAGTGAGTGGGAGCACTATAGAATTTCTGATAAAAATATGTAGTTGACATATTATTGATTGGAAATGATGTATAATTTCTGGAAAGCATAAACGGTTGTTTGAAGAGAGTTTTTCAAAGGAAGGCCTGGATAAAGCTACCTAATTGTTGGGTGTCAAGATTTATAGAGATAGATCAAGATACTTGATAATACTTTCAATAAGTACATGCCTTGACAAGATATTGAAGAAGTTCAATATGGATCCGTCCGAGAAAGGATTCTTGTCTGCATTACAAGGTGTGATATTGAGCACAACTCAATGCCCGACTACGGCAGAAAATAGAGAAAAGATGAGTGTCATCCCCTATGCTTCAGCCATAGGCTCTATATAATATGTCATGATGTGTACCGCACATGTGTGTGCCTTGCCATGAGTCTTTCAAGGGGTACAAGAGTGATCTAGGAGTGGATCACTGGATAGCGGTCGAAATTATCCTTAGTAACTAGAGGACTAAGGAAATATTTCTCGATTATGGAGGTGATAAAGAGTTCATTGTAAAGGGTTACGATGATGCAAGTTTTAACACCAATCCGGATGACTCTGAGTAGAAATCCAGATACATATAGTGGAGTAACCATTTGGAATAGCTCCAAGTGGAGCGTGGAAGCAGTATCTACAGTAGGACATAGAAGTTTGCAAGGTACACACGGATCTGAATGTCGTAGACCCATTGACTAAAACCTCTTTCACAAGCAAAACATGATCAAACCCCAGAACAGATTGGGTGTTAATCACATGATGATATGATCACATGGTGATGTAAGTGTTAATCACATGGCGATGTGAACTATATTATTGATTCTAGTGCAAGTGGGAGACTGTTGGAAATATGCCCTAGAGGCAATAATAAAATGGTTATTATTGTATTTCCTTGTTCATGATAATTGTCTATTGTTCATGCTATAATTGTTTTAACCGGAAACCATAATACATGTGTGAATACATAGACCACAGCATGTCCCTAGTGAGCCTCTAGTTGGCTAGCTCGTTGATCAATAGATGGTCACGGTTTCATGATCATGGACATTGGATGTCATTGATAACGAGATCACATCGTTAGGAGAATGATGTGATGGACAAGACCCAATCCTAAGCATAGCACACGATCACGTAGTTCGTCTGCTAAAGCTTTTCCAATGTCAAGTATCGTTTCCTTAGACCATGAGATTGTGCAAAACCCGGATACCGTAGGAATACTTTGGGTGTGCCAAACGTCACAGAGTAACTGGGTGGCTACAAAGGTGCAGTACGGGTATCTCCGAAAGTGTCTGTTGGGTTTGCACGAATCGAGACTGGGATTTGTCACTCCGTGTGACGGAGAGGTATCTCTGGGTGTTGGAAATATGCCCTAAAGGCAATAAATAAAGTGTTTATTATTGTATTTCCTTGTTCATGATAACCGTTTATTATCCATGCTATAGTTGTATTAATTGGAAACATGGATACATGTGTGGATACATAGACAAACACAATGTCCCTAGTATGCCTCTAGTGAACTAGTTCGTTGATTGAGTGATGTTTAAGATTTCCTAGCCATGGACATGAGATGTCATTTGATAACGGGGTCACATCATTGGGAGAATGATGTGGTGGACAAGACCCAAACTATAAACGTAGCATATGATCGTGTCAGTTTATTGCTACTGTTTTCTGCATGTCAAGTATATGTTCCGATGACCATGAGATCATGCAACTCACATATATCGGAGGAGTACCTTGTGTGTATCAAACATTGCAACGTAACTGGGTGACTATAAAGGTGCTCTACAGGTATCTCCGAGGGTGTCTGTTGAGTTGGCATGGATCGAGACTGGGATTTGTTACTCCGTGTGACGGAGAGGTATCTCAGGGCCCACTCTGTAATACAACATCACAATGAGCCTTGCAAGCAATGTGACTAATTGTTAGTTGCGGGATCTTGTATTACGGAACGAGTAAAGAGACTTGCCGGTAACGAGATTGAACTAGGTATGGAGATACCGATGATCGAATCTCGGGCAAGTAACATACCAAAGAACAAAGGGAACATCATACGGGATTAACTAAATCCTTGACATAGAGGTTCGACCGATAAAGATCTTCATAGAATATGTAGGAACCAATGTGGACATCCATGTCCCGCCATTGGTTATTGACCTTAGAGGTGTCTCGGTCATGTCTACATAATTCTCGAACCCGCAGGGTCTGCACACTTAATGTTTGGTGACGTTTCGGTAGTATAGAGTTATGTATGGTGGTGACCGAAGTTTGTTCGGAGTCCCGGATGAGATCCTGGATGTCACGAGGAGCTCCAGAATGGTCCAGAGGTAAAGATTCATATATAGGAAGTCCCAGTTTGGTCGCCGGAAAAGTTTCGAGCTCATCGGTAGTGTACCGGGAGTGCTGGTAGTGTACCGGGGGACCTCCGGGAGGGGTATTTCGACCCTAGAGGGTCCATGGGCTGTGGGAGAATAATAACCAGCCCTTAGTGGGCTGGTGGAACAGCCACAAAAGGCCCATGGCGCCAGGAGGAAAAAGGCCTAAAGAAAAGGGTGAAAAAAAGGCAAAAAAGGTGAATCCTACTCCTACTAGGATTGGAGGAGGAGTAGGACTCCTCCACCTTGGCTGGCCAATTCCTAGAGGGCCTTGCCCTTGCGCCAAGGCTGCCTCTCCTCTCCTCCTATATATACTGGTGGAATAGAGGGTTTTTGTACAGAATTTACGGCCATGTGCTACCCGTTCCACCGGTGCTCCTCTAGATCGGTTTTCCGCAGTGCTTAAGCGAAGCCCTGCCGGAATCACCCCACCACCATCGCCGGAGGGCCGTCATGCTGCCGGTTAACTCTTCCTCCTCTCCACCTCCTATTGCTGGATCAAGACGGTGGAGATCGTCATCAAACTGCACGTGTGCTGAACGCGGAGGTGCCGTCCGTTCGGTACTAGATCGGAAGGATCGTGATCAAGGCCACGGGACGTTCGTGATTGGATCGCAAGACGGATCATGACGAGATCGCAGGACAGTTCGTAACTGGTTCGCGAGACGGTTCGTGATTAGATCACGGGATGCTCGGCGATTTGGATCGCGAAGAAGTTCGACTACACCAACCGCGTTTCTTAACGATTCCCGCTTAGCGATCTACAAGGGTACATAGATCCACTCTCCCTCTCGTACATGCTCATCACCATGGATAGGTTTGCGTGTGCGTAGGAATTTTTCTTGTTTCCCATGCAACGTTCCCCAACAGTGGTATCAGAGCTAGGTTGATGGTTCGATGAGATCTCGAGTAGAACACAAAAGGTTTGTGAGCATTGATGCTTATATTGCTTCCTTCCTTGGTCGGATTTTGGTTCAGCGGTATTGTGAGATGAGGCGGCCCGGACCAACATTACTCGTACGTTTATGAGAGACCGGTTCCCTCGACGCAACTTGTTGCCTAGATGGCTTGCGGGTGGCAGTTTCTCTCACTTTAGTTGGATCGGATTCGACAAAGGCGGTCCTTGAGAAGGTTGAAAAGCAAATTATGTATCACCATTGTGGTTTATGCGTAGGTGAGAATCGTTCTTGCTAGAGACCCGTAGCAGCCACGTAAAACATGCAACAACAATTAGAGGACGTCTAACATGTTTTTGTAGGGTATGTTGTGATGTGATATGGCCAATTACATGATGTGATATATGTGATGTATGAGATGATCATGTGATGTATAGAATTTCACGACTTGCATGTCGATGAGTATGGCCACCGGCAGGAGCCATAGGGTTGTCTTTAATTATTGTATGACCTGCGTGTTGATCATTAAGCGCTATGTAATGCTTTACTTTATCGCTAAACGGTAGCAATAGTAGTAGAAGCATGCAGGGCGTGACAACCTCGATGGCGACACGTTGATGGAGATCAAGATGATGGAGATCATGGTGTCATGCCGGTGACGATGAAGATCATGCCGGTGCTTTCAAGATGGAGATCTAAAGCACGAGTTCATGGCCTTATCATGTCACTTATGAATTGCATGTGATGTTAATCCTTTTATGCACCTTGTTATGCTTAGTACGATGGTAGCATTATAAGGTGATCCCTCACTTAAATTTCAAGATAAAATTGTGTTCTCCCCGAGTGTGCACCGTTGCAAAAGTTCGTCGTGTTGAGACACCACGTCATGATCGGGTGTGATAGACTCTACGTTCACATACAACGGGTGCAAGCCAGTTTTGCACGCGCAGAACACTCGGGTTAAACTTGACGAGCCTAGCATGTACAAACATGGCCTCGGAACACAAGAGACCGAAAGGTCGAACCTGAGTCATATAGTAGATATCATCAACATAATGATGTTCACCATTGAAGCCACCTCAACTCACGTGATGATCGGACTTGAGTTGGTGGATTTGGATCATGTGACACTCAGATGACCTGAGGGATGTCAATTTGAGTGGGAGCTTTAGTAATTTGATTAACTAAACTCATTATCTTGAACAATAGTCTAAGTGAACTTTGCATATTTATGTTGTATATCAATGGCTCGCGCAGTAGCACCCCTGAATTTTAATGTGTTCCCAGAGAAAGCTAAACTGAAGGATGATGGACGTAACTTTGTTGACTGGGCCCGTAATCTGAGGATTATCCTCACGGCTTTCCCATAAATCATATGTCCTTGATGCACCGCTTGGTGACCAACCAGAAGACATGACCTCCGAAGACGTTAAGAACTCTTGGGAGGCACATACTGGAAATTACTCAATAGTTCAGTGTGCAATATTGTATGGCTTATAACCGGGACTTCAAAGACGTTTTGAACGTCATGGAGCATATGAGATGTTCCAGGAGTTGAAGTTTATCTTTCAGAATAATGCCCGGATCGAGAGGTATGAAACCTCCGATAAGTTCTATGCTTGCAAGATGGAGGAGAACGGGTCTATCAGTGAACATATACTCAGAATGTCTGGGTATTCAACTCGTCTAGCGGAGTTGGGAATTGCCCTTCCGCCAGAGGCGATCACTAACAGAGTTCTTCAATCACTACCACCTAGTTACAAGAGCTTTGTGATGAACTATAACATGCACGGGATCAACAAGTCGGTCGCCGAGCTGTTTGCGATGCTAAAAGTCGCTGAGTCTGAAATCCAGAAAGAACATCAAGTGTTGGTGGTCAATAAAACCACTAGTTTCAAGAAAAATTGCAAATTCAAAAGCAAGGGCAAGAAGGGTAAAACCAAGAAGGATGGCAAAGCAGTTGCTACTCCTGCAAAGAAGCCCAAGCATGGACCCAAGCCAGAAACTGAGTGCTTTCATTGCAAAGGAACTGGTCACTGGAAGCGAAATTGCCGCAAGTACCTGGCTGACAAGAAGGCGGCCAACGACAAACAAGGTATATATGATATACATGTTATTGATGTGTACCTTACTAGCTCTCGTAGTAGTGCCTGGGTATTTGATACCGGTTCGGTTGCTCACATTTGCAACTCAAAGCAGGAACTACGGAATAAACGAAGGCTGGCAAAGGACGAAATGACGATGCGCGTGGGAAATGGTTCCAAGGTTGATGTGATCGCCGTCGGCACACTCTCTCTTCGATTACCATCGGGATTAGTGATGAACCTGAATAATTGTTATTTAGTGCCTGCGTTAAGCATGAACATTATATCTGGATCTTGTTTATTGCGAGACGGTTACTCATTTAAATCAGAGAATAAAGGTTGTTCTATTTATATGAGTAATATCTTTTATGGTCATGCACCCAATGTTAGGGATTTATTCATATTGAATCTTGATAGTGATGACACACATGTTCATAACATTGATGCCAAAAGATATAGAATTGATAATGATAGTACCACTTTCTTGTGGCACTGCCGTTTAGGTCATATTGATGTAAAACGATGAGGAAGCTCCATGTTGATGGACTTTTGGAGTCACTTGATTTTGAATCACTTGACACATGTGAACCATGCCTCATGGGCAAGATGACTAAAACGCCATTCTCTAGAACAATGGAACGGGCGAGTGACTTATTGGAAATCATACACACTGATGTGTGCGGTCCAATGAATGTTACAACACGTGGTGGATATCGTTATTTTCTCACCTTCACTGATGACTTAAGTAGATATGTGTATATTTACTTAATGAAACACAAGTCTGAAACGTTTGAAAAGTTCAAGCAATTTCAGAGTGAAGTTGAGAATCATCGTAACAAGAAGATTAAGTTCCTGCGATCTGATCGAGGAGGTGAATATCTGAGTTCTGAGTTTGGCAGTCCCTTAAGACAATGTGGAATGGTTTCGCAGTTGACACCGCCCGGAACACCACAGCGTAATGGTGTGTCCGAACGTCGTAATCGAACCTTATTAGATATGGTGCGTTCTATGATGTCTCTTGCTGATTTTCCACTATCGTTTTGGGGTTATGCATTAGAGACAGCTGCATTCACTTTAAATAGGGCACCATCAAAATCCGTGGAGACGAGGCCATATGAACTGTGGTTTGGCAAGAAGCCAAAGTTGTCATTTCTTAAAGTTTGGGGATGTGATGCTTATGTCAAAAAGCTTCAGCCTGAAAAGCTGGAACCCAAAGCGGAGAAATGCGTCTTCATAGGATACCCGAAGGAGACAGTCGGGTATACCTTCTATCTCAGATCCGAAGGCAAAGTGTTTGTCGCTAAAAACGGAACATTTCTTGAGAAAGAGTTTCTCTCGAAAGAATTGAGTGGGAGGAAAATAGAGCTTGATGAGGTTATTGAACCTTTACTTCAACCAGAAAGTAGCGCAGCGCAGAAAGATGTTTCTATGGAACCTATGATGGTAGAAGAGGAAGTTAATGATGATAATCATGAAGCTTTGGATCAAGCAGCTATTAAACCTCGTAGGTCGACAAGGCCGCGTACTACCCCTGAGTGGTACGGCAACCCTGTCTTGGAAGTCATGTTGTTGGACAACGATGAACCTACGAGCTATGGAGGAGCAGTGATGGGCCCGGATTCCGAGAAATGGTTAGAGGCCATGAAATCCGAGATGGGATCCATGTATGAAAACAAAGTATGGATTTGGAAGTATTACTTGAAGGGCGAAAGGCCATTCAGAACAAATGGATCTTTAAGAAGAAGACAGACGCGGACGGTAATGTCACCGTCTATAAAGCTCGACTTGTGGCAAAGGGTTTTTCACAAGTTCAAGGAGTTGACTACGATGAGACTTACTCACCCGTAGCGATGCTTAAGTCTGTCAGAATCATGTTGGCAATAGCTGCCTATTTCGACTATGAAATTTGGCAGATGGATGTAAAAACAACGTTCCTCAACTGTTTCCTTGAGGAAGAGTTGTATATGATGCAACCCGAAGGTTTTGTCGATCCAGAGAATGCTGACAAAGTTTGCAAACTCCAGCGATCCATTTATGGACTGGTGCAAGCATCTCGGAGTTGGAATAAGCGCTTTGATGAGGTGATCAAAACGTTTGAGTTTATACAAGTTTACGGAGAAGCTTGTATTTACAAGAAAGTGAATGGGAGCTCTATAGCGTTTCTAGTGTTATATGTAGATGACATATTGCTGATTGGAAACAATATAGAAATGTTGGAAAGCGTGAAGGAATATTTGAACAAGAGTTTTTCAATGAAGGACCTAGGAGAAGCTGCTTTCATATTAGGCATTAAGATCTATAGAGATAGATCGAGATGCTTAATAGCACTTTCACAAAGCACATACCTTGATAAACTTTTGAAGAAGTTCAAAATGGAACAGTCCAAGAAGGGGTTCTTGCCTGTATTACAAGGTGTGAAGTTGAGTAAGACTCAATGCCCAGTAACTGCAGAAGATAGAGAAAAGATGAGTGTCATCCCCTATGCTTCAGCCATATGCTCTTTCATGTATGCAATGTTGTGCACAAGACCCGATGTCAGCCTTGCCATAAGTATGGCCGGAAGGTTTCAAAGTGATCCTGGAATGGAGCACTGGCAAGCGGTCAAGAATATCCTTAAGTACCTGAAAAGGACTAAGGAAATGTTTCTCGTTTATGGAGGTGATGAAGAGCTCGTCGTAAAGGGTTACGTCGATGCAAGCTTTGACACTGATCTGGACGACCCGAAATCGCAAACCGGATACATATTTATTCTTAACGGTGGAGCGGTAAGCAGGTGCAGTTCCAAGCAAAGCGTGGTAGCTGATTCTACGTGCGAAGCGGAATACATCGCAGCCTCGGAGGCGGCGAAGGAAGGTGTCTGGATGAAGCAGTTCATGATAGATCTTGGAGTAGTGCCCAATGCACTGAATCCAATGAACCTGTTCTGTGACAACACTGGTGCCATTGCTCTGGCCAAGGAACCAAGGTTTCACAAGAGGACCAGACACATAAAACGACGCTTCAACTCCATCCGCGATTACATCTTGGAGAAAGACATAAATATTTGCAAAGTGCACACGGATCTGAATGTTGCAGACCCGTTGACTAAACCTCTCCCGAGGGCTAAACATGATCAACACGAGAACTGCATGGGTGTTCGATTCATTACAATGTAAATCACATAGTGATGTGAACTAGATTACTGACTCTAGTGCAAGTGGGAGACTGTTGGAAATATGCCCTAGAGGCAATAAATAAAGTGTTTATTATTGTATTTCCTTGTTCATGATAATCGTTTATTATCCATGCTATAGTTGTATTAATTGGAAACATGGATACATGTGTGGATACATAGACAAACACAATGTCCCTAGTATGCCTCTAGTGAACTAGTTCGTTGATTGAATGATGGTTAAGGTTTCCTAGCCATGGACATGAGATGTCATTTGATAACGGGGTCACATCATTGGGAGAATGATGTGGTGGACAAGACCCAAACTACAAACGTAGCATATGATCGTGTCAGTTTATTGCTACTATTTTCTGCATGTCAAGTATATGTTCCTATGACCATGAGATCATGCAACTCACAGATATCGGAGGAGTACCTTGTGTGTATCAAACGTCGCAACGTAACTGGGTGACTATAAAGGTGCTCTACAGGTATCTCTGAGGGTGTCTGTTGAGTTGGCATGGATCGAGACTGGGATTTGTTACTCCGTGTGACGGAGAGGTATCTCAGGGCCCACTCGGTAATACAACATCACAATGAGCCTTGCAAGCAATGTGACTAATTTTTAGTTGCGGGATCTTGTATTACGGAACGAGTAAAGAGACTTGCCGGTAACAAGATTGAACTAGGTATGGAGATACCGACGATCGAATATCGGGCAAGTAACATACCGAAGAACAAAGGGAACATCATACGGGATTAACTGAATCCTTGATACAGAGGTTCGACCGATAAAGATCTTCGTAGAATATGTAGGAACCAATGTGGACATCCAGGTCCCGCCATTGGTTATTGACCGTAGAGGTGTCTCGGTCATGTCTACATAGTTCTCGAACCCGCAGGGTCTGCACACTTAATGTTTGGTGACGTTTCGATAGTATAGAGTTATGTATGGTGGTGACCTAAGTTTGTTCAGAGTCCCGGATGATATCCTAGACATCACGAGGAGCTCCGGAATGGTCCGGAGGTAAAGATTCATATATAGGAAGTCCCAGTTTGGTCGCCGGAAAAGTTTCGGGCTCATTGGTAGTGTACCGGGAGTGCCGGTAGTGTACCGGGGGAACTTCGGGAGGGGTATTTCGACCCTAGAGGGTCCATGGGCTGTGGGAGAATAATAACCAGCCCTTAGTGGGCTGGTGGAACAGCCAAAAAAGGCCCATGGCGCCAGGAGGAAAAAGGCCTAAAGAAAAGGGTGAATAAAAGGCAAAAAAGGTGAATCCTACTCCTACTAGGATTGGAGGAGGAGTAGGACTCCTCCACCTTGGCCGGCCAACTCCTAGAGGGCCTTGCCCTTGCGCCAAGGCCTCCTCTCCTCTCCTCCTATATATACTGGTGGAATAGAGGGTTTTTGTACAGAATTTACGACCACGTGCTACCCGTTCCACCGGTGCTCCTCTAGATCGGTTTTCCGCAGTGCTTAAGCGAAGCCCTACCGGAATCACCCCACCACCATCGCCGGAGCGCTGTCATGCTGCCGGTGAACTCTTCCTCCTCTCCACCTCCTCTTGCTGGATCAAGACAGTGGTGATCGTCATCAAACTGCACGTGTGCTGAACGCGGAGGTGCCGTCCGTTCGGTACTAGATCGGAAGGATCGTGATCAAGGACACGGGACGTTCGTGATTGGATCATGGGAAGGATCGTGACGAGATCGCGGGACGGTTCGTGATTGGTTCGCGGGACGATTCGTGATTAGATCGCGGGACGCTCGACGATTTGGATCGCGAAGAAGTTTGACTACACCAACCGCGTTTCTTAACGCTACCTGCTTAGCGATCTACAAGGGTACGTAGATCCACTCTCCCTCTCGTAGATGCTCATAACCATGGATAGGTTTGTGTGTGCGTAGGAAATTTTTTGTTTCCCATGCAACGTTCCCCAACACTGGGCCCACTCGGTAAGACATCATCATAATGATCTCAATGTGACTAAGGAGTTAGCCACGGGATGATGTATTATAGAACGAGTAAAAGAGACTTGCCGGTAACGAGATTGAACAAGGTATAGAGATACCGACGATTGAATCTCGGGCAAGTATCATACCGATAAACAAAGGGAATTGTATACGGGATTGATTGAATCCCTGACACCGTGGTTCATCCGATGATATCATCATGGAGCATGTGGGAGCCAACATGGGTATCCAGATCCCGCTGTTGGTTATTGACCGAAGAGGTGTCTCGGTCATGTCTACGTGTCTCCCGAACCCGTAGGATCTACACACTTAAGGTTCGATGACGCTAAGGTTATAGGGAAATGTTGTACGTGGTTACCGAAGGTTTTTTGGAGTCCCGGATGAGATCCTGGACGTCACGAGGAGCTCCGGAGGTAAAGATTGATATATAGGAAGTCCAGTTTTGGTCACCGGAAAGTTTTCGGGCTCATCGGTAGTGTAGCGGGAGTGCCGGGAGGGTGCCGGAGGACCCCCGGGAGGGGTGTGACGACCAAAGGACTTCGTGGGCCCTTGGAGGAGGTGTGCCAGACCTTATTGGGCTGTCCAAGACCTTCCGGAAGGGCCCATGCGGCTGGGGATAAAGAGATAGGGCTGAAAAGATTTAAAAGGAAGAGATCCATCTCCCTTGTGGGAGGTGGACTCTTCCCCTAGTTTGGCCGAACCTCTCCTCCTTGGAGTAGGGGCCAGGGCATCCCTCCCTCGCCCTCCTCCTATATATATGCAAGGGTTTGGGCTAATTTGAGACACGACTTCTCTCTCACGGTGCATGCCTAGCCTTCCTCTTCCTCGTTCTCCGTAGCGCTTGGTGAAGCTCTGCCAGAGTCCACGTAGCTCCACCGTCACCACGCCGTCGTGCTGCTGGAGCTCTCCCTCAACCTGTCATTCACTTTAATAGGGCACCATCTAAGTCTGTTGAGATGACACCGTGTGAATTATGGTTTGACAGAAGCCTAAGCTGTCATTTCTTAATGTTTGGCGCTGCGACGCTTATGTGAAAAGGGTTTTTCACCTAGTGAGCTCAAACCCAAAGCAGACGAATGCATCTTCATAGAATACCCTAAGGAGACTTTGGGTATACCTTCTATCTCAGATCCAAGCGCAAAAGTGTTTGTGGCTAAGAACGGGTCTTTTCTCGAGAAAGAGTTTCTCTCAAAAGAAATGAGTGGGAGGAAGATAGAACTTGATGAGGTTGTTGAACCTTTGTTTCAACCAGAGAGTAGCGCAGCACAGAAAGATGTTTCTGTGGAGCCTATGTGAGTTGAAGAGGAAGTTTATGATGGTGATCATGAAGCTTCAGATCAAGTTACTATTGAACCTCGTAGGTTGATAAGGACGCGTACTGATCCTGAGTAGTACGTCAACCCTGTCTTGGAGGTCATGTTGTTGGAAAACGATGAACCTACAAACTATGGAGAAGCGATGGTGGGCCTGGATTCCAACAAATGGCTAGGAGCCACGAAATCCGAGAAAGGATCCATGTATGGAAACCAAGTATGGACTTTGGTGGACTTACCCGTTGAACGGCAGGTCGTTGAGTACAAATGGACCTTTGAGATGAACACAAACACTAATGGTGAAATGTCACCATTTACGAAGCTCGACTTGTCGCAAAGAAGTTTCCGCCAAGTTCAAGGAGTTGACTGCGATGAGATTTTCTCATCCGTAGCGATGCTAAAAGTCTGTTAAAATTATGTTAGCAGTTGCTGCATTTTTCGATTATGAAATCTGGCAGATGGATGTCAAAAACAAGGCTTCCTTAATGGTTTCCGTGAGGAAGAGTTGTATGTGATACAACCAGAAGGTTTTGTCAATCCTAAGGATGCTAAAAGGTATGCAAACTCCAGCGATCCTTCTAAGGACTGGAGCAAGCATCTCGGAGTTGGAATATGAGCTTTGATGAAGTGATCAAAGTTTATGAGTTTATACGAAGTTTATGAGAAACTTGTATTTACAAGAAAGTGAGTGGGAGCACTATAGAATTTCTGATAAAAATATGTAGTTGACATATTATTGATTGGAAATGATGTATAATTTCTGGAAAGCATAAACGGTTGTTTGAAGAGAGTTTTTCAAAGGAAGGCCTGGATAAAGCTACCTAATTGTTGGGTGTCAAGATTTATAGAGATAGATCAAGATACTTGATAATACTTTCAATAAGTACATGCCTTGACAAGATATTGAAGAAGTTCAATATGGATCCGTCCGAGAAAGGATTCTTGTCTGCATTACAAGGTGTGATATTGAGCACAACTCAATGCCCGACTACGGCAGAAAATAGAGAAAAGATGAGTGTCATCCCCTATGCTTCAGCCATAGGCTCTATATAATATGTCATGATGTGTACCGCACATGTGTGTGCCTTGCCATGAGTCTGTCAAGGGGTACAAGAGTGATCTAGGAGTGGATCACTGGATAGCGATCGAAATTATCCTTAGTAACTAGAGGACTAAGGAAATATTTCTCGATTATGGAGGTGATAAAGAGTTCATTGTAAAGGGTTACGATGATGCAAGTTTTAACACCAATCCGGATGACTCTGAGTAGAAATCCAGATACATATAGTGGAGTAACCATTTGGAATAGCTCCAAGTGGAGCATGGAAGCAGTATCTACAGTAGGACATAGAAGTTTGCAAGGTACACACGGATTTGAATGTCGTAGACCCATTGACTAAAACCTCTTTCACAAGCAAAACATGATCAAACCCCAGAACAGATTGGGTGTTAATCACATGATGATATGATCACATGGTGATGTAAGTGTTAATCACATGGCGATGTGAACTATATTATTGATTCTAGTGCAAGTGGGAGACTGTTGGAAATATGCCCTAGAGGCAATAATAAAATGGTTATTATTGTATTTCCTTGTTCATGATAATTGTCTATTGTTCATGCTATAATTGTGTTAACCGGAAACCGTAATACATGTGTGAATACATAGACCACAACATGTCCCTAGTGAGCCTCTAGTTGGCTAGCTCATTGATCAATAGATGGTCACGGTTTCATGATCATGGACATTGGATGTCATTGATAACGGGATCACATCGTTAGGAGAATGATGTGATGGACAAGACCCAATCCTAAGCATAGCACAAGATCATGTAGTTCGTCTGCTAAAGCTTTTCCAATGTCAAGTATCGTTTCCTTAGACCATGAGATTGTGCAAAACCCGGATACCGTAGGAATACTTTGGGTGTGCCAAACGTCACAGAGTAACTGGGTGGTTATAAAGGTGAAGTATGGGTATCTCCGAAAGTGTCTGTTGGGTTGGCACGAATCGAGACTGGGATTTGTCACTCCATGTGAGGGAGAGGTATCTCTGGGCCCACTCGGTAAGACATCATCATAATGATCTCAATGTGACTAAGGATTTAGCCACGGGATGATGTATTACGAAACGAGTAAAAGAGACTTGCCGGTAATGAGATTGAACAAGGTATAGAGATACCGACGATTGAATCTCGGGCAAGTATCATACCGATAGACAAAGGGAATTTTATACGGGATTGACTGAATCCCCGACATCGTGGTTCATCCGATGAGATCATCATGGAGCATGTGGGAGCCAACATGGGTATCCAGATCCCGCTGTTGGTTATTGACCGGAGAGGTGTCTCGGTCATGTCTACGTGTCTCCCGAACCCGTAGGGTCTACACACTTAAGGTTCGATGACGCTAGAGTTATAGGGAAATGTTGTACTTGGTTACCGAAGGTTGTTCGGAGTCCCGTATGAGATCCCGGACGTCACGAGGAGCTCCAGAATGGTTCGGAGGTAAATATTAATATATAGGAAGTCCAGTTTTGGTCACCGGAAAGTTTTCGGGCTCATCGGTAGTGTACCGGGAGTGTCGGGAGGGTGTCGGAGGACCCCCGGGAGGGGTGTGACGACCAAAGGACTTCGTGGGCCCTTAGAGGAGGTGTGCCAGCCCTTATTGGGCTGGCCAAGACCTTCCAGAAGGGCCCATGCGGCTGGGGATAAAGAGATAGGGCTGAAAAGATTTAAAAGGAAGAGATCCACCTCCCTTGTGGGAGGTGGACTCTTCCCCTAGTTCGGCCGAACCTCTCCTCCTTGGAGGAGGGGCCAAGGAAGCCCTCCCTCTCCCTCCTCCTATATATGCGAGGGTTTGGGCTGATTTAAGACACGACTTCTCTCTCTCACGGCGCAACCCTACCCTTCCTCTTCCTCGTTCTCCGTAGCGCTTGGCGAAGCCCTGCCGGAGTCCACGTAGCTCCACCGTCACCACGCCGTCGTGCTGCCGGAGCTCTCCCTCAACCTCTCCTTGCTCCTTGCTAGATCAAGGCGTAGGAGACGTCATCGGGCTGCACCTGTGTTGAACGCGGAGGCGCCGTTGTTCGGCGCTAAGATCGGAGTCCACCGCGATCTGAATCGCTACGAGTACGACTCCACCAACCGTGTTCTTGTAACGCTTCCGCTTAGCGATTTTCAAAGGTATGAAGATGCAATATCTCCCCTCTCGTTGCTAGTTTCTCCATAAATAGATCTTGGTGACACGTAGGATTTTTTTTGATTTACTACTACGTCTCCCAACAGCTATCGCCTTGGCTGTTTGTGGACGGGATGTAAGTCAGCACTGACGAGGTGGTGGCACTACAGGAGCATTCGTGGCTCCGGACGAATCTCCACCGAGTGATTGGGCACGGGCGAGGTGGCCTCCGAGGTGTGTGAAGATGTTTGGTTCCTCATGTGCGGAGACGGGTTGAACGGTGTGCGGCAGCAAGGATTCATGAAGACGCGTGTGAGAGGAGGAGGAAGAAGAACATGGGGAATATCCGATTGTACGGTTTCTTTTTACGGGATCTATTCTCCCGCAGTTTGCACGGTACCGCAAAATAGGTTTAAGGTTTCCCTTATAATACTTCTATGGTACCACAATATAAGAGATGTGCTAAGAGCATATACAACCGAACTTGGCAAATCCAACCCCCTCAAACATCCGCAAACGCGTCTGGGCTCGTCCGTGGATAGTGACCGACATGTCTCAAATAATCCATTCTACAACAAGATACCTTAAATTAAAAACCTCAAACCCATTCGTCCGGCTCCGCGATCTTAATATTTATTGGTCGATTGCGTTGCTAGAGTGTTGGTACGGTCGCCGACGAGGTAGAGTAGGATATGGAACATGACCCGACTCACGGTCTCGAGGTGCTGACGTCTTCCATGCCCTACTCTTTCTCGTCGGAGCCCGGATTCATGACGATGCCGGTGTACATCAGATCGATGATGGATCCGTCGTCGGACGAGCCATCAACATGCACCATGACGCGGTTGCGGCGCCCAGACTGGTGCATCGTATGGGGCACCAAAGAATGCGACTCCACCTCACCAATGTCCACCGACGCGAGGTCTGTTGCTGCATCGCCCGACGAGAACTCCACGCCATGTTTGCGTCGGACGATGCCCATGGTGCGTCCTCCACCTCGACGCGCCAATGAAGAGGTTACGCGTCTGTCACCATTTTCGGACGCCATACAGAACACATTGCCTCCGGTGAGGCAGCGATGGCACGCCTTGCGGCAAATCCATGCACCATTTGCGCGAACGCAATGGATTCCCGACAAAAGGAGCCGAGCACTGTCATTGGGCCTCCTCCTCCCGTGAGCAGCGAAACGCAAGTCAAACGATCATCTCCTCCTCGTGGCCACGTGGGATCAGCTTGGGGTCGACAGATCTAGAGGTGTAGGACTTGGATTTGATGCTCGCCATGATGGAGAAGGACGGAGATTAGTGGACAGGAGCTTGAGTGGCGAAGTGGAGTGGAGGGAAGGGAGTGGGGTGGATAGGATCCGGGTAGGGGATGGGGACGAATATATGTGGTGTCGGATGGGCCATCGTGGGGCGGATCCGACTTGGCGGATGCACCCGGTCGCGCCGGGACCTCTCCATATCCGTCCCGAATTTGAGCTAAATATGACGGGTGCTGGTCAGCCCGATCGTTTGAGGCCAATTTAAGACGTATGTCCGGGCCAAGTTTTTCCAACGGTCACTGACCGGACCTTTGGTCCAGACGTATGAGGACGGTTTGAGGCGTCCGACTATAGATGCTCTAAATTTGTTCTTAGGTGGGCGTCTAGGCAAATCCTCTGTTCACGTGTGGTCCGAGTATTTCTTGTCTAATTTCTTCCACTTGGTTGCTACCATTGCATTTCTTTTGCTTTGATGAAGGTCAAAAGCCTAGCAGTGACATTACTATCTTATAAGAGTGTTTTTTATATTACTACAGTATTCTCTCTGGTCATTTTTATTTTGCATATAAGATTTGTGTTAAGTCAAACTCTGTAAAGTTTGACCAAAATTATCTTAGAAACTATCAATATCCACAGTACCAAATATATAAAATATGAAACTACTTTCTATAATGAATCTAATGATATTGATTTGGTATTGTGAATGTTTTTTTTATAAATTTAGTCAAACTAGAGGTACTTTGACTTTGGACAAAACTTATATGTAGATTAAAAAGGACCGAGGAAGTATAAAAAGTGTTATTACATTATAAGAGCATGGTTAATAATACAGCCAACAATGGGCTATAAGAAGTTGTCATGTCATATAGAGCCAACCTAATAGTTAGCATATACAATAGCATGTCTTAGATGTATACTACTTTAATAGTAGTTGGTCTACCTTACAATCTCACAAAATGTCTTGGGTCTCGTACTGCAGCTGGCTACTCATCAAGAACCCGCTTCTCTTCTCTTTTCTCCATTCTTTTCTCCAACTAAGTAAGAATATAACATTATAATCTTTATAGTCCGTTTATGTCATCTTATTGTACTTCCTCTAAGACAGAAAAAGTAGTTTGGATGAGATGATATGCCGCCACACGTACGGCGGCGTTGCTTGCGTATCAACACACCTACGGCGGGATCCGGTTGAGACAAAACGCAGTCACGGTCTAGCACAGGCCTGTGACTGGCGATGGCGTTTCCTTCCTCGTCGACACCGTGGCTGGAGAAGGAAGAAAGGAGCAAGCAGACGCGCGTGAATCCCGAGGCGGATTTTCAGATGATGCCGCTTGCTGTGATACGACGGCCATGGTGATGGTGGTACCGATGCATGGTGATGGTTGACTTTGGCAGGGTTTCCTTTCATTTCCAGAAGAAGGCCTTTTATGGTACAGCAGGACAGGAGCATAAGAAATGTTTAGCAGGACCCTGAAACGCGCCATTGAACTCCCCTGTCCGTGCATGCAAATGCAACGCATCGCGTGCCCATCACCATGAAAAGCCCACGGTCTGTGCCCGTGACACTCACCTCTGCTCACTAGTAGACAGTAGTAGCATGGGGAGCGGCGGAGTCGCAAAGCAGGTCGCGGAGTCAAATGCACGGTCGATTATCTACGGAGACACTCACCTCTGTCCCGTGACACTCACGTACGTGCTGTTTCATCGTATAGGCATAGCACTAGCAGTAGCAAGATGGGTAAAATCAAAGCGACCAGTAGAGACCGCACCTACCGACTAGTAGTATAGTAGAGACCAGAGAGGCCGTGCGTATAGTACCGTTTGTCACGGCGGGAGGCACACACATGGCATATGCGCGCAGCCAGCTAGCCCGTGGCGTATAGTACCGTTTGTAGCCTGCCTCCGATGGCGCGCGCGTCGGTGCTGCATGCGCAAGCGCGAGTGCCCACTTCCCGGCCGGCGCGCGGGGATCGATTTGCGGAGGGAGGCCGCTGGGTTTGACATCCGAGACCCATCGGTGCGCGGCGGGGCCTTCCAAAGTCTTCTCTTCACCTCGCCCGGCCGGCCGGCCTCGGCTCCGGCTCCTCTGCCCCCACCACCCATGCATGCGGTCTTGGGCACCGGGGGGCCGTGTTG
The DNA here is from genome assembly GCA_022496015.1 of Hordeum marinum. Taxonomy (NCBI): domain Eukaryota; kingdom Viridiplantae; phylum Streptophyta; class Magnoliopsida; order Poales; family Poaceae; genus Hordeum; species Hordeum marinum. Next base: position 412,970,862 of record CM039677.1, on the reverse strand, counting down.
CGCTCGATCGGTCAACGTTATAATTGATGTTCCCGTCCGTCACACGAGGCTTGTTTAATACTAATAATGCTCTCCCATCGGGATTCTCGTCCGGCTCCGGCGTCCGAAGCTTCGCTCAAGCTGTCATATTCGCGGCTAAACAAAAGTTTACTCCTAGATTTCATCCTATAACAGTGATCGGGCGTGGCAACAGGAGCGCACCGTACCGAAAACCATCAAGTGTTCTCGAGAGCGCACGCTTGGCTTAAAAAATGGTTTTACACTCATAGTATACAAAATGATAAACACCGTGCCATATGCTCACAAATCAAGACCATTTTAGGAGTACAAGTTTCGTAAAAGATACAGTTCGTTTACGAGATGTGCACAAATGATAAGCTCAAGCAACTTTACCAGAATGCTATACCTAGATGAAGTTCACTCCTGGTACTTTTCAAGTTTTGTGAAAAGAAATCCAATTCATCTACGAGCTGCGAACAGATTATTCTCAGTTCCTATTCGGCGCTTAACGTGCCGTTTAGTTCGCTGCTGGTACGCTGTGCGACGCACCTATTGTATTGGGCCAGCTCATATAACGTTATGGTTACTTAGCTCCCGTTGTAGGTAGCAGAAGCTTTCGGCTTGTTTTTTCTTTATATTACGTTTTTCTGCTAGGTTTTTGTACTGATCGTTATTCACTTTATATTCTTCTTTTTTCTCATGCTTTTATTTTCTGTTTATCTTCTTTTGAACAATTTTCCAAATTCCTTTTTTTTCAAACAAAAACGTGATTTTTTTCTTTCGAAACACGCATATACTTTCAAATACATGAACCTTTTCTCAAACTTTTGAACTTTTTCATTTTTTGCTCACCTTTTTCAATTTTGTGAAGTTTTCTCAGTTTTATAAACTTTTTTCAAATTCACGAACTTTTGAAAATCTGTGAATGTTTTTAAACTCATGAACTTTTTAAAACTTCATGAACTTTCTTAAATTAGTTTAAAAAAATCAAATTTGATGTCCTTTTAAGAGCATCTACAGCGGGAACTTGCAAATCCGGCTCCTCAAACGTTTTGAGCCCCTAACTTTTCGTCAGCGCAGCCGCACTTCTCATATATTTTCTCATATGCCCGGTCACTTGTGCGTGATTGATGAAGAAGAAGAGAGAGAAAGAAAAGAATAAAGAAAGAAAGAAAAAAGGTGGTCCGGGATGGGGTCACATCCTACGTGGCGGACTGAACGGGCATGCCCAGACGCATCTGCGAGCCCTCATATCATCCTCGTATTTGAGATGTATATGAGGGGTGTCGCTCAGTCCGGACGTTTGAGACGGATGTGAGGGGTCCGTCTGGATTGACTTTTTGTGTCCGGTCAGTGACCGGGTGGCCTGTCCGGACGTTTCAGACGGGTATGAGAGGTCCGGTTGTAGATGCTCTTACATTCATTTTGTTTCTAAATTTGCGAACAGTTTTTTAGGTCTGTGTTTTTTGAAAGTCAATAATCAAATGCTCAACAGTTGAATGGTAAACGGTTGACCGAGTGAATGAAGCGGCTATGTGATCGAACGAAGCGGCTGCGTGAAGCACCAATTTGTCGAACGAAGGTTCATTTGACTCCTTCATAAAGTTTCTTGGAGCATGTACTACAACTGCCTTCTGGAGCAAACAGAGGCAACTATTGGCTATATCTTATTGTCACATTATTTATAGTGAATCTAATAGTCAATATGTAGTTATTAGATATAAATGTGTACAACATTATTAATACCTAACCCACACGATACAACCTCACACAATTTCTTTAAGCATGCGATATTGCTGGTTCTTAATTTACTATCCACTCCTCTTCTCTTGTTCAAGTTTGCAAAAATATAGTATGTAAATTATTATATCATGCTAACATGTTATATCATATTACTTGGTCTTAAACTACAACCTGCTTCTCTTCTTTCTTCTCCGGCTCAGCAAAAACATAATATTTAAATTCTTATGGCTTGTTACATCACCTTGTTATACTCGCTCATAAAGAAATTAATAAAGTTGTACCGCTACCACTGCAGGTATAATTTTCTTGTTTTTTTCTTGAGGATAACATGATTTCCTTGGTGGATCACAAGAATTTTCTCAAGGTGAATCCGATGAGTAGCATATCAAAACACTAAACCCGAAGCACAATTTTTCTTTGTAGAACCTTAGCATTTTTTTCACTACTCCTACAATTTGCAAGGCATGATAACACCATGCTACGCAGCACGCATATTGGTAAGCTTTTTCCATAACCAGAATTATCAGCATTTACCATTAGCTAAAAGCACTCGCAGCTACTATTCGATGCTCATTATGTTGAATTTCGATACCATCCCGGGGAATCCCAAACACATGATACACCGAGCAGCATTCAAGGTCAACAAAACACACCCTTCAGGTTATTGAACTCGGGAAGTAAATCCTTAAGAGCGGGCATGCATCCATGTTGAAATGATTCAAAAGCGAGACCTTCTGCTTCTCCGTCCACGGATATTCATCCTTCCGCATTCTGCACACGCAAGCCCCACACCCCGGCCTCTTATACAAGTACACGCCCTTGAGATCAACCGCCGATTCCATGACGCCATTGACGTAATTCACAAACTTGTCTTGCAACTGAAACCCAAATATCCTGAGCACGGCCAGATTGTGGTGCTTGAAATCCGATGCGGATGATTCCCACTCCGTGCCCACGTCCTTCCTCTCCTCACTAAGCTGAAGCTTCTTCCTATCCTTCTCACCCCTTACCAAGTCACATCTGTTCCACACGCTTACACATAGCTCCTCGAGGTTAGGCGCGCCTCGCAGGACAAACAATGTCCAAGTCAGATCACATTCTTCTGAAATGTCGGCCAAATTCATAAACTTTAGTTTGTCGAACACTTGCGATAATTCTGTTGGACCTTCAGGTTTGACCCAAATCTGCAAAAGGCCAAGACAATGACAAAATATGCTATCCAGGTTAAATAAAGATTCAAACCTGACAATGACATGACCCAAGAAAAGATAAAGAGAATGACAGATTACGACTAAAACCTCACAATTAGTGACATATCCATGGAAAATTACGTGCATTGTCAACAAGACCGTAACATTCACTAACATTTTCGCTTTCAAAGTTCAAATGCAGGTTGCTTATGACTTCCAAGATGAAAAAGTCAGCGTCGTGAGCTCCGGGAGCCAGTTCAGATCTACCCTCGAAACCGCTGTTGATGATCTCAAGCCCACGGAGTTGCTGGTGTTCCACTCGTAGCGACGACTTGATCCCCGCGTCGCAGTTGTACAGGCGGAGGAACTCCAGCCGCTCGCACATACCCAAAATCTCGAGGAAATCGGATTCGAAATCGGATTCGGGTAGCCTCAAATTCTCTAGGCTGAGTCGTGAGAGACCGCTGAACAACGTGTTTGGGCACGCGGCGACGAACGACCTCATCTGCCCGCCGTAGGCGACCAAATCTTGATCGGTGCATCGCCGGCCGTCCTTCCTTGTCAGGAGAGCCAGCTCGGCCAACCCAATGTTTTCCGTTGCAATGGTGTCGGCGACGGCCTGGCCAATGCCAGTGTCACCATGTCCCAAGAAGAACTGCAGGCACAGGAGGCGGACCGTGTACAGGCCTGTACTCCTGCTTCCCAGCAGCATGCTCCTGATTGATTCGGCTATGGCGGCGTTGGCCCGGACCACAGCGTCATCGAGCTTCGACCTGTCACGCTCGGGGTCAGACGAGCCGACCGCCAGACGCATCTTGGAGAGCATCAGGGGATCCGCCTCCATCGGCCGGAGAGGATGCCGGCTCTTGTCGCGCCGGCGATGTCGAGCCGCTTGAAGACGTTGAGCAGCACGTCGTAGGATACGCAGAAAGGCAAGATGGCAATACAATTATCGATGTATTGATGGGGTGCTGGATGCACGTATATATAAGTACAGGGTAGGTCTCAACCTCAACTATACATGACTAGAAGGTGGGCCATAACACAATATACGTGCAACATAATATATACTCAACACCCCCGCAGTCGAAGCGTTGCCGGAGACGCAGAGACTGGATCTAAACTCCTCATAGACGGAAGTAGGCAATCCCTTAGTCATCATATCAGCAAACTGTTGGGACGTCGGAACGTGGAGAACCCGAACACGGCCAAGGGCTACCTGCTCGCGCACGAAGTGAATGTCGAGCTCAATATGCTTCGTGCGTCGATGATGTACCGGGTTGGCCGAAAGGTATACCGCGCTGACGTTATCACGGTAGACAAGGATGGCCTTGTGAACATCACAAAGCAACTCCTGAAGCAGCTGCGGATCCAAGAGCACTCGGCCACGACATTAGCCACGACGTGATACTCGGCCTCGGCGCTGGAGCGGGAGACCATGGGCTGCCGCTTCGATGACCAAGAGATCAACGAGGGCCCAAGGTAGACACAGTAGCCGGACGTGGAACGCCGGGTGTCGGGGCAGCCGGCCCAATCAGCATCCGAGTAGGCAACGAGGTCGGTGGAGGCGGAGACCGTCAGGGTGAGTCCCGAAGACATGGTGCCGCGTATGTAACGGAGAATGCGCCTCACCAGGGTCCAATGAGAGTCACGCGGGGCGTGCATGTGGAGGCACACCTGCTGGACAGCATACTGCAGGTCGGGACGAGTCAGCGTCAGGTACTGTAGAGCACCAACAATGGAGCGATAGAATGCTGCATCGGACGCGAGGACCCCTCCAGAGCTGAAACCTTGGCCTTGGTGTCGACGGGGGTGGACACCGGCTTGCAATTAAGCATACCGGCACGCTCCAGAAGCTCGTGGGCGTACTTTCGCTGATGCAGAAAGAATCCATCAGCTCGTTGGACCACCTCGATGCCGAGGAAGTAGTGTAGGAGCCCCAAGTCCTTGAGGGCGAACTCATCACGAAGACGAGCCGTCATCCGCTGAAGGATCTCGGGGGCGGATGCTGTGAGGATGATGTCGTCAACATAGAGCAGCAGATAAGCAGTGGCAGCTCCCTGATGATACACGAAGAATGAAACATCGGAGCGAGTGGACCGAAATCCCAGAGACTACAGAAAGGCTGCGATGCGTTGGTACTAGGCCCAAGGCGCCTGCTTCAACCCATAGAGAGAACGGGAGAGCAAGCACACGGAGTCCGGATGCTCAGTGTCGATGAAGCCAGTGGGCTGCTCACAGAACACCTGCTTGGCAAGGTGACCATGCAAGAATGCGTTGGAGACGTCCAACTGATGCACAGACCATGCACGCGAGACCACCAACTGAAGGACAACACGGATGGTGCCCGGTTTAACAACCGGAGCAAACGTGTCGTGAAGTCCACACCGGCTCGCTGTCGAAACCCACGAACCACCCACCGAGCCTTGTGGCGCTCGAGAGATCCGTCCGGACGGGTCTTGTGGAGAAACACCCACTTGCCAGTGATGACGTTGGCATGAGGGGGTCGCGAAACAAGTTGCCACGTGTGGTTGCGCTGGAGGGCATCGAACTCCTCCTGCATGGCTGCTAGTCAGTGGGGATCCCGAAGGGCGGCGCAAACGGAGGTGGGAACCGGAGACGGCGTGGTCGTCAAGGCGGCACACACATACTCGTTGGAGGAGTAGTGCGTGCTCGGCCGAACCACACCGGCCCGAGCACGAGTTGTCACGCCTGAGGACGGGACAACAACAGCGGCGGTGTCCGCGGCGGCGGTTGGGGCCACGGCAGCGGCAGGAGCCGCGGCAGAAGCAGGGGCCGCGACAATAGGGGCCACGATGGGGACGACATCCGAGCCGGCAGTAGAGGTGGCAACGGGCGAGGTGGTAGTCGAGCCCGTCGCTTGGGAGGCGGCGCCAGTCAGGATGGCCACCAACTCAACCTCGGAGGAGGAGGGAGACGGGGACCCAGGGGCCCGGTCAGACTCGACCTCGGGAGAGGGAGTCAAAAAACCAGGCGGCGGCGGCAGAAGGCGCCGTGCTGGGGGGCCTCCAGGAGGCGCCGCCGCGCATCACTCCAAGCGGGGGATGCGGTAGTCGGCGTCGAAGAAGCCGAGGCCAGAGGAACCTGAAAAAAGGAAACACCGTCTCGACAAAATACACGTGCCTCGAGGTGTACACACGATGAGTGACAAGATCATAGCACCGGTAACCTTTGGTGTTGGAGGGATAGCCAAGAAAGATGCAAGGAACGGAATGTGGTGCGAGTTTGTGTGGCGTAGTGGACGCGGTGCTAGGGTAACAGAGACACCCAAAGATGCGGAGACCGTCGTAGGATGGCGGTGTACCAAAAAGAAGGTGATGAGCGGCGTAGTTCCACCGGGGACGACACGGACGAATGTTAACTAAGAGAGTGGCGGTGGCAAGGGCATCGGGCCAAAACCGAGCGGGCACGTTAGAGTGAAAGAGTAACGTGTGAATGCAGTCATTAAGAGTGCGGAGGATGCGCTCGGCGCGACCGTTCTGCTGTGAGGTGTATGGGCAAGTCAGGCGGAAGATGGTGCCATGAGATGCAAGAAGTGTGTGAAGAGCGACGTTATCAAACTCTTTTCCGTTATCAGTCTGGAGTGCAAGTATGGGGCGACCGAACTGGGCGGTGACGTAGGAATAAAAGGCGATGAGTGTGGCTAAAGCATCGGATTTACGACGAAGAGGAAAAGTCCACACATAATGGGAGTAGTCATCTAAAATCACCAAATAGTATAGATAGCCCGTGTTACTAGCAACGGGAGACGTCCAGACATCACTATGAATTAACTGAAACGGAAAAGTGGAAACTGCGGTAGACGCACTAAAAGGAAGACGAACGTGCTTGCCCAAACGACAAGCCTCACAAGTATGCTCGTCGAGCTTATTACATGAAAAGGAAAAACTCCGAAGAATCTGACGCAAAACGGCGGGATTGGGGTGTCCCAAACGAGCATGCCAAAGATCGACGCCGGCGGCGAGGACGACGAGTGTGGAGGTGGAGGCGCCGGCGTGTACGGGATAGAGATCGTCGGGACTATCACAGCGGTGAAGAACCATCCTGGTACGGGCGTCCTTCACAGAAAAACCAACACCGTCAAATTCAACAGTAAGAGGATTCTCACGGGTGAGACATTTGATGGAAACTAGACTAGCAGCTAAGTCAGGAGAGACAAGGACATTAGACATAGTGATAGGTGTGGAATTGGAGGGAAAACTAGTGCTACCGACATGAGTGATGGGTAAAGAAGAACCGTTGCCAACGGTGATACGAGTAGATGTGTTAACTGGAGTGGAAGATGATAGGTCACCGGGATGAGCTGGCATGTGCACGGTAGCACCTGAGTCCATGTACCAGTCGCCTCCACCGCGGTAGGTATTCGGCGTCGGCACAGAGTGTAGGGCGGCCAGGAGAGCAGGATCCCATGGTGCAGGTACCGGCGGCGGCGGTTGTCCCTCATAGGGCGGCGCTTGGGCAGGCACGCCATAGCCGCCGAGAGGTGGCGGCGCGAGAGAGGCACCGTAGGGCTGGTAGGGGGCGCCGAAGAATGCCTGGTGCCCCACGGGGCGAGGACTAGGAACACCCGGTGCAGGAGCCCACGGGACGGGCATGTGATAGGCGTGGACGACGCTCGTCCATGGGTTCTGCCCAGCGGCCCATGGCGGAGGAGGCTGTTGATAGTGGGGCGCCCCCCTGCGCCCTGTGCCTGCTGCGACGGCTGCTGCTGGCGGTGGCCCCCGCCGCCCCGCCGGTTGCGCCGGCCCCCGCCACCTTGCGGCTGTTGGGGAGGCGCAGGGGGACCGGGCGGCATGGGCAGTAACGGGGGGTAGCCGACATTCGCAGGCGATGCGGGCGGACGAGGCGCGGCCGGGGAGCATGACTGCCACGGGTGGTGCCGGTGGCGAGTGCGGTGTGCTGGACCCGCTGCTTCAGATTCGTCATCCGGCGCTCCTCAAGTTTGAGGTACGCAACGACACGCGGGAAGGTGGGCTGCGACAGCAGGGTGAGGTTGGACGCCGCGTTGCCGAAGTCCTCATTGAGACCTGCAGTGAGGGTGCTCAACATGAGGTCGTCGGAGACCTAGGGGCCAATGTCGCGAAGCTCGTCAGCAAGCATCTTGAGCCGCATGCAGTACTCATCGATGGTGGAGTTGTCCTGGTGACAGTCGAAGAACTCTTGCTGCAAAAAAAACAAGGCGCTAAAGTTTGTTGTCGATGAAGAGCGCGTTGATCTTGGTCCACACGGCGCAGGCGTCGTCGTTCTCTGCGACAACCGTGTGGAAGATATCCTTCGAGACGGTTTGGTAGAACCATCAAATGAGCATGGTGTCAATGGCGGACCACTCCGGATCGCCCCGCATGTACGCATCGTCCACGGAACCGTCGATGTGCTTGGTGAGATAGTACTCGCGGAAGACGAGGGTGAAGTAGGTCTTCCACGCGGAGTATGACGTGTTGGAGCTATCGAGGCGGATGGGGACCCGGGCCTCAATGTTGAGGTCATGGATGGCGGTGGCGGATGGCTCGGGACCGGCGAAGGGGTTCGACGAGTGGATCGTGGAGGAGCCCGGAGAGGAGTCCATGGGTGCGGTGGCGGCGGTGAGAGACGACAACGAGTAGGGTTAGGGTTAGGGTGGCGGTGCGGCTGCAGAAGGGAGGAAGGCAGCGGTGGCGCGGTAGCAGTGGAGGGATACGACACGGCAGCGGCGGCGGGAGGCGGCACGGCTGCGGCGGCAGGAGGTGGCGCGGGCGGCGGCGGCACAAGCGGGAGGTTTGCGGCACCGGCGATCGGCATGGTGTGGTGGCGGAAGCGGGGCGGCACCAGGCGGCGGCGGCGCGACGGGAGAGGAGAAGGCGCGCGACGGCGGCGGGGGTGCGGCGGTGGTGGGGTGCGACGGCAGCGGCGGTGGCGGCGCTAAGGGGCGCAGTGGCGGCAGCGGCAAACCCTAGGAAAGGACCGAGAGAAAAACTGATACCATGTAGAAAGGCAAGATGGCAATACAATTATCGATATATTGATGAGGTGTCGGATGCACGTATATATAAGTACAGGGTAGGCCTCAACCTCAACTATACATAACTAGGAAGTGGGCCATAACACAATATACATGCAACATAATATATACTCAATAGGTAAACTGCTCAGCCGATCCTCTCGATCGTCTTCCGGCTCCACGGAGGACCAGCGGTCGGATTCGTTGAGACCCTTGGCGGCAGATGGTTTGGCCATCGATTTGGCAGCCGGCCGCCGGAGATTTGCCCTAGTTGAACGACGACAAAGCTGGTAGGGTTTCTTTATGTGCCCGGCTCGACGTTGCTTGATCGACAACGCGCAAGTACAAGATACGTAGAGCAATACGACATGTACATGCATTGGGTGGGGTGCACAAAGACACGTAGGGGTCATGGACTCATGGCGTGTTTGATTCCAACAGTTCACAAAAGGGACTGTGTAGGTCTCAGTCGACTGAGTCTTAGTCAAGTAGTATAATATGCAAAAAGAAAAAAAAACTAAAAAAAACTGTTTGCACGAATCTCGATGCAAGATCAATGGATTATAGTGTCAATTAAGACTTTGCGAAGTCTCAGTCGACTGATTTTTAGCAAGCCCGTTCACAAAAGGTAAAAATCATACGGTAGTGTGTTTCTCATGGTTACGAAGGACTCTTTGGGCGTGTTTGGTTTGAACCCAAGCCAACCATACCAAAATTTGGCTTCCTGCGTGATTTTGGTCAAGGTTTTGGTTGTATTTGGTTAATTGCCGAGGTTGCCCCCACCAAAGCATTGGTAAGCCATTTTTTTTAGGTTTTGGTTGCCCATGATTTGACCAACATTAGCAAAGAAAAATGAACTAAAGTTGGCTAGAGTGCATTGGCATGCCAAAAGTTGTCAACCATCCAAACAAATATCAATTTTTTGTCATGAATTTTGGTATGGTATACTTGGCCACAATCCATACATACTCTTTGGCTACCTATATTTTGGCCAATGCTAGAAGAGAAGTGAACTAGAGTTAGCTAAAATGCATGGGCATGCCAAAATATTGGCAACCATCCAAGCAAGAGTCAAAATTTTGGCTAGGACCAAAAGGTTGATATTGCTGGTTTGATCACCATCCAAACATGCCCTTCGGTCGGGCACCTTACATCTACATGTTTCCTCGGGAAAAAAAGTACATTACATGTTGCAAAATCTTTGCAAATGAGTCCACCAAGACAAAAAAAGTGGACGTGATGACGACGATTGGCTATGTTGGTCAGTACTCCTTGGCCATCCTTGACAATCTCACCCCTTTGCTTTCTTCATTATCGACCTTTTAACCAGTTGGTGAAAGAATGATAGAATACCAGACATGCATCAGCCACCCATCCTCTCATAGAAAAAGAGTGTATGCCTCACACATGAGAACTTCTAGGTAGACTTCTCAGATGTTGGGATCGTCCAAACAAATCCATAAGCCACTGAGTTGCTGCTTGCGACCTGCCTCATTCGAGTGGATGCCAAGGCACTCGATGGCACCAAATAGTAGATGACAACGGATGAGTCCATTTTGCATCACTTTTTACCTTATGGTTTTGCATAGTAGTCGTAGGATTTTCAGTTTTTTACCACGTTTGCGCACCCTTTTTGCCAGATTTTGCCGGTATCCTGAGGAAGAAGGATATTTTGAGGGTTTAGTGCAATACACTCATTTATGGGTAGAAATCACGCCAATTAACGCCATAGTGACCTTCCATATCAAGCTACGATCAAGTGAGAAGAAACCCAGGTGCTTCGTGTTGGGGAACGTTGCATGGAAAACAAAAATTTTCCTACGTTCACGCAAGACCTATCCATGGTGATGAGCATCTATGAGAGGGATAGTGGATCAACATACCCTTGTAGATCGCTAAGCGGGAAGCGTTAAGAAACACGGTTGGTGTAGTCGAACGTCATCACGATCCAAATCGTCGAGCGTCCCGCAATCCAATCACGATCCGTCCCGCGATCCAATCACGATCCGTCCCGCAAAATTGATCACGATCCGTCTCGCGAACTTGATCATGGTCCTTCCAATCTAGCGCCGAACGGACGACACCTCCGCGTTCAGCACACGTACGGCTTGACGACGATCTCCGCCGTCTTGATCCAGCAAGAGGGAGCGGAGAGGAAGAAGAGTTCTCCGGCAGCGTGACGGCGCTCCGGCAATGGTGGTGGAGCTATTCCGGCAGGGCTTCGCCTAAGCACTACAGAAATCCGATCTAGAGGAGAAATTATGCACTGGAGGAACGGGCAACACGTGGCTAAAAATTCTGTGCAAAACCCCTAAAACCTCCAGTATTTAGAAGAGGGAGGGAGGAGAGAACTTGGCGGAAGGGCCAAGCCTCCTTGGTTTGGCCGAAGTGGGGAGGAGAGGAGGACTCCTCCTCCAATCCTAGTAGGACTAGGATTCCTCCTTTTTGACCTTTTTCCACCTTTTTCCCTTTAGGCTTTTCTTTCCTAGCCGCATGGGACTTGTGTGGGACTTCCACCAGCCGACAAAAGGCTGGTGATTATTCTCCCACAGCCCATGAAGCCTCTTGGGTTGAAATACTCCTCCCGATGGTCTCCCGGTACACTACCGATTAGCCCGAAACATTTCCGGCGACCAAAACAGGACTTCCTATATATGAATCTTTACCTCCGAACCATTCCAGAGCTCCTCGTGATGTCCGGGATCTCATCCGGGACTCCAAATAACCTTCGGTCACCACCATGCATAACTGTATACTACCAAAACGTCACCAAACCTTAACTATGCAGACCCTGCGGGTTCGAGAACTATGCAGACATGACCGAGACACCTCTACGGTCAATAAACAATAGCGGCACCTGGATGCGCATATTGGTTCCTACATATTCTATGAAGATCTTTATCGGTCGAACCTTTATGTCAAGGATTCAGTTAATCCCGTATGATGTTCCCTTTGTTCTTCGGTATGTTACTTGCCCGAGATTCGATCGTCGGTATCTCCATACCTAGTTCAACCTCGTTACCGGAAAGTCTCGTTACTCGTTCCGTAATACAAAATCTCGTGACTAACACTTAGTCACATTGCTTGCAAGGCTTTTCATGATGGTGTATTACCGAGTGGGCCCTTAGATACCTCTCCGTCACACGGAGTAACAAATCCCAGTCTTGATCCATGCCAACTCAACAGACACCCTCGGAGATACCTGTAGAGCAGCTTTATAGTCACCCAGTTACGTTGCGACGTTTGATACACACAAGGCACTCCTCCGATGTCCATGAGTTGCATGATCTCATGGTCATAGGAACATATACTTGACATGCAGAAAACAATAGCAATAAACTGACACGATCATATGCTACGTTTGTAGTTTGGGTCTTGTCACTAATGATGTGATCCCGTTATAAAATGACATCACATGTCAATGGCTAGGAAACCTTGACCATCTTTGATCAACAAGCTAGTTCACTAGAGGCATACTAGGGACATAGTGTTGTCTATCTACCCACACATGTAGTGTGTTTCCAATCAATACAATTATAGCATGGATACTAAACGATTATCATGAACAAGGAAATATAATAATAAACACTTTATTCATTGCCTCTAGGGCATATTTTCGACAGTCTCCCACTTGCACTAGAGTCAATAATCTAGTTCACATCACTATGTGATTTACATTGTAATGAATCGAACACCCATGAAATTCTGGTGTTGATGATGTTTAGCCCTTGGAAGAGGTTTAGTCAACGGGTCTGCAACAATCAGATCTGTGTGCACTTTGCCAATATTTATGTCCTTCTCCTCGATGTAATCGTGGATGGAGTTGAAGCGTCACTTTATGTGTCTGGTCCTCTTGTGAAACCTTGGTTCCTTGGCCAAAGCAATGGCACCAGTGTTGTCACAGAACAGGTTCATTGGATTCAGTGCACTGGGCCCTACTCCAAGATCTGTCATGAACTGCTTCATCCAGACACCTTCCTTTGCCGCCTCTAAGGCTGCGATGTACTCCGCTTTGCATGTAGAATCGGCTACCACGCTTTGCTTGGAACTGCACCAGCTTACCGCTTCCCCGTTGAGAATAAATACGTATCCGGTTTGCGACTTAGAGTCATCCGGATCAGTGTCAAAGCTTGCATCGATGTAACCCTTTACGACGAGCTCTTCATCACCTCCATAAACGAGAAACATTTCCTAAGTCCTTTTTAGGTACTTTAGGATATTCTTGACCGCTGCCCAGTGTTCCATTCTAGGATCACTTTGAAACCTTCCGGCCATACTTATGGCAAGGCTGACATCGGGTCTTGTGCACAGCATTGCATACATGATAGAGCCTATGGCTGAAGCATAGGCGATGACACTCATCTTTCTCTATCTTCTGCAGTCATTGGGCATTGAGTCTTACTCAACTTCACATCTTGTAACACAGGCAAGAACCCCTTCTTGGACTGATCCATTTTGAACTTCTTCAAAACTTTATCAAGGTATGTGCTCTGTGAAAGTGCTATTAAGCGTCTCGATCTATCTCTATATATCTTAATGCCTAATATGAAAGCAGCTTCTCCTAGGTCCTTCATTGAAAAACTCCTGTTCAAATATTCCTTCATGCTTTCCAGCATTTCTATATCGTTTCCAATCAGCAATATGTCATCCACATATAATACTAGAAACGCTATAGAGATCCCACTCACTTGTAAATACAAGCTTCTCCATAAACTTGTATAAACTCAAACGCTTTGATCACCTCATCAAAGCGCTTATTCCAACTCTGAGATGCTTGCACCAGCCCATAAATGGACCGTTGGAGTTTGCAAACTTTGTCAACATTCTCTGGATCGACAAAACCTTCTGGTTGCATCATATACAACTCTTCCTCAAGGAAACCTTTGAGGAACGTTGTTTTTACATCCATCTGCCAAATTTCATAATCGAAATAAGCAGCTATTGCCAACATGATTCTGACAAACTTAAGCATTGCTACGGGTGAGAATGTCTCATCGTAGTCAACTCCTTGAACTTGTGAAAAACCCTTTGCCACAAGTTGAGCTTTATAGACGATGACATTACCGTCCACGTCTGTCTTCTTCTTAAAGATCCATTTGTTCTGAATGGCCTTTCGCCCTTCAGGTAATACTTCCAAACTCCATACTTTGTTTTCATACATGGATCCCATCTCGGATTTCATGGCCTCTAACCATTTCTCGGAATCCGGGCCCATCAGTGCTCCTCCATAGCTCGTAGGTTCATTGTTGTCCAACAACATGACCTCCAAGACAGGGTTGCCGTACCACTCAAGAGTAGTACGCGCCCTTGTCGACCTATGAGGTTCAATAGTAACTTGATCCGAAGCTTCATGATCATCATCATTAACTTCCTCTTCTACCATCGTAGGTTCCACAGAAACATCTTTCTGCGCTGCGCTACTTTCTGGTTGAAGTAAAGGTTCAATAACCTCATCAAGCTCTATTTTCCTCCCACTCAATTCTTTCAAGAGAAACTCTTTCTCAAGAAATGTTCCGTTCTTAGCGACAAACACTTTGCCTTCGGATCTGAGATAGAAGGTATACTCGACTGTCTCTTTCGGGTATCCTATGAAGACGCATTTCTCCGTGTTGGGTTCCAGCTTTTCAGGCTGAAGCTTTTTGACATAAGCATCACATCCCCAAACTTTAAGAAACGACAACTTTGGCCTCTTGCCAAACCATAGTTCATATGGCGTCGTCTCAACGGATTTCGATGGTGCCCTATTTAAAGTGAATGTAGCTGTCTCTAATGCATAACCCCAAAACGATAGTGGCAAATTAGCAAGAGACATCATAGAATGCACCATATCTAATAAGGTTCGATTACGAGGTTCGGACACACCATTATGCTGTGGTGTTCCAGGCGGTGTCAACTGTGAAACAATTCCACACTGTCTTAAGTGACTACCAAACTCACAACTCAGATATTCACCTCCTCGATCAGATCGCAGGAATTTAATCTTCTTGTTACGATGATTCTCAACTTCACTCTAAAATTGCTTGAACTTTTCAAACGTTTCAGACTTGTGTTTCATTAAGTAAATATACCTATATCTACTTAAGTCATTAGTGAAGGTGAGAAAATAACGACATCCACCACGCGCTGTAACATTCATTGGACCGCACACATCAGTATGTATGATTTCCAATAAGTCACTCGCCCGTTCCATTGTTCCAGAGAACGGTGTTTTAGTCATCTTGCCCATGAGGCATGGTTCACATGTGTCAAGTGATTCAAAATCAAGTGACTCCAAAAGTCCATCAGCATGGAGTTTCCTCATGCGTTTTACACCAATATGACCTAAACGGCAGTGCCACAAGAAAGTGGTACTATCATTATCAACTCTACATCTTTTGGCATCAATGTTATGAACATGTGTGTCATCACTATCAAGATTCAATATGAATAAACCCCTCACATTGGGTGCATGACCATAAAAGATATTACTCATATAAATAGAACAACCTTTATTCTTCGATTTAAATGAGTAACCGTCTCGCAATAAACAAGATCCAGATATAATGTTCATGCTTAACACAGGCACTAAATAACAATTATTCAGGTTCATCACTAATCCCGATGGTAATTTAAGAGAGAGCGTGGTGACGGCGATCACATCAACCTTGGAACCATTTCTCATGCGCATCGTCACTTCATCCTTTGCTAGCCTTCGTCTATTCCGTAGGTCCTGCTTTGAGTTGCAAATGTGAGCAACCGAATCGGTATCAAATACCCAGGCACTACAACGAGAGCTAGTAAGGTACACATCAATCACATGTATATCATATATACCTCGCTTGTCGTTGGCCGCCTTCTTGTCAGCCAGGTACTTGGGGCAGTTCCGCTTCCAGTGACCAGTTCCCTTGCAATGAAAGCACTCAGTTTCTGGCTTCAGACCATACTTGGGCTTCTTTACAGGAGTAGCAACTGCTTTGCCACCCCTCTTGGTTTTACCCTTCTTGCCCTTG